>OZ059801.1:7180809-9788249 GCA_964057025.1 Standfussiana lucernea
AAAGAATAGTCTGGAAGTTTTTTCGCATGTCCGGATTTTCTATTTAATCACAGGATTTGTCCCAAGAAAGAAAACATAGATCTGGGAACCCTACTGAATCATAGAACTGCTCCTTTTTGTATTGCTCATTTTCGTCTTTCAAATGTTTAACTTGTCGGTTTTTTACCCGACCGAGGGAGGGTAATGTGTTTATCAGCCTATATGTGTATCTTTTTTCCTTTGTGGCACTGTAGAGAACAAACTCGTGAGCCGAATTTGATGATTCTTACATGAAACGATTTGTCTTAATCTTGCGAGTGTCACTAAAGACATGACAGTAATCAAAATTCAATATGGCGACAACCAGTTAAGTAGGGTATCATTGAAGAGGTATTTGAAAATCATCTTAAGGTTTCTCATATCATTTTTCATTTGGAATGCCTATTTAAGATTTATAACGATTCAAAATGACAAATTGAAAAAATCAAGAAGTTAAACCAAGGCTGCTCAACTTATCTTGAAGGTAGGCCAAAACTTTGATTCCGTGTCATCGCGAGCCATCTCGCAAATAAAACTCGCGTTGAGTAACTTTTTTGTACCAATTTCAGATGACTACTATGTAAATATACTTTCATTATTAAAATAAGTAAAGTAATATCTACCTAGATATTGGCTTACTGAGAATGGGTTCCTAAGAAGAAACATTTTCTTTTCGCTCTGTTTTGCGTTCCTGAAATATTTTTTCAAAAGACTATCGTCAGTTGACCTCTTTTGACGGGCCAATTCAAATGCTTTGTCGAGCCATATTGTGGCCGCGGGCCTGCGGTTGAGCAGCCTTGTCAAATCTTTCACATTACTAAACTGACAATTGGGACAAAAAAAACTATTTGCAAAAACCAAAACCCCTTTTTTGTTTTATAGTTGCTTTTTTTATTCTTTTCATTTTAGTTTAATTAAAATAGCATTATTATGTGACTACCAAATCGTGGTTTCCTTTTCTTTTTCAGGCCATGTTTACCGTTCACATCTTCCCATCGTGTGAATTCGCTAATGAGAACTTAAACCGCATCGCACCAGACCTGATGCATCGTGTTGCAGACATCGCACACTTACTTATTGTTATAGCGACCGTGTGAGGTACGCTGTATACCCTTTTATATGATATTCCACAAGCTAATTGTCATGTATACGACATTCTTGTGGACTACTTTTAAAATTTGATGTGGAAAGTCCTGATCACATGTTCATGGACGCATTCTGGACTGGACGCATTTATCCTAAATCAATTTGCTTCGATATTGTATGGACAAAACCGCCATCGATTTAGTCGATTCGATTTTAAGAGAGCCCAGGTTGTGAAATTTTTATCTTCATTTTTATCGTAGCAATAGATCGACCTGGTAGAAGTAAATTGTAATGAAACTAATAGATTTTTCGTCATCTTCACGATGTCAAAAAAACCTAGGAATTGAGTTGTAATACCTCTGAGAAAGTGAACTTTCGTTTTGGTAATGTAACGTCAGTTTATTTATTGTTAGCGCGTATCGCGGCGTCGTCGTCGACGGCTCGTGGTCTCCATACGCGCCTGTATAAAGTCTCACATAGTTAGGTAAGCAGCCGTCACTTATTTAAGTGCTAGATTTAAGTCATAGCTTATTTGTAAAATACTTTTGTTATGGTCGACTGGGTTCGACGATGTTCGGAGTTTAAATTTTTTAAAAATAATGATAGATGGCAAAGTCAGTTGATAAAAATATATTTAATTTTGGGTTCAGATTAGATGAGTGGCAATCTATCGAGCATTTTTATTGTTAGTGTAAATTGTTATTTTGTTTTAAGCGAATTAGGTCTAAAATAATTTAAATTCTGTAAATATCGAATCTATCCGTACTAAAGTTCGATTTCGCTTAGGTCATTACGGTAGGTAATGGAAAACTCATGAATACTGGGTCGAATGATTACTGTTTACATGTAAAAAAATAATTAAGTAATTAAGTTATATAAGATAGTAAGGGAAAAATACATGTGGAAAATAAACTGTGATTCTGACTTTTTAATGTAGACTGTAGGTAGCCCTATTTTATGGAGCATAGAGTGCAGTGTGCTACTAAGCAAAAGGACAGCAGTGGCGCGTATGGCCTCGCCTTTAGCGATATCGGAAATATTATTCAGTACTGTTTTGAAAGTCAATCTTTCTAATAACGTGTACAACAATGCGAATCGTTATTGTTTGGCGTTAAACTAGAGCTGCATTGTTGTGGTCAGGAGTAGGCGACTTGATTATTGACCAAAATAAAATGAATCGCAATAAGCTAAGATCGGAGATGTTAAGAATGTTTTATTTCAATATCCGAAACCGTGTATCAGTATGACTGTATCTTATGTCCAAGCAAATGTCAAACTACCCAATCGATATCATCGTTCTCTACAAATACATTCACTAAAAGACTTTGCATACTTACTTAGGTATATAAATTTCATTAAATTGCAGATGTAAACATAGCTTAATAAATATAGTAGGCGATATAAATCCAAATATCGCCTTTTAATAAAGAAAGGCTATCCCAGCGATTATTGTTTGTGTATCGGCTTTGCTTCGCTTCGCTCTTTGTAACGGTACAGCGATCGTATAATCAAAGAAACTGCACTGTTGCGTGGTGAGAAGCGATGCTTGGGGCGTGGCGGGGTTCTCAAACAAACGAATGCGTGGTGGTTATAATAACACTTTAATAATATAAAATTAATCGTATTTACGTAAAATATGTCACATAACATTCCCGCGGTCTTGAAAAAATTCTAACCTTCACGATCAAAGTATAACAAAATTCCGAATCAAGTCAAACAAAATTATAAGGAGTGATATTTTGAATTGGATAGAACCAAATATAATATGAAACAGGTAAAATTTGTAGAAGTAAAGTATGACGGTCGCGCATTCTTTCGGTTTGGATGAAGCCGTCGTGCTCGCGGTGTGCGTACGCGTGCCGCACGGTGTCGACGTATTCGGATCTCATTGCTGCTTTAATTGCGGGCCGCCGCTCAGGTTATTCTCTACTTGTACTCGCCATCCTCATTTGCCGCTGTTCATACGCTTTTTTCAATGAACAGTTTTTTATGAATATTTACAACGCATTATGGTAAATAGCTGTACTTTGAAAGCTGTACATGATAACCTTCAATTAATTCAAACTAACAATATTGTACTTCTCATAATTTAAGTTTTAGTGGTAGCGCCACTTTCTGATTCGATTAGCAGAGGCATCTTTCATAACTTGCATTATTATTATTATAGTTAGATAATGGTGCGACTGTGCTGTCGTACGTAAAATAAAGTACAAAATATTTTATGTATTGTAATTTTATAAAGTACGATATAAATTTATAGCACAGGTAATATTATTACGTATATTCTTTTTAAGGTTTATAACTAGAATGTATAAATATAATAATTGTATTGTTTGTCATATTTCCGTCGCAAACAGTTCTCAACTTGGCTAGGAGGAACACTAACGAACTCATCACTTCGTCCATTAATTTTAAAATATCTATAATTTTACTAGCAAACAGATGCCCAATGATGTACACTCTTTAAATCTTATTTGAACTCCTTATGAAGGAGGTTAATGTAAATAAGTCTTCGTGAAATATAGTGATATGACGGTATTTAGACACGCTATTGAAAAAGATATGATATAAGAAACATTATGAGAATTATAAATGACTAATTTATTGCGGTGAAAGTATTTACTTTTTTTTTTGTAACTGGGGTGTAGTTATTTCCTAAGCTGTTGTTAATACATTTCATGTGATTTGTTGTTCTTAAATATAATTATTTAGCTTGTCCGTTCAGTCGTAATATTATCGTCTATATTAATTTAATAATGTATGTGACAGAATCTAAAAATATCGTACGATTCTGCCTAGTTAATAATTACATCCTTGAGAGTGGTATGCTAAAAATGTCAATTATTAATAATAATATGTCTCGGAATATTCATTTATTCCGTAAATATTGTTTATTTTTATTCCTCAAAATTTTACACAGTTGCACACTTAACTGCATGTGAGAAGTATAATATAGTTTTGTTTTTTATTATTGAAACCAGCCTCAAAGCGTTCCCACTTCGCAGTGGCTTCAAGCTGGTTCATTGAGGACACAGCGACGTCGGACCCTTTATGTTTACCCAGAGATGTTAAATTCTGTTCTCAAGCATGAAGTGGTTATATGAGGATGGAACGTCTAGAAACTTCGGGTCTTCTTCGCTAGCGACTGTTGTTGGTGTGCGAGATGATAGTTTAAATATTTGTAAAAATAACATTTGATCTCAAGTGTGCAGCAAAAGTGAACGTGAGTTAGATTGTTGTAGAGCAACAGTCGCGTGCGGACACAGCCCGATGCCAGTGTGCTCGATGTTGGTTTGGATTCTAACAGAGCGTACGTATAGAAAAAAATATTGTGATCATAATTATATTATAGTTTTAAAGCTAGTTTGTAGAGATAACTGTATATTTTGTACATATTGAAAATAGTATTGTATCTTTACTTCCCTTATCCAAACAACCCAGAATCCTGTGTGTTATGTACCTCCTACCTACCAATACTATTAAAAAAATATTACATAAACGTTTTTGTTTTTTTTTTTTATTGCGATCACGGGCCTAGACCGTGTAAGATTTAGGCAAAGGGTAAAAAATAATCATTTTGACCATACAAACACACCTCACCAATAGCGCTCAAACCATGATACACTTCTAAAGAAAACCATGTATGCAATACGAACAAAAATGTATAACTGGTTAGATTCAGTTTCAACAGAGTCGTCAAAAAATAAGTAGGGAGGTATATTACAGGACAGGGCAATTTTTGCGAGCAATTGTATACCGAACGAAACTCATAATTTCTAGTAGTTGTTTAATATGTACTGATCATCCAAATGAAAGTCAGTTGCCGCACCCATGGCAGAATCAAAAGTTACAGCATGTCAAAGTGGTAAAAAAATGATATTAAAAGCAATTTTATTCAGCGCCAAAATGTTATAAGATTATTGGTTATTACCTTTGATTATACACATGTCTAGGTAGAGTGTTGCGCTGCAATCGCAACAAAAACAACAAGCCAGATTTGAAGCGCTTGTGTGTGTGTTTGTGCGCACACACACAAATAAGCGCAGCTTCTACATTCGCGCGCAGTACTGAGTGATACCAGCCCTTTGAATATTTCCCATTAAAGGAGGGAAAAAATATATTTTGCTTTTGAGATAATTATCTATAGTTTTAAATTCACTTCATTATGATTTTTTCACATAGGAGTTTGTGCATATAAAATACTAGGTAAAATTATTTGTAGTGATATTGCTATTAAAGGTTATTTATTCTTAATATTCTAGTTGAGCATTATTTAACAACAATGTTATTAATATATACTTTTTGGATCATGATTAAACATTTTTTTAAATTAGCTAACGCTCAAATGGGAAATTTTACATTAAATTAACAGGCAACCCTGTAAACATGGCAGCCAAATGACATTACATCTTTGGATAAAATTATCCTTTATTAATTTAATTGTTTCTTTATAATATAGTTATTTAAAGTTTACCTACCGATGAAAGGTAACTTTTTTTGTGGTTTTCAATCGTCCTTTGTAATTCCTCCACACTTTTATAGCGCAAATTGTCATTTTTACATGTCACTGAACGCGTGTTTACCGTACAATGACAGTGACGCCACTGAGCGGGCGGGACGACGACGAGCTTATGAGTTGTCTGATATTGTTTTTGGCGTTTTAACGCTCGAGCTCTCTATTTAGACATGTGTATAATCAAAGGGGTCAACTTAAACCTAAAAAAAAAAACAGGTGACTGTAAATGGGGGGAATATACGTCAGGTGCCTAAGTGTACTTATAATTTGCGATGGCACATTTGGCCAAATTCGAAGCTATAGGTATTACGACAAAATGACGAAAGAAAACATGAAAGCAATTTTGAAGAAAAATAAACAAAGTTTTGGTTTTTTTGGAAAAGCTACTGCCTGAGTCAGGAACCGACTTTGACTGAGCCGAATGGAGCGAGATGTCGCCCCTTAGTCCCTTAAAAACCTCAGTCTCAGACAGGTTACACATAAGCGAAAGATCAATTTCGCTCCAGCAAAAGGCATTCCAAAAGGTGTTATCAATATTTTATTTTTCTCTCAAAAATTTTGTTTCTACGCGCATTACGACGAAGGCTGGTTCGAGGTGGCGCAGATGAGAGTACCTGAATAGGGAACATCAGTATAGAAATGGTCGAAGGGTATTTGCACAGCAAAGGGAAATCCACGAAAAAAAAATCGTTTTTTAAATTTTGCATTTTGCGCTCCCTGCAACCTGGCGCCTAGAGCGACCGTGTGTGCGTGAACCCAGTAGAAAAATCTCTTCTAAAATCAATTCTACGGATAATAAGAGCGTAATCTGCTGTAAATGTGCGCTAAATGAAATATTGGTGCGTGCTATCGTTTTGGAAAAAAGCGGTTCCAATAAGAAGATTCTAAACGAATGACCGTAGAGAGAAATAAGGTACATGGGCAGATAGCATGATAGATGTGTATGTGCGTTATGCTGTTCATTTCCTGCTGGCGTAACGTTTTGCAAAATCTTGTTTCTCGGAAATCTATGATTATGCGCACGTAAGTAGGTATATCAGTAGATCTTAATTTGTGCGTATTTGTGATTTAATTAGGTTTTGGTGTTTGAAAGAAAAGATTAATGTATCGATGTGTGAAAACGGAAAATAAATTATTGAAAGAGTGTGAAGCAAGTGAATGAGTGTCTTGATTTGTGCCCGGTTGATGGCAATAGGTCCACCCCTGTTACCTACATGGAACTTATACATAACTGGCGAAACGTGGGTGTACTATATATTAGGTACACTTCGGCCTAACCCTTCGGGGATTACAGGTGTGATTTTATGTTATGTTATTAGCAGTGATCGGAATAGGTAGAGCTAATGTACCTAAAGTTCAAGGAACAGAAACGAAAAGTGGGGACTACCTTACGACAATTTTTTTTTCCGAATATTTTTTTTCTGAAACTCTTAAAACTCTCGTTATTTATTAATGAAAGAGTACCTTTAGATCATCAATCAAATGATCTTTGATTAATAAATATCATTATTATTAAATGTACTTAACTGATTCCGAGACATTTCCGAGTTTCAGAAAAAAAAAATTGTCGTAAGGAAGTCCCAACTTTTCGTTTCTGTTCCTTGAACTTTAGGTACATTAGCTCTACCAGACTCTACCTATTCCGATCACTGGTTATTAGCGTTACTTTTTTCTAGAGAGAAAACTTCCTACTACTACCATGGGTCGGGGACCTGGGCGATACAAGAATATTCGCGCGCAACCCCGACTGATAATATCTGGCGGACCCCATCACCAAGTGCGGCTGATCCCACGACCGCACGGACTCCCATGAAGGCTACATAGGCCTGGCTTGTCGTGCGACAACTCAACCCCAAGTCGCTGCCCACATGCCCCTCCTTATGGTGGCCGGAGTCGTTTACGCGTGGCTAGACGCCCTGCTGCTCTTCTGGTGCGGGTGGAATGAGAGGAATGATCTTTGTCTCTCTCTGTACTGCCTCCTTTCCAACAATCCGCTTGTCGCAAACACTCGACAACAACATTATGTTCGTATTTCTTTGACCGTGGATTGAACCGTGGCTAAAAGCGAGAAATCACACGTGCCAAGTGCTGCTACAAAGGCACTGAGCTTCTGAGCGCAGAGTCTAAGCAACAATGATGGCAAGCGGGCGTCCGCTCCTGGCCTAGGCGCCGCAGGTACTTCCCGAAGCATCCTTCTTCCGTAGGCACCTGCGTAAGCCTGAAGCTGGGGGTTCCAAGCTGCCTCACCACTAATTCCTTCAGTCCAGATCCCGGGGATTACACATTATCTAATGAAGCTCATGTTGGACATAAAAGATAAAAAAACAAGGGATGGCTTGGGGTATGAAGAAAAGTCATTTTGAATTGTTGATTTAATTCTACGTGGGACACGAAAGTTTTGCGACACTAAAAAAAATTGTTCTACAGGTACATAATTATATTTTTATTAAATCTTTTCAAAGTACTCTCCACCAGCCTCTATACAAAGATTCATGCGTCTGAACCAGTTTTCAAAACACTTTTTCCAGTCCGCCGCAGATACCTCGTTTACAGCCTGCTCGAACGCAGCCAGCGCATCTTCCGGCGACGAAAATTGTATCCCCTTGAGCTGATTTTTTATTTTTGGAAATAAAAAGAAGTCACACGGTGCTAGATCAGGGCTGTAAGGAGGGTGACCCAGGAGTTTGACTGGTGTACTGTCCAGGAAGTCCCTCGTTTTGAGCGCGGTGTGTGCAGGCGCATTGTCGTGGTGGAGCAGTAGTCCGCGGAGCCCTGTGTTTGGTCGCTTGTTGCTCACAACAGAAAAAACTTCTGGTAAACATTTGGTAGTATACCATTCGGCGTTGATGCTTCTTTGATCTCGTAAGGGAATTGAGGCCAAGTGGCCAGTCAAATTAAAAAAGCTGGCGATCAAAATCTTCCCCCCGCTTCGAGATCGCGTCACTTTGGTAGGCGTTGGTTCATTTTGAAACACCCAAACTGTCGACTGGCGCTTGGTTTCTGGATCGTATTGATAAATCCAGGACTCATCACCTGTTACGATGTCGTAAACACGCCGAGACGAGCCTGCTTCAAATTTGTTCAGCATATCACGGCACCATTCCACCCGGGCCTGCTTCTGAGCGTTGGTGAGGTAGTGCGGCACCCGGGGCATACTATCCTCCTCACGCGAAGATGCCCGTGTAGAATCTCGTGAACGCTTCCCGATCCAATCTTTAATATGTGCTGAATCTCCTGATATGTAATTCGCCTATTATCTTGGATTAAATTTTTCACTGCTAGTACGTTTTTTTCCGTAATAGCCGTCAAAGGGCGACCGCTTCTTTCTTCATCCCCCAAGGTTAGTCGACCGCGGCTAAATTCGTTATACCAACGATACACGGTTGCCTTGGAGGGGCCTTCATCCATAAATGCCATTTGAAGTCTATCGAACGATTCATCCGGTTTCAGGCGACACTTGAAATCGTAAAAAATCATAGCTTTAAAATGTTCCCGGCGCAGATCCATTTTTCAGTAAGACACGATACTTTGAATTGGCTCGCAAAAAATGTGGAGGGAAATTTTGAAAATGGAACACACATATTTTTACTTACAAGTAATCATATTTTCGAAAAAGATTCTAACTGGCCAGTCTCCCATATATAAAAACTATTTATCGCAATACTTGAGTGGCCTGGTACAACAAATCATAATACCTACTATTATTGGCTGTAGAATTAAATCAAGTAGCAAGCAAGACAAGTCTATTCGTTTATTACTCTATAGATATAATAAATCATGTTTAACAATAACTAATAATAATTTAGTTTAATTGTACTGATAACAAGTAACATTTTACTGATGAACTAATCTCCCTATTCCTAACATTTCTAACAAATTATTGCTAGCCGTTACACTGTTTTTATTCTACTTGTACAAGGATTCAGCAGCCTTGTTTCATCATCATATCAGCCAGTTTAAAGATTCGAAGCCAGCTGAAAGTCTCTGACTGTGGTTGAGCGGCCGTTGACCCGGAGGCAGTAGCCGTAGTGGTTGTAACGTTGGCCGGCGCTCGCTCTGGAGTGCGCGCCGAATTCGTTGGTGATTTCTTCTCGGCCTTCTGGTTTTCGGGCGATTTTGTAATAGCTGGCGACGTCATCTGTAACAAAGACGCGTTCTGGTCATCTTTCGATTCTAAAAGTTTACCCTGTTGGCAAGCCTGGGCGTCGCCAGGGATAGGCAGGGGGGGTCAGCTGTCTCCCCCCGCCAGAGGCTCAGGATGTTTTTAAAGTTAAAACTTTTTCTGCCTGATGCCAAAGAATTAGTAAAGTACGAAATTAAATTGTAGCGAAGGTGTACCTTCGCTACAATTTAATTTCGTACTTTACTGTGAGTCTTCTACTGTAGTAGAAGACTCACACTCACTATTATATTTTAAGGCAAAAAATTAGCCTCTAACAAAGTTATACATTTTAACGCGCGTGGTCAGTGCGGAGCCTGCGAATAAACTTGCGTGATAGAGGCTCCTTTTTTCTGCCTCTGAATTGGCACTTCTATTTGGATTTTCGCATAATCGACCGTTATAGACAGAGGCTGAAAGGGTACATATTTGAATGTAGAACATTAAAATACCTACGGGTAAAATGTCAACGTTCAACACATCGAAAATTTATTATTTCCACGTCTCGAATATGAAGATCTTATTTTATTCTCTCTTGGGACTTATCAACTTCGCCAAGCGCGCTCTTATAATGAAGTGCATGTAAGATTCCATGGGCAATACAGAATCGAGGTCTGTAGAGAAATACCGGATTCTCTGGATTTTTCGGATTTAGACATTTAAATGTAAATGAAGTCTCTATCATAAGAGGTATTGGGAGGACATATTGGGAGGAAACAGAACTAAGCATACATTTTAATTAATAATAATACATCTGGGGTATCTGGCATTAGATATTGGTGTAATTGTCTTGTTGGTCGACGCACACTTTGATGTTGTGCTCATGTCATGAGTCATGACCAATTTGGTATCTCGGCTGGGCCAGACATGAACAAAATGTAGCTGCTCCTGCTGCGTTCTTTGATGAGGTATTCATAAGACAATTATAAGTAATAAAAATATATAAAAGTTAATTTGTTTTTATTTGTGGTATTTTAAAATAATAATCTTGCAAGTAGAGAGGGATATGTACCTAGAGCTATTTTCAGTCATGAACGCGTAAAATATTTTTTTTTTGTCCATGCCTATTATGATATCTACTTATGAGTGACGATAACCCAACCCTATCAGATATGTATGTAAAATGTAGAGTGAGCGCCAGATGGATCTGTCTGCCTGCACGCGACTTAGGTTGCTGTTTGCAAAGAAAATTACTTAGGTTCAAATAAATAAATAGGTAGTCACCGTATGTGGTAGACCACAATTAGTTCCGATATAAGACACACGCAGACTTATCGGGCGTCTGCCTACCTAACCCATCTATCTTTTCTTTGGCCTTCCTCTCTCCATCCATCGACATTCGACATTCATATCCATCAATCTTAGATAGTTGGACCATTATTGTTTTTCTTTCTGTCTAGAGAGTATGGTCAATTTCATACAGATAATGCTCATTCTCTATGTGTAAACATAATGAATAGACTTAACCTGAATGCCACAGATGATTAAAATATGAACATAACCTTAAAAAACATATTTTATAATTACTTGATTCTCCGACCTTTTAAAAATATATTGAAGGCCGTACTCAGTTATATTTATATAGGCGAATGAAATGATATATGTTTCATCAAGTTACGTTTTGTTAGATTCACTAGTCCAATCTGTTAGCCGAGTGACCATTGTTCTTTATACTGTCGAATGGTTAGATAACCTACGTCCAATATTTAAGTCAAAGTCAAATTTAAAATTATTTATTTGCGTTAAATGTGGTACAAAAGATGGTAAATATAATACACTCTTTTGCAAAAAAAACGGGCACCTAAGGAAATTACGTTCTAAGGTCGATTTGAGTTAATTAAATGAAATTTATTTCTTTGACGTAGTCTGTATACTTATAATCGTATAAATTAATGCGCGTGAAGTGAATTCGGGCAATTAAAAGAAAAAAAAAACCGGTCAAGTGCGAGTTGGACTCGCGCACCGAGGGTTCCGTACAAACCTATATAATATATAACTTTTTTTTATATGACGAAACTAAAAATTTACGGTTTTCGTAATTTTTCCTATATCTTATAGTACATATAAGACGTGACTTCGTACAAAATTTCAAGATTTTAAGTTCACGGGAAGTACCCTGTAGGTTTTGATTCCCGTGCGAGTTTCGAAAATTTGCGGAAATTTGCGGCCTAAGTGGCTGTATCTTTTGATTGCGTTGACTTAGAAGGTTGATTTTTCTACAGCTTCCAGGGACAGTAGAACTAAGTATCATATAGAAATTTCAGTTTGATACCTCCACGCGTTCCTGAGAAAAACGGTCTTGACAGACGGACGGACGGACGGACAACAAAGTGATCTTATAAGGGTTCCGTTTTTTCCTTTTGAGGTACGGAACCCTAAAAACGATGGATTCTTTAAAACCGAAGTACACGCCCAAACAAAAAGAAGTGGTCGGCAATAAAGACAAGATTTTTTTTTACTCTTTTTAATTAAATAAAGTTACAAATGCAAAAACCTAATAACAAGTGTGACCTCCTCTTGCCAAAATCACAGCTTGAATCCTTCTGGGCATGCTTTCCACGATGTTTTTAATAACGTTTTGAGGAATACGTTCCCACTCTTCTGCAATGACTCTTTTTAGCTCCCTGATGTTTTGTGGAGCAGGTTGCACTGATCTTACCCGTCTCTTTAGAACATCCCAGACATGCTCAATTGGATTGAGGTCAGGACTTCGAGCTGGCCAATCTAAACGACGGATCCCAACTTCTTGCATGTATGCTTCCACGTCGCCAGAACGGTGCGGGCGAGCATTGTCGTCCATAAAAATGGAATCTTCCCCAAGTGCAGTCAATGTGGGTTGTGCATATGGAATTAGGACTTCCATTATGTACCGGTGTGCATTTAATGTTCCATTTTCTATGAAAACTAACTCCGTACGCTCCGTCGAATTAATTGCTGCCCAAAACATAACGGAGCCTCCGCCATAAGGAGTGATTTCTTCGAAACACACTTCCGCATAGCGTTCCCGTGGTCTTCGCAGCACTCGCCGGCGTCGGTCCTCTCCACACAAAGAGATTCTAGCTTCATCAGAAAACAATATTCCAGTCCTCCAGAATCCATGAAGCACAGTTCCGAGCAAACTGAAGTCTAGCAACACGGTGCTCACGGAGTAATTTAGGGCCCCGAGCTGGGCGGTAACTTCTGATATTGGCAGCCAAAAGCCTCCTCCTGACCGTCCACAAGCTAACTTCTACTCCTCTTACTTCTTCAAGGCTCTTCTTCAGGTCCACACTTGACGCCTTACGATTCCGCAACGCCTGACTCACCAAAAAGCGGTCATCTCTTGGTTCTGTGCATCGTTTTCTTCCCGAACCGGGTCTTCTTTTGACCGATCCGGTCTCTGGATACCGTTGCCAAGTCCTCTGGACAGTTGAACGACTCACATTTAGCCGCTGAGATACGTAAGTTTGCGAACAACCTTCTTCAAGTAGGGCTATAATTTTACCGGCCCTTATCGCTTTATCACTCATATCAAAAAGTGGTATTTAATGTAAAAAGAAAGATTAAATTGTTTAATTTGCAGAAAATATCCAAAAAGTTTTAAAATATCGTAATCAGTTAAAAATCGTTTCAGCAATTCGCGCCATTAGTAAAGCAATTTTAGAATAATCCACAATAATCATTATTTTTCTTTTATTAATTTCAAATTTTAAATTTGGAACGTAAAGAATCATGCCAGGATGCTTCAAATAACATGCCAATACATCGTCAAATTAATAAAACCTATTTCTTGTTCTTCTTCATTGAAGTAGAGAAAAAAATCTAAAGTGCCCGTTTTTTTTGCAAAAGAGTTTATGTAGTGCAGTGAAACATTTCGCCATAAAAATAGCATGCAAATATTAATAAACACTCACATTAAATTCTAAAATCTAATTATCGACAAACGTGACATCGAAAGGCTTAAATATCGAAGTACAGAGTATCTAATGACCTAAATATTGAAGTACAGAGTATCGAATGTCCTAAATATCGATATTTATTTATATGTTGTGCTACATAAGTTAGTGACAGAAACAAATCGCTGCAAAACCGACTCCACGTGGTCTTGTCTGCCCTACCCCTAGAGTGCAATTTAAGCCCGCGTCTAGTAGGCGCGGAGGGGCGAGGCGGCCCGCGAGCTCAGGAGCCGGTGGTTTTCAGACCACTTGATTATCGTCGCAGATGGTCTGACACTCGCCGCGCCGATGAGATCTCGTGGGACGGCCGCGCCGGAGCCCCGCAGCGCCTGAGCCATGACAGAAACCATGCCTGCTGTATGTTGCATGCTACATGCTTGCTTGCACGAAACAATACGTTAAATGTTTGCAGTGGACAGACTAATGAATTGATTTAAGCGTTGGCAAAAGGACCAAAGAATTAAGAAATGCTAACTTTCCTGGAGTGGGAGAGCTTAATAAGGATACGACACGGAATTGTTAACCCGGCGAGGATGTGGTGAAAATAGTAACGTGGAGGTTGTGGAGGGTCTTATTGACCCTGTATATAATTGGGTTTAAAATACCTAAATTTATATTAATGTACCAAATATCAATATTATTTATATTACATGTTATTTTTACGGTTTTATTGAAATAAAACGCAGATAAGAGTACAAAATATTATAATTAAATCACTTTTAGCCAAGTACTACAAAATAATCAACTTTTGCATAAACTTTCTAAACTTACATTAGAAACAACAAAAAATAACTAACTTCTTAGACGATTAACTTTTAATTTGGTACACACGTAGAGATCAATTAGTTGCAATTACAGTCTTATCATCAATTATGAACTACAAATCATAATTGTCTGTGATTGTAGCACAATCCTGGCAGAATGAAATAGTGTGTTGTGGACAAATATACTTATGGCAATCTTCACAAACATTGGCTGTCTTGCGATGGCGGGCATAAGGACATACTTGGCACCTTTTTCGTACACCTGGAACCCTAACAGGTGCTTCTTGTTCAGGTTCTCCGATGAATTCTCTGATTCTCTTGCGTAGCTGTCTCGGCAATTGAAGTGTTTCTTTGCGGCCTTTCAAGTGTTCAGTAACACGTTCATGTTGTATAGGGTATCACTATCTTGACTGCGCGTACTCAAATGATCTTCCTTTTCGCTACCGTCGGATAACAAGTCGTCTTCACTGTCAGACTGCATTAAAACAAGACGTATACGCTCATCCTCAAGCTCTTGGCTATTCATTGTGTACGAAAAAACCTAAAATTATAATAATATTGAGTAAAAAATATGATTGAAACCTTACATAAAAATGTTACATCGCGGTTGTCGCGGGGTCATATTTACCCTTTCTGACTGCACGCACGTGTTGCTCCCGCCTCAGGCGGCGGCCGACTGAACAGGGGCGCGGGGCGCGCGCGCCTGTCCCTTAGCAACAGCTATTGTGACGTTCAAAACTCTTCAATCGCAGAATAAAAAACTACACACGATAAAAATTTGACAGGGTCAGAATGACCCCTCCACATCCTCGCCGGGTTAATGCAAACCATAATAATTATAAACCTGAAGCTCAGCCGCCAGAACCGGTCTTGTTGCGGAAAGGTTTAAATTACATGGCAGTAGCGTGACGGGAACAATGCGTTGTTCCAGGGCCATAGTACGGGTTCACTAACTGTCAATTCCTTTTTATTTTTCTGCGGTGGATGCTTATTGGATGGTTAGTACAGTTTTCGGGCAACTTATATGGAAATATAAGTTCAACGGAGGAACGATTTTAAGAAATGCAACGAGCGTGCGTGCCGAGGTGCCTATATCTGGGAATAAATATGATAGATCGAGCTTTCGAGTCTGTCCGTCGTTTCTACAGCACCTAGCAGAGACAGTCACACTAAAAAGCTAATGTCCATTATGTCATTCAACATAAGTATTGTATATTAAGCACCTAAGGTAAAAATAAAGTAGGTACCTAATAATGAATAGGGTCCATCTAGTAGCAATTTAATGGTCAACACTAGAGGTGGATCGAATGCGGATTCTGCCGAATGTCGAGTTCGGCCGAACATTCGGTTGAAATTTGTACCGGAGCCGAAGTTCGGTTGATTTTCGCACGCCTTTAGACGGCGACAGGTTCAATCACGTTTTTTACATAATTAGTAAGGGGTCCCTGAATGGTTTGATGGATGGATGATGAAAATTTGGTCGAGTGTTTGAGCGGCAAAATTTCATCAAAATCGGTTCAGCGTTTAGGAGCAGTTCAGTGACAAACAAATGTATAGAAGAAGTATATAATATAATTTAGTAATTTCTTCTGATTTCTTTAACTAGCAGTGAGTTCAGTTGGCAAAATGCAGGATATAGACTACTAGTCTGACTGTCTGTCCTACATATTGTAAAGGTTTGTTCAACCGAATGTTCGGTCCATGAACCGAACTTCGGCCGAATAGCGAAGTGAAACGAATTTCAGTCCATCTCTAGTTAGAACACAACATGCGTCGTAGGCACTGGTCGACCGTGACACGATTAGAGCAGCAATCATTTAAAGATAAAGTAACACTGAACACATGAGGTCACGCTCGCGTGGCGGGTCGTGATGTGATGGTTATTGTTGCCATCGGACTCAGACAGGGCAAATCCGAAAACTCTAGATTAGAATAAGCCCAGTATCACGAGAAACTTTTAACTTCGCTCAAAAATAAAATTTCAGTTACGCGTTTTTATCAATGGAACTAGGCCGATAACCTCTTTGCGACCTAGCGCGGATGGTGGATTATAAATGACCTATTTAATTCTTTCCTTATAACTTTAGATAACCGGATAGGCAAACATAACACATAAGTATGTACAAGGTGGAAGTGACACCGACGCGAAAACGGAAACCACATACTCAGTACATCATTGTGAACCCCCCACTTAGAAATTTTTCATTGGCAATTTAAAAAAAAAACAAACAGCTGTTCCATACATTTTGACCGTGTAGGTATTGCACTTTTGTAGGAAACAGCTGATTATTTTTTTAATAACTGACGAAATATTTCTACGCCACCTACCTAAAGTATTTTCCTTCTACCGATAATATTATCATTTTATATTATAGGTAAATGGTAGGTAAGTATTTACTTCTGGGTCGCCAAGAGGTCATGGGAGGATAAAGTATATAAAATATACAAGTCTTCAGAAATTAGCCAAGTACTTGTAAATTACTTTATGATTTACTAAAAGTTATAGACGCTCTCTATAATGTTTTTAAAATTATGTTCTGGCATTGTTTATTACAAGTTTTAAATCATTTGACGACTTACTTTTTATACTTGCAGAGTTATCCGGTTTTTTCACAAAAAATCACTCACTGTTGAGAAATTATTAAATATCCTGTATTAAATTTTTAATTATATTTTAGAATTACACTAACTAGAGCAGATTTAATCGAATTTGGATTCGTGCCACAAGTCCGCAACACATCGACGAATTAGTACTTTTATGATTTCGCGTTGTGCGTCCGCGCGTCTATAGTCGTGTGCAAGTTCTGCCACTGTGCTCAGTTTGCAGCTGGCTTCATTGTTGACACACTCATGGGCACGCCTCTAGTATTGCTACTATTGTCACTACGCTTGCATTATACCAAATTGATGTCAAATGGGTAGGCGAGAGTTATGATGTCGTCGAAGCTATAGATGCTCACATTTATGATGTAATTTAACGTAAGGTGATTGCTTGGGAAAATCAGTTGATTCACTAGATCGAAGGTGTTCTTATTAAATTTGCTTAATCTTGATAAAGACTGCCTCTTGCCTATATACTATTGTAGTCTTTGACTACCTCTTAAGATCACTTCCCTATGGAGTTTTCGTTTCCGACTTATATATAGCCGATAGCTAGTTTGCACACCATAAATGGATTGTATTTTGATGGATTTATAATTTGGACTACCTACGTGAGATCACTTTAACCGGGCTGGAATTTCATTTAATTTGATGATGAATGATTTAGGGCAGTTCACCTCTGTATCTTATTCGTCAGAACTAGAATTGTAATTAGGTCATACATAGTGCTTCCTAACTAATCAACAATAAAACTGACTGTGTCGTTGGTCTCGGTCGCAATAATTGCTTTAGAGCATAAGGCCCTTCATGGATTAGATTGCCAGGTTTTATCGGGTTTTATTGGGTTTAACCATCAGGAATTCCTCAGTAGCAGCATGGAATTAGGGTTCGTGTCCAGTTGATGGCAACAGGCTCGCGTCTATTACGTACATGGGACTTAAACATACTGACGAAATATGGGTGTACTAATTAGGCAACTTTACGAGACACCTCTGCTCAACCCTTCGCGGAACACAAGCATCATATTGTTTAATGTTATGTCAGCAAAAAGTAAGTAAAATAATAGCAACGGTTTATTTGTCTCTGACCTGGAATCACCTTCAATGGCTGTTAACTGATCGTAACCGCGTAGCTGTGTAACGTTCATAGACGATGCATCGCTGATTACGTCAGCGACGCAGATAAACCTGTATTCATGTCGTACACGAACTGGCGCGAATGTCGCGTTGAATGCTGATAACGTGGAGTACTGTTAGAAAGTTTGTAAGCCGTGGGAACCTGTCGTGGGTGAAGGTACCTCATACACACTCTTAACTACCTTCATGAACTGTGACCGTTGGATCGTTACGACAACAATGCTTCACCAAAAATACCTATTAATCTCACAATAATACAACTAAAACATTAATATAAATCATATTTTGATATTCGATGATATGAAAATCGAAAGATGTTCACATTAACCGGTCCTGTGTTGTCGCATTCAGAGGATTCCCACAACCTTCAACAGGTTTGAATGTAACTTCTCTAAAGTTGAATGGCGCGCCAATATGCTGCTATGGCCAGCCATGAGCCAGTCGCTTTAGTTTGTCAAGTCTACTTGCCTGTAGGTAAGCTGGGTTGGTGGTGGGTGGGATCGTAGAACTAGTAACTAATAAACAAAACGTTTATTTTCTCCGAAAATGTCGTTGTTCGGCGTCAAATAAAAAAAAAGAAAGCCCGAATACTACACGTAAACACGTTATCTAGAATAATTTCAGGCAAAAAAATACTTTGGAAGCAGCCCGTCAAAGAGACGATATTAAAATTGAGCGCGTGCCCCCATCGACTTAGCTTTCGAGGTTCGCTGACCTAAATACTTTGCGATCCTTCGAAATGCTTTGAAGCCTCCAATTTAGCCCACCCCCAGCAGTAGGTATTACATAACAAACAACAAAGGTTATGTAACGAAAAGGACTTGATTTGAAATGCTTGAACCTAAAACACTTGGAAGGGCACTTAAAACTGTTTTTAAATAACATATTCGGAAAGATAGTGTTAATTGCTGTTATTGTTTAGATACTTGGTTGGACCAATGTCACGGCTTTGAGACAATCCTACGCTTCTGCCTAACCCTTCACTGATAAGTCGGAATGAGTTGAATATGTATATAGGGATAAACATAAACAAATGGCTAACCCACAATGTCAGGTTGCTCCAACTAAGTTTGTTAAAATACTTTCACCGTGACACTTCCTTAAAAAACATCTATTATAAACCACTGATAAACAATAAAATGTAGGAGCAATAGTATAGGTAATAAATAAATGTAAATATAAACAGACGCAGTAGTGGGTCTTCATCCGAGATAATTCGACCTACTGACATGGAACCGCATAAGGAGCACAAAGAGCAAGAAAATAAATAGAAAATGGTTACATAAAAAATAAAAACAAACAGATACTGTTGAAATGGTTACCTTGGCTACTGATGAAGCTTTGTGGAAGGAAATTGAAGCTGTTAGAGGCAGCTAGTAGATGCTGGTTTGGAGATAGACGCGCGGCAGCGGGCGAGCGAGCAGGGCGGGCGGTAGAGCGCCAGTGGCCCAGCGCCGCCCGCCCTGCGTCCCTGCGCGGATCCCGACACGTATCCGAACTGCGCACTACGTACCGATTCTACGTGCGACACTTCTCAAATAATTCTTACATAACGGGGAAAGTGAAAACGATTTTGACTTGCTGATAAGATAAATAAAGATATGCGACTGTTTAGCCATATTTTTTTTTGAAGTTTGGACTTCTCTTAACTTTCAGCGTTTATGAATAAACCACTTTATCATAAATTCAATAAGCTAGAATTATTGGCCATAATGATTGGATAACGATACCTATAATTGCCATTGAGGTAATCAAACCTTTATATTATTAATGTATTTACAGACAGTTTAGTAATTGAGTAATTGAAAAATAATACTGTTAATCACTTCGCAAGGAATGCAACTACGCGCTACGTTACGTAGATAGGATATACATACTCCATATTTTGCCGCAGTGTGCATTTATCTATATATAATATATAAGGTAAGAAACTGACTGGCTGACAGATTCGCTGACGGATCGACCAACGTACAGCTGAAACTGCCTGGGTCCTGGGTGGGTGAATTTTGCACGTTCCGATGTCGATTTGAAAGTTTGTATGAAACTTGTAAGAAATATTACAAAATTACACATTCATGCAACTGAAGTTCAGCGGGTACGTACTTACTACTTGTAATAAATAATCTCAGATACCAACAGACGTACTGTGCCTCTCAGAGGATGAGAGGAACACTCAAAGCGCACCATTGACCTCTCACCTCACTCTAAACGAGATCTTTTGATATTACGGAAATGTACGCTATTAGAAAGTTAATAAAGAACAGATATTCAGATGAATCTGGTAGCAGTGGCCAGACCAGCCCCATATTATTATTATTTGATTAATTCTAATATCAATATGCATTTTAAATGGTACATCGACACACTTTCACTCTTGTAAACTTCAGTTTTATTAAATTCCAATTTTGGCCGATCACAGTCTCTTAAGATACAGGTCTCCTAGTTTAAGAGACAGGGTTCATTATTTTTTGTGTGCATAGACTTCCTTTTTTGTAGACCTAAATCTTCTGTGCACAAAAAGTTTATATTGTTATGCTTATTGTATCTCTGCCACTTTGATTTGAACTTTGTCTGTGTGATTTTAGTTATTATATTTTTTCAGAATAGTCGAAAAACTAGTTCCTTTCATTTGATTTTAAATTTTACTAGCTGTTGTTCGCGACTTCGTCTGCGTGTATTTTGGATTTAATTTTATGACTAATATCTAGGATGAAAAGTAGCCCATGTCCTTTTCCAGGTCCGAGGCAACCCATCTGTAAAATTTCATAACGATCGGTTCAGAGGTTTAGGCGTGAAAATTTAAATAATTAAACAGATAGACTTAGCACTTACTTAGTAACAGTTACGAACAAACCAGATCAATCTATGCCTTTTAGTTTTGAGAGTTCGTACTTTCGAAGCAGCAATAATATAGGACACCAAATATCCCATAAATAGAAAGATTAACTGAATGGCAACTAATGGTGGGACGCGGCAGTCTTAATTGAACTAAATATCTGTTTAGTAAAGATTCGTGTGTATGCCGTGCTAATGCAACAGGCTAAGGTTCAAATTAAAGCTGCTTGTTCTCACCTCATCCAATTGATATTACGATTTAACCAGAATAATAGGGAAAATTTGGTTACAAAATTATGAAGTTTAATGTATCTATGTATCGCAATGTATTAGCAACTAAAGGACTACAAGACTACTAACTAAAAGATTGGCATTACGTGAATGGAAGGCTAAGGTATATATAAAAAAATCATATTGATTTTCATGAGGTATGATAATTTAATACAATTAAAAATACTCTTTTGCGTAAAGAGTAAGAGAGAGATTGAAAAAAAAATACTCATATAATATATTATTTAAAAAAAATACTCTTTTGCGAAAAAGAGTATTTTTTGAGTTAATTCAAAAAAAAAAAAAAAAATTCAAAATAATAGCCCGAACCCTGCATGGTAGGGTATATTAATATGACAGCCACCAAAATCTTACAGGTGCGTGATCTCGCGAGCTACAAGGAAGTGGCTGTCTAAAAATAGAATCATTTGGTTTTTAACGACTTTTAGATCGGCGGGATGTCAGTCTGGGGATCGTCACCAACATTAGGCTATTTACGGAATCCGGTGATTTACGAGCATTTGATGTGATATAATTAAGGATTTGGGGCACATTAATCTATCACATAATTCACGTTTCGCTTTTTGAACATAACGCATATAAAATATTTCACATGACTGAATTAATTTATCCTTTTCTTATTAAAAAGGACGCAGCGCGTGGTGATTAATGGTTATCAATCATTAACAATAACCGTAACATCAGGTGTTCCTCAAGCATCGATTTCGGAACCCCTTCTATTTATTTTATTCATTAACGATTAATGTCGTTAATTGTTTTCAAAATTCAACTTCTTTTTATTTGCAGATAACTTAAAAATATTTAGCCCAATCAGAAACATTAGCGATTGTCTTGCTTTGCAGTTCGCAAGCAACCGTTGATTGCAGTGAGAGCATGTCAAACGTCGTGTTCGTGCACCGTTGCGACGCCGACGTCTTGTGGACAATTATAATAAAAAAATTCTTGACATCAATTTCGTCTGTGCAACCCGTGGAAGATTCCGAAATTCGACTCACGCGGCAATCAAGGAATTAGACATTTTATTCTTTTCCTCTTAGATTATTGTACTGTTTAATTGCACTTACTCCCTTTATTTATTTATCATCTCATTTTTTTTACATTTTTAAATATTTCTTAATAAAAAAGACATAAAAAAACATTTAAAAATATAAAAAAATTGTTGTCCGCCGGTATCGGGAGCAGGGTCCAAGCTACCGGTGGTTAGGGCTCCAGAGACAGGAACCTCCTCACAATACGAGCCGTATCGAGGAGTACTGCCTTCTGAATCAGGCCCTTGATCCAACCGCCTAAAGAGAGCCTCGAAAGATGTTCGTCGAGGCTCTTGGCCATAAGGCCATTGGCCGTCACGACAATCGGCACAATGATAGCCGAGCTCACATTCCACATATCGACAACCTCGTGTGCCAAGTCAAGATATTTTAATTGTTTCTCTTTCTCAGCTTTCACGAGGTTCTCGTCATGCGGAATGGTAACATCAACTATCATTACGCGGCGCGCTAATCGGTCTATCACCACAATATCAGGTTTATTGGCGACAATAGTCCTGTCGGTAATGATAGACTGATCCCAGTACAACGTGACATGGTCTTTCTCGAGAACTGGGTCGGGCACATACTTGTAGTACGGTACCTCAGATTCCACAAGTTTATATTTCAAGGCGAGTTGCTGGTGAATAATCTTGGCCACTTGGTTGTGTCTGTGTAAGTACTCGCCGTTAGCCAGACGAGAACATCCAGAAATTATATGTCTGATGGATTCACCCGGACGGTGACATGCCCGACACACGTCAACCGTCCCGTCCTTCATAATATATTTCCGGTAGTTGTTCGTCAACATAACTTCGTCCATAATCGCACAAACAAAACCTTCAGTTTCCCCAAAAAGGTCACCGAAACGTAGCCAGGATACGGACGCTAGAAAATCTACATCGGGCCCATGAAGAGCCCGGTAGAAGCGCCCGTGAAGCTCCTTGCCTTGCCATACTTCCTTGCGGTCATCGGTAGTAAGTACTACAGGTTTGCGCCAGTTCTCTTTAGCCATGGATAGTGGGGTAAGTCCCTTGTCCACTGCAACCACATCTCGGTGCATACCCACCTCGGTTTTTAAAAAATATTCCCTGAGACTGCACACCTCGCGATTGTGGAGGGTCTTTGCGTTTAAAAAGCCTCGACCCCCGCACTTCCGCGGGATGTACAGTCTCATCACCGATGATCGTGGGTGATGCATCCGGTTTGCGGTCAGCAGTGTACGGACTCTCCTATCCAGAGCGTCGAGTTCGGTCTGAGTCCATTTGAGTATGCCGAAGCACTTACTTATTATTTCAAAGTTTAAAATCAATGATTTTTTTTTCTCATTTATTTCTTTATATTCTTGTTACTTGTAACTTCTCTTTGAAGCGTGTTATTATTATTTTTTAATTTTTAATTTAAAGTTTCTATGCCTTATTATGTAATTGTTTGCCTTTGCCTTGCAGTCTCTTAGGTCTACGGCGACCCGTCCAGCTAGGTCACGACTTCTGTCTCGTGATAGATATATGCGCCCAACTTGTAGGAACCTTTATATGATTAGGTACATGCTTTATAAGATTCAGTACAATTTTATTGTAGACGTTCCTACATTTCTTGCACTTGTTTATTTCTAAGAGTGACGTCTGCAGTATAGTTTTATAATAAAGTCGGGCAAGTGGTCACCTATCAATAGGTACGCAGATCTAATAAATCTACTCGAAAATATAAAAAAAACAAAGTCTTCGGTGACTTTTGACAGGTTGTATTTCCGTGAAAAATTGTCGTAGAGAGACTTTATTAAAGCACTTTGAAGCTTTAAGATTCTTTATTTTCAGATTTTTTGTAAATTTATTTTAGGAGCTACGGTACTCATACAACAAAAAGAATTCAAATTTCCATCGTTAGATCGAATCTTCACACTCTTGTGGAGTTTTGGGCATAAAGGTGAAATGTAGCAGCAGCGGGTTCACCGAAACCAGAAAATTTTGAAAGTGGTCTTCAAGAAAAAAGTTTAGGAACCTGTGGGCTAAAGTCTTGGAAAACGGCCTCTAACGCAGATATTGGGTACTATTCTCTTGTTCGTTCATGTTGTGCACGGAATGGTTTAATTCTTACATTTCGCTTGCTACTGGTCTCGTCCAAAGTTCCAACTTCATTCACTAGATGGCGTAGTTTTACTCCGTTTTACTGCAGAAAATGATGAAATTCAGTCCCAGATGCTTGTACGTGGTTTTCAGGTTTTAGTACCGAGAGGGCGCTATGATATCTAAATTCTTGGTAGTTGCTTTTTATCCGTTATCTTTTTCTTTTCGTGTGGTTAGTGCTTAACCTGGTGTCAGAGTTTTTATGCCGCCCATGGGCATCCGTTATGATGGTTAAAGACAAGCTATGCATTTTAAAAATAAATAAATAAAGGACATCCACCACTTTGTATGGCGATTGGGCTTGAACATGAACATAAATATATTGCACTATTATTGATTTTATTGAGTGGCTTACAGTAGGAAGACAACATATATATAAGAAGTTTTGTATCAAATTGGTTAAATAATATAAATAAGTCCATGTAAAGCGGGTTCATTATTCGGAGAAATGCTAGGGTTAACGTTTGAAGCGGGTACTGAGTCCGAGAGTGAGCCGGGGTCGTCGTTTAGAAAATCATCAGAATCCATTTTGAACAGCACAAGTCGTCAAAAATAGCTAAAGTCGAAATAATATTCATAATACGATACGAAAAAGAGCGCAAACGCAAAGCTATAAGCGAATGACATTTTGACATTGACAATTTGACAATCGGGTCTGGGTCAGTGTTGCCAGTTCTCTGCACTGTCAGTCGAACACTCGATTTGAAATCGATTCCATCGTGTTGTGCTGTTTTGTTTTGCGTAATTCTTTTGGTTATGGACCACGCCGCATTCCAATAAGAATCTTCAAGAAAAGCACGTGTTAATAATACCCGCTACCACGACGAACAAAACCCAAACGAACGAAGGCGAATTAAAAATTACGAACGATTCTTACTATTTTTCCCCGATATAGGCTAAACGACTTTCAACGTTTGTTCTACGTGGGCATGCTATAATCATGGCGGTAAGTCTCCTCTTTGAACAGTGTTAGTCAATCAAAGTCTGACACGCCCTTCCGCTCCACCCTAGAGCGGGAGAAATAAATGGATGATTTTACCATCTCAAAAAAAAATGTTGTTCTACGTAAAGTATATCTTTTTATTCATGTAAGGTTAAGATGATGATGGTGATGCTGGTGATGAACCCTCCAACGACCAGAGCAAAGCTTGGTCTTCCAGGAAAACATTTGAATTTTTCGAAGCTCTCGAATCGAAACATCAAAAATATCGATATTATTTTTTCTGTGTTTTTATTCTTTAGGCAACCCTAACTCAACGCCACTGTCACCATACAAATACAAATCAATTAAAAATCTTTTTTATTCGTTTTTAATATTATTTATATTGACACTCCCGAATAGGGACCAATGTTCAGTAAATATTATTACTAAATTATTTATGAATTCCTTCTTTCCCAATAGGGTTGTTCACGGTTAGCCCATTTTGGTTGAAGTCCTTTAAGTCAATACCCTCATATAGGCTAACTTACCACCATAAACTATTTATTTTGAGTAATTAGTTTATCGACAAGTACCTACCATATAAAAATGTGTATTACGATTTTGGTACCATATTTGAAGGTATTTAAAAAAGTATCTCCTTAAGCATTTGAAAACAACGATTAAGTTTTTACTAACTGGCGAAATATGGGTTTCCTATAAGGTGCACCGCTGCATATCCCTTCGGGGATTAAAAGTGTGAAGTTATTTTATTTATATTTATTTACACTCATACTAATAGAAATACCGAATTTTACGATTCGAATCCGTCATGTTTACGAGCTAGCCCAGACTGGCTGTAACATTAACATATTACCTGTAATACCTGACGTTTATACAGGTGCGGAGTTGAGGGTCATTTACATTTTAAAATGTTCCAGAAAGCTATCTCGGAGAGCTTAGGGCGACTTTACACTTGATTTATAGGCGCAGGTAACTGCTAAAAAATTCAAATTTCTAGCCGCGTGCCGCGTGTAGTTCTCATTTATAAAGTTCGCTGTAACTTCGGGAACCCCCATATGTAGCGGCTGGTGCAACCGCGGTAGTATGTTGTAGAACTTTTGGTATAAACGCATAGGAGCTGTTGTTAACGTCACTTGGTTCCTTTAGCCTGGCTTTTTTGTCCTGCTCGAAACGGAGGAAAATGCGGAGAAGCGTTTTTCTAATCGTGGCTCTTTTCTGATCAATTTGTTGGCTTTATATTATTTTGTTTAATTTTTTTTTTTTTTTATTTATTTATTTAAGGTGGGTTTGCTCTTGACTCTAGTCTAGGTCAGAGGTGACAGAAACCGAGTCGACGATGGAGCGAGCTTACCCAGAAGAAGCCTGTTTACTCTAACTTTGAAGAGATTAGGGTTGAATGCGTTCGGAAACACAGACGCAGGCAGAGAGTTCCAGTCCTTTGCTGTGGCTCTCTTGAGAAAATAAAATAAGTCTTAATTATTAACATACTTGTTGCAGGTATATTGCCAAAGCCGTGATATTACAGTTTCACTAGTGATATTATAATTAAACGGTAGATTGTCAATCGACTTCATTTCTTACAATTTAACGGCCAGGCCGTTAGTGTCATTGTCGTTTTAGTGTCATTGTAATGACACGGGGTCATTATAGTGACATTATAATAAATCTAGGTATGAGTAAAGTTGGCAATGGGCGACGTCGAGCGTTCTGATTGGTCAATTCTTTCCATCCGCCATTTGCAAAACAATAATAGTAAACATTGGAGCGCGTGCGCAATTTTCCGTCTAAAATTATTGTTTACATGTTTTTTTGTTATTTTTTTCATTAAATTTCTTTAAAATGTGTGACAGTGAACATTTGGAAGTGATTGAAACTTCAGATTCATTAAATACCATGTGACAACTGGTGAGATAGTGGCACGGGAAGATTTTTACATAGAGCTATGAAAATATTACAGTGGGTATATAAGACCATGATCACACTGCTCCTTTTCCCAAATAATTCGGGTTCGGCCCTGCACTTAGAGTACACTTAATACATACTTCATTCCATCTATATGCAAATAAATGATTCTAAATGATCCTTATGATTTTATAGAAGACTAGCTGACCAGCGCAACTTCGTCTGCGTAACATTTTTGATGAATGCTCTGCTCCTATTGGTTGCAGCGTGATGTTTTAGCCTATAGCCTTCCTCGATAAATGGGCTATCCAACACTAAAATAATTTTTCAATTCGAACCAGCAGTTCCTGAGATTAGCGCGTTCAACCAAACAAACTCTTTAGCTTTATATTATTAGTATAGATAAAAGATAAACATTCCATTCTGCTCATCACGCGGTCGGTACTTACTTATTAAGTAAATTAATTACTGTAGAAGGTAAAACAGGCTTGGATTGTGGTCGTGTTAGTAATTTATATGCGGTGTTGCTAACATCTGCCGTCTGCATATTCAAGCTTGTAATACAAACTTAGTTCAAGACATGCTGAACAACACTGACTTCAATATTGTACTAGAAGCGACAAACACAAACGGGTATACCTTCAGTCAATCCTATATTAAAACAAAAGAAGAAACCGGTCCACTTATTTGCGGTTTAGTACACACCTAAGTTTCTAAAAAACCCCTTTCTTGCAAACTTATGTATGTACCTAGGTACGTCCTACACCGCAAATACTTCTGAGATGACAGTTAAGAAACAATAGGTAAAGGTAGTTAAGTATAAATAAATAAGTTGGAGATAATTTATCCCCCTTTTATTTTTTGCAGATGCAATAAAAATATAGAAAACAAATCTCGCTGAAATCGATCGAAATTAGGTATTTTGCGAATACAACAAAACATATCCTTTGTTATGACCAGAATATTTTCAGAAGGTAGGTAAGTACTTATTAGGATCCACGTCCTGTATGATCTGTGGTGTTGTTCTGGTAGCAAGTTACGCGGGGTGCAGCGGGTGACTTATTAACTTACAGATATTACGTAACAACAACAGGTGCTCAGCAAAAACATTGGACGAGGTGCATTTAATTAACTTGTACCGCACACTTTGATATTCAATATTGTTCCAACTCGGTTACTGTAGGTATCTAGGTATACTTATTTAATTTGTACTTACTAAAAGTTTATTAAAGAAACTAAAAGTATATTCTTTGAAATTACCTGGCAGTGGTAAAACTCTTTACATATACAAGTTGTTGCTTTGCAACCTCGTCAAAATTCAGAAGGTTGTCATAGAAGACGTAAATAATCAATCTAAATTACGGCACCTCGTCAATAGTAATAAACGCTTTTTTTAGGTTTTTATACCTACATTCTATGCGAATAAATAATTTGATTTGATTAGTTGTTTTATTTGACACTATTTCAGAATGAAGCCCTTTTCAAAACAGGAGAATCACCCGTTTATCGAATAACCGTCTGCGTTTGTTTGTGTGTGTGGAAGCGCGGTTATAGGGCTAGTTTTAGACGGGCCGCGTTTTAATATGGATGGTGTACATCGATTTCCGATATTAAGAAAAAAATACCTACCCATTTCATTATTGATTCGGGTCGAAAATCATTAACATAGTTACCTCCTTGAATTTGACGAGGATGCAAAGCAACACCTTGTAAGATATTTATGAATGTAGCGTTCGTTCATAAACTCAAGCCTTTCTTCACGATTTTTTTTTCATACAGAGTGGAAGGCACACCGACGACGCACAAATTACCGCGTATTCAGTACATCATTCTGAATCACGCCATATAGAAATTTTTCATCGGAAATTTAAAAGAAAACAGCTTTCCCATACATTTTGACCGTATAGTGCAGGTATTGCAGTTTTGTAGGAAACAGGGTTCAGAATGTTGAGTACGTAGTAAGCGTTTGTGCGTCGGTGTCCCTTCCAACCTGCTATTTGCACTTTATATTTGATGCTGACGATCTCCTACATCTACACAAAATAAAAGGTAGGTAGTACTGTAAAATACTTAGAAATATTATAATACTTAAAACGTCACATTTCCGTAGGCATAACATGTTGTAATGTGAAATTTATTTTGATTCAAAAACTCCAATAAAAAAGCCCTGTGCCTTAATCTTGTCACGTAGCAAATAAATCTTTACACCGACTTTTCCTCACAATTTCATAAAATAAGATATAACTCCGACCAGATATAAGTTGGGCCAGCTATTGATTAGAATGCGTGGCTAGATGGATATGTTCTGTCCCTAATTGAGATTGGTCCAATTCGGCCCGAGGCCTATCCCATCCGCCTTTCAGTTCGACGTGGTAATAAAATAAGCAGTTTCTCCGATTCCCCGTTTTATCTGTCTCTTCGTATTCTCTAACTTTCGTTTCGAGAAAATCGAGTTCGATGCTCTCAGGCGGTTTCTGCATTGGAATTAGCTTAGGTTTTACGAGTACATGTATTGACACAAACTGCGTAAGCAAACATGGTGATTCTGTTTACAATAGATTGTTTAAAACAGATAAACAAGGGGACAGGTTTTCAGCGACTAAATTTTCATTATTCCTCACGTTTATCAAAAATGATGACAAATTTCATCATTCAGTATCTACAATTTTGTTAAAATAAGTACCCTAACTTGCGTCATTGTTTACTGCGCACCATTTTCGTAAATAACACTTCTTTAATACCATTATACATGAACCGAATGAGCACGTAAGCCAAGTTTGCACATAAATCAACAAAGACTTTAGAACATTTCCGTCGTGAGGCTCACTTACCGTGGAGGGCTTAAGGTGAAATTACACTTTCATTATTAACAAGTTAATTTGTATTGCATAAAATTGTGTGTCACGTAGATACGATATATGTCTCTTCGGTACCTTTAAATAAACTCTGTGTGATTCAGTTACGGAACGGAGTTGTACATAAAGATTTGGTTGATTGACTGTGTCTTGTTTATTTGTGTTGTCATCCTCTAGAGACGAGTCGTCGTTGTTCTTTGTCTCTCGGAGTTATTTTTATTTCGCCAATGATGAAATATTTCTCGAGGAAATCCGTAGGTAAGCTTTTCTTCTGGCGTAGTAACACGGCACGACGACGTTGGGGTCTTAGCGGGGAAATGGTATGATTTTAGACGTACATATTTATTTTGTTAAATAGTTATGCATATACATATAAATTATTTGTTCGCCATGGTAACAAGTTCCAACCTATTTACGACCAGTTAATAATATTATTTTACGTGTACATAGATGGATGATCGTAGCAGGTGGCGTTCTGTAGTTTCAGCTTACCCCATGGGAAAAACGAATCAGTTTATGTATGTAGATAGATGGTTTCCGTAGTGACAGTCGCAAATGCCGACAAATGGAATATCAGCGCCAGAAGCCGGTATCTATCACGTCTACAGTGATCTACCAACGAAACGATATACCTACCTAAGGTGCACGTTACCCGTACCGTGAGGTAAGAAGTACGGCTCGTAGCTCGTAAGCAAGGGGTTGATATCTCTAAGGAGCGATACATTGCTTATTTGGTACTTGTATGAATTATTTATACGCATAAATCAGCTTTATATGATACATAATCATTCTGTATTATAAGGAATACCCGTTAAACTTATTTATACAGATATTTTCTTCTGTAAGTAAGTCAGGTTATAAGTCAACAATATTGTAAAACCGTTGTGTTTCAATTTTGGTGTACAATAAAGTACATTCTATCAACATGTCAAAATTAAGAGGATATGACTTATCAAAAGTTGAAAGTGTCTATTTTGTATTCACTTTATATTCCGATACACGAAGGTATTTAATCAAAGGGTAGTATTAAATCATCATGAAATTATAAGACCTTAAAGGGTTCACTTTCGAAGTGAAATAAAATTCGTTCTACCTGAGCAATTCGAAGGGAAATTGAGTTTTCAATTGGAATTACATTTACTGTTTTGCCCTAAAAACACAGGGACCCTCATCTAATCCTAATTTGTTGGAGGATTTAGCCCGAGCGCGAAATCGTTTAAGGTCGAGAGAGTACGAGGTCTGTCCGGCGTACGGCGCGGACGGACAGTCTCTCCAAACTTCGCACCGAGTACGCACACACATGCAAATTATGGACACGTTTTCTATTTGTCGTCCCACTATTTACTTATCATAAAGTGGTTCCTTTTAACTTTAATTTACATACTTTAATGATATAAAATCGTTTGGTCCCAAACCGAATATATTTACCTACTTAAAAAATCTGCTAACTTCTCGAGGAAAATGGTTGGTTATGAATGGTAAGTACTTTTCCGTCAAGTTTTTCTTTAAATACATTTAGGTAATTCCTGCTCACTTTTACAGAACAAACACCGCTCTCTGAATTACTCCATCAAAGTACCTTGGAGCCTATTGTCTCAACTTCGTGCCATTCACTGGGCTTAAAACTTTTCCTGCAGAGGTTTTTTTTCCGTTTGTTATTGTTGTGTATAATTCGCTCGACATTTTACTGGCTGATGTTTGAAGGTGAAGATTGGGCTGTGCGCGGTGCGTCGTAAACACGCCTCGGGGAAATATCGTCGCCGGGCGTACCTGTGCCGATACGCGCCGCTCAGCCGCCTCCGAGCCGTTCCACCGGAGACCACTTACCTGCACGTCCTGACTAAGCGAACGCTCAGCGACGTACTTTACCGTACATAAACTCCACTTTTTTTTTCTTCTTCCACAATTGTTTAAGGTGTTATCGCTACCTGCAGGAGGAAGGGCCTTTCTAAATAACCTCTTTATCTCAACAGACGTCGTTTAGGGGCGTGTAGTGATTTGGCGAATTGTAGTGTTATCTCAGGAAAGGGAACCCAGATATTTCACTGTTATCGTTCTAAAAGAAGCCTGAATAAGGTTTTTATATAATTGTTTAAATACGAAACATTTGAAACAAATCTACCAAGAATAAAGGTTCGATAATTTTAAGTAACGATAACATAAAACGTACCGATTACTTTACTTCGCATCCCTATTTCGATAATTTCGCATGAAATACTTGAATATTGCATGAAACTGTTATATTCGCTGTACCGAAAGCTGTAAATCAATTCGGTTTCATAAAAATATCTGTAGGAGATTTACTAGATATCGGGGCCCGGCCCACCGTGGGAAATATGAAAATTGGAAATACATGCATGGCCCGATACGGCGCGGAATAAATTTTCGACCCTATTTGTAAGCGAACCTCAATATCGCAAAGTACACTACTTGTTCGCATTCTCGAGGACGTCGACTTTGCAGCACGTCGGACAAAACTGACTGCGATGGAAGGATTCAATGTGTGTCTAAAGAAAATCTTGATAGCTTTATAATACTATTGACAAAGATGAAAATAGGTATTATAAAACAAAGTCGCTTCCCGCTGTCTGTCTGTCCCTATGTATGCATAGATCTTTAAAACTACGCAACGGATTTTGATGCGGTTTTTTTTTAATAGATAGAGTGATTCAAGAGGAAGGTTTAAATGTATAATATATGCATATAATAGTAGAGAAAACATTAGTATCTAAATTACACACGTGCGAAGCCGGGGCGGGTCGCTAGTAAATAATATAACGGCTATAGGGACAGTACCTACTTACTGTCGGTCCGGTACACAATTAGGTAGACAGGCTTGAATCTTTTATTTCAATTAATCAATCCGATGAAGGTACCTAGTGGGGTTCATGTAACTTTCGGATAAGCTCTATTTGTACTTAGGGATTTGTAGGTATGTCCAGTAAAAGAGGGTTCGAAAATTTTTACGATATAGGTACAGAATTGCGTAAGTTTCTGTAACTTAAATACTACTAGACGTGGGTAACATCTAGCGGGTATCCATTAGATTTGTTACCTAATTTGTCTGTAGCATTTTAGGCACAGCAAAGCAATAGACAACCTTTTCCCACATTCAGTTAATTCAACATGCGTGGGACTGGGAGCAGCTGATGCATTAACATTACCTATGAGTACGGGTTCCGTCCTTCCGAGACGCACCTAGTTAGAAAAGAAGATGAATACGATATGTTCAGGTTTGTTTGACGTAAAAACTAGAAAAGCAGAAAAACATAATATAGTAGATAACTCCATTCTGGTACTAAGTTATACTATACTATGACTGGTGAACCGATAATTAATGTTTAAATAATTTATTTAATCACATAAAGAATTACAATGTTAACAGAAATAGTATAAGTCATTCGTAGGTTCCACTAACAATTTAGGTTAACAAAAGCTGTTAGGTGTTGCAACCAGCACCCCTACTAAGTTATAAAATAACTTGTATTAAGGGCGATGGTACGCGCCCAAACAAAATTGTAATTGAAACATATTAATAAATTGCTGGAGAACAAGCGTTTGCTCGAGAAAAGTTGACATAAATCTTATTAACAAATAGGATTAGGAATTACAATTCAAAATATTATGTATATAAAATATAATTTGTTTGTGCAAAGGTGATTGTGTATGTAAAGGTGATTATGTGTGATATGTGGTGTGTTATGTTTTCGGTGGTTGGGTTTAGGGGGGGTTATATTCGGAAGAAAGCAAACATTCTGTATCAAAGTAGTTTGTTGCAAGTAGAAAGTTTGTCAAAGATTTTTTGAGAGACGAGGTCGAAAGAGAGTAGAATTTTAGTTTTTTATTGAGCTTATTGTATAAATGAGGACCCTGGAAGCAGAAAAATCGTTTTGTAAATGAGTACTTACATGTGTAGTGCTGACAAACTTCATCTTTACGTCTTTTGCTCATAACAGCGTAGGGGGTATCCTTGTGTTGTAATATGACTGTATTGAGTATAAAGAGTTGCCTGACAGACAGTACCCTGCAGGACTTGTACAATTCTTCCGTTGGAAAGAGTATTGGACGAAAAGTACTCACCTTCAACACAGCTCTCTGTGCTCTTTCTAATTTTAACAGCATGGTCTTAGGGGCACCCCCCCATGCCGAAACACAATATGACAGGAGTGATTGGCAGAGGGCAAGGTAAACCCCTTTGACGATCCGTGCCTCAGCCACATGTCGAAGAGTCTTAAAGACGAACATCAGTTTTCTAATCCTTACTGTCAGTAACTCTATGTGGGGCGAAAAGCTCAGTTTATCATCAAGAGTCACCCCGAGGTATTTAATAGTTTGGGTTCGTGTGAGTTTGGGACAAGAGCAGGTGACGGTTTTTGGACAGTCGATTGAGTGAGCAATTAGAGAATAGGAATTCGGTGGTTGTGTAGATTGGCGTAGGGTAAAGCAGATTATATTTGTTTTATCTGTGTTAAGGGTAAGTTTATTCTCATAAAGCCAATCCAAAACCAGATCTAGTCCTCTCTGCGCCGCGTTAAAAGCTTCGTGCCAGGTATTCCCAGAAAAGGTAAGTGCAGTGTCGTCGGCAAAGGCTGTGATTTTTCCATTTTGGAGAAGAAGGTTACACAGCCGGTTAACATACACCAAGAAGAGTGTGGGACCAATCACACTTCCCTGAGGAACGCCAAAAGTAACAGGAAGCTCCCCACTCAGGTAATTGTCAATTTTTACGCACTGTGTCCTGTCACTCAGGTAGTCCGCAAGTATTTGCAATGGGAGGCCTCGTATTCCCAGTTCTTCGAGTTTCAAAATTAGGTTGGGAATAGAAACTGTATCGAAGGCTTTTTTTAAGTCTAGGAAAACCGACACTACTTTCTTTTTTGCATCTATGTTCTTAACAATGTGACTCGTTAGCTCTAGAACAGCATCATTTGTAGACTTATTTCGCCGGAAGCCAAACTGGTTTGGAGATAAAAGCTTTTTTTCCTCAAGGTATTGAATGAGCCTCTTATTAACAATGCGTTCCAGGATTTTAGAAATTGAAGGTAGGATAGCAATGGGTCGGTAGTTGTTAATACAGTTTCTATTCCCTGCCTTATGTATAGGATGTACAATAGCTTTTTTTAAGTATAGAGGGAACACACCGGTGCTGAGACAAAGATTAAATAAATATGTCAATGGAGGGACGAACAACTTCTTATAAAGTTTAAGAAACCTGGTAGGAATACTGTCCCATCCAATTGCAGCGTCAGTTTTTAAAGATATTAGTAGCGCTTCAACCTCATCCTCATCAGTATCATCCAATACAAACGAATGCAGTGGCGCAGCTGTGGTATAAGTGACAGAAGGTGAGCCTCCGACAAAACTGTGGTTAGTAAAGGCATTTGCAAGATTTTTTCCCACGTCAACGAAGAACTTATTAACAGTATCTACCGACAGTTGTGGAGAGGCAGAAGAAACAAGCAAGTCAGTAGAGGGATTTTTTGGGGCTTCAGTGTTCGTAACTCTCTTTATATTTTTCCAAATCTTTTTGTTATCATTGCCAGCCCTGGTCAACTCCGCCCTATCGTAGTCTCTCCTGAGTTTTTTAATAATTTTAGTGCAGTAGTTGCGATACCTTTTGTATGTGATTTGTAGTATAGCATTATCTGGTGATACCTTCAGTTTTTTGTGCATAGCATCCCTATTTCGTAAGCAGCGAAGCATGCCAGTAGTCATCCACGGTTTAAGTAAACGTTTCTGATTTGGAAGTCTAACTATGGTGGTGTGTGAGCGTACAATATTGGCAATGGTGTCTATAAAATAATAAGTGGCCTCATTAGCGTCATTACAGTTATAAATCGCATGGAGATTCAGATTCTTCATTTCAGAATCCAAAGATTTGTAATTAACTTTTGATACAGTTTTTACACCGGTACATGATTGTTTACTTTGTCTGAGACAGAGAAGAACCGAATTATGGTCTGTCACACAAGAGTCAATCACTATTGTGAGTGCTAATGAGTTCGCTTTAAGCATAACATGGTCAAGACAAGTAGACTCGCGAGTAGGGTAAGTGTGAGCAGGAAGAAGGCCATGAAAAGCTATAAGATTGAGGTAGTCGGAAATGCGATTCGGGGTTGGGGTACCGGTGATATCAAGGTTTATATCTCCAAGAATAGCTATGGTTTTATAAGATGAGAGAGCAGTAAGAAGAGAATTTAGAGATTGCAAAAAGTTACTTATATCCAGAATAGAGGGTGAGCGGTAAATACAAATGACGGCTTTCTCTGTACCGATCGTCAGCACAAGGCAGCTAGCGTCCAAAAATTCGGGTTCTGTGACCGAGTAGCTGCTGACATTTTTAACATATAGGATGACCCCGTCATTCTGGTTTTTAAGTTTTTCAGTATAGTAGTGCGAATAATTTTCAATCGACGGTAAGGTATAGTTAGATTTTAGCCAACACTCCGTCAACACAATAACTTCACAGTCTAGGTTAATTCTACAGAGGAGTGTTAGAAATGAATCAAAGTTAGCGTTTACTGACCGGATATTCTGGGTTATAATCTTGAACTGCTTAGTAGGGTGGGTAACATAAGAGGAACATTCTTCGGGTTCACAACGTAACGAATCAGATACTGACAGTTGATCAATATGATCATTTATATCGCGTATGTTATCCACTGGTATCAATCAATAATAGCAAGTCACTAACAAGGGGCTTAATCCGTTTTTTTTTAAGGTATACTGCTAGATTTTTTACGTTTTTGTATGCTCGAAAGTGGGTGATATATGTGTAGTTTTCAATATTATTTTTATTTATGTGGGTATTAAGATATGTAAGAACTCGCATGAATGATTTCTCCGAGAGAGTGTTATATGTAGTTTTTGTAAGTGTTGTTGTTAAAGTCATATGTGTTAACGATTGAAAGTATCTAAGAAACAATGAATTGCAATAACAAATTATGATATTAAAATATAAATTAAAATTAAAGCATGCATAAATCGAAAATAATTTCGCAATTAAATAAAAACAATATAACAAAAAAGGACCTAAGAATAGTCAGTCTACAACTTTTATGTTCTTCAAATCCAGTTCACTATTTATAGTATAGACTGTGGCGCCCTCTTTCTTGCGGATTAATACTTTTCCGTTTGCAGTCCAACAAAACTTAAAATTATTTGTTTTCGAAAAATCTCGAGCGAGATAATGCAGTCGCTTCGCCTTAACGGTGAGACTCTCTGATAAGTAAACCGGTTTGACAGGGCCGCCTAGTTGTAGGGTAGCTGTAGAAAACTTGTTGTTTTGGTTCGATCTATTGTAGGTTTTCAACGATTGAATTATCTTTGTTCTCATAATTGTTGACGTTAAGTTGATTAAAATAGGTTTGTTTGATTCTGACTTTGTCTTCAAGCGATAAACATCTCGGATGTCAGAATCACCAATTGGAACATTCAGAGCCTTGCCTATATCGATAGCGATTTTAATCAGATCTTGTTTCGCTTCGTGGGATGAGGGTGGTAAGTTTCTTAATTCCAGACAAGTGGCCTTTTGGTGTCTTTCTAAGTGCTCCACCTTTTCTTCCAGGACCTGAATATATGCCAGGTGATTGTTACGTTCAGCCGATAACTTATTGAATTCCAACATCAGATCATCGTATTTCTTTGAAACAAAGTCAGCCGACTCTTTCAAGGCAGCATTAAGTAATTTTAATTCTGCCACTGACGTCTCGAGAGATGCATGTTTTTCATTCTGCCTTTTTTCAAAATTCGAGAACAAGGTTCTCATTTCAGTCATAAACATGTCAACGTCATCTACCCGAGTGAATTTCCTTTTATCTTTCCGTAGCGTTACGTTAGGATCCTCTTGCTCAAGCGATTGCAAAGGGAACTCAGGCTCCAAATCAGTACACACTGCTGGTGATGACGAGGATGGTGTAGGTTTTAATGGCATAGTGAAAGTTGGTAAAAGAAATACGAAAAAAATGCAGAGAATAAAATTGTTGATTTCAAAAAGTAAATTCCTTTGCTGGAATCGAACTCGGACTCTTCAAGTTAGTGAAAGCGAGGCGCTTAACGATTGAGCCACTCAGTCGGCAGTAACTGTGGCAAAAATAGTGGATCAGTATAAAGTCCTAATAGGCCTCTAATGTGTCTGTAGCCCTGGTACTTTTTTGCATCTTAATGGTTAAAACAAAGTGAATTTTGACTATGTCTGTCTTGCTCACTCACATTTGTTGATTCTTTGGTGCGAAGTCGTCTGTGTCCGTAGCGGTTATAATACCCTGGTAGGACAGTGGGCGTTTAATTTGTTCCTGCGACGTCCAGAGAGGTCCAGAGTGAGCGACTTCGGGATTATCTGCTTTCTTTCTTCGTAATGAAGATAATATTAGGGCTCCAAGCTCCACAGAAATAATACAACTGAATTTGATTTTAAATTAATAAATGTGTACATAATATGAAAATTCATTACTAAGATATGGTAGGTACGGTCAGTGTGAGTAACTGACGTTCTCTTACTTATTTACGTATTTGGAAAGCCTTTTTTAGGGTTCCGTAGCCAAATGGATGAAACGGAACCCTACCCGTATGTCGCAGCCGTTTTACTCCTAGACTGTTGACTGTTACACCACACAGTTAAAATTTGGAGAGTAGGTGTCGATCCGCTACACAAAAGTGATGAGAAATAATGACAAATAAAATAGGGGTGGCCCTCCATTCATGAAAGTGAGCGTCGAAAAAAAATTACATTTCTACAACTATGCGGGATGTCTATCGACAGCAATATTTTTTTGAGCCAATGGTTCATGAGATATTCGCTCCTACTGCCGTAAAATTTGTATCTTACTTAAAAGTAAAAAATAACTTTAGCTTCAGAAGTCGGTGGCAAAAAACTGTAACAAAAGTCACCGGCAAAGCAATCAATAAAACAAAAGTCACCGATTTCTGAAGCTAAAGTAATTTTTTACTTTTTTGTGTTTTTGAAGTCGGTTTTATTTTTTGCAAAAAAGTTTTTTATTTTTCCTTTTTTTGTTATAATATCCTATAAAAATTTTTGCCATGCATTTATTTTACATTGATAACAATACATGTCATGATAGGTAATAGGCAAGACTTATCCCCAATACAATGGAACTTAGCATCCTAACTGTCGAAATTTGGGTGTACACATCTGCGTACCCCCTCAGAGCGTACAGGCGCGATGTTATGTTATGATATTGTATAAACAATAAACATCCAAGCGATTGCAGCACCACGACAGCTGTCATCTTTTGAAGAGTTCAGTTTTCTGTCTCCGAAACTCATAATCAGATCTATTATGAAAGGACATGGCCGAATCCTGCCCTCAGAATCAATTCAGAATGTTAATGTACATTAATTATGATTATATGAAAATTACTTCCAAAATAAATAAAAATTAATCACAACAATTACATTTCTCTAGAATAGGCGAGGAAAATTCCCAAAATAATATGTATGTTAATTGTTTTTTTCCCGTTTTGTTTCATTGCAATCATGGAGGATAAATCAATATAAAGTGCATCCACGTTTGGATACACGCATAAGACAAACACTGTACCTATCTGTAGTACGCCTGAAGGTCAGACTTAAACATAAAATACCCGTGATTGCCAGAATTGTATTGCTAAGGCACCTTTAAAAAGTTAACGGTTTCATGATTATCGTAGACATCACTTTTCAAGCTGCCGCGCGTCTGGATGGCACTCACGTTCCACATTATGAATCAACATAATATTCAAGAGTGTGTATCCAAACGTCCTAGAGTTATTTTCTCGCTGACAACTGTCAAAAGTTCAAAACATATTACTGAACCCACGGTATCGTTTATCGGACTTTCGTTTACGCTTCTAATATTACCTAATATTCTGCTGTGCATATTGTTTGTTTACGATTTAAATTCTGACGCTCACGATGTCAAGGTGCCTGAATTGTAGTGTGGCCACTAATCGAATGCGAAGGCATATTGTAACATATTTGCCACCGCAGTTACAAAATACATTGACGGAATGCTTATCTGTACTAGAGGTATGTACCCACGTAGTAATTATTTTCATATTTTACCAACTTCACCTGAAATTATAATCAGCCGAGTTCCATAATCCGAAAGAGTAGCACAATATAACTATCATGTATTACTTTACTGAGTACAATATTTAATGTTTTTCAGCTTCCCTCAGATAGAGTGATTTGCAATGCATGTTATGTATTGTTAAACCAACGCTCGGCAGAAGGTACACATAGCAGAGCACTGGGCTACCCAATGGTGTGAATTGGTTGTGGATGCTCAGTTATGTATATTACTCAGTGCGATACCACACACTTGAAGAAATCAGTCCATTAATCAATATTTTCTTCTCATGGAATACCCACAATCAGGTTAGTGTGCTGTTGCCTACCTTGCCCTGGCTGCTATAAATTATTATTGTGTTGTGCCCATGATAAAGCAAATTCCTTATAATTAATGAGTCCGCCAATTACATGCCCATGTGCATAATGTGGATGTTATATTGATAGTATTATTGGGTGCTAACCCAGGCAAACAAACCGGCCGCAAACTATTAAACCAATTGAGACTGCGCCCTAATAATTACCAGTTATTATAAATACTTACCACATTTATTAGACTGCCTGAAACATTTCAACCATTTACTTAACAAACATTGTTACAGAATCGTAGGACAAACAGGCAAGCATTTCATCCCTGTTGGATGAGAGCTAATCGGCACTTGGTACTAAATATACATAGACATGTTAAAGAACTACTCGTAAAGGAAAATTAACCTGGATTGTCTGAACCACCTCTAATTCCACCAGTTGCTAATCCTGCTGTCGGACATGAACCACCACCACCTGCACCAGCTGATAATCCTGCTGGAGCACGAAGAATTGACCAAATGAATTATCTGCTTATTAACAAAAGTGCTCCAAATACTTCTAGCCATTGATTAGGGAGTGTAATTAGGCTGGGCCAGGCATCAAGCAAACATAACGGCACCAGCCTCATTCCTTGATAACATTTTGTTCATCTCTGAAGATGAATAGGCTTAAGATTGGATGAAAACGTTGAATGTGTCTTGTCTGAGTAATTGCAATCATGTTTTTCTTAATACTTCTGTAAAACAAGTAGAAGTAGGTAAATATATTTTATATGCAAATGTATATCCTACCTACATATTTAGATACTTAAATAAAAATTCAAATACCATTTTAGTGTTTTACTACCTATCTAATTATATATGTTTAGTCGCTTAGGGAAGAATGATAATTTTCAGAAATATCTGTTGGCGATTACGAGCTCTTCTTCGCTATCGTGACCTGCTTTGACGACGCGCGACGATTGAAAGGTCTAACCCATGGACATAAAGAATGGAATGAGCATTCGCCTCACAAAACTGACCACTTCTTTCTAGAAAGAGAAAGCGAATACGCGGCCAATACCATGTATCTTTTCTGCAAACCGCCGGCAAGGCAAGGCGTAAAAAAGACAGAACTACTGGCTGCAAATTCGCTTGATCTCTCTCGTACTTTTCGGTCTGTATTCACTGCACAACTGAATACAGAACGCTTATATCTTTTATATATAGGTATTTATATCCATTGATAATAGCATTTCTCGTATTGTTTCGACTCGAAACAATACGAGAGAAATGTGCCTAAACATTTTGAATAGCAATGAAACACTTAAAAAAAATACTATTTCTAGTAAAACTTTTTTTCGTAAAACTTTTTCATGTAAAACTTTTTGCTATTGACTTTTTTTTCTTTTCTTTGTTGACAATTTGTGTCAATATGGCATATGAAGATTGACATATTGTCCTGCAAAATGTTTAGGCACATTTTTTGTATCCTATTTATAGTATCTCTCGCCTATTCTCGGGTTCCCTATGTCAGTTCGAATCACTATTCTGCGAAAATTGTTACATCGATGACTATACATCGATGCCTTGTTACTGCGACGTTATGTTTTAACTACGTGTTTTTTGTTCGCTGTTTCTTAATATCGACAACCTTACATCGAACCCTTATTACTTCGACCTTTGTTTGTTCGATGTAACGTTACTTCGAAAATACGTTTGTTGCGGTTTGTAATTATTTCTTTAAATAAAATGTGTGATACTAATTGGATGAATAGAAAAGCTCATATTATGCAAACAGCGCCATATATTAGCACAAATAGAGCCCTGCCAACCTCACAGTTGGACAAGTTAGGTCGCTAGAAGTACTAAAGTAATTTAGTTTTGTAAAATATAACATAATTTTTTTTTTTACTCTGGGGATTTAGACTTTTTAGTAAGTACCTACTTTCATAAGTTGTGCATTTTACACAAACCAAATTCAATAAATCGATACACATACTGTCTATTGAGATTTATTTGAACTAATTTGTTGAAACCGACACGAAGAAAGAAAAAATCATGATAATTCATGTCATTAGTTTGCCTTACATAAGTCATTCGGTGTAAACAGCGACGCCCACTGTAATTAATAAAGTATTATTTATTAAGAACATTTAATTATAGGCACTATGGCTAGTTTAATGAATGTGTTAAAGTCAAAACACGGAAATGACGTCATTATCATTGATATTAATAACCGACGAAAAATTTTCATGTGGGGGGCTTTCAAAATGATGTACTGATACGTGGTAACCGTTTTAGCGTCGGTGTCCCTTCCAATCTGTATTTTAAAAAACTAAATTATTTTAAAGCCTCTAGCGGCATAACTTGTCCAACTTTGAGTTTAGCAAGGCTTTATTTGTGTTTTTTTTTTAAGAATCACACATTTTTATTAAAACAAATAACTACAAAATGCAACAAATATTCTTTATAAATCAATATATCACTGGCTTAATAACTTCAAAGTAACGTTACATCGAACAAACAAAGGTCGAAGTAATAAGGGTTCGATGTAAGGTTGTCGATATTAAGAAACAGCGAACAAAAAACACGTAGTTAAAACATAACGTCGCAGTAACAAGGCATCGATGTATAGTCATCGATGTAACAATTTTCGCAGAATAGTGATTCGAACTGACATAGGGAACCCCCTATTCTCTGATCATAAAACTTAAACTATTTTGAAGACATACCTGTAAGCTTTAATATGACATACTGTATGTCATTGTACATGATTTTTTTTTTTCAGGGCATAGCTCTCCTGAAACGTCGGCCATGTCCTTTAAATGGGACTATTTCAGAATAAACCTCTTTCGAACAAAAAAAGAATTTTGCAAATCCGTCTTTATATGTCGGAGTTATGTCCGAACATAGCAGGACAAAGCGCAACATGGCTTTAATGTAGCGCTGAACTGGCTTTATCTCCACACGCTTACACTTAATACCTCCAAAACCAAGTTCATTACCTACTCGGTCAGTTCTGCTACCCAACCAAACCGACCAATATTAATTAAAGCTCATACATGCAATTTGCTAACTCAAGTATCATGTCAATGCGCACCTATATCTTCTACGGATGAAATCAAATACCTAGGTATAATCATAGATAAGAACCTTAAATTTAAATCTCATATTAATGTCCTTACTGGCAGAGTTCGCAAACTTATATATATCTTTAAAACCCTAAGAAATATTGCTAATCCTATAATTATACGTAATGTCTATTTTGCCTTATGCCTATCTATTATTACCTACTGTATTCCCTGTTGGGGTGGTGCTGCAAAAACTATCTTTAAACCACTGGAAGTTGCACATCGCGCCATACTGAAAGTGGCTACCTTCCGTCCAATAATTTATCCAACTAATCAGTTATACAAAAATTGCAATGTCCTTAACGTGCGGCAACACTTTATTTTACAATCAATTCTGTTGCAGCACCGCTTAACCCCCTATATTGAAATCACCAAACGCCGAAAAGATAAAATATGTACTTCTCCAAGAACCCGCTTGTCGTTTACTAAAAGATTCTTTTATTATTTAGGTCCGTCCCTTTACAATACAATAAACAAAAAATGTCCCATATATAGATTATCTTATCATAATTGTAAAAAGACTGTCCGCACATTCCTTCAAGATAAAACCTACGACGAAACAAAAAAAAATTTAATTTAATATAAAGTTATGACAAGTTTGTATATTGTACCACTCACCCAAAACACAGACCCACACTAACACACATACACACACACACAGACCCATACACACACACACGCACACACACACACACACACACAAATGCGGTCGCGCATTCATATCTGTATTTAAACACATTAGTTCAATTTAAGTGTGAAAATAAAATTGTAGTAATACAATTAGAGGGGATCGGCACTGTTACTTCTTAATACAGGCTATTTCATAGCCTAGCAAGGAGGACAGCACGTCACCCACTTGATTGTCAGAGATTTAAGACTACCCACTTTGTGAAATCTGTTACATGTACTACAATCTGTTTTTTGTATAAATAAAGATATTATATTATATTATATATTATAGATTAAAAAAAAACATTCGAATTGTTAACCTCCTCTATTTTGGAAGTCGGTTAAAAATAGAATTTTTAAAAGTAAGGTGAAGAAAATTCTGAAAAAGTGTGGGTCTGTAGAACGTAAATATAACTGTTAATGAAAATTGATTAGAATAAGATTTGATATTTAGTTTTTAAGATATGGAGCTTTTTCGCAAAACTACAGCAGTAACTTTGTTTTTCATTAACTTGCTTACTAATACTAAACTTATATGAAAAACTTATTTAGTTTTGCCGTTGAGTGTAAATTGACATATAAATGAGGTTTAATATTGCTTATTTTTACTGCAATGCCTTAACAGTTAATTAAGCTCTATAAAACTACCTATTGTTAACACCTTCTAATTTCTGTACATTTAGTTCGCAATAAAGAATTTGAATTTAATAGATTATTTAGAAGCAGTGAGCCTAGTGGGTGACCGTCGGACTGCCAAGTCATAGGTCTCAAGTTCGAAACCATGTGCGTATTATCACTTGCTTCGGTGAAGGAAAACATCGTGAGGAACCATCATGCCTAAGAGATATTTCTCGACGGCATGTAAAGCCAAGTTAGAGGCCCATGGGCGGCATAAAAACTCTGACACCAGATTATGCACTAACCACACGATAAAGAAGAAGAAGAAAGAATAGATTGTTTGGTGCTACGGAACCCTTTTTATGCAAGTCCGACTCGCACTTGGCCGGAATTTACCAGTTAATGTCGAACTGATATTCGTTACATTAAATCAATGACTCAGTACATTGTTAAGAAGGCTTCTTCTAATAAAATAAAAAAAAAGGTTTGTCCTTGCGGCGTGTGACCCAGTTTGGTCAGAGAGGGATTACAGACAGGCGCAGTGTTTTGCCCAGGAGAGTTTAATGTGTTCCCTGGCATTCCAACTCGTCCCATCGCCCGGTAACTAATTAAAATCTATTTTCTGTTTCCTTATTTGGAATTTCCTTATTTTTATTTTTATGGGATGGTTTTAGATGGAAGACATACTTGATCTACTGTGACGTTCGTTCATGTATCGTCTACGTAGGTACGAAAAGCATACTACTGGAACCAATATTCCATTCTTAATATTCAACACACAGACGATAGGTTAGGTTTTGGCCACTTGACCCGGACGGACTAAACTAACCATACAATGTTTGTTACGGCAAGATACTGAAATATTTGGAGCATTATGAGGAGAAGGCTGAAGGCGGCAAACTGTGTCGCTTAGTATTCAGCCAACGGCCGCGCCGGGCCGCTAACTCAGCCCAGATTGTCGTGTGGACTACATTTTTGGACATGTCGACTTCCCTCGTTCTGTTTGGTTACCCTTTCAGTTCTTTTTCAATATTTAAACAAGCTGGAACTGGTGTTAGTATTCTGTTAAGCGATTTAGATTTTAGTTTTGTTTTTTCAATTTTACAGACCGAGGAGGGAGACAGCGCACTGAAGTCCAACACATAATGGCTGTCTGGAAAACTGGTACAGCCAAGATCGAAGCGATGGTGCCTTGGTGGTACCTTGGTGCCTGAATTCAATGAAAGTCTAGTTTAATCTAAGATGCTCACCTGCAAAAGAAGTAATAAAAAGTCATAATTTAAAATAGAAGCGACCGGTTCAGTATACGTACATTCTTCAGCACAGGCATTCAAAGTGTTTATTCCAGTTTAGTTGTCAGACAATGATATTGTTTGTGATCGTCACGAGACACGACAGGAGACATGTGCGCCTTCGACTCAGAACGGAATGAACCGAATTTAAATTGACGTGGCATGGCGCCTAGATACGACCGACGATAGTTTTATAACTAACGAGTTTCAACGTCCTTTCTACTTCGCTAGGTAGCTAAGCAAAATGTGTCAGGCGTCTACAAGATACAGAGAAACATTTGCTTTTAGGATATTAATTAGAAAATAAGTGGACCATATGAGATACTAGCGTTTCTTCTGCTTCGCATAGCGCCACCTATCGGGTCCACAACGATTCTTTCTTTCAAGCTGAAATAAACCAGCCCACATTCACAAAATTTCACTTAAATCGGTAGGGTGGTTTCGGAGCTTAACTTGCGTTTCTATATACTAAGAAGATTAAGTTAAAACTTGTATCAATGAGTATTCAATTTGTGGTTAGATATCTACATATTTATCTAGAGCCAACTAGACACATTTCAGGTCTGCAAATTATGTGACTCGTAGATAGATTTAAATCCAGAAAAGAAAGTTGTAATACGGAGATACTTACTACTAATTTTTTATTAATAAAATCAATGTAAGGACCCTTACGTCGTGGCTTTTATTTCTAGTCCGCTATTTTCCAATCGTGGCATGTAAAGAGGATTCACAAACACTCTACACGTCCAAGGCTCTGTTTGAAGAAATCAAATAAAGCAGACACAATCGTCAGCCGGGTTACTTGCGGAATAAAAATAGGAGCGTCCTACGTAAATACGATTTTTTTAACGTCTTATAATTTTTTTTTATTGAGTATTCCGATAACCGAACTGACTGTGACTGCCTCGTTGGTCTAGCTAGTGGTCGCAAGCCCGACTGCTGAGCATGAGGTCCTGGCTTGATTCCCGGGTCGGGCAAAGTTGGTTTGGGTTTTTCCATCAAGAATTTCTCAGTAGCAGTCACGGAGTTTAGATTTGTGCCCGGTTGCTGGCAATAGGCTCGCCCCCTTTTACACGGGACTAAACATAGCTGGCGAAATGTGGGTGTAGTATAAGTTATACCTCTGCCTTACCCTTCGGGGATTACAGGCGTTACGTTATGTATTCCGATAACCGCCTTGCCATCAATCAGTAAAGGTATAATAATTAAGTGCAGTTCACACCTCGAAAGACACTGCAATCCATGTTATTCCATCTTTATTCTTGAAATCCGTCATCTGACGAACGTTCACGACATCGCGATCGATGGTATTATGCAAAATATCTGCGTAGACGCGGCGAAAGCCGATGGAGTACGGTTTTGCTGATGGAGTAGCTAGTCAAATGCGAACCCTGAGCCATCCATAAGCGCGTTGCTCTGTGCCTGCGACATAGTGAAGTGGCGGGAAACACCGGATGAAGGACGCTCAAAACCGAGTAGTTTACCAGAGACGAAACGAAGCCAGCAGTGTGGGTGATTGTACCGAGTTAAAAGTGACACCTGTTTCTATTAACTTAGCTCAATCACCAATAGAAAATTTTTGTTTAATAAAAGATAAGGTATGAATGTGGATGAAGCAGAATGCATTTAAGTATCGTAGCAGGGTTCTGTGGCTTCTGCCCACCCGAGCAAAAATAAGTTTATATTTGTTTGAATTTATGTATGTACATATGTGTACCTATACTTTTCATTATCATTAAACCATCTCCCAGCAACTATAACGTGAATTCACTGTACCACTGTACCCGATATGGTAAAGGGATAAGTTGATAACAACAAGGATGTTAGTGAGCACGGTTGGTGTACGTTCGCGCTTCAATTCGCACACTGATGGTACACAAACAGGTTTGGAGCCGCAGCGAGCTACCCGCTGCCTGAGCGCACGTCCCACGTTATGAAATGGGAATTAAATTGTCTGTGAAGAATACAACGGGATTACCATTTATTCCCAAGTAGTGCTACTTTGTATGGAACAGTTTGCCACATATCCACTGCACCTTTGAATCCATTTGCCGTAACGGATAAACGAACCCGAGGAGCGTTGGATACCATGTTGTATTATTCGGCTCGCTATATGCCGAGTCTGTTGGGTGCTCATGGTGCAGAGGAATTCACTGCACTGCAGCGGGATAGAGCTTGGCACGCCACACGCCGCACGCCGCGTGCCCGCTCTGGATTGTATATCGTAAACACACGAAGGATTAGCAAATGCAAAATCAGTTTCAAAATATTGATTCGTTTTAATGTACATAAATACAAAAAAAAATTATGTCAATTGAAATATTCAGATCGATGATTGTGAAAATATGATGGCTTACTGCGCATTCTTTCACTGATCGGCGTCCTGAAAGGTGAAAGAAGCTGTTGCTGCTGAAGCGGATAAGAAACTGTGTCGAACATATAATGTTGCTTCCCAGAGAAATAGTTTAAGTTTTTGTATCTTTCTACTGTTGTTTCGTGTTTTTTCGGAATGATCTGTTTTGTAGGTGGCCTACTCTTCAGGAAATGTAAATATTCTCCACGAGATTTATTCATTTCCGTATGTTTGGGCCACACAACACCTACAAAGGGCTGTCTCATACGATTTGTTTTATAAACTTGAGATTCATGCATTATTGGCTTACTGGTTTGGTGAAACACAGATCTTGGTCTTGTTTCTTGGTGAACTGGTTCTGGGTTAAACATCCAATAGTCGCTGTAAGGTGCATTAAACTTTGTTTCGGGCTCGTGAAAGACGGTTGCATTTGTTATTACTGCAGGATGCAACTCTACGTATACTATCGATGGCACTGGAGTGTCCGGATGTTCGGTTATGTATTCTACCTTTTCTGGAGCATCAAATAATCTATTGTGTCTACGAGTGGGTCTTATGTGCTTTGGTAATAAGTTAACATTCATACTTACATTAGACTGTTTCGTGCTCGTCATAGGTTGTCTGAATTGAGCATGTGCTTTTCGCATTGTGTTTAAAATATTCTCAAGATCTTGTAAACTCAAGGTATGAGGAGTACTAGCATAGATTTCAACTTCATTCTCGAGGTTGATAAGACTTTTTTCATTACTATGCTTGAGAGTACGTGCCTCATCCAGGTACTCAGATAATCGTCCTTTCTGAAGAACTGGTGATCGAACTGATCTCTCCCAAAATGATCGCGGGAGAAAACTGTTTTCGTTAAGAATAGAATGAAATTGGTTTTTACTGTTTGCTTGTTCTGAGTCTTTAATAAATTGAATCTCAACTTCAGAATCTGCGTTGCGTATCATAGAAGCTATTCGTCTTCCTAGGTTAGAATAGTAGATGTCATCAGTACTTTGTCTATGTACTTTTCGTGGTGGGTTGTAAGAACCAATATTTCTGCGTGTTGGCAGTGATGATTGCAGTTTTTGTAGTTCTTTTAAATCTTCGGTCAGGTCAAAAGGTAAGGGGGGACTGCTTCTAATTTTACTTGAATTCACTCTATGTATAAGTTCAGATAAGTACTTAAAATCAACATCCTCTAATCTAGGAACATGGTTTTCTTCTTTATCCTCTTGGGGTAATCGTGTATGAGGTGTGTATACATATTCAGATATATTAGGAATGTCATCTGAATTCAAATGTTCATCTAGAATTTCTTCTGGTGATTTTTCATAAGTTGGCGATGAGTTATGTCTCATTTTTTCTTTCAGTTTGTCTCGGAACTTTTGCATCTGCAGTAAAGTTAGTGTGGTTATAAAATTCCTATGTACACAATCTGTCACCATTAGGGCTTGCAATCTGAATATCCGTATTATCCGGATATGCGCCGATGTGGATTTCACGGATATCATGGATAATTTTATTTCTCTTTTGAGTTATCCTTACTAATATTATAAACGCGAAAGTTTGTAGGTATGGATGTTTGTTACTCTTTCACGCAAAAACTACTAAGCGGATTTGGATGAAATTGGTACACAGATAGTTTATAACCTGGATTAACATATAGGATACTTTTTATCCTTGTAGTACGATCCCGTGGGACACTAACCAAACTCCACGCGGGCAAAGTCGCTGGCAATAGCTAGTTATAATTAAAACTAATAAGCTTTTGTAACACGGCAAAATGGCATTTTAGAAAGTTATTTAGTGTTTTTATTTGATTGTTACTGGAAATATTGGTATAGTTTATTATTTCTTTGTCATTTTGCTTGAGAGACTGATTACAACGTGTTACAAAAGTTTATTATTTTTAATTATAATAAATCTAAAAAATATCCATATTATCCGGATAATACGGATAGTAAAATCTTAATATCCGTATTATCCGGATAGTAAAAATGATAATGCAAGCCCTACACCATAGTGATCTAAGACCTTTCACATCTCTATACTCACGCTCTTTCAACGGCTTACATTTATCTCTCAACATCTGCCAGCTATCACTAAGTAGTACTCACACATCTTTATACCTTACAATAAGTTTCACTTACCAGCTTACTTTGTTGTTTATGCTTGAGTTTTTTTTGTCTCCTGAAATGCATTTAATATGATTATTTACATGAATGTAGTTAGATTTTCACCTAATAATAATTATATCAATTTTATGCTGTAACGAAGAAAGTATTTTGGAAATCATCTGTTATGATTTATGAAAGAACCATAATTTCAAAGTTGAAATCGATAGATAAACAGATACTTATACAGATAACATTGTTTATAAATACCCAGGTCCATTAGCTCGAGCTATCAGTTTTTTTAGATTTGGTATTCTGAGGAGTTTTCCAGGTCTATTGCGTCTGAGTCCTGGGTCTGTGCTATTTGTATGTTCTGTGGTTGTTTCACTTGTACTTGACTCAGATGTAGTTTCTGTGGTTGGCGGCTCTGTAGAATTAGTGACTGCAGTTGTAGATTGGCTTTCGTTGTCACATTTTGGAGGCCCTATAAACATTTCCAGGGTTAGAAACAATTTGTCTTTGATGTCAAACATAATATTATCGATAGTATTTCGACGTAAAAAGGGTAAATAAACAGACTTATTAATATAAAAAGATCATGTTGCAAACCTGGGAAAGGAAACATCGGAGGAGCCATCGGAGGTACTGGTACCATAGGATACATGGGTACGAGTGGCGGTGGCGGCAAACCTATCGGCGGATAGTATGGCGTGTCCATACTCGGCAAGAAAATAAACGAAGGTAAAGGTGGTTTCGGTCTTCTATTAAATATTATAACTTTTTTATGACCATGGTCATCTCCGTAATCTGTGTCGGATGATTTTTTTCTCTTACTCTTATCCTTCTCAGAAGACTCATCATCGCTCTCGCTCCTGCTCTCGCTGTCACTACTGGAACTGTAGCTATCATCTGAATCAGAATCTGAATCATCAAATAAACTATCATCTTCTGTAATGCGGAGTAGTTTCCTCGACAGGCCACGCTCTTTCGTGTGTTTCCTTTTCTTGCGACCTTTAATAGATTTCCGAGATTTTCTCTTATATTTTCTGATGACCGGCTCACCTCCACTTCTTCGTGTCGGTGGCTTTTCATCACTGTTTGATTTGGTATTATTAGAATTGCTAATAATTTGACTCTCTATTGTTTTAAAGAATTGGTTGTAGAGCCAATCGCCGAGTTCATCTGTGTCTTTGGTGACTTCAGGATCCTTGTTAACAATGTGCTCAGTGGCGGTGGGTGTCGGGTAGGTTAGATAGGTCCGGTAGGTGGGATGTGCTGTTGCTGTTGGAGTGGGCTCAGGCAGGTACTGTCGTCGGTAGTGTTGCGTTAATTTCATACTGAAAAATGAATGCATTTCTTTATTAAAATGTGGAGTAAGGTTTATGCTTTCCTTGCAACATAATCTGGATCCAATGTAGCAGTCATAACCAAAAAATAGTCCATGTGTCTTATATGTGCCAAATTTTGACTAGAATCTCTACAGTCATGAAATTCCATATTTTTTCCTCTCTATGACTTTCGAATATGAATTGCCAAAGAAAAGCGCTACGAGAATGAGTGCATCTTATTATAATTTACATTATAAATAAAGATGCCATACTTAGGTTCACATATTTTAGTGTCGGTATCGAAGTAGTATCCCGGGTGGCAGTGGCAGCCGACCACGCAGCCGGCCAACTCGCCGATGCAGTACTCAAACTTTCCGTGCGGGCCACATTCTGAAACCAAATGTAGGGGGTTATACGTGCGACCGGAAACAATCCATAAAAAAGATTGATGAAATTGATGGTCATGGTAGAGGGGTACCTGAAACTGTAACAATAGACCCCTTGAGTGTACTTAAATTGTTTATTTCTCAAGTCAATTAAAATAAAGTTATGCAATTTACTAAACCTCACTATATTCTGACACTAGGCAGAACGATTGCTTACGATGCAGGGGAGTTGCCAGTTAAAACCCTGAATGAAGTTTATGACTTACCATACGCAACTTCTTTGGAAACAAGTGCGCTGTAGCATGGTGTCAGGAGAGTCACCAATAAACACAATAAAACTGAAAAACCCATTGGTGGGGCAACGAAAACTGTACACATTGGAAATGTTATTGATAAACAAACACCATTCCTTGATATTATTTTTTAAAACACGTATTAATCACTTTTTTACACAAGTGGTACCAAATATACGTATCATGGTAGATGCCACTTTTATCTTTATTTAAATAGAGTAAAAGTTGAATTTAGTTTACACAACAAGCTCGTATATTTCAGAACTAGGTTATAATTACAAAAATGTGGAATCAAACAATGGCAACACACTTTGGTGACTTATTGCTGTGAACTAAACAATGGCGTATTGAAAAGATAAAGTGAGCTTGCGAAGGCTAGTTTCAAATAAAACGCCGTTTTCCTTTATCTGTAGATGACGCTGGCATTATCCCTAAGATTGTCATTTATGTAGTACCTAACTTATTTATTTAATTTATATTGAACTTCCTATACTATGTATACAATGTTTTTCGAACCAGATCATACAATATCTTTCAAGTCCAGGAATCTACAAATTTCTTCATGATCGCACTAGTCACTTTTCTGTAGGACAGTTCTGTAGCAGTGTGAATTAAAAAATATTTGACGGAACCTCTGTCTGTATGCTTGAGTGTAATATAATGGACAGAGTCAACTTCAACTCTTCCTGTGTGGGTTTTATTTTCAAGAGATAAAAATGAATCAAACAATAGCGAATCATTGGAATCGGATATTAAAAACATTTAAATAATAAAATTGGAATTTCATTAATGAACCATTTCTTAGACCATGGGCAAAACGCAGCGAGAAATAATATTGGACGAATGTGAAAAAAGTTAATTTATTAAAATAAATAAGTAGGTATAACATACATTACTATGCACACATTATATGCTTAAAACACTGCGGTTTGTATGTTTACTTATATGTCGTCGCCAAGATCAGGAATTCCTTTGAGGCCTCTGCAAAAGAAAGTAATTTATATAGATTAAATACTGATTATTTTTACTAACTTTACGGTCAGGTAATTTTCTAAAAAAAAAGTAAATTGAGAGATTTCTAAATGAAATAAGCGGTACCTTTGTGCTCTTTTGTCTTTATGTATTGTTCTTGTAATGTGTTTTGTGTGTACATAAATAAATAAATCTCTAAGGTCAACTTAAACATTTTTTAAAGTGAGATTTTGCTAACTTTTATGGAACTGACAGGTATGTCAAATTCATTAGTTAGATGCTGTTTTTGTCAGCGAAAGTTTTGTGGAACTTCGCATCATCATCACCTGCCTAGCCTTTTCCCAACTATGTTGGGGTCAGCTTCCAGTCTAACCGGATGCAGCTGAATACCAGTATTTTACATGGAGCGACTGCCAATCTGACCTCCACAACCCAGTTAGTATTGGTAAGACTGGGTGTCAGACTTTCGGGCCACTGACAACTTGTGACGACTGTCAAATATCTACAAATGACAGCCGCGATCAACGGTTTAACGTGCTTTCCGAGGCACGTAGGAAACTCGGTATGTAATGGGTGGTCACCCATCCACAGACCAACCTAAGCAAGCGCGGCTTAACCTGAAGACTGATCCGAGCGGCTGTTATTATTTAGCCACGGGCTCCTCCTGCTTTTGTGGAACTTGGCGCATGACAGATGAATTAGATGCAGTTGTGTAAGCGAAAGTGTCATACTTAGTGCATTCCTCAGGTAGGACGCATTTGTGGGTCCTGTCATCTCGCACATAGGGGTGCACGCAGATGCAGCCGGGCTCGCAGAAGGGGTAGCAGGGGCGCAGGCGGTCCCGAGGGTTGTCGCACGTCACGGACGCACAGCCGGCAAAGCACGCCTCGTATCTGCACATATTACAGAGGATATAATTATACATCTTGTGTGTTAAAAAATAACAGGACGTATCACAAATGGTTGAGATCAAGCCAAAGCAGTGGCTCCCAATCTTTTTTTGACCAGGAACCACTTCGATTTTTATTTTTTGCATAAGGATTAAGTATTCTTTGGAGTCGTTCAAAATTCGAAAGTAACATGTATTAACAGTAATTGTAATAAAAAACACTAGAAATCGGTTTGCATCAATGTGATTTTTTTGTAAGTCTAATATTAAGATTAAAAGTTTGATTTAAACCTTTTGTGGACCAAATGTTTTAAGGGATGTTTTTTTTACACAATTCCAGTCAACGCATTTCGTGTTTTCAGGTACCTTTCATGTGGTCTCTCGCAGTTCATCGCCATGGGGGATTTCTTTTCTCTCTCTGGTTCTTTTTCCCTGTAAATAAACGTAAGCAGATTGAGACATCACTAATTAGGCAATATACAGGGATTTGGATCTTATGGGACTCACATGTATGACGATGCGTGTGCCAATGATGCTTCTTGATTCAATGATTGTTGTAAATTCATTTTATCTTCTTCGTAATGTTGTCTTGGCGGTTGTCTGTATGGGGATTGCATGTCCATATTATTATTATTATCTCTCTGTCGGTCTATCCCACCGAAAATCTTCGGATCGGGTTCATCCATGTATCTCGGATCTCTGTTTTCATAATCGTTTCTCCTTCTATCCCAGTCCCTGTGGTCTTCCATTGGGTTCAATAATGCTTTCTTCCTCCATTTTCTTCTGTCGTCTAGAAGGGTGTGTCTCTTGTTTCCATCCATATCATCATAATCGTAACTGTTCACACTCGCCGCCATTGCAATAACGTTATCTGTAAAATCAAATTGTCTATTGGCGATAGTGTTTCTTTTTTTAAACTTGTAGATTCATTTTACTTATTCAAACCACTTACATAACAACAATGCAAGTAAAAGTAGTTTCCGCATATTGTTACACTTTTTGTGAACAAGTCAATTAGTTCATGGTGTAGTTCTCAAAATGGCTACAAAGCATCGCTCCGTTTCACTTTACGCTGAATTCGTTACTAATCAACAAAATTAATCAAGCTCTCACAAAAACGAATAAAATCAAGCGGATGTGATTGCTTACATGCCTTTATCGATCATGAACAAAAAATGGACAACCTAATAAGTATAAACAAAAACTCTTCTTTTATGTCGTTTTTTTTTTGTAAATTGATTAGGTACTGGCTTAATTACCTACATAAGTGGCTTCGTATTAAACGGTTTGTATTTACTGCCGTATGACGTAGTGCCTAGCGGCAAAAGAACCATTTAGATTTTTCTAATGACGACACAATGAGTTCAGAGTTTTGATGAACGTAGGACTTGTGGGAACATGATCGAGATTCTTTCTGCTCTTTTGATTGAGTCTGGCTTTTATTTTCAGTACTTCCAACAAGGAATCGATGTAAACAAAACGAATCAATAAAAAAAAATATAGCTAATCTTTATTTTAGGCAAGACACTCGTACATATTCATATAATTCAGTTCATTCGTTTGGCGGCATTTCTGTAGGCTTCACTTTGGATTATCTTCCTAGGCTGCAGGGCTTTGATGGGAGGTGGTGCTATGACGATATTGAAGTAGTTGCCCATGCGGGAGACCTCGCTGCCGCGTTGTTTCACCTCTTCCTTAGGGTTGCCACTAGGGATGGGACCGGTGTTGCCGAGAGTATTAGGAACTTCGTTGTTGTCAAAGTCATCGACTTCCGCGCGCTTCATGTACCCGCGAGGCACACTTCTGTACTTCGGTGCCGGCTTGTCCTGCGCTCTTTTTGCTGGAACTGGTATCCCCATTTGTGTTCTGTAATGTTAAAGTACTGTTTAGCTCTAGATCACTCGAAATTAATACCTAATGCAATATGATCAGAGCAACTGATACGAGGATTTCCAACAAGATCTGCGTGGAAATGTCTGCTTGGAAAAAAATAATGGTGTGTGTGATTTTTGTTAACTAGTAGCCTGCTTTACCTGCTTTTTTTATCTGATTTTAACTTGAAGTTTTGGCAAGAGCTTGGGAAAGTGCTACATGGGATGTAACTGACAAAATGCGGGTGTTTTAATCGTCTCTACTCCTGCGGGGAATAGGCATAGTATTATATTGTATAAGTGGTACCCACGGCGAGCAGTCCTGCGGCAGCACGCACTGGTGAGTGCGGTCGTCGCGCACGTAGGGCTCCTCGCAGATGCAGCCCGGCTCGCAGTACGGGTAGCAGGGCCGCAGGTGGTTGCGCGGGTTGTCGCACGACACCTCGGCGCAGCCGCCGAAGCACGGCTCGTACGCCTCGTTCGGCCAATAGCAAGCTGGGAACAGGCGACACGTTTTAGGTTATATTTTACGCTAAAAGACAATTGCAACAATGGGCTCCTGACATAATCATTTATATGGCAAGACCAGGTGGTGTATGGACAGGACGTGGTAAAATGAAGAGTTGATAGTTGGAAACGAAAATAATACGAAATTACACGAAACTTCCCAGTTCGTTTATTGAGTTTGTGGTAAACTCTTGTTGATTCACGAGAGTCAAAAAAGTTCAACTTTATTTGACACTTTTTCTACCAATAAATTATGTTTAAAAGCTTTTAAAAGCTTCCCAACTAACAACTGGCGGTCCCTAAGGATTTTTCAAAATACATTTTCCTTTTAAATAGTGCGCAATTTCTCACATCGGCACATTATTGGGTATCTAACGGCACTAAATCTAGTTGCGGACTAGACTTTTCCTTTTGCAGTCGTTTCCACAGGTCCATTACTGCTCCCAGGGGCGCTACTTGATATCCTTCGACTTACACTAGTAGTTCTAAACTTAGACAGTGTACTTACACGAGATAAAATCGAGAGAAACTCGTGCCTTCTTTTATACAGCGTTTAACGGAAAGGATACCTACATACATATACATGTTTAACAAATTTCTTATATTATTATTTCTTGCTTGACACCATTACCCACAACCACTCTTTTAGAGGCCACATGAAGAATGTAAAGATCCAGTATTTTTCAAGAAACATAGTTTTAACATTACCTTTCATAATTTTGTCTTCATCTCTGCACATTCCGCTTTGAAGCCAGAGCGCAAAAAACACGAAACAAAACAATTTGTGCATATTGAAACTGAAAACTCTGTCAACACGACTACCCATGGTGATTAGCGCTATAAGACTGCTGGCGATTGTTTTGAAATGCTTTTTTTCTGTTTGTGCTGGTTCCGAAAGAGAATGCTTTAATCATAATAAAATTAATATATCGGAGGGACACCTAGCTGGCAGGATACGGTGGATAAGGTCGTCATGCAACATGATAAGGGTAGGTGGTGTGTTTGGTAAACACGAAGAGAAGCCGGTTAAGCCGCATCTGATTGAATTATTGCTTGCGTTATAATATCTAGACCCATCCGGTCACGTAGTGTCGATACTATGAGTATTATGTGATTTTTGTTGTGAAATGTGTTTGATATTTGACTTAATATTTTGGGTTACTTTTTGTTGAAGCGTGATTTAGTTTTACAGTTTCTTACTGAAATTAGACTATCTGAAGCAGGACAAATAGTAGATGTTTCGATGAAGGATACGCAGTAATAGTTATTACTAAGTTTGAATTTCTGTTTAATTAGACAGTACAATACAAAGAAAATATCAATATGTTCTGCATCATTCAAGTGTATAATTCTGGGGCATATTTAATCAAGTTACAGACATTTACCCGTAAACCCGCTGCCGCCACCTCAATAATATTCATTTATACCGAAATGTTCGGAAAATCACGTGTAATTGCTTATAGATTTCTGATGAAAACGATATTTGATTGATATACGAACGTTTCTACCTGAAGCTAACCGTAGTGGCCCGTAGGTGGCTCTATATTTGTGTACCCCTGTTTAGTCCATGTAGCAAGTGTGTCGTATTGTTAATAAATATGTCACCCCTAAGTGCTGAAGGGTCAAGCGGAAATATAAAGGTGTTGTTTTACTGTTATTATCGTAACTTACAATCGGTACGGGGGACTTTCCGAGCATATTTTTCTTTCTATCTTATACAAAAAATATGTGATAATAGTGATACATGTCTTTCGACGAATATCCTAACAAAAGAGAGAAAGCTTCGGCTGGCAGGAAGGACAATAAATAGTACCGTCAGAACCGACAATAAATTGGGATTCCAATCTTTTCGGCTCTTCGGGGCCAAGCAGCCTATCTATACCAAGATAGCTAGCCTATCTAGCTAGCCCAATACCTTCCTACATTTTCATATTCAAGACAGTTTCAGTCAGTTGTGTTAAGACACAATTTGACAAACATTTTCTCCGTTTTGTGCTTTAAGTATGCATACCTAGTCGTCGCCCATCCTTAACTAATTATAATTAAGAAGAGAACATGCGCTAACTAGTTTGTTGAGCCAAGCTAAGAATTCAAATTCTTATATTTGTTATCGATACCAGATTTATAAGCTTAATAGTTGATGAATATTACGATTTAATAGAATCAATTCTAAGTGAACTTTGTTTGCCATGATATAGGAAATAGAAATAATGCCATTCATAATTTTAATATAAGGTTAGGTACCTACTATTACCTAGACTTTCATTATTGTACTTCTATTTGTTGCACAAAGGTATTTCAATCTTGTTGTTATTCCTAATGTGTTTTTAACTGTGGTTTCCATTTAAGTATATTCTTTCAGCATACAATCAGAATCAGTCCACACAATTATAAGCTCATAAATAAATTCTGTTTTTCGGACGTGACGGCATGCATGTAGTATGTCAATTTCGGTATTTATTGAGGTCCCACAGTTGAATAGGTCTTTTAATTTTCACTCGGCCATTTATATTTTTGTTCACGGTTCGGCTGCTTTGAATAAAAACAACGAATGAGTGGTTTTTTGTTCCAACTCGTTTGCGTTTTTATTTGCGAATTAGGTTCGTATAAAAATTGGGGATATATTTTTATAAACCGTCGGTTTAGGCTTACATGACTATTTGTGTTTTAGATTTGCTTTTAAAATGCCATTATAACTTATTTAGCATGTACTCTGGACGCTGGTCCGGCTGGTGTTAATTGCCTATGTGGCACCGACGGAGTAAGATGAACGTTTCTAAAGGACTGCACAATTTATTTAAATATTTATAAACTAAGTGACTCTTCATAAAATATAAAGGTAGTTCATGTTTTGTATTTAAATAGTTACTGAGACAGGTGACACGGGATACCCAAGTGACGAGTTTTATTTCTCCTCTTCAAAAAGGGAAGTTGATTTCCGGAAAAAGTAAGATCGCTTTGCAGTTATAGCGCAGCGGCATGACGCCCGGCGGACCCGCGCACGGCGGGATGACGCGCCGGTGGGATTACAGCACGGTGGAATGACGCCTGGCTGTAAGGATATAGGTCTTTATTGATTAGAACGTATTTATGAAAGTCTCGTTGGATTTTTTTTGCTAGCTTTTACCCTGCTGCTTTGCTCGCGAGGATGTCAAGAAGAGAACAGACTCACTTCCACATTAAAATATTAGTAAAGAGGCCAATCTAAAATCGACATTCTATGTTGTAGATACAATGAGTATACTACGAGAATCATACTGTAAGTATTTGTTTGTATACATATCTAATATTACGTATATATAATGTTCAGCCACCATTGCTAACAAGTCGTTGCGTGTGGGAGAGGAATTGAGGCGTTTCACATAAACGGAGGTCGGAGCGGGATCCGCCCGCGAAAAATAGCTTACCCGATAACAGTCTTATGATTGCGAGCGATCTTTTTTATTGCTCGGGGTTCTCACCTACGAGGCTACGAGCTACAAGGTTGGCCATGTTTGTAAATAAACAGACGCGAGGTGAACGCGTCTCTCATTTGTTTTGTGGCATTGTGTGGCCGAGTGTGATTTGGTGGTCCTTTTTTGTCAACACTTGAAATGCACATCTTGAAATAGAAATTTAAATAGCTTTCAATGCACCGTTTTTTTTAGTAATTTGCCACTTTCTGGTCCTTGTGTTGTTCTCCCGTGTTATTCCTTGTACATAAAATACAATGTATCTCCTGTTGTATCTGAATAAAAACAAAACAAATGTTAAAAACAACAACCCTGCCGATAACTTTACAAAGAAAGAGACTACACGCCGTTATTCTTATGTTTACGTAGAGCGCGCGTAGGTAAATATACAAAGCAGAAATATTCAAGGAAAACTACGACATTCATTCGATGTAGGTAGGTCTAGGTAGTCGTTCTAATTAACTTTCTGCATACATATGCATAACATTTTCCCCGTAGAGTCGATGCAACTTCCACATTCCCGACACGCGCAATACAAATTACAAGTAAAACGATCTTCTGTCCCTATAAATAGACGTCTTTCGATTGCACATCCCTTTCCTATCAAAACAAATATTAGCTTGTTACAAGGCGAATTGTGACTTTACGAACTAACAAATAAGAGTGAGAATCGTTCGTTGTTTGTGTCAAAACAAGAAATGATCACCTAACCCGCACTGGCCGGTCTCTGGGGTGTAGGAGTTCCAATATATTTGTGCGGGTTCGGGCTGGCAACTCCTCAAGATTACTGTCAGCAAATACGACAGGGCGACGTGCCCTGAAAAGTAGATGTCCGGTAATGCGACCTAGTGCAACTTCCGATCATTTGCTCGCCTCTCGGGATACACGACACTTGGGTGGTAATTTCTTTTTGATATTGCGCTGCGGCTTAACTGTATAGCATGGAGTCGTTGGCTAGTAGGTAGGATATTTTGTTAATTTGATGTTTCTCACGGGTTATTTGTTAAGTTTTGTACTTGAAGGTTTAACATCAAATACTATCTTGCTATAAAATTTAAAAACAGTCAATCAAATTCCTAATTGCAGCATCTGGAAAACACATACCGAACCCGAGTTCAAAGCTGTGTCTTGTTAATTATGCCCGTAAAAGTGGGACAAACAACTTTTATCATAATAAACGTACTAAAGTTCCGTCAGCTAATAAATCAAATACAACTCACGAAACAAAACACTATCAACACGATACCATCTACTTACGACCACAGTTTACAAAGTTACCTGCCAACAAGACAAGTGCACAAATGCACCAAACTCCAGCCACGAAGAAAGAGTTTATATTACGACTCTCAGAAACGAACATAAACTGCCGAATGTCCTGACTAATGCAATCGACGTGGGCTTGCTAAGTTGCAGTACATTTATGACTTATCCTATTCTAATGGCATCGCTCGTGTGTTTATTTGTCGTACGTGACTCAAGTGAGCTCCTAAGTGCATTGTCTAAGCAAATTGCAGGTGTATACACGTTTGTAGAGACTGTATACTGTTTAGGCACTAAAAGTTGATGTTGGCCCGCCCACGTAGCTTTAATGCGGTGTAATTCATAGATAGGTGCAAGCGAAGGCGAAAAAACGAAATCATGAGAGAGTAATGTTGCTCATCATCGGCAGTGCTAGCGAGCGGCACGGCGATTCTGTGCTCTATGATAATCATCTGCAAAAATATTGTAGTACGCTTCGTAAACACTTAATCGGACTTGTAGCCTAAGTACTCGTAAAGGAGGTGCTTAATCCACATGAAACACCTAGAGCAATCAATAAATACGCGATAATCAACACGGAAAGAAATACAATTATATTAACAGTCGTTGACTAAGTTAGGAGCGCAGTAATATCTGTGTGAGTGCGGCGCGTAATTGAAAGCCGCGGTTTGGCCCAATAACAATGGAACCCCGTACAGTAACGTTCGCCGCGTATAAATTAGGGAATTATATTAATCGCGTATAACGCGGCCGGGCCACCCGCCCGCGCGCACCGCGCCCCCGCGCCTAACGAGGTTACTCTTGTTGCGGATTAAGTACTTGTATCTGGAAATTACACTTTATTACGGTTTCAGTCTAGGTATCCGAGAACTTTAATTAGAAGATCCTCTATGTGGATATTAACGTTTTAATACGTCCACTCCTAACATTTTTACTCTGTGTATAAAATTAAGCTACACTATCTTTTCAGCACTAAAGAAAATACCTCGCGAGATTTTCTTGCTTGTAGCAAGATTTTTGTGCGAGATTAATATCGAGATAAAAAGCAAGGTAATTTTTGAAAGCATTAACGTTGCCGACTATATTATTTATAATTTAATTTTCAGTGCCGCTGCAGGGAGCACAATCAATTTGCGAGATTATGCGCGGGAAATTAACGCAAGATAACACGGTATTAGCGAGCCACCTGGGGAAGGATTACGTATCCCAGATAAGTAAATATATGGCCCTCCATTACCAAAAAGAACAGATATTTAAGGGAAAACACTGTAATGTAATTGTCGCTGCAATCTAAACGAGCCGCAATGAAACTCGAGGGAACATCTAACAAGGTTTATCAGTACTATGTCCCGTAGGCCTTTTGTTTATTGTGATTATGAGGCTCGATACACCGCCTTACATATTTTAATATTCCTCAGCCTTTGTTCTGGCGAATATCATCGAGACATTTAAGTTTTCAACAAACTTATCGCAGTTAAATATGTTTGTGAGCACGGAAAATTTTGGGGTTTTCTTGACAACGAAATAATATATAAATTGAAACAGTGAACATAATAATGGTGTGATTGTGTATATTAAGATGTAGATATGTAAGCATTCATCAATCACAAATTGCCGGCATCGCCCAGCATGAGTCCACAGTCGATGACGTAGCAACTTCCACTAATACAACTTGCTCTGTCACTGGCTAGGAACATCACTAGTTCCGCTACATCTTCCCCTTTTGTTATTTTCTTCAAGGGGGAATTCATTTCTATGCCAACGAACATTCTGTCACAATCTGTATCACTCATGCCGCCCCTTCTGAACATTTCTGTCTTCACAGGTCCTGGGTTGACAGCATTCACTCTTACTCCTTTTGGGCCCAGTTGTAGTGCAGTACACTTCGTAAACATGTCTATGGCGGCTTTTGACATGCAGTACGGTGTCATGATAGGCAGTGGTTTGTTCGACAGGATACTGGATATATTTACGATGTTCCCTTTCGTTTTCAGTAAGTAAGGTATCACTTTAGTAGTGAGTAGATACGTTCCGCGTAGATTGGTAGCCATAACTCGATCGTAACTGTCTGCTGACGTGAGCGCACCTGACACGGCGTTTACACCGGCATTGTTGATCAGGACGTCTATTTTGCCATGTTTGCATAAAGTTTCTTCGACGATTTTATCGAGATCACCTTCCGACGTTATGTCAGCGACGATGAGGAGTGGTTTGAGATGGTTTAGTATTTCGCACTGTCTTCCGATTTTTGTTAGGTTGTCTAGATTTCTGCCCACTAGTGTTAGGGTGGCAGAGGATTTTGCGAATTTTAGCGCACAAGCGGCTCCTATCCCGGAGCTGGCGCCGGTGATGAGCACCACTTAATCGGTGAACATGATACAAGGCCTGGCACCGGCGGGCTACTGAGCGGCAACATGAGTGAGTGTGCGTTATACGCGGCCGAGCCGGCAGTGAAACACTTCCGCGTGCCATTGTGACCGCAAGTGAAACTGCGAGGATCAAGTGTCAACTTTAACTTCCCCAAGTATTTAATTTCGTCTGGTTATGTAACACATACCTTAGGGTTATGTTTTGATATACTTCTAATTAATTGTTGCTTTTTAATCTAATAAGAACAAAATGCAAATGTTTCTTTATTCTTTATATTGTTTACTTAAGTGGGTATTTGTGTGTTGGTTCTGTATTCATTAGAGCAGCGCATTATTCTTACATCGAAATTTGACTTGCTAAGCTAAGCTGTCGTTGCAAGCTTTTAGGGTTTTGAAGAGAAGGATGAAGATGAAAGAAACAACAGTTTTGATTTTCCATACAATTTATTGGAGTCATCCCGATGTACGAAAGACAACATTTAAAATTTGAAGCGAATTTTTATTTACACCATCACTTATAATAATCGAAACTTATCATAAAAGCTCCCTAAATTGTCTTTGGCACTTGCTTTACACTAATACTATAATACATTTAAATGTAATTACGAATAGTTTAAGAGAAGTCATGAATGAGCAAGAGAAAGCAGCTAAATGTCACCCTATCTTGGTTTCCGCGATGTGGAAACACTGACACGTACAATGTTCACAACCAAATTATACATTTCAAGCATTTGGATATTTGAACAAATGTTTTACAATATAAAACACCAAACGTGAAATCTTATCCTTAGTGGCTATTTATTTGAGCTGCGTGGACATTTGTTCAGATGTCCAAATGCTTTGAAAAGAGGAATTGGACGTTTGTAAGAGCTTCGCCTTCACCGCAGGTGGACACTCAGCCTTAGGGCAGTAAGGATCGTGAGACCAATACTTGAGGAGGGAAACGGTTTACTCTCCCAACAGGGATTTGTAGCGGGTGTATGATTTGCATATTTATGTAGAGCCAACAATATTATCATTGCAGATTAGTTTTCTATGAGGCAAATATTAATAAATAAATTGCTTCGCTCCAAGACTAGTAAATCAACGAAAGGCGTATGAATAATGTTTCTGACTATATTTTGGATTAGAGCGATTACTTTCTCGCGTGATCTCAATATTTAGTACACTGGGGATCACACTGAGACCTTAATGTATGTATCTACGTGGAAATCTCATCGTCTGAATGTTTCAGCTGGAAATTCGGGTGGGAATCTTATGTATATTAAAGGTAGTAGAACCACATCAATTGAGTTTGAATAAGTTATCGAATGAAACGAACTAGGTAGTTTAATCTTTTCTAATGACAATAGAACTACTCGTTTAATAAAAATGGTTGATGAAAGCTGAATATTAACAGACTTTACTCGCTATTAGAGACTTCTAGGAATCATAAGGACAAATATTCAATTTGAGACGCAACTACCGAAGAGGAATTCAAGATTTCTCTTCAGTGATATATTTTTAACAGTTCGGGAATATCAGTAAAATATACCAAACAATATTGTAGGTTTGGAAAAAAACCCATTTCCCAGTTGAAGGTTATATAAAATTCATGATGATGAGGCGAGTAAAATCTGTTAAATGCACTCTACCGTACACTAGTAAATATAGCCGAATAGTAGCCATAAAACACTCGTAACTTTGTACAAAAATGATGTGTGTAAACACTGGAGGGAGTGCGATACTGGACGTTTGTGTTATACCACCCTTTTACACTTAACACCTTATCGTTAACACGTACTTATAGTTACAGTAATATAATTAAAACTTAAGTAAGCACTAGTGAAGAGGAACTTAGCGGTAGTGTTGTGCGGGCCGAAGTTGGACACGGTTCTGAGCTATCGATCATAACGGTAAGGTAGGATGAAGGTGTTACGTGTGAAACACACGTTCACATAGATTAGCAACGTGGCGCACATCGTAAACAAAATGTGCTCATATTTGCGGTATGTAGGGCAGGCTGGGCAGTGGGCAGTGGGCAGTGCGGCCAGTAGCCCGCTCCCGATCGATGTACGACCGAACAATATATTATTATTTTGTTCGCCGAACCGTGGAGGAGCTACACAATTTCTTGCCCACAGCCGTTTTTAAATGATTTTCGTTTTGCTTATGAAAAATAAATTCGAAGAACTGCAAAGTTTAAAAAAATAAATGCGTTAACCTTAAAATATTACAAAATATTTTGCTTACTTTTTAATGTATATCATGTTTTCAAGCAGGTACATGTGACTCCTGTCTTACATTTAACATTGTATTTAAATAAAGAAGCTTAAGTTCGAAACACGAAGTTTACGCCCTACTTAGTCTAAGTTATTATTACAAACTTTGACATTGGAACCGACTACACAATACAAAACATACAATTAAGTTCTAAGTAATGACTAGAATTTTTATATAAAAATAATCAATATTTCTACTACTATCTCTAGAAGCGGCTGTACATGTTAAAAGTAAATTATTTACATCTACAACTGTATTTCTTGCCTATTACTTTACACTAATTAGAAAAATCTAGACAAGTACTAGAATCTAGACACAGAATTTGAAAATGTCACTACTTAATCGAACATCTAAAATTCGAGATCACAATATCGCTTGGCAATATAAACCTTATAATAATGACTAGCAATCTATTTGAGATCAACATCTAGAATGACTTTTGATGTAAAATATGTATCGTTGATTAATTTTAATAATAAGCTCACCGGATTTAATTGCATACAATTACGCAAATAAATAATCAAAGTTTTTAAACCAACAGCCATTGATTCGTATTGATTAAGAAAGATAAGTACAGAGACAAATGAACAGTACATATAATAGTTTTTCAGGGTTTGAAGTAAATCATTACTACCTACTTACAATACAATACATTGAACATGAAAATGTAATAAGTATTTTCTAATTTCGGCAAGACAACTTGAGACGATCGTTGTCCTCCATAGACAAGGATCTCCGACCAGACGGGTCGTGTGTCAGGTGGACTACTGGCCGATGCTTGTTGTGGTGCTTTTGAACAGTGTTCATCCCTCTTGAAAATAAACGAAAAGTCTTTTAAAAAGGTCAAAGGCTGTTGGCACTTGTATCGTTGAAGAGCTACACGAGAGCATCTTCATCACTGATCTAAGCATTCTTGAGATGATGAGCATCGTGGTCGCAGCGGCGCAGCACGGCGAAGTGCGTCATCTGGAAGGTGTTGGAGGACCTGCAGCCGCGCTCCAGCGTGCCCGTCATCGTGTAGCCCATGTTGAAGTCAGCCTGCGTCACGTTCGTCGTCAGATACAACTGGCGGAGATTAAGAAATTATTAGAGACTAGCCTTTTGCTCGCGGCTTCGCTCCCGTTATGTACGGAAATTAACCCACGGAAAAGTTTTAATTGTAGCCTATGAAATGTAGCTTCTTGTTAGTGAAAGAATTTTTGGAATCGGATCAGTAGTTCCGAAGGTTACCCCCTACATTCAAACATACAAACACATGCATCTTTATAATATTAGTATAAAGTCCAAGATCATTCTGAAGGATGAGCTCGATGATACCGTTACGTTTTGCAGTTTGTGGGCTTAGTCCGAGATTTATCTTAGGCAAAACTTACTCCATCGCTTTATATATTTATTACAATGGAATAGTCAGTTGTGTTGTCGCTAGTTCAGTTTCACTACAGGTTGAAGTTAACGCTAACGCGATCGAATAGTTATAAAAACTCGCACTAAGCCCAAGGACTGTTAAACTGTCGGCTTTAAGAAACGCAACGGTGTGTTGCAGAAGACAATATATATTACAAAAAGGGATAATTCAGAAAGTTGCCTTTATGTATAGGTTGGAGTGACAGTAATGCAAGGGTTCAAGACGCCTGTCATGCAAACCTCCAATGCAAAAATAAAATATTAATGAAAAGCTGCTTGTACGCACGGCGACCAATCAAGCTATACGAAATCAGTTTATGCGGATCTCTCATTGTACGAGAAATCTATGCAAAGTGATGCCACGTTATACTGGACATATATAGCTTGATGTGTCGCCGTATCTACAAATAGGTTCCGCTTATTGAAATTGAAATCTTGGTCCTACCTTAAAGTCGGCGTCAGTGCCCATGTGCTTGAAGGTGCCGACGATGTAGACCGCATTGGCACCACTGATCACCATACGAGCATGAGTGCTGTGCCTGCAACAAATACTCCAATTAGGCATACATTCAGAGAAATAAACTAGTAAAAAATGAGGCCTAACACAGTTCAAAGATGGACTTGGATTTCTAGAAGTTGAAATTTATAGTCAACACTGGTCAACACACTTGTCATTATGGTTCGTCTAAAAAGTTGTTTTGTTGTATACATTGTAGGCACTAGCAGTTTCTGGGCAAGGTAGGTAATTGATTAAATGTACAACAGGTTCATAGATATATACTTCAGTAACCCTTAATATAACACGTGAGAAAAAAAACAAACGAAGAAAAGGTTGTTCTCCTTCGATAGAGATGTAACAAATAAAAATAAAAGCAAGGTAAGAAAACACTTTGTTTAGGTGTGCGACAGATAATGTGTGACATCGGTGCCGTTTGTCACGCGGCGAGAATTACCCCTTGGCCACAAGTTACACGCTCAAGCGACAGTGACTGTTTAGAGCATCTCACAAGTCATCGCGACGCGACTAGCGATGAAAAAATATACGAAAGATACATGTACTTTCATAAAGCAGTTGCATTTTTCAACAAAATACAGTATCTTTTAAAAGCCATATCGAATGAATCTTTCGCGCCAAATATGTCAAGTACGAAAAATACGTGTTTGGAACAAGTGACGCGCGCGGGTGTTACTTGACGCATTATAGCATTAATAATAATATAATATCATTTGTTTACTCCATCTCATCGCCTGTGGTTGTGAACGGGGCCATAGTGCTGCTCACCTCGGGCTGGATGCGCCATCTTGTAATACGCTGCAGACAAGCGGTGATTTATCTCCGCTGGACTGCCTCATAACTACTACTACCTACGAATTATTTGCTATGACATTGGACACGTTGTGCCAGAGATAAATTGCTATCTACTAAGATTTTACTCGAATTTTTAAAAAGAATCAATGTTTTATGCCTCTAAAAATTTAAAAGTTGGATTAGGGAGAAACAAATCAAATTATCTTGCACACCCTCTGGCGACGGTGACGTATCATTGAAGTGTGAACGAGCAAACTGTCAAAGTCCCTTCGAGTTACGCAAACTAATTTGAAGAGAAAAAGTCACGTGGAAACTTGGGAACTTGAGCCTTGAGTCTTGCTGATGCATTCGGGAAGGCCGACGTGAATGCCGGTCACGTATCCCAGTTAGTAGGGCGCGAATCCAACACGTACCTACTGAGGCTCTAACGGCCCTGTAATGGCCGCCCTATAATAGCCCTGAACACTCTCGCCTCTGACTACCCAACAGCAAATTAAAATCTCCTTATGCGTGTTCCTTCCTCGAAGTAAACGAAATTAAATCGACGTTTTCCAAAATAAGAGCCTACGAGCTATTGTAGCAAAGCACTTTTTAGAATACGTCGATGTGATTGTAACCGAAACCCCCGAACACTATGGTAACAAAGCTGAAACCGCTATTCGTAACATTCTCGTCGGCCATTGAAACATAATCTAGTCGTTGTTTAGTTTTGATGGTAAATATAGATAGTAATAGTGTTTTGTTTACTGAAAAGAAAACGTCTATTTGATACCTGCCTTCGTTATGCTCTACTTATAATTATAATGTTTATTTTTCTGCAACAATAAACGTTACTTTGAATTGTGAACTTTATCTACGTTGAAAATAGGCTAAACCATAAAGCTATCTGTGAGGTGTATCGTGAGATACAACTCATTTAGGCAAAATAGTGGGACGGCTGGCAATAATCGTTAACGCTAACTGCTCCCGTCTAACTGTCGCGTCTCAACTTCGACGTTTTTCCCTAAGTGAATTTGTTTTCCACGATTTCCCTGCTATACGACTTCGAGCAAATTACGCGTTTAGCTAAAAGCCTGCACTTAGCAGAATGGCAAATGCTACTAATAATGCGGTTAGAGAGCCATCAATTTAATCCAAGATATTAATAGTTCCGATACGTTTCAGGCACTCACCCTGCCTAACTTTGAATAGGTAACATTGGCAAAATCGCCTTATTTACAAAATAAAGCTGTTCAATGGCCGTTAAATAAATACTTTATGTTGTAGCGGTGTGATAATAAATAGCACCTCATTCGCGCTAAGCCCTTTAGCGTCCGCCATCTTTATTTACGGCACGTTCGCGCCACTTCTCAGCAACATGGCGGCGTGGCGTTCTGGCGTGGTACAGCGATCGTGATAGTGGCGCCGACCACTTCCCGCCGTTTGTCAAACAACGGCTTAGCGCGCTCACCTGAACCACGCCGGTTAATTGCGAAAAGCACGTTAACGTGCTACAAACATGATATAATGTTTCCTCTCCGCGTTGAAAGCGTTAATTATATTTTTCACTCCAAATCCCCGTTTTGTTAAAAATGTTTGAGATTTTTGTAAACAACGCTTGTAACACAAATTATGTTGTCTTCATTTTCCTGGTTGGGGTTGCTCGCTGCATTAGTAGGTTTACTCTTAGAGGCTAAAATTGCGGGACAATCTCGGCCTAGGCGCTGCTGATGTCGTTCCCGGAACTCGACGAACTGTATACCTGAAGCTGTTGCGGTGGGATATAAAGCTCCACAACATTTCCGAGGGGTTTACGACCGCACATCAATCGCCCAAGATGTTCACTGGTTCAACTTAAAGTTCCGTCTTTGTTAATCCTATATTCCTCCATAAAACGTAAAAGACGTTTGTTAGTCGTTATTTCTGGTTCAAAATGAAACCTAGAATATGTAGTAGGTAAGTACCTACTATTCTAGGTAATATATACATAAATCGTCACTTATACTTCAAGACCGCGAATATGCATTAGTTGCCCACATGATATAGTAATATAAGTGACGAAATGTAATTTTTAAAACATTTGAAATTTCTTACCGTCTGGTTCCGGCGACCTCGACGACCTTGCAGCGGGACCGGCGCCACCAGCTCGGCTGCAGTGTCCAGTAGCTGGAGGAGGCGCTGCGGGCCCACCCCTCCTCCGGGAACATCAGCACCTGCACACAGACACAACCGTTCACTCAATAGCTTCCCATTTATTCAGCTTCGAAACTTTCTAATGAGAACAGCCCGTTGTATTTACATTTCTAAGTCCGCATAAATTGATTTAATAACTCCACCAGCCCCCATCATACCGAGCGAATGTTCGATTGATGTTGTTTTAACAATCATCGCACTGTTCCCAAGCCAATATTTTACGAGAGTATCTTCAATCTAAGAACCTGAACGAGGGCTTCACGAAACGTTGAGTACGAATTAACTAAATTACAAAACTTTACAAGCCTTTCGACGGCGGGTTGAAAAATAGCTTTTTGACTAAAACTAATATTGCAGGCCAGAAACAAAACAGAGCGGAGTTGTAACGAAGTTGTTTCAGACTGTCGAGTTTACAACCGCGGGCGGTAGAGTGTAGGAGTGTGTAGCCCGCTCGGCGCTCGTTCACGTTCTCGGCACGGGCAGCTCCGCCGGCAGCGTCATCGATAACGCAAACGCGGAAGCATATTGCCACCGAGACTCGTTCGCTCGATTGGCTCCTGGCATTCCGTCCTCATTTTCTTCGCCGCGTCTCGGGCAATATTTTTTTATTCTTAAAATGTTTTCCTGCTTTCTACAATATTGCGCCAGTTTCAAAGGGGCGGAGTCGTCGAGGATAAAATCGCTTTCACATTGAGTGAGCACACTAATGATTGAGTTCCGCGCGGTGCGGCCGAGCCTCGTGGCGGCGGCGTGGCTGCGACGTGGCGGCGACGTCTAGCACGGGGACAGTGTACGTCCGTTCACCCCACCGGCCCTTTGATCAATGTACTGTTTAATGGATTTAAAAGCATTTCATTGTTACGGATTTTGAAATGCAGGGATTTGATTTAAGTTGGCTAAATTTAAATCATACTACTGTAAACGTATTTTCGAGTTAGTGGAAACTCGCAGTGTCGTTACCCGCAGGATATCAAATACGGAATAACTTTGGACCGCTGAAAACTTATAAACCTACAACTAAAGTGGTACGTCAATAAAGCTGTGGCTAAATTAATACAGCTGTTTAATGTTCAAAGCAGGGACCATATCGGTTACCCATTGAAAGGGTTTTCGTTAGGGTTTTTCGAAGCGGTTTATCAAAAACCCATACGATATGGGTAACCCTTTTGAACGGCTTAATAGACCATTTTGGTTACCTATTGAAAGGGTTTTTGATAGGGTTTTTCTAGCAGTCAATCAAAAACCCATACGATATGGGTACCCCTTTTGAACGGCTTAATAGACCATTTTGGTTACCCATTGAAAGGGTTTTTGATAGGGTTTTTCTAGCAGTCAATCAAAAACCCATACGATGTGGCTAACCCTTTTGAACGGCTTAATTGACCATTTTGGCTACCCATTGAAAGGGTTTTCGATAGGGTTTTTCTAGCAGTCAGTCAAAAACCCTTACGATGTGGTGTGGGTCACCCTTTTGAACGGCTTAATTGATCGTTTTGGTTACCAGCTTAATTGACCGTTTTGGTATGGGTTTTTGATAGGGTTTTCTAAACAGTCACAAACCCATAATATTTGGATAACTCTTTTGAACGGCCTAAGCTAAGGGACCATTTTGGTTAACCAAATCGAATATGAATGACATCGCACCGTGCGTTCAAGGACAAGTATACAAAACAACAACAAAAAAAATCTCGAGTTGGCGGAACAGTTTCATTTGTGTGAGTGAGCTTTCACGCTGCAGTTTATGTGACATATAACATATTCAGTAAAACACCATCTTTTGCAAAGAGCTCTAAAGAAAATGATTAACAGATGGCTACTTCTATAGGATCGAATTGATCTAGAGCTTCATTTATCTTTTTTTGTAGAAATTACGTGATTTATGAGTAGACAAGGAAGTTTAGATTTTTACTAATCTCTTACTTCAGTCAAAATCTGCCATTTAACGTATTTTAGTGATTGTTTGTTTCATAATCGTTACCTATGCTGCAATGCCTGCAATCTATGATTTTCTTTACATGACTAATTATAATTTGTTCGAGTTTAGACCCCATGGTAATATGATCTCTCGTTGAAGGGCATAGGTTTCAAAACAGAATAGCATGCGTTGACCGGCCGTGGCAGCGCGGCGGCGGTGCCTTTGTGGCTACTTACCTAGCTGGTTGTAAACAGGGATCTATGAGCTTTATTGAATGTGAATTAGAGTTCATTTTAGCTTTGCTGGCCGGATACCGAAATTACTTAATATTATTATGTTTTTTTCATTTCTGTTCTTGTTTATTACTTTATTGCAAGTACCAAACTTTTGCTGTTTGATTTTTGAACCTGGACGTCTTTTGCGGAGTTTTACTATATTATTATTTAGTCGGTGTGAAAACTTAGGGGTCTGCGAAATGATCAATCGTGATTGTAAATTATTACGTGTTTGTTGCACATAGCTCGTTTACGTACCAAGCGATTGATAATATTACTATACTACAATATAAATTGATTGCGATTGATCATTTCGGGGTCGCATTACAATAGGTAGGTATGTAGATGTAAAGTTACGTAATTTATCAATCTAAATTTTCAAAATAGCAATTGTATAGTTTATTGCAATGGGCAAGTAGGTAAATATGTAGGATTGTCCTACATACTTACCTACTTGCCAATTCACGCAACAATTTGCGCAACGATGTTATGTCCTAAAGGTCCGACGTACCACTTCATTGTTGATTGATTTGTGTCATGGATAGATTATTGGTCACTAAATGTACAAAATGGAGTACCTACTAGACTGCCCTGTTAGGCCGAAAAGCGCTAGGTAGGTATCTCAAAGTTTTGAAGAAAATCGCCGAAATCTCTTAGCAATTTCAAAGAGAGATGTTTGACAAGAACCAAACTTATTAGTTGTTTTATTTTTGTTTAAGTTAGATATCGCTATTTGGCTTATATCATTACATGCGAAATTGTAAAAGCTATTAAATGTTATTAAAAAACAAAAGCAGGCCTCCTTCACTCGTTCGAAGTCATGCACTAACGTACATACCTACGGGGCTACGGCTCGCGTTCACCCAAACGAATTACATTTAACCTTATTTGTGTCATAGTCCTATACTTACAGTCGTCCAACGCAGACGTCTTTTAAAGGCGTTCTTATGCCTACGGAATAGAAGTCAAAATCGGTTGAACGGACTGTAAAAAGTTTTTATTTCAAACGACATTTATAATAAAATAAAGACAAAATTCCTACTTGCTCATTGCTCATTCAATTGATTACGATAACACGGGTATGTATTAGCGAGCGGGAATTTTTTTACCTTTCCGCCTCGGATCGGTTGATTTCTTTATAGTTGTCCGAGATTTAGGGGTCGATTTAGATGTCAAAACCCCTCCCGGGTTTGAACTTCAAAACCAGACCTACGACCCGGCCCCTGAGATGAGTAAGAGTTTCAAGATGAAGAGAACGCAAGAGCGAGCGAAGCGAGCCGGACCTAAAGAGCCTAAGGGAGCTTTAAAATTCAAGCTATTGCATAAGCTATAACAGAAATAAATCAGGCGTAGAAACATCTGGATCGAATGTAGGTGACAAAGACATTCCTGTTGATGTTTTTGACAATTCGTCATGGATCTGATTGACGTGTTGAGATTCGTCATCAGAACTTTCTTCACTCTCTGATATACTTAGTAATATTTTCTACTACCAAATATAAAATGATAAGTATAATAAAATGATACAAGGCATCCGGCCCCAACATTCGTTTTTATAATTTTGAAACCTAATACCTAAATAACAAACGACCAACAGAGAGTCTCTATGAAGTACTTACCTACCATCTTCTGCGCAACTACATATCTGCAAACATCACAAATAACGTCACGCCTGTATTCCCCAAAGAGGTGTACCTAATAGACTAATAGTACACGCACATTCGTCAGTTATGTTTTTAAATCTCATGTAACAGGGGGCGAGTGAGCCTATTTGTAGGCAATACTATTGCCTACAAACTATCTACAAAGAAAAACTCAAACTATCTACAAAGTACTTTAATATTCAAGAAAAAACTAACCTTATAAATGAATTAGCTTGAAACACGCAAACGCATCCCAATTGATAAAAAAAGTCTACACGCTACTTTCGGCTCGGATAGATCAAAAGAATAATATAATATAAACTCAAAAACTCAAAATACGCAACTATAGTTATTGGAGCTCTCGCTCGTACCTACTCTCGCTATTTGTATAATACCGTCTAGTGAATTATAGGCAATGAGCGCCCGGCCGCCATTCCCGTACCACCGACCTAGCACAAGTTTATTGAATAACCCGAACAAAACCCTTATAATATATGGGTTTTTATAATGCATTATAATAACCCATATATTATAAGGGTTTTGACCCTTTCACTGGGTTTCTAGTATAGAACCCATTCAATGGGTTTTCATGCAACCCTTTCACTGGGTTTCTAGTATAAAACCCATTCAATGGGTTATCATGAAACCCTTTCAAAGGGTTTCTAGTATAAAACCCATTCAATAGGTTATCATGTAACCCTTTCAAAGGGTTTCTAGTATAAAACCCATTCAATAGGTTACCCAATGATAGAGGTAACCTCATAAACGGCTTACCCCTTCGAAAGGCTTAACTCTTAAGCGGGGTTGTACGGTCCCTGGTTCAAAGTACGGCGGTAGCTGTGACTGCTCGTAATATAAAGCTCTACGGGTTAGTTGGAATTTGGGAAGTCACGTCTATTCCCTGTGCTGTGTGCCAACTCGCCGATGGCCATTACGAGTTTTGGATAGATAATTCCGGCGAACATTTGACATAAGCATTTGGACCTCTCAAACGGAAATTCCACAAAGCTCTAACAACGTTAAGAGGAATTATTCATCAAAGAACATTAACGTTCGTTTATCATAAAATATGAATAAGCCGAAATGCCCCTTTTGGAATTCTGGATAATTTATTTTGTAGGTAGAGAAAAAATTAAATTAGAAGGATTTTAGTAATTAATATTATTAACAACAATCAGATAGGTACTGTAACCTTTTTTTCATGTTAGTAGGTAGCTCGAAGTGGTGTACACATGATTTAATGAATACTCAAAATATAGTGCGATACTCTTGCACTACACAGTATACAATCTTAAGCATTGTGTTTCCAAATCCTCAGGTAATTGAGAGTTAGTAGATACGTACTAGAAATGTGATTATAGCTACACTCCTACATTCGACATAGAACTTATTAGCTATGCATTGTAATATTCAGTATAAAATTTCATCAATTCATACCAATTTTCTATTAAGACCGAGCTTTTTATATGCGGCCAGACAAAACCTCTTCAATGACACCCATTAATATTCAAAAGCTCTCGTGGCGCCATCTATCAACACCTTTTTATATGAAGCAATCAATTCGCGAATCGACAGTCGTCCAATTACCAAGCGTTCTCGAAACGATCTATTAATTACTTAGTGAACTGCGCGCGATTCAATCGTAGGCACTTGTATGTATGTAAAATAAATATCTTCACATAGTTCATTGTTCCAATAGACTTATAATTACATAAGTTGGTTAGTATTAAGAATTGTTTCATCAATCACTCAGCAATTCATTGGCAGAGTGCCTCATCTCCCTGTTCAAATATTTGCGGATTGACTCGAAAACAAAAAAAATGCGATGGAATGCATAATTTGGCTGATTACCCACTGCTACTGCTCCAGACTGCTGAATCAGCTGAAAAAATTGGCAAGCTACAAAGTCGTGTCTTATCGTTGCCGTAATGCTGTCGTATTTTAAATAGTCTACAAATACAGTAGGTGGTCGCTTCTACGAGAATGTCTAATGAATGCATTTCATTTGCAACATTATGTAATTTTTCGCATTCGTAACAGATGCTACTAAAAAAAATGTGATTCCATAATGTTCTAAAAAGCATACAAACTCAATTCTCGTAATTCGTATTTTAAAATGTCGATGCAGATTGCAAGAGGCGACTTGATAGTCACGCGCAAGCTCTCGAGTGGAGAGGTCGCGCTTCGTCCTCGGCGCTGGCGTTTAGAGCCTCGCCACCGACGTGAGCAGCAATTTACTGGAAGAGCTGCCAAACTGCAGACTGCACTCAAAACTACATTTTAATAACATCGAAATATTCGTGAGTTGACACAGTCCTCGACAAATTCGGATATTATTATGCTACGCTTTAACTGATGTCATAATTATTTGTTTTGAACTTCATGTGTTCATTTTGTTACAATAAAGTTCATTTAATAAAATTTCGCCTTTTTATAAACTAATTTCAATCGTTTTCAGCAGAACCTACCAACCTACACAGTCCTTGGAATAATCAGGATCTACGAAAGCCGAAAAAATTCTGAGAAAGCTTCGTAGAAGTTTCCGACTGTAGTCTTTTCATCACAACATCAATGGTTGATATCACGTATATCTAACATATAAAGCTGTAAAAACTCTAGCACTATTCCAATAGACTGTCCACACACAGACCTATCCAAATAGCAAAAACTTTCACTATATTACACGGGAGTTACTACTTGTTTCCTCTTTTGTTTCGCCGTGATAAACCCGAAAATAATATGACTATGTGGAAAAATAACTAGTGGGTTTGTGTTATGGCAAAGTTATGTAATTCCTTGTTCTGTAGTGGGGTAGCGCCGACGCGCAGTAATTGGATTTAGTCTGGACTACGGAGTGAGGATTACGGGTTTAAGGGCCATACTAATGATACAATTTTCAACTAGCTACCGAAACTTATTAAGTGAATAGTCGCGCTTTATTTGATCGTACGTGCAATCAAGGAGGTTTGTTGAGCTTCGTTAGAATCTACCTACAAAGATGAATGTTAATATGTTTATTAAAAACGACCTCCTTTAGTAAGTAGGTACATAGTAGCAAAGAGTAAACTGTTTTTAAAAGGTAGTCTGAAAACTTTATATTTTCCAAGTAAGCTACTACTAGTGAATCTTTATAAAGGTTCCATTATTCATTTAGCTACGTTGAAGAATAGAACTTGATTCTAAGAGGTAAACCGGTTACAAGCCAGGTAGAATGAAGACCTAGTCGAGGTAGCGGGAATGAATGAGAGACGGACGAAGCTTGTGTAGAAGAAGTGTAACGGCAATTTGTAAAAATATTCAAGACAAAAGTATTCATGTTGCGTCTGGTTGCACAGCGCAAAAATGGTGAATTTTACGGGTGATGTTTTATCGACCTCACTCACAAGAAATACAAACATACGAACATACTGCGACCGCGGCCTTTAATCTTCCTTGTATGTTGTTGTGGTAGGGAAGAACGTTTGTTCGGACATTATCATTCTTTTATATTGCGTATCTGTTTGCTCCGTTATACGAGTTTGTTTAGGTCCTAGCGATTGATTTATGACAATATTTGGTGGATGTGGACGTCTTGAAACATGATATTATCTACACTATGGAGAGTGTTATAAATATTGCTGTACGATCAATGATATTATAAAGGGAAGATACGCTACGTTCATACTGAGCGGTGTCCAGAAATTGTTGCGTTGTTATTACAAATGTACTTACATGTAGGTGTATAGTCATTTTCAACTACGACTGCGATAGATAATACGGAACGTATGGTACAGAAAGAGATAGCTATCTGTAGTGTGTTGCGCTTGAAGTACACTAGTGAATCACAGAATATGCGGATTTGCCACAGATGGGACGTTGGATATAAGCATAGGCATTGGATATAATGTATTACATTGATAATGATGTATTAAATAAAACAAAAAACAGAATTGTTAATTATTTATTCACAAACTTAGACTAAGATACAATAATAAAAAAAAATGAAAGTTGAGTTGGCAGTTAAGATTTTCATGATTATTTATTCTTCATTTTTAAAATGTTCTGAACAAATTGTACTACTTTTTGTAGGCATCCAGTTATATTCACTTCTTTCCGCCTGAACTATGCTGACCCATTTATGTTTTATAAAATCATCACTAGGAAATCTGGAAGATAACAAAAACATAATAAAAAATAAATGTTTTATCTAAGATACATACCTTCTAATCGAGTAATAAAATAATATTGAATAGCCCGCTATTACTAATTTAATTACATGTTATTATTCGAAAGACGCTAACAAACTAACTCAAGCGGTCAACGAACGCTGTATATTCTGCCTACGATTTCGCTTCTGGTTGATTAATCTATGACGCATGGCTATTTGTCTTTGTCGCGCTGCAGTTGTCATCATATTCACTGTCCTTTTCGAACCACCATATTAATAATTCGAAATGTATTTTGTAAATGAGAAATAAAATCGTGAAAAAGTATAAATTTGACATTATTTTAATATACTTACGTATGGTATGAAACTCCTACACTCTTATTTTTCTTGGAACCATAGTTTTTACACTTTCGTAACACACAACTTGGCATTTTAGGTGGATATAGGCACGACACAGACACGTTTCGTTTCGCTCGCTGCTATTAGCCGACTAAAACAAATTACGACAATTGTCTGAATTCGTTCGCAACAATTTTTGCGCGCCAGTGCGATATCTACCTCTTTTTATTTTATAATATCATTGTGTACGATATTTATTTAGCTAAAATCTAGCTCGCTCTAATCTCAATGTTAGAGTATTTTTGATTTTCCAATATTTAATAGAACTTAGTAACACGTTCAGGGACTCTTGGGTTGCCGCGGTACCACTTTACCTGCCACTTCGAATAAGGCATGCTGCTCGTTATTTCGTTGTGCAATACCTGCCTACTCGTAGGTTACTACCTACGAGTAGGCAGCCTAGGTAAATAGAGATGCATCTAATTAAAAGTTTCAGTATTTTTTTCTTTCAGTGTGCGATGAGAGCTTGAACTTAAGAAGGAAGTTGCGAAAACTTGTGTGAGGACTTGAGGAGTGATGCGGGTCGAGGGGCAGGAGCGGGGGGAGGGGTGGCGTTATCTCTGAAGTTCCCTCATTAACTTATACGTCAACATGACTGCGTAAATACTCCTCATAAGCCAGCGACCCTCGCCGTCGTGCCGGATTATTAGTAAATAAACATACATAGTTGTTGAATTGCAAAACGGAAAATTTCGTGCAAAGTGTAAAGATATTTTTATTTCAGTCAAAGAATCCACAACTGCACTTTCAAAGAACTTACAAAACACGTGGAAATAAAGTTTAGATTTTAGAGCTAAAACAAAATCGACGTCCAATCTTGGATATCGGTAGCGAACTAAAGTTATCCAACAAAAACTTATGTTCGAGCTAAACTCAGCTCACAGTTGAAAAAGTCTCGACCGTAAAAGAGCAAGGCAATAAACAAATATGACTGGCGGTATTACAGCGAGCTCCGGAGTCGAACTCGAGCTTAACTTGTCTCTGGGAGGTTGTAGTTCTCTGTTCCGATTTCATCTAACTCTGTTAGACATTAAATCTCATGTTAAATGTCCCGATAAGTATGTTGACGTACTGTTATAACTCTATTAATCAATTCAATTAAAAGTGGTTAAAGTGAAAGCAGTCCTTATGCATAACGGTTTGGTGGAATTGGGCCTACAAAATATTCTGATGGACTGATTTTCAGAACTGACACATCTCTCATCACTGTCAGTCAGTCACTGTCAGTTTAACCGACATTTTAATGAGCCGATTTCATCAAATACTGTTAAGTGTTTGATGAAATTGGCTCCTGCATAAAACAACATAACCTATAGCGTTCCCGCTAATGAGACACAGGTCTAATCTCTGTGAGAGAGCTGTATGCCAGTAGTGTCTGTGTGGGTGTGGGCCGTAATCCACCACAACGGCGTATTCCAGATTGGTAGATGTCACAGGTCTTCAAACTATTGGTTTTCTCACGATGTTTTCCTTCACCTTTTTGAGAGCAGAGGTGATTAAATAAATGACTCAAAGTGACGTGCCTGCCTGGGTACGAACCTACGACCGTAGGAAAGTAGTGGTCACCAGTGGCCCGCCATTGCTTTGCTGAAATTGGCTTTGAATGTGCAATTTAGTTGGTAATCATCCATATTGACAGTTTGTATTTGTACGGCCGTGGACGCCGGTTCCGTGTCGAAATTTAATTAACCTGCCCGTCGCTACAAACACGGGCAACACGATGATGGCAGCCGCAACTCACTCCATTGCCTTTCATTAGTGACTCGCGTTTCCACGTGTGTTTCACTAATAAACGCAGTGAACCTAGTGCGGATTACTGCAGTAATTTAAGAGACAAACTTAATTAATTTTGTTCAGAATGTTTGCTGGAAAACTCAGAAACGGTTAACAAATGACAGCATTGCATCAGTTAGATACACCATCTGCCTTATCCCAACTGTGTTGGGATCGGCTTCCAGCCTAACCGGATGAAACTGAATACCAGTATTCTACTGGGAGCGACTGCCTATCTGACCTCCATTACTAATTAGTACTGGGTAATACGACAGCCCTTAGTAAGACTGGTTGTTAGACTTTCGGGGCATTGACAACCTGTAACGACTGTCAAAGACCTACAAAGTGCTCCTCACGTTATACATTGTAGATACATTAATACGTAAATAAAAAAATAAAAGGTATCTGGATATTTTGGCTCTGCTTTTGAGCGTGTCGATGACAATCTAAATTAAATCGGCCCAAAAATTTGGTAACATTTTTGCTCTGTTCATGAAATTGTGCGCTTATTACTTGCGAGTCGTGTCACCTACAAGGCATTGTCAGGTAGAACTATTATTTTATGTCTCTGGTTTCATAATCCGTTAAAACTTTCCTATTTTCAGCACCTACAGTATAACAAGACACAACAATATCCTATACAATAGTAACAGATTGCTAGGCGAGCACTTAGCTACAAGTGACGTTAAGCGGCCGGCTTCCCTCCATTAACTCCAACAATTTACATTGCATGTTAAACAGTGGCACGTAGATACGTACCTAAGTATTTACACAGTAAACAGAGTTCAGGTAATGCAGCTAAGGTACAGTATGGCATAATTACCGAATAAAGAAAAGGGGAAAATTAAAATGGGGATAATTTGAAGTCGGCTAACAGCTGTGGCGTTCATCAACAACACAAACCAATGTCTATAACGCATGTTTTATTTGGCGAACGCCGATATTTGCGCGGCGGCCCGCAGCCATTCACCGGTAGCGGTAGAAACTGCCAATTTGCAGTTTGATGACACGACAAAGGGTCGGAACGCGCGTGTGGTCCCTAACTCCGAACTGAACGGACGCGATACGTATACCGGTGTAACTCAATTCTATGGCCGAGTCCAATTTGCCAACAAAGATCTTTGGGCACTATTGCTTTTTGGATTAGTGCTTACACCGCGTACCGGTTGTTCGTGTATTCGATTTAAGCTAAAATACATAAATTGTGTTTTATTTCAGGCAAAATACCTATATACTTACAATGATAAATAGAATTGAATAAATAGAAAAAAGCTAGTAAATATGGGGCTTGCTAGGTTGTTCGAAACCACCCTCAAAATGCTGTTACTGGAACGTCTCAAACTTTGCCAAAAGTACGCGACCCTTGACCTCATGTTGTTGTTCTTGGCGTAAAAGTCCAGAACTGTCACTTTCGCAAACATGCTGGAAGTACTGCAATACCTTGGCAGTTTCATCAGGGTTCGGTAAGCGTCATTGTACTGGAACTTTAATAAAAAAATAAATGAGGTTATGAGGTGATGGTGGTAATGAGGTCTACATCATTTCTGTGAAGTTGCATCATTAATAGACAAAAAGCTGTGAATAGAGGGTTCATCATCATCGTGTTCATCCTGTATTATTGAACAACCGGTAGTCGTCCTGAAGTCTGTCCGTCAAAATGTGCCCAAATGTGCGTCAAATTAATTAGAAAGTAATCTATTAATGGTTTATCCATTTGTCAATTCATGGTTAATTCGTTTATCCATCAACAACAATTTCTGTCGATTTTGGGATTTAGAAGGAATTAGCGGATAATGTTATTTAGAGAGAACAGTTTCCACGATCCGTGCCCAATGCATAAATTATGCAATTGCTTTGTGCATAATTAGTGAACACATCAATGGCATTAGTGTTTATGGGTAATCGGTTCATAAACAACTGACAATTTGTAGAACAAATACTAACGCTGAGCTTTATTGCAGCTGAACAGGTTAATACAACATTTGAACAATACATAAAACATGTAATTCTGAGTTGTTCTCCCGCTGCTAACAATTTCCGCTACTTCTTTGCCGCCAACATACGAGGAAATTAAAGTTCGCCAGACTTTCGCTGGCCAGACAATCGTGTTACAGAACGTTGATTCGACCAACAAATCAATTTTGTACAACCGAGACTTTTAATTGGACGATAAAGCGAATAAATTGGAAGAAATAATTTCGTTTGCGGCTGAACGGGTGGCTTTCTTGTTGCTAGGTAACGGGGGTGACAACACGGAGCGCCGGAGGCACGTCGCGACGTAGGGTGATGTGGCTTATCAGATAATTGACTGCAACTAGTGGTGACGCGAGAGGACTGCACGGAATACTCTCCCGTAGAGGAGCGATCTTACTTCTGTCACGTACCGAATTGATGATCACTCGATATGTAAATTGACTTAGTTCCGGAATAACAAGTTTGTGTGTGTTAAGTAGGTACTTTGATGCGTTATCCTGTAGGTACAGGATAACGCATCAAAGTAAGTTTACATACCATAGTTTACTGCTATTTCAATAGAGTCAATAAATATTACTTTGAGAAATACCGATATTTTCCAAGACTAGAAACAGTGTACAAAGATTTGATTACATTTAGTTGAAAATAAAAGCTACAAGAAATCCACATGTTCTTTCAGAAACATAAGATAATCTCGTGAAATATGACACGATATAATACAATGGTAATAAATCACGAGAATCTTGGCATTCATATGTACCTAAGTAAAAAAAACTTGGCGAAGTTCACTTAGAGGAGATTCCGTACTGATCTATTTGCATGTATATTCTGCGCAGTTGTCGAGCCTACCCTGTCATCACCATATATTCTGACTTGTAGCTTTTATAGTCTATCTCTTCTCCGCAGTTTGCTAGGCTGTTATTGTAGTAAATCAGATTATTTACTTTCATGATATTTTTATGAGGAACCATTTAGGTTTTGGGAGGAAGCCTAAACCTTTATTTATAGCACCCATTATCATGCCTAATGTAAGCATAAAACACCTACGGACCCGTCAAAGTAGATGGGTACATATTTTATTTCATGTTACACTTATTTCCATTGCCATATTATAAGCATACTTCTTGTAACGACAAAAAGTTGTTTGTAAAAGATATTCTAGATACACTGGGCGGGACACAAAAAACTTTCACTGATAGAAAGCTACACTTTTTGAATAGCCACCTACGTTTTATGCAAAACAAAACATGGTTCCTGTGGGAATCTCAATGCGAGTAATACCGCGGAGAGCAGCTAGTTACAAAACCTCATATTATGAATGTGTACGACACGAATATTTCGCGGTGTATTGTGTATATGTGCAAATTGCCATCCACATAGCTATATTACCTACCCAATCAAACATCAGGGGTGTAAGCTCGTAACAAAATCAGCATATCAGAGATATTATAATGACAGCACAAAGCTATGTAAAGCGAGCGAGTTGCCAACTAATATCGGTTCATCATGCATGCGGGAACTTCAGTCATTCCAATGTGTATGGATGGTGAACTAGCAGATCTAACCTTAACTACTTAATGTGTCTTCAGCAGAGTTGTTCAAGCTCTATAATTCTGTGATTTGGATGATAGAGCTGAGGAAATTGGAAAATGTAGCGACATAACATGACATTGTGGGTGGGTATATTGCCCTGTCCTGTGGCGTTAGGTGGATCACTTATATATGTATTATCAGACGGGTATCGCGCGACAAGGTTGTATTAGTGTCATAGGAAACTATTCGAGTAATCTACATATTACCGTATCCTTCTTTCTTTGAATGTCAATAAAACAAAAATAATTTAAGGTTAGGTTGAACAGATTTGGCGCCATTTTTAAAACGTAACCCTAAAAGCTTTGAATATTAATTTACGAATGCATAAAAATGTTACTGTTTCTGTGTTTAGATAAAAGTTTTATATGAATAAAAAAGGAATTTAAATAAAATGTCAGGTGTTTGCGAGCGTAAATCGGACCACATCGGACCAAGTGGCGACAGCTGCCAATACGAACGTGTCACATAACATCGCCGTCATTGCAACAGTAAAAACTATTTTTCACAACAATCGTTGCAAAAATAACTACACCATCGCCTTTAAGCGTATGCGTACATATTTCTAAAATTCAATTCATCTGGCTCCCGAAACCGAAAATTCATCTGAATCCGTCAATATTTGTTATTCGATTTTTCACGCCCATTGAAGAAGAGAAATACTATCCATTTCTGTTTTGGATCCGTAAAATAAGCGGCGGAAAAAAACCAAAATCAAGCCGCAAAGCGTTTCTCCTAGTCAAAGCTGAACGATAAAATAGGCAACCACCTATTCGAGATAGATTTTATGAAAGCTCCATACCATAACATCCGAGAAAAAGGCGAAAAATGTCGGAAAGGTACAAAAAAGCAGCTATAATTCATCGTACATCAGTTCGTCCCTGCAGGGCCGGAGTGGCGGAGCCCCGGTGTAGGAGCCTCGGGCACACGACGTAATGCACAAAGGGCGCTAAGTGGTAGCGCGGTTCATCGATGAAACAAAGGGAAATATTACCCGACTCTGGGAAAAATTGAGATACTCTCGCACAAAGCGAGTGGCTTGTAAGCCGTAAATGATTTTGTTTACGATTGTACTGTTCATGTTGAAAGCTTCTCCCCGCGTTCGTTAGAAGATGGCATGAAAAATCTTTTTCCTTTTTTATCATAGCTTATTAGTGTTACGTTCTTCAACTGATGAACTGTGTGTAAGTAAGTATTACCTATATTGTGAAAACACTTTTCTTTACTTTGTTTTTTTGGGGATGAGTTTTACCCGGTTCGCTTTCAGCTTGGTTCCATGACCTACATGGGCCATAAGATTGTTTGGACATATACTATTGTACTAGAAAAATTTAATATTTTAATCGTAGTTGACGGTTACTACGAGTTCTGGTACTCTTTGAATTAATGTAGTTGAAACATACATAGTTTTAAAGCTTTATCCGTGCAACAATACCCAATTAACCTACATATTCCGTCGCACACCTCAACAACAGTGACAATCCAATTCCAGCGGCCACACAGTCAACCACTAATTGTAAGAGCAAGCAATCAAGCAATCAATATCACAACCATACTACAACATAAATGATTGTACGTCGAACTAACAACCGACGATTACGGAAGGCATAAAGTGAATGCTTCGGGACGGACTGAATTTAATAGCTGAGTATAATTCAATTATTCCGGCTTGCCGGCCTGTGAAACTATATTCCTTTTGCATCGTGAACTGCACACGGAAATGACAACCCTATTAACTGCTATACAGGCGATACAGGTTGATGAAACAACTTGTAATGGATTCTTTGAGTAGCTTGTGTGTTGTTTAATTACAATAAACAAGATAAGAGACATCGAAGTGATTATTTAATTAGTTCACTATCTAGAGATATCATGTTGTCTTTGTGAAAGATATTTAATTAACTTAATTTTGTTATTTTAACGGATTTCGGCCAATTTGTTCTTGCTAGTTATCTGTCGTAGTTTTGAGATCATTAGCAGGTACCACATTTCAAAGAAAACAACATTATAATATATGTATTTTCTTACTGCTTTCAAGATCATTATAGAAAAAAAACACACACACAAACCCTCCCTCGTCAAACGAGATATTTAAACACTACATTCCAAAACCACGCACGTATAACAATATCATAATAGCGGTCATCAAAATAAAATTGGGAACAAATGAGTGTCACGCAGGGCGATACGTGTGCGCGTCATATTGGCGGGCGACGCCCGCGCCAGGGAGCGAGACAAATAGCGCTCATTCCAAGATATTGTCCGTAATGTATCGCAAAACGACCAAAACATGTTTATTGAGATTCCACGCAGAAATCGGGGAGATGACGCAGCGTATACGAAATCGCTTTCTATATTATTTACTATTCACTTGTACTCTCTACCTACATGTCTATTGTTGATATACATTTTTGTATTTCCACTTTATTTCGTGTCCTTGATTCAGCCAAAGTATTTTGTTACGTAAGTCAGTCGTGTGTTAACGGGAAGTGACGGGATGTAGGCTTGTCTTCAAAAGAGAATAAAACACTTCATTGAATAATGTAGATGATTCTGAATCTTGGTTTGGAGCTGTTAGGAATGGTTCTTACATTTCTTACAAGAGATTTCAGAGAACTGGGTAACTGTACTATAACAAAGCTTATGTAAAACAAAGCATTTTCACTATTAATTTCTTGGTACTCAAAATTGTTTCAAAATAACTCGCAGTCGTAACAAAACTTTGCTTGTTAACAGTATTGATACCGGATACGTTAATTAGAGAACACGTACTAACAAACATCTAAATTCTGAACCAGAACAGTAACTACGCCCTCCGTATATTTTCGCGCCATCATAACCGCTTAAAAAGATAAACATGAGAGAAGGGTGGCGCTATTCGCTACATCAGCGAACAATCAGTCTCGTTAGGTCCCAGTTGGGCGCCAATTACAGATCGGTATTGGTCTGATTGCACGGAAAATAACAGCTCCGGAAACAAGATTTATAAAGCGAATGTATCCATCAACTGTGCCCCGGAATATTGGGGTTATTTCAAACAATGTAGCCCATAAAAATTTGAATTATGTACTTTGCGGATTTGGGGCAAAATAAAAAAAAAGTTTCGCGATTCCCATGTGAAGTTTGTTAAGTGAACATAATGGTACTTTGTGGATGTTTTGTATGCGTGCGAGGAGTTTTTAACTTTATTTAAAAGTTCCGTAAATACTCTACAAGATATGACAGTCTTCCTTTTGAATCCTCAGAAAACTTTTCTTTTTGTTAGATTTGTAGATATGATTTGGCTGGTATTTCGAGCCCTTTACAGCGCTCAGTCACGACCAGACTACAATGGCTATTCAATTTACTGTCTTGAACAGTGAAGCACTCGTAATGCAAGGAATAACATAGAAGTGAATTAGAAAAACGAGACCAAAATATAAATAGGAAAATACCTACATACCTTGTAAAATATATGCACTCAGCGTGTTCAAATAATATATTTTTTTACGCTGTGAGTAATTTAAATAATCAACGGCTTGGTTGGGTGATCCTGAACGAAATTAATTCATAACAAATGAACAAATGATATGGAAATGAGACGCAATCATTTTTCAGCTTAATACAGGCCCACGTATTCACGAAGCGCGCTGTGTACCTCGTAGAGGCGAACACGTATTTCATACTTGAAAATAAAACCAAAGTCATTTATTCAAATTAGAGTGACAATTAGCTGCTCAGCTCCCCTAAAACGCCCGTTCTATACCACTTCCTAGTATTTTAGCTGGGGAAAAAGTAGTGACGCAATAAACTTCCCACCAACAGCCTGCCATCAAAATAAAGAACAATAGTTTTACTGTCCCCATTTTTTTGTTTTTCCTCATAATTCAATCGTCCAGTCGAACAAACGATATGGAAATGAAACGCAACCATTTTTCAGCTTCATCCGTCATAGGAGCGTTTACAGAGTTCGCTGTGCACCCCATGGAGGTGTAACAACTAATGTCCAATTTACAATTCACGCGTGGCCGTAATGTGATTTATCCGACCCTTTGTGACTGGACCCGACACCCGACACAACCCGCATGGATACGTTGCTCTCGACAAAGTATGCTAAATTCATCCGGTATCATCCACTTCAGTGAAGGAACCGGACATTTTTGACTCTTCAGAACTTTCTTAATTGAAGATACTGTGAAGTCGTCTGACAGTTCGAAGGTTACTTAATTAAATATTGAAATTGTTTTGAGGCAATCTCAAATGAAGGTATACAAATGTTAATATAGCTTGTTGAAAGCGTCAGCCCACCAATTTTTGTGGTCAATAAACACTATGTAGTTTTACCCTCGGAAAATTATTTCAGCACAGTTTCAAAACTTTTCGCGCATTCGCTTAAAAACATAAAAAAAAACTCGGCTCGCCCGTTTAAATTCGTTTTACTTTTATTTTTCCTCTTAAAAATGGTGTAGTCAATAGTGAATTCTGGTGAGCGGTGTGAACACGGTGGTACAGTCACGAGCACCAATATGTCTACACTTACTTAAATTCAAACGTTTTTGTTTATGCAATAACGAACCTATTCCCAAGTGTATATGTTACTGGCAAAAACCCGATTTTAGGCAAAACTAATTTGTCCAAAGCCAAATACCGGCCAAACCAGATATCAGGCCAAATTAGGCACAAAAGGACGATCATAAGGCACCGTTATTCTAGTGGTGTGACCGTTGGACTGCCAAGTCATATATCTCGAGTTCGAACCCAAGACACGCACCCCTGATTTTTCGGAATTATGTGCGTATTGTACCTATAATTATCACTTGCTTCGGTGAAGGAAAACATCGTGAGGAAAGCAGCATGTTTGAGAGATATTTCTCGACGGCATGTAAAAGCCAAGTCTGAGGCCCTTGGGCGGCATAAAAACTCTGACACCAGGTTAGGCACTAACCAAACACACGATAAAGAAGAAGAAATAGGGCACCCCGATTAGGTTAGGTTAGAACCAAGTTGGTCGCAGTGTAATTGCTTTGTTGGGATAATGTATCCTGACACGGTAAAACAAACAGGTATGGCCGGTAACAGGACAGACTAGTTTGGCCTGATATCGGGATTAGCCGGTAACTTAGCATACATATTGGCGCTCGTGACTGTACCCAACCAGTACCTACTAGCTACGTGGCACTGGCTACCGGCAGTTCATGTTTAACGTGACAGCTGGCCGCCGCCATCGCCGCTCTCACGGCTAAACACATCCTACCATTTTATTATGTACGTCGTACGTGCTCCCCCGGCTTTTTTATTTCTTTTAGTAGTTTTTAGATTGTGTACCTTGACAAAATCGATCTACAATATGAACAAATCATACCGTAAGTATTTCTACTAAAACCCCATCTCTTAAGATACAGGTTAGACCTAGTTTAAGGGATGGAGTCTAATAATTGCGCTTACTGAGTGACAAATGTTAATTAGCCTACAATCTATACAGTGCAATGCGTTTCTTGTTTTATGAAATAAATATTTTTTTATTATTTATTTTTATAAAAGCATGCGTCCTCTCAGATCGATAAAATTGCAGATGACTTTGTTAAACTTGCTTTTTATACAAGAAAAGTTTTTGTAGGTGTACCCTTTCTTTTCCAGGTACTAGTCACAATAAATATCTAAAATCTTAACTAGAATTTTCCTCCTACAAAGGATCATAGCTAAGATCCATAAATAGAATTCTTCAAAAGCTTATTTTCTTGCGCGATACTCGCACAAACAGCGATATAGTGAATATAATGTTTTCATTACATTCTTCAGACGTTCAACGTTCCTAAATTGAGTTGAGTAAATGTTGTTACGCCTCGTTTCTCTAACTAAATAAGCATTCACTTCTCGAAAGGAAAACAGAACTTCGTAAAGAAATTTTTAGGTAAATATGGCTAGGAGAAAATTGTAATACATAACAAAGATAAAACCCAGATGGCTGCAAAATGCTCAGTAAAAATGAACAAAGTGCTCAAACTCGTCTGCAAAATATTGAATTCGAATTGAAATGATCTTTATGAATACTCAATTGCTTCAAATAATCAGAGAATTTATTATGCAGAATATAGGTATATCGAATGTCTATTGGCAGATTGTTTGAATCTATGCAGATATTGGCAATAACATTAAAATTCATGGTCGTGAAAACAGAAGTCGTCAATTCAAATGTTTGTTGGAGAACGTCAAAGTTGGATCGGTATTTTTGTGTGCTATTAATTTTATGAATGTTGGTATCGTACATACGTGGAGTATAAACAGCGGGAACATACATTACATTGATTACTGATGCCATTACCGTAATGTTGGTAGCTCAGTGAGCGGAAACACATTGCTGCTGGGTGACTCTTGGAATTAAATGTCGAGTGGTGAGCTTACAGATAGTGAAGTGAATACTGACAGTTAATTTATGTCAATAGTTGGAACTAAGGTCTTATAATAATGGCTATAAAGTTGCAATTTTTAACATGAATGGTAAAAAAATCGTGTGCCTGGTAAACTTCCGAAGAACCCACCCAATTTGACTATTGAACAAATGAATATGTATGTGTATGAATATGTATTGAATTTGACAATTTCCTATTTGACTATTGAATCAGCCTCGATGAACATTATTGGCACCTACCTAGTTATTGCTTGTCTCAAATTACAATTTACTACGTACCTTTTCATAGTTTTATAAATACCTCTTTATTCTTAACTGATCTTTAGTTTCTTATTTGAACATTAACAAAACACCGCAATATACTACTTATTTTCACAACGAAGATACGAAACCAATAATAAACGAATAAGCCATGTTTCAACAAGGTTGGTAAGAACAGCGTGGGCCAGTGCTGTGACCCAACTTCCGTGTAAGAAACGATAGGAATTCGATTTCGACCCTCGCGCCCAACGTCCTTCCTGAATGTAAAGCGAGGGTTCGTGTCCCACTAAGTCTATTTTTAAATTATAGTAAAATTGACAATGTTTTGCCTGCCGCATCCGTTTATTGGGTAAAAATAAAGGTACGATGTTCGATGGAAAATTATTCGAAAATTGAGTTTCAGTCACTACGTTGCTTTCGTGTGCTAACCGTTACTTTGAGTGTTGCCTGTATTGAAAGCTAATTATAGTGTATGCATTGGATGAGGGGACTTTCATTACCTGTGTCTAACAACGGACTAACTCTTTGAGACGCGCGGCCTACAGATATAACATGAAAGGATGTTACGACATTATAAACTAGAGCTCCATTTTGGGTACGCTTTAATTTTGAACAGGAAAATTACGGTGTCATATTTTTTCGTCAGCTTTCGAACACAGAAGGAAAATGAAAAAAATGCTATGTAGCGGGTACTTCTGCGTATCTCTTAAATTATTTCTGCTTTAATATCTGTTACACGTGACCGAAATACCCTGATCCAGACATCAACATGAATAATAAATTAATTACTCATAGAAACAGTATCATCAAACCATCTATTAATTAACCAAACAAACACAATTACTACGTGAATACTCGACAAACAAGCAACCGAACAGTCCCTGTTATTATAAAGGGTTGATGAAGGCTACTTGTAATTGTAACCAATAGGAGTGCGCTAATATGACGTGATAGAATACATGCAAATGTGATATAGACCACACATACTAATTGCTCCACGGGCCTCTCTGATTGGCCACATGTAATTTACTCAAGCCTCCGAACCGCTATACGTTACCCAATAATACCCGGATCTTGTACGAAGTAAATCTTATTTAATATCTTAGTTTAGCAATATGTAGGTACCTATGGAGGCTTGTAAGGGGTTTGTCCCTTAAAATATGGGACAGTATATCATGGAATTTCTTCTGTGTATCAGAACTTCAGGTGAATAGAAGGCTTCATGAAGGTTTCGTGTTTTAAATGTCGATTAATCACAAGTTGTATGCAATTATGCAAAATTATCGTAGAACGGTTTCATTATAAGAAAAACATTTAAGTAGACTTGTTGTATATTACGTCAAATTACAAAGGATCACGTGTATCTGCCATCTAATTGCAGAAATGGATATTATTATACTACGATATAATAAAAGAGTTTCCTTTTAGCTTGTTATCAGCTATAAGGAAACTCGTTCCTATTGCTATACATCCCCTGTGTAGGCGGACTAGTGGAAGACCTTTATTGAGATTCCAGTATTTCTTATTCCAATGTTTATTGTTTCGCGGAGCTATAAATGTGGGTATTTCTGAGAGCTTGTTATGTTAAATAAAATTTTTTTTTTTTGTTCCTGTTATCACAAACGATATTTACAATTAAATCCGCGTGCTGATTAAAATTTAATAAAACTACCTCCATAATTTACGAACGGATAATCCAGCTGTGTTTCAGAGCAACATAAATAACACTGTGAAATCCGAGCGGATAAAACCATGAAAATATATATATATATTGTGCGCCGACAGACATACATGTTTACAAGATGTTTGTTTTGCTGGGAAAAGGCAAGTGAAATCATTTTGAAGTTATGGTGACTCCGCATTGTTATTCTCGTTCTGTGAATGCAGCAAATAAATTTCTCTTCAGCGTTTATTTTGCGGCTGACGAGGAACTTGTGTTTTCAGGCAATTTAAGTTGTTCGGCTGACTCGCGGCCCGCTACGCCGCTACGTATCTCGTAGAGCTGCTACGGCGCATCGCTACGGGCTACGATACCCTAGTTGTGCTCGTCATTGTATTCGCAAACTTTTAAGTCGGACTTGTTCTTTATTAAAGGCACTTTAAGATAGGGATCCATGTTGAGGATGAGATGCCCATTTAGTGAAGCATACTTTTCCTTTGTCTTTCTTGCTGTCTATTCAGATATTCGTATCCGACTTCTTGATGCCTTATGAATAAAATAATGAAGCCTTTCTTTTTGTTCAGTTTTTAGAAACGTTATACAGGGTGGAAGTGACACCGACGGGCAAACGCTGAAATACTATACCTACATGGTCAACATGTATGGAACGGCTGTTTTTTTAATTCCCGATGAAAAATTTCAATGCGGCGGGGTCCGGAATGATGTCAGGTACTGAATACGTGGTAATCACTTGTGCGTCGGTGTCCCTTCCACCCCGCATTTGTGATTCCTATAGATTTGATCGATACAATTTAATAAGACACCTGTTCAGTAACAGTAACTCTTTTAAATTCATCAGTAGTCGCATTTCAATGTAGCTTACGGCGTCTTAAAGTAAAACCAGAAAGCGTAACTATTAAGAGAGCTGCCACAGTAAAAAATATTTGTTCAGAAAACAATTTGTAGTAAAATGTATTCCAGTACATTTTGTAGTTCAATGTGACTGAAAATATTTTCATTTGTTGCTCGGCTGTGGCGACGTAATAGCGTTCTTTGTCGCGGAATTAGCAATCAGCCGGCGGCACTCCGCAGCCGCTGAAAAAAACAAGCCTCCGAGCTTTTTCTTAATTGCTGCGCAGATAAGCTTTACGCCACAGCCCGCGCTCACAAATTACTAATATTTATCTAACGACTCCACTAAATGAAAACATGAAAAATGCCAGCCCTTCCTCACGAAACGGCTCGCTCCACTTGCCATACGCTCAACTAAAATTAACTTCTATTACCGACTCAAAGTGTTTAAAAAACATTAAAGCGACCGCCGGAATCCTTTTAACCACCGCATCTCGTTATAAAGAAGTAAAACTTTACGTTTCTCCTTCTTGAAAAAAAATGAAGACGGTCGAAGTTTTCCACTTTACCGGCGTTAAAATGAACTTCGTTTAAGGACTGAATTGTATTTGGAACTTGTTAATTCCCGTCTCCCGCGCAGTTACTTAAGTAAGTCTTTCATTAGCGCTCGTCACGTGAGTGGAATTATAAGCCGCGGAGTTTTAAAGGTTGGCAAAAAATTCAAAAGACAATGATAGCGTCGTCGTCCATCCGCTATTCGAAAACCCTTCCTCAGCGCGCCTCCGCTGAATACAAATCGACTCCGCTACCTAACAACTTTTTATTAACCGTAACCGATCACATTTTTGGCCGAAGTTACTTCTATTGCGGTCTACTTCGACCGCTCTGTTGTTTTAGAATCGAAAAGCAATTCCATTTTATATTCCATTTGAACTTGTAATTTTATTGTTTCAATATTTTCTGTAACGGCAGCAAAATAAATGGAAATACATTTGCCCGTCATTTAAATTACACCAAAATATTTTTGAAACGATTGGACATCGTTACAAGTTTATGTACCAACTGAAATTATCTGCATCTGTTACAGTTGACTGTAAACGTTATAGCATGAAATTATTCTCAATGGTCTGTCTCGTCTCGGAAATACTGTAAACAGAATATCTTTAGCCTACATTTTCAAATAAATGTAGACAAAGTATCTTCAACAGAAGAGAAATGTTACACCACATTCCTCAATTAAGCGAAATAGTTTTCCCTCAAAAGGGCAAATCTATAGGTGTTCAGTGAATACGTATGTGGAGGGAGGGTGTTACAGCGGTTACAAAAAGAACCTCCGTCTGTCAGGCGCGACGGGTAGCTCTGTAGGACAATGAAAAACACTTTCACCCCGCCGCGTGTGAATGCAAAATAGGGTAAAACTTTGCTTTACTGCCTACATACGCACTGAGCTACCAATATAAACTGTTATATACGAGCCCCGCACTCGTTTATTAAATAAAGAAAGTTACGTAAACCACTTTATTAGCGACAAAGAAGAAATAAATATAAAAACATATGAAAAAGGGACGAAACAAACGAAAATCTCCAAACTTTATATCAGTTCGGTTTGTTGATTTCCCTTTTATATTATATTGACGACAGTATATAGCCGCGGACTCATTGAGTTGTTCTTAAACAAATGGTTGGATATATTTCCCAGCGAAGGAACAAACATATCTCTAAAGCGAGAATAGCCAGGAGAATTGTAGTGCCATCTGCAATTATTCAGATTGAACTGCGGGTTTCAATACTATTAATCCTTCCAAGAATTCATTAATATTAATGGGAGTGAAGCTCCAATGAAAAATGTAGACGTTTGTAGCCTTTTATTGAAATAGAAACAAAAGGTTACGTTATAGAACGTCAAGGAAAGATCTTTACGTTTGCACGATCATTTTCCTTGTGAAGCGTTCGAGAGACAAAGGAAAGTTCAATAAAATGAGGGTAACTTGTTATAACAAGTAGTGCAATGAGTCGACTATGTTCCGGCTGACACATTTGCTCGTTTAAATTCATGGTATCCTGCACCCGCAAATAGTTAGCGAAGTTTGAATGACAGTAACGGGTGAGGTGAGGTATGAAATCACTGTTCATTTGAAGCGGGGGCTGTCTGAGCCACCCTCGTCTCCGCGATGCGCGATGGAGGCATTTCCGATGACTATTATGGGTACAGAGCCGAGTGGTAGCCGTATAGGTACATATCGTATAACTAGAGTTGGTTTTTAACTTCAGGTATTAATAGTTATCCGACCTAGAAGTCGAAGATGTTGTAGGTATGTTTATGTGAAGCTGTTGTAAAGAAATTGTTTCGCTCGAAGACATTTCAACAGACGTTTCACCTTATCCATTTTGGGACGTTTAAAACTAAATATTATTAGAATTTTTAATTCTTAACCCATTTCTGGCACAATAAAGGATATTTCAAAATAAGCCAATGGTATATTTAACAAAGGTTTGCATGAAGATTTTTTGTGTACACAAACGTACGAAAATAAAAAAGGAGTTGAAATCGGTTTACCTATGTCAAGTCCGATACGGCCTTAACCCGAAAATGAGCCGAAATAAACCGCCTCGATGGGGAACGCTCCTAATTAATTATTTTGGCAGCAGCACACAGGCGCTGATACTTCACATTAGGACCACTGAACTAATCTCATAAGTCGACTAGCAAATGTGCGTCACTTGCCAAAAGACGGTATCTGACGATCTAAACCGTTTTTTTCTGTCTATCATTACAAACCAACTACGTTGCAATGAAAAAATTACCGACATCCAAAAAAAAAAACCACAAAAAAAAATGGAAAATAACTTTACTTTCGGAAGTCGGTGACTATTGTTTGTTTCCTTGACTTTTTTGCCACCGACTTCCGAAAGTAAAGTTATTTTACATTTTTTTTTTGGTTTTTTTTTTGGAAGTCTATTATTTTTTTGCAAAAATGTTTTTATATTACCCTTTTTTAGTTATCGTATGACACACAAATCCTTGTCAAGTATCAATTTCGCAATTTATTTGACTTGGATGACATATTTTTTCCAGCTATTTTGATTTAAAAACCAAGCAACTGAACCGATTTTGATGAAATTATTAATAGATATAGATAAAATATTAACTATGGGACCAATCGGGAAGTATATCCTTTCAGATTAAAAGAAGATTTTTTTTTCAAATCGGTTCATAAGTGACGAAGATATGAGGTAACAAACACAAAAAAAAAACAACCGAATTAAGAACCTCCTCCTTTTTTTTGAATTCGGTTAAAAAAGAAGCTATATTTCATCTTTTGATCGCCTTACTACGTGGACTATTTCAGCCGGTGGAAAAAAACACAAAGGAGAGAAAAAAATCATAGAATTTATTTTGAAATTAAAACTTAATAATTAATGACTTTGTTTCGGTAGTAAAAATATTCTTTACTTTAATATGTATTGTGATTTATTATTATTCTAACTATTGGGCGTACGTACTTAAATAGTAAGAAATTAAAGTGAAAAACGAGTAAGTGGCAACCGGGGTTCGGTCAGTTATTTTCCCACTGACTGAAATGAGATTTCTTGTGAATTTTCACTTTAACTCGAAAATTCACTTCATCGTATATCTAAATTATTAAGTCTGCTTTGTGAAAAATTGAACGAAATAGCAAAATACCGAGGCAAAATTGATATTAAGAATGAATTGGATAGATACGCAGTGATTCAAAAGGGTTATCGACCATTCGATAGAAAACAATGAACATCAAAGTTTTAATATTTTAGGCCGGGCCGCAACCCCCTTGCTATCAGAGAGCGTCCCGTAATACCCTGTCTCGTGCTATGGCAGGTCTAATACTCGCAGACAAGTGGGGGTGACAGTGCCGAGTGTTTGCCGAGCACCCATCCACGTCCACGGATGGGATAATAGCCCACTCCGCGCGACACCGAGCCACATCAGATATCTCTCGGCTTAATGAATTCCCAACGTATAAATACGTTATCGGTTCATTCTATTCCAGTTTAGACATTCGTGAAATGAAAGCGAATGGACATTTGCCCTTTTGGTAAATAGGATTGTGAATGTGTGTTCCGTTTGTTCATTGTAAAATACATATTTTCATATTTCATATCAGTGAACACAACGCAGTTGACATTTCAACCAATTGCTGATTAGATTTAAGTAATTTGCAACAGTGATGGCGAATCGTAGCCATTTGCTAGGTATCTGATTTTCAAGTTAGAAATAAAAGGTGATGGTAAATAAGTTCAAGAACTAAAACTCGACTACTGAAAAATCACGCTCTAAAAGTACATACCGTGGCATACGACCACGGCTTGCCTCTGAATATCACTATGAATATTCATTAAATGCTTTAGAATATATTATAACGTATAAGTTGTTTGTTTAATAGACGATCAATATTGAATAGTTTGTAGGTACATAACAATTTCAGACGAGAATATTTTCTTGTTTCATACTTTTTAGAGCGTGGTTATTGAGTAGTCGGGTCTTAGTTTTTGAACTTATTTTTTTATTAAATTATTTTGGGATTATCATTTCGTGGTGATAGTGTATTTGCAGAGCTGTTTCTCTTTTTTTCTTAAGGTTTTATTGTACTAGCTTATGCTCGCGGCTTTACCCGTATGGAGGTCGGTTATTATCCCACGGGATCGTACTACCGTGCTAAAAAGTATTCAATGTGTTAATCCAGGTTATAAACTATTTAGAATAATAAATTATAAAAAAATAAGGTGGCACAATCGGTATGCACATTCCGGCGCTGACACGTGACGATGGTTCAGTAAGCAATTCTGTTTTTGTCTTTTTCTTTATTTTTATGTTATTTCAGCTAACAATAAGAACATTTTTAATGTGCTTCTTAAGCCCTTTCATTTGATGCTCAACACACCATCATTAATTTAATTTTTTCGTTTCATGATCTTATGTTCTCTAGAGGGCGCCATATCCAATTTAATGTGACGAATTTTGACGTCCCATAACCTATAACTAGCGGACGATCAAGACGCTTCCAACGATACCTCATTTGTCAAATTATGATAAGTAGTTCAGAAATTATGAGGGAATAGGTGAACATACATAAATACATACATACCGGTCAAATTCATAACCCTCCGTTTGCTTCGCCGTAGTGGGGTAATGATGTTTACTCTTTAGATTGATTTTTACAAACTATTTTACACGTCACGTGTTTAGTAGTTACTCTCCTAATGCAATTTACCTATCCATACATTTGTACTGAAGTTCGCAAAAAACAAAAGTGTATGTATGTATCAATGTCACTAGAAAGCCATTTCCAATAAAGCATCGAAATGATATTCATGGTATATAAAGGATTCAACGTCGCCTGGCGAAGAAACCTATCTTAGCAATACAACAAAGCGCACGGGAATAAAAACCAATTTTCACCTCAAAGGGAATCTATCCGTGGCGAGAGAAGCAGCCAATCGGAAAGCAAACGCAAGGTAAATATTATTTGGAGATTTCCTCGAACACTAGTGGGGGGTTTGAAGTCACGTAGCCGACAGTGATTTCAATTTCGCGCGAAGAATTCGTGCAACCGCACCGAGGAGTCTCGACGAGCAAGCGAAAGTACTGAGGACATGACGGGAATCGCAGATAAGTAACTGGAAATACAAGTGCCATACGCTGTACTGTAGCTGGCGCGAAAATGGCACATCCTGTAGCTACGGGTAAGGCGCTACACGTGGTAAAGTCACAGGAGATGTTTTAATGTGTTGCTATTTACCAATTTAGACACCTAACATAAACATACTCGCTAAATTTCCTCTTGTAATACATAGAGCCTTTGGAGTGATAACCAAGGGTTCCAAAGGCACTTATATATTTCAAGACCTAACCTAGCCTAATAAGATATTCTTAATTAAGTGTCCTCGAAGGACACCATTTTTCACTGATGGATATTTAAGAGCTTAGGGTAGACGTGACTAAAAGACCAAGGGCACTTAGTAAAACTGGTTTTAATATTACCGAACATTACCACCTAGAAAAAAAGCTGCAGTGTTTTTCATACTCACACCGTGAACTATCAATCCTTCATCAAAACGTCTTCCAAAATGAGGTAAAAATGACACCTTACTTCGTTGAGTAATGTACTCTCTACCAACATAGCTATATACATATACTCCTAATATATAACATAATAGTGTTGGAATCGTCGCGAGACTCTTGTCTCCGGGGAATGTAGCGGCAGGCCACATTAAATCGCACGTCGATGTCGCATCGTCGAGTCGCGCCGCACGTCGTGTCGTGTCGCACACTTATTGCGCGCTCTTTGAAATCTTCGTACTTCACCTTCCTACTCCACCACGATATTAAACAAGTTTCTAACTTAAAATGTTCGTAGTTAATTCTAAAAGTGAGCTCGTTCACGAGGAAATCTTTAGAAGACATATTACGACCTTGTTGGTTCTGTGTTATATTTTTTTAGGTGTTCACAATACAGTTTAATTCCAAGTTTTTTTTTATAATTTTGCAACGTTGGTGAATTTTTTGTTACCTTGCCAAAAATATTTGCGATAATGATTTGCTAAGGAACCAAGTGTATACGTTAAAGGAAATAAAGTCATTGCATATAAACGTTCAAACTTTTTGATTCCACTGGAGAGAGCTTGTAAAGTCTAGAAATTGAATTAAACATCCTTTGCCACTGTACAGAGAGACGTACCTACCTATCTACCCACCTGCTGGCCACTTTCTACACAGAGAAGTAGTGATGAAAATTCCAATTAATTCTTCGCCGGTATTTCCAGTTCAACTTTAAATTTAAACTCGTAAGACCATCTCGTAATAAATTTTCTTATTCAATATCTGAGCTAAAGTGATGTTAGACGTAAAAAGTGTGAGCAGCTGCCGGCTGCGGATCGGTTTAGAAAGTACTGAAGTAGTTAGCGTCGGATAAGTTCCATGTTTGAACTTGCATTAGAGTTTCACAAGAGATGCATTTTAAAATGTCCGGCAAGTCCGAACTTTGCGAACAGAACTAGTTTGCGAACCAGCCTGATGCTAAGATGCGGGCTAAATGTTGATTTAATTTAAGGCAAAATTTACTCATTTTGAGCTAAGTAAGATAAGTACCCCGAGACGAGAGCAACCACGCAGTATACTATACAAAGTTCTGTGTAGGTAATGGCTGGTTTACATCCATCATTTATAAACCCCTAAACGGATAGAGCGTGTATTGTAACGCTACGTCAAACAAGATTCATCAATCAATTTAGTTACCTACTGTATTCCAAATAACAAGAACAAAGTCAGTAGAAATACTGCACAAAATCCAATACAGAAAATAAACGTCGGATTCTTTCTCTTACTTTATATCGGTATGTCAAATAAAAACAGTATCGAACGTCGAGCGGCTGTAGTCGGCTGTACTGTTTTTACTGTATCAGAAGCTCTGGCGTAAAATCTTTTATATCCGTTGGTAAGAAGCCAGAGAATTAACACTCGTTCAAGCGATGGATAAACTCTGAAAGGATCTTTAAATGGCGCTCAGAGGCGTAAATTATTGCTCTCTACGCCCCTGTTTCAGCCACAATTTATCGCTGCCGAGTCACCTGTGGGACACTAGTAACTAGCCTCGCTGTAGATATTCAAACTATTTCGAATATTACGAAGAAATTCGATCTAATAAACGATATTAGGAATATTTTCGATCAGACACAGAAAATTCTCTTGTTTATGCTAGTAAAAGGAAACGTCTATATACATTTAATATTTATTACTTATTGCTTCATAATGCTTCTTATTCGCTGCGAGATGAGCAGGGATGCTACAACAATGGATGCTGGACATTGGCATGCCATTCATTCACTTTGTGCCATGTTGTGCCAATAGTTCATTCCCAGCGTGACGCCTCTAATAGCTGAACACGAGAAATTACACACGATCGAGTTTAGTGCTGTGTTTTCCCATTTTACTATATTATCTATATTATCACATGCAAACTGAATAATGGTTCGTTAAATCTTATTTATAAAAGTATTTTCCTTTAGTTATTTTAAAATATTTTCGCACATCCTCCATCCTATTTTTCAAGCTACAAAAACTTTGACAAGGAAATAAATTAGTTTTGAATAGCGAGCTAACTTACTACTTAAAGTTGTAACAAAAACTTCGACACGAAGCCTTTCAATAGAGGGGGGGTATCTATACTAATCTTTAGATTATGTTAATGCGAAGCTACTTATACAGAAATCGGATCTTTTTCAAAAGATACTCTTTTATTTATATTCAAATCTTCGCGGAGTAAAAAGTATGTAAATCACGGAAGGGTATAGTTTCTTTGTGTAGTTTAGCACAGTATTATATAATGTTTACGACTTCCTGGTACACAACTGAGAGTATAAAGTGCTGACAGTCGTGGTTGTGATGCCAATGTTAGTACGGACGGTATTACTGATATTCTACGAGTCACACGCTGCTTTCAAAAGGACATAAAATTATGTATATTATCAAACTTAGTTTATTTTTTCCTTCAAAAACAGGATGAAAATTTAAAAGGCTCTACTATGTGGAGTATTTTAAAACAATACCAATTAAAAAACTCGTATGCTAACTCCTGCAATGCTCAGCTAAAACTAAGAGCGTCCGTTCAGTTCGCCTCTTCATTCACTCACTCACTCAGCACGACTCGATCCACCGACACTCCACTTTTATGATTTATGAAAGAGCCGTAATATAAAAAAGTCCTCCAAAAATTCCTACCATCTAATACCAATTTACGGAACTTTTGCTTTGAAGTATTTTTTCTCGTTTCAACAGCATTTAACGTCAACAAAGGATTTCAAATACTTTTAATTACAAATTAGTAAATTCAGCATTTTTTCAAAGGGAAATCAGTTTTTCAGAATAATTATTATGCAAAGCTTAATTAACTGAGCGCAAATTAATTTACTTTGAGAAAATTAGGGTGACAGTAACGTTGAGTCGCCTTATGAGATATTTCGTCATTATGAAAATAGCTAATTTTCCCTTTTTCACGTTCTGATGAGGACCTTCGCTTCCTCATTAAGAATATTTTATGACAACGTTACTAAGTCATATATTCTTTTATTACATTAGTATATATATATTTCTGTGCTGTTTTGTATGCGGTGAATAGTCCTTCCCGATTGAAACATCGATATAAGCTCCGGGAGCTTTTCTCGTCTAGGTAGCTATACGTAGACACATTAGTCAGATTGAAACCTCTTTGCCAAACTTAGAATTGCAAAATAGTGACTGCACCGTTCCCGGATGCTGTTTGGTTCAAAGAAACACATTTTATTTTGAGGTTTCTGGATAGAATATTCAATGGCTGTATATATTATGATTAAACATTATGATTTAAAAGAGTGTCCATGGAGTTTCTTGCCCATTCTTCTCCATAGAGATCTACGCTTTGGAATGGGCAACTACAGTACTTTCACAGTTATTATGTCTTGTGACTGGGACTGTAGATTCATTTTTTATTGCTGTCTTTGTTTCGACAATTCAAAAGTGCCTGTAATTGGCCTACTTGAAATAAATGCTTTGATTTTGATTTTTTTGATTTTGATATTTATTGTGAATGGAAGTTAATAAATAAAGAATAAAAACCTAATTGTTTCAGAGTAAAATTGAACATGGCTGAGTTAAACAAACAAACTAAATGTAAATAACTTTCCAGAATAAGTTGCAATAGTTTGCAGTGGAAATAACTTGTGTTCATACAATACATCAGTGCGGCGACGGCGGTAGATCACAATTACACTCGAGCTCTATTAAAACTTCGCACGTACTTTAATGAGTGTTTTATTATATTCGTGCAACATCCATAAATCGCTGTGCATTTGTTTCCCCCGAGGAGGTTAAAGTCCTCGTCAGCTAAAACTAATTTGATCCAAAGTTAGCACTTTCGCGGACAACTTATTTGCTATACTAGTTGTGATCTTAACACAATGTACATAATATCAACTCCAGTCTCGAACTTGTATAATAAGTCTGGCTACACCGATGCATAACTACGTATAGAGGTAATCAAAGATGTATTTCGTAAGTGCGGTGCGAGTCAACCGCCATAGCCAAAAGTTAATTCAAACTTCGATTATATTGAGCTTAAAGGCGCTCTTCCTTGAAATATGGCGGATACCTCTGGGTCGGGTGTTTCATTTAAATAACAAGATTGGAAGGTCCTTATAAGTCGAGCGAACTAATTATGTATATCGAAGTCGATTCTATATTCTCTTTAGTTAGCTTCCAATAACCGTGAAACAGTAATACTTATGTAATTTCTCCGATACGAGAGAAATAACATTAAAAAGCTACGGAACTGTTGCTCTGGCACATATGTACATACACGAGATATTGAATCATTACAGCGGCGTACTCATACAAACTCGCAACGTTACGTTTGTAATGTTGATCCATAAAGTTTGACTTTATCACGTACCGTAAAAGTGCTGCTTACTTGAGTGTGCTAGTGACTAATGTACGCGAGATATATGTAGTTTATCCAGTTAAGTGGTGGTGGTAAGTGTACGGGTACCTGCACCCGAACGCCATTTAACGTTCAGGATAAAACTTAGGAGAAAAAATATTCTAAAATAGGTACGTCTGTGGGAATTTCGTTTGTGTTCGAGACGGCTTTGGTCGCATTTTATATGGTGCCACTATTTAAACGAATACAGTTTAACATGGAGGTTGTGGATGACAGACGACATTGTCAGCGCGGGTAAAACAACGATGAGGCTGCCACAGGGACGTGGAGATTGGCACAAGCAAAGACTGTAGCCTATGTCCAGACCTGAATGATGTCAGGCTGTGGATGATGATGATTGTGGAGGTGGAGTGTGGACTGACCTTCTTGGGCTTCCCGTTCTTCCGCAGCAGCTTGGCGCAGCAGAGGCCGCGCGTGTCGGGCAGCGGTGGCGGGGGGCGCGACCAGCACAGCCGCCGCGGACTGTCCGCGCCCGCCGCGCTGCGCGCCTCCTCCTTATCTTCGCACATCACACTACCCCCCGCTACCCCCCACTACCCCGCACTAACCGCACTACCACCCTACCATTACACAACCCACGAAAAATCACAACCTCCAAGATATCGATGCTTTATGAGAACCTCTGGCATTGTTTCCCCTATAAAGCTACGGAGCCGGCGATAGAGCTATCTACACCGCCGTACGTTATAGAAAATAGCTACGATTTAGCAAATCGGCTTCTCTCCGCTTCTACTTAAAGCTTTACAAAAATAAACTAAGAGATACCTAACCGATTAAGTTCGATAGCTTTGTACTATTTTTAGAAGATATTAATAATTTGAGCTGCACTGCTAAGTTAATTCTACGGAAGGCTGTTTTAACGTCCGATTCAGCATCTGGAACAAAGAGAAAATGCATTCATTAATTAATATGTAAAACGCGATAATCATTCATCGTCACTGAGAATGACAGCGCAATTATTGCAATATGACCAACGCTACGCCGTAGGCCCGTAGCCCACGCCGTAGTACCTACATATGGCTACAATTAACATTGAGCTTTTTGTTACAAAGCATTGGGAATTATCAGGTATCATAATATTGATCCTATTGTGTTTGTTGAAAATATAACAACTCGCGTAGCACGATTGCCAACCGTCTACGCATCGTGTATGTTATGTACGTAGCGTACAGGTCAGGTGCTACGCACTACTTGCTAAGCTTCGATAAACAATAAAATTTTGCGATTTTCTTTATCATAATTATAGTTTAAAATGTGGGCATGAGGACCTAACCATGGGACGACCGTTTTAGCTTTACCATAATTATATTTAATAAAAAATTGGGAAGTTAAATTCCAAGCTTTATAATTTCTACAAGCTCATTAGGTATTTGGAACTAACTATGAAAGAGTTCTGTTCTGCAGATCTTCGTGGTATTTGAATATAAGTAGATGATTAGACTTTTCATTAAAAATAGTTTTACTTGGGAATATCTCGGTTTCTCTGAAATAGACATTAGTTTAGCGTAGATTTTTGAACTGGATGAATTGAGCATCGTTTTTATGATATTTTAAGATTTTTAATAGGAATTTTATTTATTATTATTATATGAGTCCGAAACTGCCTCGATGGTCCAGTGATCGCGCTTGCGACTGCTGAGCATGAGGTCCTGGGTTCAATTCCCGGGTCGGGCAAATTGTTATTGGATTTTTCCATCATTGGAATTTCTCTGGAATTTTTCCGCCGTTTTCTCGTGGTCCTACTATTTTGTCCTACTAGTAGGACCACGAGGGAGACCAGTTTCTGTTCGTCCTACTATGACATATTGGAGCAGTAATCATATATTTATACCACCTGTATACAATTTATACCTTTGACACTAGTAATAAAAGGAAGAAAAAAAACAATCATTTTGTAACAACCGGATTTGTGCCCGGTTGATGGCAATAGGCTCACCCCCCTACATCCCCTATTACATGGGACTTAAACATAACTGGCGAAATGTAGGTACAACTCTGTCTAACCCTTCGGAGATTTCAAGCGTGATGTTATGTTATATGAGCCTGTGCTGTCCCACTACTAGGGCTACTTCTTACGTTTATAGGAATACCCATAGGAAAACTTAAGGATATGATCTCCAGGACCATAGATTCGACACTTGAGTTTGAGACTTAGAAATAATGTAACAGTTACTTAAAAAAAACGATCACCGTTTTCCTTCTATCCCTTTTGGCATAAAGTTAAGCACATTAATGTCAAAAGCAGCTTATTCCATTAGCGTAAATAATCCAAAAACAAAGAAAAGTTAAGTCAAAACAGATTCCAGATTCGGTAATCGATTTATTATTATTTGTTTTTAACTTCAATCGGTATGAGTGAGTAGATATGGAAATATAAATTACAGAATAATAACGAAGAGAATTTATTTAAACAAACAAAACTACAACGTCAATATCCCACCATACTTATAAGTAAGTGTACTACGGCCCGTATTGTTAGGTCTACGTTTTTTTCCGGGTTCGATTCCTGGGTCGGGCAAATTGTTATTGGGATTTTCCGTCAGGAATCTCTCAGTAGCACCCACGGAGACTGGATTTGTGCCCGGTTGATGGCAATAGACTCGCCCCTATTACATGAGACTTAAAACATTACTGGCGAAATGTTGGCGTACTATTACGAATAGGTATACCTCTGTCTTACCCTTCGAGGATTACAGGCGTGGTATTATGATTTTATGTGTATTTATTTTCTGTAAATAAACTACGAGTACATCTATAGGTACATTTTGTACCAATGCAGACTTGATATTTACTACTTTTTATAAGTAATATTATTTCCATGAGTCTGCAAAATAAATAAGACTTATGTTACTTTTATGTACAAACGAACATGAATAAATAACAACAAGTTAAAAATATTAGAGTTGTACAAACAACGAGTTCCGACGTCTACTCGTCTAGAACAATAAGCAACTTCGTTACTTCACCAGTCTTTGTAACGAAGCTCGGTTCAAAATGAACTTAGACTAATTTCCATGTAATTTACGTTCCTTCGTAGGTACCAGGGATTTGGCAGCCAGTCGTAAAGTAAAAATGTTACTTGTAGACCGCGCCCTGATGAATATTAAACACAACATGCCTAATGAATGCGCCAACTTGCTCGACATAATTACGCCAACTCATTGAATTCTTTGCCAAACTCAGCCGACACTTATTTAAATTCTTAACGTTTGTTCTCGTAAGGGGGAATCTGTGCACTCGTCTTTAATGTGTGTACTTTGAACATTTTTTGGCTTTATATTATTAAATGCACCTGGAACAAGCTGTATCTTGAGTTTAATTAATTATCAGACTTGTTCATAAATTTCGGCAGATTCGACGAATGTTCGTACGCGCTGAATAAGTTTTAATTAAAATAAAAGCGAGGACTGACCTAGAGCGCGGTTCAACACGCAGATAACACTCGCACCTGTATAAGGAGATACCTTTATTTCACAGCATAGTTCACACCGCAATGTTGGAGTCATTCCAACAGCTAATATCCCATTCTGTTTGTCTTTCGAGGCAATAAAATGACTTTTATGCAAATCATACGAATTCTATACATTTTTGATGAGCTACCCGGCGACGCATTCGCGCCGTTTAATTAATACATTTTCCATCAAACTTTGAAAGTTTCAAATTCGCGAATATTTTTTATAGATTTATTTTCGTGAGTAAATTATCACTTCGTTTGTTTTTCATTGTATAAATATTCTGTTTCGAAGTGAAAAGTAATTAAAATTGCTTTTAAACAAAACAGACCAATCGATTGGAGCGATGGCTAGGTGTACTGTACCTAGGTCCTACCTACTTATGTGACCTAATGAAATAGGTATACCTAAAACATACCCGTGGATTCTTGGAAATAAAATTGAAGCCTAAAGCTTTATGAGATTCTAACAAATTCATAACAAAAATACTTTCATAAAACTAAAAATAAAACAGCAAGTATCATAAAATTCTATCAAAGCATCAAACAGAGGTACCTACTTTGTGAATAAAATCTCTTTTATATTCAGCCGCATTAATGAGTGCAAATAAGTGCAAACCTACACTAGACCCAAGTTTGTTGACATGCTAGCGAAAAACGGGGCTTTTTCGTTTTTTCACTTCTCCACTTTCATGGAGTGAGCTCGCGTCTCGACGTCGGCGTATAAACTGCTTTTATTATAAAAATCAAGCGAGTTTCACTCAAAAACGATAAGTACTCTTGTCTGGCGTTTGAACAACATGGAAATGAGAGAGTGAAAAGGAAAATTAGCAGAATATTATACAATGAAAGTCAACTTTATTTACTCGCTTTTGTTTAGACACGTATGTGTTTGAGATAAAAGAGAAAAGCGTTGCTTGTTTGCTCTTTGTAGTTTTATGAGCAGAGTCTTGTTTGAAAAACTGAGATAAGTTTTTTCAAGATGAGGATAAATAAATATGAATTTTAATTAATTTACTTAGATTTGCCTGAAAAATACAGAGATGAATTATTTTAACAGGTTCATACGTATTCATGGATCTTTTTCTATGTGTTTATCGTTTTCACTGTTAGGAATAATAAATTACTATTTGCGTATTAATCCAACAATACCTCCTTACATTGTGTTCAACTATATCAATCGAAGAATTTTATTTACGTTTTTTAACTTCTTTTTGATCATTCACACTTTTTTTTCCTCTTTAGGTACTTTAGATGTAAGAAGAATCGGTAACGACTTTGCTTGTCATTTATCTATACAAATAAATGAAATTGAAGTGTCTGTTTGTAATTCCAAAATAACAGCTTTTCAATGAAAACATCTGATAGTATATACGGAAGTACCGTAGGTATCTACTATAACAAAAAAACCCATTTTTTTTTTTAATTTTCGTCTATCTCTCATTTTGTTCCGGCTTATCTCGGAAACGGCTGAACCGGTTTTGACGGGACTTTTACTAAGCTAACTAGGATTTAACATGTATAAAAAATAATAAAGAACTTATCTTAAACGTCAGGTAAACGTACCTAGATATTTTTAGAAAATGACGAGTGACTTTATTTATGTACACACAAAACACATATTTACTTCATGACTTTACATTATGTACGAGTAGTTATTGTGGCTATCGACAAGATTAACATATAATTTGCTTTATTAAGAATATTTTACAGTTTAGATTTATATTTATTTATTCTCAATATTATTTACCTACATCTTTTAAATTAATCGTATTGAATGTTTCCACTCTCACAAGCTCATTTACTCAAACTGCTCAAAGACCATTCTAGAACGAAACGTTCTCTTCCTAAGATTTAAATTTAAATATAACCTATATGATAGAGCTGTACCGGTGGCTGGATACTGGTCAGCTTTTTTTGAAATCAACAAGTAAAGGAAAGTATTTTAATACATTTGTTTTTTAATTTAGGTAAAAAGCAAATCAACTCACATAGAAGCAGTATCCTTTCTCTGAACACAGATAATGAAAGAAGAAGTTGTACTTTAACTTAAAAAAATAGTAACCACAAGTGACAAAAGAAGTTTTATTCTAACATTATTCAAAGATGTTGTGCAAAATTATGAAATGAAATTACAGCTTATTTACTGCAGTAATCTAGGTATTAGCTTAGACTATTTTAAAGTGCAATCAAAATAAAAGTTGAAATTAAACAAAAGAACTACAAAGCAACTATTTAATATCCAATGAATCTTACCAAATAAATTATGAGCCAAAAACAAGTACATCTGCACAAGAGTCCACCCGCGAAAACTTAAAGTTTATTTTAAAATATCTTCGTAGAAAGTTGTGTAGAAAGTTCCGTAGCACGGGCTACGCGACGCTACGCCGTAGCCGAGAGCTGCTGCCGCTCTGAACTGGCGCCGGTCTGCCGCCCGGCTTTTATTCACCTCGTAGCGCTCTCCCGCCCGCCTAAGTCCGCCCTTCTCGCCGAAACAGGGGCCACAGGGCACACAGAAATTCTCGAGCCTTACTGCTACGGGACCGTTTTAATAATGCTTCACAAAGAAATAAGGGCCCTTGCGATTTGAGCGTTACATGTACTTTCTTCAACTTAATTAAGAAAATATTTGCTTAAATCGACGTGTTTTGCTTGGTGTATTACGTCTACATTGTATAAATAAAATTTAGTGTAGAACTCTGTCTATTAAATCAAAATACAATTATTAATCTGCATGAAATAGTTAAATTAAACCAAAAAACAAAATAACAGTTACTTTGCGGTTATAAACAACCAAGTCTGTAAGACTTGGTTGTTTCCGACATTGGGATGAGATATCAGTTTCAGTATCAGTGTCAGCAGGATTAATCTGTAGCTTTCCTGATAGCATCCATCAAGTCCTCAAATCTACTGCTCAAGTTTGGTCGTTTTTATTACTGTTTCTAGCAGCGGTTCTATCGAGACAAAACGACCATACGGAATACGGCTTTTTAAAATAAATCGGAAAACGATCAGCCATTTGTGACTGCCCGCCTATTTGCAAAGGCACCTTTGAACGAATATCAAAATTAACTGGCATGCAACTAGACCATAAACATGGCTGTAAAGTAAGACATAGATTTTTTCTATCCCGGTATTTTCTTCATGTATACTTATTTTATGAGAGGCCTTATTACAGAAATACAAATCTTAAAAGCAACTCAAACGGGTGTAAATTAAATTAACTGGTGGTGCCTGCTAGACGGAATAATCTCCTTACCCCGTCAGCTCTGGTTTAGCTGGAACCGCAACGAGATGAGCTGGATTGCCGAAACCATTTTCCTAAAAAAATATTGTCTAGCGTTCAGTCCAGTAAGACAATGGTAAAGTTTGAAACAAAAACTATAGGTACTTTCATGATGATGCATTCGATGGCTTTCTAGGATGGCTGTCGAGAGCTTTGGTGTTCTAACATGTCTGCTTTGTGCTCGGAAATGCTAGTCACTTGAGATCACATGCATACGAATATTAAAAATACGAAAGTAACTCTTGTCTGTCTGTTACCTTTTTCCGCCAAAATAGCTGAACGGATGTGGTTGAAATTTGGCATACGGATAGACCATGATTAGAACACGAGGTACTTTTTAATCCGTAGTAGGTATGTTCCCCAGATATAATTTCCGACGAAGCTGTAGGTAGATGATAAGCTCCTATCTACTATACGCAGGTTTGCTGATAAGAGCACCTTATAATATGAAGACTCCTAAACACAAGATACATTATCAACTGATTTGGTAGGTTAATGCTATAGTAGTAGGTATGTGTAGTCGATATAATAGATTTATTAATTAGAAACATGAGCCCGGCAAACTCTTGTCTCCGATTTAATTGAACACTGTACTCGAAGAAAACAAGACATGTGCTACCAAAACGACATGGTAGACAGATATCAAGTCTAGACACCTAACAATTAATCATAGGAGGCAGGTATGCTTAACATTCTCCTTTAAAATACTTACTCATGTAATTCTTATCATAAAACGTGTAAGGGAAACATAACATTCGTAAAAAAAGCTTATTCTTATCATAAAATCGATAATAAATACGACAATCACAGACACCTATTCAATTCATCTTTGCCTTTCGCTTGTGCCGTACCTACTAAGAATATAGCTAGGTTTATTTAAATAACTACAAATACAACTGACCTTAAGATTTCTCAGTTCCACAGCTCAAAAGTCACATGATTCTCACAAACAAATGGTACAGTCGATGTATAATATAAAGTATAAACACTAAACACAGCACAATCCAGTTTGTTTACATGAATCTTGCTAAATAAGATATAATAATATCATGTTGTGCTAGGGCGGGCTCGCAGCGCCGACTAGTGGCGAGCGCGCGAAGCAGGCGGTAGGGCGGCGCGCACTGGGGTCGCTAGGGCGACCGTGGGCCTTTTCCCTCTCATTCGCACACACTTCGCCTTAATTGTCACAATACTCTATCGCGTTACGCAAAAACGACGCTTTTATCAATGACATAGGAGACATAATATTACTACGTACCTACTGCGCGGCTCGACTCGGCCGGCCGGCGCCCCTCAGGCTGCGCGTAGTGGCCTTGAGTAGGCCTGATGTTTTCATCCCGTGTGCGTAATAAAGCGCTTAGGGAGGGACAAGTGACTTTAGCTGAAGGATTTATGGAGGAATCTCTAAAATTAATTCGGCCCGAATGTAGCCCTCCCGTTTGTCGTAGGGTGAAGCTCACAGATTTAAATATTATTTACATAACGGTAAAAATTATACAAACTAAATTCGGAATGTTTGTTTTATAAATAATGTCGTCTTGATTTTATATTACAAACTTGCAATGACACAAATATTACCACAGAAATAAAAATCGTAAAAACATTTAACAATTTTTTTATTTGAAAAAATATATATCAAAGCGAAATCAATCTCAAATAGTAAATGTGTTGATAGAATTTTATTATTGTTCTACATTATATGTTCTTTAATTATTATAACAGATTCTAATATGAGAAACATGTTTTTAACAGAAACAAGAATAATAACATGAAATGTTCTTGTACTTTGAGAAACATTACTGTACAGTTTCTACTGCACAGTAATGTTGTTGTTAACAACTACTAAATATTAAATTTTTTACATCCAACTTTAGCAACAATCATATTTCAATTTTTAATTTGACACTTCTTTATAATTTAACCAATAAGCATTGAATCTAGCTTCCCGGACTGATGTAAAGCTTTGACATCAGAACCACCTCCCACGCAGTTGCCGTTTATGAATACTTGAGGTACCTGAAACATTGGAAAAGAACATTACTATTTAGTATTAAAGCTATTTTATATTACTGTTTATTTATATTGGAATATCTATCTTCATTTACATGACTATCTTTCATGTCTTCAAAATATAAACTGTACTTATTGCTAGGTAAACTAACTTTAAAGTTAAATGTATTTGTGTATACCTACCTAAAGTAAATAAATAAAATAAATTGTATATAGCTGATTACATTGTAAAGTGACCTCATAATGTGGTGTGGCGGTACTGATAAATACATACCCATTCACAGTATTTGTGAATTCGGTTTACCACAACAGATAATGAAACTTGTAGAAAACATATTGTTAAATGATTCCCATTATTGTCAGGAGATGTAGCAGCCACTTTCCTCAATTATGACTGAGGATGAGGTGGATTGCGCCACTTCTACAGTAAAAAAGAGAAATGATCAACACCATGATACTGACATTGAAAGCAATCATTCAATAAATGGCAATAAACACAAAACCTGCTTCACCACTCTCATCAGTGAATATCCAGGGCAATGAGTCAGCATATCTATGTTAAGCACTAATAACAGGTAAAATCTATATGATGACACAGTAGTCAGTAAATGAATCACAGCCGAAAAGATTTATTTATAACTTACAGTTCTGAAACCGGTGATTGCAGCGAGGTTCTCCTGGATCGAAGCACCATCATCACGCTCATCCAACTCGTATACTTTGAAGGGTTGTTTGACTTTGCGGAAAACCTGGAATTATCAAAATGATCTTTTTTTATAACAGGTAATTTATTGTCAATAAAAAAGATAAGTTATTTGAAACTGTCTTTTAGATAACATTAGATACTAAATATAGACTTTGTACTGAAGTCTCAGAAACTTATTTTACTTTAATTAATACACATTAGTAAAAAAGTCGATGCATTACAAACTTTACAACGGCAGTATGAGTCATTAAGCTTTTTATAGTGCAAGAGAAAACAATACAAATTTAAAATCCATAAACTTACTTCCTTAGCCATTTCGCAATAGGGACAGTAGGACTTTGAGAAAATTACAACTTTCTCTTCAGAAATAGCTTGTTTAATAAATTGATGCACGTCAGCTGCACTCGCCATTTTGGAAGCACTAACAATTTTGGATGTCCGAGAGCCCATGTAACCTCAAATTAGAACCTTTTTAGTTGAGTAAAGAGTAATGTCATTGTCAGTGACTCGGCTGACAGCGTCACTTATTTTTGTAGTGTTGCCAGCAAGTTATCGAAATAGTTATCAAATAAATCGTCTAAAAATCGCCAAATTTCAATGAGGGATTTTATTTTTAAACTCTTCCCTAGTCGCTGGATAGATGGCGCTGAACTTGCTAAGTTACTGCAAGGAACAGAACGTCACATCATTTCACTTAGATGTAATTTTAATTATAAATCAATATAGTATAATGTACTCTGTGATTATAAACGAAAGTGTCAGTCAACGAGCGTATTTGAAGTGCCGCAATGTTGTTTTTTTTTTCAAGCGTTTTGGCTTTGGCTCGTAGTAACGTTGTCAGTTCAACGCCATCTAGAGAGCTCTTGGAAACTATGTTTTTTTTTTTATACTCAAAAAGAAAAATTCTCATTCAGCTATTTCTTTTGCTTTAAAAACAGTTTTTCGTTTATCTTGGCCTAAAACCATCACTTTTTTCGATTGTTGTTATGCTACCCTTTGCTTTGCAAGCCACCTGTGTCTGAACAACGCTTTAAAATATTCGTCAATCATTAAGCGTAACGCGAATATCTTCTAAACGTGATATTGGCTAAATGCACAAACAGAGCGAAGCCACAGAAAAAAAAACGAATATCTTTCAACCATTACCATTAAATTACTCAAAAAACAACGTGTCACGACTGTCGCGTAAATGATGTGATGGCGGCAAAGTATAAACTGCAATAATTGAAAACATTTTGATTAAAAACGATTCAAAAATACAAGCTCAAGACTTTCGGAAACAAATATTACACAATAAAATTACTTTTTCCCCGAAGGAAAAGGGAATTTAATAGGACTGATGTTAGAAAAATGAACTAAAATCCTCAGATGTTTTAATTGTAATGATGATAGTCGCGTACTCGAGTAGACTCCGCTGCTAAATGTGCTGATGCATTGGTAGGTAGGTATCAATTATGAATTAAAAAGTAGTTTTAATAATACGGGGTCGTCCTCTAATCACGTGAGGTTTGAACAGGGGGGAGGGGGTTAGAAAAAAATCATGATTAATCACGACCCTATTGTGGAGGGTATATGTGAGTAGGGTTGCCATCCGTCCGGGTTTCCCCGGGTTTGTCCTAGTTTAGAGAGCATCCGGGGAGCGTCCGGGCGGGGCTTCATTTGTAGTCCGGGTTTAAAAAAATAAAGTCTAGGGCCGCCTGCGACACACGCACTGTGCCCGAACGCCGCGATCAACCGACGAACCGACTCGTTAAATTCACCGTCCCTCACGTCGCAGTTGCCACGGTGCGCTTATAATTTCAACTTTTTTTCAACTGTTTTTTATTACACTATGTTTAAATAAACCTGTTGACATGTCCGGGTTCTGGGCTCGAAAATCCGGGGTTTTCACGCATCTTATCCTGGTGACCAAATTTTAGAGATGGCAACCCTAAATGTGAGTATCACGTGTATTTTTTTCGTGAGACGAAAATTATGAAGTTAATGTGACCTGTAAAAAAAATTGTTTTGCAATCTTTGAATCTAGCAATTTTTGATCTAAAGAACCGGAGCAAGCGAATTTTTCTCTAGAAATTCAGTATTTTTTTAAATTTGTTGTTACAGCAGTTTCTGAAACTATCTGTCTTTTCAATAATTAAAAACACGTGATACTGGAAGGGGGGAGGAGGGGCAGCCGTAAACCTCACGACGCATCACCAAGAGGGAGTGGGGCAATAAACCCCACGTGATTAAAGGACGGCCCCTACAGAGTGATTGGTAATTGGGGGCAGTCCTTGAAATAGGTGATACTAGACCTAATTTACAACAAAGACCCCTATGGCTAGGGTCCAATCTGAGTGGTTTCGGAGTAATCGAACTTTTAAGTTTTTTTGGAAATTTCGACCAAATATTGATAATTGTGACAAATTCACGTCGCTCAGAGCATTGACATGTTACTTTTCAGATCGTGCATAAACGAATTAATCTTTCCAAAAGCAATTTATCAAAAATAACTCAAACTTATGGTTTAACAGCTTCATAAAGTTCATAATATGAGAAAAAATTGAAACTACCCTTGCTTCTCAAGGCAGATTACTCAAAATAAATGTATGACACTTACCGTGTAAATTGCAGAAACGACTTCCTTGTCCTAATTAGCTTTCAAAATTGGTATCACAGTACCCACTTCGAGAAACATTATGGATAATAACAACAGTTGTTCCAGACAAGGCAAGTATGTTCAAGACAAGTATTTTGACTGTACTGGTTATTCCGCATTTCTGGATCAATATAATTTTTTGGTAGAGAGGAGGAAAATTTCCAAACTCACATTGGATCCCTACTTAGTTGTCGAGGTCAAATTTGTTGCAAATTAGCTCTAGTATCACTCATTTCAAGGACTGCACCCAATTACCAATTAAGGTATATAATTAAAGTAGGTACACCAAAATGTTTGTTGCCAAACAGTAAGCAATTTAATTCTAAGTAACCTAAAGTGAACTTTAATAATTATTCATTATGTATTAGAAAAACTATTGTGTAAATATTGTTTTATTCAGGCTGCTGTTTAAATTTCTCAGTGTTATCTTAGCTAACAAATCTTATCTGATCAGTTTAAGTACTCGCCTGCTTGTTATCAGCTATGCCAACACAAAATATCAAGAGCACTCGACCCCATGTGATTAACACTGTAGTAATAATACAGGAATTCCGTATTTATAAACTTTGTTCGCTGCCATAGTATATCCGATAGGATATGGAAAGGTGTAGGTAACTATAACCTATAACACACGTGACTCCACCTCTTTTTAACCGACTTCCAGAAGGAGGAGGTTGTCAACTGGTCGTTTTGTTATTTTGTTTGTATGTTCAGCAATATCTTTGTCAATTGCGAAACGATTTCGGTGTTTTTTTTTTTTGACGAGTATTATTTCGCGGTGGTCCTGTTTAAATTTGGTGAAGTCTGATACTGATCTTCGAAGATATAGGAAGACAACGAACTCTTAATAATAGACAGCAAATCTGTCGTGATTGCTGTAATCGCTTGAATGTGTATTGTTCACACTATTCCTAAACATAACCTTACGCCTGTATACTTTAAAGGAGTACCTATAATACCCCCTTTCGCCAGGTTTTTCATCTATTTTATTGGGGATAAGCATATTAGATACCATGTCATGTACACGTACAATGTAAAATTAATGCACGCTATAGGGTTACCTACAACTAAAAAGGGAAAATAAAAAAAACTTTTTTGCAAAAAATTAAACCAGCATAAAAAACACCAAAAAGTGAAAAATTACTTTAGCTTCAGAAGTCGGCGGCAAAAACAAAAGTCATAGTTTAATAGTTATAATTAGGTAGGTAGGTACGTAACCGTACGTAATAAATTCCCCAGTATTAAAATAGACCATTAGTCTATTTTAATACTGGGGATTCAACATAGTTTCAGCTTAGTGATAATAATCTGTATTTTACAGGTAAGTAATAAACGAGTGCATAAATTTAACGAGTGCACGCCTCCACAGTAATACTAAGTTGAGTTGCAAGCTCAGCTTTACAACTCGAGCCAATTTGAAACAGTACACGAGTGAGACTCGAACTCCCGACCTCGTGCTTGCCGTACTATCGCATCCTAGCCGCTTTTGTACATTCTATAAATAACCAATTTGAGAAACGTCATACTTTCCACAGAGAGTCACACAACATAACTAAGTAAGTACCTACTTATTACTTAGTGGAAAAGGTAGGTACTGTCCTTCCACAATTATTTTATCTCTAGCTATTAAGTTGGTTAACCTGTGGTTGGTGTCAAAAAAATATGTTCTACAATCATTAAAACCCTCAGGTAAAAAAACTGTCAAAGGACTATTGGTCTCCTCTTCTCTTAGACTCTTAGGTTTCCAGCTGTTTCCGAGACACTATTTATAAAGCCAGAAGAACCAAGACCACCTCGCGACGTCAGAACGTAAAGTAACTTTAGGACGTGAGGCAATATGTCATAAACGGCTTTCTCTGTTTTCAGAGTTCACAAAAAATGTGTTCAAGGTGTAAAGTCAATATTATTATCTACCTTTGTAGCCAGACCAATTTACGTAACCTCAAATACGTCGCATCCTCTATTCGCAGATCATGAAAAAGTAACATAATATCGCTATTTTATTTATATGTCTTATTAAATCAATTCATAAAAGTCTGACTACACAGGGTACCGGCGCAATTTAGTTAAATACATCCTTCAAGAAGGTGAGTCTACTACAACTTTCCCAAAGAAACACAAAATTGTTTCGTGAAAAAAAAAATAGCTTTTCATACATGCATCGATGTAGTCTGTCTGCTGTTGTATGGAAATTTGGTTTTTTGTTTTCAATGATCATGAGTTTCTTTGGGAAAGTGGTTTAATATGACGGGTAGACTTACTTCCTTGAAGGATGCAGGTAACTAAATCGCCACCCTGTATAAAATCTAGTGAATATACCTAGGTAATAACCTGTATAAAAGGTTTTTGCGCATTATTATATATATCCATTTATATTATTATAACGACGACTTTTTTATTTACCTACGTACTTAACTATTTACAAAATTACGACATGTCAATGCTAGTCAAAAAAACGACCTTTGATCTCAGTATTTCGTAGCAACACAGCAAGTGGGTTTCTGAGATTATAGGGAGTCATACGCGCCAAAAGTGGTAATAGTGATGCACACACATCTGCATATTTGACCACCTGACCGGTATAAAGGTACTTTGCTACCTACCTGCATATTATTATAAGTCCAAGGTACCCAATCTTTCAAGGTATGAGTCAACCGCTCCGACTTTGTAAACAACGAACATGCTTTGTCGGTTTAATGTGATGCGAATATCTACAGTGTCAATATTTTACTAAATTACATTATTTAATAGCGTCATTAAAGATATTTATTCATCTTTAAATTGCTTTGTTTCTTCGTCACATAAATTATTATGATTGCCATAATTAAAAATACGGTCACTACTATGGTAGCTGCATTAATAACTTATTTTCATCCATTGTCCCCTGTCAACTGTCAAGCTATTTTACTCCTTTTCAAACAATCCATTTATTCTTTGGTCTTCATCTACTCCATCCCTCAACATTCATATTCATCACTCTTCTAGTCACATTTTTTCATCCGTCCTATCTCACGCCCATACCAAGACAGACGATTCCTTTCGAATCCTTAGTTGTCTAAAACTTCAACCTTCGTCATCTGCATAACACTGATCGGTCTAAAGTAGTTAGAATAAATAACAATACTACTGGATCAGTACCCGTATTATGTATCTGAAATTCTATATGGTATTGCGAGTCGATCTATATGTACTTTGTGGTGAGCAGTGATATGAGTTCGTAACCACACTGCGAGCAACATTTTACTTACCGCGAACGGTACTATCTGGTATGCACCGTTAGCTAATTACAGGAGTTCACGACTTATTGGTTTATTAGACGCTTCACTAGCACCCTTGTGGCAGTTTCTACTCACCATTTTATATCGTAATTGATCGTACTGTTTATTACAAATTTACAACACCTGCCGTGAGGTGTCCGCCCTTTTTCCATCCCGCTCTTGCATCTCAATATTTTATTGAGAACATGCTTGAAAAAGTAGCGAAGTATCAAAATTACTGTTTTCTAGCTTCATCTTCCAGATATTAGAAGATACTTTTTCTCAATTCTTCTTAGCTTTAGACTGCTCTTGTTTTTCTCCTCGATCAACGTGAATTTTAATTAAAACTATAAATAATTGTGCATAAAAAGCAAAATCTTCAGACTGCCCAGAGTCCATCTTGTGAGTCAACGAACACAAAGGAGTCCACAATTAGATACCACAATGAATAGACATGGTAACATGAAATTACTTAGATAATCATGTAACTATTTCACACCGCATTAAATCTTTACAATTCTTATGCCTTGAAGGTCTCTACAGAACCTTAGGAAATGTACAGGATTGTGAATGACTCAGAACTCAGACAACGACCATTATATACTCGCTCCGACTATTATTTTGCCTTACAATAAGACAACCTTGACATTAAAGTTGAATTATAACAATGAAAATCACAAAAACCTTGGTACGTGCAAAAGGTTTTCAGTCAAGGCTCCTTATCCTTTTCTCTGACTTTCAGTAGAGAGCAGTAGAGAGCTTTGACATTGGCCTTCTAAGACAGGACCTATACTAACTAATTTTGGGGTCGGTGCACCTTTTCCTCGTCTTCAATCGTTATACCCTCATTTGCAACTATCTCCATCAGCCGTTAGCCGAAGTCATGCAGTCAATCTATGAACGACAGAACGTGGAATGTTTAATCAAGGAAGCAACATGGAGATTCACGTAAAGAGTAAACAGAACAACTTCGTATCCGTTGAAGTTCTAACAACAAGAAATTCTTGTGAAATACCACGCGACAAGACTCGCTTCCGGGTTGCGCGTGCACATAGTAGCAGCAAGTACTTGTTGTTTTGAAACCCGACGCCGCCGCGCCGGCCGCTGGCTACACCTGCGCTACTTGTATCATACACACCTTTATTATACGACACGACTTTACCCTTTCATAATGAAGATTGGAACACATCTGTTGTATTGCTCTCCTTACTACAATGTGAAGCCGGGAATTTCTTCTGGTCATGGTCTAAATAAGTCATCCTTGTTACACTTTTCTAGCACTTGTGTTTCCACTTGAATGTTTGCTCATCCGATTGAACAAACCGAAGATAGTTATATAGGATTTTGAAGAACCTTTATAATTTAACCTTGCGAATTGCAGATATCGGTGTATGGAAGTCCGATTACATCTTGTGCTCTCGGAATCAATTTGTATCAGTAATAGCCAATTTTTAACACAATGGACACAAAGTACTAAAACGGTATCTGTTTTCAGAATAGTGAGAAAGTATCAATCAAAGTGACCTGCATTATGTGCTGAAAGGGCACAGCGGTGGTGCTCGACTTCAAAAGTAGACGTATAATACCCCAGAGGAACTCATTAAATTAATCTTAAAAAAACCTGTACTTTAGTCGCGGAAGCAGTTAGTACAGTAAATAGGTACTTGATTACTCTCATAATAAAGTCCATGCAAAAGAGAATGCATTTTGTTTTGCATTCGATACATCAACATGAAATGCTAACTAAACATTAATTGTGGTTTATTTTATTCATAAATAGAATGTCCATGTTGTGAGGAAAGTTTTGAGTATGAATGTGGATGAGTAAAAAAAAGTAGAGGAAGACCAAAGAAACGATGGATGGACTGTGTGAAGGATGATATGGCTAGAAAGGAGGTAACTGCTGAGATAGCGAGCAAAAGAGAAGTATGGAAGAAGAAGCCATGCTGCGCCGACTCCAAATAAATTGGGACAATGGCAGGAGAATGATGAAGCAATATGTCCCTTGTGTAATGTTTGAAAAGTTTTAAATGTTAAATTTTATTCCAGAATATTGTTTATAATTCTGCGTTTTATTTCACTGGCAATAAAACGTTAATTTACTTAAAACACAATTTGTATGTAAGATACGATACGTAGTAGCATATACCAATTAATTTAAAATTAAGATTAAGACTGGGTTCATTGATCTTTGACGGGGTTATTTGAGCTACTTTATCACCGGCCGAAATTGTGTTCAATTTAGGATCAAACCTTACATAAACTGCAAGTTCGAGATAATAATGAAATTCTTTATCACAGATACAAATCTAACTGTGCCTCATACTTCGTCCATTGTTGAGCCTAGACAATAATATATTTTCCTGCCATTAGTCACGCTTCAACGAAACAACTCATATGTTTACCTGGATGACAGTAGTGAACTTGCATAAAGAGCGACACATTAATGATAAGGCTTATGAAAATTGATGTAAGAAACAAACGAATATGCATCGATTGAAAATCGAAAAATCAGAAGAAAAGAAGCCAGTAATAAAAATAGAGTGACCACTGGTGTAGTAGACGATAGTAAGTGATCGTTCCTGCAAACACATACATTATTCACAATTATTCATAGGTACTGGTTATTGACTCCACTATTAATAGATGTAAATATGGCAACGAGAGTGAATAGCCACTATCCACGTTATCTTAAAGATAATTCCGTATGGCGCGCTAAGTAAACAAGAATAACCATAAACTGTAGATGTAGATTTCGAAAGACTAAGAGTTATCAAGGGAAATGTTAATTTGCTTTGTCGAAGCACACCTAATTTTAAGAAAAACTGGCTTTAGTCCAGTTAATTGTCATTGGTATATAAGATATAGTCAGTTTGGTGTAGGTAATGCAAATGAAGGGGTTATTGTTTAACCGCTTTAGACAAGGTTCAAATTAAATTAATTAGTAAAACTTCATAGTCGTACAAAGTATAGTACCTATGTTTTATTTTTTATTTACACAGGCGTCCTTGTATGACCTTTTTACCGTGACGTTAAAGTGTATTAAGCTTTCATATTCAGAATAAACATACATATTCTCACTAATGAAGGATAAACAAGATAACAGGATAATCAGACGTATTACGTTAATCCTGCTGGTCTTGTTTTAACTTTAACGCACTGCAAACATTTAATTATGTCCAAATGTACCTAAGCTAGCTTTATTTCTTTAAATAAGATTGTAACTAATTAAAAGTAAATACAGTCATCTAAGATGAGATGACAGCCACATCATGAATGATAACATAATGATAAGTATAATGAGTCACAATTTAAGGTCATTGTATCAAATTCAGGAAAACAGACTTTGTACATAAACATTTTAGACTTGTAAATTATGTCTACGTTGCTATATCAAAACAAAGTTTACTTATGTCGCAGCTGTTTGCAGAAATTGTTTTAGTTGGAGTTAAAACTTCAGACAATTAAGAAAATGACGACTGCCTGTTTAGTTTTGACCTTGTGGTCGCAGACACAACTGCTGAGCATGATGGGGTTTTATGGGACCAGAACAGATTAGAGAAATTGTTGAGCATGGCCCCTAATACATGGGACTTACAAAACAAAACAGAAGTAATGTACCTCTATAACTGCAGCACCATTACCTTATCATTCGGAAAAACCATTACTTTTGTCCCAAAGTTTCTAGTCAGTAATCTTGAAGACTTCTTATTCAAAACCTCGGTAACGTATGTATCTGTTCAGCATATATCTACGTGTGCAACGTTTCAAAGTCTGAATCAGCCAGCAAGTCTTGTCTTTTGTCTTACATGAAAGAGCACGCTTTGTCTCGGATGATGAAACTTGGAACAATAGCCTATTTATTTGTTTACGGATCGGAAAACATATGCTCCATATGTTTAGGAGTGGCTTGAAATTTAAACCTATTTCAAGTAGGTATTGTCTGAGTTATTAATTACACACTTACAATAGGCCCTCCTCCAATTTGAGGGCCTTCCTAGATCCTACATAACAAAAATCGCGAAATGTAGTGCTTATCCCTCTGTAAAATACAAGCGTGGTACTGCATCATGTTTATGTTTTATTATTGTTGTTGTTTACCTACTTTTATGAATTGTCCTGTAGTTACCTTAACGAACTGGATTATTTTTCCTGTTTTGGTCCTTTTAAGTTTGTAGTCTCGTTTGGTCACTGAGTAAGTGTTCTCACATACCTACTCCGTCATGCTCGCCGTGAATTTGCATATGCCACAAAATTGTGCAGCTGTGCCTAATTAATTCTGCATGGAGGGGAGGTTAAAAGCGGAACACGATCATTTCTGTTCTTTTACCGAACACTTCACATAATAACGGTTTACATTGACGTTCAATGTTTAAAGAACAACTCAAACTAAAGCGTGTTCAACAACTTTAGGTGTTGTAAGTTTATAATGCAAGTTTATAACGCGTATCTAATTTCATGTAAACTTGGACTAATCTCCCAAATAGCAAAGAGTTTAAGGTTAATGTCGAACAAATAGACATTGGATTCAATTTTCAGGGTAATTTGTATCTACAAGAAAACCGTACCTTGAAAACGAGTCGCCATAAAAAGCGCAAATCTTCATCCTATTGTGTGGAAACGACTCGGCAATCCAGTCTGAGAGAAACGGGGTCAAGAAATTTATTTCTGGGTACACTAACTAAGACTATGACTGTACGTTAGGTATAAGTAACTTTCATTTTATACTTCAAAGTCGAACAACAGATTTCAAAGCAAATGCTAACGATGTGAACATCCTTCACAATGAATAATATAAAAGAAATACAATCTCATCTTTTATTTAATCCTTCAGTCATTTAAAAAAAATAACGGTAACTGCGTCAAATATGTCGAAATCATAAATATTGTTGTCATCGTCACTACTCAGAATAAAGTCTAAAATCGCCAACATGCATTGATTGATAAATGGTAAATGATGTTTATTTTGCAAATAGGTTTTACAAACACTTTTACTTGCACTTATTTTTGTTTTTTTTTTTTTCAGATCGACATTGTGTGCTCAATCGTGGTGGTTATCTGAGCTGGTTTATTGTGATGATTGACATCATCCTGCTTAGTGAACCCAGCTCAATCATCATCGACCTCCGCAGATATTGAATAATATCTACTTTAACTGCTGACGATATGCCTGTGATAGTCACAATTTCTCTGTGCAACAGTTTAACTTTATTTAGCAGAGCCATTTTTAATTCTTTACTCTCTAAACTTAGTCAAATGATGAATATGCATATGTATCTACTTACGTACATATTTAGCGATTTGTTTTGATCCGGCTCACAGTAGGTTATTCTCAGGGGTGAAGAAAACTTACCTGTGTGCATACTAAGAATACAACCTGACTACATTAGTAGCACGCGTTGGAAAAGGAAAACCCGCTTTTCACGATGCCTTATTTATAATTTCTATTAGATTCGTTTATTTATTGATAAAAGCGAGTAGGTACGTCGCGTATGTTCAATATCTTTCCAGAGAAGAAACATTGAGTGTAGGTTATTCGAACATTTGAGAAACTTCTCGAGTCGACCGACAATTTAATCCATTTAATGAATTAATTGATGCTAGAACAAGTCTCAACGAAGTTTAATAGGTGTGCCCGCTTAAAGCGAGATGATGTCGTTTCTTGTCTAGAATTAGTCAGATAATAAGCAAAATTAAATCATTGTGACATATTAGATCACATCTATTTCAATTTTACAAGGCCATCGATTTTTGTAATGCAAATCAGGAATATCTCTGATATGGGCGATGACGAATAGATAAGCCACTGTCTTGTTTTTATTTCCTAAAGAACTGTATCTTATCATCTATCGACATTTTTAATGTCATGGTGAGAAACAGCATTGGTCTTGTCAATTTTTTATCATTTAGAACGAGAGTTTTTACATGGAAAAATATTTAACGCCTATGCAAGTCAATTTCTTGTTCTGTTTATAACTAGGTTTGTGCAGACTTGCAGAAGAAGACAAAATTGCAGTTTCCTGTCATCCTCATTTTGTTAATCCATTTCAGTGAGATGACTCTCATCTCGCTTGACTTGTTAACACTACAGAGTATCTTAAACTGTATATAAAACAAACCTGGAATCGTATGATCTTCCTATTCTGCAGTTAAAGTCACTATGTTTTACTTAACCATTTGGCCACTTCCTCCTGTTAAGTCGCTTTTCTCACTATCCGCCGGTTAGCAAAACGGAAAGGCAATTCCAATTCCTTTACCTTAGCTGTAATTACTCAGAAACACGTGCATGTGTTCATGCTGTAAATTAATCTCAAGGAAAATCAAGCCTGCGCTGCGGTCTGACTGGATTACAGTAAAGATTGTTCATGGAACGAGCATAATAATTATCATTTATAACAATGCTCTGATTGTCAATGTTCGGACAAAGGGGCTTGTACGTGATTATGACACTAAATGTTTTATTTTTGTATGTATTTTTCGCGTGATGATTTCATGTAAATTAAATACTCAATTGTGTCACGTAAACGTTATCTATGTGATCTGATCATCCAGTGCATGCTCCCATTTCCTCACATGACCAACTTTTATAACAATGTACAAATCTTTATAACGTTATAATCTCCAACCAACGTTGCATGTGGCAACAATTTAACAACAGCGGAATTAATCTACAGTTATGGCTGAGCGGTGCACGATTCTAATTCCGGTGTTTTGTCTATAAACGTGCACTCAAACCACGAGGAAGGCCCCTAATGTAGCCTGAATAAAAAGGATTAAATATATTATGTGTCAATTAGAAGTGGTGGGTTCCTTCCGCTGCGGTCGGGCGACGGAAGCAGTGCCACGTGACTCACATGACCACTGCGTGTGCGCACCACTCGCCTCACTACCCATTGTCTGCACACTCCATAAACTTCGCTCATTTATGCCATAAGCGAAACAAAAATAGGGACGTAATGTATATGAATGAATACAGTCACATTAAAATGAGTGGTTCCATTATTGTTTAGGATCGAGCGCCAGGATGGATCATTATTGGAAAATGATGAGTGGGCCCCGGTTGTGAATAGGGCCTCTAATTGTTTTCTGAATGAGTAATCGGAGGCTACAGTGTTATTACTAGATGGACGCTATGTTTAGCCTGCTTTTTATTGCTTCGTATCAAAATTATATTGGTCAAAACGTGATGACCTGAAATTGCCATCACGCAAGAGACCAAGCGTGTAGTATTGGTTATTCATACTCGTCCTCTTCTGTGAGAAAAGATACGACAAAATCTAGTTCTGGCTGCAGCAGAATCTAGAGCAGGTTTAGTCTACGACTCTGTGTCAAATGATATCGATAACAACGCGGGAGACAAAGCAGCTGTTTTGATTAGTTATGTCATCCATCTTTAAATGTGAAAATTTTCCTTACCAAGTTATTTTATTATAATATTATGTGCTAAGTGGAATGAAAATAACAATGTTATCCCTCTGCCTTATTCTAATTTATTTAGGGTTATCGTTCTACCCGTTACTTGCATCCTACTCTACTATCTACTCCTATTTATTTTATCATGTGCCTTTTGCATTTTTTTCCATTCCATTTGATTTACGTCAGCATCAACTTTGATTTTCCAAACACATCAAATTATTTATTGTAGATGTACTAGCTGTTGCCAATAGAATAGAATAGAATAGAATATACTTTATTGTACACCAAAATTGTTACAGAACGGTTTACAAAATTGTTAATTTTATGGAATGCAATGCAATGCAATGCAATGTTGTTTTGGGAATGTTATCAACAGAAGACCATGTGTTTATGTGATGAAATTCACAGCACCTGCTCTGCGCTGGTGTATAAAGTTCATCTTCGTTTACTACTTGTGTATGTTTACGTCTTCTACAGGTACTTGCCGACCTTTGTACCTCAGGTACTTTAGCTGCGGGTACTTATAAATCGCTCTACCAGGCGTCAATGAGACTCGACGTATGATATCACTTACATTAGCGTATTATCAAGTCCAGCCTTCGACTGCACTGAGCTTCATTACTCAGGTAGGTACTTATGCAAACGATTGATTCAAGAGGAATTGCCTATAATAGTATGATTCATCTTTGCTGTTTTCTCTAGTCTAGAGCGAGCATCCTTTCTATTTGAATCTTATAGATGTTTTAAATGACACATTACGTTGCGATGCTCGTCTGCACATTCATTAGACACTGATTACGAGTCCAAACATTACGAATTTGTATTTAATTAGCACATACTAAGTTCGTGCGCTAACTGTATTAGCATCTTCAAAATTTTCCGGAACATAGCTCGGATAAATAAAACGAAATTGTTACATAAATATGTCATCAATACATTTATTATCAAATGCTACACTATAATATCAATACATTGTTTCAGTCATTTCAATATTTACAATCGGTCGAAATAACTTTTGCAGTAAGCGAGTAGGATTCGGTGTACGAGTACAAAATATTATTATGACTTTCTGTTACACAGCAGCTGCCTTTCAAGTTATATATGTACATAGAGTTATCATACAATTTAATGTCAATTCAACGTCCACTATGTAGACAAAAGGTTTCCTATACTATACAATAAGTAATGAATATGAGAGAGCTCTGAAGTTAATTAATGAGTGAGAGCTATAAGTCCGTTAAAGACGTTACACAGCACATATAAAGTCCCAGCACGTCCCAGACGGCTACGCTGGGATCATGCTTTCAATAATTTAATACTGTTCTTTATCCACTATCAAAACGTTATTAATGAGACCGATTACTGACGATACCTTCCACTAACACTGACAATAGATACTTATTATTAAAATAAATCGCTTCGGCATCTCATATTTTTCAAACATGGACTTAAACATAATAGTAAATGCGCAATAAGCCTCACATGGTTAAAGCAAAGTATCTACAACTATCAAGTGATATCTGAAGTGTTCAAATTACAAGAACTGGTTAGTAAACGGAATAAATAACATGAAGAACATAAGCTTAATATGTATGCAAGCTTATGTGGATGTATACCAAGATCCAGCGGCTGTGCTCGTGATTCGAGCGGATGCGACGAAACGAGAGCTGAGCACCGTTACCTGCGCCCGCGCCGCGCGCCGGCCGCGGGGGATGCGCCGACCGGCGACCTCATGCCTCCCACCGCCACCAAAATGTGCCTGACTCATTAATCGAATGCCACTAACCAACTTGGACATCGACTTCTACTAAGTCGCCGCTCTAATCTGAGGCCATATAAATGCACTTCAGCCCGACTACTTAACAATATTGCTACGCTCCTAATAAGCAGTTTACTCTAATGTTCTAAGCAGTCTCAATGCCTTAAATTAAAAATACACTTGATATCACAAAATGCAAACCGAAGCACACGAGTGCAACGACACATTGGTGGCGTTTTCACGGACGGAACAGTCCTTTGTGTCCATTATAACCATGCTGCTACCACAATGTGCGTTAGGGTCAATCTTTATCACGCAATAACTCTGATTTTGCACTTTTTTCGTTTCCGTGGAATGAAAAATTTGGATTGTCCTTTTGTTTATATGCTTTGTCCAGTTTTGCAGAAGGAGGATCGTTTTCAATTGGTATCGGTACTATCGGCTTCGTAGTCGTCGTTATCGGGGCAGGGTTTATGTTTTCACCTCGACAGAAGTCTTGGAGCCAAACCTCTGAATTATACGAAGGACCTTCTCCTCCCAACTCCGCTGGTAGAATATCCAGTGGCAGCGAATCATGAAGCGTTGAAAGATTGTTTCCATGCAACATAATGCGCTCTCGTGTCTTCGCCTTAAGGTACGGTTTTATTACAGCGAGTGCAGTTTCCACATACCAAGGTTGTCCGATGAAATGTATGCTTTTAAAACGAACAGGCATGCAATCTTGTAGACAGTCAATCATCATTTTCAACACTTTAGCTTGTAAACTACACGATTGCTTAAACGTGAATTCAGTCCAATCAACGATAATGACATATCCGTTAGCCTGATTTTGAACATCGTCGAGGGTGCGCTCTATAGTGAGTAATAGAGCTCGGAACACTGACAGCAGCGGGCAGGCATGCGGGAGCCAGTTGGAGGCGAACATGAGCAGCACGCAGCGGCCGCGGCGGTCGCGCTGCGCCAGCACGCCGGGCAGCCCGTCCGCCAGCGCGCGCAGCACGCCGCCGTCCGCCGACGCCCACAGCTCCGCGTGCTCGCGCCGGTACTGGTGGTAGCTCACGAGCAGCTCGAAGCTCTGCTGCACGTCGTGCTTGCGCGCGTACAGAAAACGCCGCAGGAAGTTGTCATCCTGACACCTACTCTTGTCGCGTAGGGCGAGGTTGAGGCTCTTGTCCACCGTGTCTCGCAGGCCGTTTAGGGCACGTTGTCTGTCGCCGTCTGTGAGGCGTTTTCTGGCCACTTCACAAAGCCGCTCATTCTGCATCTGATGCAGCTTCCAGTCGTACTCGGCGTACTCGTTCATGACTGGTTTTGGTATGAGTCATGCGTCCTTTCACTGGTATATCGCGTAGCTGCGCGCGCGCCGCCTGTAGCTCGGGGCCGACTGCGCACCGAGTTCGCGCCGTGCGCCGCCGCCATCGCTGCTCGTTCATTAAACCGTGTAATGCTCTGTTCACATGTGACAGCTACTCGTTCCACTAAACTTGCCTGATATTTTTTGGAATTCTGGTTATAAAGATAGTCACTCTGTAACTTACCCTGAGAGCACAATAACTATTCTGAATAATTAATTAGATAAATTGGAACCTGACTAATTACTAGATTATAATTAGGAAATTATAAAAATTGTAGTAATTACATTAAACTAAAAAAACCGACTTCCAAAAAAAACACTAAAAAAGTGGGAAATAACTTTACTTTCGGAAGTCGGTGACTATTGTTTGTTTCATTGACTTTTTTGCCACCGACTTCCGAAAGTAAAGTTATTTCCCACTTTTTTAGTGTTTTTTTTGGAAGTCGGTTTTTTTTTGCAAAAAAGTTTTTATTTTACCCTTTTTAGTTATCGCATCACACACAAATCCTTGTCAAGTATCAATTTTGCAATTTCTTTTACTTGGATGACAGATTGTTTCCAGCTATTTTGATTTCAAAACCAAACTACTGAACCGATTTCGATGAAATTTCTATGGGACCAATCGGAAAGTAGATCCATTCAGATAAAAGAAGAATTTTTCAAATCGGTTCATAAAGGACGAAGATATGAGGTAACAAACACAAAAATTTCCAGCTATTTTGATTTCAAAACCAAACTGCTGAACCGATTTTGATGAAATTTCTATGGAACCAATCGGAAAGTAGATCCATTCAGATAAAACAAGAATTTTTCAAATCGGTTCATAAATGACGGAGATATGAGGTAACAAACACAAAAAAAAAAAAAAAAAAAAAAAACATACAACCGAATTGAGAACCTCCTCCTTTTTTAGAAGTCGGTTAAAAATATGTAATGCCGATCTATGCGTGATTATAACAAAAAGGAGGTTTTAGAATATTTGGGTAGATTATATGAATGGTGCTGCACTAATAAGTATTTCATAATCTTATGTAAGGGAATTACCTGCCTAATCGATATTAAGTAGTATCGCCGTGTCATACTCTAATCAGTGAATTGATTAGATAATACATAGTGTACAATGTCATAATAAGAGAATTAGTGGTAAGCACATTTAAGTAACGCTACTCGAGATGTTTTCAATTGTATGTGTTTTATTCTTCGTAAGAAAAAAGTGGCCTAAGTTTCTATTTAGAAAAATTTAGGTTTCATCATACTCATCCTCAACCTTTATTCACCCCTATTCCAATTTATTTTGGGTCGGTGGCCCAGCATGTCTAATTGTCTTCCTTAGTTACATTTTGATTTGTGTAAAAAAATATTTAATTTTGGTAACTTGATAAAAGATATCATTCTCTGACTTTTCGTTGCAAGATGGATTATGGAGTTCACTAGCACTTAATATTAGAAGACGCAGGGGGACACTTCTTTCCAAATGTGATTAAATTCTTCGATTACCACTGACGAAAACTACAAAAAACGGATATGAATTGAAACACTCAGCCCCTTTGATTATTATCCACCTACTGTCCTTTTAGGTAAAAGGCAAGTGGACAGTTAACAGCCGTTTGAACGCAGCATAACTTACCCAGCCAGAGCGAGTTATAAATAAAAAAAACTGAAGGTTGGCAGTATACCGGTCAATTGGCTGGCTGGTTTCTGCGATGACGTAGCGTCGTGCGCAAGAGACGCACACGCATGTGTAAGCGAGACAGAAACACACTTTGTAACAATTATTTCTATGAAGCCTTATACGTAACGTATAAACGGATGGCCGAAAATCGTATAACGTCCGCGCTTTGTTCACTTTAACGTATAACTAGCTGCCGTAACAGGCAACACTTACTGCCTATGCCGCATTCATAATTAATACTGGTTGGAATAGCTTACTAATATTTGGTTTTGATGTTAGTTTTTACTCTGAAAACAAACTGTTGATAATGTATGCAGTCGTTAAAACTAACCCATGAAATAGTGCCAAAGGTTTTATGATAATGCACCACCTATACATATACCTGCTGCTCAACCTAGATCGCTACATTTTTATTTATTATATCATTATAATTTTAAAAGTTATTACAAGTACAATTAAAAAACATAAATGTTTTTATTTAAAACATAAAAAATAAACAATCGCAATTAATTTTAATAAGATATTTTAGTTTCTCAATATGAAAGACATCAACGTCATCGCATCGGGAGCATTTAACATAAATAACAAAGAAAGGACTTTTTGCTGGCTACTAAGATATAAGTTACCTATCTCTCATTTTGTTTAGCTATGACGAATTGCTTAGTTTCCTTTGTCAAGGCTTCACTATATACTAAAAATCATGCCTATCGTGCCTTGCAAACAGTCCAATATGAACCTTATTAACACTAGAATATAGAGGTGCACATTCACATCAAACGATACAACAATAAAAAATTAAATAAGCAATTTTAAGACACCGTTTGTGAAGGAATTTGTGTTAGTAAGTATCGATAATGAGTTAAGGGCAACGACTTTTTTAAAATGAACCGTGTCGACGCATCGCATGGTCGTTGCCCCATGCAGTCGGCTAGGCAGGCAGGCCGACGAGCCTCGGTAAAAATAGACGCACTTCGTCTCTAGATGTGCTGAATGCTGATAGTGCCTTCGCGCATTACTCTGCTGCACACACCACAACACTAGTGCCCAGAACTTAGTACAAGTGGCGCTTTCATTAAAATCACATTACGAGGGAATCTTGTTTAGTTATTTTTGGAATGGGATACATTATTTTGAGGACGATCAAGTTATTTTAAGGACAACCAACAAATACATACGTATTATTAACCAAGCAGGTAAAACACAATTTATAATATTGTCAAAGTCCACATACAACAAAACTAGAACACAACTACGTGAACACACAATAAGCAATTAAAACGGTGCAAACAATCAAAATAATAATATAAGAAAATCTACAGCAGATTCGTAGAATAATAATTACTCTTAATAAAACATGCATGTTGGCATATTATTATATCGCTAGTTGGCGCTACATAAATTTAAAATACTTTAAATTGGACCTTAATTTAATATGGCCAATTGGTCAGTGTTTTTTGAACCAATTCCACAAGTTTTAAATGTCACAGTCAATGAAACAAATACAATCACGTAATCATCGTTATATTTAAGCATTTCCAAGATTTAAAAATAACGTCATCTAACTGTCGATAATTATGTTGACTCATTAGTAACACATTGTGAAATATATTCAGAGTACATACTGAGTTTCCTCCGTGCCTCGGAAAGCACGTTAAGCCGTTTGTCCCGGCTGTCATTTGTAGATCTATGACAGTCGTTACAGGTAGTCAGTGGCCCGAAAGTCTGATGACCAGTCTTACTAAGGGGTGTCGTATTACCCAGTACTAACTGGGTTGTGGAGGTCAGATAGGCAGTCGCTCCATGTAAAATACTGGTATGCAGCTGCATCCGGTTAGACTGGAAGCCGACCCCAACATAGTTGGGAAAAGGCTAGGCAGATGATGATGATATTCCTCATTTTTCATACTATCCTCATTTTTGGTGATACTTTTCCTGGGTACCGAGCGTCAACATATTCCCTCGCTGGCCCTGTTTTAAGTTAATTAAAGTGCAGGTGTACTGTGTAACATGTATACTAAATACGGTTCGAGGGATCGAAAAAACTATCAATTTAAGTACCTACCTACATATATAAAAATGTGGAAAGTAATTCCGGTCTTAAATTAATGTCAGTTTAAATGGAGAAATCATTGTCAGTATCTCAGAAATCAGACAAAAGTCTAGGTAGTAATTTTTTTTTTGTCTTTAGTGAACCCAATGATGGTAAATAGTTTTGAAAGTGAAAACTAACAGGGAAAAATTATTAAATTCATCCTACTCTCAAATATATTTTTATAAACACTGGGCTGATAAATCTCCCTTCTGAGGCAGTGTAAAGTTGTAAACTTAACATAAATACGGCGATTTTAAAATTAAAAATACTCGTTTCACATATAATATTTTGATAATTTTAAGAATTTATTCATAGCAAACAATTTAACTAAAATGCTATAGGTTATCCTTATAGAATTTTAGTTAAGTTGTTGTTATTGTGGTTGTTGTTTTTTGAATCGATTATTCGATTATTCGATTATTTTACGAATATTCGATTCAAAAATCGACGTACATACTTGCGTTACGATTACACCACGTGCTGGTGCTGCGGCCTCTGTCCTCTTTACAGTTTCCGCTATCGTCAAACATTAGGTATTATTAATTTATAAAACAGCGATTTTTATCACAAAACACAATGTGGCTTTACTCACAACACACGACGACCTTCAATGTTACATTACAATTGATTTTCTGAGATTAGTTATTATCGCCGTGACGAAATACTTTTCAATAAACATCGTGTAAAGCAAAATCGCATGTCATGCTAGACCTTTTAGAGTTTCGTAGTTCTTGGTTTGGTACAAGTATAAGACATAGAAACTATTCCCGTGGAATTTCCAGGTAAAAACTTTGGTATCTTATATAAACAAGTTTGAACAATTTCCCAATAGTTTATCCATTCATTTTACCAAGACACAGCCTTTGTATAATACCCCTCTACTTTTCTCTATGGAAATTGGAAAACTAGGCCTCGGGTCTGAAAATAAGCGTCCAGCCAAAATGATTTGCGGTAGAACCGTAGCGTTCAGTAGTTCTTCTCCGTTTGCTGTAAATATGAACTTCATCTAGCAATTTTGTAACACTTTGGTGTCTTTTGTTTTTGGAATCAGCAGAGTTTACGCTCTGGTTTGATTATAAGTTGAGTTAAGTTCTAAAACACATAACCCACTCGTATTTCTAAAAAAGAGTTTGGTAAATATGTATATACTTCACCTCTAAAAAAACCATTTCCTATTATCAAAACGCGGTCGCATTATCGATTGTCGTAGATAAGTTATGATAAGCTGACATTATCGCTATCTATCGCCTTGTTCCCTGGGTATTACAAATATCATGCTGCGTTTACATTATACTACACCTCTAGTCTCATAGGCCAGTAAACTTGTTTAGTAACTATCTGTAAATGATTGATTTATAAATTTTATAAGCGAATATTATTCCAAGATTGTAGTTTATATTAAACATTTATGTGCATCGTCTTTTTCGATATATTTTAATTAGCAACAGAAATAATTTCGATCGTAATAGATAAACAAAAGGATTTCCCAAGAACAAACGGTTTTTAACAAGAATATGAAATGCTAACGCAACAATGGTGATTGATGGTATTGTCAATTAAACACGCTCTATTTCCATCGAAAAATAGAAAACGAAACTAAGACTGCTAAACTGAATCTGTTGAAGCAATTCAAATATTTTCTTAAGAAAACATATGCAAATAAGTAGTTAGGTCAATGTCAGATAAGTAGGCAATACTTGTGACTCAGACCACTCTTTATTATTATGCGTAAAGTATTGTAAAACCTGTTTATAAAGTCGTATAGTTGATTTCTTTTTCCGATTTTGCATACACCTTTCGATTTTAAAATACCGATATTCATAAAAAACATCTGTTCCAATTTTATTATGTCCTGTATAAATTTTACTGACAAGTATTTTTTTATTATTATATGAAATATTGACATAAAATAACGATGTTTTTTTTTAGATTTGTTGTAAAAAGATGGATACAAACTAACTTGATAATTTGCAAGTGCAATGCTGCAGTTTGTTGTAGCAGTTGTAGCTTTGAAACAAAATACTATACGAGGTGGAAGGGACACCGACGCGAAAACGGACACCACATACTCAGTACATCATTCTGAACCCCCCACATACAAATTTTCCCTTCTACTACGTATATAAGACTAAAAACACAACAAAAAGTCGCAACAACTCAAGAGTTGACAACAGCAAAGATTATAAGATACCACCAATCGTTAAAAAGAAATTAGTATTAATTGCTTTCATCACGAACAGATGGAGGCACCTGATAAAAGCTAATTACCACACAAAGCGAAGCCACAAACTCCTGCAAAATTTCAAATGCTTTACATATTCAGTGATCTAGTTGATCGCAATACTTGCTCTATACTTAGCTGCACGATCATATAATTCCTCGGCCACGATGCGCATTATGAGGTTAGAATTTATTATCTTATCTGATGTGCTTAATTATGATTGAGTCAAATGCATGAGCATGCAAATGACCATAGCTGTCGGGAAAGGAGGAGAGAGCGCGCATTCAAGCAAAGAGCTCGGCGTTGATGTTTTGCGTCAATACCATAGATAACATACATAAATTCGATCGCTCGTTAATTAAATGTTATCGATAGTTGCCCACGCTTACGTTTTATTCCGACGATCGTTAAAGTGACATCTGTGTGTTTGGCTATTACTCCGAGTCGAGTGAGCCCACACGTTTTGTGATCTTGAATTGTGTAATGCGATTACACTGCATCGTCCAGCTCGGTACCAGATATAAAATTATTACAAGCTTCATTTTTGTATAATGCTTACCTAGGCTGTCACTCGGGAACCAATAGTAACCTCGATGCTTTGATATTCGTCTGCCATTCTGGCCTCGTCTACACATCTGACCATCTCGAAAAGAAATAGTAGTATGTCGAAACTCATGACAGTGACTATTAAACTCATTTGCCAGCACCAACGCAATATAAGTGCAATTAGGGGCTACAGTAAATTGTTCAAGTAATATCAGGATTCATATAAGTCATGCAGCCGCAGCTGCAGCGTATATTTAAAAAAATCTTAAGTTTTTTTATTCAATTTATTTTCTCTTGTTCAAATAGTTTTAGATTTGCCAGACAATTCTGAAAAATTTGCCTATTTATCTTTGAGAATAACTATTTTAACTCGCCTCTTTTCCATTTTCCATATCCAGACTTATTTTTGTCCGCGAAATGCTCAACAAAGGAATACCGTTTACTTCTTGATCATTACACTCAGTGCACTAAATTATTAGTCGGCGAAAACTTGCCAGTTTGCTTACACATAAGAGGCAATAAATGGCAACCATTGAGTTGTACAAAAAGTGGCCTCCACTAGCGGCAAGGTTGCAGGGCCGGTTCGAGCTGCGCCAGAGAGCCAGATAAATATAGGCAGCACACCGCATACTTTCGTCGGATAAATAGTTAAACCGACAGGGATTCATACGATGTCGCGATTTCTTCGGTAATTTAGTATCACAAATTCACAATACAAATAAAAACTAACGAGTCATATATTTGGACAAGTTGCGTAGGTCTAGGTAGAAAAGTTCATTCTAATTTTGATCCTACATTCATACAAAGAAATGCGTAGTCACATCCTGATCGTTTCAAAGTTTTTATCACAATGATAATTTATAATTGTAGAGCCATCTCTAGAATTAACATTGTGAATAAAAACATTAAAGCTTAGCTATTAAGCTGAAAATGCGGCATCATGTCAATTCACGAAATGGTAACCCGTTAACCACTTCTGTTAGTTTACGTTTATAACCGGTCTAGACAATAAAGTTATCAAGTTTATTTCCAACCAGAGACTAATAGAAAGTATGTCCCATTAATACAATAATATGAACGCTGACAAGTCATGACATTGTGGTATACACGGAACGAAACCTCCTTCATCGAAGAATGTTTCAATCATTTTTTTTTTTAAATATTTGTGGTGCCGGCGCGGGCGGCGGTGTGGTTTTTGGACGAAATGGTTTATGATTCGGTCTGGCAGGTATCAGTAACAGTGAATTCGTTTGTAATGGGATATAAGTAATAATAATGTGTTTGTAGGGTTCCTTATCTTTTTTAAGATTAACTAAACACTAGTCTCTTAAGGGTACTTAGTTGAGAAGGCGCCTTTTTTGGAATAGACTTAAAGAGGAAGCGCCGGGGTAGCCCACGCAATTCAAATTTTCTGTAGTTTTTTGCAATTCGAAGGCAGTATCAGGTTGTATGTTAAACAAACTATGATCTACGAACGTAACACGTATGTAGATACACAATTATAATAATTAAAAATCAATACAACCCTCGAAGTCCAATCAATGACTATTTCATGGAAAAGTCATTCAATAGGGTTAAATGAACTTAGAGGGTTGTTTTGATGATTTTAATGATTATACAACTCGTTAAACCTATATTTATTACATGCGCGAATCATATTTTAATCAACATACCACCCTACAAATTGCAAATCCCCCAAGAAAATTTGAATTTCGCGGCCTACCCTGTCGCTTTCCCTGGTGACAAGTTGAAATTAATTTCGATAGCTAATATCTTTAGCATCATACTGCTGTAAAAATCGAATTACTAGCTTAACGCAATAAAAGAGATCTTGCAATATGTAGAGTCCCCACTTACCGACTGATCACCGTAGCCCATTGTGAAGGAGGTGACCTACTAATTATTATTTTCATTCAATACCATACTGCCCATAGGTCTATAATAAGTACTATCACTTAATTAAAATATAGATAAAATAACTAAAGATTACGAAATGCATTTTATGTCGACACTTCAATTAAACAAATTGAATACTTGCATGTTTTTGCTAAAGTATAAATAAAACAAAAAGAAAACCAAATTTCAAACCGATTGGAATCCTAATTAAAACAATGAGTCAACATTTTATTTTAATACACCTTCTAGTAGACTTGAAACTATACCGGATGCTTTAGAAATAGTAATAAATAGGTACATATTTGTAATTCTCTAGATTCTGGCGAAACCAAACGTGTTCTCCTACGTACGAATGAATACAAAACGAACCGGTGTAATACTAGGTTTGTTTTTCATATAAGGCGGGCCCACGATAAGGTTGAGTCGGAATTTTAACAAGAATTCCGTTCTGGATCGACTTTGTTTAACTTCATTTTAACGCCTATGTTTTGGTACCTACCTATGTGTTCTTTTTGATTGCAAAAAGTTAACCCTGCTTTTGAAATAAAATGATACTTTCTATTCTAGGTCCTTTAAAAATATTGTTGAGAACCGTGAGAGAAATGTCACAGCCGTTAGCTGAATTGAAATTATACCCATCTTTACATCTTGCTAAAGGTCATGTATGAGGCTGGAGAAAGACCCTTTAGTAAAGTCGTAAAATTTCACTTGGAAATCTTGGCTGGATCGGTGAAAGAGTTGTTCCTTAATGAGCTACCAAAGGCACATAATACCAACGTGGACGCACTGTTTCAATACTTACCATTGTGGTCAATTGTGTTGCTCTCACATTAAGAAAAAGGCATTGTTGCCGGTTGAACGTGTTTACTCCCCTACCAACCGAAGTAAAAAAGACTTCATTAACTATCATGAATTCATATTTTTTTCTTTCATTCGAAAGTATCTGGGCGACCGAGCTCTGCTCGGGTGAAAATAGAGAAAACGATTTTTTTCCAGATACGAGACCTAGCTAGATCGATTTTTTCGCTAGCGTAAACCGGTATATTAAAACTTTCATCGAATTCAAATATATTTCATCATCTGCCTATTCTTTTCCCAATTATGTCGGGGTCGGCTTCCAGTCTAACCGGATGCAGCTGAATACTAATATATTTACAAATATTACTCATTTAACAGTATAGGATGAACTTCTGAAACTTTCAGCTACAGCTATAGAAATAGAACATACAGCTACTTCACTGTCTACTACACCTGGAACCAAAACCTCGTTAATGATATAGTAGGCCAGGTGTTCATCGACCCATGCGCCAAAATGCTGTTCCATTTGAATACTATCGATTCTTTCACGAACTATTTTCAAACGAAACCTTGCAAAACAGTTCAGCGCCGTTCTTTGATGTCGTACTCATTTTATTGGCCATTTGCCTAATAATGATTACTGCCTTTATGTAATGCTAGCGATTGTGCGCGACATCGTCGACTAAACTAAGCTCGTAAACATTTTCACACAATTTTATTGAAGCACTAAGTTTCTAATACCAAGCAAAACGAAAAGCAAATGAGGAACCGAAACTTTTTTGTGTTAGACCAATTCTTTACGTCTGTGTGTTGTGACTTGTGACGGTTTTATGGGACACTTTAAAGTTTAATTTATCTTTGTAAAATTGAACCATTATCTGTTTACAAGATTTATAACTTAGTTTAATGAAGATCACAATCAAGACATAGCAACGTAATAATAAATTATTTTAGTTGTGGCTTGAGGCTCTCGTTAGGCAGGTAGATCAAGGGCTTGATTCAGAAAACGGCAGGTAGGTACTTCTGGACAGGGCTCGTACTGTTAGGAGATGTCTCTCTCTTTGGTGCCCTGTAGCTTGAACCCTGTTCCTGATACCGGAGGGCTATTTTTTTTTTACTGTATTTGTTTTTCAAATACTTAAAAAACTTTTTGCAAAAAAAAAACCGACTTCCAAAAAAAACACTAAAAAAGTGGAAAATAACTTTACTTTCGGAAGTCGGTGGCAAAAAAGTCAATGAAACAAACAATAGTCACCGACTTCCGAAAGTAAAGTTATTTTCCACTTTTTTAGTGTTTTTTTTGGAAGTCGGTTTTTTTTGCAAAAAAGTTTTTATTTTACCCTTTTTAGTTATCGTATCACACACAAATCCTTGTCAAGTATCAATTTCGCAATTTCTTTTACTTGGATGACATTTTTTCCAGTTATTTTGATTTCAAAACCAAACTGCTGAACCGATTTTGATGAAATTTCTATGGGACCAATCGGGAAGTAAATCCATTCAGATAAAAGAAGAATTTTTCAAATCGGTTCATAAATGACGGAGATATGAAGTAACAAACACAAAAAAAAAAAACATACAACCGAATTGAGAACCTCCTCCTTTTTTTGAAGTCGGTTAAAAAGTGTGTGAAAAAACAAATAAACGAAATAATAATTTTGGATCATCAATGTAGGTACAATGTTTAGTGTAAGTAATTATCGCACCCAATAAGTGGATTTGTGCCAACTTCGAGGGTCATAAACTGCAAGTAAACGTAACATCACGCAGGAAGTGTGTTAATTAAGGATTATACGTAATAATAAATTGCACTTAAGCAATTAGCGCAGTGAATGGCCCAAGGCGAAATACATGAAATATTATGATGGATGTAAAAAATAACACAGTCGGTAATGCGAACGTCAGCTAGTCTGTTATTTTACACGCGCCTAAAGTTGATTACGAAAATGCTTGGCAGTTCAAATGATGTAGAAAAGTCTACGTTTATTGTTATTTAAATACTTATTCACTTTTTCTCGCTCTTATATAATTTTCTTTAGCTACACAATAATACCCACTTAATTTACCGCGAATTAATTAAATGTAAATAAAACAAATTAGAAACTTTAACGCAATCGCGCCCGTTTACCCGTGGAACATGTTTTCATCGTTATCAGAGTATGTCGTCATTATTGTGGAACTAACCCACCGCCGACATCCATCCGCGCTCTAGTGACAATGCAGTCGCTAATAATTGATGCATGGCCAGCATTGGCAATATTGAACACCTACTGCCTTGCTGGCTACCTACCCTCGATTAATATTTTAACCGTAACTAATTCAACTGTTCTAATCTTTCGTTCGCGCTACGCCGTAGCCAGGCTACGAATTCTGTTCCTGGAATCATAAATACTGATAACGAAATGAAAAGTAGGACGTGACAATATGATACATGCTGAATCTTGATAATGTTACAGAACCGCCAGGTAGTGGATCTTACATAATGGCAACTGCAACTAGAGCGGACGTAGACGCTACATAACACCACCAGATGGCGCATCGAGGCATCGCGCTCAGGTTCTCAAGACATCGTTGGCGTCGTCACACTGATGTAACACAAAAGGTAACGGGTCCATTTCTTCGATTCGCGTTTTTATGCGTTTCCAGCAGGTATTGTGTTGTAATGTTAGCGACTACAATGGAGTACATTTACCAAGCGCTCGGGTTGCATCAACGTGGCGCAGAGGGGCGCTGGCGGCGGCGGCGCCAACACACCGTGAACAAACATTGACCAAGCACGCACTGCGCTCCGGGCCTCGACAACTTGCCGCAACATTCTTAGCGTAAAAGTTAACGTGGATGGTTTACTCTATGTAATTTGCGATGTTCGAGTTGATACTAAGTTTTCCCTACGACAACGATTGTGCGACCGACTTGTGACGTATTCCGAACTACCACTGTGCCGTAAACGATGTGTTTTGCTCATGTTACTACGAGAATGTTTTCTCTGAACTCCATGGAGATTGGAAAATTCGTGCAAGATGCAATTAGTGAGTATGACTGATTTGATTTTACTTTCAACCGACAATAAATAATGTTTCACTCGCGGCATCATGTAAGCCGAGACACCTTCCGCGAATGAGTGCATCCGGTAAGCGATTTGAACTTCTTTCTAAGTCATTATTGATGTTCAGATTAGACGCTCAGTTTGCCAATTTAACAAAAAATAAAGCGAGATATTATCGTTCCAGATTATTCGGTAAGTGTGAATCACGTTCGTGTTTTTGCTGCATCATAACAAATAATAATATACTAGGTCTCTAAGTACACTTAATTTCAAATAATACGATAGACCTTGAACAATATTTAACAACGTCTAATAACAAGTCTATTGGTGAAACCATAGACATGAAAAACAATTCATGTGAACCATAACAAGTAAGAATTTAGAGAGTTTCCGCGGAAATTACTCCACTTGTTCATGACGTTATTATAATTTCAACGTGCGGAATCTAAACAACGTGAATGATGCAAAAGCGATTGAGCGTAAACTTCGCTCATTAAATTGTTTAATTAGAGGCTTTTACGTTTACAATTTCTATTTCTTATACACATCGGATTTTAATTATAGTACAATGGCTATAAAGTTCAAAATCAATCTTCTTGTTCAATAAGTAAGGTAAATTCAATCTCTTTTCGCAACACAAGAGTCGGTGACGGGTGAACTGCTTCCAAAGTGATTTCTTTGTCCAAAACAATCGATTGGACACTTCATTGTTTTGTCACGTAAAAGTGTTATGCGTTGTGGTTGTAACATTGATCGATTCCATTAAGTGATTACAAACAATTCAAGATGCTTTATTCAAGATTATGGAATTATGGTTGCCTCTACGTCTCTCCACCTCCAACTGCGTCCTCTGATCCTCTGTCCAGCCTACCCTTTCATAGAATACTGGTGTAATGTTAATTAAATGGACTTTTGAAATAGATATACTTAGGTATATCTAGCAAAATGTAGCTTCGCGGCTTCTCTTTCTTAGCAATATTTTAACGATAGTAGGATGATTTTATTGTTCTACGTTAGTAACTTTACTGTGGTCGTAGTAGCAGTAGAAACTTAGGTAGGTACGTCTAAGGCTCTAGCATGACTCGCAAGTCGTTAAGATAGATTGAGGGAACGGGTGGGGTAAACTGTTATCAGATAGGGTTGGGCAGTAGGCTAGCTAACCGCTACGACATATAAAGTGGGGTAAGTGGGGTATGGTAGCTGTATATAGCCAACTATCGGTTCTTTCTCGGTCTAAGGATAAACTGTAGACGTCCTAGAGCGGCTAGTTCAGTAAGTCAAGTAGATATTTATACAGACATAGGTAGATACATACAGAACGGTGCGATGGAGCTGTATTATGTACCATCACACCGGTTAGCCAGAAGGGTTAGGCCTATAATAAATCCACATTTCGCCCGTTATGATTTCATCGCATCCCATGTACCAAACGGGTACAAAACCAAACTTCAAGCTGCTACTGATATACTTGTGATGGAAAAAACAAATAACACTTCATCCCGACCTGGGAATCGAACCCAGAAGCTCAACGAAAGCTCTCGATAGCACCAGACCAACGGGGCAATTAAATTTACTTAATAATAATTCTTGCAAAACAAAATGTGTAAGTAATGCTTACAAAATTATTTCTGGTTCATTAGTTATGTATAATAATATTAATTGTAGATAAAGTGCGTAATTTATGACATTAACATTCGTAACGCCGTAGAACAAAGTTATAAACATTGTGTGAGTGATTGTAATTTTAATTTATTTACTTAATATTGTGTACTGTTTTGTTAAAGCTGTAAGATAGGGAAGGGCTATTATTGCTATACATGTGGTTCTGCGACAGGGTATCGTATTTCCCTGTAACTGGGTTGTGGTCAGACAGATAGTCGCTCCACGTTAAAACTGGTATTTAGCTGCACCCGGTTAGACTGGAAGCCGACCCAATATAATTGGAGAAAGGCTAGACAGATGATGGTCTGATAAACTGCACTAATTGCTCGAGCTTGGAACCGAACCCTGCAGCTTGCGCTTGCGACTTGCCATATTAATCCTGTGTGTTGTCATACACATTCCGCTAGGAGCAATTTGGTTACTACCAGCTTGCACCATGTTACTACTGCCGATCTAGTGGGGCCATTGTTTGAATACGTTTTTGTCAGGCTTGTCCCGACATCTCCTGTGTGGTCCGCTGCTATGCCTATTGGCCGCGTTAAACGAAACAACGGTTTCTCGATTTATTTGAATTAATTAATATAACCAACTCTCTTAACCTATGATGCACAGACTTGGTCTTTGACTGACATCCAGAAGTCCAAACTCAATAATTGTCAACGAGCAATGGAGCGCAGTATACTATTAACGAATCGCGTTCGAAACACAATACTGCGCTCCAAAAAAATATAGCTGACGTGGATCAAAAGGCTGCCCAACTCAAATGGGACTGGGCAGGACATGTGTGCCGCATGCCGGACAAACTCTGGGTCAAAATAGCAAGAAATTGATGCCCTGACACAGTGAGGCTGGGTCGCGGCAGACCTAAGTAGAAGGAGACGGCGGGACGATCTAGACAGGTTCCGTTAAAACTCTAAAGAGGGACGCGTGGGTTCGCAAGGAATGAAAGGATTGGAGGGAGGCCTTTGCCTTTGCTTTGGGACAGAGAAGGCTAGAAAAAAAAACATATCCTGTACAAATGATCTTGAACTGAAATATTCTATACTATCAGCGAGAGCTGATGGTACAAAATGTTTCAAACAACTAAGTACCAAAGCATTAGGTAGAGATACCTTTTGCTCTAGGAAGTTGATCGAATACCTAGTAATTCACGGGAAACGGTACAAACTGTAATGGAACTGGAAGTCACGTGACATAACATAGCTACTCATAGTACAATGAAAAATGTTTATTAGCAGAATATTTAGAAATTGCAGCAATACATACCTTCCTACGTCAATCACTGTCGTCCTACTTTTAACAATTAGGTACTTACATACCTAGAAACTGCTATCGTTTACTTTTTAACTATTTACCTACATACCTACCTAAAGAATATTTGTTTGACTATTTTTACACTTAAACTAGCAATAATTTTTTCTAGCTCGCAAATGCAATGTTAATTGGGTTACAAAGTTATTTCATTATTACTCCGTATTACGTTAGCATGTCAAAAAATTATTAATTGCTTAATAGAAGTCTCGGTTAATGATCACGATTAAATCGTTTAAAACTCTTTTATGGTCAAACTTAACTAATGGTGGTATTCTTTAGTTCCCATGTCGATTAGCTGGTATTTCGACTAACTTCGCTCTTATGTAGGTACTTTTTATTCATAAACGGTGCTTAAAGTTATTATGCACTTAGGTAATTAAATTACCTAATGAATGATGTCTATTAATATAAGTAGCTTTTATAATTACACCTCTAATATATTTTCTGGATTCAGGATGTGATTTAAGTGCATTTTTTTTTAAATTTATTCCAAGTAGCTAAGTATGAAGTGCTGACTTTCTAACACCAAGGTTATTCTTTAATTTCAAGTAGATATAATGTTTCTAATTATTCTGCAAAGTGTTCCTATTCATAGCAGTTAGTATTTGTATTGTATGCTTATTACAAAATCATAGCTTGACAGGTTAATTAATAAGTTATTTCCGTAAATCCGCAATCATAGTATTAAATCGTAACACGCATAGGCATTTTACGTTGGTAGTTGGTAGGTATTGGGAACCAAATTAAGCGTTATTAATTAGTTAGTATTTTTAGTTTTTTTGGCTATTACTATTTACTATTACAATAAGAACTCCGTTTCTAAGCGTTTTGCTTTACGAAGCCGCGCGTAGCCTCGCGTAGTTGCGCGTAACAGAGCATAGCCACGCGTAGGGACGTATAGTGGCGCGTTTACACCGGTCACCGAATTGATTCATCGAATGACACCGACTAGTGTAAACCCGTCGTGTGTAACCCGTTGTGACCGAATAGGGGCTGCACCAGAATCGATTAAACGACCTAATGTCGTTTAGTGTTATTTACGAGTAAATAGTCGTAACTACCGAATACCAACAGTTCAAACAATTGAACAACACCAAATTTTAATAATAATAATTGATTACTCAGGTAGGATCAAAGCTTCAAACGGTCTGAAGAATAGACAATCAAATTAAATCATTAGCATTATTGTTCATGGTTCGGTAATTTCTCACCTTCGTGCACCTTCACGCTGCGTATCTTTAAAACTTGCATAATTTAATTTTAAGCAACATTTAATAGTCAGTCTAAATATTCGTTAGCCTAGGTGGTAGGTAACACTCAGTGCTTGGAACCAAAGTTTTGGCTCCGTTTTTCCCGTTAGTGGCAAGTTTAACCAAATTTAGTAGCTGTTCTCTGCCAAAAAGAATAAATGACATAATAATCGACTCGTTATTCTCGTGAGTAAAATCGGATAAATTTTGGCCATTCGTTAAAATACCACAATATCTGGCAGTCCATCAGCCCATGATAACAACACACAGAGCAATTGCTTTTTGAAAATGCAAATGAGAAGACAAACGTCAGCACATTTTAAAAACACACACACACATGAAAAAAATAAGTAGCTGATAAAGTGATATCTTATGAAACGTGAACAAAGCGACGACAAATTAGAAATAAATTAGCTATTGAAGTCGAACGCCTGCCAGGAAATTAATCCAATGGTGAGAAGTCGTTAGGTGAACTGTTTTTGTTGGAACCTTGGAACTTGTTATGATCGCAAAAACTAGTTAAGTACTATTAGAAGTATCTACATGAGTAACTATGCAGGTACTTGTGTATTTGGTAATTTTGTGTATTTGAAGACTGAAAAAACTTAGGCAAAAAAAATACTTTTACAGCGCTCCCTCAACGGGAGCATTCGCCTGTAATGTAGCAGTTCAAAGTCACTTGTTTCTGTAAAAAGTTTCAGTCATTTAGTTGAGGCATTAAAAGACCTTGTAATAAGATGGTGAAATTCGGATAATTCCGAAAAATTCTTATAATTAAAGATGAAAGATTTTAACTACTCTGCCTTATTCGTGAGTTCTCGCAATGTTTTGTAAGTAGATAATAATTTGTTAGCGCGTTGTGCAACGGTGAATGATGTCGTAATAATTCGTCTGTCTAGTCTAGTCAAACCATTATAAGTTATACATAACGTTTGTTTTCTATAGTCTGTGAAAACATAATCTTTTACATACTTCGAGTAAATAAGGTAAATATTTTGATGATTTAATAAAGGAATTAATAGAGTACTTATTGGTAAATTTTATTTCCCACAAAATGTCAAAACCACTTACTAAATAAAAAAACACTAGGGACCCACCTACGCATATAGGTATGTACCTACTCTTACTATGGGACTCAAACCTATATTTTATATGAAGCCTAATTTACTTATCTACTTCCCAGATCCTCAATTGATAGCTATACCTAGGTAGGTATTGCTGCAGGTTGAAAGCGCAGACTTCTGCACTATAAACCTTTCAAGCAACGAACGTGACTATTTTCATTAATTTAACCCACCTAGCTACTGAATACCTGCTTTACTGAGCTACAATTAAAAAAAAATACAATCTAGGAAGCAAGTAGGTAGATAACTAAACGTGTTGCGCGACATGCATGCATCTAATATTCGCGAAGGACAGTTTTCCACGTTGAATGCGGGAACTAGGCCACATTTGGCGGCCTGGGAAATTGCTTGAACGCTTTGTGCTTTTTATGTCAATATGAATAGGCAGTATTCGTTGAGAATGCTGACTTAGTATTATTGCATTAACAACAATAGTTAAATTATAAGTAGAAACTGCTTGAACAAATATTATTTTAGCTGTTATTGGTGGCGCACAATTCTGTCTCATTGTCAGCATTTAAAGGCAGAAAGAGCACATAGAAGTTAACACGTGTATTTATTTTCATAAAAGTGCAATTTTACTTAATCTAAATCTACTGGGTTTACAACCATTTTATCTGAAGGTATAGCAAAATTATGATAGTGCTGTGAAAGGAAGAAAGTGTTTGTTTTATTTTGTTGTAATAAAATGTGGCATAATACAAAAACTCCAATGCTTTATTATCGCTTAATGCACTGAAAAAAACCTGAAATGTCATTACGATAACGTTTTGTTTCGTTACGCCGCAAGAGTGGTTTCAAACAGCTGTTTTCTCTTTTAGTACGGTACGCTGATGTAAATAATTGAAGAAAATGAACAGGAATTATAGTAGAAGGGTCGCTGACTTCCACGATGAACATTGCTGCGCGGGTAATGTCACCGGGAACTTCCGGCGCAGCTCTTCATTGCGGCTGCGCGGGGAGAAAATGGTGCAGCGCTCGCCTTTGGCAACAAGAAAATTAATACCAATAATCACGGAAAATACACACCAGAAACAACGCAGCGATGTGCCACGACTCCAGGAGCCTGGCCATCGCCAGCGAAGCCATGTAAGTAACCTCCCAACCAGACTCTTTCCATAATTTATGAAACATTACCATAGCGACAGTAGCCAAGCCACGCATATGTTTAATTTTTTATAACATCATTACACCCAACAGTTCAGTGAAACAGTTTTTTTTTGATAGTCGTTTGTTTAGAAATTGAGGTTAATTGGACCAACTAAATTTATTTTATTTTGTCAAAACTAAAAATGAACTTATCCAGGTAGCATTTGTTTTCAAACAGTGTGCTAAAAATAGATATATTTTAGTTTGACCTTGTTCTGATACAACAATTTTAATTTTTCAGTCATTCAATTCAAATCCTCAACAAAAGCCGAAAAAATCCTGCTTAAAACCACAGGAGAGTGGTTTAGACAGGAAGTTGAGTATGACTGACTCTGCTCACACTCCACCTGGCTCTCCTGAAGACCTGCCTGATGATGAATCTCTCCATAGTTATGGAAGTGCCGCCACAGCTGCCTCCGTTGATGCAGGTTATGCACCATTCAACGGCACTACATTTAGTGGGAGATCCATGCGTTATGTTTTACATTGCTCTTCACATGCAGGGCTCGCTGGGGATGAATATCTAACACCCACTCAGCGAGCACAGAAACAAATACGACGTCTCAAAAATCTACTAAACCAAGCCAAAAAAGACCTAGAGAAAAAAGACAGTGAAATATTCCAACTAACAAAAGAAGTTGTAGAACTACGACTGTATAAAGCATCAATATGTTCACCTGATGAAAAATCAAACTCTAGTGAAATAGTTACAATAAGGGAAAACGCTGATGAAGTTTCTATTGAACAGGAGAGCCCAAAGCATGGGGATGCTTGTAGATCATTTGACATCACTGATAGCCCATTGTTCAAAAACCAAACACCAACCAGATGTCGCAATGAAATGCAAGGCTCATTCACTGACTCCGGTCATTTTGACGATCTCACAAATTCATCACTACATTCCAAAGAATCTGTGCACATGCTGACACATGAGGCATCTTGTATGACTGAAATAGGAGATGGGGACGAGGAGCGTCGTAGTTTAATATTGTATTACGAAAAGAAGATAGAGGATATTATAAGGGCTCATGTTGGAGAGACACAAGAAATGAAGAAACAGCATAATGATAAAGTGGAGTCGTTACTGCAGAAGTTGGCAGACGTGAACACATGTTATTGTGAGTTACTGCCAAACTATGAGCAAGCTAGGGACAGGATCCATGTGCTAGAGAAGCAGCTGGAGGAGGTGAGCAAGCAGCTGCAGGAGGAGGAGACCAGGCACCGCGCCATCTACCTGCAGATGTACAACAAAGGGGTTGAGGCCGCCAAGTTTGAGCTAGAGAAGGTAAGCCATCTTCTGCATTCTTGGTCTTATTAGTGTGTAAGAGCAATAGAGTCGAGTGAGAGCAAAAGAGGTGAAATAGTATGTATGATATAAGTTGTAAGCATAGCAATGTGAACTTAGGAACACCTGATTTAACAGCTGCCATAATTATTCTTAGCATTTTGAAAACATTGGAAGTACTTACTATATACTATTATATTGGAGTATTCTCATTATTTCTTCTCCATAATAATATTTAAATTTTTTATTTTTCTTGAATAATATATATCTTGGATTTTTGCATCATACAATTGTTACATCTTGAGCATGTTAACATTTCCAGGATAATGAGCCTGGTACTTCACAGGGGCAAGTCAGCCGCGTGTCTGTAGAGGAACTACTGGAGCAGTTGCAGATTACTCAGACCGAGCTCGAGAAAGTTCGAGTGAGTTACCTTCCCATTCCTACCTAAATCACTACAAATGTTGTACTATCACATTGAAAAATTACCCAACGAAAGTTCATGATTGTGATCAATTTAATAAGATCTAGGCCCACTTACACCACAAATCATTAAATATGTTTAGAACGAAACTACATCATGGTTCTGTTTCTAAGGATGTTGTGAAGATGACACAAAAATAATTTGGTGCTGAACGCATTCAATGATTTGTACTGCAAGTAAGCCTCAGATTACCTTCTACAATTATTAATATTATGATGGACATTTTTCAAAGTGATAAACATTCTAACTATCCTGTTCTAAAATCATTCTCACATAACATTTTCAAATAAACTAATATCAAAACTTTAGAAATAGAAGATTGAGTCACCATTTTGATGTTGATTAACAATTTTGAACTCTGAATTAACCACAGCATTGTACACGGATTTAGTGTTAGTGTGTGCAATGTGTGCATGTAGTGGCGATTAACATGTGCCGAGCTTTAACGTGTAGTGCATTACAGGACACGGCATTCACAGAGGACCGATCAGCAAAGTCACAAGTACTGCTAAGTGCAAAGGAGGCTGTTTCTTTATGGGTCCTAGGAGCTCGAAAGGTTGGATTTTTATACCGGACAAATGGCAGTACTGCTGAACACTTTTTATTTTTTATTTTTGTATACTACACCCTGCTTACTACACAGGTTCTGAGAGATATTGATTTAAATTGTGTTTATCTTATTTAATTCTAATTTTAAAAATATATTTTTTTATACCTGGAATATAATAATCACTTGGATTTGGACTTGAGTGTCGCCTGTTTATAGATTTTAATTTCGTCAATTAATATTTTACCATTTTGTTGGAATAGGCAAGAGTTTAGTTTTTATTTTCTACTTTTCTTGTAAATAGTTTTATAGATTGTAGTGGTACTGATAGAAGGCTTACAACTAATTCAGTTTCAGAAGGCTTTGCAAAAACTAACCCGTTTTGGTTTATTTCTCGCCTAACCTTGGCTTCGCATGTTACCTATTTGGTTGAAACAGCCTCTTTTGGTTTTGGGTGGTTCTTTCATTATTGTTTCTAAGTTGGAAATGTAAGGACAGCTGCATTCATTGGTTGCATCCCCTTGTGATTTTTTTTTTATCATCCAATTAATGCAGGTGTCTGTACATTGTAGTATTTATGTAGGTAGATTGTATGTAGTTGAATTTTGTTAACTTGGTTAGTTCCTATACTTACATATAATCGAAGATTTTGTCATCGCATAAATCTTTTTTGGCTGACAGTGAATAGGTTTATTAAACTTGTACAAAACATTCATCTTGACAACAATAATTAAGCTTTCCACTCTTCACTCTGCTTAATGGAAACGGGGTGCACGATCCACGATGCAGCAATTACACGGTATTCAAAGTCTACGAAATACCATTGACACATCGATTGTGATTGTAAATTATATTTAATTGTTAATATAACACGGAGAAATGTACAGAGGTCTCCTTCAGCAGAAATCTTCAGCTCAGCCAAAATAAGTTTCGTGTCGGGTGTCAGTAGGTAGAATGCATGCCTCCATTACACTGCATCAAAATGAAGATTCTCACAATACTCTATTTATTACAGGCAATGTACCGTCGCATTGTCGAGTCGCAGAAGGGTAGCAAGACCAACGTAGATCCAGAAGTGACATTGCAGTTCCTAAAATCGGCCATCTATTACTTCCTAACTGATCCCGAAAACCACCAGGGGCACCTCAACGCCATCGAGAACATTCTTGGCTTCACTGACGCAGAAAAGAAGAATATACGCAAGGCGAGGACATCGTAGGAAAGACTGCTGTGATCGTGTGATATGACATTATTACTAGATAATTTTGTTACTATTTAGATAGGTCTTATTTTATTATTTGTCGTCTGGGACGAGAGGTAGCTCATATAGGTTACAATATAGTAACTAGTTGCGTGCACATTACTCATAAGTTGCGTCTAAACGGTATAAGTTTGCACATAATCATAAGATTTTTTTTTGTTTTGTTTATTTTTAATGTTTGTTACTTTTTGGTTGTACTTACATTTTTATTTGCTAGGTTTTAAACCGAATTTATTTTGTCGATTGTGATTTTTCTTTATATTTAGTTCGTAAGCACCAAAGATCGAGTTTTTCTGTAATAGAATCGTGCAATTTTGACTTATAAAATAAGCATAATAGTGGCAAATGTTACATTCTTTGCTGCTTTAGAATAAGTGTTATATACTTGAAATTATTATGTTCCTTTTGGTGTTGTTTTCCTATCTTTTTACTATGCATGCTGGTCAGCATTTATATGATTTAGAATGGCTATGATAAAATTACAATTAATCTTTATAATCAACAACGGTCTATGTCAATGATTAACATCTTTACTTCAGTTCCAAAAAAAAGACTGCTGTGAATAAGTTTTTTAACACATCAACAAAAATATTGATCAATATCAAATTCTAAGAATATTTCAAGCAGTTTCTCACAACATGGAAAAGAATAAATAATATGCAAATAACTTTGAAGATAAATTTTAATGAGGAGAATAACTAAAAATGTAATGTTGCACAGTTACTTACATACAGTAACTTATTATTCTACTTAATAAAAATTTGCTGTACTGTTCCCTCTCAACAAACTGGTAGTGGAATAGAGTCACATCACATTATTATTTTGTGATAAAAATATCAATTGTTTGTTGTAGTGCAACATTAATCCATCTCATAGATTACATAAGATTTATCTTCAATTGTCATTTGGGTTTACTCGAATATTGAAATGTGACCTATTTTAAAGTGATTTAGTACTTAATCAAATTATTCTTGCCACCCATTTTGCATCTGTGATTAAATGTACCTTATAGTGATGACAATGCATAATAAATCTGTTCACCTTTACTGTGGATAGGTACACTTCTCATGTTCCATTCGATAATTTATGTGGATACCGAACTTTTACACTTCATCACATACAATGGGCATGTTGACAAAAAAAAAATAGTCAGTTAGATTGCCAGAAAATATTAGACACGTATTTTTTCTTTTGCTCCGTAAAAATAAAATGACGAAGTTACAGATCGTGTAAAACTCACGTGACGTCACACCTAAGTACAATTTTTACTTAGCCGTGATGTCACAAGCCCCCACTCCTAAATTTTAATGTGCTTAATCTTTGACAATTCTTATTGAATTGACAAAGCAAAAAATACGTGTCCAATATTTTTTGGCAATCAACTGACGGACCAAATAGAATATTAATTTTCTCACAGTCATCATGCCTATTACTCTTTTCAGTTTGGAATTTTCATAAACATGTGCTTTGAGCATGTTTATCTGTTAATGCCAAATTGGTGAGATATAAAGCGACTTCACATATGTTGTCAGAATCGTTTGTATGTATTTTTGTATTAAAATATCGAATGGAATAATATTGCATAATATTTTGTTATATGCTATTTTCTTTTACATGGAGCAAATATATGCAAATTAGTTGTTGCATTTTATATTGCCTCTATAATTTAGGAATGCGGATGAGTGATAATAAGCTATTTTAATAGCATTGTTAACGTCCAATAGTTATACAAATCTTGTACAATAGGTATTGTAGATTTGATTTATATTTTAATTTACTATAGATTTATCACTAGTAAATAAAATACATGACATTCATTACAAGGTAATAAAGTATTTCTGGGACATTAAGTTGCTTGCTTTGGTTCTCAATTATATGGTAAATGGATAGTTAATTCATTGTTTTAATTTCTCTCCTCTTTACACATCTATCCGCTACTACTGCTGAATCATGACACAAATTGCCTTCAACATCGACAACTTTTACATAATGAGTCTAGATAAAATAGACTTGAGTTTGCATTCATTCCCAACAAACTGTTTTTTTTTTGTACAGGTCCACCACTCAGAACAGTCCTAAAACATTACTGCGCTAACAGATCATGGTAACCCCCAAGGTCTTAAATACGTCATTACAAATGCTATGTCAAGTCCCCATCGATCCCGCGTGTGCTTTGTTTTTTATCCGAGGTCAAAGAGCACAAATTTTCGTTTTTGCGTTTAGCTTTTCAACGGTGAGAGCTAAAAAAATGGATGAGAAAGTTTGTTGATCGTAAAATTCTCTACAAAAAAGGTATGCATACTTTTTTCCCTGCGAAGCACCGTTCTCGAGTTATCGCGATTTCAGACCGTAGGAAAGGTTAATTATAGATAGATACAAATATCTTTCAATTCTTGTATTGAAAATTGACAATAATCTAGCCTGGAATGTCTATTTTGTCTGGACTAAATAACGCCATGTGAAAGTATTTTAATCTGAACAAGATACGTAAATCCATCCTGAGCATAATCTATGATAGGATCCTGAAGCAGAATTATTTTTCCCTAATCCTAAATCCCAAGAGCTCCGTACGATCAGCATACACTGGGCAGCAAAATGCTCGAGCTTTTTTGCTGTCAAGTTTTGAGTGAAGTGAGTGGCGCCACACGCACATATTTTCAATTCTTTATCAATCAGTCGAACACTACTTGCTCAGTGTACGCCGAGCCTATAAGCAGGTTACACTCTGAAGGGGGGAAGGCGCGTGTTTCTATGCACAATACAATTAAAGACAATTTATCAAAAAAGTATCATTTTTATTGTACAATTAAGTTTATAAGTAAATTATTGGTAGTAAAACTTATACAAAATTAATATCAAAATTTAAAGCTAGCACAGACTTAGTAAAAATTAAATACAAATTTCTTACACAAACGTGAGTCTTATTGTAGCTGCCAGGTGCATAACTTTTACTTTTGCAGGTAAACATTTAATACTAAATACATAGTAAAAAATAAGTGGCGATGTAATTGTCCACATCACGAAAATATAGCCTCACAATAAAAACTGGTATCACAACCATATCTTGTACACAAGTTCTATGGACAAGCAACAGATTCTTATTGCTCAATTCGTAAAAAATTTAAACATTAAAAGTTTTCAACATTGCTTCATTTCATAATATAATACAATAGATGTATGATACGAAACTTGATTCTTACATGCTAGAAGTATTTCAGTCGATTCCAATGAAATATATCGAAGAGCTATTTTTATGGCACATGTACTGTCGAGGTCATGGATATCACAAAAATGCATTGTCATGGATATTGTAGTATTGTAGGAGAAATATAAAACATTACTCCTTAGAGATTCTGATCAGTCTTTGTTTCCTTATCTTCAATGATAAATCACAAATTAATTTGCCCCATAAAAATTCAAACCCTTTTGATAAAATAATAAAGGGCTAAAACATTGTGCTTCTATCTTCGCTTTACAGTTAGCAGTCCTTTGGGCATATGCAATTCTAATTTGAACTTTTATCCTTAAATCTAGTTAGTGTAAATTACTATAAGTAAACAATTCACAGATACTTTGCATTATAAGTATCAATGTTTCCATACTGCTATGCATGAGTTGCAATTTTGGATATATATCACGATATGGCTCGTATCAGTCGAAGCTGAATTTGACCTCCTCGCGGGACGGATCATTGTTGGCAGCTACTGCCTGCAGCCAGTAGCGACTTATTTGGCTCTCGATGGAGGGGGTGCTCTCCTTGCGAGTGCTGGCGGCGCGGGCCTTGCGCTTGGCCTTGCTGTGCTTGGGTCGGCGGCGGCCTACCTTGGTCTTCATCTCGGCTATCTTGACGGACAGCTGGCTGTCGAGCGAGTTGCGGCGCGACTCCACCGACACGTGACGTAGACTGATGCTGATCTGGGAGTCTTGAGAGTTGCGTCTGTCCGGCGTGGAGCTGAGCGAGTGATGCGTGTGCGTCGGCAGCACGAGTGCGTCGCGGCGCCGCACGAAGCGAGGCAGGGTCGCCGCCCACGATGACGACAGCTCTCCGCTGGAATTAAAATCTTTTATTAGACAAATAGACACGTTTTTGTGAGAAAATGAGTGAAACCCCCACCAGCTTAACCAATAACATGAAGAAATGTACCTAATAACTGGATGCGGAGGTCGGTATGGTGGCGCAATTTGGGAGAGACTTATGTCCAGTAGCGGACTGCGACAAGTTGAGTTGATTGAGCTAATTTGTGAGGAAATAAGGGACAATGAATTATCATTTAAAATGAAATAATAATAATGATATAGGATGTTTCCACTTTTTTCGTATTAAGAAGATTGGAAATGGAATTTTGAAGTTTATTTTACAAAATTGTGGTACTAGTTTAGCCCCACCTCTCATGTTTAGCATCGTCCGGGTAGTCAGCGGGCGAGGTGGGATCGATGCAGAGCCCTACAGGGTCCTGCCTCGAACCTCCAAGCGAGATGGACAGGCGCCCTCTAGCGGCAAACTCCCCGCGACGTCGATAGGCTCGCGCGATGAGCTCGTGTTTGCGCGCTCGACGCGTCACCTCCGCTTCCACGGAACAACCACATTTCCTGCATGGGGATATAAAGGTTATTTTACAATGATTTCAGCTTGCTTGATCCGATTACATAGTGACGATTAAAATAAAAATCAATCGACTCGGGAGCAATATTTAGGTTGGTTTTATGCCTGGACTATACTCCATTTTAAACAATTTATTCCGATGGGCAAAATAAAAGACTATTTCACTCTTTTTGTAACAAACTTTGAGATGACGACTAATAGATATTTGTGTAAACACGATGAACATGACTCGTATTGTTTGCTTATTCTAGTATAATGAAAGTGCTACACATGTGTACCACACCTTGCCAAGTAGCGCCTCCAGCCGGCGGCGGCGGCGGGCGTCCAGGTCCAGGACGCCATGAGCGCGCCCGCCGCGAAGCAGCACAGCAGGCGCAGCTGCAGCACCGACACGGACGGCCGGCTGCCCGTCGAACATTCCTTCTCGGGCTCTTTTAGAGCTTCCAGACGACAGCTATTGAACAATAATGGCTAGTATAGCGCGACATGGTTCGTGGACACATTTAGCTCGCCGTTGTACATAAGCTATATGTTGTAATTTGTGTGTATATCTTTTAATTATGTGCAATAAAGAATAAGCATTACCAGGAGAGCACTGTTGATAAACGTTTGTGAATTTGGACACAAAAATCAATGAGTACATGTGGGGCATACATCATCATCATTCTCCTGCCCTTATCCCAATTCATTTGGGATCGGCGCAGCATGTCTTCTTCTTCCATACTTATCTATTACGTGTCATCTCATCAGACACCTCTTTTCTTGCCATATCAGCCTTCACACAGTCCATCGTTTCTTTGGTCTTTGGTACATGGGGCATACATATATACTTGAAATGGATAACTAATAACTAATGCAGGCTTCAGTACTTTGAATTCAAAAGTCACAAATTTTTTTTTTTCTCATTAATGTATACGAGAACAGCTGTCATAACTTGTCACAGATGTGATAAGTTCTCCAAATCAAAACTTGTTAGTTTTTACAATGTAATCCACTATTATTTAGAAAAAGATCATGCAGAGCATGATCATGATCGTGCAGAGCACTAATTCGTTAGGGATTTCTAGTCCCTAATATTTTAGTTATTCACTTTACTGTTTTTTTTTGTATTAACTTACATAATATTCTTCTTAAAAGACTCCTTCCACAGCTCAGCGTTTCTAAACTCGTAGATATGGCAGGCAAATGTGACGCATATGAAGACGGCGACCAGTGCAGCCGTGAGCGAACATCGCGTGATGGTCTGACGGATCTTGTTGGCGGCGCGCGGAGATATCACGTCCTTGCTTGAAACGCGCACCGCGATCAGGGAGAACACACCTAAAGGAAATAAACGGTTTTTTAGAGCACAATTTTAAGAACTACGATCGATGTATGAATCTGGGCGAAGCAAAAAGAGTGTCAGGATTGTAGCAGGTGTGGTTCTGTAGTTTCTATCTAACTATACATTTATGTATGTTATAAGAAAATAAAATTATTAAAGTTCACAACACACACACACATGGACGCTCACAACATATTATTTTAATACCTTGCATGCCTGATTATTCAGTTTTTGTAAACGCATGTTTGACAAATAAATTATCTTTCTTTCTTTCTTTCATTTTCGTAACAACAGAATAACATTTCAACACATCTGATTATAGTTCTGGGGCTGATAGCAGATATTATAATTTAAAAATAATAATAATATCGTAACATGTTTAAGAGAGAGCTTCCTTTATGAAGGAGCTCGTCGTGATCTGAATCATATCACTAGGCAACAGTGATTTTGTTGCTCTTGATGTGAGTGGTTTTAGGTTGACGTTGTACCCAGAAATAAGGAACTATTAACAGTTTTTGGCATCTGCCACAACAATTACATATTTTATTTAATATCAAATAGGTTCTTTCAGAATCTGGGGTTTTTTTAGTACGCAAGCACACTCACATTTTGGTAACTGTAATTTTTTTTAACCTAACCCTTTATAAAGGGTGTAAATAGGCCCTTAACGAAGCCGAAACAGCGTACAGTGAAGTAGCGATGCCAGTATCAATGCAAGAATCATCGGATATTGTTCCCGTCTACCTCGCCAAACACCAACCATCGCATCGCCGCGAAAGTTAGGATGAGAGACACAGACCACGTGACTTAGTTGAAATATGCTGCTTTTATGAATCTTTATAACTTATAAGCAGTGATAGCCTAGTGGTGTGTATAATTTTCACTTGCTTCGGTGAAGGAAAACATCGTGAGGAAACTAGCATGTCTGAGAGATATTTCTCGAGGGTATGTAAAGCCAAGTCCGAGTTCCGAGGGCGGCATAATAACTCTGACACCAGGTTAGGCACTAACCACACGATAAAGAAAGAAGATGGATCTTTAAAAAAACATACTAACCTCTCAGCAAGAAGTAGCCGCCTAAAGCCAGTACGACTGACAGCGGCGCCAGTAACAACGCAGCCCTCATGGGATGGTTGACGTAGCCCACGAAGCAGATGCCCGTCACACTGCTGCCGTCCACCTCGCCGAACGCCATCGTGGCGATGGTCAGGATGAGGGGAAGCGACCACGCAACTAGGTGGAAGTATGCTGCTTTCTTGTCTATGCGGTCTTGGATTTTTCCTGTGATGAAATGATATGTTGACTAAATAAAAATGAGGGAGAAAGGCCTAATTAATTTATTAAAACTCAGTTTTATTTTATCATACAATGCAATGGTGGACTTATGATAAGTAACTGATGGAGATGAATAAGCCAACAACTGTATAGCAGTGGATATCTATGGGTTGTTTCATATTGTTGGTTGTTGACTATACTGTGAAAATTAATAACTTACCTAGAGCCCGGAAGCTCATATGCCACGCATACGTGAATATGACGAACCACACGCAAGCCGCCATCATGAAGTAATACACCTGAAAATAAATCGAGACGTTTATTACGTATAGGCACGCTATTACATGGAAATATTGGAATCAGAATTCTTTTGGATTTTCTAATAGGTGCTTTAGCAGCGATTTCCGTTCGGTAATTATGATTACCTATTACGAGGGGCTTCAACATAACTGGCGGTAACTCTACCTTTCCTTTTGGGGAATACAAACCAAATGTTACAATTATTATTATTATTATATTGACAGCGACCCGCTGCTTAGCACAGCGCCTAGGTATCAGGACGAAAACTATCCTATCTTTCAAGCTAGCAATGGTTACATTTCAATAGGTTGGGTGTTTTCGAAGATAAGCGTGTACGAAAACAGTGACAAGTGATTTTAAAATTTACCAATACAAATACGACAACGCATGACAGATTCTCCTCTGCAGAAGGTTCCCCCTGCCTCCGAGTGCCGTCTTTTGAGCACACGATGTCGTTTCTAGATCCCACACCGAACTGAATGAGCCATCTGCAACAAGTTATCATAAGTCATGCCCGAAATAAAATTCAAAATTATCAGTCAAACAAAGCAAGTTTAATGGATGTTTAAACCATTTTTCTGTCTGTTTATTTCAATTTAAACCTCATTTTTACCTCTTAACACCCGTTATTATCAAATCATTCATTGATCAGACCCAAAATAAAAGCGCTCTGGCGCCATTAAGCACTTATGAATATGATTCAATGATTTGATAGGCCGCAGGTCGTAAGTTTTATAATTTTATAATTCATCATAGCAAACCTAATATGCACTAGGTATGACTGGTAGATTCTAATTATGTTTTGAAAGCTATTTCATTGTATGTATTCATCACGTCCAACTAGAGCGTAATATCTAATATTATAATATAACAATGAGACAATAAAAGTACGGCTCAAATCATTGTTAACACTTTTGTCCACATTCAAATAAGATGGTCATACACTAAAATTAAAATCATTATAAAAATATTAACATTGATAAAACGTTTGAAAACTATTGTTTCAGATTCTTTTTGTTCTGAACATGAAACTTTGTTACTATGCATGGCCATTACAGAAAGGAAATCAAAGTGTTTTATTTATTTATTGACACCAAACATGATAACTTTACAACCATTTTACATGGATATGAAAAGAGTCATCAAACTTACCCCATAGAAGCGACGGCGAAACACACGTTGATATAGAAGATGACCAGCGCAGGGTACTTGTTGGCGCTGCGCCAGTCGATCAAGAACGTGGCGACTGTTAGCAGGTTGAGGGCCAGGCACACGCCGGCGCCCCACGCCACTAGACGGTGGATCTGTTGGTGCTCGTCTTCGGTGTACAGCGGGTCGCGGCATGGAAGACCGCATCCTGATATGCCTGAAAAAGGGAAGCAAAATGTTAGTCCCATCAAAGATTTATAGGTCAAATATGACAAAGTTATGACAGTTAATTAAGTCTCACAACTCACCTTCATAAAAATGCATAGGTTTGTCAGTATGTATAAGGGGCGGCAGGCATTTCCCACTCGTATTAAACTTCAACTCTCTCACTGCATTCTCGCATCTCGAAGGAAATAACGTTGCATTGCACTTCAGGAAGGACGGAAAATATGAGGTATTATACAGTATGGAACATGGCTCCATCGTAATCTTGCACATTTCATAAGAGGGCAAATAAACCATATCATTGCCCAGCACTCGATCGCACTTGGGCATGAAAGTGGAGCAAAGCAAAGGCTGTATAACGGCCCAGCAGTTTGGCACGTTTATCAGTTCTCTATAGAGTTCCAGCTGTGACTGGATTTGGTACTGATTGTCATGAAACGTTAAGTGAACGCTTGTATTGGCGTAGGGCAGCTTGGTCCCCAAGCAGCTCGTCCTGTTGAGAGGTTCACATCGAGCGCGCCGTACACAGCTGTCCAGCTTGATCTGTGGCTCCGGGAACCATTGTGTACTTTTGTCTGGTTTAATCAGTCTATAATTTGGCGTGCCGTTTATTATTTCAAGGCGTTCTGTAGCATTGTCGCTCATATCTGTTATAGCGTTTTTGTGGCCACCGTTGTCGAATTGGCTCGCTCGACATGCTAATATCAATAACAGCAAACTCAACCATCGCCAAGGGGTCATCTGGAACAAAGAAACTAATATTGACTATTTGTGACTAGCAATAACACGAGGGCAAAAAAAAAGAAAATTAAAACTACATTTCATATTGCAATCATTCTTTATTGACGTAGGTAGACGACGGAATCAAATGAAACCCGTAAAATTTTAAAATTTTTATTCATTGAACATTGTTGTTTTCATTCAAATTCCTATGGTTACTTAGTTGAAGTATAGCTAATAATAACCCAAGTCTGACGATTGTCCAAGGGGAAGGATGTCTGGTGGTTGTGAGTGAGTCAGTACATTGTAATAAAATATTTTACGAACTATAAACATTCTGCCTTGGTGGTCCCTAGTCCCTACACAATACAATTTGAGGTAAGCTCATTCTTAGAACAATGCACATATCAGAATTATATTTTAAGGATTCTGAGACACCTTTGAAAAGTTAAAAGTGAAAGTTCTGAGTATGGGAGATGAGTGTGTGATGCTGATGACTTAGTTGAGCTGTAGACTGCGGTAATCCGATGTAATGAATATGGTTAGTTTGATGCACCAGGACTTAGGTGTATTTTGGGTTAGTTTTCATTTTAGGACCCACAAGGTACCATACCCATTTCAACATGAACATATTTTTATATGTGAATTAAGCAAAGAAACAGTTGAATTTTATTATTTGCTTAGTAAAATCATACAATTAAGCCCTTAACAGGTTTCAACCTGTTACCGGTGTGTTTGTTGGGAATCAAGCATCATATAGTCTAAATATTTTATTAAATATCTCAACCAAAAAATATAATTATTATACTAATAATAAAACTTTACAAAACCACCTACGTTTATTAAGCATTTATGCACTAATGGTGCATGACTAAAGTATGTGTGTGCCTCTACATGAAATCCGGTTCCTTTTACAACAATAAAACGAATCATTCCCTAAAAGTTAAATAAATATCCTACTCCTAATGTGACTTTTTGCTGACTTGTACAAAATCTATTTTATAGTTTCATGCATCAAGATTTTATTTATTCATAGGAATCATTAATTGTGTAAATCATAATTTAACTCACCATAACTAGATAAATACTATTAAATATTATGAACAAAAATAAAAGGGTATTCCAAACAAACAAAAACTAGCAAAAACCTTACAATAACAATAATTGTAAACATGTACTGACAGACACGAAAGGACAGGATGGCCCTTGGACAGGGTGTTATTTATTTATTCATCATTTATTTTAACCCCATGTAGTTTTTTTTTTAATACAATTGGATATCGGGTAAAACTTTATTTGTGATTCTTTATTTATTGACAAAACAAATTCAAAAAATACCAGGCTCTTACTATAAGAATGATGAAGATGTAGAGATGATCGCACGACGAATTTCAGCCAGGCGATAGGGGCAAGTTTCTATGACGAACTTCTGCACCGGACTCTGCATTGGACGTGACTCTTGACCAAATAATTACCTGATGCCATAACAAAAAACATGTAAATATTTTGAATAACAGTATTAACTTACAACGAAACTGATTAACTTACCAATTGTTGCAGCATTTTGGGAGAAAACACACCTGTACAGAAATCTTACATTTTGTGACATAATGTAAATTTTATTATGTGTTTAGCTTATGAAAATAAAATACAAGGCGTAAATAAAAATTATGTACAACCTTTTGCTTTAACATCACTGTATTGTCTTAACACTTTCGAAACACGTCTTGAAGTCTCGATTGTAACGTAAGAAATTCATAATAAAGTCTATGTATGATATTAAGAACAAGATAAGGCGTCGTGCTAGTTAGAGACAGGCTTCCCGCCTCTTCGGAAGTTCCTGTTGGCGCCGCCGCCACGTCGCCCTCGCGAGGAACCGCGCGAGCCTGCGTTACCTCTCCAGTTGTTCCGCCCGCCATGTCCGTTCATGCCGCGACCTCTGCCCCGCCCTTGGCCGCGTCCTCTATAACCGCCATCCCATCTCTGATTTCGCATGCTATTATTATTGTATCCATCATCTCCATTATTGTCCTCATTGTTATAGTTTTCTTCTACATAGTTTGGATCATATGACGAATCTTCTTCATTGTAATCCCCATCGTTCTGTGAGTATGGTTGATTATCATACCCAGAATCAAAATGAGGCTTATTAAATCCATTATCAGTAAAAGGTGGACGTGGTGGCATGTTGCCCATTGGTGGCATGTTACCCATTGGTGGCATGTTGCCCATCATGTGTGGAGGTGGAGGAGGCATATGCATAGGACCCATAGGATGCATCGGGCCCATTGGAGGCCGAGAACCCATTGGTCCCATAGATAATGGTGGACGCATCATGTTACCCATTGGGGCAGGCATATTGTTGATAGGACCCATATTATTCCTGTCAGGTCCACTGTTAAAGCCTTGTTCATCTTCTTGACTATCTTGTTCAGTAACATCCATATCATTATCATAATAATCATCTTCATAATTGTCATAATTTTCCTGTTCATCATTTTCATCATCATTACCATCATTTTCATTTTCAGGATCAGGATATTCAAATGGTTGGAAGTTATCTTCATCTGCATCATCTTCTAAATGAGGCATGACATCATGTAACTCTTCTATTTCACCTGAAGCTATAAATTTTTTCAGTGCCATAGGTCCATCTGATATAGCTTTCTCCAACTTTGACCCAGGTTCTACTCCAATCAGTTTACCATAGATAAAAATAGCTGATGGTGTTATTTGTTGAAGGGGTATAGCCCCTGGTACAGATTCAACTAGAGCTTGAGTCAAAGCTTCAGTTGCAGAATCCTCATTATTTGGTCCATGATTCCATTGAGCTTGGAAATTTCTAGGAATAGGTTTGCTGTAAGGTACCTTCTTAATCTTTTTCTCAAAGTCCATTGGAATTAATGTGGTGTCCAAATCCAAACCTGGAATGACTTTGTCAGTATCTGAGGAAAATATTTCCACTTTATCTTCAGGACCCATACCAGGTATAACTGCTGGTTCTTCTAAGTCATGGTCATCCTGCACACCTGGTGGCAATGTGTTGAGGTTATACTTGTCTCTCATAAGATCTCCAGGACGGTTACGAGTCCAAAACTTTGATGTATGGTCATTAGACCCTGAGCATAAGATGTGACCAAGAGGATGCCATGCCATTGTCCAGACTATAGATTCATGAGCTCCTTCAATACAACCAACCTCCTTATCAGTACCGACATTCCAAAATAAGATGGCTCCATCAGAACCTCCAGAACAAAACAATCCCTCGTGAGTTGGATGCCAAACAACACTCGAGGCTTCTTTTTTATGACCTCTGAATATTTGTAACTCTGTGCCTAACTTACGAATATCAAATAATTTGAGTAAATGGTCACGAGAGGCGGTGATCAGCCAGTTACCATTATCATTCCATTTCAGATCCATCACAGTTGATTTGTGTGCATGGAGGGTAGACAAGGCTGTCCCGGACTTGGGATCCCATAGCTTTATGGGTTGCTGATTGTCTTTACTTCCTGACACAATGAGTGCCTTTGTGGGATGCCACTGGACACATTTGACATCAGCACCATGTCCTCTCAATATTCTCTCTTCTTGACATCTATAGAAATCAAATATTCTCAATGTGCCATCATCAGAACATGTTACAATTTTAGAATCAGTAGGACTAAAACTAATACCTCTGACAGCTTCTTTGTGAGCCTGGTACATCTTAACATTGTTCATATTACTTTGCCAATACTTTATAAATCCTGAATGATCTCCAGTGACCATCCAGCCTTCACCATGGGACCAAACCATTGATCTTACAGGGGAATCATGAGCTTGAAGAATTGTTTCAAAGTTAAATGTCAATCCATTCCATAATGTGAATTCTCCAGATGAGGCCCCGGTGATTAAACGACGGCCTTCCGGCGTCCAAGCAACGGCGAATATGGGACATCTCATTTTATTAGTAGCTGTTTTAACAAACCGGGTAGTGACGGCATTTATAGGGTTATCGGGATACGAGGGTGGCGGCAACAGGTCAGGGGTATACATAGCATCGGGCTGAAGCGCGTGTCTGTCCCGCCAGTCCCTCTGCCAAACGCGACATTCTAAAGCTTTTATAATAGCGGCATTATAATCTACAGTTTTTCGCATAACGGATTTACGTAAGCGTTTACCATCGAAATCATCTTGAGTCATGTTCAGTGGCCCTTGAGGTGGAAACCGCATCTGGTAGTTGAACGGCCTAAAATTATGGCGCATGTTGTTTCTACCGGGCGGACCCATAGGTGGACCCATTCCCATGCCCATACCCATTCCCGGAGGAGGCATCCCCAAATTCGGTGGAGGGTGTCCGAAATCCATGGTTTATTACTTCAATACCTAATCAAAGAAATAAGTGCATTACATTTTCGGCCATTGAGAATCTGCTAATATGGCCAATCAGGCAATCATTCATGTTGTTATTCTTACCTTAGACTTAAAAAATACACTATAACATTATATACGCCGTTCCGCACAACTAAACAACACACAAATTTATTTATAAGTACCACCAAACAATGTTGTATGTACAAACAGAAAACTTAGAACACAACGTTAACCTATTTGGAATGCTAGGCCAAGCAAATCAGCGTCAGCCATGTTGCTACATGATAGTGTTGGGACATGCACGACGCCAGGACGAAGCCACAGACTGAGTTATTCCAATGAAATAAAATCGACTAAATAATTGTAACAGAAATAAGTTGTATTACGCTGGCTGCCCCTTGAGGCTTATTTATTTATTTTAGGATCTCCAACAAAACTTTACTAGATCTTCAGTTATAGGACACCACAGCATGCTCAATAATCATCATTATCAATGTCACGTCGTGCAGGGCTTAGAGCCTTAACTTAGAGAACTATCCTCTACGGAGCTTAATGGCTCATTTTACGTTTGAATGACAGTGGCAGGACAGCGCTGTTGGTACACATTTGTGAAATTGTGCATGGAAATTGTATTAAAAGAACAAAGCAGCATTCGTTCAGATTATCGCCACGCGCTAAAAGATCCCTGTACAATTGAGCATAATTGAGATCGGCGGCAGTAATGGATTGGCTATACGTTACGTTACCTAATTTATATCAACGTACCTTTTTTTTTTCATTCAATGATTTACACGGAAAGTTGATTGCTTCACAATTATTGTTATATTATTATAGCTAGCCCATACTGTCCCACTGCTGGGCAAAGGCCTCCCTCCATTCCTTCCAACGGTCACGATTCTGTGCTACTTCTCCAATTCTCAAGGAAGACCACCAGTTCGTCTGTTCGTGACCTGCCGCGACCCCGTGTCATTGTTTATTAATAGAAATACCAAGAATATAAAATTACATTCTGCAATATTTAATGCCCTTACAAAACAACAGATAGAACCTACCTACATATGTCTTTTGCGTAATATATGCACCCATAGTACAGCTGCTATTAAGTTAGAGAGCTTAGGTTAGCCTACGTTTTATAGTCTCAAGGGAGTCGAACAGGGCGTCCCGCTGTCTCCAAAACTGATCACCAGTACCCTAGAAGAAGTATTTCAGACGCTGGCAGTCAAATGGGAAGGGAAAGGGTTTGTCGTCGGTGAAACAAGGTTGAATAATCTGCGTTTTGCCGATTACATTGTCCTTTTCTCTGCCACAGCCACAGTACTAGAGCAAATGCTACAAGATCTTAGCGATGCAAGCCTTGACGTTGGACTGAAGATGAACATGTCGAAAACCAAGTTCATGACCAACGGCTCCACGAAGAGCATAGTAGGCGGGGAGAATACAATATGTCCAAGAATATATCTACTTGGGCCAAATAATCTCTTTCCAGGCAAGGAAAGATAAGGAAATTGCAAGACGGACAGAAAATGCATGGAAGAGTCTGGTCCATGAAGGAATATTTTAAGGGCACCCTGTCCCATGTCTCTGAAACGAAAGCTAATGGACATGACGTATTCTCCCTATGTTAACCTACGGTGCACAAACTTGGCCTTTGACTAACGTCCAAAAGTCAAAACTCAAGGTTTGCCAACGTGCTACGGAGCGCAGTATTTTTGGCGTAAAATTAGCAGATCATGTTCGAAACACTACACAGCGCTCCAAAACGCAAATCGTTGACGTGGCTCAAAAGGCTGCCCAACTTAAATAGGACTGGGCAGGACATGTCTGTAGCTCAGGATTGGTGCTTCACAAATAGGTACATTATAAAATAACATTCTGTATTTGATAAGTATCTATCGATATGGTGAATAAAAAAGATCTCAAGAAACACTGTGTCGCAAGTTAAAGGAATACCGAGACCATTCAATGTTCAATTGATTAGGAAATAACGTACCTAATTAACAATATGTCGGTGGACTTTTATCATCAAATATGTTTTAGTAAGACCTTTGAGAACCACATTCGGTCCTACATGAATCTTGTGCATCATTTAATGTGAAACGAGCATGCTTAAATAATTTTTTTTTTTGTCAGAAAGAAGATACGACAATTTATTTTTTAGATTCAGGGCACATTTTGTCAATAAAATAATGTTGGTAAACTATTGTGTAAAAAAAGTTAGAATATTAAATGTTTAAAAAATAAATCTAACTATTCCGAGTAGTAAAAAATACATTGTACAGGTTGAATATGATTAAGTAACAAAATAAAATACATAATATAGAAGTAATAGGATAAGCTTCGCTTAATACTGTTTAACTCGTATCTGTATCGCTATAGATTTGGTTTAAAATATTCCGAATCTCGCTTGCATGCTCTTCTTCTTCAGTCAATGATGATGATTGGGAGCGATCCTTTTCCTGCAGCTTATCGGTGATAAAGTCCAGCAGGTCGAGGTTGTCATGGTACGTTGATTCAAGTTTGTCGAATATGCTATGTGCCTCAGGCTGCATCTTGATATCAGGGTCTGAAAAAAACACATTTGTTTAGTCAGCACTTCGAATTTGGTTGCGAAAAACTCTGATCTCTCAGTTTCAGACCTTTTTTTCACGGTTAGAAACTGATCATTCAACCATTACTCGCACGGAAAGGAACTCTAATCAATCATTCGCACGAGTTTGTTTCTGATATTTCAGTTTTGGTCTCATGGTCAAAGTTCAAAATTCGCAAATCCTTAATTATGCATTCATTTATAAGTCTATGGTCTATAATTTTTTTTGTTTAAGTAGGCATTGTATCAATGTACGGTCTACCTAAATGTTTTGTTTGAACCTTCAATGTCTTCGTTTAGTATGAGCCCAAGTGCCTTTTTTAAACAAATAAGTAGGATACCTATACTTACATGCCTCAGTGAGATACAGAAGCTTTATCAAGATAATCTCGTTCATCAGCACCTGCAAAGTAACAAACAATGTTTAGGCATAGAGAAGGTATCTTTATGTTTTTTTCACTAGCACTTAGCGATATCAATGCCTAAATGTTATTGTTTCGATGATAAAATCCAGGTATGAGCATATAATATACCTAAAGGAATTAAAAATACCCTTAGCAAAGCCGAAAGGCACTTCTCCTCGTCATTTCATTTTTTTTGTGCTTGACCCATACTTTTGGATTTTTTTAGATTCACGTTTCAAGTCAAATTAAAGTTATAAGTTTAAACTTATAACTTTAATTTAAATACCTCTACGACCCCCGTATTACTCAATGCATTCATCATCAGCACAATGTTTTGAGTGCGTGACATTGAGTCCTACCTTCAAACGTGATTTTTCACCAAAAAAAGTCGACACCCAGCAATATTTTTTGTGCGGAGTTACTAAGTTTGATGTACAGAATTAATGCTTGGTTGGCGTCTTCGTGAAGGGTCCGTTTACACCTTGTATTATACCTATAATTGTGGGCATTCATTTATATGCCGCTTTGTGTTAGTGTCAACGGGGATAATGTGGCTAAACGTTTAGTAACTCTGCTTAAAAGTTCGATTTTGTAGAAAAACAGAACCGCCTTTTCGAATTTGAAAACTAATAGACCTAGCACCCAAGAGTCGCAAGTAAGAGTCGACCCCACAACTTTTGCAAAGAAATATTAAGTAAGTTAGTACGTGATACGTTAATTTCGGTGCCTGGAGGCGCACAATCGCTGCAATGAAAATATAAATCACTAGTTGAACCGACAGACGTTGTGCTATCCCAAAACCACAGCGTCACTTACCAGGTCCAACTATAGCTAAGATTAAGCGCCCAGGTAACTCCATAAATACTTACAAAAAAAAAAAAAACATCAAAATCGGCCAAGCCGTTCCGGTAGTGAATAATTACGAACACAGGCACACCAGAATCTATACTTATAATATTATAAAGAAGCAAAGTTTGTAAGTTTGGATGTAGTGAGTAATCTTTGAAAGTATCTACTCCTCCGATATCAAAAATGATTTGGCTAATGAAAGCTTAACTATTACCGAGTGCCATAGAATGTGTTTTTCTCGCGGGAGAAGTTGTGAATAGAAGCTAGTTTTATATAGAAAGATAAGTACTTACATATGCAGTCGTCTTATCCCACGCCAGCTTTGCGAACAGCATGTCTAATACGATATCAATCTTTGTATCTGAAAAGCATCACACATAAATCACAAATAAGTAAGTAGGTAGTTTCATAATCTTAATTTTATAAATTCAAAAGTAACTCTCTCTGTCTGGTACCTTTTCACGCCTTGAGGGCGAATGAATTTGTATAAAATTTGGCACACGGATAGAGCCCGACCTGAGATAGGACACAGGCTTTACACAGGATTTTGTTGATCCCGGTAGCGAGTTCCACCTCCACGCGGACGAAGACAGGGCAGTTACTAGTATCTAATAAAAACAAAAAAATCTCATAATGAAACTCAAGCCAAAAACATTGGTTACATAATATTGAAAACAAATAGGAAGACAGTGATTTTATTAACTTGATCAGGACATCAAAAATAATTAAGTGCAGGTATTGATTGAAAACTGCACATGCGCCTTGCAGATACCACGGCTTCGGCAATGGTGTAGGGTGACTGAGCCTATATCCTATCTGCTTTAAGTACCTAATTATACTCGACAAGGCTTGTACCCGACAGTATTTCACATAAGCAACAACATCTCGTAAAATTAACGAACTTTCTCAATATCAAGGGACATGGATTTTCAAAAATTCTTCCCTCTCTCACTTTTGTTTTATGATGAACCATTGAACAAAGTTTTAAGATTCTAGACACAGTGGCTTTAATTCTTATTTGTTATTAATACTGTTTTGTTACGAACCAAGAAGAAACACAAAACAAACACTCACCGTAAAAAGGTGTTTGGGTGTTATCAAGTTTTAGGCGAAAGGACTTTCTGCTTGTATCACTTGGAGCTAACTGTCCGGCCAGATGCTAGAATCTAGACGGGAAGGATCACGCATGCGCGTAGACACCTGGCCGTACCTGGTGGCTAACCATTGAGTATGCATAAAGTCAAGAGAGCAGGCATCGTGTACCTACTATAAAACCAGGTTAGATGCTTGATTTATGTACATAAGTAATTTGTCATGTTTAGCCTGACTAGATGCGTTGTTTATTGTTGGGAAAGCTCACCAGCTCAGAGAGTTTTTGAGTAAGCTTATGCATGACCAAAGGTTTTTAGCTCATTAGATGCGAAACTTTATCTCATCCTGAGATGAAAGAACACCGATGAAAAGTTTCAGATGCAATCCCCGTGGACAAGGCGAATATAATTGCCAAAAAGCTCCATCACTGGTACACTATTTAGTTTTATTCGCCCTAAATATCCTTTTAAAAACTGTCCAAATCAGAGTTTTTGAAAATTCTCAGTAGTCAGATTTAGGAAGAGCCCATAATTTCTTAGCCAAATTAACCCGTTTACTTCATAAGATAAGAACCAGGTCGCCATACAGACAGTTCACAAGCTTAACACAAAAATAAGGCGATTCACACACGTCGCCGCTTACCGCCGCGCAGGGCAGAGGCGACAAAGTGGATTTTTGGTGGTGCGGAGAGGGTATGCGGCGCGCAGACAGGCGGTGCACCGCGCGGATAGGCGGCAAGCGCGCATTTGCACCGATGGGTTTCGATAAGTCGTGCAATCCGCGCTGTAATGTTGATTTATGATTGTTGGTATTGTTTTCCAGATGAACAATATCATGCTATCGTGTGAAAATCGCTGGAAAGTCGGCTGCCGTATGCTTAAGTTTCTGATTTCACTGTTCACATACATATAACCACACTTATTTATGAGCTTAGGTACCTACCTGCTTTTAGAGAGCAATCAATGTGCAAACGTTTCTTGAAGGTATCTACAGATTTGCTAAAGTTTTGTTATTATACATGGTTAAAGAAGAGTGGGCAAAAATGTATGGGCGGCACACCCACGTCCGCCACAGCTGAGACTACTTTTGTTTAGAAGGTATCACAGCCATGTATCTCTGTGCCAAAGCGCATCAAATTCTGTCCCGGGGTTCTCTATTTATTTGAAGTTATAGGTTTAACTTACTGAGCATTATTGAAACAAGTATACCATATAAGGAGGAGGAGGAGGTTGTTGTCTGCTTAAACAAACTATCTTGTGGGTGTGTTGAGTGTAAAGCCTCCAGCCAGGGGCAACGTAGATAAGTACGACCGCAGGAGATTTTATGGTCGGTCAGCGTTTGTGGTGACTCTGGCCCATATATTTGTTAAGATTCACGTTATTTTAGTCAATAACAATATGAAACAATGGTACCAAGTGAGTAAAAATGTTTTACACAATTTAGGTACGAACACAGTTTTATTTAATGACCTCCGGGATATTTTTTAATGCAACATAGTTAAAAATGATTATTTTTGTTAGGTGTTTCAAGTCATAACTAATATATATGGCTGGCGGACCTGGGTGTATTTTGCTCAGACTCCTTTAAGTCGTCTTAATCCTCATAAGGCGTCATTGTACTCATTATAACGAACAACTTTTACTATGGGACCAACCCTGAAGTCACATAAACAAAATCAGCTGTGTCATTTTGACGAGTTAGGCGAACATAAATGTATACGCTCGTTAGAAACACCATATTTTGACAATCTACAAGATCTGTCAAAAATTAGATGAAAAAATAAAACCTCCAGATTCTAGACCAATATTGTTGTTTACATCATATCAAATAAATACCCTATGAGATGAACACATTTATTGATTGCAACTGAAATGCAATCACTGGCGGTAGGGTGGGCGAGGGGAGATTGGCTCGCAGGTAGCTCGCAGCCGCCCTCGTCGATAGGCCAATTTGTATCTACAATGGTCTTGGTTTCGTGTTACGTGTATGCGGATCTTAAAATCAAATTACAAAAACTAGGGACTATCTACACTAGGATGCCGTCAAGCACAGCATGAGAAAGAGACAGCGATAGATAGGTTGTTTAGGGAGGGAACGGGATATATAATTGGTACACACACCGGTTCGTAAATAGGAGAGGTAATCTAGTCCTTCAATTAAATGGTTTGAATTTTCCAAGGCACACACACTATAACAAAGACCTACTCCAGCAGCAATTCATATGTGTAATGTTGAAAAAAAAAGCATTGATATGGAGTAAAAAGCAATTGACTTCAAGAAATATAATATATTAACTGTTGGAATAAAAAAAACATACGGGTGCTTTGTTAATATGTTAATTAATTGAAAATATTTTAATTTAATCGAACTTAGTTACCTTATCTTAATTTAACCTAACCTTTATTAATTGCCTCAGAAACCCACAAAATTCATAAAATGCCTCATCAGCTAAATCAGTCTAAAATTATCCAAATTGATTTTTAACTACAAGAGAAATCATACACTTCATAAATTACAAGATTAAACCCGTTTTTCTATAGTTATTTGGTGTCCATGTACGGGGAAAAGAAGTATTTCTATTTTGAGTCGATCACATGCTGCCGATGTTGACAAGACTTTGTAACTTCTTAGTACGTTGGCCAAGATACTTTTCATTACTAGCATCCCGAAGTGACGACCTGTAAATGAGACAACAATAAATTCATTACAAAAAAAAAAATTGTGGGAATTTTCCCTTATCTATGCGTTAGGAGAATGGTGGTCCGGTGGAAACGGCGCGACGACTTGCAGATCTTATATTCGGACCCAGACGTGCAATTATACTTTGATTACCTCAACTTTTATTTCATCAATACTGGTAGCTAAATAAAATTAGGATGTTGAGTTTCATGAACAACAAAAACCAAAACAAAATTTTCTAAAGAAGCATACAAGGGGGTTACCATGATCTGTTAGTACAGGAATGTTTTATTACTATTCCGAGAGTGGGGAAGTGACAGCGCTAGACAGCTGTCTAGCGCTGTCACTTTCATACTAACAGATCATCGTAACCCATCAGGTAGGGCCGCTGGTCCCAACCTGAGGCGATACTGTTCCTGTACAGTACGGAGTTTCACAGAAAGAATATTCCAAACGACTCTAGTTGTGGCGATGCTGTTTCCGTGCAGTGCATAATTACCTATACTTTTACGACACCTTTCGAGAGAGAAAAGTCATTACAATACACCCAACCGCTAAGTAATAAATACCAATATTTTTTTATCGGAATACAATAATGGGGGCAGAGAGAGTGCACCTCTGTATTTGCGCACACACATAATTATGCACAATTACAAATCTCCTGCATCCATGACCAAAAATGGCCAGGAGGACTATACAGCATAAGTAACAAACATTACTATTTAAAGTCAGTTTAAATTGCTCACAATCTAGTCATTGCAGTTATGATAAATTTATAAGGTTTCTCGTATATTGGACTAATTGCATTTATTAATTATAAAATAATATTAGTTTATTTTATCTATATATATAATAATCAACATGCTTTATTATGTACCTATTTATGTACTTATATCAATTTATGTTATTATTTATTTTATGGGGGCTGCTACAGGTGCTGAAAACATCAAACGGCGTAAATACAATAACCTCATTGGTAGCTTTGTGTTTGAGCAGTTTGGGGTTGAAACACTAGGGCCATGGAGGCCGAGTGCGCACCTAGTCTTTCGGGACATTGCCAAGCGGTCTTCTCGTGACCACAGAGCTGCCCTATTTTTTGGTCAAAGAATCAGCATTACCAATCAACGTGGCAATGCTGCCAGCCTTCTGGGCGCTATTCCTGTTGACACCGATGTGGACGAATTTTTTGACGCCCTTTAATGTTTTTCTTTTCTCTATGTAGGTACATATTTGTTATAATTTTAAGTTACCGTACAATAAAAAAAGAAAAATTAAAAAAGAAATATGTTAACAAAATTGTATTTTTTCTTATTTATTTTTTTGCACTCTATCACAATGCTATATTACATGAACCAAAGGTTGACTATTAGAGAATGCGTTGAGGCCTGTATGTGATTAACATTGCAATCGAAAATATAATATTCTAATCTTCAATAGGTACCCACTTGATCCAAATTTTTAGGACAGCTGGATTTTTTACTATAACCAATAGAATCAAAATTGCCATCCAACGCGCTACGTGGTAATGCTGCCAGCCTTCTGGGCACTTTCCCCGTTGACAGCTATCCGGACGAATTTTTTGAAGCTCTTTAATTGTTTTCTGTTTAGTTATACATATTTTTATTATTATTTTAGGTCTGTATAGTAAATAACGCATATATGAAAAAGTTAATAAACAAACTAATAAAACATGACATCACCTATACAATTCCTAGTTCCGTAACTAAAAGGTATGTAGGCACACGGATGTCTCTGCGTACAGTTCTCTGGTAGAAACCGGTCCGGATTGAAGCTGTCTGCGTCAGGGCCCCACAGCCTCTTCGAGCGGTGCAACACCATTGGTATCACCGCACACCCCACCCCAGCCGGAATCGTGAATGTAGCTAGAATAAATTATGGAATGAATTCATCAAACAAGTTGTAACACACCTTATTCTAAAGCTGTGTCCAGATCTGGCGAATGCGCCGCTCGCTAACCACTTGCGACCTGCGCTCGTGCATTTAGAGGCGCACCAAACGTAGCCAATAACCGCACGCGAGCAGCGGGCGCGCAAGTTGCAAGTGGCTCGCGAACGGCGCATTATAACACGTTGCATAATATTATGTCAAGCATACATTAGGGACCTACTTCACGGCCGACCTGTTGGCTGTTTTCTAGCTCAAGAAACATACAAAAGATTGTTGGACCCATGTCAGTAAAACAGTAATGTAGTCGCTGACTGTTCACGAACTCTGTCAACCAAACATACTGGGTGTAAAGGACATCGGCGCACTTGAATGTGCTTGTGAACTAATGTGCTGAATTCATGTTAACCGTTAACATGAATTCAGCACATGAGTCTAGACACCCAGGTGAAAATTTTCGTTAATCGCTAGCTTTACTCATTTATCGCTAAACGCAGACCTGTGGTGAATAAAAATAAAAATAGTTCTCTAATAATACCCAGTCAGATTTGGAAGGTAGTAAAAACGCGACACGGCTTAGAAGTACAAATGCCAAAGTTACTTACAATAAGTATAATGAAAGACTGTGTTAAGCCGCTGTTATCATTTTTGACATTTCTTTAATCATAAACCGCAAAACGGAAGCGAATGGTAACTAGTGAGGAATTCGCGGTTATACCACTTAGCAACGTGACACCTGGTTAACGACTGTCTGCTCGCGCGAAGCTGCGAAACACAACTTATTAATTTGGCCAAAAAACTGAAAATAGGTATCTATAGATAAATCTAGTTAGCACTTACAAAGCTTCAATTCTTTCTCCGTTTTTCGCCCAATTATCGGCACTACTGTGTACAATCGCATCGTCTCCTTGATAACTCTTTCTAAATAGTCCATTTTTGATAAATCTTCTTTGGTAGGTAATCTTTGAGAGTCTCCGAAAATTGATTTTAATCTGAAAGGCATAAAAAGTGATTGAATGATTGCATCATTGCTATGCAGTAGTATTCCTTTTGGAGTGGCAGACAGTCAGCACTTTTTGAAAGTAAAAATTTACATAAAATATACCCGCCCTTCGTCACTTCCTAGTGTAAGGTAGGAAGAAGAAGTGGCGGAACAAACTCCCCAGCAACACATCTGTCTGTTAGATTAGTAGAATCTGTTATTTACTTGTTCAGTTTTAAAAAGTTCTACCTAATGCCTGTTTCCTCATTTTGATACGCACTGTTTCTCACGATTTCATATAATACAGAAAATAAAAATGTAATGAATTTAAATAACCTCAGGCCTCTATGATTTGCATTGACAATCTTTTTGTCGCAAAACGAGCTTCGATACGCAACGATAAGGCAGACTTACTCTTTGTATACTTTATCCTGAGCGTCTTCATGGCATCCTAGTAACAGTAGCGTATACGATACCACGAGTGCCGTAGTATCATTGCCAGCGATAGTGATAGAATCTATGTGCTCCCGTAACTCCACTTTACTGAATGCTAACTTTCTTTCTAGTAGTAATTGCAGTATGTCTTTTCGGCCTGAAAATTACAGGAAAAATCAATTTTCATTTGATACTTAGGCCCAGATCTATAAACGTTACTTAGTGCTTTGGTTTATCGTTATTCTAGAACTGTCACTATCGTACAATTGCCAAACCACAAGTTCAAAAAACAGACTAGGACATTTCTAACTTAAAGTGAAGTAACTTTTATAGATATCGGCTTAATTTCACATAATATTTAATAAAGTCAATTGGGCAGGTTAATCAAATTCGTAATTACCCTCACTGTAACTTAATTTCTCAAAGTTTTCCATCTTCTTTTGTATGACCTGTAAGAAGCAAATAAAGTACAAATTAGAATAAGTGATAGGTACCTAAATCTTTTTACCACGTATACAGACGCTGGAAGGGTTTCAAACTTTGGCTGTTCAAGGCACAGAGTACTTTTATATACATACATATAAGGTAAATGGTTCTGAACTTGAAAAAATTTCTATGTGGCCCCATAGAAATTTTCGTAGGGAATTAAAAAAAAGATCAGTTGTGCCATAAATTTTGACCGCGTTGGTATTGCAGTTTTGTAGGAAAGTGTTGTTTTTTCAATAACCGACGAATAATTTTTGTGTTTTAGCGTCGGTGTCCCTTCCACCTTGAATACGGAAAGTCCAAAGTGGTCCAGAGTATTCCATATTGTAAAATTCTACCAGCGTTTGTCTGTGTTCTCGGTGTACGTATAGGTAAGCTTCCATAGCAAAAGTGAACTTCCCAGTTCTTCTGGGCACGCTCGTTCCATCATTCATCGTTTTGTATCAGGACAGCTCAAGGTCAAATACACAAAATTCCGAAACGTCTAAAATGACCTACAACGACCGCTGTGAATTCGAATCAACAAAATGGATCATGAAAACATCATAACACATTTCGTAAGTGTAATTCGCGTATAAGTTCTAAGTGCTAATTTAACATACAAACATAGAAAAGTAGAGTCCGTCTTTGCAAACAACAAAATAATACCTTTAATATTTCCTTAGAAGAATTTAAATCGTTGTATTACCTACTGCTATCATTCATAGCACTAAGCCATTTATAATTTCCGAATTTTGGAAATCGAGATCTAATAAACTTTGGCTTTTGTGTTCTGTTTATAAAACTCGACATACCATTATTTCTCCTGATCACTCGAAAAATATAATACGGCAAGCTAACGTGAAAAAAAAATTGATCTCGAAATAAATGAAATTTAGTTAATATTGAGGAAATATTTTAAAATTGTTAATTGTTTAAGTATTCATTTTTTATATTGTTTTTATATTAAACATTATATTTATACTTTTTGCTGAGCCCTACAGGGTCCGTAATTGTACCTTAGTTTTAAGCCCATTTTAACATCTTCATGACACATTATGGAATGCAAATAAAGAAATGAATGTTTTATTTCTATTTCGTGAGTGGGAAAGAAATGGCGCTAGACAGCTGTATAATTAAAACATTCCTACATTAAGAGGTCATAGTAACCCCCCTGACAATGGCGTAGCTAGTCCTAATAGGGCCCTGTATCAAAAAATTTTGGGGGCCCTTTGAAACCGTGCGGCGAAGCCCAAAAAGAGGGTTATGAAATAAAGATATTAAGAAAATTTAATAGGATCGCATAAGGACAAGACGTCTTCATCGAAAAGCGAGCGAAACGAGCTTCAAAAATGTTCACTTTCTGAACCGCAATAAATGAAGTTACCGTTGAAAAGCGACCGAAGTGAGCTTGAAAAATTTGAGGTTTCTGGTCCGCAAAATGCGTAGTTTTATTGAAGAGAAAAATTGGGCCTTTTTGGACCGCGATAAGTATTTTTTTATATTACTCGATTAATCATTATGAGCCTCTTATCAAGAAGAATTTGAGGTTATAGGAAGATTTTGTGGTTATTTTCCTTTACTCATCGGACGCCCTTGTTACTCGGAGCCCCGTATCATTGATACGGCTGATACGGCAGTAGCTACGCCCCTGCCCCCTGATGATAAGAGAAATTACCTCATCAGTGAACTTATGCGTGGCGTCAATACTCTCCCTCTGCGCAGCGGCATGAGACGTCAGACTGAAGAGCGCGTCGGGTTGCAGCCAGGCCTTGAACAGGCGCATGTTGATGATCGACATCACGGTCTTCCGCGCGCGCAGGTACGGCGTGTCCGGGTTGTGCTGCACGTCCATCTTCTTGCCCATTGCTGTTTCTGGGGTGAAAAGACATCATAGAGACCACACGTCGCCGGTCAGAAAGTAATAAAGGCTGTGTATTATGAAGTTTGACAACGTTGCTAATTGCTGTCAAATATTTCACTGTTTGATGAATTATTTGGTGTAATAATAAGACTGAATTAAGTTGCAACAGTTGTAGATAAAGCACATGTCAGGTTATATCTCATAATGTAAAACACCAAAATATTTGAGAGTTATTCGCGAGGAAATATATATTCATCTAATACAAATAATATAATATAATAATACAAATATGTACAGATAAAAGAAGAAAAGTATTAAAGGGCGTCAAAAATTCGTCCACATCGCTTTCAAAAGGAATAGTGCCCAGAAGACTGGCAGCATTGCCACGTTGTATGGCAATGCTGATTCTTTGACCCAAAAACAGGCCAGCCCTCTGGTCACGAGAAGAGTCGACCAACCGCTTGGCGATGTCCCGAAAGAGTAGGTGCGTACTCGGACCCCATGGTCCTAGTGTTTCAACCCCAAACGGCTCAAACACATAGCTACCAATGCGGTTATTGTATTTGCGCCGTTTGAGGTTTTCAGCACCTGCAGCAGCCGCACCGCCAGGTCGCCAGCTTTCAGAACGCGCTCCATGCAATTCGGTTCGGTGGACTAGGCACCACGTGACCGGCGGTGAAACCAGTGGCGACCACCTCTCTTTTCCATGGAGAATGAAAAACTTTCCCCACTTTTCCTCATAAATGAGTCTGCATCGATAAGACTGATCACTCCCTAAAGCCACCATCGTGTGTATGGCGGCCATAGAACACTTTGGTCTAACATAAAATTTTACCTGCAATAAACGTCAAAGTCTAGACAAAGTGACGTTCTTTAAGCGATGGCAATAATAATATAGAACAGTCAACACGCTTAAAGTAACAAAAATATTTTTTTTAAACAAGCTATTAAATTAAGTATAAGTAGGTGTGACGTCATTTTTTGTATTCTTCTCAGCAAACCCTATTCATCGATAGCCATATCATAAAAAATCGCCATATTGGATTTCAGGAATCTCAATCGGTTGGGAATACTTAACTGTTTTAAAATTCAGTTGCAAGATTCAACCTCAACAAACGCACATACAAACATTGCAAGTTAATTATAAGCTTGTAAAAATGCATTGGACTGACATAAGCTAGCGAAAACCGTAGCTGTAAAAAACGAAACGCTTTGAAAATGATTGCCACTAGGCCCTCAAGTGTGACTAAGCGAATACGCCGAAGATGTTTGTTGCAGTACACCAGCCCTCGTATTCACAAACGCTTCGATTCGACAAGTCGAATGTCTATTCTTTTTTGGCATTAAGAAAGCGAGCGGGATAGACATACGACTTTCCGTATCGAAATCGAATCGAAGGGTTTGTGAGTAGGGTATGAGACCTGTGCAGTTCTGGGATCATACGACATGTGCGTCGAGCGCAAGTATGAAGTACCTGCACAGATAGACCGTATGATGAAGCGTAGCCAGCATCGTGTATGGTTTTAATAATGTTAGGTATTTTAAAGATACACTGAATTCATTTAATAGCCAAGAAAAAGCGAGTTTGCTGATTCTATTATTATAAATCACCAATATTCAATTTTATTTTAAGGTCCCTATAAATAGATTGTTTTTATCCAACACGCGAAAAATGTCGGTGAGTTATTTTTTAAATTCCTTATTATTGCCACTTCATTACATAAATAGTTAATTATAAAGATATTTGTCAAGGAACGAAATACTAAACCAACTTCAATAGCACTACCAAAAAAATAAATAAAAAGACAAACAATAAACTGTCTTACCAAAAACGATGTCTAGCATGCATGACGTGACGTATTCGTAAACGTCAAAGGGAGACTTTCCGACTTGTTCTCGAAGTTTCTCCACGAGTACGTCTCCTTGTTCGCCGAACACGTCTATGTACTCCTCTATGATACGGTTGTGGAATATCGGCAGGAGTAACCTCCGATGAACCTTCCATAACTCAACTGTAAACAACAATCACAAATTAAATATTATAAATCATAAAAAAACGAATTAATATCTATTTTGGATAAAATATATTGAGTCACACATAAATGAGACAAAATGTCTCACGAATAGTCAGCAAAAACGTAGGTGTTTCGTAGCGTTCGTAACACGCTACAGAGGGCCTACGGGAGATCTACGGAGTTTCCGCTACGCAAGGGTTACATGGTGTTACGCAAACATTTTCCGATCGACTACGACGTCAGGTGTTATAGTGATGTTTTTACAGGAATCAAATACGCGGGCTACGAGAAGCGCGTAACGTTCGTAGCACGCTTCGAAAAACATCTGGGGAGTTACTGAGTCGACTACACGGGCTACGGGATGCTGCGGGTTTATTCTACAAAAGTATCTAAAGGGTGCTCCTGCTGGTTTTCAAATATTCCTACAAGGTTTTTGTAGAACATAATCATTGACACTACCGTCTAACTACACAATATAATTAGGAAATATCAACATCAATAACTTTACGACTTGTTTGTCTTTTATTGTGTTACTTTGTTTAGCTTGAATTACAAGGAAATTGCACGTTATTGTGAGCGTCTTGGCGGCTGTTTACTTTAGCACTCGGTACACTATATCTCACCCGACTGCAGACGATCATAACAAGTAGTCAAAACCACGATGTTTTTTTTCCTAGGATGGCATGCTTTGCTTCTCATAAAAATAAAAAAAATAATTAATTAAGTATACCTGGAGCGACGAAAAGCCCATTTCCCAACCAAGCTTGAAGAAACTTATAACTGTAATCCTTATTGAGGCAGTTCTCCAATATCTTTTGCACGTCATCCGGGTCTAAAGACACTGAAATTAACCTCACATGTGAACATGATTCTATTCGTTTAATGAATTTCAGAGCAAACTTGAAATACTCTTGTACGAGTATTGTACTTTGGCCGAGTTAAAATACTGCAAACTGCCGTGGTACGTTTTCACTCGCGGTAGCGTTTGAACATTAAACTCGAACATTAAACAGAACATAAGAACAGTGTGAACAGTGATGTTGGAATGAGTTTAAAAAGAGAAGTCTGCGCCTTACAAGTATTTTAAGTTTGCTCTAAAATTCACCACCAACAGTTAGCTCACAAAATATTTTTTTTAAATTAAAATCACATTTACCTACGTAAAGCGAAGGTCCAATCCAGATTGTACTGACAGTCCCAGCTTTTTCAATCTTTTGAACTAAAGTTCGTATATTGTTTAATAGTCCTGAGAATATAAAAAACATTAAAGAAATCGGAATGTTCCAATAGTTATTGTATAATAAGGTACACTGGTACTCACTTTCAGGCCCGCCAATAAACCAATGGGTGTGCCCTAAGATCGGGAGGTCACCAACGGTAGGTAAAGATTTAGAAAACTTATACAGAAAACTACGTGAATATCTAAACTTTACATAATACAAAGCGGCTAGCAAAAATATAAACAAAATGACAAACATCCTGTATTATAACTATTTTGAAAACTTAAAAAAAATCTAACACTTTTCCTAACAAGAACGTGTTCTGATAATGTTTGACATTACACTGAAAGACATAAGAATGAGGCTATGATTTTAACGATGGTTTCCGTAATACGTCTTCAACTGTATACACATAAATAACATCTTGTCAGTGTATAATACAATTGTGTGCATACTTGGCGACGTCATACACCACGATGTTTATAACGTTGTTGTACTTATAAGGCATCGATCTATCTTATTAGCACCCCAGTGAGATTTTAGCAACGATTTGAAAGAAAAAAACAAATATCCTCTCAACAAGTACCCAATTCTTGTCTCACACTTTTACGGATTAAATAAAAAGCAGGTGTAGTTTAACTTATTATAATGTTACATCGGCTGCTTTACGAGAACATTCAACATTACGCTCGAGTCTAGAATGTTCCACCATGGAATTTTCGGGAAACTTCCAGAAAGTTGTGGAACTTTCTGGAAGGTTCCAGAAAGCTGTAGAAGTTTCTCGAAGAATGGGGCGGCCATATGAAGGTACCAGAAAGTTGTGAACTTTCTCGAAGGATTTGTCGGCAGATAAATACCCGTCGGGTTCGCGGGAGCAGTCAGTCTGATTTTGGCTACACAACGAAGCGAATCGAAGTGAAGTACATGTGCGATATCTAAATGATTCTAATTAGTGGTGAATTTGTGATTGTGAAATAAGTGTTTTGTGTTAAATAAAGTTATTTAGTGTTTAATTGGTTGTGTTGTTTTAATTTATCCCATACCCAGCTCGTAAAGCCTCCCCCCACACACAGGCGCAGCGCGTCACGCGGCGTTAAAATCTCCGTAGAACAATTTGTATGAAAACGCGTGGGAGTATTCACACTGGTGCGTCACGACGCTTTGCGTTTCAGATAATTTAATAACTTTTCGATAGCGCCGCGCGCGAAGCGGCGTGAATCGAAAAAGGATCGAGAAATACTTCATCCTAACGCCCCGCATCGCATCGCGCTGCGTACCGCGCGTACCGTGCGTTGCTTCGTATCGCGCTTACGCGTTCTCTATCCCTTTTCTCCATGTGGAAATCTTTAGTGGATGTCCTGCGCCCTGGGGAGAGCGGAGGGGTCTATTAGACTCGTACTGACTCAAACCACCCCGGTCCAAGAAACTTTCATTAGTTAACTTAAATACCTTGTTCAACAATTATAAAGACAATCTAGGCAAGAAACGTTTCGCCAGTGCACAACAGTGATACTTAAATATTATAAATATATTTAAGTAATAATATATATTAATATTTCAAAACAAAATGTTTTATTGACTCATACCTTTGACATTAATTGTAATGTTGAAATCTTAATTTGTTTTTATATTTTTTTATTTTGCTTTTTTGACATATTCTTACAAATTGCAAATGTTTTACTTCTTAGCTAATTTATTTTGGTTACTGTTATAATAATGAATTTCTATTGTAATTCTATGATTTCTATTTCAACTCTTTAAATTTTATAATTCTAGTGTAAATCGATACAATGTAAAAATTGTTACTGAAGTAAATGAAATGAAATGAAACTCAGTGTTGGGCGGACTCATTGTATTTTGCTGTGATCTGCAGATAAGCCTGACAATGGAAAACGGTATGAAACCTACAGTGTCAGAGTACCTGTTTCAGCACAGCAGTTTTTACTTCTTTTTCTAACTTCTTCTTCTTCTTTTCCGATTCATTTAAATTTTTTTTCAAGACATGTTCCGTGTAATGCTTTCGCTGTTGATTATGACTTTCAGGAGTAGCAGTGCATCGTACTACAGAGTTAAGCTTGTTCCAAACAAATATCTTTTGAGATAGTTACTAGGATATAGAGCATCACTTTAGCAATCTTAAAAAGTCTCGATTGTTTTAATCTAATATTAAAAAAAATCCTATTGTCGTATACTGACTATGTACCAGAGCATTTCGATTAGATTATACATTATTATTATTATATATTGAAGAAATAATAGATACCTGCTTACATACAGCAGTGCGCAGGTATATATATTGTCCCTATTCGTTTACGCATTTGTTTAGATGATATGAGTCAGGATTCCCCCTAAAGAGCGTATAGAACCGATAAAAGATTAATTTATGTATTTATTTATTTAAACTTCATGTACAATAGTGGTACATAGGCGGACTTAATGCCACAAGGCATTCTCTACCAGTCAACCTTTGGGTTAAATTGGACAAAAATTGTGATACGGTACAAAAAAAAAAAAAGAATACTACTAATTAATCCAAACCGGATTAAAAAAAAAACGAACTATTACCTAATATTGGTCTGTTTACCTGAATAAATCATGATGTCCTCGATGTGGCTTTGGTGCGGATCATACCATAAGTTGAATAATCGTGACAGACGGTACTCGCCCGCGATCGAGAACTGATGGACAGATAATCTATATTGTGCCGACGGAATAACAAAAAAATAATAAAATATAAAAAGTAATATTTATCGAAACGTAAGTACTTAATCCTTTAACTATTTTTCATGAGTAGCGTCGTTTTTTGGAAAGTAAATGTGAATAGTATCAACATTTTTTTTTTCGAAGTGCAAATAAATTATAAAGTACCTACTTAGTTTGTTGCGAATTTTAATAGTCTTTTGTAGAATAGGTACTGAGATAGTGTGACGACGTAACTGACGACATTTACGTTTTATTGGCAAGTTTATGTTCGCAAATAGTAAAACACATCAAAGTAAGGCATCATTGTAAAAAGCATTTCAGTATAATTGTATTCAACGAGTTATATGAAATAGTTTCTTGAGAAACGAATGCTGAAAAGATTTCGGACATTGTGAATTTGTGTTTTATTTAAAAAAAAATAACTTAAAGCGAGATTACCAATAATTACAACATATAAAAACAACCTATTATTGAAAAGTGTCATATGTTTGTAATCACGTTCTTGAAAACGGCTCTAACACCGATAACCACCTCTTATCTGTGGGCTGTAACGATTTCGATTAAAGTTGCAATATAGCGGTTTACGGGGGTGAAAAATCGATCTAGCCAGGTCTCATATCTGGGAAAATTCGTTTTCTCTATTTTCACCCGAACAGAGCTCGGTCGCTTAGGTACTAAGTACTTACATGCGTAGTTACATGAACTTACTTTACTTATGTACATACGTTCACTAGTAAGTTCCTGTAACTACGCATATATGCGTAGTTACAGGAACTACGCCTTCAGTAGCGTCGTCAGTCTGAAGGTGCCAAAGTAGTCGCCACATTCTATTTAGATTAACATCGATATGCTAAGAAGAGAGTTTAGACTTTTCAATAAGTGAAGAATGCCGTATGATAAGATGATTTTCTGGATAAGAAGTGTCTTACTTGAAAGGCCGATCGCACATCGGTCGGAAAATGCCCTGCGCATCGCCGCACGTCGCATTATCGGTTATGTATAGGTTGGATGTTTTAATATATATTTGTCTGTTCTGGCGTTACGCGCCCTACGATACGCGACGCATCTTCCATTAGAAATGCGACCATCCTTATACTGCATTTAACTATAATAATGAATTTAATTTTCCATATTGTTATCATTTTTTGTTTATTCTTTTATTAATTACTATGTAAGTACATTATTTACAAACTACAAAAAGATCTTAAGTAATAATAAAAATATGTATTGAGCTAATTTATTTGAGCAAAGTAAATAAAATATAAAAATAATTACCTATAAAATTCTATCGATTCGTATTCTAAAAATTCTCAACCATATATGCAAAATTGGGTCAGTTAATCGCTATAACTCACTGGTACACCGTATAATACAAGTATAGGAAAAGCATTGAAAAGCGTCGAAAACTTTGGCAACATCGCTGTTATCAGGAACAGTGCCCAGGAGGCTGGCAGCATTGCTCCGTTGGATGGCAATGCTGATTCTTTGGCCAAAAACAAGGGGCATATTTCTATGAGAAGAGTCGACCAACCGCTAGGCGATATCCTAAAACTATTTTCCAATATAAGTTGTGCCTATGAACAACGAACTGCATTTGTCATTATTATTTAAAGCTCTGACAATAAATTGATGGCACATCCCTGTGACCTTGAAACACGTGTACGGGTATCCGTATTTCAATGTGAAGGTCACGAAAGAAGATGTTCGGCAATTACTCGTAAAACTTGTAGAGAATTTTGTAGTTAACAAAACAAGTTTAAATGTATAATGGCTTGGGCATGATTTTGACGGCTGGAAACGAGTTATTCGTTACCTATTATTTATAATTAACGCACACGTTTTGATAAGAGCGGCTGACAATTTGTTGTATTCTGGTTAACACGTTACACGGGGTGGACGGGACACCGACGCGAAAACGGAAACCATAGAAATTTACCATACATTCTGACCGTGTAGGTATTGCAGTTTTGTAGGAAACAGCAGATTTTTAGGTTAAGTTTTTAGGTTCCGTGAAAAAATTTAAAAAACTTGAAATTTATAAAAAAAATTCGATTCAAAAATAGAAATAATTTTTTTAGTAATAATTTCACGCGGAAGAAGGTCGCGAGCAACAGCTACTATTAAATAAAATAATCTATAGCCGAGCCCGCGACTCTGCCCGCTTATGCCTAAGTCAGAAAATACAAACATTAATCAACTACTCGTCAACTGCATTGTAACGTTTCTTTTACCAATCTCGATGACATATATATCTTTTTATGTAGTATCGCCACGAACTATAAATGTTGTAAATGCGTCTTAAAAATATGATCTAATCTACCTATTAGCCAAATAGCCACAGTCAGCAATGTGGACGATAATTTATTACTCTGGTGGTAATACTCGTATATGGATATTATACGGGATTGATGGACACAACACATAATTATCATCAGTAACCTCTAACCAGCCAATTAATCACTCAATCAAGAAATAACAATTTACTTACAACTGACTGGAATGCGGCAAATGATATCGTTTTACTTCTTATTAATCAAGACACTTGCTTTGCGTGGGATCCTCAAAATCAGGGGGCTTAGGGGCTACGCCTAGGCACAAGTTTCACTTTCATCAGTTTGATCTAGATGTGCTCATCATCAGCCAATTCCCAACTATATTGAGGTCGGCTTCCAGTCTAACCGGTTGTAGCTGAGTACCAGTATTTTACATGGAGCGACTGCCCCCACAACCCCGTAGTACTGGATATTACGATAAGACTGGTTGTCAGACTTTCGGGCCACTGACTACCTGTAACGACAAGACGTCGACGATTAGATCTGCTAGAATAGCACTTAAACATACAGAAGGACTTTCAGATATAACATTCAAAATTGTCAACATATATTTAGACAAAATACGATGAACAAAAAAAAACATTGACCGGTTTTTTTCTCATTGAGAAATTTAATTTTAGCATCTAAAAGAAACTGGCTGCATAGGAAATAGCCTTTCAAAATGACCTTTGAAAGACCGGTTCTACAGGTCGGTTAATTTTAAATTAAAACAATTTAGAAATAATAAGATCTAGTTCATAAAACTGGAGTGTTTGCGGCAGTTCAGTTTGACCGTTCTAAAAGGTTTTTTCTCTTACATTTTATTATTTTTGTGTAAATATACACGGTGTAAGAGACATCAACGCGCAAACTGTTACCGGGTCGTTCCACCGTTTCGTGCAAAAAACGCCGTTTTGAAGAACCAAATTTTTTTTTAGATATTCCGCATTTTTTTGTGAAAAATCGAATTCAGGTCGTTAACAGATTTATAAAAACTCAAAGGCACTCTTTTATCTTGTTTAGTTACGGAGAAAATGATAATTGAAATTTCATGATTGGATGGTAATGAAAAGAGGAAGGAACGTAATTATTTGAGCTGCGATGGTAATTTTTGTAGCAGATGGTAATGAAATACCTACTGCACAATAACTGTGAAAATAGATTTTAATGCGAATAAAACAAATATAATATTGATAATCAACATTTATTTCTATTCTAACTTTGGTTTCCATTCAATCAATATTAAAAAAAAAAGATGTTAATCACAGTTTTTTTTTAAACAGGCAAAATAAAAATAAATGATTAACGGTAGTTTAATATTTTTTTTTACTATAAGTCACTAAGGTGCTAACAAAAAATAAGATTCTTAATAACAGGAACTATAATTTTTTGGTCTTAGATGCAAAATCACAATAATCAGTTTACTTGAGAATCTTTAAAAACTAAAAACAAAACAACAACATAAAAAAGATTTCTAAAAAAATAACAAAACAATCACCAATAGTCTGCTATAAGTCAAAATCTACGATTAATAATATCAACCAAGAAGGTTCAGACTTCTTATTTTAATACTGAATAAATATAAGTAAAATTATCAAAATAATTAACTATAACAATCAAACTTGAGAAGTTATGCTCAAGGTAACAATCTAAATAAAATCAGTCAGAAGAGTTTCTTAAAAAATATTATAATCCTCACTGTCATCTGATTCTTCATTATATTTATAATCATCTTTGTTTGATTTACCAGTCTTATTCAAATTAATAAATGATTCGAATTGCCGTTGGTGTTCAGAGTTAAATGCTGGAGTCAAACTTTTTGTGACCAGATTTTCCTTTAGTTTCCTATAAAAATTTACGATTTTCCCAAGTTAATTTTACGTCAGATAAAATCTTAACTTTAGGCGATTTGGCCCCAGTCGTAGATGCAGCTACATTTACCAACGGTGAAAGCTGTAAATCAATTGGACCTGCTAAAGGTTGTAAGTTTTTGAAAACATCTGAATCATCGAAGTTATTTAAAATTGTGGACGTATCTATGCTTAATATAGACTCATTGTCATTGGCACATGTAACTTCATTCTGATCACACTGAACAACAGATAAATTGATCTCATCCTCGTCACACTTATCAAAACAAAGAAATCCTAAATGCTTATTATGTATACAAGAAATGCTGCAATCATGACACTCGAAACAACTTAATCTACGCAAAGTTATAGTTTTCGTACTATCAGCTGTCCAAATAATTTGATGAACTTTCATTGTGCCTTTGAATCCAAGAATATTAGGCGGAAATATTACTGCTGCAACTCTACTATTTGTATCTTCTTCAAAAAAAGCCTGAATTCGATTAATCATTATGTTTTTTGTGTCATTTGCTACAGTTTTTTGTCTTCGAGAAAATGGCAAGTTGTGTAGCACTTTATATTTTCTTAATCTCTTATCTTCTTTGACTATCGTATCCACAAAGCTTCTTTTGTCTTTTTTATTAGCAGTTCTATAGCTTTCTTCCAGGTTTCGTGACACAGTTTCACTAAAGAGCAATTTCTTTTTTATTTAATTCTTCTTTTCTGTTTGAATATCAGACAATGCTTCGTAAACTGTTTTTTCAACAGAGTCACACACTTTTTGTGTTTCATTTTTTCGTTTACGTAAAACATCCTTTTCTCTTTCTAGTTTACTAATTCTAACTTTTAGTTTCTTTATTGTTTTTATATAATTATAACGTAAACGCCTAATTTTGTTCTTTGAAATAGACAATTGATCAGGAATATTTTGACTTTGAACTGGTTCACCAAGCACCAAAGGATCTGGTCTGGGAGGTTCTAGATTTTCAAATTCACCCGAGTCACTCTGGGGCGGTGAGTTTTCCATCAATATCATCTCTAATTTCTTTTTTTCTGCTTTTCTTTCTAAGTATTTTAGTGAGTTTTTCCGCCAGCGTCTTCTTTGTTCTCATTATGACCTAGGAGTCATGTCTTTAATGCTGCAAATCTTCTTCTTCTCTTTCCTCGCTAAATATCTGCTTCTTTTTTTTTTCTTTTTGTAAATAATATAACTCAGGATTTTCTTTTATTTGTGCATATTTTTCACGTTTATGTAACCAATCTTTTGCTAGCTTTTCTTCTCTCGTTAACTTTTTACGAGGTTTCCCCATGTTAATTCTGAAAAAAATTCAATATAATTATGATTGTATAACTTCACTCATCTATATATAAATGCAAAAACATGAACATACATGCCAATAATAGTCTCAGAACTGTAATAAACATCGTATTTAGTTAAGATTAAAATTATTCATTTTCTTCCAAAATCCGTTCATTACCATCCCTAAAAAAATTGGAGAGAAAAGACGGTAATGAAGTGGAGATGAATGAAAAAATCAAACATTTCCTAGGATATAATTGTTATCAACTACAGTACAAGTTAAATATTAATATAAAATCAAAAATAGTTTTAAGGGTAAATATATAAAACAATTAAAATCAACTACTTACTGCAGTTGTTTTTTTTTAAATCAAGGGAATGTAATGAGTCACTTTGCGGACGAAGCACTATAATCGTTGTGAAGAATTAATGTAATTGCGACAGTGATGGGCGCACGTCCTTCCCGTTCCGATGTCGCAGACCACTGACTGTTATAACCGCATAGCAACCAAGCCGAATTAGAGATCGCGTATCAAACCTACGTAATTTAAAAAAATCTGAACACGGATGGTAATGAATTTTTTCGTGTGACAATTTGAAAATGAGCTTTTTTTCTGTTATTACTGCATGCATTGTTTACTGAAATTATTTAATCAATAGCTCAAAAGTTCAGCTTTAATTTTATGTACTAATTCAAACACTTTATTCAAATGCACGTATGTAAATAGTAACATGCCTGCCAAGGTGCCTGCTTGGAAACGGATGGGAATGAATTTTTACACAGTTTTTTTAATTTTCCTGAAAAAACTATTTAATAATCCTTTAATATAAAAGATACTCCTTTTAAAGTCAGTATTTTGCCAAATTTTATGATATAAATAATTATCAATAAATCATAAATTCACGACTGGGTAGCCTGGAAATGCTTTTTGCACGAAACGATGGAACGACCCCACGTTCAGGATTTGAAAATTTCATAAGCAAAAAATTTCGGGTGCCCCCTATTACATGAAACTTTAACATAACTGGCGAAATGTTCGTGTACGATTACATACTCAACCTAACCCATCGGGGATTATAGGCGTAATGTTATTTAAAAAAATCAAATTAAAAATAATTTATTATATCTTCACAACCATGACATAAAATGTAATTGTATACAACATTAGTTTTAGTTTATGCGAAAACTGAAACACGTGTCTAGTATTTTGATGTAAAGAATCTATGTACAAAATTTCAAAACTGTATCATGAAAAATCATAAAGTTATAAGCTTGTTATGTTAGCTGGTTAGCACAAACATACTCACACACGGCGCCCCACTGTGCGCCCGCGCCTAATGCCTGTGTTGTGCGCGTATGATTGCGGATAGGTACTAAGTGTCGCTCGGTGTCCAACTCGTAACGTTTTTTAAATATTTTTGGGACAAAAAGTAACATGATATAAAAATTATTGGAATCGATTCAGTTACTTATTCTAAACAAACTATATTCTGGTTTCGCATATACTAAAAATAATGTTGTATAGAGCTTAAAATTACGGTACATAAATAAGTTTGTGAGAGTCTGGTGTCTGCACTAGGAAAACCTGTATAGCAGATCACCAGGGTCCCACCACACGGTATACAAGGTGTTGCTTTGCATCCTCGTCAAATTCAAGGAGCTAACTATGCTAATGATTCTCGACCCGAATCAATTATAAAATGGGTAGGTAATTTTTTTTTTCTTAATATCATAACGTGGCCCATCTAATACTAGCCCTATAACCGCGCTTTCATACACACAAACAAACGCCGACGTTTATTCGATAAACGGTTGATTCTCCTCTTTTGAAAAGGGCTTAATTCTGAAATAGTGTCAAGTTAAAACAACAAAAAACAGCAACGTTTATTATTATTGACCAGGTACCGTAATTTATATTGATTATTTACGTCTTCTATGACAACCTCCTGAATTTTGACGAGGTTGCAAAACTACACCTTGAATATGAATGACTTAATATATTTTAAACGTATTTATATTCATTATTTAAAATGTAAAGGGAAAGTGCACAAATATGAAAAAAATACAACATAAAAACAATGATAAAATAAACAAAATAGGCCTAATTAAAATAAAAGAAAAAACAATACGTGTACAAATTGGGCGGAATTATTTGGGATGGGAAAGTAATTCCTCAGTTGAATTATAATCTAATTTATGGAGCCATTCGACTAGAGCACTCTTACAAACTTTTTTTGACCGGTTTGTGGTGCACTCATTGATCTATATACAGATGAGAACTTAGAAATGTGTAAAATATTTGAGAGCTCGTTCTTAAACCCTTAGCTGTAGTACAAACAGAATATTTTCTACGTTTACCTGACATCGAAATGGGATCGGAAAATATAGAAGAGTGAGAAATATAGCATAAAGAGTTGTCTCACTGTCAGAACTTTGAATTGTTTGTACAAGTCTACAGCAGGATACAGGTATGGCAGAAGCAGGCCACCTTATATACCACCCTCTCTGCTCTGCTCTGGGCTCTTTCTAATTTCAAAATGTTGGATTTCGGAGCGCCCCCCCACGATATAATACAGTATGGCAGAAGGGATTGACACATCGCTTATACCCACCTGATGACCTCAGTGTCAGCTACATGACGAAGATTTTTGAAGAAAAAATTAATTTACGAATTCTCGACGTTAGGCTGGCTATATGTGGTTGGAAGCTTAAGTTTTTATCTAACTATTAAGATTCCTAAATACTTTAGTGAAGTAAAGTAAAGGAGGTTTTCAATGAAGGTTGTCTCTATTTATTGAGCATCTCAAAGGTCCCGGGGAGATCCAAGGCTTAATAATACGGTGACGATTACTGACACGAACAAGCATAGTATGAAGGGAAATCATGGTACTCAAGTTATTGATAACATATGTATGTAGAAGCTAAATTAGCCTCGTTCATGACGTATAATGGGGAAAAGTAACTTAAACGCAAAACAATGAATATCCTGGTGTCAAAATCAGTTTTAAAGAAGGGCGAAATTGGGTGTATGATTATGTACTCTACTGCCTAACCCTTCGGGAATTACAGGCGTGATGTTATATTTTAAAAAACCCGTATCATGCAAAAACTTCTACATAAACGGTTAACATGTATGGGCCAGTTATGAGTTTAAATAATTAACGCATTCTGGTGGTGGTTCTAGAATCATGTACTGAAATGATTGTTTGTGTCTAGTGAAACCTCTTTAGCAAAAACTTTTAGTTCCAGGCCTTCGCGATGATTATCATGGCGCTAGTATTCCTAGTTTTATTTATCTCTTGGATATATTGGATCACTAATGCACAGCGTATGGATCGCATGACGAAGTCTCTGCCTATGTTGCCGACTTTACCTCTCATTGGGAATTGCTCTCTTTTCTTGGGAGATACCGAACGTGAGTATAGATTGTTTTCTTTTAACTGCAATCTAGAATTTCTTATTTGTGAAGTGCCTATTATAAAAAATAACCACAAGAGGAAACAGAGGTATTTGCCCTGTAGTACCAAAGACCACATAGACTGAAAATAAATAAAGAAACGAGCCCAAATGTAATTAATAATGAAAACCCTGTTCGATTGCCCAGATTGTTGAATGACATTTAAAAAACCCAGAGGAGCCGCTCCTATACTAGGTACAGGAGCTAGGGAGCGGTTACATCCTAATGAGTTTAATAGCACTGGGCTTTTTATTTTACCAACAAACTGGCCACGACATTTCGCAGCTGTGAATATAAACAATAATGGTCAAGGTAATTCCATCCAGAATCCTTGTGGAAACACTTAGAAGGTACGACTCGTCTGTACAAACTGTAAATGTGACACTTGAGTTGTTTGCACCGCCACTGCATCTATTGACGAAGGTACTTACTTACCAGGGCAAGTACATATTACCATCTTAGATGCGCCTTCAACATGTTAAGTTGTTGACCCAAGCGTCATTCAAAACAGTTGACAAACTTGAGTCAACAGATCAGTTTAAATAACCCTTTGTTACAGAAATATTAAAGAACCTTTGGATGGTAGCGGAGTTAGCGTTTAAGCATAAGCAGTCAGCGAAGATCTGGCTTGGACCGAAATTATACGTGGGTAAGTTAGGTATCAAGTCACGTGTGTGTTTACTAAGTAAAATGAATGTACATACATACATACACTGTTCTCACTCAAGCGTCTCGGTTTTGCGTCACCAACAAATAAGCAAAGTTTACTCAGCAAATATTGTGGGACTAGGATATTAAACACGTCCCAAAATTGTATGTGGTCATTTATTGTGTTAATAACCTTCTGCAGATAGGACAATATTGTGTTTCTTTCTTGATCAAACAAAAGGCCCTAATTTAAGGTTACTGTTCTATGTCGTATATGTGCATGCAAAGGCAATGTATTCCTATCTACATAGGTTCACAATATATATAATCATAATAATAATTTTTTTTTAATCTTTTCTTTGAATGCGTCATATTTTTCCGATAAGTTTATTCTAACTACTATGCCAGTGCTGTTTATTTACCTATTTAATTTTTCTTTGTGAGTTTAATACTACTTTTAATGATTGCAGCTATCGGCGATCCTGAAGACGCCCAAATAGTGCTAGAGAACTGCCTAGACAAGGATGTAGTGTATCGTTTCCTTCGGCCTTGGCTGGGCTACGGGCTGTTTGTGGCTCCAGGTAAATAGAAACGTTTCACTCATTCTAAATTCAAATGTGAAGTAAGCGCGAACAAATGTACGAACTTTGAATTTTTAATCTGTCATTTGCAAATATTGTCTCTGATACAATATTGCTTTTGATAATGCGTCGTTTGTAGTGACTTAGAACTATTTTTAAACACTTGGGATGATCTAGAAGTTTCGACTTGTGTCCTTTGAAACTTGCGACTTTGAAAGAATGGGATTGTTTACCAAAGAAATAAATAAGTAAATACATATTGTGTGCACACGTGTTAAGTATTTAAGGATAATAGAAAACAAACAGCACTTTATGAATCATTCTAAAGGTCGACTTACCCAACCTAACATAAAATAATAAATATGTAAATAGGTACCAAACCCTCACATTTTACTTTTATATTTCAGTGAATCTATGGAAAGCGCATAGAAAAGTGTTACTACCAGTTTTCCACAACAAAATAGTAGAGGAATACTTGGGCGTCATTGCAGAGCAAGCTGATTTGCTCGTGGAAAGATTAGACGAACAGGCAGATGAGAAGAAATTCGACGTTCTCAAATATGTCACTGCTTGCACCTTGGACATTGTTTTTGGTAAGTACTTAGTTATTATCATGTACAAGTTGTTTTTGTTAAGTTTTACTTTCGTGATAGTTAATATCGTGTACAAGTTACGTAATTAAATTGGGACATATTGAATTAAAGAGTCTTTATGAAAGGAGTTTTTAGAGATCTTTTAGATGAGGACTCAACATGAAATACTGAGTGGAGACTGTACGTATACGTATAGCGATGCTTATTATTTTCGACTTCGTCCTTCCATAACGTTTGGTTACGGAGGAATTGCGGCCGCGGCTTCGGACATGGATGTCCACACAAATACTTACTGAAATATCTATCTGCAGTGTCCATAATTTGTCCATACCTTTGATTAAACCTTTTTAACTGCTAAACTTTTGTAGTTTTTTAGCCAACAATCACTAAACTGTTAAGAGCGTGTAAGCCGTACGGCATTTCATACAAATTATCAAGTCCTTATTTTCCGAAACGACTGAACCGATTTTAATGTAACTTCACACACATAAGCAGAATACATAGGTGTAAAAAGTTAGTAGAATACATTTTCGAAATGTTTTATTTAAAAAAGATAATTGGAAATTTCTGTTTCTATGGACAATTTAAAATCGCTCTAATTTAACTGTAACACAATTTTACGAAAATGTTTTCTACTAACTTTTTAGACCTATGTATCCTGCTTATTTCTATGAAGTTTCATTTAAATCGGTTCAGTCACATCGAAAAATAAGGACTTGAAAATTTGTATGAAGTGCCGTACGGCGTACACGCTCTTAAATATCTTAAAGATTAATTGCCAGTTTCTGATTTGAGTACTTAATTGATTAGAGAACTAACCAAACTGTACTTACTTAATACAGTGCTCGCAGTTCAAAAATAAAAACTTATGTAGTGTTTGACAAGTCCTCAACCTTTCCGAAACCGTCAAATAGCTTTTAATACAGCTGAAATAGCCTTTACTAATGCGCCCTATCTCATATCTACAGAGACGGCTATGGGCGAACGCATGGACGTCCAACACTCCCCCGACACCCCGTACCTGCGCGCGCGCCGTATTGTCATGGAGATCCTGAACAAGCGCCTGTTCAAGGTCTGGCTGCAACCCGACTGCCTCTTCAACCTCACCCGCTATGCCAAGCTGCAGAAGGACAACATTGATTACACGCACAAGTTTACTGATGAGGTGGGTCGAAACTATAACCTGAATTTACATTGAGTTAGTCTAATTGTCGAGTAGACGAGCTCTTAAAACAAATGAAGCAATGGATATTGTTGTATTGACTTGACAGAATCAAACAATTTATACGACCTCGAGGCTCTAATACGAATTAACGACGTAAACATAACGGAATGGAAAATACTAGTTTTGCACATCCTGTTTCGTATATCTATGAATCATTGACTTAGTTCAAAGACTTCATTAATATCAATGGGTGGCACATCATTTATGCTTGTCATAAAAAAATATCCAAAATGCTGCCAGACAGACTGTTGTAGATAAGGGGGCGGCCATTAATAACGTGAGGCGTAGGGGAAGCCGTCGAGCCGTATATCACTCAATCTCTTGAGGGCGAGAGGGGGGTCTCGTCAAATATCATGTAATTTTTATTCCCCGCAAGAAACACTGTAAACTGCGTGAAAATTAGGTTTAAGAGCGTGTACGCCGTACGGCATTTCATACAAATTTTCAAGTCCTTATTTTTCGATATGACTGAACCGATTTTAATGAAACTTCATACCCATAAGCAGGATACATAGGTCTAAAAAATTAGTGAAAAACATTTTCGCAAAATTGTGTTACAGTTAAATTAGATTGATTTTAAATTTTCCATAGAAACAGAAATTTCCAATTATCTTTTTTTGTGGATGCCAAGCTTCACAGTTTGGCTCATCGCCGCAAGGTTGCCTGTTTGTCGGTCTTCTACAGATTGTACTTCGGTGAGTATGCCCATGAACTCCACAACCTCATCCCACCGGCCCCCTTCTACCATCGGACATCGAGACGCACTGCAGGTTACCATCCCTACCTTGTTGCTGTACCGCCAATTCGCACTAAGCGTTTCCAAACGTCTTTTATTACGCGCACAGCAAAGGAGTGTAACTCTCTGCCTGCGTCTGTTTCCGAACGCATTCAACCCTAATCTCTTCAAAGTTAGAGTAAACAGGCTTCTTGTGGGTAAGCTCGCTCCATCGTCGACTATGTTTCTGTCACCTCTGACCTAGACTAGAGTCAAGAGCAAACCCATCTTTTAGTTCTACCATAGAACTGTTTGGTAGAACAAGTGGGAACAAACGAAATAAAAAATTAAAATTAAAATTGCTTCCAAAGTCGTAAAAATTGTGTCTATAGTAAGAAGAATAAAATTCTGAAAAAATGTAGGTTTGTAGTAAAATTAATAAAAAAAACTTTCAACGGAAATTGGTTTTAAAAAGGCCTATGTTTCACTATTAAACAAATGTGCGGTCAACCTGGTACGGGAAGATTGTGGACCAAACTCCGGACACCGGATTTCAAGTATCTGTCCGGTCCGGTCGCGCACCCAGTCTAGAGTCAGGTCCGGACGTCCGGTCGGTTTGACAGAACCCTTAGTAGGTACTATAAGTTTGATAGAACGGGGGCAGTTGTTGCAATTTTTTAACGGCTTTCTTTTTTGCAGGTAGTTCGAAAAAGGCGTGTAGAATATGAAAAGAGGAAAATAAAGAATGACATCAAAGAACAACCAAGTAAGATTATCTTTTTTCAACACAAAAAAAAATATTAATGTAGAAATGGGCATTTTATTTCATTTAGTTATCTTTAATTTACTAGATTTCGAACTAAATGTTAATATACTAAATCAAATCAAATCAAATCAAATCGGGTATATTGACAGACACAAGCAAACAAATGTTTCGAGAAGCATTACAGGTTTAACTGCTGCGTAGATAAATACACATTTGTGTGAATTCTTCGTTCTAATGATTAACTATTTTATTTCTTTTGACTAAACAATAAATTTAATACAACCCAATATTAAATTATTAAAACCAATATGTAGGTACAGATAAAAGATGAAAAGTATTAAAGGGCGTCAAAAAATTCGTCCACATCGCTGTCAACAGGAATAGTACCCAGAAGGCTGGCAGCATTGCCACGTTGAATGGCAATGCTGATTCTTTGACCCAAAAATAGGCCAGCCCTCTGGTCACGAGAAGAGTCGACCAAACGCTTGGCGATGTCCCGAAAGAGGAGGTGCGCACTCGGACCCCATGGCCCTAGTGTTTCAACCCCAAACGGCTCAAACACATAGCTACCAATGAAGTTATTGTACCTATTGGCGCCGTTTGAGGTTTTCAGCACCTGCAGCAGTTGCCCCAGCACAGCCCGCCGTGCTAGGAAGATGGAATGGCTCCAGGGTGTCGACACATGTTGCATCCCACACAAAAGGCCGACCCAACTTCCAATTCATTATGGTCATACCGTCTGGTCTCTTCCCATCGTCGCGTGCTAAGCCGTTGGGTTCTAAAACGGCTGGCACCGCACGACGGATGATGTTATTAATGCTGGCGTGCCTTGCTATCTGACCTGCACTCCTACTGCACGAAAGGCCATGGTGTCCGAGGCAGCCGGCTGCTTCGCCACATTGACAGCGGTTAGGGGCCACAAAGGAGAGCCAATTAAAAACCAAAACAATTATGTAGTAAAAAAAAAACAGTTAAAAACGTAATTTAAAAAAAAAAACTAAAAAACCCGACTGCGGTAAAAAACTTAAGTTAAAAAAACACTAAAAAGCTAAGAACAAGCACTTTTAAATTTTAAAAAAGTTGGAAGCAGGCGGCGGAAGCCATTCCATTTTTAAATTTTCAAACTCAAACGGGTCCTGCCTGCTTCTACCATTTTGTTTTCTTTTTTTTATTGATATACCCAGTGTCACTCTCACAGTAAATACGAATCTAACGACACCGCTCAAACTAAAATCCATCGAGCCGTTCAGGCGGCAGAGCGTGCCAAACAATTATTCATACCTACATACTCTTGAAAAACATAACCCTCCTTCTGAAGCAGTCGGGTAAAAAGTCAGTGTACATCACAGTCTTCTCACTTCACAATGTCGCGATTTGTGTATAGTTTATCAAATATCTGGTACCTACTGACTTTTAAATAATAGTAGGTACGTTTAATATTTGCATATTTTATGCGTATAAGGAATGTTGAATGTTGAGAAAAAATGTTTAGTATGAGGTAGGTATTACGACGTCACCGTCATTCATAGTTTAACATAATCTGTATTGTTTTATGCAAATTACGATTAGGTAACTACTTTTAATTTATTATTCACGTTTGCATATTGATTTTAAGTGTTTTTAATAGGATATTTAAAAAAAAAACCTGTAGGTACTTATAATTAATATAAGTCTGAAATCGCCAACCCGTCTTGATCAAGCGTGGTGATCAATGCTCGTGCCTTCTCCGTATGAGAAGAGGCCTTTGCCCAGCAGCGGAACAGTTACATCAAGAATTTCTCTCCTGGGATCTGACAATAAGACAGGCTCGCCCCCAATGTGATTGTACTATTGATACACCTCTGCCTAACCCTTCGGCAAAAAATAGGCGTGATGTTATGTCACTCTCATCATCATCTGCCTAACCTTATCCCAACAATTTTGGTATCGGTATCCAGTCTAACCGGATGCTGCTGAATACCAGTATTTTACACGGAGCGTCTGCCTATATAACCTCCACAATGACTACAACCCATTTACTGGGTACTACAATACCCCTATGTAAGACTGATCGTACCTATTCTATTCTTATAAGATAATACGATTTTTATATTTTCAAGGCAAACTCCGCTCTGTCCTCGACTTACTTTTTGGTAGGGAAATAGAGTTCACGGACGAACAACTTCGGGAGCACATCGACTCGATCACGATCGCCGGCAACGACACCACGGCTCTTGTGATCGCGTACACCCTCGTCCTCCTTGGAATACATCGGGATGCACAGGAGAAAGTACTGCTTGAGTAAGTCAATATACAGCCATCGTTCTCCTGCCCTTATCCCAATTTATTTGTGGCGCAGCATGTCTTCTTCCATACCTACTTCTCTATTACTCGTTATCTCAGCAGTTACCTCCTCTTTAGCCATATCATCCTTAACACTGTCCATCCATCGTTTCTTTGGTCTTCCTCTACTTTTATACCCATCCACATGACTCAAAACTTCGCTCACAACAATTCAATATACAGTGTGTATCTGAAATGTGTGGTCAAAAGTACCTAATGGTGTGATGCGAACCATTCCATGGGACCAACATCGAAATCGCGAAATGATAATTAGCTGCCTCATACGTTTCGGTCGAGTAGTATTGAAATTTTAAGATTATGGTCTCATGGAGAAAGTTGATGGACATTCTTAAATTTATGACAACACCGTTCTGATACATGATGTACCTACACAAGAGACAATGTAGGCAGTAAAACATTTTTCACCCTTATGTTCTTTTTTTTTCGAGTAGCGTCAGTGGTGTTCATTTCCTCAAAGGTGGAGATGTATGGACTTGGGACATTCGAGCAAGTGTTTATAGCTCTGGATAGAACTCGAGTGTTTGGATCCTCATTTTGAATAATTATTTTTGTAGTGGTCTACTAGGATATACCTAAAACCGATGACATAAATCTCAGTCTGACCTATTTGTTGAAGATCATTTTTGTGAATCAAATCAGGCGACATAAGTTTATCTGTTTACTTATTTATTATATTCCAGGCAACAATCAATCTTCGGTACAGAAAAGCGAGGGGTTACTAAAGAAGACTTACAGAAAATGCATTATTTGGAGCGAGTCATCAAAGAGAGCATGAGGCTCTATACCGTAGTTCCGATCATCGCGAGGAATGTAGACAGAGATATCTATTTACGTAAGTTATTCTATACAAAATGGAATGAAATTATTCATTCACACATATTCATACAATCTGGTGGGTTACTATGATCTGTTAGTGCAGGAATGTTTTAGTATTATTCCGAGAGTGGGTAAGAGATGGCGCTAGATTCCCACTCGCGGAATAGTCCTAAAACATTCCTGCACTAACTGATCATGGTAACCCCCCGTTCCGTTTTCGTATGTAGGTATGCATAACGTTGCATAATATTTAGTGTTCCTATTGCCGGGACACACGCCTCCTCCAAGAGATCATGGCATGAGGGCCGGACTCCACCAAAGCGGAGACGTGCGGAGATTTGCAAAGCAGAGAGCAGAGAAGGTGTATAGAAGCTAGGTTGTATCCACCGAAGCTGTGTGGAGATGTGCAAAGCGGAGAAGAGAGATGTTCAGGAGTTAGGGTTAGGTCATCGAAACCGGTTTTTCTCGGTCCTTAAAAACCAGGAATTCCCGGGTTACAGCTTTAAAAAAAAAAACGGTTCTGTTGTATAAAGACCTGGGTTTTCGGGTTTTTCGGTTCTTTTGTTTTTTTTTTTATTATTGTCCTGTAAACCTCACACAACACGTTTGATTTTTTTTTAAACCTTTTTTTATTTTTCACTTTGACCGTGTAGCTATTGCACTTTTGTAGGAAACAACTGTTTTTTTTTTTTAACCGACGAAAAATTTCTATGTGGGGGTTCAGAATGATGTACTGAGTATGTGGTTTCCGTTTTCGCGTCGGTGTCCCTTCCACTTCTATAGTAACTTCATTCAATTTCCTTGTTAGTATCATACTACAACCTTTATGAGTGTTAATTAATAAATAAAGCAAAAGTTTATTGTTAAATAGTCATGAAAAAACTGGTCCCAAAAAATGGCCGGTTTTCGAGGCCCTAGCTAGGGTGTATCCGCCGCAAGCCGCGGACCGCACGCCTCGGCGCTGCTAACGTCTATTCTCGTTTCCGCTGTGCGCTGCTGTTCAAAGTTCAAAAAACGAACTTCTAAATTGGTGGTTTACAGCACAACACATCTCCCCTTCTCTACTCTCGTCTCGGCTTTGGTGGAGTCCGGGCCTAATGCTGGCATGATTGAAACTTCGGACAAGAAAAAATCCTGATTTTGTTCGTTGGATTAGTACCTTGAAACAGAATATGGAGAGCTCGGTATTGCTACTAGTTCAGTTCTTTAAGAACCTACAACAAAGTGTCAAAGTGATCAGTCTCTACCTTGCTAGGTCAAAAGGGAAAATTATTCTAAATCGCCAGCTTTCAAGAGTCTGGCTGGAGGACTACCGTTTTTTATTGGAAGAACTGACACACCTGTGACCAGTTCACAATGATTTCTATTATACAACTGCATTTAGAGCATTAAAGATCTTCCCTTCTTGTTAAATAAAAGTATGTGATGTACTGTTATTAACATTTCGCTCATTACAGCTACATGTGGAGTCACTTTGCCAGCGGGCTCTGGGGCCGTGATAGGATCCTTCGCAATACATCGGTCTACAGCAGCGTGGGGTCCCAAGCCTGACGAGTTTGACCCGGACAGGTTCCTGCCCGAACGATCACAGACCAGACACCCTGCTGCCTTCCAGCCCTTCAGTTATGGCGCCAGAAACTGTATCGGTACTAAATATTCAATTATGTTCAATATTCTCCTGTACTTACCTACAGCACCATGTTCTATGTTAATGAATTATTATTATAGGCATTTCTACCTACTTTATACCTGTAGGTAATAGGTAGTCCTAGTCGTGCAATCCTCAGCTGATTTTATGAAAGATCAGTTTTTGAAAATGAATCGGTGTCATAGTGGTTTACAAAAATCTGGATGAATTCTTTAAATGTCAGGACTAGACTTTTTGCAATAATGTGGCTTCCAGTCTTACTGGAAGCAGCTAAATAGTACATTTTGGGGTTCCGTAACCAAATCGCTTATAAATAGCCAAAATTATGAAAAAAAACGGCCTTCCGTACATGTAACTGGGGGTTGTAAAAAAATATCTACGTATATAACTGTGTGAGTTGTATAGCGAAAGCTCATAAAAATTATATCAAGGATTCTTAAGTTAAAGGATGAAGAGAAATTCGCTTTTAAAACATACAACGAAAGTTGTTTTCGATAAGATTTGAAATTCGTTTTTTTGAGATATGGTACTTTTTCGTGAAACTGCAACAATAACTTTGTTTTTCATTAAGATACCACGAAAACCTAATTTATTTTGACTGTTGATGTCAAAGAGGTTTAATATTGTTTATTTTTAATCATTATATTGTTTGGTGCTACGGAACCCTTTGTGCGCGAGTCCGACTCGCACTTGGCCGGTTTTTTTATTTGTATCGACTGCCGTCTTTGCGTCTGCCTGACCTCTGAACTATTTCAATAATATATTTTCAGGACGTAACTTCGGCATGCTTATAATGAAGAGTGTACTATCAAGCGTGGTCCGGTCATACAAAATAGAAGCCGATGACATCGGTCCCCTTAAAATAGAAATGCTGCTATTTCCAATCAACGGACATCAGATCAAAATCTCGAGAAGAACATCTTAATTAAGTCTAAATAAGTTAAGAATATTTACCGAGAGAACTGTACTTTAATTACTAAAATAAAGAAAAGTAGAAAGATGTGATACTTATTTTATTTTAAATCTAAAAAAGGTAGAGGTTTCGTAGGTAGATAATTATATTAGTATTTGGTTGAACTAATCAATCAAATACTAATATATCCACGAAACCTACGAAACCTTTACCTTTTTGAGAAAAAATAATGGCTTTATCTTTATAAGTACTGGGTAAAACGGGATGAATAGAAGAGTCCGCGTAGCACTGGTCACTTTCCCTCACTCGTCACTTTAGTTAATTCGACAGTATCGTCGATTCGCCACTTTCGCTGATTGGAAGTACAGTCGAGTCGGTAGAAAATTAATATACGAACAATATGTACCTATACGAACGCAATAGAAAAAAATATCTCTTAAATTAGATGAACGAATCAAAAACATTGACTTATTAACGTTAATAGAAAGATGATAAAAAGAGTGAACTAAATCAAAATCCATCTTTTAAAATTCATCCATCATTCATCATAATTTTCTACCGACTGTACTTCGAGTGACGAAGAAAAGTGTCGAAAGTGACGAATTAGGGAAAGTGTCGAGTTGACGCAACTATCGGATTCACACAAGTGTCCGATCAGTGAAAGTGACGAATCAACGATACTATCGAATTAACCACAGTGACAAGTGAGGGAAAGTGACCAGTGTTACGTGGATTCGAATAGAATCGCAGGGGTGAATCGAGACACAATTTTGATAGGAATTTTAACGTGGAATTAATATGGTAAGTATTTTAGCAACAAGGACTCTATCTTATTGACTTCATTATATTTAATTATTTAGAGGCCTTGTTGGCAACATACCATATTTATCCTACATTAAAATCTCTTTCAAAGTTTTGGCTCGATTCACCCCGTTTTACGGTACCTACCTATGAAGCAGTATACTGCGAGGTGAGTGTAACCGTCATAATATTAAACAACAACAACCCCAAATCATGAAAAAAAATTAATCATTTCATACATGTATTTCACGATTCGGTTACCTACCTATACTTATGAGTTTCTTTGGGAAACTTCTTTAATTAACATGACCGGTACCTAGACTCACCTTGTTGAAGGATCCAGGTTACTAAATCGCCACCCTGTATATGTAGATCAAGAAACACATCAAACCTCAGTTATTCCTCAAAATTAAAAACCTTACTCGAGAATCACTGGTGAGACGGGATCCAAATAATACGAACGCCTTTCGGATTTTTTTTTTAATACTTACTTACATGACAATTATAAGTATTATAAAAAAAAATAAGAGTTACCTTCTACCTTTTTTAGATTCTTGTTTTAATCCTTCTTCTAGTGTCTGGCATTGGTTCTTATGTTGTTGTTGTTGTTGTTGGTTCTGACGTTACCGTTGCCCTTAACAGCTCTTCTTCGTCACTAGTGCTGTTTTCCGGAGGTAGGGTACGCACCTCTGGAGTCACGGGGGACGTAAGAGAGAACTCTATGAGACTGTCTTCATCACTGTCAAGAACGTCGCGAGAGTCATCAACTCCACAGGTCAGGAACTTAGAGTACTTGCTTAAGTCCAAGAAGCCTACACCACACGGCCGATCCACTAGACGAGAAGTCATCATTCCCAGTGCGAAGCCGGAACAAACGATGACGGACCCTACGTCGTCCTAAAAATAATTTATTAGCGTCCATAAACTATACATTTGACATCGAGCTCGCAATCGCAACTGTACTGCGCTACAAAACAATGCCAAGGCTCAAAAACTGCCCAAATTAGCTAGAACTGGGCAGGACGTGCCTGCTGCACCCCAGACAAACTGTGGGCCCAAATAACATAGAACTGGTACCCTGACACAGTGAGGCAGGATCGTGACAAGCCACCAAGGAGATGGCTACAAACTGTGGGCCCAAGTAGCATAGAACTGGTACCCCGAGGCAGTGAGGTAGGATTGTGGCAAGCAACCAAGGAGATGGCTACAAAAGCAATCCTACTTCTGGGAGAACCCTTTGTTCACAAGTAGGATTGCTGATCAAGTTGATTAGCCAACAAACTAAATAAGCATACCTATAGGTTCCGCAGAGGACTTCTATAGGGTAATAATGAATTATGCGACCTTTTTCGTTAGGATCCGTTACTGTACACGTCAACCGGTACTAAATCACACTATTTTGGATAAATTGTAATGGTATCTATTATTCTACATGAATTACGGAGCACAGAATCAGAAGTTAGATATCTCCGTACGGTTTACTTCTGGTTCCGTGCTCTTTGTATTTGTATAAGTATGGCACTGTGACATACCTAAGCAAAGCAAATGTTTTTTTTTGTGTGGGTAAGTAAATACTGAAGTTTCTAGGCAATTCCTCTAGAGCCCCGCTGGCACAAAAACGTGCCAGTAAACAAGTATTACCGTTGAGCCCCGCTGGCACAAATTTGTGCCACCAAACCCCGACCGAATTAAAACTGTATTTGTAGTAAAAATAAGTCTTAAGACTTATTTTTACTACAAATTTGTGCCAGCGGGGCTCAACGGTAATACTTGTTTACTGGCACGTTTTTGTGCCAGCGGGGCTCTAGAGGATTTCATGATACTCCATTTTCAATTTCTATTCTATGTTGTTCGTGTGTTTTGTTGTGTATGTGTTCCATTTGCAATTTCTATGGGACCAATCAGGAAGTATATCCCTTCAGATAAAAGAAGAATTTTTAAAATCGGTTCATATATGACGAAGATATGGGGTAACAACACACAAAAAAAAATCAACCCAATTGAGAACCTCCTCCTTTTTTGAAGTCGGTTAAAAATAAATAAAGATAAACGATAATGTCTAAGAATTATGTATGTGACAATATAACGTACTTACTGGACACAAGGCTCCGAATTTCGCCGACTGAAAAAGTGGCGATTCATAATGAATTAATGAGGAACGAATTTGGCTTTTACTGCTTATGCCCACTCAATCGCAATGCCATTGATTTTTACAGTTCAACAACATTTACTGCGTTCGACATTTACGTTGTTGTTGTGTTGAGCAGACGTATTTTTTTACGATATTAGTTGCAGCTGGTCTTAATTGGGTCAAAATTTCATTAGCTATCGTTTATTAGCATTATAATCTAAAAAATATTTATTTTAACGCTGGTCCGTACCTAACTACTACCTGTAAGCCACACAAATATTTGTTCCATGCGGGAATCGAACCCGCGACACGCAGCGCCGCAACCAATCACTCAGCCTCTGCGCCAACCATGTCGTCAAAATGAATGGTTTGGACCTTTGAAATGTTATATTTGTGCTATGCACATTACACCTGCAATCATTTAAGCAAATAAGTATACCACCTAAGGGGCTTCCATAAATTACGACACACGAATTTCATGATTATTTGACCTCCCCTCCGTGTGACAGCTGGTCACATTTGTGAGACTCCCCCTCCATAGTGTGACGTCACATAATTTTCAATTTTGCATGTTCATACAGATGGAGTTGGAAATATTTTCAAGTTTTTCGTTAATAGTTCAAATTTACTTTTTAAAATACTAAGATTTTTAGATTTTTAAAATGCGACGTCACGAAATTTAGGACCCACCTACACCTTGTCATACAATTTCACATTTCGTCGACCCCCACCCGCCCCCTTAACGTGTGACGTAATTTATGGATGGCCCCTAAGAGCGGTAGGTAGGTGCCTCCCTAACAATAGCAGAAATGAGGAATAAAAATAGGCTAGTACCTACTAATAAAATTAAAAACATTACCCTGCACGTTGCTTGTTGGACACAGAGAAACTTCTCCTGATAATTAAACATCGCCAAACAGCTTTCTTTGGGTAATAAGGTGACGTCCATGCGGCGAAGCTGAATCAGCAGCGGGATCAGATAGCCCTGGAGAATGAAGAGAGCATAGGAACCAAACTATCTATAAAATACTATGAGGTAGTTCAAATTACCTATCTCTCATAGGTAGTTTCTCTAGTCTTCGTATGTTATGAAAAAACGTAAAAAAAGACTAAGTAGTGTAATGAATAACTTAGGGCTAAAATAAAAAGAATATAACAATAGTAATAAAATAAATATTATAATAACAATAAAATAATTAAAAAAAAAAAAAAAACTTTTTTTTTTTAAATAGGAACTTTGTTTTGAGACATCGGTATTACCTAAGAGTCAGGTAGGTACTGAATTCACTTGAAAAAACAACTGGCTGAAAATCTCCTACTGGCATTCCCTTTACTCAATGTGACTTTTGAAGACTAAAAAACAAATCAAAACTTTACAGGTAACTTAGTTTAACTTAACAAAGTTTAACTTACATTCCTCCTACTGCCCCATCCATAATACCTACAAGTGGTGTCCGAGTACAAGCTGATGTCTTTTGGAGTAGAAATACCATATCGAACTCGATTCATTAAGAAATCGGTGCCCACCTCGCGCTTATGAAAAGAGAATTGTTGGTTTAGAACCAGTAACGCCAGATTGTCTGTCAAGCAATCCGTCCATCGCTCAGAAGTGTTGTAACCTACGATTAATTAAAATAAGATGGTATAGTCAATCAGTTAGGTTCGATTCCTGGTTTCAATATACCTAATACAAAAAAAAAATGCAGTCTAATGCTAAGTTCTACTTTTCATAAAGTCTGATTTAACACTGAAGTGCAATCTCAAAAACTCACCCGGCCTCACATTTGCACCTCCGGGCTCCAACCAGTTACCGTATGAATTTCTTGTCTTACATACCTACGTGTTACCCTCTTTCTCCTTGTTAAGGGCAAGGAAGGGTCTACCTATTCCTATGCCGTTTATATTGAGACTACCTACTTATTTAGGGACTATAAGGCTAAGCCATCAGTCAGCCTGTCAATGAAAGCTGTTCCCGTAACTGTTGCTTGCAAATACTACATACCTTTATGAACGCAAAGATGGTGCACCATTCGGAAGGTGCCAGTATTTTCCAAAAACTTGTGTGTGCCAGCCAGTATGTTGAACTTATATCTCTCTCCGTGCACACAACTAGCTGGTGTGAGTACCACGTGAGCCTCTATCAGCACGCCCATGCAAAACATCATGGCGTGTGATAAATAATGGACCTGAATACAAAAAGTTATCGTCACAACTCAGAAGATGATAATGGATCACCTATGATACCTTTTTTACTGGATGGAAAAAAATCGTTATTTGTTTTTTCCGATAAACGAACGGAACATTCATAGAGTCGGTATGTTACTGCGCACTGGAATCTGCGGTCTTTATACGATCACAAATAATTACAATATGTCTGGGCGCAGAATCGAAGCGCCCAGAGAATGTGATCGCTGATATACTATGGTAGAGCTATGTAATAACTAAAACGAACATATCTTATTAATTCTCAGCATTAAACTCACAAAATACTAAGAGGTAGGTATAGTATGCGTAACGCTGGTCATTTTCCCTCACTCGTCAATTTAGTTAATTCGACAGTATCGTTGATTCGTCATTTTCGCTGATTGGACAGTTGTGTGAATTCGACAGTTGCGTCAACTCGACAGTTTCCATAATTCGCCACTTTCGTTGTCTTCAATTCCTCACTAAAATTGCACACACGTCTACTAATTTCAAAATTTATTGAGAAATATTTTACAATTAACTTTTTTAACCTTGTATATGGAATATTATATTATATTTATCATAAATAAGACAACAATTTATTTATGTAAGCGAACGCTATCGAAAAAAAAAAGATCTCTTATATTAGATGAGCGAATCAAAAATATTGTGGGCAAATTCATAAAAGACAGCCCCGAAAAATATACCTTTGGACGTGCTTAAATCGAATAAGACTTTTACCATTAATAGAAAGATGATAAAAAGAGTAAACTAATTCGAAATCCATCTTTTCAAATTCAAATTCAAATTTGTTTATTCGTGACACATAGGTAAAAGTAATTACTTGGTGTTATAACTAGGGTTATGTCTCACTATGTGCTGCCTTGCAAGGCGTACAATTTTAGGCGATTTTTAAAATGCATCCATCAATCATCAATTCATTTCCATTTTAATTGACACTTAGGTATTTATAAATATATACAACATTTTCTAATATATGTACGTATAATATACAAATTGCTGTTTTTAATAAGTTTTCTAGTACCTACATGTAAGAAGTATTTTTTTTTTCATATTAATATAATTTACTTTAACAATACAAATTGAAGTTTGATTTAAATTGGGATAGTGGTTCCTTACAGCAGGTTAAATTATTCACATTAACATTTTACCTATTATATTTTCCTCGAATGTACCTAACTGAAGAATCGACGAAAATGACAAATTATGGAAACTGTCGAGTTGGCGCACCTGTCGAATTCACACAACTGTCCAATCAGCGAAAATGACGAATCAACGATACTGTCGAATTATCTAAACTGACGAGTGAGGGAAAAGACCAGTGTTAAGCGGACTCGGTAGGTACATTGTAAATAACGTGATTGCTGTTTCGTCGCTATAATATGCGTACTGCGCAGAATGACGTGGCGACTTCCATGATTGCCACGACAAAATTAACAAATCAAGAACCAGCATACAGTTGTAGGACTAGATAGAAAATAATAAATAATAATATATAATTTATAAACAAACTTTTCGGTCATGTCCAACCCATGAATGTAAAGTTTCATCAAATCTAGGAGTCGAGCCTGCAAGACCTCTTTTTATAGTTCGTCTGAACTTGCACTGACTGATGACATTGGTGGTAGATAGGTATTTGTGGAATGTGATTTTCATAAAAAAATACAATGTTGTCACAATAGATCATGAACTCATAACCAGCAATCTCGAGTTTATTCAAGCTATAGACTTAAGCCAGTTATTGTAATTTACCATACTTGCGATCACCAAAATATATCTGTATGTTCGGCATGACTTGACCTTTTCTTTTCCATGTACCTTCAATAAACCCTAAGTAATTCATAATTATGTCTCAATGAAAGACTTACAATATATTGGGCTTCCGTCTCTTCCGCTGGTTCGCCAAGAAATGTTGCAGCATTTTTAAAATCCATATCCACTGTAATAATTTTAATGTTGAATCTCGTTACAATGGTTAATCATTATTGTTATTAAAATTGAAGATAATTAGGTATTCATTTTATAAAAGTGGGTATTTACACAAAGTAGCAATCCCTCCAATTTGGCCTGCACCCATTTTAAGTTTTTGAAAGTCCAACTGCTATGGATTGTTTCATACAGTTCCCGCAAACGCCAACATTCGCGAAAACTGTAAATATTGTTTTGATTAAAGGTAATCAAAACAAAAATTGTTCGAGCGTTTCAGTTTTAATTAATTTAACTTAATGCATGCTAGAGCGTAAATACGGAAATAAGTAATAACAACATTCTATGTAATCATTCCGTTTGCACGACCTAGGTCCGGTTTCCATCAACGCTGAAACGAGCAGAGGGGCACGGAAATGTGCAATATTGGACCAATAACAGCAGAGTTGAAAGACGCAATGTGGATTTCAACCAACGCGCGACGTGATTGATTCTTGCTCGCTCTCCTCGCCGCCGCTTCAGTGGAAACCTGGATTAGATGCTCAAACGCACAGTGGCGTAGCGTGGGTTTTAGATATATGGGGCGCACTCCAAAAAAAACTTTGTTTTAATGATGATAACAGCAATCAAAATGGACGATCTTGGATATCTTCTTGAGAATATCTGTCAATCGATTGTTACTTATTACTCGACTGAGGGTAATGTGTTTTATTTGTTTCTTAGTTAGTCGAACAGCCAAGGTGCATCACTACTTTCAACATGACTGACAACGTCAAAAATATGTCAAAACGTCATGCAGAGTTGCGTTTTCTGCAGAGTTAATATTTTAAGCATGAAAAAAAAATATGATAAAGAAAACCAGATTTATTATTGTGTGAAAGACAGTGATGCAACTAATTTCCTTCCTACATTATTGCGATTCTGATGTAGTTTTGCCTGACGTTTCTCATTCACGAAGAGGGATTTCGATTATTCGATTATGTTTACGTTAGTCTAACAGAATTTTAAAAACAATATTATTTAATTAATCTCAGCACTCCCACGCAAATATTGTGTATCTTTTACAATACATTTAGGTTCCTGTGATTGAGATAACATAAAACCGTACAGGATTTGTCGACGAAGTGAAACATTGTGCGACGAAACATCTATTTAATCGCGATTAGAAATATTCCATAATGAACAGTATTACTAACATATGCTTGGGTTTATTTAGTTTAGTGATTTTATTAAATGTGAAAGTGTGTCTGTCGCAGTATAATAAACCATGGAGTGAAAAATATGAAAATAATAAATGCCCCAAACTCTATCCCAAGAATTTTTTGAACTATATGCCAGTTGGTAAGTTTATACGACTCTTGTTCTTGTAATTATTATATCGCTCTATTTTAAAGTAATATAAACAATCCCAGTTCAAACTGCTTGTCATCCAATACTGAAAGCTGATGAAACAGCTGTTGACAAATGGAATATCTATTTATGCAAAAAGTCACAAAACTCAAAATCTACTTACGATAATTATTTACTTGTACAATATATTCTGAAAAATCGAAAGAAAATTGAGTTCTTTGTTTGTACTGAGTTTTATCTATAAACTATAACACTAATACACAGTATTGAAATGAAAGATATTTTCAAATGGTTAGTAACCTTTACAAGAGCTAGAGCTATAAGTTTTACCTACTAAACCCTGAAATATTTCAAACATATTTTTACTATCTCCAGGAAATCTCACTGCAGGCAACTACACAGAGAAACCAGGTCTAAAAGGTTTGAAGCAATGTGTGATGGAATGCTGTCTGTCTGAATCCTGCAACATAGTGTTCATCTACGACCTGAGGTGTTTCCATGTGGAATGTGTGAGTGATGAGCTGTGTCTCCCTCTGCAGAGGACTGGCAGCCGCAAGTGGGAGGCATCACATGTGTCCATGATACTGGTCAAACCAGTCCTACCTAATGGTAAGGCATTAATTATGCATTTCTACATTTTATACTTGTAATTAGTATTTTGAGAGTATTATAGACAGAATCCTGGACATACTCAGAAATTGCTGTAGAAAACAATGCCCTAGTTCATAAAAGTCCCTTATTAGAAACATGAAAATGACAAGGACATATAGTACTTATGAAGTATTGATGAAATATAAGATTAACATCTAATGCAATCATAAATCTTTATTTACTCATGTTATGCATGTTGGCAATTTTGTAATTTATTGACACAGCTGTTTAATGTTTCTGAGTCCTATTAGTGAAACATAACATACAATCCGTGATATTGATAAAAAATCATACAGTTATCCTTTACATGATAACAAATAGTTTAGTAATGATTTGAATGATAAGAGAATACTTTTATTGTATTGTTTCAGAAAACTGGTCAGACATATTAGATCAGTCTAGCTACAGGCCAATTAACAACAACTTTTCACCTGAAGAGGAATCAATATATTCTCCATACACAAGTCACCGCAATGATCTACTCAATGAAGATGATGATTCCAACTTCTTGTCACGTTTCATCAACAACTTGCCCACAATGGATGATGATGAAGCAAGAACCTTTGATAAGTACCGAGATAACAACGACAGTGACATGATAATGGATGCTACTAATTTTCTAGAAAAAATACCATGTGAAGTAGGTGTTGGCGACTGTCCGTTTAACTCGGAGTGTATACCTTTGGGCCTAAAATTAAGGAATGGTATTTGTAAATGTGTGCCCGGTACAGAAGAGAATGCACAAGGAGCTTGTGTTCAAACATTAAGACCATTCTCCAAAGGGCCAACCATTGATGCTATGAAAAAGAATGAAGAAGGTGAAGCAAAAAGTGATGCTCTAAAAACTGAAACTTCATCACCGAAAAGTGTTCAAACATTGACTGTTTCAATTTTATCTAAACAGGTAATTATTCCACTGATATTCTAATCTAAATAGTGCGTATTAATCACAACCGGCATGCGTGTATGACCAGATGTATCAATGTAGACGAGGCAAAAGGAGTCTTAAGGATCGTAGCAGGTGGTGTTCTGTGGTTTGTGGCTGGGAAAAGCCATGAGTTTATGTATGTATGTATTCTAATCTAATATAACATGAGGAAAATATTTTAACTTGTAATTCCCTATCCCATTAAATTGATTACAGTGTATTGATTTAGGATAATATAACAAAAATTAATCAAATGAGTATTTTGGCAATTAGAGTTGATAACAAATTGTTTACTCCAATACCGCAAGGATAATGCGTAGGTACTATACTCACATTCAGTTCCACCATATTCCGTTCGAGAATATTTGTTAAACAACAAAGCCGAGCCGAAGCAATTACTACACAAGCCGATTGACAAACTTCGTTCGAACAGTACCATCGCTGAATTACGTTCCTTTCGGCACGGCTTATTTCGAGCTAAGTCAAGCGGTTACCGAACATGTGTCCACAACACATATACTCGATTAGGCCATCATGACGACCCGAACATGGTTTTAGCACCTCTAACTAATTCATAAATGTATTTCTTAGGTACAACTGCCAGACAATGAAGTGACCTTGGCCGCATACACTATTCCTGATGAGAAAGCAACAATGAGCCATTACAACTATGTATGGACACTCGTCGACCAACCGAAAGGAGGATTTACAGGTAATAACTATAAAGGTGTTAATCATGTTCCTAGTTGTAAAAGTAATTGACCATATACAATATTACACAATGTACAGATGACAGAGGAAAACAAATTTTAATGTTATGTCGCAAATGTTAACATAACATTAATTTATGAACAATTTATACTAAGACTGCAATAACTAAGTTTCAAGTTCCTTTTTAAATATTGTAATGTGCAGTACAAAGATTGTAAATTACTTTTACATGTATTTATTGGCAGCTGAATTTTAAATAAATTCACTCATTCTCCGTTGAGCTCCTTGATTCATGAGTCGAGTTATACGTTAACTGACAAATGCTTGCACTTACTGGACAAGTCCACTCAAATCTGTGTGGTTCTTTCTTCAAAAAACCATCTCAGGGACTCATCTGCATAGTCCTCGTGTGAGTTGACCAAGATTATGATTACCTATGAGTTTTTTTCGGCTGTTTCTTATCAGAGTAGTCAGGTACGAAACACCGACCCCAACTAGTTTTAAAATAAGAGGACGTGTAAAAGTGTTTGTAAAAACCTATTTGCAAAATCAACATCATTTATTTCTAACGAAACATTAATTTTATCAACACTTGCGTTCATCACAGGAAACATGAATCAAAACGGAGCAAAAGTGACGCTAACGGATCTGACAGAAGGCCAGTACCGGTTCAAGGTGACGGTGAACGGGACTAACTCGTACGGGGAAGGTTTTGCAAATGTGACAGTACTGCCGCCCCATCGCGTCAACACTCCGCCACAAGTCGTCATCACGCCACAAACGCAGACTGTGAAACTTCCTAACACTGTTGCTGTACTTGATGGCAGCGCCAGCAAGGTGTGTAAACTCATCATCATCTCCCTGCCCTTGTCGCATTCTACTTGGGGTCGGCGCAACACGTTTTCTTCTTCCATTCTCCCCTGTCAGACGTCACGGCATCATTTACTCCTTTCTCTTTCATATCATTCCTGACACAATCCAAAAACTATTGATTTTTATTTTACCTGCCCTTGTTGCACAAACTCCCATGTTACATGAGACCCTTCACCCACCTGTTACCCGTCACTATCTTTTATAAAAATTCCTCTAAAAATTCATCCTATTCATCTATTCTTTGTTCAATCAGTGCATACTTTACTAAAACCTTGGATAGCAGAAAAACGAGGCGTTTTTAGTGTGACCTGTGCCCGCAGCATTCAATTAATCTCTTTCGATTGATGCAGACACTTCAGAACGTGATTTACTATGTATACGAGTATTCAGCATGTCAGTCATCAACATCTGCCTAGCCTTTTCCCAACTATGTTGGGGTCGGCTTCTAGTCTAACCGGGTGCAGCTGAATACCAGTATTTTACATGGAGCAATTGCCTATCTGAACTCCACAACCCAGTTAGTACTGGGTAATACGATACCCCTTGGTAAGACCGGTTGTCAGACTGTCGGGCCACTGACTACCTGTAAAGACTGTCAAAGATCTGCAAATGACAGCCGGGACAAACGGCTTAACATGCTTTCCGATGCACGGAGGAAACTCGGTATGTTATGATGGTCACCCATCCACGGGCCAACCCAGGCAAGCGCGTCTTAACCTGACGATGATATTCAGCATGTCAGTATAGTAACAAAAATGCTGATTTTCCTACCCTCATCATTTGAACCGCTGCAATTCATTCTAACTCGTTTTTTCTACAGGATGACGACGCTATCATTTCCTGGCATTGGGACCTAACATCGGGTCCGATTGGCTACCAGCCTCCATTGCAAGACGGCCCCACTTTAGTACTGAATGATCTCAAACAACCCGGCAATTATACATTTAAGCTGACAGTAGAGGACTCTGACCATGTGAAGAACTCAACAGCAGCTAATATTACTGTTTTAAATCATACGGATTATCCACCTGAAGCAAATGCAGGTGAGTCTCACGCATATTGTTTTGAAATAATGAATAAGTTGTGGTCTCGAAAACACGAGCTATTTGTACAATTATTCGTGTTTTATTAAACTATCGAGGAATATAATAAGCGCATCAAGAAATACGATTTTCTTTTCACCTCTATGGCACTTTCGCAGCTGTTGTTTCATAAAATTTATGTCATTTTCTTCAGGTCAAGACGTAATCATATATTTACCAAACAACAACTTGACATTGAACGGAAGTCTATCAACGGACGACCATGAGATCACGTCCTGGGAATGGACGAAATCTGCCGAAGATGAAAACAAAGCTGTGGACATGCAAAATACACACTCTCCTTATTTACAAGTAAGTTTTTCTCTCTCTTCACTATCATCTCTGGTTAAGCCTTTGCGAATCCAAGTCGCCGCATCTGGTTTTCTTCTAGGCTTTCTAAGGTCCAAAAGACGATTAATAAAAAAAAATTTGGGTGTCATCATGTTAAAACAAAAATAAGTTATTATTTTTGCTGTCTATTGGATCAATGATGATGATGTTAATTTAATATAGCTTTTAGGCATAAAACAAAATCCTAATATCCTTCGCGCATCAGCGCAATACAAGCTATAAGCTTGCATAAAATAACTAAGGATTGATAACCAACTTATTTCCGCTGAACGCCGCTCGCGATCATAATAATATAAAACAAATACCATAGATAAGGGTTAATGAAAAAACGAGGTTTACAATCATATCCATTCGTTGTTATCGCCACTTATCAATCTAGCGCATGGTGTGTTTAACAATGTTTCCTACTTTCATGAACATTTTTGTCTTACTCACAATATTGTTTGTACACTATTAATGTTTTTTTTTTTTTATAGTAGTTCCTGCGATCATTTTATCAAACACACTTATTATTTAATTACATCTAGGAAACCATTTGATGTTTCATAGAAATATATTCATTCAATCTTATACATTAAATATAAGTACATTTTAATTGTACTGATTGTGATGTTTTATGATTGTATCATTTTAATTGCATTTACTAAAAATCATAAAACTTTAGTGAGATCTTGGTTTATTTATAGCACTTCTAGTAAAACGTTTAAGCACCAAACGCATCTAAATAATAACTAGTACAGTCACACGCCTAAATATCTCAACAAGTTGAAACTTTGATAGACATAAAGCCGAGACCTCGTAAAATTCTCGCTAAACGATATTTGTCTTCAAATATCTCAATCTCTCGACAACGCTACACTTTGGAGCATTAATAGCCTGATTATTTTGTTGTATATTCAACCAGAAAAATCAAACTAGCGATGGGATAACCATGCCAGTTTCCATAAAACGTACCTCTTAAATTGAATCAATTTTCACCCTTTTCCAGTTGTCGAATCTATCGGAAGGCGTGTACACATTCGTGTTAAAAGTGACGGATTCTTCTGGCCAGTCTTCTACAGCAGAAGTCCATGTTTTCGTCAAACCGCCGACCAATACCCCGCCTGTAGCTGACGCACAGGCAGAAGCCGTAAGTACTGCTAACAATTTGAATAAAGATATGACCAATTTCTGATATTGACGATGGTTTGAAATTCCGTTAGGGACATAGAAAGCGCTGTTGTGTTCGCAACGTTCGTCTCATCGCCCAAAGTTGAAAAGCCAATAGCAATTCCAATACTAGTCCAATAAAGTCAAAATTTAATTCGTTAAGATTGTTCTAACATTCAGTGGTCAATCTGTTACATTAATTCGATTCATATTTGTTGAAGTGGAAAAATATGTATTAAATTGTACGTAATTATGTTTTGTAACCTGCTATTAGGCTCGTAAATCATTTATTATGAGTAAGGCAAGTTATTTAAACTAAGTAACCAGAATCAGATAACTAAAAAGCTTGGGAAATTGTTGCTGAAAAAAACAAGTACATAGTTAACTGGTACATCAGGCACCGCTGTTATGCTAAAAAGAACTTGCTGGTAAAGTTAAAGTAACGAAGGCGCTGAAGGCTAAAGTTAAATTGTGCTGAAGTAGTTAAAAACAAAGTGTAAAGCAATATGGGTACGGTAGGATGTAGAATTTGCTCAATAATAATCATTTGAACTTAAAAATCGTAGCAAGGTGGACAGTAGTATATCGGCAAATAAATATATATTTAAATACTTAGTACAGGATTAATATGCACGTCCGTCCATAATATTTCTCTTACTAACAACTGTAAATATGCCCAGAGCATCGAATGGGCTGCATACCTTCTATTGTAAACATGCATGCTGATTTACCATGAACATGGTGTATGGTAACTAATGCAAATATGTCTGATAACTTATTAATATGTTAAATTGTGGGGGAAGCGTATGGAGTATGATAAGATATTACAATCATTGCATGTCACTATCGACGATCTATACAAGTTATCACAGCGGATATCCGAAATAATGGTTCATTGTAATATTGCACAGTAAAACTTAGATTAAATAAATAATAATGAACTCTATAAAGTGGTTTACATTTTCGACTAATTTCTAACATAAATGATGGCTCTATCACAATGAACCATACGATTACTTACTGCAAATCATGAGCTTGAGTCAAAAGGCAAAGGTAATATGACTTTCATTAACACTGTTTTAAGGTTCAAATTGCAATAAAAGTCGCGCGTTCGTGAATTGCAGGAACTATAACTTCAGCAAATGAGAACTGGGTTGGGCACCTGTCCCTCCGCCGACGAGGAAGCTTTGCTTTAGATTAGCTTCGGACTGTTTCTTCACTTAAGAAACGTGCAAAAGATTATACGTCCCGTGTCAGTGAAATATACAGGGTGAAAGGGACAGCACCGCTAAGCCGGTTACCACGTGTTCAGTACACCAATCTGCCCCCCCCCACCCCCCACACAGAAAGTTCTCGTTGGTTATTTTAAAAAATCAGCTGCTCAGTACATTTTGACGTGTAGGCATTGCAGTTTTGTAGGACACAGCTGATTTTTTTTTTAATTAAACGACGAAAAATTTCTATTTGGGTTCAGAATGATGCACTGAACACATGGTCACCGGCTTAGCGCAGCTGTCCCTTCCACCCTGTATACAGGGTATTTGGTTAAACGTGGGCAATACTTTAAAGGAGTATACTCATAAATACTCGTATGAGCAAGTTTTACTATGGGACTGACTATGAAATATGATTAAAAAAGAAACTTTTGTTACCTATTTATATTGACCAATAATGTCAAAAATCGAGCCCGTGATATTATTTTCGCGTGTTCATGGTTTGTCCCATAGTAAAAGTTGTTCATCTTCATGAGTACTACACACCTTTAAAGTATTGACCACGTTTAACAAATCACCCAGTGTTGTGTACCTTAAGGTTCAATTCGGTTTGGCGAGGAATTTGCTCAAGGAAACAAGCGTCTGTCTTTGGTGGTGTTTATTGGCTACTAACTTAAAAATATTATAACATCATATTAAATACGGTCGGCGACTAGCCGCCCGCTACTTTAAAGAAACGTGGACTGTATGTTTGTTTGTACTTCTAAACCTATTGAAATGGGCTTCAACATAAGCCGCCCACCAAAGGACTATATGAGTCCTTTCAAATGAACCATAAATATGCAATTAACACTATACATGCAAAATTATCAAACACTAAATGATTGGACTATTCAGGGTTACTATCTATTGGCAGTGGGCAGAGTTTGGTCACAGTTCTCTTTACAATACTGTCACCGCTCTTGACACTATAAACTCTCGTGCACCCATCTGGTCCTGGATGTTTGCTCACAATACGTCCCAGTAACCACTTCCCTGGTGGAAGGTTATCCTGCTTGATCAAAACAATATTACCGACTTCAAACTCCTTTCCTCGTTTGAGCCATTTTGGACGTTGTTGTAGTCTAGATAAATATTCTTGTTGCCATCTAGACCAAAAATCATGCAACAACTTTTGGACATATTGCCATCGTGATAACGTATGCACCTTCAAGTTTTTTACATTTGGGCTAGGTATGACAATGGGTGCCTCTCCAATTAAAAAGTGCCCAGGTGTTAATGGCTCGATATTCACATTATCCAAATCATCTTGGGGGCATAACGGCCTCGAGTTTAAGCAACCCTCTATTTCACACAGCACTGTCGATAGCTCCTCGAAAGTTAAATTGCTGGTTAGTATCCGTTTTAAGTGATACTTCGTGGACTTTACTCCCGCTTCCCAAAGGCCGCCGAAGTTTGGGCTGTATGCAGGAATAAAATGCCATTGCGTGCCATCAGATGCAAGCTTGTCTGCGATTGGTCCAGAGAACTCTAAGCTTGCTTCCTTCCACATGGCTACCAGCTCTTTATTTGCCCCGATGAAGTTCCTGCCCTGGTCACTCCATAAATGTGCACATTTGCCTCTTCTAGCACAGAATCTTTTATATGCGCCGATGAACGCCTCTGACGTCATATCTCCAACTAGCTCCAAATGAACGGCCTTGGTAGCCATACATATGAAGATTGCTATGTATGCCTTGTGTGCCTTGACTCCTCTTCCCTTGCTCCATAGAACTTGTAATGGTCCAGCAAAGTCTACACCGGAATGCAGAAACGGTCGAGCTGGTGTCACACGAACCTTTGGCAAATCACCCATTACTTGCGTTCTTGCAGTCGCATTTTGTTTGGCACATACTAGGCATCCGTGAACATATTGTTTGACTTGTCCTTTAGCTCGCGTTATCCAATACTTAGATCTCAAAAAGTTCAACATTAATTGGATTCCTCCGTGTAAGGTTCTTGAGTGTGCATCGGCAATGATCAAAGGAGTAAGATTGTTTCTATGACCCAATATGATTGGGTGCTTTCTTTGATCCGCTATGTTAGCGTGTCTAAGGCGTCCGCCAACCCGAAGAATCTGTTTCTCATCTAAGTACGGATCTAAAGTTTTTAACGTGCTAGTTCTTTTAACCTGTTTACCCTTTCTTAGAGACTCAATGTCTTCTGCATATTCTTCGCCTTGTACGCTTTTTATGCATATGTCTAATGCAACTTCTAATTCTTCCGTTGTCAAAGCAGTATCCATGCTTTCTTTTAACATTTTGTGTTTTAAAAATCTTCTACAGAATGCAATGCTTCTAATTAATTCCTTCAATGAGTTGTATTTTTCAAATTGGTCTGTTAATCTTCTCTCATCTTCTTCGTTTTTGGTCATTGTAAAGGTTTGTATAGTTGTCTTCTTTTCTAGCTCTGTAGATATAGTTTCTGGTTTGGTAAAATGAATATTTCCCTTTAAAAGCCATTCGGGCCCTTTCCACCATAAATCGCATGTTTTTAACTCTGAAACTAGTGCACCTCTAGACGCTATATCAGCGGGGTTCTCTTGCGATTGTACGTGGTACCATTGTTCTTTCGGGACGTTGCCAGTTATTTCAACCGTTCTATTGGCAACAAAAGTCTTCCATCTGCTAGGCTCTTTTTGTAGCCAAGCAATAACTATTGAGGAATCAGTCCAAGCAAAAACATTAGCCAGTGGGATCTTCATTGCTGTTGAAATTTGTTTTAAAAGTCTTGACACCAGAACAGCTCCACACAACTCAAGTCGTGGTAACGACACTGTCTTTAACGGAGCAACACGAGTTCTTGCTGCAATCAATGATGTTTTGACTGCACCATCCAAGTAATGTACGCGACAGTACACAACAGCTGCGTATGCTCTCATCGATGCATCACTGAAACCATGAAGTTGTATGCTGTTCTTGTTTAAACTGTACGTGCCCATCCACCGGTCTATTCTAATTGCATTGACGTTGGCAATGTCGTCTCGTATAGTTTTCCACTCTTGTCTGACAGCTGAAGTAATTTCTTGATCCCAATCAACCTTAGTTTGCCAGAGCTTCTGAATCAAAATTTTTGCTTGCACGATGCATGGCGCTATCCAACCAAGCGGGTCAAAAAGCTTTTGGACATCTGACAGTATACTTCGCTTCGTCACGATCGCAGGAAGAGGAACTAGGTTTAGTTGGTATTCGAATTGATCGCTGCCTAAGTTCCATTGAACACCTAAAGCCTTTATGGTACCATCTATATTTAGATCCATACATGCATTGATAGATCTGTCGTTTTGATCTATAGATTTTAGAAAATCTGCGTTATTTGACGACCATTTTTTTAGCTGAAAGCCGCCTCGTTGTAATAAATTCTTCAAATCTTTGCTTATTTGAATGGCTTGCTCTAAATCGTCACATCCTGACATAACGTCGTCAACATACAAATCCTCTTGTAACACCCTAGCAGCTTCAGGATAGTTGGCACCTTCGTCTTTAGCAAGTTGCATAAGTGTTTTTACAGCTAAATATGGTGCTGACGCTGTACCGAAGGTAACAGTCAGGAGTCTTAAATCTTTAATGATTTCAGACGAGTCATTTCGCCACAGTATTCTCTGGTAATCAGTGTCTTCCTGGGCTACCAATATCATTCGGTACATTTTTTGTATGTCAGAAACAAAACACACTGCGTGTGTTCGCCACCTTACTATTAAGCTTCGCAAGTCATCTTGTAGAACAGGACCTGTCAGTAATTCGTCGTTTAAGGAAACTCCATTGTAACCCTTGCAAGAAGCGTCAAAAACGACGCGAGTCTTCGTGCTTTCTTTATCGTTCCTGACTACTGCGTGGTGGGGTAAGTAGACAGACTTTTTTGTATTTATTTCTTTTTCTGGTACTTCTTCTAGGTGTTTTAACTTTATGTAGTCTTCAATAACCCTTTTGTATTCCTCTTTCAGATCGGGATTTTTGTTTAGTCTTTTCTCCAGTTGCAGAAATCTGTTTAATGCTATCTCTCTTGTCTTTCCGTCGGGTGATTTTAAGTTGTCGTTTTTAAAGGGTAACTTAACTATGTAGCGTCCTTCATTGTTTCTTGTATGTGTGTTTTCATAAATTTCTTCGCATAATATTTCTTCTTTAGTAAAATTTCTTTTTGTATCGGTTTCTAACTCCCACATAGTTTTCAATAGTTCTTTCACATCGACTTGTTCATTTATCGCCATTAAACATTTTTCTTTTGTGTTTGTTTTTATGTTTATTTCACCAAATATTATCCAGCCGAGGTTGGTTCGCTGAGCTATAGGTGACCCCGGTGGACCTTTGATTAGACCATCTTGTAGTATCTTTGCATATCCCTTGACGTCTAGAAGCAGATCAATGTTTCCTGATACTCCATACTTTGGGTCTGCTAAGTCTAGATCTGCCAAGTGTGGCCATTTCCTTGTTGACCACGTATTTGCAGGTAATTGTATTGTCAAGTGCTTGGTCATCACGTAGGCTTGTATAGGTAGTGCAAAATTTGATTCCCATCGTGATAAAACTTCTATTTTCACTTCATGCTTGACAGCTACCTTCATGGATTCCATTCCAGTAATTATGCATTTAGTTACCTGCCTTTTGAGTTTTAATAGTTGTGCCGCCTTCTCACTAATAAAGCAGGCTTGTGATCCTGGATCTATGAGTGCCTTGAGCACAATGGTGTGTCCTTGTTCACTCTTTACTATCACCATTGCGGTTGCTAACATTCCTATTTCTTTCCTGGCATTGTAGTACGACGCAATCATTGTATTAACTTGCACCTTTTCTTCTACATCTGCTTGAGTTGATACTGTCGGCATTGGTTGTACAGCTTCAGATGATGCCGAGGTATCCGCCTTCTTTGTTAGATGTATCAGAGTATGATGTCGTCTTTTACACACGCGACAGGACATTGGAACACGGCATTTGAATACCGAATGTCCTGATGCCAGGCAATTATAACAGAGCTTGTTATTCTTTACACAATCAATGCGTTCTGAAGGTTGCATCTTCGCAAATAATTTGCAGTGAGACAGGGTATGATTTTCCTTACACATTATACAAGTGTTTTCCTTTTCATTAGTTGAAACATGGAATGTACCGCGTTCTTTAGAAGGTTTTTCTCGCGTTGCTGAAGTTGAAGAGGGTGTAATCAATTCTAATGCACGAAATTTGCCATTTAGGAATGTCTTCAACTCATCCCACGTAGGTAGATCCTCAGAATTGCCTTTGTAGGCGTACTCTTCCCAGTCCTTGTGAGACTCCGGGTCCAGCTTCTGCACGACCAGAAATATGATTATAGGATCCCAGGAGTCGGTGTTCACGTTGGAGTTTTTAAGGCTGTCTAAAATTTCAGAAGTTGTATCCAAAATTGACTTCAATTGACTGGCCGATTGAGCATTCGCCTTTTTTTGGTAAACTAATCTCTTCAACATTAAATTAACTATCAATCTTCTATTGCCGTAACGATTCTTCAATGTTTCCCATGCTTGTAAATAGTTACTTTCAGTTACTTGTATATGTTTAAGTAGGATTGCTGCTTCACCGCTGATGCTAGTCTTCAAATAATGCAATTTTTGAACGTTGCTTAGTGACTTGTTCTCATGCACTAACGAAATATATAAATCTTTGAACGCAGGCCAGTCTTCATAGGTTCCAGAAAACACAGGTATCGTTATACTTGGGAGTCTCACCTGTGTTTGTTGGTTATCTTCGTCCGCGTTGTCGACGTTCATCGTTTGTGATGGCTTCGGTGTTACCTTTTCTAACATATCGCGTAATTCACCCAACAAACACAAATAAAGATCTTCATAAATAAAAAACTCTTCATTAACGAAATACGACAACAAACTACGTTTATCTCTCGGCGTCATCCTTGCTAAGTCTTGATGCGCACCGGTGAATGTTTTCCAGTATTCTTCGAGGCACTGAATTCTAGATTGAATGTATCCTTTCGTCAAACGCTGTTTAGGACATTTTCGTAAGTTTATTTGTGTTTTCTTCAGTAACTCCGCCGTATCTTCTAATATACCAAGGGCTTCTTCGGCCGTCTTAGACATATTTCACTGTTATTGGCGTAAATCTTCAATATTATACACAAATACGATGCAAAACTTGAGTAACAACGTTTTTTTTGTTCAAATAACTGCTAATGACTTTGTTTACACTTAACGATTCACTCGCCGGCTTCTTATCTCTGATGGAATGTTGTTTTTTTCTATATAAACTTCACTAATGATCCGGCTCGATTATGACCATTATGTTGTGTACCTTAAGGTTCAATTCGGTTTGGCGAGGAATTTGCTCAAGGAAACAAGCGTCTGTCTTTGGTGGTGTTTATTGGCTACTAACTTAAAAATATTATAACATCATATTAAATACGGTCGGCGACTAGCCGCCCGCTACTTTAAAGAAACGTGGACTGTATGTTTGTTTGTACTTCTAAACCTATTGAAATGGGCTTCAACACCCAGTATATTAATAATTAGTCGCTGACCGTAAACACCGATGACAAAAAAACAAACTCATTGCTATCGCTACTCGCTAATTACCTGCAGTGGGACAGTTGCCTCAATTGTAATGAAATATACTTGCAGTTCATATCACTACCTCAAACGTGGATCATCCTGAATGGTTCGGCATCGCACGATGACCATAGGATAGTCGCGTACACCTGGCGTTGTCTATCCGGTCCCACTAACTCTAACATTGTCAATTTTAACGAGTCCGTGGCCAATGCCACTGGGCTCACGAAGGGGCAATACGTGTTCTCCCTGACTGTACTCGACGATAACGGGAACTCTGCATCTGTTAATGTCACCGTCACAGTCACTCAAAGTAAGTGTGTACATACATTATAATTTTCTTGTAAAATCACTGTTGAATCTGTTGCACAAATGCACATTTTATTATTAGGTCGTAAGGGTTGAGATTTCTGTACAGCTTTGTTGTTAATTTTAAATTCTAAAATACGCAATGCACACTCCCAAATCGACCTAATGTAAAAATCTGCATTGTGCAATCTTAAATTATGTCTGCATTAAATATTGCATGCGTTTGAATGAACTTTTTGATGGGATATACTAATAATATTCTTTAATGTCGTGTGTGTTTAACCTTTTGAACGCCATTGTCGCCTATACGTGACAAGCGAGCGCGTGCCCTGTACGCCAACGACACAAATGTGTGACAAAAAATGCGATGCACTATAACACGAAATAAACAATAAAATCATTACTTTTGTGTGTTTTTATTTGTATACCTTAAATATTGTAGCTCTTGTCTTGTCTCTTTAATAATATTGTTTCTTGATAAAGTTTTAGAATCCCTATTCTTTTTGAAGGTACTTTTTTTGTATGCTGTGAAATTGTGGCTTGGCGTGGAGGGCACGCGCGTGTGTTTATGCTCTGGCGTTCAAAAGGTTAAGTAGGTTTGTCTGACTGTATACACACAGGTTGCATTTTGCCATCGCGCGGCAATTATTCCAATTTGATTGCTGAGCACGAGGTCTTGGCTTCGATTCCCAAGTTGGGCAAAGTGTTATTGGGTTTTCCTTCAGGAATTTCAGTTGAAGCCACGAAGACTGGATTTGTGCCTGGTTGATGGCATTAGGCTCGTCCCCTATTACATGGGACTTAAACATAACTGACGAAATGTGTGTGTGCAATTAGGGTACACCTCTGCCTAACCCTTCGGGGATTCCAGGCGTGTAGTCATATAAAAAGACATGAGTGACATGACGTGCGCTCGGGAATTGCATTATCTGTACCTTCCTTTTCCACTAGTAGAACGAATCAATGCAGCATTTATAGCTCTTCAAAGAAGTACTGCAAACTAGCAAATTATTGCGCTTCGGTACCTAATTTTCGTGTTTCCGAACTAAATCGAGCATCACAAAGCTTTGCAAGTTTTGCACCGCCCTGCTCTGCTGTACTTACGCGTTTATATGAAGTTTTCTTACTGTCGGGTAACCTACACCAATCGCCAATCTCGTCTTTTGACTCTCAAAAGTTTTTATGGAATTTCATCTCTATGCAATACAGATTAACAACTCTTTATTAATCTGAATTTTTTTATCCATGGTAATGTAAAATTGGCAACATACTTCCATGGTTGTAACGGCTCTATATTAGATCGCTTCATCGCGCGTTTGTATTTCATTTGATATACGATGATTGCCGAAGCGCATACTTTTCTTGGTAAATGTGTACTAATATACCTTCATCTGTTTTTTCTCTATAAAACCCATTCTACCTACAGACAAGAACAGTCCTCCGAAGGCGGACGCAGGCGGCGACTTAGTACTGAACCTGCCGGTGTCCGTTTTGATACTGAACGGATCCAAGTCCTCGGACGACTTCCGTATTGTCTCGTGGAAGTGGAGTCGCTCGCCGTCCGGACTTGCCGCCGGGACGGTTATACTGAACTCTGATACTCAACCAGTGCTTATGGTAAGTGACAGGATTTTTAAAAAGAATTTGTTGCTGAGCAAAAGCTTTTAGTGAATGATTTCGACGCCCATTAGACCGTAAACTGGCCTTAAAGTTTATTAACGCTTCAAAAGAACGATATTAGCATATAGTGTTTCCAAAATGTATAATTCTGGCCAAAACTAAATCATATGAACATGTTTTCAGCTAACAAACATAGAAGCAGGACGATACGTCTACGAGCTCACAGTGACGGACGATCAAGGGGAGTCAGACAAAGATACAGTGAGCGTCCAAGTGAAGCCAGACCCTCTCGAGATGAACCTCATGGAGTTGACCCTGAATATCCCCATATCGACCTTCACGCAGAGCCAACTCGACTCGCTAGTACAAAAGATGACGCTACTACTCAAAGATGATATTCGAGTGAACGTTACCGAAGTTCATGGGCAAATTGATTCCGGAAATACGCAGTTGATTTTCTTCCTTTCTGAACAGGTGACGAATACTTGGCTTTCATTCTGGTCCTTTTTAAATATTGTTATTTAAAAGCGTGCCTTATGTTTTCCGAAACATTCAAAATGATGACAGCTCACGTTCCGAATTCTAAAGATTGTAATCCAGATAGCAGAACTACCTAACCTAAGCACATGTTTGTATGATGTTCGCAGTTCAAAGCAGTAGAGGGCGTGCGGGCACTATCCCTAGTGCGCGGCGCGAGTGGCGGCTGGGAGGCGTGGGGGGGCGGCTCCGTGCGCTCTCTGCGCTGCCTCAGCGCCTGCTCCGGCCGCGGCGTGTGCGACCACGCCACGCGCACGTGCCGCTGCGACGCCTTCTGGATGCAGAGCCTGCTGGCCATGCTAGACCCCGACGCGCAGCCCGACTGCGGTAAGTACGCTGCCTCAGCGCCTGCTCCGGCCGCGGCGTGTGCGACCACGCCACGCGCACGTGCCGCTGCGACGCCTTCTGGATGCAGAGCCTGCTGGCCATGCTAGACCCCGACGCGCAGCCCGACTGCGGTAAGTACGCTGCCTCAGCGCCTGCTCCGGCCGCGGCGTGTGCGACCACGCCACGCGCACGTGCCGCTGCGACGCCTTCTGGATGCAGAGCCTGCTGGCCATGCTAGACCCCGACGCGCAGCCCGACTGCGGTAAGTACGCTGCCTCAGCGCCTGCTCCGGCCGCGGCGTGTGCGACCACGCCACGCGCACGTGCCGCTGCGACGCCTTCTGGATGCAGAGCCTGCTGGCCATGCTAGACCCCGACGCGCAGCCCGACTGCGGTAAGTACGCTGCCTCAGCGCCTGCTCCGGCCGCGGCGTGTGCGACCACGCCACGCGCACGTGCCGCTGCGACGCCTTCTGGATGCAGAGCCTGCTGGCCATGCTAGACCCCGACGCGCAGCCCGACTGCGGTAAGTACGCTGCCTCAGCGCCTGCTCCGGCCGCGGCGTGTGCGACCACGCCACGCGCACGTGCCGCTGCGACGCCTTCTGGATGCAGAGCCTGCTGGCCATGCTAGACCCCGACGCGCAGCCCGACTGCGGTAAGTACGCTGCCTCAGCGCCTGCTCCGGCCGCGGCGTGTGCGACCACGCCACGCGCACGTGCCGCTGCGACGCCTTCTGGATGCAGAGCCTGCTGGCCATGCTAGACCCCGACGCGCAGCCCGACTGCGGTAAGTACGCTGCCTCAGCGCCTGCTCCGGCCGCGGCGTGTGCGACCACGCCACGCGCACGTGCCGCTGCGACGCCTTCTGGATGCAGAGCCTGCTGGCCATGCTAGACCCCGACGCGCAGCCCGACTGCGGTAAGTACGCTGCCTCAGCGCCTGCTCCGGCCGCGGCGTGTGCGACCACGCCACGCGCACGTGCCGCTGCGACGCCTTCTGGATGCAGAGCCTGCTGGCCATGCTAGACCCCGACGCGCAGCCCGACTGCGGTAAGTACGCTGCCTCAGCGCCTGCTCCGGCCGCGGCGTGTGCGACCACGCGGAGAAGAGTACGCTACTCCAGTTATCTAGTGTCCAAGATAGGCAATTTCTAGCGAACCTCAATCGAGCAATCCGGTGCTCACGAAGTAACTTGGAGGCCCGCGCTGGTCGTCGACTGCGTATATCAGCCGCTAAAAGCTTCCTCACTGTCCATGGGCTAACTTGAGCTTCTCGTACCTCTTCAAGGTTTCTATTGAGGTCTATGTAACTGCATTTGCGCTTCCTGAGCGTCTGAGTCACTAAAAGCGGTCGTCTCGTGGTTGTGTGCAACGTTTTCTCCCAAAACCTTGCCTTCTCTGAATGGAACCTGTCTCTTGGTATCGAGTTCTGGTTCTTTAGACGGTTGAACGGCTCACGTTTAACCGCTGTGAGACGTAACATTGGCTACACCCCTCTTCCAGCAGCGCTATAATTTTACTAGCTCTTATTGCTTTTTCTGCCATTGCAATCGACATAAAGATATCTGTTTTAAGTCACAATTTTTTTTTTTCTCAACACAATATAACTTATACATTAGAAAGGTATCAATACAAAGTACGTAACATCAATTATTATACTGTGGGAGACTGGTGCCTAAACTAGACGTGAGGTCTGTATTTCAGGACACCAGGTATCCACCCCTTGGGTAGTGCTTACATTTTAAAGTTATGCACAATAAATTAATGCGGTAAGAATTAACAAGAAGCATAAGCTTTTATGATTAAATATAAAAATAAACTAAAGAACAAAAGAAACGGAAAATAGTTACAAATTATTCACAATTATTGGTGCACGGTGTTAGATGTTTAGTAGGTAATTGCATGATTGTATGTCTGTGAGTGAGTGAGGAGTATGTGTGAGTGTATGTGTGGGTGTATGTGTGGGTGGATGTGTTGGGGAGGGGAGGGGGGTGAATAGAATGGGTTAAATAGGCTATTATGGGACAGCAAGCAGTTTTTCTGTTTCTTCATAATTTAACTCCCGGAGCCAATTGTTTAGTTTAATTATGCATTGGTTTTTGGAGAGATTAAAAATTGGGAGTATCCTATTTATTTTATTATAAAGAAAGCAACCAAGGTAGCAAAATAATCGTTGGGAGGAGGTAGTCGAGAGCCGGATGTGATGGCGGACAATGGGATCGAATCGTCTACTTCTGTGAGAGGAGAGTGGGTGGCTGAAGGTAGTGAGGCCATGCTGTTTTATAACTGTTTGCAATATGAACAGCTGACGTTAGCAAAACTGTTAGCACTTTTGCTTCCCTGTATAACATAACCGTTGGATATCGGAAAGGTCGGAATAAGGATACTTTCAGAATGGCTCTCTGTGCTCGTTCAAGCTCTAAAATAGCGTTTTTTGTTGAACCGCCCCAGGACGTTAAGCAGTAAGTTAGTAGAGACTGGGCGAGAGCTAGGTAAACCGATTTCCTTAACTTCTCGTCAGCCACATGTCTTAGGTTTTTGAAGACATATAATATATAAGTTTACGTAGTCTACCGCTAAGGGTATTGATATGCTTTTTGAAGCTTAGGGTGCTATAAATAGTTACCCCTAGGTACTTTGCACTGTCTGTTTTCTGGATACGGGTGGTGCAGGTGCAATTATGTGTATTTTGTTTGGAACATGTGTGGGCTACTATAGAGTACAACGAGTTCAAGTGTGTGGTTGACGCATTATTCTTCAGAAAGAAGGGCATGTATACTGTTTTTTCCGCGTTTAGAGTGAGGACATTATTACGCAACCACTCCATCACGACATCGAAACCCGCCTGAGCTTGCATGTATACATCGTGCCATGTACTAGTCTCTGCGTCTCTAGTAGGTCTGCGAAGGTTATAATTTTACCTTTGGGAAGATTGAGCACGCCCAGCTCATTAATGTATATTAGGAAGAGTGTCGGGGCTAATACGCTGCCCTGTGGCACGCCGTAGGTGACATTGCGTTCTTCACTGATGGCATCGCCCATCTTAACGCACTGGGTACGCTCACTCAGGTAGTCCTTAAAGAGTTTGAGTTGAACATCTCTGATTCCGATGCTTTCCATCTTACGAATAAGAGTAGGGATAGACACCGTGTCAAAAGCTTTAGCAAGATCTAGGAAAATACCCAATACTTTCTTTCCATCGTCCAGGTCTGTGATGACAAAATTGGTCAGATCGTGAACTGCATCGGCCGTGGATTTGTCAGCCCTGAAACCATATTGTGAGGGTGAAAGGATGTTAAACTTCTCCAAGTAATCCACGAGCCTATTGTTCATGATCCGCTCCAGAATTTTGGACAGAATAGGGAGGACTGCTATAGGTCTATAGTTGTTGACACGGCATCCATGCCCACCCTTAAATGTATTATGGCTTTTTTGAATGATTTAGGAAATTGCCCAGATGAAAGTGCAAGGTTGCAGATATACGTGAGGGGTGGTACTACAACGTCAATGTGTTTTTTTAGGAGACCGCTTGATATTCTGTCACACCCCGCGGCAGTGTCACTACGTAGGGACGTTAATAGTTTGGCAACTTCCTTGGCATCAGTGGGTAACAGAACCATAGATTTGGCGACCTCCTGACTGACGGTATTATGTGCGTTATTTGAAGACCTATCGGATATTTTTTCCGCGAGATTCTTGCCGATTTCAGCGAAGAATTAATTGGCTGTGTTGACCGACTCCTGAGGAGTAGCAAACGAATTTAATAAATCTGATGTGTTGTCTTTCTTTTTGGTTCTGTTTGTAATTGTATTTATTGCTTCCCAGAGAAGTTAGTTTTGGTAACCTTTTAACCGCAAACCCGCGAAAAGTAAGTAAAAATCACAAAACTGAAAAAGGGATTATTATTTTTAAAAACAAAAGTTTCGAATTTGGTATTAACTTTTTTTCATACCCAGACTCTTTATTAAGTGCCAGTTACATAGTTTGGCTATTGAAACCTCTTTAGAACACAACCGCCCGGTTTTTTTTTTTTGCAAAGGAGCTTATAAGCCCATTTATAGACATGCAGATCACGAGCGCGAATCTTGACTCTTATTAGATGGTAATTGAGCACAGAGAGTAATTATTCCCACTTTGGAGATCGTTCATTCGAAAGTATTTTTTTTTTCCTTTTTCTACTCCTCTACTTTTATATAAACATTAAAATATAAACATTTTTTATTTTTATATAAACATTATTATTATTTATACAAACAAAAGTCTAATATAAGTACATACAATAATTAACTCTGAAAAAGTCTATGCTCTATGGCCCAAAAAAGCAATGTGTACAAAGTGTTTACTGTACGGATATGTTGCCAAAAAAACATTGTTTGGTAGGTGCCACAGATAACTATATACAGTTTAGGTATGGTTAGGTTCATAAATACGTAATACTTACTGTAGTACATACTTATTACTTCCGTGTTTAAATCAAAATAAACATCTTAATGTCAACTTTAAAAAAAAAGTAATTAAAAAAACAAAAACCCGACTGCGGTAAAAAAACTCAAGTTAAAAAAACACTAAAAAGCTAAGAACAAGCACATTTTAAATTTAAAAAAGTTGGAAGCAGGCGGGAAAATATAAAAATGGAATGGCTCCCGCCAGCTTCCAACTTTTTTTAAATTTAAAATGTGCTAATTACTTTTTTTTATTTCCAGCTTTTTAGTTTACAAATAAGAAAGATTTCGCAGACGATTAGCTAAACTAATTTTTACCGCCTTCACCGCCTGAAGGTACTCTCAGCTTATGTTGTGTTCTGATTCAAAATTTATACCCGGTGTCACTTTCACAATTAATACGAATCTAACGACACATTTGAAGCTAAAATCCATCGAGCCGTTCAGGCTGCAGAGCGTGCCAAACATTTGAATTTGGCGCCAAAAATCCGCCATTTTGTTATTTTTTTTTTATTGTGATAATTATACCCAGTGTCACTCACAGTAAATACGAATCTAACGACACCTCTCAAGCTAAAATCCGTCGAGCCGTTCAGACCGCAGAGCGTGCCAAACAATTATACATATATATATACTTCAAACATACTCTCGAAAAACATAACCCTCCTTCTGGCGCAGTCGGGTAAAAAAACTTTGATGCTGGCAGATATATTCTGTAATATTCACATGTCCCGCGTTGGCTGTATGGGCCGTGTATCCTTATACTCACCAAAGATAAGTATACATTTCCCGCCACTTTCCCGCGCGTTCATCTAAATCTAAGCCGAGATTGGAAAGCTTTTGTTTGATTTTTATTTAAAAACAGTTAAAAGTATAATATAAAAAGTAAAAATGGATGACGAACTATTAAATTCTACACCGGAAGATATTTCAACAGTAGCTCGAGAAGTTACAGAAAAGCTACCAACAAATCTAGAAGCCTAAACCTGCCTATATAATAAGGCCTATGATAATTTCATGGCGTCATAAAATTTTTCTTTGTTTAATTTTTGTTTCATTTAAAATTACCTAGTCGTAGAAAAAGTATTGTATGCAACGTTGTATAACTAGGTCAAAAAACGCTCGTGGCGTCTCTCATTGCGATGTTCGCCTGCGGCTCACATCGCAACCCACGCCACTCACGTTTTTTGACCCTTCCTATACAATACTTAATACTGTTGCATAAAATACTATTTTAATGAGTGTGATACGTGACTTAGAAAAGTGTAACACCGAATAACACGTCCCCGTAAGTTTACGCATACGAAACACTTAACAACGAATGCACGCTACCTCGAAAAACTTAACGCCGTAGCCATGCGATCTCGAATAACTAAATCTCTAATTCACCTATTCGAAACACTTAACAAAGAATGCACGCTACCACTAAAAACTGAACACCGTAGCCATGCGATCTCGAATAACTAAACCTCTAAAAGTCATCGTAAACAGTCTTTATTCATAGAACAATCAACTACATAGAGAAAAAAAAAGTCATAATTATGTAACATAACCAAATCAATCGTTATTCCATGACAATCGAACATTAAAAAAAAACTTGAAAAAAATCAATTAACGTTTAAAGTAGCACAAGTATGCAAGACCATCTAAAAATGTGGTTAAGTCCATTGTTTCCTTTTTTTCCAAATGTTTTTTAATTTTTTCTTCCCTATTTTCTTTTTTCTTTGCTCTTTTGGTTTCTTGAGACTGTGAATTTAATTTTTCAACTATTAATTCTGTATGTTTTTGTTCCTTGTTTAATTCTTCAATGGTCTTATATAAATTCCATTTCTTTCTGCCCAATAGGGTGTTCTAGCGGTGGTGCCATGATTCCACCTCATTTTGTGTGATTGGAACAGTGGTCCCTATCGAGCTATTTACCGACCAGATGTTAGGTGGAAACAAAGGAGGCACTTTTTGCAAGTTTGCCTTTAATGTTTCGAGGTTTTGAGTAGTCCTTTTCTTATAAGTACCATTGACGTAGTATTTGGAAAACCAATCAGTGACTTTCACTGCATCCTTGGGTAATACTTTTTCTATTTGAAAAATTAAATTCACAGTCTCAAGAAACCAAAAGAGCAAAGAAAAAAGAAAATAGGGAAGAAAAAATTAAAAAACATTTGAAAAAAAAGGAAACAATGGACTTAACCACATTTTTAGATGGTCTTGCATACTTGTGCTACTTTAAACGTTAATTGATTTTTTTTAAGTTTTTTTTTTAATGTTCGATTGTCATGGAATAACGATTGATTTGGTTATGTTACATAATTATGACTTTTTTTTTCTCTATGTAGTTGATTGTTCTATGAATAAAGACTGTTTACGATGACTTTTAGAGGTTTAGTTATTCGAGATCGCATGGCTACGGTGTTCAGTTTTTAGTGGTAGCGTGCATTCTTTGTTAAGTGTTTCGAATAGGTGAATTAGAGATTTAGTTATTCGAGATCGCATGGCTACGGCGTTAAGTTTTTCGAGGTAGCGTGCATTCGTTGTTAAGTGTTTCGTATGCGTAAACTTACGGGGACGTGTTATTCGGTGTTACACTTTTCTAAGTCACGTATCACACTCTATTTTAATCTTGCGATCGGTTGTAAACCTTTAGCAGATTTTTTGTGCGGTTATTGACTGTAAAAGTAATATGCATACATTTTTTCTCATTTATGGATTGTGTAGTCACCTGTTTTTTTGTTGGTGTAGTGTTCGCTTTAACCTACCGTACAAGAAAATTTAGACGCTTCTCATAAGTGACGCTAAGTCCGCATTCGTGTGACGTTATCAATAGAAGCTTTAACATGGTAAGTTGTATACCAGACTGGTCGGTGGTGTACGCGAGCCTGGGCGGCGTGGCGGCGCTGCTGGCGCTGGGCGCGTGCGGCTGCGCGGGCGCGCGCGCGCTGCGCCGGGCCTGCGCGCCGCGCAAGCCGCGCGCGCGCCCCAAGTACCGCCTGCTGCCGCTCGCCGACAACGAGGAGAAACCATGTAAATATTGTACGACCAATAACAAAACTTTTTACTTTTATCACCTTCATCATTCTTCATCTTTCTAAGCTTATCATGGACATCACTGACATTGGTGAAGGTAAAACGACGTGAGGAAACCTGGGCTAAGAGTTGATATAGTTATTTATCTGAAATCGCCAACCCGCCTTGAGCAATCTTGATGATCGATGCTTGTTCCTTGTCTGTATGAGAGGCATTTGCTCTGCAGTGGGACAGTAATACGCTGCTAGTATATTATTCATTCACAGCCCAACCTTCACTCTCTGCTGAGTAAAGGCCTTTCTTGGCTTGTTCTAATCTCCACGTTTCTTTGCTAGCCTCGTCCATGTGTTCGAGGACTAGGTAAGAATTTTACTCCGTCACCCGCAATTGCAACAATGTTGTCTGTCCATCTGGTCTCCGGTATTTATTTAACTATATTTGCTTTATGAGCTCTTTGAGAACAGATAGGAAGCGCGATGATTTATTAGCAGTATTATTTTGATCTGCTCTAATCTGCATTTTTATACGACGTAAAATCTCTAAAGAGGATGACATAGCATTCGTAGGCAAGATTGGGACCATATAGAGCTGTATCGTAGATCAATCGTTCTTAAACACTAATCAATAAACGTTACAGTACCTACTACAACTTACAACAGCTAGTTGCTATTAATGTCATATGCATCGCACCAACCGACTCAAGTGTTCTGGAAGGAGTCAATACTTATTGACGCACATCGAAACAAACTTTTTCACTTTTTTGTTGGTAGAAGGACTAGTATGGTGAACGGGTTCTTTCGACCAATACTGCTCACATTCTTCTCTTCATTTTGCAGTCACGAGTAAAGACGTATCAGAAAGCGAGACAGATTCGGACGTACTGTTCGAAACGAAAAGTAAGACGACGACGTTTGGAACCCGAGCCATGAACGGCGAGGCGTCGCAGGGCAACGGCTGGAAGAAGAACGGCCACTTCAAGACTTCACGCAAAGTGAAGACGTAGCTCATCGCCGTACGCCTGAGCTGCCTACGTATTCAGTCGGGTTTTGGTCACTGTAAGTAATAACTTACAATTCTCCCACACTGAAACTACACGGACATTTCATAAAGACACATTGCCATTCCAATTTGTTTGTGTATAATATTGTGACTCCAGATAGTTTAGAACGAATGAGTAAATTGTAATCGCCTAAATCATCATTCATGTTTAGATGTTAAGAAAGCCATTGTTTCACATTAAATAAGTGACCGGAAGGTTACGTACAGAAAAAGAAACAAACTCCTTATTTATATGTAATTTATTATACTAGCACCGCGTTTGCATGCTAAGTAATGCTAGACGTAGCACAGGCCATGTAGTATTGCGACCACTTCAGCTAAGCAGTACTTCCCGGTAAACAGAAACTGAATGTATATCTTCTTATTCCGATAACAGCACCAATAGAAGATTCGGAAAAATCATAAATATTTCGGTCCTTTATACGTCTTGACAAACATAACTATAAGTATGAAATAGTTTTTCCAAATATATCTTAAAATGGCACCTTACTATGTACTAACAGCGTTTTAACTTTTGTGCAACTAATATTCGCTGTATCCATTTTCTATAACACTCCAATCATCATACAAATGGCTATGAATAAATTGTATACATAATACCATAGATTGTAGCATCTAGATTAGAATAGGTTTTTTACTTGTAAACGTTACATGAAGAGGGTTACTATATGCTAGAAGTAGTTTTATTTATTTGCGTATTTGTTCTTGAGTCTGAGAGATATGAGCACATTGCAAGCACAAAGTCTATATACAAGTAATTAAATAAGTATTTTGCAAGATAGAAACCCTATATTTTGTATTAAAATTGAATCGGATTCAAATGTCTAAAATTGTTATTAGTCGGAATGTTACCTGAATCTCAGGTATTAAATCATTTGTAAATCTATTAAAGTAGTGATGTATTCCATAGGAATTATATAAAAAGATTCTTTAGAAGTAGGCTTAAGGATAATTTTATTTACATACCTTAATTATGCGTGAATAATGGGACAGTAAGTTGTAAGAAAGATTATTTGTATTTTTTATGTAATTTATTTCTTTTATTAATTTATTCATATCGATATGTAATATCATTCGAATGTGTATTGTTCATTGGAGCCATTTGCTTATGGTGTTACGGAAACTTGCGCAATTTTTCTTGCATTTTGCACAATTACATCAGGATATAGCAAAAAAAAAAATGTAAGAACATTTTCGAGGACTAATTTAGTGCAAATTACATATTTTATAAATAAGACATGTTTTTATGACCCGCTGCAGTAATCAGAAGTTTCACAGGATTGTATAAATTCTGTGAAACTTATAATTTTTACACAGCGGTGCCCAAAGTATCTCGAAATAACTTGTCCAATGTCTCGCCATAAAATCAGATTTGCCTTATTTTAAATATTATAATAAGTATAGTATTGTTACAGTTATTGTACTCGTTGTATTGTAATTAATTATTAAGGCGTCATCATAATATGGCAAGACGTTAAAGTGTGACCAGTTTTTTGGTATAATTTTCTTAACTGAATAATCTAGTCGTGATAAGTGATAATATTATAGAGATTAGTACACTTTTGCGTATGTATTGTTTATGTATCATATTTTTACTGTGATTTTGACAAGTATTTTATTATTTGAGTGTACTTAAGTGGTTCAGAAATAAATTCGCATTTATGCTTTAAAGTCGTTTGTTATTGCATGATAATTATTATTTAATTCTTAGTGGCGATAGCATCTGACCTCAATTCCTAGTTATGGAGGGAACTAGTAATGATAATATGCCTATTGTGTAAGAATCCATGATGACATGCAACCTGCTAGCAGATAGGTACTTATTTGCATTGAATGCCTCAATAAAACGCGCAATTCTGTTATAAACAATTTATTTAATATAAAATTTATTGCTTTCTTATCGTTAGTGATCGGTCGCTAAAGTTCATTCGTACATAAGTGATTGAACACTTCATTGATTATTTTAGGCAAAATAGGCACTCGACCACAATAAGTAGGCACCAAAGGGCAAACAAAAGTGCACACTATACTATTTTCTTGCTTCCATATTAGTTGCTAAGTCGCAAATCACGAGCGCTTGTCATGTGACTTATGACTTTTATGTCATTGATATTAGGTTTAAATTGCATCTATTGACGCACGGTCGTGAAATGCTGCAACTTCAACTCGCCGATCTAAGGCGAGTTAATCATTGCCAAAGAAATTATGTAGGCAGACATATCGAAATCTTAGCTATTTCTCTCAAGAAATTATTAAATTCACACGTAAATACAAGTCATATGGAAGTTTATAAGATGTTTCATTTCCCTTTACCCCGCGCACAGGCGTGCTTAATTCTAGAGAGAATGAGCGCATTACCAATCGCTTGATCAAAACGGTGCGGTCAATGGCAAAGTCTACACTTCTACTATTAAAATTTTGAGACTAGCAAATGCTAATAGAAAGCTCATATAACATGCAATCAATTTTTTTATATAAATTATTTAAAACCTGTTTCAACGAAGTTTTTATATTTTACCAGAAATATAATTTAATTCAATAAAAATTACACTATTTGGTAATTTGCAATAATAGGTATAACATGGTTACCATGGGTTTTATTCATCAAGGATAATAGATAATAATATAACAAGCAAAATAAAATATAAGATAATAAGTTGAAAGACTCATAATTAAGTCTTATCATTTTGTTTTGGAATGTTTTGTACCAAAGAATTATCATATAAATTGCTTTGATAAAAGTTTTACTTAAAAATATTTTAACAGTTTGTGACTACTACAGAGTATCCGAATTTCTTCTTACTAAAAATATTTAAGATCCTAGTTCAGCTTAACATCAATCAACATTTGGTAATTAAGAACAATTCTTGCGAATATTAAGTAAAATTTTAAGTTAGATACTATACATTAACACACTGCACAATATTCAGGCCAATAAGCAATTCATACATACACTCATATTTCGATTATATAAATTTGTTTTTAAAGCTATCTTCACTAATAAATGCTTATGTAATAATATAATTATCAAGAGACACGTAAGTAGTTATTATTATCTGTAAAAAATCAAGTCACGCTAACAAGCAGGTTTTAATCTTACAACAATTATAGTACCTACTTCTTTACAATAATTACTGAATTAAAATGCATTATCCTAACGTTTTTACTTATAAAACGCCTTCATTAGCAGCTAAATAGAGCTACTGTCTATGAGTATATCTTTTTCGAACCAATTGTATATTATTGCTGAACTCTTTCTTCACAACCAATATTTGTGTAACGTTATAGGCAATATCGGCTATCCCAATTAATTATACGTTATCAAGAAACCAGTCGCACAGAGAATGATTCTCGATTAAGCAGTGCCTTGTTCACACATTACAGTTTTTTTTAATTACGTATTTTTTCACTGTATTAACATTGTAGGTACAAATTGTTTTATCAATAAAATGTCAGTGATTTTATGCATATCACTTGATTTGGATACGTTTATTTGTTAAAAATTAGGCCATTAAAATAAAAAGTTGTTAACAATATAACACTAAGTACATCAACAATGGGCACTGGCAAATTACCTATGAAGATCTTGGAATGATTAAACTTATAACAGCTTGATTGTACCAGTCAATTCAGTGTGTGTAAAATTGCAATATTAACTTTTCATTGGGTTCATTAATTGGTATGCATGAGCACCTCTTTTATACCGCATAACAACCACAGAATAAAAAAAAAACAATAGTAACTTTCTAATAGTTATTTAATTACAATAGTTTAGGATGTAGGGTAAATACGCCATACATCGCCCCCCTCCCCCCAATCGTCGGCAGTCTGCACATTTTCAGCTTGCGTTAATACAAAAGGTAATTAAGTGGCAAAATTGCCACTCGAAGTGCAACCTTAGTTCATACTATATACGTACAAACCGTTACTATCCGATTACGTCACCCGCTCTTCGCACACTGAGCATCAGTAGCGATGGCGCCGATGAAGCGTCGAGTTCGTAGTTGTAGCTTACTTGCTGTGACTACCCACGCTTCGGGGATTGATTGATATTACAACGGTAAGACGTTTCTTTTTTTCTCGTTTTAAGCTTTGTTATCCTAAAAAGTTATTTTTACTATATTTTGACATAGCTTTTTCGACGTTTTGCGTATTGATTTAAGGGAAAAATAGGGGGCCGCCATTCGAATACCAGTTTCGAATTACAACCGGATTCTCGGTCGGGGCCGACTTAAAAACCAGTACGACGTAAATGCAGTCTTAATAGGATAATTTGGAAAGCTTATAGGTAAATAAATCTATTTTACGTTTAATCGCCAAATACCGGCCGGGTGATATTAGTTGAATCTCGAGAAATAAGGTACACAAAACAGATCCGACTTTAGAAATATTAAATATCGTAATGTCGGCCAGCCTCGAATTCGAGCGCCACTATACAGGCTGATTACTTTTGTATTTTTTAACGATTGTGTGGGTAGTCATTTTTAATTTATTTATCAAACTTATTTTCTCAAAATTGAATATATTATGTACCTATTATTATAATTTATTAATATTATAAAGAGGTTAAGTTTGGATGTAGACGTTGATAATATCGAAGACATTTATATTATTTATGATAGCTAAATATGGTTTGGGATACAAATATAAAATCTATCTAATCTCTTTGGAACTTGCTACCTATCTACCCATGTTTATTAGCTTAAAATATAAAGGTTGGTCGTGAATCTTTAACAGGTTTTTCACTTAATACTTTTGATTTAAGGTACTACAATGACAGAGCAGGGAGAAAATTATGCGGCTACGATCGCACTGAAATAAAAGAAGCTCTTGAGGCAATAAATAATGGAATGCCCATTCGTGCCGCCTCTAAAATATTCGGCGCCCCATGAACGACGTTACAAGGCAGATTGGCTGATCGCATAGATATAGATGTATTTAAAACGGGACGTTCTTCGGTTTTCAACCTATCCGAAGAAGAAACATTAGTTCAATGGCTGATACAACTTGCCAAGTGCGGTTTCCCGAGGAAGAAAACTGATTTAATAAACAGTGTTAAGAAAATAATTAAAGCTGAAAACAGACAAAATCCTTTCAAGAATGATACTCCGGGCCAAAAATGGTACGAATTGTTTATGAAAAGGCACAAACAAAACTCAGTCAACGAACACTGGAGAGCATAAATACTGCAAGAGCGATAGTAACAGAAGAATACATACGAAAATGGTTTTCAGACTTCTTAGATTTCCTGACAAGACAAGTAAATAACTTGGACATTCTGGAAGACTCAAACCGCATTCTCAATGGTGATCAGACTAGTTTTCAAATTTGTCCAAAAACAGGCAAGGTTATAGGACCGAAAGGTTGGAAAAACATCTGCGAAGTGAAACGAGGTAGTGAACAGGAAACTATCCCTGTTATGATAGTCATCTCAGCTGCTGGCGTACTTATAGCCGCGATGGTAGTTTTTCCATATGTTAAAAAACCAAAATACCGAATACCGAAATACCACTTATTGTTATACCAGCAGCACCTGAAAATCAAATAGCAGAAAATTCTGCCCCAATTCTAATAACTGGCAATCCTAACGAAGAGAAAATTTTGCCTTCTTCAAATGACTTCAATGATACTCCCGAGAGATCTGATCTAGTGATGTTCAACACGCTAAACGGACGCAATGATGCGCATTGAATGTTATCTCGTAACGCATTGTAGGCCGTTCGAGTTCACCCGACGCGCTACGGACGGCGCTACTGACAACCAACTCAGGAAAACAACATACTCAGGTTAAAGAAACTAACATCTTATATAACGAATTATTAAATAGTAATTGTAACCCCCCTTCCTTAATAACCATTGATCTGACTGAAGATTCCTTACTAAAACAGAATTATACAGTTAGCAACAAGAAAATTAAAAAATATGCTAAACTGAATAGAATAATTAAAAAATGTTATCAATTTAGGAAACAACATAAGCAATTTTCCAAAAATATTTCACTGAGGAAAGAGCGTGTTGATTTAGTTAATAAGTTAAATAATTACCAAATAAAATTAGAAGACAGTATAAAAATTTATGAAATCGATACTCGGCATTTGCAGGCTGAAATACAGGTACTTCAGGACTCACTTAGTTCCCTTTCCAGTAGGTATGTGAGTTCTCAGAACCAAATTAGGGAACATATTCTTGCAGCAAATGAGTTGGTAATGTGTCAATGTAGTTGTCAGTCAGTTACCAACCAAGATACTGTCCAGCCTGAGGTAATGGAGGACCCGTCCCGGGCTGAGAATTTATCTCAGGACTGTGTACTCAACCAAGAAACAGTTAATATAACACATGATTATTTACAAGTGGTACAGCCAGGGATAGATGATAGTCAGGATTGTTCTTACTCAATAATGTTCTCAGATAGTATAGGAAGAGGTGTAGGTAAATTAGTTAGTAATAACCTGAGTTTTTCTAATCAAAATCATTGCATGCCAGGGTCAACATACAAACAGATAATGGCCTCAGTAACTAGAAATGTTTATAATATTAATACAGACATCACTATATTTATTGGAAATAGTTCAAAAATTAAAAAAGAAGACATCACAGACAGTGTAACTGAATTGTTAAAGTTGAATTGTCGTAAAATAATATTGTGTGCTTTCCCATACTTAGAAAAATTGTCAAGCAAGAAAAACAATTATATTCACATGCTGAATGAGCATGTTCATTTCTTAGTAGGTCACTATAGTGACAAACTTATATATCTTGATATCAACAGTTTTATTGGTAATCTTAAGTCGACACGGGGTAATGTGTATCTACCTATTAGTTGTAGACACAAAATAGCTCGGCTATTAGTTTTTAATATTCACTCAGACATAAATAGTATGTCTATGTTTAGTTCTATTATTAACACTGCGACTATTAGTAAGACTACTAATATTGATTTTTACAATTATTTTACGAACGAGGATCCATGTGTAACTAAAGAAGATTCTCAAGTAGGGTCCACTAGTACTAGGGTCTCATTGTCTTGTAATGGCATAGGAGTCTTGGGGCTCACTCCGGATGCTCATTTAAACTAGTTAGTAAGACAACAGAAGATACCAGTAACAGTAATGTTACTATAACCAACAACACACAGGTACCTTCTTGCTCCCAAAAAGCTAGATGTAAAAAAGGGGCTAAGCAGAATTCCATGCAATTATTTCACCAGAATATTCAAGGCTTCGCTTCAAAGCAATTAGAAATTGAATTGTTTTTAGAAAAAACAAAGTTTGAAATAGTTTGTTTCACTGAACATTGGTTAAAAGACTTTGAAATGCTTATTAATTACGAAAATTACAGTGTGGGCAGTTGCTTTAACCGGAAAACTAAGATGCGTGGGGGTTCAATAATCTTAGTTAAAAATTGTATTAAATTTAAGTCTCGTAATGATATTGTTGATCTATCGGTTGAGCATAATATTGAACTGTCTTGTGTTGAGCTAGATAAGCATATAATAGTGTGCGTTTACAGACCCCCAAATTATCAGAACTACTCTTTATTTGAGTCAGTAATGGAGGATGCTTTAGCAAAACTTGCTACTAGTAATAAATCACTCGTTATCTGTGGTGACTTTAATGTTAATATTTTAGAGAAAAATTCAAATAGCAGTAGATTATTACATCTTTTTAAATCATTTAATTTGTTAAACGTGTTCTCGGAACCAACCCGAATTACTAAAAATACTGCTACATGTATTGATAATGTTTTTTGTTGTTGCGACTACTTAGATAAATCCATTGTAAATTACCTTCCTTCTGATCACAGTGGTCAAACCGTTGTTTTCGAGTCCTACACACCATTACAAAAAATCCAGATAAAGTCTAGACAAATAACACCCAGTAATTTGAATAATTTTAATAATAACTTAATTAGTAATTTAGGCATTCCGGGATATATTATTGAAAATGTAAATCAATTTTATGAGGAATTCTTTTCGGTAGTTTACACGGAGTTTAATAATACAATAAAAATGAAAACTAAATCTATTTACCCAAAGTTTTTGTTCAGTGACTGGGCAACTAAGGGTATTAGGAAAAGTAGGGAGCGATTGTTTGAGCTGTACGGCCTCAAGCCTTACATTAATTCAGAAACTTTTAATAAATATGTTGCAACATACTCAAAAATTTTTAAAAACACTTGCAAGGTTGCTAAAGCCTTATTCATTAGCAACAAGATTAAATCCGCAGATAATAAAATAAAGACGGTTTGGAAAATTATCAATAGTGAAACTAATAGAAATAAAAAATACAATAATGATATCACATTAGAAACCTCACGTGGTCTTCTAAGCTCTAAAAATGAAGTTGCTAAAGAATTTGTAGATTTCTTTACCAGTATCCCACTTAAAACTACTGAAACCTTAAATTCCTCACCCTTGCTTTCTATTGATTTATTAAGAGCAAATGTTTCAGCCTGTCCGGTTGAGTTTCAATTTAAACATATAAACCCCATAACTGTCATTAAAGCCTTTAAGGAAATCAAAATCAAATTAACAGAAGATCTATGGGGAATGTCTATTAAAGTTTGTCAAGCTATTATTGAGACTATAGCACCGTACTTGGCTTTAATATTTAATTTGTGTGTGGACCAAGGCGTCTTCCCGGACCTTATGAAATACAGCAAGGTAATACCACTTTTCAAATCCGGGGACAGTAAAGATACGAATAATTATAGACCCGTATCCGTATTGCCGGTTTTCAGCAAGGTGTTTGAAAAGGTAATGCTTAATCAGATGCTTAACCACTTTAATACCAATAAGATCTTACATGAGAAACAGTATGGTTTCACCAAAGGACGTTGTACGACTGACGCCGGTGTCACATTATTAAAACACATATTCACTGCGTGGGAAGAGGCACAAGATGCCATAGGAATCTTCTGTGGCCTCTCGAAAGCATTTGATTGCGTAAGCCACGAAACCCTACTCTTTAAACTTGAGCATTACGGTTTGGGGAAACTTGCGCTCAGTTTAGTGAAATCGTATTTGAACGATAGACATCAGCAAGTACAAATAAATGGTGTCAATTCAATGGGTTTAAAAGTAAGGATGGGTGTACCACAAGGCTCTATATTGGGTCCTTTCCTCTTTCTAGTCTATATTAATGATCTACCCCATTTATTTAAAAACCAACCTCAAATGGTGTTGTTTGCCGACGATACTTCTTTGATATTTAAGATAAACAGACGTGCCACAATTCTTGATGACGTAAATAGCGCCCTACTGCAAGTCCATAATTGGTTTACCGCGAATAATTTAGTATTAAATGGGAAAAAAACTAAGTGCATAAGATTTGCCCTACCAAATGTCAAAACTAGTGATTGTGACATAGTATTGAATCAAGAGAAACTAGAATTCGTCGATGAAACTGTTTTCTTAGGGATCACGCTCGACTCAAGGCTACAATGGGGTCCTCATTTAACATCTCTTGCAGGACGGCTGAGTTCAGCAGCATATGCTGTTAGGAAAATCCGTCAATTTACTGATGTAGATACCGCGAGGCTAGTCTATTTTAGTTATTTTCATAGTATTATGTCTTACGGTATTTTACTATGGGGACGGGCTGCAGACATCGAGTCTATATTTATTCTGCAGAAAAGAGCCATCAGAGCCATATATAATCTATGTAGGCGCGATTCTCTAAGAGAACTGTTTAAGGAAATTAACATCATGACAGTACCTTGCCAATACATCTATGAAAACATCATGTACGTTAGGAAAAATCTGCATTTATTTAGTAAAAGAGGCGACAGACACCACTATAATACTAGAACCAGGGACCATCTAGTTCAGCCAGGTTTCAGGCTAGCTAAAGTAGACTCATCTTTCATGGGGTACTGTTTAAAATGTTACAATAAAATTCCTCCCGGCATTCTACAACTGAATGAGACAAAATTTAAATCTTGTATAAAACGCACACTATGTAGGCAAGCATACTATAAGTTGGGAGATTACATTGATGATAAAAATGCTTGGCTCAATGCTGGTCCTGCTCCACAACCATAGGGGCAAACTAATTGATTACTTTGTGAAGTTATTGTGGAAGCTGCAGAAGATTGTAAACATATCTTTGCATTGTATAGATTCAGTCTCTTAGTATTATATAATTGCATAGCACATGTGTGAGTTCTATGTACGATAAAGCTACCATTTACATCTTTTACTGACTGGAATTTGCCCTGGCGGTTGAGAGAATGTCATGCTCACTAAAATGTCTCGCTGATGGTGGCGCGTGTGTCGGGTCGTTTAGTTCCCTCCAAAATGGTTGAGTTGAATGATGGCTGATCCATGCGTCATGTTCGTGAACGGGCGCTGTCAGTTGTGACTGGTCATCTCGCAGGTGCCATGGATTATTGTATTTTTGAATTGTTAATTTTATCTTTCTATTCTGGACGCTCTTACTCGCACGTCTTTCTACATCGTTCTCACATGTATGTTTAATCTCGACATGAATGATGTAACCGAGACTTTGTAACAACATAATGATTTAAAAGAGTGTCCATGGAGTTTCTTGCCCATTCTTCTCCATAGAGATCTACGCTTTCGAATGGGCAACTACAGTACTTTCACAAGTTATTATGCCCTGTGACTGGGACTGTAGCTTAGTTTATTTTTTTGTGTTTTGACATTCAAAAGTGCCTGTAATGGTCTAATTGAAATAAATGCTTTGAGTTTGAGTTTGAGTTTGAGTTTGACTGCGCTATGTTGCTATACCCTTCTGGCCCCGCTGTTGGCGTTTTGATTAGCAGTTGTTGAGTGCGACGCTAAATTATAGCGCGAAGGCAGAGCCGATATAACAAACGCTTTACGTTATGATCAAATAGCGTGCAATTTTTTGGCGCTATACGTTATATTAAACACCACTGAACTGAGTCTCCCGATTTAAAGTGCAAACCAAAAAATTTATTTACAATTAAACAAATACAAATGTATACTTAGTGTAATATCATACTCCTGCCAAAATAAATCATATTAAAAATATTTTTCATTGTATTAATTTATAACACCCTATACCCGGCCGACATTTAGGAAAAACACGGCCGATTAAGGGTTTTTCGTCCTCAACGCGTCTAAACCTTAATACTTTTTTCTTTTAATAGAAAAGTCAACCTTATGTCTATAAACATAAAATAGATTTATCAACCTCTCCTTTTGTTGCAAACTGATGCAGCCAGAGCTCTCCAGTTAGAAAATCCGTAAGGGGGCCGACGTTTAGCATATTTACCCAACATGAATTATATTCATCTACAGAAGTAGGTAAATGTAGGAACCAAATTTAGAACTTTTACTTAGTTCATCTTTTTAATTTCAAGTAGTTAGGTATACATAAATATACGACGGGGTTATTTTAGTATCACTTTGATAAACATCAAACAAAAAATAAATAAAATTGCTTAGATCTCAAAATTTCTCATTTACTGTATCTATGGTCTTCACTGGCCAAAATGTTGCCCCTTCTCATTTTCAATTCCTAAATTTATATATTATTTTCCAAAAGCTTGATCCTACTATTTAAAATCCATCCACCAATTAGAACAACTTAAATATTTTTACACACCTTGAAACAAAACGAGGTTAGAATCTAGGCTATACTATCTAAATTGTTGCTATCTCAATTATTATTTGGCCTTTTTCTTCCCAGATCTTACAGTTTTTTCTACTTCAGAAGACCAAACAGCTTTGTTGATTTGTTCTCCCAGAGAATATGCACCACATGTTAATGCGAGACAAAATACGTAGAAACATACTCTAATAGGCCAATTCAGAACATTCAAGATAGGGTACACCCAAACGCCAGTGTTGAAGTAGATAACATGTATCCAAACTAAATAACAAACCATAAAGCAAGAAAGAATAGAAAGACCAACTTTTCTCTTAGGATACATTCTGAATGATGTCAAGAGTTCTATCAGTATGAACACAACTATGTTTGAGTGCATCACATGATTCAGCCACGTTGGGAAGTATGCATCCATAACTCTGGGCAAGATCAGCTCTCTATCAACTGCATATATGCCCCAAAATGATACTCCTACAAATATTGCTAGTGGGAATGCTAAAGCACTAAAGACTGTGTCCTTTACTTTCCTTATAAGTGGCTTCTCTGATGGTGATGGTTCATTGTTCCCAAAAATATCATTAAGCAGTGCCAGTGTAAAGTATGTAGTTTGTATCATCTGGAAATAAAGAAATGATCAATAACGAGGCAAAGATTCAGTATCGTTTACATCACATTCATAAAATTAAGTAAGACTTACCGCATCTAAATAAGTTAAATATTTGAATTTGCCTCCATAAGGTGTTACAGTAGTTGCAGTTGAGGGTATATTGACGTAGACGTAGTCATAGTAACATCCATAGGCAAATTGGATGGCTCCAAAAAGATGGAATAATAGCTTCAACATGGTTGAAAATACTGCAAGTAAAAAATGCTTAGTCAGGCTAATGACGACATTCTAGGATAACACAGACAAGATAGTGGCTCTTTAGAATTAAATAGAAACCTCGATATTTCAGGAAAAGAACCAGCTAATCTGAATGATACAAAATATATACTAACCTCTTCTTTGCCTGTTTAACAATCCCTATTGTAGATGCAATAGTCAGGAGAGACCTTTTCACTTGTATCCCTATTGTATATTCTTCTAATTATTAATCACATCGGTTTTTTGGCGTGTCGCTGTCGCGAATTTACAAGTAACCATCGACTACGCCGACAGAATGACAGATGATGAGCTGATGGCTGACATGACAAATTTGACGTTACTAGGGATGTGCCATGTGCGTACTGAATCAAACGTATGTAGGAATTTACAACAGTTTAAAATAACAGTGAATAGGGATAGATGAAATAATGATTAAAAACTATGTAAATGAGAAACGAAAAGAATGGAGGGATGCCTTTGCCCAGGGGTGGGACAGAGCAGGCTAAGAAAAAATAAATACGTAATAACATTTAGTTACCTCCAAACCATAATTCAATTGTATTAACATTTCAAAGTGGTTGTACCCAGTAATTATGTATATAATGGATTGATTAAAAAGGCACACCTTGTTTAACAGAAACTAAAAAAGAAGTAGGTCATTTACAGGGGACTCCGTGCCTAAGACCTTGTAAATGGGTTAGCCAGAGCTTAGGAACTTTGGCTGTTGTTAAAATAAGTATAGTCTGAAACTACATTAGTTTTTATTATTTATTTAGAAAACATTTGCCCATTAACTGCCTTCTCAAAAAAGACACCGGTAAGAATCTTAAAATGTTGTTGAAATGATAAAATATACTAAAGAGTGATAGGTACTTCAAAGTAACAGCAAAACTTATTATTGGCGGCATCCCTGTTATCTATGAATAGCGGTTATACCGGGTTATACTTTACCATCCCCACAAGAGGTCACTCAGAATACAGAGAACAAAATGTTATCATGTTGCAAAGTTGCCAGTGTATAAATATTCAAATAGTTTTGTACAAGCCGCAGCATCGAACTTTTCAGTTTCGATGGTTTCAATAGTCTATCCACCTAGACTAGGAGTGCCCACTGCCTTATTTGACGCTCGAATAAATCATAAACCGTCATAAAATTTCATTGAACTAGGTTGGGTGGTTTCAGAGATTACAAAGGTGTTCGAACATATGAGACGTAATATGTAGTACCTATTCTCTGTTTTTCCTTGTATCCTCATGACTAAGGGTCCCGACCACTAGTGGTCGTCACATTATACATCAACATAGCTATTCACAAACAATCTAATCGAAACCGAATCAAATTAAGACTCTTTTTCGACTGTCTGGTTTTTGAACCGACGAACGAGCAAAACGCTATTCACAGATTTGATCGACATGGTAGTAGATGAGCATAAATGAATGAATGAATGAATCAGATCAAGATCAATCAGATTTAAAAGATATATTATAATTTTATAGATATTAAAAAGCGTACATTGGGAATATTGTCATACAAAAATTTTGATCTCAAGCGTCAGTAGCGCTTTCTAGCGTTGAATAGAAAAAACACGAATTAAAAAGATTTGAATGTAATTCAGCTATTACCCGGTAGATCGCGCTAGTGAACCACCTGTGATAGGGGTGCTACATGTTAGTATGGCATCAATTATTAATTATCAATAAATCATATCGATAACGTTTGCTAAGATTAATTAAACATTTGTATTATATTTGAATAAATTAAACAAGTGAATAAAGAGCTAGGGAAGCAATGAAATTATTCAGGTAGTTTCAATGTTCACATGAAGTTATTTATTTTGCTATATTATACCAAATAATGGGCAGGGTATACCTACCCTGCCCATGCCCATCCTAAAATGCTGATTTTAAAAACAATTTGAATAAAAGTCAGAATTTTACTAGGTTACGACTACGTCAAATCAAGAAACCTCATTACTTTGTTTGTACTGGGCCTTTTTTTAAAACTGCTCGACCAGTCTTTCCAAAGTGCATGTCTTCTCTTCTAAAATGCTTCGAACACATCATTTTGACGCAACGGATGGAAGCCAATTTTCTTCTCCGCGGTGTATTTGGACAAACCGTATCCACTTCTCATCTCACATGCTAAGTTTTTACTGGTGACGTGAACTAATAACATTTGTTCATAAAATATTGACACTTGAACGACATAACACGATTACCAGAACAGTATAATTACGTTTTGATGTTTATTTATTTTTATTACGACATAACATGAAAATAAAATATCGATAACACAAATCAATAAACGAACAACTCTAGTAAAATAAAATAAAATGAATGTGGAATATAAATGATCTTTAATGAGAATTTCTATAAGTTTTACTGTAGAATATACTGAATATCCGTCGAATAACTATAAATATATTTAAAAAACAATAAACAATGAGATTATTAACAAATATGGATTGGAAAAGACTCTTGTTTAGAGTTTACAAAGAGATCTAAACGTAAATATTTGAATGTCTTTGAGTGTTTAATACAAAATGGCGTCGTAGTTCCGATTATGGCCACGCGCCGTAACATCCATGGAGTAGTATTTGTTGAAGAGACAATTGCTCCTTCTGTTGATATGCGGCACGCCGACGGTCCCTGGATGGCAGAGCCGGTACACCATCTAAATCCAATAATTTAAATCAAAGACTTGTACTACTATGTAAGGGTTATATACATACGTAGATATATAACCACGCAAAATCGTGTAAATATTTATGCAGCGGTCAAAACAATTGTAAAACTTTACATACAATACGTATACGTAATTCATACAAAGCACATAACAGAAGTGCGCACTTTTTTTTACGATTCATGTCACGACCTAATTTAGAAAATACCTACAGTACGGGCGGTTGACAGTCGTTGAAAGTTGTGTACAAGCCCTTAATTGTTAACAGCACTTTTTTTTCGATTCTACTGCCGACAGCAAATAGTTGTTGGCAGGTTTGATGTCTTCATATCGAATCACAATCGAATCGAATACTCGATTTCGGTTTTGTGAATAACGCTTAGAGGACTTTTTCGATAGGACTGTCGATCGATTGGATATGACAGCCAATCGAGTGGTTGTGAATAGTTATGCTGTGCTCTCAGTCGCTCTGTTTTCCCATTCACCAACCCGATGCTATGGACCGACGCAGTGAGGGAAGTCTGCCAAACCAATCTGCAGACGTCTATTAGGAAGGCGCACAGAGAGAGCGACTTTTATATGTATAAGCAAGCCTATTCTAATATTACAAATGAAAATCATTTAGACATTATAATTTTATTAATTTAGGTAGGTACATTGTGTGTTTAATATAGTTTAATGTAGTACGATTCAACAAACACCAATTACCCTAGGCACGATAGAAAATCGTTAAAATAACAGCCATAGGTAGGAGCCACCCTTCGGAAATACGATTCCATATAAAGGCTAGATTATCGTGGCCCCACTTTATAAAATTAGGTACACAAGTTAATAAATGAATACGATAGAATAGATAAAGCTACATGATCTTTTGTTCTTTCTGTGAAAATCTCAAATAACAATTAGAACAAATATTTAAAAACTACACACGTTATAAAAAACTAAAAACACCGACTGAATAGTAAAAAAGCAGACGGGACCTATTTGAATATAAAATTATAAAATGGAATGGTTCCGCCTGCTTCTAACTTTAATGCGATTTTTTTGTTTTTCAGTGTTTTTTACTGCAGTCGTGTTTTTTGTCTTTTGTTTTGAAATAAATAAAGCTGCAATGTAATGCTCCATATCCGCCCTACAGACTCACGCGAGAAGTCTCGGCGAGAAGGTTCGCCGGGACATAGCGCGAGAACCGAGAAGGTCTCTACACTCATGTGACCTTCTCACTTGAGTTCTCGTTCACGATCCGGAATGGACGACAGTGCAGGATCTTTTAGCAAAACTCAAAAGTGAACGAAATAATTTGAAAAATGCCTAGAAATAACATACGACCACAGATTAAGTAATCCATACTCAGCCATTGACAAGGTTGCAAAATAGGCACAACAACTTGCGAAGCCACTTAGATACCTTGTCGCACTGAGACCGAACAAGAATGTGATACCGTTCTCCTTTCTCACCCGAGAAACCCTTTAAAGCGGGCAAAAAAACCGACTGATCAGAGAACAGCCGAGCGCGAGAACGAGATGGCGAGAAACCAATCACATTCACTCGGGTGTTCTCGGGCATTCTCGGCGTGAGTCTGTAGGGCCCTATAGACGCGCATCCTGAAATACAATAAATCTTCTTGAGTTCCTTATTTTAAATAGGTGGTAGTCTTGCATATGCCGGGGGTGCATTATCAGGGGTTGGCGCGGTGAAAGCCTTCGGGTAGCCGCGCGCGTACTTGGGCACCTGCGCGGGCAGCTCGGGCAGGGCGCCGCGCACCAACTGTCGAAGCCCCGCATTTCGTCGTCGCAACTCCACCACCTCGTCGTAGATACGTTCGCGTTCTGAAAATAATGTGATTATTTGTCTTGAGGTTTATTTGTTGAATACTTTATGCTCACAAATATATAGAGACGGACTTAATACCATAGGCAATTCTGCCAGTCTACTTTAGGGTCTTGCAGAGACATACAAACAAGAGAGTAACCATTTTGCGGTAAGTACTAAATCAAACTTAGTCCCTAAATTTCTTAACCCACCTTGTAATATGGCCAAATAATTGTTCAATCCTGTCAACAGTCCATCCCAAAACTTATCTTTCTCTGGTGGGAACACATTTTTCCATTGTAACCAATAGTTGGTGATTTCTTCCTCAGTAAGTCTGCGAGATGGTGTCTGAAAGTTCGGAGGTTCCAAGCTTTCTCTGTAATTAGTAATAAATGCAATTTAAGGAAAAACTAACTAAACATGAATTAAAAGCATCATTTTATTATACTAAGCCACGGGATGTCGGGTTGGGTTTCAGAAGCGAACATTAATTAACCATAGATATGAGTGCTAATCCAGGACCAAATAATAACTTATAGTATACTAACAGTATTTTGTTAAGTTTCTTCTTCTCTGGTGGTACGAAAAGTGATATGAAAGTGCTCAAAGCAGTTAAAACTTGCATTGGCTCCATTTCCAGAACGTGCCCCTCTGAAAGACAAACAAGATGGTATAAGTACTTACTCAAGTTAGTATAGGTACTGATTGTGATTGATTGTTGAGAGATGGTGATTGTTATTTAATCTGATTTCAATTCTGAAATATAGCGATTAGAAATCAAAATGCACTGCTAAACAAACATTAGAGTTTCTAAAAATTAGCCCTGATCCGTGGCAATCAGTTCTCGGTCTTAGTAGAGGAAAAAGGGCAACAATAACTTTAGTCGGAGCAAAGTAGAACCAGAACGAATATTACTATAACTCACGTGGACAGAGGAAAGGATTGAGTTCTTTAGGAGCTTCTTCCTGCAGAACCACTCCTTGTGCTGCTAGGCCTGTTACTTTGACAGCTCGCGCATGCCTTCGGCTGGCCACTGAGCCTCCCTCGGGGGTGCTCCCATTCACCATCATAGTCCCTGGGACAAGTTAACGCGCGTAAATACACATGCAATTAACACACCCATTAAAATTAATTTCAAAGTGGTTCATTTGCTGCACTACATCATCCTACCCTGTCCCATTTTACCTACTTGAAGTCGGCGCATCAGTTATTTATCTTTCATTGTCAGCCGTCACACTATCATTTAGGTAATGTTAAGAAAGAAAACGGAGTACCTCCTTTTCTTTCATATCATTCCTCACACAATGAATGAATAATAAGAGTGACTGCGATTTAATTGTCTATTTATTATATCATAAATGTTGCGTTTATAAATCTCCCATGACCCTACCTTGGAAATCTCCACATTTCTGCATTATTTCATCTGCCTCTGTCACCAAAAGTTGATCCATCAGTGACAACTCCGTAAGATTCCTGTGATGCAAAAAGAACAAAACAAAGCAGAGCAGGTTTATTTCCTTTTTTACTTAATTGTATTGTAGTATGTAGGTACGAATTTTGCATCATTATAATCACTGCTCCGGAGATTGTTTTATGATGGTCACCTTCTAAACGCCAATAATATAGGTGTACGGAAGTCCTTTCGGAAGGTTCACGCATAGCAGTGGCCAGTGAACAGATGGAAACAAAATTTGTCAAAATGCATCAAAATTAGATGAGGTGAGGTAGTCTATGGCAACACAGCCTACAGCAGTTCAGTGTTTTGGTATTATGACTGCACTAGGCTTAGCATATTTGTACAAATATTGAATTTATTTCTTTAAAACAAAATCAATCTAAGTTGATTTTAGTAAAATAAAAAAAAATATTGCATTGTTTGAATAATTGTATATTATTCAAACAATGCAATATTTTATTATACTTTTATTTACTTATTGTATATTGCAACCAATATGCCGAGTGTACCCGGCAGTAGATGAAGTGCAAACCTAAATCCAATGTGTGCAGTCCGCGACGTGCTCGCTGACACACTCCTGATGCCGATGACGCTTGTGCGGGCTCTGCACACTGACGACCTCTCTCCTAGTGCACCTGCGGATATCAACATGAAAAAAATATATATTTATAGATTACTATAGCGACCAGCCACTCCTCTCTTTCTTTCTATCTGGTGAATGTGGACCAATTGAAATAAACAAAAAGGATTATAATTATTCTTTATTTTATTGTACCTATTCGATATAATGCTCTATCCCTGTTTACACAAAACGAATTTGGCAGAGCGGGGATGGAAAATTAAATCGTTCATTTGGTTTGTTCGCTCGTTTGGTTTAAAACGTGCCTTAGGAACACCACAAATATCGAAGTGGAGACGAAACGGCTAAAATGCTTGAATGGCTCCTCGTCTACGAAACAGCGCTAGTTAGAGTGTTACGAAATTAATAGTTTCAAGATGGCAAACTTATTCCAGTTTCCATGCTTGAACAAGATTCGTTTTTCGAAAGAGCAGCCTTGAGGGTTGGGTCCTGTACACACTTCATGGGCCACATATTGTATAATATACTATTCAGTAATGTTATCACCTACTGACATGGTCTATGTGCTCACTGCAGCCTAAAAATACTTTATGACGTTTACGTTGCCTCAGAGCCTCACTGATAGCGAATAATATGACACTCTAGCCTTAACGATGATATGTATGTGATTTACCTACCCCGTCTCATACCGCCTTGGGAATCAGCCTTTGACAACACTTCTGGTGAATCCTGTACCGGCGCCACATTATCGGATTCTATTTCAAAACCGATGCAGATAGGGCAAAACGCATAGTTCAAAAATGTGCCACACAAAAGATCTATATCCTCTTCCGCTTCAATTTCTAGCGCCTAAAAATATCAAAATGTTATGAGGCGTTTTAGTAATAAGGGAGGTAAATAGACGAGGAAATGTGGGAGTACTATTAGGTAATCCTCTGCCCAACCCTTCGGGCATTACATGCGTGGTGTTATAGACGATGTACTAGATCTACTTCCTTACTATGTAGCACTTACCTGATAGCTAGGATATATTAAACAATGATGGATTGGAATAATCAAGTAAAAAAATGAAATGAATAATTATGCTTCTCTTACCATGAATATGGCGTCTAGTGTACACAAATTTCGGGAGCTCGATTGGTACTTTTCAATAAGTTTGAGCAAACGATCCTCGACTAGAAAGCCCGTGTTATCTGCGACAAGGCGTAGTATATGATGAATCTGTAGAAATATCACATTTATTTTATAGAAGCTGGTCGCGAGAAGCACCAAAAGCCCAGCGCACACCTGCGGAGGCGCGGCGAAGAGACTGAGAAGATAACAATTTAAGCAAATCCTTATTTTATATGACATACGGTTGGAAAGTTACCGTCAGTAGTAAATAGTAGCAAATAGGTATTAAACAGTGCACATGGTGCACATAATTATCTCGTTTGGTCCAGCCATCCTGACGGTAACGGTTAGAAATGGTGCGCCACAGGTGTGCGCTAGGCCTAGAGAAAGTAAAAATGACACATTTGAAGCAAAATTACATTTACCATGACGTACTTTAATTTCAAGACTCAAGAGCAACTCAGTAGAAAGACAGAGATTTCTTTTTCTCTCTATTTAATTTGATTAGGCACCTCGTTTGTCTAGCGATCGCAAACGCGACTGCTGAGCTTAAAGTCCTGGGTTCGATCTCCAGGTCAGGCGAAGTGTTATTGGGTTTTTTCCTATCAGGAATTTCTTAGTAGCAGTCTAGAGGCTGAATTTGAGCCCGGTTGATGACAATACCCTCGCCCCCTCTTCCCTCACTATTATATGGAATTTAAACATACCTACTGGCGAAATGTTTGCCCAACCCTTTGGCAATCACAGACGTGATGTTATGTGAATTTGATTACCAAAATAACCTCCTGCTTTTTTTTTGAAGTCGGTTAAAAAAGTGTTAGTCGAATTTCGCTTCTGGCGGTAAAAAGTTAAACTTAGTAGTAGGGTAGTGTGAACATTAAATTACCAATTTGTTTTTTGCATCCTCAAATTCGTTTTCGGGATCAATGCCTTTTGGCTCAATCACAGTCGCTTCAAGCTTGGCTTCAGCCTCTGAAAATAAAACAGGCATACTTTTCTTTTAATCAGTTATTAAATGTGTGTGTATTACCTAATAAATAAAATATTCTATGACAAATATTACCGTATTTAGCCAAAGGACTCTTGGGCGGTTTCTGCGGTGGTGGTGGTGGTGGCTCGGCTAGAATATGAGCGTGTAGTGCCACCTCACCGTGGCGTATCTCCTTGCTGAGTTCGAGACACCGCGCGCTCGACATCCGCCACACTTGAGCGAACTTTTTATGGTTCACCTGCGCGAAGTGATCCGACTTTCTCTCCAAGTCGTCCATTGTTTGCATTAACTTAATGATTTCCGCATCCGCCTTTATTTCCTCAATGGCGCCATCCTCGGCCGCCTTCCGAATTTTCGATCTCAACGAATTAGCTATATCAGACATTTTATTAAGCTTCCGTTTTTGTTGCGACCTTACAAAGACATTCTCCTCTTCGCGTTTTCTTAAAACCTGTAAATCATATTTGAGTGAATTAGTCGATGGAAATAAAACCGTCACTTGTGAATCAGCCATCGTTTCACCTGATATGTGTAGCCAATTTTTTCGGTATTAATTATACACGTAGCCTTCAACTTTTCTAGTTCTTGTTGCAACTCCTGAATCAAAGTTTCCAGTTCTATTTTGGCTTCGCGATACTTTTCGTGATGGTCCCACATTACTGCCTCAATTTCTAGTTTATGTTCGTCTAACTGAAATTGTTTAGTGAATTATTAGTGTTGTTCTTTCCAGTTATCTAAAAAAATTAACCAGATTGCACATTGTTTCAACCTGAACGAACTTGTACTCCAAATGTGCCACTTCTTCTTTATCGCACTGCTTATAAAGCGCTTCCCATCTCTTGTTGTTATGGTCGATCATTGCTTCGCGTTCAATGTTCACAGCTGCTTCTATCAAATTTAGCTGTTTTGCATAGGCTCTTTGCATGATTGTTATTTGCTTTTCAATTCTGTCTGACAATTCTTTGATGTCGTTGTCCTGTAACAGTGAAACGAAAATAGAAGACCAAGCTAATCAGTATCGTTTAGGTACTTCATGTCTAAATAGTTACGTCACTACCTGTTTCTCCAAATCTTTAAAATAATCCTCGTCCATTGCTTTCAAATGAGCTTTTATTTCGGCAATAAGTGCATCTTTTTGAGCAAGCAAATCATCACATTTCTTCTTCTGCTCCTTCATTTCAGCGTCAATGTCTAAAGGATCTCTTATGGTCAGCATGTGCTGCCAATTTTCTGAAATAGCTTCATACTGGATCTGTGCGTCGTTCGCTTCTTCCTCTATCTTTTGTAGGGAACCTATTAAAATACGTATATTATTAAGTATAAATAACCGTATTCGTCAATATAGGTACCAAGTTGATTAATTCGTTGCACAGGCGAACCTCTAGGGAGCCGGAGGCAGGTTTTCGAACCTTAGATCTTTTGTTCTTAAATTTGACGCCCTAAGACAGTCAAATAACATCTAATTCTGAATAAAAGGACTAAAGACAAGCTCACATTTCTGGAATGTTTCTTTTACTTCCTAGACTTTTCAAATTACTCGACAAAATAAGTAACTTCTAGGTACCTGTGCTACGAATCCGAGGTGCTAACATTTTTGAGGTGGCTATTGCATTTTAGATTCTTAGAAGAACTTCAACTGCGTCAGTAGAGAGTAAATTTAACCTTTAAAAATGTGGTTTTTTTTTCTCGTCCTACTGCCCTCCTAACTCAAAAGCCGGCGAAGCCCTTGGTTGGGTGCAGTCGCACCTACAGAAGTACAGAACGGTACCTGCTACTTTATTCGGTTTATTCCCATCTCTTCCCCTATGCATTTATATCAAAAATTTCCCATCTCTCCCCCTGCCATAAATCACTAAAAAAAAAAAATATTTCTGTTGTTAAAAGTACAGTCTTATTGAAAAATATAGTCACAGGCCCATGGGCGGCATAAAAACTCTGACACCAGGTTAGGCACTAACCACACGAAAAAGAAAGAAGATTGAAAAATATCATCTAACTAGAGTGCGCATCAAAAGAACGCTGGACGCTTAGTGCACAAGTTCAAGAGCGCTCTTTTCTTCTAGATGATTTACATGGTAACACTTTAAAAAATACTTAACAGAGGAAAAAAAAATCTAAGATGAATCCTGTGATATGTTATTGTAAATATATAATAATGATTATGTTTTTTTTTTATTCTTGTTAGAATCATCATTATCTGCCTAGGCTTTTCCCAACTATGTTGGGGTCGGCGTCCAGTCTAACCAGATGCAACTGAATACCAGTATTTTACATGGAGCGACTGCCTATCTGACCTCCACAACCCAGTTAGTACTGTGTAATACGATATCCCTTGGCAAGACTGGTTGTCAGACTTGCGGGCCACTGACTACCTGTAACGACTGTCAAAGATCTACAAATGACATTCTTGTAAGAATCTTTTCAATAATACTAAATATTCGTATAGTCGATGTTACCATCCCGCATGACGAGAACCTCGTGAAAGCTGGGAAAGAGAAACAAATAAAATATCTCGACTTGGCACACGAGGTTGTCGGTATGTGGAATGTGATGGCGATGTGTGTGACTATAATTGTGCCGATCGTCATTACGACCAAGGCCTGATGGCAAAAAGCCTCGACGAACATCTGTCGAGGCTCTCGCTTGGCGGTTGGATCAAGTATGTGTTGTAAATGTATTTAGTTTCATATTTGGTACATTGGTAATTGGTATTTATATAATACTAGCTGTCCCGGCGAACTTCGTACCGCCTAACAGTCAATCAATGTCTTGCTTGAAGCTACCCTACCCCACCTACCCCACCTATCCGACCTACCCTATCCTACCCTCCTAGTACCTAGGTACATATCCTACTCTTCTAGTACCTGCCTACCTATCCTACTCTCCTAGTACCTACCTACATATCCTACTCTCCTAGTACCTGCCTACCTATCCTACTCTCCTAGTACCTGCCTACCTATGCCACTCTCCTAGTACCTGCCTACCTATCCCACTCTCCTAGTACCTGCCTACCTATCTCACTCTCCTAGTACCTGCCTACCTATCCTACTCTCCTAGTACCTACCTACATATCCTACTCTCCTAGTACTCACCTACATATCCTACCCTTCTAGTACCTAGCTACATATCCTACCCTTCTAGTACCTAGCTACATATCCTACTCTCCTAGTACCTGCCTACCTATCCTACCCTCCTAGTACCTACCTACCTATCCTACTCTCCTAGTACCTGCCTACCTATCCCACTCTCCTAGTACCTGCCTACCTATCCCACTCTCCTAGTACCTGCCTACCTATCCTACTCTCCTAGTACCTACCTACATATCCTACCCTTCTAGTACCTAGCTACATATCCTACTCTCCTAGTACCTGCCTACCTATCCTACCCTCCTAGTACCTACCTACCTATCCTACTCTCCTAGTACCTGCCTACCTATCCCACTCTCCTAGTACCTGCCTACCTATCCTACTCTCCTAGTAACTGCTTTACATATCCATAAAACAAAAGCGTGCGTGACGTGAGCTGTCAATTGCGGAAGATGTCAAAACGAATTTATTTAAAAAAGTAATTTTATTATTTTTTATTTCCCGTGATTTTTTCTGATATGTTAATGGTATTCTGCTATTCGGAACGGAGTCGAATCCAACAAATCAATTGCCATGAAAATTGGTCCAGCAGATCTCGAGTTAAGTGTTGTAACAAACCCGACTTTGTTTTATATATATAGATATATACATGGTCTAAAACTGTGGCCTAAAAAAGTTAAATTGTTGTTGTAAAAGTATTTGGTTTCTTAGCTATACCTACCAACTAATATTATAAAGCTGAAGAGTTCGTTTGTTTGTTTGGTTGAACGCGCTAATCTCAGGAACTACTGGTTCGAATTGAAACATTATTTTAGTTTTGGATAGTCCATTTATTCAGGAAAGGTATGTAACATCACGCTGAGACCGATAGGAGCGGAGCATTAATCAAAAATGTAACGCAGACGAAGTTGCGCGGGTCAGCTAGGATATGTGTATATTAATTTCACTGCTTGAGTTGTTTTCGTCCGTGACTGTACCGTTGAGTGATTTTTAGCAGAGGGAAGAGAATAGATGGGAAGGGGAAGAGATGGGACTAAACCCTTAATTCACCATTTAGGTAGTTGAAAGCGCTACACTCGCGATGCAATTGTTTGACAAACGAAAATGAAAACCAACACTAGCTACATACTACATAGTTATCCCAAAAAGATGCTGCGTGGGTTGCGTTGTGTGTGCTGTGTTTTTGAAATGGAAAAATGTAAGGACCTAATTCATTCCGTTTAATACTAGTTTAGGTACCTTATTTGAAAGAGGAGATTCTTCAAGTCTCCCCTAGAAAGACCTTACTATTTATTACCTTATTCCGAAAAAAATTGTACGTTTGTTTAGTTAATAAATGTTTCTTTCTACACGACCCAGGAATACCTTAGTTAAAAGAACAGAAAATTATTGTAACACCTCACTATGTTCCTATTAGTGCCATAATGGCTAGTAAAAAACACTGGAAGCTATGAACAAGCATATTTTAAATTTAAAAAAAAGTAGTTAAAAAAAAACTAAAAACCCAGCAGCAGGCGGGACCTATTCCATTTTTATATTTTCAAGCTCAAATGGGTCCCGCCCTCTTCCAACTTTTTAAAATTTAAAATGTGCTTGTTCTTAGCTTTTTAGTGTTTTGTTAACTTAAGTTTTTTACCGCAGTCGGGTTTTTTAATAACTTTTTTATTTCCAGCAGATTAGCCAAACTTTTTACCGCCTTCACCGCGTGGAGGTACTCCCAGCTTATGTTGTGTTCTGACTTCTGATTCAAAATTTATACCTGGTGTCACTTTAACAATTAATACGAATCTAACGACACCTTTGAAGCTAAAATCCATCGAGCCGTTCAGGCTGCAGAGCGTGCCAAACATTTGAATTTGGCTCCAAAAATCCGCCATTTTGTTTTTTATTTTGATATACCCAGTGTCGCTTTCACAGTAAATACGAATCTAACGACACCTCTCAAGCTAATATCCATCGAGCTGTTCAGGCCGTAGAGCGTGCCGAACAATTATACATACATACATACTCTCGAAAAACATAACCCTCCTTCTGGCGCAGTCGGGTAAAAATCTCAAAGAATATTACTAGTCATTTTTTGGAAGAACTGATTGCGTCGAACCACCTCGCGCTCGTCTGTGGTGACCTTGACATTGGTAACTTTGGCAGCGCCATCTAGCGCAAGCCGCTGTAGTTCTACCGCTGCGTCCGCTGTTGTTTTTTCTACGAGGCTTGGTTCTTCCTCCAATGCCGCATCTTCGGCAGGCTGCTCAGCTCTAAGGAATAAAAAATCTAAAAATAAAATACATATAGCCTTGACCGGATAGCCCTGGCCGGATTTTCTGGATTTCCTGGAGATTTTCAAATCATAATCGTGCTAAGGCTTTAAAATTATAATAAGCTGAGATGAATTAAATACCTATCTATCCAACGACTTATTTATGAGAACATTTAAAGTGAAGGAAAGGTGTACCTAACCAATTGTGCAGCAAATGTTACTGTTAGTCTACATGGTCCCTCAGCTGGGCACAGGCCTCTCCCCATGACTACTTCTTTCGATCCAGGGCTTATGTTTATGGGCCAAAGGTCGTTGCAAATTGTACTTAGAAAAGGGAGTCCAAACAGAAAGACAGGCTTATAATTATTATATTCATTGAATTAACATTACCGCGATAACTACCTTTTGAGTGCATCCTGCCTTCTTTTAATGCGGAGACCCCGACCTGCTTTCCGCTCTTCGGGGTCTAAACTCGTGACCTGCGGTTCTTTAGGCGCCAAAACATCGTCCTCCTCGTCTCCGAACATGCTTTATGATAAAAAATATGATTTAATACACTACAAAAAACTTTCCAAATGAAACTTGACAAATAGAATACTTATACAATAGCTACTCGTTGCTATAACAACCAAACAATATTTTTGTTACTATAGCAACTGGTAATCTGCACAGATTATTGATACCGGTTATCAAAGGACAAAGGAGTTTATAACTGCTGCCAAATCAAGCGCTCCACAGGCTGCATTACTGAACATGGCTATACAGCAGCTTTCTAGGCCTACTCGCGTCAGCATGGCAGTAACCTCTTCGACGAGAAAACTCTTAAGCTAGGAAATAAAGGCACTGTAAATTACTAGAACTGTCATGTACTACACGGCGAGGAGGACGCCGGTATACGCGTGTTTTCTCGACTTGTCAAAAGCTTTTGATCTGGTGTCGTATGATATACTGTGGGACAAGTTGTCAGTTGAGGGCCGCGGGTGTGTCGGCGGAGTACGCCCTCCTTAAATACTGGTACTCTAAACAAAAGAACCGTGTGAGGTGGATAGGTACTCTGTCGGACGAGTACAGACTGGAATGCGGAGTTAGACAGGGGTGGTTGATCTCGCCTAAGATATTTAATTTGTATAAGCTATGCAGACGATATGGTGCTGCTCACTCCATCGATATCCTATGCGGAGGAGCACGGCTTGATATACAACTCTAAAAAAAGTGAGCTTCTTGTTTTTAAAGCCTCTAAGCAGTTACGCTTTGTTCCGCCCATAGGTCTCAACGGCGTAGCACTAAACGCTGTGAATAGTTTTATGTATCCAGGTTACATTATCACGAGCGACCTATAGGACGACGGAGACATTGAGAGGGAGCGCAGGGCTATGTCTGTGAGGAGCAATATGCTTGCCCGCTGGTTGTACTACAGACGTCAAAGTAACCCTCTTTAAGTGGCGTTTTCGTGTGCCAATCTCCATGGTTCTGTGCCAGTCTCATCCAGGTTTTCCCCCGATGGAAACGTATGTCGTATGCCCATCTCGCCGCGCTGGCCGACCCACATAACTTTTCCCAGTTCTTGGACGACATCGCTGACAGCCTTAGTCCACCTGTCAGCACTGCGCCTTGCTAGGTATCCTGCCAAACTCTATTCGAGTTCCGTAACGCGGTTTCCAATATTAAAAACCTTAGTAGGTACGTCTTCGGATTTCGACGTTAGGTACGAACTCGTAAGCATCAGTTCTTATAATTATGTTCGCTTGAATAAGCATTCTTTCTCATACGTTAGTTTGAAATCAGAGCACCCTGTAAAACCGTAAAAAAGTGTAGCACTACTTACACTTATACACATAGGTATCAAATACAAAATGCGAAAGCTGATCTATTTCTGGAGAATTGACACAGATACGAATCTTCATAAAAAATAGTTCTTCTAAAATAGATATTTTCTTAGTCTGAGTAAAAAAAATAGCAGTGTGATAGCCTATTGGTGTGACCTAACCGGTCAGACACGGTCGGACAAGTCAGGTCTCGAGTTCGAACGCAAGACACACACCTCTGATTTTTCGGAATCATGTGCGTTGTATAAATTATCACATGCTTTACTGAAGGAAAACATCGTGAGCAAACTTGCATGCCCGAGAGATATTTCTCGACGGCATGTTATGAGTAATTCCACTTTGCCCCACCAAGCCCGCCACCCTGGTGTGGCAAAGTGGACTGCCTAAAATTTTGCAGTGGAATATGCCCCACTATTCTGATTTGATGGGGCGGATAACACTAGCATTATGCCAAGTCGGAGGCCCATGGGCGGCATAAAACTCTCGATACCAGGATAAGTACTAACCACACGAGAAAGGTTGTTTTCAAAAGATAAAATGCAAATCGCTGCTGACAGGTGATTTCACCTTCAGTGCTTTTAACTTTACATTGTGTTGTGTGCATAGACATTTGTATAAATACTTAATTTCAGAGCTTGTGGAGCATAACTTCTGCAAGGCCAGTCAGAATTATAACCATGTGAGATTAATCCCATTTGCGTGTTCATTTTTGATGGTGTTTGTGTATTTAGTAGAAAGAGGATTTTCAAAATAAAACACTATAACCTTTATATATAATTTTGTTTACTTAAGTTTACTTTGCTTTGCTGTTCAGGATGATACCATCGTATTTCTGTTGGAACCACTTCATGGCATCCTCCTTTGTCAAGCGATGGGGAAACCCAACCTTGCCAGTCTTGCGTCTTCTGTGGGCTACATTGAATCCTACAACAACATACAAAGTTTATTAAGACTATTCTCTGATCAACTTAAAAACTTGAGATTTTATTCAGACTAGAAAATATTTATAAATGTACACCATATTCTTGTGAATGTAAGGTTTGAACTTCACATTCTTCTTTAAAATATGATATTTTATTATAGCACATTATTTACAGAGTGAGACGTGTTTTTTTCGTCACCCTTGAACAGATGTGCAATTCACTCATAAAAAAAATAGAATACCATCATAAAAATTTTCACACAGCTACTGAAATGCCATTAGCTGTTACAAAAGTCAACTGCAAGCTTGACTAATAAATGTTTCATGTTGTCTACTGGCTATTGAGAAATTTACATAAAAATTACCAAGATAGTGTGAAGAATGATTGTATTTCTTACCTGGTCGGCCAAGTACAACGTAGAAGTCAAGACCATAGATACCAATGGAGGGATCGTATTTGATACCCAAGTCAATGTGTTCCTGGATACCAAAACCGAAGTTGCCAGTGGCGGAGAAGTTGTCACGCCTCAACTCGTATTCCCTGACCTGGAAGCAAAAAGGGTAAAAGTTAATTACTTGGTGATATGTGCTTATAACTATTAAGTGAGGGATGATAAAGCTTCAAGCTATGTGAAGGAAATGAAGTAGAATTTTGTAGTTAAATTAAAACTGGATTGTATATGCCTGTTTAATGTAAATTAAGAAACCATCCATATGTATCTACATTTGCAATTGAACAAACACTAAGAAAGTCTAAAATGAGCCCTATAAAGTTCAAAAAATTGTTATCAAGCAAATAGCCATATGATAGCAAGTTCACATTTATCTACTTTACTTTGTAGAAAGTGCTTGAGAGGAGGGTAAAACCTGAAAATTATACTATAGTCGGGGTTATGCTAAGTGGCACAAAATAAATAAGTTTCCTATTACACCCAACATTTACAGTATCACCACTAGGCTAATCAAATGAGTTTAGATTAATAAGATTTTCAAGAACATTATTTACTTACTTTAAGGCCTCTTTCGAGGATCTCCTCAGCCTTAGCACCACGTACAGTGCAGTGGACCGCAATCTTTTCATTACGACGGATACCGAAGGATCTGACGGTGTATCTGGCCTTTGAGAACACTGGCTGTTGGCCAGTAAGCTGTTCCAACACCTGAAATAATATAAGAATGATGCTGTTACATTTTCGTCTATTGTTACAGAAAAAAAAAAACTAAAATAATCATGTTCGCAAAATTTTAGTTCCAGGGGAATATAAACTAATATTCTAACTATGCATAGGAGTTTTTAAGTAAGTTCATGAAAAAAAATACCCATACAACGCAGACTTAATTGCTTTATCTTGCTAAGTACTTGAAATGTTATTTCCGTAAGTATTCTGAACAGTAAGTAGTTAGTGCTCAGAAGTTGCAAATTGGAAATATTGATCTTGCATGAATTTACAAACAGTAACACAAGTTATGTTACTCTTGAACAAGTTCATGCTGCCCTACTGAAGTAACTTTCTTGTTTACTATCCAGTCCAGCGCTCCAAGTTGTTAAAGCTTGTCAAAGAAGAAATGTATTCAGTAAAACTGAATCAATATTATATAGATAATAACCAATACACATGCCACTTTCCATTTAATGCATATCAATAGATTGATTAACAATATTCAGGATGACAACTTACAGTTTAGGTTATTAATGCCCAAGGCATTGAACCTTCTTCGATTTTATACCAAGGCTAGAAATTGTATGTAGTCATCATGGTGTATGTACTCATGTTTTGGGGGTTATGATAAAAAAAAACTTGATAGAATAACTTGGTATAATAACTGAAAAATTAACTAACCTTAGCAGCACGAGTCAGCCTGTCACCAGACTCTCCGACACAGATGTTCAGGCAGAGTTTCCTGATGTGAAGATTTCTCATAACATTCTTAGAGTTATCTTTAGGAGGTTTCTTCTCCTTCTTGTCTTTCTTCAACGCGGGCGGTGGTACACGCTGAAATGCATATTTTAAGTTTACGTTTGGCACTTTTATCACACATTTATTTTAAAATTACTCCTGTGTTCAAACACAAGACTAGGTTATGCCTAATCTGAGACCAATACACAGCGATAAAACCAAAAATAGGATATCGGTGGGAAACAAATTTAAGTAAAAATGAATTTGTAACATATTTCCACGCATAATCTAATAAAATATAACTGATTCAGATGGATAAATTTATACAAAAATTAAAAACACCCACCGCCATGGTTACGACTTATCAAAAAGAACCATAAACAATTCTACTGCAAACGTCAATGTCAAATATGAAACATAAACAAAAGAAAAGTATTTTTCGGGACTCGAGTACTAGTATTTTAATACAAAAATTATATAAGTATTTCTTGTAAGTACACAGTATGATAATTCATTTATATTTAAACGACAATAGTATTATAATTTCCTGCCCTAACTGTGGTATAAATTTTTACTTATAATTACGGATTTACAAAATGAAATCACGCCATGCAACCACAGACCTTAAAGTATCGAATAACCTATGTAGTCTTGTGCAATAAACCGGCTTTTCCAAATAAAATATATAAATATGCATATTAAAACTGTAATAATTATTATTATTAAACGAGCCTATTGTATTCATGCTACCCGTATTACGTTTTTTTGTTAAACACTTACAATAAATAATACTCATTGTTAGCAACACTACTACTATTCTATGACTTTCTATTTGGCCACTCATTTTACAATAATTAAAGCTTCCAAGCATTTCAAACAAGGTTGAAAACCCCAACCGGAAACCTGGTCTCCTAAAGGCCGTATACTTGGTCTACAATTGTTCACGGAAACCATATATGATTTCAGAACTTGTTATGATGGGTTTATGTTTTTAACCCTGTTGCAATAAGTTAGCCGGCCATTAAATTACCAAGGTCCAACTATATGAAAGAAAGGGATAGCGAAGTAGTAAAAAGTCTTTTGTCATTCACATTATAATAATTATCCTTTTGTACTCGGTGCTTCATAAATATCAGGGAAAATAGCAGATATTATTAAAGCTCTTGAGCAGAATAATAGGTAATGAACCAATAGTAGGTCATGTACCTACCTTTATTGTATTCATGTATTATAATTATTTTAGCATGTATGTTGACTAGAAATAAAGATTTATTAAAATTGGCGAACTTCCGGTAAAAGCATTTTTGAAAATTAGAAAATAATAGTGAAACAGTTACCGCTGGATAGGATAATACTTATCAGACTATATTTATGTTAATTTATAACTTTGCTATCCTGTATTAATAATTCAGTAATAGTTTAGAATAAAACGTTTTACTACCTACGGATTCTTATTATTATACCTACTTTCGTCAATAGATTAAGTAGGCACTTCCTTATTCACGAGATCGAGATCCGTTACTTCTCATAGTGTCGTTGTGATGTGCGTTGTGGATATCGATTGACGAAGTGGCCTAGTTCGCAACAAATAGATTGAAATAATCAATAAATTGCAATCATAAGATAGGTATCTATTTTTAGATACGACGAATTACTCAAATATGGTAGAGGAAACGCGGAAATCCAAAGTTATTGCTAATAAAAAATATAAGAAATATTATTGCTCAATATGCCATATTTACACTAACTCTGAGAATCAATTAAGTCAGCATTTAGAAGGCATTCGCCATCAACAAAGGAAAATATTTTCTCCTCCGCTTATTACCGATAATTCAGAAAATAAATATGAATGTAATAGTCTTGTGTATGTTCCTGCCTTCACCGTTATGTTCATTACATCATTTGTTTTTTGTTATACACTTGTTGTTTATTGGAATTGACACCACGCGCTAATGATTATCATAAATAAAACATTAAATTGTAGTTAACGACGCCTTAAATTTCGCGCCATAATTTTAATTGGCGGAGAAGTCGTCCCCAAGCGTTCACGGCTTCTATGCGCACGAACGAACGCGCAGAACAATGAGGTAGCAGCCATTTTATGTCGGTGTCTAAGAAAAACATAATTCGAATGGCCAATCTTAACGAAATTGTGTAATTAGTGATATAATTTATGTGATTCTGTATACACTACTATATTTAGGTGTTTCTTTACTTATGTGAGTAGAATATAACTTTTGCTATACATATATAATGATATAATAACATAAGCGCGATGAAACCTAACATTTTGCATAAAAAAGAAATAATAATAAATTTGTATCTCATTCCCTCCATACATTATGAAAGGTCGTTGTATTTCCAATAGCTACAAGTCTTTCGTTTGCAAACTATGTTTATGTTTACAGATAGTAACTAAAGAGTATTATCACAAAGTACTTTCTGTAGATTTAGCTCGGGCTAATATGACATAACTTTCACCGAAACGTTGAATAAAGTATTATAAACCCGTTTTGTTTACATTAGACTTGTATTGGTTACTAAATTACTTGTCGTATGACAACCGGCGTCGCGCAGCCTCGGCTTGAAAGTTGGGGACAAAATTCAATAACGAATTGGCCATTTTATTGATGGCCGGGGGGGAGGCTGGGTGGAGACAGTCGGTCGGTGAGCTTCCGCCATTTAATATTTTGTTAGACATTTTAGCTGTTCTCATTATGTTTTCTTGTTTACACTCTCGTGTATCTACCGATTAGAGTTGCCGCTGTATTGTGAACAAGTTTACATACATATCTGCATATGCTACACAAATATGCTAAAGATAAGCACCCTTGTGTGAGTGTACGCTATTATATTCGTATACATGCCTTTATACATCTCTATAAATTGCGTTTCGCATACATATCTCCGGCTTTTTATGCACCTATTTACTGTGTTCAGTCAACGGCCTAACAATATAAATAAAACAGCAATGTAATGTAATGTCTAATCTATTTTGTTATTGTTTGGAATTATCTGTTTTAACCGTATTATAATTTTTGTTTGCCTAATATTTACGTTGCATTTATGTATTTTTGTTACTTAGCACTTTGTTTTTTTTTTTTTGCCCTGTATTTGCCTCTGTTGATTTGTAATCACCTGATTTTGTAATATTTTTTTGTTTTAATTATATTTTTTATTTTACGCAAATCTAAGCTTTTTATTTCAAATTATTAACTTTTTTGTTACAATGGGTTTCATCATATATACATACATATTTACAAAATATGTTGGCACATTCAATTCCCTAGCTACCTGGCACGTAAGATACCCATAGACCACTAGTGTTCGTGTACCAATTATACCCTTTGAATATTGTTATTTTCAATCAGTTGTGCTTCATAGCAAAAGGAAGGGTAAGCCCTTCGCTGCCACCTATAAAAAAAATGCCGTACCAATTGGGCTACAAAGCTTTATCATTTTTTAATTTGGTGTTCATAAAAGCATTGGACACTGATTTTTTAAACACCCCAGTAAAAAATAAAGCCGCCAGTGCCTATTTAATAATAAGAAATCGGACACACATAACTGAAAAAGTGGTGCATATATATGAGCCAGTTTTCCGAAAGTCAGAATTTCTCAATAATTGACCCTAGCTAATGGCAATGCGTACATTTAAGTTTTTTCAGTCATTGGGCAGGTACCTTCAGATCCTTGCAGCTTTGATCTTGTGTGGCCTTTACTTGAGGTGGGGTCAAATAAAAAAGTTTTTATTTTTTTATTTTGACCGTTTTTAAGTGTCTTTAGACACATTCTTTTTGACGAGCTGGAATTGTCTTGCTATCTTCTACATTTGCTAGTTCACCCTTTTTAACAGTAAGGCATATCAGCTCTATAGGTTGAAACCCCATATTTTTCTTCGTTACGATTGTTATTCGAAGTTTTGCTGTAAGTATTGTAGCACACGCAATCCTAGACATTATAGTTCGATTCTATTACACCTTATTATACTGTAAACCACAACCTACCCTAGTTCTTCACGAAGGTAAATAAAGCCACTACTTACTAATTTCCTATTGAGGTAGGCCAAGTGCAGTTTTGAAAGCCATCTGACATGAAGTTCTTTTCAGGTGGCAGAAGTTGAAAATGGGGGAGCAAAGAGGTCGCCATTAGTTTCCCAGCACACTGGGGCGTAGGCGTCGGGGGTGTGGCACGGGGCGTGGGGGTCCCCGTGCCACCCCCTGGCGACCTACTCGCCACTATCTCCATGTTCGAACAGCAGATCAAGGCTGAACCCATGAGGTAAGACTCGTCCTTACCACTCAGTTGATGGCCTGGTCATATTTAGGTTCGCAATCAGTGTCGTTTAATAAATGTAATGAGCAATGAAGGGGTAACCAAAGGTACAACAATAAAGGGCTCTATCCTCACCTGAATTCCTTGACATACCACAAATGCCGAAGCAGAGGAGGGCATAATGAATGTATCCAAGTAATTGTATAATTTTGTAATAACGGGACTTCCGGTTCCGGTTTCCTTCCAAAATTAAAGTCGAAATAACTATGCCGACTTGGAAATCGAAACCACACACAGCGGTGTTAGCGGTGAAAATATTGAGTTGCACGTTAGCAAATTCGCAATGTTAGTGAACTGTACAACCAAATCTTAAACAATTTGTAGATTCACTCTAGCATTGTATTCTGATTAGGAAAAAACATAAACAAGCAAAATATGCTGCATATGCAATAATTTTTCTGGAACAGATATTGAATGAAGTATTATTTTACGTTGCAGTTTCTACACATCTCATCCACACGTACACTCCGGTCCCCCAACATTAATACGATCAGATTCAAGCCATGCATCCATCATCAACATGAACCAACATCACCAGACACACCAAGAGGATTCTAAAGACAGCCTCATAGTACAACAGCAAGTACAACATCAGCAAGATCTCATGGAACAACATCAACAACAACAGGAAATGCAACAACAAGATGACGAGGTGAGTTCACTAAACATAGAGTAAAAAAACATGTACGGCTGTATGGCCAGCGGATAAAAAAAGGTCAAGTGCTGAAGTCCCGTGAAGAGCTCAACACAGGACATCCAAACTCTGAGAGACCGATGCATGCAAATCTGCATTAGCCTCAATCCGCCCTAACCAAAAAAATATACTCAGCATGGTCAGCAAACGGATTGTTAGCCAAAGTTGTTCAAATCGAGAAGCCATCAAAGAAGCTCACCTCGGAATGTTTCTCATTCTATTTTCAGCTGAGTTTCAAAGGAATGGACGACGATGGAGTTGACATGGATATGGACGGACGACAATGTTCTCAGGTTCGTTTTCATTCTGATTCACGATACGTTTCAATTTCTTACCACTATTTTACGAATGAATCATCAATGCAACCGTTTTGACAGGGTATGGGAGTGGACATGGGATCAGTTCAAACTAAAATGGAAGTGTCAAATGGGGGTCAGTCGACGCCACGGTCTAAACCTCAGGCCTGTAAGGTGAGCGAGAATAATCACAAATTACTGCTGACGGATTTTCCTTCTATTTTTCGCGGTATTGGACTACTTTTCATTTATTTTCGAACGGTCATCCTTTCATCTCTTAGGTAAGTCGTTCGAATCAGCCTCAACTAACGAAATATTGGTTCCCCAATGAATACTTCATATCTTCCTAAAGGATCATCTAAAAACCAAATAAATGAAAACGAGCGAAAAATTAAAACAGTTGACGGCATTAAAATTCAGATCGCGCTTGACTCATGGTAAACTCCCGAATTACTATGGTAATCTGTGCTGATATTTTTAACGACATTAAAGTGGGTAACTGGGAAATTAAGATTTTAATTTAAGACATGTTCTTTTATTTTATAAGGTGACTCAAAATCTTACCATTTACCAAATCTCTTCTTCCAGGTCTGTGGCAAAGTTTTGTCGTCGGCTTCCTCTTACTATGTCCACATGAAGCTTCACTCAGGAAACAAACCTTTTCAGTGCACTGTAAGTACAAAGTGTATGTTGTAGATTTAATTAATTACTTAAATACATACTTATTCCGATGGTTAGCTTCTAAAATAAAAAAGGTTACAATTAAGCCACATTAATATCACAGCTAAAAAGCGGAAAAAAGCGAATAAAGCAAGGTTAATTTTTTTTTTTAAATAAATAAGGTAATAAAAAGTGCACTTTTTAAATAAACAAGGAAATAAAAGTGCACGACATTATTAAATGTAACATACCCACCTGCAATGGTTGCTGGTTGAAACACAATGTCGCACACGCAAATAAATCAAAACGCAAGTTTTCGTCATTTATTTTCCACAGGCATACAAACATGGTATAAAATGTGTACCTACAAACAAAAATTGCCAATCTGTGTGCGATGTTTCCAGTTAGACGTATCCGTAATGGACAGATGTGCGCGTAAACACAGGTAGGGTTACATTTTGTGAGGGTCGGCTATTGTTTAGCTAGACTGGTTTCCTGTTCACCCCAAAAAACTGGTGAGCCGACTTTGTTATATTGTACCCCAGTAGAATGAAATAAATACCTACGTTCTTTGTCAGGAAGCAAAGGACTATGTATATTATTTAGTATTGGCGAAGTATTGAATAAAAAACTTTTTTGCAAAAAAATAACCGACTTCCAAAAAAAAAAAAACACAAAAAAAGTGGAAAATAACTTTATTTTTGGATGTCGGTGACTATTGTTCGATTTATTGACTTTTTTGGCACCGACTATGGGACCAATCGGGAAGTGTATACTTTCAGATAAAAGAAGAATTTTCCAAATCGGTTCATAAATTACGAATATATGAGGTAACAAACAAAAAAAAAACAACCGAATTGAGAACCTCCTCCTTTTTTTGAAGTCGATTAAAAAATACAGAAGTAACAGTATGTCAATGCACTTCGACCATTTTCTACTTTCAGGATTTTGTCCTTGTCGCAGCACTCGCAGCATTAGAGTAGGTTATGACACCAAGGATCGCAAAGCGCAGATTTATAACTTGATCAGTCACATTTCATTAAGGGCCGGTCTATAGATACCTACCGTCTGAATGATTTCGAGATGATAGAAAGTTCTAAACCTGAGTTTATCATAGACTCAGGTTTAGAAATTAGATTTAGACTAATAAGTTATTCTTTGCTGATAATAGCAGATTCGGTTAGTCGTTGAACTTACCACAAGTTCATGTTGACTACCTAATTATTTTTTTAATCAAGTCCAGCAGTGGACAGCGTTAGTTACAAAGGACTAACATATTTTGCCGAAACCGCCCAGGTATTTCAGCGAGCGAACACTCACTGAACATTTTGTTTTCTACGTTGACGTAGGTGTGCGACGCAGCTTTTTGCCGTAAGCCGTACCTAGAAGTTCACATGCGCACACACACAGGGGAACGCCCCTTCCAGTGCGACCTCTGCCTCAAGCGCTTCACGCAGAAATCCAGTCTCAACACGCACAAACGTGTTCACACAGGTCAGTGTAAACTAACCCTAACATGAACTTGTTGCATCTGAAGCATCTCAGTGTTGTTTACAGGCATTCGACAAACAGAATTTTGTGTAATGCAAAATAAAAATATTCTGTTTCTCGACCGCCTGTATAAAATAATATTTTTCAAACCCTAATTGTTTCATGCCAACGCTCATTTGCTCAATGCCCGCATAAAATCTTAATTAATCTCATATTGTGCAATGAACAAATTGATCGCTTGAAAAATATTGATTTATAAAATAGCTGACTGATATAATTGTTGTGATATATTGAAACGATGACTGATAATTGCAGCGTTAATGTTGAATGCAATTTAATGTAATTTCCATATTATTTTTTATCTGCCAGTAATAAAAAAAATGCATTTTGTACCTAAGTACCAAAAAGTACATTTTAATTTTTAGTATTTGCATTTATGTAATCACGGATAAGATTCCCCCCAAACACTGCCATTTTGTTTTATTATTATAGGGATGAATGTTTAAACACTGATTTTAGGATGGAGGTATTAGGAGATCTATATGGAAGTTACATTTTACCTACTGAACTGGAAAAACTCAATAAAAATATTCCCAATTTTAGAATGTACCATGAGGGGATTGCTCAAAAATTGATCTGAAACAAATTGGACTCTTATATTTTCAAGTTGACCTCCTCCTGTTTCCGCGAAACCGAAATATTTAAAATTATTTGTTGTTATTGTTTTAGTAAATTCTCCATTGGCTACCCGTTGTTGATTATGGCTTATATCCTGTTTTGACGCCCTGATAAACGAGCTATTTTGTATTTTATATGTATTGTCTTTTTCTTGTTTATACTCATACCTATTATTTTATTTACGCTAGATGTGCTACATATTTATCTATTACCTACGTTTTGCTAGGAAAGCATACTGTTTTATTTTCCATGCACAATTAATGTTTATTTTTTCATATATTATTTATGTATGTAAGTAGAGAGTGATTCCGCTCCTTATAAGAATTGGTCAAATTCGTATAATCCGGTCTTTCCCCACTGACCTTTATACACTCACCCATATAAGATGAAAATGTCGTCTCCCCTTTCTTCCATTGTGTTCTTCATTGAGTAATGAGTTACCCACTATATTTTTCTATTATTTCATGGTGCTTATTTATACTTAATTATAAGCACGCGGCCTCTGGACGGAGCTTTTTACAACTTTTATTCAGACACCTATATTATACAATATTGTTTATATACCATCCATTATACTTATCATATTGAATCTAATGAACTACACGTACTAAAAATACATATAGCCAAGTAGGACACTGGTGCGACACACAAATCGCTGAAATAGTTGACAATACATATGCTTAACATACGACATGTGAATAGTTTTTGAGTTGTGCCAATAGAGCTAATAGTGTTTTCGCAAAAAGATCAGGGCGTGAGGAAGGCTTCGTTGATGTGAGGTAAACAGGGGGAGGTAAAGAACTCACAATGGATCCGATGTGGTACGCACATACCGCACTGTGACGTTGCTATCACAGGGAAATCGATTGTGTGTTCTTCTATAACATGGTGTAGACAAACGAGCGTGTGTTGTTGGAATGTGGCCTGGGTTCTAGATGAGCACATGCGCGCGTTGATGGTGAAGGACCGGCCCTACAGGTGTGATCTCTGTCAGATGCGGTTCACGCAGAGCTCCAGCCTCAACCGACACAAGAAAATTCACACGGGTGGGTTGATATCTCTTTAGCGCCCGTGCCGACTCTATCGCTGCAGTATACGTACTGCCCACTTACTCACTTGGCTCTTCAAGCCTTCCCTTAGTCCGTTCACTTGAACGTAAGCCGTATTCTGACTCATTCGATGGTTTCGTTCAGAGGAACACAGACGTGCGCTGCTGGCTAAGGATCGGCCCTACCAATGCGGCATCTGCTTTGTGAGATTCACCCAGAAATCAAGTTTGGGCCGGCACGGAAAAATACATACCGGTGGGTCCCTACCTATACCTTCTGCCTACTTGTGCGTGACGATTTCCTTGAGGCAGAACGGTACTAACGTGTATTATTTAATAGAGATAGCCTACCTCCCCCTGAATGTGTGTGAATGGTTTCATTTATGTAACATTTTAGGTAATTTAATGAAATACATATTGTTTGAGAGGGTGCTGAGATGCTATATCGTAACTCGTATAACTTATAGAGGAGCACAGACGAGCCCTGTTAGAGAAAGTGCGGCCGTACCAGTGCCACATCTGTTTTATGCGCTTCACTCAGAAGTCCAGCCTGGGACGACATGGGAAAATACACACTGGTAGGCATTTTCCCCTAAAATCCTTAAGTAGACAATGAATTTTTTTATTATACGTTAGCTCACGTTACTAGGCAGTAACATTAGCAGTGCGTCGAGCTGGACCGTTATTTTAGCTGTCTTTTGTTGGTATTTCTAGAGGAGCACATCCAATCGCTGATCAACAAAGTGCGCCCCTATCAATGCGACATCTGTGACAAGCGGTTCACGCAGAAGTCCAGCCTTGGTACTCATAAACGTATACACACCGGTGGGTCCCTTGATATTTCATTTATTTTGGTTCGGTCTCGAAGCCACAATGCACAGCTCTTACAAATCTTTAATCTTAATTTTATAAAATTGTGGCTTTGACACCTATGTTTTGTGAATAGTTTTAAGGGCTCCCTGACCTAATATAATATTATGTACCTATAAATTTTTGTTTTAAATATTATACCTATTTACATGGTTAGCGATTTGGAAGTTGTGGGTTTGTTCGTTTCAGTCTGTATATAAAGCTTACATTAGGTTACACACGCTCAAAAACTATTCACAAACAGTTAAGTAAAGCATGTGTACGTTGTGATGATTTCCGTTAAGTTATAGGAGCGAGAATGTCTGATGGACAAATAACGTGGTTAAATTCCCTCATGGTAGTCAGTTGGAAGCAATCGGCATTCGGTTACTAAGCTCAGTAGAATTATTTGTCCATCGTGGTTTTGTTTTGTTTCTCTGTCCCCCCGTGTCCGTGTGTTGGCGGCGCAGGGGAGCGGCCGTTCCAGTGCACCGTCTGCCTCAAGTCCTTCACGCAGAAGTGCGCGCTCAATTTGCACGAAAAAATACATACGGGTTAGTAGCCCACATATATTATAATCCGCAGTATTACTCCTTTCGGTACGATTAGCGTTAACTTGCGACTCGTCATGCAGTCATTTCATTTAGCGTCATGCTTCGTTCCTATTTTTCCGTTGCCCGCCTAACCCGTTGTTTTACTCTCCCTGTTTTTGATAGCTTCCATCTCGTTGCTTTCAACTAACATCTCGATTTCTTTAACTCATTCAAATGCGCGCTTTACGTACTTCTGCAATCACTGATAATTTCCCGCCTGTCATATTATTAATAATCTGCCGGTCATTCGCCCCTCTTATTCCTCTCATTCTGCATACAACTCGGTGTTTTAGCATTTATCATTTTTATCATTTCTTCATGGATATTAATTCATTCACAAAAGCGGTAATGCAATCGCCGCAAAGACGCATTCTTGGCGCCCCAGCATCGTGTCTTAATGCGGTGCTGGCTTTCAAAATTGGGTTTACAAATTTGGGGGCGAATCGGTCGCCGCGTGCGACTCTCGATGCGGTCCGGATTGGCAGTGGGCGGGCGGCCAAAGGCACGGCCATGCGTCGGCGACGTGCGTTACTCGCTTTTGTGTGTGCACTGGGCGCAGTGCAAGGGCGTCCTTTCGCGTGCGGGCAATGCCCGGCGGCGTTCGCCCGCCGCCCCTACCTGGACATTCACATGCGCACGCATACAGGCGAGCGGCCCTATCAGTGCGACGCGTGTCTGAAGCGCTTCACGCAGAAGTCCAGCCTCAATATACATAAGAGGACGCACACAGGTGGGTGACTCCGCGGGCCGGACTGGCACCGCCCGCCCACGCCTCTCCACTCGTACTCGCCTCTCCTCCGAATCTCTCCCGACATTGAGTGATCGCAAACTTTCAGTAATTAACCTAGTGAAAGATTTGGAGCGGAGAACGCGGCGAGCGGCGACCGGTCCGCGCCGCGACCTCCGTAGAGCGAGGGCGTCTAGCGTCCTTGCGGGCTCGCCGCCGCTATAATATATGTGTTGGGCACCAGTCCAGGGCAGACCGTTCCAGTGCCTGTCGTGCCCCGCCGCCTTCACCTGCAAGCAATACCTGGAGATACACACGCGCACGCACACCGGCGAGCGGCCGTATCAGTGCGACATCTGCCTGAAGCGCTTCACTCAGAAGTCCAGTCTCAACATCCACAAGCGGACGCACTCAGGTACGTGGGCGGCCTGCGAGCCAGCGGCGTTAGGGAGGGATGAACGTATGTGGGCTACTAGAGTGCGTGCACGCGGGGAGGCGGGGGGCCGCAGTGAGCTAACCGTGTCGCTCGTCCACAGTGCAGGGGCGGCCCTTCCAGTGCCTGCAGTGCCCGGCCGCCTTCACGTGCAAGCAGTACCTGGAGATCCACAACCGCACGCACACCGGCGAGCGGCCCTACCAGTGTGACGTATGCCTCAAGAGATTCGCGCAAAAATCTACACTCAATATACACAAACGAACGCACACAGGTCAGTCGACAACGCTCAGCGCACGCTTTTGATAATATTCTTTATTGGAACATAAGTCATATTCACGTGCAATTATTCTGTAACATTTGTGCCATATTTTCTTAATGCATTTTCTTATGTTCGAATTCAAAGTTGTCGGTGCCACATAACTAATTAATCGTAAGTCCTATTGTGAGTATATTCATATGATGTATATCATGCAAAATAATATTGTAAGAAATGTATAACGACTAATATTGTACGCGGGTGGTCAGTGCAAGGGCGTCCATACCAATGCATGGAGTGCCCGGCGGCGTTCACTTGCAAGCCGTACCTGGAGATACACATGCGTACGCACACGGGGGAAAGGCCGTTCGAGTGCGATGTCTGTTACAAACGCTTCACGCAGAAATCCACGCTCAACATTCACAAGCGAATTCATACGGGTACGATTACATCGCGTTCCATACATAAGCGAGTTTTGTACACACAACCGGTTTTACGCCAATCTTTGGTGAGGTTTTTACAAAAACACATCGGTCGCCTAATATCACAAAAAGGTTTCTATTCAGAATAGCTCCAGGCTGGTGTTTTGCGCTTATATGACGATATTACCTCGGTAGGTACACAGCGACCTATGTCTGTTTGTTGAAACTAAGCCACACGGCTGTGTGTACAAGAGCCTTAACAGTACTACGTGAATCATTGTCTGTAAGCAAATGATTCATAGTACAAGCTTAGTGTGTCTAACAGATAAAAAACATTGTAATACTAACACAATTTCGATTTATTTATATTAGGTTAGGCAAGTCTCTAACCTAACCGTTGCATGTTGGGCGGACGTTTAGACGAATATAGCTCCATAACTATAAAAAACTACATTGATTAGAAATTAGGCAAGATGGGTGTGAAAATACACGAAGCCTTATCACATTAATGCATGATTAGTACCTCAAATGCCCCTTGTGATGGCAAAGGAAAGACGCATGTAATTTACACAGTTGAATAATGTTTTTCGTCTGGTAGCTTTCTATAAATAGAAAGTAGTGAATTATTCACGAGGTTGGAAGACAGCTATGGTTCGTTTAGAAGACGGCAAATTGCTTTAACAGGCAGATACTTTGTCATTCTGAACTTAATGATGTGGCACCGACAACTCATTGTAAGTTTTAATTTTAATCATCCGCTACATCATCACTTGAGTTTCAGTATTATTATTTATTATAATTTCTTGGCTTACATTCATTAATTTCAGACTGCATCACTCTCTAATCGCATCTTGCCGTCTTTCTAACATCATTTGCCTTCATTTTCGCTTTCATCGATTTTGACAAATGCATTGCTTTCATTTAGTTTGTCTAATTTAAGTTAGAATCCGTTTTACAGAAAAGTTTGTGTGTTTCAGGTGAACGTCCTTATGCTTGTGATATTTGTCAGAAACGTTTTGCTGTGAAGAGCTATGTAACAGCGCACAGGTGGGTTGATATATTTATTCCGCGATTCATTACTCATGTCTCCCTTGGCCTAGCCAAAAATTGCCAAAATTCCCGGAATTTTGGCAATTTCCGACGCTCAAAAACTGCTTTATAATATTTAGAATGAATATTATGCCATTTGCTTATACTCAGTTACAGTTGTCCATTGAGAAATTTTCGAAATAGATGTTGATAATACCTGTTTTATGTCCCCAGATGGTCTCACGTGGCCGACAAGCCTTTGAACTGCGACCGCTGCTCTATGTCGTTTACATCCAAGTCCCAGTTCGCGCTGCACATCCGCACGCACTCCACCGGCTCTTGCTACGAGTGCAGCGTCTGCGGTCGTTCCTTCGTAAGGGACAGCTATCTAATAAGGTAATACACATTTATTAATTGAAATATGTATAGAACTCGGGAATTTTCAGTAAATACTTCGATGATAGGCCCGTCTACAATAGTTGCGGATTGCTACGCAATAGTAAACGGGCCTCTTAAATCTGTTATTCTTCGAAGGCGTAGGCAAAGTTATATCATCACATTCCACTAATGATGGTCTCAAGCCCCAAGTATTAGGTAGCGAGCCTATTTCCTTATACGGGCCCAAATCCAAAATGTGAGCTGCAACTGAAAATCTCAATAGCAGTCCCCGATCCGGGGAAATCTCAGAAACAACTCGATTGTGTTGTGACAGCTAAACCAACGAGAAAGATAAACGAAATTCGTTTTAAATTCTCCTAAATGCTATCCTCTTTCATACAGACACCACAACCGTGTCCACCGCGAGAACCACAGCAACGTGTCGGCCAACAGCATCGGCACAATCAACAGTGTTGCGACCAACACCAACAACTCTAACCACAGCAACTTTGACTCGCCCGGCGTTTGTGACTTAAGGTATGGCATTGGAGGTATCGGACTCATGAGAAAAGACAATAGAATGACGACATTAAAGGCACAAATAAAGTAATAATTGTTAAGTGCGGAGCACTATGAGAACAATTTGTGGAATCATATGCCTTATCGTTTAAAACGTTTCACTAAAATTAGTCCCATTTGCATTCCAAGTGAGGTACCAAGGTACGGCTTAGCAAGTTAGCACTCCCATATATTTCTAAACTTATATATTGCTTACGTAGAACGCACGTAACTATAATGCATTTAGAACGAAATGGTTGATCACAGATCAGATCCATAGAAGCGATTGATAGACGTCAATTTCTTTCCAGCTTCGTTCCAATGGTGAATCGTTACATGACATCTCAGGGGACCCAAGTGTCCATGCAGGATACCAGCAAAATGTCTGCGATGTCGCCTCAGTCTATTGCGTCTATTTGTAAGTATAATAGCCATTATTTATGGATATTATTAAATTTCACAGTTATGCTTCAGTGTTAATTGATGATATATTTTCCAGCGTCGCCCCCTCCCTCGCATACCCCTACGCCCCAGCCCCAGATGTCTGGTCAGATGCATCTTGCAGACTGATCACCGGTTTAGGTACGTGTATGACTCGACTAAACATTTTTATGGTTACTATTATATAGAATACACAGTTGTAATGGCAAACGATACGTTGTTACAGCTCTCGGTTGAGCAGCAAGCAGCCAGAGTGCAATATTATATATTTGGCAGCCATCAACAAGAGCAGCTATCATTCAGAATGATGTGAGGAGACCGGCTCTCCTCGCTAGGATCGTCAGCATGGACTCATGCACTTTTATTTGTTTATTATATTTGGAGTTATTTATTTATACATTGTTGATTTCGTCGGCCGTGGTGTGAGCGCGAGCAAGGCTGCGCTGTGGATCGTAGTGTGGCAGAGTGTCAGGAATCGAGTTGGTTTCGTTACGCTTGTGGAATCCCTCGAGAACACCAGGTGGACATCACAATAGAGACGAGGAAGTAGTGAGTAGTCACGTAGCGGTACCGCCTATGATAATATATGCATTGTGATTTATACCTACAACTGTGATTTATCTATCCCATCACATGATTATATTAATTTCCGTGGTGGCGTTCATAAATCAATACTTAAAAGTCTCATCATGATAGATTGTAGGCCTAAAATTTTTGATCTCATATTCTAATTTGCTTAGTGATAAATTTTGGAATCGTAAATGGTAAATCTCCAACTTAAAAATTCTAAATTTTAATGTTCGTCATTCGCTTGTCATCATCATACCCATTCATTAGTCGTAGTGAAATGTAACAATATCTTATTGCGATGCTTTAACTTAGAATGTGTCAGTGTATATGGAAGTTCAGTAATTTTATAAAGAACTCTTACCGATGAGTGGTAAAGTATTTTGATCGCTGAAGAATAGAAAGGACTCTAGATAATACTCCTCAAGATTAATCCATAAGAATACTTTAAATAAAAATCAGGTTTCATATAAAAATAATAATAGTAAATAAGAAGTACAAATAATAATCCCATAAACTAGCAGAGTCCTGAGAGGCAATATGAAAGCTTCACAAAATTAATAACTTTTAATATGATGTTTATTGGAGAAATCCAGAGAAGTGCCTGTTGCAACATAAAATTGGCAATATTTTTTAAACGTATTACGTTCAGAATAAAGTTATGTTCAGTGTTCAATGTGTGGGGACATCGCCCGGAGTACGCTTTAGTGTCTTACAGTAATAAGCGAACTGTTGTTAGTGGCGCTGGTGTGCGGGTCAGAACAGAGAGCATAATTTGTGAAGCTTCTTACTAAAACTTTGTGTGCCTTCTAGCGGTTAGCGACATTAGGCAATATCAATCATAACACCATTGATAAACTTCATTTTATATTTTTCAAATTTCTGATGAGATTGAATATTCATATAAAGTGTAGTCATCATAAACATTGTTACATAATTATTTACCCATTTAGGATATCGCAATATATATACATATATTATAGAACAAACGTATTTTGGCAAGAGGCAGAACTTATTTCATTACTGTTTTTCGAATAATAGTAATAATGAATAGTGTATAGTGCAGTAGTCTTCCAATACCTTGAGACAGTTCTTGCGCACGCGTAGTGCAGCTAAAGTGTCCGCTGCGGGGGTTCCTTATGGTTTGCCATTATTGATATCAAAGATAGATTGGTGCCATTTCTATGTAAATGATGTGGTAGTGTAAGTTTAGTTAAGTCTGCAGGTCAGGGTAGAACTGGAAATAAAATATTGTAAGAGCTCTAATATGTAATACATAGTGTTAAACCGACATTTATACCCATTGTTTTACAACTTCCCGTGTTGTTGATTTTGATACTTTATTTTATTTCCATGATGTGTGTGTCCATGTGCTGGTTCAGCAAATGTAAATAAATATTGGTAGTGTTTATTTATTCAAGTATATCGAGGAGAAATCCATTCAAAATTACAATAAGTGTATGATTTGTAGGAATTTTTCATTCTACAGTCATACCAAATATCGAACTGAGAATATAATTGGAATTAATGTTAGACTTAGCGCAGAACTATACTTTGGGTACTATAAAGATCAAAATTTCTTGTAGATGTACATAAGTATACATATAATAATAATATATACATATGAATGTTGTTTGATAGTCCTCAATATTTTTTTATATTTTGATAGTTCTGTATTTGAAAGAAACACGAAAAAATAGGCCAATATCTCATTATCATTTTAAAATAAATATGTACACCGTATGTTAGGATAAAGTAAAATAATATGAGGATGCATTTAGTTGCCCACAAATCTAAGAGTAACATCTAAACTTTTCCGTATATTAATAAAATCTTAAACGTTTTTAGTAAGTTTCTTACCAAGCCATTGATAACAGTATTATTTAGACGAACTAGAACTTGGGTTTAAAGAGTAGTATAAATCTTTCAGCTACCATTATAAAATGATCACCATTGAAATTTTTAAAACCATAGTTATCAATAGTTTGTACGTAACAGCATTGGTAGGGACTAAACGTATTATGTGCCTTCCAATGCTGATTACCTTATATAATTATATTATCCATAGATATTATGAATGGAAATAGAAACACCAACATAGTGACCTAGTACATAACTACATATATAAATATATTGATGTCGCTCAGCTTACCGATCTCTCGCCGTGGGTGATTGTTTCTTTTTGAATTCTAGGATTAGTAATATATTTTTGTTATTATTATAGTATGTTCACTGTCTTTATGATTGTTTTATCTTTATTAATACATTACCCTATCGTTGCTTCACCCTAGCCGAGCGAGTAGGTGAGCCGAGCACACGCGGTCCTTGCTCATTACGAGATATACTCTGATTTCTTAATCCTTCACAGAGTATCATTCATATATTTATATTGATAAGAGGAAAACTTTTCTCAATGAATATGTCTCGTAATATACAACGACCCAAAATAACAGTGAAGGTCACAGGTTGCACCTTGATTTGTAAAAGCTGCTGAGTATACGTTGGTATCGCAACTTGTGTGTCTTCATTGTGCAACTATTTTACATACCGATGTTAGTTAACCTTTAAGAAGTAACTAATGAACCCTTGAATTTACGTAATTGCTAAAGTGGTGGTATGATTATTAGATTTTCTCTTTGTCTACTTATTTTTTGATCCGTAGAAAAGACTGAGGAATTCACGTTCGTTATAAGAATACTCACGCGAAATATTGGCAGTGTTAGATTGTGTTGTTGTTATTTTGTTGTTAACATCAGAGAGGTTGTGGTTGACGGACCAACCAGTTTCTTGTAAGCCGTTATTGACTTTGGTTAAAGAAATCGTACATATCCTTACCCGCGAATGTATAACGTATACTTCCCTCGTCGAGGCAGACTACTAGTCTAGGGGGCCGCGTGCCGCCGACCAGTTACACTAAACTTGATGGTAGATTTATGAAACAGTGAGCCTTGTGTAATCATAATGTCTAAGGTACATAAATATTTAGTTGTATTGTATCGTTAGATTTACGTGAACTTCCGCTTTGCCAACATATTGCGTTGCTTACATTATAATCATACGAGAGTACAGCCTAAGGATTTTAACGTTTTTTTATATACTGAGAGCTATTTCTAAGTCACTGATTTTATACTATTTCTAATTATACGCTAAACAAAAAATAAAGGGCTATGAGCCACACTTTACCAAGTTTTGGAGTATTTTACATCCCTTTGAGTGCAATTTTTATTAAAATTCAAAACATCATGGCATGATGATAATTTGTACGGTCATTTAGTTATAGCTCTTCAGAGTTTTGATGACCAATATTTTAACTACAACCGTTTTTTCTTTATTGTTAAAATTTTTAGGCTAGTTTATATTTTAAATAAGTTAGATTTGTTAACTGTGGTGTATTACATTTACATTGCACGTGATTATAGCTCTCACAGCCTCCTTTACAGGTGATTATTTAGTTATTTTGTAGTCTGAAATGATTGTGATAAATTTATTATTATAATTATATTGGTTTGTTTTGTAGAACTGGAGTCTTACATATTGTTTATTGTTGATACTTTGAGTATACAATCTGCAACGTGGTAGCGGTAGGGAGAGGCTGTTAGAGCGTTTATGTAGTCAGCATTATATATATGCTTTAATGTGATTTTTTAAATGTACTCTTTATTATAGTCTCATCAATCAATATTATAATTAGAGAACTAACAAAAAGTTTTAATTTTTTTCAGTTCATAGTGATTTATATTGAGATCAAACTAAAAATACAGAGTTTATATTTTAATTTTATGGAAAAATATACATTGTAAAATTATTCTTTAGTGCTCGGTTGCAGAGCTCTATTTAAAAAATGAAACTATATGAATGCAAAATAACAAGTCACGATTCTTTTAGAAGTCGCCATGTAGTGGAAAAAAATAAACGTGCCATGATATTTGTGGCTATTTATTTGTTTATTTTCAATTCCTTTTATTTTAATTTATACCTATTAACTTATTAAATTACTTATAATAATAAAATGTGCGTTATCCCAGCGGAAAATTTCATCGATTCATAGTATGTTGGAACCTTAAGACGTCCAAATATAGGTTAACGATGTCCATTTGGCCCGAGTTATGATGTATCTATGTAGTTCTTATTTATCGGCAAATCCACTGGAAATATTCAAAACTGTGTGCTGATAGATTCATTGAATTTTACTGACGTCATGGAGGTATTTAAAGTAAGGTCATAAACTTATAACACTTAAAACTTGCATTTAAAAAAAGTGTGAAGAAGTTGGAACTTATAATACCTTCAATATCTCCGTTAGTAGAAGGCTCTCAGGGATGGCCTGTAAAAAAATCGCAGTGATGTGCGGCCTCTCGACTTCATTAAGGGTGTTTTTACACCCTTTAATCGATATTTTATGCAGTCATGAATTTGTGCTAGGTGCTTGAGGCTTTGTCGAAAATGTATTTTGTGACCAGCAGGGTTTTGGTGCCAGTTAAATAGGGCTGTACCAGAAATTCAAAAACGTACCTAAAAACTTTATTTTGCGGTAACCAAACCATGCCTCCACTGCAGTGACTATCGGCTGTTCCGCCAAACGTTCTGGGATAACCTTTCATTACTTGACCGAGATAAAAACCAAACTACAAAGTTCACAAATAACTTTATTTACCTTACTTATCTAGCAATCCACAACTATTTCTTCCTTTACGACGTTGGCATCGATGGCCGGTGCAAGTGTATTATCAACTATAGGTGCAGGGCTCTTATAATACTTGTTACTGGCGTAATGTTCCTTCAAATATTCAGCGCCCATTTCGTAGTAGTCTTCTTTAGAAATACACCAGTTCTCAAACTCGTTGCTGCCCGCAAAGTCTCGAGCTCCGTACCAAGCGTCGAGGCTCGGGTTGTTGGCCTTCACAACCTTATGAGTCGATTGAAATGGTCTCATCTCGAGCAGTTCTCTTTCGAGGCGTTCTTTTAAACCTGAAAGGATATTTACATGCTATTAACACATTGCATGCGATAATATTGGGTGTATGGCATCAAGATTTGAAGGTGTTGCGAAATGTAGTTACCGTATTGGTACGTCGAGCACATTCAATCGTATCGTCAATGTCAGAAAGTCAAATCCTACTAGTAGTAGCCACTGAACTGATTGAGCGGTTTCAAAAGGTGTTAGCTGTATGTAAAGTTATATTCAAATATCCAGTGTATCCGAAATCGTTAAGACAATACTGAAAGCAATGTTCTACAAATAAATCAGAATACACATACCTGGGAATTGAGAACTGCCCCCCGTAAGAAACACGTTGTTGGCTAACAAGAGCTGGTCTTCCTCACTGAAATGTTTAAACACATACTCCATGGTTTCAGCCAATCCTGCTTCTAAGTTGCCCATCATTGATGGCTGGAACATCAGTTCTGGAGCCCTGGAATATAGAAAATCCATAATAATTTTTAATTTGATATATAAGTATTTTATGTTTTAACAATGAACGAAGACTGTTAACGCACTATTCAATTTAAAATACCTTAGAGGTAACGTAGTTACACGTAGCGATGGTTCCTATGGGAACCGCAAGAATCGAGTTAACTTCCGACTATAAGCTAAAAGTTATTGAAATAATTTGATCCTTTTGGTGGAAATTAAGCACATATTTAAGTGTGTGCCCAAAGTGGGGAATGTGAGGTGAGTTGTAAAGGAAAAAAAAATCAGCAATGGTGTTAGTCCGAGTTTATAGGAGTCGATGTTTTATTTATAACATGCATTTTTATAATAAATTCAACTCTATGCCTACGTGATAAGGTAGTAAACGTACTGCTTTAGTTGTTTGTTTTAGTCGATATTTACCTTAACGGCTCTATAGCAAGATGTAGTTGATGATGCTGACTGGAATTTGCTGGTGGTGGTTCATATTCGCGAAGAGCTTCCTCTAGCTCTAGAAGACGTTCTCCATCCGCTTCCGAATCAGAGTCCGCCTCTCGACTGATACTGAAAAAGAATGAAGATAAATTGTAAGATCGGGAGACAGACAGCAACTCGTCGGTGACAGCATTTACAACACCATAATACGCATCATAACTTACGCCACGAAACATCTTGCATCGCGCAAGCAGAGTTATCCGCGAGATTGGCACATCAACAACATCCCGATAACAAAAGTGAGGCAACCTGCACCTGCATCCCACCAGAAACTACAACCGTCTGGTCGGAGGATCCTCCGCTCTCAATGGTAATGATGAGGAACTTTACACTTCGTTCCTCACACCTCTGTTCCGTAAATAGGACGTGATGCTGTGAAGCTACCTGAAGCGCGCCGATATTTGTAGAATGGCTGATAGTAGCGGGATAGAATAGCTGAGTATCCAGGTAAAAGGCGTGAAATATAATTATCCAGCGTCTTTTAACATCACAATGTTAGCGTACAACTTCCAGGCGTTTGATACGCCCAGTTATTTGGAGTTTTTAACGGACTTTAAAAAAAAGAGGTGGTTATGTATTCTGCCAGCATCTTTTCTTTTTTCTTCATGTAGGTACATCATTTTTGTTTTTTTTTTTTAATTCATCCACTGGCAGACAACGCACAACCTAAAATTTGCACAAACACCTCCACATCTACCTACCTCCTACCTACCTACCTGTACCTCTAGAAACAAAATGAGCACTTAGGACAAAAAAAACATCTACACAGGTGTTCAATAGGGAATAAAAGTTTGTTGGGATATTCGTCGTTTTGCCGATGGAAAATCCCATTCCAGGACTTGTGTATTATAAAATATTTCAAGTATCAACCACCCAGTAGTACCTTTTATAGGCGTCCCAATCGGAGTCTTGGTTCCCGAAGTCGTCCCCCGCGGCGGCGAGGCGCGAGATGACGCGCATGCGCTCGGCGGCCGCGGCCGTGCGCCGCTTCACCATGGCCGCCCGCCGCGCGCGCCGCGCCTCGCGACGCGCCACCAGCTCACGGTACTGGGCGGAGACACGACGTTATGTTCGATAACAATGTTATGTTGTCGCAGGCTACACTTTAACCTCGAAATCATATCATCATTTCATCTCTAAATGCATGGGGTTGTGAATTCAAATTAGGGCAAATATCAAAGTGACTTTATTCATTCATATTATGTACTTTCTGAGTTCACTGAGAAGGAAAACATCGTGAGGAAACCTGGACTTAAAATTATTACACCTGGAATAATTTTTTTGTAAACTATTTTGGACAGCTCTGACCCCGGCTAGCGTGTCATAAAGTGAACTCTGATCCGGGTGCTATTGGGCATTGGGTTCTCGTTGCGTAATCATCGCGACGATGGACTCAAATGTCGGGTGGTTATAAATAAATTCCAAACAATTCTGGGCATACAAATAAAAATGGATTATTTGAACTTGGCAGCGAAAGTGATACTATTATATAGGACTTGTGCACAGGCACGAAATGGATACGAGACGATTCGCTTGTGGTATTTCACTTTAAGATTAACTATTTTCATGACGCGGTGCAATCCTACTATTCCTTAAGATCAAAATTTCAAGATAGACCACAACAAAATATTGTTTTAAAGTACACATACCTTAGTCCGTGTCTCATTTAACCATGTCTGGAATGCCTCAGGTTCAGTAGGCGGGTTCATTCGCCCAGTGGGACGTGTCTCTAAGTTCTCTTCCGCCGTAGCAGCCACAGCAATACGTTGCTTGTTCTTCTCTATGCGCATGTTTATGTTTGTTATTTGTCTCTGGAATGGAAAGTAGCCGTAATGGTGATGTTCTTCAAAAAGGTCAGGTGCGCAGTTATCACAGCGGGCGTGCGTAAAACGTGTGTTTACTGTATGACGTGGACAAAGCAAAGGGAGTATCTAAAGATCGTAGCAGGTTAGGTTCTGTAGTTTCATTTCTAAATGGGATAAAGGCGTAAGTTTACGTAGATAAACAAAAAATAAGCGCAGAATCCTGACCGAAGGCAGGAATGAAGAGAGAGATTATTGGCCAACAGTGAGACAGCAATGACTAGTTAAAAAAAAATACCTGAAGATCTTCATAGCTTTTGATGTCAAAACCTTTTATAGCTTCATTGAATTCATCAGTGTCGCCATCTTCTATAATGTCCTGAAAAAATAATAACATTTAGTAAACACAATTTACCAATGTGTCTTGCCAACGATGACCTACGCTGCCGAGACATGGACGCTCACAAAGGAGACTGTACATCGAATGCGAGTTGGATAAAGGACCATGGAGCGAGCTATGCTCGGCATAACCCTACTGTCTAGTACGTAACACCGACATGACGCCGACGACGGCGTGACGCCGGACGAAAGTATTCGACGTCGGGGACAAGGCGATACGCCTAAAGTGGAGTTGGGCAGGACATCTGGCTAGACGCGGAGATGGCCGATGGAAGTAAGTTTTTGACCTATTGGGGGCCAAGGTTGGGCCTAAGAAACCATATCGTCAAGTTCGCGGGAAACAGATGCATAAGGGATGCCTATACCCAATAGTGGGTGATTCTGAGCTGAAATTATGATGAAACGCAATGTTTGCTGCTCTCAGTCTTAAGACGAACACTCGCTCGGCTCGAGCATAGTTGGACACCGTTCCAACCTAACCCATTTACTTGGGTGCCCTAATTAACTTTTTGTGACGAGTCCTAGCCTGATCTGATATCCTTTAAATTATGAGTCTGATTATTCAATTTGAGATTTAAGTTAGTCATTCTCTAAACACAATAAAACATGTATTTTATATCCTTTTTTTTTTCGGATGGGAAATCATCAAATGACTTCTCCCGCTCTGGGCTGAGCAGGAGGGAGTGTCAGACTTTTACTGACTAAAACCCACCCATGTTCCTTCATCGCCCTTTGTGTTCCGAGGCCGCGGTATCTCTTTCGAACAACCCGCAGCACCCGGCAGGCATCGGCCCTTGCGGGCCGTGTATTTTATATCCTGCAGACATTATTAATAATGCTCAGGCTATTCAATTATTTCCCTCTCATATTGGGAGCTTCTAAAAATGCCCGGGCATTATCATCCATAATAACATCAAAAGGAAGACTGGCTGAAAATGCCTAATGTGTTAAATCAGCCTCTGTACCTTTAGGTGCTAAAAAAGTATTATATAAATATAACAGGCCATTGTTTTATTTGTCGGAATCCATATTCCATACCTTTATAGCAAGCAGTTGGTTCAATTGCTCTTCATCGTCGGCTAGCCTTTCCTCTCGTTTTCTTGCATTTATTTCGAGCAGCCGTCGAGCCATCTCTTTCTTTCGCTCCTTTTGCTGCTCAGCTGTAAAACAGAATAGGCATCTACAACACGATACATACCGATTTTTCGGAAAATCGGCAAACCGGAAAATCGATGCATCGCCTTAACTGTGTTCTAAATTTTGAAATATTTTGGGTATGCGTGTTCCTTAGTACATCTTATCTATAGCTTTCTATTGGGCGATATCGATGCACAGAGAGGCCCATCACACAATGAAGAAAATTTAAACATTTCAGTTTTATAGTAACATTTTAAAGGTGATATTTGACTGTCTACAATCATTGCACTAATAGTCAAGTACATTAAACAATACAGCTTAAATTATAAGCACCATAACAAGCCAGACATTTAAATAACAATGTCTGCCATTACTAAACATTATCATTAGCACTGAAAACCACCATGTTAAAATTATATTTGTTTTGTTTTCCGTTGTTTATCCGTGATTATGGTGCTTGAAGAAACGCCGAAATATCAGGAACTCAAAACAAATAGTATACCTGGTAAATATCCCGTTTTCAGTATTAATGATGGTGTTAGTGACCATGTCAGTTTAAAAACTTATATTACAAAAAATGCTATTGTTATCAGTTCAAAGTGTTCAGCTAACCTGTCAACCCAGAAGAACTTGCAGCTTGCACATAAGGCAGCTGCACCCTCTTAACATTAGCTTCATAATGGTCAGCATTAGCCCACTTCCTGATCTCTTCCTGGTAATCAAGAGCTATTGAGCTGTGTTCCTGCAGAATTTCTTCCACTCTGGACATTGTTATAGCATTCACGTGTACAGGGTATTTCAATTGCAGAAGCTTGTGTAAGTAGTATATCATTTCGCTGCCTCCTAAAATACACACATCAAAAGTATCTAGGGATCAACATATATTTTTGCAATAACTTTTCTCCTGATTGATATTAATTAAAATTTTCTTTAAGGATTCATCAAATAAAGTGTTTTCGTTTGTCACAGTAACGATAAACCAAGTCACCTTTGCATTAATAAAGAAATTTGCCATTTTCCTAATAAAGGGATTTTTGACATTTGAACCACTAACATTAAAGTTCGAAAAAAAGACTGAAATAACAGTTTTCTTTAAAATTTTATTGGGTAACTTAAACAATTAATAATCCGTGTTTCTACCGCGAACACTAACAACACAAGAACATCGGTTTGGCATACTCAAAATGAGTTCATCCAAATCACGCTGTGGAATGGCCGCCCATGTTCGTTGCAACAACAAAAAAAGGTCTTCTTGCGACTGGATACCCTCCATATTCGGCAGAGCTCTTCTCTGTAGCATATCCCATGCATGCTCAATCGGGTTCAAGTCTGGCGACTGAGCAGGCCAGGGCAGGACATTGATGTTAGCTGCGGCGAGAGTCTGTCTTACAACTCTTGCGGTGTGCGGTCGTGCATTATCATGCATTAACTGAAATAAGGGACCGATTTGCACTTGTAGAGGAACGATGACGTCTGATACAATCGTCTCAGCATAAATTTGAGCGTTGAGGTTGCCTCTGATCCAAATCAACTCAGTTCTTCCGCCGATCCAAATACCCGCCCATACCATGATGGTTCCACCACTATAAGGATGGACTTCCTGGCAGGATTTTAATCGCTGTTGGCGTCCAGGGGTTCTCCAGTGTCGTATACGTCTTGTATCCGGTCTCATACCAAAACGAGACTCATCAGAAAAGCACACGAAACGCCATTGTTCTTCTGCCCAATTTCTGTGTTCAAGAGCCCATTGATATCGAATCCTACGATTGTGCATTGCTATAGGTGGTACCCGTAGCGGTCTTCGGGAATGAAGGTTCACTTCATGCAAGCGGTTTCTGACTGTTTGGTCGCTAATTAAGTTCCCTGAAGAGTGATGAAGCCTCACGGCTAACATCATGGCGGTTATTGTTGGAGCTCTTCGAGTTAAGATTTGAATGTATCGGTCTTGTCTCCGTGTGGTGCAGCGATACCGTCCTCCATGGCGCTCAGCCACGGTACCAGTGCTTCGGTAACGTGTCCAAAGTCGACTGATAACACTCTGACTTGTATTCAGAGCTAAAGCCACAGTACGTTGCCGGGAACCAGCTTCTATCATTCCCACGGCTCTGAGCATTTCTTCCCTGCTTAAATGACGTCGCCGCTCCATAATAACGTTGGTTTTAATCAGTAGTAGGGAAATAGTAGCACTAATAATGTCTTCAATGCGTTGTATGTTTTTATAGGGAAAATATTGACAGCTTATTTTCATCTTTTACTCGAATTTGATTGAGAGTTCCTGATTCAAATTATGAAATGCACCAAAAAGGATCCATATAAATTTATAAAATCATAAATTTATTACAAAGCCACATCTCAATCTCAAGAAATCCGCATAAAAATGCTTGATCCCTAGACACTTTTGATGTGTGTATATATAAGAGCTATTATAGGTTCAGGTTTTAACATCATTCGCCATGTGCTAAATGTAAAAGGACTGATGTTTGCACATGCATATAATAGGAACAAATAGTTGAGACAGTTACACCACACAGATTCAATCATTTAATTAAGCATTGAGTTTTGTGACCATTATCGTATTGAAGTACCGCAATCAACTTAATATTTTTGTATTGTTACGAGGTGGGTATGGGATAGTTAAAACACTACAAAATATCTTTATTAATCACAAATCACTTATTACTCAATCACAAATTCACCACTGATCACTATTCACTTAAATACTGCACTTTTACTTCACTTGGATTCGCATCCTTATATAGCCAAAATCCATCCTACGAGAAAGTTCACAACTCTCTGGAACTTTCATATGCCTGGACCCATTTTTCGAAAAACTTCCACAGCTTTTCAATAGTGAAACATTGTAGGATTATTCTCGAATCTTCTAGATAGTTCCATGGTGGAACATTTTAGACTCGGGCATAATCTTGAATGTTCTCGTAAAGCAGCCGACGTAACAGTATATTCAAATACAAAGGCCTCCCTTTATACTTCTAACATAGGCTACTTACGACTGAACTAAGGATTGAGTAATGATACAAAGAAATAAAAACATTCTCTACTTACCCAAGTTAATTCTCCTAGCATGGTCCACAATGACTTGTCCCCTGATCACAGGTATAATATGAATGGTATGGTAGCCACAGTTGATGATAAGTGCTGTATCCCCAATATCATTCCTATACATGCTGAACAAGGAATCAATGCCATAGCTCACTCCTGGGACACCATAGCCCTCAAATAGAAGCTCAGACATTACTAAAAAGTGAAAAGTAAAACTTGTGTAATTATTTTTTTTTTTACATCAGCAGTAGCAGCATCAAAAGTTAATTTTCTTACATTATAATGAAGTTAGAATTCACAGGTCATCATTATATTGGGATTTATGTGAGTCAGCGTGCCTTAAGCAGTCAGCCATACAAACATGCTGGCTAGCACATGTTATGCTACAGCAAGTACGCAATAATTTATTTAATTTTCATGTCTTAAATATATAGCCTATCATAACAAAATCTCATAATAAGAATGAGAATAAGAATAAGAAATTTTATTTGCTCAAACATGTGTATACATACAGAATTAAAATAATACATGCATGCAAGATCTTAAATAAGATTGGCTCACGACATGCCTGCCATTTCTCATGGCGTGCAAATATCTTAATATAATGATGGCGAAAACCGTATCAAAATCCAAGACAGGCTGGAAGCTAACTTTAATTTGTACGAATTTAGTAATACATACACTGTCTGCAATAATTAGGAGTAACAAAAGCTTCAGTCATGGCAATAGGATGTGGAACACTGCCATCATTATCTATGCCCAAATGTGAGAAGATGTAGTCAAACACTTGCTCCTGCGCTTCAAAATGTGTCACAACATTTTTATCAAATTGAGTCTTTAGTTGAAATCTGTAAATGAGATTATTATTAATTTCCATGTAGTCATGGTAAGCTCACATGATAAGTCAAATGGTATAGTAAATTGCCAGTGATTAACCTATTGTGCATATTATAATAGTTGTATGCCATAGCGTAGATCTCCATGAAACTTAATGGCTTGTCCTATGTTTCAAATGGGAATTTTTGTACCAACCTTACTGCTTCTATATTAACGATGTCATTACCAATCTGTATTGGTGGAGTGGCAGGAGGTTCGGCATCTTTCTTACATCTATCCTTCCTAGGTCTAGCTATCAAGTTTTTGAAAATAAGGTTAGGCTCATCGTAAATGGACCACCCAACTCTGCATTGATATGAACCTTTAAGTTAAACATTAGAATGCTTAATTAATAGAGGCTATGGTTATTTTAATAATAAATTACAATAATATTTTGAGTACCAACCGTTATCTATCACCAATGGTATATGACCAAATTTGAGTGTAGGACTGTACTCGTGAACAATATCTGGTGCAGTTTTGTAATCTTTAAGCACCAGGACGTTCTCCATTATTGAGGATGATTAATAATTAATGTTATTTTTCAAAAACGCCGGCTTGCAATTCAAGAATACCACAAGGTCCACAACCAAAGCAAAGCCAAAAAACAAACTAAACCAAGTCAGATTTTTTGACATTGACACTGACAGCAAAAAAAACAGATTGCCACCATTTGTTTTTTTTAATTTACCCTGAAGGGAAGTCTTTTGACTATATTGCCTTTGCCAGGCCATTCCTCAGTCCATAGATAATGAAAACCGACTTCTACCTTTGACTAAAGTCAGGGTTGCAAGTACCAAGTACTATTACTAAGTACTATTATTTTATTTTCAATCAGATTTTGTGACATTCTCAATAATTTTTCTGCCAAGTTCATCACACGAGTATAAAACCCTTTCTCCATGCACGGCTCTTTATTTTTCAATTTCCTCCGTTCATGTCCAGATTAATCTTCGGCACAGTCACAGTAGACATAAAAAACCATACAGTATTTCAACTAGTAGTTAGCATACTGAATGAATAGACTGCGCAGTGGTCGGTGTACGTAACTTGACCAAGAGTAGAATACTACATAGAGGAATAAGCTTATTCCTCTATGCTTGACAATCATGGGGGAGTGGTCAGAAAGTATTCTCTTCTTTGGAGTGGTCTTGATGTTTGTTTACAAGTAGTTCTATTTCATACATAGAAAAGCAAAGTCGAACAAATCACTAAGACCTCTCGCCCTCTCACATTTGCGCTTGCAGCGTGCTGCCGAGCGTATCGTCGTCCCGCTGTTTCTCGCTTTAACAAATAACGATTCTGAGCGACGGAAAATGTTAGGAGGTTTGAAAAATGCGATTCCGTGATGATAGATGAGGCTCAACCTTTAAATTAAAACACTTGCTGTTGCCCGCGACTACGTTGGCGTGGAAATTTTCGATGTGTACGTGTGAAAAAATTTACAAGTAGCTTATGTACGTACTATTCCAGACTATAATCTATATCTGTATCAAATTTCATCTAGATCCGTTCAGCCGTTCTGGCGTGATTGAATAACAAGCATCCATCCCAACTTTCGTATTTATAATACTAAATACGAGGATCCTCATTCATTGATCATTATAGATGAACAATTCCCAGTCCCTGATTTTAAATAAAAGTCGAATTGAACATAATTATGATGAACTTTATTCACAATACTGATGTAGATAGTTATCACATTGCAAACAGCTAAAACTCTATTAATTTATAATTTCACATTTGAATACATAATTTTTAATAATCACATATATATTAATATAATGTAATAAACCCTTAAAGGAATGTGTCCACTAAATGATTAAAAATTTAGTGTTATTTTTGATTAACATGACTTTACACTCGAAATACATTTTTCAATTTCATATTGTTTTTACAGAGATTACGGGTAAGTATTAGTAATGTCACAATGGAATGGAGGCACATTATTTACATTACATTTTACTTAAAGCAGCTACTGATTTGTAATAAGCCTGATTTCCTTTAAGATAACAATATAACAATGAATTAAATATTTCATTTACTTTATAAATATAACATTTTTAAGCTTTAGTTCCAACCACAGTGCCCGCCTGCTTGTCGATTTGTTCTTTTTCCAGTTGCTTGCCAAGGTACTCCCTGTAAAACAACAAGCAAATAATCAATTGCTATAACACAGGTCTAAGCCGACAAAAACGGCAATGATGTTATGTATACAGATTACTGGTAGTGATTTCGTAAAGCCATCACATCCACATCGTCTTTATGTAATGATCTTATCACATTGGTACGTCGCGATAAGCCCAAACAGGGGACAGAAGACAGATATGTGTTGAAGGTGAGATTATTCACTTTCAACACATGACGGACTCTCAATTGGACCAATCAGAAACAATTAAGATAATCTTGCTAAATCTGTGAAGTATTACCACGCCCTAAATCCCATAGAAGTAATCAGACGAATAATTCACACGACGACACATCAAGCAAGCATTTTCAGTGCAAGCTGACCTTATATTCGCTAACAATAGGCTTCCCGTATTGACAAATTAAGGGATTTATTCATAAACGCTGTTTAAAGTCAGTAATGATTACCTTTTTGGCCATACATTATTCGATGTTTCAACATTTCTCAACTTTAAGCAGCGTTTATAAAAAGGCCCTAAAACCAGAACGTATTAAGACTACGTACCAGTTGTGTACCATCAGCTTCTGTACAGCGAGTAGGGCCTCATATCGCACGTTGGGCTCATCGTGGCTCAGGAGGTACATGACACGTTGTTTGCCGCCCAACTGCTCGATGTTGCTGTTGACAATAAACGTTGTAATTAACAAAAGTACAATGGATCATTGTTAGGCTGGCTCTTCTGGGATTATATACAAATCTTAAAGTTGAAATGGCATGTTTACGATTATGTATTTTAATGAGAAACAGTGATGTCAGTGTGCACATGAGATGACGCAATGAGATACAGATGAGGGGAAAATTTAACAATCACGACAGCAGTATCTCCAGTGTCATGATTGTTGAATTTTGCTGAGTTCTTATTTTTGCAAGTACATAGTGAACCATGTTTAGAATCATCGTGAGTCCATCTACTATTAAAACCAGACAAGCTCACTGGCAAACATGCAGTAACTACTCACTAGGAAAAATGGGTGCACCGAGGACTTATATCGTTATATAACCATATAAGTCCTCGGTGACGTAAAAATGCCACTCTGTTCGGTCGTAGCATATAAGCAGCATTCCTTATAATGCCTTTACTGAATAACAAATTCATGACGTCAAGAAACGCTGGTCTAAAAATTCTTACAATAATAGAGTACAAACCTTGAGGCATTTTAACTTAATCTCTAGTTAGGACAAACCCACATTGCAGCAACGGCCCGCCAGGCGATTAGCGAGTAGAGCCAAAAACAAGTTATTTGTGTGACTAAATTCTAGCCGGCCCGCGGCGGTATTACAGTTAGCGATCAACTTTTAATACATACAAGGTGTAAACCACAGATAACCTCCTCTAGATTCTGCAAAGAAGGGAACTTATGCGCGCCGCATATTTGTGACTTAGCACTAATATAACTCGATGCGCGTATTTATCTCTTCAGTGTCGACCAGAAGTTAGACCCATGATGACGCTAGCAATTTAGAGAATTCATTATTATTGATTGTGACGGTTTACTTAAAAAAAAAACTACTTATGCTGTTAAATGGTGAGGAAAATTATCCAGGACCTTGAGTTATAAAACAAGATGGGATAATACTCAACTGTTAAGGTGGAAGCGCCAGGGTAGCCCGCGAAATTCAAATTTATACAACCCTCAAAGTTCATAAAATCCCATTGAATAACTAATAAGTCATTAAATGGGGTTGTATAAACTTTGAGGGTTGTATTGATGATTTTAATTCTGTAACTAAATACCTATTACAGCCGCGAATCATATTTTGTTCAATGTACAGCCTGACAATGACCGGCAAATTGCAAAAAAACGTAAGAAAATTTGAATTTCGCGGGCTACCCTGGCGCTTCCACCTTAAGCAAAATTATAAAATCAACCATTTTTGAAAGAGCTCAACTTATAGTGGCTGAGGTAGTGACTCTCGTGGATGTCTTTCGCTTTCACTCATTAGGTACTATTGTATTGCTGTCTTTTTCCCAAAAAACTAATAGTGTCATTAGCAATACGGTCTTGCTTATCGATAAATAAAATATCGATGCTATCGATATTTTCTTGTTTATTTAGTTTAATTAAAATATAAATACATACAATTTACGGTTTATTCTGTAAAAAACAATCAGGTTTTGTAAGAATTCAACCGTCAGTTAAACCAATGGCATGTACAAATGTTAAAGTTAAAGCTTTGTTCATTAGGAATATTCGGTAATCTATTACATATTTTAATGAAGTAGGATCTTTACAAAATAAAAAAGGAACATTAATATATCATACTATTTAAATAAATATATCGACGTCAGAATCTACATTTAATGTCATTGTCCCATCACTACGGCCGGTGAAGTCACCTTCAAATAGCCAATCGGATTGCACTTGTCACTCCCCGCGCACCGCGTGCCTACCGCCACATTTGGTGAATTCGAATTCAAACAAAATATTTATAATACGGAATCTAGTGGAGGTTATCTGTGGTGTAAACGGACCCTTCACGAAGCCGTCAACCAAGCATTCTGTACATCAAACTTAGTAACTCTATGCCACTTTTTTTTCACGTTTTACGATAGGACTCAATGTAACGCACCCAATACATTGTGCTGATAGATGCATTGAATAGTACGGGGGTCGTATAGGTATTCAAAGTAAAGTTATAACATTAAAAACTTGTTTAAAAAAAAAAAACTTGTGAAAAAGTTGGAACTTTGGACCCCCAATATCTCCGTAACTAGAAGGTTCCCAGGTATAGTCTAGAACAAAAAAAATATCGCAATGATGGGGAGAAAAAGTGCCTGTCGGCTTCGTAAAGGGTACTTTTACATCCATATCTATTTTACCAACACGGTCCCGTGTGCCCCACAATCTTTTGTACGTTTCTTGAGCGATAAAATAGTCTAGCTAGCCTCATCCTCGTCGGCATTTGGACAGGTAGGCCCCATAAAGGCAGTAACCATTTACCTGGTGACCAATGGTCACGGCCTCTGGTCTCAATACCACCATCATTATCATTCTTCTGCCCTTATTCCAATTTATTTGGTGTCGGGGCAGATTGTCTTCTTCTTAATTAATAGTGAGTCTTAATACCATATTTAAAAAAATGAACACGTACTGTTTGCCCCTGGGGTAGTGGCGCACATATTCGCCGATGTCGTAGCAGGCGACGGCGAGCACGGTCGGGTCGGGGCTGGACTCCAGCAGGTGCACCAGCGTGCGCAGCAGCTCCTGCCCGCGCTCGTTAAGACGCGCCGCGTTCTCGCGCCAGAACTTAGCCGACTTGTGCACCGGAGACCACTCCAGACTACAATTAATGTTAACAGCTCCCATTAGTGCTTTGATCTCCTCTGATGATCGAAGGTAGAGTGGGTTTACCTAAACTTCAAGGAACCAAGTATCATGTAGATAATAGTAATCTCTAATCTAACAGGTTTGTTACAAAATTACAAATAATCCGGAATTTAAAAAGGTGTTAGTTGCTTCTTCGTCTTTGAAGTTAAGGCAAATATAATACTCTTCCTATAGTACCTATTCTGACCTCTGCTGATATTGTATTAGTTGCTACAAAGATGTTTTAGTTACACCACACCTGTATTCCCCCAAAGGGTAAAGTAGAGGTGTAGGAGTTGTGAGGCTGAGGCTTTAGTGGTTTAACCAGCAGTCATTACCCAGCAGGTATTCTCCTGATTACTCTTAACAAAAACTTTTTCGCTAACAAAAAAACAGACTTCAAAAAAAAACACAAAAAAAAGTGAAAAATAACCTTACTTTCGGAAGTCGGTGACTATTGTTTGTTACATTGACTTTTTTGGCACCGACTTCCAAAAGTAAAATTATTTTTTACTTTTTTTGTGTTTCTTTTGGAAGTCCGTTTTTTTTTTGCAAAAAACGTTTTTATTTTCCCCTTTTTAGTTATAGTATCACACACAAATCCTTGTCAAGTATCAATTTCGCAATTTCTTGTACTTGGATGACATATTTTTTCCAGTTATTTTGATTTTAAAACCAAACTACTACTCTATAGGACCAATCGGATAAAAGAAGAATTTTTCAAATCGGTTCATAAATGAAGAAGATATGAGGTAACAAACACAAAAAAAAATACAACGGAATTGAGAACCTCCTCCTTTTTTTGAAGTCGGTTAAAAAGAGAGTTAGGCACTTACTAATGAAAAAAAACTTAAGTGACTTAGGTATACTAAGCATTTATGAAAAACATAATATTTTAATGTACGTACCGGCCACTCCTGATTTCTGTAGCGTACTGGTCGAATGAGCTGAGGTCTTGTACCGAAGCTTGCAGACGTTCGGTGAGGAAAACTACGTCATTCATGATGTCTTCGTCATCAGAGCGCTTCTGCTCCAGAATCGACAGCTGCTTCAGAACCTTGCACTGTACCATGGCGATGCAGTGTTCCTTAGAGACCTGGTAACAGTGAAAGTTATAAATAAACTAGATTGTAGCTGCCTTTAACACTCTTTCTGTTCTGTTAAAAAATATTTATTGACAAAATGATTTGTGTTAGCAATTTTTTTCACGACTTTTGATATCAAAATTCATCATTACCACTGCTTATTTTAATTGAACTATGGATGAAATCCTCAAATAATTAAATGACGAGTTACGCATCCTCAATATTGAAGCTTGCATGTCCGAAAACCATTTTTTTAATAGTTTTTTAGCATCAGCCAGTACTGCCGTCAAAATGACGATAACTGTAATTACGAACTTGGATTTTATAAGTGTAAATTAAGAAACTTGCGCGCTAAATACAGAAGTTTTAATGGCGTTGGCATAATGAGATTTTTATCAAACTCTCTTAATTAACGCACACTCATAGTATTTGATAATCAGAATATTGAATATTTACTAAAATAATGACGATAACGTATGACTTAAGTGTTAGCCCCTTTTGGGGCCGATACCAAGACAGCGGAAGTTCGTGTCTCGAGCCCCTCAAGGGGCCCGTAACGAACTATATGGGCAAGAATAAACCTGACCTGAGGGTTTTCAGGCTTTTCTATGAGGTTCCTGAAGACAGCCAGCACGATGCGCGAGACTTTCTCCTTCACGCAGTCGCTGAGGATGTCGGCAAGGATAGGAATAGCATTGAACTTATTCATCTTCTCAGCCAGCAGAGGGTTGAATGTCAGCACCCACACGCAGAATATCAGCTGGTATTGAACCTAAGAAGTGGGGACTATTAGTAGTAAAAGTATTATCAACAAACCTATCATAAACCTGGTAAACCTGACCTTACCTGGAAGTTGACCCTGGAGGCCAGGATAGACAGCAGGGTGGATATGCCGTCACAGGACACAAACACGAAACGGTACGCGTCGATGCGCAGCATCATTTGCAGGCAGCGGGCCACGGACTGGATGTACTCGTTGTTCTGTGTGCAAAATATAGTTTTGTATTATGCTCATTAACCTCAAGCGTTATATCTTTGCCCCATTTTTAACAAAACGTGAAGCCCAAAAAATTCAGCAGAATTGAATTCTAAATTAAAAATTTATTTTCGACATATCAAAATCAAACCTACATTTCATTTGACAAAAACAAGAGATCTCCGTTTAGGTATATACAGCACAGTAAATTTGAAAAACATCAAATTAGAGCGTTATATCACATAGAAATAGATAGTTTTAAGCATCCACTGTATTGACCCACAATTACAGAAACAATATTTGCAAATAAAATAACGTATATTTTAAACTTAGATGTATTAGCAAAATTAAATAATATAAAAATTGTCGACTGGAGAAAATAATGTTTAATATAAAAAAAAGAAACTATATCATAATAAGTACTAAAAGAATAACAATATTTTTACAAAAAAAGCTACACATTTTAAGCCTGCATGCACTTTGCACATACCTTCACATCCTCCTAGTTTGTGAGTGTAATGAAAAAGATTAGTATAAGCATGCAATATTCATAATATCAATGATTAAAACACATTCTGTTAGAAACAACTCACATTCTGTTAAAAAACACCTAAAATATACAAAAGAGAATTAGTCATGACTGTTATAAGACTTTAGTTTTGTTGAACACTCAGGTCGGTGTCGACATGTACATGTGACGAGAGTACCTTGTGCACGCCGGGCGGCAAGTCCTCGAGCGGCTTCAGCTCATCAAAAGAGCTGTAAAGGCTGGAGTATTTCTCTGGGCCGGCGTCAATAGCCACATTTTCCTTTTCCTTGTGGTGATGTTTCAGGTGTTTCTGAAGTTTATCGGCGGCGAAATGTTGTTTCTCGTGCAGCAACATAACCTGCTCGGCATGCTCTAACTCGGCAGACATTTTCTCCGCCTTACCAGAAAATAAACCTCTCAGTGATAATTCACCCGCGTCATCAAAGCCCCAACGATGCGTGATGCTTGCACGTGATACTCACAACATTGTGTTACATTTCAGTCAGTTTAGACACATTGATGATACAGTTATACCAATCTGGTAAAAGGCACTAAGCAATGCCGCACAACTACTGTTGAATTGTGAAGTCGAGTTTATTTTGAAATCTGTGTTTATTATATGATCATGTCTTATTCATTACCGTTGTGGTTATACAGCTCTAATCTGAAGGTGATTGTGATGCATGAAAATGCTTGTGCATGAAGTATCTTAAAATAATGATGTATTCTAGAAATATAGGGCATCTGTTCTTGGAGAGTTGCTTTTGTTAATTGTACATGTTGGTAGGTTTCCATGACTTATGAGCAGTAGTCATTGTGAAGGTTTATGTTCATACTTATGTCAGTTTAAGAATAAACTTAGATATTTACTGACAAAAGTAAATAATCTTACCATTATTGTCTCCACTCATAATAAGAAACTAGAAACTTTGAATTGAGAATTGATATCTCAATATTGTTTCTGCTTCCCTCTTTACATCAGCAAATTAATTATTTTTATCTCATAGTCATAATATTGTATTGTAAGTTAATGTTTTGATTTTTAATAATATGTTTCTTCTAACAAAATAATGTTAGTACCTAGTTTATGAAACTGTTACATAACAGCAGTTATTAAAACACAAATGTGAATTTATCATACAGTTTCATAAACTACTATTTATTACCCACATAACATGCTTCATTTTAATAATCGATTTCCATTACTTATTGTTATGCAAGGTGTAAAGGGACGCTCCACAAAGCCGTCAACAAAGCATTCCGTACATCAAAGTAACTCTACGCAAAAATTATTGCTGGTGGAATAGTACAGGGATAATGAAGGTTTTTAAGTAAAGTTACAAGTTTACCACTAAAAACTTCTATTTAAAAAAAAAATGCAACGTTGACCTCCAATATCTCCGTAACTAGAAGGCTCCGAGGTATGGTCCTGAACAAAAAAAATATCGCTATGACCGGGAGAACAAGTGCCTTTCAGCTTCGTTAAGGGTCTTTTTACACCCATTATTATTCTAATTTCTTAATTAATATCTTACTCACTATTGTCCATAAAGTATATTATTGAATGTTTCAAATTATTTTTAAATCAAATCAGTAGATACTAAAAAGTGATTGTTAGTGATTATTTGTTAGCAGCATTTTATTTGACAAGCTTGATGGCTTCAGTTCTGATTTTTTTTTAATGGTATTTTGTAATGGTGTGTAAACTACCAGCAAAGCTTTAATGATACATGCTTCATAAGTTAAATCAATATCAAATACAAAATATTCATATCATTCATATTGCTGATACATGCTTATAAAATACTTAAAATGTCATGCATAAAATGCATTGTACAATTATTGTACATGTGATAAATAAGTGAATATAATGACAAGCTTTGTATGACTTACATTAACTTTAAGTTGGTCTACGAGCCAGCAGAGATAGAACTGCAGGTCACTCTTCTCCATTTGTTGTGGATACCAGATGGCTAGCTTGGCAATGATACGAGCCGTCATGTGCTGGATAAACTCATCCTGGCGGTTCAGCAAGTTCAGGAATGGCTGCCAAGATCTCCCATCACGAAAGATATTGGCCCTTCTCTTGTCTTTCTGGTATAAAAATATATAGAATTTGATTTGGTTGGGCCTTCTTTTCATTGTAAATATTTCGAAGCATATAAACTTCTTTGGTTACACAAAAAATATATTTAACAAATTGCAGATTAATATTAATTACACTGTTGTGTACATTACTATTGGGAAGGTGACAATGTGACATAAGATAAGTTAGTGGCACTTACTCTAAGGATGTCATCAATCATAACAAGCAGGTACTGGACAGTTTGGTCCTTGCTGACATGTGTCAGCAAGCTCATGAACACATCACCAGTAATTCCTGGGTGTTGGTCAGGTATTTCATGTGGACCATTCTTATCCAAGTTCACAATATAGTCATGGTCACGTTGCGTGATCATCTGTGACCTAAAACATAATGATACTTCAGCAACAGATTTGAGCAGAATTTGGCCTGATCAAGGGTGAATCAATACTTACTGCAAATAAGATGCCCAATTGATCTGAGTTTGGCGTATTTCATGGGCACGCATTTGCAAGGCGGTGGTTGCTGAAATCTTATCTGGAAAAAGTATCATATCGGTCATGTCTCCGAATATGTAGATCGTTAATTTAGTTGAGAAATAATGCGTAAGTTAGTCTTACCCATGTTTTCATCACCCAGCGATGGCAATACCTGATTAACATCTCCCATTTTAGCCATTTTGGCTACAAAATTGACGATAATCACGTCTGTTTTCGCCAATTAAGAACCGAAAGACTTTATATTTGGGAAAAACAGAAGATGAGAGCAGCCTCAGCTGAGAAGTCTTGTGACTATCACAGATTATATCACTCACTACGTTCGATCGACCATAGAGAAAAGTAACAAACTGTTCGCGACCATCATGAAGTGATGTTACTTTTACTTATAACGATAATTATTATATTCTTACCTTCTTTGATAAATACCCACCAGGCTAGAAAGAAAGAGACAGTTTTATAGGATTGGTTGGCAACATTATTTTCTACATGGAAGCGCCAGGGTAGCCCGCGCAATTCAAGTGTTCTTACGTTTTTTGCAATTTGCAGGTCAGTCAGGGTGCATGTTGACATAATATATCGACCCGTATGTAGTTACAGAATTATAATCATTAAAATCATCAATACAACCCTGTACGTTCATTCTGGTGCCTGTGATACAATGAGTTCATTAATACATGTAACAACGATACTCTTTTTCTGTCGTTACCACATTTTACTGCAAAACTGTATTGATCCTTGTAAAATGTATATTTTTTCTGAATAAACTATTTTATTTATTTATTTATTTTTCTAACTTATACATATACATTTTTAAATATCCCTATACAAAATCAGTATAAAAAACATTTAAAAATATATAAAATAGTAGCCCACCAGCATCGGGAACAGGGTCCGAGCTACCGGTGGTCAGGGCTCTTGAGAGAGGAACCTCCTAACAATACGCGCCGTGTCCAGAAGTACTGCTTTCTGAATCAAGCCCTTGATCCAGCCGCCAAGCGAGAGCCTCTTCAGATGTAGGTCGAGGCTCTTGGCTATTAAACCATTGGCTGATACGACTATCGGCACAATGACTGCTGTATTCACGTCCCACATGTCGACAACCTCGCGAGCAAGATCTAGATACTTGAATTGCTTATCTTTCTCTGCTTTCACGAGGTTCTCGTCATGCGGGACCGTTATATCAACGATCATTGCGCGACGCTCCAATCGATCTATCACCACAATGTCAGGCTTATTAGCAACAATAGTCCTGTCAGTGACGATAGGTCGATCCCAATACAACGTGATATTACCATCATCGAGAACTGGGTCGGGCGCATACTTATAGTATGGCACTTCTGATTCCACAAGGTTGTACTTCAAAGCAAGTTGCTGGTGGATAATCCTAGCAACGAGGTTGTGTCTGTGCAAGTACTCTCCGTTAGCCAGACGAGAACACCCAGAAATAATGTGTCGGATCGATTCTCCCGGACGGTGGCATGCCCGACATATGTCAACCGTGCCATCCTTCACAATGTATTTCCGATAGTTATTCGTCATCATAACTTCGTCCATTATTGCACAGACAAAACCTTCGGTTTCCCCGAAGAGGTCACCGAAACGCAGCCAGGATACGGACGCTAAGAAGTCTACATCAGGCCCATGTAGGGCCCGGTAAAAACGTCCGTGAAGCTCCTTGCTCTGCCATACCTCCCTGCGGTCATTAGTGTCTAATACTTTAGGTTTGCGCCAGTTCCCGTTAGCCAGCGAGAGCGGGGTAAGGCCCTTGTCCACTGAGACCACATCTCGGTGCATCCCCACGTCGGCTTCTAGAAAGTATTCTCTGAGACTGCATACCTCACGGTTGTGCAGGGTCTTAGCATTTAAGAAGCCACGACCCCCGCACTTCCGCGGGATATACAGTCTCATCACCGACGACCGTGGGTGATGCATCCGATTTGCGGTCATCAATGTGCGGACCCTCCTATCCAAGGCATCAAGTTCCGTCTGAGTCCATTTGAGTATGCCGAAAGAATACATCAAAACCGGCATGACCCAACCGTTGAAGGCGCGCACCTTGTTTCCGCCTGACAAAAGACTGCTTAGCACTTTATTCAGGCGGCCAAAGAAGCGCTCCCTCAACGATTGTTTCATGTCGGAAGTATTGATGCCTAATGCCTCCGACATACCCAAATACTTGTAGGTTTCTGTTGAGGAGAGGGATCTAAGGTGTATGGAATCCGAGAGTTGAGTACCCACGGATTCCATAATCTGCCCTCGCTTCACATGCATGACTGCACATTTGTCCACACCAAATTCCATTCTGATGGCACTACTGACAGTTTCTGTTTATTATTATGTACATTTCCTTTACACATTGTTTTACATTTTTAAATATTTCTTAATAAAACATACAAAAAAAAAACATTGAAAAAAATATAAAAGTAGCCCACCGGTATCGGGGACAGGCTCCAAGCTACCGGCGGCGGTCAGGGCTCCACAGAGAGGAACCTCCTAACAATAGGAGCCGTGTCCAGGAGAACCGCTTTCTAAATCAAGCCCTTGATCCATCAGCCTAACGAGAGCCTCCTCAGGTATTGGTCGAGGTTCTTGGCAATTAAGCCATTGGCTGAAACGACTATCGGTATCCCACATGTCGACAACCTCGCGAGTCAAGTCAAGATACTTGATTTGCTTATCTTTCTCGGCTTTCACGAGATTCTCGTCCTGCGGAACCGTTATGTCAACAATCATTGCGCGCTGCTCTGATTGATCCACCACCACTATATCAGGCTTGTTGGCCACAATAGTCCTGTCATTGATGATCCCAATACAATGTGATATTGCTATTTTCAAGAACTGGGTCGGGCACATACCTATAGTACGGGACTTCCGATTCCACAAAGTTGTATTTTAGAGCAAGTTGCTGATGGATAATCCTGGCTACAAGGTTGCGTCTATGCAAGTACTCTCCGTTAGCTAGACGAGAACAACCAGAGATAATGTGACGGATTGATTCGCCCGGACGGTGGCATGCCCGACATATGTCAACCGTGCCGTCCTTCACAATAAATCTCCGGTAGTTATTCGTCATCATAACTTCATCCATAATTGCACAGACAAAACCTTCGGTTTCTCCGAAGAGGTCCCCGGAACGTAGCCAGGCTACGGATGCTGATAGGTCTACATCGTGCCCATGCAGGGCCCGGAAAAAGCGTTCTTATTATTTATTTAATCCCATTCAATGACTATTTCACGAATTAGACATTGAAAGGGATTTAAAAAAAAATTGCGGGCGGGCTACCTTGGCAATTAAAATTCAGAAAATATCATGGAATTTAAAAACAAAACTTAATCATAATAGGTTTATCTTTGTGGGAGTTATGCCACAGATGGACACACACCCCTCTTTTTTCATCAGAGGCAAGAAGACAGCGGCGTGTTTTATTTTGGAGATAGACGTACTTTTTACAGTTTAAATTTTATTATTTTTCCTCGACTGACTTGATTGTCTCGTTGGTCTGTTGAGCATGATGTTTAACCTCAGTTTATGTCGATCGATCATCCAATAGGAGTGCCAATACAGAGCCAGAAAAAAAGGAGACTCTGTGTACGGACCACGCGCGTTAGATCACAGAAAATATGTAAGTTTGTAGAGGTAATAAGATTTTTCAGAGGTTCATTTTTAACTTTAAATTATGATAGTGTAAGTATGGTTCTACTGTACGCTACAATTTATAACGTGCTCTTACTAATTCTATGGCATCAGGCAGAAAAAGTTATCACTTTATCAATACTCCTGAGCCCCCCGGCGACGCCTATGATTAATACCTACCTACATTGCTGGATCGCTGTGTACTGTACTTATCAAGCATCTTTTTTATTAACAATCTTCATCAGCATCGTTATTTTATGTGAATAAGCTTTTTGTTCGTTTTTATCGTTATCGGTTACTTATTAAATACCTATCATCGGATCAGGGCTAATGAAACTTACTTTTATGTGGTACCTATCAATGTTGTCGTTAGGTGATTTTACAGACGTAAGTTCAAAAATTGTCCCGCGTGGGAAGCGGTACAGACTTGGGTGTGTGTCTAAATAGCTAACACCAACATTTACCACAGAGCGTTGCGATCGTATTGTTTGCAATCCATTGCGTGCTCAAAAATGACATTTTTTGATACCGTTAAAATTGAACCGTTTGAAATTGTTAACAAAATCCGATTCAATTAGGGAAATAATATTTTTTTTAATAATAATTTCACACGGACGAACGTCGTAGTCGTGGGCAACATCTAGTTTATATATAATAACACGAACAAAGGTGTAGGTGCCGTCGCGTAAAAAGAACGCGGACCGCTCGAGTAAACATTTTCAATTTTATAAAATAGCCGATTCCAAAGTACTAAGTAGCTAGCAAAGTACCTATTATGATTCTACAATAAAACAATTACACTTAGGTATATTTTAAAACAATAGACTAGTACTTTAGGAAGCGTCTCTAGGATAACGTGCGCAAGCACAAGCACATCCCCTCCACTGTCCCTCACTCGGTGTTCTGTTTACGTGATGGGACCTATACTGCACAGGATAATTATCATTACTTAATTTATTCACTGACTGTTATACCAATTATTATGTTCATAGTTTCATACTACTATATAAGTTATTAATATCGCTGTAGTTCTGTTATTGGGCTACTTACGCTCATATTTTTTATACGCAAGTATTTCTTTCTTTTTAAGTTTCTCTAAGTCTTCTGAGGGTCTCTCATCATCAGCGGTGGCGGCGGCGGCGGCGCCGGCGGCTCCTTCTCCTTTCCGTCCCTTCTTGTCCAAGTCCAATTTATGCTCAAATATCCTCCAATCGTGCATGGTTAGGGTTATGGTACTAGGTATTTAGTATTTAATCGAAAGGTAAGACTTGTTTTTTTATCACCGAACGTTAGAAATAATTATAAATGTTTGATTCATAACAAAGGGGTACTATAGATAATATAAATTGACTTTTTTATTGCAGTAATACATGGACTTAGTAAGTCCGCGCAGTAACATAATTTACATACGTCTATTTTGTGTCTTGACTTAGAACCAAAGAGTAGAATACTTTTAGATTTATATCTGACACATTCCGCAGATTCCGCCGCTGTAAATAAATGTGAGAACTGGCCAGTTCTTTTCTATTGTTTTAATGATTTCTTTGCAATCAGAGGATTGTCAAAATTACCATAATGACCACAATAATCACTCATTTCCGATGGCTACTGAATCCTTGCGTTTTCCATTAGATAATTCGATGCGAATTGTGTTTACTGGTTATTACAACGGATATAATGTGGAAATAAGATCTTTGGAGGAAACAGCAATGCTCTATCATATGGGATGCTTTGGAAAGGGATCAGCATCGCGATCGCAACCGAAAGCCGCTCAGAATGATGTTACACCATGTATTATGCGGAAAAGACAGTTTCTAAAACGAAATTATTGGTTCAAGAAGTTTGAAGGCTTCAGAGGAACAGCTGACGCAGATAGTTTCATGAAGGATATTGATGGGCTAACTGCGAAAATAATCGTTGACAGTGAAAAAAGAACTTTGAAAGATGTCATTGATTTGGTATCCAGCGATGAGGATGATGCAGAAGAAACCAACACAACTCTTAGTTCTGAAAGATTTCAGAGTCATGACAAAGACGACATAGTGGTGATAGTTCCTAACAGTGAATCTGAGGAAGAAAATTATTTTGCAGACATGAAACCTAAATGCTGTCTTAACAAAGTCAAAATACAAGAAAAGCTTATGCTTACCCCGCAGGAAGCTTTCTTTCTCCTTTATGGTTTGGGATGTTTACAAATAGTAAACCTTGATAATACTTTGTTAAATGTAGAAAAATGTTGGGACCTCTTTACAACAACAGACAAAAAATTTGTTAGTGAATATATTGTATACCATTATTATAGGTCCAAGGGCTATGTTGTAAAACCAGGAATAAAGTTTGGTGGAGATTATTGTAAGAATTTATCTGTTAAAATTGTATTCAAATTGTCCGATTACTTCATTTTTATAAATGTTTTAATCTTTTTTAGTACTGTATAAAGATGGTCCTGGGGTATCGCATGCAGACTTCATAGTTGTTATAAAGTCCGAAGACAAGAATTATGATTGGATTTCTATACTTGGCCATGTTAGAATGGCAAATACAACAGTAAAGGTATGTTTTAAATTTATCATGTACTAAAAGCTGATATCAGTTTGTTATTAGTAGCTGGGCTGTGGCCAGGAATTTGTTTCAGGGCATTTTACCCAGAATACAAAAAGCAGATTGGGGAACCAAAAAAGATGGGTGTAAGTTTGAAGTATGTATCTGTCTGGAACATCATAGCTCCTGAATGGATGAATTGATTTTGATTAAGCTTTTTCGTTTGAGAGGTGTCTTAATTGAGAGTGTTCTTAGCTATGTTTCAAGGAAATCTACTTAGCCATTTGAAGATCATCACCTCTTTTCCAGTTGATGAACAGATATAAACAACTTCCACAGGTCTGATTGATTCGAAATCCTGTCACTTGTCAAGGACATTACAAAAGTATGATAAACTTCTTTTTTTTCTTTTAATCTTGCAATCAGTTGTGAACCTGTAACAGATTTTTTGTGTGGTTATTGACTATCGAGGTTCATTCTTCCAGTGAAAAATCTGCCTCTCAAAACAAATTACTTGGCTTTATTCTATAAAGTCCCACATGTAGCGTTCGATCCTTTTCATAGTTATCAAATCACTGAGGGCTATGGCTAAGGTGTTGGTATGTGACTTTATTCTGTATTTGTATATACTTAGTGTGTCCTGGTGTTCTACTTCCTCTTATATGGTTCCGATCTGTAGATGCTTATGTAGTTCTGAGGTCTTCATAAACCAAGGAGCATTAATTGATATAATTCTGAGGAGTTTGTTTTGGAATCGCTGGAGAATTTCCACATTTGAGTTTCTCGCAGAGCCCCACAGCTGAATTCCATATGTCCAAACAGGTTTTAATACTGCTTTGTAGATGAGCAAGTATGATAACCTAAACATATTTCCGTCACTGGCAAATATAAGAACATGTAACAGCCCCTTTAGATCCCAATACAAGAACTTGCTACATTTGGGTTATTACAAAACAGCAGTGTTAAGAAAAAGTATAATGACAATGGGACCTGTCATTTATAATAGAATACTCTGTAAATATTTTTAAATCTAAGATAACTGCACTACTTTTAGGAAAAAAAGCTTATGTCTCATTAACATTATATTTTGGAAATATGTATTGGGGAAATTCCACTGATAAAAACATTGCGTTCAAAGCTCAAAAGAAGTGTGTATGTGCAGTGCTTAAGCTGAAAAAGACTGATAGTTGTAGGCCATTATTTAATAAATATAAAATTCTTACTTTGCCCTGTATGTACATTTACGAGACGGCAGTATTCGCAAAAACAAAGTTACACTTATTTCAAACACTGAGAACGAAACGATGCATTAGAGAGATATGTGCTATGCCACACAAGACTGCATTCTATTCAAAAAGCTTTTTGGGAATGGCACCAAAGTTATATAATAGTTACCCAATACAATAAAATATCTTGATAGCATACACCATTTCAAAAAGGCTCTTCTTAATTTATTTGGCGAAAAAGCTTACTACACAATCAATGAGTACCTAGAAGACAAATTATAATGTAATGACATTATATTTTCTTTGCATTAAATGTTTTATTTTTTTCAATTTTATCGTAATTAATGTAAATGTACCTATGCATTTTTAATTGTTATGATTGAATTTTTTTTATTAATATTGAATGTTTTAATTATTTTTACCAATTTATTATAAATTGTAATGAGAATATTTGTACGCCGTTGACGGCAAGACATAGCATTCATTTTATTATTATTGACATCTACTAACCTATGTTCTACAAATAAAATTATTTGAATTTGAAATTTTAAAATGTTATTACTCAGTGAAAGACTTTTTAAATGATATGAGTTTATTCAGATTGTTATAATTAATTACCAATTTGACCATTTAAGATTTATCTACCTGACTATAAGACTATTAATTCAGTTCACTTTAATTTCTGTTTTATGACATTATTTTGTTTATTTAAATTTTTATAATAATTTGTACGCCGTAAGGTAGACTGTAGCTAATCTCATTAATTTATGTACAACATCTTATATCTATAACTACATTCAAAGCAAATCAGTACTGATTCTGATTCTTGACCTGATGTGTAGGCGTCACCAGGATCATGCAGGATACCCAACCCGCCAGAAGAACTCGATATTGTATGGCATCTTCCTTGTGTTTGGGTTTATACAATGCATTTTGACGTGCATATACTAATACAAGCTGGGCAGTTAGTTTCATAATGTACAAGTTGCTCTAAACGTAAACATTTTTAAATATTGAAGTGCAACACATAGTACTAAATTAAAGTATTTAAGTAGCTACTGCTTCTCAATCTTTGCAATTCTGCTAAAGCCGATTTGTCATGAACATTAAACAGCATTCTTTGATAGTCGATGGTAGTGTCTACCAGTAATATAAGTTTAAAAACATGAAATAAAAATAAACCCCCAACACAAAAACCCTCTAAAATGGAAATAGTACATTTTGATATAAGTGGGGAAAGTTTTTTATTGCGGCCGAGGCGAAATACACACACGAGCCGCAGGCGAGGGTGTTATGGAGCCGAGAAATGCAGTAACAAATGCCCGCGTGTTTCAAACGATGTTTTTCAATACACTTTTAGTTTTTTGGTTTTAATCCAAATTGATTCAATGGAATAAAAAAAAGAAAAAAAATGACTGGGGACGAGCCGCCTCACCACCTGGCTGTGGAATTTTTATTCCCGCACTATAGTGCGGGAATATAAGAAGAAAACCATGAGGGTGAAATCCATAGCATGTTGAACCTAATCGTAGTGCGATAAGAGCCAGTTTTAGAGGAAGTGTATTGAAAAATAATATCAAAATATTGTCCATTTATGTTTAATATAACTAGAATATTTTAATTCAAGCATCATTGCGTCGGGGGGGGACCGCTAAGTAGACTGCTAAGAAAAAGTAGATGAGACATGCTCAAAAATTGATAAAAACGAAGTGATTTTTTTTCATATTAGAGGTTTATTTGTTGTGAATTTTAAAATTCACATTTTGATTTCATTTTTCCAAAATTTCACTTGAGTAATTTGTTTTTGTTTTAGGAAATATTGATTGTTGAAGTAATCAAACCTAGTGAAAGTGTTGTGAACCTACCCCAGAACCTGAAACTTTTCAACATTCGGGAACTATTGTTGAGTAGGAATTTACCCATAACAATAAATGAAGATGATTATACTGATTTTTTATTTATATTTACACAAATCTAATAATATTACATTAACAACATTTTGGTTAGTATAGTGAGTTAAGCTCTCTTGATGGGTTTTCTAATCCCAGTTCTTCTGTATTCACTTCTCTGTGCTAAGTACTCTTCAGTACACAGTTTCTTGAACTCCTCATTTTTGTACCATTCTCCTAAACAATCTTTTAGGGCTGAATTCTGATTTCTACACTTCACAACCATCAGAAGAGATGATTCCTTGCAGCAATTCTCAAAATCTGCAACTTCCTTGATACATTTCTCTTTCTTGGCCTTGTCTCGTATAAGCTTAGGTATCATTACGTCTTTTTCGACTCTTCTCAAGCTTCTGTCATCAGGATTGCCTACGAATATTAATGACAATCATACAAAATTATTAAGAGCTTGTTTTTTTTTTATAATCTAAGAAATAATATTACGAACATACCCAAGCCATGAGGACCTTCTGAAAGTTTATTTGGTAGCACTGATTTTTCAGTCATTCTGATTTACGCAGCTATAACTAGAATTTCAAAATTTGTTTTATTTTCATTTACCACCTGGTTATTAATATCCAAGAGATCCAAGAGGAGAACACATAAACCAAGTTAATACGGCGAATCCGTTTTGACATGAAGGTTGTCTTGCTCTTGTCTGTCACGTTGTCAATCAGACAATGAGTTTGACTGTGACAAACGATATTAGTGCTGCCAGCAATATTAAATAATTCCTATGAAGCCAAGTATTCCACACCATAAGATACGATTGACAATTTACTCTAGACCCGTTTCCAATTAAATTGTTTCATGTGACTTTTAGTTAAATAGAATGTGGCCTTTTGCGTTGTTATGAAAGATACGTGCGCGTGCAGCCAGCGTGTTTGGATATTTACTTGCTGTACCACCACCGTCCACATCGTTGTCAATAGGAAAAGTGCCCAGAAGACTGGCTGCATTGCAACGATGGATGGCAATTGTGTTCTAATTAAGGTGGTAGCGCCAGGGTAGCCCACGAAATTCAAATTTTCTTACGTTTTTTGACGTGACAACGTCTTATAATTCGATGGAGCCGGCTGCACACACGAAAAAACATGACTCATGCGGCGTTACCGCCTCGTTCTGAGGCGTTACCTCGCTCCAAACCTCGCTCTGAGGCGTTCCATTTAAGGCTTGAAATGCAAGCGAGAGCGCGGAACGAGCGACAAAGAGGCACAATCGGTGACGTTGCGTTGTCACGTTCAACTATCGTCAGTTAACCGACTTTACAGACAACCGATTTTTTTTGGAATTTGCCGGTCATTGTCAGGCTATACATTGAATAAAATATGATTCGCGGCTGTAATAGGTATTTAGTTACAGAATTATAATCATATAAATCATCAATACAACCTTCAAAGTTCATACAACCCCATTGAAAGACTTTTTCATGAAATAATTATTAATTTAATAAATTAATCAGCCCCAGTATTCACAACGCTTCGATTCGATTTCTATTTCGGAAAGTCCGTTTTTTTTTGGCATTGCGAAAACGAGCGAGATACTATACGACTTTCCGAAATCGAAATCGAATCGAACCGTTGTGAATACGGGGGCAGGAATGGTTCAATCGCGATCACAATTGTGAATTTTAAGAAAAAAAGCGCGAACACTTTGACATCTGACATTAAATTTCTAAAGACCGTCCTCTACACGAAAGCCTCTAGCGGTGAATTCATGCGCGATAGCCCACATTAAAATCTTCCATTTAGGGATTCTAGCTGCTCACACGACAGTACATATTACTTTCTTAAATGTAATAAAATTTTTGAAAATATTACCAGTGGGGTTTGAACAAACAAAGGACAGAAGTAAAACGATTGGCAATGTTGAAAACAACGTCAATAAAATAAGCACACGTTCATGAGGTTGCAATTTCGACGTGGGCTGTCAATTTCGTTTCCATAGATTGAAATCATTCGTTCCTTGTTTCAAATCCTGTTCATTTTGGATTCTGGCCGGAGTTTTTCGGAAATTGTGTAAATGATTGTGATTTCTTTGTGTAAGTAACTTGTTTTTTGTGAATGCATTTCTTTCTATCAAATAAAATTTGCTAAATCACCGATGCTATTCACATATAGTTGTTGTCGGTTGACGTATCATGTTAATGTGTGACAGTATGATGCTAACTTGATGAGCTTGCTTTCTAGAGTGTAGAAGAAGGAAAGTTCAAAATGGATCGTCTTCTACGTCTTGGAGGAGGTATGGCTGGCTTATCGCAAGCCCCGCCGCCAACCGATGCACCGGCTGTTGATACCGCCGAACAAGTGTACATCTCGTCTCTGGCATTGCTGAAGATGCTAAAACATGGTCGTGCTGGCGTACCCATGGAAGTGATGGGGCTCATGTTAGGTTAGTCGTTGATCCTTAAAAAATCTTGAACCTAACAAATTATTCAAAAATGCTGTATCATGTTGGCATTTTGTTTGTTGTTTCAGTTGACCTGCCCATTGTTTTTAGACTAAATTTTGAGATAAATCTTGATGTTTGACTTTCAAAATAAGCTCATTGATCAAATTAATTTCCAGGTGAATTTGTGGATGACTACACTGTCCGTGTGATTGATGTGTTTGCCATGCCCCAGACTGGTACTGGTGTGTCAGTAGAAGCAGTGGACCCTGTCTTCCAGGCTAAAATGTTGGACATGTTAAAGCAGACTGGCCGGCCTGAGATGGTGGTTGGATGGTCAGTATAAATTAACTTAAATCTTTCTTTAGTCTCTAAAATTTGTTTAGAGCTTTTGAGCATGTGGGAGTAAGCATTATTATACTATATTTTTAAGTATTGATTAACAGCAAGTGTCATAAAATCATTAGAATTCATCAAGTTTGTCCTGCCATATCCTTTGTGGCTTGCCGCAACCCCACATCACTGTGTATGGCAACAGTTTTGCACTATTTTGGCCCACAGTTTGTCTGTCATCCAGCAGGCATGTCCTGCCCAGTCCCATTTCAGTTGATCATCCTTTTGTTTTGGAGCACAGTATTGTGCTTCAGTAACACAATTCATTTAACACCTAGTATACTGCGCTCCATTGCTTGTTGGCAAACCTTGAGTGGATTCTTAATGCTAGTCAAAAACCAAGTCTTTGCAACATAGGTTAAGACGGGGAGAATACAGTATGTCCATGAGCTTGCATTTTAGTGCCATAACAACGGTAACGAAGGGCGGGCGTTTTGGGGAACTGTCTCGTAAAGTTTGCTGGTCGAAAAGTGCTGATTATCAGCCTAATTTGAATAAATGATTTTAGATTTAACTTTCCTTTAAACAGTTCCTTCATGAACCAGTAGCTCTTCCAGGCGTTTTCCATCTGTCTTGCAACTTCTTTATCTTGCATCACCTGGAAAGAGACTACTTGGCCCAAGTAAAGGTATTTCTGGACATGTTGTATTGTCTCTCCGTCTACATGTATTGTTTTAGTTGTTATATTTGCTTCATTGCACATAACTTTGGTCTTCAACATATTCATCTTCAGTTCAACCTCAAGGATTGCATCACTTATTTCTTGAAGCATGAGCTTAAATTCGGTGGCTGAGGATGGAATGAGAACAATGTCATTGTTGAAACATGGATTTGTCAATCTCTTATTATGGTTTATCTTATTATAGAATGTTATTATAAAAGTATAATAATTATAAGTGATCAAATTAGTAAGTGCAGTTTAGGGTCAAGCAATATCATTAATATTTTTTATTTCTTCTTGTAAATAGTGTTTTTCGATGTGCGTTATATGCTTATTTGTTTATTTGGTTCAAATCTTGTAACAGAAAAATAAACCAAACACTTCATATTATCCCTTTCTCACAGTACTTTTCTAACACTCATACATGCATATTATAGTAGACACATACTGACACCGGACACCACATTACTATCTACATTGCACCCGTGTGAAATCAGGTTTTAAAAAAATAAATAAATAAATATCGCTGGACATTACACACAGCGCCATCTAGTGCCACACTAAGCAACGAGGCTTGTGTCGTGGACACCAGATAGTTGATATACTACATAGATACTTTTTTGTTTGTAAATACATACTTATTATACATATCAACATCCATGACTCGGAAACAAATGTCCATGCTTATCACACAAACACTTGCTCCTACCGGGATTCGAACCCGGAACCCTATGAACGTAAAGCAGCCTCACTACCGCTGCGCCATTCGGTCGTCGGTCGGTTTTGAGAAACCAATGCTTATTACACAAATGTTAGTTTATGAACAACAGTAGCATGGCAAGTTTTGACGGCCCCGATGTACATTTTTCAAAAGAATGCAAACTTCAATTCAAATGATTATGTACCTACATCAGTTACTTAATTTGACCTATTTAATTAACCCTATCATGATGTTGTCCTATTTAACCCAAAGGTTGAATGGTAGTGCATGCCTTGTGGCAATAAGTCTACCGCTAGATTTGTACCACTACTGAAGTTTGATAATTAAATATTGCAACAGACAAATTTAAATGGCATAAATTTAGATAGCAGGTAAAACGGGGTGAATAGAATCGCAGGGGTAAATCGAGACAAAATGTTGAAAGGAATTTTAACATGGAATTAATAGTATGTTACCAATAAAGGACTCCGCAATCTAACAGTAACCTTATTGCGCTGGGAAAAAGAATAAACGTGATTTTGACAGTGTTTCATGTCCAGAAGCCTTTACCATTATAATTTCGATTAAGGGCTTAAAAAGTCTCAGTTTTTATCAATAAAACCCACTATATATGTTGTTGACTTCATTACTTAGAGGCCTTGTTGGCAATATACCATATTTATCCTACATTGAAACCCTTTCAAAGTTTTGTCTCGATTCACCCCTGCGATTCTATTCACCCCGTTTTACAATAATGTAATGAAATCCCAGTAATTTCCTCGAAAATCCGATCACTGAATATTAACAACAACAAAACGTTGAAACGTTGTTCAAACGTTTGAATGCAGAACTATTTTATAACATAAGTAGGACAGGTAATAGATGACATATATTTAATCAGCTATTTATTTATTATTATTAACTTTCAGGTATCACTCTCATCCTGGCTTTGGTTGTTGGTTATCAGGTGTTGACATAAACACTCAGCAATCCTTTGAAGCTCTGTCAGAACGGGCAGTTGCTGTAGTGGTGGACCCCATCCAGTCCGTGAAGGGCAAGGTAGTGATTGATGCATTCCGTCTCATCAACCCTAACATGATGGTGCTCGGCCAGGAGCCAAGGCAAACCACATCAAATTTGGGCCACCTTCAAAAACCGTCTGTTCAGGCCCTCATCCATGGACTCAACCGTCACTACTACTCCATCAGCATAAACTACAGGAAGAATGAATTGGAGCAGAAAATGCTGCTGAATCTGCACAAAAAGTCCTGGATGGATGGACTCACCCTATCAGATTACAAGGAACACTGTTCAATCAATGAGACCACCGTTACAGATATGTTGGACTTAGCTAAAAATTACAATAAGGCATTAGAAGATGAAGAGAAAATGACCCCAGAACAGCTAGCCATTAAGAATGTAGGCAAACAGGATCCCAAGAGGCATTTAGAGGAGAAAGTTGATGTCCTGATGTCCAATAACATAGTGCAGGGTCTAGGAGCGATGCTCGACACCATGGTGTTCAAATGATCGTCGTGTGAGACTTTTGTACTATTACAAGTTAAGGCTATAGTAAAATGGTAATAAATAAATCCAGTCTCACAGTTTTATCTATTGATTGTATGATACTTATAATTTACTTATGTACTAAAACTAAAAAATAAAACACTTCTTTATATTTTTTATTATTATTATTTAGTAGAAAAGTTGCTGAGCAGCTATTTGTTTACGAATCTTAACAAGTTTTCTCTCAACTGTGGGATAGTCACGTAAGTTCGCAAAGTCAATGTCAAACATGGTTCTTAATTTCTTTTGAGAGTTGACAATATTCCGAATAATTCTACGTACATTGATAAATGCTTTTTCGGGATCATCCATGGTGACCTGCAGTAGAAAACCAAATTGTTGGAAACTGAGTATTCTCTTGTGTACAATCAAAATGAAATTGAATATCAGGAACTTACCGTGTCCCAGAATAACCCAGGGCTGTTATGGTGAATATGTTCATAGGAATCTTTTAAGCCCATGGTAGGAGAGTGAGACTCGGATTGCTAAAACAGATAGTAGATGTAATACTTTTTTTTTATTTAAATCTTAATCAGACAGCTCTGTCGCGGTCGTGTAGCCGCCACATAAATGCGCGCAATGCATGCTATGTTGAGTTGATGGGAGGAAAGGATACCACATGTCTTCATGGAAGTTGAAAAAAGTCGATGGCATTAACGAGCTCTCGTTGAAACATTGCCATATAACAACTTTTTCTAATCGTATGTGTCACTGCGGCGATCGCGATGGTGGCTGCATACCCTGGGCGTATCTACCGCTACCAAACTAGACGAATGGCTGACCTCAACACACTATACCTGTGCACTACGCATAAACTGCAGTAAGTACCAATTACTATTACCTTCATAATTTGACAATGAATATCATCCTCCATTTTCGTAGTACGCTGTGCTTCGTAGCTTTCCACTGTAAGTATATTAAGTACATATATATATATAAATTACCTGTCCCTCATGACTGATTCATCAACGAAGAGCCTATACCACAGGGGTTAAAAACTTGACATTTTGGCAGTTGATGGCATGGCATTTTATGATGCCAACATCCATTAAAGAAGAATTAAATAATTTTGCATGCCGTAAGGTAAAATGTATCGGGGACTCTCTTCAAAATAACCACCATATTTGTTTGCCTATATTATTGGCAAATGAATGATTTCTATTTCTAAGGATTTTTGGAAATTTTACCCCTAAGGGTGGAATAAGGAATGAACGGTTATCACCAAATCTTAGAAAGCATAAAAAAGGACTGTATTATTAGACGCTCCTGGGGGTACAGGAAACACATTTTAATAAGTAAACCTTTTGCTAAGTAGAATACGATAAGAGCATCGTATATCCTTGGCAGTTGCTTCCTTGGGCATTGCTGATACATTGCTGGAAGGAGGTAAAACCTGCCTTTGAACTTGACCCGAATAATATGTATCTAATATTTCAAAACAAAGTAATATGGCGCAAGTTTTTAAAAGAATGTCAGTTAATAGTTTGGGATGAATGCTAAATAGAACATTAAAAGACATGAGAGGAAACAATAACCTAATGGGCGGCGTCTAATCCAGTCAAGTTACCTCAAAAAATGGGTACGAGGTTAGGTACCATAATTCGCATTGAGCTAAAAATTGGTACGAATGTTGGGAACACCATTACCCTTAAACGCATTGGTATCGCTATGTTCCAAGTATCCAGCTTCTGTGAGGAAGGCCAGCCAGAGGTCAGACTCGTCCATGGAGACGTGCGAGCCTAGCCGCGTCTGCCAGCCGGCTAGCGGCCATGGCATCTTCGTGCTGATTGACCGGGGCGGCACCTCCGCCTCGTCTGTATACAAAGGGCGAAGGTACGTCGGTAACGATTACCGTGGTTTGTGATCGTAGTTCATTTGTTCTGTGGAAACTACGGGTTAGCAATGACCATAGACCCTTGGGTTATGAAATCCTATAAATGTAATTACTTTCCAGGTTAGGTACAATGGACTAGTTTGGACGTATTTCTTCTAAATTAATTTAATGATGATCAGCTACTGTGCTGCTGACTACTACTACTGTCTTGACGCACCTAACATTCATTGTTAACGTCTATGTCACTCACACTCTTTTATAGGTTCGACTATCATCCCCGCGGTCGTGCTTTGATCTCCGCTTTCGGAAGTGAAGGTTACAGACTTGGAATTTGTCGTCTTGGAGCTGGTTACTCCTGGATCTGAGGGTTTTGCAATTATCCACACGTAGTTAACATAATACAATACTTAATAACAATACAATGCACAGCTTAAACCTTGAAACTTCGCCCAAGAGTTTGTCTTATACAACAAAGGTAAGGACTTAAGAAGGATTGTTAATTCGCCCTCTAAAAGAGTAATTAAAGGGATGAAAGTCCGTAACTTTTGCCGATAGGAAATCCCGTTGAGCACTGAAATATTAAATTAACTCAATAACAGACAGCGCACAATACGAGAGATGTAACCATCTAGGTAGATACCTTTGTTGTGTTTTTTGGTTTATGCAGCAAGAAATCTGTAGGATGTAAATCGTACCTATATCAGAGTGAAATGGCATTGTGCTACATAGGTACCTAACTAATTTTGCTGCTGATTGTACCGTCCAGTTAAAGTAAAAACATCGGATACTTACGCATAGGATGAGAAAGGTTAGAATGCTTATCCGTATGTTTTGTACGTGAGTGCCGTTTGTCCCTGAAATAAAATGGTCAAAGTCAACATATCTATACATACAACATACAATAAATATAATAATATACGTATAATAAAATTGTGCGAAGTCAAAACTGTACATTCAATAAATATTTTTGAAAAAGAGTATCTAATTGCGTCGAGGTTTGGGAACGATTCTCAACAAGGTCTTTTATATAGAATTTTCGTGTCTGTATTTATGTTCCGGATTAGCACCAAAACTACTGCATAGATTCTGTTCAAACGGGTTTGAATTAAATGGCCTGCCTAACTTCCGCCATTTTAATTTTTATTTCATAGATGCGGCCACGCATTCATCGATAGCTGGTATTAATACAAACTAGTTTTGTATGAGACCAAATTTTCTAAAGCGTCACGTTTCCGAGATATAAGCCATCAAAGTTACAACCTTCGCCATCAGCAGAACTTTAAAAACTTATACATATTTTGCGTGTAAAAATTCGTTTACATCGTTGTCAATAGGAAAACTGCCCAGAAAGCTGGCACAATGCTGCCACGTTGGCTGATTTTTGGCCGAAAAAAGTTCAGCCCTCTGGCTGGTCTATAAGTTAATGCTGATAAGATAGGTACATAGTTACTTTTTAGAGTTGTGTTCTTGATAAAATTGGTGCTGACCGACATCGCTCGCATACTCAGCAGTGCCCTGCGACCCTTTGAACAAGGAGTACAGACTTCGTTCTTCCATTTCTTGGCTCTGCCTTATCGCCTCGTCGAGAGAAGAGGAGCTCTAAATAACAGAATAACACACCTTAACTTATGATCTATAAACAGCATTGAAACAGGGGCTCGTACTCGACTCGAAGGACAGGTCTATCGCTTGCCGAGGTAGGTCCGTAAGTAAAAGTGTGTGCGAAGCGAGTTTTCCATACATTTTGACCATGTAGGTATTGCACTTTTGTAGGAAACAGCTGTTTTTTTTTAATAACCGACGAAAAATTTCTATATGGGGGGTTCAGTATGATGTACTGAGTATGTGGTTTCCGTTTTTGCGTCGGTGTCCCTTCCACCCCGTATTATTTATTTCCTTTATTCATTTTTCCAACACATTTATTAAATTTTGATAAGTATCAAAAAATAACCAACTTTAAAAAAAATACAAAAAAAAAGTGGAAAATAACTTTACTTTCGGAAGTCGGTGACTATTGTTTGTTTCATTGACTTTTTTGCCACCGACTTCCGAAAGTAAAGTTATTTTCCACTTTTTTAGTGTTTTGTTTGGAAGTCGGTTATTTTTTGCAAAACACACAAATCCTTGTCAAGTATCAATTTCGCAATTTCTTTCACTTGGATGACATATTTTTTCCAGCTATTTTGGTTTAAAAACTACTGAACCGTTTTTAATGAGATTTCCATGGGACCAATCGGGAAGTATATCCATTCAGATAAAGACGAAGATATGAGGTAACAAACAAAAAAAAATACAACCGAATTGAGAACCTCCTCCTTTTTTTGAAGTCGGTTAAAAAAAACATTTAAAAATGGTCCACCGGTGTCTGGAACAGGGTCCAAGCGACCGATGTTTACGGTTCCAGGGACAGCAACATCCTCACAATGCGAGCCGTATCAAGGAGTACTGGCTTCTAAATCAGGCCCTTGATCCAACTCCTCAGTGAGAACCTTGAAACTTATTTAAAATCTCATATGAGCTATATCTTCTAGGCAATCATAAACAGAATAAAAAATCCAATATTATCTAAAGTTTTTGAAAATAATTACACTGTTGGTCAATAAAATCGAGCTACATCATCATTTGTGTTTACAAAGTTGTTATCACAAAAATATTAAGTGCTATAACTGAAAACTGATGCTTGGTTTTAATGACTAGGGCAGTAATAAATTATTAAAACTGCCGTGGGTGCTGGCTGAGAATTGGACTTGGCAATGAAAAAACCTCTGACAGACGGACAAAAAGTGAGACTATAAAGGTGTCGTTTCTCCTTCTACGGTCAGAACCTTAAAAAGAGGTGGATTTAGAATGTAGATACATACTGAATGCAAGAGACTTAGTATGTTGAAGGCCCTGGTTGCGTGTTCCTTCCTTGCGTTACGAGTCTCGCTGTCCATCATAAGCGAACATTGAGATTCCAAAATGAATTCGTTTTGTCCTTTTTCGTCTGGTAAGCCCTGAAATGTTTGTTAAATTTGTAAGCAAATACTAAGTCGGGTAGCTGTTCTTCATCATAACCTAGTCACAATAAGGAATGATATCAGAAGACTAGGCAAGAGTCTTCCAGTCAGCTCATTGCAACAAACTGCGAGAAGTAATCATTCTGTCAAGCTTTGTGATAAAGGAATTTCTTCTTTGACCAATTCCTTGGCGATTTCAGTCGTAGGTATCGTTTCAGAAGAAGAATTTGTCCGTATAAATGGTACACATTGTGGTTTATCAGCATGTGCTAGTCCTATGGTATATTTCTTTACTGAATTCAATCTAAATTTGTTTAGCCGTTTATGAGTGATGGGTACAGGTACAACATACATCTTCACAAACCTGTTACACATCTATGTTTAATCTTTAGTGGAATGTTTTCAGTGCGTAAAAATAATGCATGTATTACCAGAATAATTTCGTTAATGATGCCGGTAATGATAATCCGGCCGGAAAACATGACCTGCAGCGTAGATCGCTCAGTGGGCCCCTCGAGGGACAAGCGATCCTGATTAGGCATGATACGTTGCCTGCAGAAGAAGTAACGAAGCTGAAGTCATTTAAAGTTTTATTTTTTATAAGAAGAAGGTGGAAGGTTGTGTTGTGTTGTGATTTACTAAAGATGACAGTTTGGCGAAATGAACATTTAAAGGAAATACTGCCTCGAGTTTCAGTATCGCACGAAAGATGTGAATGAATAAAAAAGACTAAAAAAGTAATGACTACTAGCAAAAATAACAAAATATATGACGAAAAAGACGTATCCTTACAATTTACGAAACTCTTGTATTTTTTTTAGGTTTTCTTTGTCAAAACGCGATGTGAGAATCAAGTATGGCCGGTAACCGCGTAATTTCAGCAACAAAGCCGCGGGTAAATCCAAACACGCGACCTTCACTTTTCCATCTGTTACGAAGGCTTCCTCGCGACCTACGGAATAAAAGTATTTACGTAAACCATGCGCAACCCTACCCATTTTTGTGGCTTACTTCGACCCATGTCTTAGCTTACTCTGTTGAGCCCAGGAGTTTATTATTTCCTAGAGTGCAAACATACATTTTTGGTAGTGCCTACAGCTACCACGTGAGGTACGTAAAAATAAAACAAAGAGTTATTGTTGTTACCTGACTGACTCAGTAGGAGGGTCATGTTTTTCGCGCGTATCTATGTATATACATATGTATGTGAGTCCGTTCAATTGAATTGTGTCCGATAATAGCCACATTAGTTAAAAACTGTGTCGTATTTTAAAGCCCACCGCCACGCCCGAAACGACATCAACATTTCAGATTACGAATTTTATGGTAACTACGCTAAGCTAACGATGATTAAGGTAAGAAAAAAAAATACATTTTGTAACTAATCTTGAAATCTTGTATGTGTGTGGTGGTAGGTATGAGTGTGGTATGTGTATGAGTTGGGAAGTTTGTGTGAAAGGAAAAGCGGCGGGAAACATTTACGATTTTATTATATTCTCCATTCTTCGTAGGTACGAGCGGACAACCACTGACCTATGAGCCTTTTACAATCTCGGAAAGAAAGTGGATAAATTTGAAGTACCCTATTAATTCTGTTGTATAACAATCTGTTGCTGAATTAGCTGTTGACTCAGTATGTTTAGTATAAGTAACATTAGAGGGTTTAAATTAGGCTGCTTCGAGCTCACGTGCGTGCTACGGGCGTCAGGCGTAGCGCGTAGCACTCCGTAAAACCGTAGCGCGTAGCAATGACCCGTAATTGGCTGGAATTGTAAAATTCAAATATTGACCATTTGAATTTCACAACATTTACTACCCCATCCATGGATGGTGGCTATGTTGGGCTAATTATTAAAAAACTTACCATCTCACATTACAAAATAGAACCATGCATACTTAGTCCGTATGACTCTCCATCCATTTCAGAGTAAGTGAGAAAGTCCCCTGCGAGCAGCATGTCGTCAAACTTTTTCGTACAGATTTCTTTGTAGTGGTTTTGGAAGTGGAAGTCAGCGGTGGTGTGTTGAAGCGCGAGCTGTATGTGTGAGCTGCACTCTCTCGCGAGACGGCGAGCCAACGTTCCTGTAACAACATTTAATCTCATCGCTTTGACATAGAACGGGATACGAATTAGTCGTCCGAAACAAATATGTATAAGTATATCTGGAGCAGCTTGAACAATCGGAGACTACTTTTGTACCTGATGAGCTTTCTTACATTATATCGGTAGATATAGTTCGCGCTCTATTACATGGGACTACACCTTAACTGGCGAACAGTGGGTGTAATATTAGGTACATAGGTACATCTCTGCGAACGCTTCGGAATTACAGGCGTGATGTTACGTTATATATTACAAGTCGTATGATCGTATTGATATGAGAGAAGGAGAAAACAACTTTCAGAGAAATCAGATTAGCATCAGGGACATTATGTTAATGTAATTGGACCTTCAAGTTGGTATATTTGACACAGGCTGCTTTAGTACATCCATATTAATGTCATCTTCTTTCTGCTGTCCCAGTTCGCATGCCCAGTGTGGCACCGTTCCACCCACGCTAGAAATGTTGACATAGCGCTGAACGATACCTGTCGCATTGTAACGGGCTGCTTAAAACCCAGCCCTCTTGCGATGTTGTATCCGTTGGCAGGTATAGCTCCACCAGACGTTCGGCCCGAAATAGCTAGTCGCATCAAGAAGGGAAGAGAGGAACGTGATAACCGCCACTCTTTGTGCAGGCATCAACTACCATCTTTACGCTTAAAAAGCTGTAAATGCTTTGTGAGACATACGAGTTCCTCAGAAGACAGTACGTTAGATGAAAGACGTGAATTGAGGAGGGACAGACATCCCTCCGACTTTATCAATCCTGCAGAACACCTTCCTCCTAAACAGGCACTGCAGTGGCCAATCTGGAAATCTCCTAACCGTTTGCAAGCCCAGGTTGACCGCTGTAGAAATAATCTGGCCAAATGGATATACCCACCCCCTTTCTTGCCCATCCTCCACAACCACCTGCACCTTCCAGGATTTAAACGAAGCCAAGAAAAAAAATTTGCAGGTGCCAGTATACTGGTTGGGTATTATTAGAGTACATCAAAACGCAAAGAAGAAGAACAAAAAAAACAACAATATTTTTTATCGATTAGTATTATTCTAGTTTTGATTAATTATTACGTTATCTGTATTCCCATTGCACTTACTTAATTCACAGAAGATCTGGTTGTTTGTTTTAAAGGAAAAATATAATTGGGGGTCAAATTTTAAAATTAAACTTTTTTTTCTTTTTTCATAACAATGTTAAAGATATTGCCGTACAGCGTGGCAAAGCTGCCAGTCTCTAAGGGACATTACTAGTTGACAGCGTTGAGGAGAGTTTATTGACGCCATTTTTAACCGACTTCAAAAAAAGGAGGAGGTTCTCAATTGGGTTGTATTTTTTTTGTGTTTGTTATCTCATATCTTCGTCATTTATGCACCTTCTTTATCTGAAAGGATATACTTTCCGATTGGTCCCATAGAAATTTCATCAAAATCGGTTCAGTAGTTTGGCTTAAAATCAAAATAGCTGGAAAAAATATGTCATCCAAGTAAAAGAAACTGCGAAATTGATACTTGACTAGGATTTGTGTGTGATACAATAACTAAAAAGGGTAAAAAAAACCGACTTCCAAAAAAACACAAAAAAAGTGAAAAATTACTTTACTTTCGGAAGTCGGTGACTATTGTTTGTTTCATTGACTTTTTTGCCACCGACTTCCGAAAGTAAAGTTATTTTCCACGTTTTTTTGTGTTTTTTTTGGAAGTCGGTTTTTTTTTGCAAAAAAGTTTTTATTTTACCCTTTTTAGTTATCGTATCACACACAAATCCTTGTCAAGTATCAATTTCGCAATTTCTTTTACTTGGATGACATTTTTTCCAGTTATTTTGATTTCAAAACCAAACTGCTGAACCGATTTTGATGAAATTTCTATGGGACCAATCGGGAAGTAAATCCATTCAGATAAAAGAAGAATTTTTCAAATCGGTTCATAAATGACGGAGATATGAGGTAACAAAAACAAAAAAAAAAAGAACACAACCGAATTGAGAACCTCCTCCTTTTTTTGAAGTCGGTTAATTATACCCACACATCGTAAAATATACTTATGTACCTACTCAAAATTCCTTCAACGTGTCAATAATTACTGAAAATTCACATTGCAAAACACTATCATCAAGAAACTGATACTTTCTAAGTCGCCGACCTTCTTGGAAGCAATTAAAACTTATATTTACCTTTGCCGACGCCCTCCTGGCCCACTAGCACCACTATAGGTACGTCCGTCGTATCTGCAGGGGGCACGAAAGGTGAGACCCGCGCTTTCGAGAGCTGCTCGATGTATAACAGCCGCAGTAACTTGCGAGTGGTGTGCGTAGTTATGTCTGGTTTCGTATCCATCAATAGAGTGCGCTTGAAGTATGAAGTTGAGGAAATATGTTAAGGATGTTAGGGGTTACGTTACGTACTCAATTATGTCACGTTACAGTTGAATTTCTGTAATTTGGGTAGAAGTAATAAGGGAATTTATTGGATTCAAGTTTCTTTGAGGTTTCAAGAAATCTGAGACAGCGGCTATCACTTACTTATGACCATGTGAGATCTAGTCAGAGGTCACTAATCCTCACTTGCGCCTTTGTTTGCAACGAACTAGGTAATAGTACCTTTTTCAGTGGAAATTGACAGGAAATCAATCCGTAAGATAAAAAATAGATAGCTTTTGCTCGGTGTGTGGTGGGAATTTCGGAAGTTATCCCATAGGAACGTACTTCCGTTATAAAAGTATCCGATGTCCTAGCTACGGACATGCTCTATCTAAGTGTCAAATTTATCAAAATCCGTTTAGCGGTTAAGGCGTGAAAAGGTAACATACAGACAGTAGTAGTAATAGTATGGATTTTGTTAACTGTTTTGTGTATTTACTTGTTCAACCGGATCAAGATCTGCAGCATCTAAATTGAGTAGGATCGGGAACGTGTTGATGATGACAGTCTTGTAGGCGGACACCGAGCAGATGGGGTTGGCGCGCAGGTCGAGCACGACCAGCCGCCGCATCTGACACATGTACACGGGCAGCTCCAGCATCACGCTCAACCGATTGTTGCGCAGGTGAAGCTGGCGGAGTCTGGGTAAAAAATGTCTCTTTATTTAGCAGTATTAGGTAGACGTCCTTAATAAACATAACTCGGTGGCCGGAACCAGAATGAACAAACTGGTGTGTTACCATGATCTGTTGTAAGAGATGGTGCTAGACAGCTGTCTAGCGCTGTCACTTTCCCACTCTCGGAATAGTCCTAAAATATTCTTGCACTAACAGATCATGGTAACCCCTGTGGTGTATTTCGTTTTAGTGGATACAGTCTGCAAGCAATGATAGACATTCGTGAGTAGATTTGCCCTCTATGGTAAAATGTTCGTAAGTGAAGTACTGGTATTCAGCAGCGTCTGGTTAGACTGGAAGCCGAGAAGCAAACCACACCTAGATACCTGTGCAGGCACTTTCGGAACAAGCACGACGATGCCGATGCCAGTTTTGGTTACTCATTACACAGAAATGCAAATCGAATTCTAAGAAAACCTAAAGTATTAATTTCTAAATACAAGACAAACTTTAAGCGTGCCTAATAATTAATCATGCCAAAAACGTAATTTATTGCTGTACCTAGAATTCCGGCTCTATAGTATTGAAACTTAATGTACAGCCTTTGTTTCATTCGTTAGCGCTCCGGCCGAATCAGCACGGACTGGGCATTGTAGCGGGAACGCGGTGAAGTCATTAGTACCGGCACTACTTGCACCACTCACCTCGTACAATACGAGAACATTCTCATGGAAGTCAAATTGTTTTCGTTTAAGTTCAGGTATTCGAGGTGCAGCAGTGTCCAGAGACCGCCCTCGGTGCTGAACTCGTAGCTTGATATATTGTTGTAAGATACGTCTAGCCAAAGAAGGCGCAGGTGGTTCAAATTCTCAAGACGCTGAATGTGATTAAACGATAAGTCCAATCGTCGAAGAAACCTGGGGGAAACTTAATCTTTGACACATATACTGTTATACTAGGTATAGGTACGTCTCTTACTTAAAATACTTGGAGTTTATGATTGTTTATGGGTAAACTTGAGTACTTGTTTCAGTTGTTACGGGGACTAATTTTGACCTCAAACGAAGCCCATTATTACGCATTGCTAGTCGAATGTACGCACGTGATTAAAACTGTAAACACACAAAAGTAACAAACAGTATACTTACATCAAATTCTCCAGACCTGTAATACACTTGATATTATTATGCGACAGATCCAATATTGTTAACGACCAAAATAAAGTCAAATCTCTAATTCTCTTCACAGAATTGTATTTATAATGCACTTCAGTTAGGAACCATTGAGCTGAAAAGTGAAAAGGGTTACATGTGCCAAGAGTTTACGTCTACATTTGAGCAAACTGAAGTTTGCGTGGAATGTGAAACAGACTGTGGAATGGCAACGAGGCCAACGTAAACATTGATCACCCTGTATACGTGTGTACACTGTTTCATTGGTTAGAGTGTCATTGAGTGGTAAGGGTGTTGTTCATACTGTATGAAAACATAGGGCACTTTAAATCTGGATAGGTGAATCATGAAGTAGAAGCCCTAACAGGATCCATGCGTGTTCTTCGTATTTTATGAATGTGAATATGCGAAAACATAGCAGGTAATAACGTCATATCCTGTCGCCAAGCCACGTTGCTGTGTTCCGGGTTGAAGGGTCTGGGTGCCGCCGTGATTGCAGACACGTGAGACTATGTTTCTTCTCACTATTCTTCTATGACAGCAGCACATCTGCGAATTCTCTAGGGTTGCAGATGTCCGTAGACTTTAAATATCTACCGTTTATCAGCAGAAGCCGCTGATTTGGCATTCTGTAACTCAACAGAAACAGGTATAGTGAAAAATATTTACCGGTTTCATAATCCAGAACTGTGCTAAGCCTGTTGAATGCCACCGACAGATATTGCAAGTACGGAAGATGTGACAAAACTGTCAACTCCGTCAGTAAGTTTGATGACAGGTCTAAATACACCAGAAACTTGTAGTGCATCAATACATCAATGTTTTGCAGATGCTAGAACAATTAAATGTCGAGGATTACGATAACTAACTAGCTTTTGCCCGCGTCTTCGCTCGTGATATGGCCGGAAATTATCCCTTGGGAGCGTTAACGAAAGAATTTTCGGAATCAGAACAGTAGGCAGTTCTGAAGATTATCCAAACATACAAATTTTACCTCTTTTTATTAATATTAGTGTTTATAATGTTAGTTGTAGTTAATTGACCAAAGAAACTGTGGATGGACAAAAAAAGAGGTGCCTGGTGTGATGGCGAGTAATAAAGAAGTATGAAGAAGAAGACATGCTGCGCCGACCCCAAATAAATTGGGATAAGGGCGGGAAAATGATGATGAATGTTAGTAGTACTTAACCGTGATACGGCAAGCCGTTTGGTACTGATGCATTCTGCTGATTTCGAGTTAATTAAGATTTAATACGCTTGAATAAGAATACGGGCTTTAAAGGCATCCATATTTCAAACAAAACGATCACGGAAAAACAATTATTAGCAGTTTATCCATGATCATGGCGCTTGCAACAGTACCGAAATATCGGGAACTCAAAACAAATAGTAAACATGGTAAACGTTCCGTTTTTAATGTTAATGTCAATACGGAATATTCTTGTAAAGTTGTGTGAATACTTATCGGTTTTTTCCTACCTTAGATGAAAGATCCAATTTGATATAAGCAAGGTCTCCCAGGATAGGTGTACGTTTGAGGTAAGAGAGACAAGCGGTGACCAAGTCTCTGGTAAGTTCGCCGTTCACAAGCTCTGGCACGTCTTCCAGGTTACGAATACGGACTACTGGCGAAAACACATCTGCATAGAGCTCGGGAAAATTGTAGAAACACCCCCAGTAATTACCTTCGCTCATGAGATACGTCAAGTGTAGAGGAAACTGAAAATTTAATTTTGTAATATATATATTATATACCTTTCACCACGTCACATTTTTATAAGAAAAATCGTATGTCGTCCAAAAATCACGGAGGCTTTTACCGCTCATAAAAATAAAATAGAGGTCCAGTGAAATGTTTTTACCTGTGGGAAATATCTACTAAAGAGGAGTGACGAAATGTGACCCGTCTACAGGGGAACATCATTCATTAAATTGTGCGGTCGTGAGAGCCTTGTTCACATGTGTTTGTTACCTTATATCTACGGCATTATACGATGTATGTACATAACCCTTTTATAACTGCCCGAAACATTGCAAGTACTTGCTGACGAAATATTTACGATACACGTAGGTATACCTTAAGTTGAATCATAAATATTTGCATCGAAAATTAACGAATAACTTGGAGTTTGTAGTCCCTAAAGTTAGAAGGAATTTAATATAACTTGTACAACATCTTGTAAAAATAAATTGCTATTTAATTACGGCACAGAATTTAATGTTGTACGTAAATTCTACGTAAAATTTTACTTGAAAGAAAGTGTCTAATAAAAGTCATGTTATGAAAATAACTATTACATTTTATATTATAAAACATTAAATTACGATATAAACCCAGGTACCTCCTCTATCAATATCTCCTCAACACTTTTCTTCTGTATATCTTCATCCGAATCTGATTCTACAATTGGTGCTATGAAACGTCGTGGCACACCATTTATAACTAAAATATTAATAATAGTAGTAAGAATATTTGTTGCAATTATGACACACGCTTTAAAAACGGGTATAAGTACATAAGTACTGAAAATAAGCGTAGGCGATACATTCAAGAAAGTGTTTTTGCTGTGCCTTACCCTAAACACGCAGCATAGAATACTCTTTCTGCGGAGTTAATTACATTAGTAGAAACCTTTCTATTGAAAGTCGAAGACAGACATTCAGTTACACTGTAGCACAAAAAAAAGAGATAGTACCTGATTGTCTATAATCTAACGACAACTGAGTTAGACATTTGCTTAAAAAGTTGATCTTGGAGCATTCCTCATTCCACCCTCGGGTCACACTTGGTGGGCTATCATCGCTAAAGGCGAAGTAAGCGCTGTTATCGACGGTGGGGTACATTGCATGGAGGTGGTCTTCACTCGGCGTCTCTGCTATAGGCTCCATAGTATTTAGCCTACGTTTCGATTCCGAAACTTGCAGTGTCTTCGAGATTAGTTTACTAAAACTCATTATGATTTAATTCTAATGAACAAGGAATCTTTATTTAATAAAATTAAAATTACACAAATCCTTAACTAGTATTAGTCACTGCGATGTCAAAATACGATGACTTTACAGTTTACTTTGTTAAAAATAAGGCTTTTCGGCCAGTGTTAAAATGTTGGTTCCGAAATCGATTTTACCTCTTACATTTTTCATTCATACTTCCCACCGTTCCCAGCTTTCGGTTATTTCGTGCCCCTGAATAACAATAAAGTTGGCGATGCTTTCTCCACGACAGAATTTGATTTTCATAAAAGCCATTTTTATACTGAAGTGCTTACGATCTCAACGACACGATGTGCAGCTATGAATATTGCTAGTTACGTGCCAAGAAATAGGTGTTTGTATAAAATTGTACGTTAAGTATCCTTTACGTAAAGAGATTTTCAGAATTTTTAACACTTTAACCGAGTCGGGGTTTATTGATGTAGCGAAGTTACATACGGAATGATAGTTTAATTAAGAACACGACGGCAAAGTCTAAGATTATGATAATTCCAAAATCAATTAGACTTTCCTACTCACTGTTAAGGTACTATTATAAAACTTAAGATCTCCTTAATATAAGCTCATATATTACTAATAGTGTTGTGAGATAAATCTTTAAGTGTTCTTTAGTGAGCATGGCACACAAGTATAGCGGTAGTCGGCAAAGGAGCGAGATAACGAACTGCAGCTTTTGTTTTACAATCTCCTTTGACAGCACAAAAAGCTCTCGTTGATTTCCATGTTGCATTTTGCCTTTAAACAGCGCCTTTTGGGACTATAGTTATAGTAGTATTGGAAGTACGGAAATGTTTCAGATGTTTTATTTTGAATACGTGCTTCAAGTGGTTTACTGAATGGAAATTATAATAATGATTAATTAATTCATTATTATTGAATACGAATTGAGTAGAAAATCACTGAAAATTAAAAATAATTGAGTAAAAATCACTGAAATTAAAAATAATTGAGTAAAAATCACTGAAAATTAAAAATTATTGATTAGAAATCACTGACAATTTAAAAGAATTGAGTAGGAAATCACTAAAAATTTAAATAATTCAGTAGAAAATATCAGATAATTGTTCTTATCTGACAATTTCCATTCGGTTAACTGGTTGTAAATGTCACTACTAAACTTCAATGTTTTTTTTTAAGTGGATTAAGCTGATTTATTTTATCTGAGTTCTTCTGAGAAGGAAAAAATGAGAGGTCTATTATTTAGAAGAACAGTTCAGACTAGCGATGCGCGATGGCGAGAGGTTTTATTCGATTATTTCGATTGTTCGAATATCTCGATGGTTTTCGATTGTTTCGACTTGGACCCGAATCCGACTCGGTCTGTTTGATTCCGACTGGCGCATGGCGCGTTCATTCTGCTGCTTGATACATATTAGTAATCTGTGGACTGACCCCGGTGACCGAGCGAGACTCGGTGAGTGAGAGTGACTGATTCGACCAATCGAAAACTAACGGTCGTTTCCGCTGACTGGAAGCAATCGAAAAACATCTCGATTGTTTTGTAGAACGGCGAGTCGATGGTTGACTCGATGGTTTATTTTAACGACTCCGATTCTTTCGATTGTTAAAACATCTCGGACTCGCCCATCGCTAGTTCAGACTGAATGATCGACAAGTATCCGTATTCAGTTCTTACATTTTCAGCATTTTACTCAGCATTTTATTTAACTTACCGTCATTTGTACAAAGTAATTCTCAACTTTAAGAGCTAGAACATAAATCTCTAGATGCAGGTGCAGCTGTCAATCGAAGCTCTACACTAACAAGTTGTAACATTCGATCCGAGGCTTTAGGGATTTGTCTGCGGACCAACTGACTGCTGAAGTTGGAACAACTTTCTTATTTGATCTGTAACTTAGCAACCCACTCACTCTGTTGTAACTTAGTACGGTCGTTTTGATTTGTTAGTGGAGTTCGTGGTGAAATAACAACAGCCGCTCGGGTCGATCTTCATGTTCCACTATAAAATACCGAGTTTCTTTCGTGCCTCGGAAAGCGCATTAAGCCGTTGGTCCCGGGTCCTGGCTGTCAATTGTAAATCTTTGACAGCCATTTAATAGTCACTCTCTGGGCCCACTAGTTGGGGCAAAAGATGTGAAAAATTTAATTTTATATTAGTGACATCACAGAATTTAATTTTATGCTGAAAATACAAAAACGTGTTCCTTATATTCTCCAAAACAATCGAGATCCGGCCTGGAAAAATATTAATTTTAAGTATATTCCAATACCACGACCAAATTCAACGAACACTGGAATATTCAATTGTATTTGGTGACATTACTTAAAAAGTTTTGCTAATTAAGTTAGCCGGAACGAAAAGGGAGGAGAGGAGTGTGAATTACTTACATTTCGTGGAGCAACGGCAGGAAGGCACAATTGAATTGAGAGTTTTAGAATTGAAGTTGTTGTTTATACTTGTGTAGGGCCGTCAAACAACAACAAAGTGTCATAATTCAAAGTTATCTACGGGGGCTTTGAAAATATGAAGAAGTGTCTCGTGGACGGCGCTCGTTTGAGATGAGAATGGAAAAGAAAAGTGTCGCGTTTCAGTGGCGGTCGACTTCAGTCATCCTCCCGCCCCCTGCCCCTCTGCCCCTCCACCTCACCGCACCGCCCCCGGCCATCGCGAGGTGCGAGGAGTCGCGGCGAAATTTTCAATTTGCAACGAATACTTATTTTAATAAAAATTAAAATGATTTTCTGTTACGCTATAAAGTTTCTGTTCAAGGCTTCCAACTCTTTTTATTACCGTTTCATAAGAAAGAAGATATACAAAGAAGGGCAGGAAATAGGTTTGAAATGGAAATCAGCAACAGCTGTCGGTAAAAGTTTGTCGATGAAAAATGTTTTTATTTTGTATGAAGTTTTTGAAGCATGTCGACTGTGTGTGGCAGAAAGTCATTATGCTGAGTACGTACGAAATAAGCTAAAATGTAGTATTTTTTGAGCTGCGCTAAGTGCAGTGGAGAACACTTAAATAAATTAGCATTCTTCTTTTTATGGCGGTGCCGTTAAAATGTAAATTACGTAACATCCCCGTTGTTTTACTACTAACAAAGTATTGTTTTTAATTAAGGCAACAGAAGAACGTTTTAATAACGTTAAAAAGGGAAAGCTTAGTAGTTAAATTACAATTTCTATCGACTGACAACATTGTGGATGTTTATTTAGTAATAAAGGTACCTACGAAGTTGATACGTAACACTTGCAGTCTGTATTGCTTCCATCCCCTTGGGTAGCTACAACCAAGTTAAGAAGCTGACCTAGATTTTTCCAGCTTTATATACATGCATATGTGCGCACTTATAATTCCGAATTTCCGAGCGGGTTTTAAACCCTCAATTTGACCACACACATTAAAAGGTCACTTAATTAGGGAAGGTCTGCAGTTAAATCTTGAAACTGGCCAAAGGGCCGCCGTTGAGAGTCGTGGTCGGTTCCGGTCCGCGGTGGTCGAGGGCCAACAGCCGACCCGGTTACCCGGGTACCCCACCTGACCGTGCACAATTGTTGGCCCATTAACTATACATACATGTGGAATGTGGGTGATCCTACATACCTGTACATGTTTCGTACATGACATAGGTTTGGCTTAAGCTACGGCCCAGTTTCAGGAATCTTCATGAGACAATGACCTGTGTGGATGTGCTTTGATTGTAATACAGGGGTCCTTCGGACCCTACCGTATAGTTACAGCAATATTGACGTTCATCTGTTTTATTTAAGTGAGTGTATTGAACAGGTAACTTCCATGTTAATGGAAATGTATTATTTTCTCGTCAAATGTCAAGGCAACACATCGGCGATTGGTTGCTATATGAATTGGAAAATGGCTGGCAGTTAAGTACATCTAGGTATTGTGAAGGCTTTCAGTTGATCGGATATGAAGTATGTATTGTGGAAAAACAACATTATGTATCCATTTGTGCGGCGGTCCGAATAAGGCACTTGACTTTACCGCGCCTGAGTACCAGCAGGCCCTTGCCTAATGAATGTTGCCAGTATATTTACTTCGCACATTGTATCCGACGTTTCACAATTTACCAGTTACTTGCTGTTTTACTCGGCTGAATGGCCGACGATTATCGTAAAAGACTCTCGATCTGGACAGCACTTTTCTCCACCATTATAAAATATTTTTTAAAAGTCTCCGATAATATTGGTTCTTGTGTATATTATTCTCGAAGGGGTCTTTGTGTGGGTTATTGAGTGTTCATTAATCAAACTTGAGCGGCGACACTTAGGTATTGTCCGTGAATTTGGGACGCTGCATTATTATTTAAGCCCTACAAGATTAATGATCTATCGAAAGCACTTAAACGGAGCAAGATAGAAGATTCTTATCTTTGTATCAAAGTTGACTTTTCGTTTTTAATGAGCTTTTCGTGATACGTTTTTTGAGGTTAATAAAAGCCGTAAAACTGGATTTAAACTTTATAATTTATGATTGTACAGATACTAACTATAATTAGTTAAAATTATTTTTATTTGAAATTATTGGACCAATCTGTAGTATTAATTCAACCTAATATTCAGCAAGGGCACATTATATTCTTATCCACTGCACCGTAGCAGTAGCTACGCCCGCTACGCCGTAGCAACAGCTACGCCGCTACGTTTTCTTGGAACTCATTTATTGTTCGTAGATGTTATCATGACTTTGTATTTGTTACTATTGGTTTTTCTTTTATAATCATGACGAAATGAGAAATGAGAAATGCATGGCTACATAAGCCATGCATTTCTCGTTTTTTACTTTTCTCTCGGAGTTTTGCATTAACCGGAAGACATAGCTGTGAAGTCATATCATGTGACAGTGTAGTATATTTTCAGTAAGAAATATGCCCTTGTACTCCATATTTCCAAGGAAGAATCTTGTATTTTATTTCATGTGCACAAAAATAAATAACAACGGTAACTTTATCTCGCTAAACGATTCTGTGAAATGTATTACTTGTGTGTATGCGTTGTTCCGTGAGTACCAAGTTTAGGAAAAATCCTTTCGCGAGCTCTAGCCGGCGGCATTCGTTCATCGCGCCACTGTCACGTTCTTTGGCAAACAGATCGCGTTTCTGGGGCAACACAACGCGGAACAAATGCTTACTTATGTACCTACTCGTTTACATACTTGTGCATGTGGTATTCATAATATGTTGGTCTCGGAAACTCGCAAATTGTGGGGTATTGACTTTGTATGTGTAGGTATAAACAGCTTATAACTTTACTAGTGCTGGGACTGAGGCTTTCTCTTTCTTAGAGACAGTGGGTTATCACACCACACCACATCGGCTCAGTGCAGGATGGTGTACGTACATATGTCACATGGTATGGTTTCTTCGATTTTTTGGATCTAGGACATGCGGTTTCGTCACGTTTGTTTCTTCACCGTTTTCAGAGCAGTGCTGATGAAATAAGTTATACAAACGGTTTTAAACCTTTTATGACCTTTATATTATAACTCGTAACACGAGTATGCATGAAACTTAAATACACTTAAACTTACATGTAAAATATGATCTAAAATAAACCAAATCTTTTTATTTTCTTTTAGACTGCCGCGCCGAGTGAAAACTTTGTTATCTACACGAATATAATTATGAAAATACTTTATTAAGTAGATTTTATATTGATACTTTGATTGAATATTCATGTCTTTGACTCGAGATAGAAAACTTCAGGCTAATCTAAAATTATATAAGTTCGGCGCAACTTGTCCGAAGTTATCGAAGCTTTTTACTTACATCGGAATACTTGGATTTTTGACGACGGCGTACTTTTCAATGTACGGAAATAATTAATATGTTTCTCACAATTTTTAACACTATTGTAAAACCTACTATTAAACTACGCTGCAATTTCAGAACAATTTTTAACCGACTTAAAAAAAAAGAGGAGGTTCTCAATTCGGTTGTATTTTTTTTTTGTGTTTGTTACCTCATATCTTCGTCATTTATGAACCGATTTGAAAAATTCTTCTTTTATCTGAATGGATCTGCTTCCCGATTGGTCCCATAGAAATTTCATCAAAATCGGTTTAGCAGTTTGGTTTTTAAATCAAAATAGCTGGAAAAAATATGTCATCCAAGTAATTGCGAAATTGATACTTGACAAGGATTTGTGTGTGATGCGATAATTAAAAAGGGTAAAATAAAACATTTTTACAAAAAAAATAACCGACTTCCAAAAAAAACACTAAAAAAAGTTGAAAATAACTTTACTTTCGGAAGTCGGTGCCAAAAAATCAATGAAACAAACCATAGTCACCGAACTCCGAAAGTAAAGTTATTTTCAACTTTTTTTAGTGTTTTTTTTGGAAGTCGGTTATTTTTTTTGCAAAAATGTTTTATTAAAGTACGCTATACATAGGTTGACATCTCATACACATAACATCATACTTGTAATCCCGGAAGGGAGAGGTAGAACTGTAACAGTAGAACACCGAAATTTGGCCGTAATGTTCAATTCCAATTTAAAATTAATGATACATTATAATTCGGTCTTGAACGTTCGACGGAAAGAAAACGTAAATTTGATTGACATTTTTTATCTAAAATACATCTATTTTATAGCATTATAATGTATTTTTGCGACTTGTACAATTAGTATCTTATCACCCTTAAGAGCGTTTACGTCTATCGCGCGAAGTCAAGTTTAGGTAATTCAATGCATTTTTTACACACACAGAAGCGCGCGTGCCTGTGTGTATAGCGCTGGCGCGCTCTCGCGCGCTATAGTCAAACTAACCCACTATGATCCGTTCGAGTGCAATTGTTGTAGTAAAATTTAATTTGAATTTGAATTTGAACGTACACGGATTACTAAAGTACGAGTGCATAAAATAAGTATTCAATAATACATTGCAAGTATAGCTATAATTATGATTAATATTAAAGTCGTTTTTTAGTTATTCAAACATGAATTTGTTGATCTAAACTTTAGAAAGAAACCGAATTTCGTTAATTATTATTGATTTGTGACTGATTAATAAATATTTCTTATTCTATTCAAATAAATCACTTTATACGGATTTACTTACGTTTATTTTATATTATATTTTAACCTGACGCGATGTTCCTCTTAGTGACACCTCTTATGAGGGAAATACAATAGGTTGGCGTTAACTTTAAAAACAATTTATGTTCTTATTTTCAAAAAAATAAGTAAAAGTTTTAATAAATAAAATTCGTATGTAAAAAAATTGGGTAGATATTGGTTGTCACTAAAAATATTGTCAGTCATCAAAAATAATAATAAAAAAATTTAATCATCAAAGTACCAAGATTTTTTAATCACACTATAAACGTCCGCTATCCTTCCAAGTACGACTAAGGTCAACTCGGGTCAGGCAGAGCGCCGAGCGACATGTCCTCTCTCTAGAAAGCCTCGCGGCGGTCTGATTTGAAATTGCTCGCGCGCAGTGATTTATAGTAGTTTTCAAATATTTATAGAAAAATAATCACTGTAAATTATTTGAAATTTTAAATTGGATGTTTTAAAGCATATGTTCTTCTATTATATTATGCTATTATTATATTAAATCAAGTAAGATATATCGGTGAAAAAATCATTTTAATTCCTTAATATTTCACATTGTTTGAACTTTAATTTCTTATATAAAGAAACCTAAATCAAAAAATTTTCTTCTCCAACTATATTCCTTAGGATCTTAGCAATAGGTAAAAAAAAAAATCTAATTAGGTTTGCCAGTGGTTTCCTATAATTAGAGCGTCGAAACTGACGCTAAAAGGGAAATTAAGAAAACCTCTGTTGAGTTATCTTGATACAATTTACCAATACTCTATTAATTGAAATATTTTTCTCTCCAACTATTGAGACAACGAAATTTCCTAAAGTTATTAGTAATTATCATTTTTGTAAAATAAAGGGTTGATGGTATTAAAGGGTTTGAAAAGTACTGTTTTGGAGTCAAACAGCGCATGGACGGCGTAAACGCTCTTAAGTATAAATAAAGTCTTTAAACTAAGTAAATAGTAATATTTTCAGTTTAAAAATACTTCGAATTTACGTTACGTTTACTCCGTGCGTTCGGATGGGTCCATCGTTTGAAACAACTTTCGTTTCGCTACAAACTGTTCGAAAGTAGATTCGGAAGAGGGCAACATCCGACCGAGTACGTCCTGACAATAGATGAGTCTTTCCCTTCCCATAAGCGAAAGTAAAAAGTGTTGTTGATTGAAAGACGTATGGTGTCACGTGTCGCCGCTCTCTATTTGCGGAAAACATATTTATTTTATACGACCGCCATGTTACGTTTGGTATCAGAGGGTGGCAACATAAAAAAAAATTGTCACGGTTTCCAATTTCCACACTTTGGTGATATTTATTTGCCGTTCCAATTTCCTTGCCGGGCCGCCGTCAGTATGAACACAGTTTTATAATACCCACATAATTGGACTTCGATTTTTATTAAAGATAAATTTTATGGCGCTGCTTTCCATTCACCTGGTTTCGATGTGGTTATAAGTCAAGGACTCGTTTAAGCGAATTTCTGTTTAAATACTGGAGTTTTTGAATGTGAATTTCAACTGAATTTTTTTCATAGCACAAAACCAACACAAAGGGTACAATGAAGTAGAGGCGTATTCTTCTGTGGCAAACGTTTTCACGTTGAGTGCGTGTTTGTAATATAGCGCGGGGTTTTTTATGACATGGTTTACTTGGGTATAAACCCGTTGGATACTATCCTAAGCTCCCTTATCTGAAGAGTATATATTTTTTTTGGTAGAGGAACCTAGCCAGTATACAAGGAGTAGTTTTGCATCCTCGTCAAATTCAAGAAGGTTACTATGCTAATGATTCTCGACCTGAATCAATAATAAAATGGGTAGGTAATTTTTTTTTCTTAATATCGGAAATCGGTAAGTGTACACCACCCTTATTAAAACGCCGCGCGTTTAATTCTAGCCCTATAACCGCGCTTTCATACACACAAACAAACGCAGACGTTTATTCGATAAACGGGTGATTCTCCTCTTTTGAGAAGGGCTTCATTCTGAAATAGTGTCAAATTCAGAATCAGTTCAAAATTATTATTGACCAGGTACCGTAATTTATATCGATTCTTTACCTCTTCCATGACAACCTCCTGAATTTTGACGAGGATGCAAAACTACACCTTGTATATACTTTAAAGACCATTGTTATTTAACTCTGATTCAAAACAAAACATAACATAGCCATTTGTCACAATAGCAAAGTAATTAAATCCGTATCTATTTCCCTCTGACTACCGATTCATGATTCAGTATTAAATCCAGCCAAACCGAAATGTTTTATATATTTCCGATATCTATGCGGAAGTGGAAACCCGCTCTAAATGTGCATCAATCACGAAGCCAACGTAGATAAAGTGATTATGTTAAATATAGCTGTATACATAGATACCTACAGAACTCGGTACGTATTATTGTACCTAGTATATGAGTACGTCTGGCTGCGACCCCAGCCTGGTTTGATTGCAACCTCTTTAGCAAAAGAAATCTCTGTCATCATCAGTCTAGTTTTTTACCAACTATGTTGGGGTCGGCTTCCAGTCTAATCGGATGCAGCTGTATACCAGTATTTTACATGGAACGGCTGCTTATCTGACCTCCACAACCCAGTTAGTACTGGGTAATACGATTCCTCTTGATAAGACTTTTTGACAGACTTTCAGGCCACTGACTACCTGTAGCAACTGTCAAATATCTACAAATAATGGCTTAACGTGCTTTCCTAGGCACGGAGGAAACTCGGTATGTAATGGGTGGTCACCTATCCTCGGACCAACCTAGGCAAGCACGGCTTAACCTAAAGATTGTTATTGTTAAGCCACGAACACAACACTGATCTCTGTATTTTTTCTTAAAACGTATAAACGTAAACTTATAACGTATTAGTTGAAAAATATTATTCACGACAATTCTATTCTCCACTGTTTTCCATGTTTTATTCTATAACCCACGACCTCGGCTTTGCTTATTATAAAGGCCTATTCGACGGATCTTGCTACTTTCAATTACCTGACTCTCTATATTGAGATAGATCGGATTTTGACTATATGGATCGCTGTGTGAATTGTACCATTGAGAGACTGGTCGCAGTAACTCTATTGACAGAAGAGTCTTGAAGGCAATTTTAAAAGTTAGTCATCAGTGCCAAATATTTCTTGGTTACTGCGGGGGCGTATACAATCCCTCTATTTAAGTCGCAAGACATATTTTGTTTACATTGTAGTTGACAGCTGTCTAAGAGTACGAGATTCAATAATAAGCTATTATAACAGCTATTATTGCAATTGAATTGTAGGTAGATGGACTGTAGGCTGCTGTGCTCATGTAATGTGCATAATATGGTATCTCAGTTGGGCAAGATACCAAGAACATAATTATCGTACCTCCTGCACAATTCTTAGATGATAATCGCGTCTTATTGAAGATGATACATATATTGCATGTACTGGTGTTTTATATTACTTCCTCTTCTCCTTTTTTAAAAGGTAGGTATCCATTGTTTCTAAGTGCTGGATATTGGATGTAGACTCGTCTTCGACTGTAGCGACTGTTCCGGGCGCGGGCATGCCAAACATGTCAGATTTTCGACACGTCACACATGGAGGCTCTCTACTTGCACTCCATGCATAAAACCATTACACAACCGAAGCCATTCAAAAGTAATTTCGCAAATAACATTTAAAAACTACAATGTTGTTATGTAACCTGACTTTCACTATACTTCATATAACTTGATTCCTGGATGGCCAAATTTCACCAAATTTTCAGTGAGGCCTTGTTATTATATCCTCTTATGAATAAGGCTAGTTCGATTGAGTTAACACCTGGGCCCGAGAAACTATGGAGTCTTTCCCTTCTCCTTTAAGAAGTACTTAGTTATCTACCTTCTGAACATTCACAATACGTAAAAAAACTCCAGAGATTTTTAGCAAAAGTAAATATGACATGATTAATTTTCTTAATTCATATGGATTGTATAATTACAAAGTGGTTTTTTTTTAATTTAGGAATTAATCATAACTCCATTATGTAAATGAATGAAGAAAGTCAAGGAGTAATAAAAACCGCAACATTAAAAAGTTGAGTGACTTCTAATTTTTAATCCCCAGTTTCATTGTCTTCCTTATTCCGACATTGTTATAGAAATGTTTACTTTGTAAAAGCTATAGAATGTTCAGAATACATCCATAGGGGTGTTCAGTGGCGTCATATGATTGATTAGGCTGAGACCAGAAGCCCTTGTTTCCCGTATTAGCCAAGAGGGTAGGAACCCGTCTATTTGTTACCGCGTTTAGTCGTATCGTATATCATCATATTTCTCTGGATTTCGTTACTTATATTGCCCCACTATCTCTTCTCGACTGTGATTGGGTTTCTTGTAATCGGTTTTAGATGTAGATTTGATTGCTATTTTGTCTGATGTGGTGGAGTGGTTCTGTGGGGGTTTTTTTGATTAACTAGTTTTTAATTACACTACTAGTTTAATCACTGAATACGCGGGTAGTGCGTTGATGTTATTTTCTTTGTCTTATACAAATGAGGACTTATTCCCTTTATAATTAATTTTTACTTTAAGGTTCATGGCATCATGTAGGTTTTGCCTTCGTTCTTTAACCAATGACAACGGCCTTGCTATGTCAGACACGAGCCTGTCACCTAGCTACTTTTCTATTATTATTGACATAGAAGTACATATATAAATTCAAAAGATATTTATTAATTAATTAATAGCTAAACAGCAGATGGTTTCAATTCCAAAAAGTACCTACCTATTTATGACAACTATGTCAGTTTTTATTTTCAGTTTTGTTTTCCGTTAATGTTTCGTCAGCTTACAAAATCGTTGCAACGTATTTCCCCGTCCAATACATGGCAAACTCATACATACATATAGTGTGTTTGTATGATGTAACTCAATTCACATGATTCATAATATTATTCTCGGCGTCTGTTTTAGATTTATGTAAATATAAGGTTCCGCTGAAATTTCGAGGTGGTATGCCCGGAGGTAAATAATAAATATGAATTATGTATTGGTGAACAACAGTTGTGTTTTTTTTTAATATAATAATCTTTGAGAGAGAGGTGAGAATGGCTGAGTCAGGCAAATGCTGACCTTTGGATATAATGTATCAGTTCCACTCGCAGCTTAAATATGCATTTTTCAAAACAGAAGTATGTTTTGTGACGTTCATTCACCTGTAGGCCCTAAAATGTACCATGCTTACAAAACCTGTGACAGTCTGACGTGTTATGCAGTTTAAAAAAAAAACCAAGTATAGATTTAGTAACTAGTTCACATAGTAGCCACTTCAAGATGTAAAAACCCGTATAATGTACACTCAACCACACATCTGTACATCCAACATTTGTATTGGGAAAACCGTTCTTATTGCCACGAAAAACACTATCACTATCAATGATACTTGGACATGCGGTTGACGATACAATAGTACTATTCTGTCCTTTCTCTTACAGCGTCTATATTCCATCGCATAGTTCTATATTTGCATGTAAAGCTTATAAATGGAGCTCATCTGTATGTATTGAGCCGTGGAGTGCTCTTATGGCGGCTCATATTTAATTTAAAACTATGCTGTATCCGCTTGGCTCACTGTAACTCACTTACAGCACAAACAGATCAGTTTCAAAGTAACAATGTGGGACTTTTATATGCTCATACTCAGGTGCTATTTGTTGCACTCACGTAAAGTGCTTTTATGTTTAGAAATATGGGTGTGGGTTTCATAAAAGGTAAGTAGGTACTGTTTGTTGAGGTTTGATTGCATATAAATTTTCAGTTTTGTGTAAACGTCTATTTGATAAGCAAAAACTGTCTTCAAAATGAAAAGGCTCATGTTTTCAGGTGACTACGCAGCAATTAATTATGTATATGTATCAATTGCTTCCAAGATAATTTAAAGGCCAAAATAATTCAAAGGAATAATCAGAAAACTGTAGCAAAAGTGCACATAAAAGCTAATTTATTATACCTAACTCTAATCAACACAAGAGTCAAGAGTTGGAAAACGACAGCGGAATATTTTGTTTTTTGTCTAAAGAATGTTACTTTATCTCACCAGTGAATCAAAAGGGTACTTATTTCGAGTAGATAAACAATTTTCCCTTCCATTATTGTAGCAAGCGACATAATAAGTTTACGGTGACGACGGGCGGATTCGCCCCATAGACAAACAAAGGCTTTTATAACTTTTTTGTAGTTAATTTGAAGTTGGGAACAAAGAGCTGGGTTGAGGAGGACACTCTTTTTATTCCTAATTATTATGAGAACAGAGGACGCAACATCATATTTTCTGACGCAAGGGGAAGAGTATAATCACATTTGTAAAGTCAGGGAACATTATGAGATACAACTATGACAAATAATACGAGCGGGGAAATAAATATAAAAACAGGAAGAAAGAATTAAAGTAATACATTTTGTAGGTCCAGAAATAAAGTCTGTATTTTTGCCATAGTCGTAGGTAGTGAAATAAGGTGGAAATGTGCATTTTAATAAAAATATGAGAAGAGAAGCTTTCTTCTAATAAGTGTGAACATCTTTTTTCAACGTAGCGTAGCGTAGAAACAGATTTATTTAAATAATTTTCAGGAACCTAATGAAACGACGAGAAATTTTAAATCAAGAACAAAACAATCTATAGTTGTCTAACTGACAGGTGCTTTTATAATAACAAAAAAACATTAATTATTACTTCGACGTGTGTCAAGTTGTGTAGAACAACAAACCATGTACATAGTTAATTTAATGGTTCCTATTCGTCTGATGTAAGGTACTGATAATATTGTCGTTTGCATTAGATTATTACTTTGTTATCTGTCATTATGTTATGTGGGGTGCTCAAACCTCATTGCTAAACCCATCTGGTAGTCGAAATGACGCCTCCGTTAGTTCTCGTGAACACTTATTTCAGTGGCAATGACAAGCCCTACATCGATCCTATATCGAAAGTCTTCATCATGAGTCAACTGGCTTTTGGTGCCATTCGTCTTCCACTAATCGGGGACGTACATATTGGTTACTTAGTAATGTCAGCGCTATACTCACTCCTACTGGCAACTGCCTATGGGTACGTGGTGCATGAAAACATAGATGCATATCCCTTGAATGTCGTCATTTGCATATTCTGTATCCAGTGCATCTTCTTCATGACATTCAATGTGGCGTCAATAAGAAGAATGCAGCGTTACTTTAACGAGTTAAACGTGTTTGACAAAGAAGTTGGCTGCAGACCAAGGATTGGAAAAGCATCGATAAGGAACTTGATGTCAACAATTGTTATGATGCTATATGTTGTCATTCTGTTTGCATTGCCTTATATATTTGTAAGCCTCGAGAACCTGTATTTAGGGATGGTACCTTTCCCAATTATTCATATTCTGGAAGTACATTTCTGTGGTCATTTACTGAGTCTTCTGTTACCGCGAATGCGTTTAATAAACTACTACATGGAGCTGTCGTTGTCAAACAGTAAAATAACGAAAGACCTGAATATAGAACAGTTTGGGTACTCGAAAGGTGACAGTAACAAGACTCTTTGTAAAATGGAAAAGGTCATGAATCTGTACCACAACATGATCAAATCGTACAACTATTTGATTGAATCAGTTAAATGGCAGGTAAGAGTGAAATTTGATTAGTCAGCCATTTTATTCATAATTAGCATCATGATCATCATTTGTCTGCCTCGATGGTCGAATGGTTGCAAGCACGACTACTGAGCATGAGGCCCTGGGCTCGATTCCTGTGTCGGGCCAAGTGTTATTGGGTTTTACCATCAGGAATTTCTCAGTAGCAGCCTCGGAGTCTGGATTTGTGAACGGTTGATGGCAATAGGCTCGCCACCTATTACATGGGACTTAAAACATAACTGGTGAAATATGGTGTGTACTATTAGGTACACCTCTACCTAACCCTTCGGATATTACAGGCGTGATTTGTTATGTTATGTTATCATCATGAGCAGCCTTGTTCCACTCACTGCTGAGTATAAGTTTAAAATCCTTTAGCGGCATGCTGCGCTGCTCTGAGTGAGTCTCATCCAGATCTTCCCCGAAATTTTCAGTCAGTAGGTCGTTCGTTCACCCATCTAGCTGGTCCATTCACACTGTCAACTCATCTACTTTGTCAAGAATTTTATTCATGCCAACCAGTTTCTGCTTGAACTAAGACTTGTTTTTTTTTTCAGTTGCTGGTCACTATCGTCTCCGCATTCCTTAACATTTTATCTTGCTGCTACAGAGTGTCTCTGTCTATTATCAAGGCAGATGTAAGTTTAAAAACGCTTTGGTATGCGGGAAAAAGAAAACGGACCTCAGTGTAGAATTACTAAAAAATCGAAACAACGGGAAACGAACTATATACAACTAAGTATACCGTCTTAGACCGTTGTTGGGACATAACCCGCGCAGTTAGTAAAACCGCGTGGTTACCACCCCTCAACAGCGAGAAAATAGAACCGTGCACCGTCCGCGCTATCCGTGTGTTTTCTCCTAAACATTAATTTGAGATAGAACGTCATGACATGGCTATTCACGAGCCGGACATTAATATTCGAAACTCGGGAGGTCTACGCCGTTGAAGAGAGAAGAAGGTCGCAGTTAGATTTAAAACGTAATGACCTTAAAGTTAGACCACTTACAGCTACACCCTACAAATGTCGACAATGGTGTTCTGAAATGGCCGCTTTGTGCTCGGTATTTTTCGGCCAAAGTTCTCGACAACCACCCTAGAATGATATCGAATGCAGTCGCTCTGGCCAAAATCGGTTAGGTGGCATCATCATCACTCGATGTACCTTATGCTGCCTTTTTATTTTCTCTTTTTATTGGCAACACCACAGTAAAGATAGTATTCCTTCGTCAACTTCTATTTTAAAACCGACGCTATCCGCGTTCGCCATTTGCTTACACTTATAAACTGCACGATGTTGCGCGGCTCCCGCCTGTCTGAATGAGCTCTTACTATAGTTTGTTTTCAGGTACCACTGTCTTTTATGATCACATACGTTGGCCTGCTGGCAGGCATCATGTTACCGCTGTTCTCACCCTGCATGCTGGGAGACCAAGTTCACAACGAGGTTCGAAGACTTAGGGAGCTGATTGCTTCAAGACTTTACGAGAATCAACTGGGTAAGTCCACTTCAGTATATCTTTATAATCTTCTTCTTCTTCTTTAGGTCCTTCCTATCTATATAATGTTACTTACATAAGTGGATGAAATAAGTCTTTTTTTATGCATTGCCCACGCTGTAGCCTTCAATATTTATTAGCGCATCTCCGTATCCCTCTTTATGTTTTGGCATGCATAATGTCCTCACTTGTCCCAATTTGATTTATTTATTTGTACCCCTCCTTTAAAAAGATACCGTTATATTGTTATGAGAAATAACTAGATTACCTCTATCACAGATTATTTTTACAAAAAAAAAAAATGATTTCATTTACATAAACTTTTTAATTTGTAGTAGGTTATAATAAAGCACTTGGTATTGCATGGTATACCTGTGTTCTAGTTGTTTACCTCCAAGAATAATGACCTAGTAAGAGATCCTTTCGTAGAATTGGATTGGCATACGTGCTTGTAAAGTTTTGCATTTTTCAAAACAAAATGTATGTAATAATTAAACATGACAGAGTATTTAACTAATAAAAACTGATGACAAAACAATATTGATTGATACCTTTTAGTTTTAATAGACATTCAAAGAAGCAACAAAATTATACAGAATCGGATCAGGGCCTACGGCCTATGCTACAAATCCCAGTAGTCGTGATCATATGGCACGACTTTGCATGCATATCTCATAATTACACAAGGAGTCCCGGTGCAATTAGTTGCGTCTAACGTGTCTGCTCCCTTGCGAGTCCAACTGAACTGGAAGTTATTATTACCGAGCTAAAGTACAGATGTTAGTTAGTCACAAGCTCTTTGACTATCTACTTCTAGGAACAGTTTCATCAAAATCTGTAGTGTTGCCTGTAATTGGACTGAATACTGGAATGTATGTCTCATGGAAGGATTTTCATTTATTTTCCACAAGCTCACAATAAGGTAGATCTTTGCCATAGATCTACCTTATGATTCTATAGGATATGACAAATTACTGACACTCTGTTCAACCGACGATCTAGGCAGTTTATGATGAGTGACGTGACTATTAATTACACACGGAGATCAAAAACAAAGAGGTAAACAGTCGGTCCTGGTTGTTAAAATTACAAATATGTCGTTGATTTTGTTGGTTATTAAACGGTTGGTAGATTGCGAAACCGACAGGTCTATTCGGTAATACAAGGCGAGGTTATTCTGGATAACAAGTGATTTTGAACAACGTGCCGAGGAACTATGTGTTATTCTCAACTTGACCTGCCCTGCCAATGATTATAGGTTCCGGTATAGTTAGCAGTCGTCATGAGTAACATATTGTTACTCAGCTGTGTCTTGGTTAGACTGTTGTTGAAAAAAGGTTTATGAGCGGGTTGCTACATGAAATTGGACACTGTCAGTACATCTAAAGGGTGTTCAAGAACTGTCAACTACGACACTGAGCGATAATTCGGTTTATATGTGTCGATTCCGTTTGGTTACATTGATAAAATTCGCCCAAAGTGGTTTGTGTGATGTGCCGAATAATACCGGTAATACTCCTCAGATAAGGCGAGTCGCGGCATGGCGCGCGCGCTGCTGGCGTGGACGGAGACGCGCGACCTGTCTTTCTCATTGCTGCGCATGCTGGACATCGACATCTCGCTGCCGTTCAAGTTCGTCGGCCTCCTCGTCACCTACCTCATCATATTGCTGCAGTTCCAGAAAGTTATTAACCCATAAACTTAAACATGAAATAAAAAAGACGTGTTTTATAGCAATGTACCTAAAGATTGCACGTTTTCCGAGTGAAGCGAAAATATAGACGCAATTTATAAACACAGTTGTGGTTTTGAACTTTTTAAAACGGTGTTGGTAAGAGTTGTTTGATGTTTCTGTGTAATGATAATGTATTAAAGTAATTTTTAATTACTAACTAAGGCTTTAATTCTTCAAAATCTTAATCTATGTCGGAATTTATACCAAAGAATAAAGCAACCATAGATTGACTGTCTCGCTTTAAATTAAAACAATGTAGCTATTAAATACAACCATTACGTTCAAAATGAGTGTAGTATCAAAATTATACGAAGGTCGCCCACTATCATTATGGGATATAACTTACGAATATGTGGACATGTGTAATCTGAACACGGGCAAGGGCGTCAAGTGACGCAATCCTAGATAATTTCGGGCTCAAAAGTTTTTTGAGAACAGTACCTATTGTCTACAAAGGAAAGTGAAAAGTAATGCGAATTTATAATCTGGAATTGCTCTACGTACTCGTAGAGTACGCGTGATACGAAAGTTGCGAATTTGAACAGCTTGATCGTATACGCGAAGTATACCCAAATACAAATAAAGAGTAAATAAATCGGTTTTTATTCCACGCATCGCCGTTGTGTACCTATTGTTTATTAAGTTTATTTTGAGGCCGTGACAAGGACGACCTGATGGTATTTTCCTATTATTTCGTAATGCATATTCATTTATTACGTCGGCGTGTGACAAGTTGTGTAGGGCAACAGGCCATCTAATTATTTTAATGGTTTATTCCGTCTGATGTGAGCTACGAATAATATTGTCATTTGAATTAGATTATTACCTGTCACCACAATTTTTTATAAAGTGTTGTCGAAAGCTGCTAAATGTTCATTTAAAAACGCGGTTAGTGGTCGACATGACGCCTCCATCAGTCCTAGTGAACACCTATCTTAGCGCTAGTGAAAAACCCTACATCGATCCTATATCAAAGATCTTCATTATCAGTAAACAAATTTTTGGTATAATTCGGCTGCCACTCCTCGGCGATGTCCACATCGGTTTTATAATATTATCCGCTATATACTCACTTGTGCTGGCGCTGCTGTACGCAGCCGTCCTGTACAAGCTTCGAGATGTGGATCTCTTGTCTATCATCGCTTACATCTTCTATTTCCAATGCATCTTCTTCATGATATTCAATGTAGTATCAATCAGGAGAATGCAACGATATTACAATGAGTTGAATGTGTTTGATAAAGAAGTGGGCTGCCAACCAAGAATTAGCAAAGCGTCGATAAATAACTTGATGATGACAATTTTCATGATAATGTATGTCATGTTTGTGTTTGCACTGCCTCATATCTTCGTTAGCCTGGAGGACTTGTATTTAGATATGATGCCCTTCCCGATCATTCACATTCTGGAAGTAAACTTTTGTGGCCATTTACTGAGTCTTCTGTTACCGCGGCTGCGTTTAATAAACTACTACATGGAGTTGTCGTTGTCAAATAGTAAAATGAAGAAAAAGCTGAATATAGAACAGTTTGGGTACTCGAAAGCTGACAGTAACAAGACTCTTTGTAAAATGGAAAAAGTGATGAATCTGTACCACAACATGATCAAATCTTACAACTATTTGATTGAATCGGTTAAATGGCAGGTGAGAGGTTTTTTGCAAAAGGACCTAAGTAGTAATTCCAACCAGTTTCTGCTTGAACTAAAGCTTGTATTTTTTTCAGTTGCTGGTCACTATCGTCTCCGCGTTCCTAAACATATTATCTTGCTGCTACAGAGTGTCTCTGACTATTATCAAAGATGATGTAAGTTTAATAATATCTAGCAATAACATACACAAACATGAATGTGCTTTATTTGGTTGTGGTCAAGACGTATCTATGCCAATACTTGTCAATGCGTGGGTGACAGCGACACCGGAAACAGAAACAAGTGAACACGGGGCCTCTCACCATTTCTTACAACAGTACGAGTAATACCACTTCAGTATAGGAAAGAGATGGCGCTATATGGGACGTATAGCTTCATCTCTTTTTCACACTAAAGTTCACTTATAATATTGCTATAAAAGGTGGTGCTACAGTCCTAGAACTTGATCGCTGCTTTCGGGCGCGTATGCCATCACAATGTAGGAATTTCAAGATATACAACAAAGTCTCGCAAAATGTTTATACTTTTAGGTGCCATTATCATTCATGGTTACATACGTTGGCCTGCTGGCAGGCATCATGTTACCGCTGTTCTCACCCTGCATGCTGGGAGACCTAGTTCACAACGAGGTTCGAAGACTAAGGGAGCTGATTGCTTCAAGACTGTATGAGAATCAACTGGGTATGTTACATTTGTTTTTTTTTATTTGTGTATATTCACATGAATGTCCTCCGCCCTGTGGTGGGCGAAGGGTGTAATACTCCTGTTGACTACTCCATATTACCCACACGGTCTTCTTCGACTACCTTTGACTGGGGAGTACCCTCTCATGCCCCTCGTCTACAGCGCTTCCTCGGCCAGGGTGTATCGTGTTCATCGAACCCAGAACCTCATGCTCAGCAGCCGACTGCTGAGCATCTCTACCAACGAAGCAGTCAAATGATGATGATGATGATTATTACCTTTTCTAAAATTGAAAAACTTTTTTTTAAAGGAAAAACCCAATGACAATTTTCCCGACCCGGGAATCGAACCCTACCTACTTAGCAGTCGCACTTGCTACTACGAGACCTCTTAACGGGTAGTTAGATGCCCAGAGTGTGTGATGGCTTAAACGCCGAGTAGTTGAAGAAACCAGATTTGGCCGTTTTGTGCAACTACATAACTAATATTGCCTGACAAATGTCAGACAGTCTAGAAGTCAAATTGAACGCACTGTTTATGATATTGAGATAAGTTTAGGGGAATGGCGTTTCTACTCAACTGATCTCCACAGATAAGGCGAGTCGCGGCATGGCGCGTGCGCTGCTGGCGTGGACGGAGACGCGCGACCTGTCTTTCTCACTGTTGCGCATGCTGGACATCGACATCTCGCTGCCGTTCAAGTTCGTCGGCCTCCTCGTCACCTATCTCATCATATTGCTGCAGTTCCAGAAAGTCATTAACCCTTAAACTATGACAAAAAAACAGTATATAAACTCCTTTGCAAAAAAAAAACGGGCGGTTTTGATTTTTTAGAGGTTTTAATAACCAAACTATGTTACTGGCACTTAAGAAAGAGACTGGGTATGAAAAAATTAATTTCAAATTCGAAACTTTTGTTTTTAAAATAATAATCCCTTTTTCAGTTTGTGACTTTTTACTTACTTTTCGCGGGTTGCGGTTAAAAGGCTATCAGGCAACTAAAACTAACTTCTCGTTATTTTTAGTTAATAATTTGCCTATGTTTGTCGCATAATCCTGCCTTATTGAGACTTAAAAAAGATATCTTTATGTCGATTGCAATGGCAGAAAAAGCAATAAGAGCTAGTTCAAATTATAGCGCTGCTGGAAGAGGGGTGTAGCCAATGTTACGTCTCACAGCGGTTAAACATGAGTCGTTCAACCGTCCAAAGAATCTGGACTCGATACCAAGAGACAGGTTCCGTTCAGAGAAGGCAAGGTTCTGGGAGAGAACGTTGCACAAAACCACGAGAGCACGTCTGGGACCTCCTAAAAAGGCGAGTACGATCTGTCCAACCACTTCCACAAAACATCAGGGAGCTTAAACGTGTGAGTGGGAACACATTCCACAGGACACCATCAAAAGCCTGATGGAAAGCATGCTAAGACGATTACATGCCGTAATCGCTGCAAGGGGAGGTCATGCTCGTTATTATTTTAAATTTTTTCATGTTTTGTTTTATTAAAAACCATAAAAATACTCGTAGTCTTAATTTCATTATACCCATAAAAATGACCATTTTAACACGGCTCTCTGTTTACATTGACTAAAACACCGATTTCAGGCCTTAAGTCGGTGTTTTAGTTATAAAAATGGTCATAACCTTACAGTCATTGGCTTTTCTACGAAAAATATTAAGATTTTTAGACATACATACTAAATTACTGTAAGGTGCCCGTTGTTTTTTTTGCAAAGCTGTGTAGTTGTTAACAATTTGGATTTCATTTCTATTATTTTAAGTTAGTTTAGCAAATGCGATCTCTGGTTGCAATAATTTTTTCACAAGTGACATATTTTTTTATGCAAGTTGCACGTTTTACGAGTGAAGCATAAATATTTACTTGAATGTAACCAGGGCACCGCTAGTCGCTACTGTGGTTTTGGATTTAATTCAACTCATATAAATGTGCTGTTTTGTTCGGTGTTGATAAGAATTGGTTGTTTTTTATGTATTGACTGAATTACTGTTTTGTCAACTATGTGGTTTGCATATTTTTTTTTGAATTATCATTTTATTTCTTGTTTTACAATAATACATATTCTGAAACCAATATCAAACTATTTAGTTTTAGCACAAAACGTTCTGGCTCACAAAATGGCATTTTAAGTTATTAAATGTATATAGAGATTATTAAATAGTTTAATACATAATGTGTGTCGAAGCAGCAATCAAATAAATATTGAAACGTTTTTTGTATGTTAAAATTGTGTAACTAAACTTTTATTTGATATTAAATAAAGCATTCTTGACGAATACCTACTACTTTTGTGATTTTTTTCTAGACATTTTGTTTCGTCTATTATGCTTCTGTGTTTCGTTCTCGAGATTAGATACATATATACACTTGTAGTCATACACACATACAATGACGCCACAAATGCACTCAGTTAAAAGACAAAAAAAAAATGTGGGTGGATTGACCCCATTCTATAGGTTTATTGCGTTCAATTCATCATTTACATTCCAGCGCTTCTCCACTTTGTATTTCTAATTTGCGTTCTAGTGTTTTTTCGGCTATTTAGTGTTATTAGTGCTTATAAACCAAAATGCCCAAGAGTAAATATGATGATAAGGATTCACATAGTTATATTAAAAAGAAACTTTAGAAATTGACGTATCTTAAGTCGAAGTAATATTGTATTATTAGTTTTAAGATACATATTGGTTCTTATTTTTACCTACGCTTACTGGCAGATAACATTGTGACATATTTATGTAATTTCTCTATATGTGAATTTGTAAATCTTTAGAGAAAATAAAATATCTTTAACCGTAAATTGGAAAGAAAATTGCTAAAAAGGCTCCGCCGCCGTAGATTAAACGGGATAAAACGGGATAGGACGGGATAAAACGGGATAAGACGGGATAAAACGGGATATAACGGGATAGGACGGGATAAAACGGGATAAGACGGGATAAGACGGGATAAAACGGGATAGGACGGGATATAACGGGATAAAACGGGATAAAACGGGATAAAACGGGATAAAACGGGATAAAACGGGATAAAATGGGATAAAACGGGATAAAACGGGATAAAACGGGATAAAACGGGATAAAACGGGATAAAACGGGATGACACGGGATAAAACGGGATAAAACGGGATAAAACGGGATAAAACGGGATAAAACGGGATAAAACGGGATAAAACGGGATAAAACGGGATAAAACGGGATAAAACGGGATAAAACGGGATAAAACGGGATAAAACGGGATAAAACGGGATAAAACGGGATAAAACGGGATAAAACGGGATAAAACGGGATAAAACGGGATAAAACGGGATAAAACGGGATAACACGGGATAAAACGGGATAAAACGGGATAGGACGGAATAAGACGGGATAGGACGGGATAGGACGGGATAAAACGGGATAAAACGGGATAAAACGGGATAAAACGGGATAAAACGGGATAAAACGGGATAAAACGGGATAAAACGGGATAAAACGGGATAAAACGGGATAGGACGGGATAAAACGGGATAAGACGGGATAAGACGGGATAAAACGGGATAAAACGGGATAAAACGGGATATAACAGGATATAACGGGATAGGACGAGATAAAACGGGATAAAACGGGATGACACGGGATAAAACGGGATATAACGGGATAGGACGGGATAGGACGGGATAAAACGGGATAAAACGGGATAAAACGGTATAAAACGGGATAAAACGGGATAAGACGGGATAAGACGGGATAAGACGGGATAAGACGGGATAAGACGGGATAAGACGGGATAAGACGTTACAGGACGGGATAGGTCGGGATAAAACGGGATAGGATGGGATATTTTTTGACCGCTGCTTAGGGAGCCGAATTTCTTAACATTAACTCCCCTCCCGTACCTCAGTGCCGCCTACTTCGCATAGTAAGCCGAGAGGAGTGAGCGGCGACCACGCGACTTTTTTCTAATACTTACATTTTTGAACTCCTGATATCTTTCGAATGGAATGTCCGAATTTAATAATTCAAAAAGTTATTTATAGGTATTGAAGCAGTCTTGAGTATGAAGTGATTTATTTTGATAAGGATTACTACCAAGGCACAAATAAAGAGCCTTTTCTAGCGGCGGCATTTCAATTAAATTTTAAAAATAAAAGAACAATTATCGTGACATATACATAAAAGTTAAACACATGCTGTCGTGACACTTTTTGTAGATGACTTTTTCTTTTGGTTGTTGTGTTCTGCAAAGTCGTAGTACATTATTTTGTTCTAGCATCAATAGGTTTAGCAGCGCACGCGATGTAAGGTATTTCTAGGTCATTTTTTACACCTTGGGTTACATTATTGGAGTTTTTGTAAGGATCCCTCATTTTTTTTGAAAATATAATATAGCTTATGTCACTCGGAAATAGTGTAGCTTCCCAACGGTGAAAGAATTTTTCAAATCGGTCTTGTAGCTTCGGAGCCTATTCAATGCAAACAAACAAACAATCAAATCTTTCCTCTTTATAGTATTAGTATAGATTTAGAATTAATGGCTGCGTTTATCGGTCTAAAATTCTTTTCTAAAAGGTTTGAAAAAATGGTTTCATTTTTTTTGCATGAAAAACAACATTCATCTTTATAAGTCCTCTGTCCCAAAAATCTTGATTCTGTTGTTCGGTATAGTACATTGAACAGTTGCAAGTCGGCACTGACTTAAATTTTAGGTAATCACATCAGTAAAGATGATCGGGTACAAAGATTATTCAAAGGGTTATTTAGACTTCGCCCACCATTACCCAAATATGACTCGACTTGGGATACCTCATTAGTCATAGAGACTGGCTAGCTGGGTACCCCACGATCAGTTACAGTTAGATAAAATTACAAGAAAGTTTGTATTTACTTGCACTTGTTACAGCCAACACAGGGTTCAAACCCTATCCAAAAAGTTGAGAATATTAGTACTTCATCTGATCAAATATTTATTAAGATTCCTGATTCGATAAAAATTCCGAGTATAAAATCAAACCTGCCAATGCTTATACTACCATACTTTTATGAAAGACCCGAAATATGCCCAGCCAAATTGTTAGTAGATTACTTACGTGTAAGCGAATCGTTACGTGATAACCAATTATCTTTTTCTTAGCACCAAAGTGCCACATAATAAGTTTGCGCTCAAACACTAAGGGAAGGTTCATTTCTGACGGAACATGCGTCGCGTATTATCGTTCGCGTAACGCCAGAACAGACAAATGTATAGAAAAACACTTGACCGTTCACACTCAACCGATGATACGTTAGTGCGAATAGACGCGACCGATAATACGCTCGACGTATTTTACGTCAGATATGAACCTACCCTAAGTAGGTGGATAAAGAGTACCCTACAGGTCAGTGAAATCGATGTTACCGAATTTTCTGCTCACAGTACTAGACATGCCAGTACTTCTCGTGCTCATAAAATTGGTGTCAATTTAGATTTGATTCGAAAAACTGCCGGCTGGTCTGGCACATCTACAACTTTTGCCAAGTTTTACAACAGGGCCATAATATCAACTTCTAGAGAACTATGTATTTGGTAAAAGCATTTTAATAGATGATAATTAAGAAATCACTTACTTACATGATTGTTTGTAACAACAGATCCTAGATTGAATAATAAAAAAAATGTTTATTTTCTCATCACAAATGTTACAAGTGAACAGGAATTATTCAATCTAATTTACAAGGTGAAAATTTGTGAGAGACAAACATAATGTTATATGTATATCATTTAATGACTCTCTAATTGCATAACTATGTGTGGTTTTATACCTATGTTTAAATCTTTTGTTATTTCAATATTTTATTGATTTATCCCACACCTAAATCTAAATAAACAAAATAACAATAATCTAAATATTTATTATTATTATATTGTATTTATTATATATATGTATTTAAATGCATTGTATTTATATTACATGATAAGTAGTAAATAACTTGTATTATATTGAATTTTGTATATTAATTGCAGTACACCACTGACTACCCCCCCTTTTTCTATTTCATGTTCGTACAGTCCATCCAAAGGTTGTCTGGAAGAGATCGCTATCAGCGATAAGACCGCCATTGTAACCATAAAATTAACAATTTTGTAAACCGTTCTGTAACAATTTTGGTGTACAATAAAGTATATTCTATTCTATTCTATTCTATTCTAAATGCATTATTTTCACAAATAACTCTCAATATCTAATCTCGAGAACGAAACACAGAAGCATAATTAATGATTAAACGAACTTACGACTAAGTGAAGTTCGATCATAATTATGTGAGGTGTTTCGTTCGAAGAGATTAGCATCTTGCCCTCCCAAAAACACCCAATATTGTGAAATAAGTATAGTATTACTTATCTCTATACTAAATGATGAATTGAACGTAATAAACCTATAGAATAGGGTCAGTCTACCCTCATTATTATAACACCACATAATTATGATCGAACTTCACTTACAGGTAAGTTCGTTTAATCAATAATTATCAGTAGGTAGTTTTTCAAAAAGCAATTAACAAATCGCCCAAAAGGTAAACAAAGAAATATTGTTTAAAATGAAATTACCGATAAATCTCAGTTTACGAGTTAGTTTCAAAGTCTCCTTTTATTATTTAATAATGGCGGACAGCGACAACGGTTGTTATAAAAGTTTGAAGCTTGTTAATTAATTTCCGAATAAACGTAAATGAAATATGAAAAGATAAATTTTAATGTTTTCGTTGACACACTTAGGGAATGTCCGTCTAGATTGGGGCTGGTTACATTTTTTTTGTTTAATACGAAGTTATTACAACAAGTAATAATCGAAGGGTTGCGCACATTTCAATGTCATGACTACACAGTCATTGTCATCAATCGGGCTCAAATCTAGACTTCGTGTCTGCTACTGGGAATTCCTGATGGACTCAAAAAAATTACCGGACTAAAAAAAATATACCTTGACCTTTCAATATCTTCGTTGAAAATATGTGGAAGTAGCCTAAATGTTCTGTTGTCATGTTGACTAGGTAACTGGCAACCAATTCTAAACCAATCTATGGGTAGCTACACAAAAATACATATTTAAGCTACCTTTTGATAAGTTTTGCTCTTCTGCTTACGGATAAGCTGTTTCAGTGAGCTTCCATTTGTACTGGTGTATAATATTTTCTGCAGTAATTACGAGAGATCATAAGCACGTAAATTCAGGAAAAGAGAATACCTACTACAACATTGCATTTTGTATTTTTGTACAGGATAAAATTAAGAATATCTCTAGTTCTGCGTATTGGTGATAAAATTATTAATCTTATTGTTTTGTTCTTTTTAGAATTTGAATAGTTTTAGCAAAAGTCATTTATCTAAATGAGTGGGTAAGTAAATTCTAGTAACATATATGCAAAGTACTAAGGAATAAAAGCGATGAATTCAATGTTAACTAAAAACTGTCCGTAGCAGCGACTTAGCTATTTTTTGCGTGGATTTAGTGACAAAGGATATTTTCTACAGAGGGAAGAGGTATCTATTGTTATCGCGAAGAACGCTAAGGTTAGTCCTTTATATTCTGGAGAAAACATTTCAACAATTTCCTTTTTTTTCGGTTTTTACAATGACGGATGAGAACATTCCGCAAAGAAATTTATTGCTACACAATTTGGAGAGAGCCTGCGACCATTGTCTGGCATGCGATGTTTTTCTTTACGTTCCCATACTTGCTTGGGAAAAACGCAATCGGGGTGTTTCAATGAAATAAATTAGTCACCAAACATGCAAAAATATGTACAGAAGACAGTCAATAGGTATTTAAAAATAAGTTCCTCACTTGATGAATTATTATTCGTAATTGTTTCTATAATGTTTATTTATGACATGTTATCAAATATAACGCTGTATTAAGATGTCGTTATCCTAATGTCTATAGACTCCTGTCGTCTATCATAGCATTGCCTCTGCCATAAGCATGTTGTAAATGTGTGGTTAGATTATAAAAGCTTATTTGGAAACGTGTACATTTGTCGCCATGACACCTCCTTTAGTTCTCATGACCACATGCAGCAAATTTAAACACCTCAGTAGATTATGTATCTAAGATCTTCACTATCAATATGCAATGCTTACTTGCATGCTGCATGCAAGCGAGCATGCAGCATGCAAGCAAGCATGCAAGTGAGCATGCAACATGCAGCAAGCATTTTTTCTGTCATGGCTCCGGCGCTGCAGGGCTCCGGTGGTCCCACGCGAGCTTATCGTCGCAGATGGTTTTAGCGCTCACCACCTGCTCCTCAGCTCGCGGGACGCCTCGCCCCTCCGCCCCTACGCGGGCTTAAATTACACTCTAGGGGTAGGGCAGACGTGCTGCGGGTTGTTCGAAAGAGATACCGCGGCCCCGGAACACAAAGGGCGATGAAGGAACATGGGTGGGTTTTAGTCAGTAAAAGTCTGACACTCCCTCCCGCTCAGCCCAGAGCGGGAGAAGTCATTTGATGATTTCCCATCCGGAAAAAAAAGGGGTAGGGCAGACAAGACTACGTGGAGTCGGTTTTGCAGCGATTTTTTTCTGTCAATAACTTTAGAAGCACAACTTAATGACTTTTTAAGTATATTATTTTAATTATAATTGAAAGTTGAAAATGCTATCAGGCAATGCAATTTTGTGTTCTTTAAGAGCCTTTTTTTTCAATATCCGATATCTGCAATAGTTTCCGTAATATTTATAAAAAAAAACCCTCAATTTATTTGTTTGTTAATTGTTTATAACTTTTGCAATTTGTTTGTGAGGGACTTCAACTTTTTCAAAATCTTTCTAGATGAAATTACGAATCGAATGACACCTCGATCATAATTTTCTGAGAAGGAGAACAGGATTTCGAGGAAAAGGCACATGTTAACTAGACTAACGCCCTTGGTTCCATCCTCGATAAATGACACCGTGTAATATCGTTTGCTTAGCGGTTTTGTATTATCAAATACAACACTATATTTACAATTAATTATTCTAATGTCTTCCGGACTTCTGTCGTTTATGAATAGTAATAACAAAATTTTCGTTACAAACGGCTTTCACTGACATAGTGGGAGCGAGTATGTTGGTCGCCATGACGCCTCCTTCAGTTCTTGTGAACACTTTTGTTAAAGCAAATTTAAAGCCCTCAATAGATTGTGTTTCTAAGATATTTATTATCGGTGGATTGTTTTTTGGTCTTAATAGACTTCCTCTTTTCGGAAACATTAATATTGTGTTGTTGATATTTTCACTTTTGCCCTCCTTTCTGTACGTGTGTCATTACTCGATTTTCTTCTATCGTATTTCACATATTCCCCATTTGGGAATAATTATTGGTACTCACTTTATCGAGTGGGTCTTCATTGTTCTCTTTAATTTAGTTTCAATCAAGAGATTGAAGCGATATTATAATGAGTTGAATGAGTTTGATGAAGAAGTTGGTTGTCGACCGAGAAATGTAAGATGGTCGATATGGAATTTGGTTGTAGCTGTTGTTGTGTTGTTATTCATAATGATTATATTTGTTTTACCTGAGATCACGGACTTCTTTCTAAATCTGTTTGTAAGTTCGATGCCTTTTGTATTATGTATTATTCTGGAAGTACATTATTATGGCCATTTACTGAGTCTTCTCAAACCGCGGGCGCTTTTAATAAACTATTATATGGAGCTGTCGTTGGTAAACAGTAAAATAACGAAAAACCTGAATTTAGAACAGTTTGGATACTTGAAAACTGACAGTAACAAGGCTCTTTGTGAAATGGAAAGAATGATGAATCTGTACCACAAAATGATAAAAGCACACAATTATTTGGTGGAAGCAGTTAAATGGCAGGTAATAGAAATAATTGGGTGAAATGTGGTGTGATGTTTTATTGACTTCAAAACATGTGCGCAATATGAAATAATTTTATTTATTTTTCAGTTCTTGGTCTCTCTAGTAACTACGTTTTTAATCATTTTAATAAGCACCTATGGACTTTCACTGTTTGTTATACAAGGCGATGTAAGTTAAAAAAAAAAAACATTTATTAAAGACCAGTATTCTCATTCGGTAATGTTATGTTTCTTTGTGAGCAAGTGTTTGCCAGCAATTTTTATCCTCCGGAATGTTTGTCCGCAGGTCGGATGGTTTTTTATTCTAGACTTACTGCTAGTCTCTGTAGGCTTAACATTATCTTGGTTTTCGCCGTGCGTGCTCAGCGATCAAGTTCACCACGAAGTTAAAAGACTAAGGGAACTGTTATCGGCCAGGATTTATGAGAATCAAATGGGTATGTTTTAATAAAATTTTATTTTTGCAAATTGGTGAAGGCGTCGGGACGCAAGAGCGTATCAAAGCGGAACACGGCGCGACGAGCGGTCTTGTGTATTCTCGGTGAGGTTTCTGGTGATAGCGACCAGTGCATATCGAATTATAATATGAGCATCCTCAGGAGATGTTGAATTGACGAATGAGATCCGTCGATGATCTTTTAATAATACATAACATTTAATTTCATGAATTTTCGCAAAGTAACGCCTGATTGCATAACTTAATTTTCATCCCTCTCTCCCAATTTCATCAAAGTACGCTATTGTGCTCAAAATAACTAGGATTTCATTTAGTTTCGGGTGTTGAAATTGACAGATATTTAAGTTTTTAACAACATTAGTTGATGGAAATAGGCTCGAATTTTTTACATGTGAAATAAATATAACTCTTCCTCGGATTGTGATGTAAATTTGCAGATGCACCAAGTCGCAGCATGGCTCGCGTGCTGCTGGCGTGGACGGAGACGCGCGACCTGTCGTTCTCGCTGCTGCGCATGCTGGACATCGACATCTCGCTGCCGTTCAAGTTCGTCGGCCTCGTCGTCACCTACCTCATCATATTGCTGCAGTTCCAGAAAATTATTGAACCTGATCATTAAGCCCTAGGTTTTTAATCTTTTTCTTTTTTGTCTTTTTAGTAACCAATAATAGTATCATCATCACGTAATTGATTAAAAATAAAAGGGAACTTCAGAAAAAACGACTTTAAATTATTGTAATGCAATGCAATACTCACTGTCTCGAAAATTCATTACAATAAGATTCTTTTCTCCAAAAATTCTTGTATTTGTGTTGTCGCCTTGAAGACAGACATACATATATTTACGCATACAATTCGTTATTTCGATTCATAGTTTAATTGTTAGTTAAGTTATTTATTAAAATCACATTATAAATAAATACACACACACACACTATAAATACACTATAAATTAATAATTTTTGTAAAACCGTTCTGTATCAATTTTGGTGTACATTAAAGTATATTCTATTCTATAAGCACTACTTAAAAGAAATACTTTTGACTATTTCAAATTAAAAACGTTATTTAAAAGATATTTAAGTTGGCAGCACTGGTGTCGCGCTGTTATTGGTCGGTTGTGAATTTCCGGGCAATGGTGGGGCGACACTAGAATAAATTGTGCACAAATGCAAAACTCGGGCAATTGGTTGGTGAATTCAGAACGAGTAACATCTCCTTGGTAGTGCTAAGATGGCGTGGTTATATTTTAGAATAGAAAAGTAAAGTTATAATTGTGTACTTGTGTATTTTGATTAAAGCGAAGGTTAAGTGTTGTGATATTTGTTGTGCAGTGGTTAATTACTTAATTAAATATTGGCATTTACTCGGTGTTTATTGTGGTTATCCTTTTTACGTTTGAACACATAATTATGGTACAAGTTTACAACATGATTATGTATTGAATGCGTCACATTTTATGTGATGCGGGACCACGGGCGGTCTGAAAGCCTATTTAATCCACAATTTAATCTAAGCTTTTGTCAAATCTAACGTTAACTGATTTTCTAACAAAAGGTAAAGTGACTGCAGATTTAATGATCAAACACCTGCTTGATTTACTTAATCTTAAAACATGCAGATTAATAAGTAAGTAAATTGAAATCCTAAAAGTACTTACTCAAATAAAGTTAAAAAGGAGAATTGGAAAACTTAAATCACTAAGTTAAAGCACAGTTTAAGAAACATCAGAACTAATTCGAGAAACAGATTTGTCTGAAAGTTAGCGCACCTGGGAAACATTGAATTTTACAAAACCGCCCGTCACCGTGTCCTAGCTATTTCTTGGTGGAAATGTAGTGTTTCACGAGTTTGGAGACTTGTTAAACTTCTTTGGTGTGCGGTATTTGTCTTTATCTTTAAGTTGTATTTTTTTCCCACCTTCACAGAGTAAGTAACAACGTAATCGATTTACGGAGTGCCGTTGACTGTCGTTGGGCTATTGGTCGCAAGCGCAACTGTTGAGCAAGAGGTCCTGGGTTCGACTCACAGGTTGGGCAAACTGTTATTGAGTTTTCCCATCATATTGTTTCAATTGCTTGTGTCGCGGTTTCGATCCCCGCACTGAACAAATATTTGTATGACCTACACGTAGTTTTTCCGGGTCTGGCTGTTTGTGAGTTTATTTAAACTCACATTCACAAACAGCCAGGACCGGGTTGTTGCAAAGGAATGTTTGTAAACGCACCCACGATAGTGGATAAATGTACAGTGTGGGAGCAACGTTTTTAAAAAAAGAATAGAAAAGAGGAATATTAACCTAATAGTTCAACAAGTCTACAATGTTTTATGTATTCGTTTTCTTAAACTCTATATACATATCATAATTATTACCTCTTGCTTACAATGTCTAAAGTTGAGAGCTACACTGTATCATACGAGTACATTGTCGTAAGGCACAGTTTCAAAGATGTGTGTTCTTCCACAACATTGACGCTGTTTTCCACTCGGTCGGTGTAATTTACATAATAATACAGTCTGCCAATTTGTGAGTTTTATCATAAAAGGAAACCTGTAAATCTAGTACGAAAATAAGATTCTACGACACGTTAGTTTAACGATTTTCGATAGCCAAGTTTCGTTTACCTTCTCGAAATATTTTCGATACGTACGGTATTGGTGAATATCATCATGCTGTTATCAAGTCAATTAACCCGTTCACAGTTAATAAACGTGACGAATACGAAATTCTTTATTTTTTTTTTAAATAATTATGTTCTGTGAAACCTTTCCAAATAAACGAATGGTGTTGCTACAATTCCTGTACAAATATTACAATGACTTTTAAAAAAAGAAAGAAAGTCTTACCGAATTCATTTCCTATTGTTGTTTAAGAAACCTGTTTTATTGTATCTTCGGGGTTTTCCTCAACAGATTGGAAACAAATCGGATCCGGCTAAGCTGTGCCAATATCGCCTGTAACAAGGTAAAAAAACCGGTGCTAAGCTTGTTAGCAGAAACTTATTTCCTTCACCTCACTCTTTCAATTTGCTGGATAATAATGAGAATAGAAGTACTATTTTTGTTTCATTTTGTATATAACGGAGACGTTTTTTTCTGTTTTTGTAGATGGTACTGATTGGTAGTCTGTTTTTCAAATTAGAACAATTAATCTTGTTTTTTAATTTAAATAAACTTGGTTTTGTCAACTTTTTCTTTATTTGCTGGCAGATTGTTTCCCATTTTGCTAGCAGGCAAATAAAGAATGAAGCGGAGCGGTAGACAAATCAAACAAATAATTAATTTGCCGCATTCATATTATTTCGGGCGAGGGAAAAAGATAAAACGTGTTCAACTGACGTACATATAAGTGTAATTATTATATCACACACACTACACACACACACACACACACACACATTTCGTCGTTGAAGTTCTAACACCGCGTAAGTCAAAAATAGCAATTTTACAGGAGAGTGAAATAACTGCATAATTATACTCGGGTAGTGGTACAAAACCATTTTATAATTTGTGTCCACTCAAATTAAATAGAGACGTTGCTTTTTCTGATTCGCCAAAACAACGCGTCTTCCGATTCTCTAGGAAACGGCATCAAATTCAAAATGTCAAAACCGCCAAAAATTGACTTACGTGATGTTAGAACTTCAACGACGATTTTACACTTACACGAAGTTTTTGTATTAAAACCCATTCTGCGTTGAACACGTTTTTAACGGAAATGATGTTTGTATTAAATTAATTATTTCCATGTGCCAGCTTGGGAATGAAATGCAGATTTTGAGGCTGCGACATAAAATTATGCGGCCGAGGGTTTGGGCTTCAGACTAGTGTCAATTATGCTTGATCCAATTATAACCCTCGAGATTTTAGACATCTGCCCGAGAAATAGCTGGGACGGACGTCTGTGTCTGTGACAACTAATTGATTATATACAGTACTAGCTGTTACCTAGGTACGCGTTAGGTTCGGGATTTGCCTAAAATAAGATTTTTTGTCAAGAGGTTCTTAACTCCATTTTTTCGCTTGTGTATGTTACCTGTTACCTCTAGTATTCCATGAAAACTTTAACCCCACTTGAGAGTCAAATTTCCACAAATCGTGTCTTAGTACCTACCATATTAAGAACTTTCTGGCCAGATTTCAAGTTTCTAAGTTTAATAGTTCTAGAAGTAGCTCTAGATAGATATTTTGATTAGTCAGTGAGTGAATAGTATTGCGCTTTCATATATCGAACTAAAAGGTATAGCTAAAAGCATGCTATGGCCCAATTCAGATCATGACCTGTGACCTGACTTGCGAGAGCCCTTAGTCCAGGCTGTCATAAAATTGTTTCTTAGCTAATGTCTCCTACTCATAAACTCTAGACTTGCTAACATTCAGGTTGGTAGTACAAAAAAAATCAGAACTTTCATAAAAAAACTTGCGAGAGTGCTTAGACCTCTTTAATCCGGCCCTGTCGCAAAATCCGTTCTTAGCGGACGTCTACTAACTATAAACTACATCCCTGCCAAATTTCATCTTTATAAATCAAGCGGTTTTCTATATTTCGTGATGAGTGAGTGAGTGAGTGACCTTTCGCTTTTATATAAATATTTAGATTATGTACATATACAGTTATTTACATGGGGAAAGTTTTGTCATAAATCCTTCCAACTGACGTCGGCGGTCACAATGTCAAGTTTATGACATTTGTGAGGTCCCCTGTCTCTAATGAATTTACTTTGATTTATGATTTTAAAGTTGTGTAAAACCTGCTTAAAGGTCACAGCTCATTAGAGCCACCCGGCAACCGACCCGCACCGCCTCGCCTCTAGCGGATAGTATTCCTTATATGGGCATGCACTCACTACATCAACCCCGTAGCTAAACTGAATCGCCTCGCTCGTAACACTCTAAAAGATTTGGTCTCATACAAAACCTGTTTGTATCGATGTCAGCTATTGATTGATATAAGTTTTATGCGTGGCCGCTATTTCGAAAATAAAGTAAAATGGCGGAATAACTTCCACTATTTTACTTTATTACACGCTAAATAATTCAAAGCCCTTTGACATCACGAAACACACGTATACACCTAGGGCCTAACGCTGGTAGAGTACTCGGAAATTCGTGGACCACGCGAGGTCCACTCTTTGACTGTTGACAACGCGGCGTCTAGTCTTGGACCACGTGTCGAAAACGTTTGGGCGCCGAACGACGAGGCGGTGCTGGTCGGGTGCCAATGAGCTGTGACCTTAATGAAGTGACCATGACAACATACTGAGATGAAGAATTATCTAGTTGTAATTGTTATGAGTGAGTATTGTAGAGACTTTGGTCATTTGAGAAGAATATGTATCTATAAAGAGACAAACACTATTTTTTAATTAGGTTAGAAAAAGTTTTGAAGATGGAGCTAGGCGTCCGTCAGAGTAGTGTCATGTGAAAATATGATTCCTTATTATAATTATCTGAATTTATTCATCCTAATCGCCTTTTATTTGTACACACACAAAACGACCCGGACACTACGGTATTTAGATCAACGTCCTAAAATAATTGATGATAATAGTTGTGCCCAAAAACATCGATAATATCGACCGCACGCATTATATTACAATGCGTGCGGTTTAATAGCAATTAGCACTTATACATTAACCATGTTTTTCCGGAAAATAGTTATTGGCTGATTTTTTCACAATAAATCGATCGACTGTTTCGATGATCTGAGAGGACCCAGAGAGTGCTCATAATTTACATTCCTAGTGATGAAACTAGACAACGACATATTTCAAAGCATTATCACTACATTTTTCAAGGGGTCTCATCACAATATTACAGTCATCAATTTATACCATTTTTCATGGAGTCCGAGCAGGTGGGAAGCTATAGAAACAGTTTCCTTGATGAATGTCGGCTGTTCTCGGGAAGAATGGTCGAGCCGCAGGTAACGAAGACGGATTGTGTCGCCGGTGACCGATGTGCAGGTAACGAAAAAATAACAAAATGAGCTCATAACAAATTAGTTTCTTCGTGTTTCATTTGGCTAAGCCGACTGGCTATTTCTTGTTTATTTTTTTTGGGAATTTTCACTTGTTGCACGAAACTTTGTTATTATGTTAAGCTTAGTACAAAAGCTCTTCCTGCCTGATATTTTTACGCTCTCTAAAAATAAAACATCAATAGCCATAATATTGGTAAAGCAGGCACGTGCCGCTTCTTAACGCTCGCGCTCGTAGCCGCGTCGAATTCTACGGCGTAGGCGCTACGACGTAGAAGAATGCGAGCAAAAAACCAGTATTTGCATGTAACCCGTCAGCTAGGGGTAAAAGCCGTCCGCGTCTAGCGCATGTCGGATATACCCATAAATCTGTATTGAAATAAAAAACTGACATACATAGAGCATATATGTACTCCACCTAACTGCGTAGTTTAGATAATATTTCCGTTTTAATACCCGTGTGGGTGGGTGGTGCGGTCGTTTGAATATTAATTAGAGGTTCAAACTCAATTCGTTTGTGTTCAATTACAAATAATTTAATGCTAAAACACTCATTTAGTGTGTGTAGTGATTATGGAAATTGCCCTTTTAAGTAACCGTAGTTCATTTTTAAAGACTAGCGGATATCCGGCGTGTGCTACTACACTATGTTCTTAATGAATTGTTTTAGTGGTCTAAAACCATCTTCACATTATTGCCTTTCTTCCTTTTTTTAATGAAACCGGTTTGGGACACGATTGGATGGTTTCAAAGTCTATAACGGACATAGGTAGAAACAATTTTTGTATTTATACATATCAGTAGAGAAAGTCTATGCTCAAAACTCAACAGTTACCGAAACTAGGTGAACCAAAAAGACAATGCTTGCTAGACGGATCAGTATCTGTATGCGAAATTCAATTACCTACATAGCAGCCGATGCGTACATTTGCAGACGTGATGCGAGTGCAGCGACCCGGCGCTATCGATGCTGTGTTGGTATAGCTCGTGTCACAGGGTAAGCTGAGGTGTTGAAGTAGTTTGATTACTGAATTGATTTGAGCCGAATTTACATCTACAAGTGTGACTCCCGAGAGTACTGTTTCAAAAGACAAGTAATAAATTGTACCTCAATTATATTACCGTTATTTTTAATATTGAAATTGGAATTGTACTCTAGTGAACACATGGTTATTTATTGAAAAGTGAGCTGTATATCAAATATTAATTTTACTGCCATGCCCATACCACAGTTTGTACAACTAAATTTTGCATTAATTCAATATCATATGCATATTTTTACAACTTGGAAAACAAATGTTAGGTTTGGCAAAATTGAAATGAAATACACATCGAAAATATGGTTTGGTTGGAATTGTACGTATGTTTTGTACTACTTCATTCATCCAAATGAGATCTTCGAAATATACTAGTAAAATGTATTCACTAGAAATACAGATGAGCTCGATTCTGCAAGCTGTATACGACATTCAATTACCTACATAGCAGACAGTGCGTACTTACCGCATGCATTTTGCGGCGAGCCGGCGTTGTCGATGTAATCACCGTGTCTGGCTGACTCGTATATATAGACCTGGCTCTCTTCCCTTATTCATAGTGCAGGAAATTGTGTACAGGGTAGCAGTGGCGAAGAGTCGAACTCTAAGGGGAAGCCGAAGAAAAAATGATGGGACACCCGCTTTTTTCGGTATCAGTGACCAAATGACACCCATGATGCAAATACCGGGGGAATATTATGGGGGAGGCCTTTGCCCAGCAGTGGGACATACATTACCACTAAAAAAAAGATGCTCGTAGGTAATCTAAGAAGAATGGGCAAAATGTACTGACTTTATCAAAATGACAAGTACGAGTATTACAGTAATAAAGAAGCTTCAATGTAGGTTTATTCTGAAATCATTACTGTGCTAAAATGTGAATCTACTGCAATGTATTTGTGGTTGTGTATTTTCCATATGGTAGGTCTATATAGACAAAGGGAGTTCATATTTATGCATGGATGGAAGTGTTGCGTATCCAAGGCTCTATTAGCTGAAATTCTGCGGTAATTTTACACCTCACGTGGTTAATGAACAACGTATTAACTGTTAATAATAGCGAGGGTGGCGTGTTAACAGCCGTGAGATAGGAGTTACTTCGTAGAGTAGAAACAGTTTGGTGTGAACGGTGATCTTTTAGTGACATGTCTTATCACTCGCTAGAGAGCTCCTCTGACACCCGTATCTATAGTCAAGTTAAAGTAATTACTTGTGCAATTTTTTATGCAATAGACTAGAATTTAAACGAAGTAAGAACCGTCAAATAAAGCAAACCTAAGAATTCTAACTTTTTGCAGTTGTGATTTTAGGAAATAACTAAACTACCTTATAAAAATCGTATCTTAAAAAAATTTTGCAAAAAAAAAACCGGTTTCCAAAAATAACACTAAAAAAGTGGAAAATAACTTTACTTTCGGAAGTCGGTGACTATTGTTTGTTTCATTGACTTTTTTGCCGAAAGTTTGAAGTCGGTTTGTTTTTTGCAAAAAAGTTTTTATTTTACCCTTTTTAGTTATCGTAGCACACACAAATCCTTGTCAAGTATCAATTTCATAATTTCTTTTACTTGGATGACATATTTTTTCCAGCTATTTTGATTTCAAAACCAAACTGATGAACCGATTTTGATGGGACCAATCGGGAAGTAGATCCATTCAGATAAAAGAATAATTTTTCAAATCGGTTCATAAATGACGAAGATATGAGGTAACAAACACAAAAAAAAATACAACCGAATTGAAGTCGGTTAAAAATGACATTTATTCAAGTAAACACTTTGACTTGATTATAGATACAAGTGTTTAGAAATAATAGCATAACATCACGTCTGTAATCCCCGAAGGGTTAGGCAGAGGAGTACCTAATAGTACTCCCACATTTTACCAGTTATTTTCATGTCTCATTTTATAGGGTTTATTGCTATCAACCGGACTCAACGCTCCATTTTTTGGCTGCTACCGAGAAATTCCTGATGTAAAAAACTCAACAACACTTTGCGCAACCTCATGCTCACTAGTAACATTTGCATCCGCTAGACCCATGAAGCAGTCTTTAGAAATTATTCGGAACCATGTATAAGGTTATAACATAATCTTTATAGTTGCCTCGCAAAATTTTTGGACAGACCAAGGCCAATCACAAAACCGAAGCTCATTTTATTTCAATAAAAGATCAAGGACATCACCATGAAATACGATACTGTCGTAAAGTAAAATCTGCGCAAAGTTCTTTTGTATCGAGAGTACAAAGGTTCCGTGTCCCGTAACTACTTAATAAAATTTGTCAGAATACGTCTCGGTAATTTCCTTACCTATTGTTCTTTGTTTACTGTCGTTTCTCGAAATAATGATTGTATTCATTAAATTATATCCGGTAGAATACCCAGCTGCTTCGTCGCTTCGTTTGTGTCGACCACTTTGTCCCAAAAACCTTATTAACTAACCATTTGTATGTTGGCGAACAACTGATTTCACTAATTTACTTATTGCATGACAAAGTAGTTTAAACGGAACGCTACTTGGATTTAATTGAGGTCGACAGTTTAAATATTTCCGTAATACTCAGATGAATAATTAATTGAAGAAAAATTTATTCAATTATAAGTTTTCGTTTGATCGGTCTGGTATTTATTTTGTTGTTGGAGCGAAAGATAAATGAATGGTTTCGTTCTCATAATATTGCTCAAAATGAAATACCGTTGGAATTGAAAATTGTGTGTTTGTTGCAGCGTTGACCGCTTGTAATATAATATTTACAAAAGTATTTAAAGATTTTTAGCCAAATAACAGCCACTCGGGTCGATCTGAAGGTTAAGCAGCGCTTATGGTTGATGGGTGACCACCCATTACATACCGACTTTCCTCCGTGCCCCGGAAAGCACGTTAAGCCGGTGGTCCCGGCTGCCCTTTGTAGATCTTTGACAGTCGTTACGGGTAGTCAGTGGCCCGAAAGTCAGACAACCGGTCTTACCAAGGGGTATCAATTACCCAGTAACTGGGTCGTGGACGTCAGATAGGCAGTTGCTCCATGTAAGATACTGGCATTCAGCTGCTTCCGCTTAGACTGGAAGCCAACTCCAACATAGTTGGGAAATGGCAAGCCAGATGATGTTATAAGTATTTTAATTCTCGTCAAGTTAGATGTCGATGTAGGCGTACGAAATAAGCAGGTTTATGCCGACATGCGTTTTTTGAACGATGAAATCGAAAAACGTGCGGAATGGACTTAACTTTAAGGAGTTTTGAGGAGCTAGGACAGAGCAGTAAGTGCGTAGCTTTACGACCCGGCAAGTCCAAATGTGCGCGACCTGAGATCTTAGTCTGGCAGATTCGCACATTTTACGAGCTCAACGAGGTAATGCCATTCTCAAGCTTCGTTTCCCTCTATTATCTTTGCGAACAGACAGTAAATCTTGGAATGTACTCACAGCGAACCTTATCACGTACTAGATGCGTAATTTATATATTTTTTATCTCTTCGGATCCAGCATTCAGCTGTTCGGAGCGCTTTTGATTTAGTATCGCACTTAATTCTCAATTTGAGCGTGAAAAAGGTTTTACCTTTTATTTTTAAATTTTATCTCGGTTGTTTGTTTCGCATACCGTAAAAGTAATGGTGGGAACAAAATAAAATATATAGACCCTCCATAAATTGTACATAAACTATTTTAGGAGGTATGTTAAGGTAACACGTAACCCTAATAGCGACGCTGCGTGTAATATACTAAAACCTAATAGCCTACGAAAAATAATTTACGGAGTAACACCTGCCGAAGTTAATCTCCGTCATGAAATAATTATCGCTGGCGGATACTCGTAGAGGTTTGTCTCCACCGTTCACGGAATCAGACTGAATTAACCACGGATCACGGCGAGTTGTATCCACTGATAACGTGATCCGTTATAATTAATTAATGTTTTTACCCACTGATCACGAAATCTGTGGCTACCAGAAAAAAGTACATTTGTTTTTCAAATCTGATTACGGTGTGTATACCGTGATCCGTTTAAAAAACAGTATGAATGTGAAATGTTCAAATCAAAATTTCTTAAGATTTCAAAATCGTTCAGAAAAAAAGATTGGTCTTTCAGACTTAAGTTCATAGCACAGAATACTTAATAGTACAAGGTCATAATACTATTTAATAACTAACTAGAGGTACATTGTGTACCCACCAACGAACGTTTTGTGTTTTGAGTCTAAAGCATAAGTAATATTTATATTACTTACCAATTGTTGATTAGTAAGAGTATCTTTATGTGATGATTTTTGACACTATTAAAGAATTTTCTGTTTGACTAATATATATTAGTTTAATATATATTCATAATATATTTTAAATTATTCTTTTCGTTTGAGAAATTAGATAAAAGAAAATCAGTTTCGAAAAATATTATACTTTTTTCTTGTAGCCACAGATCCGTAATCAGTGGGTAAAACATTAATTGATTTTTAAAGGGAAACGGGTCACATAATCTGTGGATACATCTCGCCGTGATCTGTGACTAATTAAATCTGATACCGTGATCGGTGGAGACAAACCCCTCGTAGGTACTAGACAAGAGAGTTATCAAATAGACACGTACCGATATTTTTCAGTGTAATCAATTAGACGGCACCTCGAAGCTAAATTGCCAATTTAGTTAATAGCTACAATTTGGAGACGATCGGGCTCTCACAGATATAAATGGCATGGCACCAAATGAATTGAAATTATAATATGAGCGTGAAGGAATTAGCAATCGATAGAAGGGTGAACGTGCACTATGTATGTTTCTAATAAATAAATTCATTTATTTCAGGTAAATAACACCCATTGCCACACATAAATTGATATAAACTAAAGACATAATAAGATCTAATAAAATAAAATATAATAAAAACAGACTAAATCAAATTGTATCAATAATAAAACAAATCACAAATTAAATTAAATTAAATAATTACAACAATAATAATATTAACTAATAGGATTTGTTTTTCAGTTAAAAGAAAGATTTTCAACTGAAAAAGCAAAACATACGTAACTGTACATGTACTATTGCTAGTGGTTAGTGTTTTGGAGTTGGTTACAATATTGAGTAGAAATATTCGTAGGTAAAATTAGCAATAAAACGCGGGATAGTTCAGAAAATTATAATTTATTTTATACTAAGTTTTGCTCGGGGCTTCGACTTTATGGACGTTAGTAATTATCCCACGGGAACGTAGTACCACCGGAATATAAAGTGTCGTATGTCCTGAGCCAGGTTATAGTCTATTTGTATGCCAACTTTAATCGAAAGTTTTCTGGCCTACAGGCGTGAAAAGGTGAGACAGATAAAGATACATACTATCGCATGTATAATAATATTATGGATTTTACATATTAAGTCAACCCAGTAATCCTAAATTCAATGCTCAGAAAGCTAACATAACCCAAGGACCTAAGTTTCAATCCACTCTGACACCATTATTGAAATAAACGGGCCATATTTCATGACATAGAATCGATTGCATTTAGCGGGATTTATTCGCACGGTTCCCGATCCTACAGGGATTCACAGTATCCTTTTAGTTTTTAAGAATACCTGGAACGGGATACGTCCCAAAAGTAGTTGTGACAGGACTTTTGAAAAGCTTTTCTTTAGAGTGTTTTTGCTTGTTTATTTAATGGACATTCACGGAATCATGGATTTCACATTTTAGCTGTGCTCTCCACGTTTTAATTGGCTAAATGTCGTGAGCCAATTAATGTTTTGTAAAGTGGTTCGTGTATTGCAGGGTGTAGTGATTATAATATTTAAAAAATACAAAAGTTCAAATAAAATATATAAAAAAAATCTTTTTAGTCGCATTTACAATTTTAATTAATGATCCGTGTAAAGAAAAACACGGTTAAAGGAAATTCAGAAGACCTATGATACAATTGCAATTGCAGCCGGTAATTTGAATTTTAAATTCGTAAAGCTAAATTAGTTGCATAAAATACACATTTAAACGGAATAATTCGTATTGTAAAATTTAGGTAAGTTGTAAAAGAAACAAAATATCTAGATAAGCGAACATAATACTAAAAAAAAACAAAACTGGCAAATGCTCCCTGTCCTGGACTCGCTCCTTAAGGTCTCCGCCTTCAAAGTCGTTCCAGACAGGCTTCTGGAACTCTCTTTAGATGTATGACGTGGATGTTCTTTACATAAACATAAAGTACTGATAGCAATCAGTGTGAAAGTAAAGTTGGAGCCAAAATAGGGTTGGCTCTGTCTGACTTAATCTTCCACCAAATATTCCTCACAGGAATCAGGTAAGACCATTATTGTATGGCATTTAAATAAATTTATTACTTCATCACCACGGCATTTGCCGGAAAAACTATCACAGACGAATGTGTTCAATAATATCTAATCCATATTGAATAGAAAATGGTTATTTTACCATAAAATTCTCATCACAATGACTCTGTAAACGCGACTTTCAGATTCCAAAAAAAAAAATGACTATTTTTATATTTTTACATTCTGCCAGTTAAATTTCAAAAATAAATGATTTTTTCTTTTCTAAAGAAGACATAAGGTTGCTAGCCACCAAAGAACTAAAAAGTTCTTAGCATTGAAGCTTTCATGTAGGGAAACACTGCAAGGGTAAGAAGTACATCCTGCCAAGCTCGTATTTGTAACAAGTTTGGTTTGATAAATTGTAAACTTGGGTACCATGGAAAGCCTTCGGTTCAGCTACATACTTGCAAAGGGCATTTCAGATTTTTTAGGACGAGCGTCATTTTATTTCAGTAAAAACAGTTTGCTGTTCTTGTTTTCTTCTGTATTTAAGATATTTTTGTGTTATTATTTATGCGGCCCGAACTCGATACCTCACGGAGAGGTATTGATTTTATTACTTACGTAGACAAGTTTATGGGCACTGAGACTTTAGTCTAACGTATGTATATTGTTCAGCCGGCTCAGTTACAGTGTAGTCTGGGCTAGGAACATGCTATATGTGGTGATTTGTAGTCTCGGTAGTGAGCAGTGTCGGGGCAATATCAGAGTGAGCAGTCAGCATCAGTAACATTTTTCACCATGGTAAGTAGTGAGGCAGACTAAAATGTTTTATTAGAAACAAACTGTTGCTAGGCAACGACATTTATCTCCTATCAAAACTCCAGTGTATTCACTTGTTCTCTCAATATTAGGACAGCTTTAACAGTAGGTTTGCAGTTACCATTGGTATAAGACTTTTCAAACATTTCACGTTTACAAATATGGAAAGAGTTCGAATCTCTCTTATATTTTTCTAAAGAGTAAATATGCCTGGATTAGGAATAATTCCGCCAGAACAAATTTTTGTTCCGTTGAGTCACGATTGAATTGCAAAAAGATATACCGCCGACAGTGAAGCACAGTAACTTTTACGGAGAATTTTAAACTTTCTTTTTATAAATGTAGTTGGTTGTAGATGCCAGCAAATTGCCTGCATGGAGGTTTAAATGCGGCATGTTTCTCCTTGTGGCTTTGCCCTGTGCTAACGACCGGCGTCCCCTCGGTATCGCTTGAAAGCTTTGCTCCTTTAAAAGGGTGAAAATGGCCAGTCACAATCTCTTAATCCGCCGACTTTCCTAACTAACATTAAATTCCAACTAACGAACAATATTGTAGAAATGAACAAAACTATGTAATTTAATTTAATTGGGAATCGTAGAAAATTCCGATTAAATGAAAGTCAAATTCCGTTAAATCCAATTCAACCTAGCGGGATTGTTCTCTTTTGAATTCTCCGAACAAAAGGTCGTCAATCAGAAAGTAAATAATTTTGTTGACGAGATCAAAGCGATATCTTGCCGTGTAATTGTTTAGGGGACTTTGTGGGTCGGCAAAGTTCGGGGACCTACCGCACTGGGTTGATTGTGCGTATAACAACTTCATTAATACACGGTCAAGCCGACCCTTAAAAATTTCAGCCTCATTCCACTGTGTTAAATTGTTGTTGCATTTAGCTTGTGCTGTGTTCTGCTCAGGTTTAGTGTTTTGGGGTTTTAAGGTTCTGTGTAGTATTTTGTAGTTATTCTTGTTTGCTGTAGCACAATTTTCCTACATGTAGGAACCTATCTCTTTATTTTTCCGTTAATAATTTTCTGCGAAATTTCCTCCGTGTAACTTTACTATAACGCCAAACCGATTTTTCATAGTGATTAAATTTTCTTCAAGAGCAAAAACGTCAACAATCTGGGTCACTGTAAATTGTTATTAACTACCAGATTTGTCTGAGTTGCTTGTTTTTGAGATCATTTTACAGCGATCAACAATGAACAATTTTCGGGAGAAGTCGTTAAATGTTTCATTACTTTTCGATCTTGGTAATAATGCGTTGAATAATGACCGTCACTAAGATGAACCTCGAGTGGAGCGAACTTGGACAAGTTGATAATTATGAAAATTTTAATTACGAATTTATGCTAATTTGTCGCGCAAAAGAGCGGCGCTGGGAATAAAAGCTCGTTCACAAAAGTAAAGATTGGCTGAACTAAATTAAAGCTCGGTAGAACTGTTGACAAAGAACTACCAGAAGTTCTTTTCAGTTACCTTAGGTATTTGATCGCTGCGGATTCGTTCGAAAGAGTTACCGTGACCCTTGGCACCTTGGCACAGGCAAGTGAAGGAACACGGGTGGGTTTTAGTCAGTAAGAGTCTGACACGCCCTCCCGCTCCACCCAGAGCGGGAGAGGTAATTTGATGATTTCCCATCCAAAAAAAAAAAGGTATTTGATCGCTATTTGTTTGCAGAGATTATATAACCGCTAGTTAATGCAACTAGAGATAGTATTTTAAACCATTTACTGTTTGAAATAATACGTCTGCAGGCATGACTTAGGTAATACACGTATCACAGTCCAAAATTACCAAGTGCAGTTGTAGCCATTTAGAGAACGACTAATTAATAAACTCCTTTATGGCAAAAACCACAATAAAGTTAGTTTTATTGCCAAAAGTGACGGAATAATATTAGCAGAGACTTTGAGTAGGTAAATATTTAACTTATTTCACTTTGTACACCTAATCACTCCGTGGTTGAGGTTTTATGGCTATGCATAAATTTAAATGAGTAACGTTAAAGAATCGCGCAGTAACGTCGGGAGGTCGTTTTAAATTCTGCCAAAATTGACTTCATTATATAGCTATTTTAATTTGAATAACGCGGTATTTAAGAGATGCGTCGCGGGCAACCTCCGGGAGTAATCTGCTTAATTTTGGTTAGGCTCTCTGCGCCCGCTTCTGTGGGCTCGGCGCTCGTCACGCTCGTCACATAGTCACCAACTTACACGCTTCTATGGTTTGTCGCCGAGCTGCGTGACAATGATAACGTCACACGAGTTTTGCTTGTTGGATTTAATTATCCCTAAACATACAAAGTTACAAGCGACCTTTTGACAGTTTCTGTGCCTTTTGAGTACGTATATACGTATAGTGAGTCTCTATGCGCCTCCCACGGGAAGAGTTCGGGATCATCGATAGCTGTGGACGGAGAACTTGAAGAAGGGTATGGATAACTTCCCTTTACTTGCCGAACGTCTTCCGAATACTAATTCGTTACATTATCTGGGCACAGAACGGAAGTGAAAGTAAAGTAAAGCTTAGTTTTGTTTGCTGGGCGTGCCTACCAGAGATTTTTTCATTGCTAATTAAAACTGTGGGAATCTGGAGCACTCTAACACTGTTTTCTTCCTTTCTTTTTCGGCTAAGATTTCGAACAAATTGCGAAGAGCTTAGGTTCGTTCTGTTTCAATTTGGTTTCATGTGTAGGTATCATCATTATTTTGATCTGATATTTTTCTTTCATTATGTTGTATGAAAAGTAACGAGAAAACGTTTGTACAAATCGTGGATTTAATATTAACCCACATTGCGAGATTACATATTATTTTACCCTAATTAAAATCCTTGTTTAAACACTATGTTCGTTTGTTATTTACACGGGTTTCATCAGTAAATTCAGTTTATTTATTGCGTTTCTACATTCCTACATCTGCCATTAACAACATTATCCCATAGGTTCGACCAATCTCATTAGCTTAACGATGTTACATAACAGATGTGATTTATTTATATCCCTTTCGTGAAGAAGATTCGTTTTGTTTGTTTGGATCCGAAACGTATCTTGGGTGTTCCCTTTATTTTCGTATCTATCTCCAAATATTTGACGAAAAAACTCATGTTTATTTTTGTAATTGGTACCTTCTTACGAGTATAATAATTCTCTATAGCCCGGTATTTGAAGTACTCTTAGGTGGAGTTCAAAACGGCTCATTAATTTATTAATTTTGATACAAGTCAGGACCATATTCATCGTTTAACGCCACCACCACGACCTAGTTTTTTTCTAAACATAAAATAATATCAGGTGTGTTATCCCAGAAGGGTTAGGTAGACGTGTTCCTAATAACACCCAATAACATTTTGCCCGACCTGGGAATCGACCTCAGAACCGCACGCTCAGCAGTCACGCTTGCGACCACTAGACAGACGAGGTAGTCGTTTCCTAATAAAGTCTAATAATAACTTAGGCTAACAGGCCTACCTTTGTGTGCCGAACTATCAAGGTGTGTTGTTGGGCTCAATTGCTAGTTGTAATTACTAGCAGAGCTTTCAGCTTCAAGCTACTCGTAATTGGTACCGCAACGTCCTTTTGGGAAAAGGTTTACGTCTTTACGATATTCATAATTACACTTGTAAACTTTAGTTTGTAATTATGTGGGAGAGTAACTTGTACTTATGTTCTTGGAATTAGCTGACAACCAGTCTTACAAACTGGTATCGTACTACCCAGTAACTGGTTTATGGAGGTCAGATAAGCAGTCGCTCCATTGAAAAAACTGATATGAAGCTGCATCCGGTTAGACTGGAAGCCCCGCCAACATAGTTTGGAAAAAGCTTAGCAAATGACAATGTTTTTTAAATAAGCCAGTCTTGTGGAATTCCCTGCCGGCTTCTCTGTTCATCATGATCTAGATCTCTTCAAAGTTCCAGTGAATCAGTTCCTTAAAGGCAAGCGCACTCCACCCTAATCCGCATTATCGCTTCACATCAGGCGAGTCGCAGCCAAACACAAACCTAGGTATTAAATATTAAAAAAAAACTAATTGAGTCAGCCCAAAATTTGTTTTAATTTAGAACTTTCAGTAGCGTTCATCAGCTCCTGTGATGTGGACATGGTATCAAGTGTCCCATTGTTTGAGGGGCAACACCACATTTCAAGCAAGTGAAGGAACACGGGCGGGTTTTAGTCCGTAAGAGTCTGACACGCCCTCCCGCTCCACCCAGAGCGGGAGAGGTCATTTGATAATTTCCCACCCAAAAAAAAAGTGCAGAGTCATCTATGAATCTCCAGTTAAACAGGTTTTCCTTTCTTCGGCCAACCTGTGTCCTGTGTGCGTGTGTGTTTAAAAACTTCCAGGTCAGCCATGGCAACTCTCGTCTAGTCAATTATTTACTGAAAGGTATACTTACTTAGTTTATTGCCATATTTGATTAAAGTGCACATTCGCTTCAGCAAATAATTTATTAGTAATTTTGGTAATATTTCACGCCAGTCCAGTCACATAAAACATGGTATTATCATTTACAAAATTGTATTATGCCAAGTTAAGGCTTATTGGTCCCTTTGAAACCGTTAATGTCAATATAGATTTGGCGACAAGCCAGACCGTTGCTATAAAAAGTTCATTAATCAAACCCCACAGCGTAAGCGGTGGAAGGCTTCCTACTATAATTGATTTTATATAAAACGTGCGTTATGACCCGTGTGACTGGATATTGGTTGAGGAATTAAGGAATGACTTTTGGTGATTTGGTATTCATTACGTTTGTGTTATCAATTTATTTTCAGTACGAAGCCGGGCGTTATTATGGCATATCGATGACATTAAGGGCAGAAATAATATAGGACTACTGCGTTTGTTGTATAAGTGTGCTAAAAGGGACAACCCTGGAAATGAAGCTTTGTATACAAACAGTGTCATGGAAAAAACCGTTCAAACTCATGTCACAACCTAACATATCGTATCTTAGACGTAATCAAAGTCAATAAAATATTATAGTTAAAAAAAAACTATAAACAGGCTTTCCTGTATTCTTCTCAGCACACCTTAAATGCATAAGAAAAACTAGTCCGCCATCTTTGGGAGTCCACCATATTGGATTAAGAATGACGTCGCTTAGCTAATCATACATTGTCGTCTAAATTAATTATGCATGAAAAAATTCAGCTCTATCGGAAACCGGGAAGTCGGTCAAATTTAACTTCTACGTTTTTCTCGTAGTTAGTTACAGGCGAAGCTAATAAAAGCGTGTTAAAAACCTGACAAAAACGAAGGTAAATCGAAGGTAGGTATGTTCAACAAATTGAATCAAATGCCAATCTCTGTTTGTTTTACCTTCAACATTGATATATAGTCAACCAGTTTCTCCGAAACATATCAATGCTCACATTGCTCACAGACTTTGTGGGACTGCAGCCTGTTCGCACACAGTGCATATATTTACATCAGCTAGTCATAGACTCTAGATATGCTGCATTTGCATAACGTAGGTATTACAGTACACAGTTACACACTAGGGATTATTTGATAGCGAATGCGAAGAATCAGATGGAGTCTTAAGTAATATTACGCCAGAAGGACTTCTAGTGAAAATTAAAAAAATGGATACACCAAGGGTGCCGATTCCGATTCTATTCCACCTGTTCTTGTGAAGTCGTGTGGTAAAGCACTTGCAAAGCCGCTGTGCCTGTTATTTAACCGATCTTAGGAGTCGGGAGTATTCCCCGACGAATGGAAAAAGGCCCGTATTGTGCCTGTATTCAAAAACGGTGACTCGAGCGACATTACAAACCACAGGCCGATTTCCATACTGTCGTGTTTCTCGAAGCTTTTTGAATGTCACATTTGCCTCAATCTCACCAATTACTTAGATGCCAAGCTTTCTGATAGCCAACACGGCTTTCGAGTTGGACGATCTATCGAAACTAATCTAGTCAGATATTTGTCTGATATTTCTGAAGCACTTGATAGCAGACACGTAGTCGACGCAATATACACGGACGTTAGCAGAGCTTTCGACAAAGTAAGCTCGACTCATGGTCGCGAATCTCGAGCTAAGTGGTGTCCACGGATCGCTGTTCAGGTGGTTCGCATCCTATCTCATTAATCGCTATCAGTTCGGTGCCGTCAATGGCTATGTCTCTTATGAATATCACGCACGATCCGGAGTCCCACAAGGCTCCCATCTTGGACCAGAGATGAGCTGAGTTTTAAACCACACATCAGTGACGTTGTCGAGAAGTCAGCTCAGATGCTGGGTTTCGTTAAACGCAATACTCGGGGCTTTCAATTTCCAAAGACCAGAATTAAGTATTTTGTTCAACACTCTAGTGCGTAGTCGGTTAGAATATGCTAGCGTTGCTTGGAATCCATTCTACGCTGTTCATTCGCAGAGAGTTGAGAGAATTAAACGAGCTTTCACAAAACATCATGCCTTTATATCTAGAAAAATAAGGCATTGCTGTCCGTACGAGGTTGCTCGCCTTCACTTTTTCATTCACGAGATCTTATTTTTCTGGATAAAATCGTCAATGGATTCGTTAAATGCAGCGATTTAGTTGAGCGCATTCCATAATATTCAGTTCCTTCAAAACCTCCCAGATATCCCATCACCTGACTGTTTCATATTCTTCTCCACAATTCAAACCTCTGTCTTAACGCTCCCTTGCTACGAATATGTAGAAACTGAAATAGCTCCTGTACATCACTAGATACCGATTTATTTGGTGTTACTCTCAACAAGTTTAGAAGATCAGTTTCTGAGGTACGGGAATCAAATTCACTTGCATCAGCAGCATTCAGCTAGTTACTAACACAACTGTGAATAAAAATTTTTACATATCGCATTCTTAATACTAATTAATTATTTTCATTACATTTAGTTTTAAGTAAAATTTATATTACATTCAAATTGTAAGATTGTATAATAGTATTAGGATTAGAGAACTTTATGTTGTGGTCACTATGGCGAATGCTGCATATACCTGTAATAGGCATACATACCAGTACTCTATTAATGTTTAGTATGTAATCCTGTTGGTGTACCAAATAAATAAACGCTTAATTATTACCGTATGATGTTGAGTAAGATGAGATGTATGTGTAAGTGTGTGCCGCACCTTAGATTCTCATTAGATAGGTGATTACTGTGCATTGTGCCTTTGCAGTGTGCAGTATTCATTATGCGTACGCATTAATCGCGTAAGAGATGTTGGATATCGTATCCGTAATTTATTTTGTTGGAGTTAAGATTGCCATTGCGCATTCCGAGAGTAGCTGTAGCTCCATAACATTTCACTACTCGAGAAATAAATACTGGCCCAGATCCGAAGCCGTAGTCTGTTTATTTTAAAAATTTGGATTGTTACATAAAAAAAAAAGAAAATATATTGTGAATAAACCGCCATCCGTTATGCAATTTAAAACAATATGAAGCAACGATCAAAGCGAATAAATTCAGGGGCGGCTGCGGAGAGGCGTGAACAAGTGTCCGCCGCACGGGAATGTGACGCTAACGAATAACACGGCTCGAATCTTATAAAGGAATCTGCTTTGTCCCCTATTTCTATATTCAATACCAATTATTTTTAATAAAAAGATAATTAAATACTATTCTGACACTGACAAGGTGTTTTTCCGTCGCATTACCACTGTTTTGAATAACCAACATAATTTAATCAGTGTCTGATGTACGGTTACCACGTTACATCATTTGATCTTAAATCGAAATTTACTGTTGCATCTTGCTACTCTTCCGCTGTCGTGACAGATTTATTTACTTTATTAAAGGCGTCGTTAGGACCCATACCGCCATCTGAGTGAAGACGAATAAATTACGAAGGTTAACAAAGTTAAATTAGGTGCACATCCTTCTGGTTTAGGTTAACCGCTGTATTAAGGGCGGTGGAGTGACATATTTATGCCGCAATACAATTTTAAACAAGATGTACACTAATTTGTTTAGCTTTCACGTGAATGCGCAAATAATTTTACGAGTTGATAAATCTGAAAAACATTCTATTATCTTCCACAGTAGGACAATTTTCATTCTGCTTTGAAAAATGAAAATGGTAAATTGTGTTTTTCATTTTATTTCCCCGCGTCAGTTATTAAGGTGAGGAGCTAAGTAAGAGAAATAGGTTAGTAGGCGCTAACAAGTTATGAGAAGTTCTCTTTTACAATGTTTATTCGCCTCAAGCGTTTGTAAACGGTGAGGCTTCTCTACCTTAGAGAAAGTAAAGCGAACTTAGTGACTCGTATTATATAAGACTCCATTTAATAAATTATGGAATGATGATTGATTAAGTGCTTATACTTAATCATTCTTATGAAGTATACAAATAACCAGAGTACATACTTATAGCAACTCATTCGACAGACGATAATGAGTTACTTTAAGTATGCACTCTATTAAATTTATACTTCATTTCGGGAGGTATAGTTTGGCGTAAGTTAATTAACTGCTGAACTAAAAGATTTAGTACATTTCGAAATAATGCGCAACTGCTTTCTTAAATATTAATTTTAGTAATTGCTCCATTTATACTCTGTATAAAGCAACTTTAAAAGTTAATTTAAAAAAACATTTAACAAGTTTCATTTACGAATAGACAACGATTTACTTTCAGTGTGTCCGTACGCCTACAATTCTACCAACCTTTCCATCAATTAACTTTTAATATAAATGTCCAATTTGTTTGCCAACTGCTATATGCCTACATACCTTCGTCAAAGTAATTAAATGTACATAATATATTCTGACATAGGTACAGTTAGGGACAGCCCTAGCACTTGCGCAATATTCATATTCGATATTATATACCTTACACTCAATGAGTAGTGAAGAGTTAATGGGGAGTTGGTTAAGGTTGTCAAAATAATAAACAGTTTCACCATACGTTCTGTAAACGGACGGGCAGATTGCGGACTGGCTGCGGACACGTACTTCAGTTCATTATCTGTCAAAGTCCGGCCCGTGATCAGTCGGTAGCGGTCTGACAGCATCTTTAATGTCTGGTCAAGCCGGTACGGACAGTTCGTGAACTGGCTTCGGACACTTACACACAAGGTGTAAACGGAACCTTCACAAAGCCGTCAACCATGCATTCTGTACAACAAACTAACTCTACGCAAAAATCATTACTAGGAAACGACTTTGTTTTGGGTGAAAAGTCACGTTTTACGGTAAGACTCAATAAAGTGCGTTACGCACTCAAAACAGTGTGCTGATCAATTTATTGAATAGTACGGGGTTTATGGAGGTATGGAAAGTAAAGTTATATCAATATAAAAACTTGTATTAGTATTAAATATAAATATATTTCCGTAATTAGAAGTTATAGTCTAGATCAAAAATCGCAATGACGGAGAGAATAAGTGCATTTCGGCTTCGTCAAAGGATCTTTTTACACCCATTATAGTTCAGTATGTTATTATATCTGTCCAAGCCCGGTGTTCGGAGTCGCTTCCGCGGTTTGTCCTTATCGGTTTCACCTAACCTTAAATTGCCCATTTGTCTCAATTTGTCTATTTCATGGTAAATGAGGGATTATGTCAGAAAAATACGATGCAAGCGTGGGGGAAGCCTGTCTCCACATAATCCCTTTTTGGTTCACCATAACATTCCCGGAACATGCCGCGTCATTCCATCTGTCAGGCGTGACAGGGGCTTGTCTTATGCTGGGTATTGGGAGGCGTTGGGAAGTTTGCTTATATTTTAAACGACTAAGATAATGTAATGGCCTAACATTCGATGTATGATAGACTACTCGGTACTAAAGCCGCTATCTTGTTTTTCAATACAATTTCACAAATGTTTTTAGTATGAACACTTTATGTGTGCAGTTCAAGGTGGCGTGCGTTATATGCATCGATATGTCAAACGTTCTGTGTTTTCCCGCCTGCATACATAAATTTGGCTACAGTCAATAAAGCAACGAGACATTTTCAAACGTTTGACAGCATTTAAAAAAAAATATGTAAATAGCATCCGAAAATATAGAATTAGGTAAAATCCTTCACACTAACTTTTCTAAAATTAACATTTTGGAACAAAACGCAAAATATTATTCGTGTCGGACAGATTATTTTCATAAAAGCTGCTGCGTTATCGCAAGGTTTATCAGATAACATGCTCGCACGGCATGTGACGTTAGCCGTGCAACGTAACATCAGTGTGTTTTATTAAAAAAGCTTTTCGCCCCAAAATATAGTTCATCGTTTCAATGGAAATGTAAATAGGAATATTTTGAGTAACACATATTTGAAATGTTTCGGTCGGTTACGAAAATAGTTATGAATTTCCGAAATATAAACTTGTCTAACAGATAAAACGATCATATTGGCTGTCAGTCCTTGTCTGTCAAGTTTGAAGTGTTAATTAATCGGTGAGCTATTTATGGCCGCATCCCAGCTTGTATCATTTCAGAACGTTATTAAATTTTATTGTCATAATAATATAGAGGCCGTGTCCTTTGACCATATTTTATGAATGGATCGGCACGATGAAGAAGAAGATAGAAAGTAAAAGGAAAGCTGCAGTAATCACAACTCAGAAGGAAGATTGGTGATCGAATTCCGTTGTTATAACTACTATGATAAGAGTTTTAACTTACTATCTTTGCTCTGCTGTCTACTATTTTGCCGACTGTAAATGTACAGTACAAAAGTGACGTGTCTTATACCCGCCACCAAAATATCGTCAAGTAAAGAAAATTATCTTGAATTCACTGATTTTATCGCGCTTTTTCTAGTGTCAATTTAATATTAAAGTAGTTTAATTTTGAAGTCGTTGGCTGGTTTGTAACAGCCCTAGAGCTAGTGCTACTTGACAATGTCGCCGGGTCGCAGTGGACGAGCGGCGTCAGCAGAAACCGCGCTGACTACCCTCCACTGCTCTCACATGTAATCTCTTAACGACACCGTTCTATCTACATAATCGATAGCCTTATGTACGTTGCCTTACAACCAACTTAAGCGAAACAAATATGAACCCAGGAAGGAAAGTTGTAAACTTTAATTGAATGAAAGAGCACCAGGCGTTATTTTTAACAAGATTATTTATTTATAAAAAAGTTCTTTTTACGTCGTGTTCTTTGGTGTAGGTATGTGAGAAAACACGTAGGACGCAAACTTTCATAATTATGTGGTTTATGTTGTGTTTATTAAAGATTCTCTTTGGCCGACATTTTATTTATTTTGAATCTTTGCAAACATGTTTAAACGATAATTTATATTCCATTTCCAGAAAAAAAAAAAATGTGTCACGCCATCATTAGCATGAAAACGTAACGTTGCATCACATAACAAATGAATCCTCCAAAAAGCTTTCCATTTCAGCGGAACGAATCTACCTCCCTACAATATATAAGTTATCGTTAAGCGACTTGCGCCCGAAGGCCGAAGTGAAAAGAAATCATACAAATTATCTTAAAAGGGACGCTGAGGACTGGTCCAATGTCAATCTTTTTACGAATTTAGTTTTTCACTTTGCGTAATTGGAAAAAATATCGGCGTAGGCGAATGTTTGGGATTTTGCCTTTAAAAATGAAAACGTAAATTAAGAACGAGCCTATACCAGGAGTGGGGATTGGAGTATTAGGAACACAGGAATACGAAGAGTAATCAATACATGCCAAGCCTTTATTCCTGACAGTTGGTTTGGCGGAGGACTGGAGGTATTTCCGTCCACCACCTAAGTTTATAATGAAATACTAGTGTTGAGGGATGATGCAGAGAGTAGTTTTGAGCTATTTGTTAATAATATTTGGTTTCATGATGTTTGATGAAGTTGTTGCAGTGTATTGCATAAAAAAAGTCGTTGAACATCGCAGGCATCAATTTTCAGATAATTAAAAAGAACTCTTACATATGGGATCAAGCGCAGAATATCCACATATTCATTAGGAAAATTAGTGTTATCTGAGTAACATGGAGATAACTATCGTGTGTAGGAAGTGGAGTTGTGTTACTCACATGGTTACGAGTTATTCAGGCAGGGTTGCCCAACACAAGGGGCTTGTAATGACAACCTCATTATGACATAACAAAGCGACCTAGTCGACAGATAAACTCGCACAGGCAGGTACGTAATCAGCATAATTTGCCGTGAAAATGTATTAGGTAGTAGTGGAAACTTTAGTACGTTTTCAAAACTAAAATGGCGAATCAATTTTATGACTTTCATGTTGATACTCGTAGCTTTGGTACCCGGAAAGGGACATAGAGTTGATACTTTCCATCCCGGAAAATTAAAAATGAACCCGGCTCCGCCCCATGAATTTCGTCCGTTATGTATATTAGCCTCTGAGGTACTTCCTCGTATTAAGACTCGGACAGCCCTGACTGACGTGGAGCGTTATTTGGAACGTATTATCCGCGTCGTACGTGGCTCTGTAAGTTGGTACCGATGTTAATATTCTTTGATGCAGAACCCGCTATACTTGTACCAAATTACTGTCTAGGTTACGATTGGTCTGCTCCAAAACCAAATATTAGGGAATACCATCACGTAAAGTCTCGAAACACAGGTTTGTCCTTTGTTTGCTTTTTTCCTAAATTCACATCACGTACGTAGAACAAGGATACCAATAAGACTACGTGTTTTGTTTCAAATGCATAATTTTCTGATCTGCACGCCGCACGCCGGCCACCTTCTAATGAAGCATTTCTTTCTTTATTGATATCGAAGTTGGCTAAATTAATTCTGAGGAAGGACGCCTTTAGTTCTGCAAAGTTTTCAAGCAGCACCTCATTAGAATGCTGGCGGTATGTTCTGGCTTCTGCGGAATAAGAATGCGGTAAAGAAAAGTATGACACGTGAAGTGTATGCAACTAGAATTTGTCCGTAGACCCGGCTGTGATCTTAATACCAATTGAACTTATTGTGTGAACAAAATATATCATAGTTATTCACCCTCTGTTAAATGACCTAGTAAAGCAGACAAACAACAATTATTCCCCTGTTTGCTTCAGTTATATCATCATTCTCCGGAACACAAAGTACGATGTTTCTTGATGTTGCCTCTAAAGATACAAAGAGAAAGACATTTTAAAGAAAAATAACGGAGAGAAAGACGCATTTTTCTTAAAGAAACGCCCTCATTATGTCTAGTCATTCTTTCCATTACACGCGTTACTGGAAACAAAATGGAAACGCGGAATCAGATGCGACGAACACTCGACCAAAGATTATTAAAAGCACTCGAATGTTCTGCTGTCCTCATTTATTGCGTTGCTTTCAAAAGAGTGCCATTTAAAATTCGAGATAGTATCGTCAGGATAGGAAATTGCTTGTCATTCGGAAACTTTTCACTATCCTCTGAGAATAACCTCCACGCAATATTAGGGCTTTGCTGTAAAATCCAATATCACTTGTAAATATAGCAAGTTTGGTGAATGATTTGTATGGAACGAGTTTTGAAGCACTACCAACTTGGAAACCTCGATTTCTCAAATGCATTCACGTACAAATGTAAATCTTTGATGCAGTCTGCTACTAGGTCCGGGTTTGCCATTTCGTCAATCCTCGGGATTATATACGACGGAACATGTAAAAATTGAAAAGTAAAAATTGCAGTTCCTAGTCCTAAGTACGTACAAAAATAAAATATTCTACCTGAAGTGGGTGCAGTAAGTACGTGACTTACAAATCTGGGATTTTTGAAATATTTAAATCGACATCCGAGCATGTAGTTATCCGGTACCTACCAAAGTTAACATTTTACGAATAGAGAGTTTATTAGGTACCCTAATATTTCGTCTAACTTCTTGGTTATAGGGGTAGTTTCATTAGTTCGTTCAAGTAGGATACGACGTGGGTAGTAGAGGGGTAGACCGTACTGTAATTAGTTGAATAAAGCTCGCAAAATATGGCTCTATTGGAGCTGTCAATTTAGGGGAGATGCGCCGACAATTGGCTTATCCCTGTCATATCCGATCAGAAGCCCAACTTATACAGACTCGACAGATACGTGACCCGAATATAGATTTTTTTCATTGCCGAGTTCATACGTTTTCTGAAATATGTTTGTTTACGTGAGACATAAAAATGTTTGAAATAAATGATTGCTTATACAGGAACCTTCTTTGAGATGCAGCGTAATACTTACATTGCAAATGAATAAGTTGGCATAATAAAAATTCAGTTTAAGATAAGACAAGTAATCGGGGCACGGTCGCATAAAACGGAATAACCTAAGAAATGACCGTTTTTATAGCTCGACCAATCACGGTCGGGAATCGATACCGTTCCACGAATATTATATGCCTACTTATATGTTGGGCACAACAGTTCAACATAACGTAATTGAACGCAATGTTTAGCCTCCTTGTAATTATCCAGTGCAGGAACATTGATTTACATAAATATTCATTGTGTGTCTATCATCGCCATACTACACGTTCAGGCGAACCATAATTGAGAAACAGATTATAATAATAGTTTGAGTTCACTAATGAATTTTAACACGAGCGACGTGATGTGTGAAATGGTTTTAGAGTCACTGGCACATGCTTAAATTACGGCTCATGAATATGGATTCTGAAAACCGCATTTCCTTCATGATGAAATAAATGGGATCGGTTAGAAATTGTAGAAGCAAAAATGTCCAGTCACACGGAAGACATCGTAATTACGATTAGTATTCTTACTAATTGCATCAATGTTGGTTTTTCCTCGTCTGAAAGCCGCGACCAAATTAAGTTTCCACCAATCACAGCACTATCAAGACTGGCTGAAGTTCTTTACTTTTTGTAGTCAGCCAGTCTTCCCGAGCTTTTCGTATTTACCTAGTTCTTGCTCATTACTAGAACAAAAGACGGTAGACGTTAATGAAAGAGATTCAACAAACTCACTTCATAGAATGAATATTTGTAAAACTGTAGCTGGAATATACTCGTCATTATAGCTGAAATTGTTCTTTTGATGTCAGAGATATCAGAATACTAGGGGTTCCCTCTATCTGGCAGAATCTTGATGGTCCGAAATTTATTTGGCATAACACACTTGGCATAATTTTCTTTAAACGAATATTATTAATGCATAAAATTATTTAATATAATTATTGTTTGGCCGAATGTTTATATTATGTCCGAATTTACAATGGCATACCTTTAAAATGGCAGAATTTTATTTAGCATAATTTTTATTTAAAGCGACGATTATTTGGTACAATTTCACTTGGCATACTATGAAGATGGCAGAATGTCATTTGAAATAATTTTATTGGGCATATTGCTATTTCTATTTTATAGAATAAATAATAAATAAATATCGCTGGACATTACACACAGCGCCATCTAGTGCCACACTAAGCAACGAGGCTTGTGTCGTGGACACCAGATAGTTGATATACTACATAGATACTTTTTTGTTTTTAAATACATACTTATTATACATAGAAAATACAATAGAAATGGCAATATGCCTGATGGCATTTTTAACTTTCAATTAAAATTAAAATAATATTCTTAAAAAGTCATTAAATGGTGCTACAAAAGTTAGTGACAGAAAAGAATCGTTGCAAAACCGACTCCACGTAGTCTTATCTGCCCTACCCCTAGAGTGTAATTTAAGCCCGCGTAGGCGCGGAGGGGCGAGGCGGCCCGCGAGCTGAGGAGCAGGTGGTGAGCGCTAAAACCATCTGCGACGATAAGCTCGCGTGGGACCGCCGGAGCCCCGCAGCGCCGGAGCCGTGACAGAAATAGGGAATGCAATCCGGATTATCCGTAATCCGAAAAATCCGGATATCCGCACATTTTTACTCGACTTCCAAATCCGGATTCGAAAATCGAATCCGGTTTTTCTGAATACTAAGTAATTGTAATTCGGGGGCTTCATTATCGCGCGAATTTTCGTGTCCGTGTCGGCTACTGCACTGAAACTGATGATCGAAAGTTTAGAGAAAAAAGAAGGTAATTTGACAAAACCTGTTTCTGACGCCTTGAAAAAAAGGATTAAAGAACGACGCTTACATTGTGTTGCAGGAACAATGTTTTATCTCCATAATCCACATGAATACTCCAAGACACCCACCGATGAAGTATTTTATAAGCCATCTAAGACAGAAATAGAAGAAGTAATTTGCAGAACTGTAGAAAGCCGTATTAATTCTTTAGAAGTGTCTGTTGAATCACATGAAACTACATCCAGAGAACAAGAGTCCTTCGATCAAGAAATGAGTTTTCGAGAGAGATTAGCATTTGAGCTAAATAAAATCGATAAGACTGGAGAAGAAAATGTGCTCATTAGCCGAAAGCCTGAAACTGATATTCCCAGTTTAGTGCGAGTGGAGATGGCTTTATTCGAGGATAGTGGTTCACGAGGACGATATTTGGAGGCCGCTTACAAGCATCTTCAGTGCATTCCCCCTACAAGCGTCGAATCAGAGCGTGCTTTTTCCGCAGCAGGAATTATATGTAACCGAATTCGCAGCAGGTTAAATGACAGCACTTTAGATGCCTTATTATTTTTGAGGTCACATTTTATGTCTCAAAAATAACATAGTTTTTTTTTGTTGTTATATTAATGTTGATTAAGTGAAGTTAAACTGTTTTGTTACTTTTGTTATGTTTAATAATTTGACAAGAAGTCTATTATTTTTGTTTTCCTGAATTTCTTTTAATTTCTACTTATTAATTATTTTACTAACCTTACTCAGCTCACGAGTCACAGACTGATTATTTTAATATTACGTATTCATATAGGTGAAGTTAAATAGTTTTTTTTTAATGTAATGTTTAATAATTTGACACGAAGTCTATTTGTCTTTATTTTTGATCTCCAGAGTTTCTTTTAATTTGTACCTATTAATTATTTTACTAATATTACTCTACTCACCACACGATTCACAGACTGTTTACTTTAACCAGAATAAGTATTATGTTGATTAAGTGAAGTTAAATTGTTTTGTTATGTTTAATCATTTGACAAGAAGTATATGTGTCTTTATTTTTTATCTCTAGAGTTTCCTTTAATTTGTACCTATTAATTATTTTACTAACGTTTCTCAGCACGCGAGTCACAGACTGATTATTTTGATAATAAAAATCATATGATTTTCCTGTTTTTATTTTAATCCATTTACACAAAATAAGAAACTTCATATTAATAAACTAATATGGGTAAATTTATTTATTTTCATGAAAAATCCGTAAAATCCGGATAATCCGGATTGGACGAAAAATCCGTTCTTAAAAATCCGGATTTTAAAACAGACCGGATTTGCATTCCCTAGACAGAAACCATGCTTGCTGCATGTTGCATGCTCGCTTGCATGCTGCATGCTTGCTTACATGCATGGTGTATGCTTGGTTGCATGTTTGCATGCTTCTTACAGGGAAATAAAAACCACATAAGTTCAAAATCAAAATGTATGCCAAAAGACGATTCTAACTGTGAACTTTCTGCGATATGACTTTTTAATTATAATGAATATAAAATTTATGCCTAAAGATGATTCTGACTTACAAACTTATGAGTTTTGAATGTATGATAAATGAGTGTCTGCCAAACGATTTTCTGCGAAATGATGTTTATGCTGTCCACTGTTTAGCAAAATAATACTATGACAAAAAAAGTTCTGCCATAAAGGGTAGACCCGAATACTAGCAAATTGTTCAAATGTGCTCAGGCAAAATACTTCGAACCAATTCAAACATCAACATCTGTGTCTTTCAATACAGTGTTTTTAACAAGTTAGAGAATCGTACGGAACAGAGTCAATAACATTTATTTTTATCGAATACCAGTGTTTACATAGCCTATATAAGAGTAAGTTATATAGGCCTCGATTAGAGCGGCGCCCGGGGGATCAGAGCTCGTTCACCTGGCCCGTTGGACTCGTTCATACAACCATCTATTTTATTTTTCCTCCCCTAACACCTATCTGCTCTTTGATGTTCAGAATCGTTTATATTATTGAGCCAATCTCGAACTCCCGATACGTCAACATAAATATTAATATTTGTATAAATGATTTACTTTATCCCGCGTAGAGTAATAACAGTAAAATTACGTAACAACACGAGTTGATAACTTATGAAGAATTTATGAGTTCATGCAAGTGAATACATACGTAACACGTGGAGGATACCGAAGTATTCCTCTCTAGATGTGGTCGTAGTTCTTACTTGAAGTGGGTTAGACCTCCGAGGTTTCGTTTCTAAGTACAGCTTGAGAAATAAGAGAAACAAAAGTTATAAATGCCGCTAGGTCAAGACCATCGCCGAGAGATAAGACAAGTGGCGTAATGTCCGAACAAACGGTCAAATAATTACATTTTCTTGTGAATTCAAGAGAGCCGTTATACAAAGAGCACAATAAAGTTTTACGCGGAGAACATTACCTACACATTCACATAAATTGAAATGGAGCTGAACCCGAGTACAAGAATTCCTTTTATTCATTTTCTTGAAGTGAACTGTGCAGTTTTATGATTGAGTCGTAGACTATTGATGACTGTGCGTTACGAGCGCGCTTATCATAAATTTAACGCTAATGCAAGCAGGGGGGTAGTAAAACATTTGAGGCGGTATCAGTTGACAAAGGTCCGAGTTTACGACCCTGCACATCCGTCGCCCGACCGCCGGAACTAAACCTACAGGAAAGTCACCAGTTCACTGTGATTCATGCTGAGATACCGTACAGTTGTGCTCTCTGTCAACGTTTGTTTGTGAGGTTTTTTTACGCTTAGATAGGTACAAAATGGATGAGGTGTCACGGTGGTTTTGTTAGATTTACGACGTCGAAATATAAATGATTTCACTGCTAGTTTCAGTGGCAACAGTAGCTTTTAGTAGTGGTCCTACCTGCACCATAGTAAAGCTTTCAAACTATTAAAGTAGAAGTGTTTTCCTACTTCTTCGGAGTCACTGATCAGCTTCCCTCTCGATTTTCTTTACTCTTCCAACACGATCTTTTTTTTTCCAACTCGAGTAGCGTTTCTAGAATGAGATGTGGTAAGTTTAAAACAAATCATTTAATTTCCTTTGCCTTTTTTATGAACTGGTAAATAATGTAATAAAGTCCAATGGAATACTTAGGTAGCAAGCTTCAGTAAGTAAACGGTCATAAACTTGCCTTTAACTTTGTTTAAACTCGCTCGCGCTATTCTCTCTTAATCGGCACTCGAAGTTTGTTCGGAGCGATAAAACACGGCTTAAATCGGTACATCGATTAACTTGATCGTTGATATTACCTCCGTCTCTGTCCTATTTATTATTCAGTATTTAGTTCATGTTCGTGGCAGACGTTTCATGAATTTCGCAGTTTATTTTAATGTCGCTAAATGTTATCACTCACTTCACTCACGTCACTTCTGTTATCGAATTATTCTCATTTAATCCAATTTCAGGGCTATTAATGTCTAGACGACATTCGCTAAATTATTCGCATCTATTTGGGTAGTTATGACGTGGTTGTGTTGACTATTCTTACACACGTGTATTTATTATCGTTGCCTAAACGGTGCTAGCTAAACTGTGAATGTTCAGAACGATTTTTCTGCGCGCGTGAGCAATCTGATCTTGCGGTGTTGGCCTTTATGGTGTGTCTACGTTCATAAGTACTACGTGATTTTCTTACAAATGGTATACCAATAAATATATATCTGAATTCCTAGCGGGATACTTCGCTCGCAGATTTTAAATGGCACTTAATGATTTTGGTAACGTCCTAGATTTTGGGTATTGCTAATACGACGCAGCGGCGTGCCTTGTGTAGTGATTACATTTCGATAGATATATTGAAAGTTTTGTCTATGAGGAAAAGCGGTATAGGCTATTCGATTATTAGCAAATTAAGATATTATTAATCCATTAGTATCTTCATTACTTGTAAAACGGTAGTGACAATATGGCCTCGTGCCAAAAACAGGGTTAATAGTAGAAAATCTTTGTCTCCCAAAAGTATCAACACGTTCAAGTCGCTGAACTTCCATAGGTCCGAAGCTCTTATTAAGGATTAATATAATATATTAATATTGGCGTAGTCACGGACAGCATTACGATGATATTATTGCCTACTAATTATACGATCGCCAGATATTATTTGGGACTGTCTTCTTATCTGATTTTATTACTGTCCGCGCCTACGTTCATGGTGGAATTAAATCGGTATGGTAAAATATATGTACATATGTAGGGATTTATTTACTTTTCTGAGCGTGGAAATAAAGGAAGAACACATATATAGCTATTTATCTTAGGAATGAATTTATTTAGAAAAACATTTGAGTGATAAATCAGGAACTTATAGCTTTATTTGTTTTGGAATGTAACAAGCCATTTTAGTAATTATGTAGATACACACAGCTCAATTAAGTTCTTACCCCTCCAAAAGACATGTGCGTTCAAATCCGTGATAGGTGATTCATGTATTGTTTTAGTGAATAAATAAGTTTAAGTTAGTATTTTTATAGTAGTGAATATTGTTTTAAAATAAGGTAATAGGTAAATAGGGTTAAAATTTACTAACAGTTATTTAATGTTTATACAAGGTGTTGCTTTGCATCCTCGTCAAATTCAAGGAGGTAACTATGCTAATGATTCTCGACCCGAATCAATAATAAAATGGGTAGGTAATTTTTACAAGCCCTATAACTGCGCTTTCACACACACAAAAAAACGCAGACGTTTATTCGATAAACGGGTGATTCTCCTCTTTTGAAAAGTCCTCTTAAATAGTGTCAAATTAAAACAACAAAAAAAGCAGCGTTTATTATTATTGACCGGGTACCGTAATTTATATTGATTATTTTGATGAGGATGCAAAACAACACTTTGTACATACCGGAGGTTTCAACACCGCTTGCCGTGCATAAGACTGGAGGTTCAAATCCGAGGCGATGTGTTTTTTTAACATGCATTCGTTTTTTTTTATATAAAGTATTTTTCTATTTTGTTTTAGTAATATTTATAAAGAATTTAAAAATCAAGTCTTTTATAAATGATTATTAAAGTATACCAGTACTTTAATAATCATCTTATAATATTCGTTATTGCTAATATTTAACAAAACTTTGATTTTATTATTCTACAAAGATTTAGATTTAACGATTTGATAGTTGTAAACGTATGAGCATGACGATAATCGGTGATGCGACGGTTCGAATCCAAGTCGAAACATTAAACTCTTTTTGAAGTATTCCTTAGATTATTCGTAAGTTTCGTAAAGTATTCAATGTTATAGCAAGAATTCAATGTTGACGGATTAGCACATACTTAAGCTGTGTGTACATCTAATTATAACATATTAGCATTTGCCCGCGTGGAGATCGGAAATCATCCCAAAAGAACGTACTACCGCAATAACTGTCTTATGTTCTAACCAAGGTCATGGTCTACCTATGTGCCCATCGAAATCCGTTCAGCCGTTAAGGCATGAAAAGGTAGACAGAAAGAGTTTTTTTCTCGTTTCAAATATTTTTAATGATGGGACTTCAACCTAATGTTGTGGTCTTTTAGACCCGTCTTTCTGTTTTGTCATTTGATTGGTTTTTGTTATACGAAGAATGATATGGAGTGGATTGTAGCAATCAACAGGGTCAAGTGCTGATTACTTTGAAATCTAGGCTTCGAAGAGAGAAAGTTGTGGTCGTGATTGCAGCTGACGCCATTAATCCACCATAAGCGGTATTCTTTTTCATACATCGTGTAAAAACTTTACGCAGTGCGTACATTAAGCGCTCAAGTCTTTGAGAAATAAAATAAGTGTCCATAGCTTGTATCCGTTGGTTCTTTTCACCGCCAATATTCACCCAGTCACTAAGCTAGTGAATAAACACACGTACTACGACGTGCAAAAAGACCACAATTCAATTCATTAAGGAAAACAATGTTTCGTATGTCGTGACATCGTGTGTCGCCGAGTTCATGATTGTCAGCTGTCGACACACAAACTCCAGCACGACAAGTACCCACGTACAATCAAGAGCAAAAATATGTTATATAGCGGATGCACCGAAACTCCCTACGCGCAAAGGCCGAGGTATTCCGGCTGTACGATACTCGCCAGATAATTAAACAGCGTGTATCCGAACGCGCCCATAGACAGATTTAGTCTATGGTCGCTCCGACCAATAGTAGCCCAAGGTCAGCGCAAGGGCACCGCGTGATTGGCGAGACATAGATTTGGTCTATGGTCGCTCCGACCAATGGGAACCAATAGGGTAGATATAAGTTAGTTGTAAGGGGATTGTAATTTTAAAAGGCAATGGCGCGACATGTTACGAGAATTAATTAAAGTTTTTACCGTGTAACGAAGCTCTTTAATTGAACCTGACCCACCCCGACTACATTTTGGCGCTCAACGTGTGTTTTGTGATATTAAAAACAAGGGGTCGGTGTCTTTGTGCGCGGATCAAACTTTTTCTCGCCGCGGGTTTCAAGAAGTTTTATGAATCTCGTACGACGACCGACACAACAATCGACAGGGACTGCCGTTGTTAGCTGTTTTGCGTTTAGCTTCATTTATTTTGCTGGCTGACAGAGCCACGAACCGTAGGTTCCAATTTTTCACCTACGTGTTTGCAAAATGCCGCGAAAACGCAAGTCGTTGCAAGCAAGCGACGAGTCAATTCCTGAAGAATCAGAGCAATCAGGCAATGTAACGATGACTCAAGAAGCACTATCTACGTTGCTTACTACTCTCCAACAGTCGCAAGCCGAATTTTGCAATCAACTCTTACGTGAAGTACGTTCATCGACGCCACACGTGTCGAGCGATGCAAGTACATGTGCCGTCAACGCCGCAATGGGCGTCATGAGGTCTGCTACAGCAAATTTCTCGAAGTGCACATCAAAGTTCAGCGGCAATTCAGAAGAATCCGTGGAAAACTTCATAGATGCAATAGAAGTTTATAAATCGTGCCTAAATATAAGCGACGCCAACGCGCTCTTAGGCATGTCTATGCTGCTGACTTCATCGGCGGGAACATGGTGGCAAGGTGTCAAAGGAACAACGAAAACGTGGGATGAAGCCATAACAAGGTTACGAAGTGCCTACGGCGATCGTCGTCCACCGTTTCGTATTTACGTCGAGTTATTCTCCTTAATACAAGGTAAAGAAAATACGGACTTGTTCATTGCAAAGGTCCGAGCCTTGTTAGCCAAGTTACCACAGGAAGACCTATGCGAACGGGTCGAGTTGGATATGGCATTTGGGTTATTAGATCGCCGCATTCGAAAACGTATCGACAGAGCTGAAGTTTCGACGTTCGACGAGTTGCTAAAGAAAGCACGAGCCGTAGAAGACTCACTGAATGAGTCACGAGCTCAGAGACCGTCATCAGGCCACGAAGAATGCTCTCGCGCTGCGAACGTCACCGCCGCCGAGCCTCCGCGAGCCACCACGTCGAATTATTCTTCCCGCTCTTCCACTGCAGCCGTCGGTAGCCGCACGGGCGACTCAACGACGAAGAAAGCAGGGAATACGAAGTCGTTCTGTGTTTACTGTAAACGTAACGGTCACACAAAAGAAAAGTGTGAAAAATTAGCAAACAGTGACAAAAATAACTCCAAAAGTGAAGACTCAAAAGACATTAAATGTTACGGGTGTGGTGCCGCGAATGTAATAAAATCAAAGTGCGCGAAGTGTAACGGTAACACTGGGAAAAATAGTGAACATCCCGCGTTCTATTCCCTTACGTCGACACGTGATCATCGTACACCCACCGGCCGCATCAAATCGAGTCGCTCGCGCCCTGGGCGCAGCGACGAACGCACCGAGACCAGCGCGCTGCCACCGCAAACGCCTACCCCGCCACTGCGAGGTAGCGTGATGTTTGCTGGCAAAGCAAACGCTCCTTCGTGCGCCGAGTCGTCTTCTCGTAAAGTTGGAGGTAACCCCGCGTATGTCACAGGGGGTTCTATTAATAATACCAGTGTTTATAATTTAACAACTGATAACGATAACATCACTATGGATACTTACTATTCTGATAATAGTGTTCCTTATAGTAAATGTTTACACGATCAAGTTACTTGTAATTGTAACTCACAGAGTTATTTTAATGATCATTTTGGTTCACAAACGATGTCTTGTGTTAATAACGATGTTAATGTTATGTCTGTGCCTTTAAATGATAGTTTAGAAAGTTATTTCTGTGTTGATAACAGTGTATGTATATCTACGATTCCAAATAGTGATTTTGGAAATTGTTATTGTTCTGTAAATAAGGAAAATGTTTGTTTATGTACTAAAACTGAAATGTGTGTTTGTACTAAAACTACGATGTGTGTCTGCGCCACTTGCGACCAGGGGGAGTTCGCGTCGCCGTTAAAGTCTAATGATGATAATAGTAATTTACGGTCGGTAGTGTTCAAGGGTTGTCAATCTTTATCTGGTAATTCCGACGGCTCAAAATTTTTTGCTCGCGATTTTATGCCTATTCCCAGACCTCTATATGATTTTAAGCCATTTAATAACAATACCAACGACTCTCAACATATTTCCGAAATTGCAAGTGGTGGTCAACATTTTTTCGAAAATGTTAGCGATTGTCAACAATTGTGCGGAATTACCAGTGGTTCGCAACATTTTTCCGGTAATCGTAACGATGTTCAATCTTTTTGTCGGCCCGTGCTAAAGGTTAGTATTTTAGGTGAAAAAGGTACCGCGATGGTAGATTCGGCAGCTAAATGCTGTGTAGCTGGCCATACGCTATACGCTCTCCTAAAGGCCAAAGATCATCCTATGTCCTCGCGCATGGAAAATGTAAAACTAGCAGATGGTAAAAGTAGGTTATTGAATGTACTTACTACCGAGGTAAATGTAACTCTTGAAGGTAGAACCAGGCTCGTCAGTTTTTTAATTTTTCCGGATGCGGACAGTAACGAAAGTCTTTTAGGTATAGATATTTTGATAAATTTCAATGTTAGTGTTGACTTCGGTAATGCAAAATGGCATTTTGCAGAGCAGTTCAGTCTTCTTTTTGAAAAACCAGCACACCACGTTGAGAGTGTGCCTATAAGTAGTGTACTTAGGGACGAGGAAGCGTCTCAGCTTAGCGACGAACAGCGCGAGGTTCTTGCTAAATTCCTGTCTGAAAATCAAGACGTTTTTGAATTAAGAGGCGAACCAACTACGTTTGCAGAGCACGTCATTGATACCGGTGACCACGCTCCTATCGCGGTCCCTCCGTATCGGTTAACTCCGGCTAAAAAAGAGGTTATGCATTTAGAGATAGAAAAGATGTTAGCTGATGATATAATAGAAGAGTGCGAATCAGCATGGGGTTCACCTGCTTTGTTAGTGCCTAAGAAGAATGGTCAAGTTCGTTTTTGCGTAGATTATCGAAAGCTTAACGCAATAACGAAAACCGATGTATACCCGATGCCGCTTATAGACGAATTAGTGCAGTCTACCAAGCGCAATTGCATCATGAGTACCTTAGATATGCGAAGTGGATTTTGGAACGTGTCTGTCCGCGAATGTGACAGAGACAAAACGGCCTTTTTAACACCTTTCGGTACGTACCGCTTCAAAAGGATGCCGTTTGGTCTCAAGAACGCTCCGTCCACCTTTCAACGTCTCATTGATAAGCTGCGCACAGGCGCCTCACTTAAGAATGTGACACTGTTAGCTTATCAGGACGATTTACTCTTAATATCAGAGGGTTTCGATCAGCACGTGAATGATTTACGTGCAGTTTTTGAGAGGTTGCGCATGTTCAACCTACGCGCCAATCGTGAAAAGTGTGTTTTCGCACGCCAAGAGGTGAAATATTTGGGTCATGTCATAACTCAGGACGGGGTTTCGCCTGATCATGACAAAGTTCGCGCAGTGGCGGACATGAAGGCACCAAGTACTCTACGACATCTCAAAACGTTTCTTCAGACCTGTTCGTGGTTCAGAAAGTTCATTTTGAACTTTTCAGAAGTTGCTGAACCTTTAACACGTCTTTTGAAAAAGAATCAGACTTGGGTATGGGCTTCTGAGCAAAATCAGGCGTTTCAAGAGCTAAAAAAACGGTTAACGTCTGCGCCCATACTTGTCCAAGCTGATTACTCCAAACCATTTGTCTTGCGTACAGATGCTAGTAGTTACGCTCTCGGTGCAGTACTGCTGCAAGGTGAGGGAAAGGACGAAAGGCCTATTGAGTATGCAAGCCGCCTTTTAAACCCAGCCGAGCGTAATTACAGCACTACCGAGAGGGAAGCTCTTGCAGTAGTGTGGTCAGTTGATCGGTTTAGAGGTTACATTGAGGGTCAACAAGTTATTATAGGTAGTGACCATCAACCTCTGAAATGGTTGTTGACTTTGAAGTCGCCGTCTGGTAGACTAGTTCGGTGGGCACTGAAGTTACAGGAGTTCAATATTCAGTTTGAATACACTCCAGGCAGAGCCAATGTGGTCGCCGATACGTTAAGTCGTCCTACCTGCGAAGAAGACAGTAAAGGTCAGTGTGGTATTTGTTCAGTCATTGTTGACTTACCCACTACAAGTCCCGCTGATCTGCGACCTGCTCAATTAGATGACCCGGAACTAAAAAAGATCATCACTGGTCTTGAAAGTAATGACGCAATAGAAGAAAAACGCTGGTCCGAACGAGGATACTTTATACAGCAAGGAGTTCTTTATAGGTACAACCCTGACGTCGATGTTGAGGAACCACAGCTTGTACTTCCTGTGAGTTTACGACTCGACATTTTGAAGGAATGCCATGACACTCCTATTGCTGGACATCAAGGTATTGATAGGACTTTATACAAGCTTTCACAGCGGTTTTTCTTCCCTGGAATGAGACGGTATGTCGCCGATTTTATCAAGTCTTGCGTGACGTGCCAGCGCTACAAGTCATCAAACTTGAAGCCTTCAGGCCTTTTACAGACCCCAGTTTTACAACAAAGGGGAGAGGTCTTGGCGATCGACTTGTTTGGCCCGCTCCCTCCTGGAGAAAAGGGGGAGAAATACATTTTATTAATCGAGGACACAGCTACTCGTTGGGTCGAGCTTTTTGCTCTTGTTCATGCCACCTCAGAAGCTTGTGCTCGTACACTAATAGAGGAGTACTTCCTCAGGTATGGCCTGCCGCGTCGTATTGTCTCGGACAATGGAGTGCAATTTGTCTCATCTGTTATGCAACAGTGCATGTTTATTTTGGGGATTAAACAGGATTTGTTACCTTTATATCATCCGGAGGCAAACCCGGCCGAACGAAAGAACAGAGACCTTAAGGTACAGCTGGCACAATTGGTCGACACTGAACATTCTTCTTGGCCTAACTATTTACCATCGGTTCGTTTTTCAATGAACTCGGCTTTGTGTCATACAACAGGTGTTTCGCCAGCTTTTCTCACCTTCGCTAGAGATCTCCGTTCACCCGTGGACGTTCATTTTGACATAAGGGCCGTCTTGCAGAAGGATAATTTTGTTCCTCAGATCACACCTTACTTAAAGAAGTTCTTAGACTCTTTAGTTTCTATTAGGGATAAGGTAGAGAAAGAACAGGACAGACGTAAAGACTATGCGGACAAGGGTCGTAAACCTGAAGAATTCGAAATCGGTGATCAGGTTTTGGTAAAGTCACACGTATTGAGTAATGCTGCTAAAGGATTGTCGGCTAAGTTTGTCCCAAAAAGGGATGGTCCTTACAAGATCGTTAAAAAAGCTAGTCCCACCAGTTACTTAGTTTGTGAACTTAATGCTCCTTACAACGTCTTAGGTAGGTTCCACGCGTCCCAACTCACGCGATTGGTTAGTAGAAATGACGCGCCTCCTCTTCCGATTATGCCAAAGCGTAACCGAGGTCGGCCTCGTCATATTCAGCCTGTTTCTGACGTTCCTGAGCGGGTTCCTGAGCGAGGACACTTTCATGAACCCGAGGGGGAGTGTATAGCGGATGCACCGAAACTCCCTACGCGCAAAGGCCGAGGTATTCCGGCTGTACGATACTCGCCAGATAATTAAACAGCGTGTATCCGAACGCGCCCATAGACAGATTTAGTCTATGGTCGCTCCGACCAATAGTAGCCCAAGGTCAGCGCAAGGGCACCGCGTGATTGGCGAGACATAGATTTGGTCTATGGTCGCTCCGACCAATGGGAACCAATAGGGTAGATATAAGTTAGTTGTAAGGGGATTGTAATTTTAAAAGGCAATGGCGCGACATGTTACGAGAATTAATTAAAGTTTTTACCGTGTAACGAAGCTCTTTAATTGAACCTGACCCACCCCGACTACAGTTAACAGTTTGCAAAATTCAAAAGAGTGCTTTTTAAATCTTTAAAATGATACCATGTGTGACCGACGATACTGTCTTTTAATATCCACTAAAAGTTAAGAAGAAATTTGTTTTTGGAGGTCTAATAGATTTCACCTTAAATTAGAAAAAAATACGTAAAACTCTTATATTTCTTCGGCTTACACCATCAATGTATCTTTTATAGACATAATTTGTCAACTGTTCGTGTAGATGGGTATAGTAGGAACATATTTATTTTGCCATTGACTGTACATATGTGTGTGTTCCATAAGTATGAAACAACTGTATTTCACCGACGAAGTAATTGAAAAGCGTTTTATTACAACCCAACTAAATGATGTTGTTCATAAAGTATGCACTTTGTGCTACTGACTGTTAATTGTGACTGCTCGACACTCCACTTATGAATGCTATATAAATGGAGACCCTGTATTTACGGTTCGGAAAATGAGGTTTCAGAGAAATTTATATGAATCAAAATGTTAATTACGTTCGTACATCGACTGATTTGCTGTAAAATCAGCTGTATCATCGGCAAGGATTAATCATTTCTATCTCAATTTATTCAAACCGACATAATATTTGAATCGTAGTTTTCATCTACTTAGCATTGAAAACCCTGTCAACATTCAAAACCGTTTACAGGTCTCTGAATATATTTAGACGACCCTATTGGACTCTTTTATCTCTGTATATTTTTCGAATTTGCTAGTGTTTGCGTACATAACGAGATACAGAGAGCACATACAGGTGGCAATCGGTTTTAAAGCGATTCGTACTTCTACAACTAGTTTCGACAGGATTGACTTATGCTTTCCACACGCTCATGTCTGCCTAGACACGCGTTATTATCAATAGGATGTTACTTTGACTGGACCTCCAACTTCAGCATTTCATAAAAGTAGGTAGGCGTACTCGTTAACACATGTAGTTCGATATTGTTCTGAATTTACTCACAACCACTCTTGAGATTCTGATTGAATTAAAATTGTTTTTGTTTTGATATAGGCGCCTCGCATAACGCCCCAAAGCGCAATGTTTGAGAGGTTTCAAGTCGATGCTACAAGAACTCGTATAATTCTATCGCGTTTGTCGGTCGCAAGGCTTCAATTTGTCTGTGATTATATTTCGTAACAGTGTCTTTGAGATGCTGTGTTTACATAAGCATAATATCACAACTGTAATCTCTGAAGGGTATGGCTTATCTGTAGTAAACCCAAGTTTAGCCAGTTATGTTAAAATTCCATGGTGGCGAGCCTATTGCCATCAACTGGCTCCTATCCAGACTCCGGGCTGCAACAAAATAAAACCCATAACACTTTGCCCCCCCTGGGACACGAACCCAAGGCAAACCGAGACCTCATGGTCAAGATTAACGCTTGCGACGTCTAGACCAACAAGGTTTGTTGAGCTATTTTGTACTCTCTCGCATTATAGCGGCTAACAATAGTCGGTTGTTCTTAATTATTGAGAGTTTTTTAAAGTTCATTCAAGGATGTATACCTACCAGTCCTGGATTTGTCAATAAGCCGTATAGGCCGCGGCCTAGGGGCGGCAGCGACCTAGGGGCGGCAGATTTCAGAGGATAAAAATCAAACAAGTTCACTGGTTTTCTCATGGTTTTTTGTACTAATACGTTAAATCCCTATAGAAACTCATTCCTATCGAAAATTATCAATCCTAGGTACCTACTGTTATAGTACCTCTTTTATCTATATTACTGCCTGAGTGATGGTTGAGAGTGGCGGGCGGCAGTGGCTCAACGTAACCACTAACCACCTCCGCTTCCCGCCCGCAGAGACGCCTGCGCCGCCAAAGTACAAAGCAGCAGTCAAAGAGTATTTTAATAATATTAAGGGAGAAGAGAGCCCTCTCGTGCCATTTCGAAGCATACTGATTCTATCTGGATTTCTTAACGAGAACTCAAGGTCTATAGGTAGATAGGTACCTATGTATGCATGTATACCTTCTTACTTATATAGGTTTACTTAATTATATGATACCTACATTTATAAATTACCATTAAAATTTAATAATTGCAGGAGCTATTATAGATATTTTAAGGATCGTGTTTTACAAAGTTAATGAGTCATAATTACAGATATTCGCAAATTGCATTGTGATCAACATACTCGTACGATGTGAAAATATTAATAACCGGGTAGTAATCCCGGGTAGTAATAAAACTCCACCTCTGAAGTAAATGAAACACAAACAAGCGCACCATTATTTGATGTTGCCAGAATATATATATAGTATATGTTAGGAATACAATAAGAATTTCAGCTTTGAAATATAAAAATGTGATAACTTTTGTTGAAAAATTTAACAATTAATCTCTGGAAAAAACTGTTAATTAAATTAGAGAACTAAATTAGTTCATTTTCTTTTTTGCATTCTTCAAAGTTTAGGTAAGCATTATGCCTTCTCTGTATTTCAGCCCTTAATCTATCAAGGATAACCAAAAAGGTGTTCACTCTGAAATAATCTTTGGAGCCGGAGGGTATTTCAGGATCTTCACTCGATTCGATTTTCACAGCCACATTTCCTCTAACAAAACTGCAGAGTGTGCAGTGAAGCCTGGATCAAACTCACTACTCAGTCTCTCAACGTTTTTGAGGAATCAATCTCTGTCTAATGTTTACCCTAATATTAATATTGGATATAGCTCTCCGCATCGCACTTTCCACTCCGGCTACAAATTGTTCTGGGCAAAGGAGTTTTTCCTGTTTAAAGCTCGTGAAAAATTATCAAAGGTCTTCATTGTCTCAAGAAAAAATTAATTCTTTAGCTCTTCTCTACATAGAAGCAGAGCTAATGAACACCATAAACTATAATGATATTATAGATGATTTTGCTATTAAAAAGTCCCGTAAAAATTTATAATTCTTGTTTCTTTTTTACGTTCTTTCTTAATGACTAATTCATTCGTTTATTTAACTTTAGTGCCTTCCTTACTACAAATGGTAAATTATTATTTTAGAAAGGTACATGGGGGGGCGGCGGAAATAAAGTGGCCTACACTCATAAAAAATATAAATTCGGCACTGATACCTACCAATATCTTAGGTACTTATTTTACATGGAAAGCTCTCTTGTTAGTATCGAATTATGAGAACTATAAGCCAACAACAAATAAACTATTATACTATACTTACTTTATTCTCTTGGCCGCAGAAGCTTTACAATCGAAGGAAAAATCGTTCTAAGTATTTCTTTGGATAGTCTCAATATTTTCGTCTGAGGTTTTATTTTACGTTTTATTTTAAAACTGCTTTTATGGTGATATTATAAAATACAGGTTCGATCAGTATTCTGAGAAGAGGGCAAGCCAAGCATGTCACGATTGTTTTAGAAGTAAGCATTCCCATATTGTGAGCCGATGTTCTTTAAGCAGCCGCAAATTCTAGGTAAATTGATAAAATGCTAAAACAAAGACGATTCCCTGGAATACCACATAAAATACGTCGAAAGTTCCACTTACGTATGATCTTTCACCGTCTTTCCTAGAATATGTCGCACCTAGCGATATATACTAGGTACTGCGCAACAATGTGATGAAATGACGTGTGTCCTACATAAAGGATAAGTAAAAAGAAATTTCTAGGAATAGAAATTGCAAAGATGTAGAGAAGCTGTATAGAGGTGCTGATAACCTTTAGTTGAATTGATGGAATTCGCCCCTAACTTAATCCATACTTTAATAATATACAGAGGTAAAGTTTGTAAGTGGATGTAGGAGATAAGCTCTGAAACTACTCATCCGATTTCGAAAATTCTTTCACTGATGGAAAGCTACACTATTACCGAGTGCTATAAATATGTCTAGTCTAGTATGGTATGTGAGATCGCGGGCAGAAGCTTGTCATTTATAAATCAATAATTACCGTTAAATCACATAACAGTCTTTATCACAAAATCCGTGGAACAAATATGTAGACTTACCAACTTACATGTTGCGAGTATAATGTAACCCATAATAATGCTCATAAGCTTTGTATCGAATCAGTTATTCTTGTGTGTGGCTTCAGGCGGTATTACCGAAAACATTGTAACGTATTCTTTGCGTATTGCCGTACGCTTTGGGGAACAAACGACATACGGGAAAGTTAAGTTCCTAACTGTATGATCCATATAAGTGTATTTTTGTAGTTAATATCCCTCCGATCGATCTCAATGGAGACCAGCCATGTGCGCAGTAGATGTTATAGTCGGAGCTGAGATCCCATCGAAAAACGTAGTAAGGATCTCTCATATTTTGATGGGGTGGCATTCCCACACGACCGGGAAAGATCAGGCGCAGGATCAACGGCTCTTTGTGTGCAACTTCCTGACTAGAGCTGATAGTAAGAATTTCTGTACGGGAAATTCCAACAGCATTTATTCCGGCCGGGGAATTGAACCCGTTTAGCAATTGATAAGGATAATTTCATTTGTAGATAAGAATAAATATACATAGTGACCTGTGGTTGCTGACCACTCCCATAAGCAGTGTGAGTCACATTACCTATAGAATAGAATAGAATAGAATAGAATAGAATAGAATAGAATATACTTTATTGTACACCAAAATTGATACAGAACGGTTTACAAAATTGTTAATTTTATGGTTACAATGGCGGTCTTATCGCTGATAGCGATCTCTTCCAGACAACCTTTGGATGGACTGTACGAACATGAAATAGAAAAAGGGGGGGTAGTCAGTGGTGTACTGCAATTAATATACAAAGGACATCAACCACTTTGTATGGCGATTGGGCTTGAACATGAACATTAATATATTGCACTATTATTGATTTTATTGAGTGGCTTACAGTAGAAAGAAAACATATATATAAGAAGTTTTGTATCAAATTGGTTAAATAATATAAATAAGTCCATGTTCACGCGCAAGTCTTTGTCGGGTTCATTATGCGGAGAAATGCTAGGGTTCACGTTTGAAGCGGGTACTGAGTCCGAGAGTGAGCCGGGGCCATCGTTTGGAAAATCATCAGAATCCATTTTGAACAGCACAAGTCGTCAAAAATAGCTAAAGTCGAAATAATATTCACAATACGATACGAAAAAGAGCGCAAACGCAAAGCGATAAGCGAATGACATTTTGACATTGACAATTTGACAATCGGGTCTTGGTCAGTGTTGCCAGTTCTCTGCACTGTCAGTCGAACACTCGATTTGAAATCGATTCCATCGTGTTGTGCTGTTTTGTTTTGCGTTATGCTTTTGGTTATGGACCACGCCGCATTACAATAAGAATCTTCAAGAAAAGCAGGTGTTAATAATACCCGCTACCACGACGAACAAAACCCAAACGAACGAAGACGAATAACCAATTACGAACGATTCTTACTATTTTTCCCCGATATAGGCTAAACGACTTTCAACGTTTGTTCTACGTTGCACGCTATAATCATGGCGGTAAGTCTCCTCTTTGAACAGTGCTAATCAGTAAAAGTCTGACACGCCCTTTTGCTCCACCCTAGAGCGGAAGAAATATATGGATGATTTTACCACCTCAAAAAAAAGTGTTGTTCTACGTAAAGTATATATTTTTATTCATGTAAGGTTAAGATGATGATGGTGATGCTGGTGATGAACCCTCCAACGACCAGAGCAAAGCTTGGTCTTCCAGGAAAACATTTGAATTTTTCGAAGCTCTCGAATCGAAACATCAAAAATATCGATATTATTTTTTCCGTGTTTTTATTCTTTAGGCAACTCTAACTCAACGCACCCCGCACGCCACTGTCACCATACAAATACAAATCAATTAAAAATCTTTTTTATTCGTTTTTAATGTTATTTATATTGACACTCCCGAATAGGGACCAATATTCAGTAAATATTATTACTAAATTATTTATGAATTCCTTCTTTTCCAATACGGTTGTTCACGGTTAGCCCATTTTGGTTGATGTCCTTTAATATAATACAAGTTATTTACTACTTATCATGTAATATAAATACAATGCATATAAATACATATATATATATATATATATAAATATTAAATAAATATTTTGTTTTATAAAATAAAAATAAAAAAAATAAATATTACAGAGAAAAAAAATGATTTTCAACTAAGCTTTTAAAAGCAACGAGTGACTGAGCTTGTCTTACTGACACCGGCAATTCATTCCATAAACGGACAGCCTGGACCGTGAATGACTGGTCATAAAATTTGGTGGGTCTCAAATTCTCCGATGATCTCAAATTTCTAACATGGGTGTTAGGGACCTAACTAAGGACTTTACTCAAAGGCAGTGGACTGTAATTTATAAGAGTATATTATTCCAAAATAGGTAAGTACAATAAAATGCTGTTGATAAACTAAGGATTGTGCGCGCGCGTCGTCTTTGGAGATCAGTAGTGAAGTGAGCCAGTGGCCCGCGTCCCGCACGTCGCACGCCGCACCTCTCGCCACCACCCGTCGTCGCCCACTGTCGCCGACAGCAGCCGAAGATTGCCGAGCGGTCGGTGGCGCCCGAACATCCTCCCCGGGTTGAAGCATTCAAGTGAGAGGAAGTGGGCAGACGTTGTTGTAAGCCCGCACCACCGTTCCTCTCTTCGTCTTCAACTCCACTACCCGTGTGGTCCCGTCGCTGCCAGGGAAGACCTTGATGACACGCCCCAGTGGCCACACCAAGGGCGGTTGGCCTTTCTCTTTGATGAGAACCAGGGCTCCCATTGAAAGCTGGCCTGTTGACGCTGTCCATTTAGTTTTTTGCTGGAGCAGAGAAACATATTCTAATTGAAAACGATTCCAAAAATGTTGTTTTATGTGCTCCACTCTTTGGTAGCGCTCCAGTCGCCCGATGTTGTGATCAGTAACCTGTGGATGCGGAACAGATATTAGTGGTCGCCCAATTATAAAGTGTCCAGGAGTGAGTACGGAAAAATCTAGAGGATCAGTGGAAAGAGGGGTAAGAGGACGGGAATTTAAGACGGCCTCTATTTGAGTCAAACACGTGACCATCTCCTCGTATGTGAAGTGTGTTAACCCTAAAAGTCTCTTTAGATGATGTTTGGTGGATTTGACGGCGGCTTCAGCAATGCCGTTGAAGTGGGGGGAGTATGGAGGCGCAAAAGAAAATTTGATGCCTTGTTGAGCAACTTCAGACACGAGATTCGAGTCTTGTAAAAACTTACGCAGCTCATTGCAAGTACCTACAAAGTTTGTCCCATTATCGGACAAGATGCTTTCGGGTTTGCCACGACGAGCCACGAATCGGTTCAAAGCAGCCATGTAGGCTTCTTTTGTGAGGTCTGTAACAAGCTCGATGTGAACAGCCTTAATGGCAAGGCAAACAAAAATACACAGGTACGCCTTTATAAGCCTACAGCCTCGCCCTTTGCGATCAGCTATCAGTACTGGCCCAGCATAATCCACACTACAATTTAAAAATGGGTGTTCTAAATGTGTCCTTGAAGAGGGCAATTGACCCATTGTAGGTTGCACAGTTTGACACTTGTGTTTAAAACATTTGATGCATTTTTTAACAATACATTTAGAAAGATTCCTACCACCAAGAGGCCAATACATTTGACGTATATTTGCCAAGAGCAGCTGAGGGCCGGCGTGTAAGCAATCGAGATGATATTTATGAAATATTATTTTAGTTATATGGTGCTTACCACATAATAATACCGGGTGCTTGACATTATAATCATAAGGTGAGTTGTCAAGTCTTCCTCCTACGCGTATGAGACCATTCGAATCTGCAAAAGGACTCAAAGAAATAAGCCTATTTTTCCTTGGTAAGGATTTTCCTGATTCCAGTAAATGATACTCATTAGGAAACATATCTATTTGAGCGTGACGTAAAATAAAATTTGTAGAATTTGTAAGTTCTTCACAGGAAAGGGAACCACGAAATTTATTATGTTTATGTTTTAAATTGTAAATAAATCTTAGTATGTAAGCGACGACTCTCTGTAAGCGATTATAATTGGAATATTTGTGAATGAGTTTAATGAGTGAATGATTATTATTGTTATGTGACAAATGATTTACAGTTAAATTATTGCATGATTGATGATGGGACGAGTGATCGGAAAAGTGTGACGACACAACTTCAGGTAGATCTTGTTTCAAGTTTTCATTAGGCATCTTTGGCCAATCTGTTTCGTCATTTAACAAAAATTGAGGACCTGACCACCATATGGAACACTCGCTGATAAGGTCAGCCTTCAGCCCGCGAGAAACAAGATCCGCCGGATTTTCCTTCGACGGCACGTAGCTCCACGTGTGCCCTGTAGTGCATTCTTGTATTTCATTGATGCGATTTCGAACAAAGGGTTTTAATAAATTAGGTGTCATGGAAAGCCAACTCAACACTACTGTCGAATCGCACCAAAAATAACATTTACTAACGGGTTTGGTGAAGGAATTCCGTACATTAGCACACAGTCTTGCTCCTAATAAAGCCCCACATAACTCAAGTCTAGGAATGGTTGTTGGCTTGATTGGTGCAACACGATTTTTAGAGACCAACAGCTGTACTTTTACCAACCCATCCTTAGTACTAGACTTTATATAAATACATGCACCGTAGGCCTTTTCGGATGCATCTGTAAACACATGAATCTCATTTGTAGTTGAATTGTCACATGAAATCCACCGGGGTATTTTAAGAGTGTTTAAACATGGTAGACTGTTCACGAACAGTAACCAGGAGGTATGTATATTATCTGGTACTTGCTCGTCCCAGTCACACTTGGCCGTCCATAGACTTTGGATGATAATTTTAGCCTCGACAATGCAAGGACCTACCAGACCTAATGGGTCAAATATTTGACTAATCACAGATAAAATGTGGCGCTTTGTGATTGGTTTGTTATTATCGATCGATATTGAAAGCTCGAGAGAATCAGATTTACATAGCCAATACAGGCCTAACGTTTTAGATGACACGTTTCTATCTTCTGACAAGTTCAACCTATCAGAATTCTCTGAAACACCGGCTATTTCTGTTAAAATATTTAAACTATTAGATTGCCACTTTCTCAAATGAAAGTTAGCTGACGCTAAAATGGATGCAACTTCTTTACCCATCTGGACCACCTCGGAAACCGAGTCGCCACCACTGAGATAATCGTCGACGTAAAAATCCCGTTCAATAGACGTCTTTACAACGTCATTAGAGGCGGTTGTTGCTAGACTGACTAAGCTCTTAGTAGCTAAATATGGGGCAGAAGCTGTACCATAGGTAACAGTATTAAGACTGTACGTTTGAAGTGGTAGCTTTGGGTCAGCACGAAAGATAATTTGCTGTAATTGGCGTTGTGATGGTGTTACCTGAATGGCCCTATACATCTTCTCGATGTCACCAGAAATAACAAACTTATGCTGACGGAAACGCAGCAATATCGAGAATAAATCATCTTGAACAGTGGGCCCCACCATTTGAATGTCATTAAACGACACTCCAGAGGTAGTCACTGCCGATGCGTCAAAGACTACTCTGAGCTTAGTTGTGGTACTGGATTCTCGGATGACTCCATGATGTGGCAAAAAGTACTCAATTTGGTTACCTGAATGAGGTTTCCTTGATGAGTTATTCACACTCATGTGCCCCAAGCTCACGTACTCCTCGATGAACGCGACATATTTATCCTTAAAGGCAGGATCACGTTGGAAACGACGTTCCAAAGATAAAAATCGACGTTTAGCCATTTCATATGACTCACCTAACTCACTGGGATCATTTTTAAGAGGCATTGTAACTATGAATTGCCCATTTTGATCACGCACAGTGTTAACACGAAAACTTTCTTCGCAAGCTCGTTCTTCCTGTGACAAGGAATGCTCAGTAGAAACGGAATCGAGCTCCCAAAACCTATTTAGGCTGTTATGCAACTCGTTCATGGAGATATTACAAAAATGTGAATATATATTTTTGGATGGTTGTTTTGGAAGAGCCACAGAGCCTGATACTATCCATCCAAGCTTTGTCTCATGTAACTTGGGCTGATTTTTGCCTAAATTTATAGATGCACTACCTAAAATATTCCAAAATACTTCAGCACCAACTAGTATGTCAATCTCTGATGGAACATTGAATGACAGATCGGCCAGATTTAAATCTAACGGTATTGGAATGCTACTTATGTCGACAAAAGTAGATGGCAGTAATTTGGTTATTGTCGGTAATATAAAACAATTTATGTCTGTCTTATAACTGCCACTGCACGATTCAATAGTTAGGTTGCAAGACTGTACTTAATGTAGTGTGACTGTTTATACCTGTCACCGTGGAGCTCGCGCTACGTCGAGGAAGTCCTAGCCGATCGCATAGTTTCTGCGTAATAAAGTTTGCTGTACTACCATTATCAAGCAGGATCCTGGCTATGAGTAGACTGTTCTACATGTAAAAGGGTGTTATGTCTACCTTGACAATATTTACAACGAGCTAATCTACATCGTTTTGTCAAATGACCACTACGTAAACAGTTGAAACAAACTTTAAAATCCTTGACCTTTAGTATACGTTGTTCTACGTTTAATTTTCGGAACTCTTCACAAGTGTACAATAGATGATTTAGTTTGCACATGGGGCACTTTGCCTCATATCTTTGTTTTGTAATTTTATCGGTTTGATTGGCTGCTACTACCAATGATTTATGTTTGTCTCCCACTTGATTGCCATGAGTGTTAGTGCTATTTTCTACGTTAAATGTAGCCCTGTTATGTTCTATGGTTTCTAACAAATCAGCTTTCTTACTAATAAAAGAACAAAATTGTAAAACTTTTGGTTTTGTTGGTATGGTGTTACGATGAGCTTCCCATTCCCTGCTAGTGATAGGATCTAGTTTACTTGCCATATTATAAATAATCAATGTGTCCCAACTGTCTGTGGGCTCGCCCATTAAATTCAAGGCTCTAAGATTTTTATTGATGAGATCATTTAAACGACGTAAAGAAGAGGATGATTCTTGTGTAATACATTCTACACGATGCAAAGCTTTAAGATGAGTATCTACTAAAAGCCTACTATTATCAAAGCGGTCGCATAGTAACTTCCACGCCATTTGATAATTATCACCTTTGAAATCAATATTTTTAATTATTTCCAAAGCATCGCCTTTAAGCGACGCACGGAGGTAGTGGAACTTACTAATGGCATCTATGCAACTACTGTTATGGATTAGTGACAAATATGTATCTCTATACTCAAGCCAGTACTGATAACCACCATTAAAATTAGGCAAATCTATTTTAGGTAAGCGTATAAAGTTACGTTGTTGGAACGATTCACCTGAGTGTTTGTTCACCGAGCCTGTTACAGACCCGTAGTCACCGCTGTCATCGTTGGCAAGCAGACCGTTCACCTGCGCCACGAGTGCGTGGTAACGGTCCTCGAAATTAGCTCTCTCTGCATACGCCTCGTCGGGATCATCCGAAAGCACCTCGATGTCCATCTGTAAATTGTTAAATTCGTCGTATGTAGCTTCAAATTTTTTAAAACGGCTCTCCAACTCTAAGCGTTGAATATCGGAAATAACCTTGCAACTAGTAAGCACATTCATGTAATTGGTGAAATTTGTAAGCTTTGCCTTAATGGCACTTCGCTTTCTCAACAATACGTCTAAAGAAGCCATAACGTAATCCAGCAAGAAAATCAATAGGCAATATTAACACTAATTGATTATGCGTAGCAAAGTTTCGCAAAGTAGTTGGCAGTTAAGTTTAAAACTAAACACATAAAAAAGTGAATGAATAGCCGCGTGACCTTGATGAATGTCACCGGTCCATGACCGATCAGCTGTTGCGCACACAGTCGATCATGCACTTATATAACGGTACATAGCCTGATAGTTTAGCAGTGAGCAGGCGCGTAGGCGTAAGCAATGCACAAGAATAAAAGAGATAGTTATTGTTAACACGTATTGACTCAAATATGAACGTGAAAACGGAAAATAATTTGAATTTAACGGAATAAAAACACGAAATTTTTGTTTGAATAGGCAGAAAAAGGGATATAGAAGGAGAAAAATTGGAACAAACTCACACAATACCGAATCCTTATCCACAAGAAACCTGTACTGAAATTCTTCCAAGCGATGACTCGGCGTAAATCGTCCAATCCAGTCGATGTAATAAGCGCCGGCGTCGTTATCAAGACTTGGTGAAATGTAGTTTGTTCCTTGTCTTCCTTTGTTCTATCGACTTCGGTAGAAAAAAACCGTTGCTCCGGTGACGCAGCGAATTCAAGTTTTTCGAGTCCAAAGTTCACCAACGTCGTAATGCCAGTTGCCGCCGAAATTGGTTTCACCAAAACGCAACTTTATAGAGGCTCGAAGGACCATTTGTTAGGGACCTAACTAAGGACTTTACTCAAAGGCAGTGGACTGTAATTTATAAGCACAGAACATATATACTCTAAAGGAGAAGAATAACGACTCCGTATAAATTTTATGAGGAAAATTTTCCTAACCGACCAGCGCCATCTATTTTTCGCCCACGTAAACAAGACAGTAGAATCCAGGGCGGGAATTTCAAAGTACAGTGCATTTTACAGATTCTTTGTATTGCATTTTATGCACAAGTACAGTGCGTTTCTCGATAGTTTCCTTCAAGATGGCAATTGTTGACATCTGGACAAAATTTCCATCGAGAAACACAGTGTACTTGTGCATAAAATGCTGACATCAATATTTATGGCAGCAGTCTAGTAAAACAAACGTTAGCATTTGACTTCTTTATTTAGCATGATAATAATTATAATTTCTTAATATAAGCAAGTATGACTAATTTTACATGAATAGATATGTTTATTCATTTGGGACAAAAGGTGTTCACGAGCATTATTTGAGCCAAGCTTCGGAAACCGATGCAAAGTGATGCTGGGATCTTTAGAAGGTGAAGATCCACACATGGTACAGATTCTAGTGTTTTCTTTGTTCATTTTCATTTCAAGAGTCACTGTCTCAACTCCGAGTCTATATCACACAAATACACACTTAATTTCACCAAAACACAGACACGGAGGTGCAAGCTCGACTCACGTTAACAATGTATGTAGAATTAAATGGAACAGGTTTATTTTTACAAGATAAAATGCGCAAACGACGACAGGCAGACATTTTTCTTGTGACATCAAATGTCAACGTCAAAATTAAATATGGCGTGCGGACGTTAGTGTTGTCACATATTATACCCTTTTTGTTTTCTGTTTTAATCAATTAAATATGATATATTTCCTAACAAACATTTTCTGGCATCAGAATAATAGCAAAAGGTAATTTTAAGAATAGTTTACTTTAAAAATCAATTAATAAGCTCATTATTTTACAGAATATGAAATAGTATTTCTGGTGGCAACATTATGTAATTCATCTCTTTTACTCTGATGTTGTTGTCTCTTTCTTGTTTTCTAGCCCACCTACATCTTGTTCGTAGAACAAAGTTGGATCCCCCTGTTTATAAGAGTATATTATTCCAAAATAGGTAAGTACAATAAAATGCTGTTGATAAACTAAGGATTGTGCGCGCGCGTCGTCTTTGGAGATCAGTAGCGAAGTGAGCCAGTGGCCCGCGTCCCGCACGTCGCACGCCGCACCTCTCGCCACCACCCGTCGTCGCCCACTGTCGCCGACAGCAGCCGAAGATTGCCGAGCGGTCGGTGGCGCCCGAACAATGGGTGTCATGAATAAAATTAAAACGTTGTTTGAGATAAGCGGGCGTTCCGGGATTAATTACCTATGTCGGTATGTTCTATAGATTTAGTTCCCTACAACATATTTGGAACGTTATTCGGTCCAAGACGTTGATTTGGGATTGAAAGATAAACGTGGAGTTAAATGTTGTTAGGTATGAGCTAGTGATGTGCCTTCCCGGGAATATTCGACAACATTCCAAATTTCTACCTTGTTAAAGTTACTAGGAATTTTGAGAAGTCATTGATAGTTAATTCCTATAAATTCCAATTAAAGTAGCTTTTGTTAATTAATTCCTTTGTACAATTTTAAGGAAAATTCCAAAATCATGGGAACAATTTGGAATTTAAATTCCAATCCAATTTAAATAAATCAGTATGTTTCACTTACTGTGTTATTTGAAAGCTGCGCTGTATGTATCTACTAAATCATAAAATTAAAATAATAGCTCACAAAATCCCGGTAAAGCTCAGCTAAACGCCACGCGCCAGGCCGACGAAGAAGAATCTACGTATTCACTGAATCGCCCTAATTCCTTACAATATATCTTACTTCATTTGAATAGCCTCTCGCCTCATTACTCTTCTGAATTTAAAAGAAAAAATTACTAAAGAAAAGTCTATAACAAATCGTACAGACGTTGATAAGTCGATCTGTATGTAACGAACAAAATTCTATTAGAATGTTTAAAAAAATGTAAAATAATCACTCAGACATATAAGAGCAAAAAATTAACTTTCACTTACATGGAAACATGAAGGAAAAATGTTTTTTAACGTTTTTTTTTGTTTTTAATTTTATATTTGTAAGCAACGTTCTACAGTTCCCTTCTTATTCCGTTGGCGCATCTGAGTGAAGTGTAAACTTATTTTATAGTGTGAAATAGGTTATGATTGGGTGTTAACTTGTCACGTAGTACATGGTAAATAGAAGTTTGGCCCCACTCTAATCAAAACTTAGTCGTAGGTAGAGCGGCCTCTACAGAGTCCACACTTTAGACCAGAGCGCAAATAATCTATGCCTGTACTCGTATGATTCTATATGGACACCTAAGTAAATTCACGCTTTTCTTCACGTTCTACGCAGAAACCTCTGAACGTTTGCCTCGGTGTGAGGGAGACGTTCATTTCACAATCTTACGATCCATATACAAACCTTTTTCATCTAAACAAAACAAACGATAACATTAACATAGGTTTCTTTATTTAACACTTGAGCACAGAGTACAGAGGCCGACTTAGGCCTTTTCTACCAGTCAACCTTTGGGTAATGCAGAGACAAACAAAGTTGTAGGTGTTTATTCTACATATCATTTTAACTTGATACGAATAGCTGTATGTACGAATATGTACAGCAACGATTAATGAAATGTAAACAGCAAAATTCAAAAGCGATTTCCTCGTGAAACAACAGTTTCCACTTTGAGATAAGACGTGTTTCGTAATGGTATGGCTTCCATATTATGTATATGTATGAAAACGTTTATCAATACAGTAGGAGAAAATCGTTTTTGAATTTTGCTAAGTGTATACATTTCATTGCTCGTGACTGTACATAATGACTGTGTTTATAAAAAAAAACACTATCAGACAAAATAACTGGTACCAGGCGGTCCCCAATACACGTCGGTGCACAAACTGCCGGTCATGCTCCATTAGCAGAACTAACCCCTCTCCCCTAGTGATTTCCACAGCTTCCGCAAAACGCAACAACAGCTTTATTCTAACTTATTTCCTGTTACTTTGAGTTTTCCCTTCAGAAATCAATGTAAGAATGATAAAAACCATCGTAGGAGTCATAATTCGTCTACACAAGTACTTTTGTAGCAATAATGAGGACAGGAAGCAATTTTGAGTGCGACAGGAAGTGTTTGTTCTTTATCGTAGTCTCGATTCTGTTAGGGTCTTCTTTGATAAATTAAAGTTATACGGGGTGGAAGGAACATCGCCCGTAATTTGAAAAAAAAACAACAGCTCTTCCATACATTTCGACCGTGTAGATCACGTAGATATTGCACTTTTGTAGGAAACAGCTTTTTTTTTATTACTGATGTGGTAACTATTTGTACATCGATGACCCATACATCCTGTATAATAGTCGTTATAAAGTAAAGAATCGTTTGAAAAGATTTTCACTTGACTCGCGCCAAAACCACAATAACACGTGTACTTCATCTTCACGCGGAAACTTTTCGTAACATATCCATGATATTATCACACCTAGTGCAGCGGTACATTGTGCATTGAACATACCCTAGAACAGCCGAATAAAAAAACAAGATGACTGCCACTCGCGGGGTGTTGGGGTAAGAATATTTATAAACGTGTAATTGTCGATAGAAATGAGTATATAACATGCCCTTAAAGTATCGGTAACCGAAACCTATCGGTGAACCAAACACACTGTATAGTTTGCTAATACATAAGAAGGAGGAACATCTTGAAAACACTTTAAATTCTAGGCTAAATTTTATTCAATGGAAAACTTTCTCAGACTTTGCCTGACCTGAAAGGAATTCAGAATCTTCGAAAGTTTCTCACTATGTGAGTTGCATGTTTGCATACCAATTCCGGACACTTTGATTTAAGTTTAAGACTCATCACATTCTTAATATAATTCGAACCTACGAGAATGAGCTCGTTAAATGATTCAACTGGAATACCTCTTACTGAATTATAGCAAAATACTTAAAACGTTGGCTAACCGCCAGAATCTGGTAAAAATATTTTAGAACGGACATGTCAAAATTGTATGGAGTCGTCCATACATAAGTTATGCGTAATAAAACAATACAATAAAGTGTAGTTTAACACAAGGGATATCTGATTGTATGATAAGCTTATTAAAACACGGCAAAACCGGGTATTGGTAATTAATAAATGACCTGCATTGTATTGTATCGCGATTTGCAGAATCCATACTGTATTGTTCTCGATCTGGGACGTGTCTCCGCTTTCCGATATATTGCTTTGTAATTAGAAGCTATCCGAGTTGATATGAACAAATACGTGTATGTAATCGAGGATTTGCGGTATTAGCTTTGAGAATTAGTACGCAATCAGAGGGTGTTAGGCATCTCTGGAATGGGTCCCGCCTGATTCCAAATGCGCTTGTTTTTTGCTTTTCAGTCGGGTTTTTTAGTTTTTTATATTTACTTTTTTATTTCCAGCTTTCAGTTTAATTATTTGAAAGATTTCACAGACGATTAATTAACTTCTTGATTTTTTCACTTTTATGTGATTTGGTATTTGGAATAACAAACTTTAAATCATTATAAATCCTAAATGGGCATTCAAATGGGAAACTTACGATTATTTTCAAATACCTATTCAATGATATCCTACATAACATAGTTCGTCGACTTTCATTTTTTTATTTTTCACAATATGGCGTCTGGTTGTCGCCATATTACATATTGATTACTGCCATGTCTTGAGTGACACTCGTAAGATTAAGACAAATCGATTGACGTAAGAATCATCAAAATCGGTTCACGCGTTTGGTCGCTAGAGTGCCACAAAGGAACAAACATACATAGTCTGATAAACACATTACCCTCCTTGGTCTGGTAAAAAAACATGCTGGCTGATGGAGAAAACGAATTCAACTAAGGGAGAGAAAGAGAGGATTAGGAATAGAGATTTCAACATGGTTTATGTGAACATTTCGCCCATGTAAACGCAGAGTTACAAGATTGTTGCATGTTTACTTTCAATTAACCGTCAAACTTAGGCGCTCTTGAGTTTCGAGTCAAGTTTGATCCTACCCGTTGCACGAGTAACTCTTATTTAGTTACAAGTATCGTTTAGTTGGAAGGTAGAGTAGACAATTAGGAACGAGGGTAAATTAGGCAGGCACGGGCAACAGTAGAGGAAGAAGAATGATGATTATATAATATATAGTTTTTGCGTTTTAATATGGCAATAGTGGTCATTGACCTACTTAAATTTTTTGACGTTCTTATTTTAATATACGGCTTCATTCAGTAAAGGTTTTTAACGCCCTGAACCTCAACATTATATATCAATGAAAAACGATACGTACATTGTTTTGTTCGTGCAAAAAAAAAGGCCAATGACCGCTGTTGTTGTGCTAAAACGCAACAACTATGTATATAGTATATTATCCTCATTCTTCATCTTCTACTGTTGCCCGGACCTGCTTAATTTACCTTCGTTACCAATATTAAACCGCAAAAAATAGTAAAAACTATTCAAGCACAGGTGCAAATGTTTATTACATTTCCTTCTAAAACACACAGCCAAAGGAAAGCTCCAGTCCAGTCCATTACCATAATCCCGTACAAATATATGCGACGCACGCGGCGTTGCCCGTTGTTCGTCTTAATTATGAGCGCTCCTGTGACGGACGGCGGCGCTCCGTGAATACTGAATCAAATTATTCAAAAGCCGATCACCTGCCAGGATTATCTGTTGCTGCTTTTATTTGTGTTTGGATGAAAGACAATGGACTGTTGGCTTGGTTCGGGATTTTGGCGGTGATCTATTATGTAGGTTTGATAATTTTTTGGATAACATACCTGTACAAAAACTAATGTGTGAGTGAAGTTGTGTACCTTCATTTCCTAGTAATATTCTCAAGAAGAATAATAATAATTGATATTTACTAATCAACTTCATCATCTCGATTATGTGGGGTCGGCGCAGCCATGATATTTTTCCATACGTTTTGTTTTTTTTTTATCTTGAGGAAATATTGTATTTTGTTGTATTTTTTTGGACCTAAACAAAAGCGTTCCTATTTTTGGCAATCTAAATATAAAACCTTTTGCTTCTTTTTTGGCTGAAAATCTCAAAATAAATGACAGATACAATTAAACCTAAAAGAAACCATTTTTTTCTTTTTATTAAATGGCTAACCCAATTTAATTTTTTGCAATACAAGCCAGTTAATGTGGTGGTATTATGGAATACCTAAAATAATTATTCGAAGAGTAGTATTTTTTTAAGATCTAAATGAAAAGCTCGTCACTGAAAATTACTGAAGCCATTTTATGACCGATGAAAGATTTATTTTTTATTTTACAAAAATGTGCAAACACTTTTCTCTGCATATGGCCACCGTGTGGTCCGTTGATTAGATCGGTTTGAAGACGATGCTTAGGGAATTCATGTTTTTCTTTTTCACAGGAAAATCGAGTTTCAATGCTTCGCACAAAAAGAAATTCACAAGTTTACGTTAAACATCACCACATTTTCTATACAGGGTGTAAACTTTCAGCGGGGCAGTACGGGGAACTTTTTTTTGAGTTTTGGAAATCCTTGATGGTTGTCCTACGCCGTGGGGCCGGCGGAAAGGTCTGTCAGACTCCTATTGACTAAAACACACGGTGTTCCTCCTCATCACTTCTGGCTGGAGTGCGGGTACACAATTGTATTCTTCACAATCACCCCAGCTGTGACGGTTTGCTTACGGCAAACCCCGTCTCAGGTCTTTAGCGAGGACCAGCTCACTCCTCCGCTCTCGCTCTGTTATTCTATATGAGAGAGAATGTAACGCGACGCCAACTCGGGCCTATTTGCTTAGACGACAGACTTCGCCAAGTCCATCGCCAGCAGGCCATTTTATTTATTTATTTAACACTTCAAGCACAATGTACAGAGGCAGTCTTAATGCCATAGGCATTTACTACCAGTCAACCATTTCATGTGAATTGTCGGCCTGAAGACATCTCCCTCTCCCTTTCTGCTGCCTCTTTCGTTGCCATTACGTGTTCGGCGAAGGCAAGCTACTGCTAGCCATGCGCTCTCGTTTTCAACCATACATTTAAGTACAGCTGGAAGCGAGAGGTCGGCTCCTACTTCCGTTTTGTGTAAAATTTTCATACAAAATGTATGGGAAAAGTTTTTTTTGCAATTTCCGACTTTTTTAGTAACCCAACCTTGGTTGGTCCGATAGAAGTTTTTGATCAATATTAGAAACAGGATCGATTGGCATCAATTTTTTTTTTTGTTTAAAATGTTTCTGTTTTGGCTAACTGATTTTTTTTTGAAAATCTGTGAACGGGGATTATAATTTCACGAAATATTATAGATAGTTGTCTAAGACCATTTTCGCGTAGCTGTATCGGTTAAGGTAGTTCCCCTTACTGCCCAGCTGAAAGTTTCCACACATCATATTTCTACATAATTTGAGAGAAATCTCTGAATGCAATACAAAATCCAAGCAGGACCTACACGTTTATCTGTCCCCAATCTCTAGCATTTTAAGTATATTTTTTGGTTTTATTTCCACAACTACCTATTCTATGTCGCCGTCACTAGTGTGAGCTCTTTGTTCACGAAACGTGATTCACCCGACATACACACAATATCGTAAAAGTCACGGAAAACGTGAGCTATATTTTAAGTCGAGTCCATTGTTTAAAACATTTTCTCCACCTGCCGTTAAGTTAGAAGAAAAATTGCAGCTAAAGCTTTCAAGACCTTTAATTCTTTGGATGTATCGGAAAGAAACATAAAATGTTGGGTATCTACAAAGTGCACTGGGGATTTGAAATGTCAAACATGACATCGGTTTCTACATAAATGGATTTTAAAATTTCAGCAGCTGTGGCCCTCACATAAAGTCAGCTCTCTATGACGCATGGAATGAGATTACGATACGGCATCGTTATTTGAAAATTCAGTTGAATTACTGAATAAAATTGTGAGCTCATTTTCGGGTTTCATCTTGATTCGAAGTGGGGATGGAATTGGGGGATTTAAACGGGATTTGTTCGATGATATTGTCTGAGCTGATTAGTGGAGACGCTTAATCAGTAACGACTTTTTGCCATACCGTCACGGTTTGGTAAAATGGTAAAAAAATCGTACAGTTAGGTCCGAAATGACTAACAAACATTAAGATGGGATGAATACGAAGATAATATGTTTACAAAAGCAAATGGAAGAAAATATCTTTCTGGTCCATTTTCTTTTAAAAACTAATATGATTTAACAGTAGACGAGGCATTATAGAGATTTTTATAGCCATTTACATACTATTTTTATCTAAAAATGTGTTTAAAAAAATGTCACTATCGACATATACATATATGTAGGAGAAAATTCTGCGATAACTTTGTCTCAACTATGTCGATACTAGAGAAGAGGTCAACATATCGATACATCCGCCGGTCATTTTTAGCCCCTTGAAGCTTACAGTCGGAATTTCCGTATTGCTACCGACAGGTCAGACAAAGTCTTCAATCAGGGCTCCGCTCCGGGCCAAGACGCGCTTATGTAGGCATAAACTGGTTGCAATTCAATTATGCATAATCTTATCAAGCACAGCTCGGATTGGTATTGAGTAGTGTTAATCCGTATCAGTTGCCAAGACAGTTGAAAGATAGATTTTGATTTAAGGATACATTTTCATGTTTAAATTAAGAATTTAGCTTGATTGAATCCATACTATATATTATTATTAATTTGAAAGTAGCTCTGTTACCTATACACGCTGTTACGGCTGAACGGACTTCGATGAAAGGCACATAGGTTGACCTTGATCCGGGTTCTTACCGGGAATGTTTTTAAAACTTGAAATTAATAAATTTAATTCCGTGTATTACGTTTCGCTTGGGATGTCCGACCTTAACGTGGGCGAAGCCGTGGGCGAAGCCGCGGGCAAAAGCCAGTGAGAGTATCGAACAATCCGTTTTATTCAATAAACGGATGTGCAAAGGCAGCCGCAATGTTGTCTGCTCATTTTCCCTGGAGCTGTTGAATTTTATTTTTGACTTCAATACGACTTTTTGTAAGCAAATGTGTAAACGTTTGAAACACGGGCACCTTTCAACTTTCCCGTTTAACCCTAATAAAATTATAAGGGAAGGTACACACGAGCACGGAATACGTAATAAAAGACAGCACGTATTCTAAACTCTTAATTTTTTATTTATCACCAAAACTGTAATCACACTTTGGTACAAAAACAACAAATCTTGTAACGACAAAATATAATATTACCTCTAAACAATAGTCGTAACAATCATAGAACAAAACTATCCGACTCATCTCCTTAAAACAGTTATATGATCGCTAAAATTGACTTTGTTTTACCAAACAGACTATTGATTTAAACATACATGTTTCAGTATTTTTCACAGTACTACATTTCTGTTTTCAATTCATCATTTACTGAGAATAACACAAAGACAAATTCATTACGTTATACAATATGTAACAAAAACCCTGTTGTTCCTTTCAGGTACGTATACATTTACCTACAAGCACAACATTGATGAAGTTATAATAAAAAAAAATTAAGCATTGGCCAGTTGAGAGGTCAAAATGAAATAACTATTAAAATCGACACATTCAAAAAAATGTTTAGAGTATCTGATTTTACAAGTACATCTTTATTTCGCTAAATAGCCTACGAGCTCGGCGGCTTCTTTGACGCGACAGAAGATGCCGCCAAAGACTACCGCGACGCTCGCGCTCGCCGCGCCCCTTTACGCCGCCACCGGCCGCTCTGCGAATCACTTCCTTAGTCTCCCGCGCAACTTTCTTCCGAACGGATGTTATTGTTGACCTACGTAGTGAGTGACTTGTGTTTTGTTTACGTACACGTTGACCATGTCGTATTCTAACGTAGAATATTTTAATATGTTGATGTGTCTTGGGAAATGTGACTGCAATTATGCAGAAGCACGCAGACTCTACCAAGAACGTTTCGCGAGTCTACCATTACCGTCGGCGATGGCATTCCAACGTTTGTACGTACATACGTACGTACAATACCGGCAGTGTGTACGGACGAGACCAACAACGAGATCGACAAGATCGAACAAGATAGTGATTTCTTGAATTGGATACTGATCACCGACGAGTGCTCATTTGTTAGAACAGGTGTATTTAATTCGCACAATGAGCACGTGTGGTCGATCACGAACCCGCATGCTATTAAAGCAAGTAACTTTCAGCATCGGTGGAGGATTAATGTTTGGGCTGGAATTATTGACCGGACAAAATTATTGGACCTTGTTTTTTAGACCAAACAATGAATGGCGCCAACTATCTTCGTTTCCTGCAAGAACAGCTGAGTGACGAACTTGATGAATTAGGCCTCCATATCGTGCGACGTATGTGGTTCCAACATGACGGCGCGCCGCCACACTTCTCCCGCTCTGTGAGAAGCTATTTAAATGCTGAGTACGGAGAGAGATGGATTGGTCGCGGTGGACCCATTAATTGGCCCGCGATTTGATTTTTTCCTCTGGGGCGCCGTTAAGCAACAGGTGTTCAAAAAAACATGCGATACGGAGGTCGAAATGCGTTCACGCATAGTAGCAGCATTTGACCATATCAAGTCCGATACCTCCGTTCTGCGAAGCGTACGTGAGAACATGATTAGGCGTTGCAACAAATGTGTAGAGGTACAAGGTGGTCATATTGAACAGCATCTCCGCGGCCGTCAAGTAGACATCTTAATAAATTAACTAAAACTAATACCGCACATTCGTTCGGTAGCGTGAGGTTATCGTGTTCGGATAGACAGACTTTGTTTTTTTTTTAATGTAGTGAAGTGTTAAATCTAGTTTAAAAAATTATCAATTGTGCATAAAATACCGTGTAAACTAACATTTTCAAACATTCTTAACATTCATTCGTTAAAGTGATAAACAACAGCTGAAAAGGTCACGAACTTGTGTAGAAAAAAATAGGTAACGGCACGCGCAGTGGGCGGCATCGATCAAAGGAAGTGGCGGCATGGTTTATACTGTGGTTCCGGGAACGTTCTATCTCTTTCTGGTTTCGCGTCATCGCTTCATGCAGCAGAATTGCAGAGGTAAGAAATCGGTTAAACCTTACAAATATTAATAATTAAATATTTATTTTAATTATTTTTGTTGAACAGTTTTTATAAATGACTTGCTTTATTACGTGTGTATAGCGATTCTTAAAACGTAGGTGGAAGGAACAACAGGGTTTTTGTTACTTACTGTATAGTCTCAGATAAGATAGGTAAATATAATATGACACAAAGATTGAAGAATTTATGATTCAAAAGTGTTGGCTCTACATTATAAAATATGAATATTTAACTACGACAAAGGTCCCACGAGTACTTTAAGAAGTAGGAAAAATTTGCTATTTTATTTTACAGTTAACAATCTACTCTCCAGCATGATGTTGAAGGTTTATTTGGATTGTTGGTTAACAAGCAAACATGGTTACGACCCAATGTTGGGCGGCTATCGGCTATTATACCGTTTGGTAAATAATAACAACGTTTATACTGTACGCGATGTGAATAAAAAGACAAAGGAAAACATTCAGTCCACTTGTTTGTGAAGGTTGTCAAATGTTATTTGTTTCAGTTTATTGCTTCTCAATAAATTCAACTTCACTTTACTTCAACTTTCACTTCAATTAGTAGATACATAATTTTCTACAGAAACAATTATTTACACAATTCGTTCATAGACACTAATAAAACAAAATATACTTTGCACACTCTTCATCACGGGAACCCCGCGCCCTATCATACGGAAGTGGTGATCTGTTCGATGAGGTGATGCTCGCGGCGGCGGCATGGGGGCCGACACGAGCCGCCGCGCGTCCACGTGGCGCCGCGCGTGGCCAGCCCCTCGGGCACGGAGCGCGACGAGCGCAGCGGCGGCGCGGGCGCGCGGCGGTAGCAGTCGGGGCAGTGCGCAGCTGAGCAGCACGCGCGGTCCAGCGGCGCCGCGTACGAGAGCGACTTGGAAAGGCGCGTGCCGCAGGTAGGGCCCGGCCAGGCGCAGTAGGCTGTGGCCCCGCCCGCGCTGCAGGCGCACCATGCGGGCTCACAGCGCGGTGGTGGCGTGGCACACGGACACGTCTCCACCAGCGTAGGAGCCGGCGCGGGCGGCGGCGGCTCCGGCTCTCGCTTAGAAAACCCAACGAAAAACAACAGCATAGCGCCCGCCAGCGTTGCCGCCGACGAGAAGTAAAATCCTGCTCTTGGCACTTGTTGGTTGATATACCCAGTCACTGGTACACCCACCATGACTGGTATTGCTTCAGCACCTTGCACGAAACCTGTTCGATCAAACATGTTTTTAAAATCCTCTTTTAAAGCGAAACCTTTAAAAGACTAGTGCATTAAATATTCATACCCCAAACTCTAGTAAAATGTCGTCCCCGGACACGTTCCATTGTGAGCATCTTTATAGAATATAAAAATCCTCCCAAACAAAGTCCGTACATCCAAGCAAACAGCACGTATCCGTGATAGCCTTCCACATTGCTAAGCGCGAGCATTGAAATACCTGCAAACATTCTTCCTTATTACTTCTGAAATGTATGTACACGTGGAAGCGAACGTTGGATAAATATTTAATTTTGTACCTATTCCCACCATAGCCGTTTGGCAGAGGTATTGCTTGGAGACGAGGCACTGCGCCGATGGGCGCACCAGCACGAGCCCGAAGCCGGCACACCCGAGCACCGCGGCGAACCCCAGGAAAGTTTGTAACAACACTAGAGCACTCTCCTCTAAACCTTCTTGAAAACCTTGCAAAGCCTATTAAAAAACAAATATTAATATTAATCACGAAAGCTTTTTGATTTCCAAACTTTACTAATTAGACTTACCAAAAAAAAGACGGGAGTGTAAAGTCCAAAAGCTGCTAATCCGGCGGCCAGCAACAAAACTTTCGCCGGCCGAGATTGGAGAGGGCTTAAATCGAAGATTGGTCCTCCTCTCTTTAGGCCTTTCTTTTCTTTTACCTAACGCAAATAAAAACGAGTTCATTTAATTGTAATCAATCAATTAGACTTCGTCGAGATCTTCAAATTGATTGGTAAATATTAATTTAAGCGAAACTTTGCTTCACAAAGTTGAGAATAGGATCTAACTATAAATGAAATGTTCCGTACATAAATTAGTGTCAGTTTCCTTTGGGCACAAATTGCGGGAAATAATTTGTCTTAGATTTAAATCGGTGAGTTGATGGAATAATGTATAAAGTTTAGTTCAGTCTTACCGGCCTTACCTTTCGCCGTTGGTTCTTGAGGTGAAGTATGGCGCGACGTTGGGGGTGATAGAGCGATGCACTGCGGTATACGGCGCTAAGGAAGAAAGCTAGGACGAGCACACCAGTCACTGCCTGTAAGCCCAAACGCCAACCTAGTTTCCTGATACAAAAATACAAGCATTTACTAAAATAATTCTTTTGGTACGGCATAAATGGATCAAGTCGTACCAAATAGTATTTTTTTGTTGAATGTTTTGTTAATTCGTCAATTCATTTTTATCTTACGCCATATTCTTAAAAGTCAAGAAATGGATTTTAGTTTACCAAAATTGATATCGTTTCCTTAATAAAACGCACACTATTTTGGTCGTAGTCCATTCAATATTTATTTCAATTCATACCCCACAGCTTCCTTATAGGCCACGCTGAAGAGTGCGATGCCCACCCCACCACCAGCGTGCGCCACCAGCTCGACGAACTGTCTGCGTCTCCTGAAGTAGGCGCCTAGCACCAAGCCAGCGGACTCGCGCACGAACCCACATCCCACACCCAACACCACGCCTGGGTTGGAGACATCAGGATTACTTACAATAATGTGGACATAGCTCGCGCTGGTGAAAATCGAGTCCGGAATTTATATGTGTTAAACCAAAAATCCTTGATTAATCTTTTTGCGCAGTGTATGATAGTGGAAACTGTAATATTGTATCTGTTTGTTACCAAACGCTACAATATTGGAGAAACGTAACTCGTAAAATTCTACCAGCACGATTTTTTTTTAATTTATCCTATAGAAGTAGGTTAATCAAAATGAGTACTAAATAATTGTATTCAACCGAAAACTGATTCACATCAAACCTGAATTTATCAAATAAACTGAGCCTAGCACTGCCGTGTAATGTTATTACTCTCTGAAAGATGCTCACAATGTCGCCAGTGACGGTATTGATCTCTATTGGCAATGAGGAACAATTCCAATCTTTGGTCTCCTTCTGAGAATTTCCTTTTGCGTCCATTAATAATGAACAACCAGAGCATCAAAGCAGCAAAATATTAATATTCTTTACTCTTCAAGAATATTCTTTACCTACTCCTTTTTCACAAGAAAATGATTGTGCATTTATCCTTTTCGTTGGATATCTAACGTAATTGTAATTAGTAAAAGCTGTAATTAGCATTCTGTCTGCTCCGTAAGGTACCAGGGAACAGGTATACTTACAGGTAGCTATGTTTTTTTTAGATATCTAAAGAAACCTTAAGAATCTTCATAACTCTGAACAATACTCTAAATAATGAGAGAAAATGTTGAAAAAATCTACATATTTTTGTCTCTCACTGAATATACAAGTCCTTGAAAGTAGTATTTTATAAAAAAAACCCTCGTTTCTTCCAACCGTTACAAGCATACGATATCTCGCTTAGCGAGCATCCTCGAATAGTAAGTGAAACTAACAGGCGAGCTTGATTCAATATCCCGCAAACCCGCACTGTGTGGAGAGGATAACTTATTGAACTGAACACGCGTTTTATATAGAACTTAGCTTTGCACCTTTGTTTTACAAAGATAACAGGAGGAATTTACTGCAGCTGAATTCGAACGCGAACAGTTTTCTGTCCGGTTCGTTTATGGTTCGGGAAATGGTATCGGTTAATGTAACGCTCTCGTAACTTTGCGGTCTCAAAAGCTTAACGTAGATCACATTTTATCGTTAAGCGTTTTTAGAAGTGCGGTACCTAATTTCGAGTTCAGACTAGTTAGGTAAGTGTAAAATACTCACTAATACGGTATATGCTATGATTGTTTCAACTATTAATGTAGTGCTCCTGCACGTACATTTCACATTTTTTTTTGGGGTTGTCACTGCGTGTGTTCTTCTTTATAGAGATAATTTCTAGCTATACTTTCACAGTCCATCCATCATTACTTTTGGTCTTCCTGTTTTGAATATCTATATGACGGCGTAAGCGATGGCTGAGCGATAGCACCGTTGTCATTAGGGTTCGGTGGTACCAGGTTCATGATGAAATGTTATTATAATAGTTTCGGTTTCGGTACACAAAAATCACAGTTTATTATTTAACACAAATTTACATTAAATAACACTAACAAATAATCTCCACAAAATGGGCAAACCGACAGTTTCGTTCTGAAGGAGTGACTTGGTTGGAGTTCCGAGCAAAAGTGATCTCGGCACAATCCCCACTCTACAAAACGACTCTGTCCACGTGCCGCCATTAAAACAACATCTGACGTCACGGCGTTTACCCCTACTACAATGGTCAAATCAGCAACTTGATGTTTAAAAGTTATCGCTTTCTCCGACACGGCCAGCCTGACAAGTTACACGTCCTCGTGAGTACCTGTAACCAAACAGTCAAATTTGGAGCAACGGTACAGGCTCGGTCAACCTGACCACATCTTTATGGAAAAGCACAACTTGAAAATAACAGTTGTCAAACAAAAGGTTCCTCTAAGTCTCAATCATATTTACTCAGCAACTAAATCAACTTCGATCACATACAACGCTCATGGCCCAGCTGCCGCAGCAGCTAGTGACACTTATGCCACCCATATCGTCATCACCTCATGTGATACGACCACACACATCACATAGAGTCTGCGACTCCCAGGTCAGTACAAGACCAAAACAACAATAGTCTCCATTGAGACCCAGGTCCCCGCCGTACCACCAGCTGCCCATCGCCCCCTGAACAGCTCACAAGTGAGCTGCAGTTACGACTACAGACTAGTGCGTACGGTGCGACCAAATAGCCATGGTATGTGTCTACTACTCGGTGGAGGTACTTTCATCACCGTACTCAACGTTTAACTCATTAGGAACACTACTTAGAGGCATCTTTCGTATACGATCGTGAGCGTACTTGTAGGTTCTATTACCATTCAAAGATTTTAAAAGATAACGATCACCGTCAAGTACTTCTACAACTTTAAACGGTCCCTTATATTTGGGGTCTAATTTAGTCTGATTCCGTTCTTTATTTTGAATTAAAACCAAATCACCAACACTGAAATTAACTACTTTGGCCTTATTTTTGTCAAAACGGGCTTTTTCATAAGCCGCACTCTTCTCAATACCGTCCACCGCGTGTTCTCTCGCTTCAGTTAGGTCAATTCCGGTTTCATCATGGTCATTATAAGCCATTAGCGTCAGAGGCCTAGCAACTTTTCCTATCAAAAGCTCTAAGGGGCTTGATTTCGTAACACGGTTCATTGTGCAGTTGATAGCCAACTGTACATCGTCCAAAGCATCCTGCCACGACCTTTCCGACGTCTCTACCGCGGTTAGCATACCCTTTAACAAACCCATCTCCCTTTCGACTTGACCATTCGCGCGACTAGATCCCGTAGCAATTAAATGCAAGGAAATGTTGTGTGAATCGCAAAACTCCTTCAACACTTTGTTGGCAAAGGAACGACCTTGGTCGGCGATTATACGACTAGGAGAGCCAAATAAAGCAAAGCTGGACTTCAAAGCTTTAATAGTGCTGGCTGCTCATGGAGACTAAGCCTATGTGGGCGACGTTGTACCGTACGTGCTGGATCCACTAATCGAATGTTTAATTCACCCGTAGTCACTCGAGTTAACGGTAAACCATTGATAAAAGCATTCGAATACTCATTCAAAAGGGACGTCAACCGGTCCTTGTTTTCGTTTGAAATATCAGAATCAACATTGTAAAGATCAATTACGGGAGGTAAATCGCAACGCAACAACCTACATTTGTGACTTTCGAAATACGTAGGGTAGATTCAGTTAAATGTACCGTATAGCCAATTGTCAAAATATCGCGTCCGATCATAACATAGTATTTCATACAATCGTCGGGTAGTACGTAAAATAAAATTGACAGTTCGTTATTGTCGACCACAACATCACTAAGAATTTGTTCAGTGCTAAAAACATTCGAATTATTACCGATACCAATTACTTGCACGGTTGAAAGTGAACGTTTTCCCGAGAATTTATAAGCTACACTTTGTTTAACGAGAGAACACTCGGCGCCGGAATCAAAAAAAAATGAAAACGACTCACCGGATTGTTCCAATTGCCCGCAAACACCTGCTATTTCGCAGCTATCGACGCGTCGCTCCGCCGTTGCGTTGGCAGCGCTGCCCGCCGACGATGACGCGCCACCCGCACTGCCGCGTTGGCAGTTCGTAGAGATGTGTCCGGCTTCTCCACAACGGAAACACGTTATTCTTTTGCTGGAACCCGATGAAGTCGCCGCCGGTGTAGTTTTCTGGGCGTTAGCTCCAGCAGGCTGCGTAAACTTCGAACGACAGTTCACCGCTTTGTGTCCCGGTTTTCCGCACTTATGGCACGTGAACATAGTGGAAGTTTGTGGCTTTAAGCGCTTTGCATCAGTGGCGCCATCACCGGTACTGCGATCGAACTTCCGCTTCAGACTTGCACTCGCCTTAATCTCCTGCAGTAACTTGTTGCGTGACGTTATTTCGCTAGTAAACGCCAAGCGATTAAGTCGAGAGTCGAACTGAGAGACATGAGCGAGCACATACGACGTGGCTATTTCTTCATGGCTTCGATTCTTCCATCGAGCCAACAGGGTAGTCATTAGGCGGCTGGCGTACGCTGCGAGACATTCGCCCTCCTTTGGCCGGCCGTTGTGGATGTTAACAAGCGATGCAGCAAGAGTTTCAGTGGATGCATAACGCGCAAGGAATAAGTCGCGGAAATGCTGCCACGTCATGCCTGCATGCGAAATCTGCGACAGCCACGATGACGCATTACCTTTCAGGGCTTTGCTCAGAGCTATAATAAGCGATGCACCCTCCAGTGGACGTTCGTCGAGGCAAATATCGATAGTATCGCACCAAGCACGTGGATCGGTATCTGGTAGCTCCGGATTAATTTCTGGCAGCATGATCTGAGGTGCCACTGTTGGTGTCCTGATGGCTTCGATCAGCTGCATCATGTTCTTCTGCTGCATCTCGAACATAGCACGCCAGTGGGAATCGAGTCCAGATCCCAATTCTGATGACGGCGTAAGCGATGGCTGAGCGATAGCACCGTTGTCATTAGGGTTCGGTGGTACCAGGTTCATGATGAAATGTTATTATAATAGTTTCGGTTTCGGTACACAAAAATCACAGTTTATTATTTAACACAAATTTACATTAAATAACACTAACAAATAATCTCCACAAAATGGGCAAACCGACAGTTTCGTTCTGAAGGAGTGACTTGGTTGGAGTTCCGAGCAAAAGTGATCTCGGCACAATCCCCACTCTACAAAACGACTCTGTCCACGTGCCGCCATTAAAACAACATCTGACGTCACGGCGTTTACCCCTACTACAATGGTCAAATCAGCAACTTGATGTTTAAAAGTTATCGCTTTCTCCGACATATACATATATTAAAGTTCTAACCGGCCGATGTCTGTACATTGAAGATATTGAAAAAAAAATACATGGGGGTCTTTATTAGAGCAACAGAAGCTTAAACAACAGTTTTTAGAATTTTTGTCTGTATGTTTGTACACGCGCAACACGCAAAACTACTGCATGTTTTTTTTTTTATATACGCTACATTTTACCACAGGAAATGATCTTTTTCCGTATTTTTATTCTAAGTACCACGCGTTCGAAGTCGCGGGCAAAAGCTAGTTACTGAATAATTATCCGTAAGTACTTACCATAGCTAAGCAATGTCTGGTGAAGTTGCGTGGCGAACGAAGTGAAGAGACAAGCGAGCGGCAGCAGCAGGCCTCCGAGGAGGGCCACGAGGCGCGGAGACTTCCTGCGCGTCGCTGCGAATGCACCCGCCGCGCGGGATACTCCCACGCATATCGCGCCGGCCCACACTGAGGGACAGGCATGTTATTAAAAAAGTCACCTCTAAATATATAATTAGAGAAATAAAAATGATTGATTTCTAATATTTCTTAAACATTTCCACTAATATTACACCCTTAGTTTAATTATAAGCACATTTACTTATTACTGCGAAAATTCAGAAAGCTTGGGTCTGACAAACCCTCGTCATGTGCCGAGGGTTATAGTATCTGCTTGTTTCCTTCTTTAGAGGCAAGCAAGGGACATTACTAGACCACTTAACAGAAAAGTTACATGAGATGCAAGGATATCCCGCGTTCATGCTATGGTTCTTCAAAATGTTCGGTTGAAAATTCTGTCTGCTATGAAATATTCCGTATTTAAATACTGACGTTAAAACCTATTTTTTTTTTTCATTTTTAAACAAACTTGTACCACGCAATCCAATATGGCGTGTTTTATTTAACTCTTTACATTTCCTGTTGACCTTTTCGTAGTTTAGCGAGTTTTACAGCGCTGGTTGACGAGGGACCCACGTTTCAATTCAAATTTGCTGGATTAAAGTTTTGCGGGCCATGCTTGCCATGTGACGGAATTAGGTAGGCAACTTTCAGGAATAGATTAATTTCACGTATTCCATGTAGCCTGGTTTTAACAGAGCAATACACAAGTGGAGTGTTGATTCTAGAAGTTTAAGCACTGGAATTTTGGTAAAACGTTCGGCTTTGTACACGGCATTCAGTGCCTTTGTTTATCGTCCAACTCAAAAGCGTTTTGATCCATTTTATCAAACAAGGTGTCGAATCACTTTTCAACAAGAGAATTAACGGCTCAGAGGATCGTCCCGAACTCCCGATGCTCCCACGAGGGAACTAATCGGAACAAATTGTGTTGACAGCTGTTTTTTTGCGCGAAATTGAGACCGTAATTTAACTTTTGGGCTGAATTTTTGGTATTTGAAAGCTGTGTTTCACTCAGATTATTTCGCAAAACATCTGAACATTTCCGATGACATGTTATGTTATAAAACATTCCTTTTTTGTACAGTTGAAAATTAAAAATACGGTTCAGTTCTGTGATTTTGATAAACATACTTTGTTACAAACTTCTGTTATCTATGGTAATTTAGCGTAACTTTTGCACGATCATGCATCTTCTGAATCTTTTATAGACAAATAATAAGGCCTTCTAAGGGAATATTTTTGCATGTTCATTTATTTTATTTTATTAGAGTGGAATTGTTCTACATCCTGTGATCCTCCTTAGGGCTCATTTACGGAGAGGCGGCGCGTCGCGCGGCGCGTTATGCGGCGCGGCCCGCTTTCAATTCAAACATAATATGACGATGTATGGGAGCGTTTACGGAGAAGCGACTTCACGCGACGGGCGGCGCGTTGTGTGGTGCCCGTCGCGTCGCCCGCCGTGGGCAACGCTGCGGTGGACGCCCATACATAAATCAAAAAAAGTTTGCGATCTGTTTGATCGATTTTTCAAACTGTTCGCAAATGTATTTTGGTTTGTGAACGCGCGTCCGACAGCCGCGGGCGCGGCAGGCACCGCTCAACGCGCCGCCCGACGCGCCGTTTCTGCGTAAATGAGCACTTAGGGTCATGACCATCCTATCCCAACATAGACAGACGTACAATAAAATCTGAGCGATAAAACCCCGCCAGTGTCACGAGGAAACTCTTTACCTCTGAGTATCATGTCAACAAAAACACATTTAGATTATTGTTGATAGGAGGAAAACAAAAGAAATATAACCCGAAAAGCCAACTACAAGGATCCACCTTGTTGTTTATTTATAGTGCAATTCATAGACAAACGTACCAGAAGTAGGTACCTACAAATAATGGGCACCGAAGATAAATAAAAGACGTTTATTAAATAATATGATTATATGGTTTTTCATCACTTGTTACATGTCGACCCCCGCTGTCAGCTATCTAGGCTCCGTCTATATTTTTCAAATCTTTTCTTAGTCTTCTAAATACGAAATTAGAGTTTATCTTCTTTAATTATATTATGCCAGTCACTTCCGACCGTAGAGGTTTACATATATACACCCATGGATAATGGACCCAGAACAATTGTAAATTAAGATAACACGCTGACGAAACATAAACATAGCCAACTGCGATGGATCATTAGATAACATACACGTCATTACGTCATCAGATACGCATTATGATAACAAACAATAGTGGCATTGTATTCCACGCAATGTCATGTTCGATACGAACGGAATTGCAGATAAATTCTTATTTTCGCCTTAATTGGTCCAGCTAAGATACCGCGGGCGACGTAAAACACATTAGTAGGATGTGAGATAGTGGTAATTTGGGATATACAGCCATCTTTCCGAAATTTCACTTAACACGATTACCCTGAACTGGATGGCCGTTTCCCGTTATAAATATGGTCGATTTTGGTTTACTTCAGAATGTACAAAGAAATCCTTTGACGAAGTTAAAGCCGTTGTAATGAAATTAGCCTTTAAGGATATAAGGGATAATAAAATTGTGTCGATTTTATCTTGCAGCTTAAGAGTTATAATTGCTTGGCCTGAATTTGCACTTTATTGCATTTTAACCATTGGCACCGTAAGACTGGATTAAAGTTAATTAACGTTTTTAATTTTGCTGGGATCGTGTGCTGCGGGGTCTGTAATATTGCCTGGGTATAGTAGGTACCTACAGCATGTTAGGTTATAAGTGCTGTGTTCGATACCGTCTTGTCCGTTCGCCAAGTGTTCCTCAACTCGTTAACGTCGCTAAATTCCAATTTGAAAGCGGCGCAAATGGCGAACCTGACAGAGTTATGCCCCCCCCCCGCCCTTCCTCCCCCCACCACTGACAACAAAGACCACGCTCATAACCGAAATTACTTCTGCCTCTTAATATTCAACCCCAGTCGTGAATCTTGGAAAATTAATTTAATAAATCAAGCAGGTCCACAAATACCGGTGACTCGGAAAGTTCATTTACTTAATAACCAATATTAAATTGTAGTTGTCAAAACACAATCTCATGGCTTTGTTCACGTAAATTACGCCTAAATAGAGATGTCATGAAAAACTTATTAAATGCTAACAAAGTTGTAACAAGGAGACCAGATGATATGCCTCTTTATTAAATTGGAAGTTTACAAAATGGTAGTAATTAAAACTGGTGAAGGTGAACTCGTTTATTTTGTCTGTAACGCTTTCACTTTGCGTCGTAAATATTTTTTCGTCGTTGTCTGTTTATTTAAGTATTATATCTGGAGGGTTGCCGTTGATAGATTACTTTCTACTCTGAGTCCCGCGTTGGCCTCGGGTACACATTCAAAATTATTTTCTTCCTCAATCTTACATTCAGTTATGACATATAAGAGCTATTGTCGTTTCCTCGTCCTTACTTTATATATTATTTTTCTCATGTCTAATAATAATATACAATCAAAATTTCTTATTATTTTACGCTCGAGTGAATTTTATAGGACCCGGCGGCGTATAGACAATAACAACGTAAATAACAGAAACTTTATTCAGGCGATGGGAAAGTAGAGTAAGTAATACATTAAGTACATTAGATAAAACGACATGATCTTAATATTTCCTGATAGACGCTTTTTACACACAATGTAAAAAGCGTCTAAAGCTTAACGCACTTACCAGCATGATCAGCAGAGGGTCCGAGGTGTCTCAAGGCGTACACATGCAGTGCCCCATAGGCTAGCTGCAACCCAGTTGACAGCAAATGGGCCAAGAATGCGGCTCCACACACGATCCATCTGCGAACAAACCCGAACTTAGACAACGTTCATACATACATCATTAACCCACGCCTGTTTCACATGCGGATAGACCCTACGGCCCTCACACACTCTTTTTACTTTGTTCATAACAGTCATTTTCTATTAAATTACGAATCCTAACTCACACCCGACATATCGCTGATGTACCCAGATTGTTCTGTCGTGCATGTAAATCACGTCTTAATTCCGCCGTATCCCACATCCGTGACGCGCGGCGTGCGAAGCCCGCGACGTAATTAAATCGCTGCGATTATTTCGCCGCAGTATAATTCTCGCGGCGAGGCTCCGGTAAGTCGGCAGGAAGTTACGCACTAATCCGTATTTTAAGGCTTGCCTCTATTACAACAATTAGTAGTGTGAATTATTAATACACTCGTTGCTGAGTTGAGGGTAGGACACTCTGGGGACACTAAGTGGCCTACCTTGTTCACTTCACATATATTATGTAAAGACGCAAACAAAGCTCGTAAATTATGAACACATTTCTTAGCAAAATACCTGAAACATAATTTTGTGAAATTCTTATTTCATTCAATGTGAGACAGTCAGACAGTTTCAAAGAGCCATTCAATGACACCCAGATGGATGTGAAGAAAAATTCAATGTAACGTTCATTCAAAAAATTCAGCATTCAATTTCCTCGTACGACGACCGTTTTTTGTCATGCCTTTGGATGTCCTGAAAGCGTCATCCTGTGAAAATTCGTCAAAACAGCGGCGAGCGTAGTAAAAGGTTGCGATTTTTTCCCAAACCATTTGTGAATATTTTATAAAGGCAACAGTTTCGGTACGGATCATCGGATTACAGACAATCGTTATAACAAATTGGTATCAAAATTCAATTATTTCAGCTGTTCGAACCAACTGTGAAAAACATACTTTTGAAAGCCAATTTTAAAATTAAATCTTTATTAACATGTACGAGGGGAGCGGTACTGTCACCGGCAGAAGCCTGCGCATTTATAGCCGCGGCACGCTGTCAATATCCGAAACATAAATTAGTTTATCGTCCGATGAGACCGTCGCATTATGTCCGTATCAGACTCGAGAATTCCCTGCTGACTGTACCTCCTGTTCGCATCGAATTTATCTCGTAGTCGGAATAAAGTTGCTTCAGGAGTGATGATGATATTATATGTCTGCATCTTGTGTCTCGTCACGAACTCGGGGGAAATTCGAGATTCATGTTCATTGTGCCTCATGGCTTGTCGGTACATTTATTTGAGACCGAAGTAGGCTTATGACGTGTCGTGTCGTATCTAGTCATCAAATCTTGTACGTAATACGTATTGTATGTGAACGAGATTCGGCTTTGTTATAGGGATGGGGTAAAGCAATACGAGTAGCTAGATACATGAATAAGAATGATTAGATTACATGAATAATTCATTCAACAATTTCATGATTCGTCAAAAAAGGATGCCTATGTATTGTGGGGGGAAATAGTTACAACAGAAACAATACACAGTAATAGTTCAGAATCCTTAATTAATGTGTGATATTGGATGTGCTTGCGTAATCCCAACGGATTCAGCTTAATCCTGGCTCTGGATATCTTACTACTACATAGCCACCCTGTATGTAAATACTATAATGTTATAGATAGATAATTGTAGTAATGGTTTACCTATTTTAATTATATGCCTAAATAAATATTTATTTCGGCATAAAATACGGGTATATAAATCCATATGCTTGCAATATATGGCAAGGGTCTCGCTCTCCTCTTGCATGCGACTTAATCATAACTAGCCTAATGTGGGTGTATTATTAGGTGCACTTTTGCCTAACAAAGCGCAACGTCAAAGTGCCAACTTTTTCACATTTTCAGTTCTTAAATACAAGTTTGTAATGTTATAACTTTATTTTAAACTAGCTGACACGTGCAACTTCGTCTGCATTACATTTTTGTTTGATGCTCCGCTCCTATTGGTCACAGCCTTCTTCGATAAATGGACTATCTAACACTAAAATAATTTTTCAATTCGAACCAGTAGTTCCTGAGATTAGCGCGTTCAACCAAACAAACAAACAAACTCTTCAGCTTTATAATATTAATATAGTATATAAGGGCGCGCGATGTTTTAGTTGATTTATTGTAACACTTTTCATAAGTGTCAATCGATTATGTTGATTCTGTGCTGTACAATTTATTTTAGAGCGGCTAACACCGAATGAGGTTGTGAATGTCATGGCTGCGGTGACGAGCGCTTGGGAGGCGACTGTCACCCGGTGCACATGCACAAATCCATTGGCTCTAAACTCAAGTCTAATAATTATTGTAATTTGAGTTTATTACTGTAATCTTTCATTATTTTGATTAAGTTTCATTGAAATATTTGTAATTAAATTAAGAGAGTTTTTTTGCAAATATTATTTCTCACCCTGCACGTACACGCCCACGATGGAGGACCAACCGACGGAAAGACAGCGACAGTGTCTCAACTGCTCGAAAATTCGATATATTTTAAATATCCCCGTGTCCTCTGTATTATTAAACACATCCATCAGCACAATGCGCGTTACATTGAGGTCTCCCTCGTAAACCACGATTTCATACCAAAAAAAAATTCGTTTCCCAGTAATATTTTTTGTGCAGTGTTATTTGATGTACAGAATGCTTGGTTGACGGTTTTGTGATGGGTCTTTTACACCTTTTACACTCCTTTTACATACACTCCTTTTTTTTAGGTTGATGATGGTGACACTGTTATAATTCAGTTGATTAGCATTGGGTTTGCAACGCTGAAATATCGAAAACTCAAAAGAACCAGGTAAACATATTTCCGTTTTATGTGCTAATAATATTCGTTATGTTACTTGTAACAAGTAAACAGACTGGTATAAAAATACCAACGTCAAAATAAACCAATCCTGATTCACGATTATTTCCGTGTTTCTTATTCAGTTACTCGTCTGACTTCACAATTTATTTCGTTTCGAATGTGATAAGAATTATTGATCGAAGTACTTTATAGGGTAGCTGAAAAAGTAATAAAACAGTAGGCACTTATTCGTGATATTTCAAAAGTTTGTTTGATGGACATGGTTACCGCCCGTCGTAGAATTTTATAGCAGTGAGCTTTCGACATTCATTTTGTGCCGTATTCTTCGTCGAACGATTTTCGAACTAGGTTTTGCTCGCGTATGTTCTGTTTTTACACCCCTGTTGCGCGCTCCAAAATTTATAGTAACCGTTTGTTGTCATGACCCTGGATGTCAAAGGCTCTATGTTAGATATCCAATGTATATCTTATTCATCTGCCTAGCCTTTTCCCAAATATGGTGGGGTCGGCTTCCAGTCTTACCGGATGCAGCTGAATAACAGTATTTTACATGGAGCGACTGCCTATCTGACTTCCACAACCCAGTTAGTACTGAGTAATACGATAACCCTTGGTAAGACTGGCTGTCAGACTTTCGGGCCACTGACTACCTGTAACGACCGTCAAAGATCTACAATTGACAGCCGGGACCAACGGCTTAACGTGCTTTCCGAGGCACGGAGATAGCCAATGTAGATATGGCGTTTATTTTACATCCATACCAGCTGTTAAGTTGCCAGTACTAGACCTGCGTGTTAGACTTTGGTCTATTTTCTCTTGCGAGAGGCTGCCTGTGTTCCAGCCGTGGGAAAGTTATTCCTGTCTCATAATTGATCGGATATTCTACTCTATTGGGTGCAGAGTTACTCAAACTGATGTTAATGAAGTTGACCACTAGCTGAACAGTATAACTTTTCCCTAACCTAACTACAGCCAACGGAGAGTGCTCGGAAACATTACCAACGCTAACTTTCAGCTGTTCCAGTTTATATGCAGCTAATAAGCTGCTTAACTGGTAAATAGCTGTGGTTAATTGTTGAGGTATTGTTACTGATATTTACCCGAGCTTTTGTGGGAGAAATTCAACATGTTCGTATTTCCTTTCTGGTTACTTCTGTATTCCTGTTTATATTTATTTATTACTATCATTTGCCTGCAGCTTCGCTCCATTTATGGTCGGAAATTTTCCACGAGAACATTTTAAATATAACCTATGACTCTTCGGGATAATGTAGCTTCCCATTAGTGAAAGTGTTTTCGGAATCGGATCAGTAGTTTCGAAGACCTTTACACCCAAACTTACAAACACACAGATAATAGATAAATACTTAAAGCATACAAACGATTAATGATGGACTTAATACCATCGGCATGACCTTGAGCTGATGCTAACACTTGTATTGATATGTCCATAGCACCAAGTTTGACTAGTGTTATAAATGGACATTAAATAGACTCCGGACACAGGTTAGCCGAAGCAAAGAAAACCTGTTCAGGTGGAGATTCATAGATGACTCTGCCCTAGAGTGTAAATGTGGTGCAGCCCTCCACAAACGATGGGACACTTGATATCGTATCCTGCCTGTCCTGTTGTTTGCACATCACAGGAGCTGATGGACGCTACTGAAAGTGCCAAACTCTTCGCCAAATTTTCGGCTTGCTCAATTTGAATTCTCATCGACACGCTAAGAAGAATGAATGTACATTAGATGTTCTACTCACCCCCATCCCCCCTCTGGGTAGAAGTGGTGCTTGATGGCGCGCGTGTCGAGCTCGCGGCGACGCAGTGCGGGCACGGTGCGGTGCAGGGACCGCAGTTCACGCTCCCGTAACGCACCGCCCGACGACTCTTCCTCGCCTTCTGGCCATCCATCTGAGTACAATATATTAATTTAACTTACACTGGCAACACGGAATATCTCCCGATATTTCGACGCTGTTGCAAGTCATCCCGCGAACAATAATTAATAATCATGGAAAATATTCCGTAAGTGACAGTGTAAGATTAGTCATAAACCGTGAAAGCTTAAAACAGAATATATATTAATTGTCAACAACATTTGGGTAAGCGTTATTATGAGCTATAGTTATTCCGAATTTATTTTACTTAATAATGATTTGTGGTTTTACTTTTGGGTATGACGTCAATAAGCCTGCTTTCGAATCATCAAGCACGATTAAGCATTTCTGCCGATTTATTGAGAAAGGACCCAGGAGTTCATAAAAGTCCTCACAAAAAAGAAATAAAACAATACGTAACACTATATGGCAGTCATTTCCGTATTTTTATTTCGCAATGTACCTCTTAACAATTTCAGTTTACGTGAACTCGATACAAATTGCCGGAGGTTAGTGAGGGCGAGTGTAACCAATTGTTTACCTAATATTAAACATAAAAGCGAAATTCGATGATACCGATATCGTTGAAATAACTCTTTTCTACCTATTTTACGACTCAGAACAAGCCATTTGACACCCCCTTATCAGAAAAGGTACTGTTCTTAAAAAAGTAAGTAAAAAAGAAAATAATTCGGTAAAAGAAGCGTTCTAACAGAATAAACTTAAGACAACATCTACAAATTGTTCTTTTGTTTTATTATTTCTCTCTGAATTAGCGCAGAATCTCACAAAAGATAGAGCTTGAATGATTGGCAGACAGAAGTTATTCAATTATCGTTACCCTGAGGAATTAGATTGTGTGCTCCGAATCGCTAAACAGGGTGTACGCCAAACGTACGTGCAGGAGTCCTGTAAATGGGGTGCAAAGTCAGAAGTCCTCCACGTGTGCCGAGCGGCTGCTGGTCCCTCCCGATACGTCTGGAGGGATGAGCAGCTGCTCGGCCGGTGCACCCTGGGCGTGGCAGTAATCATCCCCCGGGGATGAGAGGAAATTGGAATTTCCATTTCCTCTCATCCCTCGGGGAGTGTTACTGCCGCGGCCAATTATTCTGACAAAGGAGGGGTCCAACCTGGACCAACGGGGCGTTGTTCCGCGTGACCCTCTGAAGAGCAGAGGGCACAGCGGAGGAGCATGGACGGGCTTGGTGTGCACTCACCCTGCCTCCGAGCAGACAGTGAAGGACTGCGTCCGACACTGTCACCGTCGATCTCGTAATCCCATCGTCGAAGTGTCGTGGATCAAGTCTCGCGGCTTCGATAGGGACCGAGGGTCTTGGCTTAACCGCCCGGACCGCGAGGTAGAAAACCTCTATAAAAAATCACCCCAAACCTCTAAGCGGCGGCGCACCGTGAGGGAGGTTGTTAGCTTGACTAATGGGTAGCTAAATTAGTCGTTAGTGCGAACCACTAAATTTGAGACATTAAAAAGTATTTACTCGTGGGAACAGTTATGGAAAATAAACAAGCACAAAAAAAAAAAAACAACGAAGAGGGGGGGAGTGATGCGGGGTCGGAGTCCGACGCTGCATCTAGCGATGGGAGCGCGGGAGGCTCAGGGAGCTCCCGCCTCGAGAGGGCCGGGACTGCTGCGGACAACAGCAAGTTCTTCCGCAAGCGGTCCAAGCAGGAGGGCGACCTAGAGTCGTCCTCCGGAGGGGAGTTGGCCTCGGCCCGCAAGATCTCCACCAGCAGACGCGGTGGGATCCAAGGCAAGAGGGGGGGGCTCACTGCCTCCGAGAGGTCGGCAAAGGTGGCCGAGGAGGTGCGCCACCCGGGCTTTACTGTTCCCGGGTTTGGCGAAGAGGCGGGTGCGCCTGGCGGCTCCGAGGCGGAGCGTAAGGCCAGGTTCGCAAAGGAGGTGGAAGCCGCAATCCGGGGCGTGGCTGCGAAGGTAAAGCCTTCGACAAAACACAAGGCCATCCCCGCGGCTTCCGCCTCCATTTTGGCGGCTGCGGAGGCCCACTATGTGGGGCCTCCGTCTGATGAGGTGGCCAAGCTGCGGGCGGAGGTGTCCCGTCTGGTGACCTGCATGGAGCTTCTCCAACAGGAGAACGCTAAGCTCCGTGCAGACCTGGCCAGCCTGCGGGAGGCTGGCTCCAGCGTGGCTCCTCCAAGGGGGGGACCACAGCAGCGGCAGCAGCAAAGCCAGCCCGTGCCCGTGGAGAACCAGGTTTTGAACCTGGTTCGGCAGGAGCTGGCTGCCTTCCAGACGCGGTTCTCCGTCCTGGAGGGTATTGTCCTGCGTCCCCCCTTGACGGCGAACAAGGCGGCCGCGCCGAAAGCGGCCTCGTACGCGGCTGCTGCTGCAGCTGCCGCCCCCGGGACCAGTCAGCCCTCTGGCAGGGCTGCGTTGCCCCCCGCTGATAAGTCGGCTCCGGCGAAACCGGTGCCGGGCAAGAAGGTGGCGGGCAACAAGAAGAAGGGCAAGACGGCTGCACAGGCGGCTATTGTGCCGGCGCCAGCGGCGAGTGGGCCAACGCCTGCGGCACGTCCGCCCCCGCCACTGCCTCCCCAGCCCACTACACCTTCCGCGGCTGATGCCGGATGGCAGGTGGCTGGGGAGAAACAGAAGGGGCGGAAGGCGGCCAAAAAGGCCCGCAATGAGGAGCGGCAGCGCCAGCACCGGGCGCGAAAGGTCGCGGCTAGGCTCCGCGCCCCTAAAACCGCGGCTGTAGTTATCACGCTACAGCCAGATGCGGAAAAGAGGGGCGTGTCGTACCGCGACCTGCTGGCGAAAGCCAAGGAGACGGTGAACCTCGGTGAGCTCGGGATCACCGGGGGCCTCCGGCTGAAAGTCACCGCGACAGGGGCTCGCATGCTGGAGATCCCCGGTGAAACCAGCGGCTCGTCCGCAGACGCTCTGGCGGAAAAGCTCAGAGCGTCCCTAAACGCGGACGAGGCCCGAGTCTCCAGGCCTGTCAGATGCGCAGACCTGCGCATCTTGGGTCTGGACGACTCGGTGACCGAGGAGGAGGTGGTGGCCGCCGTCGCCAGGTCCGGAGGGTGCCCTGCTGAGCAGGTCAGGGCAGGCGCCATACGTTCGGACCTGTCGGGCATGCGTACCGTTACGGTAAGCTGTCCCGTGACGGCGGCTAAAGCTATCGTGGAGGGCCGAAGGCTACTGGTGGGCTGGGTTTCAGCGCAGGTAAAGCTGCTGGAACCCAGACCTCTGAGGTGCTATCGCTGCCACGTGGGGCACCACGTGTCAGTAAAGTGCGCCTCGGAGGTGGACCGCAGTGGCCTCTGCTTCAGATGCAGTCAGCCCGGTCACACATCGGCGGCCTGCTTTGCCACGCCGCACTGTGCTGCATGTGCGGTGGCCGGCAAGCCGGCTGATCACCGGGCTGGGAGCAAGGCCTGCGCTCCACCCTCAAAGGGTAAGAGTAGGCCCTCCGCCGCCTCCGCCACCGTCTCCGCCGTCGCTGCCGCGGCTGCCCCCTCTGCCGCTGTCGCCGCCACTGCCGCCGCTGCGACAGTTGCGCCCTCGCAGGGGGCCCGGGAGGGGGAGGGTATGGAGTGCCAATAACGGCCCCATTACGCCTCCTCCAGGCGAACATCAACCACTGCGCCTGCGCCCAGAATCTGCTGCTTCAGAGCATGGCGCAGTGGTTGATTAACATCGCCGTGGTCGCTGAGCCGTATTTCGTCCTGCCCAGGGAAGACTGGGTGGCGGACCTAAGCGGCTCAGTGGCCATAGTTTCGTCGGCCGCCGCCGGTACCCCGACCCTTGAAAGTGTCAGGAAGGGTCAGGGGTGCGTAGCGGCACGGTTCGGGGAGATCGTAGTGGTGGGTGTCTACTTCTCCCCGAACCGAACTCTCGCCGAGTTCCACAACTCCCTTGCGGAGTTGAGTGTCGTCGTCGGAAGCCATTCCCTCCCTGTGCTTGTCCTCGGGGACTTCAATGCCAAGAATCTGGCTTGGGGTTCTCGTTGCACAGACGTGCGGGGAAGGATGGTGGAGGACTGGGCTCTGGAAACAGGCCTGGTCGTCCTGAATCGGGGTACTGTACCCACGTGTGTGCGGATGCGGGGCGAGTCGGTGGTGGACATTTCGTTCGCTAGCCCCGCTCTGTCGCCGCGTGTCGTGGACTGGCGTGTCATGGAGGGGGTGGAGACTTATTCCGACCACCGGTATATCCGGTTTGACGTCTCCGCCCAGTCCTCGAGCGCGCCGGTCTTACAGGCCCCGAGTGGTCCGCGTTGGGCGCTGAAGCAGCTGGACCGGGAGCTCCTCCTGGAAGCCTCGATCGTGCAGGCCTGGGTGACATCACCGGACAGGCCTGCCGACGTTGATAATGAGGCAGGGTGGTTCCAGGAGGCCATGTCCGATATATGTGACGTGGCAATGCCCCGAGTTCGGCCAGGACGCGCCCGGCGTCAGGTGTACTGGTGGTCGCGCGAGCTGACAACTCTGCGCGAGGCGTGCGTCGCTGCGCGACACCCGTACGCCAGGCATCGCAGGCTCCGCATTCGCCCGCCGAATGCGGAAGCCATTGAGGCGGAGCTATATGAGGGCTACAGAGCGGCGAAGACCGCCCTCCACGAGGCTGTCCTGCGGGCCAGAGATCGGGCCCGCGAGGAGATGCTGGGGACTCTTGACGGGGATCCGTGGGGGCGCCCTTACAAGATGGTGCGGGATAAACTCCGCACCTGGGCCCCCCCACTGACGCAGAGTCTCCGGCCTCAGCTCGTGGAGGACGTGGTGAGCGCTCTGTTTCCCTCGCGAGGGGAACATCCTCCCCCGCCTATGGCTCCGCCACCTGCGGTGCCGGAAGCTGACCACGACGACGACGACGTCCCGGAAGTGGCTGGGGTAGACCTGAGAGTGGCGGTAGAACGGCTCAAGGCCAAAAATACCGCCCCGGGACCCGATGGCTTGCCTGGCAAAGCCTGGGTCCTGGCCTTTGAGGCTCTCGGGCCCCGACTGGAGGGGCTCCTAAGCGTATGCTTGGAGAGAGGCCAGTTCCCGCTTCGTTGGAAGACGGGGAAGCTGGTCCTCATTCGGAAGCCGGGGCGCCCTGCGGACTCTCCGTCCGCATACCGGCCCGTTGTGTTGCTCGACGAGGTGGGCAAGCTCTTTGAAAGAGTCATTGCAAACCGCCTCGCCGAGCACCTTGCGGGGATGGGTCCGGATCTTGCGGAACACCAGTTTGGTTTCCGCAAGGGGCGCTCCACGGTGGACGCAATCATGCGCGTAAGAGCCCTCACGACGGGGGATGCGGTGTCCCGGGGTGGGGTTGTCTTGGCGGTGTCTCTCGACATCGCCAACGCCTTCAACTCCATGCCCTGGAGCTGCATTGGGGAGGCACTCCGGTATCACCGGGTGCCGACCTACCTTCGTCGTGTGGTCGGGGATTACCTGACGGACAGAGCCGTCATATACCCCGGTCGCTCCGGAGAGTGGAACCGGCGAGAGATGTCGTGCGGTGTCCCACAGGGATCGGTTCTAGGACCGCCCTTGTGGAACATCGGCTACGACTGGGTGCTGCGCGCCGACCTCCCTAGTGGCGTCAGCGTAGTGTGCTACGCTGACGACACGCTGGTGCTGGCACAGGGGAGGTCGCACGAGGCGGCGGCCGAACTGATGACACGCGGGGTTGCGATAGTCGTTGAGAGGATCCGGCAACTGGGTCTCGAGGTGGCATTGCACAAGTCCGAGGCCATGTGCTTTCATGGGCCTCGGAATGCGCCACCGTCGGGATCCTCACTGACGGTAGGAGGGGTTTCCATCGGCGTCGGGTCGACGTTGAAGTACCTGGGACTGGTCCTCGACAGCCGGTGGAACTTCGTGGAGCACTTCCGACGTTTGGCCCCTAAACTGGAACGGACTGGGGCTGCCTTCAGGCGGCTCCTGCCCAATCTGGGGGGGCCGAACGCCTCCTGCCGGAGGCTCTATGCGGGGGTCGTGCGGTCCATGGCCCTTTACGGTGCCCCGGTGTGGGCGCGTTCCTTGAGGCGGCGAGCCGCCCATTATCTGAACGCGCCCCAAAAGGTGATAGCCGTAAGGATGGTCCGTGGGTTCCGCACGATCTCGGGCGAGGCTGCGAGCCTCCTAGCCGGATTGCCACCATGGGATCTGGAGGCGATAGTCCTCGCGCGCCTACATGAATGGCGCGCGGAGGTTCTTCGCCGGGGGGTTACTCCGCTGCCGCGGCTAATTGCCGCTCAGCGGACAAACCTCCGAGCCGATCTCATGGTGACATGGAGAGAGCGACTGTCGCAACCCCGTGCAGGGCACGCCACGATAGTGGCGATAAGTCCCCTCTTTGAGGAGTGGCTTGAGAGGCGCCACGGCGTCCTCACCTTCCGCCTGACGCAGGTCCTCACCGGACACGGTTGTTTCGGGAGGTTCCTGCACCGAATCAGGCGGGAGGAGACGCCCGGGTGTTTCCACTGCGAGGATCGACCGGAGGACACGGTGGAGCATACGGTGGAGGTCTGCCCCGCTTGGGCGGAGCACCGCCGTGTCCTCCTAGCGGCGATCGGCGGCGGCGACCTCTCGCGTCCGGCCCTGGTTCGAGCCATGGTCCGGAGCGAGACGGAATGGGAAGCCGTCACCTCCTTTTGCGAAGCAGTCATGCTAGCAAAGGAGGAGGCGGAACGTGAGAGAGAGCGTTCCTCCTCACGTCCCAGCCGCCGCGGGAGACGCACCGGGCGTCGGGGGCCACGTGGTGGCCCCCGGCCACCGTAGACGCGGGCCTGTGGACGGTGAGCTAAGGGCTAGCTCGCCGTCCCTCCGTCTTAGGACGACAGGCCGTGTCGACGGCGCGTTCGTGTTCCACGCGCGCCTCAAAGAGATGTCAGCATAGGGAAGGGGCCCGCAAGGGCCGATGCCTGCCGGGTGCTGCGGGTTGTTCGAAAGAGATACCGCGGCCCCGGAACACAAAGGGCGATGAAGGAACATGGATGGGTTTTAGTCAGTAAAAGTCTGACACTCCCTCCCGCTCAGCCCAGAGCGGGAGAAGTCATTTGATGATTTCCCATCCGAAAAAAAAAAAAAAAAAAAAAAAAGGAGTCCTGTAAATACTACGTAAGTTTAACTGTGTCGATTCAGCTATATTTTTATTCAGCATAAATCTTTTTGGGAGACAAAACAACTCGAAAAGGATCTCTTAAATGTAAGGATCGCATGGAGGCAGCCGAGCGGCTAAGTGCTTCGCATCCGGCGGACGAACCATACATTCGTTAGAATAAAATTGTGTTGACCGTTGTTGTCGAGAAATAAGTTCGCGAAGAATTTTTTCAACGTGTTCCCGTCGCCATGTGTTTTTCCTTGCCGGGCTTAGACCGCGGAGATTGTGAATCTTTACAAAGACATTCAAGATTTATTAGCGCGAAAGAATGGCGGAAGAGACGTTTTTAGGCCAGTAAGTTTAATATATGTTCTTATAAACATGAAAGTATTTAATGGGGTGGAATGGGGCATGAGAAATCAGACAACATATTGGGAGTTCAAAGGTTAATATCACCTGCCCGTGATAACTCGAGAGGCCCCTTGGTCCCGGGGGACGTAATGATGGGACACTCGAGGTTCCTGTCAGCGTGATGACAATGGTCGTACCTACCTACCCGTGAGAGGGCTTGAATGCTAAATTCATTAACGCACTAAACCGAACTCTTCGCCTAACAAATGTATGGAATGTGGCTATTTCTCAGCTCCTGCGTTCGAATTAGAAGGTACCGAATATTTGTCTTGTATTTGCGGCTTACATCACGGCTGACACTTCTCTAATTAACTTGATCAGTTAGTAACGGTTAATCAGTTGTCGTTTCGGGCAGTCAGAAGCCCTAGATTCTGATAATCAATTTAACTAAGCGGTGCCCCTTAATGATAATCAATAACTGGGCTGTGCAGATCAGTAAGCAGTCGCTCCATGTAAAATGGGTACTGCATCCGGTTAGACTGGAAGCTGACCCCAACATAGTGGGGCAAAGGCTGTGTAGATGATGATCTACAGTGATAAGCTCAGGTAAAAGACTATGGAATATAAGGGAAATTGTGTACGTAAAGATAATGAGGTGGGATATGAAGGTATTTGTCGCCGCGCGTGACAATGTCATCGCGCAGTCGTTACGTGGCCGGCGCGTGTCTCTTGTTTATATTAGTGCACTGAAATATGCGGCCGAGTCATTCCACCGGTACATTTGTGTAACGTGAATACAAATTTTTCATATTTATTGGTTCATATTCACTTTTTAGTGCTCAGTTCGCATCGTAAATTCTTGCGTTCTTTTTTATTTGTATTCCTGAGGGCTTATCTTAGAAAAATATACATACAGAGGAATCTACTTTATTATGATATTTATGTATTTATAGATGATAACAATTTATAACACTCATCGTAACAGATGACAGTCTAAAAGCTACCATACAGATTATATTCATTACGATAAATAATACGATTATAATATTATTATAAATATTCAAAGCGTAGCGGGACCCAATCAATGCTTCCCTGAGCCCTCATTCAGAATGTAGATTGTGTGTCGGAATCCCGCTAATCTGCCAAACCCAGAGCCGTTGCAGACGATGGTAAGTAACAGTTAATACATACCATAGTGCGGCAAGCAGTTGTAGCTAGTAGAAAAGGGTTGTCGGCAATGGCAGCGCGGCGGCGGGGCGCGGGGCGGCGGCGGCGGCGAGGCCGACGGCGAGGGCGACCACCAGCCCGGCTCCATCAGCCGGCCATGGTACCCGCTCCCGCACCCGCACCCGCGCCCGCGCTACCTAACAACATACAAAATAAATACATGAAACGGGTATTAAAACACAATACAAAGTATCTTATGTCTTATCCAGGTTTAAAACTATCCATATTTGAACCAAATCCGTTCCGTAAGTTTTGCGTGAAAAAATAACAAACATCCATTCATCCTCACAAACGTATTTAGGTATAATAAGCAGTAGTAGGTAAGACGTGTGCTATGATGTCGACTACCCACACACAAGCTTCACAGAACCCCTAGCAACCTCAGATGTAGAAGATGTTGAGACGTGGAAGTAACTTCACTTCGTACCACAGAGCATGAAACATCATGAAGATGAATCTGTATCTACCCTCACGCGGTTAGCAAACTAACTTTACCTACACGTCACGAAACTTGATACCGTTGTTCAGTTACCACGAATCGTAGCAGTAGTGTACAAACGGCTTTTCGCGAGGAAGGGTGGAGTCTTGGAGTCATAGGTTAAACACACCCTTCGGACAGACAAACGTAGGTCACAGAGGGGTTAGCTCACGACGTTCATCATGCGAGATCAAATAAATAACCACACTCACTAAATAGTGCTATTAAGGACCTATGAAAAACTTTATCTTCACCATCTACGTCACGACTAGTTCAGGACCTCAAGCGATGCGAGTTGGACGCGACTCGCTTCAAGCATATCTCGTAGCATGCTCTAAGGTTACGTACGCACGCGTGCAGAGCGGCTGGTTGCGATAATCATAGAACGTTCGTTTCGCTTCGTCACTTGCTAGGCGACTCGCTAGTCTCTACGGGCTAAGCAAGCCAGCACCAACCAAGCCAGTACGTTCGATTCTTTCAATTGTTTTCTTCGTACCTAGCCGATGTCGCAACATGAGTAGTAAGTGGCCAAGTGGTTAGACGCGGTAAGAAAGACGATTAAAGAATTCAATTATAATTAAGTGTTCTTCATTTACTTAATTGGGAACTACATTCTAACGATTACGTCACACTAACACAGTTTGACAAAAAATCCATCGAAAACGTACTTGACCGATCAACGCTTTGAAGTGCGACACTTCGTTATTTTAATGATCGCTGCATCGTTAGTTGGCATTGATTTGTGAGCACAATAGATTTAATTTTATGAATGCGGAAGTTTGTATATGTGTCTGTATGTTTGTTACTCTTTGGCGCTGAAACGGCCGGACAGATTTCGATGAAATTTCGCAGATGGATAGACTTTGATCTGAGTTAGTATATCAAATACTTTTTGTGCCTGCCGAAAGTTTCTATGGGATAATTTCCCACTGACGTCCACGCGAGCAAAGTCAGAAAAAAATAAACACGAGTAACATAGTTAGAATCTCTCCAAATGAATCAGCAAACTCTGTTTTCTTGGTTTTGGCCTTAATTTATCTCGTTGGGCGCCATGCTTGGAATGTTAATGAAATTAATTTGAATTCGCAATTTGCATTAAATTACCTTTGTAATCTTTATAATAACATTATAATCTTTAATCGATGTTATATGAACAACAATAAGTCGAAATTGTGACTGAATAAACTTGGCCCCAAGTTGTGCTTGTTTACGTTTCTCTTCTTATTGAATTACGACATTCTTCAGAGACGGTTTTGATTCAATTTGAAATATTTTTGTGTATATTTAGACAGAGGTTTAACTTAACATAATATCACGATTGTTGTCTCCGGAGGCTGAGGCGACCTAAATGTACCTTTACACAGCCACATTTCAAAGCTATCTTTAAGAATTTAGGTTACTTGTCTATGTAGGTCGTTTTCTTCATCGTGTGTTTACTGACTAACCTGGTGTCAGAGGTTTTTTGCTGCCCGTGGACCTCTGACTTGGCTTTACATGCCGTCGAGACACTTCTCTCAGGCATGCTGGTTTCCTCACAAGTGATAATTATAAAATACGCACATGATTCCGAAAAATCAGAGGTGCGCATTTTAGGGTTCGAACTCGAGACCTATGTCATGACAGTCCAACGTTCACACCACTAGCTTAGCCATCACTGCTTGTATGTAGATTAATCGGGTACAAAGGTTTATTTAATACAACTATTCGTAAAGCTTAGAGAAATAAATATAAAAGAGGTCACAAACGAAACCGCTTGTGCACTCATACAAAGTATAAAGTTTGCCACGCACGTACGAGAACCGGAGAAACTTGAGAATTTCCCTCACATACACGCGGCCGCAGGAAACGTCACACGTCGAGTTGATCCATAATAATATTTTGCAGAAATTTACGCCAGCATCACTCACGGACGGAAATAAAAACAGCCCATATAGGAAATGACGTCGGCTATATCTACTCAGATGGATAGGATGATAACGCCTCGAAATGAGAATCCATCAGTAGGAATGACGAAATTAAATTATGGACTGTCCGTAAGGCTCGATTTATCTGTCGGTTTATTTATAGTTGTCATCAGGTTATTTAAAACCACACCTGACTGTGATTGACTGTAGTGTTCTGAAATGTAGTTTTGGCAATGTTTATTTTCAAAATTACATGTGTTGGTGTTTCGTGCTGTCGTATTTGCAAACATTTTGAAGCTATTTAGGATCTAGTCAAAGGATATGTAAGTACGTGTACAAGTGGTTGCTTTGATAATACTGCGAGAGAAACTAACAGAGAATATGTTATAAATAAAATCTAGATGATTCGTTTGCTTCCCTCTTCACAATAATAAGGTAGATATTACACTAAACTTATAATTTGCTTGTTATTTTTAACTGGTATTTGAAGCGTGTTATTAGTATTTTGCCTGTATCCTGTGAATAACGCTGTTGATTACATAATTGTTAATTTTAAGTTTTAATTATCTATGCCCTATTATGTAATTGTTTGTTGTTCCAAATAAAATAAAATAAAAATATAAGGTCAAGAGATAACAACATTGAGACGCAAACACAAAATATCTATTGGCTATCCGAAAATATGAAGAATAGATATATATATAGACTAGACCTAGAACAATAAATGCTGACTCCTGTATCTTCAATTAATCTTTATGGATATTGATTGATACAAATAAATATTATTATAACACTAGCTGACCAGCGCAACTTCGTCTGCGTAACATTTTTGCTAAATGCTCCGCTCCTGTCAGTCGCAGCGTGATGTTTTATAGCCTATAGCCTTCCTCAATAAATGGGCTATCCAACACTAAAAGATTTTTTTAAATCGAACCAGTAGTTCCTGAGATTAGCGCGTTCAACCAAACAAACTCTTTAGCTTTACAATATTAGTATTAATAGATTAGTATAGATAAATAAAAACGAACGATACACATTTAAAGCCTTTTAATTTATATTTATTTATTTATAATGTGAGTGTATGTGTGTAATTGTTCTGTTATGAGTCAATGATACTTGAATTAAAATTATTTTATTTTTATTTAAACATTATGCCCGTTTCAGCCGTTGGTTCCGGCTGTCAATTGAAGATCTTGGACAGTCGTTACAGGTAGTCAGTGACCCGAAAGTCTGACAACCAGTATTACCAAGGGGTATCGTATTACCCAGTACGTAGGTACTGGGTAGTGAGGTGGTGTGGGTAGTAAGTAGTTACTGGGTTGTGGAGGTCAGATAGGCAGTCGCTCCATGTTAAAAGGCATCCGGTTAGACTGGAAGCCGACCCCAACATACATAGTTGGGAAAAGGCTAGGCAGATGATGATAACGGCCATTTCAACATCGCCAGACGCCAGTGATAAAACGTGCTCTTATTTTAATGAATCGTTACCAAGTGAAGTGAGATTAAAAGTTAAATAATTTTAAAAACACTTCCGAACCGGATAATTAGAGCGTTCACCAGGAATCCCGGATAACCTGACAATTAAGATACGGATAACAGCGTGCAGTTTCCCAACCGAGCGAGATAAGACCTTATGTGTGGCGCTGTATGACTTAATAATGACTAGCCACAAAACTAAAGCACCTCTAGGACGTGATTACACTGGGCGAGTAACTAGCTCAATAAATCTGGGGTAATGGAAATAAGTTAGCCCAGCTCTCGGGCATATATAGACTACTTAAACCTCCGATGTAAATTATTAAGCTTAAACATTTTCAGTACTGAAGAAAGTACTCGACCTAACGTAAACGCGCCTTTACTAAGCGCTAAGAGATGGCGCTAGACGACTGTCTAGCGCTGTCACTTTCCCACTCTCGGAATAGTCCTAAAACATTACTGCACTAACAGGTCATGGTACGATATATGGTCACGATAAAACGAGAAGTCAATTCGTTATCTTACAATGAAGAGCATTTAATGGCAGTCCATTTAATTGTAATGTGTTTAAATGCGTATGCTGCGGTGTATTACGAAAGGGACATTAAAATAAATACCGCTCGCTTCAGATGCAAATGTGGAATTGCTGTCAGATGTAGGTACCGAAATTTTTCGTGTATTGTGACAACGTCTTTAAGTGAAAATGTGTTTTATGGAATATGTATATTTTTGTCGAAAACAATCTACGGAAATTTGGCATCCATATAGCGAATGCTGTGATAGATTAAAATTGATTCGTTGGCCTAGAATTCGTAATCTCAGTGTAATGAATCTCTGTAACAATAGATCTTCTTGGCAACCCTCTGTTAGTGCAATGTTCTGGGTTCTGTCTAGTTCTGGTGGGAATTTCGGTGTCTTATATTCTTTAACGTCTACTAAAAGATAGTACATTGTTAAGGCTAGGTTATGTTTAAAGCCTGAAGCACTGTGGAATGTGGTTTTGCGTGGGTAGTGCGGGTCCGCAAACAAATAAAGCTGACCAACCAACTGACAGATAAGTAACAGTCTAAACCACTCGTCACTGAAATATGTGTGGGTGTACTAAGGCCGTTTTTAGCTTGATGTGAATTTACGCAACCCTTGCTGCTGTTTATACTTATATGTATACTTTTATATGTATACATGCGGGTAAAATTTAATGCCCTCAAGGCACACACCTTTGGCCGTGCGTTAGTCACCGGTACATAATGTACACGCCGCAGAGAATCTTCTCTATTGTTGGTTACAAATAACAGTGGCTATGCTGGCAGCAACTATGCTGCAGATTTTGCGAAATTGAACCCCTAGGGTATATGTTTGTGAATTCTATCATAATATGTACCTAGCACAGGCGCACCGCTCCAGGCCCTCGCTCACACTGTACACGCTGGCACGCCGCATCCGCCGCGGTGCCGCCGCGGACCCGCCGCGGAGCCGCTAGCTGCCCGCGCGTCACACGCCACGCCTCCGCATCTCTCTCAGCTGCTTTACCGCTTGATTCAAGCGCTCGACTGTTGCATGCTCTATCCACGCCAAGTACTACGCTCACTGTGCACTCTTCCGTCCCACACTACAAGTTTTTGTTTTTGGCATACTTTTTCACGATCTTTTTGTTCAGTGGCGGTTTAACAAACACATCCACACACACATTTTAAAGCGTCCGCTCGATTTTCGGCATCCTCTGTGGTTTTGTTTAGAGATGACTATCAGTTGAACCCGCTGCTTCCACCATATCTGTAAAAGAAAGAAAAGCACTTGGATTATTATACTGTTTCATATTTCAACCTTTGTTTTATTATATCATATTTGAGATATAATAATGCTGGTCATGCTTTATTCTCTTTAGATATGGGGGAACTGTGCATTTGGTTAGAAAGATAAACATAAATGGGTTCAGAATAGGCTCGGCCTTTACCGTAGCCTTTTCCCAGGATCTTTGATCGCTGTTGAATTTTGCGAAATCCCATTTTATCCCTTGCGTCCCAAAAGAGATCGCCTGTGCAAAAATCCACACGGCTCGTGAGATACCGTGATGAATGAGTCAGTGGGTTTTGCCTTTTAGATTAAAATGAAAAACGTAAGGAGAACCTGTTCGCCGTCTGACACTTTATGAAGCAGAAAAAGGCGTATTTTATCATTCAGAATGTTTTTGAACGTATTAGTTATTCACAGTTGCTTTGCCGCGGAATCGGAGAATGTTGCGATCTACGAGTATATTACGTGTAGTATTAGATGAGGAGTTTATTTTATTAGGTACGTGTGCGTCTAAATTTGAATGTAATGTGTGATGGTTGTACGTGCCGGGGCGGAGCAGGCTTGAAATTGTTGGTTGAAGTATAATTTGCATTGAATGTGGCCCGCGAGGCGATGGAGTGTGATCGTAACCGCACAGAGAGCCATTGGTAGTACCTAGTTTGGTTAGCGACACGGAAATTGGCTTGTAATCAACTGCTGCCTACACAAATGTATCTACGTATAATAACACAACACTGCCTAATATCCTTATAAACATTGCTTCGTTTAGATACAATATGTAGAAAGTTTATTGTGCTTAGAATATTACATACCATCATGAAACAATTATTAGGGTAATATAAGAAACATTTTATTTATTACATATTTTTGATTTAAGATATCATATTCCAAATTACGAATTCATCGACGAGAAAAAAGTCTACGCTACCGTTATAGTTTTAACTGGTAAAAGTTCAATCAATATTGCATAAATATGAGCATAATGCATTATCTATTCCAATATTGCGCACTTCTCAGCCGCCGTCGGTATGAGGAGGTATTTTTAAGGAGAGTACACATCAGGGTTACGGCTTGCAGCTCATCGCAATGCTAAACTGTGCGGACGGATTCATGAATACATTTCCACCGTCTGCAACCGTCCTGCCTTGCCCAATAGTTCATGAAATGTATGCAAACTGTATGCTCAGATTTCTGACTTTTATTAGATGCTTCAACAATGTTAGGGGCACTTTAAATTAAGTTATTTTTATTCATGTATGGGCAAAATGTGAATGTTGATCATTTGTAAACATCGGTAAAAATACGCATACATGCCCTTTTGATACCGAAGGCATAACACGTACTGAGAGCAAGGGTTGTGTCTTCTCGGAGTAATGAAAGCTCTCGAGTTCATCCAAGGGGAAAATTTATAAGATGTTGTGGGAAACAAGAAATGAGTTCGTTTTTAATATAAGGAAAATGAGTAAGTAACTATAGGTAGTTAGCAACAGTTGCCTCTGTATCTTAAGCACTAATGTAAAAGCAATTTCATTCGTGCCGTCTTCTATAAATACTTATTGCACGGGAGCATTCTTTAAGAGCTTATTTAAATATTCCACAGCTGCGGAATTCGTTCAAAAAGGAATAATTATCAATGTCGTTTGCATTTTGTCGTTGCTTAACGGTACATAACAAGTTAATTTACTGTTTAAATATTTTAGCAACAATTCCAGACATTTATTACCGACGACATTGTTCAGTAATTAACGCGACGAGTGCAGCGATGCAAGTATCTGCAATTATTTTATAATAGGTGCTGATTAAGGAATGAGTGACTGTGATTTTTTCATAATTGTGTTGACAGACTTCGAATAGTCACACAGATTTATTAATCAGCTATGAACTTGTAATACAACGTTGTAAACTATTAATCTGTAGCCTGCAGGTCGTTCCAGGACGCAAGATTAATTTATTGAAGCCACTATTCACAGTGGGGACGTGCCGCAGTGACGTCACGCATGCCAATGTACTCGTAGCTTTTCCGTAGCTCTCTTAATAATTGGCCACTATGCTTCATTCAAATGCTTGCCTCGTTAACCTTAATAGGTTCTATGATTTGTGGACGCCATCCCGTTCACAAGTAAGACGTCCCTAATGGAACCACAGATTAACAAGAACAAGAGGTATTCCAGTTGTCAACTGTCTTGATGAAGTATTGCTTTTTATGATAAAACTGGGACACTTCTGTCGTTGTACGTGGACACTTTTTTCTCGAGGATTTCTCCCCGGACGCTCGTCTTGCGGAAAGTTTTTGTGCACCATGGAAAGAGTTTCGTTAGTAAAAACTTGGAGACGCGGGTACAACATTGGGTTAGCAAGTTCTTAACAAACTTATTAGATGTTGGAACCTTGATGTTTTCATTTTTACCCTGTTAGCGTTACAAAGAGTAGTTTGTATTGGAAAACTATGTTTGTTAGTGCGATAGCTCAGTTCACGGATAAACGAGTATCCAATTTTTCTAAAAATATTTTGTTCAAACAATCCAATATACTTTCAATTTCAGAATAGCGTCGAACTTTGATAATGACATTTGAGTTTTTGTCGCGAACAGTATCCGAAATATTCAACGCATTTAATACGGCAATTTACGATTTTTTTTTATTTTCTACTTTCTTATTTTTTAAAGCTATAATCGCATAAAGTCTGGTGAATGAGTTTTAAAATGAGTCTGGTTTTCAAGCGCAAACTATCCTGGTATTCGAATGCTTTCAAGGAAAAACTAAAAATATCTTTAGTGGTACTGTGATCCTAGGAATTTTGTCATAATGTAGACATTTAATGCGACATAGTTAAAGTCGTTTCCTGACATAAAACAGATAAAGGTCAGTAATAAAGTCCCGTGCGTTTGCGCACCCCGTAATGAACGTATGAAATCGCTTAGATATCTAATAATGCGCGTTATGACCAGGATTTATGATTATTAAGGGCAACAGACGCAGTAAACGATAGGGATGGCGGGTTTAGTGTCGAAGTACTGACCGATAAATTTATAACTGTTCTCATAAATAAATAATTGTCATGCATAGATACTTGTTTTGGCCCACATTGTACATACTTAGATACCTCAAATATTTAACTGATTTCATTATTAACTTGAGAAAAGATCGAATCATAATAGTAAACGAATGTTGTTGAAAACTCATTTAAAGCTACTTGACTCATCAACATCATCTGCCAAACCTTTTCCCAACTATGTTGGGGTCGGCTTCCAGTCTAACCGGATGCAACTGAATACCAGTATTTAACTTTAATGACATTAAATTAAAGTGCTTAACATGTATGCATGCAAAGCAGAGGAACAGACAAAATATAATTCTATCAGTTATCACGGTGATGGTTAAAGACATTAATGAATCAGATGACATAGGCTACCGAAACCGTTCTGTCAAACGCATTGAAAGCGAGTGCCAACTGTTTAGGTCCACGTGGGTTACCATGATCTGTTAGTGCACGAATGTTTAATTATTATTCCGAGAGTGGGTAAGAGATGGCGCTAGACAGCTGTCTAGCGCTGTCACTTTCCCACTTTCGGAATAGTCCACACTCCTGCGCTAACAGATCATGGTAACCCCCTGGTCTCATTATATACAGCATGAATCAGAAAGGCAAGGCCACATTTAAAGATGTAGCATGGAACATCAAACTGAACTACTTTCTCAATGGCACCACAATCGTGATCGCGAAAAAAAACAGCTGTCTTATCTATTCTAGTGAAGTAGGTATTGAAATTTTACATGGGACTGCTAAATTCTATATTATAAATATTTTTTCGCAAAAATGTCTATCCCAAGGAGAAAGTTGTTACCACACCATACTATATCCTATACTGTATTAATGATTGTCTGTAACTCATCAATGTTTACGAAAACAGTTTTACGTATAAGTTAAATTACAGTGCCGTACCAGAAAGCCATCTCGAGTAAAATGACAATGTAATCCAAGAAATTTGCATAACGCGGGCAGACATTATGACGTCATTTATGCCCCGTTTATCTTTGTTGTTGGATTACGATGAAGCCAAAAGAGGGTTAGCTTTTTTATTTCGTATGTAAGTGTATGTAAGAATTTTATTCTGACGATAAAGGGTTGGCTCAGTGCGGATCATTTGGGGGAGCTCAGAAAAAGCCGCTGTAGGTACGTCTAAATTAGGGCGATCGTCATGCTTTTGTTTTATTTCTTGGATTGACGAGTTCGAGGTCGCTTTTAGACCTCGCTTCGCTTCGCTTTTGGAGCTTACCCATTGATGTTGAACGCACTCTTCTATACCTAGTATTCAGCTTTAGAGCTGGTTCGTTAGGATTTGGTTGGAAGGGCCTAACGATTCCTAGTTTTGTTCATGATGCTTTGATACTTGATAAGGAAAATATGGCTGGGAATCTGAATGTACTGTTACTAAGTGAAGGATTTTTAACTAAGATTTAATGATATGAGATGTGGCTAAATAAATATCTACTAGGAATAGCCTTATTAAAAAAAAAACTAAATAATTTATTTTCATTCACAAGTCGATTGATACTATTAGTGATTGGAGCCTCCTTTTAAGCATAGAATGCCTGTGTTAGGAGACTCCGCTCTTCCATAACAAAAAAAATGTCATCAATAATTACATGAAAAATAAATTATAAATAGAAAATAATCAAATATCAAATTAGTATTAAATTCAAAATAAAATAAAATTAAGTGAAGTAAAATCAAATTAAAGTAAAATTGAAATTAAACTACAATCAAATTAAGAATGAATAAATTCAAGTCACAGTTTAATCAAGAATCAGACTAAAATCACTCTTCAATTGAAAACCATAGAAAATTTCAAATCAGATAAAAATTCAAATAAAATCGAACGAAGGAAAATCATACCACAATTAAATGAAAAAATACTCAAAATTAAATAATAGTTCAATAAAAAAAAAAAACTGTATGCAGAAATAGGAGTTACTAAATCCTGCCCATGATTTGGACTAGTTTAGCATCTATTCTATTGGTATTGAACGGGCCTCTAAATACGTCCACATTGTTGGACTGAAATTGAGTGGATATAACACCATAATCCATGGTTTCGAGGTTAAGCTGGGAAACGATGTGGCTTTGCACCGTCGTTACAGCTGATTAAATCGTATATGGCCGACTTTTATTGTGATCAACAGAGTCATTGTCTTTGGGTATGGTTGTAATTAACGTGATTATGGAGAACATGCTACATTCGCTTGGATTCGCGTAGATCTAAGCACTTTTGGGAGACCAATGTTAAGACGGACTGTATTTCGGAATGCTCTATGCCGTAAAAAGGGGTTATGCCCTGCATAAGATCGAAAAGAGCGCTCTTTACGACATTGAAATTACAAGCATTTAAAACAGTTTAAAATTAGAGAACTTATTAATTCGTCATCCAACTTTCATAATAATACAGCCGTCAAAGTCCTCAATGAGCCGAGATGACTCTTTTCTCTAAATTACGCACTGTCAACAACAGCTAAAAACGGAATTAAGGTCATAAAGCGAGTTTATATGTGGCACTATCAACAGTTTATTTTACGCACATAGCTACAACATACCACGATTGTCCCAACTTCGTGAGTTATTCACTTCAATAATACTGAATATCCCTGAATTTCATGTGACTTTATGCCCTTTTGATTGTGAGTTTACGAGTTTGTTTTAGCGCGGTAGGCAAAAATATGTAGATACTATTCCCAAATGTGTTTTTCTCCTGTAAATAGGTTTCTGTCTTTGCGGTAGGTACAAGCACTAAAATTATAAAACTTGGCAACGTTTAAAAGGAATTTTCTCCAACTGTATTGATTTTTGTGTTATGTCATGCTTTTGTCAACATAGTATATTGTAAGAATTGTAAAATACGTCTAGTCCCAAAGTTGGAAATGATATTTCGTAAGAAAATCGATTTTAATATTTTTTTAGGTGTATGTATACCGAGTTTCCTCCGTACCTCGGAAAGCACGTTAATCCGTTGGTCCCAGCTGTCATTTGTAGATCTTTGACAGTCGTTACAGGTAGTCAGTGGCCCGAAAGTCTGACAACCAGTCTTACCAAGCTGTATCGTATTACCCAGTACGAACTGGGTTGTGGAGGTCAGATAGGCTGTCGCTCCATGTAAAATACTGGTATTCAGCTGCATCCGGTTAGACTGTAAGCCGACCCCAACATAGTTGGAAAAAGGCTAGGCAGATGATGATGATGATGTATACCCACATAATACCATCATATTAGTGCTCGTAAACACAACTTTGGCTAGTGGGAAAGTGTAGGTATTGGAAAAGGTGTTCTTTAGGATTCCATTTATTTCCCTTAAACGATAACATAGGTAAAGAAAAGTAAACGTAAAAAAAATCAATTGCCCAACAAACAATGGAAAAAGCGTGCCAAAGTTGCTTTTACTAAAAACTTTATTCCTAAAAGCCTATTTTTAGCACTTAAGCACCAGGTACACATGGATATCTGGAAACTGTCCGAAGCAGTTTAAAGTTTACGAGTTTCCGCGAACTTCCTAAACACAATTATGAGCACTCACGTTAGCCAAGTTTGTTGGTACAGTAGTCAAACTTAAGTTTACTAGAACTTTCTGTTGGCTGATTCTCGCGGTTAGGGTTACAAGGTATCCAAATACTGACACAAAACCGGCCATTTGCAAAAAAACTCCGGATATTTTACTTTTTAGTCTTTCTTATCACACATTAATGCCTTGTATGAAAAGTCCGGATAAATTATTAGACTCGTTAAAGCCCGGACGGGGGCCAAAAAGAAGGTCATGTCCGGACGGTAACCCTACTTGTAGTGTAACTATGTCTCTTATATTACTCACTGTTTTAAGCCCTTTGCAGTACTAAGGTGCGCTTTCAAGTATTATTCTCGCTTCAGAATTAGTTGCTGACATATTATATAGTTTAGTGAACCATTGAACCTTTTGCTATGGATACGAACTATGTGATGTTACGAGATCATTCAACGATTGTTTACGCTTTGGGATTGTTTTGGACTTGATTGTGGTGCGGTGCCCGAATGCGATGAGCGGTTTTGTTTATACAACTAAGTTCCTGGTTTGTAAGATTTGTCCTGGTGTAATGTAATAAATCTTAGTCTATGTTCGTCTTACCTTTCATCTTAGTTGAAATAAACGTGCCGATGACAACTTTTGTGTACGTAGACTACGTAGCGACTGCACATGTTACGGAAGCAAATAGCACCGTGTGTTCTTTATGACTCAAACTTTATGCACCGTCCAATGAAAATTACGATGTCGCTTCCGAAATATTCGGCAATTCGCAAGTTGATCTGCAATTTCACGTTAAAAATAAATTTATTTGCGTATTATATCGTGGCATATGGCGTTCACAGACTGTTAGGTTAGATTTTCCACAATAATTAATGATCGGCTACATTACATTACATTGCTAGTTTAATATTATAGCACTAGTTTTTCATGTATTTTATGCTCATCTGAGTTTAAATTGTGGCATAAAACATCAATGTGAGTTTAAATTGTGGTATAAAACATGGACGTAATTTGTTGCAAGTAATGCGGATGCAGTTTCCTGCGGTACAGAGATAATGTTGGATGAAAAATGGAAACCATAAAATGGAAACCTTTTATGAAACGTGGTCTGTTCACTTTTATAATCCACACCTGACAAAATCGTCCTATAGTAAGTCTTGGACTAAAATATTCGAATGATCTAAAAAAATTACCGGTCTTCAAACCTCAACCGCCTTTTTTGTGTTCTCCATATTCTGTCAAGCAATGTATTTGAAGCATTTTATACAGCGACACACGTAGGAAGCTCTCAAAATAACAAGTCGAAGATTGCTCCTATAAAAGTGCACAATGGGTGTTATTTGAATGGCGGGCGGGGCTGACCACGCCTCCGGAAGACAATGTCTCGCCGACGACTCCTACGCATCCGTGTATGTCTACAAAGAATCTGTCCTTAAGTTTTCTATTTGCATTGCCGAGATGAAGATGAGATATTTAGCTTTTTGCCAGATTTAGAACAGGGATAAATTTTACTGGAATTTAATTAGGTTCTTACTGTAGTTTAACTAGACCTAACTCTCTAAAGTTTATTTAAATTACTATACAACCTTTCTTAGTGGTTTCAATTACGCTCAGACTGTAATGTTTAAAACTTGCTCAACTGATTGCCACTTTCAGTTTCACAAAGAAAGTTTTAATTTGATTGTTTCCAAAACTAACTTTAGGTTCCAATTTCAAATTCGAATAAAAAGTAAGTTGATACAAAATAAAGCCAGCAGCAATAAAAGCGAAAGGAGTTTGGTTGTCTATAGAAACAGCGGTTACGCTATGGCACCTGTCCCACCGCCGGCGATAAGCGGGAAGCGTGTAGAGCTAGCAACTAAACACGAGTTGTTCGTTTGACGGAGATCAGGGGGCCTAAAAAGACTCTTTAACAGAACAATAATGGCATAATAGTATGAATGTGCGTTGCAATTCGTAAAATAGACTCAAAGTGACAATTCATACTATTAACTGTGTCTGCGACTATTTTACAAATTGTAACGTGATTCATTTTATAATCCTGTTATAATTCTGCTAAAGTGTAAAGTAAAGTGATCTTTTTAGGACCCGAGCAATCAACTAAATTCGCAATTCATAAATGTATCTCTTTTGAGACCTACAAAACCGAGCTTGCTCGTCGGCGGTGGGACGAATGCTATTTATCAATGGTTTGTACCGTTTTGGAAAGGTGAACACACCGAGAGTGATAACTTACAATAAACCAAGGATAGGATTTAAGGTGCCATGAAGAAGTGTGGTATCCCGAGATTACATCACATCATACGACAACCCCAGATAATAAAGGACCTTATGCTCGTATATTGTCTGTATGTATAAATAACACCCGAGTCCTTAAAGTGAGGTTAGTGCTACGAAGGAAGTCGTTTATTTTTTTTATTCTCTCCCTTACTAAGGCAAATAGAACAAAAACGTATTGTTCTCGTGTGCCTAGCCTGCGTGTCTTTTTAATACAAGGTGGCGCCGACAGTACGACATGTAAATGGAAACACTGGTAATACTAGTTCATAGGAATATTCTTAAACTAATCGAAGAAATCCTAACATCGAAATAAAATTAATATTTTTTTCAAACAAACTAAATAGCATAAAATTGTTAAAAAAAAACAGAAAACTATAACTATTGGTTTACTAATCTTAGGTATAATTTGAACTTTGTATTAACTAAAAGTTACAAATTTTACTAACTTATTTTCTCTGACAAATAATAACGAATAATTAAGATAATAAACCGTTTATCTCACCTACTTATTTTAATCAGAATTATAAAAAAACCACATTAATCAAGAACAACCAAACTCCCACTTCACTCCAAAGACTGTTGAAAAGAGAAGTAATATATAAATCGTTTCAATTATCACAATTTACATCAAAAGGAACTTCCAAAATCAATTTGCTGGTTAGGAAAATCAATTGAACACTTTCTTGGAAACCAATTTCATTCATCTATAAATAAAATGCTTATTTAACTTTGTAATGATTTAAATTGAACTGTTCAAAGGTTATATTGATAATTAATCTAAAGTTTAAATTCTGGAAAACGAGACGGGCGGTTTGCGTTGACGGCGCGACGGCACGACGGCAGGAGGTGAGGCGGGGTGGTCGCTGTTTATTAAACTTGGTCGCTAATGCATTGAAACTTCATTAGCTCGTTATTTCTACGGGTTTCATTAAAGTCTTTCGGAAATTATGATCAAAAGACATTTTCATGATTATGTCCCTTTGTTTTATTAGGGATGTCACGAAGTTGGCTAACTCTGTTTATTTGACAGTAAAACTGGAAAAAAAAAATATTTTACTGAACATAAAATTCTAGTCTAATAATGCTATAAACAAAGCCTCATCAAGTTAAGTTAACTTACGGCCGTTTAAAAGTTAAATAATGTAACGGTTCTTAACCACGGTTAAGAACAAAGTAACTGAAGCTATTTAAAGCTAATCGTTGTTTGTAAACCGCGAGCCAACGCGGAAGCCCACCATTCATATAATTTGTAAGAACCTCTTAACGTCCACCAAAAGTTAAGGCTTGCTGCTAATGGACTGGTTGATACACTGCTAATTCCGGCCGCAACACATACGTAAAGTTCTGAGTTAACTCCGAATGCGAGTACCTTTCCTGCTAACTTCTCACCTCGTCACCGTGCGCTCAGAATATCTATTCAATTTACTCCTGTCTCACTGCACTTTAATTAGTTTCATTTATGTTGACTACGGAATTTGTATTTGAAATAAAATATTTCCACTAGCTGTCCCTTGAGAGTTTAATAAACCGGGGCTCATTATATTTAGATTCGCCTAATTAGAGAATAAATAAACAAGCTCATATTTTTGCAAGAGAATTCTTGGAATTTTGCAATTATGACAAGAATCTGCTGAAATGGGATCACAAAAGCGGAATTTGTGTATCAACCGTAACAATCACACTCGGTTCATTTGTACCCAAATGCTTGTTTGTCAGGAGCAAACTTTAGCGATAGCTGCGCGCATTTCACTCAACAAATTACGTTAAATGATGTGTGTTTACGAAGCATGCAGATGCATATCGCCAGTATGAACGGAAGAACAAATATAATATAGTCAGCTGTGTTAGTTTGATTGAACACGTTCGGGGATGGATGCGGTGTTCCGACTTGAAGCCGAGGTGACAGTGTGACGGATCGGGGAAACATGGCGCAATTGAACCAAATGCGGACCGCTCCGAACGCCACCCGTACCGCGGGGTATTAGCAACAACGTTATTATATAAATAGAAACATACTGTGTATTCTAACAATCCCGAGAGGCGGCAAGGAAATCGCAAATTCCTGGAATATTAATCCCGCACTGAGTTTTTAATGGAGTAGGTTTTCATGGAAGCTTATTTAAAACTATATTTTCTCCGGATATTGCCTTGGGAGCAACTCTACCACTTTTCTCGAAGTTTTAACAAATACCCAGGCTAGCGTTTGTAGTTTATTTCAGCACACACTTGTTGTGCTCATGTAAGAGGTTCAGCGGCACTGCGAACAATTGCGCTATCTCCGTTTTTACACAATTCTCCAATACTACCTAATATATTATTCGTTCGTTTCGGTTACTGTTGGAGCAAATCCAGCTGTTTTCTTTGCTCGTTTAGTATCGTACAAACTCACTGATGCTTCAAAATAAAACCCCTTTACAATGTTCGATACATCGGGCTCTTGGAGAAAGTTTAGAAAGATGGCTTATCTTTATGCTCGTCTTCCGGTTTAAAATCGCGAGATTTAAAGTTTTGAATTGATACTCTTACTTCAACATTTAAAATGGGATGAAGGTAATAGATGATCATTAAAGAGATGGTAACTTTTAAGAAGGCTTCGTTAATGTTTATTGACACTGTATCCAGGTATCCGTACGTGGTCAAAAAGCAGTAATTTCCAATTTTCAAATATCAAGGCAAAGGCATAAACACTTGCTCCTACTAAGTATTTTTACTCTTTTTATTTTATCATCTATTCGAGGCTCGATAGATTGGATCATTTCAGCGCTGTCGAGTTTAACAAAATTAATTTACTTTTGTAAAAAATGGGCCAAATTCACTCTTTCGTGCAATTTTTGTTGAGCAATCTTTTTCGCTTCGAATAAATCTCCATAGTTTTAAATAATACAATTTCGCTGGGATCAGGTGAGTTGCTAAATTGTGTGTCGATCAGAAATTCTTTTATTTTTGCAAATTTTCAATAGGTAATAAATCTCCATAGTTTTAGACAATACAGTGTTTTGATAGACGGTACAGGTGGCCCGATAGTCTGATAACCAGTCTTACCAAGAGATATCGTATTACCCAGTGTTGATTTGGTTTTGATGCAATTTTTCTTAAAGTGAATTAATTTCGTTTCAAATAACTCTTCGTATTTTTCCAAATCATAAATTTTAACTAAGTTTAACCACGTTGTTAAATCATCTGTCAGTCATTGTGGTGGATTGCTGTGGCCCGGATATATCCCTGTCAAGTCGTTTGCGCCCCACGGCCCCACGTGATGGGTGACGATCCCCATTGTGTTAATAGTTTATTGATCTCGTGGATTTAGCGTTTTTTACAGCGCCTTTCAAGAGAAAGGCGTCAAGAGACAGGTTTGATTTGCTCTATATTTCGTATTATATTATTTTGAATATTGGTCTTGTGCCCGCAACTCCACGAGCAAAGCGCGTGTTTTATTTTTTATATTTCACTTAAAATTAATACGCAAAATAAAGTGAAAAAGTCAGAATCAAATGCCCAGATTTGCCTTTTTTAATTAAAACGTACACTGCATCCTAAATCTAAAAACCTACAACATATAAATCAGTGATTCAGATCACGAACCCGTAATCCATGTTTTTTTTTTGGAACAAGGCAAATTACAGCCCAATAATTCAGCCTAAAAATTCTGTTTTCAAAAATAAAACTCTGTTATCGAGCTTTATTTTTGAGGCACAAACATTTTAGGATACAGTTTCGTCGGCTGTAGAATACTGATCCGAAACGAAATGTTGCCACGTAAAAAAGTTTTGTCGCGTTCCCGAACAAAAAGTATGAACATTAGATAAAAATATATTAGTTTGTGTACACAACATGGTAGAATGTTGGTTCAAACGAAACTTTTTAAGGTGCTACAGTTGGCAGTAACTTCCCACTTCTAAATTGGGTTTTAAAAAGTGCACATAAAAGTTAAGTGTGAGGTTTTCCCGCACACAACATTGTTACTAGTTTCCTAATTCAGTTGCAATGTCGGGTTTTCCCAGACAAAACCTGGAAAAACTTCCTTTTTTAAGTGAGCTTTTCTTAATGGAAAAATTATGTCTTCAACTGTGTGAGCTTTCAATTAAAAATAAATCGAGAGGAAAACTGTCTTCAGAGTTGAGAATGAAAAAGCTTATAAAACCCATTTGCTACCTTTTTCATAAAGATTTCTTACTAAAGAATATGTTGATGACAATAACAAAGACAAACTGTGCCTATGTGTTGCTGTTCTGCAAAAGATGAGACACTTTATCATGTCTGACGGGCCTTGCACGTAAAGGAAGTTCTAATAATATTTCATATTGCTTTTACAACATCCTTTACAAAAATATCTCGTTCTTATCATAAGGTAACATCTTGTAGGCACAGACACAAGCCTTACAAATCCTTGTTTGCCGTTCGATATGTAACGTGACGTCAGTTATAGCCCACAATCTGTATCAACATCGGATGCTGGGGTCGGACGTACGGATGTATGTGTCATGGACACAGAATACATATATGTATCTACTAGGTATATAGAACATGTGCGTGTCCGTGTTCCCATTCAGAACATCCTTTTGATATTTGATACTATCGTTACATGGTCGGATGATAAATGTTATTTTAATTTAGAATGTGTTTTTAATGTCGTTTTTTTCAGGTTGGTTATCTTTTCGGTTTGTTGGGCCTAAATAAACCCATTTAGCAGGAATAACTTTACAAATTATTGATATGTGTATGTTATGAAAGTAGATAATCGCTTATTTCTATGGTGAAAATAATTAAACAGAAAGTTAATACGCTTTGCGGACGAAATATTGTTCACAAATACCAGCTAATTCGGGATAATCCCTTTTTTGTATGAAAGTATCTGCAACAAACAGCCCTAATTTTACAAAACATTTTTCCCTTACAAGGCTGTTTTGCGCAACAAGGGGAAATCGCCGCTCAGCCGACCATCCAGAAAATTACCAAAACATACCATAAAAAAATGAACCAAACTTTCGTGAAAAACCAGGCTTCGGTCGAAAGTTAGTAACTAAGAGTAAGTGAAAACCTACAGAATTTAACACAAATTCCGGTGTAAATAAGTTTGGAAAAGTTTTTAGTTATTTTACTTGTGGAATATCTAATCAAGCATCCGGTTCGAGGCTGAATTTCCCGAGGGAACGATTGTAATCAACGACAGTTACAAACGCAAAACTTTCCGGCATCTGTTTACTAAAGTAAATATTAACTCTACTTCCCGAAACAGATAGATAACATAGAGGTCTCACATTTCATTTGTTTTTAATAAAGCAAATTAAACCTGAAAATTATTGTCTTTGGTAAATGTAAACATCGTTCGGTTCGCTGAAAAGCTGTTTTAAATAATGATGTACAGTAATTATTTAACCACAATAATACCTGTGGTTATGCTAAAATGTTAATACATCCAGAACAATTTACGTTTACGAGAATAATCATCATCTGCCTAGCCTTTTCCCAACTATGTTGGGGTCGGCTTCCAGTCTAACCGGATGCAGCTGAATACCGGTATTTTACATGGAGTGGCTGCCTATCTGACCTCCACAATCCAGTTAGTACCGGGTAATACGATACTTCTTGGTAAGACTGGTTGTTCGTAAGTTTAAGGCCACTGACTACTTATAACGACTGTCAAAGATGAAAGAAATGACAGCCGGGACCAACAGCTTAACGTGCTTTCCGAGGCACGGAGGAAACTGGGTATGTAATGAGTGGTCACCCATCCACAGACGAACCTAGGCAAGCGCGGCTTATCCTGAAGATTGATCCGAGCGGCTGTTATTATTTACCGAATACCTATGTATCGTATCATGTACCTATGAATTAAAGCATTAGCGTGATCATGAAGACATAGTAACAATCTTCTACAGACTTACATTTCGAAACAAAAAAGATCATACATAGGTACAACGTCCCCAAAACGTGTATTTTTAAGAAATGTCGAAAAAAATACTTAATACATATGTACATACCAAGAGCACGATATTTATCTAGACCGCGTCTATCGCGGCATGTACCTAATACTCGTATAAACAAAACAGTACCTTCGAAAACCTCCATACCTACATTTGTAGATACCATTCTAAACGTGTACACTCGATCAACACAACGTTATGTCACTGACATCAATTTTACGGTGCGATTGTACCCGATATAATTAATGGCGTCCCAGAATTTATGGTCATGGGGTATTGACTGACTAATTACTTCCAAACTCACGTATTGACAGTGACAAGTGCTTATTGTGTGAGTTTCACAGACCGCTTGAGGTCGCGACCTGCCAATGCTGCGACCTGTTATTTCGTACGCGGGCACCGTTCCAATCTCTTGGACTATATAATCACAATTTTATCGCGTCTACAACGTGCCCATAAAGTAGTCTGTCCGAAGAAACTATTTACTGTTTATTCTGTTCGCAATACATCTCATTTTGTCGCGTTTCGTCTGCGTCTTGGAACGCCCTAGTCTTTGGCCGGCAATCCTATTTTCCGTAGGAGAGACTTTTATAGCATTGAGGGATAAGGAAATTAGAATTTTGTGGAAATGATAACGGTTTCCGCAAATGTTTTTTTCCTTTTCGAAGTGTCCTTGGGTGGGAACGGGCGTTACTGAAAGGTAAAGGACGTTGACGGGACGGTTGACCTCGCGGAGCAGGTGAGGAGTGAAATAGCCGACGAATATCATCGGACATTTGGCAATGTCGGGGTGTCGGCGTCTCGAACCGTTCAGCGTAATCTTTCACCACATAAATGGTGCGATAGAATCTCTGATTCTGATGCTCGATGCCGCACCATCGAAATGCGTTTCCACTTAATAAAGCACAAATGAACCGAGCGAAATGTATATTATATCTACGAGTAAGTTAAGTTCTATATGCAGCACGGAAATCTATATCGGATATCCAAATGACTTGTTTATGCTCCAACACACATTAGGGATAAGAATTATCTCGACTACCGAACAAACTGGTAGATTGTGTAAATTTAATGGTACAAGTGTTACCTAAATGTTCTATTGTCGTCGTTGTATATACTCGTAATATGTAGTTGTAGGTTTTGTACTTTTTAACCGACTTCAAAAAAAGGAGGAGGTTCTCAATTCGGTTGTTGTTTTTTGTTTGTTACCTCATATCTTCGTCATTTATGAACCGATTTGAAAAAAAACTTCTTTTAATCTGAAAGGATATACTTCCCGATTGGTCCCATAGGTTCATCAAAATCGTTTCAGTATTTTGGTTTTTAAATCAAAATAGCTGGAAAAAAAATTGTCATCCATGTATGTCATCATGTGTTAAAAAATAACCGACTTCCAAAAAACAAAGTGGAAAGTGGCAAAAAGTCAATGAAACAAACAATAGTCACTGACTTCCAAAGTAAAGTTATTTTCCACTTTTTTTGTGTTTTTTTTTTGGAAGTCGGTTATTTTTTTTTTTGCAAAAAAGTTTTTTGTTTTAATTTTTCATTACTATTTTGTTTCTATTTATATTTAAAGTATATAATAATAAATAGGTCACAGACGATTTATGAAATTTCCGTTTGAGATTTTGTAATTTATATCTGCGAAAATGTTTGAAAACAATGTTCTCTAAGCTCTATGGCAAACATATCACAGCATTTTTAAAATATCTGGAATAAAATTTGTGGTTTGAAACATGATGTTCATACCAAAATAAATGTCCTGCCTAGCGCAGTTAAATTCCACTAAAACTCGCGTTGCGGCGTTCTCCCTCTCAGCAGTACTCGCACATCGCACACAGTCTATAAAACTGCACGGGTGCATGGGTGTGAAATTATTTATTTATGAACGACGACGTATTCCCTCGTTCCACTACATTTCGTTCGCAGAGAGCAGGTAATGCAACATTTTCCGTCCGGAGGATGCATTGCAGACATTTTCCAGCGTCGACCCCTGTTCGAGAAACCATTACTATCTCTTTTACTGCCTTGTTTCTCTTTTGTCAGCCTTTGATGCATTATCAAAGAGATTTATTGTGGAACCAGTAAGGAAGATCTCTACAATTTTGCATCGTGCGCGCTCACGAGATTTATACTCGACGACTTATCAGATTTAATTCTTGGTTACACGGTTTGTTTCCCGCATTCCCCTCCTCTTCAATGTTATTTCCTTTGCAGAGGTTTGTCATTTGATAGCTATAGACGTTGTTTGAAAAGTTCTGCCACGGAAAAAATAAAATAAAGTTATTGTGTGTTTTGTTTTTTGTCAGGAGTTTCATTAAAACTCTAGTAGTAAAAGAATAAAACTATGATCGTAAAATGCGATACTTTAGATTTTCATGAAGGAAAATTAGGTTAGCCTCTGTATAAGTGCACGGTATCAGCTGTGAGTGCAGTTTGGTGCCAAGTTCTCATAGCCGCCAATTTCAAGGTTTCATCACACAAAAGCTTCTTTAGGCATCCGTTTAAGTGCTTATTCTTAAGAAGAAGGTCGTCAAAGTGGTACTTGGTTGACACGTCATTGGCTCTGTGATAAAATATCTTTGTTGTTTTTGAGAGATGAGTATTGGTGTATTTTTAACGTTAAAAAGAATATTATTTATAATATCAGAATCTTCAGTCATTCAAATATCATTATCATCTTCTTGCTTCTGCTTCCTGAACTTTCAAGTCTAACCGGACCCAGCTGAGTACCAGTATTTTACATGCAGCAACTGCCTGTCTGACCTCCACTCTGTCATTCGAACATCCCCGACATAAATATTGGAATTCATGTTAATTGTTCCCAAAATACTTAAACAAGCCACATGCCAATGTTTAATAGAACAGTCATCTATTTTTGACATGCCTCATATCGAGCGAAGCAGATGTGCAGACCCAAGATTAATAACTGTTGCAGTCATCGCATCTTGGGCCTAGACAGGCGTATCATGATGATTGATACACGGACATATTTCATAGGTACTATCTATCTGGAAATAGAACTTTACGATTAAACCGAATGGTATCAGCTCTTGAACTCAATGAACTAAGAAACAGAACAAGTTTACCAAAAATAATAATCTTTTTATCAAAAAGTCAATTTGGGCATCTCAATCAAACATAAAAAAACGCCATTACCTATATGAAATAAAAAGCTATGCATTTATTTGAGACAGAGTGAAGGTCTGTATTACAAACACAGCATCACGCCTGTAATACCTGAAAGGTTAGGCAGAGGTGTACCCATTAGTAGAGTGTCATTGTCAGTGACTACATTCCACAACAATGATAACAGTGACAGCTCTCAGCTCATTGGTGAAATCTTAGGGCGACCTAAGTTTAGTTCAAACTCGTAGAGTTGGAACTAAATATCTCAAAGCGCCCTTCCTACTTGACTCATAAAAAGTATAATTACCTATAAATTAGCAATTCAGCTGTAATTACCTATGTAAGATTAATAACGGACCTCGTATTACCAACATTAACGGTCCCGTTTCCACCCAATAAAACTGTGGAAAGGGACTAAAATACAACAGACTAATAAACAGCTAACATTATTTTGTAAGACTAATATTTGGAAACAAAAACGGGCTTAGTGAAAACATTATTTGGTCGGTTGGTTTTCATACAAACGTTATACTTAATACAATGATAATGACGTGGCTAAAGTGTCTCTGTAATATTGTCATAAAGAGACAAACTCCTGACACAAAACAGATAAGTACCTACAGAAGGTCAGTTTTATAAGAGTGAAAACGCTCTCTTCGCTTCTTCGGACAAGCTCGTCACTTCGTGCACTGCAACTTCTGAAAGCCAGAATAAACAGTGGCGATCATCAAAGCGAAAACGCTCGAAAAATCCTGGAAAACTGATAGATCCTACACTTCACGTACAACGAGGGCAAGCGCCCTCACAACTGACATTAATTTGAGAGCGCCGTACCTACGCGTCTATGCTATGCCCGCCAGTTTTGGCTGGTTGTAAAAAGCCAACCTTCTGAAGGATCTATCAATTCTGTGCTACTGATTATTCATGAGGGTTGCCACTCGAGCACAATGCGTGGAAGCCTACGGGTATGATTGATCATTGTGACGCAAGTCCCTTGAGGTAGTTACGATAGGGTTGAACAACGACAGATGTAAATAAATAGCTTATGAAGGTAGGCGTCTTAACAGTTTTGGTCGCATGAAGTTTTGGGTATGGGAATATGGGTATCGACATTCGATTCGATTTAGGTTTTGAATTAATAAGAAGGGGTCTAGTATGTGACACGGGTTGTATGTCAATGCATAAATTAACACTAGAAGCTAAACAAAGCAATCCTTAAACATTAATATTCAAAGCTTGAGATTATTATTGAATTTACATTTCACATATAGTCAGGTGTCCGTTCAGAAGTTTCTCAAAAATAACAAAGTATTTATTTATTCCTAAAAAAATCTGATTAAGGACAGCGTCTGCCAACAAAAATAAACTGCGATCAGCAATCTATCTCCCAAATGCGGTTATTTTAAATCCCCTTTGATCGATCTTTAATGTCGAGGTCATTACTGGGTCCCCATTAAGCACAAGGATGAGGAGGGCACATTTACGATATTATAATGAAAAAGAAAAATCCCTTAGTTTTCATAACATGCGCATCTTTTATATCCCGCAGGTTGGGGTCTGGCAGGGCCTGCTCTTTTGTTACGTTTAAGGACTTATGACCAGCAGTGGACATCTTTCATTTAAGAAGATAATGATGATGTATGATGATATTGTAACGTAGCTGCAACTTGTCAGCTACCTTCGTTACCTCTATTTAATGAAAAGCTTTGCCGGGAAACTTTTCTTGGTTACTTCACTCAGACTAATCTGCCAAACAAAACAACGACACTTTCTTTTAAGTCGAATTTAGAATGTTCGGGCTGCCGAATGTGTCCTATTATACAGTGTGTTTGGTTAACGGTTACCGATACTTTGAGGGCATATTATATACTCGTTTCTATCGACATATACACGTTTATAAAAATTCCTTACCCAACACCCCGCGAATGGCAGCCATCTTGTTTTTATTCGGCTGATATTCGGCTAGGGTATGTTCAATGAAATGCTTATATTATTGAATTTAAGAGACCTAGAGACGAGAGAGAAATGAGTATATAATATGCCCAATAAAGTATCGGTAACCGTTAACCAAACACACTGTATAACCAGCCTGCATCATTTGAGGTTGCTTGGAAGGTAGACAACCTTAAAGTATCTAAATCGAATCTTTCATTAAAAATACCAAAACCACTTTATACCCATTACAACCACTAACCCTTAATAACTATTACCTCGTAAAACAACACAAATCATATCGACCGCCAGCTAACCCTCGTAGAGTGTACGGCGATATGTTATTAGTAATACCAGTCATAATTTACACGCGTCTACTACAGTTTCTATTGGCTTCTCGACTATTAATTACTGTGTTACAATAAATGAACGTAAACGGTACATAAACGGGTGCGAATTTACGATCGAAGGTTTTATTGTAAGTGTGGTTTGTCTGGCAGAACAATATTTTACTAGTCTGCTTCAAGGATATCTATGTCAGAAACTAAAGTCGAATTTTGTGTACTTCCCACCAATATAAAAGCAAATTACTTATTTCGTAGAATTAAATATAAATTAGAAGAATTTGATGTTAACCAAAAAACCATTTTCTATTTCTAATATCTAATGTAAACATCAAAATCATTGACGAACCTAAAGGAAAATTACCATTATACAATTCCTTGGAAGCAAAAAAAAATTGCACCCATCTAACGCTACGCCGTAGCGGAAGTTACCTACGCCGTAGCGAATGATTATGCTAATGACGTTAAAATAGGACAGTGCGCTACATAATAAAAGCATCTCGTAGCTCCGTAGCAGCACATACATATACAACGCCTCCTAGCGGTGGTCGGCACAAGTCACACAATAGATCCCTAGTTGCTGCCTGCATTTCGTTTTGCCGGCAGTCATATCGTGAGTGGATTTCCGCATCCACTGAGAACATTGTGCTCTAAATGGCTTATATACTGTCTGTGAATAGGACATAATGTAACAAGTTACTTTGTGCACGCTCATGTCGATACCTGAGTGAGATGAAAAATTCCTTTTTGTTTTATATTTGATGTCGTAAGCTCATTTTGCTTGTTATATTTTGTTTTTATCGATAAAAGAAAATGTTAACATCATTAGCTGACAATATAGGAGTTTTTCTTTTCTCACTGTGCTAGGAAGTCGCAGACTTAACAAAGATTTTCAACGCCCATTTTAACTTAGCTCTGTCCATTTTCATAGTCCTAATGAAACTAGATTAGTTTTGAATCGGATATTCCAATGCATACAGATAAGAAACTAACTTGAAGTTCCCGCGACTTGCAAGTGAAAGTTCGTGAAAGGTCTTTATTGTGTTTGTGCGGAATTTCGTTTCCTTTCCATCTTTATTCCAAACTCTTCTTGGAGGAAATTGTGCTACATTCGTCGCAAACTTAGTTGTGGGCTTAAAACACAATCCGTGTTGCGAACATCATTTGTGTTAAACGCCTCGACTGTGGAAATAAAAAAGGGAAGTAATTGCTTAGAGATAAGTACCTACGTGCCAAGTGTATCGCGAGTCCGATGCGATGGCGTAAGCGTACGGTTCAAATGTTCCGCATCAATTATTTCTTCACGTTCCGAAGGTGTTTCATGTTCTTATCGAAGCATTACGTTTTAAACTCATATCTAATCTTCACATTGGGATACATAAAGTTACAATTTCTGCGTAAAAATAAAAAGAAATCCTGTCCTTAACGGTACACTTCATGGGGATGATATCAGCGATCTTTGGGCTAATAAAAAGTTTATTGGCCCAAATAAAAGTTGTGGTCCATTTATTTGAATTCAAAGTGTCGAACGCTGGCTTTCCGTACGATTGATGTACGAAGTAACCTTGAAGTGAGGTCTAGCCGAGTCATTGTCTGCAGGCGTCCGTTGGTATTTGACTGCTGAGACAAAGGGTGCCATAGACAGACACTCTCGTCATAGTCATTCGTTAACTTAGGAGTGAAAATAATCTCAAGGATAAAAAAGGAAGGACGTGTGAGTGAACACTTATGGCAGATTTACTTTTACGTGTCAGTCTCGGAGCATTGCTACCATCTAAATGGATACGTGCCTTCAGAGATTAATATCATTCCCCTTTTATTTCTTGTCACAAACATTTAAACATTTTTTATGTTACAGCCAGTTTCTGCTTGACAGTTATTAAGATGGCAGCAAATAAAATCTTTTTAAGTTTTAAGTTTGGGTCTCGGCGGGTCACGGATACTGATAAAAGTTTTGTGTTTTAATAAGAATGTGAAGAGAGATGACGTCACTTGAATTAGGTTGATAACAATTAGATTCCTAAACTTTAGTTCAACAGGTGTCCACGATGTTTAATATCGTAAGAGAAGATTAGCTAGAAGTTCTGTAATAGTCTCATAAATATTCATCGAAGATTTTTTCGTTTATACCACGGTTCCGTTGGTTAATCGACTAACGTAAACGTGATTTGGGGATTTATTCTGAATTGAGAATTCGGCTATCTAATGGAACGACTTATTTGCGTAAATAAATGTATGAAACAGTTTCATGACTAGCTGATAGACCCCGAACATTCTAAACCAGTTAATATCCGAATCTTTATTGGTTTAGCTTTCTAGTGCTACACTTGAAAGATGCGCCTCTTAAATGGTACAGAGATGGTCTGGATAAGGTTTGGGCAGCAACTTTTGTGTTACTTAAATTTAGTTAAATTATATTCAATTCCAAGACCGAAGCATACGTTTATATTATGTAGGATACGACAAAGGCTATCTATTCGCTTGAGTTGAACACTAATCTGGGGCTAGGAGTTTACCAGAGCGTGAAAGGAAGGATAACCATACACACAAAGGGACTTGCATTGTTTGTAGTGAAGTTGTAGAGCTATTAATACATATCTGTCGCAAGAAGATCAAAGGGCGATTACGAAAAGGATCTTACTTCTTTCTGTTGTACTCATGAGAAAAGGCCTGTTTGCAAGCATGAACACGTTCTCAAATTTACATTTTTCTGACTAGTTTATAAAATATTCGTGGGAGCTGTGGCCGTAGCACGAGCACGCGATTTAAACGTAACGTAAATACGTCGATTTTTGAATCGAAAATACAATTATCATAATTATATCATTTTAGTTTAATTCTTTGCAACAACCAAAATCAGTAACATTCAAAGATATGAATACATTTTTAAAATTATGAAAATATTATACGTGAAACGGGTATTTTTAATTTTAAAATCAACGTACGTTTACTCCGCGCGCCTCAGGGCCTCAGATTTCTTTATTGAACTGGTATAGAAAACAAGTTTATGATGATGAGCGTTGTTTTATTCCAAAAATAACAACAAAACTTATCCAACTACGTATATCACCAATTTACTATCCTTGTGTCTCTCTATATCTCAACGTGACAAACGGAAAGAAAAACACGAAAACAATATAGGTATCTATTTGACAAATGTGTGTAAGTATTACCTTATCTGACATTTCCGGATGACTACCTAGCTGAATTTGCTCACGGAATGAATTCGTTAAACGACGTCACCCATTTGTTTTATTGAGCTATTTGGATGTTATTTTAATCAAGTAAAAAGTTCTTTAATACAGTATCGAAAGTGCGTGTTTGCCGTGAAATTAGTTATGTTTTCTTTCCTTATTTTTTTTAAAAAATTTTTATTTGGATTACTTTGTTCATATTTTCAACCTCCACAGTCTATACCTAAGTTTAATAATAGCTGACATTATTGAAGAAACGTGGGCTTCACTTGACATTAGGCTACATCACACAGATAATATAATATAAGTTGTGTGGGCCACAATATTAATTCATGTGGAATTATAATGGAATTATTTATACTTCAGTGACAGCCTCCGTCTGTGTATTAGTCCGCTAGTTACCTATTCGTGTGTGTTGTGCTGCTGCTAAGCATAAAGTCCTGTGTTCGATTCCCAGCTCGGGCAAATTATTCAAGTGTTTTTCCATTAAGAATTTCTTTGCGGCCTTGAATCTGGCTGTGTGCCTAGCCAATGGCAAGGCAATAGACTCGCCCCCTATTGCCGGCAACCATAATTGCCGAAATGTAGGTCCAATATAGGCAGAAGGGTACTCTGCCTAATCCATCGTGGAAAACAGGTGTAACAGACATCCTAGATGTCCCAAGTGAATAAGAATAAAAAAAAACACAATCTTCCCTAACATAACTCATAGAAAAGGCTAGGTAAACGCTAAGCCGATTATAACACACATTTTATAAACAGATTACCTGAACAAGTCCACATGGTCACGTACTGGAACTACTTTCCAATTACGTGCCTCCACTAAAATTACCGCCGAAGTAAACTTAGGTTACTTGCGCTGGGCAGATCCCTAGGGCCCGTATCCATCAAAGACAGGGATAGAAAGTTATATTTGATATCTATAAGATGGGTTACAGCATCCTCTAGGGTAAAATCAACGATTAGCCTGACAAGTTTTGGTTTTAGGGCAATATATTTTCAAGGCCGAAGAAGAATAGCTTTAGCAGTGTTGTAGGTCATGGATTAAAGTCCGAGGATTCTAGAGATTGTCCAGCTATGAACAGATTTCTAAACAGTCCCAAAATACAGTGTGCAGCGGTCATTCTGCTTTTGTTTCTTGTATTGATACAAAATCAAAAGGCGCTGCCTCAACGGAAGCATTCGGTAACAAAAAGCGATGTGCGGTTTGCGCGACACGTTCACACTATTGCATAAAGGGCCTGCAGAACCGCGGCCGGTATGTGAACCTACCTCCAAAAGGGGTTGAAAAATCCCTTTTATTAATTACCCAATGTCCTCGGAGAAAACAATAGCCCCTCCCGAAAAAAAAACGAAGGGATAATTTTCGTAAAAAGAGAATATTAATTTAATTAGATGCCAGTACCAGCAAACCTGCCAAAAGGCCACTTCGCTAATTAAAGAATAATAGAAAAAAAATATCTCCAGGAACATTTAACATGGTCTGTTTGGGTCGGTGGCACCGTATACCTTCTATATTTGTTTTTGTAAAAGAACGAAGGATTTCCCTAGAAAAGAAAATTTCATTATAAACTAGGTACCTACATTTTTTTCTTTAAATATAATTGTCATATTTATTTAGTGATTTAATAAAAGTTTTCTGTTATCTGTTGTTTGTTTGGTAGGTACGTACCTACCATACAACCAACAGAAGAGCCGCAAATGCGGCTCCAAAAACTCAAAGTTTTCGTTTTTTGGAAGCACCACGTAGTTAGCACGGTCTTTTGACGCTGAAAACTTCGTTATTTCACTAATGGCAAAAAAAAATCAGTACAGTGTCATTATTTTCGACCTAATACGATGTTTGTGTCTACAGAGACTGGCCTAAGAGTATTTTGTGTCAAAAAGAAAAAACGTTTATTGGCACACGCCACAAGTACACAATACAAAATATAAAAAAGCAAATATATAATAAAATTTAAAACTAACCAAGAAATATTGTGTGACTCACGGCTGCGCCAAATAGGCCCAGTTCAGCAAAATGCCGGACAACTAGTGCCCGACGCTGGTTTTCAACTGAACCTATATGGTGAGAAAAAGAGTACAATTATGCGATACCTACTCGCTACGTGGATGTATAATCGATGAAAATAACAGTTACATATTATGGGCAGATAGCAGACGAGCTACAAATACAAAACAATGCTTTCACACACATTAAATATAAATTAATGACTTATTTCCAAAGTTGTACAAAGCTTTGTGTTGTCTTATCGCACTAAAAGCTATACACATACCTATCAACCAGACAACCTTGAAATTCTAACTAATGTGAAGGAGTTCTGAAAGCAAAATTCTTACACAAGTAAAGGTTAACAAAGATTTCAATTGAAAGATGACTCTGTGGTTACTCTGTTGCGTGACGTTCGCGTTGATTCAGAAACACGAAGATACTTATACATAACACGAAGATACATGCACAAACATATGTACGTTTTCTGGTTTCTCGCGCGTCACGGTAGTTTCTGAGGTCTACCGTGACGCGCGTGACTTAGGTCGCTTAGAAAAGTGTTGAAACTGAGAAGCTTGCACCTTATATATAATCTTTTCAGTAGGATTAAGCAAGAATTTTTCAAAACGAAATAAATAGTTTACAATTGTCTGACGTGGGAGGTTGAATCTAACAGTTTAGGTACATTTTTGGTAATAAATGCCAACATTTGAAAAACCTTTGCTAAAAACTTATAAAAGATATCTGTATATACATATGTGTATGTTTTCCTTTTCAGTCTTAGTAAAAACCTCTTTTTCAATCAAGATGTCTAACGCCGTCCAAATGTATGAGTTACGAATCAAAGAAGTGCGTACAATTCCAATGTCCCTTTTCTTTTCAAACACATCACCTTCATCCCATTAGCATTTTTATAGGCTCTTAAGGGCGCCGACGTTATCTCGACCCCACGGCATACACCGAAACCTTCACTAATATACGTATGACTGTGCCCTTTCTTTTATTTCCACTTTCATTGAATATTTTTGCCCCTTTTTTTGGGAACTAACGTGTCATTCTCTATTTAGTTTGTTTCTTTTGCCTCGGCTTAGGCATTTGAGGAAATTGCCTGTGCGCTTACGAAAGAAAATGTTGGCTCTAAAGATAGAAAGAATATGTTAGTATGTAGTATTATGCTGGATACAATGTTAACAGTATGTCGAAATTCCCTTCATACGAATTTATCGCAAGTCTTCAGGTCTCCTTTATAAGAAAAAAAAAATCTTAATAGTTCAAAGTTAAGTTAAGGTATCTAAGTTTTTTTTGTTGTTGTAACGATTTAGAATGGGTACGTAATATACATTATAACAACATTAGGCGGCGTCCATCTTATTACTCGGCTAAAACTTTGTATCCCTCGAGTTTGTTGTGATATTCATGGATTTTATGAAACGCATCTCTCGTGCAAATTGTTTACAGCTCCGATTGCAATTAAACCGTTCCGAAAAGTTAGTTTCTATTTTTAAGTTTACGTTGAAAAACTAACAGTTTACCACAATCGACTTTTTTGGTTCAGATAGAGCGGAAGTTGTAAAATTTAACACACTGAAACGATTTTATAGGTGCTAAAAATAAGCGATAACTATCCTATGGAGCCCTATAATAACTTCTACTTAATACTTAAAGAAGAGTTTCTGAAACAAATTTCCACCAGAGGGTCAAACTCTTATATAGCAAACGTAGGTATAAAGTAAATCTCCACAAGATGAGCGCTTATGCTAATACTATATTTCATTTCCAAGGAGAAAAATGTTAAGTTCAAACGTGCCGGTGTCATGATATCCATGATTTGAAACGTGTTGGAATTGCGAATAAATTTTAAATTGAAACCGAGTAAGAGGATTACAGAACCCGGGGGAAATCTGAATAGCGCATCACTATGGAAGATTTCTAGCTTTTCTTCTTGCTGTAAATTAAATAAAAGGGTATTTACGTGGAAGCCTCACTACCGCATTACCGAATCATCATCTGTAATGGTCATCTGTGTGGAATCTGCTACATGGTATAACATAAATATTTCCTCATCACATTAAACGCTAAACCACCGAAAATTTCACTAAACTAAACCTACAGTAGAATTTTCATTTTTTAAATTATTATCGGCCAGGATCATGTTTTTTTGTCACTATCTACAACTAGCTTATGCCAGCGGCTTCGCCCGCTTGCGTCCTACCGGGATGAAAAGTAGCCTATGTGCTATTCCAAACTATAATCTATCTCTGTGCTAAATTTCATCCAGATCCGTTCAGCTGTTCTGGCGTGATTCAGTAACAAACATCCATCCATCCAAACTTTCGCATTTATAATATTAGTATAGAGTATAGATTAAACGACAGGCTACAGTTTTGCACAACCCTTCCTTCTGTTGCATATTTACGAAGCTGGATACGATTTCGTTTGCAAGAGGCCACTCAAACCTTTCTCCCAAAGATAACAACAGTCAAGTGCGCGTAGTATCTAAACTGTATAAAGTATTCGTTTATCTCCAACATACCGTCTTAGAAATACTGTTGCCAAGTGAAAGGTCTACCCCAATACAAGGAAAAACGAAGCGCTCTTTAGTCCCAGACATTAAAAGACAAAAATTACACAAATTCTTCGAACACCTCAACCCTTTTATTTACATTAACACGAGCAATTTGTCTCGTTACTCCATTTACGACACACCGTGTCAGAAGGCGGATGAATTTTATATTTGTGAATTCAGATTGTCACACGTATCTACTTTGCCCGGGCAACGTGGGCGGACATTTCGCCCTCAGGCTGCGCTATTAATAAAATCAATTTGCTTTCATGTTGGCCTACCATGTTATTTTAAGATATAATAAGGAAAACAAAAATACATTTCGCATATTTTTGTGTTAAAACGAAAGAAGTTGTATAAAATCCGACGTAATTAATCGATTAGATTGCTGTAAATAAGAGACGGCCAGGCTATGTTCTAGTAAGTATTTCAGACTAAAGTTTCTGGATTTGCATTTATAAGTTAAGAACAGCTAATAGCTAAGTCTCGTTAGTTGTTAAAATATTCAAGTCGTTATCGTGACTGCTCGTACTTGCATTGCATTCAAGTACGATTCTTAGTTATTCTATTGTAAGGAACATATTCAAAAGTAATAACAGCTTTAATTTTTTTCCGCAGAGATGAAAAAATTAAAAATGTAGATGATGGTTCTCATGTTACTATCAAGTAAATAAATATTGGAATCCACGAGAAAATTTGAACGCCTATTGTCAATAACTTGGCCATTTATAGCCTAATAAAAATAAGCGTGTACAGAACCACAGCGTTATAGCAACTACATTATATCATTCACACTTTCCCAATCCTTGTGCGTGGCGGTGACGCAGCAATAGCAGATATTTATTACCGCCATTTTGTCGTTATATACCAACTCCAGGATCCCGTCACCTGAGATTTTTGTAGGATTATTTGTTCTTACGATGATTTAGCCATGAAATATATACGATATGTATCACAGAATAAATCATCTTCTTGTCCTTCGGGCCATGTTGTGTTTACGAAGTTCGTTTCTGAAGTTAGGAGTCGAATATACTTATTGTGGAAGCGTGTACTTTTGATCGTGCTAACAGACGCTGAAAACTATTTTAATTATACTAGGTGATGAATGGTATGCCAGGAAATACCTATTGCAGTAATTAAACCTCAATGAATAATTCAGGATTTAAATCAACAGTTTCCGCTTTTCGGTGTTCGAAAATCACGTTAGTTTGGTCCGACAATGAGAATTGGCTCGAGGGTCCCTCTAATTGTATCGTATGGTAGGCCGGGATGGCTTTTGGGACCATGTCCACAAGCCCATTACAAAATCCACGAATAAAACACAGCCTATAAAGCTGAACAAATGCACGAGATGAATCAGATTACGGAACGTTCGTATAAACTTGACAAAGAGTTTAAATTAGACAGGATTTAATTCAAGGCAATTAGGCAAATTCAAAAGAATGTAATTTTTACCTGTGTCACTTTTGACAAAGGCTCAACGAACGTGTTGGCTCGACGGCGCATACCTACCTACTATATACATTTAAATTGTAGGATTCGAGGTCATACGTCGTTAGTATAAAGCTATAATGTATTGTGACCAAATAGAGCAAAAGAAATATTAGAACGTGACGACGACTTGACTAATCAATGAAAATAATTGTACAACATTTCTCATCCGTTGGTGACAAATTACATACCTACGCAATATCTTTGTTAACTTAAACTTATTAAGTATAACAAGCTGTAAGTAACCTCAAGATATGTATGTTACTTTAACATTATGTACATTGTAGAAAGAGTTTTACTGAAAACAACCAACCGCTGTTTTGTTTGCATAGTAAAACGATAGCAAGCCATACAAACAAAATTATTCTAGGCAAAACTTAACATCAAACACCAATAATGTATTCCAAACATTCGAAGTACATATCAGACCTCACTAGTTCATAGTTACATTAAACTCAGAACAGTGCAGTGGCACTTTGTTTACGAACTGCAGTTTCCCAATCTGTTCGGATCGGATTTCAATATTAGATTTATGTATCGGAATCCGGAATGACTTCCCAAACCGAGTGCCTATTGTGTGAGAAGTAAATAGCTTTAGTCGTGTGCTTAAAATCAATTGCTTCTATCGGACTCCGGTGTACCTACCGGTTGAAACTACTCCACCCTTTCAAGTGTTAAGTTCTTTGGGTCACAGAAAAGTTTAATCGGGATTCTTTGTTATAACATTCTGAAGCTGGGATTGAAACTTCACTTTGTTTGATTCGGGATTGGAAACGCCAAAAATTGCTTTTTAAACAATACCAAAATGATGTGATACCTACATTACTGTGCATGAGAGTAATAAGTACTGGTGTTTATTTATTTATTACATTTGGGAAAGCAAACAGTAGTATATTAAGCATAAACAGTGTTGTTTTAAAATTAAACTTAACAAGTATTCGACCCAAAACGTTTTTTTTTTATTACTATATTATATAATAAAAACAAACTGTTAGCAAACGTTAACAGGCATAGCTAAATGAATGAAAAAGAAGTTAAAAGAAAGATAAACAATATTCTATACAAGAGGTAACAAACAAAAAATTGGTTAATAAAGTTATTAAAAAAAAATACCTACATAAGTATGATTGATATTGTTCTGGCGTTGAACAACTCATGAACGAAACATTTTGTCGGCGGCTCATTCGGCAGAGAAACGTTTGTCGGAGGTAAGTTTTAGAATCTCCTTTTAGACCTCAACGTCCTCCACGCTGTTGATTGATATGGCAAAATTTGAACTCACGACCTTTACCACGTCACTCAGCGCCTAAGCTATTGACGCTTGAATTTATGAAGGTATTAGAAATTCCTAACCTCCCATCTGTTGCCGAAATTCCGGGAGCGAAGAGGCTGTTTTCTAAATGCGGGCAGTAAATAACTTTAATAGTATATTTAAATCAGGGCCTGGTCACCCTGTAATAGGATCCGCACGTGCCTGAGACTTTTTTCATATCCCCTCCGAGAAATTGACTTATTATTTATCCTTTAGGTGCTTACGGAAACTTTTCGTGCGTTCATTAATGACCCGGAATAAAGTCCAAAATTGTCTAATAACTCTGATCATAATTGCCTGCATGATTTATAGAAATTGTACCAACACGTTCTGTCGACTGTCGTAACTAAGCATACCAAATTATGTTAAAGTAGCTTAATTACTTTATTACCTACCGTCTCTTGTTTTGAACCTATCTCTTCCCACGGGAGTCATAAGAAGTAATTAGAGGATTATTTAAGGCGGATGCATGTTACGGAGACATATCCCTTACCTCCATGATCTCTCGAGATATTAGAGATCATGGAGGTCAGATGACCGCCCTACACGCAAGGTAAAGATCCTATAGTCATCTCACTAATGAGCGCTAGCTTTGCCGCTAAGCTCGGTTAATGGAGCGAGAAAACTGCAAGATAAGAGGGAGAAAGAAAACTAATCTATGTGATAAGGAAAAATATTAATCGAGTATGCCGTTGGTATTGTGGACGAAATCGCGGATGTTGTGTACAAGAGCTCCCGAGGGTTTGATCCGGGGTCAAGCAGAGTGTTATTGAGTTTTTTAGTAGGATAACTTCAGCTGCAGACGGGACTTTTGAAATTTGCCCTTGCTCTAACTATCTATGGTGCTCGGAAATGGAAAAATTGTCATAGTCTTTGGCAATTATCGACCCCTGTCTAACCCTTTGGGAAATAAAGGTAGGTATGATGTTATTCATACATTGTATTCCAACAAATAAAAGCATACTGGCCTATGAATACAAATAAGAAAAATATTGTAAAAAAAAGCGCACACCCTTTTTCTGATTTCCAAAATGACTTTCACCTTATCTATGGTGATAAGGTGAAAGTTATGCCAAGTGAAAATCAAAGTGAACGAATATAAAATATTTACATGTAGAGTTTTATCATGACAGTCCCCGAAAATAAAAAAATGCCTGAAAGTAAGTGTATCGTAATATGAGGTAGAAACCTTACCATATACTTATTTTCAGGCATTTCAATTTTCCTAATCTTGTTTACCTTTGTAGAATATTTTGCAGAAGCGTTAGTTACTTTTGGAAAAAATAAAAATAAAATACATTAACTATATAAACATTCTAAGTTAAACCAGATATTCTAAAATCGAAATAACCTGTTCCCAATTCTGTTCTTTATTGGATGGTGTGTCATGTTCGAAGCGTGACTATTATAGAATTTCCCTGGTTAACTGTAAATTATTAAAATATTACTTAAAAGTATTCAATGTAGCACAACATCAAACGTGAAAACTGATTGCAATTAAGTATGCTAAATCAACTGACTGCCTACAGCGCTATTTAAAAATAACAATTTGTAACAAAAGACTCGGACAAGGCTTTGACAATCAGCGACAAAAATCTTGGCTGACAAAAAAAAACAAAAAAATTATTCGCGCCAATTTATTACCCGCCAAAAACTGTCAGATTGTGCACAAGGACCTTCCGTAGCAACAAACGCTGGCTTTACACCGTCGCATTTAATGGAATGATTCATAGCAAAATTTTGTTTGAAAGCTTCGCAATATTGGGCTCGCGGTTTTAATAAATGAAGTTGAACAATTCATAGTACGGCCTACAGATAACTTGCGAATAAGTTGAGAAGTAATTACAGCAGCAGCGATGGGGTTAACGCCGCCTGTTTATTGTTGGCTAGAGATGCCCATTAAGTGTATAGTAGGTTTACGGTTATTTGAATTTATTGGCTAACATTAAAACAAATGGTTATTGAAAGCCGAAACTTTCATTTTGGTTCAACGTTTATGGGATTCCGGTGTCTAATGTTTTCTTAACCCTTAATTGACGAGTTAATTTTGTTTGAGTCTCTAGAATATAGTGCTCTTAGAACGCTGATAGACAAATTTGACAAACATGTATTATTCATATAGCAGTATATGAGGTAATATAATCCAAAAATGAACCGAATAACATAATACGACGCAAAGGAAGCGCGTAACCAGTGAAATTATGACATTATTAATACAGACATAATCTAAATAACCGAATAAACTTAGACCCTCTGTAACCATGCGTAATCGAATAACGATGCCTTTTAAAGATTTCTCGATTCAAAGAAATTCGAGAGGTTTATTCAATTGTACAAATTAATTTCATTATAAAATTCTGACATTTAAAGAACTGTGTTATTGCGTTAGTGAAGCTCTTATTTTCACCGCAGCTGAATTACATTGTTTTTAATCTATAGGACTTTAGTTCGCGAATTAAAAAAAAAGATCCTATAAAAGTACGATTTAAAAATAGAAATGCTATTATCGAAGAATATTATATTTTAGTCCATGCTGACGTAGGTTATGAAAATAAAATGATATTTATTATCAAAATATCGTCTATTTATATAAATAAACAGACATATCTACGACCTTCTAATTGAGAGCATCCAGTGCTCCAGACAATCAATTTGTTGAAATATTTATCACAGACAGATTTAGTTTTACACGTTTAATTTGTTTACTCACCTACTTTTGTAGTTGGACGAGTGAAATGTATGTCCCTAATACGTATGCATTTAGGTAGGTAACTAAATCTGGCGCTGCCAGATCCGCTGGGCAATAAATTGGACAGTTTGTAGCAATAACGGTACTTCGGTGTAACGGTTTATTTTATTTACCTAGTTAGAAAACCGACTTTCCGTTTTATTCAGACACAACACTATACTAAGTACATCATAAGGTGGTTTTCCAACCCTTTCACATCTCGCTTCTTAAATAATAAATATTACCATAATAAGTACGTAAAGCACCCGCTTTTCTTAATACACAAAGAGACACCTTTTAAGCACGAGTGAATTAAACATTCCTCCTAATTGTGCGTTAATGTTAGCCGAGTAACGCGATAAAAATGTATATGAACACTCGCTGAAACATGCTAAAAATTTCAGCGGGATATTACCGCTTATGGAGTGTCGGCGTTCACACTGCGTTCGCGGGATCGGTACCACGGGATCTCGACACGGGTTTCTGAACCGGAGTGACGGCGGCGATGCGGGGTGTCATAAAGGGTGTTGGCAAAAGTGATAGCAAAGAGTAGTGGTAATGAGGTGTCTTCAATTCATTCAGCTCTAAGTAATGCCTGTGTGGGTGTGTGAGTGTGTGCGAAACGTCGCCTGAGACAGAGTGACGGAGTGGTTCATTATCTTTTGTTAAATTATTCTCACTCCTTTTCTTCTCTTATGAGTCCTTTTAGGGTTGATGCGGTACACTTAAGAGCAGAGTAGTTACATGGCATGTGTTGGTTTAAAAATCTTTTGTGTTTTTTTGTTATCTTATTGTTGCTTCTTTATCTTATTTGTGGCATTAATTTATAGATTCAATGACTATTAATGATGGTCTTATATATAATTGTCATACTTTAAAATATAGACCTCCATTTATGTTTCAAAAGGATTATTTTGAAGTGATCATTTTATTATAGACTACTCAAATGCAAAATTATATAAAACCCGTACATATTAGCACAAAGCGGGAGAAACATTTATCTTTCAAAATAAACCAAAGGGTTTATAAATGTTTCTCATCACCTCGAAAATGTAAATAACAGATAAAAATATTACAAGCAATCCCAATTCCAATATTCAAAAACAAAACAACGTTAAAAAGTAATTTATTACTCACTAAACGTATTTATTCGCCAATGAATTTCACGAGCAGTAATAAAAGCGGCACATAAAGGTTGTCACTCATTCACAACACGGTAGCGTCACAACAATACGGTGCATTACGCGGATCGCGGATATTTTCACATCACTAGCGTGCGTGGAAAAGTACGGGAAAGTTGTGGGTTGCGGAGACTAGAGGCGGCGTTCGCAGCGGCGGCCGGCGCGGGACTAGAGCCGGCCCGGGTCGCGCCCGCCCCCGGCGCGGGAAGCTCGGCCGCCTACGCGCACCACGACCCGTGCCGAATCGCTGTGCCGGTCTAGTTTACAGGCCTTCGTATTCCAAGGCCTGTGAGTTCCTAATAAGGAACTGAAACAAAAAATAATTGTACTGAAAACTTCACTGTTTTATTTGGTACCAATAGTTTGATATCAGCTATATACAGTTATAATAAGTATTATTTACAGAATACTCATCATTTGCCTGGCCTTTTCCCAACTATGTTGGGCTCGGCTTCCAATCTAACCGGATTCAGCAGCATATGTATTTTACATGGTGCGACTTGTTATATGACCTCCAGAACCAAGTAAGTAATGGGTAATACGATACCCCTGGTAAGTACTGGTTGTCAGATTTTTGGGCCACTAGCTACCTGTAACGACTGCCAAAGTTCTATAAAGATAGCCGGGTCCACCAGCGTGCTTTCCGACGCACGGAGAAAACTCTGTATGTAATGGGTAACCCATCCCCGAACCAACCTAGGGAAGCGCGGCTGAACCTGAAGATCGACCCGAGGGTCTGATGTTATTTTACAAGCTCCTCTATGTATTTTTTTTGTTAGCCTCTCACGGTCCCACTGCTGGGCAAAGACCTCCCCTTTCTCCTTCCAAACCTCTCTGTCTTGTGCGATATCTGGCCATGTTCGCCCCGCAAACAAGATCAGATCGTCACACCACCTTCGCCGCGGTCTACCTCGACGGCGATTTCCTCCGTCAAGCGTCCAGTGAGTGACGATCTTCGCCCACCTCTCCGGGTGCATTCGCGCTACGTGGCCTCTTTGTATTATTTACAGAAAACTGTGTTTACAAAATAACACGATGGCAAGTATCAGAGACCTTCAATATTCTAGGCCAAGGATTTGCGAAGGACCATGGAAATAAGAGCAGATGCATCCGAAGTAACATCAAATGAAGTAGCCACTCTTGTTGCAAAGTAGTAAAAACAAACTATCTATCCAAAAGAATACTCAAGTGATAATAATACTGCAATTTTCGTATTTCAGCCGTGCATTAGGAGAATTAAAGGCAAATACAGACGCTGAAACAACATTTTTACTATTTTATTTCTTATGATTTGAGTGCAGCTGAATGCTAATGGAACGATCTGAATTGTAAGCACGAATTGAAGAAGTTTAGTATCGCAAGAGACTTGTACGGTGGAAGTTCTGTCGGCAAGTCGAATCAAGACATGGTTTTTTTGTTTCTTGCAATTTGTCTGCTTTTTGCCTGTGCCTTTCAGCTTAGTTAAATGATGATGATATAACAGGTGAAGATTAAACCGACGCCATTAAGATTGTTGGTTTGCCAGTCCTTTCAATACTCAATACTTTATTGCATTCCATAATGTGTACATCATATAACAGTCGGTATGTTAAAACATCGAATCAATTATGGACCCTGCCTGTGTTTTTGTGTACGTTGCCGCAAAGGCTATTGCCGCTTATGAAAGTCTCTTGGTTTCTTCTATCGTCAACCTGTTATGACATAAGTAGACATAAATCCAGGACAGTATTGTTTTTCTAATATCGTTATCATCATCTGCCTAGCCTTTTGCCAACTATGTTGGGGTCGGCTTCCAGTCTAACCAGATGCAGCTGAATACCAGTATTTTACATGGAGCGACTGTCTATCTGACCTCCACAACCCAGTTAGTACTAGGTAATATGATAGCCCTTGGTAAAACTAGTTGTCAGACTTTCGGGCCACTGACTAACTGTTACGACTGTCAAAGATGTACAATTGACAGCCGGGACCAACGGCTTATCGTGCTTTCCGAGGCACGGAGGAAACTCGGTATGTAATAGGTGGTCACCCATCCACGGACCAACCCAGGCAAGCACGGCTTAACCTGACGATCGACCCGAGCGGCTGTTATTATTTAGCCATGAGCTCCTCTTTATTGCTTTTCTAATATAATTAAATATAAAATATCTGTTTGTCGCAGGGACATGACGTGCATACAAAATGATAAACTAATTCGGGCAGTAATCGCAAAATTATGGATGTTTCATACATGAAAATATGAACGGGTTAACACGAATATTACGACATAATACGATTCCCAAATACATTTAATTTCATAGTATCATAAGTACGATCTGCGCATAAAAGCCTTTATAACTTTTATACCCTTTCGCTATCTCGAATTGGGTTTCCTCTGCCAATGAGCTTAAGCCAATACCGACTTCCCATGGAACTACACATGTTATCTCCCGGGCAACTCACACAAGCCCAAAATGAACAAGAATTTATTCCCAAAAAGAGGTTGATATAATATTCTTGAACAACTCCCTAACTTACGAATTAGATTGGTAAACTTTGTAAAATGTTACTTTATGAAATGTTACATGAAGAATTAACTTTACTTTGGAAATATTTTCTATAGAAACAATGATTTTTATTTATTTAGCTCTTATTAACCTCAATATTACACATTAAAAAAAAAATCACTGAACTTTTCATTTAACAATGTATTTAACGTTTCATCTTATTTAGAAATACATTCAACATTTCATCAAACATTAGTACCTACATTACAGTTATCTTCTAATGTTAAAAATGTTGTTATCATTTAACAACATTTTTAACATTTTATGAAACAAAAAGAAATGTACTAAACATTTCTTTTCATCTGAAAACACTCATAAACAATGAAATAATAGCTGTTAATTATTACTGGCTTGGTAAAATAACTACAAAGTTTGTTCCTATGGCACGTGCTAGAATGTTAAAGGTTTAATTTTAAAATAATTAAATACTTAAAAGTTTGGCTAGAAAATCGTTGATTGTTCAATTGTTCTTGATTTTATACACACAAAATTAAGAAAAAAAAAAACATAAATGAATCTAGAAGCAATAGTTCTTCTTTATTCAAAAATCTCATTCTGAATGGGTATTAAGAGATTTAAAGAATAGAGAAATTCAATTGAGCCAGTGGACTTAATACAGGAAATGGGTTCTACACAGTGACCGAGTTTTTAGTGTGAGTACAAAACGGCTTTGCTGTACTTTAACATAAGGTCCGTATTTAACTTAATTGAGCTTAAAAGTGAAAAATGCTTGCGAACTAAATTCTATTGTTAACAATGAATAACTCGTTTTTAAAGCGCTTTTCACAGAAATCTGTAAAATGTATGGGTTTGATAGAAAATCACTCGACCGCTTTTTTCCAGTATTTTATTTTACTCTAACTAAAAGCGAGAACTAAACAAAACCCTTTTTCCAGGAAACTGCGTGTCGGATATACAGCGACGCTAACAAGCTTGTGTGTTCAGTAAAATATTGCCATGTTTAAATGCAATGCCTTTTATTGAACAGAATTGGTACCAACTGGACGGCTTATTTAAAGGAAACTGTCCTATCAACGCCTTTTGTCCTACAAGGATCAAAGTCTTGTACGAGCAAACAAAAATCAGATCTACCCTCGGAGATTAGTATATTTTCCTAGTTTGTCCCCACGTCAATGCATCGGACACATGTCGTTGTCCATGTCTCTGTAAACGACACCCAAATACATATATGTACATATTGAGGGGATTAACGTTTACATAATATATGTATACCAGTAGGTATAGAGATAGATATTTCCGTTCTATAGGTATTTAAATATTTTATTACGTCCATCAAGTTAGCGCGAACATAAATAAAGCCTGCTATTTGCTCCGTTCTACGTAAAGTTGGAGTGGTAAAAGTTAAAATATTTTATTAAAATTCTCTCCGACCGACGTTAGAAAGTTAACTTTGAATTTTTCAATACGCTTCGCCTGGCGTACATTGTGTCTTAGGTAGAAATTAGAATACGGCTGTTTTCATACGTTTAGAAGTAACAAAGAATGCAATTTCAAGTTAGTATAAATACCAGCAAATGATAACTTGGGAGTAAAAACTTGTTGGCAGAGTCAAACTTTTTTAATTATGTTGCCTTGGTCCAATATCGGTTCGCCGCTCCAGCCGATTCAGCGAGTCTGGAATCTCAAGAAATCCGTTTGAACTGAGGCTTATCTTTTTTCGAATAACACTTTCTTTAATTTGCAGCGTCTCCACAAAATGCTTACGCAAAAGAAGTCAAAACCAAACTAGGTTTGGAGAACATTGCAATCGAACACAAAAGCAATTACTTTGAAGCATTTTAAATTAGCTGTGCTATAATAACGTCCAATTTACCAAATCAATGAATACTTTATTGATTGAACAATTGTAGCTACTTTTCGATTATAAAATCAGCCTCTAGAACAGCTACGTCATTGCAATTAATTAAAAGAAAACACCTCCAGCTTTGAATACCTCCCAACATAAGCAGGAACATTGAAGTGTCATTCTAAACGTCTTGGTTCGACGTTTGCCGCCGAATTCATTCTGCAATATAATTGTAGCGCAGAGAATTAAAAGTAAAGCTTATTTTTGTGGAGTATTTTAAATTCATAAAATTATTATGATGACTGGGCTAGTACCTAATTGTTTAGATTGCCGTGTCTGACTGACAGACAGCGCACAGATCAAATAACTGAAAATAGGAATATGTTAAGTAGGTATAAATAGGTATTAATTAGTTCCTTGAAAATACCTATACTTCCACTAAAAAAAAACAGCTGAAGATAAAAATATGTTTTCCTTGTAAAAAATAAAGTATTTAGAACTAATTCGTTTGTAAAGTGTTAATTTTTATAGAGTTGCACCAAGAAGGAAAACTCAACCTCACAGCGCGGGTCAAACGGGACATTTGTATGCGAACATAGTTGTGGACAGCGGCTAGTAAAATATACAATTTATAACAGTTTATTTTGAAACGTAGAGGCAATAAGATGATACTATAAAATATGGTAATTATTACCTACGAGTTCGACATTGAAACATAAAATAACCCCTTACTTCCTGAAAGACACAAAAACCGGAAAATTTAGTCATTAACAAGCCATAAAGTACCCCATAAACAGTATTCTAATTCGTTATTTGATGTGTTATACGTTGTTTGTTTAAATGCAAACACCGGCAGGCGCTCATATAGCATTAATTACGGTAAAAGGGCAGAAAGCCAATTACGGTTTGCCTGAAAAGATAATAAAATGTAAATTGCCAATCATATAGCCAAGCGACAGTCGGATCCGAGTCGCAGGGTACACAGTCCATACGTTTGTGCGGTTCATTGTTCAAAACGTAATAAGTATTTATGAATTCCAGGAACAGAGGACTAACAGCAATATTTGGATTTATATTCCGGATTTATATGTCGCAATAAAAGTATTTACGTTCCTATAACGGGTTGTTCTTTTGTTTTTTTTTTTTATAGGAAAAGCTTATGCCTGGGACTTCGCTCGCGTTAAGGTCGGAAGTTACCCCTCGGGAATGTGTTAAATATAGCCTACGATACTCGAGATAATGTAGTTTCGCATTAGTCAAAGAATTTTCGAAATCGGACCAGTAGTTCCGAAGATTACCACCTACATCGATACTTACATACATACAAACTTTACCTCTCGTTCATATTAGTATAGATTATTATAGCAATTTAATATAGATGTGTGTAGAGATTCTATATATATTTAGAAAAATTGCTTACAACGAAGATTGGCATAACGGGACCCTCTTAATATCAGAAGCGTTCCTCAATGAAAGAATGTACCTACATTATATGAAGTAACCACGAGGCTTGATTTGTATTAACATTTTTAATTGAGTAAGTATCATAATCTGTGTAAAACACAACAACAAAGGGTCATAGCTGTGAGTACATAAATATGAAAATTAAATTGAACAGCTAATAGCACTAGCGATCCCGACCACACACGCGATAATATACGAGGGCCCTTTGTGTGGAATCACTGTCCATTAGCAATTAGCTTAGTTCTGCTTAATTTGCAGAACAAGTCTTTGGTGAGCTAAACCTTGTAGGCACCATATAATTATAAGTCCAGGTTTCCTCCCGATGTTTTCCTTAACCAATGCCTGTGATGTCCAAGATAAACTTTTGAAGTACATAGGACTTGAAAAAGTAGAATTTATAATAGTTTCTCAGGTTCTTAACCTTCACTGTTGTGAACCTATGAGCTCTGTATTCATGTATCCTTGCTTGGTAGCAGAAACAGCAATGTGTATCTACTTCCTCCGCCAATCTCCATCACAAAGAGCTGTACTAACTTGTCGGACGCAAACTTTATGTGTGAACAAACTAAACTGTTCGCTATAAAGTATCGGTTATGTTAACAATATGTTGGCGTGTATCTAAGTAGCCTCCACAAGTGGCGGTAGTAAAATGTAGGAACATTAGTTACGCCCAGATTAAACAGTGGGGGCATTAGGCAGCCAGAATGAATGAATGGAGATTCATGAGCTCCGATGATGATACTTGCGCAGTGACAGTCGCGTACATCACTTGTTTCCTGCTCTTGAGTACCGCCACGTCACAAATCGCGTCGCTGGGCCTCGTGACTGGCTCTAACACCCGTATCTATAAACAAGTCAAACTGTTTACTTGAATAAATATCATTATTTAAGATACGATTTTTATCATGTAGTTTAGTAATTGCTTGATGTTAGAGCTGTAAAAAGTTGTAATTTTTAGCTTTGCTTTCTTTGACGGTTCTTATTTCGTTTAAATTCTCGTCTATTGCATAAAAAAATTGCAAGTAATTACTTAAGCTCAAGTAATTACTTTAACTTGACTATAGATACGGATGTAAAAATTTGTTTTCTCAAATCGCTGTTGTACCCGCGCTTGAGTGTGTACAGTCACGAGCACTAATATGTTTACACTTAGCAAAATTCAAAAGCGATTTTTAATGAAATTCAGAATTTCGTGAAAACGGAAAGAGAAAATCACTTTTAAAAGTTGCTTCGTGTATACATATTAGTACTGGTGACTGTACCTCGCGGCCAAGCGATAATGGTATTACCACGGAATAAGTTATTCTCATAATACAGTTCGCGTCGATGCGAGAGAAGCTGAACAATATGTTTTTCCATATATTGAACGTATCATATAACTTAGTAGATAAAGTGAAAGTCACAAATAAGTTCTACTTTCAAATACCATAAAAGTTTATCGTTTTTCAGGATGTGAACTTCGATAAAGTTTTTCGATATATTATTATCACTTTTACATTGAAACTTGGCATCCAACGACTGATTGATGGAATCAATTTGAATACCTCTTCCTAAAATCTTCTTGCCGCATTGAAATCTATGAAGCATGTCGTTTGTTTTTTTTCAAATATCATTCAATTTTACCATGTTGAGTTAATTATCATTACCTATTTAAAACTTATAAAGTTATAAACTAATCTATTATATAATAACTACCTAACTACATACAATAAAATACACTAGTAAAAACTAAGCTAGAAAATGAACTTAGCATTGACAGTTAACCAGTTTCTTTCAATACCTGTTTACTATTCGTTTAGAGTTCCCGACATTTCTTCCTTTTCTTACTTACCAATATCTGAGTGGACTACTTTCATCGTTTGTATTCTTGCTCCCCTCAATTTCCCCGGTACCCTTGTTCAGCGTCCTCGAAGTAAACGATATTGTCGTCTGCACAAGATTTAATTGAAGTGGTATTACGATGCGGTTACGTTCCGGTATTAAATCCCTATTATGTGTTAAAAGCGGTGTTCATACGAGCGTATGTTTCGTATATTAAGGCGCTTGGCAAACTCAGCTACTTCCATTCTACTGTTATGTACAGCACCTTATTCTGTTCTAGCCTTATTACACATCGTTTATGTGCTCACAGCTTAAAGACGAGTTTATTCTACGACGTTATGGCAACGCGTTGAATGATATTCTTCTCCGTAAGCAAACTTCGTTATGTCAAGCTTTTATGAATACTTAAAGAAAAAGTTTCGTAGGACTATAACAAGATTAGTTGTTCATTTTAAAGTATAAAATGAAAAACTAAGGGAATTCACGAACGAACATGTATCTGAAATAGATACTTACCTCAAGTTATTGCGGTTCGGTTCCGTGCCAAAAATGGAAAATGATATGTTTTTTAAATCGTCTTTTTCTAAATCATTTATGATATTTAGTATCTCGTTTTAAAATTGAAATTTAAGAAGATCAGCAAAAAAAAAGACGGAATTGTCTTGTTACTGAAAATAACTTGGTCATTTTGCAGTTTGTTGAACTCCAAGTTGCTATAATAATGTAAGTTTGCTAAGCTGCAGCAGTTGCAGCACCCGACGAACTCTCAAGCTTAGTACACGAAATTAATTCGCGAAACGTTCACACTGTTTACTTTAGTCTGTGGCACGAGAAAAGGGCGATGTTTTAAGATAAACGTATTACACTTCTACCTACTGTTAATTTTTATACAGAGCGATCGAACAGCATTTTATCCATCTAACCTACAATCCATTAATCCAAATGTCCGCGCCATCACGTCCAAAGGCAATTGGATTTTTTTTATCTTTTTTCCTCTGGCAGACGAAGAGTACCAATCTTTCCCTCTGTAGCTCTTTCATCCAATAAAACTACACTTTTAGTTCCCTCCGTTCTGTTGCATTCAGTTTACGATCGGCTGTTAACGTGGGCGAAAGTTTAATACATTTTGTGGTCTTACAGTCTATAGTTGTTTCAGTTGAAAATTAAGAAATGGTGGAGAAAATTAAGTTTTGTCTTTTGATGTTTGTTAAGGACTTACATTTTCCTTAGAGTAATGTAGAAGTTTGTGAACTGTGATGATTAGAATCTTGTTTAAGCGTCACGTTATTATTAGGAAACTCTGTCGCAGAGTTAGTCCGAGAATACCTTCCTGATTATTAAATGCTCGGATAGAACAACACTCATAATTATTAACTAACTACATCCGCAGACCATTATAGAGTTCATTAATTATTAAATAAATATCTGGGTTGGTTACTCTGTGTCTCGATTTTCCAGGAATCTTATTTAGTCTAAAGTTAATTGCAGGGGAACGTTCAGGATAGATCTTTTCTTGCTAGCTACGTTAATTACTACTAGCCTTGTAGGTACGAACTGAATGGCCGATAATTAAACTCGACTAAATAATACCAAGAACTTGTTGGTCCTTGGTATTAAACTCAATTTCAAACTCAAAGCATTTATTTCAATTACCATTACAGGCACTTTTGAATGTCAAAACACAAAAAAAAATAAACTAAGCTACAGTCCCAGTCACAGGGCATAATAACTTGTGAAAGTACTGTAGTTGCCCATTCGAAAGCGTAGATCCTAAGGAGAAGAATGGGCAAGAAACTCCATATATGTACATATGTATGTACACTCCTTTAAATCAATATGTTGTTACAAAATCTTGGTTACATCATTCATGTCGAGATTATACATATATGTGAGAACGATGTAGACAGACGTGCGAGTAAGAGCGTCCAGAGTAAAAAGATAAAATCAACAATTCAAAATTAAAATTATTTTGTCCGATATAGCAAATGTAGATTTTGATTCAATCATTTCGTTAGTGAAAAATAATTCAACTTCGCTGTACCCTTAGTAAAAATTAGATTAACAAAGTATTTTGAATTAAACTGCTTATATTATAATGCGTGAGATCGCTTTATAATATAAATAATTTAATTCAAAATTACGTGGACATTCGAAACATTTAAACTTGCAGGTGAGGAGCTATGTGAGCTAAACGGATCCCGACGTTTCTGTAAAATAGAAAACTTTTTCCAGCAAGAAAACACTTTGCGTGTAGGTTCTTTTGAAATAAAAGGATTTAGTGAATCTAGAACAATAGTACATATTTGATGTGGAGGGGAATCAATTTTTTTTTTCATGAAGACGTTTCGTGCTTTATTGTGCGTGTGATCCTGCGTTAAATCCCTCACTATTTTTGTAATTCTTTTTTATTGTTTTAGTATCGATGGATTTAGAAATATTGCCGGGTGTAGGTTTTAGTCATAAATAACAGTATATCTCTAGAGAATTTATATGCAGTTGTTATGTTCAACTATTTTAGGGAAGATTTAAAAATATATCTCTCGCCCACATTTGACATGGGACTTAAACATGTCGGGCGAAATGTGGGTGTACCTTGGTACTCGTCCCACATTTGACATGGGACTTAAACATGTCGGGTGAAATGTGGGTGTACCTTGGTACTTGTAGGCACATTTCCGTTTGCGTCATTGTTTAAGTAAATCTCTGCTAATCGATAAATAACAAGCGTGATGTTAGTTATGTTATATGTTAAATATATATCTAGTTACGTAACGGTATACCGATTTTTTGGTACTTTCAGTACTAACATTGAAAACACGATCAAAAACCATTAGTGTGTTAATTCGTCATTGACGACCCGAATGGCGCAGCGGTAGTGAGGCTGCCTTACGTTCATAGGGTTCCGGGTTCGAATCCCGGTAGGAGCAAGTGTTTGTGTGATTAAGCATGGACATTTGTTACCGAGTCATGGATGTTTATATGTATAATAAGTATGTATTTACAAACAAAAAGTATCTATGTAGTATATCAACTATCTAGTGTCCACGACACAAGCCTCGTTGCTTAGTGTGGCACTAGATGGCGCTGTGTGTAATGTCTAGCGATATTTATTTATTTATTTTATTTATTTATTTTGCTCTTAAAACTGTAACATATAAAATTCCACAAACATTTATTTCGTATAAAATTAATCCTAGTCAAATAAAAACGTCGTAAATGTGACGATGAGGGTAACTTCGCTGTATAAATAATATCAATAGTGAATCGACAGCGGCAGATGGCACTTGGTGTCATAAATAACACAGAGTAGTGAGTGCCCGCCGCAAGGGAGGAATGAATTGTGAATAAAATTTTCAGGGCACTAAGAACTAGACCTGTTATAATAATTTTAATATGTATATTTTCATAATATCCGGCTTTCGTATATGTGTATACATATACTTCTTTGGAAAAAAAAAACTGAAATTGGCCGACAACCCACAACCTACCGCTAGGTCTAGAAGCATGAAATTTTGCACAAACGTTTCTTATGTACCGAAGTCCAAAGTTGAGGTCTAGGGAGGGAGTTTTGAAAATACTTTTCTTTACAAGTTGGAAACGGGGTGAGTTTGTATACAAGTTCGTTATTTTTGCCGATGGGAAATCTCATCAGGCGCACGGCTTGTAATGAACAAAAACTCAATTCAACATGTACGAGCTCCCATATTATGCGTGCCTACGAAGTATATTTGACATGTTTTAACAGTCTCTTTTTATATATAAGCACTTATGCAGGAAACATATATGGGAGTAAAGAAACACCAAAATAAAAATACAAAAGCACTGCTGATTTCTAAGAAATTTCTAAAAGATAGCTTTACAAATAAGTGGAACGAAGACAGAAAGAGACCATCTTAAAACGAATATGCTATAATAGAGAGGCCCTTTTCACAATTCCGATCCTAATAAATGAAATACTAAAAATTTCGTTATCTACTTAAAATAAGGGTGAAAAAAAGCTTCCCTAAACACAGTTCTTTCAAAGCTGCACTTCATTCCAAACGAGCACACTTCCCCAAAACCCTAAAATATCGTTAATCAAGTTACATCGATGAAACAAACTTGGTTTTGATTGGACGTGTCTCTTGTATCTCCGTATTTCCCGGTTCCCTTTCAGCCAAGTTTCAGCGTCGGCCTGAAAGCATCGCTGATGCAGATCGCATTAAATAAATAGCACTGAAATGGAACTTCATCAATTAGAGTGGGCGATGTTACCAACAAACTGAATACGTGAATAATGTCTATAATTAATATTACGTAATTGAACCATTCGGCCGTTGTATACTTTACCTTCGAGTAACTTAAGACTGTGTCTTAATTTGAATAGATTTATTAAAAGCAATTTTGGGCAACGTTTTTGTTTACATCTGCATAGCACCTACCAGGCTACCTCATAAGAAAATATGCTGCTGGAAAGACCGTATATTTGTGGTGGATCCTAATTTGGCTTAGATATATATGTATGTATTATACCATAACTTCTATTACTAATCGTTTAATTTTGCATGTACTTTCTAAGAGGCCATATTGCACTGCAAAACTATGCGAGGAATTTGGCTTTGGTTTTTGAGAATGAATGAATGATTGAAAGAATGATTTTTGAAGTCCTAAAACCCGTGCAATACAGGACGGATCGCTGGTGTTGGTATTTATAATTACAGCACAAAATTAGGTTCAGTACAGATTTAAACAACATTCTGGGCAATCAATCTGTGTTGTATTTTACCTAATTTACTAATTTGGTGTGTACAGCGAACGTGTAGTGCAACGCGTGGATTGAATCTATTTGCAACATTTCACTATCATTTAGTAGCACTACGCAACTGATGTTGCAAGAGACTGTATCCCCATTTGTTACACAGGCAAATACTTCCTACTTTTTCCAACCATATATTTTATTGATAGTTGGTCCAGCTGTCTACAGTGGTTTTCGTGAATGGGGTTTCAATATACCCCAAAACTTATGTCACGAGCAAAAAAGTGTCGATAAATATACACATCGGGAATTTGAGCCCCGAATGAAGCACTTGGAAGACAAACGATGTATCTAAGTCCCTCGTAGGACAACCATTTGTTTTAGGTATACTGTGCAAAAATATAGACCTTCGGCACCGCTACATGAACATTATTGGAGGAATATATGACACCGTTATCGTTTTTATTTATCATCTTTTAAGATTCGTAAACTTGTTTATTCTAGCTACTAAATATGCACTTCATATTTCGACTGATGGTGATATAATTTATCTGGATGATGTGGCACTTACCTATCAAACAAAAACACATCATCACTGCTTGGCGGTAAAAATAGATATGTGGTGGTACATCCCCGGAATAACTCCTTTATAAAAGCTCTACTGCAAATCAGAAATGACATCAGTCAGACAGTCCCTCGGGAGTAACGTAACAATGTATATTAATTATGTCTCATTAATCAAGACGGGTGAAAACAAACAAACTTAATGTATTACATTTTGCCAGGAGAGTATTTGTATTATCCTGCGTGTGGAGAAAATGGTGATCTAGATTACCTACCTACTTAAACATTTTTCAGGTCTTGCCTGCTCTGAATTTCAAATGCAGAATACAGACATGAAAAGCCAAATTGTTTTTATTTTAGTTAGAGGCTACGGATACGTAGTTATTTCATCTCTGTGCAGTCAACCGCATATAAATGGATGTGATCTTCGAAGTGTGTACGGTCTCATCGACCGTACATTTACTTTGCGAACGCAGCAACCAACTTGGATGTCATGCGTCGCAAATATTTGTATTACGCTATAATTGTAAATTTTCACCAAGGCAATCGAGTTGGAACCAACCACTCGTCAAGAGAAAGAATCGCTACCACTTTAACTTGTACCTTTTACATTTTAATGAGTAGTCTAAAGCTATAATTACATACCTTTTTATTTTCCGTGCGGAAAATGCTCGCACGATATTAATACAGCGTTAATAAATAACACGGTACCATATTACGAGCCTTGTAATAACGCCTGGAGAAAAACAATCGCAATATGCCGCTAATCTAAACATATAATAAAATTGTAACAGGCCGATGTCTGTACATTGAAGATATTGAAAAAAATATATATAGGGGGTCTTTATTAGAGCAACAGAAGCCAAAACACCAGTTTTAAGAATTTTTGTCTGTATGTTTGTACGCGCATCGCGCAAAAACGACTGCAAGGATTTGAACGCTGTTTTCACCGCTCTACTGCTAGATGCCTAACTTAAAATATACCCTACATGTTACCACAGGAAATGTTTTTTTTTCTTCTACATTCTAAGTACCACGCGTACGAAGTCGCGGGCAAAAAATAGTAGTAAATAATTGCTGTTATCGTTGGCAACACTCGGCGGTTCGTTTTTTATTTGATTTTATAGAATACTTTGTTTTTAAAGATAGTTGTTTTGACACATTGTTAAAATATTGCAGAATGCTTCAAAAGAATAACGCAATTTCTACTTCATATGACCCAGAGAAGGTATTCCACGAATACCTAAATATTTTACAGTCAAACGCACGGCACACTTCATTGTTAAAACAAGCACTTTGTAGGCGCCAATGGTTGTAGGCGCCCGTACACTACCACTTTGTTGATGTTGGTTTAGTTGTGGAGTACAGAGAAAGAATGACAAGTTAAATTTATAGTTATATTAAACTGGCTGGCAATACAAGAAAAATGCAGAGACCGCGAGTTGACAATCTCGTTTCAAAATTGTAAAAATTTTGGCTGGCAACACTTTGAGGATTTAACATAGAGCACATTAACAGATAGGATAAGAGTCTCTCAAACAAATGAGAATGCTGTAAATGCGTGTGTAGAGCCTTAACATAACCATTACATTACAAGCGTAGATATTAAGATTGATCACAAATCATGACAAAAGATACATCTTGCTGCCTAATGGGGTGTGCTGACATTCGTTTTCGTTTAATCGTGTCATTGATATAACTGTAGGTAATGGTGTCACTCGGAATAACGACAACTTTGAATAACAACTTGAACAAAACCACTGCCTGCGGGTACTTTAATGGTCTTCCTAATTAGGTACGCCGGTGCAGACGTAAAAGGAGACTTAAAAAAACGATTCAATGGACAATTTGAAGATACCTTCTTAAGTTCTTAATTAACTCGAGTTTTTCACAAAACAACTTTAAATCAATAGGTTTTCAATTTGATTTAGTTTTCAATTATGTTGGGTGTACTATTATTTTCTATTATAAGGATGTATTAATCACCAGCTTTGTTTAAAAGTACGTAATAAATAAATCAAAATGAAAAACAAGCACTGGCACAAGTGGCTACAACAGAAATGATGATTAAAACATTTTAGTGCTGGCTCCCGCAACCGCGCGGCTGTAAACATGCTGCAGCAATTAAATTATAAAGTTAAATAGAGCGTTTTTCGTTAAATTTTCCTATAATCAAACTGATATTGCTTTAACCACTGCGCTGGCGAAAGTTAATTATTGGCATAGGGTTAATAATCATTTGTCTTTAAGTAGGTAACGTTACCTGCTAATAAACACCCATCATCATCATCACCTTGCTGCCCTTGTCGGGTCGGCGCAACACGTTTTCTTCTTCCACTATCATCATTTATTCCTTGATCTTTCATACAATTCCTCACATAATCCATCCATCTTTTCTAATAAACACATAAGGAAACATCCAACACTTCAGTGGTTACACACACAGTTATAACAGGACATTAAGCATATAAACAAGAACAAAGGGGGGTGCAGGTACTTAGCCAGAAGTAATTTACGAGTACGTACGCATTGCGTGCAAGAATATTACTGCGAATTCATACGGTTGGATACTGCGCCCAAACCACATTTAGGCTCCCGCATGTGGTCACATTCTGAGGCCAGTAGACCACTCATTATTTGCTTACTCACATATTTGCGGCTAACGTTACACGGGCCAAGGGTATTCAACCCCGTACATTTAACAAAGGTAACTTCGGATGAAAGTTGATCATTTCCAAAGCGAATTTTCCTCAAAGGGTAAATTGAAAGGTTTCCTTGGGATTTGCCGATCGGCAATGTTCACCTACATTTTTGTAAGCTAAATATTTTCTGTGGATGCCTCTTTGTAGTCATAGGTTCTATTCAGTTATTTGGAAATGGCTGACACACCATCCCATCATGACTGATTTGGGTTTTTGAGACCATAAAGGCCAGCTCTTTCGCCGTGAGTTTTGTAAAGCTCGAGTACGGGATTACATAAAGAGGATGTTCATACAAACCGGCATACTTCTTTAGCACAACTTCCGGTTAAGTCTGTGATCGCGGCAATATTTCCTTTTCACTGTTTATGAATAGAGTTTATAAAATACCATATTCAATGGCGCAAGTAAACAGGAGGATTGTAGGAACGTTTTTCCCGGAGCTGAAACACCGTCTTTTAGAAAAGATCGGATGCTTTTTGAGATTTCTTCTATAGGTTCAGGTTTTCTGTTTACTTAAATTTTTAATATATTTTAATTGGCATTAACTTAACCAAGGCCGCTCATATTTACCTGGGCGGGAGGGCTAGTATTTTACAACGACAAAGGATATTTTGCAAGGTCAAATCTAAATGTTGAAAATTATTTCATATTCTAAGTAACCATTAAGTATTCTCTAAGCTAGAATATGAATACAACGTTGCTTAATCCTTAGCCATTTTAATATTTAAGTACGTAATGGGTGGAGGGTTAATTTATGTCCTCAAGTTTCGGGATACGACTCCCGTGCCGGTTAATTATGATTTATTACCTTTTATTTATAATGGATGAGTCACTCCAGATTTTGGTACCGTTTTATCTGTTCCGGAAGATATGAAAGAGTTATGTTTGTCTGTGTTTAAACATTTGGTTAATTTATTAACGCAGCTTAAATGAGTAGATATTGGAACCTATTCATTTTGTTTGATATTTGTTAGTCCTGAAACACATCAAATGAAAACATGATGCTGCAAGTCGATAAGACCCCGAGCAACTAGCTATAAGCCATATTATGTGGAATTGATAAGCGAACCGTAGTGCCACAGCCAATTGCTTAGCCACTAAGTCAATCGAGCATCATTCAATTAGAACTAAAGCTAGAGTAAGTAGGAACATGACTAGGTTTCATTTATGTTGTGACCGAGAGATATCTTCTAATAATGTTCACATATTCTATTGATTTTAACGTCCTTTGCTCGACAGAAAAATATAAACAACCGGCCAGCTGCGAATCGGACTTATACACAAAGTTTTCCATAGCACCAAACAATATAATAACAATATTATTAACGCTCACTCATAGGTAAATTTACACTCAACAGCAAATCTAAATTGGTTTTTCATAGTATGTTAATGAAAAACTGTTTCAAGATAACAAACCCTAAAAAGAACCTCATTTGTATGTACGGCAAATACCGCTACTGGGAAAACTACTACTTCAGGTTTAGTTCACAAGAATATTTAAATATTAATAATGCATCGCGCTTTACTACACTTTTTAAAACGAGCAGCAGGTAAGTGGTGAAATGGAAAATTATCTAGAAACTGGAAACTTTAAAAGTAGCGCTTACCAAGCCCGAGTTTAAATATGAATATATATGTACAATTTATAGCCATTGTACGAAGAATTCTCGATGGCTATCCCCTAGGGGTAGATGCAGGTGTACCTAGAATTTCTACTACCACCGTTCAAAGTCAGTTTGCAGAAACACCGTTTTAATCCGGACCGAGTAGTGAGACCGGTATTAGTGTGACTGAGCCTATCCCGTTTATACAGTTCCAATTTCAAACTGTAGTGGAGAATGAAAAAAAAGAAAAATACACCTATTGTGGTTACCCACTGATTTAACGGTCCATCGGTGGCCAGCAGCCTGATTTATGGTTTGACGCTACACGGACATTGAAATATTTTAAAAGGAAATTATAATCTACACTGCATGGGGAAATCTATTAGAAATATTTTCTCGATAAATTGAGGTCCACGAAGTCAGGCTCAGTCAACTATTATTATTACAGTGATAAGCGAATCTGAAGCGATTTGGTCTCATTATTAACGGATTGGTCGGGAAAGGCAAATGACTAACAAAATTGGAAAGGTATGGAGAGGCCTAATATAAAAAAGAGGTGAGCTGGCCAATATAAAAAAGCAAATTTTAGGTAGTTAGCCCCACTGAACAACCATTTTGCTGACTGACACATCATTTCGCCGTGGTAACACCCATTGTCACACATATTATGGCTCCTTATGGATGCGAAAAAAAAACACGATAATAGCGCTTTTGAATGTCAGTGGATAAAAAAATTAAAGACTTCCACAACAGACCTTGGGGAACTAAGAAGCTTGAGTTAGATCGCTGCACCCTTATTTAGACTCTTCACGAGACCAGAGGGCTGGCATTTTTTTTTTTGGCTAAAAATCAGCATTGCCATCCAACGTGGCAATGCTGCCAGCCTTCTGGGCACTTTTCCTGTTGACAGCGATGTGGACGAATTTTTTGCCGCCCCGTAATTGTACTATTTTTTAATCTTATTTTAGATCTAATATTAGTTTTTACATAAGGTAAATACTTTGTTACTACCATCTTTCGCAATGACTTCAGGCAAATAGGCTCAACAATTTCCCATATTTTTATAAAAATGTTATAAAAAACCTTCTATCCTCACAGTAAACTAACCAACCGCGTTCATTTATAAAGTAGATGTACAGTAAGAAAGAGCATTTGAAAAATCATCCTAGTACGCGAGATTAATTAGGGGATTATTGTTATTATATTTTGGAGTTCGACATTTGTAATGATGGGAAATAAAATCGGATGCACAGCTGGTAATAAAATAAATTGAAACAATCACTTTTGGGATTATGGCTGCAGCTAGGCTGGCTTCGAATACTCGTATGTCAAACTATTTAATATGTTAATTTAATCAAACTAAATCGCACGCACTGCGGCTGTGTCAATTTATACACAAACTAATGGTCACAATATTAATTGAATTGAGAATTATTCAAGTGGCTTCATTAGGTTTCCAATTTACTATTAATTGTTTAATAACTAGTAAGGTGCTCCTGCTTCACACGCGTGTGCATTGGTGACATGTCAAAGTACTGAGATGTCTGTGATTTAGTCAAATATTACTGTTACTTAAATAGAATTTCTGTAATGACCTATAGTGAAAACCGTTTCAAAATCCATTGCGAAAAGAACAACGCGGTGTCGCAAACAGACACAAAAAACGACCACAGCCGATTGAAAAGCTGCAAGTTCAATCTCCAAACACAATTCATATTAATGGCATACATTTTTCTTCCATTACGTGTTGATAAGATAAAATTAACCAAATTATATCAGCAGCTTAAACATTGTATTCTTAGTATAGCCAAAAATAAGCCTTATCATACGCAAGGCTAGATATATCAAAACAAGATAACAATCTTAGCAGCTCTATCCTTACTAATATTGTAAATTTGAATGTCGGTTTGTTTGTCGCGCCTTCAGGCCTTAAGGTGGAAGCATTACTGTATTAGGTTCCCATTATATGAGCTTTTCAATGGGATTAGATGAACTTAGAGGGTTGTATTGGTGATTTCAATTATTATAACTCAGGAAAAACATATTTGTTATGGTCGCGAATCATATTTTAATCAACATGCAACCTGACACTGACCTGCAAATTACATTAAACGTAAGAAACCTTTAATCTCGCTGGCTACTCTGGCGCTTCAAGATTAACGATTAAACGATTTTGCAAACGGATAGACCATGATCTAATTATATGGTAGGACGTTCCATGGGATAATTTTCGACCTCTACACGAGCGAAGTCTGGGGTAAAATATAGCAAGAAAATATATCACAACATAGACAAAAGAGATCTCCACACGACTGATCACGTAATGGGATTTGATAAATATCACGTATTAATTATACAGAGTGTAGCCAACCATTCAACCATTCTTCTATGCATCAAAGACTGAAGTATCGGAGCAAAAAGGGAAGGTTCAATAACAGGAAATTCAGGCGGACTTGCTTGATAAAGCAGAAAGATTTTAATGTAGATAAGAAAAGGTTTAAATCATACCATGTACCGTACTAAGGTCGCACGGAAAAGTGTTTACACTGCGAAGAGTGAGATCGCACATCCCGCATGGAACGACAGATACGAGTTTCAGTATAAGTGAGCGAGAGTCTCTTCCCAATTATGTTGGGGTCGGCTTCCAGTCTAACCGAATGCAGCTAATTACCAGGATTTTACACGGAGCTGCCTAGCTTTTGAAACTTTTTGTAGTGTCTTGGTCACCAAGATACAGGCTGTGCCTTGTTTGGGACCCGCTGTTATACCTGTCAGTATTCTGTTGTGTAAGCTAATAAATATATAAATAAATAAAAACTAATAAGACTGTTTTTAGATTAATTCATCATCTTAAGTGAGCGAGATTATACCATTTAAATGTAATTGTGAACGAAGCAAAAACGTGTTCACATTTTGACGCATTGCCGTTGGGTGAATCTAATGATTTAATTTAAAGCTTTGAGATAATATTGAACCCATCGATTTATTATTTTACACGCGGCGCCAACACTCGTTCGCGCTCGCCGCCGACGCGGCAGGCAACTATTGGAATAAACTTTAGACCATGCACTATCAATTTATACTCTGACAACTTTATTAGATTTATTGTTTTTGCTCCGGTTAAAGTTAATCACTTAAAATAAACTCCTGGATGGTTTTGCAGGGTTTTCTGTTTGGTTCATAAATGTTTTGTTATCTTCTATGAGTATAATGTTCTTGTAGCTTTAACTAACGATTAAATTGATATTTTGGGTTTGAGTGTATTATTGAATCACTAGTATTTTATGGTTGTAAATACCTAAAACATTGTGAAAGACCAGAAAAATATATAACGCAACGACTGACAAACAGACAGTACCTATGCAAATGTCCGTTTATTTTTTTTTCATTTGAAAGAAAATACAGCAAAGACCTTCAGTGCACCGAGATGAAAAACGTCAAAGATATTGCCGAGCTTCAAACTCTGATATTATTAAGACTGCCAAAGGAGAAAATTTCAACGTTAATATTTTCCATGCAATCTTCGGTATCTCGGAATGAAAGGAAAATATATTACTATGATGCATCATCTGCTTATTTCCCCGGCAGCTGTTGAAGAAAATTAAGTGAAATGAAACATAAGGTACAGAATGGGTCTATTATAGTTCAGATTTATTGAAAGATGCAATCTATTTTGAATTCTTATATTAATTACTTTGATTTCATATAATTTCATAAGTATTCCAGCATAACATCACGCCTGTAATTCCCGAAGGACTAGACAGAGGTATACCGAATAGCACATCCACATTTCGCCAGTTATGTGTAATATGGGGCTAGCCTATTGCCAATAACCGGGCACAGATCCAGACTCCGTGACTGCTACAGAAGTTCCCGATGGAAAAACCCAATAACACTTTGCCCGACCCGGGAATCGGACCTCTTGCTCAGCAGCCCCGCTTGTGACCACTAGTCCAACGAATCAGTCAGTTTCTTAAATATTGCCAAGGTAAATTGCACAAAGCTTATTATTTTGACAAAGGAGTTAATTAATCTCCCTTTCATTTTCAGAGTTGACTTAAAATTAATAAAGAACCCTCTTTGTCAGAAGGAATCAATAGAAATTAGGTCAACTGGACTCATTTGTAATCGGACGAACACAAAAAAAATTGTGGAACCTAAAGGCAATGTAAATCATCACATCGTGGGCTTATGTACGGGTATATAGCTTCCGATAATGCTAATACATCACAGTAGTGTATCCCCAAAACACCTGAGATCGGCAATATCGTGGATTATCTCCAAGATAAGCACCGGAGGCCGGACTGTCGGAAATCCTTCCATTCATCATTTACATGAACGTGCCCAAAACTGCCTTCAGTGAATTTTATAAATTCATCCGTTTTTGGAGCGAAAACATAAATATTTATGAGCCATCGTTTTTTAATAAGGCTATAAATAATGGCGGATAAAGCTGTCAACAATAATCAATTAATTTAATGACAACATAATTTTGACGACCTTTTGTGGATTTTAATTATTGTAGGACCCAGTTTTTTAAGGTTCGCTGGAAAAATTGTGACATCCAAACATAGGGGATAAGGTTCCCTTTTAGCTTGAAAACTTTCCAATTTGAAATGGAAAACGACACTTATACGGAACACTTATCGGGGATACTCCGACTGCACTTTAGAAATACAACATGTAGAATATTGTGAATTTAAATTGACCTGAGCATGGAGATAGCTCGAATTTTGTTGAGAATCGAATTGTCTAGAATATATTGCTATCTTTTACTTGATGCAATATATGAAAGGGACAGGTAATTTTCACCAATTGGTTTGCCGCGTGCTTATACTCGTATGTGAAAAATGTTGAGAGACTGGTGAAATGTGGTTGTACTATTAAGTACCCATACTTCTGCCTTACCCTTTGGGGATTACAGGCATGATGTTGTGTTAAAAGATAGTTAAAAATAGGTTGAGCGACATTAATAATTTTCTTTTATCTTTTCGTTGTTGAATAGAAACGTGGTTAGAAGCAAGGTGAACCTACGTAAAAACATCACCATCATCGACACTATGGACTCTGATCAAATACAATCTAGTTAATGTATGTAAAACTGAATGGTAGACAAACTCATTCTCCATCTAAGTCAAGTTTTCAATGAACAAAGTTTGGTTCTTACGTATGTACATACATTCAAAGTTGAAATCCTCGGTTTTGCGTTTCCTCTTCACGCCTACTTTACAAGAATAACTGGAAAACTTCAATATTATAATTAAGTGCACTTGGTGCAAAGCGACGCTATACAAGGAGTAGTTTTGCAACCTCGTAAAAATTCAGGAGGTTGTCTTAGAAGACGTATATAATCAATATAAATTAGTTTACGGTACCTGGTCAATAATAATAAACGCTGCTTGTTTTAGTCACCTACCCATTTTATTATTGACTAGCCGACCCGCACAACTTCGTCTGCGTAACATTTTTGGGTTTAAATGGGTTTGTTTGTTTGTTTTAACACCCCTATTTTTTTTCTAAATATTTTCAATGTACAGAAACGCCACGTCTACAGATTTATTATATGTATAGAATAGAATAGAATAGATAGATTCGGGTCGAGAATCATTAGCATAGTTACCTCCTTGAATTTGACGAGGATTCAAAGCAACACCTTGTATAAGTGAGAATTGTGGAATGTCTGAAGTTTTGTTGTCCTTAAGAAACGACATACAAACATATGATAATTCGTTGATGCTAGGAAAGTTTTTGGAGAAGGCTTTCCTGGCACTGGTCATATAGGTACCAACTGCTTGAATCGGGATACGAACCATGTTCATATCTGTATCATAAACTATTGGCTAGCCAAATAATAAGGTTGGTTGAGGCGTTGAGCCGTGAAAACTGAACAAACAAACAAATAAACAAACTCATGAGAGTGGTTAATATAATACGAGTTTTCTATCTATAAGAGAATATTTTTATTTATCTATATATGCTACTCGTATAAGCTTTGAGTACTTCTCGAAACTCGTCGTTTCAGGTTATAAGGAATAACAGTAATTCAATATTTAGTTGCTCTTTCATCATTTCAGAGATCTTTGATCATATTACCATAATTTACAACTTTAGTGTTAAGTTCAGAGCTACCATTAAATAAACTTAAATCGTTACGGATTATTCTAGTATATATACGTATACTCAGTTATATAGTTTATGTATCTTTGTTACAATTTACGACTTACCTTTCAAATCTATTTTCTGTTCAATATGACAGTTATTATAACGTTACTCGTAATACATAGGAGGCCTTACTCATTTATTATTGATGTGTATGTAAATTGATTAAACTGAAGCCTAAGTGATACAGGGATATTTAATATTTTTATTTTAAATTTTCAAATTACACATATTTATATGCGGTTTTAAAAGAAGCACCTACAGTGTCGTGATTTAAAAACAAATCCAATGCTCCTTTTGTCTCTCTATCTCCTTTTCTTGTCTCTCTCTCTCTTTCTCCTTTTTCTTCCTCTTCTTAATAATAGCCTTCGAAGAAAATATCTAAACTGTTAAAATAACTATTAATTAAGGTAAGGTAAAAAAATCTACCACAGCATAAAGACTCAAGAGCAGGACAGCGAATCCCGTAGACAGTTTTTTAATAAAAACTTTCCCAGTATAAGAGGAGCGCCATCTTTCTGCGACCTATTCACTCGGGGTCCCGCCGTCCTCAAATGATGTACTTTGTCGGCGACGTATCAACTTCGGATTAGACTGTCGATAGCTGTGTATATTTCTAGAAGTTTTTTTTTTTATAAAGCACACGTGTTTTGAAGTTTTATATATTTTTTAATTTATCTGTACACTATAACAGAAAAGAAGAAAGGAACAGAAAAAATAATACAAAGGAGATGCTTATTTCTAAAGAAATCCTAAACAAAAAAGAAAACTCTAAGATTTTATTTTTATACATTAGTATTACATAGCAATTCTAATACTAACAGCTCTTGAAGGCGGCTTAGATAGGCGGATGACGTTCAATTATTCGTCTTTAATCGTCCAATATTCATAAATGACATTGATAGCAGGATGCACTCACGTACCATTAATATTATCTCCGATAACAACCAGTACAAGCTCTCTGCTGTAAGATAACACGTTTAATTAATGGAAGGTTCCGTGCAAACTAAGATTGACCGCAGAAGCACTAAATAGATTATATTATTGAGAGCACAGGTTTTTCTTAGAGTCAGGATTAAAACCGAACAGCATAAGGTAATTAGATAAAAGGCCAGAAAAGTAACGCTTTTTTAATAAGATTTTATTATTTTCTTTAAAAAAGATAGAACAAGGAGTTAATTAATTAGAAATGCGAGTGTTTTATTATTATGACTTCGTTTAAAGTGGATCGAAATAATACTAATTGCGTTGGCAAATTGTAAATATAAAATTACAGAGTGAAATGCTTTGAAAGTACTTTTAGTTTTGCATGCTTTTTCTTTGTAATTTGTAGCGTAGCGTAGGAAAATAAAAATAAAAAATAAATCAAAAGTTCTTGAAATGAATTAGGTAGTCGTGTAAGAAGTAATTTTGAGTTCGTTTTATGTTTTTTCAACAGAGATATTAATCGACTGCATAGTCTACAGTTAGATTAGATCTATAAACTTTGCATGTAAGCCATTTCGGACTGTGTTTGTTGTACATATTGATACTATAATAGATCGTCAGTTGTCACTCATGCTCAAAGGTCAGCATAACAAATGACTGACACATACATATGTATTTAGTTTGTCCATTTTCATTTAAGTAAGTGGAACCGTCCACTTACTTCATTTATTATATTCAAATAATTATTGTAAAATTTATGTTTGTCAATAAGTTTTTTTATTTATTATCAGATTACTGGCGAAATGTAATGATGTAGAAAGTCTGAAATTTAATTCGGTCATGTCATAACTCATATCAACAGTGGACATCATTTTACCGCACGCTGAAATTTATTGCGAAATCGAATTTATCGACAATCTGATCGCATAACATTATTTGATACCGAAAGGATATTCCATCTTTAGGGACGGTATTTTTTCTTCTGAAATTCAGATTGGATTTCTTGTCTCATTTAGGTGTGTACCATTCTACAATAAACACATTTACAGATATTAGCAGTCAAGTGCCTGCCTTCCGTTTTTACAATTAGGCATCGATAATTAATTAAGTTAGTTTTGCTAATGTTAAGACAATTCCGGTTACTAAGTAAAGGTATACATGACATCAGATATCCAAGCTTACAGAATATAGTCTAGACTCTAGACCTAACATTACACAATGAACCTAAAACTATTAAGCATCGGTAGCCATTGAGATGAAAGCATACATCAGTCAATTGCCAACAGTAATCTAAGGAGAGTGCATGTAATGCCGACGTAGCCGTTGTCAAAAGCGTAGTAGTTTCGTAGCAGTGGCGTAGACGTCGCGTAGCCGTAGCATAGTCGTAGCGTTTCGAATCTTGGCCTGCATTAACGACAGCAATGCGGATGACTGGCCAAACTCTCTATTGAATTAGTTTCGCTACCGTTCGCTTCGACTAAATTAAAATTTAAATTGTCGTTCTGATTCTGAGCGAGTATGTTTGAATTGTTTTCAATTCGGACGCAGCGGTAGATTTTGTTGCGTTTGTTCGTATTACTTGTCTTTAACTGAAAATGAAAATAAATAACGTCAGCAGGAGAGGAGCTGATCGAGAAAAAGTAAATAGTTTTATTTCTGCCACCAATCTGCATCGCTGTGCCTCGGTTTGAATGCCGATGAAATTGCAGACTTTCCGCTTTTTCTGAAATATTCATCGTCGCGCCGCCGCTAGCGTTACAATTCAAAGGCATGACGAAGGTAAACCAATAACGACGGACGGAGCCAAAATTTATCAGCTGGTCCGTCGATGAATAATCTGCAACATCAGTGATAGAAAACTATAAATAAAAAATCAAGCCAAATCACCTAAGTCGTAAATTCTCTGATTATGACTGACTAAACAAAGTAAATCTAAAACAATTTACGATAACATAAAACATGGATTCATATCTCAAAGATATTGAAGGAGTTACAAAGTTTTTGAGGTCTTAACAACTTAATATCGTCGGCTCAGCGAGATTCCAACTTTGTTGGGAACTGCTGGCAAACAATTTATAATATATTATGAACAAAAAAGGGATTTTTGTGTCGCCCGCCTCATTCATTTCCCTGAATAACCATCTTTGACAAGATAACCGATATAAAAGGTAAACACTTCGGCTTAAAGATTATGAGACAAAAATAGACCGCTTCATTTTTATAATGAAGGTGAGCCTCGTTACCTTGGCTACAGCCATTTTTTATGGAAATTATAATGTTTAGATTAGCATCTGAGTTCAATCAAAGTTCTGGAGTCAGCAACCGCGGCAACTGGGACTATTATAGTGTTCCACTTAAATATGTACTTTTAGTAAGGCATAGAACCAGGTGTTGCCACTTTGGAGAGGCTTTTGTCTAGCAATAGACTACAGTTAGTTGATTTAACTTTCAATAGCAAATCGGGAATTATGGAAAAATGGGAACCGAAAACCGTCACAAACATAAATACGGGTTAACGAAAGGACACCTCTGTTTACCCCATTATAAGAAGAAAGGCGTAATACGTTATTTATTTAAAGATAACGTTACCCAAACGCTATATACGGCCGTGAATCGTACATACATAATGTATGACTGAAGGAGCGGCTCGTAACGTTTGTGAAGGAAAACTGTTCCCCCAATATTTGTATTGTCTCCGGTCGCACCTAAACACATCAATATTCATGGTAGAAGAAGGTTTTGGCGTGGTGGGATCTACCTCCTAGCGATCCACCCCGGCCAACGACCATGCGTTTTCACGGACTGTGGTGATGGCTAAAGATCCCTTACAGCGGTGGTAGGCTTCGGCCGTCTGGCGCGCGTCCACCCTCCTGCCGGAGTCCTCCATACTTTGCACAGTTATGGAAGCTAAGATAAGCCGTAAGTTGTGAAAAGAGTTCTTAATGGGAAGCTGCTAGCATACCTAGAAAGCCAACGACCTACTTAGTGACTGTCAGTATGGTTTTCGCCGGGGACGATCAACCGGGGATCTTCTGGTATTTGCTGGCCATCGAGAAACACGGCGAAGCCCTTGCCGTGTCTCTGAACATCTTGAAGGCTTTCGACAGGGTATGGCACGCAGGTCTGCTGTGCAAACTTCCTGCATACGTTATTCCCGCTGACTTTCACTGCTGGATATCTATCTGCCTTCCTGAGCGAACGGTCTATCCAAGTTGTCATTGATGGCTGCTCTTCTGACCTTTTTGCCATTGACGCCGGAGTTGTTCAGGAGTGTGTTCTCTCCGCGACGCTTTTCCTGCTGCACATCAATGACCACCTTATTCCTGGCATTTTTGGGAACGCAGACGATAGCACAGTCATGGAGAGTTATGCATCCAGCGCAAAAGCCAGCGGTGAAGAAGTGCGTCCATTAAGAAAGGCCATGGTGGAGCGGAGGCTTGGCGCGAAGTTAAGTGCGAATCTGAACTTCGGTGCCTACATTGAGTCGAAAGCACAAACTGTGGCAAAAATCCTGGGTATTCTAAATAAGGTTAAGCGTTACTTCAAGCCTGGACAGCTTTTAGTCTTATATAAAGCTCAAGTCCACATACTCAGTACATTATTCTGAACCCCCCCACATAGAACAATAGAGTAATGCAAAATTAAAGTGTTTTGTAATACGATTGTGAACATACATTTCATAACAATGCCAATTGTATTAATCACTCTTTTAAATAGGGAATGCTTCAAATGGTTGTAATATTTTAGACGTAATTAAAAATTATGTTCATCGAATTAAATTACGTATTTGGTAAAATAACTGGGCATAACTAACATTACTTAAATTGAAATCAAATTAGTTGTGAATTGTAACTGCAAACAATTTCGAATAGACTCTGAATAGCCGTCATTTATCTAAAAGCGTATTAATCACAATAGCAATAATTACAACGGTACATAACGTTAAATTAGTGATAGAACATAATTGGTACTATTAGATGAACCTAAATAATAGGTACAATGGAGATACATTTATTACAGCTAATCCCCGCTAAACCAACACATTTGTTGATGAGAATGTTCTTGGATCAACGCTAAGATGCGTCCATTTAGCGAATCGTACACAAGACTGCACTAATCTTTCATATCATTTCATATCCCTTTGAAGACAATAATGGCTGTCAACAAGAGCTTCAAGCTGAACGTCCACTATGCATTAAAACAGCTCACAGAGGTGACGATAATTATCTACTTTGAGCGCACTTTGCCAGTCAGTCTTGAGTCTCGCTACCAGAATTGATGACTGGCCATTTTCGTATCTAATGGCCTCTATACACCAAAGCCGCTGACCTGCCCGATGTATCGGCGACTTTGTTTTCGGCGGGCTAGTTGGCGGCTTCAAGTCATTGCAAGTTGAACAGCTTGAGTGCCTCCGGGCCACTGAGCGCGTACTCAAGCCGCCGACATGTTTGCAGGTACTAGCACGAGCCTCTTTTTATATAAAGCCGGGCTATTTCGGTGGTCCAGCGCTTTAGCGTGTAAATCATAATAGGTACCTACATCTTTCGCTAAAACGACTAAGGCCAGGGGCAGAACGAATCTTGTTTTAAGTATTTTACAACAAAAATAAGTTATAGAAAAGGATTCTTGTCTTAAAACAATCTTAATTTAATCCCAATTCGCAAAGAGAACTAAAACAGTGTGTTTCTTGGTTCGCATTTAAGCTGATTATGCGATTAAGTTTGCTCTAAATCCGAAGTAAAATAACAGAGATTAGGAATATTACGTTGAAATAGATGATAGACATTCGTCCTTCCATCCTGTTAAGATAATGGACCACTTCGTGTATTTCCGAAGTAATTTTTCTTATTCCAATCCGTAGAAATGAAATACTGGTTTAGGTTGTTCTGTGTTTGACTAATTACTGGTTTTTCTTTGAGATTTTTCATGTCAATGTAATATAGATATCCGTCCCTCTGAAAAGCAGAAAAGGCTTTGCGTAACTGAACATTTTGTACGGTTTTTATATTTTATAACAATGCTCATGTGAAATATAATCATAAAGTCTTTATTTAGTTCAGCCTAAACTCAGTGCCTTATTTAGGGGGATCCTGAATTACAGACCCGATGTTAATGTACACATATCATAATGGACACATATATATAAGCTACGACTGTGGTAATTAGTACAGTGGCAGTCACTATAATTATCATATAATTTTACATTCCATTGTCAGAATCGAAATTCTCGTTTATCGCTCTTCCAAAAGAACATGAAATATGTAGATATCAATCGTTCTACATTATAATATCATTCTGTGAAATCCCAATAAAATGGTGCATTATGTTTCCGGATGAACATGACAACGGTTTCTACAATTTAATAAAAAACGTGTATAATGGAAATATATGTATATTTTAATAAACAATTCGAAGTCAAGATTAATTTTATTCATTCTCACATTGTTGAAAACATTCCCAGAAGAGAGCCCAAATAACCGGAGCGAGCAAAAGTAATCTTTCGTTTGTTTGTTACATTTGTGTATGTGCCCTCTCGATTGTGTACCGCGATATATCCTGGCGAGGGCTCATTTCGAACACCATTAAATAGGGGAAAGCCATCATTGCCACCATTTCCCGCTGAAGATGAACACAATGGAAACATTTCGAAGGTTTAACAGATGTAATGATATCCTTAAATACCTGCCAAACTGGATATGGGATTTAACGCGTAACAATATATACATTTTATTGTATTGCTTATGCTCCAATAATGGATAGCTATAATATACAATGATCTATACAAATTGGCAATCTTGTCTTCCCTTTACTGATATTTTTTGTCGCAATCGTTATATTTTTTCTTACAAATAACTGCTAGACTAGTTATTTAGATAGCTACTTTTACTCCAATAAATATTACTTTTATGTAAAGTTTTATCTACATAGATAAAATTTGTTACGTATATGAGTATTTATGTTATAAATTGTAATACACGTCGTGAGGAAACCAGCATGCCTGAGCGATATTTCTCGACGGCATGTAAAAGCCAAGTCAGAGGCCCTTGGGCGGCATAAAAACTCTGACACCAGGTTAGGCACTAACCACACGATAAAGAAGAAGAAGAAGAAATTGTAATACAAATATCAAAGCGATTCTCTATAGTTACTAACAACAATTGATTTCACGGCTGAATTGACAAAGCGTTACAACTACACAATTGCCTTAATTACTCTAGTTTTGACGCTAAAGTTGTCACAGTAATAAACATAAATTCAGTGAATATTATTACGTAAGGGAACCATATTTCAATAGGTACGACAAAGCTGTATAATTACTTCCTAGCAACTAGATCAGATAGTTTACCCTAAAATGTAGACATTAAAATGATTTTCTCTTAGAGATTGTTCACAGAATTTACAACAACATATAAGGGCGAGAAAAACCTAAAAGGACACATATAAAAATGCATTAAAACTAGATTACCATCAAAATGCAAATGTGGAACGAAAATTAAAGCGAATAAGCATTCATTAAATCGTCGTACCGACGCGTTGTTGGTCAGATGGGAAAACACGATAAGGCCTGCAATGGAGGTGGCTTTGTACTACACTAAACATCTATGCATTATGCACCTAGGAGAGTAAACATGGCGACACCAACGACAAAGGGTAATGAGTCATCAAAAGTTCAAGTCATCGTGGCCAATTCTATTACAGCCAGATATACTCTCTATAACAAAGAGGTGAAGTTTTACACACACAATTGTTTCATATAATCCCGTCCCAAGTTAGATTGGATTTTTCTAGACCGATCGGATTGCTCTCCCTTCTTTCTTCCACAGGATGTTGGAAAGAAACTTTTACATTCAAATATGTATAAGATAGAACTCGAGGAGGCTTACCAGGATAACGCTACGGAAATAGGAACACACCTATTCCCTAAACTGTGTCGACTTGTTAAGACTTGCGAAAAGAGGTCACTGGAGAGCCGGTGATTCACAATTTGTTTTTTGTTAAGGCATGAACTTAATATATATAAAATACCTACCTCTCTTGGTAAGACTGCTGTGGAGAACTTAAAAAATATTCAATAATTTCTTTGGCATTGTCAAGTTATGCGATTATTCTCTAGATACTAATTAATGTTTTAGGATATTAGTGCTCAAGCCACAAAAAACAAAACTGTATGTACAAGCTGTTTATTTTCTATGGTAATGGTGTTACTTACAGAACGGTTGGTGACCGCAGAGCTCTTTGACTGATGATACTGCTTCCGACATAGGAGAGTACGCATTTTCTCAAGTCAAAGGTGTACACTACATACATTTTCTGTGTAGAGAAGTAGATTCAACACCCAAGAATGATTTATTTACTTAGTTTCACTACTAACCTCCGCTAATGTAGCAAAGTAGGCTCCGACTCAAATTAGCCGGCATAAATATAAACTAATTTGTAAAGACCCAAACTAAGTTCCATCAAGTTATCTAAGATTAAGATAGCCTACGCTAAATAAATAGCTTTGTATCGCTCCTCCATCGCGATCCCGGGCAACCCTAAGATTAACAAAGTAAGCGAGTTGCTTATCCCTGAATATCCCATTATGTTAATCTAGCGTAATTGTTTATAGGTCTAGCTGGTCCGCTTCTCCGCGTGGTGTGGTGGAGAGTGGGCCATAATAAATCACCGCTAAAAGGCTTCATTGTTGGCTCGACTGACAAAGGTTTTGCGCCTCATGACAATGGCACGTGCGTGCGGAATTAAAAGGCGTCCAACCGCACTTCCCGTGACCCGACGCCCCCCGAGGCAGACCGAGGCACGCCGCGTAGGGTTGCACTCGATATTGCTTAATGTCCTTTATGTACTGTTTATGTCTTTTTAATGGGCAAAAATTTAAAACTCGTTTTGTTTGGATGATACGAAGTATTGATTCGTTAAAAATAACTTACTGATTCGATACTTGCATGGGATAATGTGGCATTCTAAAATAATTTGTGACCGTCCTTCGGCCCAATTACCAATCTCACTAAGACAAAAAGGGGTCCAAGACTGAAATTAGTTTGAATAATTTCTGCGGAGACGGTCGAAGTCTCTCCACTTAATTCATTATTGCTGAAGGACCCGAACCTCTTCATAAGCTTATGAAGATAATTTAATATATCTAACCAATCAATTTAATATTCCCTAAAACCATTTTATTGGTTTAGATTTGATAGAGCTAAGTTTTATACCAATAAAGGAATGATCACTACAAATCTTCAGCTGTATTTTTACGCTAAATAATTTTCAGCAGTAAAACACACGCAGTTTCTCCATACAGGTTCTTTGTTACGAAATACATGATCGGCTCCTAATAACATTTAAGTTATTTTTTTCATTAATATTTCTGGTGTGATTGCAAAATAAAAATCAACTGCAGCGGCAAGAATTAACGAAAACATACTTTTAAATGATACCGGGAAACTTTTCTGTAGTCATTCGCCAAAATTAATCTGCTGCTATCGACACAATATACAACGCCAATATTCCAGCAAGAGAAAAAATATCTAAGTGAATTTTTACCAACTTCACTTTAACAAAAACAACTTGCTAAGGAAGAGTACTTGTGCAAGTAATATTTAAGGCTCAATGTCGGCGCGTTTAACAATTTAACTTTACTTGTTAAGTTTTGTGACCTAAAGCCTTTTAGTTACGGTTATGTTAGGTGCTCAAGTTATAGGATCCTGTAAACTTCTTAAACTGTTCCTATCACGACACCTGCGGGTCTCATGAATTGTTATAAAAGCCAGGGATGCTTTGATTAACCTTTGTAGAAGTTGCTCAAAAAGTTCATTTTTTAATTAGAGCTAGTAATCGTGACGCACTTCTTTATCGGGAAAAATAATAATATTTGTGAATACCTGAGGAGGCTCTCGTTGGGCAGTTGGATCAAGGGCTTGATTCAGAAAGCGTTACTCCTGGACACGGCTCGTATTGTTAGGAGGTTCCTCTCTCTGGAGAAAATAATAAACTGGCTCTTATCGCACTACGATTAGGTTCAACATGCAATGGATTTCACCCTCGTGGTTTTCTTCTTATACAGCCAGGTGGTGAGGCGGCTCGCCCCCACAGTCAGTTTTTTTTTCTATTCCATTGAATCAATTTGGACTTTGAACAAATTTGGACTAAAAACCAAAAAACTAAAAGTGTATTGAAAACCGTCGTTTGATACACGTGGGCGTTTATTACTACAGTTCTGGTCTCCATAACACTCTCGCCTGCCGCTCGTGTGTGTATTTCGCCTCGGCCGCAATAACACACTTTCCCCACTTATATCAAAATGTACTATTGTGTTATATAAACTTGTGTACTACATTGTCTCGGCGCTTTTCTGGTGGTCGCCACTTTTTTTTTATTCTCGCTTTCAGGAGTTGCAGTGGTTTAGAAATAGTGTGGCGGGCTTGCAATCCTTATCCCGAGGGGGTAGGCAGAAAATACAGAACGTCACCTGCTACGAATCTACGATCCTTACTTCCTCCTATCGCTTAGTCCAAGTTCATACACGCACGCCGGTTGCGATTAACCACACCTTTCTGTTATTTACGATTATTTGATTATGCTTTTATCTACTACATTAGATTTACAAACTACAGTATATTCTCTACGTCGTATTACTATCGTCACCTACACGTTCCATTGTATATACAAGGAAAAAAATCAATCAATATTGATAGATTTTTGTGGAACATAGCGTTGTAAACTAAATTACACCAAAATTCATAAAAAAATCAGTTTGGATCCCACATGTAGTTACAAAAACCAATATTGATTTCCCTGAAAATGTTTGCAGCACGCGAGCTTCAAATATTGAAAATTGAAACATTGTATTCATGGATTGCAAAAACGTTTTACAACTTTATTAGGATGTCAAACGGTGCCAGCACCGAAACCCGGTATCGGTTCCATAGTAATACCCGGTTTTTCCCGTGTTTTACTATGAGACCGATACCGGGTTTACAAAACGAAACGGTACTAACAAATACCGTAGGTATACGTTTAGGGGAATTCCACCAGCATTCATACAAATCTTTGGCTCGCAGTTCCACAAAAAGAAAACCGAAATACTCGTTTTCGGCATTATGCATACATGTACCGGGTTCGTTAGTCCACCATTTTGCCCGAGATAGGTATTCACGGGATGAATTGCATCCATCAGTGAAAACCCAACTAGTTTCGCAATAACAATCACAAACATCAAAATGAAAGCTTTGATTTTATGTTGTACCCACTACACATTTATATGCACACGTGAACAGGCATCGAGTATCATTTATATATTTTTGGCCAAATATAAAGCTGGTTTCAATATCAGTGCAAATCTAGATAAAAAATAAAACTACAGCTCTAATCAGTGCATGTGCATAGTTGATAAGAATTGTATGGTCAGCGACAAAAAGTTAATTAAATACGTCAGTAAATTATTTTAACATTGTATCTGAAGCACATTTTTTTTTTAATAAAATTATCTTAATCCTCCTAGTTCTCTGCTATTCTGAAATAAACTAGTTTTTATTACTGAAACTTAAGACAGTTTTATTTATATTTTGTCGCTCACTGTACCTGTACACGTGGATGACTGTTGCATTGCAGATAAAGGCCGGTTATCTCTTGTGCGAAGCTGATATCACATTTCAAACGTCTTTATCAGTTACGTAATTACTTCAATCATGTCGCAAACGTCACACATCACTGAGAACAGCTGTTGAGAATAGTAAGACTAACACAAGACAAGTGGAAACTGGAATGATTACTCAGCTACTTATTACCTGTAATACAATTTTTAAGACAAGATAATACACTCAATAAAACTACGATTACAGTATCTATAAACGCACTTATTCTGGTAACACTTAAACACTTTTACAGACACACAGAAGCCTTTAATTGTAAAGTAGGTAACAGAATTGGGTTCAAGTTAACCCTCAATTAAAAGCCCGAACTCAGAAATTCTCTCTTGAAAATTGTTAATAAAGCAACTTGTACAAAAGTAGGAAAGTCTTTATTGACTTGTAATGATCGTTAACCACTGCCTGAAAAGTACTTTCATGAATACAGAGCAAATAAAGGTCTCATTTAAGGCTGCTGAGGCCCAATTCAGTCATTAATAATTCATTTTCGACCTCGGGACATTCGATAATTTTGTCCCTAATTGTAGAACTCATTTCGAAGAGCAAGTCCTGTTAAAACGACTAGAGTGACACCTGGTTTATTAATTCAGGGATAATAATATTTGAATATACTTTGATCAGCAGAAACACATGTTCATCACAAATTCACTGTGGTTATTTCTGACAAATACTTCTATTTTTTTTTTAAGTTTTGAACCAGTTAGGTATTACAGGTATTTAATGGTAAAATTGTCGCTTTTGCAATGTTAGAGTAAGAAAACACATTATTTTCACAAAATTATTACCTAAATATGTTACCGTATATCCACAGGGATTACAAAATTCCATTCGGTTTCAATATCGCATTACATAAAGTTATAGTGTACCTCTAATGATTTATATCCGTAACATAGGAAAAATATTCACCTTCAGTGGTAAATAAGTGTTCCCCCCGGGTACCCCGAATTGATAGATTACACTCGGGGCCACAGAAATTGTGTAATATTTTTTGACCATTGAACGGACATTCCGGGTCCCGATTTTCTATGACCCATTAAAATGTTAAACGTGTTATTGTATGCTTAGGCATAAAATGTAACCGCCACAAGATCTATAAAAGAGGGGTTCTTTCATAAATATGTAACTTTGGGATATTGCTTCAGTTATAGCGTCGTTGTTCGCTTCCTGATCATTGCTAGTATAAAATCGGGATTTGAAAGTTTATATTGGTCGATTGGTTTTTTTGCCATTTTTATTAAGATTTTCAGAAAGATTATAACGTTGTATGAATTTTCAAAAGGCCTTTGTTAGAGTACATACTTCTTCTTCTTTTAAATCTTGGAACAAAGAAGAAAAAAGCCCTAAATTTTTTTTTGTTTACTAAGATTCTAAATGCGCCCCATATCTTAGTAGAAAAGAAAGGGTACTCAGTCTACAATAAAATTCTTTTACTTTGAAGTTTAGTATAGGTTGATAAATTCAAATCAAATGGGCCAATTTGTCATCGTAACTAACGCTCACACGCGGATAGACCGGGACATGTGACATGAGAAAAATGGCAGCATCCCGAATAGTGATGGATGGGCACAACATACTGCACTGTAGTGTAACACACACGTTACATACCAATTGTTGTGGGTAAATCAATTTTATATTATCATAGCACCAGTTCCTTTTGTGTAATGCTACCATATTGCACTAAAAAAGAAATTTGTCTAAAAACCTAGTACCATCAGGAAGGACTACCTAGTAGTCTACTCGTCGCAAGCGTTACGGATCAGGTCTTGGGTTCGATACCCATGTCAGGTAAAGTGTTATTAGATTTTTCCATCTAGAATTTGTCAGTAGTAAGTAGCCTGGATTTAGGACTTATGCTCGGTTGATGGCAATACGCTCGTGGTGAGATGGGATTTAAAATGTAACTGGCGAATGTAGGGTGTACGAACTGTGGATAGTACTTCTCTGTCTGATCCTTCGGAGTACAGACTCAATGTAGAATTTCATTGATTAAATAAACTAATAACTGTTCCACCACTTACTTAAACAACAACAACGGAACTCCAACGTATCCGTTAAACAATAAGGAAATGCATTCACAACTCAAACAAACACTCCACATAAATGGCATAGAAAACTAACACAAAGCTTGGAACACACTGCTTGCAAATCCCAATTAAACTGAGAGTTAAAGGTAAGTACAGGAGTTAGATGAGCACTGGAAGCACGCTCGATAACCGCACTCGTCCAACTTCATTAAAGTTCAGCTTTTGGCTAAGCAACGCCCAGTGCCTCGCTGGCTGCCAATCAAACACACGGCGAGTTTGTGAACTACCACCTTACACTGTAAACTTTCGTTCACTTGAAGTGGGTCAGTTCAAAGTTTCATGTTACGGGTTTCTTTTTAAACATTGCTGCTGCAAATAAATAAGTTCTATATTTTTTCTGCCCTGAATTTCATGTTAACTTGTTATGAAACTTTACGAGGAACTTTAATATTGTTCCTTATTTCCTGAATCTTCTCTCTTCAAAAGCAGAATGCATAATTTTTTCGATACCGCCTTTCAATAAAACTTCCATAATCCCCACCAACTAACCGCCATTCATTGGGTCAACAAGGGTGAACCAAAAAAAAACCGACAACACAACTTCCGAACTTCCTTCTTTTATAAAGTTTTCCATCGTTTGGTATAACTGCAAACACAATTCAACACCTGCGGGATTATTTAACTCGAACTCCAGCCTTAAAATTAAAGCGCTCTGGGGCTTAATTTGTCTGAACTGAATGTGATTACCGGTTAAGTTAGAACGACAAATATAACTTCTAGGTAGGGGTGTGAGAAAACAAACGACATCCTTAACAAGTTAACATCGTAATATTCTAGCCGAGAAACGCGAAGTTATAGATATTAACTCAGTAAGGGATAACAAGACGAGTCGAGTGTGAATTTGTTTGGATATAACTGTGAAATTAGATTGTGTGAGGGGTCGTTATTGTTAGTTTCGGATTTGTAATGTAATATTAAATGTACGCCTCGAATTTCGAGATCGCCGCCGGTTTCTTGATTTTGCCAGGTTTAATCAAACATAAAGTTGATCGGGTTGCGATGTAAAACTTAGTTTGTAACGTAAACATTTACACTATCTTTGGTTTTAGAAGACAAGCAAGACTTTAGATTTGTTACTCAATTAAATTACATTATTATCCTTCTTCATTATCACTAGTTTGAATTGAACACAAGACCTGTCAAAGATCTTGCAAGAAACGCGGTTATTAAGCAATAATTTATATAAAACGTAGTAAAGGTACCTACTTGTAATGTTTTTCTCGGAATCAAACAAACAATATTAGACCTCTATTTAGATCCGGAGATTTAGGTTCGTAATCAATTTACATTCCGCTACAAGCACGGTACAGTGGCTAACAACATTTGGGTATCGCAAACGCGCGGTATAACTTAGTAAAGCCAGAGGCCGCCAACACACGTAGCTAAGCGAGTAATCCCAATACATTTGCTTGAAATAGTTCCTTCTGTAGCGTAAAATACGGGTTGCCGCTTGACGTACACACTACTTGCCTAATTGATGGTTATCCCTTCCTTAATTTATCTTGCTCTACCGGTTCTTGGGAGAGCGGTCGGATGCAAAAATCAATCAGGCGTATGTCATCCTATATTGTGGGATGTTTTGTGTGGTAGGTTCCAGTAATGACGCACTCAAGATATATCAATTGGTTTTAATTTGTTAATTTATAATAAAAATTAATTATCTGTTATGGAATCAAAATGATAAGCTCGTTGTGTTGCTCGTTATAAATGAGAGAGAATATCCCTGTAGATGAATCTTTGTCATTCTTATTATGTAACCCGGTCCACATATTTTTGTGAAACAATTTTAAAATGCTCTAAAGAATATTAAAAGTTCTTATTTCAAACCTCAGTGACAAACAGCCATTGAAAACTTTCCACGCCCAGATTTCGTAAATAAAACGATACCCAAATTGAAGAAAATTCAGGCTGAAAACAGAACAATACAAATCGTAAGTAGAAGTATCAAGGAACACAAATAGCAGCTCTTGGCAACTAGCCAACGAAATGCAATGCAGATGACTCGAATGTTGAACGAAAACAACAGACCATTTGACTTACAAAACTAGACACAAAAACTGAAATAAGAATTACGGGACTTCACTGGCTTCGAGAGTCGTAATAGTTCATTCAGAAGCGAAACAAGACAAGAACTGGAGTAAGGCTATCTATCGGTTCTCCCATTAATTAGATGGCTTAAGTTAACAGATAGTGTCATGCCATCTGGTGAAAATAAAAGCTAGATCGACAAATCACACCCAGTCAGCGCACAGCATTTCATCCAAGCGTCTTACAAAGGTCATGGTTCGCAAACAATCTAAATGTTGGCCAAATACAGCGGGCTTTTCTAAAAGACAAATGCAGTTAAACATAAATACAGAATTCTGTGTATGTTCACCATAATAACAGTGTAGGAACATCAAGTTCTGTGGGAGCATCATTTATATCCTAACCTGGCAACTGGCGTCGTGCGAGTAGGACCAGTTTGATGAGGCGTGTAGGATTGTATCAGGTGTCATTCGAAAGTCACGCCTTTCGATTTAGGTATACATAATTATGTGTTGTGGTCGGGGAGTCACGTTATTGAAAGGCTTCCTAATTTTATGGGCATTTATTTTTCGAAGTCAAAATTTACAGCTGCGTTGACAATAAGGCGCTCGCCAAACTCAAACCCCCGTATCCATAAACAAATCAAAGTGTTTACTTGAGTAAATGTCATTTTTCAGATACGATTTTTATTATGTAGTTTAGTAATTGGTTGAAGTTAGAGCTGTAAAAAGTTAGAATTCTTAGCTTTGCTTTCTTTGAAAGTTCTTACTTCTTTTACATTCTTGTCTATTGCATAAAAAATTGCAAGTAATTACTTAAGCTAAAGACATTTCTTTAACTTGACTATAGATACGGGTGTTAGAGTAGAATACTTGGAAATGCCATTTTCTTAATTCCAGAGATCCGTAGCGACAGAGGAGTTCGTATATCTTATGCTATAATGTTTGTAAAAGCGTAGAAATATGAAAACATTCCTTAGGATATATCTGCACCTTGATCGACCCAAAACACAAACTGAGCCTATATATAATGCAATGAACACGTCTTCGATACATAATTATTATGATCTATTTCTAAGACATCAGAAATGGAATACTTACATTTAAATAAGGAAGACGGTACATTCAATTATAAAGACTCACGGGAGAAGGTTTTTAAAATACTGTTTATCGTCCTCATTAGTTGAAAATACTGTTAAGGGCCCACTTCCTCACCGTCAGTCGCGTTTTACGTCATCTCAGCAATAAAAGCTCTTTATTACTCTTACATTTCTCTTAGAAGCGGCCATTAAGCCTTTACAACTTTTTATTTAGCAGTATTCTTTAAAAAGTACTGTCGTATTTTTTAACCTCACGTTTTAATGAGGTTATCCTCAGACTGAGACGACCTATAGGTAATGTAGATTATGTTTATTTCGGGAAGGGTAGAGCAAATCTGTACCATTGCTCACCCAAATTGCTTGCGGGTAACGAAGCTAAGAAACTTGAGCTGATCAACGCGGGGTTAGGAAACCTCAGCTTTCGTGGAATTTGAATAATGTATCTTTTAAAATAATACGATGACAACGCCAGAATATGAAAATTTTCTTTCAGGTAAGCGACCTTACTTAACTAATCATTAGTGCTGAAATGAGTTCTATCCAACATTTATAATATAACCACCAAGAATAGCAGAATACCAACCCAATTCATAAATCCGTAAACAATCTGATCAATTCATCAGAACCAATGATGTCGTCCGCGCTTAACATTCATAAAGCATATTAGTACTTAATATCTCAGTGTTACGCTCATCGTAGCTCGTTTATTAATAATTAATAGCTAATTCATTAAATTGTATCGCGGTTTCGTAATCCTCTAACATAAACATCAGTTTTCAGATTACCATCACGAACAAAAAGTCGACACTTAGTTCATTTAAATAGAAAAAGATACTTATTCGAAATTGAATATTCATTTTTTTTTATTTAGAAGCGTTTTGCACGTGAATTGCCAAGCTGAAAATGCCTCCCGATAGGATTGGTGATAACCTCTCAAAAATACCTACTTACTGCTGAATACGGAACATGAAAGATTTACGAAAATGTTTAGAAATCAATCTCATTGGAAAACCACACGACGTACATTAAACAGGCGGTTCCCATAAAACCAGGAGTGGCATATGTATAAAGACGAAAGAAAACTTTCGAAAACTCACTTCGGTACCTTCATCAACAGAAGTAGTTATACGATTGTGATGCTTTTGTTGATATCTCGGGCATGACGGGGCCTCACCCTCCAGGCCTCCACACAGCTATGTAACTACGCCATTTTTGACAACTCACCGTACCCATTCAATTAGGCTGAGTGGTCTCCTCACACCTGCACCAAAATCTCCTTTTGACAACGTTAAGTAGGTCTTACCAACTACTTAATAACTTATTCCGGATATAATAGTAATAAAAGAGCAAATAAAGTCGAAGTGAGGGGACAAGAGCAATTTGCGAGAATAGATAGACCATCTCGAACATTAGGTACCTCTTTTCGAAACTCTTGTGCCCCAATAAGGGTTAACATCACATTAACCTTATATCGGGTTTTAGATAGTTATCGGGTTTTTGGTTTTTAGAAAGAAATTTATTATTACTGTTCTGTTTTCTCAACGAAAAGTATTTTATATAAGTATTTAAATACTAGATAACGACAGGACAACGCAGTTAATGAGACAGTTGATTCGTTTAAAAATCATTATTAAATAAAATTGCTGTAATACGAGTATATACTACAAACCTTGAGTCCAAAAGACTCGACAAGTCGACCAACAATAGAATACAAATAAAAACAGAAGAAACAAGAAAGATTAAAAACCCAAGTGCGGTCGCCAAGAAAAATTAACAATAACATATTCGCTGTATTCCAACAGCGTTGCGAATTATATTAAGCGGACTCGATATTTTATGCAGAGACAAGCCCGCAGGCCGGCTGCCACTGCGGGCTGCCACTCCCGGCTGCCGGTGACAAGCGATCCAAGTTCTACTCTCCACCATGTTTTTGTCACAAACCCTCAGGCTCTCTTGACAGTGATTGTGACCGAAATTGAAAGGGTAACATTTATGGGAAAAACAACTAAGAGTGTTTTTACGTGTTCTCTGGCATTCATTTCCTTATTTGAGTGTCGGATAGTTTATGTTGACGGCGCAACAAACGAGGTTGGTAGTTTCATCGTTTGCAGATTTTCATTGGTTTTCAATACAACATTTTAAAACGTTTTTCTTTTTTTAAACGTCATGGTCATATTGCAGCAGGATTACGGGCTGTTTCCAGACAGAATTTTCACCGTTTGTTCAGTGATGAAATCTTAGATTACAAAGGACTACAATCCTTTGTAATGTTTAAGGGGATAATTATTTAAAAGAAAAACTAATTAAGAATACTACTAATAAACTAATTAATATACTCCATCTAAAGTGAACAAGAAATCTAAGCGAATGTAGTTTGGAACAATGGAAACCGTTTTTGCGGAACATCTATTGTTTTCATGGAATATCTTTCCATCGAGCGCATATTCACAATAGACTGATATTGGTTTACAGCTTTTAACGATAAAATATCTTCACAATCGTCCAATATATTTGGGAGGTTTCTACGTGGAACCACTTTAGTCTAGTTTCGAATTCCGCAAGGTGTAGTTTTCTCCGTGTGAAAATAAAAGACGGACTCATGAAATTCCTTATATTAACATTTTTTTGTAATCTGCTTTCATCAGGTTGGTACAATAATAAAAAAAAACATAAATCTCACTATTTCATCCACCCAACGATATCGATGAATTTTCATCAACAACGTAAGGCTTTTTAATATAATTGTATCTTTACTTTTAGGCTATCTACAGCAGACAAATAATTTTGACGGTTATAACTCGATACAACCAGATGCCGGTAAAACTGATTGGCCAGAACAAACGTTCCATACTGATCAAGGAAACTTGTATGGCCAAGCCCAAAGAACCATCCCTGAAAAACCATGTTCGAGGCGTAGTAACTCAGACAATGAACCAATTAGTCAACGGCTAATTCCTCCACTTGCTTCAAAGGTTGAAACTCTGAATCCGCAAGCTTTAAGACATGAAGAATTTAACCATAAAACGTCTCCTAACCACGTGCCCATTACAAACCCGCAGCATACCATTGACAACGAGTTATTGAAAACTAGGAATTCCTTAACAATAACTAACCCTGTCATAGACTCAACAGAAGAAATAATACCACCCATCCATAATGAAATACAAGAAGATAGCCCTAAACCATTAGAGCAGATGCGTTCAACACCAACCAGTGATTCTCTTTCTTCGCCAACTAGTGGAGATAACTCTGCAAATAGCAGAAGAAACCAGCCAAAACCTATCAGTGCATTTCGCATTGCACCTGACAATGAATATGGTGCTCAGCCAGAAAATTATTATATCTCTGAGCCAAGTACGCTTATTGCTTCTGAACCTCAAGGACTCCGTTCTCTACAAATAAATATGCCTTCTGAAGGTACAAATGAATTCCCAGGATTCGTCGCGAATTTCGACAACACGGAAACTGAAACAACAACGCCATCGCTTATAGCTAAGCTTATTTGGCAATCAGAAGCAGCTACTTTGTTACATTCAAACAAATGTTCTCATGACAAAGAACCTGATAACTCAATAGGACACTCAAGGCGATCCATGTCCGGTTATAATGATGAGAAAAATGCAAAGGACATTTTGAGCAACGACAGAGATTACCTTCGAAGCAACAATGATCCATATATTGAAACCCACGTTGAAAACGAAAACGCGATGGCGTCAGTTTTGAATGCAGAAAAGAATACTATAAAGACAAATAAAGGCCAACCCCTTAAAACTCTGGATAAATCTAAGTTGCTAACTCATGAAAAGTCAGTGTCACGTGCGAGGCCACCGTTCAATGAAGCTAGACGAGAAATTATGGAACCTACCAGGGGAGCCGGGATAATGGGGCAGTCAGCACTGATGTTGATGCAAAGTGAGATAATATGTTACGCATGTAGCACGGCTAACAACCCGTCGTGCTGGTCTCCGGACAGAAGGACTACAGTGAAGTACTGCCGAAAAGGGAACAACGCTTGCATAACAAAAACTTTCGGACAGGGACGTAAGTTGTACAATTATATCAATTGAATTTTAACACAATCATTTTGAAATATTTGTGGATATTTTAACTATTGATTTTTTACAGCTACATTCACTCTAATACGTGACTGCGGGAGATCCTGCGATGACTCTGACTCGGTAGGAATTGCGCCAAAATACAAGTCTTGCTACATGTGCCACTCACAACTCTGTAACGGCGCTTACTCCATCAATGGGCAAAGCATTATATTTGCATTAATTTTAATAGCTCTAGTAAAATATTTCAATTAAACTTAATTTTATTATTGGTCTTACAGACAGCTTTTAACTGCAGTGAGTTATTTTTAATATATAGTTATTCCTCTGAATGAATGCGAAAAAGTGAAGTAGGTACAGCTTTATTCACATTTCAAGTTCCCATTTCCTCGGTACAATTAGTTCGATACGGAAGCGACGACTTTAACTTTGTAGTTTGATTCGTTTCGTATTCGATAAAGCTGCTGTTTGCTTAATTACATTGTTTGCAGAACTACAAGGATTTTATTAAAACATTTGTAAAGCGCAGGACTCGGCCTTTAGGAAAGGTACTTCTTTTGTGAATTTCATTGAAATATATTGTGATCAAACAAGGTATAGCTTTGGTTTCTTTTTCCCTTTGAATTATAAGTGGTGAAAACGTGCGGGTCAGGACATTAAGTCTTTCAATAGATCACGTTCCTTTTCCCCGGAATTACCCACGTATGTGACCGTAACTCCGTATCGGAATGTTGAATGACTTACGTCAATTCCGGAGGGGTGCGGTATGCCGGTCATTGTTATTCAAATTATTGCAATAACATCAAACATAACTCCAGGTTAATCATAACATCGTCCACAGAGACATTTAATTAATTATTCAGTATGCATTGTGTATGTGCACTCCGGTGAAACTTGACCCGTAGCTAAAATATTCCGTTTTGCATTTTTGTATAATCCTGTGCTGCTGCTGCCGGCGAGTCTAATAAGGTAAATATTTTCTTGTTAAAATGCTTTTATTAAATTAGCTAGTTTTGTGTGCCCTGGTCCAGCTTAACAACTGCGTTATTACTGAACAATATAGTTTAAATATACATATATAAGCTTTCGAAGAATCAGTTGTGTACAAATTAAAAAAACCTTGTTACGCTAGCGTTTTACGGTCAAACAGGCTAATTGGTATACAGTTAAAAAAAATCATATACCTAAATTCTATTACATTAACAACATCAATCATTTTTACTATTTGCGCAATAACTTTTTAAGCATGTGTTTATATTGTAGCGGTCATCGCTACACCGGCATTTAAAAGCTAATATAAAGCTTAAAATCAAAATTGTAGACGCTTCACAGTGCGGGTACGGTCGGCCAAGAAAGTGGTGTACCAGTTTTGATTTAGTTTCCCGGTCATCGAAAATTACAACAAGGTTCGTTATAAAAAGATATTACTGAAAGAGACAACATTATCATGACGTAAACCTATGTATTTAGTATTCATACGTCATATGTCACATATAAGTACATGACATTTTAACCTTTAGTATAAATGAAAAGGACATTAGTTTCTACAAAGCAATTGAAATGTTTCCAAACAAAAGTAATAAAAACTATTTAGACAACCGAATTCCATTTGAAAAAGAAAACTGACAATTGACATTTTGTCAAATATATGCAAAAAATCGATATATTTTCCGTGTTATTTTTCAATCAACTGCATATAAAATCATCTCAATGCCTGCCAACTTGACCATTGCCGAAAGAGCACAAATAATTGCCCAATTTAATGAGGGAAGCAGTATCAGTGCGATATCCCGGAATTTGAATATATCGAGGCGTTCTGTCCGCTTTTGGATTCGTCGTGAAGGAGAGGAGGGAAGTTTGTTGGATCACAGAAGAAGTGGTCGCCGGCCTGCACTCTCCAATAACGATAGAGAATTCATGAGACGGGAATATGAAATCAATGGTTTTAAGCCCACAAAACATTTTGCGGAGATGTTCGATGTGAGTGCCCAAACAATAAGGAATCATCTACATTACATGGGGTTGCACCACAGGCATTACGCCAAGAAAATATATTTGACGGATGCTCACAGACTTGCTCGTCTGAACTTCGCCAGAGAGCACTTAGAGTTTGATTGGTCTAATACAGTGTTTTGTGATGAAAAAACGTTTAAATCCAGTCAGCATGGACGTCTTCACCTTTGGCGATATAATTCAACACGGTATAAAGATGATCATGTAATCCCAAATAGAGAATCAGGTCGAATTTCCGTAAATATTTGGGGCTGGATGAGTACGGATGGTGTAGGAGAATTGTGTTCTCTACCTCCTCGAGCGACGGCTGTAAATTATATCGACGTGCTTCAGAATGCAATGCTACCGACAGTCCGTAATGTTTACCCGGAGAACGAAGTGCCACAATTTGATTTTGTTCAAGATAATTGTTCAATTCATAATGCGAGGATCGTAAGAGCCTGGTTTCGTTCACACACTGACGTAAGGGTAATTCAGTGGCCCTCAAAATCTTTGGGGCCTTATGGTCCAACGATGGTCGCATCAAAATGAAAGAACCAAACAAGCTCTTATTAGTCACTGTAATTATATCTGGGAGGAAATGCGGGGAACCGATATTTGCTCACGGCTTGTTATTTCAATGAGGTCTCGTCTTTTAGAGGTTATAGAGGCCAACGGCGGTTACACCCGTTTCTAATTTTTAAAAATTTTCAATATCTTCTAAATATTACTATATATGCTATGTTTTTGTTTGTTATAAGTATTTTAAAATTGATTGTAGAAATTTAATAAAAGGATAAATCTATTTTTAGCTTGTTTTTTATTGATATTGTAATTACAAGTTTACAGAAATTGTAGGTTTGTGGACTCGCCTTGTGCCTTTACAATTTTATGTAACTTGTTGATTACAATTCTGAATTTGTAGATACAATTTTGTCATCAAAATCTACAGCCCCCCGCCGTTGATTTTACGACGTCATTGGTTCCATCAAGTTCAAACTAAGAACAGCTGTCACGTTACAAACAGTAATAGTCGTTATCAATAATCAGATAAAGACAGCAATAGAAGTTGTCAGATCGATCTGCAAGCGAAACTAATCTTTATCACCTATGAATCTGCAAGCGATATTCAACCTTAGGGTGGTACACCACTTTCTTGGCCGACTGTACATGTTATTCACCCGTTACACAGACCTGTCAAATATGAACTAATGTCAAATTACCATAGACATCAAACACAAAACACGATCATTGTCTTTGGATAAAAACTAACATTTATTAACAGATATATCTACACATTTATTTAATTGCTATATTTATAGCACATAAAATACCTATTTACAAATTTAACAATACTAATAAATATTTCTGGTCGCCACCTTTCCGAACGCAACTTCGGGTGCGTTCGGCTAGACTCAGCATCCGTCGGAGCATATGACTTGCTATAAAGCAATTAGCATTGTCATCCGCGCCCAGTCACTCAGATCCAGCCTGTTCCTTTGCTGCCCTCCCCCAGCGACGCCGTAAGCCGAGGTCCGAGCCCCATAGGAGGTGACCTTAGCGTGTAGTCGCTTAGTTTGTAAGTTTTTTGCCCTGGCTGGAGGCCTTAAATTCAAGGCATCCACAGGATAGACCGGTTAAGCAGACGACAACCTCCTAGGTTGAACTGCGAGATGCCATTAAAAAAAAATACTCATTTGGGCCTCTTCATCAGTACGCACTCGAACTCGCTATTAAATCCAGAATTACTTCATAGACCTAGATCCCGCTAATGGACTCGGTATCATCTCCTTAGCCTTTTATAGATATCAAGTAAATTGTCCTCCGTCGTCTTAAGTTATTTGTAATAACTAGAAGTGTCGAAAAATTTATATATAGAAATATATACCGGATGCTGTTTCATTCACTGTTTACTTCATACACTTCATTATGCTTAAAAAATTATTGCGCAAATAGTCAATTATGAGTTAGCTTGTTCGACCGTACCTAGTTTCTCTCCTAAAATTATAAGCAGTCAGTCTAAACCTTGATATTCTCGACTTAATTTCACTAAGGTCTACAAATTACTTGTATACTTTGAATAGGGCGCCCAATCCCGACACGTCAGCTTCTCACAAGTGAATTGTTCGGGTTTTGATAGGTACTAAGATTGATTGCAGATTATTATATTATATATTAGTGATTTTCAATTTATAGGTTCAATTGAGAATTGGTTGTGAAATGAATAGCTATTTTTCAGACAGGTGGGAAAGTTAATGGAATATTAACTAATTCCTTTTGTAACTGGTGTAATGTGGGTTTAGGTTAACTATGTCTTCTCCGAAACCTTCGCGGAAGTCAGGCGTATTGTCCAATCAGAAAACAAAAAGTATTATCGTGGTTGCTACTAGTTTGAGGTTGAGAAAGAAGGTGGTACAATTAATTGGTTCAAAGCAATAAACAAATGACTACGACTTGACCAAACCTCTATTTTTTTCCCGCTTTTCCTACCAACATATAACGCCTTTTTTAGTACACCACAAGGAATTTTTGCACTGATTTGTTTAGGTGATAAAATGTTTATATAGGAATTCAATATGTGCGAAAACAAAACAAGTTTGCGATCGAGGCAGCCCTAGGGAGAAATATTGTTTATTCATGTATACGGAAAACATTGGAGAGCACTCCAATCGGTGAATGGCTGCGGGAACTTATCTCTAGGGTCGTCGATACGTCATTAGAAAAGGTGTAAATTCCTTGACGGATTGTAAACTTTGGATTGATGTGGCCACGCCACAGTGGCGTACTGCAAACACGGGTTTCTTAGTTTGAATAAATGCGTCATCATATACTTTTGTAGGACACAAGGTTCTGCCCGCGGCTTAGACCGTGTTAAAGTTGGAAATTATACCACGGGAACGTCTTATATGTTGGTATAAAAAGTATCCATTGTCCTATCCTAGGTCAAGAACTGCCTTTGTGTAAATTTTCATCGAAATCCGTTCAGACGTCAAGGCGTGAAAAGGTAACATGGAGACAAATTATTAACTTACTTTCGTATTCGTCATTAAGGATGTAAGAAATGGGGATAATGAAATACCGATAAAATCTCGATTACGGGGACAGGGATCCAGTGCAGCCGCGCAAATAATTTTAAGTAAGGTACAGGTGACATTTACCAACAAAAATAATACCTAAATATTTTTAAGCCCACAATTTCCAAATCCGTCTCTGTGTGTCGGTCGCAGTTGACTGGCTATGCTTATCACACCATTTAAGATAGTGTTCGTCCTGATTGAGTCATGTGATCGTGTCATCGATATTATTATTGAACTTTTATCGAATGTTCTCGTGCCTTGAAAAATACTTTGGTTCTTCTTCCTCTGACAACAGGTATATAGTGAGATTTTAATTTAAAAATACTTAGTGCACAATCAAACAATAATGTTCCCACTGCACATGCGGGGCGGAAGGGACAGCGACCCTAAGCCACCACGTATTCAGTACGTCATTCTGAACCCCCATATAGAAATTTTTCGTCGGATATTAAAAAAAAATGATATACTGATTATGTGATTTCCGTTTTCTCGTCGATGTCCCTTGCACCCCGTATAGGCCTCCTGTCAATGAAAACGAGTGGGCTATGATAAACCACCACGCGTGCTCAGTGCCGGTTGATAGATGTCAGATCTCTTCGATTTTTTTGTTCTATGACTTGCTGGTTTCCTAACGATGTTTTCCGTCACCGTTGGTAGGTGTTACGTACCCAGTTGATACAATAGATTCACATAGCGAATACTACTCATCAATCAATGATTCAACCCTAGCCACAAAAAGATATTAATTCATTCCATAGCATTACTGTCCATAGCGGTACAGTCTTTCCTAATAGTTGGTACACCACCCTGGTTTATCCTTTAACGACGGCCTTCCTTGTCTTAAACCGAATTCAATATCTGTCAAACGATAGGATATCGTGAGATAGATAGGATTTCGCCCGATATCGACGGCAGCGGTTGGCACCCGATCCGTTGATCTATTGTTATACGGACAATGAGAAGATCGGTGACCGACCAGTCCTACGGCAAATTCGACGATATCTCATACTTGAGAAACTAATGATCACATGTCTACTATTAACTGGTCCCTTAACTTGAATTCGATATAATTGATTCCGTGAAATAATGACATATATTCGTACGAGACCTTCGGCACATGACCAATATTTGATACCATGACCAACGCGAACATCATATTTTTTCAATACTATTACATTTTTTTTTTACAAACAGCGTCCGTGCCCGGGGAATGTAACACAAGCGCCAAAAAATCTATAAAGAACTGTATTCAACTCTGTTGGATCAAAAAAAAAACTACGGAAACAGGGGTTACGAAACACAAAAAGAATCAGTTCGTCTTCTAAGCCCGTTACTGATAAAAATCCCATTTCCTCACCCCAATACTACGTGTGCCGATAAAACACTCTGAAGATTTAAAAACAATTAGAAGGGCAAGAACACCTTAGATTAAACAGATAGCGAAAGTGAATTTACTGCGGACAATTATCAAACGATCCAGATCGTAAAGCCTGAGTTAAAACCTCTTAATAGCTGCGTCGGCAACAATTTATTCAAATTCCTGCTCTGCTGATCAAGTAATTATTTGCAGGGCAAAATATTTGATGTGCAATGCCATGTAATTACCATTTTCATTCGTAAAATTAAATTTTAAAGAATGCAATTAAATAAGAGCATAACTTTTAAACACTCTGTAGATGTACCCAGAGTAGCAATATCACACAACGTTTTCACTTATAAATGCATGAAAGGGTTCGATAAAATTGACCTAATAGCGACGACGACTTAATATTAACAACGGTCGTGATGAATATATTTTTTAATGATCAGGTCAAAATGTAATTTTGGGAAGGGACGACGATCCTTAATAACGACGTATATTAAGGCCTCTATACGCGTCATAATTCTATCGCTGAAGGAATCGCAATTGCCAAGCCATAATGTGAATTAATAAACATTTCCCTATATATCTCACTGAAAGTAGACTTGTTTACGGCCATTTAAGTATGTTATTAGGGCTTACGAGGGCCAACGATAAATTGTGCTTAAACCAGCTTTAGCTATGTATTTTTAATTTAATGGTCGGTGACTGAACATCAAGAGTTATTGTAATTGTTGCTCCTAATTTATCTAGCTTAACGCCCATGTGATAACAGCCCGTTAAAGATCGAAACAATACACGATAATAGACAAAAACGGTGCAAACAACACGCTTCATGCTGACGAATTGAGTGATCATTCTTGGAATTCAGATTGACCCTTGGTCTTGGTCTCTTGGTCAGGCACACCGAATTTACAAATCATATCGAAGCAAAGTTACATAGACAAAAAATAACAGCTTCTTATAACAAACCACCAACAAACAAAAACAATCACAAAACAAAAACAAAAGCCCGCGCGCCTGTCAATACTCAATAAAAAAACGAATCCGAAGAGAGGCGTACAGGAAAACCGGAAAACAAAATCCAAAGTATACAAAATGGAATCAGCGCGCGGTGCATCAAAGTCGCGAGAGCTTGTCAGCCGCAATTCCTCGGAATTTTCATGAACATTCACATGAGGTTGAACGCAAACCGCATACCTGCATAGCTCAGGTACTTTCGACAGGATTCGTTCACGCTGAAACTGGCTACTGTGGCTGTCAATGTTGCTGTCGCCAAATGGAACCAGCCAAGCGCAGACCGACCAAAATCAAGCGCGAAATACGCAGCATTTTGCCGCCAGTCTTTTATAAAATTTCCTGTGTGAAAATCCCAAAAATAAGCCGTCGCTTGCTAACAAAGTCTGTCCCTTACTTATGTATAATAAAAACTTTTCATAAGCCGATTTAAATCGAAAATCCAAACAAAGCTGTCCCTTTATTTGAATGTTAAGGTTCCAGAGATTTATTCTAGGGACTATTTAACATTTGCGGCGGACATTTGTTTAAGTAAGCCACTAGCTAATTTAAACCTCTAAAATACACATGTAGTGAATTGGGGGCAGGTATTAAGTACTTAGATAATATTTGTTTTTACCTGCTATTACTATTATAAAAGAGAACACCACTATGTACGGACAGTGTTGGCGTAATAAAGTGGTTGCAAACAAACAAAATTGTCCACAACACAGAAATACATGCGTTTTATAAAAATAACGGGGTTAACTTCCCCGGGGAAATCATAACGATTTAGAAGATTCGGCTTTGCTGAGCTTACCTCCCACATTCTGTTGACAATATTGCGAAACAATTGGCAAAAAAATATATGTATGTATATTGGGTGAACATTCCAAATTCCAGGCTTCTGTAAATCTTTCACTGTTCAGACCTAGATTTTTATATTTGGTCGGCAACATTTTAGTAAAGCTTTCTCAGCAAATACGAGTAGATCTAACAATCCATAAATATAAAACGAAGTTGCGTTTGATGTCTATCCGTGTGCCTGCTTAGTTGTTTAATTAAACTACTCTACTACTCCGCGATCATTTAGAGAATTTATTCCAGAAGGTATTTATAACACACACAGTTCAATTAAAATTACATACGAAGAATAAAGAAATTGAATGATTCGTCAAGTGTCTAGCGTGACTTAGCTCCTATTGGAAGAAGAAATGCCCGACCCGGCAACCTAGAACAGATTGTTCTGGTGCCAAAAAATTAGGAGAGCCGACTCCACCTAAAGCAGGATAAAGTTAAGAAGAAGAATGATTTATCAAGTCCATAAAATCCGTGACAAGCACTAATTATAAAAAAAAACATTACTGAATCTGATGAAAACGACTATTTCCTAACTACAGTTAAATATTTCAACAAAGGCAACTGAGGCACCGCGACATTAAATCAATTTCCCGCATCTGAGACGAACCCTTATCAAATGGGAACAATCTGCAATCTACCGGCGAAGGATCACGAAGATAATAAATACTACATTGCAAATCTAGGGATCATCTTCAACTTCTTATATAAGAAAGAACAAAGGATTGTTCTTTCTTATCCATCATTTTGTTTGACATCACCAAAAGTATCCTTTTCAGTAATAGAGATGTTAAACAGATCAACTTCAAATAATGAGTTTAACTGATACAGACCATATTTAAAATTGCCTTTACCAGAAATTAATGGTTGGAACATAAGTTTAAATTACAGATATTTCCAAAATACATATCTCAAACATGCAAATAAAATAGAATGCAAAGACAAAGACATTTATTCGTAGGATACGGTAGGCACAAAGTTGTTATATAAAATATTATGTTCAGGAGATATCCGCCGCTAGACGCGGCATACGAATATTTACACTGGTTACATTAAAAAATTAACACTTTTTAATTTTACATAAACCTAAATCAGAGCTAACTTATACACTTTATTAAAACAAAACTTAAATGTACAAACTCTATAATATGTACTGCAAATTGGATAGAAATGCATTGTTGATACTGGTGCTACGAAAGTCGCTACGCGGCTACGAATATCGTAGTCAAGTAGTGATGCATTTTAGGAACTTCAAGGTCTATGAAATTCGTTGCGTCGCGCGTCGTAGTGCATCCACGGACCACGCTAGATTTGTCATATTCAAAAACCCTGTATAGAAAGTCAGCTATTCATCTGGAAAATTCCTTACTTATGTCGTTTGACAAAAAAAAATAGTTATTACATGCATTTATAATTACCCATAACTTTCAATAATCATCATTACTATTAGGAATATTTTTAGGTTTATGTAGAAAAAAAACACATTAAGCTAGCGTTAGCCAATTCACGTGACTTTCAATTGCCATGAATCACTAGACGAGGTTTTAATTCCAAGTCATTTTTTTTTTGTTCATTTATACACTAGTTTATTTTGCATACAAACATAGTTTAGTAGAAATGGTTATTTTTATCTAATCTCTAGTCTATTTCAACGCTGGGTTATATCAAAAGCCTTAACCGTGAATACTAGAGCTGCCATCTATTCATTGGCAACAGAAATATCTATTCTGAACGTTAACGTCCCCTAGACTGAGCTCGAAACATCTCCGCAGTTAACTCATCTTCCACGAGATGACGTAGACAACAATAGAAAGAAAATAAAGGGCATGAAGTTATTATTGCTTATTAGCTGACAATCAACTTACAGAAAAGGGAGATAAGCAAATTGTAGTTTCCCATTGAAATATAAAATGAGTTTTTTTTACGAGTTTCAGCAAGTTAATATTTCAGTTTAATAGTACCATCAACACGAAGAAGAAACTCGTTTATTCCATGACAGACAGTTCAGCAAAACCCACTTGGTACCTAGTCTACCCACTGCCTACTAAAACGTCACCAAAACATGATGGGTGTAAAAGTACTCTTCATGAAGCCGAAAGGCACTTATTCTCCACGTTATTGCGATATTTTTTTTGTTTAGGACCATATCTGGGAACCTTCTAGTTACGGAGACCCCGGGTCAAAGTTCCAACTTTTTCCGAAGTTTTTTTTTTAAATTCCGTTAAAGTTTTTTTGTATGAATTTGTGTTTGCCACATCGCGATGTGGTCGCTTTTAAAACTGCCACGACGCGAATTTCGCTTATTGGTCGTTTTGAATCTGTCATTTCGCGATATGGACGGTTTTTTCGCTCAATGAGCAATGAGCATTTTCGGCCTTTGAGCCTAATACATCCACCAGAACAATGTTTTGAGTGCGTTACATTGAGTCCTATTGTAAAATGACGTTTCCCAGCAATATTTCATGCATAGAGTAACTTAGTTTGATGTACAGAATACTTGATTGACAGCTTTGTGAAGGGTCCGTTTACACCTTGTATTCATATCTGCTAGAATTAGACGACCAAAGCCTCATCTACTGGATTATTAACGTTGATTTATAACTATAAAACTCTTGTCGGGTGTGGCTCGCCAATTGATTTTCGTGTTTAGCTTCGAATGTATAAATGTATTTACTGGGTTCCTACTAGCTTTTACACACGAGGTTGTGAACATGTAGAATGTGAACTTGGCTATCATTGTGCCGTAACGGCCAATGGTCTTATAGCCAAGAGCTTCGACGGACATCTTTCGAAGCTCTCCTTAGGCGGTTGGATCAAGGGCCTGATTCAGAAGGCAGTACTCCTCGATACGGACCGTATTGTAAGGAGGTTTTTTTCTCTGGAGCCCTAACCACGTACCAAACTAACCCAGTAGCTTGTGGGTAGCGACACCGGTGGGCCACTTTTTTATATTTGAAATGTTTTGTGTTTTTTTTAATGTAATTGATGTGTAAAATAAAAAAAAAGGAAATAATAGGTAGGTACTTACAAATACCTAACTTATTTGTGAATGTTACGTAGGTACGAAAGGACGGACATACCTATGATAGTAGTTTACCTTAATCCAAACAATGGAATTTATTTCCGTTTTCTTTCAGTATTATCATAATTCTGTAAACACAAATCCATCAACTAAATGTAATGATAATAATGCGTACGTTACGGTACACATATTCTTAAGCCTCGTCCGCACTGCGGTATTGAACATGAAATATTTTGAACCACTTTTGTTATTGGGTTTTTTTTCCATTCAGAATTTCTAAGTAGAGCTTCGGGATCTGGATAAATGGTTGTTTGCTGGCAATAGGCTCGCCCCTATAACATGGGCCTAAAACATAACGGGCGGTATGAGGATGTACATTACACCGAATCCTAAGGAAACAGGCGTGTATGTTATGTTTATTTATAACTACGACAAAAACAAAAGAAAGGATTATTAATTTTATACCGTAACGTAAGCACAATACCTACATAACAACGACAACAGAGCCAGATAATCGTGATCTGTGATATACATAAAGGTATCTACTAATCATTCAATACACCTTACCTTGTAATAGGTACCTAACAGCCGTTAAGGTAACAGCACTGAACATAATAATGGTTATTTCTAAGAAAATGCTCATCAAACTAATGGACTAAATATTAGATGAGGCACCACAAGCTTTTAGCTGTTAATAATGGACAAAAAGCTATACCAATTAACTTGTTTCATACCTACAAGTTGTTTGATGGTTTTTCTTTAAAAACCAAGGCAAAATTCAGGCTAGCAAAAACTACTCATTGGAAATAATAATGTTACGCGCTTTTAATAGGTAAGCCCCTAAATAAAATGGCGCATAAGTGTTGTTTACTTATCTGTTAGGCCGGTAATGTAATGTGGCATATTATAGTAAAGGATAAGCTATTGGTTACTTACTTTATGTAATTATCAGATAAACGCAAACTGTAATTATTGTGTTACGTACCTGGGTACACACCAGCGATAAACTAATCAGTTTATTGTGTTAAGTAGGTGCTTAGCTATTTCTCTTTACGCAGTCAATCTCCATTTGTATTGACTTACTTTCATTATATATATTTTTAGTAAGTACCTGCTAAATAACGTTGCGTTTGGCCGCAACATTCATCATTGTAACTGAAATTGGAAAACGGTATATTATGCACAAAATAATGTTATTATATACGAATAAAACATAGACCAAGAAAATAACTACATTTACAAAACAAAAATATTTCACTATAAATTAAAAATGTATAAATATTACTTTAAATAATAAATTAAGCATGATTGTTGACTTACCACTTGTATAAAACTTTAATATTAGTTACGTAACATAACGGACATAAATATTTTTTACTAAAAAGGAACGAAACGCGAACAATATCGAATGTTTTAAACAAACTTGCATTTCGAATTCACTTTTAGAACCACTTCACTTTAATTTTGAAATTGGAGAACTTTGACGCCTTCTATTTTTTTTTGTAGTGTAGGTAACGATCCAACCGCATGAAGCCAAAGTCATGGTTAATTTTATGATTTTCTTACGCCCTAATTATTTTAGTACGTTACAATTAATCAATTAAACCTCTACGTCTATCATATTTATTTATTAACCTTGTTTTTTAAAGTATAAAGCATTTTAAAGCCCTATAGCCGGTTTGTCGTAATGAGTTGACAACACTATTGCGGCCCGTGACGTAGCTAACTTTGCAACAAAACAATCGCGGCGCAATCCCAATTTCAATCCAATGTTGACAATATTGTTTTCAAGAGTACCGAATCACGTGACTGCAAAAGTAACACTGGAATCGGATTGACATTAGATTGAAATTAAAATTGGTTTAAAGAGTAAGTCCCCTGATGTGAAGCGATAATGCAGCCTAGGGTGGAGCCCATTTTCATAAAAACTAAGGAAAACGTTAACCTGCATTATGCATGTTAGATTTTTAACTTGAAAAAAACTGACTTCCATTATTGGATCAATAATACCTGTTCAAGAATATACACGAGTAGTAAGCCACGCCGTAGGTGCTGCCCGACGACGCGACGAATCGCAATAACAGATCAATAAAACCCAAAAATAGTTTAAAATGTGGAAAATAATAACTTTACTTTGGGAAGTCGGTAACTATTGTTTGTTTCATTGACTTTTTTGCCACCGAATTCCAAAAGTAGAGTTATTTTAATCTTTTATTTGTTTTTTTTTGCAAAAAAAAAAAAAGTTTTTAGTGAACCTACCCTTTTTATTAATAGCCACACAAATTCTTGTTATGAATTATTTTACATTGTAACAAGAACTAAACTAAAAAGAATACTTTTATGTTATGTACCTATACCTATCACAATAAATTAATAATAAAGCCAAGTCAAAGGCCCATGGGCTGCATAAAAACTCTGACAGCAGGTTAACCACACAACAACGACAGAAGAATAATATGAAGTAGGTACCTTCCTATAGTTTATGTAGGTAGGTACCCGATAATTGCGGCGATAAATCCCCTCTTTGAGGAGTGGCTGGAGAGGCGCCAAGGCGGCCTCACCTTCCGCCTGACGCAGGCCCTCACCGGACACGGTTGTTTCGGGAGGTTCCTGTTTCGGATAAAGCGGGAGGAAACGCCCGGGTGTCACCATTGCGTGGATCACCCGGATGACACGGTGTAGCATACGGTCACATACGGTGGACGACTGCCCAACTTGGGCGGAGCAAAGCCGTGTCCTCGTGCAGGCGATCGGCGGTGGCGATCTCTCGCGAAGGAGGAGGCAGAACGCGTGAGGGAGAGGCAATCTCTGCGCCCTCACGCCCTTAGCCGCCGCAGGAGACGCCCCGGGCGTCGGGAATCCCAAGCAGATTCCCGGCCACCGTAGGCGCGGGCTTGCGGACGGCGAGCAATGGGTAGCTCGCCGTCCGGTTAGGACCAGGCCCGGGTCGATAGCGCGTTGTGTTCCACGCGCGCCTCAAAGAAATGTCAGCACAAACTGACGGGGTCCATTAGGACCGATGCCTACCAGGGTTGCGGATTTGTTCGAAAGAGTTACCGTGGCCCTTGGCACAGGCAACTGAAGGAACACGGGTGGGTTTTAGTCAGTAAGAGTCTGACACGCCCTCCCGCTCCACCCAGAGCGGGAGATGTCATTTGATGATTTCCCACCCAAAAAAATAAAAGGTACCCGATAATCCTGTAATACTGTAGGTACCTAGGAATACATTTGTAGCTGTTATTACACATACACTAACGCACATACGAACTGACATGCGTAGTGGCTATTATTTTTAGTCGTACCAAATTAGATTTTACTCGAAAACACTGACGATTTCATTGCCGAGTGGAGCGATGTGTGACCGTCACGTGCATTTTGTAAAAACGAATTACCTAGAATTACCAATACCTACCTGAATATTATGCAATCTAGACGCATACTTTGTTTTTTTTTTTATTTATACTGGCCTGATACCATGAATTCAGTGCATGATTTGAGATCCCTAAATCTCGTTGAAAGGACCATGGGCAGTTTCTATGAACTCTGGGTGTAAGACCAAGAGAATTATAAAATGTCTCAAATACTAGCTAGCAACAATGAAGGGTTTCACTTCACTTGTGTGAAACCCTTATTATAAAATAAGGGTTTCACTTCATTTTATAACAACAATACCTAAGTCGCCGGAGAACAGAAATATAGCGACTTGAAATGTGTTACCTTTTTCAGTATTTTGCTAAAGATTTAACTTATTATTCAAACTTAGATTAATAGATGGGTTTCGGACCTAACAAAGCATCTACAGTCCTTAGTCGATTCTTGGACCCAACCGGCCTAGCTCGAATTAATTACTTTGTGCTTAGCCTTAGCACAATGCTTTCAATATGACCTACTTTTAAAACCAATGACTGTTGCCCTCAAAACTTCGCCAAAATACAAAAAAGTGCATTTTCAATTGACCGTTGCTCGGGTCTCCGGCAACTTTTGTTGAAGGAATTGGAGCATATAATGTCAGCTATGATTTGAGATATTATTTCAATTCTTTTGGACGCCTGTTACCTATTTTGAACAAAACCCTTTTCCATCAGTTATAAAAAAAAATCTACTACTCCATACATTTTGACTATATTTCATTTGTAGGTACTTATTAAATTGCTTTATATAATAGGTACCCAACGAAAAATTACTGGGGGGGTCCCAATTCATGGTGACAGTTTACGCGTCGATATCCTTTACACATATTGAAAATCTTTTCTGCATCTAATACCTATAGCCACCACGACTCAGAATAAGTTTGTGAACCAAGGTGAGTTTAAATGTTTGTAAACTCATACGATACAGGTAAACCTACTGTGTAACGTTTCTTAATAAAGGAAAGAGAAAAGAACCTCTTTTTCGTTCACCAAATGCTGTTAAAGAACGAAAGATCATGACGCATCAAAATAAAACCTCGAGTTTGTTGTCAGCAATCAACATATTGTGTCAGGCTTTTATGGGATTTTCTTGCAGCTGTTTATATGGATAAATAATAATATATTCCCATTTAAATAATGAACCATGTGTGATAGTGCTGTCCTTTATTCTATTTTGACATTACAAGATAGGTAATTTCGTTGAAAACCATAGTAAAAAATTTAAATGTATAGAAACAACTGGTGATTCTCCAAAAATTTGCAGCGAGCAGCTCCAGATATCAGAAGAATTACTCTTTTTGCTGATCAAATAAGACATCTCATCCTTCATGTTGTCACGCAAAAATGGCACGGTCCAACTGCATCTAAAGACTGGTCTAGACTGTCCCGCTGGTGGCACAATCATTGAAATCATGGCTGTGAGCTGCGCGCGCGTTACGGTTTATTATATTGACAACAGCTGATACAGACGATTGGACGTCAGTAAAGGTACAATTCCCAAACTTTATCTTGATCAAAACCTAGCACCACAGAAAATTTGATGATGAGGGTGACGCAAGGGAATGTACCATCCAATGACCCTAACGTCACGCGAGTGTCATCATCATAGTCTGATAACAAAGTTAGGTACTTTGAGCAATAAAAACTTCTTATCAAAAACTAAACAACATGTCATGTAGCAATTTCCGCATAAATCACGTATTTAAATAACCAATACTGATTAAAAAAAAATACACCGTGACCAAACGATGAAGTACCCAACGCTATTTATTATTTTTATAAAATTATGGTACTGAATGGACAATCATGGAGGAGCTAGACCTGACCATCGTCACAGATTACGTAGGAATTTACTTACGATATCGACCGGGGCGGGCTGGCAGGTTGGCACGCGGCGTGCCAACTGGCAACATTATTCGCGCAGTTCATTCATTCGTTGTCGTGTGAGTGTACCCGCACGGTTCTGTCACGTCTTACGAACGAATTCGTCATTGAAATAGACCAAATTGTGGTGAGCGACCGTCGCGGCTTAACTTAAATTTTTCAAAAACACAAAATCGTAAGTAGATTATTATTGTATTACTGGCATTGGTATTGTAGTATCTATTTATTAATATTATCGTTTCCTATGTAATGCCCGTATTGATTGAGTGAGACACCCAACAGTTAATTTTAACTTCGGTCAAGACTTTCGCTAATTTAAGTTTATAATCTGCATTTACTGGCTTTGTAAGAGAGATCAGCGATTATAAAGATGGGCACAAAGCCTAAAATTGACGTGATTTGCTCCACATTGAGTATTTCACAGACTTACGTAACATGACATTACGACACCTTGTGCCTTGGAACTCCCTGATGACATTGATCCTGACCTAGTTCCTATTAGCAAATTCCAGGGCACTACTTACTTATAACCATCGCAATGATTTATATGCTTTTTTAACTATGTTTATTACAAAAACTATTTTAGATGAGTATTTGCATGATTCTGCTCACAGAACTAGGTAGATATTTTACCCACATTTATCCTTATTACCTACCGGTTAATATGACATTAAATATTTTATACTAGTAATTAGGTAGTAATGTGGAATTATTTAATTACATTATAGGACGCTTATATCGCAAATGTAGGAAGCGTTAGAATCATGACCTTGAAGTCATCATGATCTCAACATAACCTCACTGTGATTCATGAATTCCACCTTTTTTCGTACAAGTTTACATTTTAATTATTTCTAACTTTTCCACTTTGTTCTTTCTAGTGACATGGGAGTCCCAGCTGGAAACGCCGAAAATGGCAAGAAAATCTTTGTTCAAAGATGTGCCCAGTGCCACACTGTAAGTACCATCATTCATCATTCTTTTTTATCTATCATCACATTGTCAGCACATTTGACATTGTCTATTGCCACACATGACATTGAAACTTTATTTCTAGCATGCCTGCTAAATGCGTTTTCCCTAAAAAAGATGTTTTATTATTCAACAAAGTAATTTAGGATTTTCCTGTCAAACTGTTGGTCAGTAAAACCCAATTATGTTCCACATTTTAAGTAGGTTTTTCACAATGAGTCATTTTAATTTAAACCTTATGTTAGTGGTATAAAAGTTAATGCAATAACTATAGTAATTAACACAATCATGACAGTCACAAAGGAAATCCCTACCCTTAATTTATTTTATTGCTTGAGGCTACCATGATTTCAGTATTTTTGTTAAAGAAAAGTAATTTTTAGACCTCATCACTAAGTTTTCAAAATTATTTATGTACTTAATTTATAAAATAACTCCATTTTCAATTAAACAATTTATAATTTGTTCTGACAAAATACCTGTGTAGTTAAGTTCATTTACCTTTGTTTCCTTTTATAGAATTAATAGCAAGTATTTCTATGTTACAGGTTGAAGACGGTGGCAAACACAAAGTAGGACCCAACCTAAATGGTTTTTGGGGTCGCAAAACTGGCCAGGCAGCCGGCTTCTCATACTCAGATGCCAACAAGTCCAAAGGTGGGTTTATTATTTTTAGTTCCCAACCTTAGGATACATTTTTTCAATTTGTAGGATGATTTCAAGTCATCTCAATACTGATGATAAATTATCAATCATCATCTGATGAATATGGGCTTGTGGCTAAATAATAACTGCCTGTCGGATCTATCTTCAGGCTAAGCTGCACTTGCCTAGGTTAGTCTGTGGATGGGTGACCACCCATTACATACCGAGTTTCCTCCGTGCCTCGGAAAGCACGTTAAGCTGTTGGTCCTGGCTGTCATTTGTAGATCTTTGACAGTCGTAACATGTAATCGTAGCCCGAAAGCCTGACAACCAGTCTTACCAAGGGGTATCGTATTACCCAGTACTAACTGGGTTGTGGAGGTCAGATAGGCAGTCGCACCATGTAAAATAGGTACTGATATTCAGCTGCATCCAGATAGACTGGAAGCTGACCCCAACATAGTTTGGAAAAGGCTAGGCAGATGATGATCATCTGATGAATAGTATTTTACATGGAGCAACTGATTATAAATTATCATGAAAAATCAATAAAAAAAAAAACAATAAATCTAGTGCACTAGTTCAGTTGTGATTTATATTTCTTTTGTTTGCTGAACATAAGTATGTGTATAGTATAGTACTTGTGTAAGTTTTAAGGCAACTCATTGTACTTAACTATTTAATACAAGAGTTGATGACGTCATGTACAAAGTCCCATTGTTAGTGTCCAGTATCTTATAATCGCGTGAATATCACGCCACGTGTTCACTGTTCAAATGTTCAGTGTTCAATCTCAATATCAGAATGACTTCACTTCCGACAAATACCGACGTCTGATTAGCTATCATTTAATTTTATCAGTAACCCATGATAAACAGATATGTACAATGTCAAGAATTATAAAATGACAATAAATATTTCATTTTATAGGCATCACATGGGGTGAGGACACCCTCTTCGAGTACCTGGAGAACCCCAAGAAATACATCCCTGGCACCAAGATGGTGTTCGCCGGTTTGAAGAAGCCCAATGAGCGCGCGGACCTCATTGCTTACCTAAAACAAGCCACCAAGTAGATTTATGAAGACGTAGGAAAATATTCTTTTGAAATAAGAGGCATTATCCATGTTATTTATGGAATGTACTTCTTGTTTGTTAGCCCAATCAGTATCATCAATCGTATTTTGCAATATTAATTTGCGTGATACATTTAGTATAGTTCACAATCATGTTCTTAGCTGTTATATTACAATTATGCGAGTACACGTTTCAGTGTGAAATACATACTCTGAGTATGCTCTTTTGATAATGTTGTGAGTGGATTTACTGTTTTAAATTATTAACTAGACTCCCCCTAAAGCTTTTCATTTGTGAATGTTCTACAAAAATCACTATTTATTTTCTTCTGTATCACCGAAATTCCAGTGTGTGCTGACTGTTAATTTCGGATAAATTGTTACCAATTATTAATTAGTGGTTAATGAAATTATTTAATAAATAATATTAATTTATTTAGTTTTGATTTTTTGCCACCTCTTTTCCAAAGTTTGTTATAATATTGCTTAATCTTATCTTTCTGTTTCTTATATTTTTGACCTAAGAAATCATCTGAATTCAGTTTTTTTTTTATTAAGTAGGTCTCTTACAAAAACAAGCTATGTTTTTACAGTTTACTCGCCAAACTTTATGCCTGCCTTCCACTGCGAGCGGCTCCGTACGGACTCCGTTTAACTCGCAACGGCAATCTTCCTAGAAGTGCTTCCACTGTCAATGAAAGAAAGAAAGAAAAAGTATTTATTAGTCTCGCACTGGACAAAACAAAGTGGTATGGTAGTGGTAATGAGCGGACGGAGCGGAGCAAAAGAGTACAGAGTTACAAAAGTGGTCGCAGAGTTGAACGGGGTTCTAACGGACTCCGTAAGGACTCCGCTCGACTCGCAACGCAAAATTTCGTAAAAGCGCTTCCACCGAGAACGAGTAAGCGAAGCGAGCGGGCTGAGTGAGTAAAATGGGTCCGCTGTGAAATTGTGTCGCGCACTAGTTTTCATCAAATCAAAATATTTTATTTCACATAGGCCTACTTGGGCACTTATAAAACGTCGGGCACGGTTCGTGGTGGTCGTTTCCATGGAGAAGAACCGGCAAGAAAATCCATGGTTACGCTTTTAAAATCATTTGGTTTTACAATATTTTTATGTTACAGCATTAGTAGGTACTTAACTATGGGAGGACATCGTAGGTCCGACAATAAGTCGTTGCTTACTACAAAAACGTAAAACAAGATAAAAAATTAATACATTTTGAACGAACTCTGCTTACCACAAAGATTATCGTCATGGGGATAAAAACTTTTTTTGTTTGTTACGCTTCTTTTTTAACCGATTTCAAAAAAGGAGGAGGTATTCAATTCGGTTGTATTTTTTTCTTTTTGTGTTTGTGACCTCGTATCTTCGTCATTTATGAACCGATTTGAAAAATTCTTTTATCTGAATGGATCTACTTCCCGATTGGTCCCATAGAAATTTCATCAAAATCGGTTCAGCAGTTTGGTTTTAAATCAAAATAGCTGGAAAATATATGTCATCCAAGTAAAAAAATTTGCGAAATTGATACTTGACAAGGATTTGTGTGTGATGCGATAACTAAAAAAGGTAAAATAAAAAAAATTTTGCAAAAAAATAACCGACTTCCAAAAAACAAAACACTAAAAAAAGAGGAAAATAATTTTACTTTCGGAAGTCGGTGCCAAAAAAGTCAATGAAACAAACAATAGTCACCGACCTCCGAAAGTAAAGTTATTTTCCACTTTTTTTGTGTTTTTTTTTTGGAAGTCTGTTATTTTTATAACGGTAGAGTAGCAAGCATAATAGTATTTACGTATTTTCGCTAGAATCGTCGGATATCACTATCGCAAAATTTAACGAGCCTGCTTCCTCTGCGAGCTGCGACACTGGCACTTAGATAGGTATTTTTTCTGCACCTCCTCGCTCAACTCGCTGGCAATGGAAGGCAAACAACTCGCTCATCTGACTCCTCCCATTTCCCGCCTAATTCACTCCTGGAAACTCGTCGTCAATGGAAGGCAAAACCCAATTTTCAGTGAAACTCTTTCTTAGTGGAAGGTGAGAACTATTGACTCCTTTCCGCTCAGAAATTTCCCACTCATTAATTAACCTTTCGCAGTGGAAGGCGAGGCGGGCATTACAGTTGAATGGCGGCGCTCGTTTGTCACACTTAACTTAAAATTGAATTGAATACCCAATATCAGACAATAACGCATTTGTTCGATGATGAAACAACAAGAACTAGGAACATCTGATATAGAATTATCTGGACTGTGCCGGTTCTTGGCTTCGTTTGACACACTAAGGGCGTCCGTCAAAACGTGCATGGATGCACGCTCGTGTGTATGTCTGTATTGAAAAATAGTATGACGGCGTAGACGCGTGCCTCGTTTTATAAGGATAATAATGGAGCGGAGCGCCCGACCGATTCTAAGAGCGTACGCACAGCTACGTACACGCAGCACATCTGTGATCTGATAACACTTCTACTATGAAAAGCGTATTTACTGCTACGACTTAAAGTACAGTAAATTATCACGACATCTTACGGCGCCCCCACACCGAAAGCATTCGCATGTAATGTTTGTAACAGTTCAGATTTACTTGTTTCTGTACAAAATCAAATCTTGAATCGTTACATTACAGGCTGATGTTCCCGATATGAGAGCGCCATTAAACCCTTTAGAAAAGACTGCTACAATAATTCGAGTCTATGACAACACGGTCCCGACAACTTATACTAATAAGTCCAGAAGTAAGAGTTAACCAATATTGGGGAGCTCGGGAACTAAGGTCACCCTTACACGGATGGGAGAAGGGGGCTAGAGTGGGTTTCTACCAAAACGGAGTAACCCTAACCACGGGCCGGGCTACCGGGGCGATGATTCCTTGTTCTGTACGAAGTACCGACAGAATATTTTTAAATACCTACCTAGTAGCAGTTATCAGAATCGGTCACTCCATGTTCAATGCAGTTAAATGATAAGGTAAGTAGGTGACTTTTTCAGCGCCTCCGTGTGGAAATGACATGATTATGACTACTTACAGTTCATGCAGGAAGCCGCTTAAAGGAAGTAAGGAGAGGAAGAGATGGCCAATAATATGTAGAAGCGTCGAAGATGGCAAGCAGCTAGGCTTTGTAGCCTGCACCCTATTATTAAGTGATTAGGTACGTAGTGGTAAGTCAGTGCCAGCCAAGACAGAATACTGCCTATTGCTAGGAAGACGGACTTGCTGTTTCTTGCAGCAAGTGCACCTACGCTATACAACATCAAGATTATCTAGGTATCCTAGTAGAACTTTCAAGCTCGCTTTTTCATTCCAAATTCTATAAGCTAGTTCTATAACACCTTCGCTGTGGCCAAACACACCTGTTGTGTTTTTACTACGGGTCTCGCGCGGCTATTGTTCGGCCGCAGCCAACGTGTTAACTTTCTGCATAGTTAAAAAGGTCACTTATTTGAAACGCGCTGCTGCACTATCCCCACATTCCGTAGGCGCTTTTGGGCTCCGCAGAATTCTCGCCCTGGGCCGCCTGGGCGCCTGTATTGCTAAAATCCGTTGCGTAGTTTTAAAGATCTAAGCATACACACAGACAGACAGCGGGCAGCGACTTTGTTTTATACTATGTAGTGAAAACGTAATTTAATAATATGTAGTTCTCTATTAACTGTCTACAAAACGTCTGACTCTCAGTTTGCTCATTTCAACTTTCCCAAGCTCTGAACTAAACGCAGCACCTGTCACAGTGACATTTCGATTTTCTTTTTTATTTGACGGATCGCGGACGTCCAATTCAATTTCTCAATGAAATGAACGATTGCACGATTGTAATATTATAACGTTATTAAATTAACAAAACACAGCATGGAAGTATAATAGTTTTAAAATATTTGTGAAAATCCAAATTGTTCGAAACGTGATTCAAACAAATGTACTTTCGCACTGTAACAGCTTAAGGTAAGTTCGTTTACATATCTTGTGACCAAAAATCTATTATAAATACATTAAATTCTGGTGTGCGTCAACCCCATAAATAAACTACAAATGAATTAATACTATATGTCAATTATTGTTGATATCAGTAAGAGAAAAAGACAAATTATGACCAAAATCAACTATAATTAGGCAGAATTATTTTCAGTGTTAATTTTTTGACACAATTTTAATTACTAATTTATTTATTTTTTATTTTAAAAACGTTTTAGAGTTGACGGACATTTGAATTTGTTAAAATTTAAACAGTGCTTAAATTTTATTTTAGTTATATTTTTCTTGCTTACCAGATAATATCAGCATTAAATGTTAAAGGCATTGAATGTTACTGGAGATCCTTAAGTTATCATAACTTGAAAATGGCCAAAGCTTCAATCGTATTAAGCTTCCATAGTATATTAATTCATCAGTCAGATATTCATCTTTTGTCTGGACCATACTGGCTGAATGATACTATCATATCATTTTATTTTGAATACTTAGAGAAAAAGATATTCAGAAACGCAAAAGAATTACTGTTTGTATCACCAGAGGTGACTCAATGTATAAAGATGGTTCAAGAAGATGAAATAGCAACATTTCTAGAACCTCTTGGTGTAAGTAAGAGACAGTTTGTGTTCTTTGCTCTAAATGATAATGATACACCGGACATGGCCGGCGGCTCACACTGGAGTCTTCTTGTTTATTCAAAACCGGAAAGCTGTTTTTATCATTTGGATTCTTCATATGTGAGCAATCACAAAGCTGCTTGGGAGCTCGCAAGCCATCTTATACCATACCTATCCAAGGGTAAGTAATCTTTATAATCCAATTTGGCATGATATTTTTCCAAATTTATATTGAATGCATTTCTAAATTTTTATTCTATTGTCATGGTTTTAAAAGGATATATTAAATAGGAGCAATTTAAACAAACAGCCAGGACTTTATTACAATTCTGTTGTTTCCAAATAACAACTGTTTAACTTGATATTCATATTAATGTTTGGAACTGTTTTCAGGTAATATCAACTTTGTGAATAAAGATTGTTTACAACAGGGTAATGGCTATGACTGCGGAGTGCATGTCATATGTAACGCTGAGAGGCTAGCGGAGCATGCCCATCAAACAGGAGAGATTGCTAGCTGCGAAATGCATGACAAGATAAGCCCCTCTGCCAAGAGGAAAGAAATATTAAAAATCATTTATGGTCTTGCTGGCAAAGAATAGTTTGTTATGTTAATGTTGTAATAGTTACTGATGTGCTTTGTTAAAGTAATTTATTAATATTAAAATTTTAATCAATCACATTGATCAATTGGTTTTTTTTTTTACTAAATTTTTTGTGGCTTTATTTGTTTTGTCAGATTGGCTTAATTTTTTCTCTGAATATCGCACTGTCATAATATGACAGTATTTTAATTTTTTCTCTGATAGCAAGATGAATAGTGGATGAGTCACTTGTTGTGTTCTGGTTTGTATAGACCAGTGATTCAATTTACAAAATTGTAAATACGCGCGTTTTGCTTTACTAACATTATGTATTTTATTATAGCTATCATGATGACTCTTGTAAATGAAATTGATAGCAAAACAGGTGTGTGGTTATCACGCGCAAGGAATTCGCCTTTGGGATTTGAATTTCGTGCAGATTTTACACTTTCCAGCTGTATGTATCGGTATCCACAGTTCTACATGCTTGTGTAGGTATGTACTGCTAGGCTAGACTGAAATAATTATTTTCTACAGACAGCTTTAGGAAAAAAAATGTACAGTAGGGCCTCGTTAATCCGGAGAGGCAAAAACAAGACCCTTTCCGGATTATCGAGGCGTCCGGATTATAGTATGCCGCTATCAATGCTATTGTCCTCATCTTCCTCATCGTCCTCACACATAGCCGCTCGCACAATCTCCTCATCAGTTAACACTTCATATCTTTGTAACTCGCTTTCGGCACCACCAGCAGCCCATTCTTGAGCTTCTGCCTCACTTATTTGAGGATCATTGGGTCCCCTCAACCTGTTAAAAAGCTGGGCTAAAGGAACATCATCTTCTGGTTCGTCATTATCAGTGAGAAATTCAGGGTGCAAATTCTTCCATGATTTGTTAATTAGCGATTGCCCGGCCGGATTACAGCGATCACCGAACAAGCGAGAGTCCGGATTACCGAGGCCCTACTGTATCTGTTGACTTATTTGGTGCCCAGGTCCTCTCTTGAAGACAGCTACAGCATATAAATATAGCAGTCAGTTCTTTAGTTGTTTAAAACAATAATCCCCATAAGGTTTATACTTATATAAACTGTCCACTAAACTTCTCACGTTATGGGCCATGGCCTCTTAGCGAAGATTCCTCGATGAAGAAGTAAGACGAATTACGTTTACGGATTTAGACGTGTGTAGCTGGTGTCTTCGGTGTCTTCCCGCACATAGACCTCTCAACGGGTGGTCAGCGTCATCAATTTTTCATGCATTTAGCGACCACTTTCGCCGACTAATACTGTCTACATAGCATTCGCGAGTGCGGACTACATTTCTGATACTAGGTGATGATGGTTAGTTTACATAAATACATAAACTCACGCCATTTTCCCATATAGGCAGAAACCATATAACGCCAGCTGCTGCGATTCATACATACTCCGTCCACGTTCATACATCTAGTCATACACGCACGCTGGTCGCGAGTACTACGCACCTGATCTTTCTGAAGAACCTCACCCAATTATATCAAGCAATAGGTAGGTAGATACGTCTTCATAGTCGTCTTCAAGTCTCCAAGTACCGATGGTAGGTAGGGTCAACGCTCAAGGTATTCGCCTCCAATGATGAAATGTATGAAGTTGAAGGTCAGGTGTGTTCATGATCATGCATATATTATTATGACAGATATATTATAGACAGGTTTTACGTTTAATAATACAAACGATTAAGTAATTTAATAAGTTTTATTAGATTTTTCCTTTCCTGTTTAGTACTAGACTATCGAGAAGTAACCATATACTTTAACATGAGAGGATTCTTCCTGATAGCCACTCAATCCATACAAAAAAGCAATTTCTATTATTTGAATCTCATAGCTAATGTTGCTGCTATCTATGTTGCTAAAGTAGACGAAGTTGATCCTACATTAACATAACATCTCGCCAGTTTTCCTCAAAGGCATAAGCAAATGTGTACTTCATAGTTAAACCACATTTCTCTAGTTCTATTGTAAGCCCCATGAAATAGGAGACGTTCCTATTGCCATCAACTGGGCCCAAATCCAGATTCCGGGTTGCTAATGAAGAATCAATTATTCACAATATCATTTTTCCCGACTTGAGAATCCAACCCATGACCTCTCATGTGCAGCAGTAGAGCGACCCGTTGGTCACCGGATGTACTTTAATGCTTTCAGTTTTAAGCAGGCAAAATAAATATATTTATTTTGACTAATACACACAGTACTAAAGTTGTTTGGAGAGTGGCTATGATATACGAGTAGTACTGCATGGTTCTCTAGAGTTACGCTGCCTTCTTGTGTTTGTTTGGTCGAATTTACAAATGTCACTTTGATTGGAGTTTATACCCGTATTACGAGTAGAAAAACTTATTGTTCGCAGCAAGGAACTCCTTAGTTTATGCCTAGGTACTTATTTTTATTGAAAGAAGACGAAATGATGAACCATATCATCGTACGTAGAAATTCTTGTATGAACAGTGCCTACCTAGTTTCTAGGTGCCAACACAGTAAGTATGTAGTTATAAATCTCACATTATGAACAAGATTATTATTAAAATACCATTAACAATTGTTTATCACATTTAACATTTAAGGCATTGTACAAATATATTAAAAATTTACAAAAATATTGTGACATCATATCCTATGCACCTAAGCTTTACCAAAGTTGTAATTGTCAAAGTTAAATTTATGAATGTTGAGGTTCCACCCATCCTCCAAATGCTCGATTTAATTCTTCAGCTACTGCAAAACATAATCTATCCTGATTGTGGTTGGCAATCACTTGAATTCCAATCGGTAAACCTTCGCTACTTAATCCTAGTGGAACTGTCGTGGAAGGTAAACCTAAACAGTTGATAATAGCTGTGTAAGAGAAATTGAAAGGTCGAACTAACGGTTCATTGTGATACGGCGCCGTTGTAGGGTGTGTCGGGAAGAAGAATACTCCATCGTTCCCGAGCAAGTTGCTGAAGCTCCTTTCTAGATCTTCGCGTAGTTTAAGGTAGTGCTTGTATTTTTCACTTCCAATTTCCACACCTCCGTAGTCAAATAGAGCCGTTATCAGACCAATTAACGTGTTTCCAGAAAGCCCAAAGACATTTTTCACCATTTCGACCAAGATCTTCCCTACACTATCGTTCTCCATTATACGTTGGCCAAATCTCTTTGTCGCCTTCATGTTTGCGAACCAAATCGGCATTGCCTTGCGCATTAGTGGCATTTTCTTCTCCACAGCTTCAATTGTATATTGTTTTTTCAAATATTCTGTAACCATTTTCATTGCTGTTATAATTTCTGGGTCAACAGGGTCCACCAACGGCCCATCAGTGCTGAATTGATAGTAATACTTGAGTTTTTTGACATCAACAGGTTCATCCAAGTTGAGTTTCTTGGCGTTGTGCGCCGCTAAAATTTTCATAATAGGCTTCAAGTCCACCGCGTGTCTAGTCATTGGTCCGATACCTGCAAGTAAAGAGTATAAATATTTATATTTGCTTATTAAATGCAAATATCCGTAATTATAGTCAAACTCTTTACTTTGATGAACTAATTTTCGTTTTTAGCACGATCTTGATCGCCGTAAAGTTGCGCATTAATATGCATAGATTTTGAGATGATTATTAATATATCGTTTACAATTAAATATAGATTACCTATATAAAGACACTGGCATTTGCCCGCGTTTAGTTTGGAAATTATCCCTAGGAAACGTAGTAACAGGATAAAGAATATTTTTCCCAACCCTGGTCTACCTGTACCTGTGCCAGTGCCATTTTTCGTTCATTCGTAAAGGTGTTAAATGGTAACAGACATGTAGTTAGTTACTTTTTCATAAAACATATTAGTATAGAATACATATGGATATAATTGCTTACCTAAAAATGAATTCAGCAAATCAGACTCAGGAATGGGGTACTGTCCGCTGTTTGAAACAATGTTACGTGACGGCTTGTGACCGAAAATCCCGTTGAAGTAAGCCGGCATCCGTATCGACCCACCGATGTCAGAGCCTTGAACACAAAAATAATCATGAGAACAATGTTAAAGAAAAGAAAAACAGAAGGAAACCATCACTTACAAATATATTGATCTAACATTGAGGTGTAACGGTGGCGGTAAACGTTGCTAAGTGATGACTTGAAGTAACATATTAGCAAAATTACTTGCGCGAAAAGACGTAAGTATATAAAATAAGTTGTATGTTTTACGACTGGAAATTAAGTTTCTCTAGAGTGACTCGTAATTCTAAGTTCAATCAACTCAGCTCCTCGCTGTTCACAATGAGACTGGATTCCTGTCTTCCGCATCTAGTCTGTCCCTTTCTAAATTCGCGATCCATCTAACTAGGCATGGGACAGCCTACCTTGCCACGTTAGCGTTTGCGATCCCAGTCAAGGTCTCGTCAGCTTCAACAGCCAACGGTCCTTCGAGAACCATGGCATAATCTTCAGTTAGTCTTAAAATGGTTTGTCTGACGCAATAAACCATTATTTGCTCGCAAGTATTTTGAAGAAGTGGACGCTGTACATACCTAAGCCAAACACGCTGCCTGCAGCTGATTGACAGCATCCTTCCCCACCAGATGAACCTCCAACAATTCTTGTGGTGTTGTAAGCGTTTTTCGTTCTGCCATGGATGTGGTTGTGGGTTTCCCACCTGGAAAATGGACAGCATTTATGCATTTAATATCTCAGAAAACAAAAAAAAAAACGAAAATTTTTGTCATATGGACTTTGACCGCTTCGTCTTGGACTCGGATTATAGAATGATCTGGACTTGTAGATATTAAGCATAAGTACTGAGTTATTGCTTAATAAAGGTTGTTTGATTTTGACGAACTTAAAACAACCCTTGGGAGTTGTTCCAAAAAACCCTTCTTGGACAACAACTTAAATCTCTCACGCTCTTCCTTCCATGTTATTGTATCTTCCATGGTTTAGGTATTCTCGTATTTCAGTTACCGTATCACGATACGTTTAATGTAAGTATAGAAGATTGATCTAGACGTACCACATGCACAATTCAGGTACATTCGTGAGTCCAAGTATAATGGCGCCATTCTGTCTTAGCAGCCTGACGGCGTCACTGTCTTGTTCAGCAATTACATCTTTACGAAGAACTACACCAGCTGTGTGGTGTAAACCTGTAATGACATAATTTTTATGAAAAACCCTTATATACCAACTAACAATATTTACCTATTGCCCTGTTCCCGCGAGTGACGACTTAAAACGATTACATCACTTCCGTGCGTGCGAGTATTGGAAGTAAGCGTCTGGCAAGAATGATTGGATCGGTCGGTGTAGTCAGTGAGTGAATGAGTAATAGTAATAAATCAGTTGAAATCATATGTATAAAAGGAAAATGTATTGTAATTACGTGGCCCTTTCCAGTCGTACTCTAATGCTGATAAAATATTATCGTTTGTTTTTCATGAATATCAGTAGGTATCTAGGTACTTACCTATTATTCATGAATTGTACCTACCCAAATCAACGTTTCACGCAACTCAATGTTTTAAATATTACAAAAACAATTCATTCGGTAAATATTCCAAAAATATTCCATGCGTTTCAATTAAAAGTAGCTGTGTAATGGCACAGCATAAAACACAGTAGTAAACTTCATAGGTACACTAGGTAATTGGCTACACAGCATAATGTATTGCCAATTAACTGCTGCAATTGAATTGAAATTAAAATTCACGTAACCTAGGTACTGTTTGACACACCTTTTTAAATTATTCCGTCTCTGTACAACACAAGAATATTTTCATCATTCGAAGTTAGTCACCCTCTTCACAATCTTAGATATTATCTCTGATCTGAATTAGACAAACTGACAATGCAAATCCTTGAACCGGCACTGATATAAGTATCTATAAATAAGTAGGTACTCATCATCAAAGAGTTGTAACGGCACAGAAAATTGATGATGCAAAGGTCAGTCAGTCGTTAGCAAAAGTCATTGTTATCTCGGACTAACTCCTTATACAAACTTAATAAGTATTATAGTAGGTACCTTTAACTGCTAAACAGTCTTTGGTAGTAAAAGGGACGCCGAGGAAGGGCTTCTCTTCTAGTAGCTCTTCGGCCGTCTTCGTGCCACTACTGACGAGTTCATCGACCGCTCGTGCTTCTTTTAATGCCTCTTCAAATCGATCTTCCACAAAGCAATTGAGAGCGGAATTGACATCTTTTATCCGCCTGATGCACGCTTCTATTACTGCAACACTGGTTATCTGTAAAAAGTATACGTAAATATTTTTAATTTAAACTTGTCACGTAGGTTGCGTTAATTATATAATAACTTGATCAATCCACCAAGAAATGACCTTGGGTTAGTTTTTTATTCATAACAACTTAATTTTGTAAAAACAAGTTTTCTGTAATGTGTTGTTGGTTGGCTTATCATGGAAATAGTAATCTGGTTGCATAATCAAAGACCATTTTTACTGTACCTACATTTACTTATTCATTACTCCTATGATTTTAAAACTGCTGAATAATGCCCTGGTGCAACATTAATACATCGAAAAATAAATGGCCATTATTACATTTTCGACAGACCCTGCATAAGCTGATACCCTTTGTGGGTGTAATTACTATTAGCCTTACCCATACTTTCATAATTTTCAATAGCTGCAATTATAAAACTTGCCAATAAACTGATCAGGACTCCCTTTCCACAAGAATCATTTAAAACGTAATTTAGACGAACTTTTTATGTTTTCGCTAACAACCATTGTAATTGAGGAATTAAGACAGGCTGTCGCCATTTCGATCCAAAGCCTGGCAATCGTTACAAAATAATTACCAAGTTTAATGTAAAGGACTTAACCGCAATTATCTTCAGCTTACGTTCGAAGCCTCGTTTTCAATTTGCTGAAACTTAGCCCGTAGTCTAGGTATTTGTACTGAATCGAATCAGAATTTTAAACATTATAAGCCGGTTTTGGCGTATAACGAATAAGCTACTACTGTTGACTTGCATATCAAGAACGAAGCAAACAAGTTCATTAAAACAACAGGTAAACTTTTTATCAAACAAACAGACTTTTACACAACATTTTAGAATAGTTAGTTAGAATATATTCCTAATAGACATAACTGAATTCACTGAGTTACCAAACTCGGTTGCCGAAATTAAATAAACAAACTTCCAAGACCAACCGCGCTCTGTTTGAATACAGATTTTGACAGATACCTCTACATATAAGCATAAACTTCCCTTAAATACCTTCCTTTCAAAAACGCTTCAAGACTCGTTAACATCTTCGATGGTCTCTACCCCTAGAAGATTTTACTCCAAGCGAATCGCCTGTTTAATGACATTATTCATAATTTTCTCCAACAAAGCGAGTAGGTACAAGTGTACCAGTTCACGGCTTCATTCGGTCCGTGACGCTTACATCCAATTCGTGCCGCATTGTGCCTCTATTTAAACTGTTGTTATGTTACGTAGTTGATCAATCAACATTAGGTTTTATGTTTCTTGCTGTCTATTAAGTGGAACTATTATCATAGCACTATTATTATCATGGTTTGTTGTCATTGTTTATCTACATCTCGTGAGCTTTTACCGTCTTTACCTAGAGGATTTCTTCATCTTAATTTTGGATAATGGTTTAACCGGTTTCCCAATTCTGTGCTATTTGGAAGATTCCTCGAACAATAAAAAAGATATGCTTGATTGCATAACTAATCTGATCAAGACAGAATCATTTAATTAATATAAAGTTTTAGAATAAGGAGTCTAATGCTCAATTTATATGCTTTTAGACAATTTTATGTTCTGGATTTTGTTTCTTGTTCGTTCATAACAAATCGTTTGCACTTTTAGCTTTTTGCCTCGATTAGTCTTTTATGTTGTCTAAGCTTTAGCGCCAAGCCGCCAACATCTTGGCTTCTATTCAAGGACAGATTATGAAGGATTCCATTGTGCCGTGGATTTACTAAATGAAAGGCACGAGGCAACATTGTTTTCATTCCTAAATATTTTCTCGAAGTAGAAATTGCGCGAATTCCCAGAAACCAAATCAGACAGAGCGGGAATGCTATCGCACGCAGCAACATCGACCGTGCGATCGGCAGCACGCTCTGTTTCTCGCTCTAGCAAATGACGGTTCTGAGCGACAGAAAAGGATAGGAGCATGGAAAAATGCGATTCCATGCTGCCAGATAAAGTTCAACCCTTATGGGCACCAGCAACCCCCGTACTCGACAAAAAAACACCAAAGCATACTTAAATAAAATGAAAAAATAATATGTATCTGCGGTTCAAGAAATGGTACAACTTGGTTCTCCTTATTCGACATTAAACCACTTTCGATGTTATTACGATTGTGCAGAATTCTAATGGAGACAAAGCAAAGTGGTTTTATTCACAACATGACAAAGGCCTTTTGTACCGATGACTTTATACTTGAGTCATTATCTCTCTTGTAACCAGCTTGTTATAATATCTTTTATTACGTTGATATAAATCTTTATTATTTAAATTTTAAATATTGTTAGCACGCACGAATGAAGCATTCTTAAGTTTTTAATCCTGATATAGACCTAATCATCATTGATGTATAATGTAATCTACGTGAGGCGAAAGATGATTCCGAATGTCATTCTAAAATTTTGTTCCAAGTTGGCGTACCAAAGCACTCAGTGTACTAATAACGTAGGTACCTATGAGTCACTTTTAATGCCAAGGTTAACTTGAATTTGTTGTTTGGGTACTTACACGTGCTGGCATTAAGTAATAGGGCGATAAAATAAATTGATAAAAGTGACGGGTACCAACCACTACCATAGTGGAAACAGACTGATATGAAACAGCTGTGGCCAACTGAGTAAAACATTTAAATCATATGACGAACAGGTCAATAAATTTAACCCTTGTTAAAAACTGAACGAGCAAGTGCAAACGTGATGTCATGTGCAGGATTTAATTACCATAGCCATTCTAGCGGAAAAGGCAGGATAAATTTCAAGAATCTAATCGTTTTGCTATCCCCAGATAAGACTGTGCATATAATGAGTCATATTTTTTATAGTTCGACTTTGTAACTGTGCCTTTGGTGATGATTATAAACGTTTTGTTACTAAAGTATATTTTTAAACGCATAGCATTCGTTTGCCACATGGTTACTGTTATCAGTTTCAGTTTGTGTAAACATGGCATTGAACTACATTTATGGATTCGGAAAATCAACAGATAGGAAGGTACCTACACTACGAATTGAAGCCGTCTGGAAAAATTGTAGGAGCAGAATTTCCTCGTTACGTAGAAACACGCACTACTTACTTACATTATGTGCTTCCTATTTAAATATTACATCATTAGCTATTAAACTTGCGCCTATGTTTATGTTTGTGAACAGTTCTTCAACTTCGCAGTCTAAGTACTCCATATTTTGTTTAAAGTTTATCCAGAAGAAACGTTCTTCCGTAACGGTACCACCAAATATACTCGCTCAAGTTCTTACAAATATTAATTTATGACTCAAACTTACCTCTCTGTTCCGAATTTTCTCTGCTACTACAGTAGCTGGCTGCTTTAGGATATCATCGTGTATGGGTGGTATCTTCTCTCCATCAGCTCCATAATATAAACTGAGCAAAAACTTCCCGATACTTGCTATCATTAATCTCACTGCATGAAGCACTCTCAGTTTTAGTCCCACAGGCCTGTCTATCTCGGTGGTAGACATGTTCGCGTTAACTTTAAATCACTGCTATTTATAAACTTTGCGCTTAGAAACTATCGCTGTTACCGCTATTGCACACTTTATTTGAAAACAATGGTTAGAAGTTTTGACGGCGAGCGGGCAGCGACAACGCCTGTGTCGCTCATAAACAACGAACTGTTCGACTCAATGAATGAGCGATATAAACCGAGGACACATCAGCTTGTATCTACGTCAGTGCTGCCGTCTCGCTCTGGCGCAGTAGTTCGGGTGTGGGCCGAGTGGCGGCTTGGCGTCGGTCGTCCTCCTACGGCTCCTCACTGGCTTGCCGGCCACTCCACTCGATGTACGTTGTTTTCTTTAAAAATCGCCACGATTATTTTTTGTTCAACGTTACTGCCTTGCTGGCCAATTAACCGATTATGAATGTGCAAACTACGGGGAGCTCCTGAAACATTTCACCGAAATTATGTTTTAGAGCTGTTTTTTTTAAAAAGCCAGATCTTTGTCCGAGGAATAATTTAATTCATTGACAATTTTTTTTCTTTAAGAATTCTACTTTTTTCCAACAAATTTAAATGTCAATTTTATTCCACGGATAAAAAGTATCTGAGAGAAGGAAAGATATTTCAGTCAACAAATAGTTTAACCTATTGGTTTACCTGTGAGTTCAGCGACTCCGATGGTACTGTTCTTTTTGCTTTGTTTTACATAGGTCTGCCAAATTTCTTTTTACATCATAATCAATCATGCCGAATCAACTTCTTTATTAATAACTTTTGCAGAATGGTATAGACATTTTAGAGTCTTTACTGAACGTATTATTACATCTTGACATTTAAATGTCAAGCTGTTATAATTATTCTTTTTTCTTAAAATTGATTATATTTATATGAGACCGGAGAAGGCTTTAATGCCAAGTCCCGCAAGCAAAAACTACACTAGAACATTTTGAACGCCTTTTACATCAAAATAATGTTGTTTTAATTAACATACTTTCGCAAAAACTTGCAGAATCCATAGTGAGACTCCTCAAGTTAGGCCAAAGGCCTTAAATAAAAATACTGGTTACATTTATTTGTAACCAGTATTTTTATAAAAATACAAACAAAATGGTAAAATTGAACTAAACTCCTAAGTTGAATGTGAGGCCACGACATTTTGTTTTTTTTTTTGTTTTGTGCATAAACTTATCGGAAAACAAGCTGTTTTTAGATACTATGAATTCAAGTTTAGGGAGTAAAACCACTCTCATCTTAGTTTTCAGATCTTGCCAGCAGTATTATTGTCAGCAGTATTGGATGCCTACTAGGACCCCACGGTTTCGAATCAATACAGTATTTGAATGTGGGCCAACATTTCTATACAAAATACAGAAAACGTGTTAAACATTTACACCGCTTTGTTCTATAGCGGGGTAAACAAAAATCGAAAGCATGTAAACTGCTGTAAACATTAGATAAATAATATATTAATACATTATAAAAGAACAAAGAAACTATTGGCAGATTCCTTCTGTTTGTTTTTGGTACTGTCCGTTGTATTTTACATACTGCTTTCATATATCACTAATTAATCACAATAACATACGCTTTTGTATCACGCGATGTGAACAGCCCAAACTAGACATAGGTTATTTCTAATTTTACTCTGGTCACAAAAAAATTACGCCAGGCTTCGTAAAACCACAGATGCAAACTGGTGCTTATTCACATAATTGGTTTCAGAATAACATGGAGGGTTCACCAGGAAGAGAACAGAAATCGGCCAGAAAAATATCGTTGCCCACAGTGCTCTGCACACCCGAGACTTCGGAAGACAAATCCGATATATCTATGAAAGTAAATTCTTTCCTTTCTTCGGATTCCAAAATGTCACTTCCGTCCAATTTGGGCACACCTACGTCACCGCTAAGATTATCCTCTCCTATATCATTACCGACATCGCCATGCGTGAAGACTTCGCCGACGTCGTCAGCCAACTCGTTACCGAACCCGAATCCTAAGCCAGTGACGTCATCTGCTGCGACTAACAACGTGCTGAACAGCGGCTCTGCTACCGGTGAGTGATACATTTAACAAGCGCTGGAGCAAATTAGCATGCTTGTTCGTTGTTGGTTAGCGATGAAGTGCAAATAGTTATATGTCATAAACAATCGCGGGAAGGCTGGTGAATCAGAAATATTGTTGACACGGTCTTTTTGGACCCGTCATTACGAGTCCATTAATGTTTTCCTTTATCATTGTCAGACACTATTTGGATCTGTTTTAAATTATTTTCCACTCGGTATTATAATAAACAATGTATTCATGGATTATTTCAACGCTGTATAAAGTGTTAACTGGTAAAGATATACAGAGATTGTTTGCACCCTCGTTTGTGGAAGGGTAGCATAGTGCCTGCAGGCAACGGGGCCGAGTTGGCTTGTCAATATTGATGGATCTTCACACCAACAACTAAATTATTAGTTCCATATACCATTAGCTAGGGCGATTCTATCCTATGCATAATTATATTCGTAACAACGCAACAAGTTCATACTATACGGGAACAGAGAGCAAAAAAACGTGTTGCCCCCGACCCCAAGTAAGATGAGATCAAGGCGGGAAAATAATTGTGATAACAGGTATAGCAGCATCCCTGGCGTTCATTACCTAGTCCTTGGGTTATTCCAGCATGTGAGTCATGTTCTGAGCACCATAGAAAGTGATTATTTACTAAAATTACGATGGGTTGAAGATACTTACTATACAGGGTGTAAAATAATGTATCACAAAGCCGTCAACCAAGCATTCTGTTCATCTAAATACGTAAAACTGCGCAAAGATATGCTGGGATTCGACTTTTTTGTTTGGTGTCTAAAAACATGATTTACAACATAAACACACACATGGTTAAAGATGGTTTTGTTGCGCTGATGGATGCATTGAACAGTAATCATAGAACCCGGAACACAAAGGGCGATGAAGGAACATGGGTGGGTTTTAGTCAGTAAAAGTCTGACACTCCCTCCCGCTCAGCCCAGAGCGGGAGAAGTCATTTGATGATTTCCCATCCGGAAAAAAAAGGGTTCATAGAGGTATTTCAATATAAAATTATAACATTTATCTCCGTTATTTAAAAAAAATTCGGTACTTAATTTGACCTTCAATATCTCAATAGAAGATTCCATTGCCGTGGGGAAAAACACGTGCCTCTCGGCTTCAATAAGGGTGTTTTTACACCCGTTAGATACTTCGAAATTATTTGCAAACCCAGATAAGTACTAATATAATATCGATACAGAACCTTACATTATCAAATTATGAATGGAATTTTTTGAAACACGTGTGCCTATAAATATTAAATTACGTACCTTTATGTCTGAACAATTTTCCCCACAAATATAATATTCTAGGCACGTTACTTACTAAATCACATTTTGGAGCAAAACTTAATAAAAGCTCACATTTTGTATTCTATTCTCGCATTCTGTAACATGTATTCAGGCGATATTTACTAGAATTAGGTACATAAGACCAATATAGTTGGCTTAAGTAATAAGTAGGTTTTATATGAGCTCGCTCATTGTTCGTTAATTAATTATTAGGCTGTAGCAATTGTTTCCCTTGCCTCCAAGTTTTATAATTAAAAAAGCCATCGGAAATTCGAAGCCGGCCCTTCCTGGGTTAGGTTATATTAATCTTAATTTGTTAATAATTATTATAAATTATGTCTTGTAACCGAAACTCGAAATAATGCTAATAGATAGAGTGATTCTTTTAGCAATATTAGTTTCCCACAAAAGACTGTTTATTTAGCAAGATGATAAATGTTGGAGATCAAATAAAAATAGAACTACAAGGAATCCTGAAAACTTGATGAATATCATTAGAATTCCGATGTCTAATGAATAATAATCTCAAGAATAAATAAATTGCTATCTAAGGAATAATTTTAAGTGTCCGATTAGGTTTATGGTAGGGAGATTAATTGTTGAGTTATCAGTTATCACGTCTTGGACACTTTTGTAGATTTTTTATTTGTGATGCTTCTTCTTAGGGACAACCTACGAGTATTTATCGTGAAACTAACTAAAATAAGCACAGCTGAGCAATTTATCAAATGTACTTACTAAATCGTTCATACAATATTGTATACATGCTTTTAAATTTAATGTACCCACTAAGTATTTACTAAATGCGGCCGTTGACCATATACATTAATTTTTCGCGAAAATAACAGCCGTTCTGTCAGCCTGTACTCGTATAATCAAATAACTTCAGAACAATACAAAGTACTGTTCTACCGAAACTATAAAACGGTTTCGTAATTAAATGATCGTCGCAAATGTCGTAGCACGGTATGACCCGTTTTAATTATTCAGTTAACCCGTTAATTGCAATCCATACAGTATTGACGAATGTTTGATTGAGTACGCATCGGAATTATAACATTACACGGGTATGTAGTTAATAATTTACACATCATTAATATACTCAACTCTGTGAAAGCTTATGGATGAATGGTGGACTTATTTATCATCTTTAATTCTTTTGTTAGCTGAGGAGCTGGTAGCTAAATAATAACGGCCGCTCGGGTCGATCTTTAGTTTAAGCCGTGCTTACCTAGGTCGGTCCGTGGATGGGTGACCACCTATTACATACTGAGTATCTTCCGTGCCTCGGAAAACCCGACAACCAGTCTTATTAAGGGGTATTGTATGACCCAGTACTAACTGGGTTATGGAGGTCAGATAGGCAGTCGCTCCATGTAAAATACTGGTACTCAGCTGCACCCGGTTAGACTGGAAGCCGACACCAACATAGTTGGGAAAAGACTAGGCAGATGATGATATTCTTTTGCTAGCACGCTATGTTTGTGTAATGATAAAAAATCATGGACATCCAAAGGTGTTGACTGCAGGGACTAACCAGATCACGGTACTCTATGAAGCTAGGCGCTGCTAGACTGAAAGACCAATTTACATGAAACCTGTTGTTACGTTGGTTCTATATTTGACCAATATAAACTATTTTTCAACGGATCTATTTTTCATCCAACACAAATCAGTAGCTTTTACCTGAAAGCTTATCCAGCTTCACTGGATCAATGTAACCAGACTGAATAAAGTCGTCTCGTTGATAGAAACCCAAACTCCTGTAAGAATGCTCCCAAATAGCATTAACATAATTTTAAAACATTTGACATTGTCTCTCATTTTCTTAAAAAGTTTCCGTAATTTAAACCTATTTGGACAAAGCTTTAAACTTGCCGAGGAGCCATTCTACTTCATTTGCGACGCAATCCACATAAACGTCAGTCAGGCAGTCAACCTTTTGGAAAAAATAATTTGGTATGAAAAATAATTAAGTAGGTACACAATCCTCTAATAAATACTCAAAATCTCATCAACTTAACGTTTTAATTGGTTTTATTTAGTAGGTAGATATAAAACTGCCAGAGGGGGATAAAATACATAATATATTGTTTTTCGTTACCACCCCTTCAAAAGGAAATAAAACAAACGTTGCTAACTTTGCGACTCATTCGTATTGTGACCTTCCAAAGTAAACGATATTCGTGACTGTTTCCATCTATCTGATACAACTTTAGCAATTAGAGAGACGTAACTGGTAAAAGATCGTTCGTCTACTAAAGTATTTATGTTTAAATTACGCTTGGAAAGTAGTACAATCGATTGCAGGGTTCCCTAATAAACAAACTTGCCACACCGCTATATCTCCCCTTTCTTTATTAAGACAAACGTTGAAGGCTCAGCGAGATTAAGTCGAGTGAGAATTGGCTACTATCGCACACTATTTCGTCATTATGGACCATAATCCGTGTTATTGAAGTATATTCTGGCAATTGAGTTGATACGCAATCGTGAAGGGTACAAGTACCCTCATTGAACCTTTTGGCCTTCACGGGACCCCAATAAACATGAGGATTTAGCAATTTTTTCAGGACGCTGAAAATGAGAAACCCTCATCGACTTCATTCATATTCCGCAGTTGAGCGCAGAACGCGGCGGAGGGCGGGCGCGTCCCGTGCCGCTTTCCACGACGATGCCGATACTAATTCGCTTTAGTTTCCTTACCCGAATGAAGTGAAGTGGCAATTAGTATGTCGTATGCCTGTCAAATAGCCTGGCATTCATTAACTATTGACAGTCCCACACGCGCGCAATGATAAACTCTCAGGAATATCAAAAACTTTGCGAATAATAGAGCTGATAAATTAAAAACTTTCAGTAATAAAAGTTTTATATCTATATATGAAAATAAATACTTGGAGAATTTATGAATGTTCAAGAAAAACATACAAACCAGTTTTCTAGTAGTAACAATGTAGAATTGTTGAGTTGTATTGAACAGAACAGTTATTGTTACGAACAATGCTTGAATAGGGTTTTGTTGGTAAACTGTTGTATGTTACGTATAATGTGAAGACGAAGTTAAACTAGAGTGGTGGAGTGAGGCACCGGGATGCCTTGTTGTGGCTGCTGGTGGAATGGCAGACAGAGGCATCGACCCCCCGACCCCGACACTTCAGGTTATTTTCCACCTCATTTTCCTCTCAAAATTGCTTGCTCTAAACCCAAATGGATATAAAACCAATGAATCGCGGGATGATGGATAAGCGGTTCTTTGTCCACTGAGCTTTTACCGCTCAACATTATTACTCCGATCTGTGTGGGTTGGAAATGTTGGTACGTTATGGAATTCCCTCATAACTTTTTTAGCGAAAGTTCGATAGCAACTCTTTGTTATCGCTTATTATCCGAGCGTCGCGTTTGTATAATTTTATCTTATTTGCCTAATCATATCATTAAATAAACATTCCTTATGAAACATGGGTTTTCTCATTATCTTTTATTGTAATAACTAAAAGTCATGCTGTGATAATTCCATGATTACCCAACTTGGCAAACAAATGTCTACTATTATTATCTATTGGTTTGGTGCTGTTATTCCTAGCCGCAATAAAAGAGGTGCATTTTTTAACATACACATTGTGCTATTTTCAAAGTCTCACGAAAAAGTGCACTAGTTCATCATTTGCTTGTAAATTGTAATCGATAATAATGAATCTCTCTCAGATTCTAATTACTGGGAAATTATTGTTTCTAACGTTCAAGGAGTCTTAAATAGGTATCCTAGAAACTACTAATATTGCTTGAATTTAATTATAGCGAACCTTGTTCCATTAGCTACATCAAACAAGAAACTTCGAACTAAGGGTCTCTCTGACTCAGGTATAATTAATCAGTTAACATGACCATAGAGTACGGAACACAATAGCACTTCGATGTTATCAAGAACCCTTGCTCCCAGACGTATGTACGAGAAGGTTTTGGAATTACTTACATTTGACAATTTGACAAGAAAGGAGTTTATATATACTCGTACCATTTACGTAATTGTCTTAACTTTCGACTTGACAATTGTAGGGTCTTCCAAATGTAAACAATGAACCCGTTTTAACCCTAAACTTTCATGCGTTTTTGATAACTGAAAATATACTGCCATTGTTCAAACCCGTTTTAAAAATAAAAACATATCCGTAAAAGAGATCCTAAACAAACAGAAGTGATTTATTTACGGATTATAAAATGAAGGGACATTTTCCAGGGACCACTGGACATTGCTGGCACTCGGACATAATTGATGATTTTCCTGTAACAAAGTGTTTCTACAACGTTTTTCTTATCTTGTAATCAAAAAGAAAAGCTTTCGAACAAAATAAAAGTTATCGTTGTAATCTACAAAGCTCGGGCACAAAAGTGTTAATCCAGTAGGAAGTCAGGGTCAAGGGTCCTAATGTGAACCTAAACTTCGCATTATAGCCTGAAGGCGCAATGAAAACGTTACTTTCTGGGGGCGATTTATTACTCTGACTCAAAATTTAGGTCAACTTAAATGATTTTCAAGTAAAAAGAACATCATTCGTTTAAAAATACAGCAAAATTTTACAAACGCGCCATTGTTGAAACTTAATGCCACTTCAATTTTAGATGGGTAAAGAGAATTGTAACTGTTCCGCAGCGGAAAAGTAATGAAAAATTCTTTATTTACGAGAAAATTACTGCAGGTAAAAAGAATAAAGGGAAAGCAGTTCTAAGCAAGCGATGAGCAAAGGTGGAAGTAATTGAGACGAATGATTGTGGCTCGATTTATTGCCCTCATGGTGCGGGGATGCTACGTGACGTGTGACACTAACCCACTACCTGAACTGTCCTCCGGCCAATATCCGTGCACACTTTTATTGCGAGGGTGTGACATACGGTATTTCCTTTTTACTTAAAAAAGACTTTCGTCGCAGAACCGGGTACTCACGTTTCAGGTCGATGACAATCCGGTAATGACCAACATTTCACCCAAATATATATTATTGAGAAGGTTTAAGGTTAGTTCTATGTCTACTAGCGTATAAGTTTGTACCAAGTAAACAAGGAGTTTTTCAGGGGGCTGTAGAACTTTTAGAGGTGATATCTTGACCTTTTCATGAAAGAATATTGCTTTATAAACAAGTAACAAACCCACTTCAAATAATTCCTTTGTTTGGCCGTAATTACACGAAACACAGAACCGATTAGCGATAATTGTTATGTGGGTGTTTTGCTCACTTTTCTGTTTTTTTTTTACTAAGTAGCTGAAATGAGCACCGAAATACCTAATGAAGGCGTTAGGAAGTTTGCTTTTGCCTTTGCTCAAATCCGTGGGATTTCCGGTACCTGTGTGTTTTCCGTCTAAAATAGACCAGGTCGGAGCAAGACTAAGAGATTACTTCAATTAATTGAAGTGGTCTATAAGAGAGTCCCACGTGTGTATTTCAACACACGCATTACGTAGGAAGGACATAATCTCTATAGAACTGTTCGACACAAAACGCACGTAACACTTGGCGAATTATTTTACTCACGTGATGATAATTTGTTTACTTGATTTTATCGCATAGACTTGTTATCAAATATATCTGACTTTTTACCAAACTCAAACTCAAAGCATTTATTTCAAATAGACCATTACAGGCACTTTTGAATGTCAAAACAAAAAAAAAACTAAGCTACAGTCCCAGTCACATGGCATAATAACTTGTGAAAGTACTGTAGTTGCCCATTCGAAAGCGTAGATCTCTATGGAGAAGAATGGGCAAGAAACTTCAAGGAGACTCTTTTAAATCAATATGTTGATACAAAGTCTTGGTTACATCATTCTTGTCGAGATTATACATATGTATATGTGAGAACGATGTAGAAAGACGTGCGAGTAAGAGCGTCCAGAGTAAAAAGATAAAATTAATTTAAAAATATAATAATCCATGGCAGTTGCGAGATGCCCAGTCCCTAATGACAGCGCCCGTTCACGAACATGACGCATGGATCAGCCATCATCCAACTCAACCATTTTGAAGGGAACTAAACGACCCGACACACGCGCCACCAACAGCGAGACATGTGAGTGAGCATGACATTCTCTCAACCGCCAGGGCAAATTCGAGAAAGTAAAAGATGTAAATGGTAGCTTTACTGTACATAGAACTCACACATGTGCTATGCAATTATATAACACTAAGAGATTGAATCTATACAATGCAAAGATAATTATATTTACAATCTTCTGCAGCTTCCACAATAACTTCACATTGTAATCCACTAGTTTTCTCCTATGGTTGTGGAGCAGGACCAGCATTGAGACAAACATTTTTATCATCAATGTAATCCCCCAAGTTATAGTATGCTTGTCTACATCGTGTGCGTTTTATACAAGATTTAAACTTCGTTTCATTCAGTTGTAGATTGCGGGGAGGTATTTTATTGTAACATTTTAAACAGTACCCCGTGAAAGATGAGTCTACTTTAGCTACCCTGAAACCTGGCTGAACTAGTTGGTCCCTGGTTCTAGTATTATAGTGGTGTCTGTCGCGTCTTTTACTAAATAAAAGCAGATTTTTCCTAACGTACATGATCTTTTCATAGATGTATTGGCAATGTACTGTCATAATGTTAACTTCCTTAAACAGTTCCCTTATAGAATCGCGCCTACGTAGATTATATGTGTATATGGCTCTGATGGGCTCTTTTCTGCAGAATGAATATAGACTCGGATGTCTGCAGCCCGTCCGCATAATAAAATACCGTATGATTATTAAATAGACAAACTTATTTAGTGATTAATTTGAAACAATAAATTGCTTACCACATTTAATTGCCTACGCTGTTAAATATTACTGTACACCTCATTAGGCAAAATACGTATCGTATTATATGTACGTCGAGACATTTTCCCGGCATTCAATACAATATCGCGCGGAAAACCTACGGAAGGGTTATTTCAAACTTCATAATGTCACGTTCGCAGCCAGGGGTTAATAATGTCGGCTTTGGAAATCAAATTCTAAAGGCGAAAACTAGAACGCTTCCATTAAAAAACAAATATCAGAACTATAAAACGCCAGTGCAGTTAATAAAATAACTGTACAACTTTGTTAAAAATTCTGTGCGTGTGTGTTCTGTGTGTGTGTGTTTCAGAGAACTCAATTTGGTTACTGAATATCTATCAATACACAACTGATATAACACCATTCAGCCGTTAACAGTGCGTGACTGCATTGTGTCATAAATCTATGACGTCATAAAATACCTACCACTGCCTGTTTGGTCTAACGATGTCCTGCATTTTAATAAACTATTGATTGTTTGTTAATTTAGCTACAAATCAGTCAGCTTCAGTCGGTCAAGCGACCACACCGCAACGTTCGAAAATAAAAAATGTTTTGTTGCATTTTCGCCGAAAAACGCGCGAGTGAGTGCTCCCATACGAACTCAGATGAGAGAGATTACAGTAAGTGAAAATATCTCGAAATAGAACACGGAATGTGCAAATAATATATTCAGCGAGATGACACATTAAGAAAATTATTTTCCTCGTTAGCCTTATGATATTTGTTTGGGTGGAAATATGAAATAAAGTCACGTAACAGGTGCACGCAAGTAAAAATATTCACTTTAAGAAATTCTCGACGTTAATTAAAATTGTATAAGATGTAACACCACAAGTTCTGTGGTACACCTAACTTGTTACTTTCGGGAAAAGTTTTCTAATATCATCTTGGGGCATTCCTTTATTTACAAATTGTGATATAGGTACCTTTGCCTACTGAAGGCAATTTATTTTCTTAACAATTTCGTTGGTTTCTTGGTTTCACAAACAAATGTTTGTTGTTGGAAACTTCTTGTTTTTACAAACGGTTTTGGCAGCCTGTTGTGATGTTGGTGAACTTTCGGATACTTGACGAGATAAAGTGCTCTTACCTAGCTATTTCGTCTTAAAAGACGTGAAAACATTAATACCAATTTAAAATCATTAACTAAAATGTCCTTTTGTTCCAATTATGGGCCTCGATGAGTTTTTGTTTATTTTTTTAATGGATCGCGAATTTTACTTAAATCTTCCGTAAATATTCATTTAGGCTGTCTTTGCTTTTACTAAGAGATTCGCTTTTGATTATAATAAAACTATATGGTTTATGTTTCACATTCCTAGCTTTGATAGCAGAAACACGTATTTCATATCGTTGCGTATTGATATGGATACAGTACGTTCTAATAACATATTCGAAGCGAAACAAACTTCGTTTTGCTATCGAGCTATATAGTTTTCCATGAAGGTCTTGGCGTTTTTTCTTTTACTTATAAGATATACGTCAGCGAATATGAGCGGTTAGTTCGTTGATTTGCTGACAATGCCTTGTGCTGAATGAAGCTCGATGACCGACTGATCTGATATGGTTTCCTTTATGCTCGGAGCAGCTGTCGAGCCGGTGGCGGCAGATAGTATTAACAAAGTGGCCTTTCATAATGTTATGTCAGGATATTAATACTTTCTTCTACATTTTAGGGATATTGAAGTTGGCTTTCAGGCAGTTTATTATTGAATTTTATCGTTTCATAGGTTTCGCATGTATTGTTTTTATTTGGCCTAATAGTAAAAACTACCTGACTCGCGCAACTATGTCTGCGTAACATTTTTGATTAATGCTCCGATCCTATTAGTCGCTGAAGTTTTTATAGCCTCGATAAATGGGCTATCCAACACTAAAATAATTTTTCAATTCGAACCAGTAGTTCCTGAGATTAGCGCGTTCAACCAAACAAACAAACAAACTCTTGAGCTTTATAATATTAGTATAGATAATAAGGTATAAATCCAATAAAACGGTATAATTCAGTTCTTTAGATCTACTTGCTATTTATTACAGAAGGTTGGTTGCCAACTATTATTTTCCTTTATTTATTTCTCTTACTTACTAATTACATTTTTAAATATTCCTATATAAAAAAAAAAACATTTAAAAATACAAAAAATAGTAGCCCACCGGTATCGGGAACAGGGTCCAAGCTACCGGCGGTCAGGGCTCCAGAGAGAGGAACCTCCTAACAATACGAGCCGTGTCCAGGAGTACCGCTTTCTGAATCAAGCCCTTGATCCAGCCGCCTAACGAGAGCCTCCTCAGGTATTGGTCGAGGCTCTTGGCAATTAAGCCATTGGCTGAAACTACTATCGGCACAATGATCGCCGTGTCCACTTCCCACATGTCGACAACCTCGCGAGCCAAGTCAAGATACTTGATTTGTTTATCTTTCTCGGCTTTCACGAGGTTCCCGTCATGCGGGACCGTTATGTCAACAATCATTGCGCGCCGCTCTGATCGATCCACCACCACTATATCAGGCTTGTTGCCAACTTATTGTTATAATTTCTTGTTCTTGTCACAGAAAATACAGAGATTTAGTAGAGTGATATATGTACATATATAGGAGGTATCGGCTACATTCCTTGACTAAGTTACGAATTTATCCATCGGATAACAAAAATAACGTCTTTTGCCTGTATCGTTACGTTACGTTGAGTACATAATGTGAGTATCTATTAACTGCCAATAAGAGGCTTTTCAGGCTGTTATCTCTGTAAATACAATATCGATACTGTACCTAGTCTAGAGGACTTCGAATAATATGGCCGCGAGCTAATAAGTTTATACGATCGGTCGATATCACGTTGATAGTTAATCGATATCACAATTTAGTAACTATTAACTGGGTTACTCAGCGAGTCATCGTTACCAGTTTCCGATAGTGTTGTATTATTTATGACGGGCCTGAGTATGCATGTTGAAAACGATGAACGTTTTAGTTCATGGTTATACGTAAGTAAATACAAAAATGTATATGTGGTTCATACTGTTAACGCAAGTTGGTTTGTGTTAATAAATAAATAATATTAGATCCATGAGTGATTTTCTTTCCAGATTCTAACTAGTTTTCGCCATTTCTTTTATTATGCAAAAAAAACCACTGTCCCATTCTTATACATACATATTATTAATTGTACACATAAGTGACATAGACATTGTTACAATATTACAGATTTAACATGAAACACGTAACAAGAACACAAGATAGGGTTTTCTGACAGCAAACCTCATTACGATAGTGATTGCATTCAAATGCTTAATGACGTGTCATATAAAATGAATAAACCTCTTTCTTTTGCGGAAACGGAAAAGCTGAGCTATATGGTATATGGTGGTCAGTTGCCGCATCGTTTGTAGCAGTCGGGAATGGGGTCAGAAGCGAGGTGGAACGATGCAGCCTTCTATTTGTGGAGCCAGACTATTGAAATATGCAGGTTGAGCTTGATTGGCCTTAGGCATGCCGAGATACCGTGTTTCGTTTGCATTGCTGATGTTGGCGTGTCTGGATTTGACTTTATCCTTTGGTGTTTCAGTCGAGGATCTTCAGGGCTCTACTAATGAACTATTGGAGAAAATATCGCGACGTGTCATGCGTGCAAATATTAGCCAGTCGGCAAGGTTCTTAAATATTAATGTTTATTATTCAAATACTGTTTTATTGACGAGTAATAGAGAAGTATCGAAGAAGTCATGCTGCGCCGACCCCAAATAAATTAGGATAAGGGCAATAATGATTGTTTTATTGAAACTGGATTTGATATTAAGATAGATACCATATTGTAAATTCAGTTCGCTTTTCGTGACTGTGTCTTCTTCTTCTACACATCGCAGCGGATTGTGATGCTGTCTTCACCATCATCTTCGAATTCATTCGTTTATGTGTATGGTACGGTAAATACTGCAATCGTCATACTATGTTTTGTCAAGTCATAAAAACCATACGAAGCAGCGGTAAGTCGCTAGTGACATTAAAATACTTCGTTTTTTTTCTACGTCAACATACTTATCAACATTAAAAGTCATATTGTGTGAGAAAATTGACAAAAAACCGTGAATAAAGTTGCTGGTGATCAATGCTCGATCCTTCTCATTATAAAGTTTGTTGTATGCTTTATATTTGAAAAATAACGAGCTGGTATTAATATGCAGACTCGTTCTGACGTGGGCATGCAAATGTGAATCAAGCCGGGTACAATACGTTTGCGACAATCAAATATGTCAACTTGCTATGAACATATATGGGTCATGCTAACAAACTGTAACCTATATGGGTTAGTCTAGTGAGAATATAGTTATATGACGTAGATATATACGCTGTAACAGTTGTGCGGTTCAACTTGAGCAGCTAAATTGCTCGTTAGTTCCGTTTCCGGCTACACTTGGAGGGTTTTCCCTCGCAACCTCGGCAAGCTTGCTTTTTGTCTCATCCCGTTGGAACGTCGAACATCAAATACAGTAAATGTTGAAAGCTTCTTACAAATAAGGTATCTTTCCACAGAACATAATACCATCCCATTAATGCCTCTTTATGTTTTCATATTGCTCTCATTTATTTGTTGCTCCTCAAGATGAAAGGCCACGACAAAATGTTAAGCCTGAGCAATTAGTGAAATTAACGCGTCAAGTATGAAAGATCTCGCAATAATGATATGGGTCAATGATACTTCATTCATTTTGGACGTAATTTTAAGATGACTGGGCGAGGTAAAAAAAAAAGTGATCATAGTAATATTTCTTTTATTTTACGAATGTTATATTTTCGCCAGTGTGAACATTGCAATGCGCACTTTAGCGACACAATACCCACATTTTGCTGAAACTATTTTAAAATGTCTAACAATACAAGAATTCTGCATCTTTGTAGATATATTCCGTAGACTGTCGCGAAGATGATATTGGAGTTGTGCCAAAACTTAATCACGATAACAGAGCCTAGACTTGCGCTGAATAAAATATTTCATCTTCATAATAACACACAAAATAGAGAAATGCAAATCACGTCTAACGTCTAAATATGATAACAAAAAGAGCCCAAAATGGCGAAAATGATACTAGGTATTAGGTTTGCAAATTATGTTGTCTTACCAAATGAGAGATATTATGACAGGTATAAAAAGTGGGTCATTGTTATCTCGTAAACAAATTCCTATGATGGACGGCTGAAGGCGCCAAGTTTCCTGGAGCCAAGATAAACACGCTCCATCTTTGCCAAGCGCACCCCCACTACCACTGCCTGACCGACTTATATAGATATAGGGAGGCTGTTTATGTACTGGTTATTAACACTACGTACGGGCACGGCAGTAAAAAGTAACGGACCATCACTTGTCGGCGTTATGTGAAATTTCCATTAAGTTGCGACAGGTAAATACAGTTATGACTTCTAATCATAAAGTTGTGAGTTATCTTACTACCCTACCCTATTATTTCGGCGAATACTGCTCCTTATTACATGTGTAGAACGTCGTAAAGGCACAATATTGGAAAATATCTTTCAGACATTTTTCATGCTAATACGTTGCACCGGTGTTTCTCGAAATTGCTTTTAGAAAATTTCCGCTTTCTGAGCGTTAAGCGAAAGTCTTGCTCACCGACGTAACAAAAGCTTGCTTTGAAATATATTACCTTACGAACGACGCACTTTAAATAGTGGTAGCTCTCTACATCTATCTTGTTTTAAACACAGTGGTTTTTACTCTGAAACACTCAGAAACACGTATAGGTAGAGAACAACACGTTTATTGTATGTATCCCTTTATTTTATAACTTTATTTGATTTTTATTATTCATTGTCATAGCGAATATAGTAACACACACTCTCTAAAATTTCAAGTGTACCTATTATGGTTTAAAACACACAGCTCTGTGACAGACGGACGGACAAACAGTGGAGCCTTTGTAATAGATTTGGCACCATTTGGGTAACACAAAGTCGGTCAAAAAAAAAATCGAAAGAGTAAAAGTTTTTTATAAACATTTTCTCCATAATTATGATCGAGTAGACATAAAAAAACAAACGAGCAGCTAAACATCCCTTTGTCGAAAATCATTTTTTGATGTTCATCTGTCTCCCTAGGGAGTTGTCCCAAAACAGTTTTCTTTACATGTGCCGCACTGCTAATGGCACACATTGTCTACGTCCAAATTGTTATCGGATTTCCACGTGAACGATTGGACGATTATTGCGAATTTTCTTATGGCAAACAAGAGCACTTGAGACCGTGGAGTCCCGTATATCGGATATACAATTGAATGGAAGTCGAATTACTACATGCCTTGTGTTCACTGCCCTAAATCTAATACAACGATTCGTCAAAGGAAGAGGTTTCCGTATTCAATGGGATCAATCTATTTTAGCGTGTGTTTTTCTAATATTGTTGCTTGATAAATAACTAAAAATAAATGTAGGTTTCGCTTCTAATAAGGGTCAGAGTCTAATAACGCTTGTTTTGTTTTTTTCATTACATGGAAACATCAACATTAATAACAGCCTTTTTAATACATTCTAAGGCACTACCTACCCAAAATGAATATTCCAACAGAAATACGTTTAATTATATTCTGTGCTCTGATGATGAATTCTACAATTATATGAGTCGTTACAGTTACAGCGAATAACTCGTGCTCTTGTTTACCTCCGGTTGTTGTTCCCCCTCCGGCTTGAAGCTCCCTTATTGCTACGCCCACCCCTTCTTTCCCAATGCCATCTATTTTCAACTGGCAGTCTCTCTTTTTTAATAATTCATCTTCATTTGTGTATCTGAGTTTATTTTTGCTAAAAACAAAAAAGAAAGTCTCTTGTTCGCACAGATATAATATCATAATTATTCAATTACGCTACTCGAATTTAACATTTGCTGCGTAATAAATCTAGTCTCTAATTCGGTCTCTCCAAGGACGGTCCTATTTCACAATTAGACTCTAAATTCCATAATATTCTGTCTAAACAAAAAGCTTATTTAATAACTAAACTTGTGGCTCGTAAAGGCTTTATTATATCTGCTTAGACTTAGGCAAAGAGCTTAAACGAAAATGCTACCGCTACCGTTATGGAAGGAGTCTTACACCCCTATCTGTAATCAAGTCAAAGTGTTTACTTGAGTAAATTTATTTTTTTAAGCTACGATTTTTATTATGTAGTTTAGTAATTACTTGAAGTTAGAACTGTAAAAAGTTAGAATTCTTAGTTTTGCTCTCTTTGACGGTTCTTACTTTGCTAAAATTCTTGTCTATTGCATAAAAAAAAACTCAAGTAATTACTTAAGCTCAAGTAATTACTTTAACTTGACTATAGATACGGGTGTTAGTTTATGCAGACTGCATTGTTAAGATCTCAAATACTCAACACACATACACATATTTCTCCCTTTTGTCTAGGTGAAAGCTTCAGGCTGCCATTGTTAGCTCTCCAGCAAATTTTCACTTAATCGGTTTATACCCCTCATTTAAACCGATGCCACAACTGATTCGGAGTTCAGAACAATAAGTCCTCGATATATTATTATCTGTCCGTCTGTCAATCGATTCTGGCTTATCTAGTGAAATTCCAATTCCATTAGGATTCCGCCATTAATCATTTGAGATCGAGTGCCAACAATATTTGTATTGTTAAACCAGTCGAACTAAATGTTGATCTGCGTATTTTATTTTGTAAACTAGCTGTACCCGGCATGCGTTGCAATGCACTTGACTCCACCTACCTACCAACAACCTACTACCTACCTCACCTTTATCACCTTTTAAACCTTTCCTGAACTACGACAAACATTTAAACCAAAAGCTAAATCGGCCCAGCCGTTCTCAAGTTTTAGCAAGACAAACGAACTGCAATTGATTTGTATATTTACATATGTATATATAAAAATCAATTGCTGTTCGTTTGTCTCCGGCTTCGCACGGGTATTGAACAAAAAAATTACGGGACGGGATAGGATTGGGGTGCTTGGTCAGAAGTCCTCCTCGTGTGCCTGATGGCTGCCGATCTCTCTCGATACGTCTGGAGGGAACAGCAGATGCAGGGCAGGTGCACCCTGGGCGCGGGCAGTGGTCTTCCCCGAGGAATGGGAAGAGATAAAACGGGATAAAACGGTATAAAACGGGATAGAATGGGATAGGACGGGATAGAACGGAATAGGACGGGATAAAACGAGATAGGACGGGATAAAACGGGATAGAACGGGATCAAACGGGATAGGAGGGGATAAAACAGTATAAAACGCGATAGGACGGGATAAAACGGGATAGAACGGAATAAAACGGGATAGGACGGGATAAAACGGGATCGGACGGATTAAAACGGGATAAGACGGGATAAAACGGGATAGGACGGGATATAAATATTTTTACAAAACGAAACGAAAGACACCTAATAACCAACATCGATGCAGTTTACCTGGCGAGGGTCGTTCTTTCACGGAAAATCTTAACACCGCGATTCAGAAATTGGCATCAAATGAACAACGCCATCTATCGAGCATGAAGTTAAACTGCTAAAATTTAATACATGGAAAGCGATCGAACAAACAATATAGGCTATGAAGATTTTCAAAGCAGCGCCTTCTAAAGTATCTTTTGCTATCATAACTTTTTGAAAAACCCGATAAGTCGATTTAAAGTTATCTTGTGAGCACTTCATCTTTATTCATTAGTACCAGTTTGATTCAATAGATGTCGTTGCATGTATCTTAATAAGTAATGATGATGATTGCTTCTTGAACACTTTAAATTTATATATCTTTTGATTAAGAGCACGGATTGCAATGAAACAAAAACTAATACCTTCTCTAAGTTACGCACAAAACTTTTGCATTAAAACTAACCACATTGGTTTTGTAACTTTCACGTGATACTTAAACAAACAACAAACAAACATAGCCGAAGACTCACAGACTGCAGACAAACAGACTGCAGACAAACAGACAAAAATTCTAAAAATAGTATAAATGGGTTCTGTTTGTTACCCTTTAACACCCCTACAATTTTTTTTTCTAAATATTTTCAATGTACAAAAACGCCACGTCTACAGATTTATTACATGTATAGATGAGTGCTAGTAGGTAATAAACGCTTACTACCGAAACATGTTTTCTTTGTACTATTTATAAAATAGTCGTAAGTTCTTGATAGATCACATATTATTGAGAACCGCCCACATGCCAATAAAGACACATATTAAGGTGGAAATTGGCATGAGTTCTAGTTTCTATATTTGAACTCTACCTACTCTGTGCATTGGGACACTTTTATACTATCAAAATGAGAATCGATCGACCTAAGCAGTAAGTACACTTAGGTCAAAATCAGAAAGGTCAAAAACACCTTCATTTGAATTATAATAGATATTTATGATTTAAATAAAATATTCCAATTATTCTGATTGCAAATCATAAAAGATACGACGACCTACGGTGCATCGACATGAGTGCCCGCCCTAGGTCAAGGACGCGGGTTCGATCCCCGTTTCAGGATAAATATTTTGGTGAGCTCAGAGCTGTTAATTTTAGGAGTAAATGTTTTTGTTTATCGCAATCATAACGTAGGATTTTTGCGTCAAGGGTTAAATATGTTTTTGACGTAGAATGTTCGAAACGGATATAATGCGTAGCTGACAATCTGCGACCTTATGACAATATTAGGACATTCCACGAATACGACAAGATTATTTTTTAACCTGACATTTTGCGCATCAGAAATTCTGAAAAACTTAAAAATGAAACATTTAGTTGAGAGAGAACATATTTATAAGTTTTTTTTTTTTTAACTTGCCTTGCTAGTTAGTATGTCATGTATTGGTAAAATCTTGCAACTGAATTTCAAACCAGTTTCCCCTAACCGATAGAGCTGAAATTTTGCACCCAGCTTTGGTTTTGGTGACAATAATTATATTTTCATGACAAACATGACTTGATCCTGCAACTAGGTTCGCCTCTCAAGAGTTCTCTCTCCTCAACGGTTAATAGCACGAAACTTTATATACGCGTTCAATGTTGCTGATAAACCTGATTTTCTTCATTTCATTTTAATTAAAAAAAATATTTAAGTAACTTATTTTTTGTATTCAATGAGCTTCTATCACTTAACCATTTTACCCACCTTTCAAAGGTTACAAATAAAAAACATGGATTCGCTTTTATTTTAAGTTACAGTAACAGAACATCGTATTGATAATGATATTATCTTCACAATATGACAGGATAACAATGATTGATGAGAAAACACAATGTTATGATATTGTTTATGAAATTTTACTTATTTTCCTTGTGTTTTTTAATAAAATCATTTATGCTTTTTATCAAAAAAGTAAATTTGGCAAGGAAGGAACTGAATACGGAAATGACGGCTGATGTAGACGCCTTCGGCATTTCACACAACAGCGGATGTTTGCAAACAGACGACGCTGTTTGTATAATGACGAATATACCATAAAAAAGACATGTCTATCTGGGTTATGCCTCGATTCCATTTGATTGGGATGAGCACGGGAGAATGATGACGATAAAATGATGAAATAGAATAGAAGAACTAAGAAGCAACATTTAAATAAAATCAGGCTTCATTACCTCCATTAATCCTGAAGATAAGCCGTGCTCTAAAATCTTGTAAGACGTTTTGATGTCCACCATTTTGCAGATCAGGAACTAAAAGTTACACTTGCTACTACTGCTTCAAAATTAGACCTAATCTTACATTATTATACGCTTTATGTTTGAGCTTACACTGTGCTAACTTACGTAAAATTTATTTTATTTACTTGACTTATTTGGTAAACAAATATGGCATACTGAGATCCACTTTGAGAAAACTTACAAAGTTTTGTTTAAATGTGAAAAATTTTAGTCATCAGTTTTGCAGTCAACAATTGTAACACACATAAGGTAGCTTATGTGTTTCCAACAAATATCGAGACATTCGAATACCTCAAGTCTGTGCTTAATACGTAACTCATGATTTTCCTTTTGTATACGAAATCAGACATTAGTACGTGAAGAAAAGACACTATATCTAAGTATGTACGTAGGTACTCATCTTGGTCCTCGATCGATGTTACTTGGTACTTACGTAGTCAGCATCTTACCTTCGGTGACATTTCCACTTAATGACGAGGATATTGGGACTCAAATGGAACTACAATGGTGCTGCTCCATTGTGTTCTGGGCAAAGACAATGAAATCTTTAATAACCTTTTTAGTTACGTTTCAACATCAGCGTTGAAATTCTTGACCTTTTTAAGCGGGTTTAGGAACGTAATTGCGAGTCTTTAAAATGAATAAGATCATTCGTTTAATTCATTTTCCAACTAGAATCTTTACCCTAGGTTACCCTAAATAAAAATTATATAGTTGGAAAAAGTCTGAGCATAATGACGATCTTAAATAAAAACCTTTCAAGTTATTTTGTTTTCTTTCTTTTTTGATGGAGGAAATCTGCGTATTAGAATATTCTGCGAAAAGAAAAGAAAATTGATCATTAAAAAGAGGAAATAACTTGAAAGGTTTTTCTTTACGAGAAAATAGTTTCCATCAACATTGCTAAGGAAAATGAACTAATGAACGTCTGATGGCGGTCCAGAGTAATTTGCTGACTGGCGCTTTCAAAGCTCGCCATCACTTTGACAATTTACATTGTATAACATTCCGGCGTGACGCATAACATAGAAAATTACTTTATTCGGCCGAAAGTGGCTGCTGAAATAATCAAAAATGAAGAAATAATTTCTTTTTACGGAAATGAGCCTGTTTTTACTCAAATTTAACAAATTTTTCTCGACCCTTCGTTAATAAATAAAATCAAAGGTGTTTCTTGGACAGTGCAGTACACTCAGTAGTTTTCTGCTAAAGTAAAGTTCATTGTGTATTTTAACCATAGATATAAGAAACAAGATTTTAACATAATATATGTACATGTATTTTTTTCATCAGTATTTTCACCACATTACTTTCACAAAACAAAGCTCCCAATTAACGTGATAATAGAAAACATTTTTGCAAAAAAAAAACTGTTTAAAAAAAAAACCACAAAAATAATGGAAAATAACTTTGCTTTCGGAAGTCGGTGACTATTGTTTGTTTCATTTACTTTTTTGCCTTTTTAGCTATCACAACACACACAAAGTCTTCTCAAGTATAAATTTCGCAATTTCTTTTACTTGGATAACGTATTTTTACCAGATATTTTGATTTCAAAACCAAACTACTGAACCGATTTTCATAAAATTTCAATGGGACCAATCGGAAAGTATATCCTTTCAGATAAAAGAAGATTTTTTCAAATCGGTTCATAAATGCCGAACATATGAGGTAACAAACACAAAGAAAAAAATACAACCGAATTGAGAACCTCCTCCTTTTTTGAAGTCGGTTAAAAATGGGTAGATGCTGAAATCTGAGCACTCTATAATATAATTCGTTTTGTTGATTTCTACGCCTTAGAATCTTAAAATGCCTGGGTTGCATAAACTTTCGGTCAATAAATAATTAAAAATAAATAACAAAATTTTCCATCTGTTATCTATAGGTTCCTGTTGTTATTTAAATTAAGTGCTAAATTGCATATAATAAACTCATTCATTTTCTCTGTGTGCAAATATAAATATTTATTTTATTTCTTTGATCTGTGTGTACTTAACCTTAGAAATATTATATTTCGTTAAAGTTGGTAAATGAGTTTTCTTTGCTCCCTTAAATAGGCTTACGCAAAACATTATTTTCAATTAAGTATATCGAAAATAATGTTTCGCATAAGCCTTACTTAGTTTAATAGAATGTCTACCAACGCTAAATTTTATTTTTTAAGAATTTTCTCAGTATGTCCGTGACTATGCTAAAGTGTATAAACACCAAAAAAATAAAAGAGCAATTTATACGAGGGTAACTTTCATTAAAGCCTAAAATGAGGGTAGACTCATGCATAAATATTTCGATATAAATCACGCTGGAAGCATTTTATGGTGAGAACAGCTATGAAAGTGTACATATATACTGATATACATACATATGTAGCTATAAAACATTCGAGCGATTCGCCATGAATCATCTACTATATCGATCAGTTGCTATTTGACATTTTACGTAATATGTCGTCGTTCAGTTCGTTTTTTTATTTGCTCAATTACTCGACAAATACATAAAAGATTTTGTACCTTGTAGAGTGTAGACAAAGAAAACCGCTGGAGCAAAATTACAACGTGCTTATTAGCAGAGTTTACAAGTGGTTTCGCCATGTTTCATATTGAAAACTTTCATGCGTGTATAGTATCTATCATTTGAGGTTGAGGTAAAATGGTTGAATAAAATAGTATTCATGCTACTGGCTTATTAGGATGAAAAAAACTAACAGCCATTTACTCGTTGACGATGACATCATGAAAACATGAAAAATATACATTCAAATTCTTGGTTTTCAAACAATTCACATATCATTGCACAAGTAATAAGGGTTAAACTTTAACCCCTAATACTTGTGTGTTAAACTTAAAGTATAAAATTGCCGATTTATACTGCAAAATTAAAATTAGTTTTTTCCAAGATGTATCATATTTATTTACTCAAAATATTTACCCTCATTATCTATACATTGCTGCCATCTAATCGAAAGTTCATTTATGCCTTTGCGACAGAATTCTGGGGATCTCGATTCGAGAAACTGTGTGAAAGTATTTTGTACTGCCTTCTGGGAAGGACCACACCATGAAGCGACCACCAAACAGTTACCATTATCTTATAATGAGACCTAAGCTTTGCTTTAGTTCACTGTTGTGGCGTTTGACCTGGGGTCAACCATTGCATTTTTCGCTTACGGGTATTTATTAATCCACTTTTCGTCATATGACACAATTCGATCCAATATTCCTTCATTTCTCTAAAGATTCAACAAGGCAGCGCAAGTTTCAACGCGCGTTTCTTTCTGCAGATCAGTCAAATCATGAGGCACCTATTTTTCATATTTTTTCATCTTATTGGTTTGATGCAAATGAGTAAGGTAACGTTAAACCATGCTGCTAATTCCTGGGTAGTTTGACTTGGATCGGCTTCCACCATCTCCTTCAATTCAGCGTTATGCAGCTGTGTGGGCGGTTTTCCAAGTGGTTCGTTCTTCAAGTCGATATTTCCATTACGAAAGCGTTTAAACCAAAAACGCACGGTGCGTTCATTAGTCTCCAAACGCAGCATTGATATTGCGAGCTGTTTCTGCCGCGTTAGCTCCGCGTCGGAACTCGTATTCAAAAATTACTCGGATCTTCGAAGTATCCATCTTGTCAGAAAAATCTCATAAGTTTCACTCGAATATCTCACACCATGAAGGTTTAATGTCAACTCAAAGTATCTACGAGGGGCGTTCACCGTATTCTCGATTTCGGCATGAAAAAAGAAGTTAATTCAATTAAAATTCTTTTTATTTTTCAATATATTCTGCCATTACCTCAATACATTTATTACATCTCGAAATTAATTTTTCAATACCATGCAAAAAATAACTTTCCTCATTCTCTGAAAAATGCGCTTTTATGGCCGCCTTAAGCTCTTCGTCGTTGAAAAATCGTTTTCCCCGAAGGTCTTTTTTCAAATTAGGGAACAAATAATAATCAGTTGGGGTTAGGTCCGGACTAGGGTGGTTTATTTCTTCGAAACCACAATCTCGACAACAGCCTTGGAAACACGCGCCGTGTGGAACGCAACACACCGGCGGTCAGTTTACCCCGTCTTTTTTCTTTATTTCCCCGTAAATTTCGTAAAGTGGATGAGTAGGAAGCTGCGTTTATGGTTTCACCTTTTTTGTGTACTCAATCAACAAAATTCCCTTTGAGTTCCAAAAGATTGTGGCCATGACTTTTCCGGAAGACGGAATGACTTTGAATTTCTTAGGGGGGCACTACCCTTATTGTGCCACTGCATGGACTCCTGCTTACTTTCAGGGTCATAATGGTGAACCCACGTTTCATCTCCAGTAACAATTCGATCGAAAATACTAGTTGGAACTTCACCACAGAGCTCTAAAAACTCTGTACAGCAATCGATTCGTACTTGTTTATGAGGCGCCGCCGCCGTGAGCATTCGCGGCACCCATCTTGCACTGACTTTTGAAAGGTTAAGGAGGTCATGAAGAATAGTGTGTACGGTACCAACGGAGAGGTGAGTCATCTCTGCCATTATTTTCGTCTTCATTCGGGCATCCTCCAGTATAAGCTTCTCAACTTTTTTCACGTTTTCTTCCGTAGAGGCGGTAACCGCGCCGCCCGAGCGAGTGTAGTCTTCAATACTCTCTCTGCCCCTTTTAAATTCACTAAATCACCACCACCACTTTTGAACCGTAGATAACGAAGGTGCAATCTTGGTAAACAGCCACCATCTCTTCGTGAATAGTTTTTTGACTTTTTCCTTGTTTGGTAAGGAATTTAATGACAGCGCGGTGCTCGATTTTCTTCAGTATTGTCACGTTAGCCATTCCAGTTGTCGTGGACTAAGGGTAACTAGCAAACTAATGATCACAAATATATGACATTTTATATGTATACCCTTAGATAATGTCATTAATGAATTAATTTGTCAAATTACCCACATCATTAATAAATCACCCCCATACCGAGAATATATTGAACGCCCCTCGTATTACTTACTATAAAACGGAAATTTCATACTTTAACCCTCATTATTTACCATCCGGGCTTTCCCGACAACTTGTCATATGTGACAAACTGAATTATTTAAAGTTAAGTTTTACAGTGCTTCAAGGATCTTTCATAAAAGTCGTGAAGATTAACTGAAATTTATAAATTAGCATACATGTACGGTGCAGCTTCAATATAATTTAATTCTTCATCATGAAGTTTTGCATAGCTTACGTTTGCAGTCTCGGTGCCTCTCTAACGTAACAAGGCACACTGTCGGTGATTTTCGCGATATCAGTCTTTTAGAGGTTTTGTCTATTCGTTATGATCTTACCACTTTTGCGGGATGACAGGAACCGGGTTCAGGCAAAAACTACGAAAATATTTCGTATTAAAAGTGTAAGGAACTCCAGAACTCAGTTGTTTGTGATCTGCCATGTTTACCCACATCAGTTTTACAGGCTTTCAAAGTTACGAATAAAAATAAACTTAAAAAAAACCCAAGCTTTTATTAAAATGAAAATAAGAAAATTAGGTTTTGCTAGCAAAATTGTACGCATACGCGTTCAATTTAAATTCATCACAGTTATCGTGCTATTAACCGTTTAGGAGTACCCCCGTGAGGAGACAAACCTGGCTGCAGAATCAATTCATGTCTGTCTTATTATATCTTTATGACGAACATGAATTGATTATTTCTAATTTTGCACGAAGGTGTGTGCAAAATCAGAAATAATAACAAACTTACAGCTCAATGGGTTGGAGAGAACTGGTTTGAAATTCAGTTGCAAGATTTGACCAATACATACTAACTAACAGGGCAAGTTAAATAAAAGCTTATAATAAAAATGGTCACCATCACCAATGCTCCATCTGACAGCTGCGGGCGCAGCTTTGCTTCGCAGATCGTGTGGCTGCCACAACGAATCCCAGATCCAAAGTTGTGTTTCCGCATATATAAATAATGTATTCCTTTTTAACTCGTTAGAGCGGCGCCGCAGTTATTTTTGTTTAATGTCTACACATTAGAGATAAAAGTTCAGAAGGAAATAATGTTTCATAGACCATTTAAACGGGTGTATGGCTTGAGAACCGACGTAAACAACTTTCAGACGCCACGGAACTTATCGAAGATCTATTACCGTCTTTATTGGCAACACCTAGAATAACTTAACTGTTGTTTGTGGTTATAAATAATTGCGCTAAATTAACATTATGTCCTTTATGCAAAAACTATCTAGACATGCCCAAAATCTGACGACAACCCGAGTAAGGCTTTATGATCATTTAAGTCCTAAATGGTCTTACCCTTGGTTTTACCAAAATGGTTTATAATTGAATATTTATTTGACATTTTAGTAACACTGACAACAAGAAGTGTTTTATTAAACGGTGGTTGTATTCAACCATGGTTCATTCAAGGTTCATTCAATGAGGAAAGCCTGACAAAGCTCATTGTAGATGACATAACCATAGCTACCCAATCTTACGAATGTGGTTTGAAGTTATTTTGAAATATAAAATGTCATCAACAAAATTTTAATCAATGGCATTGCTTCATGCTAGCTGTCCTGGCGCCATTAGTTTCACATTTGTCATCCCTATTTTTACGTCACCTTTTTCTATTCTCAGTTGCTAAATGCCCACAACATGTTTTGGATAAAAGCTATTAATAAATAACCATTCCGTTACATATATACGTCTGTAGTGATGTGACACACTCGATCCAATCAGTGCCACTAGGATCCTTTCATTCTCTACGGCGTGGGATTGAATCGCTTGAATCGAATTTAGGCTAAGCCTGGGCGAACGCCGTGTACTATATTTTGGAATTGTTTAGGTTAAAAAAAGATCTTTATCTCTGTTTTATTGGGGAAAAGGCTTCTTCGCGTAGGTAACGTTATTGAGGCCAAATTAAATGTGGGTACAAAAAGGCCGAGAGTGGCTATGAAGAAAACAAAAATACACGTACTTCACTTCAGTCACAAAAATCATGATTTACAGAACGCCAAAAGGTTTATTGAAGTACTGTTCTTCTGGATGACTTGCCTACAATGAGTAGATAGAGCAGTAACGCATTTGTTTTAGCAGTTCTTATAGATTATTCCGTCTATATTCACACCAAATCGACTAAACCTGACTACAGATTTATAGCCGCATAGTCGGATATTCCGAGCAGTTACACTCATACTACAGTAAATTTTCTTCCAAAGATAAACCGCATTCACACATGTTCTACGTAAATATATCTTATTATACACCGCCTAACGATTATTTAACTTTGGCATCGCTATCTTCAATAGCTCTAGGTATCCTTGGGACTTGGCAACTCGATAAACCTACATAATTATAGTGTTGTGTGACAGTTACGGATGGCGACGATACGACTAACTGCACAACTATTAATTGGATTGTGTTTTATCGTTAAAACTTCACGGACAATGTTTAATGGGAATAGGTTGAACTTGAAGACGGATTTATGTTACGACACTTTGTAGAGAACGGTATTAAGACGAAGTGTTACCTACCCACATCTTTTAAACAATATTTGCATAGTTTAGAAACTGAATTATTCAAAATCTTAGAACTTAACAATGAAGAGATGGTACAGAGTATTGCCTCTAACTTTGTTACAAACAAATTCTAACGGAGATACCAACTTGGCCTTTGGTTGCACGGGAACAGTATTATGCAGCTAAAGTGTTTCCGAGAGTCGTAGTGGTTCGCAATCCGGCTTATAGTTAGACCTCAAACGCTTCGAATACGTAGTTGCGGACAAGAGTTTCATCCTGCAGTTTTTAGGTATTCCGCTGTGAAAACATCGGAGAGGAAAAGTTTTGGAAATACTTTAGTGCAGAGGGCGGCGGGAAATATTACGCCTCATTCCATTCCATCTTCAAGCGTCCTTTCTGAAGCCTTATTAGCTCCGTTGTTTTTAAATTATGTTTTCTCATTGAATTAGCTCGGTTTTGATAGAGTGAAAATCAGTTCATAATAAGTGTAACGGTGATGTAACCTACAATATTTGAATCGAGAGGTACATAATGTTAATCTTTGTCAGTTGATTTCATCATGATGCATCAATTTCCTAAAATCCCAGCTTCTGTATTGAGGTTAAGGCAATTGCTACGTTATACGTTACTCTCCTACGAGTTATGGCCTCGTAACTTAAGCATAGTGGCTGGATGCATTGCAAAATTGGTTCGCTTAAAAATTAAACGAGAAAATGTACAAATTTTATGGTTAGCTTGTCATAGCTTTATGAAAGCGGATCAGAGTTTGAATATAAATGTCTACGTATTATGAATGTATTGCCGTATTTCATCACGGGCTTCAATGTTGTGTATTATTGGGAGCCATAACTCCTATAAATCAATGATCGTATAAACGTCACTTGTCCGTATTTACGTAATCAATCTGTTTCTATATTTTACAGCGTGACCTAAAACGAATGTTGCGATTCCCAATATATCTCCGAAATTAACAACATAGTAAGCTTGATATCTGATTATCTTTATGATTATAGTAGATTGGCCAATTTGTGATTTGTCGTTGTTACGCAGTCAAGCCGAAATGACCGGACCCACAATCTACATAGAGACGAGGGCTTTCCATCTTGTTAATGTTTAATTTACTCGGTAAATAAAGGCCCCGAACTAACACAAATGTTTCAGTGTTACGCTACAACGTTTTTGTTTTCAATCTCTGCACCCTTTAGGTGTTCAATTTTTCTCTTTGCCTATAAATTGGATATCGTCAATCCACTTTTTTTCGCCCCTGACAATGGAAGCAATTTGTAACATCAATCACTCTTTTTCACCGTCACGTAGCGATCCCCGTATTTAATTACAGCCCAAGCTTACCGTTTGTCTGATGAAAATGAATTTTTCGCAAATTCTTTAATAGGATTTCTGTTTTTGAAAAGATTTACCGCCATTGCTTGACGATTCATCCCGAATTGGATTTGTGATTGGCTTGATTGTTTCAAAGTAATAGCGAACCAAAATTGGTTTTCGTTTATCTTATTGGGATGGCGTAGGCGTCCATGCTTACACCAATTTATTTTCCTACCTACGAAAATAGAACTATTGAATATACAGAATTCCTGAATGACAGTGTTCACGGTCCTATAAATGATCTGAGAATAGTACCTACTTAATAATATAAATATATTATCATTATATAGGTATTCTAATACCTGGTCGGGTTCTCAATATGTATGCTTGATTCAATTTGTAAATGTTGAATGCTGCTAAATTATTTAAGTTGCTAATCAAATAATAATACCCTTCGTTGTACCGAGTTGTATTATAAACTAAATAATTCATTGGCGATGCGGTGTACCTACTAGTTTTTCTATTTTCTTGATACAAATTCAAAGGTGAATAGCTGAACAATTAAAGCGAACGAGGAATTATTAATATGGTTGTGCACGACTATTATTATACATGTATATTTGGTACAGAAACAGGAAATAGGCCGCCTCCATAACGAATGCTGGTCTAACTTCACTCTAGCGTAATCCGGATATGGATAATCCGCAAATGTAACAAACGAACATCAAAAATAAAATGAATAACACGGTTCAAATACGAGCACTCGAGATAATGTCGAATCATTCTCGTATGAGCTCTCCGCACGAGATAATGCAAGAGCTTTGGACCATTTGAAAGGTTGTAGCGATGAAAAAGAACATGCTCCGTTGACTCGAACACTCAAGACTAAAGGCGAAAGAAGGAATGACGCCAAATTACGTCCGTCTAGTCTCTAAGATGGATCTTTAAGAACAATGAAAAAAAGGAAACAAAAAAGCTTTAGGGATTGTCACTACGCCTGTCAGCCTTGCTAACTTCCTGACGAAGGATAAGTCGGAGTTAAACGTGAACGTATTCTTCTATTAAAGCCTCTTTTGAGATTATTTTCTTGTCCATGTAAGGGTAGCGTAGATGTATATGTATGTCTTTTTGTAACGAGCTCTAGCTTGGCAACTTTGGCCTAGGACAAACAAGTTTGGCCTGAAATCGGGTTTGTCCGGTAAACATAGGTATACAACGCGATAGTTCACGTTGTACACATATGCTACCTTCACATATATACGTTGTTGTGAAGCGCAGTGCATTTCATGTTTCCACTTCGCTGGTCTCAGCATGTTTCAATAAAATCTGTAGATGTTACTTCGAAGGAACTTTGCTAACGCTTTATGTGCTTCAGTCATGAGCAACTGCTATATTGTATTGTGTTGCACTATTAAGAAATTGTATATTAAGTTTCAGTATAATAGAAAACAGAACAATTGTGTTGGAACGAAACTGGTTGAAATTCAAAAGGATTTCGAAGTCTAGTTCATTATACACGCCGGATGCTCGATGTATAAATTGTTAATTCACTTCCCGGCGCTCTCATAATCTTAATCCGTTTTATCTTAATTGCATTGTTCTCGTTAACCGTGAAGTGGCCAGCATCCTTCTCCTAATTTAATAGGAAGATCGGAGCTGTTCAATTTCGGAGATAGACGCTCGACCGACGCGATTGACGACGGTGCGCCCATGCGTTGGTTGCCAACCTTTACTGCCTTCACGGGTGAGCTGGTGATTCTAACAACTCACCTATAAAATTTCTAGGAAGCCATCAACAATCATCACTTAATAAAAGCAAAGTAAAATAAAAAGTATTATCTTCAACTCTATGGAAATATTCCAACATAAGTTAAAGGACTTTTTGAGATTAAACTAATAATCCTCGAGTACAATACGGCTGCTTCCTGCTATGTATTCAGAAGAATAAAGGGAAAAGTAAATCCTTGTGCCTGGAGAATGTTCTTTTGCGTAGATACCTATATATATTAGCGATGAAGCTTAGTGCAATAGTGCACTGATCTTCATCGCTTTCTATTATACGGGCGTAAATACTTTCTAAGAACTGGTTACAATGTCCCTTGGGACTCAGTTGTGAGTTTTCTTTAAGAAAAAATAGCGTGAGAGTGTACACAAAGAAGTGAAACGGATTTGGATCCGATCCAAACAAGATTTACAACTATGTCTCAGGAGTCCGATATTCCGTAAAGTCGGAGATAAGCAACAAGTACCTACTTCTTTTTAGAACCTTTCTTTTGGTCGAGATAAGCCACTTATGTTATTTTTTCTCTTTTTTAACCGCAAAAGGGTTGAATGGTTTATTTTTAGTTTGGAGGACATACAGACAGTATGTCAAAGACCTTATACCTTTTAGAGATCGTTGCAGAAAGCTATCCAACATGTCATGAGCGGATTTAGACATAAAATATGTACGCCGTACGCGACTCAACCCTTATTACAAAAGTTATTTTTAGGTTTATATAAAGCTGTGTATTTCCATAAATATATTGGATTCTAAACTTTTTATTAGTTTAAAAGTCAATAAGTTTCTAGGTACGTATTACTGTGTAATCGTTGAGTAGACAAACAAACTTTCTCGTCTCGCGGTCCTGACTTATGTTAATGTACAATCTGATACCTTTTATATGTACATATATTCATAATGTTCATTTCTACATTAACTTATACTTAACTTATAATAAAAGGTCCCGTTTTCTTTTATGTTTTTTCGAAGAAAAAAATAAGTTGTTATTTTAACATAAAACATCAAATGTTGGAAGGTGACTCGTCTCGGAAAAGAAAAATGTTTCCTCGTCAGCGCCCTCGTTTATTTGTGCGCCGCGCCGGGAAGTATTATCATTTGTGATATTTGGAAGATGAGTGGTATTAAGACCCCCTGAGTGTAATTTCATGTGTATATTTCATGTGTTCCTTTATTAACAAAGAGTTCTGAATGTAACGGAACTAAGCACATAAAATATCCACGGCTGTTCTTTGGAAACATATACTACTTTCTACATTGAACACCTTAAGTGGTCCTATCCAGTGTTCCCACCCACCTACATTTTTTACTCAAGACACTATTAATGTACGCTACATAAACGCTACACATAAACATAAAAACAACATCGTTCTTTGTCTATTCCCGAGTGATCAGTTACCAACACAAAACGGGGATGTCCTCACTAATAGAATTAAGAGCTTTCCAAGTGGATTGAACAGCGTCGTTATGTACAAAGTACTGTTTTATTTATAGAATAAAAGCGTTGACACAATCAATATAAAATAATAAAGTGTAGGGAAAATCATTGACAAAACAGGATCGCTCTGTCTAGAACTTGTTCTATTAAATTTACTACAACCGCCCACATAGTGTCTGCGTGTGTTTGCTGTCGATATTTTTTCACAAACACGTAAAATTCAATCACTGACATAGTTCGGCATACTCGTATGCTTTGAAAATGAACACTTGGATTTTTATAGCAAATTCTGTCACTGAAAGTATTGAACATCACTTTTTACTATGTGTTGACTTGACTTTTTCAGTCCCAACTAACTAAAATCCCCTTGCGATATTTTCATTCACCATAGAACCATGTCTCTTAGTTTAGCTAGGAAAGAAGGTCTATCTAATGAAACTATTTTTGTAAACATCAGGGACCACTTTCTTTTGTTTTAATTTGCTCAAGCTTAATTGGATCATTAGAATATAAAGTTTTCTGACTGACGCGAACGGGCCATAAAAGATAGATTGACCTCTTACGTAAAGTTGTCAAAAGCTGCGAACTCGCAGACTCCAGATGGCGACAGTTGACGAGTCAAAGTAGATAAGAAACTTCTCACTCAAGATGAGGTGGACGATGTGTCTCCGAATTAAACTTTTAGTTTAAACTTAACTGAAACACCTTTTGCTGACCATGGCTGCCGTATTTGGTCGTGATCATAGCAATTATGCCAATATCATAATATATGTATGTTCTTCTTAATCATGTATACCACTACAAAATCAGCACAATTGCGAGATTTGACGCAATACACAGTACATCATTCTGAACCCCCAACATAGAAATTTTTCATCAGTAATTTAAATAGAAAATCTGCTGTTCTATACATTTTGACCGTGTACATCGCACACAGTTACAGATACAGGTGTTTTTTTTTAAATAAACGACGAATAATTTCTATGTGGATATAATCATAATGATGTACTGCAATGGGTACGTGGTAACTCCTTTCATTTAAAGTTCGCACGCTTTGCACATGGCTTTATGCAATGGGTGCAAGCGAATTTCGTTACGTGTCGGGCCGAAACGCTGCGATGCACAGATACCGCCCCGCCAAGGGAGGTGATGCCCACCACTATTCCTCCCACCTCTAATCGTTCACTGTAGCGCACTATAACACGGTCCATTTCAATTTATTAGTGGACAGCCGCTATCGGCCAACCACAACCTGGTTGGACCGATCGTAGACCACAGATAATCCAATGATGATAGAAAATGAAAGATAAAAGCACTCTATGTAGCGCTTTCGATTATTTCGTAACACCTTTATGAGTGGGAAGAAGATTGGAACAGCGCGGGTAGTTCCACATTTGCAAGCTCATCTTTTATTCACTGGCAGAGGGGTCGATCGGTCTGAGAGACTAAAAATAGTATAATTTATTAGTCGCGGGTCCGGCACATTGATTTGTTTCTCAACCCTAGCTCGCCTAGCAATATAAACGGAAAGAACTTGATTGTATGATTGAAAAGTTTGCTTTTACTTTTTCTGAATTCATAATTTTAAAATTGATTTGAATAGCGATCAAAGTTTTTTCTTTTTCAATCACGGCAAAAGTTCACAATTCAATCATTCAGAAAATACAATCTTTTCAAGTTATTGAAATCGTTTTTTTTTTTTAAGTGAGCTAACGGTGATGTTAACGGTAGCTTTGTTTCTGTAGGTACGATTTGGAAGACCCAGGGTATTTTTTTTTAATAAAATAAAAAAATCGGACCTGCTGAGGAAAATCCTACTCGGTCCACCGCATAATACCCCGAAGAACCTTTTGTGTCAAACGTAACTTAATTAATCCAATCATTATTTCAATATTTCGACGAGTTATTTTGCTCGTTTCTTCCTTCAGCGGATTCTCACAAATAAAACGGTGTTATAAGCACTTCTTTCGGGCTGTCGGTCGCGATATCCTCATTAGGGGCCGCCCGACGCTCCAAAGGGTACTACTCCAATAAAGCGCTGATGGTTTTTGCTTGGCCACACAAAGCTGCGACGGCAAAAACTACCTTGGCATGATGAGGATAACTAGATCCGCTCTGAAACACGGTTATCTACGCTTTTTGCACCTTGTTCGCAATTACCACTCAACATAATAGGTTTATTGTAGTTTGAAAGTTCTTGAACAAATAATAGAGCTTTCTGCTTACATTTATCATTTGTGATCTTGTTAGAAATGTATATTTACGTCGATGTAAATGTTGAAGTCAAACGAACGGATATAAATCGCTCCTTTAAGTTATATTTCATTTGAAGTCGCAGAAGTTGATCGAGATCGTTAGCTTAGTTTCCAACTTGTAATGAAGATTACGAACGTCGAACGGAATATATCGCAAAATAAACGAGCCTTTACTGGGTTTATTTTTATATATTTCTTCCCTCGTGCTTCTTTTCGTCGCCCGAGGGAAATCCCGCCTAAAAACGTACACAAATCTGTCTCCGGTAAAAGCTTGATGGTTTTTTTATCGTTCCTTAATTGCATTCGACAATCGATTAATTTAGCGCTCCACTCCGCATTGCCACAAAATTGAATCACAACGATAGCGATACAAAAATACAGTGCACAGTGGTAGGACTGAATTTTATAAAACTGTTACTAACTTAACAGTGCAGTTTTATATAGAGTACAGTTTATAAGTTTAAACCAAATTTAAAATTTAAATGATATTAAGAATTAACAAAATAATAATTATAAATATCTAATATTATTATAATTGCATGAAAAAAAATGTACATTTATATATAATTGTAAAACTGCATGAAAATGAGATAGAATAAAAGGCTTATTTATTTAGTTACAGTTTATAAGTAGTAATGTTATAGATTGCCTGGTTAACCACCACCACCTGGTAAGCGCTGAACATGAGGTCTTGGGTTCAATTAGCGGGTCGGGCAAAGTGTTAATTGGGTTTTTCATTATTAAGTAGCAGCCACGGCAATAGGCTCGCCCCTTATTATATGGGACTTAAACATAACTGGCGAAATGTGGGTGTACTTGTAAGGTATGCCACTGCCTTACCCTTCTGGGATTACAAGGCGTGATGTTATGTTATAGTATTATAATTATAGACTTACTAATATAGGCCCGTAATAGTTCCACTCCTGCCCTTTTTTAACACAGAATATTTCCTCTATAAAAACTGGTGCTTAGGTGAGGGCTTTACCTAGCAATAGAACAGTACAGACTATTAAAAAAAAGTCCCGCTTCACGATGTTTTCCTTCACAGTTAGTGAGTAAAGCCCAAGATTTATAGTTTGGTGTTCAGTACTTCAGTCATAAAAACAGCATTTCACGGTGCCTGTTACCTGGAAACTCGACCGATGTCTTTGCCTTTTATTCGGTCCGCGGTTTTCTTTTCACGATAAAAGCTTTTCGTTATATTAGTTGGGCAAAGCGTGCACATTAGCCGTGTAAACAGGCGTGTTTGGCGCTTTTCTGCGAATTTAACGTTCTTTTATTGACTTCTTCTATTCATGCTTAATTGTTTTAAGGACTGAAACGGAAATATAATTACCGCGTCTGGTAAACAACAGAGATTTTGCTGTCTTAATAGTATTTTAACTTGATTTCCGAAGTGTAATTTATATTCAAAAGAAAACTCGCTTTTAAAGTTTTCAATGACAACAATGACCAGAGAGTTTGTCTTTAGATAAAAGTTAGACACTTTCACAAAATATCTTGAAGGACTTTCAGATGAACAAACTAGTGTACTTTGATATGATGACAGCGATATCGATTACCTAAATAAATATGCCGATAATTTAAAACGATTACAATAGTAAGGGAATATTTACTTGTAAAAAAGGCCTCTGATTACCTATGTATGGACTGATAATATATTTTTTAGATTCACTTAATAACGCTCGTAATTTAAAAGTTAAGCTTTTAAATTACCAGCGGGTACCTAGTGATGTATTGTTCAGGTTTTAAACCATCATTAGACCACCGCATTACTCGTACTTACCTCGATTTACGCTGTTATTTATTTACTAGCTGACCCGCGCAACTTCGTCTGCGTTACATTTTTGATGAATGCTCCGCTTCTGTTGGTCGCAGCATGATGTTATATAGCCTATAGCCTTCCACGATAAATGGGCTATCCAACACTAAAATAGTGTTTCAATTCGAACCAGTAGTTCCTGAGATTAGCGCGTTCAATCAAACGAACTCTTCAGCTTTATAATATTAGTATAGATTTAAACTTCATGTATCAAGAGTGGTACATAGGCGAACTTAATGCTACAAGGCATATACTCTATCAGTCAACCTGTAGGCCAAATAGGACAATATTGTGAGCATTTTGTTACAAGGCTTTACGCGCACATTGTGTGAATGACGTCATTATACAATTTGTACTTTGTTAGTATAATCTGTGGTACAATGATTTTACCACTTCACTTCAACCTTCACCCATTTTCAGCTACAAACAATATTCGGTCATAATTTCCCAGTTGCGATTTTTCCATTAAATAGAACGTCTGCACGGGATGATTTTCCATTTTCGTTTTTCTAAACAAAAAGTAAATAAAAAATCGACGTCCGATACCTACGACCGAGAGGTAAAAGTCGAGAGAGCATTTTGTGCTGTACGATATTTACCCCCGTTAAAAATCCGCCCTCAGCGTTTTATTCAGAAACTTTACAGTGCAACGCATTTCAGTGTAACTTTATAGTCTATTGCGCTGTTTCTTCAACACCGTTGCTCTCAAGCTTTCTTTCAAATTGCAATGGAACGCGATCTTTAAAAAAATACCTCGTTATTTTGCCGTAGGTGGAACGCCAAGCTCTTAAAAGATCTTAAGAAATAGGTTAGTAAATAGGGGAGTGGCAACGGATACTCCACTAGCTTTGTAGTTACTTGTGGACCGATTAAGGCCTGTTTCTGTATAAGAGTAGAGGAAGACCAAAGAAACGATGGATGGACTGTGTGAAAGATGATATGGCAAGAAAGGGGGTGTCTGATGAGATGACCAGGTAAGTAAAAGCCAAGTATGGAAGAAGAAGACATGCTGGGCCGACCCCAAATGAATTGGGATAAGGACAAGAGAATGATGTACTAGAACTATTAAGAACTTACTGAACCATTAATAGCCCAATGTGGAAGCCACGTTCGGTAGTGTAATATAGTCTAAACACAATTTTACCGGCATAGACCCAGCGCATTTATTTTGAACCAGCTTCATGGAACCCATTTCAATAGATACCATACCTACCTACCTAGGTATACCTACTAGATTACTCTACTTTTTCTTCGGTTCCCTCGAGACAGCACAGGCTACAATAATTTCCAAGAATATTAGTTCATGTCGTGGAAAAAAGATTAGCTTGTCAGCAAGTTGTTGAGCTCCCAAGGGTGAAGAAACTTACCGACTGATTCACACTTTTACTGTACTACTGTAACAAAGACCTTAGAAATAACTTCTTACTTGAAATAGACACGAAATTCCTCCTTCACATACCTCCTTTTATCTTGCCTCAGCTCGTTGGTTTGAATTTACGAACATAGCCTTTAATTTTCTTACCACTTGACTTTGTTTTTGACGTTTAATTCTACCTAAGTATCTACATACGTATACCTAAGTAATTACATACGTGTGTTTTTTGCTACTTGTGTGTGTAATCCAGATGGAGAGTCGAAATAATAATAGATATCTCGAACAAACTATATCTTTTCTGGTAGACGAATTCACACAATAAACAATAACTAGTCAAAACTAATAGTAAGCAAAAAATCTAACCATGAAGCCAGGCTAATTACTCAACAAATTAAAAATCCCGAACAATATATTTTTTCCTGATTTAATGAAAAGCTCAAGAACATTTGAAGTGAAACTACGCTAGGGTTGCATACCAAACTTTGTGCTAATTAACTTTTTTTACATTTCCGCCCGCTTGGAGCTCCTCTCTGCTTATGAACACAGATGGTAGCTAACTTTAATATTCAATCTCTGTGTGAGATATATACTGATAAAACAAAACCGAAATTAAGTATCGCTGGGTAATTAGGTAGATTCCTGATAATCATATTTTGTTTAGTGAAGCGTACACATTTGTTTACCTATCATAGTAAAATTATATTACGCCTGTAAACCCGAAGGGTAAGGCAGAGATGTACCTGCTTACGTTTCGCCAATTATGTTAAGTGTCATGTAATTGGAGGCGAACATTTGGCCATCAACCGGGCACAAAATCCAGACTCCGTGGCTGCTACTGAGAAATTCCTGATGGAAAAACTCAATAACACTGACCGACCCAGACAAAGAACCCCAGACCTTATGCTTAGCAGTCGCAGTCAACAGTCATTAATTTCCAAAGTTTAGTCATTAAATTCTTTAGATCGTGTTTCTCCAGTTTCATATTCAAAGTGATTAAAGTATCTTAGTACTTTATATTAATGACAGCAGTTATTAAACGAGGGATCCAAGAAAATAAGTGGTGAGGTGGACGTAAATACCTAAGTAAATAATTTAAATGAAGTCTGTCGTCGGCTGGAAAATTAACATGGACGCCGCCTCAAGATTAAGTAATCAAAGGGAATCTTCCGTCGCCATAACCTCCAGGTTATAAAATAGCTTTTTTATTTATAGAAATATTTTATACACCGTTATCACAACACCCCGGCGTTACTCTTCAAGGATTTAATTTGCATAAATAAATAATAATCTCCATGAAAAATATATCGCATAAATATTCATTAAAAAATACAAAACAATATCACAGACGCCATTTGTAATGAAACGCTTTTCTTCCATTGCTTTTTGTGAAATGTTTATCTACAATTTGCCGAGTTTGTCGTTGCCTGAAATATTTACGCTTTAGTATCTATTCCCAAAGATACATAGGTAGGTAGTGTTGAGCTGAAACGCTTTTGTTACAGGATCCCCTTTGCACACACCTACATTTTATACATAGGTGACTTCGGGGCTATTTTGCATGTGAATTGATACCCGTATGTGTCGTAGTAGTCGTAATTGACGTCTGTCACCGACAGCCCGTGCCTCTGCCAGTGCCTCTCAAATTGCTTGCCCTGGCTGATCCGTTTAGGGAATTTCATTAGAGCACTCACCACTCCAATATTTTATTAGAATATTACAATGTGACTCACGCAACCACTAACTTTATCTGACAGCATCGGAGATTACTGCCCAAATATTTGATATTTCTATCCTACAGAGGACCCTTCAACTTTTTTATAATAAAAACCAATATTTCGTAGGTACACAGAAACAAACAAGATTTCCATTCTCAATAACTTCGGACCTCATAAATAAATTAGATAATAGGTAGAAAACCTTTTTGGAAAATATATTTTCTTGTGACGACGATTCCTCAGGAAGATCAGCGAGGCTGCCGGGGTCCCGAGCTCTACTTTGCGCCAGAAATAAGGAAAATTTTGGAAAGAAAGCACTTCTTTCTCTTCCCTTACATGTGAAAAATTAATTACTTCAAAATAAGCTCAGACAGGTGTAAATAGTAACGAGCTAACATCAAAGTCTGTTGACTTCGTAACAAACACAAGATTCCCTGAAACTTAACACGAATTTCGAACATTAATTAAACTTTACGCTGTGGGTCCATATGAAAATAATTTCTCTGATGACATATTTCATGAAATTGTCTGTTTTAGAATATTTAAAAACACAGTTTGTAGTGTGTGTATTGGATAAGTAATTAGTAAAGCGTGGTTCTCTATGCGTGAAACTGTGGTTTGAGTGGAAGGTTGTTGTGTAAACATGTACTAGCTCTGTGATGAATTAATTAAGTCAATATTGATTTAACAGAGGCGGTGGTACTGCCTGCTAAATAGGGCAGTCATGTACAGATGATTTCGACGTGTGTTCTGTTTACGAGTAGGTATATCGTACCCGTAACTCGACTGACGTGCTGGACGGAAAATTAATTAGCTGAGTAAGAATGGTAGCAATAAATATTTTTATATTGGACAACATTCTAAGTATAGATATAATATGATACCATTAGTTGTAAACCTAGGTCGTAAAATATTATTCTAAGACTGCCACGTCTCGGTTCTGTAAGTTTATGGGTGTTATTCTGCCACTATCTAGGTTTTACTGTCTATCTAATGATATTACTTGTAATAAAAATATGTACTTATGGACTAGCTAGAACAAAGATTTTTAAAGCTTTTTATCGATTTGTGTGACCTTAACATAATTTAACAAATCAGTCTAGTTCCGATAACGTTGTTAACAAAAGCAGAACGCAAAAGAAAACAAACCTAATTTGAGTAAAAGTTTTCAGTTCGAAATTCAAACTGCGATGGCTCAAACATTTCACCGGCCAACACTCGGTCCAATCAATCTCGATATTTAAAATTCATTTTCTTTTTATTTTTTATTCAGACGGCAATAGAACGAAATCTCTGAAGCCTCAATTGGCTCAACCTAAAGTCCCTGAGACTTTTATTTGTGGAATCTGTTCGATCCTTTTTTTCTGCTATGACAACACTGAGCCAATGTCGTCTTTTGTGCTAGAGTCATGTTGAGTAGTACATTTCATCTGAAATAAAATGGAAGTAGATTAGATTACTTTACCTAGAAAATTATGGATCGGACAGGTTTCGGAAGTAAAAGTTTCTCCTGGGCTTACACAGTAACTTTAGTTTTCAACTGGATTTCCCAGCGCTAATGGACCGCGGCGCGGTCACAATATTGGCACGTCAACTACAAACTAATAAGCTTTTCTCGCCACAAACTATAATAGTGAGTTATAGTCAGGTTATTTAAAACATTGTTATTTTAGCGTTAATGAGTGTGGTTGTCGACGTCACTTGGTACTGACTTAATGGGTACCAGAATATTATAAAATTTTACTTCTTGAATGTAGGTACCTACCTAACATCAAATTTATGGGTCAACTAGCTTATGCCCGCGACTTCGCCTGCGTGGAGTTCAGTTATTGTCCCACGGGATCGTACTACCGGAATAAAATGTAGTCTATGTGTTAATCCAGATTATGAACTATCTGTATGCCAAGTTTTATCCTAATCCGTGCAGTAGTTTTTGCGTGAAAGAGTAACAAACATCCATACTTCGACACATACAAACTTTCGCGTTTATAATATTAGTAAGGATATACATAGATACCAGAAATACATACATAGGTAGGTTACTATTCAATCCCTCTCATCGGCATCTGTTATTAGGCATCTTTTATTAGGATAATAACAGTAATTACAGAATCCACCAACGCATGTTTGTTCGCAATTATAATAACAAATAGAAGTTCGAAACTCTAAATTATAAAATTTAACAAATAATTCCTTTGTTCCGGCATTGATTTAAACCAAACTCGAGCCACAAAATGTAAAATAATCCGAGTCGTGTAATTTGCTCGTCTTGGCAGACACGTATAAGAGAGAAACCCTTACAACGAAATTACGGATGATAATTGTTATCTTAAACTTAATTTTGGTCGTAACAGTTGGTGGAAATACGAACTACCGAACAGACCTACTTAGTGTAGGTACTTTAGGCATAAGAGCTAGACAGAGGAAATTAAGTCGTAATTCTGACTTGAACAAGAATGTGGAACAACAAATTTAATCTATTTCTTTAATTGTTCTTATCTGTTACGAGATTCTTCACTAAACTTGCGCTTTTCATGTTAAGCTCTATGTAAATTTTAAGGAAATTAATTACGGAATACCTAGGTACGTCGCAATAACCAGTCATTACCGTAATATCGGAACGAAATGACCAGTGTATCCATTGCCCACAGCTGAAAATGGGTTTTCGATATTATTGATCGTTTATATCAACCATCACGGGAGAAATTGATTAAACTAGGCTTGACAGATGTATTGATAATGGCATTATATGGTTAGCTACTGTCCATCTCTTTTAGCCGCGTAGACACGTTTTACGATATTCCTAAGCCGTACTAAGGTGAACGCAATCTATACACACATATGTATGTATAATGAAATCGTAGACGTGCCGTGTCATTACATTACAGATTTTTGCAAAACAAAGTACTGGAAGGTACGGGAAATAAATAATAGAACAGTTTTTAGAATTTTTGTCTGTTTGTCGATTTGTTTGTTCGTTTGGGCACGCATCACGTAAAAACCACTCATTGTATTCAAAATTGAAATATTGAAAAATAAGAAGCAATATTGTGAGTTGCATTTAGCGTTTATTTCATCAAAATCGACCTACAGACGCAAAAGATATTGATTTTTAAAAGTCAGTAACCACTTACACGATTTCTGTGATAGGTTTTAGTCGTAGTGTAGTCGGAATAGCTGAAAACTAATTTTGCCCGATGTAATACATTAGTATGAAACTTGCCGATGTTGATGGATAAGGTGATGCCCATATCCCCCAAGGTTTGTCCACAGATGGGTTACCTTACCGATCCAGGTTAAGCAACTCTTGCCAAGGTTTGGAAACGGATGGGTTACCTTAACGGTCTAGGTTAAGGCACTCTTGCCAAGGTTTGGACACAGATGGGTTCCGTTACCGGTCCAGGTTAGGCAACTCTTGCCAAGGTTTGGAAATCGATGGGTTAAATTACCGTTTCAGGTTAAGCAAATCTTGCCAAGGTTTGGACAAAGATGGGTCCAGGTTAAGCAACTCTTGCCAAGGTTTGGACAAAGATGGGTCCAGGTTAAGCAACTCATGCCAAGGTTTGGACACAGATGGGTTATCTTACCGATCCAGGTTAAGCAACTCTTGCCAAGGTTTGGACACAGATGGGTTACCTTACCGATCCAGGTTTTGATTTGATATGATTTGTTTTAGTTTAAATTAACAGAAAGCTAATTTATTAGTATATTTTTTGTAGAGAATGTTAGGAATATACTACAACTTCACGTTCCCCTGTAATGTTTCCTGACAATGCCAAAAGAACACGCGTCCACTTGTGCGAAGCCGCGGGCACAGCTAGTTAATAATATAATTGAAATATTGATTAGTAGGTAAACGACGTGTTTGGCACCCGCTGCCAACATAATTTGGAACACGCAGCATTGTTTAACTTAACTTAACTATGCGAACACGTGTCGAATCCAAATTGCTTAGGTACTTAATATAATTTTCGTGCATAATTCGCCAAATTCCGGCACAATAAGCCAACTGCTTAAACATTAAATACAGTGTTCCCTAAAGTAACATCAGCTTCCATTATTACAAAACGAAAATTAGAAGCTTAAAGCGGAGTGAAGTTATTTGATTGGCATCGTGAAGAAAAAGGGAAAGCTCGCAGCTTCGAGGGTTCGTAACTTTAGCAAGCTTTGATTTATTGATCTGTCCCTCGGGGGAATTTGCGCTGTTTTCCTTTAAGCGCTAGTTGCCACTATCTGTTTGTGTTCGACGGATCAGCTTCAGAGCTATTGTCAACAAACTGTTTGTGGACGTCGGTGATAGGGTTACGTCACCGTGTCATCTACATAGGCAGCTACGGTCCCCTTCAATATTAAGTATGGGTGGGAAATGGCGCCATAATGAGAACTTCTTGGTTATATTGAATTACAAGATTAATGTCAAGGAAATTATTACTATCCCTTGGTAATTTTGATGAAACCCACGGAAATGGCGGAACGTGGCTCTTTTTCGAAAATCACACGGGTTTACAAACCCCACAATGTATCGAAAATGATTTCCCTTGATCCCAGAAGCCGCCTTTGAGATCAGAAACCGCATCGCATATAAAATTCGATAAGTAGCGTTTGGAGAATCTTGGTCACAAACAACGTTGGATGAAAATGTATTTCGTAATTTCGAGATCATGATTAGGTGGCCCAATTTTCGTGACAACCTAGTGCAAATGTGAGTACCTACATATATATGTACTACCTACCAACAAAGATGCACTGTGAACACTTGGCTACCTATCTGTACAATTTCAACACCCAAATTAAAACTCTGAAACTTTCAGTGAGATCCATGAATTATTTGTGTGACCACGAGTTACACGTAGAGTTACCATCGGTCTGGATTTGTGTCCGCCACGTCCGGCTTTTTGACCCACCCTCTTTTTAAACATATGAGTTCAATGAGTGAAAAAATTAAGATTATGATGTAAAATCTGGAATTTTATACAAAATGTCCGTTTGTTTTGTCCGGGGTTTACATATTTTGAAATGGTAACCCTAGTTTTACATACCTGTCTCATAAAAAAGTAGCGGTGGGCACTCACAGAACCTCTCCACCATAAATAAGTTATAAGCTTCGCTGTCAATAAAATAATGTGAATAAATTGTGGAGGGAATCCGTAGATTCCCTCCACAATTTATTCACCTGAAAAATGGGTTCATGTATTTTTTTCTAGATACATAACATTATCTGCTTACTCGGTACTCCATATATTGTGTTCTCTCTGCTGCCATGTCCCCACAATGGCTTATATTTTTCTGTGTAAGACACATAAGCCAATGTAAGTCCCTTGGAACGTATCGCAGTATTGCATGAATGGAATTTATGCGGTGCTACGAATGTGGCGGAAATGTGAAATGTTATCTGCGAATATATGGGGCCAGTGGAACTGTAGTTTTGTGTCATATTTTTGGAACCATTCTTTTTCATTTTTCTTCTTTGGAAAATTGGGCGTATACATACGGATTTTAGATTTGCGAACTAGTAGATTCTGGAGGTATCAGAAGGATTCATTTAGTAGGGCTACTATGACGTCTTAATGCAGGAATGTTTTAGTTCTAATTCGAGGGTAGGAAAAAGACTCGAAATAGATTTAAAACATTCCTGCATTAAGAGCTCAAAGTAGCCCTAGTGAACATCTTTAAATGGTGATAGTGTAAACATGGACATACTTTAAGGGAGCGCAGTACTCATTAATAGTTTTAGTAAAATGGTTCGTAATTATGTCTAATTTTACCGTTAATTGAGAACCGCTGCGTTTGTATTTTAAGTGTGTTCCGAAAACCGAGAGCACCCACTGAGCTTCAATGTTAGTATCATTAACATTTCGTAATGGTTTGTGATGTTTTAAACCTAAATAAACTAGTTAATGTGTGTTGAATTTAAAATTAATTTCTATCAGTAATATCAGAGGTAAGCTTCAAAATATCGTTGCTCTTATCGCGACCGCGATTTATTACTAACTGTGAAACTTGGCCCGAATTAATTTTAAGGCACTCCACTATAATCAATTATTCAATCTCCTTCTTAGTGAAGTAGGACATAGTTAAGTTCAAACAGATACCAAATATAAAATGTACTTTTCTGTGTACGAAATATTTGTTTTACGAACAAAACTTCTATTCTCATTGTATTTCATATTTTTCTGTAAATATTCATGGCAACTTCTTGCATTGATGCATGTAAGCTACACCACTTACATTTTTGGAAAAAGGTGATAACAAATTTTGTATTCACAGCCGTAATTTTATTGCAGGCAACCCTCGCAACAAATGCGCTCTGCAGCCGGGTCACAGTTTGATGGACTGGATCCGACTCGGCAACTCCGGGAAGGACCTCACCGGAGTCGGCGGGAGGATGCGACCAGTCTCTCCGGCTGAACTGTCTACACACAATACCCTTAGTTAGTTCACCCTTCATAAACATTCTGCCTCAACTAATGGGCTCTTTAAGCCAACGCACTTATAAAAACGCTCTTGAGAAATAAATAAACCACAACATACACTCACGCCTACACAAAACGAAAAGTTAATACGATAAAAGGTTGTATTATTTATTCACATTTAAGTATTCTCAAAGATTAGCATCTAAAAAGGATAAAGAGATCCCTAACTCCCAATAGAGCGCGCTGGGTTTTCATAACATTTTCAACAAAGATTACCCCTTAGAATACAATATACACAAATAAAAGTCAGAGCTTCAATAAAATATTTCATAACTTCAAAAGGCACTCTACTTGAACTGAATGTTTCAGACGACGCCTGGCTGGCGATACGCGGCCGCGTCTACAATATAACACATTATCTACCCTATCATCCCGGAGGTAAGGATATAACCCTTGTTATAATATACGACCTTAGGGTTAAATGGTTCGAAATGACTTACATAAGTTTTGCTCGCATCCCAGGACCCGAGGAGCTAATGCGAGGCGCCGGTATAGACGCAACACAACTCTTCGACAAAGTACATCCGTGGGTCAACTACGACTCTCTCCTAGCAAAGTGTCTCGTCGGACCACTCCGGTTCGACCTGCCCGATGCAGAGGAACTCTTCGACACTTCCAACTCATCCCCCAAATCCGACCGTCTCAGAGAACCGTCTAAAGCACAAGAATTAGTTAGAAAGTCAATGGAGAACTTAGCAAATTGTATCACACCAGTTAGAAAGAAAATGACCAAGGGTGATGATAAAGATAATGCAAAAGGAAGTCCACCTAGCAAGATTATGCAGAGTTTAGTGCATTCAGCTGATTTACCGATGTCAATAAGTCGAAGAGCAGCATCGAGTCCTGTAAAGAAAACAGATAAAAGCCCGGATTCACCATTACCTCTCCGGTACGACTGGATACAGACATCCACAAAGCTAACGATATCTGTGTACACGGGACACCTGGCCAACCCGGGAGGATGTGCGAGGGTTACCGAAGGATTTCTATTGATTGAAGTAGCGACCAACGGCTGGTTGAGGACGCTCAAAATAAAGCCCGAGGCTAAATTAAAAGAACCTTTACAGCTACGTGTGTTCGCTGAAAGTGGAAAAATAGAGGTGAGCTGAGAAATTGCAATGTTACTTTATTTTTCTTACTCGAAATAGTATTCTTAACTATTTCAAGAGGACGCCCACGCGATGTCGGAACTATTTTCATAAAAAGTCTGCAATCGTGTTGGCGTTCTCCTAAAAATAACATGGCGTGGGGTTTAATTGTCACGGTTAATTGTCTCTATTTTTGTAGATCACCGCACTCAAAGTGGATCCGAGTGTTTGGAAGGGTTGCGGGGACGTGAGTGTGGGGGCGGCGAGGCTCGTGTCCTCTTCGCGGAGCGTGGAGTGTCGTGTCATGGAGGTGGGCAGGGTCTCCCATGATACTTCCCTGCTGTCCGTGTGCCCCAGGGCTGGGCCAGTCGTCGTGCCGTTGGGACACCATGTACGAGTACACAGGAGAGTCGAAGGTGAGACCAACCACTCATTTATCATCGTCATTGATCTAGTTACTTAAATAAACAGCTTATTGAAAAGACCTTTTAAAAATAACTTTTTCTGTAATCTGTCCATCTTTTCCAGAACATCTTAGAACTTTTCCCCGTCCCAAGTAAAAATGTTTTTCCGATAATTTAAAAGGAAGTGCAAGAACTTTCCATTAACCCGGCGCGGCGGATGTCTTTGATAAAAACTCATCTATTTAAAAACAAACTGTGGGTTATTTACAAAATAAATATTTACTTAGTAACTCTCAAAGTAATAGATAAGCTTACTCGCTAACTAAGTTGTTATTAAATATTTACCCGTGACCCAAGTAACTGGTCTCTAGAGAAGAATTTATTAAGTTAAGCTCGATGGATGATTAACGAAATGAGTTTTCATGCTTATGCTTAATATCGTTGAGGGCTCATCCCTCAACTAGAGCGTATCACATCGCGACGACGCGAAATTACGAACGTGGCCAAACGAAATATTACAGAATTTGAAATTCCATCAGGTATGAATTTCCGTAATATGTTGATGACTTAATTTCGTGGAAAATGGGAAAAATTCTTGCAAATCCTTATTGAAATATGTCCCCTATTGTATCTGGTATGATAGGCAGACACCTGTCTCGCATGTCAAGCCAAGATCTTTTATGTTTTCATACTATTCATGCGATTCGAATAAGTTCCTTTCATCCTGCTCAGCTTGAGTGCATGTCGTCTTCATATTTTTAACGAGTGTAGTGAGTGGGTGGCTACTTAGATACTAAGTATCAAGTAACTTTGTGTTTCTGACATTACTTTGGTAAGGAAACAGTTATTTTCAGATGGTAGCGTGACCTTAAAATATTACATAAACAATTTCACATGTCCGCTTTATTTTCCTTATCTCGTTACTATCTCATTTTATCGATAAATTTTCATTGAATTAACTTCTCGTTATGCGAGACATATAAGAGACGTTATCCTTGTTCCGTACCTAGGTAATTGATTTACAAACACGAAAGTCCACGGACAAACATGATAAATAGAGATGGACCGAATGCGGATTCTGCCGAATGTCAAGTTCGGCCGAAAATTCGGTTGAAACATGCACCGAAGCCGAATCGGCCGAATTTCACGCGCCGTTAGACGGCGACAGGTTCAACCACGTTCTTTACATAATTATTAAGGAGTCTCTGGATAATTTGATGGATGGATGATGAAATTTTGTTTGAGTGGCAAAATTTCACCAAAATCGGTCCAGCGTTTAGGAGTTCAGTGACATACACATGTATGAAAAATGATAGATATTTTTTTATTTTCTTCTGATTTCTTTAACTAGCAGTGAGTTCAGTAAGCAAAATGCAGGAAATGACTACTAGTATGTCCTTCATATTAGCTAAGGTTTGTTCGACCGAATGTTCGGTCCATGAACCGAACTTCGGTATTACCGATTGTGAAACGAATTTCGGTCCATCCCTAATGATAAACTATTTAGATTCCTAATTAAGGTTTTATGCGGAACCTTAAAGAAATATCTAACTCTAGATTGAACTAAAAACGTAAGAGTAGGTATTTGTCTCCATTTAAAACCGTAATTAGTGAGGCGTAGTGGATGCTTATACCTTCATTAATGCGATCTTTGACGGAACCTTATTAGTGGACTACGGTGAGGTAAAGCCTCTTTCTTCCAAGTACTTTTACTTACAAATTATATTAGGGGTTAAATTATGAAATTGCCGATTTATACTGCAAAATTGAAGCTCGTTTTTTTTTCCAAGATGTAACATATTTATTTAATCAACATATTTTGAATTGCCTCCTGGAAACCGTGCAGTGTGAGGTCTTGCGTTATCATGGAACAATAATGGTAAAGATCGATTCACGAGTCGGGGCTGTTTCACTGCCAGTTTCAGATCAGTCAAATCATGAGGCACCTATTTTTCATATTTTTTTATCTAATTGATTTGATGCAAGTGAGTCAATATTGTAGGTAAGATAACGTTAAACCATGCTGCTAATTCCTGGGTAGTTTGACTCGGATTGGCCTTCCACCATCTCCTTCAATTCAGCGTTATGCACCTGTGTGGGTGGTTTTCTACGTAGTCCGTTCTTCAAGTCGATGTTTCCATTACGAAAGCGTTTAAACCAAAAACGCACGATGCGTTCATAAGCAGTCTCCTCCCCGAACGCAGCATTGATATTGCGAGCCGTTTCTGCCGCGATGGTTCCACGTCGGAACTCGTATTCAAAAATTACTCGGATTTTCGAAGTATCCATATTTTCCGTCTAAGCTGAATAAAAAAAAAACAATAGAAATTCGAAAATTTAATGTTGCACATTTTTATAAGAAAAATCTCAATAGGTATATTGTAAAAAGAAATTCACTCGAATATCTCACACCATGAAGGTTTAATGTCAATTCAAAGTATCTATTACTATAAAACGGCAATTTCATACTTTAATCCCCATTATTAAGACCTATTTTCTAACACAGTTACTGTAAATCTCACAAAATGGAGAAACATTACATCCGTCCGTTAATAGGTTATTATTTATTTTACCTTTTATGAAATCTGAGGTCAAATATCAACAAAAAAAAAACTAATATTTTGATGAAACAACAAAGAGGGAACATTTGATAGATTATATATATGTATGTATATATATACGTCTAAAAGCATTTGCTGTGAAATCTATATAAGTATTATAGATTTCACAGCAAATGCTTTTAGACGAGGAATTATTGTCAGTGGCTTGTCGTTGTCAGACAAAACGATAAGCTGGCACTCCCTGTTGCGGCTTTCTTGTTTGCTCCAACCTTCCTATGTGAAAATAATTATTAATGGGCGAGTCATGTTGTAGTTTTAGTTTTCAGGGCCGAGGTGTACCACTCTGTCAAGAAAGCACCGGGAAACGATCAATAATACACAAAATGTTGGTTATACATCCAAAGTTATTTTATTGCCTTCAAAGTATGCTCCTTCAGAAACGATTCACTTACGCCAACGAATAATCCAATCATCAAAACATTTTTTAAACGCTAGATATGGTCTAACTAAAAACAGCACTGTATTTAATTTAAATAACAGATGCAATTCAAACTCCGCGCTAAAATGGAAAACAGTTGTGCCAATCTAACAACAACAAAAAAACAATAAATTGATCTTGGAACCAAAAGCAATTCATCTATTCCCGATACTTTTTTGACTGAATGTATATCCTCCCCAGTTCCCCACGCACGGAAAATAACGAATTACGGATATAGGTAGAACCTCGTTCCCAATCAAAAACGTGTTACATCGTAATCCTGGATTTGATATGTAAAGGATGTTCCCGAAATTAAATCCTGGTTATTTTCTTTATTGGTGTCAACCAGTCCTTAATACGTACGGCTCTTCCTTTTGTGAAAGATATCGTCCGAGAAAGTATACCAGCGTATAACCCTGATTTATGCCTCCGGGTAGTGTTGCTTTGCTCTGATTGGTTCTTACAACCTAGGCAGTATAAGCTTCGTCTTTGGGGTGGCACTTGAAAGCACCTGCGTATTACAGAGAGAGCTCTCGGGCGATCGTGCTCTTGTATTGCAGTGTTGATGACCACTTGGAGGCCATCCATAAATTACGTCACACGTTCAGGGGAGAGGGTCAACGAAGTGATATTGTTTGGGACAAGGGGTGGGAGGGGTCCTAAATATCGCGACGTCACATTTCAAAATCTAATTTCAAGAATTATTAACGAAAAACTTAAAAATATTTCCAACTCCATCCGTATGAACATGTAAAATTGCGAAATATCGACTGGGAGAAGTTACTGAAGAAAAAAACGACACTGTGTTCTTCCACTTTGGAGAAACCCAAGGACTTCACGGTTTTGGAGTTTTGGTTGTTAAAAAGTGGAAGAAGAACATCATTGAGTTACGATGGTATTATGAACGAATAGCACGTCACACTAGGGAGGGGGGGATCAAAACACTTGAAATTCGTGTGAAGTAATTTATGGATGGCCCCTTGTCGCCAGATGGGCTGCTTAGTTATTTCCTTACTACCAATTTAATAAAGCATCCTTGTCTTCTTTAGGCACAGAGTGCATCCGTTCCTACACGCCCGTGGGTGAAGGCTGGGGCCCTGCAGATGGCACCGAAATCTTCTCGGCTCTCCGGTTGGCGGTGAAGCGCTACGACAGTGGCGCCCTCTCGCCGCACCTCACTGCGCTCAAAGTCGGAGACCTCGTCACTCTCTCCGGACCTTACGGCAACTTTCAACTGCAGAAGGTATAATTTTATTTTAATTATGTTTTAATCTACTCAACGTTTCTAACTTCAGAGCAGTTAGTTGTTTTCTTTTTAAAAGTTCTTGTTGCGACTTTTCAGTGCTTCATGAGATTTTTTTGTTTGTTATTAATAGAAGTTCTGGAAGTTTTGTTTACTTAGCTTTAATTGAAATGAAGTTTTAGAAGTGCTGTTCATGACTTGGACCATTACTTTTTCAGATTTTTCCAATTTGGCATTTTAGCTTTATTCGTTTATAAATCTTTTGTAAATCTAATGCTACCTACGGTTATAGATAAATAAGCTTGCTTAAGTATTCACTTCAGGCGGTGGATAACACAATAGTTCGAAAGGTTAAGTTAAGAGTCGACCTATTGACTTTTCGAACCAAACTTGTTATCATTGGTCTGCAAAGCCTGAATTCGTGGAACAAAGCACCCATAAATAAAATAAATGGCGGCCATAAGCCATAAAAATATAGGTACCTATTTCAGTTCTTCCTTGACCATCATTTCTTTGTTTGTCATCGTAAATCATATTTATAGAGATGGAAGGGCAGCATAGGAAAGACGTAGTCCATGATTTATTGTCTATTGACTGCCACGTTGCTCTAATGGTAGCAGACGCGAGATCTTGGGTTTGATTCCCAGGTCGGGCAGTGTTTTTGGGTTTTCTCTTCAGGAATTTCTCAGTAGCAGCCACGGAATCTGGATTTGTGGCCAGTTGATGGCAATGGGCTTGCGCCCTATTACATGGGATTTAAATATCAATGGCGATATGTGGGTATACTATTAGGGTACACCGTACAACTTTGCCTAACCTTCCTTCTTTCTTGAATAACCGGTGTGATGTTATATTATTGTCAACTGTATGTTTCAGTTGAAGACAGTGAAGACTTTGTACCTGATCGCTGCCGGTACTGGGGTCACGCCTATGCTCGGCCTGATCAAGTTTATGCTATCAAGATCTAATCCTAGGTGGTAAGTTTTCTTTCACCAAATTTTTTTTTTTTAAATTACTTGCTCAAAGAAAATCTTCAATTCATAGGTTACATCCCTCGAACTACTCGCAACACCGAGGCATTATTTAAAATTCTCCAATATTCTTCGTCAATATTAAAATAATAGGATTAGGTAACTAAGTTGCTTTCAGCTTTGTGGTCACCGGGAACTGATTCAAAAAAATATCCCGTGTGTTTTAATCTAGGAAATTTCACATACCTACAAATACTTTTCAACCGAATTAAAAAAAGAAAGAGGTTATGCGTTCGGCGCGTAACATTTTTTTAAGAACCTAACCGGTTAAATGCCTTTGAATAAAAAACATCAAATACCTACGCGTTTTAGTTATAAAATTTAACTAAGTCAACAATTTTATGTACGACCACCTCTGCAGCACGAAATATATCGGAAGTCGGCTGTCGGCTTTATGCAAGGTCACAACATCAATCATACTCGCTGCTCCGTCATCATTAATCGATATAAAAGCAGTCTCGGCATTCGACTGAGGAAACTACTCCAAGAGTCACATTATTCTATGGATTTTCTTAATCCCTTTGATCTATCGACTTAGATACTCGTCGCAATTCCAATATGAGGATATTGAAAGAGCGCCTTCGGGCTTATGAATAGTTCTCAATTTCATTTTATTATTGGTGATGTATTATTATTTACATAATTTAATTTGTGATCATTTATGTTTCAGTGAACGGACACACTTATTGTTCTTCAATAAAACCGAAAAAGACATTCTGTTTCGTGAGAACTTCGAAGAAATTATGAAAGAGGATGACAGGTAGTAAAGTATTTTTATTTTCTTTCTTTTTCAGATAGGTATACAAAGTAGAAGGCAATCCAGTTTTGTAGGAAACAGCTGTTTTTTTTTAATATCCAATGAAACATTTCTGTGGGGTTTCAGAGTAATGTACTGAACACGTGGTAACCATTTCAGCGTCGGTGTCCCTTTCACCCTGAATATTCTAGATTGGTTATCACTATTTTGTCGTACCAACTTTACCTATTTAAAATTAACAATGGTGATTGTCTTTCTGGCCATAAATAATAACAGAATTAAAGCATTTGTTAAAAACTTCCTACAAAATTTTTATTCATATTTTTTTTACATTTTACAGGTTAAAGATCACGCATGTTCTATCCGACGCCAGTTCATCCTGGTCGGGCCACAGAGGTCGCATCAGGGACGAACTCATTTCTCAAACAATGGGCAATGTAAAGTGTGACGCTGACGATAAATGTTCGCACTACGCCTGCCTCTGCGGACCGACGGAGTTCACATATGCTGCGCTCGATCTGCTGAAGAAACACGGCTTCAAAGACGATTGTATTCACGCCTTTATGGGTTAGGGATCGATGCAGACTGTGCGGAGCTCGAGTGGTGATGAATACCGAGTACAAAAAATTCCGTGCACACGGAGGATTCACAGAGGGCCCGACTATATAGGAAAAATGACTATATTGTTAACATGACGTTTCTCTTTGTGCGTACTCATTGTAGGCATTGGTCGCTACTGCGCAGTGCGCACGAGTACGTCCCATGCGCAACAAAGATGCCAGACAGATCGGCGCTATCATCTAAAATTAGTCCACGAACTAGCCACAATTACGAGTAGAAATTCCATCATTGGCATTTTATACAGCACGTAAAATAGTAGGTATATAGACAAAAGTACAATCGATGTCGACACGCTATAGATTTTGTAATAAAGAAATCAATATTTTATTCGTGACTTAAATAATATTACTGCCCAATTTACGAGCAATTGTAAAAAGTTTATGGACTGTATATTTTGTAGTATAAAGAAAAGCGTCTTAGATTTTTTTAATAAATTTTAGTCAAAGAGTGAGAAATCTAATATACGAGTATAATTGTAGCTGTAAAATCTAAATAAGAACTACTTTGTAGAAACTGTTAAACAAGTTTCGGCCAAATTCTCGCACTTACTATAACTTTCAGGAACAAATTATATATGTGTATTAGTTTTAAAACCAAAGTGTGATAAATTAGCTTTTTTAGGTACTTACGTCGAACATTGTTTTAGTAATTTGTGATTAGAATATTTGTGATTGAGTAGATTAGCTCAATGTACAGAAAGACAGAAATAATAGTCATAATTGTATGAAGTAAATCCTGGTGGTATTTATGTACCTATTCCATCCATTATTAAATATAAATTTATATTCATATTAAGTTTATACCTATTGTTATATTTTTTAACCCATCCTATGTTTTTTTTTTTATATTTGTTTAACTTTAGTGCGTATGGAAATATTTATTAACAACATAGCTACTTTAAAAATCGAGTACCTAATATTAAAATCAAAAAGGGTTGTGTTTGATAACCAAAATCTTGAAAAGATTTAAAAAAAAAAAACTACACAATAGAACTTTCACATGCATTGTAACAAAAATTTTGCGGTCAGCAGGCCCTTTTTATTTGAATATGTATTTCAATTCAAAGTTTCAAACCGTTTTCTTTGACCAGTAAGATTGCTTTTCAGTTACCAATGTTATTAGACTAAATAAACTGTTGATTGTGTTACCTAACATCAGTTCTAAGTATTTAAACATACAAACTATGCGTAGTTCTGCAGCCGTTTTTATTTTAAATAAATTTCATACTATTTTTCAAATATTGTACATAACAATATTTCGGATATCATGGTAATATTATAATTACAACATATCAAGTACTTACATTTTGTAAAGGATAAACCAAAATTATTCATTTGTAACAGAATAGTATTTTTTCATTAATAACTGCTAAACGGGTACTACCATTGAAGTTTGCATTGAAATAATAGTGTAAAATAAAACTAGTTATGTATAGTGCTAGTGTGTGTTAAATATTGGACAATTTTTACTAATTCTTATTATATAATTTGGTACACTACGGATTTTTTCTTTTATGCTTTTACTTAAAAGTGAAATTGGTGAATATTTAAAAAGTGCCTACATTCCATATGGTGTTTTGTTTTTTTTGTGTGTTGTTGACTTATGGGTTTCTATTAAATAATGTAAAGAACAAGAGAACTTTCATTTATAAACTTGTAGGTGTCTTTGAAAATAATAAGGAAGTCGTTAAACGTAGATATTTAAATAAAACATTTATTTAGGAAGAAACATGACTATAATACAACAAAACAATATAATACACATTTTTTAAATAAATGCATGTAAACCTTTGACCGAATGCGCTGCATCATAATAAAAAGTTCTATTCGTAAATTCCTTTTGGTACTAAATAGTTAACAAAAACCCTAATTAAGTTATAGTTATGGAACGTTTTCAAATAGGATAAATTTACTCTTTAAAACGCCTAAACAATAAAAACAAATTAGCAAGCGACATTTAACCAAAATTCCAAGAAAAAATAGTAACATTATGTACCTCGATCTATTTAACGCTATCTTATAAAATATCAATCATAACTTACTAATGATAACATTTACCTGAATAAAATTAGTTTTGTTCCATCTTTCGAATTTTATATGGTATTGGCAAAAGCTTGAGTCAAAAACTCAATCTGGACGTTAAGTTAAAAACGAACTGCAATGAGCAGGTTTTTCGATCGCTGCAAAAATACTGGATCCAGAATTGAATCAGTTTGAACAAAACTAATTTTAAATAGTTAGGTATACACGACAGAAAATTTGTTCAAATACCTGAGGACGGCCTCTTTGAGACTTGCCACAGAAGATTTAACAGTTTAGTACTGAAATTTTGTTGGGTCCTCCATTACCAGAGTGTAATCACAGGTATTTCAAAACCACGGTATGTGATGACAGGTAAAATCTATGTCGAAACATTAGTTGTTAAAATGGTCCCAGGGGTATAACAAATCAGTGACTCAAACAAATCTTCGCCGTGTCTCAGTAGGTAACATAGTGGACACAAAACCTTTGTCTTTACGAGCGCAAGAATAGTTCTTACTTACCTATAAAAAAATAAAAGCAATATTCCAGAGTATAACGTGTATAGGTAAACGAAATTCTGATATGCAATGAATTCACACATCTTCCAAATAATATTATGTCTTAATTCCAGTTTTGGTTTACGATACCTACACAATATTTTTAGCACATACATACAACACTTGGATATCACAATAGGAGGGATATTCATCCTTGTAAGTCCGAAAGTTTTAACGCAAGATTTAAGTCATGTTACATTGCCCAATATTGTACTCATACACATAATAACATTCTTTGAGCATCACAATATGAGAGATGTCAAAGTACGATTTTACTTTATACGATCAACTTATTCGACTCTTTAAGAATTATTGCACATAACTGGCTATTACAAATATTGTATCTAGAAACATCAATTGCTAATTTTGCAAGTAACATTAACTGGAGTGTAAAGAAGCGAGCCCAGGTAAGGTGGTCAATATAGCGAGGCTTCTCCTCAATAATGACCCTACTTGCCTGGGATGGATACAGAAGACATTCAATTGACATGCATTGGAATAATTTCAATTAAATATTGATACAGGTACAATATCCTGACCTTCTAAAATTATTATTATTATTTCGTTAAATCTACCAAAACTACAGATCATTATTATAGGTCTACATTGAGGGATACGAAAACAAAACAAATCTTGCAATCGTCCAGCGATCACAAACGGCAATATTGCAACATAAGTGAAAAGGGCCCTTATTGCACTATTGTTACATTTAAGTACAAAATTAGTTGTACCCATTTTACAGGTATACCAGCAATACCCCGGTCTCACATACTAACCCCAAATATTCGACCAAGCTTGGTGTCATTGAAAAAGTTCGAAGGAGAAATGTTTATGTGAATCTAGCCAACATTGGCTCATTTTGTGGGGGGCAGTGAGTGGTACCGGGTTATAATACCTTTTTGACAAAACCAGTACAAATAATTCTACACAATGGGTAGTCACTTTTACTGACGGACTTTTCGACATTTCAATAAATCGTAAACACAACATGATAAATAATAAATTAAAATGATGAGAAAATGTCAATTAGTACCGTAAGCCTAGAATATTTCGATTGCGATTGCCGACTGTGTAGAATTAAAATGAGTTTTAGAAAGATGCTAATTCTTTAAATGCCAATTCAGATATTACTATATTCTGGTGTATCTATTTTTGAAATTAAGTGTAAGTGCTCAAACTGCCCCAACGCGTGGCGATTCGTAATAAATATACGCCTATTCGTACGAGCAGTTTTGTGGTTGATCTGAATAAGATACAAACATTGGTCATGAAGTTGGATGAATGACACAACTTTAAAAGTTGCCTGCTTGTATGTGTATCTTGTTCAGTGTATTATGTACATGTTCCACTACTGACCGCCCGATATTCGACGCGGTAGTTACAAATTTAACGTTGAAACGCTAATGTCCACGGAATAGTGAATAAATAAAGTGTTCACACGCACACCAATAAGCATCCCAATTTTTCTATCTCCTAAATGTCGATATTTAAAACCCATCGCATAATAAGCCAGTAGCCAACGCGAACCATTAGTGATCGTCACTGCAGACGCGGCGGTTCGAGCCCAGCGCATGAGTGCAGTGCATACAGTCTTTAGAAAAATGATTTCGGCTACAACTAGTGCCTTAGTCGGTGGCATTAAATTGGCGACAGCTACAAACACACTTCATTCAGATAACGACCGAGCAAGTTCCGTTCCTTCCATTTGCGCACCACTCCGTGGCACCCCCAACAAGATGTTAGAACTTCATATAAGAGAGACTTGTAACACATTTTATGCGTTAACGTCATTCACGAACAGCACGTCGCGGTCCTTGAGGCCGACGTCGATCAAGCTGCTGGTCCCGCGCGCGAGCACTCGCTTGGGAAAGTTGGTCGTTATCTCGAACTCTTCGGGAGACTGCGGGTGACTGAACACGAAGTCGTATAGATCCTGGGGAAAACAGTAAAAATCATTGAAGACAGGTTTGATTATGTATTGAGAGAGAGAGAAAGGTCATCAGTGAGTATATGCCTGTCTCAAAATTTTGTGGTTAATATACAGATTGGTGAAAACTTGAAAACAAATATTAACTAAACCACTATTTAGATATTATTATAATTATATATTTGATCCACGAGCTCGATAAAGCATCGCGGATTTTATGAAAAACCTGCTTCGGAAATTTGGCTTTTTATAAATAGATAAGAAAAAAATTGGAAAAGGGAGACCGCTAAACTTATACTAATAACTATTCTCCACCATTTAATTAGTAAAAGTTGTCGAAGTCTTTCAGTTCCTCAGAATAAGAACGCCAAAGTTGGCCATATACCTATTAATTTTTCTCTTAAATTGTTTATGTTTTTTTTTTTCAACTAAAGCTACTCCACTTTTTCATAGAGACTCAAGCTAGGTTAAGTATTTTCGCAGGTTAGCTGCATGTCAGTAGCCGAGGATCGAGTTGGATGGTCAGAATGGCGTTTTTTTTTTAGTCGAGGCTTATGACCAGCAGTGGACTGCAGTATAATGGACTAACCTGGGTGGTATGCGTGAGCGTGAACCGGCGCGTGAGTCGCTCGCCGCCCGGGAGCCGGATGAGCAGCACCACGGTACCGGAGCCAGCCGCGGGCTCGGGCGGCAGACGCGCCGCCATCGCCGCGCGGGCCTCCACGAGCTGACGTATATACTTTAGTACAATAGGCGAGCTGAACTTGCAGCTATTATGTAGGCATTTAAAAGTTCGTGTTTGGGTAATGTTGTTCCGTGTTGTTGTTGAAAAGTAGGGAAATAGAAAATTTTGATTCAAGTGGGGAAACTTCGTGATTGCAGCCGAGGCAGAATTCACGGTGTTATGGCGCCGAGAACTGCAGTGACAAAGGCCCACGTGTATCAAACGACGTTTTTCAATACACTTACGAAGAAATAAAGGAACAGAACGAAAAGTAGTTTTGTCTTAATAATTATGAAACCATGATTTATTTTGTATTTTTTCCCCGCGTTTTGCCTTCGCAGTTTTTTTTATATTTGATGGGCTTACTCTTGACCTAACTTGTCCTGACAACAGAGATGAACTCGACGATGGAACGAGCTAACCCAAAATAAGCCTGTTAACTCGCGACTTATATAGATTGGGATCATAATATGAACTTGGGTACTACGACGCAGGCAGGAGATTCCACTCCTTGGCAGTGCGCACAATAAACGACGTAGCAGAGCGCTTCGTGCGAATGTTTAGAGCATCGACGAGGTATCGATGATAACCTGAAGTACGTCTGGACTCCCGATGGAATAAGGGAGATGGTGAAATGAGCCCGTGGAGCTCTTGGGCACACTCAGCGAAGTACAGTCTATAAAAGACCGACAAGTATGCGACTTTGCGGCGGTGAGCCGGGCTATCAAGCTTGGTACCCACCAGCTTGTCGTCAACAATGAGCCACTTGGCTCTGCGCTCAACAGAGTCGAGGGTGGCTAATTGGTATCCGGCTGAGCCATCCTAAAGTTGACACCAATACTCCATGCCGGACCGGACTTGAGCTTTATATAAGACTAAAAGCCGTCCAGGCTTGAAGTAATAACGCTTAACCTTATTTATAATACCCAGCTTTTTTGCCGCAGTTTGTTCTTTCGACTCAATTTAGGCACCGAAATTCAGATTCGCACTTAACTTCGCGCCTGGAAGCTCGAGGCTGTCGTAGGTACCTCGGAAAGTAGGAGCCAGATAGAATGGGCTTCTTTTAGCGGTGAACAGACACACTTGTTAGGCACAGTTCCTCAAGACTCTTGCTGGAATGCCGTCAGGACCGCTAGCCTTGTTCACGTATATACTGCGCCGACCCCAAAATAATTGGGATAAGGGCACGAGAATGATGGTTCATTTTGTGTTTAGACGTCTCACTTGGAGTGAAAGATGTCGAATGAAAGGCAAAAATAAGTGGAAAGTAAAGCGTCTTATATCGGTTTTTGTGCTTAATTACGCTATGCAACTTTTCACTGTTTTACAAAATTTCATGCTTTAAGACCGGACAGTTTAGGCTGTGCGTTATGTCATTGAATAGTGGAATGAAGTGTAGGTGTCTTGTGTGTGATCCTTACATCCATCTTATGCTTCTCCTCCTGCTGGCGCCGCTGCAGGTCCTCGTGGTCGCGCAGGTCGCGCGCGGCGCGCTCGGCGGCGCGGCGCCGCTCCTTCTCCTGGTCGGCCGCCAGGCTCTCCGCGTACGCCTCGTCCTGCGCCGCGCGCAGTCGCGCGTTCACCTCGCGCTCCACTCTAACAAAATAATTTCATATGAAAATTGTGTATTTCATATGAAACATGAGACACACATACATACATGAGAGTTACTTTACGATAAGCCTATAAACTTTTTTTTTATTAAAAAAAAGTTTTTTTTTGCGTTTGGCCGCAACTCGCCTGATGTGAAGTGATGATGCGGCCTAGGGTGGAGCACGCTTGCCTATAAACATGTTGAGAAAGAACTTTTATGCAACGAATTGCTTGATGCAAGAGAAACCGCAGCTTCCATGTGGCATAGTCCAAAGATAAACAATTGGTGTAAACAAAAACAATTCAATATTACTGCTTGAATGGCTAACACAAGCGAATGCTACATTTTCGATATCTTATACATCGGCCTATCTCAGTGAGGGAAGGAAGAGAGTGCACCTGTCTGCTCTATTATGAGATGGCTAGTCTCTGCTGAGATGGGCAGTTATGACTGACCAATGAGACTATCCCTCACTTTTATAAACATACTTACTTTATTTGCTTGTATGTGTGGTATAAACTGTGTGTGATGTACAAGAGTACGACTCGTAGGCGGACTTAGCATTCCCTATCAGTCAACTTTTGAGTCAAATAGGAAAAAAAAATATTGTGAAAGAGCACCAACAACCAAATGTTTTCATAAATTGATATATTATACATATTATAATAAATACATGAGATACCTTGTAATGATTACAATCGATAATACTCTCTAAAACCTGGACTTTTGGTGGATATATTTAATCTGATTCATGTTCAAAGTTGAGCTTAGAGTTCTTAGAAGATTCTTATAAGAAACTTAGCAATACACACACCTTGTAAAAATTTATCTAAAGCAAAACACAAGACATCAGAAGAATAAGTTCGGGTGTTTATACTCTCTGTATTTGTACACACTCTCTGTATTGGTACATCCAACCTTATGCTTCTGATATCGACAACATAATACCTGTCAGCCCTAGCCGCAGCCAGATGCGCCTCGTTGTCGGAGACGACGCGGCGCAGGCGCGTGAGCAGCTGGTGCGGCGAGCACGAGCCCTCGGAGCGCGCCACCACGGTCATGCGGTGCTCGCGCACGCACACCACGCACAGCAGCGGGTAGCGCCGCCCCCCCACCGACTGCGCCACCCGCCACCCCTCCGCCGTGTCCACCGCGCAGCCCCAGAACAGTGCGTGCGTGTTTATGAACTCAATCACTTCTGGATCTGTTAGCGTTTGTCTGTAAACATTCATTTGTGAATCAAATGTGTCATTCTGACCAATGTCAGGTTTAGCTGAATGATTGCATTCATTCCTTGGTGAAAACCCTTTCTTAGAATTTGATCTGATTCAGAGACAAGACAAGAGTAACATTTCAGATTTTTAAATTATCAAGGATCACAATATCTTCCATAATTAATATTCTATTTTAAAATTCAATACGCAAAGAACTGACATTTGATAACATTTCATGTTTATTTAGTGTCACAAAAACTCAAGAACTTATTTATAAAAATAATTTTCAACTTTAATCATAAATTCGCTATAAGCAATATAAAAACTTAAACTTGACCTAAACACAAAATATTTTGATGCTAACATTCACAGTAAAAATAATGACAAGTAGGTTCACTGTAAGGATCTTGTTTACCTGCAGAAGTTTTGTGTCTCTGTGGCTGATTCAGAGTGTAGATACACAACGAGGAAGCGAAGCTCGTTCTTAGCATCATTGAGGGCCTGTGCATAAGTGCCCTGGTAGAACACCGGGTGGGGGTTGAACCGGGATGTGTAACTAGTGATGAAACCCATCACATCCCCCAGTGGGTCAGTCACCACTAGAAACAAAAACATTATCAAACAATTAAAGGTGTATAAAGTTAAAAGGTCATTGGAACAAGAAAACAATCAATGAGATATATTATATGCATTGCTAATCTTTGTTTCTGTATAGTGTGGTTAGTGCCTAACCTGGTGTCAGAGTTTTTGTGCCGCCCATGGTCCTCTTACTTTACTGAAATATGCTAATAAAATCAAAGTTACACTGGTGGTGCCTCAGAAACATGACTCTTTAGAAGATTGTGTCTCATACAATACTTGTTTGTATTGATGCTAGCTATTGTTTAATACAGATTTAATGTGTGGCTGCTATTTTGCTATTTTGAAAATAAAATAAAATGGCAGAAGTTAGGCAGGTCAAATAAATCAAAGCCCTTTATGACCAAATGGACTGACAAAAACCTTTACTTGGTAAATAATATATTAACTAGATGAGGTCAAATACTTTCACTTTCAGAAATCTGTTCTATTTTGTCAAACATTGATATAGTTTCCAAAGAAATGTGTCAAATTTTTATTTATAGCTATTTAGAACTGATAATAATGAAAAAAACTGAAATACTTACATCTTCTGTCATCATTGCGTACAAAACTGAGTAGCAAGTTTAGCACAGATGTTATGGTGCTATAGCACATAGATACTACGAGGTTGACGACATAGCGGAAAAGGCCCCGCACTCCACCTGGTCCTTCAGGGGTCTCATCTGTGAACACTTGCTGTGCTATGTGGTCATGCACTACGGGTGGCGCGCGGGCTTCTGTCGCGAATACCGATGGTCGGCCCTCTCTTATGTTCAACTGTTCCTGAATCGCCACCTATTAAATGTTAAAATAAATGTGAACCCAAACTATTATTTTCATCTTATAAAACAGCACAGTTTGTTATCATTATTTTCTACTTTTATGTGTTGCTTATCTTCAGTCTGACATACGGGAACATCGTTCAGAATATCGATATTTTGAGATAATATTACCTCCAAATCCCATTGATGCCTTTGTAGGACGTCTCTACATATTGACATATCTTCAATTCCGGTTAGATCTTGAAATTGAAGTATTTTATCCGTCTGTTCGTGGGTTAGACCCATAGCATTGTCCTCAAGATCCATTGCCCTAGTTTTGATACCTAATTATTTATATATTAGAAAATCAGTCACGCCAGCTAATACGTGTATAAGCTCATACAATCTTATTAATACATATTAACACGAACTCGAACGAAAAAATGTTAAAATCAAAATGTTTTGCATCAAATTGCTACTCATTGCCTACAAGAACGACATTTCTGGTGTCATGTCATCCATGAACCGCAGACAAAGTAGGATACAGATAAAAAAAACGACATAGATTTGTTTCAGGAATTATAAGAAAAAATTGAGAATGAATTCGAAAACATTACTAATGATAAATGATGTTTATTTTACGAATTGGTTTTTACAAAATTTACTTTTACGAGTCGTTTTTTTTTTAAACCAGATGAGGCCGGTGTTTCGTACCTGACTACTCCGAGAAGAAACAACCTAAACAAACTCAGAGGTCACAGTCTCTTCAGACATAATCTTAGTCAACTCACATGAGGACTATGGAGATGAGTATCTGAGACGGTCTTTTGGAGAAAGAACCACACATATTTATGCAGCCAGTGCAAGCATTTGTCAGTTTTCGTGTAGCTCGACTGCTCGACTTATAACTCAAGGAGCTCAATGACACGACGAACAATACCAAAGAAGGAACATTTGCGTAAGTCGCTTAGTACTCATATAAAAATCCGAATAAAATATATTTTATGTAGTTTTTAATTCGGGTTCTTATACCGTGACAAAACAAGTATTTAGTCAGGATGTAGAAATACGGAAAGCCGCGATGCGTGAACAGTGACGTGAATTATCCGTGTGTTGTAGTACCCTTGGAATAATAAAAAACCGGATAAGTGCGAATCAATGGTAGGTACACTTTTTGGGAAATCTACTTTTCTCTAGCAGTAGAGACAGTACCTACTACAACCTTAGACTACAACACACCATACATTTATGGTAGCTAAACCGAAACGGTTAAGATGTTCTGGTTGTGAATTTTCAGCTCATTCAATTGCTCAATTCTATAATATATTTGTGTCAGCCCTATAAGTTCTTATCTGGCTGGGTACTCTGGTACTACTCGGCTGTCAGTGGCTATGCTTGGGCTGATCTCTACGCTCCTGTGCCAGCCGCTGCATTCAGGTTCTATCCGCAATGTCTTTAGTACAGTCGACTACACATAAATGGTAACAGTGTGTCCCTTAGAGCTGTTTCAGATTAGTGTATTTAAGTATTTTACACCATAAGCTTGTACCGACTTAGGCGCGTACACGCGCACCACATAACGCGCTTCAAATAATCGAACGCGCGTACACGCACTTATATTTTCATGTTCGCTTGGGGTAAGAGGGTGCGTGCGGAGGCGTCTCATGTGCCTCGCGCTTATACGAGCTTATAAGCGCGTCTACGCTCGTACGAGTGCTTCCAAAACGAGCTTATACGCGTCGAAAATACGCCATAAGTAGGTAATAAGTTCGGTTTCTTCTCTATTTTTAGCTTACTCATTGGCCTGATTGATGCATGTATCTCATGAAGAGTTATTTCTCATACGAAGAATTAAAACACAATTAATGACAGTAATTTAGATGTAATACTGCAAAATATTGAAAAAAAAACAAATAACTGCTGGTTAAGGGGAAAGCACTAGGGTAGCCCGCGATATTTAAAATAATTAAAGTCATCAATACAACCCTCGAAGTTTGTTTAATTCCAATCAATGATTATAACATGGAAAAATCATTAAATGGGACTAAATGAACTTGGATAGTTTTATTGATGATTTTAATTATTACAACTCTGTAAAGCCATATTTTTTTCGATCGCGAATTATATTTTAATCAATATACAACCTGATACTGACCTATAAATTGCAAGAAACGTAAAAATATTTTAATTTCGCGGGCTACCCTGGCGCTTTCATCTTATTTCTTTTTTTTACCACCTTTTTCTTTTTTTGCAGGCGGTGGCGGTGGTGGCAGTGGTGGTGGTGGTGGTGTTGGAGGTGGTGCTTCTTCTTCGATGACGGGTAATGGGGGCACCGATGGATCTTCGTCGGGATTTTCATAAAGAAAGTCTGCCTGGCAAAAATAATGCAATATCATGTTACCTATAATCCCGAATACTGTCCCACTGCAAGGCCTTGAAAAATAACAGACCTTAATCTTATATAATTCAGGGGCAAGGCTAAATAAACTTTCGACGAAATCCGCATAAACTACTTGTCCATCACCACGAGCGTTGGCATCCCGCATAAATTCGAGCGCTTCAGCTTCATTGAAGGGATCATCACCATACGACATCAGTATTTCTTTGATTTCTTCGACTGGCATGAAATGTCTTTCTTCAGTATCGAAAACCTGTTCGGAAAAGCTTAGAGGTTAAGCGAGATAGTAGACAATCATTAGAATTTCAGAAATTAGAGCAAAATATTTTGAGATTTTCATATCGGCCACTGCAGTTCGAGACCAGTGGGTAGTTTTTCTACTGGTGTGATAACTGACACTCAATAAGCGCTTAGGCCATAGCATAGACTGTGCTAGGAAAATGTGCTAGGGCCATATATCATGGTGTCAGTGTAAACCTCCGACTACCAATTAAGACAGGCAGATATCGGCCGGGTAGTATAGATTCACTGGTTCACATGGCCCTATCACCGATAGAGTACGTAATTATTTAGATAAGTATGTAAATCATAAATACATACTCCAAATGCAAGTTCTAATTCATGTTTTAGTTCTGCTTCCACTACCCAAAGATTTAACATATAAATAAATTGATCCTTTGTTAACATTCTAGTGACTCCTGCATGCAATATTTCCGCTTGAGTCATAATTTCTAAATAAGTAGGGTAATTGAAATGCCTCCTATGGAATCTGTAAGGGTAAATACTTAGTTAAATAATAACATTTATGCTACCCACACTGTATTATAAGTATGAACGTGGATATGGCTTTATGAGTAGAGAATGACCGAAGACATTATGGATGGATTCAGTAGAAGTTGATATGATTATGAGGCTGACTGCGCTACGAAAAAGACGATCGAAAAAAGAAGTACGGATAAAGAAGGTATGCTACGCTGACCGCAAATAGGTAAGGACAGCATAAATGCTCTAAGAAGGGCAAGTGCATAGATTTTAGAATATCCTATTACTAAAATTATTTTCTTTATAATCATGGTAGCTTATAGCCAAATTTATAGTGATATTTTGGTACTGTACTTCTTTAACTCCAAAAATGTTATTAATTGTTCGATAGTTACTACATTTGTAGGTTCAGGAGCATCATTTATTGTCAACAAAGGCTTTGCGTGATTATCAAACCATTGAATTATTTCCTGTAACTGTTCTTCTGTAAACTTTGGTGTTAGGTTGGCAAGAGGGTTTAAAAAATCGAATACAGACATTTTATAAAAAATACGTAAAATTATTTCTAAAATATATCCAAAAAAATTACGATACAATAATTGACATTGATAGCTAGTTGTCAACAAACTTTTTATGATTTCGATCATTTCTCCCAGAAATAAAGTATGCCAGTATCTAATTTTATTATTTTTATACTGTGCGCCCATTCAGTAGAAAAAAAAGGAATAAAAAAGTTTGTATTCGCCGTTTAATTGTTTGCAATATAGTATTCTTGCTTGTGTAGGTCTAAAATCTAAAATATCATGTAGGTACAAAAAGTGGAGTCGGGATGACTCCACTAGGGCCATGAACGCTTATGATTATGTGTATGTTTCGGCAGTGCGAAAAACAGATCCATGCCAGCCACGATGTTGTCGATATTAAGCCGTTGAGTGTTCGATGATGGGCCATAGTCATTATGCACCAACATAATTAAGATTTTGCCCCGCCTACAATTTTCGCTGGGGCCGTCTCCGGATGCTGGGCAATGGCGAGCGGGAGAGCTATATTATATTTTTAGCTGTACTTAGGCTATTTACTACTATTTACTTTAGACTTACTTACTCTAGGAGCGAAGCGATGCTAATGTCAAGCGGCATCCATAAAATAAAGGCTAATTATTTTCTAGGCGACTAACAGCTTAAAAGGCGACTATTAGCAACTAAAATAATATCTTGGCAGCGGTTAAATATTACTGTGACGTGAATTGGTGTTGCGTTTTGGCTAGCTAAGTAGCAAAACATAGAGCACCCCGACACGGTTTGGTTCCTTTAATTAAAACCTGCAGATAGAAATAGGAGCCTCGACGCAGCGGGGCTCCGTCGTCGAGCCAATAAATTCAGTAATTACTAAAACAAAATATCGATGCCAGTTTAAATTAAAACAAAACTAACTACTGATTATTATGGTGAAAGCGCCAGGGTAGCCGCGAAATTCGAATCATATTTTGTTAAATTTACAGGCTGACACTGACCGGCAAATTGCAAAAAACATAAGAAAATTTGAATTTTGCGGGCTACCCTGACACTTCCACCTTAAGCTGCTACTTTCTACTTAAAATTATTCTTCGGTGTAGCTGCCAACCTACTATTTTTGCTACCAGCTTTGATTATTATTTAATTCCAAATTCAGATTAATTAGTCGCCGCGTTAAATACATGGGTGCCTAAAATTAATACATACATCCATAAGCCGTCGCCAATATTCAAAAAAAAAAGTCTCAATTTTCTGGAGTTCTTGACCTATCAGTTAAAATTTCCATGTGGTAACATTATTAACCCTAAAAAGTCCCAAAGTTCTAGAACTGACAAGAATTCTTTAAAGTTCTAGAACGAATCATAGACTGAATCATTCATTCAACCGAAAGATATTCAGTCTATCATTCATTGTCAATTTGTCATTCCAAAAAACATTTTTCATGATTACATTGTTCTCTTCAGCGGTGAAATAAGTTTAAAATTGAATTTTAAATTCAAAGTTATTGTACGGTGATTGAAGGAAGTTTTGCATAACCATAAAAATGTCTGAAGCTAAAATGAAGGAGGTTTGTACATAAGTTTTAGGCTGGTGACCTCAAGAAAACGGATTTTCGTATAACCTGCATCACGACTATTTATTTATTTGTAGCTACGCAGCGATATCGACGAGCTCAATGAGTTATTGAAACAGGCAAAAAGAAAGAGGGCACAAGATTTACTGTCACTAGAAGTCAGGAAGTTGGAAACGGAATGGATAAACTTGCGCGACGCTGCACAAGCCGCTCAGGCGGGGTCGTCGCCGGCACCGTCCACTGCGTCCGCTGCGCAAAACAAGAGATACCAAATAAAACTCAATGGATATGGTTAGTAGGTTTCTAGTCCTGTCAAGGGTAATTAGCAAGTCGTACGTTAACATTCACTAAAGTCGCAATATCAGATTTATAGTCGTCATCATCATCCTACTGCCCTTACCCAATTTATTTGAGTTGACACAGCTTAATGTCTACTTCTTTCATACATACATCTCTATCAGTCATTCTCAACTATGGTGAATTGAAGAACATCCATGAAGATATCCATTTGTTCTTTTTAACCGTGGTTGTGCCAATCGCTAAAAACAAAACTGGTGACCTCTCTGACAGCAGTAATTATAGGCCCATTTCACTAGCTACTGTGATATCAAAGGTTTTTGACAGCATGCTTAATGCACAACTGAATAAAATAACAAACAGTTCGGTTTCAGGACTAAGTTGTCAACGGAGAGTGCAGTGTTATGTCTTATGCATGCTGTCACATGCTATGGGAAGCGTGAGACGCCTATTTATGCTTGCTTCCTGAACGTATCTAAGGCTTTTGATCTGGTTTCCTATGATGTTATGGAGGAAATTAGAATGGGTAAACATTGTGAGGAAACCAGCATGCCTGAGAGATATTTCTCGACGGCATGTAAAAGCCAAGTCAGAGGCCCTTGGGCGGCATAAAAACTCTGACATCAGGTTAAGCTATAACCACACCATAAAGATGAAGATTAGAATGGGTTAATTTACCCACAGAACTTTTAAATATTTATAAGTTTTGGTATGGAAACCAGATCAAGACTATACAATGGGCTGCGGTGTTGTCTTGTCAATACGGGTTGGAGTGTGGGGTGAGGCAGAGTGGGTTGAGCTCATCTATGCTCTGTAACATGTATGGGAATGAACTGATTGCTGAGCTCCACAGTACCAGGGTTAGATGTATAGGTATCTGTGTTTATAATATCAGTTACGCAGACGACATGGTGCTTCTGAGTGTGTCAATCTGAGGCTTGAGAAAGCTAGTTGCCCAGTGTGAGGCATATGCTAGGTAACATGGCCTGGCATATAATGTCAAGAAATCAGAGATCATGGTCTTTGAGGCTGGGGGTAAGAGCCCTAATAAGGTACCACCTGTTTTACTGTATGGCATGCCTTTAAAAAGGGTCCATAAGTTTAGGTATCTAGTCTAGGTCATACATTAACCCTCAATCTCAAAGACGATGACGACATTGAATGGGAGCGGAGAGCGTTGTCGGTTAGAGCGAACAGGCTGGCTCGCACGTTTGCGCGATGGTCACTTCCTGCTAAGATAACGCTCTTGAACCTACGATACGTCTTTTTACATGAACAGCCTGTGGGTTAGATGTACGCAAAGATTGTACAGCGCTCTCCGCATTCAGTATAATGCTAATGTTTAATAACGCGTTTGGCATGCTGGTGGGGCTGCCCGCTTCTGTAGTGCGTCGGAAATGCGCAAAAGGTGTACTTCTATGGTGCGCAGGGTGTAGCGTAGCTCCAACAGTATCCTAAGGATGATTTCAAGTCACCTAGTCTGTGTTTTCATGGGTCCCTGTTGCACCATTTCACATGGGTTGCCACAACGGTGATCCACTACTATTTGTTTGTCTCTTGTTTTTTGTGTCTCAAGTCTCAGTTCTTACTAATACAGTTGTAAGTCTAATCATTTTGGAGTCATGCTACTTGAATAAAGATACTTAGTATATAGATTCTATTTTACATTTTCCATACCTACTATTTTTATTAATTTTAGTTTAATATGTCAATAATTTTCTCAGGTTGGGATCAATCAGATAAGTACATCAAAGTTTTTGTTACATTGAAGAATGTCCAATCTGTGCCAAAGGAGCAAGTGTACTGCAAGCTTACAGAAAAATCTATGGAGCTTCATGTTGAAAACCTTGAGAATAAGGATTACTTACTTGTCATCAACAAACTGTTGGAGTCTATCAACATTGAAGAGAGCCATTGGAAACAGAAAACAGGTAGTTATAACAGTGCCTATTTTATGGATTATTTAAATCTATTTCAAATTCTGGTTTTCCAAAATATCTACATAATGTATGCACCTACTACGACTTCCAGACATAGAAATGAGTAAAAAATATTACTGCTATTTGTTACCTTCTATCTATTTATAATAATATAAGCTGGGCTGTTGAGTTTCTGTAATAGTCTAACAGTCTCCATTGAATTCTTTTTGCAAGGTCTTTGTGGTATTAGGCAGTCTTTGGAAATATGAGACTACAACATATTTTTAATGTTTCTTGCCATGCGGTTTCTTGCATTGGTGAGCTTCGCCATGTCGTTCCTATGAATATGTACGAGTAACCGGTAGCTAACAAGCTAGACCAAGATTTGAACTTGTTGAGCATCGCTCGTCACACTTATAATGTTGCTACGTGTAATGTAACACGGGCGACACGGCGCCCCCGCCTCGTGTATATTTTAAATGTATTTTTAACCGATTTCAAAAAAAGGAGCAGGTTCTCAATTTGGTTGTATTTTTTTTTTGTGTTTGTTACCTCTTATCTTCGTCATTTATGAACCGATTTGAAAAATTATTTTATCTGAAAGGATGCACTTCCCGATTGGTCCCATAGAAATTTCATCAAAATCGGTTCAGTAGTTTGGTTTTTAAATCAAAATAGCTGGAAAAAATATGTCATCCAAGTAAAAGAAATTGCGAAATTGATATTTGACAAGGACTTGTGTGTAATACGATAGCTAAAAAGGGTAAAATAAAAACTTTTTTGACAAAAATAACCAATTTCCAAAAACAAATGAAGTGGAAAATAACTATGACTTCCAAAAAAAGTAATTTTCCACTTTTTTGTGTTTTTTTGGAAGTCGGTTATTTTTTATTAAAAAAAAGACATTTTATTTTGGTTAGGTATTTATGAAATTGTGTACTATGTTTAGGTACATTAAATGGCTCAAATAGTATATAATGGTTAAATATGCATCATATGCCTGGCAGTAAAAGTGTTAATAAATGAACCCATCAAAAATACTTATTGTTATTTGATAACTTTAAATTAAGTTTTTCTTACAAAAACTATAAATTGGTTTTTCATTATAGATATGGTGGTCATATTCTTAGCCAAGTCTCGTCCCAACATTAAATGGTCCCACATGACAGAGCTTGAGAAGAAGTTTGAAGACCAACGCAACAGCAAGCTCAAACCAGCGGCCCCTGAGATGGATAAGTCAGATCCACAGGAATCTATCATGAGCCTTATGAAGAACATGTAAGCTATGCTTTTACTTTTGATTAATTAAACTATAAATTCCAGTTTTGTGGTGAGTGTCTTAACAACAGGTTTTTTTTTTATTGAAAATAACATACCCCTTTAATGAACCAGTTCATTAAAGGGGTATGTTATTTTACAACTGTGTAGTTGGCAGATGTTAATCAAGCTATGTATTACCATTGGATGACATGGCCTTTACATTTGGATGGGTTAGGATTCATGTGCCAAGTACCCTGATTATTGCAAAGGCTTTTATGTTGTCAGACATCTTTTATCTTCCGAAATAACTAGATGTTGCCCGCGACTTCGTTCGCGTGGAAATTTTGATGTGTGTGTGTGTGAGAGAAAATGATATTGCTATTCAGCTGCATCTGGTTACACTGGAAGCTAGTCCCAACATAGTTCGGAAAAGCCTAGGCAGATGACACATGTGAGAAAAAAAAGTAGCCTATGTGCTATTCCAGACTATAATCTTTTGCAGTACAAAATTTCATCCAAATCTGTTCTGCCTTTCTGGCGTGATTGAATTACAAACATCCATCCACCCAAACTTACACATATAAAATAATAGTAAGCAAGATTGACCATAACCCATTTGTCTTTGGTTTATAAACTTTCTCATACAATATCCTCTCATTAATCCATTAAATCAACTCAAACTCAAGTGGCTCCCAATTCGTCTTTGCAGGAACACTCGAATATTATGTCTCCTTAAATAAATAAATAAATAAATAAATAAAGGCATAGCTTTTCCCGCGTACACATTTTGAAGAATGTACAAATTAACTGTAATTAATTAATTTCTAGGTACGAAACTGGGGATGATGAAATGAAGAGGATGATTTCAAAGGCGTGGTATGAAGGGCAGCACAAGAAGAAATCAGACACTTTGGATTTGTAGAATGCGTTAAGCTTATGAAAATAGTTTATATGTGAAATTACATTTTAAGAATAAATGAACATGGGTTTACTTATTGATTTTGTTTTATTGACTTGTCTTTTGTTGATTACGAACAACACTGGGGAACAAAATTTGATCGTGCCACACGAACTTCACTTATATTTTTTACTGTGATGGACGACTGCTACTAAAAATAAATAACAAAAACAAAATTTTGGGCATGAATTTAATTGATTAATGTATTAAATATTTAAACAAATAATAACCGACAAAAAAGTTCTATTATGTCAGGATTGTTATTACACTTTCTCGACATACCTATTCACACAATCACAGAAATTACTTTTAAATAAAAAGTAATAAGAAAACAATTAAAACGACTGTTTATTCGCGACCGTTTGTTTGTGTTTATCACCGTAGTACTGGTTATACGAATCAACATCTAAAAAAATCTGAGGACAATCGAAATAAAACTTGCTGTTTATTATTGAGGGTAGATGGCAAAAAATATTAGCTATCAGAGTTCGTGTGGGATGACTAGTGTTGACCAGTGCAAATAATATAATGTTATTATAAGTTAGGTATATCTGATTGAACTAATTAATGATTAACCTACCTTATCTGGTGACTTGGGGGCTGATAAATAAACAAACTTAAGTAGGTATAGTGTACACAATATTTATTTTCTACTAGCTGTTGCCCGCAAACTTCGTAGGTACGCGTGAAATTATTATTCCATTGAACTTGATTTTGTTAAAAATTTCATTGGTTTAATTTTTTTTCACGGAAGTAGTCTAAGTTACCTACTCATAATAACATCTGCTATCTGCCAGTAAAAGTCCCGTTAAAATCGGTTAAGGCGTTTCGGAGATAAGCCAGAAAAAACAGACTCAAAAATTAATAGTAGATGACGTTAGTACATCATCTAAAGGGATAAAGCAGTGTCTTGGTATTATTTTAAATTCCGAATGCAGCATTAGATTCTAGGGCCCCCGAGCGAAGCGAGGGAGCTTTGAGTTAACTCCTGGGTGAAGCGAGAAAATAAAGACTGGAATCCTGAGAGCAGTGAGGAATTTATGCTAGCCCAAGACGAAGACACCTTTATCCCCGAGGAGCGTACTCTATTTTTCACACCAACTGCGAGGAAATAAAAACCTAGTCAATTTTTTGAATATGGCGTCCCGCACCAATTTTCTACCGCGAGGGTGCGCCAGTCATGTTGGTAGATTAAAGATATATTTTTGCTTTTTTTAGGGAAACAAATCATTCTAGATTGGGGAAATGAAATTCTCGGAGAAAGTTACAACACTTAAAAAATAAGGTAAAATTTAGGAAAGCAGGAGACTTTACAGCCGAGTTAGTAATTTCGTAATAATAACTTGCGTATAATAAGCCGATTGCAGGGTGTCGTGTGTGAACCGGGATCAGGCAATACATACACAGAAACAAAATTCAATTTCAAGTGGTACTATTTGTGAATGAAAAAAGTTTTATATCTCTCTGTTGTATTTCCAGTTTGAAAAATAAATTGGAGAAAAAAGATTCAAAGATTGTAAGTACTTATATGGGGAAAATTCAAACTCGATTTTGGAACCCTGGGGCATCACAGGAGCCGAATGGAGTGAACATGTTTTGTTTTTTATTAGCATCGTATATACTTCATATTAGGTACTTGATATCACAAAAACTTGAAACGTTACACCTTTTCCGACCAAGACAATCCACGTCAGACTATCGGTAACATAATATTTCGTTGGCGAAAATAAAATGTTGCAATAAATTGTAAGAGACAATTTATTGCAACATTTTGTTTATAAGACTAGGAAATTTTCTACTAGTGTTTTATTTCCACAAATAACTATAAACTAAATCCAACGTGGTTCAATTCCTATTGTCGCCGGTGATTTTTATCCTACACTGTGCATGTTCCTACTTGTGTTGTCAATTCATATTAAATCAAAGTTGCAGATACATTAACAAACTACAAGGATATGTAGTTTGTGCTTCGTTCACGAACTCTATGCATTAAAAATCACCCGATCGCGGGTGTATTATGTACTAAATGGCAGAAAGTTGATTGTCAGGACTAGGGATCATCGATATTAGAAAATACTGATTCAATTGTATCGATTTACTACAACAATATTGAAAGGAAAATAACTATGTCCGCAACGTAGACAGAGAATCGAGGTAGACAAGTCCTCAGCGTATGCAGTATGAGATAGCGATAGTTCGACATAACTACGTTACTACAGCTATGTGCAATTAATATTGCCATACTTGGATTTTTACCCCATCGTGTGGGTAATCTGGTACTTTATTCTTATGATTGTACGGTCTACTACGTACGAGAATTTCAAGGGGCGGGGTATTTATAACGTTTTGATATGTACTTGATAGGAAATAAAAACATCACTTTCATGCATTTTGTATGAAACAGCTGATTTTTATTTTCATATTTCAGGTTAGTCTCATAGCAAAACTTTTTCAAGTGCTGTAAGATTATTAGTTAACAGTAGAAAATAAAAACAGGACCCGAGCGAATACTGAATGCGGCCGGGGTAAAAAAATTAAATATGTTCAGTGGTAAAAATAATTAAGTGCTGGTATCCCCGTCAAGTTATTAACCAACTATTAACAAATGACACAAAGTAGCATAGATAACAAACTAACATAAAATGTCTCCCACTTTGGTCGGTTAGTACAAAAATCAAGTTAGGAATTTATCGTATTTTTAGATGAAATTATCAATAAATTTCGCTTAATATTTACACAAAATTGTCTTGAGTACAATATTTCTTTGATTTACTTGCTGTAACAGGTAAAAAATGCTACTTACCGATGAAAGGTTATGTTTGGTTGATTTCGTTCACTACGACTTTTACAGCCATTTATACAGCAATTCACCATCACTAGACACTAAATATTACCTTTTGAAATATCAATAACAGTCACAAATTACACAAAGTATGCGTTTCACAGTTTTTAGTACTTAACGAAAATATTTTGACAACACAGTTTGTCTGCCATCACCAGTGATGGCAAACAACAAAAAACCGATACGCAAATAGAGATAAAAGATTTATGCTATGTCCTGCTCACACATACACATTTTGACGAATGTGTCATCTCACCCTTGTAATTATTATTATTCTAAGAGCATGTCTACCTCGATTCTCTGTCTACGGTCCGCAAACACCGATGTTATAGGTGGTAAAATAAAACATCAAATTATGTTGTTATAAATTGTTCAGACGTCAGCACATCAAGCTACCCGAAACTGTCAAATTTTCCCGATCATCCTTGCACCAAATTCTTTAACAATAAAGTTGAATCTAGATCTTGCTCGCGAGGTTGTCGACATGTGGGACGTGAATACGGCAGTCATTGTGCCGATAGTCGTATCGGCCAATGGTTTAACCCCTTACCGCATAGCTACCCAAATATGGGTACTTATTTTTGAACGTTCAGAAATAAAAAAATATGTTAATTTACTCTTTACGGCATACTAATACAGATCAGGCAATGTCCAACCTCCAATAAAAATACAAGTAATGCCATCTAGTTTACCGCATAACAACACTATAACCTGTCAAAACCAGTCGGCGGCCGTTGAAATTTTTCGAAGTGTGTGCCTAAGTTTTTAAAATTAATTTTGTGATCGTGAGTCGGTTTTCGTTCGATCTTCATATCGTGGCGCTAAGAAGACTTATCAAAGGTCTCAAAAGACTGAAAACATGTAAGTAAAAAGTTATAGTTTAGCGACAATCATGCCAAACCTTAGTATGACAAATATGGAATATTATGCAGTAACGTGTAAATCAGTTTTCCATATTTGGCATTATATGCATTGCTGGTAATTTTTGCATTCGGCCAGATGTGGGTATTTATGCAGTGAAGCATTGTTTGATTTTTTTTTTTCAGAAAAATGGATCCAATCCGATTCTACGGTCTTGATAAATCAAATGAAAGCGAAGATGATGACGATGAACTAGCGGGAGATGATCCGGATGATCAAGACTATGAACCCAGTAAGAATTATACGAGACGAAGAAACATAATTATTTATCCTTCTGATTCTGAAGAGGAATCTTCGTCAGATGAAGGTGAGCAGGCCTCTGTTGATCCGTTAGCTGCTGGTCCATCGCGTTCTCGGACCATCCGCAAAAATAAGCCTGTTCCTTTAAATTGGCAAGACAAAACTCTAAACTATGATGAAGCTGATTGCACCTTTTTGGGAGACCAAAACATTCCTCAAGAAATTTCAAATTCATGCTATGCCACTGGTGAATTGTTAGCGAGTAAGTTTATATAGATAAGTACTACCTAACGGTAAAATGTGAACTTCCTAAATGCAATGGGTCTCATTAAATTTATTTTATATTTCCATTAAATTCTGAGTTTTATTTTCTAAAACCTTATTTTGTACTGTGGATTCATTTAAAATTACCTTTACAGCATACAATGCCAAATATGACAATTCATTTCAGTCGCCTTTACTGCAATGCATATTATGCCATTTATGTCCAATTAGTTTTAGTTGCTTTTACTGCATACAATGCCATATATGGGAAATATAAGTTTTTCTTCATATTACTAAAAGTAATCTGATTTTCGAAAACTGTCAGAACTAATTTAATAGTACGTATCAAGGACTATCAAATATATTTTTTCCGGAAAAAATAAAAAATACATGCTGTAAGGGGTTAATAGCCAAGAGCCTCGACCGACATCTGAAGAGGCTCTCGCTTGGCAGCTGGATCAAGGGCTTGATTCAGAAAGCAGTACTTCTGGACACGGCGCGTATTGTTAGGAGGTCCCTCTCTCAAGAGCCCTGACCACCGGTAGCTCGGACCCTGTTCCCGGTGCTGGTGGACTACTATTTTATATATTTTTAAATGTTTTTTTTTATACTAATTTTGTACAAGAATATTTAAAAATGTAAAAATAAGTGAGAAAAATAAATAAAAGAAAAAGTTGAATATCTATTTAAAAAAATTAACAGCTTGTAGCTTGATTGATTGATCATCCCTAGTCAGGACTTCTAGACAGCTGCTTGGACAATGTCAGTGTCGAAAACTGATCACTGACATTTCTTGCTTTGTTGCGTTCGAGTTTGGGGATTGTTTCACTTTTTTGTTTGAACTTACAAAATTCATTTTGCTTCGTTGATTCGTTCTTTTACTTTTGATTAGAACAACATTGGTAGTGTATTATACAAGTTTTGTTAGGTATCGTTACCTGCTTATCTAATTATGTTTGAATCTGACGACTTCGACCAGGTATATTCCATGAGGCTTCATTGCATTAACTGCTACTGTTTGTTTGTGTTGCTGATCTATCATAGAAATCTTCTTTATAAACGATAAAAATTATAATTTATGTTTCCACATAGGTGCTGTCTCAGTTTGAATTCCCAGAAGATATTGTAACAGAAAAGAAAAATATAGAAGATAAACATGGGACAAACACACCCAATTTGATAAACAATGTGTCTCTTCCGAAAAGAATGCAAACAAGTTGCGTGAAAAGTATAAAATTAAACGAGAATATTGCCTCAAAGAGTAACAATGTTGTAAATAGTAATGAGAACCCCCCTAATCAGAATGTGGTAACAAATGTAAACAGTATTATGTCACCTAAGCACACAAAAAGAAAAATGATCAATTCATATTTCGATCATAAAAGCAAGAGAAAGTTTCCTGGTCCAGCTGGTCTACTAACTGGAGGGTTTGAAGATAATAAAGATGAAAATATTTGTCAGATAGAATTACTTTCACAGGTAAAAGTTAAGACGATCCACTGACTGTATTTTTTTGTAAGTAATTTCCATAATGTTTATTGAGAAAACAATGAAGTTAGTGGTACATATATTTTTTACTTTCAGGATGTTGATTTTACTCAAAATAGTCTCAGAGGAGACTTATTTGAGTCTCCATTATGGGCAAGATTGTTAGATGATTTAAAAAGTTGGAATCTACATGACATAGATTCTATAAAAACAGTGAAACAGCAAGCCATATCTGGAAACTTGAAAAAGAGAAAAGCTCATACAATAACTGCATTTGTTGAGACAGTTGATAGATCTGCCACAGACCCTTTTATTATTATGAGGGATACAACAGGTAAGCAGACAGCTTGTACTGAACAACTTTCTGTTCATTATGATGGCCCTGTACCACAACATTGACACTCCCCGCTAAGTTCAAAAATCGATTTTTACTAGTATTCGCTTCATCTATAGGCGGGTTGTGTGTACACACAAACGCGTTATTGTTCGACCCATATGTGGTGCAGGTGATTAGTACCGAAAGTGTTAAATATGAATACATCTTTCCGATACATGCTCTATAAAATATTCAGTATAAGTAATGAAATCGGAATTACTTTTTCAAACCCACTTTTAAATTATTTTATTCTATTTTCCAGGAAACATTAAGGGCACACTTCATAGGGATGCATGGTCAACATTCTCCAAATACATTGCCTCTGAATACTGTGCATTTATTCTTTGGAAACCTACAATATTAACAACAGGAAGTGCCTTCAAGAAACACTATCTTAATATAACACTTAGCAATATACTGGCAATCTACAGCTCAACAGTTCTGACTGATGATGCAGATACTAAGCCGTTACCTGATGGATATGCCATAATTTATGAAGAGGATTATACTGTGATAAAAACGGAAAAGAATTTAAACAGCATTGGTGAGCCAAGTAATTTTATTTGTATTATATTTTAGGAACTTGTTTTTTTTATCTGATCACTAGTAGTTTCCAAGAAAGTATGTACATATTTCTATTGTGTGTTTTTATTGAAAGTGAGAATGTAAAATGACATTTCAAATAATTAGTATGTATTACATTCAAATTTTGATACTGCCCTCATAAGGCACTGTTCCCACCTAAGCAACATGAAAATGTGATCTGGCACGTAACTTGCCACTAGTGTCATCATTCAAAGTAATTGTATGAAGTAGTGCCCATTCACATACTACTATATATCACATTACTGTCACTTTGCTTAGGTGGGAAAAGGGCCTAATAGCAATAAAGTACTTGCAATATGTCAGTTTTGATTCTGGTACTATTTTTGATAAATACACAAATTCGTAAATAGTTGATTACCGTATTCACTACTACGAAGGCAGATTCGTTATCATTTTTCTGTAAAAATCAATAGTAATCAATGCTGTTCAAAATTATGAGTTGCATTCCTGCTCATAATATAATAACTACTAAAAATACTTTTAGTTTCAGGTACAGATGATACAATTACGAGTGGAATTGATAACAATAATGATTTGTTGGAAGAACTAGATACTATATTTTCTGATGATATATTTTAGTGATATTTCTACCAACACACTTGTCTTCATGATTACAATTCATGTACCTCACAGATATTTCGTAAAACTAAGTTGTCTATGATCTATATAAAGATAAATAAATACCTCAAAGACCTGAAAACATGATTGGCAATATTTCTAGTTGTGCTGTTATAATTCAGATTATAGTCAGTGCTATTCCTACTAAATCATCAATACCATGTTTAATTGTGGAACACATTTTAACTGTGATATGATTCTAAAATACAAGTAAATAAAACTTATTTTTATTACACATCACTTTTATTTGATCTCACTTTAATATGCCTGGTAACTATATGTTTCGAAAGGGAAGCGGAATGAAAATAAGTGCTGGGGCACATTTTACACTTGAAGATTTTTGGTTGCTTTTTCGGTTGCGTTTCTTGGTTTGTCACCCTGTTAGTTTGTATAATTTGTTGACTTGTGCCTTGGTGCGTTTTCATGTGCCTGTTTATGTTGCTTAGTTTTGTGAATTTAATCTGAAAATCAAAATATTATCGAGGTCAATCTGTATATACCAAAAGTTTTTGAAATAATAATTTTAAGTCTTAATTTAAATGAAGTACGCAAATACTTACATTGCATTGGGCACACGAAAATATTGTTTCCTTGCCCGTTTTCGTGATTATAAAATCATCGTCATTATTTGATTGGTCAGATGCTTCTTCTATTTTTATGGTTTCCTCAGTCTCCATACTTTCCATGCATTTGTTCTAAAATAAGTAGTATATTACATTAAAAATAATAAAATATGAATGGTGATTTTTGTGACTATAAAATAATAGTTGGCTACTTGTAATCTCTTTTTCAAGAACAGTCAAATAAAAATGGATGACAACTTGGTGATATGGGTATACCTCTTGGTGTTGTTTCAAAGCCTCCTCTGACTTGAACAGTACTGCGCAACTGCTACATCCAAACACCGTGGACGGGTAACGTTTCTTCAGATCGAACACCAAGTTCACTGGAAGTTCTGGAAAGTGGAAAAGATACCAGTTGTGAGTCGTGTGTTTAACCAGACGTCTGAACGTAGACGAAGCGAAAAGATGTAATAAGGATCGTAGCAGGTGGCATTCTGTAGTTTTTGCCTACCCCCAGGCGTGAGTTTATTTATACTATGTATACCTGTTGCCACCCAAGTTACTAAATTATCATGGTATGGAGGAAAGTTTGGGTTTCTTTTGTATGTCCATGTTGCCTGCAGGAATTTTCTCATGTATTGCTTCTATAACACATACAATCAATTGATTTATTATAAAAATGATTAAATGACAGTTTGTCAGTTTCTTTTTAACCTATTTTGTCCCACTGCTGGGCAAGTCTCCCCCATAACCGTCCACTCCTCTCTCAGTGCGGATCTCTCCGGTCTCATAAACGCGTCTAAGTCGTCACGCCCTTCAGCGACCGCGTCCGTTTCGTATTATACATACATACTTAATTAAACTCACGCCTTTTTCCATGGCGAAAGGCAAAAACTACAGAACGCCGTTACAATTCTGACATACTTAATCTTTTCGCCCTGTCATCGTTAATACATCCGGTAATGCACGCACGATATGACCAGATTATATTATTTTATTAACAAAAATATAAGGTGTAATGGACAGCCCTCCGCAAACTGACGGTGCATTCAGCTCCTTATTTTGAATCATATTCAACCGGAATTTTCTCAGGAAAATTACATTCTCAGAGTACGCAGCACTCCATTTATGTAAAAACCAGCAATCAATGTTGTATTATCTACTCTAACGAACGACGCGTGAAATCAGCTGTTCAACCTTCTGCCTAGCTGCAGAGCTCACCGCTGCACTTGCCGTTCGTTACGTGCGTTTTGCCACGATAACGATACATTGCGTATGAGGAAATAAAACAAATCAGGTTTATTGGATTCCGGTAACGTTCCTGAAATAATTTCTACCGGTCATCTTAGTATGATATACTGAATTCACCCCATGACTCTGCGGAGGGCTGTCCATCTTACACCCTGTATACATAAAACATTTGCATTGCATACTTACGTCGTTTATTTAATGTAACAGACACTCGGACAACATTATCAGGACATTTTGTTTCAGAGATATGAACATGATAAATTGTAAAGTTCTCTTTGGCCTCTTTATCCTCTATACAACTGAATACTTCGTCGCTTTGTGATACGTTTTGCTCTTCTGTAATTACAGGACAACAGTAGATATAATAATAGACAACCAGTTTTTACTTCTTGCACGGGTTACATTTTAGGGATACGATTTTAGGGTACGGTCTAAGAACGAAAATGTTAAGCAACTTTCCAACAAATTCTGCCAGATCATGTCACCTTTTTGTTGAACTATAATTTTCATGTGATCAGATCCTAGGTCTTCGCACTATCTTTCAGCAAAAAGACTAGTAGAGTAGAAGAGGCAATACCTGCGTTTAATTTAATGGTCTGTAATAAATTGGGTATATGCTCGAAGCCGTGCTCCCCCTCTTTTTCATTCACCCGGCCGGTTATGAGAGTGACTTTGCTTCTATTGTAAATTTTACCCAGGTGGTCTTTGTTGTTTGTTGCCTGGCAAAGAATTAGAAATAATAGATAGTTATCGACTTACGCCGTTTGGTTAATAACAACAATTTATAGGTTCAAAACAATCAGTTGCTATTTCGAAATTTAGTTATTTAACAAAAAACTAACATGCAATTTATTTAGTAGAACATAAGATGCAGATTTCCATAACGTTTCTAAAGGATGATGCTGAGTTGTTTGTTGAAAATAACGAAACAACACCGCCTTCAATACCTTAGTAACAATCAAATTATGTCCGACAACGGATTGCTTTAAGTTGGGCACTTTGAGCAGCTGGCTGACGACCATGTCCGCTGAAGCGATGTCTCCGTCTTTGAAGGTGCTTCCGTTACGCAACATCGCTTGTATCAGGTTTACGAAATCGACTTCATGCAGACCCGTTGTATCTGGAAATGTTATGTTATCAGCCAATCGAATAAAAAAAAACTTCTTAAAAAGGTTGGATCTATTAATCTTTTCTAATATTATAAAGACAAAATGCGAATTTTGTGAGTTTGTATGTATACGGGGGGTAATCTACGGAACCACGGCACCTATTTGTAAAATTCTATCACCACTTGAAACGTACATTTTTCCGGATGGACATCGGGTACCACGGTAAAGTCGCGAATTGGAGCTATTTTAAATATATAAAATGGATCCTAGCTTATTCCATTACAGTAGAAAAAAATGCGTTGATAGATTTTGGTATGAAGCGTGGCCTGCCTAACTTCGGCTATTCTATTTTATTTACAAAATAGCGGCCACGCTTAAAACCTGTATTATTAGCTGGTATCAATACAAACAGGTTTTGTATGAGACAAAATCTTCTAAAGCGTCACATTTCCGAAATATAAGCTATTAAAGTTGTGAAGATGGCGAACATTGTAACTTTGATGGCTTATATTTCAGAAACGTGACGCTTAAGAAGATTTGCTCTCATACAATACTTCTCCATAGAGATCTACGCTTTCGAATTGGCAACTACAGTACTTTCACAAGTTATTATGCCCTGTGACTGGGACTGTAGCTTAGTTTTTTTTTTTTTTTGTGTTTTGACATTCAAAAGTGCCTGTAATGGTCTAATTGAAATAAGTGCTTTGAGTTTGAAAGCTGAACTATGAATTTCCTTTAAAATCCTTCGGATTTTGATGGAAAGCGTGCTACAAAATTCGGGCACCGCTGTCCTAATGAAAAGCGATGATCGCGATAATTTATTCGGGCTCGACAAACAAATGATACTGACTCTCCAAGTAGCTGCAACCATGCTAGTATACTTCTTAACACTTTAGCTGCCAAGCACCCAGCGTAAGGGTCGAACAATAATTCGTTTGTGTATGCACAACCCGCCTCCAGAGTCGTTGCTATACGTAGCTAATTATAGTGATCTTTATTTTGTTTTCGCTGTCAGACTGCAGCTGTCAGTGTGTAGATGACGCGCATACTAGTAAAAAATCATTTTTTGAACTTAGCAGCGAGTGTTAAATCTCAATATATTGTACCGCCTCAATACATACTTACTATAATGTTCGTTTCCCGCAATCTGTTTCAAAACAACATCCTCAGGTAGTTTGGTTTTAATAACATTGTTTTTACTTTTTGTTTGCAGTTTAACTACTTTAGCTACCAATCGCTTTCCGTTTGCACATTTTCCCAGTATTATTTTTTCTGGAATATCTGGAAATAAAAAATAAGATTTAAACCGGAACATGTTGGGTTGATTTTATTCATAGTTATGGGTTTGGCCTTAAGGCTCGTCCACACCTGACATCGTGCACGAACAGAGCGGTACGAACATAATATGGACACCTTTGGACATGTTCGCGAACGGTTAGCGAGCAGTTAGCATGCAAATTATAATATTCTCTGATCCGAGCGCGCACATCGAGTGAGACGCATCCGAAAACGCGCGCGTGCGTATCTGTGGAGCTGCCTTTAAACATCTGCCTAGCCTTTTCCCAACTATGTTGGGGTCGGCTTCCAGTCTAACCGGATGCAGCTGAATACCAGTATTTTACATGGACCTATTGTGTATTTGACCTCCACAACCCAGTTAGTACCGGGTAATACGATACCGCTTCGTAAGACTGGTTGTCAGACTTTCGCGCCACTGACTACTTATAACGACTGTCAAAGATCTTCAAATGACAGCCGGGACCAACGGTTTAACGTGCTTTCCGAGGCACGGAGGAAACTCGGTATGTAATGGGTGGTCACCCATCCACAGACTAACCTAGGCAAGCGCGGCTTAACCTGAACATTGATCCGAGCGGCTGTTGTTATTTTAGCCACGAGTTCCTCAATCCATATATAAATATTTTTGTTAGCTTACATCGTGTCCCACTGCTGGGCAAAGGCCTCCCCTTTCTCCTTTTATACCTCACTGTCCTGTGCGATCTCTGGCCATGTTAGACCCGCAGACATGATCAGATCGTCACGCCACCTTCGCCGTGGCGACCTCGACGGCGCGCGGCACTGTCCTTCCTCAGGCGGCCATTGTGTGACGATCCTTGCCCATCTCTGCGGGTGCATCCGTGCTATGTGGCCTGCCCACTCCCACTTCAGCCTGGCTGTTTTTTCCCCAACATCAGCTACTTGAGTTTAGAGCGCAGGGTGGTGTTTCTAACGCGATCTATTCACACCTTTTATGCTGCGCTCAATTGCTTGTTGGCAAATCTTGAGTTTGGACTTCTGTTGTTCAGTAAATGACACAACTTTGTGCACCGCAGATTAGCACGGGCAGGTTGCACATGTCGACGAGTTTTCTTTTCAAGGTAAGTGGAAGGCTTCCCTTCATATGTCATCAATATTAAAAAAAAATACCTTTAAAATTGAATTTAGTCTTTATTTTAATGGAGCGCGTATCTTTATCATAATACGTCTCTTGTTTTGGCAGTTGCAGTGTTTCGTGTTCAACTAGCTCAGTTGGTGACTCCAGGTTTTCACGATTTATCTCATTTTCGTTCGTGATTGCTGTAGCTAGCTGTGCTTCTGAAATATAAACATATTAATTGATAGCTTTACTATCAATTTACATTTCCGCCGACAAAAGTACGTGTAGCATAAATGTTGTACAAGTAATAAATGAACATTAAATAGAATGGATGCAATCCTTCTTTTCCCTTCCACAGCAATGAAAATTGAACTTTAATTTCATGCAGGTTTATTCTTCATAATACTTATATTAGCTATAGATGACGTAGGAATAATAATTAGATACCTTTATCATCATCAACAAAGAGTTGTACACACTTTACATTGTCATTTGATTGATCATCAGCATTTAACACGAACTCCACAGTTTCTTGTTGATTGCTCAACGGCTCAGACACAATATTCGGGAATTGACTTGAAACACTTTCAATTTTAAGAGTTCTGTTGGTTGGAAACAAACTTTCATTAAAAACTTCAACGCTACCAAAATAATTACCTAATAATGAGAGCTTTAATAACAAAATAAAAGTACCTGTTCTCATTTTCTGCGATGTTATCATTTTGAATCTCATTTCGCAATTTCTGTATTAGTTCTAAAAAAATAAAGTGAAAATTAGCAGATGAATGTTTGTTATAATAATGTATTTTTTCATTCAAATTAAAATACATACTATCATTGGTGGTGATGTCGTGAAGTCCTAGAGTGTTGAGCACAAATATTTTATCATTGGACTCCAGTAATATCCAGCCTTTCTGTTCCAATGTTTGATACTGCTCATCACTTAATGTTATCTACAAAATCAAATTTAAACATTTAGTAAAATATTGCCTCGTTAGTCGGTCAGGGTTGGATTCTCGGGTCTGACAAAGTGTTTTTACATCAGGATTTTTTGGCGAAATGTGGGTGTACTACTAGTTACACTTCTGCCTAACCCTTTGGGGATTACAGACGCGTTGTTATGTTATGTAAAAGAGTTTTGTGAAACATTATTATCGTGTTAATACCTCAGTAAAATTATTCCCTTGTTTGTTATTGTGTGTCACAACATCAATGTCAACATCCTGTGTGTTTGGTTGTTTATATTGATTAACAACAACATCTTCTTCCATCTGAAAACAAATGTTAAGCATTTACTTACTGACAAATACATGCAATAACTGCACAGGTTCACTAAAATCTGTATAGGTCTTCCCTCGGTTCAATGATAACCAGGGATGGAGACTTGCGAAGGGAGGTAGTAAGACCAGCACAGACTGCCAAAACTGTAGAGAAGCATTTAGAAAAGATCTGGAGGAACAGAGGTATGGGCAGGAAGACGAAAGTTAATCTGATGCGGGTCGGCATCAGATTATTTTTTTTATATGTCTGTATGTTTCGGAGCCCTGGACGCTGAAAGCACGTGTTCGGAGCAGCATAGATGCGTTTGAGATATGGTGCTGGCGAAAAATACTGGGTTTTCCATGGACAGCGCACCGCACCAACGTTTCGATTCGGACTCAACTCAATGCCAAGACCGGTCTGTCACCACTTTACATGCGGCCCCGCCAATACTTCGGCCTTGTGAGACGAGAGCCAGACAATTTGGAAAAGTGCATCGTCGTTGCCCAGGTGGAAGGAAAAAGGACGATCACCATCCCGATGGACCTCATTCAGATTTCGAACAAAAAATCTAGTCCTTATAATATCTTTTTTATGGAAAACTGTTTGTCAAAACCAATTTACAGAATAAATCATTTGAATATCAGTATCATTATTTTAAATTCACAAAAATAAGAATAACAGAGTAAAATGGTGATCCTGGCAGCTCAGTAGCTGTAGGCATTATTTTATTCAGTTCAAAAGCTGTTTTCTATTGACAAAACAACTTTTGAACTGAATAAAATAATGCCTTCTCATTGTTATGTTTATTGAAATATGTACGTATGCAAACCTAGAACTATTTAACATTTACCGGTTCTGTTGTGGTGCTTGAACTGGGTTGCAAAAGGTAGCTATTAGTGTACAGTCCGCTATCTCCATCAGGAAGTATAAACTGATCTGAAATGATAGTATTTACGCAAATATTATAGCACCAAATATCTCACCCTCTAGCAAATCACTACATAGTATAAAACAAAGTCGCTCCCGTCTGTCTGTCCCTATGTATGCTTAGATCTTTAAATCTACGCAACAGATTTTGATGCGGTTTTTTTTAATAGATAGAGTGATTCAAGAGGAAGGGTATTTATTAGGTATGCAATTTGTCAAGGTTTTGTGTAAATTGGTTGAAATATGGCGATAATTGTTGGAAGTGTCAGAAAAAGTCAAGCCGCCTAATATGCTCTACTACCCGTGCGAAACCGGGGCGGGTCGCTAGTAAAATATAAAACATACAAAAATTATTTAAATCTAACCAAATTATGTTATTCAAATCTTTAAAACTGTGATGAAAAAACAACTTAACAAGACAGAACTGACCTGCCACAGATATGAGTTCAGCGGAATTGTCAACGTCGACAAAGAACTGTTGTGAAGAGACTCCATACACGGTACACGGCTGAACATCTTCCAGAGCCTCCTTCACATCCTGCACCTGGGCAACATACTGGATCTGTCTGTTTACTAAAACAGTTTGGGACAACTTAAAACTTCTTAATTCGTGCAATCAGGGAAGCAAAGACATAGACTGACTTGTTCCAAAACAATATTATACTTTTTCATTGACTTCTGTATATTTAAAAAAAATGTTGCAAAGAATCCATTGAGCTTTTATAGCACATTAAAATGGATGTTTTTTAGGATAACTTTTAAAATAATTAACAAAGAGAGAGGCAGAGGAGTGCCTAAGTAGCTTCACCTACAAGTCGCCTGATCTGTTTTAAGGGCTGAATAAAAGGGGGCAGGCCTGTTGTCATCAACTGGGCATGAGCTACTGAGACATTACAATGAGATGAAAAAACCAAATCACACTTTCGGACAACCTGGGAATTGATCCCAGGACCTCAAGCTCAGTAGTGATATCAACTACTAGACAAGATTAGTTTTACAAAAAAAGGGCTCATTTACGAAGACGCGGTGCGTCGCGGCCCTCTTTTAATTCGCACATAATTATGGTGATGTATGATAGCGTTGCGACCAGCCAGTTCCTGCAATGCTCCGTTCTCGGAGAAGCGGCGTGTGAAACTTTGCGATACTTATGTGAACAGACGTGCCACAAATCTTGACGACGTAAATAGCGCCCTACTGCAGGTGCATAATTGGTTTACCGCGAATAATCTATTCTATCTTCTATACATTTAATAAATCTGTAGACGTGGCGTTTCTGTACATTGAAAATATTTAGAAAAAAAATTTTAGGGTGTTAAAGGATTCCAAACGGAACCGATTTCTGCTATTTTTAGAATTTTTGTGTTTGTCTGCAGTCTGTAAGTCTACGGGTATGTTTGTTTAAGTATCACGTGAAAATTACAAAACCAATGTGGTTAGTTTCAATGCACAATTATTGTGCGTAACTTAGAAAAGGTATTAGTTTTTGTTTCATTGCAATCCATGCTCTTAATCAAAAGGTATATGAATTTAAAGTGTTCAAGAAGCAATCATCATCATTACATCTATTGAACCAAAATGGTACTAATGAATAAATGTGCTCACAAGATAATTTTCAAATCGACTGCCAGTTTTTCTAAAAGTTATGATAGCAAAAGGTACTTTACGCTGCTTTGAAAATCTACATAATATAGAGTTATTGTTCGATCGCTTTCCATGCATAATATTTTAGCAGTTTAACTGCGTGCTCGATAGATGACGTTGTGCATTTAACGCCATTTTCTGAATCGCGTTGTTAAGATTTTCCGTCAATGAACTACGCTCGCGACAAATAAAATAAAATTTTGATTGATTAATCTCTTAAATCTATACATAAACAATATTAAAATTGTATAAATTCAAAACGATGTTTCGAACTTCCGAAATGGCGCAACAACTATTTACTGCATATGTGCTACTGTTAAAATTTTGCACAAATATTCCTTTCTTAAAACTTAATTTTTACAAATATTCCGTTTTAGGCTACCATTTGAAGGCTTCTTCAAATAGTAGCTGTATTGATATTTTTCTTCAACAATTTCTGCATAAAGTAATAGGGAAATATGGAAAAAGAAGACATGCCGCACCGACCCCAAATAAATTGGGATAAGGGCAGAAAAATGATGATGATGATTTCTTCAAAATCCAAAAAGTAGTATAGGGGACAGATTGTGATAAGTTCACATGTCCTTGCTATAGTAAAATACGTATTTTTCTTTCTCTATTTGCAAATGAGCGTCTTTTTTTAATGTTTAAGGATATTAACCGTTGGGTTTGGGTTTGGGTATTTGCTTTCGTTCATGCACTTCTTTTTAGCGTCCGATGGCAATCTAAATTGATTCCCCCCAGAAATTGACTATGAGTTCCTTTAATACTTAAAACAAAGATGTACTAACAGGTTTTAGTTTAAATTAACAGTATATTATTTGTAGAGGATGTTAGTAATATACTCGTACTATGACTTCCCATTCAAATGTAATGTACTGTGACAATGTCAAAACTTCAAAAGATTAAATGGCAAAAAAACGAAGTGCATAAGATTTACTCTACCAAATGTCAAAAATAGTGATTGTGACATAGTATTGAATCAAGAGAAACTAGAATTTGTTGATGAAACTGTTTTCTTAGGGATCACGCTTGACTCAAGGCTACAATGGGGACTTCTTTAACATCTCTTGCAGGACGGCTGAGTTCAGCAGCATATGCTGTTAAATAAATCCGTCAATTTACTGATGTAGATTCCGCGAGGCTAGTTTATTTTAGTTATTTTCATAGTATTATGTCATATGGTATTTTGCTATGGGTGCAGGCTGCAGACATCGAGTCTATATTTATTCTGCATAAAAGAGCCATCAGAGCCATATATAATCTACGTAGGCGCAATTCTCAAAGAGAACTAAATTATCATTATGACAGTACCTTGCCAAAACATCTAAGAAAACATCATATTTATCTTTATTAATAGAAAAATGTTATTATACTGTTCCAGATTTTATAAATGATAATTTTTAATATTTTTAGTTTAAGTTTCGTTATTGTTTTTTTTTTAGTTTTTTAAGTATTTTTGTTATTTAATTTAATTTCATTTAAAATTTGTATGCCCTCGCGTCAAAACATAGCGCTCAAATACCTAAAACCTTTACCTTTATGTAAATACCTATGTTTAACAAATAAAGATTCTGATTCCGATTCTGATATATACATTAGGAAAAATCTGAATTTATTTAGTAAAAGAGGCAACAGACACCACTATAATATTAGAACCAGGGACCAACTAGTTCAGCAAGGTTTCGGGCTAGCAAGAAAGTAGACTCATCTTTCATGGGGTACTGTTTAAAATGATACTATAAAATACCTCCCCACATTCTACAACTGAATGAGACGAAGTTTAAATCTTGTATAAAACGCACACTATGTAGGCAAGCATACTATAAGTTGGGGATTACATTGATGATAAAAATGCTTGGCTCAATGCTGGTCTTGCTCCACAATTATAGGAGCAAACTAATTGATTACCATGTGAAGTTATTGTGGAAGCTGCAGAAGATTGTAAACATATCTTTGCATTGTATAGATTCAATCTCATAATGTTATATAATTGAATAGCACATGTGTGAGTTCTATGTATGATAAAGCTACCATTTACATCTTTTATTGACTCGAATCTGCCCTGGCGGTTCAGAGAATGTCATGCTCACTCAAATGTGTCGCTGATGGTGGTGCGTGTGTCGGGTCGTTTAGTTCCCTTCAAAATGGTCAAGTTGAATGATGGCTGATCCATGTGTCATTTTCGTGAACGGGCGCTGTCAGTAGGGACTGGTCATCTCACAGCTGCCATGGATTATTGTATTTTTGAATTGTTAATTTTTACTCTGGATGATCTTACTCACACGTCTTTCTACATCATTCTCACTTATATGTATAATCTCGACATGAATGATTTAAGCAAGATTTTGTAACAACATTTTGATTTAAAAGAGTGTCCATGGAGTTTCTTGCCCATTCTTCTCCATAGATATCTATATCTCTACGCTTTCGAATGGGCAACTACAGTTCTTACACAAGTTATTATGCCCTGTGACTGGGACTGTAGCTGTTTTTTTTTGTGTTTTGACATACAAAAGTGGCTGTAATGGTCTAATTGCAATAAATGTTTTGAGTTTGATACCCGCGATGGAGCACGCAGCGACGTAGGCGCCGCGTCACGTCCCGCGTCTCCTGTATGAGCCCTGACAGGTTATAATGGTAGAATAGGTAGCTATCATTGTGTATGTTAAGTACCTGTTGACTGTTTATTGAGGAATTATAGGGCTTATGACATCTACATTGTAGTGTGTAGTTATAATTTCACATCAAAGAATTATGTAAAATAAGTTTTAGTAGTATTGCCAACTTACGGAGAAAAGTGCCATCATCTTGCACCACAAAGAATTGTTCGTGTTCCGACTCACTTCCATTCGTTGGTGCTGGTAGGAACTCGTATGTTTCATACGTGTTTTTATCCATATTGCGGTAAATTAGGACGAAAATCTCTGTCTCACTGTTTGCATACGCAACACACTCGAAAGGACTCTGATAATTAGATCTGTTTTACAAAATGACAAATATCGGAAATATTCACATTATGGGATTTTCAAATATCAGTACAACTTTATTTTAAAACAAGACTCCCGTAAGTGATACATTCTTGTTTACTTAGTAATGTCATTATGACAGTGCCGAGTGCCTGTCATTTTTTTTAAGTTGCGTTCTTATTTAATTGTTTGGAGGACAACATCGACTTGTCAGTAAGGTAATGTGAAATCAAAGACGTAGTTGATGGTCGAGAATGCTTCGCAAGGCTCCGTATTCCTCAAAGCATGAACGTAATCTTTCAGTTCTATTGGTTCATATACTGGTGCTCTAAATTCACCCATAATGATTTCTTGAATAATTTTTTTGTACATAACGTCTTTTACAACACTGCTCGTTTTAGCTTCCCAGTCATGAATATGGAATTTATAAAAATCGACGTCACACCGGAAAGCCTGTTTCACCAAAGGTAAATAGTAAGCCATTCCATAATACACTATGACCCCTTGACGTGCAAGTAGTCTTAGCATTACATCTTCATATCGACCCCCTAAACAATTCAAGGCTAGCTTAGGTCTGGCTAAAGATGTATCGAAGGCAAGTGTTTCAGCTTCCTCTAGAGTATACACTACACTAGCGCCTATATTAAGTAGATACGTCTTCACAGATGCATAATTACATTGATTCGCAACAATATTTAGTGTGTTTATACCCCTAGCTTTACACAACTGTATTACGGATTGACCACATGGGCTGTTGGCGGCATTTTGTGCAACTGTGTCACCAGGTTTCAATTTTCTAAAGTCATGTAGCATTCTGTATGCTGTACAGGGAGCTATTGTTAGCATGGCAGCTTCTGCGATTGCTGTATTTTTAGCAATAACATGAACATCTCTCTCGTTAAAAATACCATATGACCTCCAAGAACCAAGTAGTCTCGATGATAGGACAACTCTTTCACCAACGGCCACTCTAGAGACCAGCTCTCCAATTTCTACAATATCTCCGACTCCTTCATCTCCGGGGATAGTTGGCAATTTAGGCAGCTTTATGTTCTTTCCTGGAATTAATAAGAGATTAGAAAAGTTACCATCTCCGTGGACAAGGACATGCTTATTAAATTTTAAATTAATAAACAACAACTATATTAAAATAATAGGTAAGATCCCCACCAAAAACATAATTGGAAGACGGCCCAAGTTCGCCGATAAAATAAAATAATTGAGATTAGGTTTACATAATATTAAGTTTAGTAGCGAGGAGCATAATTAACTATTTAACCCTCTTGTTCTTAGCGTTTCGGCAATCTATATTGATTCAGCCCAAAATTTGGCGACGAGTTTAGCACTTTCAGTAGTTTCCATCAGCACCCGTAATGTGCAAACAACAGGACATGCTGGACACGATATTAAGTGTCCTATCGTTTGTGTAACAATACCACATTTACACTCCAAGGCAGAGTCATCTATGAATCTCCAACCGAATAGGTTTTCCAAGCATCGGCCAACCCATGTCCGGAGTCTACTCTAAGACTTCGGTCAGCCATGGCAACTCGTGTCCAGGTGGAAGATTCCAAGCAAGAAACGCTTTCTCGCCACACCTTCACCTTGAGTCTTTCCTTAGAACGTTCGCCAGTGAGCGGGACACACACTTAAATTGTTACGGCTTTTCAGCCTTTGCGGCACAAGGATTTTATCGCGTAAAGAATGTAGTGTTATTGAAATTATGTTAGCTCTTTCACTAGAGCAAACTTCTGATAGCAGTCCACCACTGTAGGTAGCGCGGCCGTTTGACGAACACAGACACTACATGCAATCCCGTCGTACTGTTCCCGCGCGGCTACGCTCACCTGACGAACGAGGAGCGTGGACGCCCTATTTTGCTGTGATGCTGCCAAAATATTTTGAAATGTAGGGTAAGTTGATATTTTGTTTATAATTGCTAAATTACAATAGATTTCAATAAATCAGTATTATTACACTTTGACCTTGTAAGTACGCTGTTACATTATCACATAAATAATTGACTTGCTACTTGTTCTTAACATGCTGGTTCTCACTTGTATTTAAAATCGGCATATTATGGTCAACAGTCGGTCTGATTCACTGTGTACTTGTTGTAAAAGCTATTTGCAATTGTCCATGGTTCTAGGTGGTTGGTGCTAGGATTATAAATAGTTCTATTAAGAAATTATAATTATTTTGTAACAGAATGGGGAGAAATTATAAGAAAAATAGGTACTCATAGTGAATCAGATGCAGAAAGCATAAGAAGCCACAACAGCTGTGAAAATCATTAGGCAAGCAACTGCAGAGCATCACATTGATTTTTCCGAGATAGGTATAACGGAAAAGAAAATCTTGAGCGTCTGACACTAAATTATTCCGTCAGAACATATTTAGAGCTGAATTGATGCTGAAAAACAATTGATATGTATTCGGTTCGAGATACGACATGTCGATTTAGTTTTAATATTTAATTTCATAGTTGAATGTCTTTAATTACATTGTTAGCCAAGGGGTGATTAATTGTTCACCACCTGGTCTACAAAGTGGGTCAATTCTGCTCTTTAAAAAAAACCTTATTTACTCTGTTCTCCATTATTGGAGGTCAATAATATAGTAATATTCTGAAAGCTGTTTAAATAAGCAATACATCAAAATAATTTATAACTGATAGTATTTGATCAAAAAACAGTGACCCACCATTTACCCAATGACACTACATTAATTTTATCCATCTCCTTTCGTGACTAAGAACAAAAATAGCGATTTTTGGATGTCAATGCAAAAACATTGTACCTTAGTTACATTAAAAAATATATATATATATGACACGACCGCGTAAACTTTTTCTACCAAATGAAAAAAGAATTACTTAAATCAGATCAGTAATCATAATCACGGAGAAATTGGTGAACATTTAAAATGAAAAAAAGATGCTGGTGGAATACGTAACCTCCTCCTTTTTTAGAAGTTGGTTAAAAAGTGGCTTGAAATGATTTGTGTAAGATAATGGGCATGTCTTCGCAGAACAGAGCGACACACTACTTTGTGGGTAAATTAAATAGAACTGGCAATAGCTGCTCGAGTCGCGCCGCAAGACGTTTGTGATACCAACGTGTTATCTGCACCATGTCTTGGAAGAGGATTTTTGGCCACAGGGAGTGGTGTTCCGTCACTTCCATGGGTAGGTGCCACATGAACACACAGTGACATAGTTCACATGTGAAGTGTTACTAACATAGTTTTAAGGTTCTATTTACTGACACAAATTGTATTTTATTATATGTACATATGTTAGTCTGTAAGGTCTATATATGGACCAAAGTAAATAAATATACATAAATAAAATTATTATAAACATAATTAAAAACATAAATAATTGAGTAAATATATTGAACAATCTAAGCATATTGCCACAAATAAGTTACACTTAACTAAAATCTAAAATATATTTACATCCTTGAAATCCCTTCGAGGTGAGTGTATTGCCAATGGCTTCTTGATATTTGTCAAATTTCACCATCTTGTGTACAGGAGCTCTAAGTTTCCCTTCAGCCATCAATGAAATTACTTCTGACATCATTTCATCTTTAGCCGAGTTACTAGCATTTTCATTCCATGCAGACATCCAAAACCCATAAAATGCTATATTTTTAAAAATAAATGCAGATGTGGGTACAGTCACTGGCTCCCTGGACATTCCCCCATAGGTAACCATACATCCAGAGTGTTCTAAGTGCCTCAACATTTCCAATGAACTTTTACCACCAACACAGTTTAGGGCTAGAGAAGGCTTCTCAATTAGTTTTTCTTTAAAAATTGTTGTTGATCGCAGTTCTTCTTCAGTTAGAACATAAGTAGCTCCCAAGGATTGTAAGTGACTCTTCAATTCATTAATTTCAGGCCTATTTCGCACAATATTGACATTTTTAACACCCCAAGCTTTGCAGATTTGTATGACATTTTGTCCACATGCACTGTTTGCTCCATTCTGTATGACAACCATGCCAGTGTTCCGTACTGGTTTGAAGTCAGTTAGCATTCTGTATGCAGTGCAAGGATTAACAGTGAGAGTTGCAGCTTCCGCTAATCCCAAATTGTCTGGGACAACTTTCAACACAGTTTTATTGAATATAGCAATGTCTCTCCATGTACCTTGAACTGGCTTTGTAACTATAACTTTGTTACCTGGACTTACACCATTCACTTCTTTTCCAATCTCTTCAACAACTCCTACACCTTCATTACCCGATATACATGGTAGCATCACTTTGACTGGGTATTTTCCTAAAACAAACAATTTTGCAACAATGATTTACATACATTTAAACAAAAAATTAATCACAATTTATGATTAAAAATTCATTGAAAGTACAAAAAAAAAAAAACAAAATACCTGCTTACTGAGGAATCTTGACTTAGCAAAATTAAAATAATATGTCTTGTCCAGGTAATACAATTCACAGGTACATAGGTTGAACACAAAAGTTAATAAACTATACTATTTTATAAGTATTCCCAGCCAAATATAATAGTAGTTGTATGGGCAATTAGAATCAAATATATTATTTTGTAAAAAAGTGCCTTTTACTGGCCTTAATGAAATAAGGTTTTTTGACTTTATTTAAATCACAACTTAATTGTCATTTTATTGTTATTTTATTTCACTTTCTCTAGGCACCTACCTTGAATGGTGTTTATATCAGCCGGGTTTATTGGTGCAGCTAGCATGCGAACCAGAATATCCTGTTTGCCCAGAGGAGGTACTTCGCTTTCCCTGACCTTTAAAACAACAAGAGGGTCTCCAAATTCGCTGTAAACTAGTTGTTTTGACATTAGATGTCGCACCGACACAGTCAAATTAATATAGCTTTTTGCATAACATTTTGCAGCTGCAAATAAGGTATTCGGGTGAGTTAAAAAGGCCATAGTTTATCTTAAGACAGACAGATTTACAGAAATTAAGTATTTTTTTTTTGGAGAACTGATAATTTTTTCGTTTATCAATCGGCGACTGTCATGTGTCAATACTGTCATGCCATATCCATAGACTATAGATTAAGTATTTTTGTTTGACATTGCGTTTGTCAGCCATAATATCTTGTATTCACTCTGGAATCCCTTGTATTGTGGAGGAAATTTCGGGAGCGTGACTGTGAGCTACGAATACCTATTTGCCGTCTACGCCTTCTATATCGCAGCAAAAGTAAATAAATTAAAATGAAAAATAATAAAACTGGTAAAACTCGAACTCTTGTCTGAACATGACGGCGAAAAATAAATGACATGACAGATCTTTTTCATATTGATTTCGGATGTACTACCTATGTACTAATTTTAAGTATATGGTCTTTCCGATTCACCGGGCTACACAAAGTGCAGCATGTTTCTTTTGGCGCTTGAGTGACACGGATATTTGTGAAGTTGTCTGTGGATTTTCTTTTAGAAAATCAAGATGGTGGCGTTAGTTCGTGAGAAAAGATATTTAAGGCCAGTGCAGACCAGGGACTACAGGGCAAAGCATTTTATTTTAACTTAACGTAAATTCAAACGTAGCTAGTGGTAACAAGATACCTACAGATTGTCATGTTTAAGATCTACTCCAAGGCATCAAAGGGGATTTCCCTTGCGCGGCATCCAACATTGGAATGTTTTATTATGTAGCACTATTTAAGGGCTCGTGTACCTATATTGCCAGTTTTTGAATTTAGTAGTAGTAGCTAGGTAGTTCCATATTCAAATGCTCAAATCAGAAACCGGGCAATACCGGTTTTTGTTATAAAGGTATAGCTGACCACAGTGACCACGGCTGCACTAAGGATCTGTGCATAGTAATTCTAAGATAATTTTGACTTTGTTCTTTACTAGTTTTTGCCAGCGGCTTTGCTTGCGTTATAGTAAGCCCGGCTAAAAAAAAAAAAACATTTGTCAGAGGCATTTTTTATTTAATGGCGTCGCCCTCGCCATCTTTTGAGCTAGAGGGAGAGGGGGGGGAGGAATTTGAGAAATTGTAGCGCCAGTGTAGCCTCCACCCGTTCGATTCCCACCTAATAACTGGTGACTGAATAAAAAAACGGGTGTGTACCTTTAAAAACTGTATAATAATAAAACCAGGTAGGTTAAGCCGGAGGCACACAAAGATTTGTGGATCGTGGGTTACGGAAGTCTGTTGTCACCTCTGCAGGGATAGGTACTCCCCTGTAGCTGTAGGCGAAATTCCGCCACTGGCCGGAGATGGAAGTTGGCCGAAGTTCAGTTCTGTGCTGTACGGTGACGTCCGGATGGATAACACGGCGCGGCCGTCCGACTTGTTCCGCACACCGATGGCGAAGCGCCGTAGTTGCCGTTGCCAACGAAATCTTGGCGTAAACGTGAAAACCTGGAAACCACCGTTCCAGCTGATTAGAACTCGGCCTAATAACTTCCGTCCTGGGGTACCACCGACGACAACGAGGAAGAGTTACCTATTTAATTGTAGTAGTATTGACGTGGTGGTACTGACCAGAACGGAGTTTACATATAAAGCAAGCTCGAGCAAAAAGAAAACAATAAAAATCGACAGTTATAAAACGGTTAATACGTTTATAATTTAAGTTTTAAAATTAATATTGTTCTTGAAGGTAGAAGGAAATTAAGTAGCATGATACAGCATTATTAGCAATTTCTGAGGCTACCCCTAAATAGTGCTTACTTAATGTGATGAATAAAGCAACAGAAAATGAGTAAAATAAACAAGAAACATAAATAGTAGTACACAGAATAAAGTTTGGCAAAAATGACATGATTATGATGTGCGTAATTTGTGTGCTATTCAAAACTTACCCTAAATCGGGATTTTCACTAAAACTTAATGACTCGTTGCAAATGTGAGAAAATAAAGAAAGATTATACTCGTAATTAAAATATGGTCGTGTTTGCTAGGGCGCTCGACAAGACGCAAAGTCGTACGTGCACTCTCACATCAATTTTTAGAACGAAAATCCAAGATGGCGATATATTTAGAGTTTTAATTCATGGGTGTCATTTTAATGGTTTTCGGGGTCGCTGATAACGAAAATGAGAAGCCAATATAGCGCCGAGGAAACTTTTCGGTTTTTCCGTCATAGGTGCCATTTTAATAGTTTTTGTAAATTTTAATCGGCGCCATCTTGGATTTTCATTTTGTACAAATGTCCTGATACTATGTAGTTTGTACAGTAATACGAGTACCTAGGTACCAAACCTATGTGGTCATGATTCTTCTGTACCTACTCTTAACATTTATTACGATCTTACTTATTCTGTGAAGGCAAGAAAAGATACTCTACATAGATAGGGTGGGGGTGGGGGGACAGCTGGCTCAATGACAACAAAAAAAAAGCTTGTTTAAAAGCTAGCAAAAATCTAAAATATATTTATTTCCTTGAAATCCCTTCAGAGCATTGCATAAGGCTTCGTCGAATTTTTCGAATTGCACCAATTTGTGTGCAGGAGCTTCAAGTTGCCTGTCTACCATTAATTGAATTATTTCTTGCAGCATTTCGTCTTTGGCAGATTCGCAAGCTGTTTCATTCCAAGCCGTCATCCAGAACCCATAAAATGCTAAATCTTTAAAAATAAATGCAGAAGTTGGTACTGTCACTGGCTGTCTTGACATTCCTCCATAGGTAACCATACATCCAGAAGGTTCTAAGTGTCTCAACAATTCTAGTGAATTCTTCCCTCCAACACAGTTTATGGCTAGAGAAGGTTTCTCAATTAGCCTTTCTTTAAAAATTGTTGTTGATCGCAGTTCTTCTTCAGTTAGAACATAAGTAGCTCCCAAGGATAGTAAGTGACTCTTTAACTGTTTTATTTCAGGCCTATTTCGAACAACATTGATATTTTTAACGCACCAAGCTCTGCAAAGTTGTATGACATTTTGTCCACACGCACTGTTTGCTCCATTCTGTATGACAACCGCGCCACATGTCCGTACTGGTTTGAAGTCAGTGAGCATTCTATAAGCGGTACATGGATTAACAGTGAGTGTTGCAGCTTCTACTACTCTCAAATAGTTTGGGACAACTTTCAACATACATTGATTGAATACGGCAAATTTCCTCCAAGTTCCTTGAGCAGGTGTCGTAATTACAACTTTATTTCCTGGTTGAACACAACTCACACACATCCCAATTTTTTCAACAATTCCCACGCCTTCATTACCAGCTACACATGGCAGCGACAACTTGACTGGGTATTTTCCTAAAATAAGAAGTTGTCTCAAAAATTTTAACTATGTATTTGGCATAATATCACGCCTGTACTTATTCTCCAGAGGTTTTATTCTTAAGTTTGACTAGTAGCCCAGATTTTTTATGAAAAAATGTGGCATCTCCGATCACAAGCTGAAAACATGCATACGGGTTCAAACTAATGCCTTGATAATTGATAATGTTTCAAAAGTCCCTCCCCCCTCCACTTGCGTCTCATGATATAGCCTCGAACACCTCTTTTGTCTACAATTCTTATTAAAGTGCGTACATTAAGTCGTTCGCTGCAATTGAACTGGCGACTGAATGCACTGAATCTGATCGAAACTATATGTTTTTGCGAATATTAGTAGCCATGTAGTTGCCCAGTAGCCCTATTACTCTTCTGGAGGAGGGTTATAACGTCATCGGTAGTGGTGAGGGTCTACCGAGAGGAAAGGCAGCGTATGAACAAGCTGTTCTCGGAAGGAAAGGTGATGGTTAAGGATCTCAGGTACGAATTAGGCTCGCTTTTTTCCCAAAAAATCTGCTTGCTAAATATGGTGATCGGGAAGCGGGGGATTGTGCCGCGGATTCAAGAACGTTACGTTTTAATCTATATTATATTTTTTTTTCACAGTGTCGTAGTCAGTGGTCTGAAAGTCTGACAACCAGTCTTATCAAGGGGTATCGTATTACCCAGTACGAACTGGGTTGTGGAGGTCAGATAGGCAGTCACTCCATATAAATTACTGGTATTCAGCTGCATCCGGTTAGACTAGAAGCCGACCCCAACATAGTTGGGAAAAGGCTAGGCAGATGATGATGCGCGAAAGACACTATCGCAAACGGATACTTGCGGGAAATACAATTCCTTATTATGAATTGCTATCAAAATTAAAGATGGCGGCTACGAAAACCATTGACATTTTCGTCATTGGTGTCACGTCTATAGTAATCGAGGGCGCTCTAAGCGAATATGGGTGTCAAAATCAAAACCACTGATGGCGGATACGAGAACTATCGAATTTTTATCACGGGTGTCATGTTCGTGTTAACCGAGGGTACTCTCGACGAATATGGGGTCAAAATCAAAGATGGCGGCTGCGAAAAGTAGCGAAGTTTTCGTCATGGGTGACAGAGTAGTATAATAACATTTGTCATTATGAGAAACGAGACTGTAAGTACCTAGATGTACTGTAGATCAACTCTGCCTAGCCCATGGGGGAAAACAGGTGTGAGGTTGTTGTTTTTAATTAGTGTCGTTGAAAGATAGATAATATGATGTCATTAATAAATTTTTGAAAATGAATTTTGATCTTACAGCCTGTTTAGTTTAGGACGCAAGAGGTGGTGGACTACTAGGTAATGACTTAATACCACAAGCTGAATAAATATTCCAAAATTCAGCTAGTTACGAATAATTTTCTTTGGATTTTTTTAAATCAAAATTCCTAAAATTCGCCCGAAGATGATTGAGATTTTCAATGTTGGTGTGATTTAATTCCAGTCAAGTTTCCAGAGATTGTACCTACCTTGAATGGTGTTTATATCAGCCGGGTTAACTGGTGCAGCTAGCATGCGAACCAGAACGTCATAGGCACCTAGAGGAGGCAGATTCCTTTCCCTTAGCTTTAAAACTTCTATAGGTTCGCCAAATTCGCTAAAAACCAGTTCTTGTGTCATAAGATGTCTCACTGGTGACCCTGTTAACATAGTTTTTGTCTGTTTTTTGAGGTATTTTTCACAACATCTTTTTATTTGTAAGAAACGAATTTTGATCAGGGGTTGTACCATACTTATAGGAGGTTTATTTAAATATCTTTGTACAAACATTTGCTGGTGAATAAGTTTTCAAGGCAGTTTACAAATTGATTGACATTTCAGTTTTCTGAAGTTTGAAAACTTCATATCTTCCTACAAAGAGTATATAATCACTTCGTTCTAAAGGGTCTTCTTTTAAAGGCGCTCCCTCACCGGGAGCATTCGCCTGTAATTTAACAGTTTAGATTCGAGGTGCAGTCATTAAAACTTGCGTTGACACGGTAACTGATGACCACCGCACGGTGGTTCCGCAAGAGGTCAAAATTCAAAAAAACGCATGCGGGATTTTCAAATATCGAATGCTGTCATGTCATTGGCCGATACATATACTATAATTTAAGATAAATATATCCCCGATACCCAATTAATTTCATTCTCTAATGAAACTCGAAAGTGAACATAAATCCTGTTGCACGCGCACCCTTATTACTGAACTAGCTGTGCCCGCGGCTTCGCGTACGTGACCGCGTATTCTTTTGGCATTGTCAGGGTACATTACATGGGAACGTGAAGTCATAGTATATTCCTAACATCCTCTACAAATAATATACTTATTAACTGACTTACTGTTAATTTAAACTAAAACCTGTTAGTAGGGACATCCTTGTTTTAAGTATTAAAGGACTCATAGTCAATTTCTGGGGGAATCAATTTAGATTGCCATCGGCACGCTAAGAAGAAGTTTATGAACGAAAGCAAATACATGCAGCTCATGATCTATCCTGGGTCCCAAACCCAACGGTTAATATCCTTAAACATTAAAAAAGACGCTCATTTGCAATACTTATACTACAGCAAGAACATGTAAACTTATCAGAATCTGTCATCTATACTACTTTTTGGATTTTGAAGAAATCATCATCATCATTCTCCTGCCCTTAACCCAATTTATTTGGGGTTGGCTTATCTTCTTCTTCCATACTTCCCTATTACTTTATGGAGAAGTTGTTGAAGAAAATCAGAAATGTAAACGATATCAATACAAAAATGTAAATCTCACAGCATCTAAAAAATATTCAAATAAACCACAAAAAGTGAAATTAATATTGGGCTCGTACTTGCAACCACCTAATTTGCAGAGCGGTATGAAACCGCTAGGCCGTTTATTCCGTTGACATAGTAGGTATATGAATAGCCGTTCTCATGCTTGTCATGACTGAAATGACAAACAATTGAAGAATACGGGCATAATAGACCTCTTCAAGCACATAGCGTGATAATATTTAAGCTACTATTTGAAGAAGCCTTCAAATGGTTACCTAAAACGGAATATTTGTAAAAATAAAGTTTTAAGAAAGGAATATTTCTGCAAAATGTGAACAGTAGCACATATCCAGCAGTTGTTTTGATTAATCAATCAAAATTTACGACCATATACCGTCGTCGCGAGCGTAGTTCATTCATGGAAAATCTTAACACCGCGGTTCAGAAACTGGCATCAAATGTACAACGCCATCTATCGAGCACGGAGTTAAACTGCTAAAAATGCATGGTAAGCGATCGAACAATCACTCTATATTATGTAGATTTTCAAAGCAGATAGTGTAGATGACAGCATTTGGAGAACGTTGTGAAGTATATTTGCGAATGACTTGTCGTTTTATAGAAATCTGGTTCTCGGAAGGAAGGCACAGTCCTCAATAAACATTCTAAGTGGCATAATGCGAAAGAAAGTGTCAATCTACTGAGAACATCAATTTTCATAGAAAACACTTCGCACGATCTTCCTGACCAACCATCATTATCGGGGACCCCAGCTGCTGTTGGGCGGCCAAAAAAGGATTTCGCGACTTGCAATTACCAGGCACAACGAAGAATGACTGTGAATGACACACACAACAGAAAAATGTCTCGAGTTTCCGTTATAGTCTCATAAAAATCGAGAACTGCTGAACCGATTTGCCTAATTTTGGTTTTGAAATATTTGTACAAGTCCAAGGAAGGTTTAAAAGGTGAGAAATAGGTAGGTAGTAAGTAGGTAGGTTGGTCGAGTAGTAAAAAATACAAGGAGGTAGTACTACTGGGTAGGGAAAAGTTCATTGCAACTCATGCCGGCCGGGTACAGCTAGTTTAATAAATAAAACATACATAAAAGGTTTAGAATAGTATAGTTTTAAAAACAGTAGAAACTAACAAAAATCTAAAATATATTTATTTCCTTGAAATCCTTTAAGAGTTTTGCATAAGGCTAAATCGAATCTCTCGAATTTCACTACCTTGTGTGCAGGAGCTTGAACTTTCGCGTCTTCCATCATTGTAATGATTTCTGACAGCATTGCATCTTTGGCAACGTCGCAAGCTTTTTTATTCCATGCAGTCATCCAGAACCCACAAAAAGCTAAATTTTTAAAAATAAATGAAGAAGTTGGTATATTCACTGGCTGTCTTGACATTCCCCCATAGGTAACCATACACCCGTTACGTTCCAAGTGTTTCATCATTTGCAATGCATTTTTGCCTCCAACACAGTTTAGTGCTAGAGAAGGTTTCCCTATTAGTTTTTCTTTAAAAATTGTCGTTGACTGCAGTTCTTCTTCCGTTAGAACATAGGTAGCTCCTAAGGCTTTCAACTTTATCTTTAAATCAGCTATATTACGCCTTTTTCTCACTATGTTGATATTTTGAATGCCCCAAGCTTTGCAGAGTTGTATGACATTTTGTCCACACGCACTGTTTGCTCCATTCTGTATGACAACCGCGCCACATGTCCGTACTGGTTTGAAGTCGTTGAGCATTCTATAAGCGGTACATGGATTAACAGTGAGTGTTGCAGCTTCTATTATTCCCAAATATTTTGGAACAATTTTCAGCATATATTGATTGAATACGGCATATTTCCTCCAAGTTCCTTGAGCGGGTGTCGTAATAACAACTTTCTGTCCCGGACAAACAGCAGTCACATAGCCCCCAATCTCTTCAACAACTCCGACGCCTTCATTACCAGCTACACATGGCAGCGACAACTTGACTGGGTATATTCCTATAATAAAAAGTTGTTCAAAATAAAATAAAATATTAATCACAAAATCACGCCTGAATTGCCGATGGTTTTATTTATATCAGTTTAATTAGGCGCTATCCCTGAAAATCCGAAGATGGCCTTTACGTAAATTATTATAAAAATAATTACAGGGCGGGCGTCCGCATCGCTGTCAACGCATTACCACGTTGGATGGCAATGCTTATTCTTTGGTCAGCCTTCTGGTCACATGAAGGGTCGACCAACCTCTTGGTTATATCCCGAAAGACTTGGTGGGCACTCGGACCCCACGGCCATAGTGTTTCAACCTCAAAGGGCTCAAACACATAACTACCAATTAGGTTATTGAATTTGCACCGTTTAAGGTTTTCAGCACCTACAACAGCCGCCCCACAACATCTTGCCGTTAGGAAGGTGAGATGGCGCACGGGTGGTCGACGAAAGTAGTATCCCACACCAAAGGCCCACATAACTTCCAAGGCATTATGGTCATACCGTCTGCTCACTCCACACTGTCGCGTGCCAATCGATTGGGTTCTAAAACAGCTGGCACCCCGGCGGTGGCAAGAGTAAGATGGATGATGTCATTCATGCTGGCGTGCCGCGCTATCCAACCTGCAGTCTCACTGCTGTAAAGGCCGCGGTGTCCGAGTTACTCGACTGCTTCACCCCAGCGATGTAGAGCACCACAAGTAGAGCCCAAACGCAGACAACTGGCGAGACGGAATGTTGTGTTACCCAACCAGCTTGAAGCCTGAGGCCCGATCCCCACTCACTCACAGCCAGTAGGCGGGCACCCACAGCAGTATTGGTAGAAGTATTAATAACATTATTCCGTACCAACCTGCAGAGCGGGTTATCCCAATGTCTGTGGGAAAATGAGTTCATGGGCTGATCCATATCCGGGCCAACCAGTTTACAGGCGTCCTCCGCGTTGGTCAAGCACGGCACTTCAGAGTCAACCAGGAAGAGTGTATGTATAATTTTCCTGGTTAGCTTATTAGTGCTGTGGACAGGAGACAGGCTACGCACTACTTAGGTACTTGCACTAGAAATTTTGCGTTTTGGTAATTTAATTTGAGTCAAGATTCTAGAGGTTGTAGGAACCTACCTTGAATGCTGTATATATCAGCCGGATTAACTGGTGCAGCTAGCATGCGAACCAGAACATCATGGGCGCCTAGAAGTGGAAGTTCACTTTCTCTCATCTTTATAACTTCTAGAGGTTCTCCGAATTCGCTGAAAACCAGTTCTTTTGTCATTATATGTCGCACTGGCGACCCTGTTAATATAGTTATTGCCTGTTTCTTGGGGTATTTTGATGAGCGAATTGTGGTCTGAGCCTGAACCATACTTATAGGTATATTTAAATATCTTTTCGCAAACATTTACTGTTAAAGTCCTATCAACTTCTGTTCAGGTGACGGCGTCGCTCCAATCTATATACTCTATGGCGTCGCTATTGGAGAATTTGGTATTGCCATTTAAGAAATTCATCAAGGAAAAAGGGAAGTAAAACATAAGGCAGTCTTTCAAGTCCGTCTTTAAATATCACAAGAATATATATATAATATTCAGTCAATCAATACTGTGGAGCGTGCTCGTCTGCTGGCCGTGGGGGAACGGAAGTCGGGCTTGTGGCCTCAGGCACTTCCGTGATCCACCATTGGCACTGTGATGGATGACGTTCCGGGTCCCTACGAGTCTACGATTAGGTGCACGTTGTGTTGCGTTCGCATCGGTATCATTGCGGTGAAGCTTTCGACGGCCATGGTGTGCGATACAATGGCCGTCGGCTACAGGAGCGCAGGTCGCATAGCGCGGCACGCCAGCATTATCGATATTATTCGTCCTTGCCAGCGCCAGCTTACCAGCAGTTGTAGAGCCAAACGTTTTTAAACCAACGCTTGGTACGTGACAATGGGAAGAGACCAGAGGCCTGTACGTCCTGACGTTGGCGCCTTGGAAGGTGGGTCTTTGGTGTGGGACGCAACCTGTGTCGACACCCTTGCGCCATCTCACGTTACAAGCACTGCGGGCTGTGCGGTTGCTGCTGCTGCGGCGGCTGAGATCCTCAAACGGCGCAAATACTGTAACCTTATTGGTAGCTACAGTTTTGAGCCATTTGGGGTCGAAACGCTTGGTTCATGAGGCCCAAGTGACAGCGATGGAGTAGAGTACTTTGACGAAGTGTTCTACTGTCGTCGTTGTAGGTACTTACTTTTAGTCTTAACTTTTATTATTTATTTCTATTTTTAGTTTATATGTAATGTACATTTAATAAAAAATGAATTGAGAAAACTAAAAAAATAAGAAAGTAATAATAAACAAAAATGAATCAGAAGTGCCATATTATAGGTATGCGCCCGACCCAGTTCTCGATGATGGTAATATCACGTTGTATTGGGATCGACCTATCGTCACTGACAGGACTATTGTTGCCAACAAGCCTGACATTGTGGTGATAGATCGATTGGAGCGTCGCGCAATGATTGTTGATATAACGGTCCCGCATGACGAGAACCTCGTGAAAGATAAGCAATTCAAGTATCTAGGTCTGGTTCGCTAGGTTGTCGACATGTGGCACGCGAGTACAGCAGTCATTGTATCGATAGTCGTGTCGGCCAATGGCTTAATAGTTAAGAGCCTCGACCAACATGTAAGGAGGCTCTTGCTCGGCAGCTGGATCAAGGGCTTGATTCAGAAAGCAGTACTTCTGGACGACCACCGGTAGTTCGGACCCTGTCCCCGGTGCCGGTGGGCTACTATTTTTTATATTTTTAAATGTTTTTATGTTTTTTTAAAGAAATATTTAAAAATGTATAAAATAAGATAAAAGATGAATAAAGGAATAACAAAAATTAGTAATATTTAAAAATGTAAATTAGCACGTAAACCAAACTAAACCAATATCAATCATAAAAGTCCAACTAGCATGGTGAAGAGCCAATATGACTTAATTTTAATTACAATACTTACTAAAATATATAAAAAAATACAATATTAAAATATAGCTGTGAATTTTAGTAAGTGAATAAATAAAATAAAAGTGGGGAACAACTGGATTTTAATTTACATTTGGTAAAAATAATTTATTATGGTCATGGTCTAGCGGCCGTACTAAAGGAATTCCGGTCGTAATCGATGTTCCCAAGTCATCTGCTGATTGCCACAATAATATTATGTTTTTTTTTTAAACACCAATGTCAAAATCATCAATTTCTAGTTTCCTTAGCTTTCCCTTTTCTAGCCAGGGGGATTTTAGAATTAGTTTCTTCAGCATGTTAATTTCTCTTCATTGATTAGTTTGTAGACAAATTGTTCGGAAACACCTGTAAAAAAACGGACAAATAAACATTTTAAAGATTTATCTTATCTATGACATTTATATCTATATCTATTCTCTTCTCTTCTCTACGTATAATAAATCTGTAGACGTGGCGTTTCTGTACATTGAAAATATTTAGAAAAAAAATAGTAGGGGTAACAAACAGAACCCATTTCTACAATTTTTTGAATTTTCGTCTGTTTTTGTACAACCCATTCCCACTTATAGAGAGGCCCGTGTCCCAGCTGTGGGAACATTAGAGTTGTACATTGCTGTCGTTGTACTAAAAATTCGGTAGCTACTAGTTCCAAGAGTACATCGTGACTTGCCCGTGTTGCTACCAATTTTACTACCAGTACTAGTTGAAAGTAGTAACACGGAAAATTAATAATTATGTGAGATAATGCTGTGGAGAGGTTGAGATACATTGGAGAGGCGCGAGAAGTGATGCGAGTGTTAGCTCTGGCTTGCATTCGCTTGATGGGTGGACTGATATTGATACTGTTAGCCTGTGTCATCCCACCGCTGGGCAAAGATTATGGGGAGAGGCCCCTTACCTTCAGTTGTTTTGATCCAGGGCTAATGTAGACCACTGGTCGTTTGAGGACTAACTAAGAAAATAAGATTAAATTGTGTACAGTCACAGTGGAACTGGAGTCGTGACTCGTGCCCGGTTTGTGGCAATAGGCTCGCCTCCTATGAAATGGGGTTCGAAAGTACATTATTGGCGACAAGTGGATGTAGCTATGTAAATAAATACTCGTGCCACCTCTAAACGTATAATAAGTAAGCCAAATAAATAAAACAAAGGTAACAGGTTTAGAATGATTAATATTGTTTTAAAAGCAGAAACTAACAAAAATCTAAAATGTATTTATTTCCTTGAAAACCCTTGAGAATTTTGCCTAAGGCTGAGTCGAATCTGTCGAATTTCACTATCTTGTGTGCAGGAGCTACAAGTTTCTTGTTGACCATCAATGTAATAATTTCCGTCAGCATTTTATTTTTGTCAAAGTCACAAGATTTTTTATTCCATGCAGTGTCATAAAAAGCTAAATTTTTAAAAATAAATGCAGAAGTTGGTATAGTCACTGGCTGTCTTGACATTCCCCAATAGGTAACCATACACCCGTTACGTTCCAAGTGTTTCATCATTTGCACTGCATTTTTGCCTCCAACACAGTTTAGTGCTAGAGAAGGTTTCCCTATTAGTTTTTCTTTAAAAATTGTCGTTGACTGCAGTTCTTCTTCCGTTAAAACATAGGTAGCTCCTAAGGCTTCCAAGTCACTCTTTAATTCAGCTATTGTACTCCTTTAATTCAGCTATGTTGATATTTTGAACGCCCCACGCTCTGCAGAGTTGTATGACATTTTGTCCACACCCACTGTTTGCTCCATTCTGTATGACAACCGCGCCACATGTTCGTACTGGTTTGAAGTCAGTGAGCATCCTATATGCAGTACATGGATTAACAGTGAGTGTTGCAGCTTCTACTACTCTCAAATAGCTTGGGACAACTTTTAGCATAGAATTTTTGAATATGGCATATTCCCTCCAAGTTCCTTGAGCGGGTGTCGTAATGACAACTTTATTTCCTGGTAAAATACCCGTCACATAGTCACCAATCTCTTTAACAACTCCCACGCCTTCATTACCAGCTACACACGGCAGCGACAACTTGACTGGGTACTTCCCTATAATAGAGATATGTTCCAATTAAAAAAAAACCGCAATACGCTTGTATCGATTTCTCTGTCATCAATGTTGGTATTCCCTTGGTAATTGGAGTTCTCTCAAGCTTCCAGAGGTTGTAGGCACCTACCTTGAATGGTATTTATATCGGCCGGATTAACTGGTGCAGCTAGCATGCGAACCAGAACATCATGGGCATCTAAAGGAGGAAGTTCTCTTTCCCTCATCTTTATAACTTTGAGAGGTTCTCCAAATTCGCTGAAAACCAGTTCTTTTGTCATTATATGTCGCACTGGCGACCCTAATATAGTTATTGCCTGTTTATTGACGAATTTTGATGAGCGAATTGTGGTCTGGGCCTGTACCATACTTAGAAGAAGTATATTTAAATGTCTTTTCTCGAACATTTACTTTTATGTACATTTTCAAGGTGGTTTACAAATAGATTGACACTTCACTTTTCTGAAGTTTACTGTCAAATATGTTCTTCCACAGTGGTGGCACTGGAGGCTCAGTGGAGACGGCCCCGACTTACGAGTTGTATGTCGTGGATTCGAACCCAGCCAGGCGTATTATTATGCGTAGTTTATATTTTCATCATCACTGCTCTGAAAACGGTGGAGGGACATCATGACCAGCAAGCCAAAATTTTCAAGCCATGAGACCCTGTTAACGTAGTTATTGCCTGTATATTGAGGCTTTTTTAACCGACTTCAAAAAAAGGAGGAGGTTCTCAATTCGGTTGTTTGTTTTTTTTTTTTGTATTTGTTACCTGATATCTTCGTCATTTATGAACCGATTTGAAAAATTCTTCTTTTATCAGAATGGATGGAAATAGAAATAGAAATATAGAAATTTTATCGCAATCGGTTCAGCAGTTTGGTTTTGAAATCAAAATAGCTGGAAAAAATATGTCATCCCAGTAAAAGAAATTGCGAAATTGATACTTGACAAGGATTTGTGTGTGATGCGATAACTAAAAAGGGTAAAATAAAAACTTTTTTTGCAAAAAAAAGCGACTTCCAAAAAAAACACTAAAAAAGTGGAAAATAAATTTACTTTCGGAAGTCGGTGGCAAAAAAGTCAATGAAACAAACAATAGTCACCGACTTCCGAAAGTAAATTTATTTTCCACTTTTTTAGTGTTTTTTTTTGCAAAAAAAGTTTTTTTCATAGCATTTTTTTATCAGGGCCTGACACCTGTACCATGTTATGGACGGTATATTTAAATATCTTTGTACAAACTTTTACATAGAAGTAATGTAAGTTTTCGAGGTAGTTTACAACTTTTTGGTATAAGTATTCTACAAAGATTAGAATAGTTGTACCAATGGGTTAGCTACTCTTTGGTTTTCAAATTGATAGACACTTCACTTTCATGAAGCTGCTGCCGCTGCTTATGCGGTGAAATATCTTCCTATTAGTTTTACTGTAAAGTAGGTAGCTACTAGGCCAAAGATAAGATGGATTGTGGGATAAATGATATGAAAGTTTTCTTTCATATCATTCCTCACACAATCAAGCATCATTCACTCCTTTCTAGGAGTGAGTGCTGTGACGTCTGACAGGGGAGAATGGAAGAAGAAAACGAGTTGCGCCCTTAGGTTGCGCCTAAGGTTGCGCCGACCCCAAGTAGAATGGCACAAATGCAGGAGGATGATGATGATGGATTTACTGTAAAGTAGGTACTTACTAATTCCATGAGTGCAAGTGAGATAGTGCATTAGAGATATATAGATCAAGCTTATATTGGGGAAACGCGAGAAGTGATGCAAGTGCTCGCTGTGGCTTGCAATCGTTTGGTACCCATCAAACGAGTGCAAGCCAGAGCGAGCACTCGAGCACTCAGGAGGGATTAGCTAAGCAAATAATATATAAATAGGATTCGGCCCGGTTGCTGGCATAGAACGTAGAGCTGGCAAAAGGTGAGTGTGGCTACTGAGGCCACCTGTACGTAATCCTTCGGGGATTATAGACGTGAAGTTAAGATGTTATAAGTGCAGAATGGTTTTGATGGCGCTTGAATTCCATTGGCGCCCACCTGACATATTTGTGAAATTGTCTGTTACTGTTAGCCTGTATCATCCCACTGCTGGGCAAAGGCCTCTCCCCATGACTTCCAAATTCTTCGATCCAGGGCTAAAAAAACAAAAAAAAATTAGAAATTGTCTGTAGTTTTTTTTTAAATAAATAAGATGTCGGTGTTAGTTCCGTTTATGATCACGTGTCAAAGAACCTTTGGCGGAATTTATAATCGGATATATTATGTTCCAGTATAAATTCCGTGAATTTAAAGGATAAAAGGAATACCTCGTTATTGTTTTGAAAACCATCATTTTTTTCGCACAGTTTGCGCATCCGTGCCTTCAGTCCAAGTTAATGGTTAGCAGAAACTGACAAGGACCCGAGGGGTATGGAAATGATGACAAGGATTGACAAGGATATATTTTAATGTTGGAAATCAAGCAACAAGAGTACAATGGAACTGGAATAAGAGTTCATGCTTAGGGAAACTACCAATTTTTTTTGTAGGAAAGATATCATCATCGTCTTCTTAGCCTTTGTGATACGCAAAACTCGTTTTGTGATTGTGCAAAACGAAGAAACGATTTTTCAGAGTCATACTTAGGTAACTAATTCTTCATTAAAATATTTATTTTCGAGATAAAATTAAATTAATTATACAATAATGTTCCCTTTTATTTAAGTTTTAACGTCATATCAATTTTGATATTTTTGATATTAAGTAGTTAAGGTTTTAGTCACTCCTTCGTCTCTTAGAAATCTGTTAACGCGAATATCCAAATCTTTCCGAGCCATTGGTGCGGTGGAGCTGAGGGGAGCGATGGCTTCCGGGGAAGGCATTTGGAGTTTTGGAATGCGGAAGCGACGAGCTCGGGTTAGGTCCCAGGGTGCGCTCGCATTCCGCATTGCTCGACCGATACCCTTACTTTCATCCACGGTTGCTGGAAATGGGCGAGGAACACTGAAATAATCAATATAATATTGTGTTTGATTAGACAAGTAACCTTTTAGATATACATATTAGCATATTTCATAAATAAATTTAATTCCATTAGGTACGAGGAGCTGTAAAGTGTAAGTTACCTAGTGTAATAGTACTACTAACATACTGTAGTAGCTAAGGTAAGTAACCCTCCACTTACTAGTCCTTTGTGATTGATGCTCGTAATCGAGCCGGAGCTATCACCGATGGTAAATCAGCTGTGTAGTTTCTTTTTAATCCTGGGAAGCGAAATAATGATTACGATAAATTAATCAGTAACAAAAAAAGCTATATGCAACGAGAGATTATGGAACAATGCATTTGCGAATGCACTCTACATCAAATCTCGGTTGACAAATACATCATAGTTGAGCAACACAAATCTGGTTTTTAATCCTTATAAATAAAACGTCCAAAGACATAATATGAAACAACTTTTACATCTGTCCCATAGGGCAAATTAAGACTGCTCCTTACTTTGTTTGAATAGCTCAAAAAAATGTTGCCTCATTGTGATGAGTCCAATGACCTCTTAGGAGGTTTTCAGTTACCTATTCCAATTACATATTGTGATTTTTGTGTATAATCAGACAGAAAATATTTTTGGGTACAAATCTTGTTGGCTACATAGATACCAAGTGTCTTTGATTCGGATAGTATAGTTTGAAGACGATCGTGTAGCCTATCGCTAACTGATTTGTCAGCATACAGGAGCATACTGATTAGAAGTTATCGGCCGATAGAAAGTCTGCAGTCTGCGAGGAGTCTTCCGATGCTCAATCACAGATTTACCCATAGGTTTAAAGGCATTTATTGGCTGTTTTTTTAAATAAAAAAACCTGTAGTTTTGTTAAAAGTTAAGACATGTTTCGTGAATTACCTACCCAAAGAAAAACTACCAACCAGAATATTTGACATTGCTAATCGATGATTTATCTCTCCACTTTTGGGAACAGACTGGGCAAATAGATCGGCGTATTGACCATCGAGGAATCTCCTCATTTGTCGACGGATTTACTCTTTGCAGCCCAGGAATTCCAAGTGGTGCCTGCCAGGTCAAAAAAATACAGTGGGTGATTATAAATTAGTTAGTTTTTAGGTGAATATAGCGAACGAGGAAAATGTCTTAAAAAGAAGTTTTGAGTGTAATATTGTAAGAGTAGAAGAATCGGGAAAGGACTACTGAGAGGACCATTAATACAGATGTATGGAAGAAGTAGATATGGAAATGCTGCACCACCAATCAATTGTCATACATCTTTAAGCTGTCATAACGCGGTTCCCCGTAGATTTTGTATGGCAAAAGCAACCTGCGACTGTTTATTGATTTCAAAGCAAATAAAATCGAAAGTCTACAGTCTAAAAACAATAATATTTTTAAACGTATTCGAGTTTTCAGGTCTAAAATTAAATGTTTTTATAGAAAAGTGTTGGTTAATGGTGCAACTACCCAATTGGAATGACATGACAGAGGCTTAATGATGATCTTGATGTAAACTTTGAAATCAATGAAATGTTTTTTTTTTCATTTCAGTATTCCTATGTAAGACTGACCGGTCCGGGAGTAACTGGTATTTTGAATGCCAAGATTGAAGGAATGTCCATGTCACGGCGGGTAGATATCCGGGAGATTCGCGACCGGGAGACGCTGCGTTCTGTCATGCGCATGCTCAGGCCATGCACACATGCGTCGCTGGATTGGCTGCCGAGGAACATTATCGAAACCTTCACTCACTGGATGAAACAGAAGAAGGTGATGAAGATGAAAAGACTGAGCTATAAAGAATTTAAGACATAATCAACAGGACCATGTGCATAAAATGACATGTGTTCACAGTCAATAAGTAACTTGAAGTCCATTTATAACATTTATCCGCAATGTATAATTATTTTGACAAAACATTCTTAACAGTGACTTATTCGAAAAATAAAGAAAACTGTGAGAAAGTCTTAGTTAATAGACATAATTGAATCGAGAGTGAAAGTTTTAGTGGGAAACCTAAGATTTTTTTTTACAAATGCTTCTTTGTCATAATTGGTTTTTGTTCTGCTATTGTAGACGTCAGGTGTAAAGCACAGCTTGTTGATGACTTAATAAATACCATATACTAAATGCTAAATTGGACTATGCTGCCACTTGACTATAATTGTATAATACAGGTAGTTAATAGCTATGCTATTATGTTAGCTATCATCTTTTTTACATTTTTTTCACGTGTAGGTTGGTATGGATTGTTTGTGAAGCAATTGTTTGTTAAATTAACCAACTCATCGGAAACGTCCTCTCGCGGCAGTTCAAGAGTTTTGTCTTGAGCTTCTTCTAGTTCCCGGCTTCGAGCTCGGACCAAGTCTAGAAGTAATGTATCGTTGCCACCCAAATCTTCCGACCTGTTAAAAGAACTGAGAGAGAATGTCTTCATTAGTGAGAGACTTTTTGATGAGAGTTTCCATGAACTGTAAAAAAACTCATTGAAAAATTTGGATATATTTTATTATATATTATATCATATGCTTTTATTAATTAGATGTCTTTCTTGTACGATGTAACGTTAAGAATGAACGAGAGCATTCTGGTGATGGAAATTGAGAAAAAGTCATGGAGTACGAACCTGTCAGAACGTGCAAAGCTTCGGTGCGACATGAGGGTGTTAAGGTCGGAAGGGACGGCGACGTCGCAGCCGTAAACCCGCGAGTCGCGGTGCGTGGCGCGCATCCTTATCAGCAGCGACGTATATGGAGTCGCATCGTTGCCCATGAACGATATGCGACGCGGCTCCTCTTCTTTGGTTCTTTAATGAAAAGATATCGTCTGTAGTTAGTTTGTAAGAGTTGCAGGTGCTCACATAAAAAAGTCACAGCAAACAAGAACGGCTTAATAATGATGGTTGCTTGTCAGGTGCATCTGCCAAACTCTTCAGCTTTCAGTCTAACCGGATGCAGCTGAATACCAAATTTTTTACATACTTAGGCCAGAATGCCATATAAAAATAATACAAAAGGGTATAAAGAATTAAAATGATAAAATAAGTACAGAAAACAATTATTGTTCGCTAGCGGTTTAAGGCGAAACGCGAGAGGAATCAAGATGGACGAAGGCTGGCTTGACTTTTTCACCGGTTACGTGAGTCATGTAGTGACTCATCCTGGCTGTACGTATAAAGAAGGTTATATTTAAAGCCAGGCAGAGCCGGTAGCGGTTGAATAAATGCAACTTGACTCCTAACAGGCCTTGAGTCCTATGTCGATGTAACGAGCTTCGTTGCAGCTACATATAGCTCCATTTTGAATCTAAAGTCTTTTACGCACCATGTATGTTGGAACACGGCAAAAGAACCTACTTGTAATTTATGTAGCCATTGATAAAAGGCGATGAACGCCAGTGAAATACAAGGTGTAGCTTTGCATCCTCGTCCAATTCAAGGAGGTAACTAAGCTAATGATTCTCGACCCGAATCAATAATAAAATGGGTAGGATTTTTCTTTTACCTTTTCCACCCGTATTAAAACGCGGCCCGCCTAATACTAGCCCTTTAACCGCGGTTTCACACACACAAACAAACGCAGACGTTTATTCAGGCATTCAGGCAGGCTTCATTCTGAAATAGTGTCAAATTAAAACAACTAAAAAATGCAGCGTTTATTATTTTTGACCAGGTAACGTAATTTATTTTGATTATTTACGTCTTCCATGACAACCTCCTGAATTTTGACGAGGTTGCAAAACTACACCTTGTATAGACGGAGCATTCTTTCTTTCTTCTTTATCGTGTGGTTAGTACCTAACCTGGTATCAGAGTTTTTATGCCGCCCAAGGGCCTCTGACTTGGCTTTTACATGCCGTCGAGAAACATCTCACGGACCAATATAAAATCTGACGGAGCATTTAGATAAGATGACTTAAGTATCTTAAATGTACAGTTTTAAATATAACAGGAAAAATAAATCCAAAAAAAACAAGTCCACTTTTCGGGTGAGTAGGTAACAAAATTTTATATTTGTAGTAAAACTAGAAAGTGTTAAACCGACAGCTTGAAGTGCTATTAAGAAGGATTACTGGAGTGTACCTATTCAACAGATAACTGTCGCAAACCGCGTTACTAACCGGAAAAAGGAGTGGTGTGTAGAGTATAATTTCGAGTAGCGATCTTTCCAGTCTCCATGTTTTGTCCAGGATGGTTCCTGAAAATATATTAAATTATTGTTTTGCACTATAGGATGATTGTACGAATTTATTACTAATCCAAGAAACAATAACAGAATTTTATCTCTTATTTTATAGAGTCCTTGAAAACATTGTTGAAGAAAGTTTTCCCATAAACATAAAATGAAGAGAATGGGCGATAACTTTATATTCTGTGTGGTTAGTTAGCCTCTTTGAAAACTCTTTTATTGTACTGTAACTCTTTTTGTCACAATGTAAAGCCAATCGATACAATACAAATAAACACGTAATGAGTTGAAGGCTAACTCGGTGACCAACTGGTCACCGCAACAACAATCTAGGTGAGGAGTCATAAAATAATTCTGTACCTACCTAACCTATTATAATTTGCCCCTTGTATTGTTTTGGTTACCTACTGTTTTATAGAAGTTACAAAGTTGTCTACTATTACTAAAAGTATCAATTTAGGGGAAATTGTTAGGATTGACCACTCTTTCCAACGCACGCTTTCTGGGGGCTTCATCTGGGGTTTCAACATCATCACCCACTATGTTGATTCCGTTCGTTGTGTATGTTGATCTCAGATAATCTTCCATATTTCTATCCAATCATAGAATAATACTCTACTTACGGCATTCCTCATTTATTTTCCTGGTTTGATTCAAATGTAATAATTTCAAGATCGATATGCATTAACTTACTAAAATATATGTCGATTTGCTTGTTAAGATAAAAGCTACAATTTAGTTTCCATTGGCGATAGATTTTGACATTGACGTATAATTTGCCGACTAGATTGCTCTTGCTCGAATTTGACGTTTGTACTTTCTTTAGAAATATTATAGGTTAGATTTGAAAAAAAAACATCTATGACTTCGTTGTTTTCCTTGTTTCTGTATTTGGTAAGGCTTTTATTCATAACTATATTTTGTTCTTTTTTTTTTAATTAGCCTTTTCTGTCCCACTGCTGGGCAAAGGCCTCCCCCATTCTTTTCCAACTCTCCCGGTGTTTTGCCTTCTCTGGCCAATTTTTTTTGTTTTATTCGAATTCTTTTTATTTTCCTTTAAGTCGATAATAAAGACTCTACCTTTCTGTATCCAAAGGTATCATTTTCACTTTCATTGGCGTCTGCATTGACCTACGAAAGTCACTATCAAACCTAATTATGTAAATTATATGCTAACTGAGATATTTTTAACTCGTCGAAATATCGTTTCTCCATACGGCCTACCTTGTGGTGTTTTGGTGACCTAGTAAAACACTCGAGAGTTGTTGTGAAAGACGTTAAAAAGCACTAATAATATTTTCACTCTCATACTTATTAACTTCAAGTAACTACAGCAACACCAGTCAACCACAATGGGTCTTATTCAGAAACACGATTACCTTGAGATCTATTGACCTGTAACGAGCGAGCTAGTCATGAGGCACCACTCATTAGTTTAGATATTTATCTCGCACAAATAAAGAGTGGCATCGGATAACAAAGAAGTTTTAAGGAGTTCAATAACAACGACTGTAACGAGAGCAAGTCCCGTTAAACAAATGTAAGCCCCGAGCCTTCAAGCTGAATCTGCGGTTAATGTCCCGATTCATAGTCGCATGTCGTGGGAGCGCGTCCCAGCTGAATGCGAACCGTACCGAACATTTGTTTTGTGACAGCATTTAATAGTACAATGCAATTCGAAAAGTAATTTGATTGAAACTGTTGTGACGCTGTCAAGCGGCGGCGGGGCGCCTGTCTCCTGGCCGCGCTGCGCTTGTCGGCTTGTCTCGCGCTTAGTCGCTCCGACCGCGAACAGTCGCGCACACGTAGCGCCGCCGCGCACCGCCTCCATGCAACACGCTCGCCGATAACGCGCTCTATTTGAACGTAACAATCACTCTTACTGCACTATTGAACCCATTCACACTTACTACGGACCATTATCGAATTACGTTTTACGTTGTCCCAAATTGTAAGTTTCGTCGGAGCGCTGGTGCCCAAACCGGCTCCGTGACCATATGATCCGCATTACAGTGGAACTGTTGCCTGATTTCCGATATCGGTGGGCAGTCACGATGTGGATCTTAAGTTGAAGTGCACTCTGGATTTTTGTGTTAGTGGACGCAGATGGAAACTAAGTGACAGAAGACTTTGAAACAAGTGTCTGTGATTGTTTAGTAACCGAATGTGCTGGAGATGTGAATGTTGACGTTGATTTTAATGTATCAGTGTTGTTATTGAATAAGTGCAATGGCTGGTGCTAGTGAGGAGGGTGGTGGTGTGGAGGAGACCACACCAAGCTCAGCAGTGGATGCACGCGGCAAGCGCGGGCTGAGTGGGTCTATGTCGCTGCGCACACGCAAGCTGGGCCGGCGCCTCTCGCGCAGCATGTCCATCGTGGCGCTGAAGCTCCCGGAGAAGGCGCAGAGCATCACTCGCTCTTCGTCGAAGCTCATGAGATCTGGCAACCGCGACAAAAAGAACAGATCATTCGAGCTCTCCATAATATTGCCAGATAAAACACAGAAACAGGTAAAATGCTGTTATATTGTATTAACTTCGGCGTTCAATGTAGGTGATAATTGATTGATAACGACATACGTATTGAGTATTGCTAGATATTGACGAAATCAAGAACCAGATAAAGGAGTTATAACAATGGTTTACATCATTATAGTAAGTACAAAAATAGGCAGTAATGCTGCTTTTCAGGTAGACGCCTTCAGTACATATACTGATATTTCCTTATTCACAGGTTACAGTAATGATGAAGATAATGTAATAATTTATTCACTAAACAAAATTTACGAAAATAAAATAGTCTCACATAACAATAGTGTTTGATAACAAAATGATAGCATGATTGTAGCGTTCAATAATGTAAGGCAAAAGTAGAGTCCGTCCATAGATTCCAGGATGTGCAAATATTCATATACACACATCAAAAGTGTCTAGGGATCAAGCATTTTTATGCGGATTTCTTGAGATTGAGATGTGGCTTTGTAATAAATTTATGATTTTATAAATTTATATGGATCCTTTTTGGTGCATTTCATAATTTGAATCAGGAACTCTCAATCAAATTCGAGTAAAAGATGAAAATAAGCTGTCAATATTTTCCCTATAAAAACATACAACGCATTGAAGACATTATTAGTGCTACTGTTTCCCTACTACTGATTAAAACCAACGTTATTATGGAGCGGCGACGTCATTTAAGCAGGGAAGAAATGCTCAGAGCCGTGGGAATGATAGAAGCTGGTTCCCGGCAACGTACTGTGGCTTTAGCTCTGAATACAAGTCAGAGTGTTATCAGTCGACTTTGGACACGTTACCGAAGCACTGGTACCGTGGCTGAGCGCCATGGAGGACGGTATCGCTGCACCACACGGAGACAAGACCGATACATTCAAATCTTAACTCGAAGAGCTCCAACAATAACCGCCATGATGTTAGCCGTGAGGCTTCATCACTCTTCAGGGAACTTAATTAGCGACCAAACAGTCAGAAACCGCTTGCATGAAGTGAACCTTCATTCCCGAAGACCGCTACGGGTACCACCTATAGCAATGCACAATCGTAGGATTCGATATCAATGGGCTCTTGAACACAGAAATTGGGCAGAAGAACAATGGCGTTTCGTGTGCTTTTCTGATGAGTCTCGTTTTGGTATGAGACCGGATACAAGACGTATACGACACTGGAGAACCCCTGGACGCCAACAGCGATTAAAATCCTGCCAGGAAGTCCATCCTTATAGTGGTGGAACCATCATGGTATGGGCGGGTATTTGGATCGGCGGAAGAACTGAGTTGATTTGGATCAGAGGCAACCTCAACGCTCAAATGTATGCTGAGACGATTGTATCAGACGTCATCGTTCCTCTACAAGTGCAAATCGGTCCCTTATTTCAGTTAATGCATGATAATGCACGACCGCACACCGCAAGAGTTGTAAGACAGACTCTCGCCGCAGCTAACATCAATGTCCTGCCCTGGCCTGCTCAGTCGCCAGACTTGAACCCGATTGAGCATGCATGGGATATGCTACAGAGAAGAGCTCTGCCGAATATGGAGGGTATCCAGTCGCAAGAAGACCTTTTTTTGTTGTTGCAACGAACATGGGCGGCCATTCCACAGCGTGATTTGGATGAACTCATTTTGAGTATGCCAAACCGATGTTCTTGTGTTGTTAGTGTTCGCGGTAGAAACACGGATTATTAATTGTTTAAGTTACCCAATAAAATTTTAAAGAAAACTGTTATTTCAGTCTTTTTTTCGAACTTTAATGTTAGTGGTTCAAATGTCAAAAATCCCTTTATTAGGAAAATGGCAAATTTCTTTATTAATGCAAAGGTGACTTGGTTTATCGTTACTGTGACAAACGAAAACACTTTATTTGATGAATCCTTAAAGAAAATTTTAATTAATATCAATCAGGAGAAAAGTTATTGCAAAAATATATGTTGATCCCTAGATACTTTTGATGTGTGTATTAAGTACAACGGGTTCTCAAGTAGTCGCCTCGAAGACTGTCTGAGTTAAAATGTTTACTGATTGCTGTCCTTCGGTTTAATTGATTTATTAAAAAAAAAAAAAATGCTTGTAAGCATAGATTTACGATTTAGGATCCGTGTTTGGAAGTTACACGTTCAACGCCATGCATTTGAATGTGCTGTTTACTGAGTCACTGCAGTTCTGCCGTCGCTGGTGTTTCGCCACTGCCTCGTGTCGCCCACACCACTGATTTCTCCATTGATCTAATAATGAGGTGCAATTGCCTTTCGCGTTCAAATCGGCAGACATTGTTTGCTTTTGTCATTGAGCCGGAGAATGCTCTTTGAAGCTGGATTGTTGACTACCGGATGAAGTTCCTGTTTTGTCTGAAGCGATTCGATGACTTTCTGTTTACTGTTTTTGTATGATGCACGAATTATTCCTGCATGATCCATACAAAATACTTGATCACACAGTGATTACTAGGTACCGTCAGTTGAGCTACGGTTTGACCTGGTTGTAAGTAGAGGCACGTGGTGTAACAGCTTATTTCAGTAACTGAGAATTGCCGTGGTTTGTGGTCAGAGCTGTCGCGGTAAAAGATCATGGCTGGGTAATTATAGGTACTTTTTGTAGTGTTACTTTGCTCTGAACTTCCTTAACTGTGAAGGATTGAATCGCTTCCGGTTGTGGTTGCCTAATTAATTCGACAACTAATTACCGCTAACATTGAATACTGCCGTTCGACATTTTCATACTACGTGTCTTATTGCGAATTCACAATTAAAAAATATTTTCCAAATAGTTCACACAAAGGTATTTCAAAGTCGTTCTCATGTTTTGTGGTTTCGTTACATAGCGTGGCGGTCTGTTATTTATTATTGTTTTCATTCGACATATTTCAGAACGGTGCAAATATTCACAACTCACATAATAAACATTTGTTGCGAAACGAATGCCATATTTACAAAGCAGAGTCTGAGACACGCGGAGAATGTTCCCAACATACATATGTATACAAAACAATCTTGTTGTCTACACTAAAATATATCGACCACATACATTTCTACTACCTGCTTTTACGACCTAGCTTGGACGACGATGCCCCGAGCTCTGGAAAAGATTGTATTATGCTTGACCTAATCACCCGAAGCTAACTTTGCTAAATATTTCCTGTAAACTACGTTTACTATTGTTAAAATGAACTGGCATTATGAAGACACTTTTCTTTCTTGCAGCTTGCGTTTTTGGGATTTCGAATCACTTTCTGCGCAAGCAATTTGGCTTCTCCAACAGAGATAGGTATACATAATTTCAAAACAAATGCCAGTAGTTATGGCTGCAGACTGCATTCTAACTACCTTATCAATCGCTTTATAGATCCTTAACCCCTTAATGATTCCGGTTGGAATTGTATTTGTTTATTAAAGTGCTGAGTGGGTGTAGTGAATTGCAGTTTAGCATCAAACGTTGTAAAGGACACACAGTCTTTGTTTCTGCCTGTCGTTCTTCAAATTCTTGTCAGAACAATGCCGGTTGTAACGGATTTGTCACTCAGTCATTGCTGGAGAATATATAGGTACTTACTATTTGAATAAATATGCTCCTGACAGTGTTATTATAGTAATAACTTTGAAGTCTATTTTGTGAGGAACGACTGATGAATGTTTACACATTTCGTAGAACTTGGATGGGATTGAATCAAGGAAAATATACCCGTCTGTACAATACTTTTGTTTTACTATTGATTTCTTATACCAGGAATAGGTATAAGAAATCAATAGTAAATCAAAATAAATTATACCCCGGAAAATAAATTATTTTGATTATAAATTATTCTTTGGATTGTTATTGACGAGATTGATTATGGTCAAAGCTAGATCTTTCAAAACAAAACAAACTGATGAGTTCATCAGTTGTATGTACAGCATCAATTATCTTCTTTACAGTCAAAATACTAAACAATTCTGCCATGATTTATGTAAAGTGTCTTACTGCGAATTCTTTTTGGAATTTTAATTATAGCCATGTCTAGACTGTATTATATATAATTATTATGACTGAGAACTCATTTTCTTTTCGTATAATAGAAAATAAAAGTTTAAACTTATAGAGCTATGGTAGCACTGAATAATATAAGGGTACTCTTCAAGACGATAAAGCCGATTTCATCAACATGTCTCTTGTCCTCTTATACGGGGTGGAAGGGACACCGACGCGAAATCGGAAACCACATACTCAGTACATCATTCTGACCCCCCCCCCCACAAAGAAAATTTTCGCCGGTTATTAAAAAAAAATCAGCTGTTTCCTACACGAGCAAAAAATGTATGGAACAGCAGATTTTTTTTTAATAACGGGGAAAAATTTCTTTGTGGGGGGGTGGGGGTTCAGAATGTACTGAGTATGTGGTTTCCGATTTCGCGTCGGTGTCCCTTCCACCCCGTATTTTCTTTCTTTACTCGCATGGAAATACAGTTGCTCCCAGCAAGCATTCCGTCGTTAATAATCTGACACAGAATGAGATAACATTCATTGGTCCCTCTAATACGCTAATGATGTGGGGACAGACAATATTTAGCTGCAATGAGGATGAACGCCTACGTGCTGCACCGGCGCTAATGCAAGTAACGGAAGCGAGCACCAGACAGTTCATGTACGAGGATGCTCTCAATTCATTAGAAGCTTATTTTTGCACTTCTTGTATTGTCTTAGATTCGTAATCATTCATTTCTATTATAGTATTAATTACAGTGTTGCGTTGATTGATCTAGGAAGCTGTAATGAGTTTTTCATTCCAAACATTTTGGCAATCATAAGTAATTCTTTCGCCATTTTCTTACCTGGCGTGATCAACACCTGCTTTTGGCAGAGTACTGTCTAGAATTCATGAGTTTATTGATTTAAGTCATCAACTACCGTAATGATCTTTGATTGTCACACTCTCTCAGTACCATTTTGCCGGTACTACAAACTCACATACTTATCTTTAAATCCGTTTCCAAACAAGCACGCTAAGAGATAAATCACCTGGCCAGCTTCGAATAACTTCTAATTAAAATAATTGCATCAGAAAGTTAATCCGTACCCGTACACCAGTTTTACGTCGTTAGTGACAAACTGGTGAATAATAAGACTTACTTACCCGCGGAACCATAAAAACAAACATCAGCTACTAACGCTCATGATAGATAGAATGACAAATTGCGAGAGAAAGTGATGTCGCAACGATATGCGTTAGTAGTTGGACGATTAAGTGGCGTTCCATGCGGGTACCTTGCGGTACTCCATATAATTGGATACATATTCGTGACGTGATACGTAAAATAAGTCGAAAGCACGTGTATCCATATCATCAGTGTCGGTTGGGTAGTGATCACTTGTTGACAAACGACTTGGCACAAAACAATCAATGACTGAAATTCTACAAGCGGTATTATGAAGCAAATAATGATTGACACACGAATAGCGTGATTTAGGCCGAAGACAAATTGACTGGACTCACTAGTAGCGATAAAGAGGACAAAATTTTTACAGGCGATTAAATTAAAATCACACTTTAAGATATATAAAGCACTTACAAACTATATTTTAAAACTGTTATTTAATAGACGTTCATGTTTTGACATTGCCCCGATTTTTTCTCTTGATCATAGAAGCGTGTGCCAAAATTGTGTAGTTCTGTTGTGTCTGAAGTCTGTCTGTTTCATACCTGACTGTCTGTAAGTGTGCAGCATCATCAGTCATTTTTATGGCACGTGTTATGATGTGATAATCACCTGAAAAATCATGATAGTCACTTGTTAAGAACTGCGTGTCTTTATGTGAACGCATAGCGCGTTCATTAAAAATGGTTTAATTATGTGATTTATAGCGTTTGCTTCTAAGATTTATGTTTCTGATTTAAGAAGTATAACACTTAATACAGTTTTACAATTCTTTGACTTGTTGTCTCGTTCCTTTTAATAGCTTCACCAATTGAAAGATTGTCGCAAGCGTTTGCGCCTGATTTCCTACTTCATTTCAATGTTTCGATACCTGCAAGGAATCACATCATAACTAATATTTAGCAACATTAGAGGAGAGCGCGTTAAAGATTTAAAAAAACTTTTATTAACTACAGTTGACTCTCACTTACAATGTTTTGACACTTTAAAAATCTTTACGTAAAGGAATTTAGCCGCAGGGGTGAGTGCAAAAAAAAACTGCATTTTTTGTACAGCAAGAATATGATTGTAACTCAAAATTGCCTAAAACTAAGTTACGATGTTATTCCTTGCAGGTGTCGGTTTGTAAATAGCGAACGGGTAGCTTGGATTGGTGCCATTTCATTGATCAATAGTGAACTAAAACTATATCATTGTATGCGTACAACGTTTATACAGAGGACGTTAGATCGTGATTGGTGGGACACTGTACATCATAATTGTGTAGTAGTTCGTAATAAATTGTAGGATGACTGAGTCGTTGGGTTACGTAACTGCCTTTGAAACGGTAATATTTCTATTTCCCTAATAGGATTATTATCTTTGTCGTAAGCGAATTACCATTTAGGTAGGTTATGTTGGTTGGTTGAATTTTATCGCTAGTAGTAAAGCTATGAAAATTGTACATTATAGGATTCTGATACAGGAATCTAAGCTGATTTATGTTAATAAAATAATTATACTAATTTGATAAAATTGCTCAGACACATAACAGCTGCTAAGCAAGTTACGTATGAGTTCAGACCACAGGTTCAGACAGTCTAATGCTATAAAATTCGCATAAAACTAAAATTACAATAAATATTTGTTATTTAAATTCGATTTCAAAATCTTTTCGATGATGTTACTTCCGCTATTATGTAAAAAAATAAAGATTTTTTAAATATTTTTTTGCTAAATGTTGCGTTTGAATATTGCATTCATGAATTTCTAAACAAGTTACTGCAGCCGTTAACCCGGTCGAAAAGAGTTTTATCTAATTGATGAATTTAATGAAAACAAAATAAATTATAAAACGTTCTAAAAATGTTACGTCAAGATGAAAGGAACAGTATCTACAGACGTAAATAAATTAACTCTGCTTTCTGTGAAATTCTTGTCTATGCCCAGATTTTATTACCAGACAATACCTTTTCAGATCATGTATATGAATTTAAAATGTCCGTTTGCAAAGTCAAGACTTGACCATGGGAATATTCAATATCCATGGCCAAAACTGCTTATAATAATTTAAAGTCAAACTGGCGAAATTCTACTACATCCTTCTCTTAATAAATATTTTACTTTGATTCTCACAAGATAAGTTGTAGAAATTACAAGTAGTCTCAATATAATCTGTGCGATGATTTAGTGAAGAGAAATACAAGAACACATGTGAACGTTATTGAAGAAAGCTGTACGGATCGAGTTAAGGTCTCGGACCTACGATGTCTATCACTTTTTGTATCTAAAGCAGCGGTTAAACCGGTCCGAAGGCCTACGTATGCCAACTGGACAAGCGCTATGCAATACGTGGTTTGCGCACATCGGTCAGTGCAATCTTCGAAGGTATCTTTTGTAGGCAATCTTTGCTGAACGCTAATAATGCATTGTCAGGTCTTAACTTATTTCAATGTCTTATGAATATCCATTGGGAATATCTTTAAGATAAAAATCCTGTACCTTTCTGGGCATGATCTACATATAGTAGTGCATTAGTTTTGTTTAAATTAACTAAATATGTATTTATAAAGCAGAAATACAAAAATACCATCTCGATACCTTACCTTGATCACCGATTTCTCTAAAAACGTTTACAGTCCACTTAAATGTTTTGACAATCCAAAACTTTCATGACAACGATTACAGAATGAATAAAGTAATTCTAAAAATAAATTAAAAACTGCTAGAATATTTCCGCTCCATTGCTTTTTAGTATGACGATTGATTTGTTTTCATTTGCCAAACTCTATACAATGACTTGGGTGTCCTTAACGGGTGTGGCAACTTTCAATATATCACTGTAGATGTTTTGCATTAATTGATGGACACATTATGTGACAAAAAATCGTTCGAACCAGTCACGAGTACTACATAGATGCAAGTCCACATTAGTTACGTTATGCAAATGTAGTGAAAGGATATGGACTTACGATTTTCATGCCACCGTCGGACGAGTGTGAAAGTGAACCTATAAAATTTTCGATGTTCCGCTGAATTAATATGATTTTTGTTTCTATTTTTATAAACAGATTAATCACTTTTTAGAGATGAAGACTTTCGTTGAGTTGATTGATTGAAATTGTCTTCATATGCTATTAATGTAATTATCTAGACACTGATGCCATCTATTTTCCTGGACAGTTTTGGCGAATATGCATGTGCTTAAAATGCATGAAAGCAATATGATATTCTTATATCTAAAATAACACTTCTGTAGATATAGTCAAGTCGATTAAGGTCACTTTGCACATTTAATTAAAATATTGTAATTAACTTGTCGTTGTTGTGATTAGATTAAGAAGTAATTCTAGGTCATTGTACGTTTTACGAAACAAACTGAAAAATATAATATATTGTATAGTTATAGTTAATATGTAACATGTATTCTTCTAGAGCAAGTTTGCCAAAACACTTTGTAGATTCACTCAAGAGAGAGGACGTAGGGCGTTCAAAATAAGACTATGAAGTAGCTTTCCTGTTGGTGTATCTTATTCTAAGTATAGCTCTCATAGAGTTGCTATATAAAGCAATAAGGTAGAAACATAGCTTTACAGACACAGCATATTATCGTTCGTTATTATTATTACTTGGCGAGCACCCAAACATCTTAAGACATGGTGTAAGATGAACTAAGAACATGTTTTCATTACACTTTGGCGGCAAAAAGATTAATACAAGATAGAGTAGAATGCATCTCTATTGTTAGTCTATTCCTAGTAATAATAAGCTTAAGGTCTAGCTGAAATACTAGAAAGTAGCTTAGGATGGCAGTACAATACTTATATGTATATATCAACTCATTCAAACAAAACACAATGTGTATGTCATTATGGCATTGTTGTTTTGGCCGCGTGAGTGCCAGATTAGAAATTTTGGCAACATATTCATGATTATGACCGCTCTCAAATGGCTATTAAGTGTGGTTGACTTGGCACTTCAACCTGATTTGCGATTGTTTAGAACTAATGTGCCATTACGAGGTATCGCCAAGCCACGTCGGCGCAGAATGTCGTTAAAACTACGCTTAAAGGGAATTGAAAACTGACGACTGTTTACCGCGAATTTTCGAACAGGTATCTAGGAATTTTCCGCACAAAATATTGAGAACATTGTAGTATCTTGTACACAAAAAAAAAATGTTGAAATACCATTTTTAAATAGGTTTCAGTTACATCTGCCGTGTGAACGTCACAGTTTATTTTCGCCTGCACGTACTGCGGGGAACAGATTGGAACCATAATGATTGTAGTGATTGTTTTATAGGGAACAATTTTGTGGTAACATGGCCTTAATTAACATCTGAAGCGAGGGCCTTCATGTGATCATTGAACCGTATAATATAAACTGTCTTTGTCAACTAGTGCGCTACGCGTTGGAAGCACAAGCCCGCAAGTGTTGTTTACGAAATGGTAAATTTGATTTCACTTGTTAATTTATGGTAATTACTCATGTTTTAAAACGTACTATAGAGTGTAGTTATGGGTAAAATAATCGGGTGGATTCTAGATTGAGTCATAAAACTTTTTTTAAATTAAAACAGGATATTTGCGAGCACTTTTATTCAAGCTGCTATTGGTTTGTTAGCCGATAAACTCATATAACGTGTTCAGTGGAGTTTTCCTGATCGCAAATGCCCTCTCTACAAAAAAGTGCACAAATATGGTGAACCGGTAAAAGTTGTTACATTTACCGGAAGATTTTTACGCGCATTTCCGTATATTTTTCCTTCTCATGTAGCACGGTCGTGAACAGCTGCTATGTAAATTAATTGCTTTTTAAAAATCGCAATCACATATTTGTCAGAAAAACACATACAACATAGTTGAAATTGAATGGAAAAACCTTAGTTATGTTTTTGTTGAAACTCATGCAAATTACGTAGTTTTTTTTTCAGGCCACTTTATTGCTCATGAAGGAATGTTAACCTAGCTAATGATTTTATGTTGCAATGCAATATAAATAAGAATAGGCTTCAGAATAGGTACAAAATCGATTACTGAGCTAATCGAGAGGAAACTCTTTGATGTTTAATAAAGCATGAAATCTGTTGTTAGCGACTGAACGGTTTTCAGGGGCAAATACGACACGATTTTAAATGTGTCTTAGCATATTATTCTAAAATAATAGGAAGTGATAGGTGACTTGCCTGACATTGAACTAGATCCTAATCTTAGTGCTTGGCGGTTCTAATATTTCAAGTAAATGCTAGATCAAAAAGTGTTTTTTTCATGTTCTATTTAATCATAAAGAATTCTTTTTGATCTATTTAGTTGTGGCATTAAATAAGTAGCAGTTTTTGAGCTACTATTATAGTCGATAGGTAGGTGAGTTAAGAAATGACCGTCAAAATTATCTTAAGGTTAAATGATCGTATATTTTTATGTTTGACTATTTATTATGAGAATTTAAGGATATTTGGGCAAACAATCGGGTTACCTGAATTATTAGTCGTAGTTTTGTTTACATTATCACACACCTGCTGCGATATTTCACAGCTGGTGTGTGATAAATTGATAATGTAAACAAAACTACGACTACCGATTAGATGATTCGTACTCTCATGGTGCATTATGTTTGCTTATCCTTTCCAATACACAAGTGGATGATGGTCGGTGATTGTGTGAAAGTCGTTGCTCACACATTATTCTCTCATCATTCCTCCAGTCAATAAACTGTATGCATTAGCGTTCGCGTTTAACGACAATCACATTTAAAACATGTAAACATTCCGTGACGTCACAACACACGATAAAATCTAGACACTGGTGTTTTCCCAGTTGTATGAGCCCCGTTAACGGGATGATTAAAAAATGATGCCACCGAACTGAAATAGAACGCGCGGAGAAAGTTGACACGGGCATCTGTTCCTCTCGTTTTGACATGATGAAAACTCACACAGGCAGTTTTGGGTCACACACGTAATAGTCCCGAATACCAAACAATAAATATATATTCAACACCACAAGTATTTACGCAAAATGTTTCCTTGGAGTTGTCATAAATCTGTTACGAATCAACTCTTTAGCCTGAAAAATGTAAGTTGAAAGACGTGTTAATTTCGCACGGAATGTTGTTGCAATGCTTTTCATCTACTTTATTCTTAATGACCTACTTAAGTCAAGATTCTAAATGAAGTGTGTCACTTTGATAAAACTATACATTACCATGTTTGTTGTTTTCGGCGCTGTTCTATTATTCTCATCGTGGCGTGGCATCGATTGTAAAGTATCACACAGATGTTCGCGACAATACGACACACCGTAAGGATGGTACAGTTATGCAATTAGCCAAGAGAATGGCGTGCACAGTAATGTCCTTCTCGGTCAGCCGGCTGTGTTAGTATACTGCTATTAACATAATCTACGAATGTTGTAAAGCAAGGCTGCTCTATGCACAATTCGGCCAGGGGTACAGTCATGGGCCTGCGGGCGGCGAACTGAGGGCTGTGTAGTCGCCCGACCAGCCAGGCCCAAAGAGGTGGCGCGCAGTGATATATGCGCGCTTTAATGGAGAACGTGTGGTCGATAAATAGGCCGAACTTGGTGATGGGGCCCGCCTGGAATGGCGGGCTGATACCAGTCGTGGGTGCGCGCAAATGTACTTGTATCTCCCGGGCCCCCGGGACATGGTAGTAGTAGGAACAGTGGGTTTTTAGTCGGTTAGAGTCCGACATAACCCTCCGTTCGCCACAGACGGAGGGTATCCATGAGGATTTTCCCACTCAAAAAAAAAAAAAGGGTACAGTCATCGTGTTTATTGCATGCGCCCTCAACAAATCGAAGATTTAATGGGCAACCGTTTTGGCTACCTATTTCTACTGACATTGACTTCGATGCTTGACTTCTCATGGATATTCTTTGATCAGACAAGAGCAGGCATAAATTTAATTTTAAGTGTTATTAAAAAAGAGATATTGTTACGAGGAATAGATTAAATTATTATTTTTTCTCGGATCGGTATATCAATAGATACCGGTACCGGTGTAGTTTTCTTCTTGAAGAATTCTTAAAGTAACTCTTCTTGTTTCGAGAATAATATGTGCTGTTTATTAGCAGTTAACACATCTGCTCGTAGCACACAATATCACATAATTCTACTAAGTAACAGTGTTGTTGACACGGGTAAGTAGAGACGTGTAATCGTTAGCCGTCGCCGAAGTAATTAGGCAGCTCGGCCTAATTGCAAGAAAGTGAAATGCGAGGCCGCTGCGAATGTGAGAACGTTTCCCATAGCTCTCCGCTGTTCACTCGTAATCGTAACGCGTCTATACGCTTCGGTTTATTGATCGGTAAATCCCTATTTGTTTTGGCGAGTTTGTTGATCAGGAAGTTTTCGATGTTTTTGTAGACAAGGCCTAAGCAGTAGTAAAGTCATTTATACCTAAGATGCATGAGGTTAGGATTTTGCAACATTTATAGAAGAAGTCTGTTTTGGTTAGTCTGGATCTACATAATAGACATTATTTATCTTCCTGGTTTAATTTGCTTGTAGGAGTTAAAACATAATTCTTCTAACCTAACATTTAATTATATCTTGTCAAAAAGTTTTAAGCGTGGGCGCATAGCTCAATGTAAGATGACACATTACTTGTCTTGTAAAAAAGGTTCTTGACCTTGATTCTGCAGCCTCGGAATACGAAATTCCGAGACTTCAGAAAAAGGAACATTAAAATACTGTGATTTAGGTCCTAGGCGTGCCTAGGGGACAACAATACAGCAAGCCCTTAAGGTAAGCAGGCTGTTCAGAAACCCTAACATAATGAAGAGTAGTAGGTACTAAGTCATAGGTTCCCAACCTTTAATTGACTAACGCCCCCTTTTATAAAACAGTTATAAGATGCACATTTTAGACGTTTTTTCATGAAAATAGAGGTATTTCATAACGCCCCCATTTGCCTTTGGACCCGCTACTGCTTCCTTGAAAAGCTCCAGCGCCCACTAGGGGGCGGTACCGCCCCCGTTGGGAACCTATGGTCTAGGTTAAAAGGCAAGCCAAGCTTTTAGGCTTGTGTGAAAGTACCGCTTGTCTACCAATAAGTTCAGTCCATCGTCCTCCGGTGAAGTGTAACATGTTGCGTAACAACACGCAACGGTTGGTTCTGTACGTTACGAAGCTTGGCATGATTAATTCCATCCACCATTCCTAACCACTGCAACTCTAGAATTCTAGACTCTATGTAAGAAATAAGATACTAGAGACAATCATGAAGTCCGAAGTTTTCCAAGAAAATTATCAATCTATCTTGGTAATTGCAAGAAGAAATAATAAAAAAAAATGGTGGCAAGTCTCCTCATTATAGTTTAAGAATTTCTACTAATCTAGTTTCAACTCCACACAAATATTATCTCATCTATTTAAAGACCTAAATATATCAATGGTTCTACAATTGTTTTCATTGCTGTTTGCACAACCTCAATTTCATGAATGAACTCACAGCGTGATATAAATCATATTTTCGTTGGATTTGGACTACATCTCATTCATAAACGATGTTATACATTTGTACTGAACTGAAATAAAAATTTATATTTAACTTATAATAATTTTTATTTATTTTTTATTAATGGCATAACTAGGTACAGTTAGAATTATGGCGTCTAAAAACCCAATTTTGAAATTAATGACATTATGTAGTGTAATTCATAGTTTCAGTGAAAGGACTTATGATTTCATTCCATCGTCGTCATCTTAGTTTATAGGTTTTAAAATAAAATACTTACATAAACTCAAGCCCTTGTGCCATGGGGGTAGGTAGAGTCACCTAACAGGGTTCTAGAAATGATTGCTGACAGAGTGGACTGTTTCTACTTATGTGGTTCACGGCTGTTATTTACATGACGTGTCACCGTATTGTTTACTAACACTTGGTTTTTAAAGACAAATGTTACTAACCCTATTTATGCTATCGCTCGAAATAAAGAATTTGAATTTGAAACTACAGAACACCGTTACGATCCTTGAAATAAAAAAATATAAGTAAATAGTTTAAGATTTTATTTTTGCTTTTGTAATTCTGTTAAGTAAAGTGCTATTTTGTGCCAAAGGCTCAGATTTCGATACTTTTGTACCTGTTTTCCTTGAGAACGTTATATTACTCGCGCTAATAATACCGATATGCGATATCTTGTAGAATGTAGACCTAAGGTTAGCACAGCACATTATTATGTGCCTATATTAAACAGCAGGTATGTGCAGCCCTATTGTCCTATAGAAGGCAGACAATATCATGATATTAGTACATACTAACTGTGTGTAACATTGTTCTAGAACTGTCGATGGTTTGATGGCAAACGATCGCGGAAATAAACCATACGCAGTGTGGCGTGAAATAAATCTCGCTTCATACATCGTGGATCATGTTTATGACATTCGATTTTGCATTTTTCGTACAGAATAATTACATATTAGGCCAATAAAACAGTATTGCTGTAGATAGTTAATATTCTGAATCGATAGAATTCTGTGAAGACAGATTGGGTGAATGAGAATGAAGGGATGAAAACAAGATAGGCACAATTTTTCTAATTACTTTTTCATACAGTTTTACGTTTCATTCGCGTCATTTCGCAATTGTGTCGGCATTCCCCGAACGAATGGAATGTAACAATGTGGATATAGGCGAGTGTACAATTCGCGTGTTTATCTTTACGTGACGGAAATGGACGAGCCGAATAGATTACTACACTTGGGAGCAAATATTATATATCAAGCCACTTCCTTTTTTCACGCATTATGGTAATAATTTTTAGTATTATGGAATGGCATTGATTCGAAACATGTATCGCCTATAGCCTTTACAATGAGGGTATTAAGCTGTAAAATTTTCATTTTTAATTTAAGTTTAAATCGTAGAATAGAATTATCGCATTTAATTTGCTTATGACATTTTGATTGTACTCCATTAAGAAAAGGTTAAATTGGAGGTTTCTGTTAATTAAGTATACCCATATTGACGTGTTATTGTTTCCTTTCTGAACTGTTTTAACCCTAGTGAATTTCCTTTCAAAATTGCCATTTTTCTTTAAGAGCCAATCATTTATTATTCAATAAGGTTATTATTCAATAACTTTTCCTCATTGTAAAGGTTATTCAATAAACTTTTAGGTGATATATGGTTCGAATTGATTCGTTCCATATTACCAAAAATATTAACGATTTTACGTGAAAAAAGGAAGTGGCTCGATTTATTTGCTCCCAAGTGTAATTGAACTGCGACGTTCATGCCTGGACATATAATAATGCCTTTGTTGAAGAAGGAAGTAAAGCCCACAGTCATTATTGCGTAGCCAACTGCTAGGCAAGTAGAAAGTAATATCATATACATCCTTAGACTGACTCCTTTTTTCCAAGGGGGTAGGCAGTAATTACAGACCGCCATCTTTAAATCGCAAAAGGAGTATGTATCTTAGAAGGTGACCTTCCGTAGTTTCTGCATCTCCTGAAGTATGATCTCAGTTATCTACATAATCTAATATAAATAAAAAATATAATTAATCTAATATAATATACTTATAATTACACAAACATAATATTATATACATATAATTATATACCCAACGAAACACCTAATAATTTATAATAATATTGATTTGATTAAATTGCTATTCAGCCCTCTTCCTCTCTCCTAATTTTTGCGTGCCCGACAGGGTCCATATTGATCTTTAATTTGTTTATACCATCTCTGTAACATATGGAATGCAATAAAAAATTGAGTATTGAGTTAGCAATATCAGAAATATTTTAATTAATGAAAAAAGTGAACCTATCAGTGATTGTGTTTCGAGTGAACTAGCCTCTTTAGACATCTTATCAGTAAATATGTACCTACTTCGTGATAGTGATTAGTGTTATATCATTTTTCTAAGTTATCTAGCACGTATGTGTCTTTACGTGAGATTCACTTAAGAATTTCCTGATACTACTTAAAGTAGATGCGCAAGATACATAAAATCCGTAAAGAACTTGTGAAATATTTAAGTACCAGGCTTGTATCACGTCTGAAGAGGTTTTAAACTTTTGTTTTGAAAACAATGTCCTGTATTGGCAGGGTTTATATTTAGGAACTATGACGAACTGAGTTAGACGTACACAGCCCGTAAATAATGTTACTAAAACATTAAAACAATCGTCGACTGTTGTCCTATTACTAGGTATTGTCTGATAGATGGAGGTTGTAAATTCGAGGTCATTCCGTCATACTTAATTGATAGACCTTTATCTGTTGATGGTCATGCAACTCCTACTGAAGCCTACGTGCTCAAATCGAATGAAAAAATAAAATGAAAATAAAAGGTGATTCTGAGGAGTGGGTAGAGATGGGACCATAGGATTAAGCATAATAGCTTCAGAGCTAAGATGTTATCTAGAAGTTTGGTATGAAATCACTTCCGACTCGTTCGGTAGGCTGACCTGTTTGTAATTGCCATAGTAAACAGGGGATAATCATAAAGAAAAGATGAAGTGGTATAAACACGATTTCTTCCATTTTGCAATGATTCAAAACGTTTGTTGTGTTACATAATATTCTGTCCAGTTAATGCATAATCAGCAACTTGATTCTCAACGGATGTTTGCTATGTCAAGGCATCTGTGGTCACTCACAGCGGATTCCTTTACTACGCATTACAAACACATGAATGGAATCGACACTGATTGATTACACATAGCTTACAAACAACTCGATCGTAATCGTCATCGGTACTGTCATCATCTTCAAGCTACTCGTAAAATATTAAACGAGCAAGTTTTTATTCCGATATTTCGCTTACTTATGAATATTGTCACATCCTTAGTCAATAAATCAAGGAGACGAGTCAACATACTGACTCATCTGTGTGTCGTCAATCAGTCATCATAAAAGTTTATTGCATTTCTAATTTATTACTGCCCCCGATTCCGATAGTAAATTAACTCTTTGGAATTAATGGTTTTAGTAATTAATTTCATAATATTTTGAATGCATGCTGTGAATTGAGTATTAGTTAACAAATCGATGATATAAAGAGTATTGCAGCTGCAGTCGAGTAAATTAAACCCAAATAGGTACTTACAGTGTCGTTTCGGTAGATAAATGAAACAACAAATGAACTAAATATCACAATGACCATTTCATTGCAATGGTGCATTGCAAAAGTGAAGGGTGCATAAATAACGACAAATATTCACGAGCCAGCGCCAAAATTAATCTTTTGTTATCCAATAAATACTGCTGAACTGATAACCAGAGAACCTGATAAAGACAATATTATTGTTTTGTTATCAAATAAAACACGGATTATAAATACAGAGATATGAATTGTACCCAATTTGTATGGGTCATGATGGCAATATAGACAAAACACACGTGCAGGAAGATGTCAATTTGAAGGTTAGGTTGTCCTAGAAACTGATCTACCTAATATAGGCAAAAGAAGTAACAGCCTGTAACAGCGTTATTTTTGAAATAATTAAGGGTTTTATAGATATGACAGACAAGACGAGAACCAAATTATTCTTAGAGATCTTTTTAGCGTTGGACGCCTATCACAGCAACCTATTATTACGTTCGCATACTATTTTGGTCGTCCCAGTCCACGTAACTTCAAAATAATAGGTAGCAAATAATACCATCACAGTCTAAGCAAAAAACTGCAATGACAGGTAACAAAAAGCAGTGAATGTCCGGCCGCGGTTCGCACGTTGAACTTTTGAGTGTTTCAGACAAAAAAGTTCCCATCAATCAAGTATTTATTATTTAATTAACTATTGTTCAACGAAAACTATTCACATAATTTCGAATTTGGCATTTTCGGTGCCGCAGACGCAGACAGACTGTTAAAGTGTCGCGGGTGAACGATGGATTCTGATCGGGGATTTGATCTCGTTGAAAAAATACGAATTGAAGGAGATGGATACAGAAAGTGATGAGACAGAAGAACTAAGAAGACAGCAAAGAATCCCTTTAAAATGTAATATGTAATTCAAAAGGCCATGGTACTCCTGAGCCACAAAGCTGAGAGCTACAAACCACCACCTAGAATAAAACAAAGATCTAATAAAAATACAGAATTCCCTACTACAGCAAAATACACCTGCCGGTCATCCAGATTGTTCTAAATGCGAGCTAATTTCCGTGACGGAGATTGCGTATAAAATCGGCTGACAACTCCTAGATGCAGTTTCTGCTACAAAAAGTTCATAAACTACAGTTAACTTTGTCAGCGATATGACCTCTATAAGTATTTTACTCTTTTTAGTATTATCTATGTTTTCTAATCTTTTTATTTTCTCGAACGAATTTAGCAAGCGATACAACATGTTAGGTAACGTTAACAAGTGTTAATTTGTAATTTATGTCGGTAGCAATCTTCGTCGATATCAGCCATGTCTCTTTCTTCATCTATCGTTACATTATCTATTACACACTACTTATGTCATTCAGTAACGCCTATCGCTTCTGCAATTATGTGTATCGAATTAATTTTAGTAGAATCCTCTCTAATTGCCAAATAAGGTAAATGTTTACATTTGAAGCAGTGACTGTTGACCTCAAAACAATTGACACAGAACCAATTAGTATTAGTTAGTCACACACAAGACCAATTAGTAAAATTGGACATTGTTACAGAACATTTGAAATATTTTGATTGAATCGTTTAGTGCTTGATTTGTTGTCAAGGTTCAATTAAAGACACACACTGATTGGATTGGATTTAGTTTCTTAAACATTGCTGACATCTATGTACATTGACGACAGTATTTTGTTTCGATTTAGAAGTGTTGATGTCGTTGTGTGAATTTCATTTGCGAATTTCATACTATTCTCGGATAACAGCCATCCAGCAGCCCTTTGTTATACGAGTAATGTATAGTAGCACGTTCATAATGTTCACGCTAAACGTATTGTTTTCCTCGAGTGTGTAACCCAATTAACATATCACAACAAAGAAGTCTTCTTTTGCTCAGTTCTCATTTACTTTCATTGCAGATAGATAAGGTGTCATTGTTGATTTGATGGATACCTTTGGAACGATGTTAATGAGTGTTGATTGATTGACATTGTGTGTGTCCACACTTTCCACTTTTCGGTGATAGATGTGTAACTAATGACGGTATGATGTGTGTAATGTATGTCTGGATGTAGATTTCAACAAAAGCTGCACTATCGCATTAGGTTTAAGCGTTGCCTGTAATGATAGTTGTAAAGGAGATTTTAAATAAAACTAAATAATAAATAACTTAGTGGTAATGTGTATGACGACGGCGACTATCACCTAGGATAGCCCATCTAGCACATATCATACATCTCACACATGTTTAAAATTTCCGCATAGACGTGCGAAGTTGTGAATTCTCAATACCTCTCGACTAATCGAAAGTGGTGATAAATTCGAATTGAGCAGATTCATATGTCAGTTAGATTCTATCACCAATTTCTAGCTTAATCCGTTTTAATCGCGACATTAATGACTTCTACAACTTGTGAAAGTGAACTATGTATATTGGGATTTTTTCTTTGATTTCCTTCAGCTTTCCATATCACCTGTTTCCACATCTTAGTATGTGTAGTGTATATGTTACGGCTAATACCCGAAGTGCGGCTACACCTAGTTTTAGCCGGTCAGAACTAGGTGTAGCCACTTACTCTTGGTTAAACCTAGTACGAGCCGATTGTTTTCGGGTAAAACTAGGTCTAGCCTTCATCATGCCGGCTACAACTAGGTCCAGCCATTCCCTGTTGGATAAAACTAGGTCTATCCGATATCATTCCGGCTAGAACTAGGTCCAGACAATCCCTGTTGGATAAAACTTAGATGCGTGTCCCGCCAAGCCTTCCGCCCCGCGTCACACTCATGACTCACAGCATCTGCAGCAGCGGCGCGGGGTGGAGGGCATAGCGAGGCAGGCGCCTCTGCAGGTTGTGAGCGCCAGGTGCTGCTGATCTACTGCAGGTCTACTAGCGAGTGTGACTCACAGCGTCTGCAGCAGCAGCGCGTGTCTTAGTTTTATCTAATAGGGATTGGCTGTACATAGTTGTAGCCGGCATGCTATCGGCAGAGCTTTTTTAGATATTAAAAAAAATCCAATAAAAAGAAACGTAGAGTTTTTTTATTCTTATAAATCACATTGTAATAATTAACACAAATTATTAGGAGTACAATATTTAATATAATAGGAACAATCAGGAACATTTTTTTAACAACAGACAATAGTTGCATATTATAATTTAAAGAATGTTATTATAATTATAAATCACACTTTTATAAAGTAACATAAACTATTTATTAGAACAACTTAAACTTGAGTGACATTTTGAGTTGCACAAAATACCAGCAGCTTTGCAAAGGCACTTTTTGTTGCCACATTTGGTTTTGCAGTGGCATCTTTTATAGCCTTGCCCACCAGAGGTCGATTGTGCATTGGCTATTTGGCGTAGTGATTTCTTTTCGGGTGAAACCATGTCAATATCTAAAAATTTTGAGTCACACACAGTGAACTGATTTCTTGAAAATAGTTCTGTTATAGTGCCGTATTTGTTTCCTAATTTGTATAACCCCTTGTCGTTACATTCAAGTACAACCATTAACACATTGGGAAAGTCGCCTCTACCTCTGTCCACGTCAGGAATTTTTACTCTGACTGTATCACCGACTTTACATGGAGGAAACTTTTCATTTGATGAAACCTCTAGTTGCATCTAGTTTTATCCAACAAGGAATGGCTGGACCTAGTTCTAGCCGGAATGATATCGGATAGACCTAGTTTTATCCAACAAGGAATGGCTGGACCTAGTTGTAGCCGGCATGATGAAGGCTAGACCTAGTTTTACCCGAAAACAATCGGCTCGTACTAGGTTTAACCAAGAGTAAGTGGCTACACCTAGTTCTGACCGGCTAAAACTAGGTGTAGCCGCACTTCGGGTATTAGCCGTAACATATACATTTCTGTCATTAGTTCTCACAAAGGTGTATAAACGTCGTCTTATATTGGCTAATAGCGGCATTGTTGAGGTTTTTACACATTTTCATAGGTGGGTATCAGTCACAATGACACGCCGCGTTACATGCGCGCTCGTATGCGAACAATGGTGCTGCCTGTGCCAAGTGCCGCCTTGCCGCCACTTGCGACCGTTGCGATAGAACTTTCCATTTTCTTAACACCTTAAGCGATTACTAGTAAGCTGTTACGCCAGATTACAGAATTATGTCAGGTGTCGGGTTTCTTTACTTACTTGTGGGTATTCCTGATAGGTATTTTCGCTGCCAAAACATAACGTCTGCTACCAGAACTGAAAGTGTAAACAGTCATGATATTCTGGTTTTAAGTAATCATAGATGCTGCTTACCTTTTGTAATGGTTTTAGATGTTGTGCAAAAACTGATTTGCTGTGCAAAAAATACCTACTAGTTGTTTTACAACAAAAAAAAAACTCGTCTAAATACGTGATGTATTCCTATGTAAGTTTTTATACAGAGTTAATTCCTAAAGTAATTGTGCGATAGACGGTTAGACATTAATAATTATTTTGATAGCTTACACTGAGGTACTCACGTCACAATTAGCTCATATTAGCTCACGGTAGTTTCTGTTGTTTAAAACATTCGAGCTAGTCAAATTACTTGGAAAGTTTCATGGCGCATATTCTGACTTAGCCGAATCTAGCTTTAGGTGAAAGTAATAATCTGTTTTGCTTCATATTTGTATGTTTATTGCTTTCACATCTTTTAAAGGTGGCTTATAATTGATTACTTATTTAGTAGCATGAATTAATTGGTATCTATATCTGTCCTTTAAACGCCAACTTGCTAAATATGGGCATCATTGTAGACCGATGCAGTAAAAAGCCGGTGGAAAAACCCTTGTTTGATTATGACATAGTTCAAGGTAAGGGTTTTTCTTGACTATAGCAGCAATCAGGCCCAGGATTGAGTAGTTATTAAGTAAAAATCTGTTACTTCCTGAGACTTAATAAGTCTATAGCAAATGTTTATGAAAGCATAACCTAACCGTGTTCAAGCCAAGCGCAGTGTATGCCGATAGATTGAGTTCTTTAATAGGTAAAATGAACATCGGTAAACCCCGTATTTTTTTGTGTTAACTCTTTTTATGGTCGTAAATACTAGCACGAAGAAATAGAAAATGTTAGAAGCATCATTGTTCTCGTTATGTCGAGTACTTTGCATAGAGTTACGTGAATACGGCGATAACGTATTGTTTGAAGTAAATATCGCAATGCCTTTCAGTTAGCCTGATTGACTCATTTCTTAGAAACTGTTACAAAGCTTAGCGTCGCGTCGGTACCTACTGTTCCTTTGAATAACTACTCCGATATATGATAGCGGCATCAAAAATGATATCAATGCGAATAAAACTCTACATTTGCTTTTTCCTTCAGTAGGCAAGTCATCGTCAGTAGTGTATTTTGGTTGCAATATTCTTAATTTCCTCATGGTCTCTATTTGTGCTTCTTTAACGAAAGAACAAACTGGTCGGATTTAATTACCAATATATATTTCCTGACCTTTCCTACATCATGGTTTTCTCTGCAGTATATTGAGCGAGTTCCTCAATCATACTCGTGCCATTAACTTTCGGCATCCTTGAAGACTTTTCTTCTATAAACATTTATATTTTAATTTTTATTTAATCTTTATTGATATTTCTTTTCGTCATACTTTATTATGTAAGTTAGAGAGTCGCATGGTCTAGACTAGACTATAAATGAATATTTATTTATTGTTCCGACTCGTCCAATCCTCAATACATAAATATTCCGACTGCAAATTAATTCTGCGTGAAATATGTGATGTTTAATGATGTTTATGTCAAAAATACTGAACTTTAGCAACTTTTGCGAAGATGTCTTTGTCGAATTTCTAAGTAACGTGAATATTTCACATTTTCTAAAGTATTGCAAGAAGTTCAACCAACTTGTAATCGTTCTTATCAGGCTTTATGTAAGCAGTTTCAATCATAGTTTTATTATAGAAATTATTATAATATCAGGGACAGTTGCTTTTGATAAATTTGCCGTCAGAAATACCTTTAGAGCGTTTTCAAGGCACTTATCGGCGACACCTCTATGCAACTCATAGATGTAGTTTTGGGGACAATAGAGAATTATGTCCGACAACGTTTCATAACATCAACAAACTATTCAAAACAATAGTTTCCGCTTGGAAAGAATATCAATTACCAAAGGAAAACCATTCCAAAACCTTCTACACACAAATCATCCGTTTCCGTCGGAAAATAAAATTAAAATATACCTAAACCGACCGGATTAACATTTTTCGATGGAATTCGGAGTAGTTAGGTATATCAACAATGTTAATGGCAAGGTCGTGGTCAGCCATTCGACGAGTGTAAAATGAAAGATAATAGCTTGTGTTCAAATTGCTGTGTCCGTAATTTTGCACCGATGACGATAACGCCAAACCATTGTGCGGCTGCGTCTATTATGGTCAGTACACTACACATACATGCAAATAAATATACCCAGCTAGACACAAAGGCATGTACTAAAATATTCTAGAACATTCTGGGTTATTTCGATTTACAAAATTACCGTGTTTTCAACGACTTTCGAGAAAAGTTAAGGAAAATGTGAAACATTCCAACGTACCACTTACACATCTTGGGAATTTAAATCGATGTTGTATCAACTGAACCATTTACAGTTCACGAAGTCTAGGATTTAGGTACATAAGAATATCTGTTATTTGTACTGATTGGGGCCCAAATATTTCGTCTATTAGTCATCATTGTTTTTGAAGAGTTCTGTGACTAACCCTGCACAACCGACGAACTAATCTAAAAGTAAACGTTCACGACGGTTTCCTTTTTCCGATCTAGCAACACTATCACACTATTGACCTTAAAAGCATACGCAATTAATGTTGCGAGCATTATGTGGAGCTGGCCTACTTACTGCAGACATTTGCAAATTCCAATATTATCATGTATCAAAAATATTACTCAGACTACACAAATGTTTTGTTCTTTGTGTTGGTGACCTCTCAAAGGTACGTCTTATGTTTATTTATTTTCATGAGGTAATTCGAAACGCCTTGATGTTTAAAAGAAGTTACGTACAAGAACTCGTAATTCTAAGTATTAAAATTATCTCTACCCCAGTTCGTTAACATGTGTTGATTAAATTCAAATTAGACGACTTTCCGAGGAATTGTTTGTGCGAAATGTATGTATGAGTATTTTGTTGTTATCATTATTTTACGCTTTATATGTCCAAAACTAATTGACTAGTTTGTCAAGTGTCATTGTCCTCTTGTAAAAACGAAGATGCTATAAATTGCTATTTTATAGAAAACGATACAATCTTATTTTAAAGTGGAGAAATACGCTCACTGTAAAAAAATAGATACCTAGCGAATATTTGCTATTGAAAAATAACGGAAAATATCTTGTGTTACTTAATAATGTATAACATGTTTACTTAACAGGCCTATATTACATTAGTTAAGAATTTCCCAATGAAATTGGTTAATATTTCCTTATACATAATTATTTCGGTCGGCGGTTCACGGCCGTTTGTTGCCAATACACACATATCTACAAGGTAATTAAATATCATTTACTTGTACAATAAGTACCTACACTTTCTTTCACGCAAATTGCAACATGCACCTACAAGTGGGTAGAATCATGTCAAGTATAAATTTGGTATATATACAATATCTATGTATATATATATAAATGCTGCGCTTTTACGGAAGCTCTACCTAAAATTGTGAAGTAGTAAGCAATGTTTAGGCATAAATTGTTTGATAAAGGAACCGATCTAGAATTTATGTGAGGTCTAAAAAATACTTTGTAGCTATAAAGTTTTATGTAAATATGTATGTAAGTATGTCAAAATCGTGTTTAATGTGTATCCACGTATGATTACATTGGTGAAATAATATTTGTTTTCTCACTGTGCAGAACAATATATACAATATCTGTAAATATCTGTGCAGAATAATATATGGTTGAGTGGTAGAGAATGCCTTGTGGCATTAAGTCCGCCTATGTACCACACTTGTACATGAAGTTTAAATAAATAAATAAAAAATAGTTATTATATTATAAAAGCTTATTTTATTGCACTCTTCAGCTCCAGCTGAGCGATATCTCTGTCGCAACTTGTGAAAGGCCAAGTTTCTTCAAGTCATGAGTATTCAATCATGTCTATCGCAGTCAACTGCTGAAGAGGCCTCATCCGATCTGCGCCACAGCACAACACCCTACCTTCCGCCTTCCGCATCTAGTCTGACCCAGCCACATTTTTGAGGTCCTCGGTCCATCTAACTAGGGAGCCGAAGCGAGCGCCGCTTCGCTTGCCGATATGCGGTTTCCACTAAGAACGAAAGTACACTGACCTAGAAAAAATGTGATATAAGTAGGTACTTGAGGTTAAAATAAATAATTTATTTGCATCGAGTGCTACGACCCCTGGGATGCATATGACATATTTATGACGAATTTTGATAAATAACCTACCGTTATGTTTGTTTAAGTGTCTTTTCAATGACGAATAAATATTTTTTTATGTAATATTTATTATAATCATGTATTGTATAATATTTTTGGTAGGTATTATGGTTGTAGTAAATAGGGCTTTGATTAAAAAATCTTGTTTTAAATGTGGTGATGTCATTTATTTTAAGTACTTAAAATTCAGGAAGGCGCTAGCTGCAATGTCAGTCATCAGTTTGTCGCCGCAGCAGTTTTTGTTAGAGCCAGTTTATGACTAACCAATACCATTGAAGTTGTTGTATACAACAACAAGTTTATCGGAAATTATAAAATTCCTACATTTACATTAGTTTCACATATATGTACATATACAACACCGGCAAAAACGTAAAAATTGGGAAGGAATTTTATGTTCATAAAGAGGTTCACGTCAATACTTCACGGCGTTGTTCTAAGCGGCTTTTACGCAGCAGATTCCTGCGGCCGTCTCCGCGTCGCGGCTGGCGGCCTCTACAAATGTCTACGCTTACGAATGTCTACGAGAAATCAAAGCTTGCTCCAGACTAACGTTAATTAAGTACTGCTGTTCCACAAATTACGGACAACATTTGACTAAAATTTTATTGTTTCCGTCATACGATTAACGAAGCGGGTAATGCGTAACACTTGTCTTATAAATTATTCCAATAACTGCTATAATGAAGTGATCAGATGTGCGTATTTTCGTCATGCTCTAAATTTCTCGATTGAGGTCAATACCGGTTTCGGCGATTATATTGCTGTATCGAGGATGTAACGATGTTACTCTTACGTACGTAACCGTTCATGTTAAAACGTATTTAGTATTCGATGGAGGTTATTTTTAATTAATTACTTATTTATAAATCATGGCTGTGCTGTTTAGGCTTGGCTGTTTGGCACAGTAACACTGCAGCAAGCACCACTTTCTTTTAACTTAGCATGTCGAATGTTTACAAGCTACGTATTTATTGAGTGACTAATATTCTATTACTCATAGCCAGCTAGACAAATGGATGCACCATTTGTCTAGCTGGCTAGTATAATTATTTTATTATAAATATGTTAAGAATTAGCACTTTTTGAACGACATAATTACTTAGACAGACCTCCAAAACGGCCGCTCTTTACCTAGTCTTTTAATCATATGATGGACTATTTTATATCACAATAAAGAAGATTGTATACCTAATAGATTTTAAATATTTGAATAGGTAGGTACATACATTTTCTAGTTGTTATTATAAACAGCTGTGAAGGATTGCAATGTTGTTTTACATTCAATTCGCGCGAATGTCAGTGCGGCTATGAGTGGTTCTCAAGAAAAGCGCAATGATGTCATTGTTGAACTAAGAATTTTTATTTTTCTGTTATCTTATATCTCAGCGAATGTTATATTTAATTTCATATTCATGGCGTGCAAAATATTTAAAGATAAAGACAGCATTCAAAGTAGACCATTTTTTCTTAATTTCTGTTGGCAAAACATCAATATGCATGTATGTGTGTGACTACATACATGCATATTGATTGCTTACTGATTTTATAGTTTTTGATTCGGTTTTAAATTTGAGGCTTAAGTAGTTAACAATGTTTAGACACATACATGGATCCTGAATAAAAACCGTAAACAGAAATGTTGATTTCCAATTTGATTAATAAACAATAATAAAAACAGAACCTCCAATCGCATACTACGAGTATAAACATCTTCACTACGACTTAAATTCAAGCAAACAGACTAATCTATCAACAATGTTTGAATAACGTGATAAAAATGTGGTTTACTTAGTGACTAACAGAGATATGTACATACAAGTCTGACCTGAAATTACTTACAATTCTAAAGCTAGCCACATATATGTAGTTTGACACCTACACTCCTTTCAAGTTGGTCACCTAAATGCTAATGTCCTCCATCTTTTATGTGCACTCAGCAAGTCGGCAGCCGACACGGAAAGTGGAACAACTTCTTTATTTCTCTATTGTGTAGGAGTGGGTAATGTCCTTTAACAACACGCTTATTTGCAATGGATTAGAAAAATCTAGAAATTTCGTACGATTTTTGAATTGGAACCCTGGAAGAAGCCATTTGATTGTCGGATTTGGTGATAAAATCAATCGATTTAATATGTTCTACATTGATTTTTATTACTAGTCAAAGACACAAGATAATTATGTTAACTCACTACAATTTGTTAGTATTGAATTATACATATTAATATCAATTGATAAATAATGAAAGAAAAAAAAAGAACTTTTTTAAAACGAACTTTTGTAAAAAAGAACTTTTGTAAAAAGGAACTTTTTTTAAAAACTTTGCCCTCACTAGGAATTTATCCTGTATCGTGGGTGCGTTTACAAACATTTAAACTCAGATACACAAACAGCCAGACCCGGAACAACTACCTGTAAGCCATGCAAATATTTGTTCCGTGCGGGGATCGAACCCGCGACACGCAGCGCAGCAGCCAATCGCTCAGCTATCACTTGCACACCATCTAATTTATCTATCAAAGTCAATCCTTCGTAGTTAGATGGACTGCAAATCGTAATATTTCTTAACGATTAATCCCACTCGTCGCTAATCGTTTCCTTTTCAAATTAAACATGTAATTGTAAGAACTTAAAGTTATTAAAACTAGTAATAATGTTATTAGTTACAGTAGGGTCTTTAATTACAGCAATTTGATATCTTCTGTATTTTAATTGGTATAATCTTTGTTGCAGGTAATATCTTCATTAAGTTTTCTACCGAATTAATTGGGTATGTATTTATAATGAAACGGCACTGAAACCTTCAGTTCCAGCCTATGGCCTTGTTATGAAAATATTCTTTCACTAATTTGAGGAAGGAGGTAAAAAGGAAATATGTTAGCAGAAAGCAATTAAATAATTTTCCACGCTAAGTCGGAAGTTAACCACGTCAGTGAGCAAAATTCAATAAGGTTTTATTAAAAACTAATGATAATTTAGAGTTCAGGTAATTTGTGTTTTAAGAAACATCAAATACAATAAGGAATCAGCTTTCTTTCTTCCGCGACTCACGATCACGACGATATTCTTTCAGATTTACTTTATGATTCTTAATATTGTATTTGTAATAAAGCACATAATCCAACTGTTTTCTCTTTAAATTAGTTATTATTCAGCAAATAAACAGCCAATTACGTGTTACGTTATATAAAACAAAAGTGATGTGGGCACTCGAATAATTCGAATAGAATGGAAAACGGAACGATGCTAATGCTATACGAGTCATGCGACTGACTTTCTTTTCCACGTGTTGAGGATACATAATATTATTAGTTTGTTGCGAAATCTTGGCAAACTGATAATGTATTTTGTTGTGTCCTATATTCGGTAAGCAACAGATGTTTGCTTTGAAAGATATCAATACCTAGGTATAAGTGATTTTATAGATGAAAATGGCGAGATGAAATTCGGTTTAATTAAGAAATGGCTCTATAGTTTAGTACCTATGAACTCTAGTACCGCAGTATAGACTCTAGCACCTATGAACTGGGAATTTAAGTCATAGGTCAACTTAACCTAATTGTTTTAAATATTTTTCTCTCGATTACGAAATAGATACATGTCCTTAATTTAATCTACATAAAAGGCTCAAGTCTTTGTCCTAAGGGCGCTTTAGTTATATTATTCAATAATAATAAACTATGTATATTTATTCAAAACAAATATAAGTTGAGTTTATTTTAAACATGTTTGAGTGTCGAACTGTGTACACCAGTCTTATCTGACCGTCAAGGAAACAGGGCAACCACTTCAAGATTGCCTGTAGAAAAATTTTCAATACCCACTCAACACTAAATTCTTAATTGAGTTTTGAGTGTGTTTTGACAATTTCTGTGTAGGTATAAATGACTGAAACTGTTTCTCTAATTCGGGTTAATAATAATAACTGGTATGACAATATATTACCTTTTGAAGGAAAATATTGGTAACAGTTGATACAAAGTCCCTGAATGCCAGATTAAAAAAACTATTATGACAAAATCTATCCTTATAAAGAGAACAATTCGTAAAAGTGGAAAGAATGTCCTTGAATGCAAGACCAACAACAAAGTTAGAGCTTGATGTAACAACTGAGATCAATGGCCACAGAGTAAATCGGACAAATGCAAATCAATTACGCGAATCCGATCAACGTTGCTTGTCTACACACGTACGAACACCTACTGTACATATGTATGTTGATACCGTTGCTTTATTACTGACATGCACTTGTTTTATATGTATATTAATAGCTTTTACGACGCTACGGTCACCGCGATGCGCGTTCTCCTCCATAAATGAATCTGATTGATGTTTCTCGACTGATTTATATTAAGTGTTTCGGAACTTTCCTTTGTGAATGACCTGTTGTCTTTATATTTACTACTTCTAAAAAGTTTTCTTAGTGCTTAGTAAGTTTTTTCTAGTGTTTTGAGAATCGTTGGAAAGTTTTGAGAATGCAAGATTGATGTTAATAGTTCTTCTGAATCTGTTTAATGTTTTCGCGAATGTTACGTGTCGAAATAAGTAGGTTATGCAATTTGATACAAGACAAAGCATTCAGTGAAAACTTAAGTAACCCGCGGATATGGTTACAATTTTTCAAATCTAGGCTATTATTTATGATCCTATCTGTGTCTTGCCAAAATAATAATAATCGGAATCGGATTGACTTGGTCTGGAAAAAAATAAACATATTGCCCATAGCAGCTACTATTTGACCTCTATAACCCACGCTGTGGAATATACCTGAATTCTAAAGTAAGATTAAACTTGATATCAAGCATTTTCAAGCCGCTGAGGGTCTGACAGCTCGAGATGACAGTCATAGATATCTGTATGACAGCTGAAACCGTTATTAATAAGTGCTCTTCTAAAGGGATTATAACTCGTTCTGTAATCAATGCAGTAGTCACTTAATGACTAAGTATGGCAACATTGCATAACTTTTTAATCGACTAAAATGGACAATCTGTACCTACTTCGCAATTTAGCCATGGGCTTCCAAAATGTAAATCAATATCATTAATAATTATCAAATTAAATTTTTGAAACGATCTCAATATTTTGCAATACAGTATAGCAGGTCATATTGAAGGACATCAGCATTTCCATAAATTAATATGTCTGCCAGTAAAAGTGGCTATTTGCAAGGTAATCGTGCCATTTCTGGGCCCGTGGCAACCGATCGTGAAGCATTTCACGCGAATCAAGCCGCGGGACATTCGTTGTAATAGTGCTAAACAGAGCTAATATATGTGTTTCTGTCAAATACGATAGCAAGCACCCACTTTTCTAGTCACGTGATAACTATGGTTTATAAAGTGGCGTTCAACCTCTCTTAAACGACTGTGAGAAAGTATCTATTATCATATTTTTAGCTGTTATTCTTAGCAATAATACAATTTTGTTGAAATAAATAAAAAAATAAAATTATTATGATGTGGGTCACATATCGTAAGCTGTGTTTGCAATATGGCTCCGATTATAAGTCATCAAGCGTGTCGTTGCTCTCACCTGTTTTCTATCAAGTAAAATACAAGATGTACCAATTTTACTAACAAATCTACGTTAACGAATCAGCCATACAGAAATATGCTACAAAATCCCGACACGCACAGAAATTCGTGTCATCCAACAATCATCCCAAAACTATTATGCGAATTCGAATAACCGTCACACAAACGATTATTCGAAACACATCCGGCACGGAATCGATGGTTTTTGATTCATTTAACCACCGAAAGTGATTGTGCAACGAGGAAACGAATCGGTAGCACGTGTCGAAGATATCGACTCTTTACGTGAACAACGATGTTTGGAACACGCGAACATTGTTAGCCGTAACCAAACCATTGCATGTGATCATGGCTCCACGGGAAAAGAAAAATAGTACTTTTTCTGACTGAAAAAGTACCTGATAATTACGTTCTGCGATTCGTGGCCCCATTTATTGATCTAGGGCTCGCATGCGCGGCTGTCAAAACGCTGTATCATTCACGCGTTTCTTATCCGCGTGATAGGTAATTAATTGGATATCCTCGTGGATACAGATGCTTTAAGAAGTATGTCAGACTCTCTGACTAAATCCAAGCGTCGCACCACTGCTCACACGCACAATATAGATACTTAATACTCTGCTTATTTATCATCGACGATGGTCCGAAAGAGAATAAATACTTACCTACTTAGATAAAATTTTCAGTATCTGCAGAAAGCTACATTTTTCCAAACTAATATCGTTATTATGGATCCTTCACGGCGGAAAAAATAGTAATAGTTTTTTATTTCATATCGATTAAAAGCCTTCCTAAAGAAGTGATTGACTGTTATATGTACGTAATATAGCACTACCTATTGTATGTACAAGGTGCGTCCGTGTGTAAGATGTGAAATTATTATTTGTTTGTTTTGGTATGTTTATATATCAAGCTCTCTTCGCTCACGACATGAATGGAATGCCAATGATATCAACACAAGGTGCATTGATATCGGCTGGAGGCACGCACAATCATGTATTGAGTTTCGCTACGTTGCATACGTTTAAATATTTTACGAGGTGGTCAACATTGTAGGCTGTATCTCTTTGTGTACTACCATAGAGGTCGATGACGATAAATAAGGTTCGTCCCAATTAGGTCCCTATTGTAGAAGGGACCTACAGTCATGCGCCGTAAGCACAGTCATTTATCAGACCTATATCTGGTAAATCTTGCAGCAAATAGGAGGTTGTGTTTTTCCACTTACGTTACAGAATGCATTTAATTTTATTTTTACTTACGTAACTAGGCAACACAATCCATTCATAGTTACGAACGTTTCATTTCGTTTTTCACCTTGAAAATAGTTTTACTTGAACTCTTTTGTCAAGTTCGTTAATTTGCTTGAATTAAACTATTGTTGTTAGGAATAATGTGGGAACTGATAATAATCGCGTTCCTGCTGATAAACATAATAGTATAGTAGAGAAAGTATTTCATATCTCACTGGTCACTATCCTCACGCTTCTGTCCGACATTGAGAGGAATTTTTCGTTTGTAGGGATAGCTAATTAATTTCCTCTTAATTTTTTACAAGTATATAATAGCTTTTTTTATGAAAATGATCAGTCATATTTGTAAATGAATCAAGTAAGGTCAGACGACAGAAACTGGTTTCGCAAATTACATTTGCCTCAACTTAATTTTTTGCTGGAACTGTACAACACAAAACATCCTGGAAAACCGAGCACTTCTCATAAAACAAAACAGTTTATTTAAAACTGAAAAATATTGTAGAATTCACGTCGCATTTGTCACTGGTTGTTAAACAAGCGTCGAGTTACTCAACTTACCATTCAGACGAATCCAAGGTGAGATTATGCTTTGCATTTTTTATTAGTACTGCCTTGCCCTGGAACGCTTTGTGACGTGTCTCGATGCGATATGACTTTCTATCGTTTCTACACACTTACGGCCGATGTTATTACAATATATATTGTCATTAAATCCATGTTTGATCGCTCTAAACCACCCACCTACATATATGGATTTTCCCGCTCGTTTATCTTTCCATATCCCGTGACAATAGGATGTCGATATCCTTTTTCATATCATCAAACGCAATATGCACAAATCGAAAGATTTTTAAGTCTGTTTTTAACTAACATTTCGTAAGAGCTGACCTCGTTCCGGTATTGCTATTCGCTACCTTTTATTCTAAGTGTCTAGAGATCTATAAGATTTGGTCTGTGAGCTAAGTTTAGATTTGCTGCAAGACTAGTTAAAGAAATAATTCCAAAGAAAACAATAACAATTCAGTAATTATTGGATTTATTGTTATCGATTTCACATTTCCTGCCTGCCATTGGTTAAGTTTTACTTACATTCTGATCAAGTTATCCATTAACTTACGTAACTAAGATCTAAACAGACTTTTAAGTAAATCAAGAGATAAGTTTATCTAGAACATACCAAGAAACTTGCATACTTGTTCTAAATTAACATCCTGCGCCTGCGACGCAATCGTTTACGAGTCTCAAGAACGACAACATGACCGTGTCGTAATAATATGTTCTCGTACAAATGCTACAAACATATTATTTGCATCGCGATTTAATACAAGTTACACAGGTTATATGCTACCGAATGTACGCTACTGTTTCTAGAAACGGAACGATTTTCCCACTGGCATAAGATATAAATTGCACGCTCACTATGGAGCGAGTCTATAAGATAATTGTGCTATTGTTGCTTCGTGTTGTATAATAATCAGCTGTAATAATATACCTCGCCATAAATATACATCTAACACAAATTACGTCACAAATTACCAGTTAATGAAGCTCCCTTAATCGGCTCAGCAGCGCTCCGATTCAGAGAAACCTCAAAAGCGAAAGGGACGCATTGAGGATAAGTGGGGTATTTGGACTAATGCGTTAAACGCGTCACTTTATTTATGTAACCTAAGGAAATTAGAGCATTGATGCTAAATTACTGAACACATTCATTATCGCTGCATTTGTCGGGAAGTAATTAACCGAGTAGTTAATTTGCAGATTATTGCGAATTAACTGACATTCAAATTGAATTGAAAAACAATTACGAACACTGACATAAATACAGGTTTATAACACTTCCCTTTGTTGTTTTTGCCGTCGGAATCGGTGAATCGGGAAGTGTATCAAATGTAGAAAAATAATTAAATAATGATAGATATCTGGTTACTGTAGAGTGGGTTTTATCTTGCACGCTCTGTGCATTATGTGCCCTGACGTCATGTATGTATTGTTCAGTAGGTGTAGGCAGACATGTTCATTGCTCATGTAACTTTAGAACTAGGTATCATGTCCTTCAGCATTCTATTATATACCGGTGTTGGTATCATTGTTGTTGTGAAAGGTGTCTACAACTACCAGTTCGATTAATATTGCACCGAGAGATAAGTTTTGACAAAACAATTCGAGTAATTTGATGCTTGCATGACTGTAACAAAATGACCAGCCGCAAAAAAAGAAAGGAAAAACTGGGTCATCCCGACTCAAATAAAAAAAATAATGAACGTGCAATTGAAAGAAAAAGACGCGTACTACTCCGCTTTGGAAGATGAGGGAAAACCAGTATAAAACCACCTGCAATTCGATTGTTGTCAAACCATAGTATCCAATAGTAAAATATGACAACAATCTTTTTAAAAACAAAAGTACGTTAAGGCCTCCTGTCACTGGTCCGTTTTCGGAATTCGCCGGTTCGATACACTATAAGCTATTATTATCTAGAAACGACATTCGCAGAAACCGGTAAACTGGTTTCCGAAGTGGGCCCTGTGGAACAACATCTATCTAAACTGAGGCATCGCCTTCGGCTGGCAACATCGGCAATCTCACAGATTTACATACTGATGCATTTATACAAGCTATTTGCTCGTATATCTAAGCTGAATTTTATTTTTTTACTTATTAATCCCCAATGTATATCATAGTCCTTAAGATACGCAATTGCACTATCTGAGAATTTAATAAAATTGTCGAGTTAATCAATTTTGATAGGGAGTGTATGTAAGATTTTAATTCACGATATAGTTGAGTACTATTTTTTTTTATACCTTAAGATCTTAAAAACATGCTGAACTTTAAGCTAGAAGTCTCTTGAGATTATTGTAGATTGGGACGCACAATTTGCGACTTTGGAGGACACTTGCAACTTGCAAGTGACAATAACAAATCCATGTGAACATTACATCATTTCTTATTTGCTTTAAGTTACTCAACTTAAGGTTATATTTAACAGTAAGTATTTTTTACGTACACATACCTATTATTTATGGCTTTTCCCTATTCTTAAAACTAAATGTGAATTAAACTGTCTTGTTAACAATAGGTTGTGGGTTGGAGTCCTTAAAACAACAGGGAAAACCACTGCTAACCATCTAGAATTAGTTCTAAGGTGGTAAAAGCAAGTGTTAAGTAATTATTCTTTTTATTATAATTGTAACACTCCAATCATCACCTACCCTGGGCATAAAAAATGGTAGTTAAATGCAAAAGTGCGATCCTATATCATTTGGGAACCTATATTTTCTACCGGGCACATCGGAATGCTATATTTTGCGTCAGCATCATCTACAAAATACAGCAGGTAGAGCCTGCCTCTTCGCAGTAGGTACATAATATGTTATAGGCATGTTATTAAGGGAAAAATTGTCGGCTATCATGACAGCCTCGGCTGCTAGGATCAATTTGTATCCGACAAGGAGCAGATTAACTATTCACCGTAGCGTTTCACGAAGGCCTTGTTGACACCTTGTAATTAACGTGTTAGGAAACAGCTATGCATTGTTTATGACTACAGGTACTCATAAAAATACCAGTTTCAAAAATAAATTATTAATAAATCTGATGTAAAAGTCAATAAACATTTCTTTGAGACCAATAATTTCTGTTTCAAAATATTATTTTGATCTGAAACTCGTTTGACCAACATATTTACGATGTACTTTGCATAAAATTCGCTAATTTTCTCACAAGAAATACGCGTGCGTGATGTAACTTGTTCAAAATAAATATAAAGGTCAATCGAAAACCACAGGTCAATCCCAAAGATATAGGTACCTACACAAGACGAGGAGATACTTATCAATCAAGTATTGACAAGTTATCTTTTTGAGTAAAAAAAGAAATTGTACATCATTTTTGCCAGACAAACGTTCATCGTTTGTCTGGCGTAGATGCTGCGCGGACTTTTTGTAGACTGTAAATGTTTCTTAAATAAGAAGAAATACAAGTGATCAGGATAGGAATAAATGTGGTGGATATCGAAACTCAGAAATGGTGAACGAAATAGAAAACTGGAAACGTGTAAGTAGAGAAAAATAAATCTTGTAATGTCATCAAAGGCGGGGACATTTTCTCTTGGCTTCGATGCTAATGTATAATCCAAGTAGTTACCCAAGATCAAGCTAACTTACACCTCACTTCATTACCGAGGTCTCACCTCTAATGCCTTCGTCCAGGTAATAAATGCGACAGGGCAAAAACTGGTACCTGTCGTCGTGTAGAGCTGACGCCATCTCTAAACCTATCGGATACTAGTTTTCAATTTTAGTCGTTAAAATACCGTTTTCTTTTATACAATCCGTCAATCACACTCATTATTTAATCAAATCCATAAAGTCATCTATGCGTTGTTTTGATAACCTTAGCCAAATTATAGTTTTGCATCCGGCTTGCAATATTATTCTTTGGAGGCCTTTGCCCAGAACAGAGTACTTAATAAAAAAAACACAAATATAGAACACGTCGATGACTATTTCATGAATAATAGTAACCAGAAAATCTTTTAAATAAATTTCAAATAATTTATGCTGCAAGTTTACATCGTTCTGTTGTAATTAATAGAACGGTACATGTATGTATGTACACTTTCAGCTGTCAGTTAGTAATGTTGATGAAAGGTTGATGTTGATCTATAACAGGCAGAGAGATTATCCACTTCGTTTAGATTAGTTGAAATATCTAAGGTCTACCTTATCGGACTATAGGCAAAAGGTGACTGACTTAGGCAACCAAAGGTCACCAACGGTTCAAGGTAGTATTAAGAAATAATGCCGAAATATAGAAAACGGCGTAGTACCAGCACTTCCGTGTCAATAAATTGTTTCGTTCATCAATAAGAGATTTTTTCCCGTTCCCGTTCGTTCTTCAGTCTTTCGTTCCTTCATCCTTTCCAATTAATCAGTTCCTGGGGCTTCGTCTCAGTAGCATTGTTTTGTTTTAGCTAGTAATAGTGCAAGGGCCTGGGTCAGGAGTAGTCAGGCCTCAGGAGTCAGGTTACGTACACGGTCAAGAAACCCTATACGCACTTTTGTTTTGCAGTATCGTCTGAACGGTCCATGTTTAACTTTGAATTATTTCTTGAGTCAGGTTAAGGAGTCAGGCGCTACTGATGGGATGTTTATGGCACAAGAGGCAAGAATAGATTTTAGTTTGTTATAAATGGTAACGTTTCAGACGAAATCCTACTTAATGAAGATAATGTTAATCTGTTGAATCACTTATTTTGAGTCTCACCGAATATGTAACGATTGTATTGTTACATTGTGATTAATTATTATTATTAAAGTACGATGTTGTTACTGAATTAATGAATTATATCGTGCCACATGTAGACGTTCTAAATATTTATTTTTAAAGATGAGTTATTGCGTATTGTTTTATAATCGTTTACAAAGCGTGTATTATTTAAAAATATGATGTTGTATGATGTTGCATGAATTGAAATTTGGGAAGTAGTAAAACGAGTAGTATGTGTAGTCATTTTAATGCCTGGGAATAAAATAATGTTGAGCAAAGTATTATTTCATCAACATTTAAAATTACAACTCCCAGATATTTACTACATCTACAGGGTTTCAACTTTATCTGTTCTGTGGTTTCAACATAATATAGACAATAGACATAACAAATGAATAATGAAGTAAACTGACTTTTGATTGAGTTTCTCAAGATAAAAATAAATCGGGGTCCTCCGGGACGGGTGCCTCGGGGATCGGAGTACTCAGGGACTAACCCGGCGTAGGTACCTCAGGGTAGGTACTTCACTATCATTTTCCATCTGCTAGTGATGTCATAATTGTATATATGGTAAAAAATAAATAGACGATTTAATATCCTACAGTCCCACTGCTGGGAAAAGTCTCCGCTCGAGTCTTTCAAACTCAAACTCAAAGCATTTATTTCAATTAGACCATTACAGGCACTTTTGAATGTCAAAACACAAAAAATAAACTAATCTACAGTCCCTGTCACAAGGCATAATAACTTGTGAAAGTACTGTAGTTGCCCATTCGAAAGCGTAGATCCTATGGAGAAGAATGGGCAAGAAACTCCATGGACACTCTTTTAAATCAATATGTTTTTACAAAATCTTGGTAACATCATTTATGTCGAGATTATACATACATGTGAGAACGATGTAGAAAGACGTGCAAGTAAGAGCGTCCAGAGTAAAAAGATAAAATCAACAATTCAAAAATGCAATAATCCATGGCAGCTGCGAGAGTTTCCAAGCTCTTGTCCCGCGCTACCACGATCGTCCAGATTCAGTACTTGGATGAAGAAACGAATGAAGAAGATTAGTGGTTAAGATTCTAATATTGCTTGTATAACCGTCCAAAAACACAGAGTTTACGTCATTAGCAAAGACAGAACGAGCTTTCAACCTAAAGCTGCCAAAACATGTCGATTACACGAGTTCACATGACACATAATCCGCGATATATTGTTGGCTAACAACCACATCTAATTCGACATTAGTAGGTTTTCATACGTAACCGAATACCCGATGACCGATCACGGAACACACTGTACATAGGGCAGTCGTTTACGAAACAAAATATTACTCAATTGTTATAAACTGATAATATTACTCCGATATTGAGCAATAGAATCTTTCTTACTTCGGCCGGTGCCCGGTTGATGGCGATAGGCTCGCCCCTATTACTTACATGAGACTTAAACATAGGTAACTGGTACACCCCTATTTTTCTCTGGAATATAGTGATCATTAACGAAATAAACTCCATGCATTTCTCTCTAAGCTTCGCCATTATTGCAATCTTTCTTAATGCATGTCGGAACTTTATGAAAAAGTTTAATTTCCTCTCCGGCAGTGTCTGTTTTTATATTTATTTTTGCAGTTAACTTGTATTCTGCACTGTTACTTCGCCTTTCATCCTTTGTATTTCTATAATAATACACTGTTTCGTTCAATACTGAATGAAGATGATAGTTTTTAACAATAATAACTTCACGTCTCGTCAATTTAGCTTATACAGCCGAGTCTTCAATAGAAAACGTCAAACTAATTTAGCTTTTATGCTGAAGGAAATAAACATCAAAATTGTTTCATCGTGTTAAAATACTGCGTTGGTATGTATGTATGCCTATTGCGTATAATATACGGGGTGAAAGGGACACCGACGCGATGACGGGAACCATATAATCAGTACTACATCATTCTGAACTCGGTTATAAAAAAAATCTGCTGTTTCCTAGAAAAGTGTAATACCTACACGGTCAAAATGTATGGAACCAGCTGATTTTTTTTTAATAACCGACGAAAAGTTTCTATGTGTGGGGGTTTCAGAATGATGTACTGAGTATGTGGTTTCCGTTTTCGCGTCAGTGTCCCTTCCACCCCGTATTTTATGATTGATTTATGTATAATTGTCATCTTTCTATAATTTTTGTGTAACCAACAGCTCCACGTCTGCGTACTGTATTTGTGTTTGATTACATTACAACATAGAAAGTAGAAACATGCAACGAAAATGATTGAGCCTTCTATTAGTAATTTTATCAATGATACTCTATTGCTTAATGGTATCTAGTTATTTTGAGATTTTATACCAAGTTGAGAATCACACGACTGTAATAACAACTTAAGTTGGATTGGGGAGAACAAAAGGAATTGGTCCGGAACGTCATAAATTTTGACTTCAGAATACGAAACCTAAGCCACTGCATGCAACGTCTGTCCAATAACTGTAACCAATACTGGATGTAACCAACTTCTTAATCAATCAACTTCTGCTGCATTCTTATATTGTGTTTTTGCTACAAATCAAACTAGCATGAAAATCCGATAATTACACGTAAGAGTAACGTTAAATGAATCCATAATCCTAAACCCATACAGGCCGGGGCTCATGCGAGGCCTGTTTCCTACAATACAAGTCAGATGAATGTTAGAAGTTCATTAGAATAATAACGATGGGCAATCAAGCATAAAGTCGTTCCGTACGGATGACTCAGCCTCGGTCCCGTTTCCTAGTATAACAAATACATAATACACCGTATTGGACACTCATCTGATTCGTCATTATTATTGTATGTTTGATTATTGAGCTTTATATATTAAGTACCTTATTTGTCACACCCTTTACAACAATTCATCTAAAATTGGAAAAACATGGCAAAAACATGGTCAGCTTCCTCAAACAAGTTGACCACAAATTGTTAGTGCACAGAGACCAGAGTGCACAATGCCTTTGGGCAATCTCCAGGCAAAGATTGGTCTATCGCAAGTTGCCCTTACGCCTACGGGTCAGTGAAAAACAATGCCGTATCTAGATAGTATATCAGCAGAAGGCGAAAGTGGGATGTGTTCAATGTTGCCAACAGGAGTGAACTGACATGTAGCTATTTATGATAACAGGATTATCATTGTTGGAGATGTTGTAGCTGCGAAAGGTTAAAAAGATAACAAGGTGAAGAAAGATGATAAAAGCAATGTAGGTCAAGGCATTAATCCTCCAATGTACAGGATTAACCGTGAAGATGATCAAACTGATGTATCAGTCAACAACATCATTATAGGTCATGTTAATTTTACTTACATCGATGATGAACGTTTTGCAGCAGATGTTGAAAACACGCAACGTAACCATTAACCAGGTCTGGTAAATAGAATAAAAATTTGTTACTGAAATACATATTAGTGGAGCAGTAGTGTGACAGACGGCTAAAGAGAGCGAGACACATCCGCTGCCAAACATTGAGCATTCGGTAGAAAGTGACCCGTCGTGACAAAGGTCGGAAATGATTTCCAATAGTAACGACCCTTGACGAGGCGCTCACCGAAACTCGAGAGGTCGAGACAATTCGCATTCAACAGTTTCTCCGATCTGTGTCGCATTTGTTACTTTGTTATGTAAGAATTCGGAACTTTGCATATGTACATATACATAAACATCGTCTATTTTGCTTGGAGGAGAGTCGACTCCAGCTGTGCAAATTTTAATAGTTACGAGGTGTCGAAAAGCTTCAGATAACTGTTTATCTTATACAGATTTGAAAATTGCAAGAACATAGGAATCTTAGAATTTTCTAATCTGTGGCTGGTTTTTATCAGTATAGTGAAAATCAGCTTGCCTCCGTTGACTGTTGTGTCAAATTGTAAGCAACTGGTGTTCCCATTTTCAGCAAGGTCATTTGAATCCCCTGTTTTGTTTTCTCTACATTCTTAAAAGGAGCAAGTGGTCTCTTCTTTCAAAACAAACATCGATTGAAGAATCTAAAAGAAAAGATCAACACAGCAAACACATTACAATTAATTATTTGTATATCCGTATCGCACGTCGAAAGTCAGCAAATCTGTGTCAATGTGAATAAAAGTGAAAAGATATTAATACGAAATGATTTAACGAAAATTTCTAAACGGTTGGAGCTTGACATGTTCACCATGTGTTTTAGTATTGATAACATGTAATTATAACATCGGCGTCTGAAAAGTGTGTCAGCCTCAGCCCGCGACCCGGCGACATGTTTGGACGAATGTGTTTCCACCTCACCGCGATATTCGAGAGAAATGCATTCAACATTTTATTGCTCCACGTGAAAATAAACCGGTAGTGTTGTTTCTATTAATAGACTGTTTTTAATATTTTCTATTAATAGAGTGTTTTTAATATTCTTTACAAGTATCACGTCTCCCACGTGTAAAGCAATTAGCGGTAGCAACCTAAAATAAACGGAGGCCTCTCTCCGCGTTAATAATAGCTGCATTCATTAAGTTTTGTTTCGGATTTTTAGGAGTTACGCAACGTTAATTAATTACCATTCGCTACTACTTCCTTACTAATATCTATATAGCTGCTACTAGGATACAATCGCTTAACACTTTCAGAATCGATTTTAAATAACAAATTAGTAAGTGCATAGTTATGCCCAGTTGTATTGTTATCTAATAAATCGCCGAAGTTTTAAAAATAGTTGCCTTCTGCTGTATGTTCTCTCACAATTTTTGCAATTCTTAACGTTTGTTTAAAGAGCCCGAAATTCGCGCTTTTCCCGGCTTTGATGTTAACGGTGGGCGGCCATATGTTCCGTTGTATTACGTGTACGCGCGAATGTCGATTGCGGTTTCTGAAATAATGTTAGCCGTATGAAGGACCGTTGCATCCGAAGTGGCTTATAAGGCCACTCTTGACGAACATAAAAATCGGACATTCACCCTCGTTACGGCAACATTTCAAGTTTGTTATGAAAATTATTCATTCAGGAAACCTGTCCTCGAAACCCGTTTGTTTCTATTTCAACAATAATTTATTATGTAAGTAAATAGTTATTAGATTAGAACTAAGTAACATTTAGATTTCCGTTATCGGCAATCATAGAATCCTATTAAGAAATAGCCAGAGTGAAAACTGAGATGATAGCTAGGTGCAGAGAGTATAATCCCAAATATACCCCAAATATATATAAGGCAGGAGGATTTCATAATATATCGATCAAACTCGTTCCCAATATGACAACATTAACAGGCACGTTGTAGATATTGCAAAAGCTTCAAAGGTCAAAGTTCAGAGTATCGATAAACTCCTAATACGGACTCTTCCTTTCATAAACTATATCAGATATCAATAATTGATTAGTCATTCCTTGTTATACCAACTCATCAGATAAGACACAAGTAATGCATACTAATATATTACAGATAAGGCACAATAGACCCAATGTCTTGCAGCTCATAGCAAAAACACCATGTATGAGTAATAGACATGTGTCAGCATTTAATATTCTGACTGGCTGCACCTCTTCCTACTGACTTGACCTCAAACTAAATCCGGAATTACTACTAATAAACTAAGTATTGCTTCATGCACTTTCTAGACTTAAATTCTAGTCAAACGCATCATTATTTACCTATTTTGTACATTTATGTATTTTATTGTTTGGTGAAAGGGGGACAGTGGTACCTATAGCAAATGATTTACATAACAAAATCGAAAGGAATCCTCCATAAGTGTTTCTTCTAGTCAAATTCTATATACCTATAAGTGTTTAAATTCAGAATCAAAAATTATTGTTCAAATGGAAAATGCATGAAGAAAAACACTCAAAAAGAAAGTTCTAACAATCCTATAATGAATAGAACAAAATCAAATAATCGAGAACATATTCATTGAAATACAACCGCTCTAAAAGATAATGGTGGATTGCAACTCGGCATGGAGGAAGTAAAAGTGACCTGCGGGTCGCTAGACACTGCTGAATGAAGCGAATATTATTATATTATGCGAACAATGGTCCCAGGCACTAAACGACCTTAGAGAGGCTTTCTTTTAGAAAACAACTTGGGGAACCGTATTGAGTCTTCCCGAAATTTCGAAATTATGCCTGAATATTTCAAAGCATACGTCGCATACAACTTTTTACTGATGCTCAGCTCACATGAACTTCAGATATTCAGTATCGTTGAATAGAAATAGATGTTCAGAAAAAAAAAATACAAAAAAAAATCCTTAGCAGGGAATCATATTTTTTTAAATTGAAGACTTCCAGTTCGTGGTTTTCTGTTAATATATGATGTACCGACATGATTATGTCCTTAATCAGAATTTTCTTTTTAGAACCAACTTATCCATATTGATGGTTTTGTTTAGGCATTAACTTCAGAATTTGCTGAAATTAGGTCATATTTTGTAGGTATAGGTCCCCCTTCCCCAGTCTAGAAAATAACAAGAAAGACTTGGTTACTTTATACTGGAGACGTGAACTCCGAACGCTTTATTTATAAAAACAAGCAACTAGAATTCTAGAAAATGTCTAAACAACAGACTACCCGCATAATCATGCGAGTCTATACTATCCAACGGTAACATAATGACTTGATCCTTGTCCTACTGGGTAGGTACCTACTTGCTTGTAACATACACGGTGGGCATTGAAGAGTATCGGATCGTGACAGACAAACCCATAGATTCTGTATAAACATAGGCACCTACACCTATATTTGTACAAAGACGCTGGTTTTATTATAGAAAAAAGCTAGGTATAGGAAAGAAAAAGCTGCCTGCCTAGTGCCTACCACTGTTCAATGTTGCTAAAAACGAGAAAAAATCACTGAAAAGGTTGCAAAAGGTTCTTTGTAGAGTAACCTAAGTTTAAGATCTTGAAAACAGTTCAATTATTTAGAGGTCATCCACTTTCAACAGGATCCAAAACGAATTTTAATGCTGGATTTGTTTTTTCATTTTTGCAGTATCTGTCCATAAACATTTTACTAAATATAGGTCAGAAGTACGTAGAAATGAAAACACGGTCATCATAATTTAGTCATTATTTTTTTACCATCAAATTGTTAGACAACGCCATCTATCCTCAATTCTTGAACTTTTACAAGTGTGAGGCCGCTCACAAGTATATATAAACTCCACGAGATGGCGCTACAAGTACGGAGCGAGAATGGTGTTGAAAAAAACAACTAGATGGCGCTACTAAGTTTAAAACAACCAGTTTAGCACCCTACTGGCCATTTCTTCAGTCAAAATTAATTAGTAATTGTTATTAACCGGAGCTATTTATAAATAGGAACTATAGGTTCCGCCTAAATAAACTAGTTATCTATATGGCATGGTAGGAAAGTAGGAACACTTGCGATCCATTCAACTCTTAAGCTATCCTAGGGTCGCGGGTTCGATTTCTACATTTTCTAATGTAATGTATGTACAAAAATGGTATAGGAGATTAATTAAGGGCCAATCAAAATAATTATTGATGTGCACGACGTACCTAAAAACAAACGAGTTAGAAACATTGGAATGCCATGGGATCGGAAGCCTTTGTTTTCACTTTAGTGTTGGAACTAGGTACCTAATCAGAATTGCATTAGGTACCTGTTTACTAGCAAGATAGGTAACTAATGCAATAATATGTCTTAGTCTATATAGGCACACTGTTATTATAATTTTATTATGGGCTTGTTTAGCTACGTCCGGCAACGCAAAACATTCTTTGGAGCCAATTCTTACCAATATCTGAGTCACCTTACCTGCATTGATAACATTTGAATTTTTATTACTGGGTTTATCCATCGGCATATTAATGCTAAAGTTACTGGTCTTCCTCTTACTCAGCACTATAACAACACTACACCACCGAGATTTTTATTGGTAGGTACTTAGTTCTCTCAACTGCAAAATTATTTAGCAGTCGTCTGACCAGTCTCTGATTGTCTAGTTTTTTTCTTCTACTTCTAAACGAACGTCTTAGATTATATTGGAGTGAACTCACTTGCATACTCAAGACATAAATCAAGAACTCACACCATAATGTTTACGGCAACGTTATTATAATCCAATAAATATAATTTGTATAACAAATTCAATTAAGTCCAAGTGATGTCTGTCTACCTACATCAAGTACAGCCACATCCAGAAATAAATTATAATCAAGAACCATCCATCTTTCTGGTTTTGTAAGACCAAAAACGCGTTGGCCGTGTAAAATCGACTGCCCCTTGTTCGCTGGATCTTGTTTCAATTTTTTTTCCTCGTTGAAGATGTATCAGACGCATTATCCTGGAGGTTTGGTATCGCGTGCGCGGGCCGGGGGGAGGGGAGGCGCTGGTACGCTGCGCCCGACGCGTGCGCATAACTCGAGCGTGACGTCACACGAGGGCCCGGTAAAAAACGCCATGAACCCGGCTCGTCAAGGCCTCCGAGGCTCCAGCATTTACATGTTATTATACCTACATACTAATGCGATTTGCTCATGTTTCGGTATGCTACAAGGGCATAGTTGCATGCCTAGGAGACTCATTTGCATTTTTGAAGTTCATAAAGAACTGCGGGAATGCTTAAAAGCAAAAATGTTTAACAATATCATCGCTATTCGAAATATTAAAGTATTATTTTACAAGAGAATTTTTAAGACCCTTTGTCTAGAACTCAGCAGATTATTGATGACTTGGTTTCTCACTAATAAAAATCCAATACAATCTGCAGTAAATGCTGACCGACGACGTGTCCGTTAGCTGCACGAGATCAATTTCCTTATATCACGATCTGAGACAGTTACAAGCCCTATATAGATCACTATCAGTCAATTTAGATATCGATATGATAGTAATATAGAAATAATGCACGTTTTTTTAGTATTGGCCGTTAGATAAACGGTGCAGTGATTGAAAATCCCACGTTACTTGTATTTATTTCTAATGTTTACCTGATCAAGTGTAAGAGTCGGCTTCACGGATAATTGTCCGTTTGATTCGATTTGGCTCCATCACGGAAGGCTCACCTAACCCACTTTACAGACAACACGCAAGGGACAAAGATTCCTCTACTGTTATGGTAGCCAGTCAATGACACACAAAAACAACAAAGTAAGCAGGAATTTTAAGAGATTCAATCACGGTAATTCCGCCATTTATGAGAGCCCAGCATTCATGTTGAATTTTAATTTCCAAGACCCAGCGTTTAAAAACCGTTATACAGTCCGTCAGTCATGTACACGAAATGCGTTGTGATGCTAAAGGTAATATTTGTCTTTACAGGTGACGGTGTGGGGCAACAGTTCGGTGGCAGAAATCGTGTGTGAGCCGCTGAATGACCTCGGAGCAGTGCTAGCTGGTCTGCCAAGTGGGCCACTGTCGGCTCCCCAGGCCCTGCCTCTCGGCGGATCAGTCCCGCTCCCCGACTCACCGCCCCCTGCTCCACCCGTAGCACTGCTCTTTCTCGGAGGCTCCAAAGCTCCAGTAGAACCCAGAGCATCAGCGACGGTATTGGAAGGGGAAGTGCTGGTCGTGGAATACCAACCGCCGCAATGGGACGGCCGGGATCTGGAGACATTTATTGCTTGGGAAAAGATTTATGGTGAGTATCTACTGTGAAAATGTAGGTTTATCGTAATTTTCTAACGCAAGGACCCCGAATGCCTTAAAATCGGTGATATTCTTTTCACAGCCTGTTTAAACCTTAAGTACTTTATGAAACAATGAGCGTTGACTTTCTTCAAGGAACCTCCTGCTCGGTACATCAATAAGCTGCAAACGAAGCGTGTTCATTGAGTATTCCGCGGGCAGGCGTAGCGATGTTTGTAGAAAGCGGTTTGGCAATAAGACGCATACGCATGCTATTGTCCGGTAATCTTTCCTAGAAGGCGCTTTTATGCATTAGGTATGCAGCCGCCGTGACTACCATACTGTATCAGATGAATGAAGTCGGTATTAAATGATTAGAGAGTTGGCATGTCCAATTATATTTTTATAGATCAAATCTTTGTCAATACAATTGATGTAATGTAACTGATTTTGAATTTGAGTTTAAGAAATGGTCCCCAAAATATAAATACATACTTAATGAGGTTCAAGGAATTCAAAGTCTCGGTCATTAAGATGAACTTTAAATGCAAGGTGATTCATTTCACTGATGTGCAACGTGACCTCACTGACTCCCACGTACATTTTTGTAGCATCTCTATACGATGTTATGCAGATGTTTCATAAAGTAACACGGTCAATAACCGTCAATAATATCAAACTGGTGCACACAAACGTAATACAATTTGCATGACAAGTACTTTCCCTTTTATTACAGCTTCAACACTGTTTTCGGCGGTGGAGTTATACGGCAAGCCGCTACTACGCGCCGCAGTCATCACCAAAGAAGAGTACCATCTTCTATTCTACTTTTTGGAATCAGTATCTGAAGCCAGCGAAGCCCTTACAGAACGTATGAGAAAGTACATAGATTCTGGTTTACTGAAAAATGATTGCAAGCAAGAAGATGACGGAACTACTGACCTGTTAGAAAAATCCACTATCGACGAAGAGCCCAAAAGCTTGCTAACTGAACTCATTCAGGAAGGCGTGATCACTCAACACGATGTTGACACATCTTCAGTGATAACGAACTCGGAATTCAACGACTCAAATGCGACTGACAATCGAAAAGTTGATGACGACAATCGATCTAGCGTTTCTTCTGTCAGCCTTCGTAAAGTAATTGTCGATATACCTATAGATTGCGATGAATCAGTGGCTGACAGTTCTATTGTAGAAACTAGCGATAATGTGACGACTGTCACCATCAGAAGCGGCGGACAATGTTGCGCTGATCATAGGATATCAGCTGATGTTAGCGAAAACGTGTGGGCAAACGTTCGGTGGGATTTTCTCAACCCAACCGATTTTGGCTACGATCAAATCCCGAGTGTTAAAAGAAGTCGTTCTGAATCAGCCATAACTCCTGTCTCTCAGAGGAAAAACGAAGACCTTTATGAGAGGCTTCACGAACATGATGTCGAAGCTGAATCATGTGGAAGCATCACACCTTACGAATCAATAGAGGATTTATATGACTGTATAAAGAATGCCCAGTACAGCAGTGCTGCTGTTGAGGAGTCCTCGCCTTCGACAGAGAGTCAGTCGGAGCCCCAATATCCGGACTACTATGAGAAGGCGAGCACCACACGTCAAAGTTCCGCGAGCAGCGAAAAAAGCGGAGCCTCATCCGCGTTTCCGTTTTCGAAATGCGGTTCGAGCGATACGGATGCGTTTACGTCGTGTGAGTCGACTAGTGGGATAAGTACTTTTGCTACGAAAAGCATCCCGGAGTCTCTCAAGTGTCGCGAGTTACCTCCTCCGCCGACGAAAGGAGTGACTGGAGAGAGCGCGATCCTCCTGAAGCAGTTGTTCATGGGTGAGCTGATGGACGCGTACGGAGAGTTCCTGACGGCGTACCCCTACGCCCGCGCGCTGCTGCGTCGCAAGGTGCGCCGCGACGAGCACTTCGCAGCTCTGGCTGACATCCGACGAGGCGCTGCCAAGTATACCATTAGCGACTACCTCGAATTACCGGTAAGTACATACAGCTATCAACGGTACATTACATACATTTGAATTAATGTCCTCACGTATTGTACAGTGACATGTGTTACGAAAGTTGGTAGGATAATGTTGCTTCATTGCACTTGACCTTACGCAGAGTTCGTGTCGAGCGAGGAGTTAATGAACGTGTCAAATCTGCTCATTACGTTTAATGGGCAAAGAAAATGAGAACAATGCGACGCTTGAGGTAGATTGATTTTGATTGAGAGTAGGTTTAATCCGGGCGACAATGATCCTAGTGACATGCGTACGAGCCGACCATTCAATGCTAATGGAGTGGAAGAGCGCGCACGTGTAGCTCTCTCTCGTGATTATTACAGACATTGTTCCCCTGAACACTCGACGCCGCCATGGTTTCAGTTTCAAACCACCAAGTTGTCCACTAGAAAAATCAAAAAGGGATAAAACGCTTACTAAATATGCACCTATCATTTTCACATAAACTCTAAAAGGTAGAACAGAAAGCGAAATACTTCGTAAGTTGTTGAGCTTATCCTTTTGTAGACATACGTATGTGTAAAATGTATTCGTGATTCTGATTCTATCGACGCGACTCGCATATTCAATGATAGTTACAAAACGCTAACCTAGGGTTGCCAGAGGCTACATTTATTCTTGTTGCATAACTTTTATTATTTTTTGGAACTCTTCAGGCTCTGTACCGAACTACCGATATATATCTGGTTTCACGGACTGATGTCTTCGATTGATAGGTTTTTTAAATAGTTTAGTGCCTGCTTGTGTTGGCAGCCCTATAAATCGTGATGTTGCGATTTGCCCCTCGCCACGATTGTGAAGATATGACTTGGTACTAATACTAATACCCATCGCCTTTGCACTCACATAGCACTATCAACATAGCATAATGATGAAGACTGTGATTTTAGAACTTCTATGATCGACCAAAAAAAATCTACAGATTTTAGCAAGGGCTTTCTAAAGAGAAGTATTTATATACCTATTTTTTTTACTGTGAAGGCCTGATCAAGACTGATTAGTAAATCTGCTGTCATATTATATATATGTGATTAGTTGAATGTAAAAACATTTGCTGATAAAATCACTAGACATAAGATTCGAATAAAGCTTTTAGAATGCCTTCGGGACGACTTTGAAATGTAAACCCACGTGTACAGTTCGATCTCACACTTAGTTACGTGAAGTGTTACGACTGTAAATTAGCAATTAGAAAATCTACAACATTAAGTCATGCATGACATATACTGTTCCTAAGAATGCAGGCGACTAATGACTTCAGTGCAAGCCAATAAATCAATGTGCATGATGTGAATTCAGCAGAACTTTGCCAAGATGCAAATAATTACAGGTATGAAGATTAAAGCACCAAAGAAGACTTATAATGATAAGCTCTGATTGTTATTTACGTAGGAAACATAAATGCTTACGTACATAGTAATCTAAAGGCATCTAATAAATAGCAAACGGAGGCTTTATGTACATTGTAAGAAACGTCATACCGCTGCGTAAGGTAGCGTAGTTTACAAGCGGCGGACGCATCGTGCTGAGAGCATACAGACGGAATTATTAGAAAAATCTTAATTAATGAACATTTCATCTCATCTGCATTAATTCTAATAACGTCGCTGCGGTATTGCATGCAGATTTAAAATAGTAGGAGCTCAAAAGTGGTTTAACAAGGTTTTACGTTGAAATGCGGCGCGTACGCAGATTGACTTTTCGCTTAACTTATAGGTCGTTTGTGTCGGTTCCTGTAGACGATGTGGTCATGTAAGGCCCTGGAATTACCCGTATGGCGAAGCGAAGGGCGTTAATGGGAACGAGATTTTTGTAATTTAAATAGACTTATCTCGAAGCATGTGGTATGCAGCTGTGTCTGAAGAGAATTCAACTATGATGTTCTAAGTTGGTTAAAGAAATAGATGGACATGTTATTCTATTTATTTATTTATTGGAAGTAGTATAACCAGTCAATATATCATTAACTGTATCATATAAATTGTTATTCTTCGTTAAAATTGATTGTAACATGAATGCAGGCTAACCTTACCCGCCCACGCTTGCGTTTACAAATGACTGCACTTGACCGTCCATAGGAACAAACTTAATCCCATTGAATTTGATACCCCGCTGCAGAAGAAGCAAGAAATATTTCCATCATAAATATGTTGTTGCTAAAATTATGTATGTTTCCTTATTCGCGTCTTAGATATGGTTATGTAAAGATTGTTAATTTTATACTGGCAGGATTGTCTAACGAAGTAACGATAAATATCGCGCCAATGATGTTGAGAACGGGGCAGGATGTGCGTTTTACGATAATGAGCAAATATTCACACCTTCTTCTCTCGTTTTAAAGGCAGATTAGATAAGTTATAACTAGAATTTATTTTAAACCATTGAATGTGAAATAGATAGCGGTCAATTAAAAATGGAAAATCTAGATATATAAGGTCTATCTGTTAATACACTATATCTCTTAAGGGTTCAATGTACTCATCACTATGAACAACTTATACTACGGGACCAACAATTAATCTAAAAAAAATCGCTGTTCCCTACAATTATGTTCGTTTATTTCGTCAAAATGTAATGAACAGCTGATTTTTTTTTCGCGATTTTAGGGTTGGTCTCATTGTAAAAGTTGTTCATAATGATGAGTACTTACATTGAATCCTTGAGAGATTTCGTGTATGAATAGATAGACTCTATAGTATCGTCAAGACTGTGATTTCAGTGGTGAGAGTAATGTCGATCGTTATTTAAATGGTTTCCGATCTGCTTTTATCCTCATTTTTGACGGAAGGACTAAAGTCAATTTATATCTAATGGGACATGAAACAAGAACTGCACGAGCTAAATCATTATAAGTGTAAATTGATGTTTAGATTGTGCATTGTTTGGTTGTTGCAAAGTATGCATTTAATTTCGACTTCGCTGTTATCTAATATTCTTCACTAGGATAGACATTGTATTTAAGGACAAAAGATTTTCTGCCCTGGAAATTCTTCCCGTATAAAAATGTACACAAAAAAAGCTTGACAAAAATCCGTCTCGTCTAATTCGAAAGTCGTGAACGAACGTGTAATAGCAGCCGTGGCCACTACAATCGCAGGATTGGTATCTGAAGTGTGAACACATCGCGAGGCGACGCGGGACGCTTCGTGGTTCGTGCAGGGAATGCTAAGCGTAGCTGCGTGTGAGCACTCAAATCTAGATAGACATTAGATACTGTTATAGGTCCACAGCTTATTGTGCGGCGGGAGCGAAATGTGGGCTCTTCATCTTCCTTGAGACATTCTTGTATTGTGCATAGCATTATGTCTTATCATAATGCTTATTCATAAACTACATTTTGCTTACCGGCAGCATTATATGCAATGTTGTTTACAAGAGAAGCGCCTTTGTTAGTGATGGATGAAACTTTTCTTATTGCGCTGAGGTGTACTAGACTAGGCTTCAGCGTGTTTGTAACAACAGACTTTGATCGTCGCTTGATCACTGACTGTTTTGCTTTGGTACCACTACATAGTATCCACATAACTGTTAGTTCTGGCTTCTGATATATTATTTTGTGAATAATGTGTTTTTAAAGTTTGAAACATATTCTACGTTCAGAAAGACGCTGATTTCGGGAAAACTAACATTCCGTAGACGCGTCCGATATTTGTGTTCTAATCTCGGATTTTATTACATCTTAATGATCTCGTATCGTCTAGTCTGATGCAAACATCAGAACCGTTTCATTATTCGACACACAATAAACACGGAAACCCATCGGTCTCCGTGTTTTTTTTCCACAAAATTATCCTCGACTATTCCATCGAATAGCCGAGGGTAATTTTGTCTTGATCAAACCGGCCAGCAATAGAGAATGGCAATCCGTATTTTAAGATTTACGATATAGGATAAAATCCTTCTGCATCTGCATTACCTACCGCCCTTAACAAGTTACCAGTATATAAATATGTTATTGTGCACTATCAATCTATTACTGTTCTGTCAAAAAGACAAATCGGTCGGCTGCAGCCCCCAGCACTTCCCGACACGCCCCCGCCCCGCGAGGCCCGGTCGGCGCGGCGGCCTAACATTCCGCGGCCTCACTCCACCATCTACGTACCATCAGAGATTGCGCTGATTACCTTAGAACTTGCAAACTGGTCGTATTGAGGACATTAGGATACGATCTCGATTCTACATTGGTTTTAAATACGCGTCAATGACATTTTAACGCTGTGCCCACCATTTAGAGATGCTATCGCACTATTATTGCTGCTATCAACAATGTATACGGCTAATAGATAGTAGATAATATATTATTATGTCTGACATAAATGTTATGACATAGAATTGTGTCTAATAAATTTTGTCAGTAATTTGCATCCATTTCGTACCTATGTGGGAATGTTTTAAGGCCAAGTAAATAGTCGTCTACGTGGTTTCGCATAAAACATAATTATGTTTAGGGAGAAGTGAGAGTTTCTCTGAGGAAATAGCGCAGTAGGTACGACGAGTTCATCTATACAAATTGTATAAAGAGGTAAAATTTGTTTGTAGGTTTGTATGTAGGGGGTAATCTTCGGAACTACTGATTCGATTCCGAAATTTCTATCACTAATGCTAAGTTACATTATACCCGAGTGTTATAGGCTATATTTAATTTTCCTGTGGGATAATTTCTGGCCATAACGCAAGCGAAGCCGCGGGCTAAATCTAATCTGTCATATTATTGATCTCAGAAGGTGGCGTCATTCTATTTAGAGTTGATAGGTTTGTTTTGGCGAGACCATTTTTCTATGACGGCAGCCTCTGGCAAGGCCTACTAAATTAGTCATGTTATTAATTGTCTACTACTGTATTAAATCGAATCTATCTTTGTCATTTGTAGGTATTAAACAGTTGCGATTGAGATGCCTAAAGTTGTAAAAGAATCTAAATATAGAACTGCGCTGGTTTTCGTCACCTACGTATGTATCTGATAGGTTTCCAGATTTCCTTCACACACACACACCGAAATTTTATTATACAAGGTGTAGTTTTGCAACCTCGTCAAAATTCAGGAGGTTGTCATAGAAGACGTAAATAATCTATATAAATTATGGTACCTGATCAATAATAATAAACGCTGCTTCTTTTAGTTGTTTTCATTTGACACTATTTCAGAATGAAGCCTATTTCAAAAGGGGAGAACCATGCGTTTCGAATAAACGTCTGCGTTTGTTTGTGTGTGTGAAAGCGTAGTTATAGGGCTAGTATTAGACGGGCCGTGTTTTAATACGGGTGTTGTACACTTATCGATTTCCGATATTAAGAAAAAAGTATAAAAATTACCTAGGTACCTATTTTATTATTGATTCGGGTCGAGAATCATTAGCATAGTTACCTCCTTGAATTTGACGAGGATGCAAAGCAACACCTTTTATTAGAAAACTAATCAGCAATATAAATAGAAAATTCAACACGTAGATATTTTAATGGACACTAAAAGCTCAAGGAAAACAGCGACGTTAAATACTTGTGTAGAATCTAGAGACTGATTTGCTTTTGAAATTCTTTCGTATGTCCGGAGCGGACGTTCCATACATACTGAAGGATCGTAATAAACCCTAAAGCAAGCCATTCAACTCTTAACAGAAAGACTTAAAGTTTAATATTGAATGAAGTAAAGTAAACGAAAATAAGTCTGAACGGTGAGCAGTGAATAGCAATGACAAGTAAAGATCGGATTTTGAGACAAATAAGTTTATTTTGGGGAAAAGCCAACACGACAGTGAAACCTATCTCACAATAAAGAAAGTTCATCTGAATATTTTCTCTTACTGTTCGTGGTTTTTATGGGTTCCGTTTGACTGGAAGATTTAATAGCGATGTCCGATAAACAACAACAAGAAAACGGTTCCCATCCACATTGCTTCTTCGTTAGTCATACGCCATCGGTGTTCGATGAAAAAACCTTGGTTAACACACCTCAACGAAAAATCTATATTATTATAAGTATCCAAGGTACCAACATAGGTATTACGTAGCCACAAATCGGTTTTTGTTAAAATTCGAATTCAACAGCCTGTTGCTAAAGGCTGTTGCCTTTTCTAGCCACATTTGCTGTGACGTGCCAAGCCTAAAAACATCTTAATCTTTTAAACTTAATCCAGAAAGCCTGTAGTTACACAATTAGACTGGTATACTACATGTTACTTATTTCAACATATACTTTTCGTAAGAGTACACAAGTTTCTTTAAGAAGATCTGCATAAGTTTATTATTTAAATGTTAAATGCGTAACTTCGATAGTTGTTCGCATTGAAGTCTCATCTCGGACTTTGTGACTTATGTCTGTCGTAATAACTACTGGTTGGTAGTTAAAACTGGTTGCTGATATTTAAATTGTGTTGATTGTTTCGTTCATTAGGCAACGGTTAACAATGAGAGTAATGCATTTACAAGTGCGGAGATTAGCGGTTGTTGATTTCGTTTGTTCTACTGCCACAAATAATCAACTGCCTGATATACATCTACTGCAATTTCATTAGACACATCGGAAGAACATTTTCCTGTATGGAATGCAGAAGTCAATACTAGCCATTACCCAAGGAATCTATTTCTATCAATACTATCTTACCCTTTTAGAATTATCTGTTCCGTTAACGATGAATGACAAATCTTTCCTGTTAGGAAACTCATTTTTATCTGCTATTATCTGGGACATTCATCAGCTTGGAGTGGTCTCATAAAAAGCTCCGACCCATCCTAGTGCAATAAAATTCATACTGTCAATGGCGCCAATACTTGTTTCTGGTCTACATCCTATTTATGTGGTTTATCTCAGAGGTTTGTCGTTAGATATAGATGCAAAATGATTATGTATTATAACCCTTATGTGTATGAAGACAAGGAACATTTATTAGAATTGCAGAACTAAGATTCATATTGAATTTTAAAATCCCTTTTCAAATCCTTCATCAGACACTGAGTAGGAACATTGTGTTTAATAGTTTTTTGGTATAATAAGCAAGTTAAACCACAAGTTTATTCGATAGTTATGTTGAGATCATTAAGAATCTGATTTAGAAGCTATTGCTACATCATCCATCCATGTACTTGACGAAGGTTTAAATGCCATAAAATCATCGTATAAATTAAGATTAAAATGGGAATGTCAATCAGCATTTATAAAATACTCCGCATCATAAACATGCATTTAGTGGAAGTGTCAAAAGATGTAAATTAAAATTCATAAGCATACACAAAAAATTTCTGACTTCATTTTATTAAATTTATTACAAAATTATGTTCGCTTGATGAAAATACATAAAAATAAACCAACCTTCGCCTTTTAAGGGGAGAGTGGATCTAACGATCTTGGTTTGGGTATACCAGCATATAATTTTCCAAGATAGGAAGCATAAAATATACTTTTAGACATTTTAAACATACAAACCAATTGGTTACGGCAGTAAAACGTGTTCTGACTGAACAGTAGGTTTCAGCAAAAGTTTGGCAACTGCTCTAATACAAACGAACAATTCAGGAGTACCGGTGTACCGTTGTCCCCATCAAAAGGACATACAAGCAGGAGTTATGTTAATCGAGATCGTAATTAAGGGTACACAATTGACTTTAAAAGGTACCTCAGAGAGGTTAACATTAACGGGAAAAGATAATTAACGTAAAACACAGCCGATGGTTTATTACATAATTGATGTTGTCAGCGGCCGAATGCTTAATTCGTTAATGGAGCCAGTCCCTCTATCCTCGGCCCTGGTAATGGCGAAACGTCTAACGGTACATGAGTACCAATACATTTGTTGATTGATGAACTCTTAGTTGGTGACGTGATATATTTACGACGGACGCCTTACGCCTCGGTGGCAACTGATCGTATGGCATGTCACGTCTTAAAAGCATCTTCAACGAAAACACTCTATTTCTGGATAAGACTAGTAAGGTACGTGTTATTCAAATCAATATGCAAAGATATTGATAGATCGGTTGAACCAACAATGTGAGTGAGCATTATTGCATGTTTTATCAATTCTTTCATCTGAATAAATATTCAATTGGAAATCTAGAAACAGTCTGCATTGCGAAAGACAGCAATTATAAAAACTGTTTTCTGTCACATCTGTGTTGTGGTGGTAAGAAATTCATAAAAGTATCAATTGGTTGTATATTAGCCGAGGTGCGTGTGCGACTACCGACAGCCGCCCCTCCCAGTTCTGCTTTCTACACGCGCGATTTCACTGACGGCGCCCGCGCCGCCGCCGACGCACCCAGCTGCTTTTTGTGCTAACACACGCGATTTTTCACAAATACTTACAGGTTTCACACCTCGAGTATATCAAGCATCGAAAACAGGCTTTGGATTTTGCAATAGCAAATTCTCACGACAAAATTCTCTACGGTGGTGTATGAAACCTCCACTTCGCATCGTAAATAGCCCTCAGTCACACATTCTTTAGCAGAAATTCCGAAACAATGAACAACATTTTATCTCAATTCTCCCCCGGCTGTGCCCAGTAGTATCAATGTCTTAGATAAGGCAATAAATTCTGCGGCCCTTACAATAGGATTCTTCGTGCATTTGCCGCGCGTGCGCCTGCCCTGCACTATCAAGCTCGCAGAGGCTTTCTTTGAGACGCCGTGACTCATATCTGAGTCAGAACTCAGATGATCTGACTAACGCAAACCATTACTTATTGTTTCTTATTGTTTGTTTTCTTAGAGCTTCTATATTAATCAGGATACTATCTAGAGGTTTCATTTAAAATATACGTTCACTCTAGATGCCAAGAATCCAAGACAACTACTGCCGGTACAAATTATGCTTTCCTGAAAAATTTTTAGCTATATGATTTTGTGTAGGTAAAATCAATATAGCAATTTCAAAGATAATAACGAGCATTGTAGACCTAATACCTTCAATAAAAATATAGATGTATATTAAAAAAAAAACTATTTATCGATAAATGTTTCTCTAAGCTCAGAGGACTTAAAACAGGTTACGCGCCAATGAGTCATCTCTTATAAAATGGTGCTTTTGCTTTACACACTGAGCTGAATTCTATCGGATAAACAAGTAAACATGACGTAAAGACAAAGACAGCAATATGTTCGTTAAACTTTGTGCTTACCATTTTCGTTGGATGCTGATAGTTAGTTACTACGAATTACGTTATTTAAGTAAACTGCGCAGCGGAAACTAACATATTCCGGTCGTGTTATGTCCAACATCCGTTCTATTGTGCCCGTTCAATTCTATTGCCGAGGTAAACGCACGCGAGCCTCAACTAAATGCGGATCGTTTGATTCGAATGCCAGCATCTGAAACAACAACACTGATAATCTCATCAATAACAGTGCAAAAACTAACTAATTTAGGAACTTGCCACACACGCTTACTGCGCAAGATTTATGAAGTGTTGGAGAAAAAGATATCGTAGAAAAAAACCCTAGCCTTCCAACAAGCACATGTTTTTGTGCATACAGCGGGATCTTCAAAGTAAATCAAACAATTTGAATACACACCGAATGAAGGACGACCGACACACGTGTCCGCAAACATTTTGGGCTCTGTTTGTACAAAACTGAGGTCTTAATGATCTTTGTTGTTTGTTGATCTATGGCCTGCCCTTAAATGTTGTACCGAATTTACTTGGTCGTGTCGTTACGAACCAAATTTATGTAGTGATACTTTGTTGGAGGCCATTTTTTGACCAGTACTCGTAGCGTAGGCGGTTGATGCGTCAATGACCCGCAAAACTTGCGAATCCACATTCAGCAGGTAGCACAACGGCTTAGTTTTGATTCAAAAAAGCGATTTACTTATTGTTTGGCAAAATTCTATCGAATTTACAGCCACTGCCTTGAGTCATCGGTTACAATAGGCTTGCTCCGGGCTTTTGCTAGCGACTTAGCCGTTTGCCTTGTTTGGTAAGACACTTTTGGAATGCCGTTCATTAACCAATGCGGTGGTGCTTGTCTCGGAGGAATGAAGCCCTAATTAAATTTTTACTAACTGGGTTATAATCCGAGCAATTCTTGTATTGCTCGTCGGTAGGCTTGTCATTTACAACTAGTTCCGTGACCTCGCTCACGCATTCCCGCGCCTGCACCTAACTGTACTTTCCCGTTGACTTAATGCCGACTTTGGATAGAACCTGATCTTAGGCAAGTGTACATTATAGCGCTGAGATGGCGATCGGCTGTTGCAATTTAATTATATTTTGTGTATGCGAAGCGATGCGGGCGTTGCGTAGATCCCAACGGACCAGCCGAAGCCGTAGCCTCTGGGCCCGCGTGCCGCGCATTCCAGCCGAGCGCCGCCGAGGCCGGCCGAAGCGGCCCGATCGAGCTGCTGCCCGCGGCCGACTTCACACCGGAGTATGCGCGAGCGCGGCGAGAACGTCTCGTCTGTCTGCACAAGCTATCTGTCAACAAACTTCTCCGTCGAAAATAGCTGGCAGCTCAACTTTCGAGTGATCCTTTCCAATATTGACTGGTTTATTGTGTAGTGTGAGATCTCATCAGAGAACTCGAATTTTAAGTTCGGCATTGACTCTGTGGAGGAACCGTGTTATTTTTTCTTTTGGATCGCGTGCAACGCTCGCCGTGAGCTGGAGCCACGGACGTGTGTGAGTGACTGTTCCGTCTACCTACATGGAAAGTAGCCCTTGATGAAGCGAGTGCTCCGATCCTATCCGCTGGATTTTGTGATGTCTTATGATTTACGGTAAATAAATCTCTTATGTGAGAGTGTTATTTTGTGTTCATCTAGCGGGTGACGATTCTATGGCCTCGATACTTCGGCATTGGAGTTTCCGTTAACTTACGATTGTTTTTTGATTCATCTTCTTCGATTAAGTTTTTAAAATATGTCAAACGGTTGTTAAGTTTAGTCATTATAAGCTGAAGATTGATCAGAACCTAAGCATGCGATTACAAAAGCGTCAGGTACGTGGGCACAGACTGAATGGTGAAATAGCTTTGCAAGAAAAATATTATAATATTCAACGAAAATTAAAACACACTACTTAATCAGGGCAATTATTTAGTAAGTAATAAGAATGTGATAAAATGTATATGATTACCAAATCGTAGTTTGTTGATACTCTTACACCTCCATAGGATCCGTAGACTGTCTAGAATCGGTGCGGCACAATCCAAAACTTACTTTTACACTTTTTATAATCGATAGATTGTAAAAAGTAGATGTCATTGATTCTTGTGATAAGTTCGAATGAATGGAACAACTAAAAACTTATTAGTCACAGTTTTACAGAAAGACTTCCTTTTGTTTTCATCAATATTAAAAACAACTTTCTCTAAGCTACATAAATTGCCATCACAAGTAATAATACAAGCTCCTAGAACAATAACGTCATCATCAGGTCCATAATATTCTTAGTAATCTCATTCAGACAGGTTTTAGCGCGCCAATCATCAGAATGTAAAAACGTTCTCCAACGGAAATATTCGACAACGCACAGGCTCAGTCATGCTAAAAACCGGTAATACCATAAAGGTAAAAGGTTACTTAGCATTAACAATAAATCTCCAATTCTTCCCAATGCTAGACTCCGTCACGTTCTAGAAACACCTGTCCGTTTGGGTTTTTTGTAAATCTCAAACGATTTTGTTTAATTTTTACCTTGTTTGGGAGATTCACTATGATCCCATCAGAATCTCTGAAATACTCGGAATGTTTATCTGAGGATCCTACCAAACGATCTCCTCAAACTTCTAAATATCAATTCTTTTGTTTATCCCTAACATGATAAACTCGTCCTGTGATTGGAATTCAATAGTTCTAATCAACAAGATGAGTGAATTTTTATTCATGGTCATTCATATTTCATCGATTTCAATTGGTTTAACAATATATTTGTACATATCTGGTTCAGTATCCGTTCAGTGTCATCTGAATGAATAAAATTTTGTTTCTTTTTTGGCCACATTTGCTCAAATCTAGAAACCCTCGGAAGTATTTTTTATTTTTTAACCTTCTCTAATGCAATAATTTATTGAAAGTCACTAATAGAAATGCTTCATATTGTAACTGCTTAAATCGTTGACATAACAAGCGGGACTAATAAAACATTTGCATTGTCTTAACCATAAATATGGCCAGCTCACACAATCCAAACCTAAACAATTCTACCATAGGTACGTGTGACGTACCTGTTATTATATAAACATGAATGTTGAAATTAAACCTTAACACATGTTACTGCGTTATAATTTTCAATGCTGGGAGACGTATAAAGTCCCTCGTCTATAATTTGAACTTCCTCTCGTGCGGCACTTGCATGCACATCATCATCTGCATCGTCGTTAGTGTTAATCACTTCTTGTTCGCAACCAGTTGTTGCCTCTGATTTCTATCCCTAGCGTAAACATCCGCGACCGCCTGCAGGGCTTGTTTGGCGACTAAAGCTTTCTATTCCCGGACCAAACCGCGCCGGATCCGGAAGAATTCTGATTATAACCTCGTTACTGCCACACCACATGACTCTCCGTTTCAATTCTTTACCTATACTTCTATTCGAATTTTGTCGCTACAAATGTCATCATTATAATGTAGTTAGTGTTTCTATCGTTGCATACGTAATCGGTATTCAGAATTTGTAGCGTGCACATTTTCTTGCTATGCTTTCCATATTCGTAATTTTGTTTCTGTAAGCAGTGTCGTGTCTCGATTACTGCTTACTTAGAATTTGCATTATATCAATCTTAGTTCCAAGATTTGCTTCGAACAAATGTACTTAGTTTATGATGGAAATGTAAACAATATGGTTCTCGGAATACTGCAGTCATTATTTCAAAGCCCTTTACAGGCTTCGCAAACATCCCAAAGGGTAACGTCAAAAGCAATATGAATGGAAATAGGTCGTAGTACCTGGTCTAGTAAATAGGGTTAGTGAAGTAGGGCTTCACAAGTGCACGTGTGTGGATGCCTCGAGAACCGAGACTGGCCATGTTTACTCACGCGTGAACGTTGTTACCCATTGCAAGATTAAATAGGATTTCTTCTTAATCTATTTTATAACATCATATATTAAATGAGATTAAGATTGTTGTGGACTTAAATTAGATTTCCGTCACGTGTTTATCGACTAATCACAACATTAGAGATTTAACCCAAGGAAACCTTGTTTGTCACGGAAGTTACTGTACTTAGAGTAAATACACCAAACAAATCACTGAATAATACAACAATACATGCTCGTAAATAAGTGGATTGAAAGGAATAAAGCACGTTACATTAAAGCAGTCATTTACATACAATCAACCAATTAAAATCACATCATAATGAATTCGCGAGTTGTTTGACGTTTCGAAACTTTCTCTGCTCAATCCTTCTGTCAATAAAGTAAGAATCAAAGCTGAAGGGCAAAAGTTAAGTAATGAACCTAATTAAAACATGGTTCAAAGTTTGTATCCAATATTATGCCTTTTGAAATGAATGAGATCAGCGCATTTTTTGCCACACCGATGCCCGTCGTTATTGAAAATGATTAGCCTATTCGTACTTTGTTCGCCATTGACACAGTGATTTCTCTAATTAGCTCAGAGGTCATTTTGGTTAATTTGTGCTGGCAAACGCAATTTATAAACTTGGTCTTTGCGTAGAATTATATCTTCACCTGTAGGTGTTTCTTATGCACATGCTGATGTTCATGAGTCAATTTCTGAGTTTTAATTTTCATACTATGGGTTAGTAATCAAAACAACGCAGAATAGATTATTTCAAAAGCTTAAGAGACGCTTCGTTAATTTTCGATTAACACTCAGTGGCATCAATTAGTAGAATCATTACATTAAGCATGCGGCCGACTCTCGGCGTTAACAGCTCCGACATACAGTTGCCAGTTAAGGCAATTGTTCAAATTACGTTATTTTCATTTTGTCTAATTCACGCTTTAAATCGTAGGTAATGAGCGAACAGCTTCACTCGTCAAGTCATCGTTTTGACGCCTCTTTGATGTCACTTTTTATAGAAGAGTACTCAGAAGTAATCGATCGCTTTTAGAAGGAAGATTCCACGTTTTTGTTTGGTGACAGCGAAAAGCCGTTTTTATCAATTTCGGTTCCAACTTCGTCGATGTATTACGGTAAATTATAGGAATTTGTAATGTTTTATAAACTTTCACTTCCCAAAATTCTTATATAGGAATAGAGAAATGTTTACTTAATGAATTTTAGACAAAAACATCACTTTAAACTTCGAAAAATAATCTAAACACTATAACTATGTGAGCGTAAGTGGGCGGAGTTAATGATGCAAGATAAGATATAAATTGGCCTGAGTAATTATCAAATTTCACGCGTCTCTCGCTATTTATCGGAGAATAAATATTGTTAGCCTGATTTTATCGTTTACGACACACGCTTGTTTCATAACCACTACACTCGTGTACGTGGAAACCAGTGAGTGTGAATAGGCACAACTACACATGGTATGTCAGTATGTGACTGTGTACTGATATCGACATTTGGAAAAAAAGGTCATAAGTAAATTGTTTATGGTGTTTTTGTGACTCCGAACGGATTAACATCTCGTGACAAACTTGGACTGCATTAGAACGTAGTTAAAAGCGGACAGAAAGAATTTTTATTGCTCTCCGAAAGGGACATAAAATTTTATTATTTTTAGGAGAAAGACAATATAATTAACGGCCATCTGGATATAAATACGGGAGACATTTGTTGGAAATATGTTTTATAACATTTATTAACTGATCAATAGAACAAAGTGGACATAAAGAAGTTACAAAGGCCAAGTAAATCCAAGATTAACGAAAGGGGTTTATGTAAAGTACCGGTATAATGGAATGTTTTTCCCTTTAACGGAGTTCTCTTAAACAATCTAATCTAATGAGCACATAACAAAGTTTGTTTGACCTACAGAAGATGTTGTCCTCCCGTTACGAATAGACGTGCTTGGTAAACAAGTGACCTAGAGAAAGCAAGCTAGCTTACGACGAGGAGCATAATTTAACTATTGATGCATAATAATTCCTTGACCTAATGCTTAATAAGGCTAAAACTGGGGTCGCCAGTACTGGTAATTGAATTGTAATTGGAAATAAATTGGTCGTCGGAAATTATTCACGGAATTCTAGCACACATATTCAAATGCGAACGTGTACTATTCAAGGCCCTTCCATGGAGAGGAATATGAACGGAGCAACAAATCGTTTCCTAGAAGATGGCACAATGGGTCTTACAAATTACTTGATTGATTGCAACCTTTTACCCAATAACATAAGTCCGACTGTATTTGTGGCCTTACATGCAATGTATTCAAGAAGTAAAGATAAAGGCAGCAACACGGTTGCGTGTAGAACAAACATAATATTTATATTGCTTCAATACAAAGGCAAAGAAATTAACTATAGACATTTGATGAGCGGATCAGAGCCAGCGACCGGGTTACAGCGCTCCCATCGACAGCGGCAACAGTTAGAAACATATAAATAACTCTGTCACGCTGCGGCTAATGTATACGAGTAGCAAGTAACGGGCCCGCGCCCTTCATAACATCTTGAGGCTGTGGTGAAGTAACTCGACCACATTGTTTGACACTCCGTAAACGAAGGCAAACTGTTTACATAACTGAAGTGCCTCAAAAGTAAATATTCCTTAAAAAAACACGAAACCACATACAACTTTGTGACAAATGCTAATGCCCAGTACAAATATGGAAATGTTCAAAAGTGAAGTAAATCAAAGCGTACTTCGCTTCGGTAGCTTAAACTTCATGCCGCGTAGATAGCCATCAAATAAATTGGTGATAATCTTAAATCTGTGAGATTACTGAATATCGTTCCTCAGAGCACTTCGTGTGGGCATTAATATATCTGCAGGGTTCTATATTATGTTTATATTGAATACTTTAATGTAAAGTAAGCTCAAATAAACTTAAGGGTTTTAGCTTTCACTCACGTCTCGTCATTAGAGTAAACGACTCCGTGGTCCGCGGTTACTCGTTTACTTTTAAGTGGCACAAATTTGCTAAAAAATAAAATGAAAATGTTAAACTAGTAGCAATAAGCCGTATTCTGAACAAAGTATTTTTTTCATGGTAAATAATGCCAACAGGTTTCCAGTAGATTCGAAATTAAAAAATTCTTACACGCAGTATAATCTGAGCTGAGGCACGGTGTTCACTTAAAGTAATTTCCTGATGAGGTGGATAGCGAGTGATAGCGGTGTCGTGCGGGTCAGCGCGACGGGCAGGCGACGGGCGGGCAGTCGGTGGGCTCAGTGGGCTGAGCGAAGCGTGACGTCTGCCACCCGATAGCCCATCTCACGAACGACCCACTTAAGACTCAAGGTCACCGCCTGACCCCCTAAACTTTGTAACATTTCCTCAACTTACACCTGAAATTGGAGCACAGTTATATAACCTCCACTGAAACATTACGTCGCCGCCGGGCATTGAACTCACCCACTCACCCCTATATAAGGCAATTGTGCGGGGCCATTCTTCGACCGTCAAAATACTGACATGGCTTGACATGATGCAAAGAAATAAAAAACCCACGGAATGAGAAGAAATTTATTATTCTGAATGCGTTATCGATCATGCACAGATTCGTGTGGGTCCGTTTTGGGATACCTGTGTTTTTATTTATTTGCTGGATAAAGCTGAGTTCAGAGCGACAGAAAATAAGAGAACTAAAAACTATACGTTAACGTTTATACGTTACGTTGTTTAACTATACGTTTTAATTTGGTTTTTGAACTAGAATAGCAGTTAAAAAAGGGTCTTTCCGCTATGGGTAATTACTATTTAGGTGGGTGGATGTATAAACATGGTCGTGCGCCGGCTACGCGACAGATTTGTAGATAGGGCGCCAATCAGAGCGTGTGCGCGCGGTATCACGGGCTTTCTGATACACAACACAACACACTTTCTAATCTACGCCTTTGTCACTGCGCTCGACTATTGGCTAACTTGTCTTTATGCCAGACTTTCGCCAATTGTTTTCACGCTACATTAGATTTCTTCACGGTTTTCTTGGCTACGAAAGAAATCCTATATATTATGTTTGACGGTTGCATCATAATACCAAAACATCTTCAATACTTTCTGGCAAGCGTTGACTGCACGTTAGTCCATCCAGCAAGAATACCGCACCGATTTTGTTTGTCTTGAGAGTTTACGTTTAATCTAAACTGCGGTTAACCAGGATGGTGTCCAGATTATATTGCCAGCTTACGGGGAGTTAGTTTCCAACGATGAATTCGATCCGAGGTACCTCGGTCCCGACGCTCCGTGAAATAGGAGAGCGGATTGACAAGAAGCTTAGCCGCAGTGGCTCTCTTGATAAGGTGACGTGTATGCGTGTATTTTAGAAGTGCGCGGGGATGTGGTGATGTGCGCGGGGGGTGGGTGTGCAGGACCGGTCCGCGTACCGGTTTGCTTCGACGTCGCCGACTTAGGACTAACCGTTTTATTAGCTGAGCCATGCTCCACAAACGATAGCTACCGAGTACCGGCCGGCAACCGTGGCCAGCAGCCCTCGAGCGCGCGACAACCACCATGTTCTAGCAGTTACAATTCAAACATCCATTATCGCCGTTCGTCGCATGTATTATGAACTTGACTTTCGACTTACCTAACAGTCGAACATGTTTAGTTTTCGGACACAATACCAGGTGGCCTACTTCGTTACCTTGTATTGGCAGCGCATTTACAATCGTCATAAAAAGAAGAAAACAATCGTCTCTTGACACAGGTGTAAAAGTGAAAATACAAGAATATTTTCATTTACGACTTGGCTGAGTGAAGTCGCGCGTGTTTTCGCAATTGCCTGTTCATAAGTCACAACATTTTAAGCCCTTTGTAGAATACTGTCACGCTAGTAATCTCATTAGCTCTAGCTGCCAATGGTGGTTACGAACTGACCCACTTTGAATACTACTTCTACAGAAATATGCAAATACATATTACTTACAGATGTTTCAAATCATTTGCATTCAAATATTTAATTATAAGTAGGCCTAATTGCGTGTAATGTGACTATCGGAAAGTTTCATGTTACTGTTTAGTCTCGAGAAGTAATTTGCAGCTAAGTGTTATATTGCGTATTGTAACAACTTGCAATTTCGTTTTTAACAAGCCTCACCGAATCGTTGTAATACATTCCATGGGGGCTAGATCACTAGTTGTTATATAAAAGTAGACCGGAAAACATTGTAAGAATGAACTTGTAAATGAGAAAAAAGTCTTCCTCAGTTTTGTTTCTATTTTCGCTTTCAGTTTTGGCCTTGTGTTTCTATTTGAACACGTCGTCGATGGCAACCTGCCACCACAATGTTTTGGACAGTGCCACACTTTCAAGCGTTCACAACACGCCGCATCGTGTGATTAAGTCTCAGCTTTATTTAATTACAATATTAACTCGGTAACTGGGTTAACGAACTTAATAGAAGTATTCATAAACGTGTGAATTCAAACACTCAGCTGGACTTCTTTCGACACCCATTGTTTCTACATCAGTAGTACTATGAATATACATATTATATTATTGTGATGCACGCGTTTTGCTGTAGGACGGTAATAGTTGAATGCAAATGTGGACGCGTTTTGCCATTTCCGTCCGTCACGGTATACACACTGTGTGAATGAATCACAAACAAAGCTATTTCGAGAGTCACTATCGTTCAGTCGAGTGACAATACCGAGGCAGATCGGTCAACGATCCAAATTGCCCACACCTGAGCGCGTGCCGCTGTGTTCGCATGTTAGGGACCTGTGACTGAGAGGCCATGGAGGTTGCCCCCGCTGCGGCTGCAGAACAGCCGTCACAGAAGTAATGTTTGGTTGTAGGCGTTCCATCGTTCGGGATAAATCGAGTTGCACAATATGGGTTTCCGTGGCTTAAGAGCTGTTCGTGACTGGTCGTCTGAGCACCACAGTGGGTGATAGTTGGCGTGATGTTCGAGTCGCTGGTGTCTCGGCTGACGTCGCCGCCGGTGTCGCGGCGCCGGCACACGGTGCACGCGGCGCGCGAGGTGTGCAGCGAGCCGGAGGAGGATGCGGCGCCCGTGCAGCGTCGCTCGCGCACGGCCAAGCAGCTGCTGGACAAGCGCAGGAAGGCGCGCCTGTCATGCGCAGACCTCACCGCCACCGTTAACGCGGAGCCTGAGCGCTCGCGCATGGATGCGCTGAAGGCCTTCCTGCCACTGCGACAGTCCAAGTCTCTAGGACGTCTTGATGGTCTCAAAGAGGTTAGTGTTTAATTTAGGATCTCAGTTCTGTATCCTATTTATATTTACTCAATTGCAGCTGATTGTTAAGTCTTAATAGAGTTTAAGTTAATGACTACATATTTGGTGTTTGGATTGCAAAATAATTGACTCAAGGCGCATTGTCTTTTATTTACTTCATCAATTCGAAGAATGTTCTCATTGGTACAACCACCGTGACTTTTTCTTTTAAAAACCACTTTACGCTAGAACGATGAAGTTACGGTAATCGACTTGCGACACTAGAGAACGCCACAAGTTGTGGTGACCTTCGCGTCGCTCCCATGCGCGTGCGCCGGCCTCGTACACCTGTTACGACCCCCCCTCCCTCCTGCTGCCCCCCTCACCTCCAAACCTCATGCGGTGCTTGCACAACCAATAACACCTAACATTACGTGTTGTCCATTTTGTAAATAGCACAATAGACGCAGCCCGCTGAGTGCGACGCACCCAACTCTGAAACACGTCCGTGGTAACATCGGGTGGCGAAACTGACGGCTGAGGGCGTTCCTATGAACTATGACATCACACCGCCTCAGATAAGACAATACAAACAATACAAGGGACTCGACATTTGACGGCATGACTCGCTGAAGCTCTGACATGAATCATAATGCAATATGAGATTCAAGGAGCATGGTTTCAAGTGTAATAAGCTGCTCTCAGATTCCACTCTAGAGATTAGATAGTTCAAACATGTTTTTATTTGGCCGTTATTGTACTCTGAAATTAAATAATAAATGAACACGTTCTGCAATAATAATTCAGCGAGTTTTAAATTTTAAATAATTATGTTGATGATTCTAGCGAACTCGCGCGAATAGATTTTATTTGTTTAACAAATTCGGAAACGATTCGTTTTGCAATGTTAATTTCTGCTAACCTGATCTGCACTTCCTTATAAAGGTTTTGAGGTTGATGGTCCATGACCTACAAGCGTGTGTATCGAGGACATCACTAAATATTAATAAATCAATGTAAGCTTTGACACATTTGTTTTGACACCTTCCTAAAACTGTGGAAGATGAATAATTGTAGTAAATAAATACAAAATGATATTCAGTTCTTTGATCAATTATTTAATGTTCCATTCATATTTTCAGTTGCTACTTGCGTTAGTGCGTAGCAATCGTAGCCGTAGCACGGCCGTAGCGACCTGGGCTATTCTCATAATTCGTGAATAAGTCCTATATCTTCTGTTGACTTTAGAGGCACATTAGATAAGATTTACTATTTCCTTGTTTGTTTTGGCAGACGAAAATAATACCGCAGATATGTGTAGTCGTTAACAGAATGATGAATTATAATAATATGGAATTAACCGTCTTGGCTTCGAATTATTTAACTTAATATATTCAAAATATGTCGAATGCTGAAGGTCTGACAAATAATATTACCATATTCATAATTGCATTGTCAATCAGCGGTGGGAACTGGCAAAGATTACAATGATTTGGTGGCGAGGACAGCCGTGTAAAGTTCAGTTTGAGCAGCAAGCAGCGAGCACGCGGGCACCGTTACGACACACGCGCGAACCTCCCGATACTTTGCAGATAGTGCAAGAATGCGAGATAGGCAGGTAGGGGCAGGTATGCTCGCGCACTGCGCAGCCTTGGTGGCAGGTACACTCACACACCCACGCGCTGTCACCACGCGCTGCGCCCCTGTGTGCGCCGCGCTGTTTGCTCGTGTGATTTACAGACAAATGCCACCACGACTCCACTCGCGCATCTGTTCGTCCGTCTCTTTGTGAGGGCATCTCTATTGCGTTAACGCCTTTTGTCTGCAGCCTCGAATAGGGAACATCTGCGTTTAAAAAGTTCTTATTAAATGATGATGTATGTACCTCCGTACCTGGATCGAGTGATAATTATAGCGTACGCGCAGCTACGCTCGATGCTTTTGATTGCTTTGTTTGCGTTTCGATGTATATCACGACTCGTATAACGGCTATTAAGAGCGTTTACCATTTAAACACCATTAATTTTATTTCAGTTAGTAAAAATAACATAATTATTGTCACACGAAACTGAATAATTCAATCGGAGTACCTCGCACAAGCAAATATTAAATGACTGATCTAAAGCAACTTAATTATAATTGGTAATTAGCTTTTTTATTAACCTTCATTTTCAGCCTTCAATTAATGCCAATGTTTGTTAGGCTACTTATTTGAGGTTACCTGTAATTGCCTGTCTTATCTGCGCTAAGACAATACCTGCTATGATAGTCGTATTATGTAAGAACGGCTTATGTATGCGAACACATACCTTGTACGTTTGAATTAATGTAAGGACAAAATTCCTGTCACGCTTGCCAGATTTTTTGCAAGACAGTGTAATTCTCGACGCTTATTGGTGTTTTCTTGTAGCATTGGTAACGGAACTGTAACTACTCGTCACCGCTGCCCGATGAGATCAATTAAGCGATTATGAATGTGCGACATAGCGATTGTATGAACCCATGAGTGAGGGACATTCACTCGACTGGCACTCCGTAAATGGCGATAGAATAGTGCCGGTATTGTCATTTGTAACTCATTTTCTTTCATGATTTAAATTTCATCATTCCCCCCTTGGGAAAAAATATAGGTCCAAGACCCATGTGCAGAAAAAGTTTTAACACAAACTGACATTTAGTTTTTTGTAACCCAACATGTAAATTGGAAACAAATGCAATAATATACAAGCTGTAAAAATGTAAATTATAGATTTTTTAATATAGCAAGCCATACAATGAGTTTTTGCCACATCCATTTTAATCATAAAGTGAAGGCGAAAGATGTTTTTCTGTCATTATTATAGTAACTAATGACCTATTCAAAACTAGTTTTAAATCTGAGCTCGGCAGGTTTGTTCTCTATTGACATAAAACGATTCCGCACGTGTGCCGGATTGCTGATAGGCAAAATCAACGCGTATAGACGTCCTACTTTTCGTTACAATTATAGTTGTATTGTAAGAACACGAAAACTCATTACAAACATTAGGTAGAACGTTTTCAAGAATAATAAGCACAGTATTATTATAATATTATGGACCTAACATAAAATGATCATAACGTCCGAAATTAACATAGTAATTTGTTATTAAAAGAATAACAAAGAATCTTCCAAAATCAATCACACTCCATCCCAAACATGGTGTTTGATAAACACCGGTTGTGGTATGATTCATCTTTTTATTTGAACGCAGTTTGTTCGAGAATTTGACGTCCACTGGAAAATGATACATAATTGAATCAATTTATTTTTCATTCGAAGTTTTTTAGAACATTCAATTAAAAATATCTTTAATTACAAGCACAATTATCTAGCACAATAATATTACCAGCAGATTCAGCGCTTTCACAATTATTCTTCCATCTTAACTTCAGTGATTTTTAGTAAACATTAAATTATTTTCTTGTAAACTTAATGTAAAACTTTCTTACGCAGGTTAGTATGTACCGATATCGGGTATCAATATAAATAAAATATAATTTAGTGGTTGCTAGAGCACGCAGAGGAGCGGACAGCATCGTCATTTGTTAGGTCCGGACAAAACATCGCCTTCGAAGAATTGCCTCATCTGCGATACGTGTCTTGTTTTATTTACATGTTGTTTCTTTTTATCTGTTACATCGTTAGCTCGTTGCTTTGTTTCTCAACATTATGCGCCAATATTATATTATAGCTTCGATATATCTTGTCGATTAGATTTATTTCCACCACACCTTTGTTACTCATCGAGTCAGCGCCTCAGCGCCTCGGCGGCAAACCGGCAAATCGGATCACGGTTATTATAGGCGCTCACTTTTATTCGAGTCTTTAACTGAAATTAGAAGACAGCCATGTTGGTCTGAAAGTTGATTTAATTGTGCTACTATTATAAACCATAAGGATTAGATCGGAATTTACAAATTTCTGGCTACGTCAATGTCGGGTTATTGATATTGAGTTATTGAACTTCTCTGTTTAATAGCAAATGGCGTGTTCTTGGCATTGTTGTTGGGAAACCGCCAAACTTGAGGTATTATTTAGAGAGTAGATAAGCGCCTTGAGAGTGGACGTTTGATTTACAGCGGCCATTACACTTGCCAAAACGTTATACATTCATTTATAACATTTACGTGGGAAGTGATTTTAGAATCATGTTTATGCTTGCTGAGTTTTGCTGGAGAACGTAAAGGAGACGGGGATTTCTGGGCCTGATTGTAATAAGTTGAGGTATGGCTTAAAAAAAAGGTTATATTTTTCTATTTCAAAATGTGAAATATCAACTCAATTTACAATCTGGAAAATGAGAAATCCAATAATTAAGTTAAGGTTACGAAGTAATTGGAATATCGATTAAATTATAATCGATTAACGTTACAGAGTGCATACTATTTACGAAAATGCTTTCACTAGATGATTAATTCAATTAAAATAATTAAATATATTAGAATTAAAGTATTAAGAGTTTAAACTAATAAAATATCTACGTAATTAAGATAAATCGATTCACGTTTACTAATCGATTATTGTATTTTTAATCTGTGCTAACTCTGACAGTCTGACTTGATATGCATGACATGACATCGACGATTCGACGCTCGTTTCGTATGGCATAGTGCGTGTGCGTTTTGAGTGTGTTTCCTCCCATAGTTTTATTGATATTTTCATCAACCCTGCTTTCCTATGGACTTCTGATCTTCCTTCTTGTACGAGCCTTGCCTTGCTACAATACCGGACATGGAGAACCCCGCTTTAACGTTGAACTTGGACTTGTTATTTTGGATTCTACGAACGGCCTACCGATTGGATATTGATTGACATCATGGATCATTGTGTAAATTGTGGCATAGCGACTAGTCGCTGTAATACACTAGGTCGACGAGCTTTGGATGACGAAATGATATTCGCAGTGATTCGACAATGGCGTGCACCACAATCTGTAAGTACTTACTCACTTCCTCTTTATTAGCTCACCAGCGTCTACCACGCTGGCTTGCAATCTTTACTGTTATATATGTATGTTTTCCTTCACTATAACACTAACAATATAATATAGTAAAGATAGGTAAACATTTAAGAGCCACATAAAGATACATTATATTGAACTAAGTAACTATCGGGCAGGGTAAATCAAATCATTTATTCTCATAGAACGTAAGTATTGTACAATAAAGTTGTAATAAAAATATAGTGAGCCGGGTAAATTCTGCCTGAGTAGGTAGATTTTTTTTAAAGTAATCATATCTGTTATTAAAAACTTCGCATCTTTCAGGTAAACAGCAGTGACAAATGTTTGCCAAGCTTGCTGGGACTTGGCTCAAAGATCACCTCTTGATGAACCTAGACATCTTGGTCATCATAGTATTTGTCTCCGATGTGGATGTTCTCTTGCATCTAGAGTCAGTCATTTACTTCACACTGGCTCACCTCGTGAATTGAGAATTTATAATGTTATTCAAGAGTGGAATATGCCTAAAGCTGTAAGTTGAATCACACGCTGAGTTTACATTGTTTTTCTAAATGCTTTTGTTGTAATTCAAATTGATTTTTTAAATACTTAAATGATCATGTATCGTTTGTTACAGATAGACATAACCAGTCGCATATGCCATACCTGTTGGGTGGCTGCAGACAGAGCTGCTAAACGTATTTTGGATATATTTTAGTTGACAGCTCTCGCACAGGTAGGGAAGCAATATTAAAATGTTATTGTAACTGCATCGTAGGCAAACGGACTGTAGGCAGCCGCGCCCATGTTATGTCAATAATATGGTACTTTAGTTGGGCTAGGTACTAAGAATATATAGTACCACCAGCCCAATGCCTACATGACGTTCTTGTTATAATTGAAGATGAATAAAATATATTAATAAAAAACGATTTTCATTTTAAACATCATCTTCCCACTTTACAAAATATATTTAACATCCTATCTAAATTATAAAAAAAAAGAAATATTTAAAAAATCAAAAACCCGACTGCTAAGCGAACTAAAAAGACGTTAACAAGAAGGAAATCATGCTGTGCAGTCGAAGGATACATCTGGTTTATATTGTTCTTATATTTTTGAAATCACCTCTTAAAACCCTTTAGTTTGATACCCCACACAATCAGTTTGGAAGAAAAAAAAATGGGCCCCCCACAATCCTATGGCGCCCAAAAGCCGCCATTTTTTCAATTTTAATGTAGTCAGTGACACTCGCAAGGTTAAGACGAATCCATTGACGTAAGAATCTTCAAAATCGGCTTATGCGTTTGGTCTCTAGCACGCTACAGAGGAACAAACATAAATACATACAAATATACATATGTATACTGATAAACCCATTACCCTCCTTCGGCAGTCGGGTAAAAAATGACACTCGCACTTCAAAAATCGGCTGTCAAGTATAGATTGTTACATAACCTCACTTTTCCTAAATCTCTTATATCTCGGCTCTCAGATTGCCAAATTCTGCAAAATTTTCAGTGATTGTTTGTTGATATAGTAGCTATCAATTGACACCAATTTCATCTTTTTACATCCAGGCCCAATATTGTATGAAAGCGTATCCGTCTCCTTTGTTCGCCGTCTAATTGTTTTACGAGAACTGTTTTGCTGGTAATGGAGCAATGTATAGCTTTATTAGAGCTTTCACCTAGCTCGTTAAACATCCAGTAGGGTCGTATAAATAGCAAACTTTGGTCTTAAATTGTTTGTTTTAATTAAAATGCCTATAGTAAAAGTTAATTACTAAGCTGGTTCTGTTTTCTTTAGTATTGTGGCTTTGGTATAGGCAAAAAGCTAAGGAGCATGCAATTAAAAGGAGTCGTAACTGCAAATAACAGATCTGTCTAGTTGTGTTGGGTTCGAAGGAAGAGGGCACTGCTAAAGGTCTCTTGTTTTTCCTTTTAGAGTTATCGTTGACATTTTAAGTATATTTATACCTGCGTTTGTAGGAATATCGATAACTCGATATTGGTCCTCGTTGTTAGTCGATTTCACGATTCGAAAACCTCTCATAAGGATGTATTTGATCTTAATGTGACAAAGATAGGTAGGTACTTTTAATAATGAATGTATCTGGTATTCTATCGCCATATAAACAATCACTTGCTGATCAATCTGAATGCCGCGCCGGCGCCGTTCCAATACTACAATGGACTGACTTTGTTTGCTACAATGCATTGTTGATCGTTGCATTTTGTTATCTTCTTGGTTGGTAGTGGTACTCATTTCTTAATGGATGAAAGACAGTGCCAAATTCTTTCGGTACATCCTTGTCGAAATTCCTTTCAACTGAATCAATTTTAGCTGAATCTTTAAAGGTATTTGTCTCTTGCTGTGCAAGTCAAATGAATCCTTTTTGTTTCTCATCAAATGCAATCTTGAACTTTTTGGCAGCCTAACGATAATTTTAAATTCAGTGCTCTCATCAACCTGTCAACATTTTAACTTGCAGCTTAGACAGATTTTAAGAATTTCAATAATGCCTGTTTTAGTTAATAAATCACTTGCTAATGTTTATGTAAATCATTAGTTAAGTCAATAATTTTAAATGTCGGATTTCGATATTGTTTATCGGCGACTAGTAAGGAGCCTTCAGACCACCCATTTTAAATTAAAAGGTGTTTAATCAATTTTGCCTTATCTTGCTTGATTTCAATCTAGTCTTGGGTGAAGCTGCAATCATTATCAATGTAACAAATGGTGTGTTAAGCAGGAGGCTCATCATCCATTTACCGATCCCTAACATGTTGACCGAGTTAGATAGACCCACCTCTTCATGCCTTTAAGAGCACAAGGGCCTTAAACTACTCTCATGCAAATATCTACGACAACCGTCACAGGCAAGTGCTTAGAAACCGAACCGGTACTTCTCTCTGGTTGAATATAATACCGAAATCAACTCGCCTCGACAATTCTTGGCACTCGTGTAACTGTACCAAATGGAATATATCTTAAGATTTTTAACTTTTTTGTTAGTTTGACTAGAGTATTTCGCTTCACAGCTGCGAGAGCTGCGACACACATAGACTGTGACTCGAGGTTATTACTCTCGGCAGCCGCGATCCATCTCGCGCTGCGTCTGCGCAACTTGAGCGTTACTTACGAAGTTACGAGTGCGTTACGTCCCATTGTGTGCTTAGTGCTTAAGCATTGACATCATCTCCGCGACAAGTGATGTAGTATCAGTTACATTACAGTGGAAGAAAGTACGTTTGTAATCTGAAAAAGTAAATATTACATACTCAAATGTGGACATACTGAGTTACTGAAATGTTTTGACTCTAATTTATGTTAATTGAGTGTTATTGTTAAATATGTGTAGTTCTTAAGTAGGGAACTTTCAGAACATTTATTTTGGAAAGAAAACCATCACATTACGTGCGCAGTCAAATTAAGTACTATTCATAAACGTAAAGTGATCGTCGATCCAACTAAAATTACATAACAACATAATTCACGTATATTTCATTCTCTAAGAAACAATAAATAATTCCGAAATCAACCAAAAATCGTTGTCATGGCACCGATCACACAACTTTCTATTGTTTCGTATAATTCCTACGTAATCATTTGCTGCACCGGAAAGACAGAGAAGCAATCGTCCACTTGATTGTAATTAAATAATGATAGGTGTTAAAATAATGGTCGATCGAGATAGCTGGTGAATGGGTGATGTAACAATGAGTGTCAATCTGGGTGCATTGCGCGGGCGCAGCTCAGAGGTCTGAGCCGCCGCAGACTGACACGCCCATTCTTACGTCGACGGACCAGACAGGTGTAGGCAAGCACACGTACACAACCTTTTTGTTTCACTTTTGCAACTGCAGTACGTGACAAAATATTTACTGAAATGTAATTCTTTAAAACGAATACATTGCCTATTGCAGCTAACATGTTTTTGTATACTTTTTGCCATTAGAAATCTCGACACAATCCACAATGCATACACCTCCCGTATCTGTCAACATAAATCAAATTGATTTGTTTTAATTGGAAATTAAAGAAAATAAATTACTGCATTGTATCTAGCGACGATCGTATCTTAGAAAACTCCAATGAACTAGGCGGATGCCCTTAAGTTAGCTTTATATGGGATGCTTCCTTGCGTAAGGGCAAAGACACCATCGATCCACAGCACACCATGTGTTGATATCCCCTCATCCCATAAATTATAGTCATCGTTATCTAACAACGAATATGGACATAAATTCCGAACAGTTCAATGTCCAAGTCACAAGTATCAATAACGGTTACATATACATCTTATCACTGATCTTGTAATGTCCATAATTGCTAATGTACGCAGAAAAAATGATACTGAGTTCAGATTGTATCAAATGACATTTAATTTAACGTTAAGAACATCTATGTGACCATAGGCAAGGCTCCAAAACAAGCGGATTAACTAGCGTTTGATTACGCACGCGGTTTTTAAAATAGCGGAGTAATTTCAGCAGTTTTATTGCTTGCTTATTTCAAAGCGCTAAGCGATCAAACGTTAATTCATTTCCATCGTATATACTTGGAGGAATCGTTTAGTTTCTCTCTGCGTCTGACTCACACACACGTTTTTTCCCATAACATGTACCTAAATGTATATTTTATTATAATGACCATGGTTTTATTAAACAAGACTTCTGAGAACTGTCGAACGCGTCGAACTTTCCTCTTGTGCAAAGTTGTTATTTATTTTGTACTTGCACAACTTTTCCGTTACGTAAGAGGCGGTGACGACGGAAAAGCGGCGATTTTCATTTGTTACGCAAGGTGGTCGACACGTGACGTCGCATGTCGTTACTGACAACTTGTATGGGAGTCACCTATGGTTGCTGCTTCTATTGTGCTCTATTCCATTTCGATAGGGTTGATAGAAAACTGAGCGAAAACATTGATGGGCTATGTCAACGTTATAGTATCTCTTATTCATTAGGGCCATGGGGTAAGAGTGGGCACCTAGTCTTTCGGGACATCGCCAAGCGGTTGGTCGACTCTTCTCGTGACCAGAAAAAATAGGCCAGCCCGGCCTATTTTTGGGTCAAAGAATCAGCATCGCCATTTAACGTGGCAATGCTGCCAGCATTCTCGGCACTATTCCTGTTGATAGCGATGTGGATAATTTTTTGACGCCCTTTATTGCTTTTCTTCTTTTATCTATGTACATATTTGTATTATTATTTTAAGTACATAATTGATGATTTTTTTATCCAATTGATTCTGTACATGTAAATCTGTACACTATTAAAATCGACTATAGGTACAGCCATTGATTACAGTTAAATATACATTACAGTTGTTCATAGGTAATGTTTCAATATTTTTTTTCCATTGTACAGTTTTTTTATGCGATAACAATAATGTATACAGTCGAGTCCCATGTTCATGTTGACTTATTCATTAACGGTCACGTGACAGCCCTGCGCGTGGGCGCGTCACGTGCGCCTGCGCCGGTGCGCTTGCGCCACGCTCGGAAGTAGACTGTATCAACATCACGCTACACCCACTACTAGGTAGGCTAGGTCCCTTGCCAATTATGGAACTACGACACCTTCCTTACGTCACTCTAGTAGCTTCTAAAAGAACTTGGATTGGATGTGACATAATACTGTGAAGACTATTTGCTTTCTTTTCTGTAATACCCTTTTTGATGTCAGCGGATATCCCTTGATAGGCACTTTCTTCGTCGGCACTTTCTTTGTAGCAATTGACTTCCTGACGCACGGCTAGTTAGCAACAGATATATTTTCTTTTCTTCAGTAATGCCACAACAAAGTAAACATTCCATGCAACAGTGAGTCGCAGGCGCTATTATCTTGACGCGACAGCAACTAACAATCAAGATTGTTGAACAACATTGTTGTACACAGGCATCTGCAAACAATAGCTGTATGTGTTGACAAGAACTGAAATAACGCCTATGAACGTTCCATTGTGAAAAACGCATCTTTCCATCGGCCACACTTTTCCCGCACTTTCCGTAACTGTGCGAGTTTTTCTTTTCTCCTGTGCCTTACTTTCTAACGATTGATTCGTTGAGCCCTCACGCAGCTAAAAGTACGTTTCGGTACAACTTTGTCGCCTTATTTGTGTTTACTGACAGCAATTACGCAGTGAAAGTGATTTTAATTTCTTATCTCACCATTTCATTACATTACCGTTTATAGTACTCACTCAAATAACTCGTATTACTGTAACCGTCGCGAAAAACGCTGTAAGAGTTAGATAGATATAGGATTACCTATAAGCCCGAGGGCACCGCGAGCTGATTGCAGGCATTTTGTTATATCTCAACCATGATCGTTGCATTCAATTTGCTATTAAGCATTAATACAACGGCGCTTCCCTGTACGTTGCATTTAAGTGCGTCGTAATTGTAACAGTACCGAGGGGTTAATTCGAATTAGTTATCGGATAGCGCAGGCGCGAGGCGGGGCCATCAGTGCGCAGGCGATCATGGTGATTGGACTGCAAAATATAGGGAAGATATTATAACGCTGCAGGCTTCGCTCATCACTAAACGGGACTCACATTCCTAAGTTCGCTGACTGGACGACCCCTTTGAAGAGTCGCGTCGACGACGTCTAACTATTATAGTCGATACTAGCACATGGCGAGGCCCAATCCACACATGTTTTATTAAAAACGAAAGTTGCGTTATTGGAGAAATGCATTTTTTTTTTGCGTTTGTTTCTAATTGCCGTTTAATCTGCTGGCTGCACGCGAGGCTCAAACTAGTTTGTTAGTTAAATTTTGTTTACTTTCGTTTCTACTTCTAGTTAGTAGGCTGTGTAATCTTCGATCTTTATGTACCAAGCGGAAGATGGCGGTGTCATTCGGAACTAGTTTAACTTCACTTTAATCGACATTCTACGACGTAGAGTATTTACGACTTGTGTGCGGTGTAAACCGAGGTTTGCATATTAACGTACGTATTAATTTTATGATACAATGATACGATCTGACTGTTATTACTGTAGAATATTTTCTTAATAATATAAAACCTTTTTATATTCGTTAGTAGTGTACAGGTAGGTAGGAGTCTATTTCAATATTTATAATATTCATATAATAACGTCCGCAGCAACATCAGAACGTGATTGGTTTCATAATGTTGTGTTCCGAGTGGTTGCCCAACACAAACCACACATAACAATCCGAAGTACTCGAATATATTACCATATATGAGTTGTCATTGTCGCATTTTAGGGCTATAACATTAACACTTAAAACACGAATTATTGTTATTAAAGACGAATATTTACAGCACGGCCATTTTAGTTATTTACGGACTTACCTAATTTGAGTGTGACATCATCGATGTTACCAAATCTGTGAAGAACACACCCATGTCTAACCTACGTTATTTTCTAAATATAAAATCTAAAACATTGTTTCTAGAACAAGGTACCAGTACGTTTGATTTAAGTAAACACCGGGACACGACTATCGTAAATTTAATTTCTAGATCTCTTTTTGAGTCCATCAGGGTCTTTTGTTGCAGTGAGCTCAGTACTTTATCATGCACGAAGTATTTCTGCAACTTATGAATTTACATGTTTACGAGTGTTCTCAGCTGGTGGGCCGCCGCGATTTGTCCTGCAAAATGGTAACCGCATGACAGCTGGTTATCCGACCACCATTAACCAAAGAAGGCCGGTTAACCATTAATACTGATGCCAATTCTTACGGAGCGTATTTTATCATCGATTTATCCTGCCCAGTGGGTACTGAGTTATCTCCCCTCCTTCAGAAACCTTTGAAACATAATAGTGTGGCGTGTTTTATTGGTGCCATGATATTAATGAACTGCTTTTTCAGTATCAATGTTTAGTGCCAAGGGTGAGTTAGGTTAGTGCGAGCGCGCACGCGCAGCAGATGCAGGGAAATTATCGAAATGTGTAGGTAGACGGAAGAATAATTATGCTGAGTTACAATGTAAGCTGGTTCTTTTCAAAAAGCTACATGATACTATGCCGTTTAATTAAACAAAAAATGTAAATAAAATGAAATCTTATTTGAAGAAGAAACATAGATACACAATAGAACCTACTGCTCAACATAACAAACCCATAGCCGTCAATCAAACACAAAACACCAACACGTAAAGAAGCATACAAGAAACGTGATAGCCAATCATGATATCCACAAACTTCTGAAGATTTGATTGGAAACAACAATTATCATAAGTATCAATCTAATCAGATACAAAAGGCTGCATTGTGGGCTTGCGGCAGAGGTCGGGGGTCGCGTTGCATCAACGCTGCACTTTCGATATGCGCTTGCGCCAGTGAAAGGCTCATCCTCGGGGCGCAGGCGCAGGTGCATCTACTCATAGCCTGCAGTCAACCGTTATGCGGTCATGTTAGTGCAACATGTTGTTTGTTCGCCGAGGGTTTTTCTGCCCACACAAATAGTCGAACGGAAGCTTTTGCTTGGAATGTTTTCATAATATAATTTTATCCTTTACCGATTACTAATAGGATAGGATACTATAGGAGTTTAAACTATAGTCAAAACTGTCACACTGCACACTAGTTTAAAAGTAATGTATTAAAAATGTCCGAAGTTGAAACACATAGCAGCGGCTCGCTCTAATGTCGCGTACATTATTTTAATGACGGTCGTTAGTCTACTTTCAGAGGCAATGTAATGATTACACCTCGATATATGGCTATACCTCTTACGGAACACAAGTATTTATTTTGTAATCTGAAGTCATCGTTTATTCGTAGGATAGGCTAACAGTCAGATTCATTCCATAGCTTCAATTTGAATTATTTCAAAGCCACATAGGTACCATAGTTTACACGGAACCACGCACGCATATCAGGATATATTCCAATTATTCCGCCTCTTGATTTATACCTTCTTTGTGCTTACTTATCTGAATGGAGCATAATTTATAATATCTAGCTAAAAAGTATATTATAATGGTCTATTGTACGTTAGGTTGCGGTGTGGTTGGGCCTGCAGCCTGCCGCTCAATTGCTTCAGGAACCGTGTTCGAGGTTCGTGCCCGTTGTCTCTCATTACACAGGAAGTTTATTATTGGCTGTCTGTTCTTTCATTACTGTCGTTCTGTCATTACGAGGCGTCTCCGAGGTGCAACATGGAAAATTGTCACGGCCGAATGCGGCGTACGTAACGGGAAATGCACCGCGCAAATTATAACGTCCGCATTGATGTTTCCACTTTCATACTCAGGGCCTCTACAGAAGGACGGCTTTTTGCAGCTGGTACTGCTATTCATTTGCAGTTTGCACGACTGCATCGCATTAGAGTCGTTTTCTCTCCGCGGAATGCATTATTGCTGTTAGCTTGATGATGGTCTGCCTTTACCTTTCAAGCGCTTGCTCGTTCACGTGCGATCATGAAATTGATATCGCCAACGAGATGCGATTCGTGAACGTCATGATTTCATGAATCATGATCTATAACCATGTAACTGTATTATCTGTTACCGGCTTTTTTGTTAACTATTACACAATAACTTTTACTTCTTATTATTACACACTTTTGAAAATAAATACAGACATTGTTAGTTTAGCGATAGAAATCTCACGATAAAGTAATGTAATAAAACGCGCTATTTTTTCTTACTCGTTATATTTTTATTGCAACCTACTTTTTCTACTGTCACTTTACAATATTGTGGCAATATAGTATGTGTTGGGGTCTGCTCGGAGCCTTGCATGTATTTTTATTAGATTAATGGGGCTATTAGAGCGTACGACACTTAGCTTTTATATAAAAGTGTTGATAGTTAACCGCGCTATTAATTCCATTAAGCAAATAATTAGTCATTGAGACTGGGTGGATAAGATCTGTAATGTGTGGTTTCCTCAGTTGCGTGTTATCGCGAGTCAAGATGGTGTGAACTTGTTGCGGCGGGTGTCGCGACCACGTACCATGAACGCTGAACAATGCTCGTCTGTTAAAGAAACTGCTACTGAAAGTTCAACTCACGAATTATGTATCACTAGAAATGACTGTTCATTTTTTACACGTTTTTAACGTAAAAGTATGAATGACACGGTTTTTCTTTCTTAATGTTTCTTCTTGTCAAATAAAAGTTAAATTATTAGTTGTTGATTGGAAATGCTAGAGACTATAGCTAGCGTTAAATTGCGACTTAATAATATTCACTCATAATAAAATATTTTTCCATTCCCATTAATTTTATTTACTTGCAGCCATACCATAAACTCAACATATCTTATTGATTAGTTTTCTCGTAGTTAGCTTGCGGTGTAGTTGCAATAACAGTCAACATAAAATACTTTTATATATTTTTCTGTCTGGTTCTAGATCTACGATATCTATGTATGATTCTCGTGCGGTATCGCGGAGGCAGTCGGACGATTTAAATAACCTGGCTATTTCAATACCGCGGCCGTGGCGTTTATGACTTTATTTTTCATCTATTTTTGAACGCAGCAAACGTAAATAAAACGCATTAGACTTAAGATCTGTGAATATTAAAATGAGAGACGCTATTACGAATCAAGTGTCTGTTATTATAGGTACATTTGTTTGCAACTGTCGTGTGTACAACTTAGCTTAAATATAAAAGTTTTATTTATAACATTTCTAGAAAAAGGAATCTGCATGGTATTTTAGATCGTTACGATTAGCAAGAAACCACACCTTAGAAGCGGCGACGCCTTTTACGACTCGTCTAGCCCCGCCATCTTTAAAGTCTCAAGTCTCAACATCTATGCGGTGTAACAAAGGAAGTGTCTACTTCATAGTTCGCGTGTGTAATCAGTTAGTCTTATAAGAGTTAATCAGATATCCTCGTATATAAGGTGATAACCGTACATGTTGGTGGCAGAGGAGGAATGCTAACAAGCAATTAGCAAGTAAGCGATGAATAGATAGTGATATGTACTACTTGTCTTAGTATTGACTGCATTGCAAGTTAACACTTATGTTTACATTGCGTTATGGAAAGTTTGTTAGATGATGTATGTTATTATGCATGTGGAATGCGTAATTAACATTATGTACTTACTTAGTGAGATTTACATAAACATATTTGATATTAATTATTTGTGTATCAGTATTACTGTTGTTAAAAACAGTTGTCTCTTGGAAGACACTTATCGAGTAATTACCCGAATTAACAACTTACCTATAAATTCTGAACATGACGCCTATTACCCGACTCATATGTCGTGAGGCTCTCATTTGTATCCATACGTAAGCATTACCGTCGTGTGCGATAGAAAGCGATCAGCTTACAACTGATATCGCGTAAAGCGTGAAGTCACAGGCGACACGTGTCGTGTGATCAAGCGATCAATCCGCTTTCACGCTTCACCACAGCGCTTGACGAATGCCCAAGGAAAGTCCATGATTGTTAGTATCCCGCGCGGACTGTAATTGGATCTAAACTGCCCGATAGACGGCCGCGCCAAGGGATTACTGACGTCCACTTTCGAGATCCGAACGAAGATATTTCAATCTTTTCCTCAGTATTTATGTTATGAAGACTTAAACGCGAAGATTATAATCCTAGGAGAACTTGTTTGAGAGAAAAATATGTTTTGCTCTTCCATTTTTTCCTCGTTAAGAATATGCAGATTGTAGGTTCCTCTAATCAGATTATAAGACAGGCGCATGTCCTGGAAGAGAAACTGCCGTAATGGTTATAATTTGATTATCAGTTCCTGTGATAGATAGTCGTCCATATTAATTGTAGTGTACTGAAATCCAGCGCTTTAATATATGTTCGTCAAAGCTTTATATAGTCATGTGCCAATATATCGTATATAGAGCTACGTTGTTTTGTGAACTGTCGTAGGGCCGAGATACAGTCGGCTTGCTATATTTCAGGAGGCTTTTGCACAGAGGCTAGTAATTAGTGGTAATCGATCTCTCAGTTTACGCCTGTTCGTATATGGTATGGGCGGGGCGGCGACGGCGCGGGCGCTGCGTTCGAGTGCATTCACTCGCGCACTCCTGCGCAGCTAATTTCTCTATCTTTAGCACGGTGTAACTGACCGCCGGCCCTGCTACCGACCAAAGAGAAACTGCATTAGATGCGTCCGGTTTATGTGCACACGTCAAATAGTCAATACTTCCTTTAGTTAACCAGGAACTTTGAAATGAAAGGTACTTAGGTATTTGATGTAACTTAAGATAGACAAAGTTCCCGCATTGAGTTAGCCGAGATCGAAAGTAGATCTGGTAATAACATACTTGTGATTATCTCGGTAACCGTTAGTAATAGGCGTAGAGAATTTCCTTTAAAACTAGATGTTGCAATTTCGCTGCAACGTAACGGTTCCTGGAACCGATGACGTACGTTTACTCGGTTAATTTTCCACTAGATGACATCCGCATCACTAGCAACCTAGATATTTGTGAAAACATTCGTGAAATTCAAGTTTCGAAATGAATTGTGCCTTTCCTCAATTATTTCTACTTGCATTATGAACATAATGCCGTTAATATTAAAGTAATTGCCCACTCTCATTGTAATTTGAACCGTCATAGCTCGTTATGAAAACAAAATATCGTCGACACGATTGACGTCTGTCACAGACACGTCTACTAAGTACATGAGAATTGTCAAACGCTGCATATCCACACACATGTGGAACTTTCGCTTCGGCGAGAGTTTCCAGTAAACACGTCTCGTAACACCACAACATAATTATAGACCTTAATATTTACCTGTTTAACGTCCAAAGTGCCGACACTTACGTACGTTCATTAGCTCGGCTCAAATCGATTTTCTATTTATGGCCTGATAGAAAACTGATTTCAATCAAGAGTGTTCGACGTAAAAGTGCTATTCAGGTTCTTTTACCTTTTTAGCGCTTAAAGCATTAAGCCGGTTGAAAAGCCAATTGTGAATTACAAATCCGTCGACTTTGTGTAATTGTCTGGCGTTTGTTCGGAGGTATTATTTGGAAAATGACGAAAGAACGAATGGACTTATTGTTTTGGTGTCGAAATCTGAAAGCCAATTTTCACGCCTTCTCAAAATTTTCCAGTTTCAAGACCCAACCCAACTTTAAAATGTGCCAAGTCAGCACTATAGTTTTAGTGATGTATTGTCAGTGAAAGTCTAAGCTAAGTATTTACATGTGAGTCGAGTGAGCGTGAGTAGGCGCATGTGCCAGGTGCCAGGTGCCAGGTGGCTGTCTTATTTAGTCCAAACACGTAAAAAAGTTATAACATCATATAACGTTTCACGCTCTCTCATTTCAACTCGTCAGACGCACCTGTATCATAACAACAAGCATTTCTTTCACTACCCACACGTATCCATCAGTGTTTTAGAAATTTCATAAAAACTTAGATAAAGAAGTACCAGGCATATTATGTGCTATTATATCATACGTTTCGTAAGCCAGACATAAATCGTCCTCAACTGACACAACGTGTTTCAGACGGCTAGCAGGTTTAGTAAAACTAAGAAAAAGTAGTATGTTATAATATCAGATGTTACGTTATGTTTGGCCAATAGGAAAACTTCTTGTGGATTTGCAAGTTATACGGGTGAAAACGGAAACTTTGTCGTAACTTGCAATTGTTATGGTGTAGTGCCAACAGAAACATTTGTTATGGAATTGTCATGGTTGTAGACTTTGAATGTGGACTAACAGGCTTTAAAAGTGGGATAAACAACTATGAGTAGTGTAAACAAATAAATTACACATAATACGAAGATCTACGACTTGTGTCACATTACACGCAGTTACAATCCTGAAATTCTGATTTATATTCTATTGGTCTAGCCTTGGAATATTGATGATACCCAGTAATTGAGTTCCAGAGGTCAACTGGCAGTCGCTTCACATAAAACATTGATATTCAGCCGCATCTGGTTAGACTGGCTGCCGACCCTAACCTAGTTGATAAAAGGCTGGGCAGATAATAATGCGAGCAGAAAAATACAAACATATTGCGCTAGATAGACAGAGTTACGCGTTATTACGAACGACAAAGCTAACAAAAATTCAATGTGTAGTACCATGAGCACTTCTTAATAAAGTTCTAAAACTAATTCGTTCGCTGACTGACAGCCGTTAACTGTTTGGTCTAGTATCATGAAATTCTGCGCAAGAGTATCTCATATATAAGAATTGTGAGGTAACCAAGAAAGATTACTGAAAATTCATCCCCTTAAGTCGGGCTTAGTTCGTCATTATAGCCGATGGAATTTATAGCATTGGAAACTGACGGACGAAATACGCCTTGCTCAGCTGATATAGTCACCTCATATAACTAACAACTGACTTACTACATCGCGGAAACTAGTCAAAGATTTATTAGAAGCCAAGAAGCTAGTTTTATAATATAATGATACTAATCAATATAATTTCAAGTCATTGCACATGTCGGTGGGTCAATTAATGTCACGCGGGTTGCAATCAGCAACGGATGTTGGAGCTGTGTCGCCACCGACTTGCGAAACCGATCAGTGTTTATATTGCAAGCCGATCGCGATGGCATCGATAGCTGAGATGAAATAATTACGTACCTTGTAACACGTGTATTGCCTTATCTAGATTAATACGGTACTCATTATGAGGTGGGTTTGTTATTCATTTACTAATCATGTTTGTTTTGTTCTTTTCAGGTAAGGATTTTGGTTTTGCTGTTTGAGGATTTAGTTTTATGAGGAGCTGGTGGTAAGATTATGTTAGCCATTTAATTGTTCTATTGTTGGCTTAGAACTTTGGAACAGTAGGGATAACATTACTGTTCTAGAAACATTAGTTTCCTGCGGATTATTTAACGGATAGAAACAGGTCTGTTCGGTAATATTCTACTAGCACTAAGATTTGTATAATTAACACAGTTCAAAACAATTTTCTCGTGAAATAACGTTTTCATTTTTGAGTTAAGACCTATTTTGGAATATTGGGTATATTACTATTCCTAAATAGTATGTTCAGAACATACTTTCAGTAGTTACTAAGCGCATGACGGTACGCTGTCGAGGTGACAACGAAACTTAATGATGTCTAAGAAACACTAGCCTATATGTGTCGAAAAATACCTACATATAGCTTACAAGATTATTGCCTATCTATTTATTTGACATGCAACATCCTATTACACATTGAATCTTGATACATTAATCAACGAACTCAAAGTAATTAGTAGCCACGTGTCATATTAAGTTATCTAGCAACACGCAACAACGGGTGACTGCATCCATCCATCTGTGAGAATGTGTGTCGTGCTCTCATTACCGATCCTATTACAAATAGGTACAGGCGAACCAGCTTTTTGGTGCCTACCTAATGCCTATGCAGGCAAAAGCATTCATTGTTTCACTACACTGTCTCTGTATGTGTATTGTGTTTACAATAAATAGTAGTAATAACTTTTAAAGGTGTTGGGAAAGAATTGGCCACCCAGCATACTCACAACATTGTTTAAAAGGAGTTGCAGTGACTGCTTGTTTACCAACTAGTTTGTTCGACTGTACATCTCTGCCCCCTCTCTCCCTCCCTGACGGCCTCGGCGTATATACTCTAGGTGAGTTAGGGACGTTATTAATATAGAGAGAGGTTATTATTTCGATACCGATGCGGCTCGCGTCCACTTCAAAAGATATAATAGTAATTTCCAGCCCGGGCTCTATGCATTATCAGAGAAAGTTCTCTTAAAGGAATGCTTGATAAGCGTTTTTTAGAGTTCAGGTTACGTGTTTATTTTCTAATTTGACAGCGCCAAGGAATTTTGTTTATTTGAGTCGATAAGTATAAAACAACAACTTTTTATATACTTTCATCTATCAGTTGGTGTAACGGCGTAAAATATCGAAGAATGCACTTTCAGTGACAAATGGTCCCGGAGCCAGTGCATCAATAGATTCAAGAAAGTAATTCAAGTTTATGCAGAAAATGTATTTTTTTTATTAACAAAACATTGTCTGCGATGAAGTAGGACGAACGCATTAAGTAAAACAATTTTAAAAATTTAAAGCGTAGTAATTACAAAGTTACGACTTACGAAATTACTGGAAATGCGAGCGTTGGTTTTGCGCTGTGCGGCAAACATGTCGCCGTCGGCCGGGTGGCATGCGTATGCGCACGTTGCAGAGGTTTAGTAACACAAACATGCTGTTAATTACGTGAATTATCAACCAACTGTCCCCAACAGTGATGAAATGTGAATAAAAAATACATTGCGTAACGCGCCATTTTAAACTCTTTTACGCTTTGCCTTTTATTGATTATTTTTAGTTTAATTAGCGTGAAGGCAGACATAATTCTTGCTCTAGTTTATGATATATTACAATTTGTGACATGACTAATTTCCGAAGATTTATCCTAATCGATTATTCAAGCACTAACAGTTGACCGCTCGTAAACTTTGGAAAGAATACGTTTTAAAAAATAATGATTAATTATATTTTTGACCAAAGCTCCATTCACGTAGTACTATCTTAAAGATTATCTATGGATCTTCTGGATGCAGAGGTTCCGCGTAATCGAGACTCGGGCGCCCAGCAGCTTATTACGAAAGATGCGTAGAATCGAAAAATAAATAATTGGGCCCTAAAAGTGAAAGCTGTGAGTTACGACCTCTAATGCGCTTATCTAATTCGCCCCACTCAATCATGGAGCACTCGAGACAAAACGACGCGAGACACTGAGTACCTAATATATTTTAAATATCACTTGTCATTAGTATTATGCATTATCTATTACCGGCGTTATGTAACAATCGTGAGACTCATTATGCCCTCTGGCACTCACTTATAGTAATTCACTATGTATACACATCAAACGTATTATTCTTCGGAAATTAATTTCCACAACCAATTGTATGCCCTATTTACAAACAAATAATGTCTAGATCTCTGTATTGTGTATTGGTATTTAAAGTGTTGTTGTGATGTACCTGTAGCGCTATTTACCATAATAGCATGACTTGTGATTTTAGTGTTCCGTGTGCTGTTGTTATGTAATTATGTGCAATTAATATACTTGCCGCAATTACTGGAGTACTTAGCAAATTAGCTGGTAGTTTACTAATGTTGGCTCATTAGCTTGTATTTAGTCAAGTTTTTCAATAGAAGCAGGTGTAACTTTTAATGAGAGCTGTCAATGCGAAACATACATTACTAAATGAACGGATTTATTTTAATTTTAAAATGCAAATCAGTAGTCCTTTCATAATAAATCATTACTTCTACACATCATCGGCCATATTTGCATTATAATTCATACTTCTAAGAAGAACGAAAGAATTTTTAATCACCTTAAAAAAATGGGCAATAAATGACGAAAGCTTAATCGATTACTTATTACAGAATTAGAAAGTAAATATGGATAATATGTAAAAACTGATTTATTTACTCAATGATTCATAAATAAAAATTTGAATCTCATCTGAATTCTCGAAGCATCATAAAGTAATTTACTCGGACATTAGCTCCGAGACCACAATATTTCTTTCATATCAGTGAGATTGGTTGTGGCATCATTTATTTTTCAAATATTCTAATGCAGTGCAATTGCGTCATTTGGAGATTAGTCCCGAAACAATTTAGTACTTGTGACGTCAGTCCCGAGCTCGACCCATCTCTCATGATAGCCCGATGGCGGTTAACGAGACACATTAATCTCGGTTCAGTCAAAGGGAATCACTTTCACTCTGTACTCGATATATGAAACAAAAGTTCAACAACTTTTATAATGAAGTGAAACGTTGCTTGGTGAGCAAACGTATCGGATTTATTTATACATGTTTGTGCCATGTTCTGTTAAAACGATAATGGTTTAATATTAAAAAGCGATGGGTTATTTTGACTGTCGTATTTCCCTATTTACATATATGCCAAAGAAATGTATGAGTTATCTCTCCAAAGAACTGATGTATAACATTTCAAAGAAGATTGTGACTAAATGGTTACCGCGAAAATCAATTTGATCAACATATGTAGTTGTAAAAATCTAGGTGAATGGCTTAAAGTCTGTATATCTTATTATATAACATCATAATATCACGCCTGTAATTCCCGAAGGATTAGGCAGAGGTGTTAGGTACTCCTCATTTAGTATTATACCCACATTTTGTCAGTTATGTTTAAGTCCCATGTAATAGGGGGCGAGCCTATTGCAATCAACCGGGTCCAAATCTAGACTCCGTGGCTGCTACTGAGAAATTCCTGAGGGAAAATCCAATTACATTTTGCCCGACCCGGGAATCGAACCCAGGACCTCATGTTCAGCAGTTGCGCTTGCGACCACTCGACCAACAAGGTAGTCCATACTATACGGTGTGGAAGGGACACCATACCGAAAATGGAAACCACATACTCAGTACATCATTCTGAAACAGAAATTTTAGGTAGGTTATTAAAAAAAAAACAGCTATTTCCTACCAAATTGCAATACCTACACGGTCAAAATGTATGGAACATCTGTTTATTTTTTATATTACCGATGAAATTTTTCTATTTGCGGGGGTTCAGAATGATATACTGAGTACGTGGTTACCGTTTACGCGTCGGTGATTCCACCCTGTATATGTATCTAGTATATGTTATTATTACATAAGTAAAGGCCAATAAAGTAAGTCTTTTTCAGCGACTTGACAACGTGTTTTCGACATGCTCTCTTTTACTGAATCGTGAGAAAATGACATTATCGTAAATTAAAAAAAAAGCGTTTAATAATGACGACCTTTATTCGTACAGAAATGTCTTAATGATTCATTCGTGCGTTGAAAACCTTATTGAAATAAAATATCTTTATTATATAATGTATTGCAGCATGTTGGTATCAGACGAAATGATCGGATTCACGGAATCCTTAATGAACGAGAGCTCAGAAATTATTTAACTACCTTTATCAGAAGCTAAATCATTGTGCTTATGTAATCGATGAGGCATTTCTATCATACTTTGCTAATATAACTGTACTTGGGTAAGTACGTGCTTGCTTAAACTTACGCTTGTTTAAGCCGTTCTCTATTATTTCGCATTTTTTTTATACTCTTATCACCATAAGATTTACTGCTAGTGTCGGCTGTTTGTTTTGCAAAACCTTATCATAAGACGTCTGAGAATAAATATATGTATGTATCATAATTTTAGCTTTTACAGTTAGTCATCCGTATAATGACAACTATACGAAAAAAGAAAGCTTCAAACCGGTAGCCACTACCTTCACTACTAATTACACCTACATACGTCATACATAATTATCTAATAGGTATTTAAGTAATTAACTTGGATATTAAACATAACTCACAAGGCTAATGATAAAATTGATTATAATAGATTTTAGAATTAAATTGAAGCATTATGAGAGAAAGTTAGCAAGATTTGTAAAATGTTCATGAATACTGATGAAAAATTACGTAAGATGAATTAAAAGTTAAACTGCTTCTAAACCGTCAGGTAATAAAGCATCAAATATATTCATATTAATACTGCTGTAATGTTCATCTAAGACACTGACTAATAAATGCAAAAATAACTTTCAACTCTAACTTGTATGGTTTCTATGACGTTGAGAGAGAAGCATAAACCAGAGACAAAGTGATCTTGTGTAGCGTTCGGACAGCGACCAATAAGCGGCTACGCCGCGTAGGTCCTGCGTAGTTGCCTACGTAGGCCTACGCGGCGTAGGCGTCTACGCAGGATAACGCCCAGTGATGAAAAATATGTATAAAAATTAGAATACAATTCCGATTTAATTCCATAACTTTCTAAGAGTTTTTCTTCACTAAAATATGTACCTAGGCACTCTTGTAGAAGTATAATATTTACCAAAAGTTCTGAACGACTGAGAGCATACTCGTAAACCCGACTCAAATATTTTTCCCAACAATTAATCACAATTTAAACTAGATTGAAAATCATTAGCAGTTAATCGAGGTCAAGAGTAGGCACATTAACTAACAAAAAAAAAAGTCTAAAACTTCTTGTGTTACTACTGATAATAATCACTGTTCGGTCCATTTGCATACAAATAACTATAAATCACTTAAGCAAACTTCTAACGAAACAAAAAAAACCACACATATGCGAATTAGGAACACGTGCTTATCATTATAGCAGTTGCCAGTCAGACTGGCACATTAGCTGAAACATTTGCCAATTAAGATGGCAGCTTAGCGAGATGGGCAGGATAACGGGCTATATCTAGAAAGTCATCGTCTAATGGCAGTAACGGCAATCATGACACGTCTTTAGCTATGCCAAGAGTTTATTGTTGTGAAAATTATTATGTGACGGTACCTTAAGTATTACCCAAAAAGGAAATTCAACTTTCAAGATTTATTTCGTGATAGGTAAAGTTGCGAGCTTAAAAGAATGTAGAATTTTCTCGGTATTTAATTAGGAATTTACTTTCTAAGCGCTGTGACCCCAAAGTGGGCTCTTGGCCTATGACAACAAGAACTGCGCGGGCGCTTGCAAATTCCAACAACCGAAGATCTTCTTCGTATAAACATGACGTGCTTTTTTCACAATAACTTTACAACGTGTATGATTAAGCTACGCTGTAGCAACAGTTATTTATAAAAGCAAATATTCAATACATTAGTTTTTGTGAACATCAGTGCATTAACCTTCCATTGAAACGGTCTTATGAAAACGTCACGTCTACACTATGTATTACCTACTTATGCAACACTCATTATTTAATTTAAATCTGTCATCTACGAGTATAACTTGTTTAGTCAAATCTTATCAGTTTGTTAAGATTTTATTTAATTAACAAACAAAATGAGAAGATAAATTAGATTTAAATGTTCAGAATGATCTACGGCTTATCCATTGCAATCGGCGCCCGCGCATTCAAGTTATCGTCAGCATCTTGATCGTCAGTCGTCACTTATGTAACTGACTTATTTAACTCGCATTTCTAATCGTAATCACACAACATTTGTTACAATGAAGCTGACAGATCGATAAAGAGTATAAAAGCGCTACTTGACTCTATCTAAGTATCTTACTTCTTGAATCAAGAAACTGATTAAATAACTCACTAAAATTCAATTTACTTTTTTGTTCATATTCACATTAGAATACAATAAACAGTAAGCGGCCACATTCCACAAGCAAACAATAGAATTAACTATTAATAATTTCTTCAGCGGAGTCTTATTCGCTTTGTGTATTCATGAGCTAATTACTCTATTCAAAGTTATTCCAACGTCATAACCATCGGTCAACGTCGATATCCCCTTCTAAAGTGTCATGCTAGAGTGCGTAGGATCGTGACCGAACTCCTCAAATGGTCATATCGCTGTCTGCCGGTGTGGTCGCCGGCGGACACCATCGCGTCGCCGGTCAACACACCACTTCCCTATCGCGATGGTACTAGAGCATAATTTCGGGTGACAACTGACCTTGACGACGCTGATACATGCGTGTATGTGTAAACAATCGATAGTACAGACGCGGGCGGCGCGGCGTTGGCAATGCAACCCATCGCGCATGGCTAATGCGCGCGCGCAACCACGCCGCATAGCGATGAGGGTGTGCTGTGCGCGATACACGCTAAGCTCCTCGACTATCAAATATTATTTGCCGCAGTATTTTATTATATTGCCTCATTTGTATTCAATACTTCCTTTATTAAAACACCAAATCTGTTGAAACGACTCGCGTTGTGTCGAAACTAAGCTGTATTAAGCAGCGCGGCGCATTAATAATTATATTTCATTCCCAGACATTAAATCATATAACATCATGCACTCGCATCAGGTAATTCGTATTTATAGGAGAAAGTCAAGTGTGTGCAATAGGTGTAACACAAGCTTCAGTAGGTAAATCACAGACTTTCCTACGTGAGAACGATTGAACATGTTTGTAAGATAAGAAAAGGTTTATGTTGGTGCACTGTACCTGCACAACATTACATACATCATGTATATAGATTCTGTAACTTAGGCAAAGTAACCCGATTATATTAATACTTCATTCTATGTAAAAACAATAGTCTTCTGAAAGTACAATAAAGCAATCAAGGACGTTAAAATATAGCTGTGTGGCAGTGGGACAGCAAAATGGTACAATAAACAAAAAGACAAAAGAAAGACTGATCATGAAAGGTATTAACATCGGGAGGGCACGCCCCGCACATTGTAATTGTGAATCTCATCAAAGGCGGCATCATGACTTATTAAACTACATACTTGCAGACGTCGTTCTTTGTTCACAACAATAAGAGAATTGCAAATATTCAGTGAGGTTACTAGAACAAGTACTTAAATAGTAAGATATTAATGATTCAGATTAAAGATAGTGACTCATCACTTGGCTTTAGAAGGAAGGAACTGAAAATAGCACTAATTTTTAGCCGACTTTTAAACAATAGAATGGAGACGATGGTAGCTGCGTCTGAGAGCTCTGAAAATAGCGTGAGTTCGTCTGAGGCCGATCACGCACGCTCGTTGGAATAGAAGTGGTTCATTCACATAATTGACGTGGAACAGAAAATTGGATAATGCCTCACAAATAACTGCACCGGACTCATTAGAGCAACCGACCTATTTTCTGGAATCCAGCCAGTAACACGCACTAAGTTTGACTGCAAGAAGCAAAGTATTAGCATAATATCAAGGAGATATGCTGCATCAAAGCAATGTATTATTAAGTTACTCATTATTTTATGGGTATTCATAAAAACGGTATTATAAATTATATTGTCACAATGCAAATGTTGGCTAAAAGTCAGCGGTTTCATCGCGACAATTTTCGTGATAGCAATATTTCTTAACGTATCGTGAGGCCGCGACGTTTCGCAGCTGCATTGCATTGTAAATTGTGATATACTTACAACTATTTTGTTATGTCGAAAGTTCACTTTGTAAATCCTAATTTTAAGCCGATTTCATACTCATTTTCTAAATCAACAAACCAAGACATCAATTTCATGAATGAAGATTTGCTGAAGATTACAGTGTCTCGTTCCAATTCAGTAATACTGCAACACGTGGAAAAAACGTCTTAAAAAGTTATGGCCGCCTATCCCTTTTTAGTACGCACGCAGAAGTAAGTAGTGTAGGAAAGTGTTACTCTTATTTATCTCATCTTTTTACACCTTTACTGACGTAGTGGATGTTTCCTACGGTTCTTCCAACTTTGTAGAAGAATCATATTAATCCTCAAACGTACTTAAAACACACTAAATATAGAGTTGCACGTGCTGAACAACGTTGCGTTATTCTGACCTAAAAACAGGGTAAAATCGTCTGGTACTACAGCGTTGTAAGCGTTTTGATTACAGACTATGTGCGTCACTATTATAGGAAGCGCGGGGGTGACAAAATGTAAATGCCGCCAATTTGCATTAATAGCCAATTGTCGATTCAGCGCGTTCAGTACGCGAGTAGGCACTTCACCCGACGTGTTTGGATATGACACATGTTCGAATACATGTATGTGAGTGAATATGCACGCGATTAGAATCTTAATAGAGCCGATGCGAAGATATGCGGGCCAGCATTAATATTGTAACCGACGGTATAACACGATTTTATACCCTATTCTGGATATAAAATCCTAGGACCCCAACAGATTTTCCCTTTAGTGTCTAGCATTCCCGTGGGAATGCTTTGCCGGTCGGTATAATCAAGAACCACCACAAGGGAATTAAAAAATACTTGAAATGCACCTATTAATTCAAAATAATTGAAATGCTATCGAATCTCATAAAACGTAACAGTTGGCTACATTTTAAAGAACAGCCAACTTCTTTGTTATTGTTCCATATCATCAATTTGTAAATAAAAACAGACTTACAATTGCTGTTGAATCGGATACGATTCAACAGCCTTTCTTGCCTTCAGCAATTGACTAAATTGCCTTTCTAATTTCTTAGAAAAATTAAAACGTCTGTTTTAAAATTACGATGAGCAGTTTTTAAATGGGAAGAAGGAAAACACCAAACTATAAAAGGCAAACGATCGTCGTGTTCCCCATCGGAGCGTGGTTAGTGGCAGTTAATCGAATTACTGACGACAGACGGACGGCAATGATATAATTTAACTGGTTTAATTCAATCCGACACAGTCGGGGTCGATGAATTCGGGTTACTCTGTCAGAAACACAACTCCTTCGCATTGTTGTTGTTTATTTAGGTCGAATGGCATAGAGCTAATCAAATAATTACGCTTGTAATACCACGGTTGTAAATGTTCATCGTTTGATTAAACGCAACATGTCGTGTCCTCAATAAAGCTGTTTCGTGTTATCGCAACACGAATTTTAATAGTCTGTAATATATATCCGATGATTAGAGCTGTCATCTTACATATGACACCATTCGAATTAGTATAAATCGATGACTCAATAATCGTTATCCAACTAGCTTAGGTGACAACCGAATAGCAATCGATACATACGACCGTGTGGCGCAACACGACGGAAGTTTCGAAATTGCGATTATAAGTGGTGGAATTATGATAAACATCGATGTTATGGCAATTAATGTGGAATAGAGGAGTATAGGTTATAATTTCGCTAATTGGCACGCCATGTTGCTTGTTTCCTGTTTTCCAGTAAATCTGTTGGAACAGCGTATGTTGGAAATCACTAACGGATAAACTAATGGCGATATCCGATGTCTCTTTGATTGACAGTTCTGCAAGTGAAACCCAGTTTACATTGGTATAGCAATTACCAAGGTAGTCTTTAAATAGAGTTGGCAGTGAGAACTCCATTAATAGCATAGTTAAAAGTAACTCAATCTCCTTGATTTAGAACGATTAGTTTGAAGTTTTTTGTAGATACTAGTAAGTTGTCTTCACCAAATATGAACGGGATACTAACGATCACAGACAGCACTTAGTAAGAGGAGCAGTCCAAGTTCGCGTATTCATATGGTGCTAGATCAGCGACGTCTGTACTCGCGTATGATTGATAAGTCGTGTGACATACTCCACTTCTGATCGCCGCGGGCGCAGCGTATCGCGCGTGCCGCCCGGCTCGCCGCCCGCACGAAACTATTTCATATGCTCTCACATATTACTATTACATTGATATGTTACACCGATGATTTATGCACTGTCTGTCACTCGTAAATAACTCTGACCTACACCATCTATTGTATCGCTTATAGTTTTAAAAGTGACCCAAGCCGGCTGCCAGTTTCTGCAACGACTGGTTTGTAGGACAAGCAACTGTTTGATGAGTCCAAAGATATCAAAAGACAACTCAGATATTAATATCCCTGTTATAAATTACCGCATTGTTGTAAAGATCGAGTGTTTACTTTTACTTTTTTTATTGAGACGATTTCTATAACCTATATCGGTTTTATGTTGAGATAAATTATAGCGTCCTCGTAAAATCGAACAAACAGTATAATGTTCTATTGTCGTCTCAATAATACGGGTAGTTTGGGCTATAAAAAAAAATCAACATTGAAATAAAATAACTAAATGATGAATTACGCTTATCGAAATTCGATCAAACGATTTTTTTAAAAATACGATATAATATTTTATAGTAAACACAGTAAAGTGTGTGTATATTTATCCGTATTTTAGAATTTGAAACATGTATAAAGTAAACACTATTGTTCACCGACAAGTTGACTTCATCGGTGGCGCTGGACGCTCGTCTAACAAACGCCATGTTTTATACTAATATCCTTGTTTTTATATTCGTTTTCAAAATAATAAACTTTTCAGTAACTCTATTGTATACATAAGCAGTTTATTTTTGTTTGTTTCTTAATTCAGTTACGGTAGTAACCAAGATAGGTAGTCAGTAGAATCTGATTTTGAAGAAACAGTACCTCAAAATAAATAAGGAATAGGAATTCTTCAAGAAAATGCTTTACTAAACTTTAAAAGAGATAAAGTTGGCAATAACGAACTAAAAAGATAATATACTCCAGGGACCCACCCGCTCCCTGCCTCGCACATTTCTACGACTAGAAAGAAACATGAAGATTAATTTATTATAAATAAGCTAAGTTATATTACGTATGATATACATAAACATTCCGGGGAAAAAACAACAAAATTTAGAAGAATAACGCGGACACACAGACAGACACGAAGAGCAATTCCAATTTATAATTTACAAAGATATTGATTTCCTAAAACAGCCAACACAGTATTAACAAAATTCAAAATCAATTAATAAATAAGAGGCGGGCGGGCGGTGCATCAAGCACGCACGTTTGGGCGGGCGATGCGTACGCGCATTGCGGGCGGCGTCGCGCGTCGCCGGCGCAGGCAAGAGACGCGCGCAGTATGAACCGAACCGCGCCACGGGACGCACGCTTGTAGCCCTTCCTCCACAGTACAGTGACAATTGTTCATAACATAAACAAGGGTCGAACGTGACCCCGCGAGTGATGTTCCCGTGTCAGTGACTACTACTTGCCTTCACAAAGGACTTATGATGCATGTGAGTGCTGCCGTTTGCTACCGTAGAAGATGCTTATTATAACTTAAGTTGATACAAAGTTTTACAGTGTTAGTTTCTTAACAATTTGTTGTTTGTTGTACTGTTTAAAAATATATGCTAATATATTTTAAAACGTATTCTATTGCATGGTGTATTGTCAACTAAACAATAGTGGTTTGAATCAAACTCTATTATTTACGACAAGGCCGGTCACAATCGATTTCTTTTAGCTACAGTATGATTCAACAATGCGTCAAGTTTCTAAGCATCCTGTTTTTGTAATGCATCTGGCGACCTTAATTGCGCCAGGGTCCGTCCGACCTAATGTCAGCAATTAAGCCACCTGCCTGTCATGGTATTTTCCTTGACGTACTACAATCTACGATATGTATTAATATTTTCCTGTAATTGTTATCTCCTTGAATCAGAGAGGTTATTGATATGTTCGATGTTCAAATAGTCAATAATGTTGACAGATCAATGCTACGTTGTATTTATATCTTGATCTAATACTAATTAATGTCGAAGGTTCAATGTTTTTATTAAAATTCTAATCATTATCACATCCATCACCTAACTATAATCCCAAATTCAAACTGGATAGCTTGGTATTTGTAATTAACTGCTTGTTTCTAAAATATAGCTCTTAATTCGCTGGTATTAAGTACATAATGTATCGTTATGTATGAAAAAATTCGAGTACATTCGCGATGTTGGCAGCCGAACGATTAATATCATGTAATACAATGCCCAACAATGCATGCATAATTCAGCTGGAATTATGAGTCCGATCAGAAGATATGAATCAGATAATTTATGTAGGTACTGTATATATATGTACATGTATGCAGATTTATTGAACCGCCCAATATTTGTACTACAGATACAACTTATTTGTATGTTTCTAAATTGCAGTTAATCGTTTTGTTGTAGTAGTAGTAAGGGAACAATGAGATTTTTTAAATATCACAAGAGAACTTTCGAAGTTTTGACCTTAACTATTTTTGTAATCTTAATATTTTAAACACATAATCAATCGTTCATACTTATTACAACAATCGTTCTAAAAAGCGAGAAGTGAAATCATACATATTTTCAGGAAACAAATTGTATAAATGTAAATAACCAAAACAATAGATTATTCTAACTACATCCAAGTAAAAATCCAACCAACATTATAAAAACAATCGTATCTACTGTCTAGACTAACTATAAAACGCCATTATTTTCGACATCGTTCCTTATCACCACAATCTGTACTTTAAAAGCGAGTAACAACAAATTTCGTAGTAAAACAACGTGGTCCTAAACAGTAAACAAACGCCCGAGGATAACAACATAACAAAAGCGATTGATGGCTTCCTTGTTTAGAGCAACGCTAATAAACAGAACTCCCATTCAAAGGAGCCTCCATTCTTACCTGACCCTCCAAAAACTTCATAATTACCTAATGGATAGAGCCGACCGACGCGACGTCAGGCTCGAGGCAAATCGGTCCCGTTTCTTCGTGTTATACCATAATTTGAGAGCCTCACATTACATAAGTAATTGGAAAGGTCTCAGCGTATGGGCCATCGAAGATACGATAGATTGAAACGTATTTCATAATTATTGTTCCGTAATTATCCAGTTTGAACCAGATTTATGGGCCCGTAACCCAAAATCCCATTCAGTTGACTTGTTGTTCATAACTTGTGATTGATCGATACAGTTAATTTGCATCGATTAACTTTTTGTTTTACGTTAGTGAGTAAAGCGATATTTATTTAATGCGATTGCAGAACACGCTCTCCACTGAGTTTTATTTGTTCGAGTTCCGGATCACGTAAAGTTTATTATGCTCCAAACATATCGTTGTTGTTTTCTCCGCTTTTGCTGAATAAATAAAACATTTCTACTGTAAAATATCTGTGAGAATGACGCAGCACTTCTTGTCAGTACTTTGTCACTGGAGTGTTCTCAACAAAGGTGAAATAGATGTAAACAAGGTACATATGAATAATGCATTGTGCATCTCACTAAACCGTTCATAACTCCACTTCGAAAGCGCAACTAATTGTAGCCTACATACAGTAACTAGGATATTTAACAAATGCTACAATTATCATGATTAATATCAACTGCTTGAACGAGAGCCTAGTTATTAATTAAGAACGTTTACATTATATATTTTTAATGGTTAATTTTATTCTGTTTTCCTTTTTTTGTTAGAGTGGCGTGTTCATTGCTAGCTATTGTCTAGTAATACGCCTTTATAAATATGAATAGGCACAACTAGTTAGTGCACCTGTCAATTACAAACACACCTGATGGGCATCAAACTTGAAAAAAAATACCTCGTTGACAGACATAATGGCGAACGATGCAAAATTAACTTGACAAAACACGAACGAATTTATTTAAGTAGTCAGTTCTTATAAATGGCGGCGCAGACGACGGTCAAGATGTCCCGGAGTTATTAGTAAATGGAGCAAAAACTCATCTGTGCAGTCTGCGTACGCGCGTGCTTGCTGCCTTTGTAAGGGAAATACCAATTAAATATTTTGATACAACATGTGCAAGGCGCAGACGGGATCTCCCAAACGGTACGAAGATAAATATAGCACAGAACACACCTGTAGGCGTGTACACCACAATAAAACCAGCAATTACGAGCTCATTGTTTTCCATACAACCTTAACAAATGAAAGTTCATTTAGTACGCTTAGTAAGTCCAAGACAATTTCAATTGTGACACAGTTTCGTTCCTACGTGAATTGCATTTTATGAGATCAGTAGAAAACGAAATAACATATTTTTTAGTGTAGGAAATGCCGACAGCAATATTCACTGAATTTCCTCGTTCGTCAAGGATTATTTAACTTAAAAAACTCTGAAGCATATTTATTTGCATTTGAAATGCAGGCATCGTAAATCGAAAGAATAAAATATAAAATAACCTATTGCATTGTATGAATAATAATTAATCATAGGAATACATGGGACGACTATACGAGAGTGCGTTGCGTCATGCATGGTAATAAGAAGGCATTACAAAATTACCCACCATTGTTCTGGGTTCGCGGAACAGTGTTTGTTGGAGCGCCCGCGCTGATCGGCGGCTAATAGGGCTCGCATCATTGTGCATCTCCGTCGGCGTCGGTTCCCACAACACGAAACGCAAAACCAAACAACACCGTGGAAGCAACACTATGCGAACTTCTATGAAACAGTTTTGTATAGGAAGTGCACGTCGTCACGTAATTCGACTGTGATTGCGTATGCGTTTAAAAAATAGTCACGTACGCAACGCTCCCAAAGGACTAGCTCTAAAAATAATGTTCCCACTGCAATCTGTGCAGCATCTTCCAATTTAAAGATAACATTGCGCCAACACGTGTTGGAACAGTAAGTTTAGTGACCCCCCGACGTGACGTCAGGACCCGTCCGCATCATTAGTCGACGTCCTGCGGTGATCCGACTGTTCTTTGTACCCTCCACCGTAACATACAACAAATGCTTGAGTAATTGTTTTGTAACGAGGACATTTACAAAGCCAGGAGTCATTTGAAAAATATTCATGAATACGAACCAAAGGAATAATAATACTCGGTTACCAATTACGAGGATTATTTGTTGTTTTGGCAAAAGTACAAAATAAATTGCTTGTTAAATAAGCGAGGAGGAAGGAAGTTAATGACGATATCGAGCTGGAATCTGCGTATAAGATGCGATGCGTCGAGATGCGACGTATGAATCGTGGTGAGGTGGTCGTGTATCAGGCGTGGACGTGACTGGGCGTCCACAGGCGCGGACGGTGGATGGTCAGTGATCTACATCGACGGGACACGTCCGCCACCCGCGCCCGTTTCCATGGTAAAACGTGACCGAGAAAAAACCTCCACGACAAGTATAATACCAATAAAAAAAAAATTATACACTTCCTTGAACACTACAAAAAACTACACTGAATTCCTTCGGGGTCAAATATGGAGAAAAAATGCTAACCGTTAGGTATTTTGATGACTAATAAAGACTTGAATTAAAGAGTAGAGCTAGACAGTCCGTTATTCTAAAACGCATTTTGGTTGGATATAACAGTATTAATTATACCTACTTACCTAGCAGTTACGTGATTAACCTTACAAAGAAAATTGTAAAAAGCGTATCTTTATAATTTTCAGTTACCGACTAGAAAAAAATAATGTGTCTTTGAGCTAGTACCAAGAACTGGATGGTCACATAGATATTTTCAGCTAATAGAATAAAAAGATAAAAAGTTAACAGATCATTATGTCGCCTCCTCGGGAAGTTAATTGGTAGTTTCGCGTTAGTTGCGTGTGCTGCGTTTACCTCATATTCCGGGAACCATGGAGCGGTGACCATGACTCGCTTCACTGCGTCCTTGGGGATATCGAGGGCGGAAGAAACAAAAACAAAACATTTTGTTGAAACAAGATTATTTTTAAACAACCCAAAATTACATATAAATACTTCTTGTTGCCTAAAACGATGAAACATTAAAATTAGCTAAAAATTTCCAAAAAATCAATAGGCAGGCTATTTATTTACTGTACCTAAGTTGGTTAAGTTTAGTGGTCGTTCGTCCTCTGTCGTCTATCTCATAATAATTATTTTCAATATAACACACCTCCGCGTTTTACAGTGCTACTAGTGTTTTGACATTTGGAATGCACGAATCTTTGATTCGAAGTATGACCAAACTTTTATACGCTTATAAATTATATACACGTAGTATTGTGTACCGAACATGATTATACACAGATACGAAATCTATTGGTTCGCTCGTGATTGTTACATCTTGTAATTGAAAATAATTATTGGTATTTTTATTCAAGGCGATGCTGTGTCCTTATTCAGTATCTATTCGCTTCGTGTGTTCGCACCATGTATAATTTGTAATTACGTAATTGATGCAAACGCAGCTGTTTCGATTCACCATTTTCAATAGTACCTAAATCTTGCAAATACCAAGTGTCGAATTTAATGAAGTTATTATTTCTATTGTTTTGTAACCAAAATTCGAATGTTCGATAACATGGAGATCTTGCAGTCCTCCATTCATCATGTTCGCCGACTAATCTAAATACAACTTAGCGTGGTTTACGTAACGTGAAAAGTAGCACATCGATTTTAATATTGACACACCATGATTCCACTTCCTCGGTGAGTTCAATACTTTCTCATGTTTTATGTAATTTCATTATCATGCGACACAACAATTATATTACCTGTATGCAAATGAAATAGTGCTAAATCCAAGCCTACAATAACAGATGGTGCTAACTCTCTGTCTCTCAGACAGATTTCAAAATTTATTTCAATTACTATACAGATTGTGTCCTCAATACGTAATTCGAAATAATAAATCCAAAAAGTGTTTGATTTTTATTGTACTTATTAGTTTATTAATTAATATTAGGTTTCTAATAGCAAGATTTATTGCAGCTACCAGCGTTGCATATGATAATGATAAAATGTCTTAAAGCTTTTAAAGTATCTATGCTACATAGTATAAAACAAAGTCGCTTCCTGCTGTCTGTCTGTCCCTATGTATGCTTAGATCTTTAAAACTAAGCAGCGGATTTTGATGCGTTTTTTTAATAGATAGAGTGATTCAAGAGGAAGGTTTATGTGTATAATACATGCATGTTATAGTAGAGAAAACATTAGTATCTACATTGTACCCGTGCGAAGCCGGGGCGGGTCGCTAGTATTGTACAAACAGCAGTTGCCTTACCTCCAAAAATATTTCGTGAACAATAAATCTGAGTCTGTGTGACTGGTGCTCGATCTATATTACGTTCAAACACCTTAATCGAAGTGCAAATATCGATAATTCAGTACCTCTACGTGTAAATTTGTGATGTAAAGTGAAAAACAATGCTGCGCGTTACGCAAAGAGAAAGCGGGAAACAAAGTTATCGGTACTTTGCCCAGGTTCGCGGTAACCACTACATCACTAGTCATCAGCTCTCTGGAACCTACAGATTAATTAGAAGTACGTGCCTGACTGATGATGTAACAGATTGACCAAGCCGTGTTGGTTTAGGCAAACTAATCTCTATCTCTGTCGTATTTAACCTCCACTTTTTATAGACTTGACAATAAAAGTTTAAGGTTACCAAAATAATAACATCGATACTTAAAAAATCGTAGAGGCAGGTAGCTGTCACCTCCGTCTTATACTCTTACCCATGTATCATAAGTTGACGTAAATCCGATCAAATATTTAACGGGATTCGGATTTCATTCTAAGCCCAATCGGATTTTTGGTAATAAATTCCTACCTGTCTAACGCGATTATTACGTAAAATAATATTTTTCCACTTTTATGCTCGTAAACCCTGTTGTTAGGTAATAGATGCAGTAAACGTCACATAAGAGTATATTAATAAATCTTTACTTTAACGGCTTTATCGCTGCGCTTTGGCCCTTTGAGAGTTATCTGATAATGATGCAATAGTGTGAGACGCGGTTGTTATGATGAATTTTACTTTGATCATGTTTGGGATTTTTTTTTCTATTAACTAATCATTCCTGTCACTGTAGAAGGCATTGCGTCATCGCTTAGAGTGGACCCAATCAATGATCTGACCACATTAGGTGGGCTGGGAAGGCGACATGAAATGCGTTAAATTGTGCGGTCAGGCGGTGACCTGCGGGGGCAGTGCCGGGGCTCAATTAACCGTCCTATGTCCGTAACCTCCAGGTTGGAGGTGGTTCGAGGCACATCGTTACGACCACGCCTCGGGCGATGCACTTTCTCCCATGGACTTATTTAAAATCGTCTCCAAGCGTGATTGACGCCGAAGCCGCCGCACCATTGTTAACTATAACGTGACGTAACACATCTGATGAGCCGTCACTCAATTTACAAGAGGTTTTGTTAATGTATAATGATGCGTATTCTTTGTGCTTGCCATTTAATTGTTAGGCAATAGATCTGTCCGCTTAACACATGTCTTTGTACGAATTATTGCTAAATACGTGATGATTTTCACGCCTCGGCCATATCTAGACCTTATTGAAGCTGTCATTCTTTCTACATCACAATAACATTGATAAGTTTGATATTTACTCAAGTACCTACTTCGCAATAAATGTTTCACAAGAAATTTCTTAATTCAACTTTTGCGAGTACACGGACAGTTAAGTGATTCTTAATGATGATGCCTAAATAAAAGGAAAACAAAACATCGCTTTTGTTTCAAGCCATCCCCCTCCAAGTCATATAGTTTTATAGTATGCTATTATCCCAAGCTCTCCTCATCAGATGAGCTTCACATGTGTACGTGCTTAATTTTATGTTCAGGAACTTTTGTATGCTAAAAGGCATTCCATTTAAATTGGTCAGAACTCGCGCGAGAATAATGTTTTATCGTTGCCATTAATTGTTGAGTTCCCGAACGCGATCCAAGTTGGCATCTTATTTGAAAGATTGTTAAGTTTCATGAGGTTTTTTCCCCGTCCTTGTTTTAAAATGAATGTTGTCGAGGAGCACGGGGTGTGTAAGAAGGCCGTTGACCGCAATCTTCTGCGTGCCGAGATTCGGCCCAGAATGCATTATTCCGAATCACCGCGGCAGTCCTATATCATTCTCAATCGAAAATTCCACGCTTGATGTCTTCTTTGGTAACAACGCTGCTTTCGATATGATTTATGACCACTCGCCTTCAACTGTAATTACTTGACATTATTTCATACATACCTTGTTTGTCGTTATGATAAGTGGTTCTATTCTATTTCGGTCGATACAAGTAATGATAAAATAGTAAACAAATAAAGTGTAGATTATTACAAAATTGTTGCTATTTTTTACGTTTTAACTTATCTTCTTACAAAAGACATCAACGCGCTGTACGCATCTCTCGCGCATTGTGTGCTCAATATTCCGTAACTCGCGCTCCAGTAATAACTTAGCATTTCAATTAACACAATTAACAGACTTTCTGGCGCAAACACAAGCTCTCTGTTCTAGTTACTACTTATTCTATTAACAGGAGGCAACGAGTACGTATTTATTTAGGTCATTCGGATGTAATTCACTCATTACTTTACGTTATCTTGAAATCGATACCGCGATGCAATTTTTCGAACAATAATAATATGCCCATTGTGTTACTATTGACATGAATAATATACACATACTAGCGTTTGACAGCAATTGATTACCTAACTGAATGAGAAATAACACTGACATCTGTAAGTAGGTGAGTAAATAGAACGTACTCATGGTTCAGTTTCTATCGTTGACCTTTGATAAAGAAATCACTTTTACTGAACGGTATTTTGTCCAAAAGTGAAACGTTATCGGAGATCTTAGGATTGTTTTCATGGAGGATGAGTAGGCGCTTGTCGTAAGCACAACAATAGAGCGATGTGTCGCGCCGACCCGCGGCGACCCGCCCGATGTCGCCTGATGTCGCGAGATTACTTATTCCGGATGAACTTTGCGAGTATTCAGTTCATCGTGAGCAGCATTGTGTTCCTTGCCTTGTACCGTAATACTGCAGTGAACGATTTCCCTTTCAATATATAAAGACTGTACTGAACACGACTTTAATTTACCAAAATAACGTTTTGAGTTAAAAACTATGGGTATGCATCATATCATTTATTGTGAAGGATCGTCGATTTTGATCACACACAATTTGATTCAAGGTATTTCAAATTGTTCCCATGTAATTGAATTCGTTAACGAGACCTCCAAAAGGCATTGCTAAACAAAATAACAGTGGAAAACGAAATTACAAATTCAAATAGATTCATCATAGAGTTAACCTTTGCTGCAATAAATGTTTAAGCAAATTATTCACGACCCTATTCGGCGGTATTGCACATCCTTGTTCCGATCTCGGGCTCGAGCTCGATGAATCACGCGCATTGCATTCCGCGAATCAGTCCGCATGCCACATTACCGTTAACAACCTTTATGGCATTAAATTTGCCTTAAAAACCAATGTCAAGCGATAATTCCGTCGTAATTATGGCGCCTCGAGAGCTCATTGCGGTGAAAATCGCTCGTTTGTTAATAATGCCCGCAGTTTTGGCGAAAATGTCTTATTAGCGATAATGAAGAAAGTTTTTATTATAGTTTATTTAAAGCGATCGATTCTATAAATAATTTCTTGAAGTGGATTTTGGGACTAAAGAATGGGACCGATCGGATCGGATGTGGATTTTGAATTCAGTTTATATTTTATAGTTAGTGAAAGCTTTAACATTCAAATGAAAATAGAAACATAAGGCATGAAGCTGTATTCATCCATACGCAATGCATCCAATGCTGAACCATCCAATTTGTCTCATTAATTTCTTACTGGCAGTGTTACATAAATCACAATACAACACATGATGACAACTTTCAACTTCCTTTGCGCAAGACTGATATGTGGAGTTACGTAAGGACAAACGTGTTCTAAGCAGACGGAAGACGAAGACCTCCTATCATAGCCCACTTTACTATTGATACAGATACCGGCTATAAAGATTGTACGCGACCTACATTAGGACTTTATGACATGTCCGACATAAAATCTGGGACATTTTAAAATATTTCGAAAAGAAACCACTAGGTGTGTCCACTAAAACAGGAAACGTAAAAGTTGAAGATAAAGAAAATTTGTAAAAAGCTGTTGCGTGTGGGAAGGGGAAGGGGGAGGGGGAAAGGGCTCGGCGCACGCGCAGGTTATCTCAGTTTAGGACAGTTCACTCGTTATCTAAAACTTACGCCCGAGCCCACTTACAGTAAAGTAAACATTTGAGTTAGAAAGTGCAGTTCCGTGTAACGCGTATAGATAACACTCGCGTGTTTGTAATGCTCTGGATGCGTGCCTTAAAATAATAAGCCGAAGAAATGGTGTTCATTGAGAAGCAAACATGCTATCTCCAAACCCAAGAAAGGATTTATAATCTTTAAGAAATCCTGTTTTATCTTGAAAACAAAAACATTTGTTCGGTTTGTTAACAAAAAACGTTAATCCTTCTTTAAATACCTAATTGTCGAGTTGTAAAAAAGTGGAGTTTGAATGCGGCTCCATAGATTGCACCAGACATCTTAAGGGTCTTTTGTTGAGAAAAATTTTAACGTTTTTATTAAAATCTGGTTCAGCGAATTTCTGAGAAGCATTTCTTAGTAATTTAACGGGACCTTTTTCCATAGATGTTCGGAGATGGATAACCGTAATTAGGCTAAAGGTTTAAATGTTAATGCTGAGGTTAAAGCTAATGACAATTTAATTCATGTATTAGACATTCTCCTCCACTCTAAATGTGTTCTCTGAATGTTAATTACTTTAATTTAGAGTTACGTATCTGAAGGCCTTCAAATTACACTCCATAAAAAACACATTTTTGTTGTTTTCGAGTCAAGATTTTTTTTTAAACTTCGTCGTTCATAGTAATTTAAAAGTTTGTTAACTTTGAGGTATATATTATGTGTAGGTTTAGGTTCAATCTGTACACAAAGATCGAGTAACGGTGCCAGTGTCAAATTGTCTATTCAAATGAAAATCAGTGTAATCGCGTCAGTTCGCGGTTGTGCGCACATTAATATGTAATTATTTACAGTACAATAACTCCGCGTCACCGCCATATTGTGTAGGCATCCTAATGGAGCCGTCAATAACGATCAACTCCATTTTTTGTGTCATTCCATAATCAAAGCTGGCTAACAAAAAATTGGAGGTATGTGAAATCCCAAGAAGAGATTATTGTTAATAATTACGTCTCTGTGATCATTAATACTTGATTCTTAACCTTCGCTTTTTTTTTTGTTAAACCGATATTTAACATGAAACCACAGGATATTATTATAAAGCCGCTAGTCCATACCGCGTATCGCAAGACTCACAAGCAACCTTTTCTCAGAAGGTAATGGAAGCGCAGCACGTAACTGAGTCTAATGTTGGTCATCGCGAGTCAAACGCATAATTTTACGAGCCACTGAACACGTCTGCACACAAACAGAATCATTTGATACAATTGTTAAGGTCCGTTACAATATTACTCCATAGGTTCTGTAGTGGAATAAGGAGTTCATTTTTCGTTTTCCATCGTAACGACTTCACTAAATTAAATCTTAATGAAACGTCTTGAAACATAACGAAAAACACTACTGAAAGAGTAGCAATCAATTAAGCGGGATGATCAATTGAATGAAATTTAAATGGTTACAAAATCTAAGCATCATTTCATCAAGTGAAATATCGGTTCAAGCAACCATTGCCAATGGGCATCGTGTATCGGCTAATTTACTTAAGCAACGATTACCAATTCACTCATGACCTCCGATTCATAAAAGAATGCATGTGTGAATCTACACGCATTAAGGCATAACACAATTTTGCTTAAGGTCTTATGATGTGACTATAACTGACAATGACTGGTAACTTCTCACGTTTCCTTCGCCCTCTTATAATAAGGTATCATTGTCGTGGACACGGTTCAGAGCTCCGTCGTGAGGGAGCACCCTAAGGACTCTTGTTCGTCGCGATGAGAATTTAGATTACGCTTTGTTACAACTGATGACTTCAATCAACTCTTGTGTACGCTTGAACGGATATGAGCATACGCCTCGAGGTATAGGGTATTATGCACGGCTTGTTGTCACAAACTAACGTTACGGTGAAACGGGACTGGGTATCAGTTTCGTTAATTAAAATTGCCTTTAGTGCGTGTCTGAGTTTAACGGGCGGCCAGCGATGCGACAGTATTAGGTGGTAATGCCGATATGAAACCTGCGAGTCACATGTTCCGTAATGTTCTGTTATTTATTGAGGACCTCTAGCAAAAGATCGTTAGAAATAATCAAAGTATAAACAAATCATGTTTTCTCTGCGCCATAAAAAACTCAATGTCGATTGGGAAAGTACATATGTCCATCAATACGGGATTTTTCATTTTTCTCTCTCACGCACTAAATACTCATGATCATGTTTCTTGTCTTCCAGATCGAGCGGTTAGCGCAATATGAGCGCCTGGTCGGGGGAGGATGCGCGCGTCGCCGGGCGGCCCGCCTGTCGGACCTGGAGCGCGTGCAGGATCTGTTCCCGCACGACTACCTCGCGCTGCACGACGCTGACGCGCCCGCCGCGCTCGCCTCGCATCATGCGCAGGTAAGACATCACCAGCAAACTGGAATAACTTGGATTGGGAACCTTAATGTTGGCTCAGTGAAGGCACTGTCTCCTGAGGGCACAGCGACATTATGACAAAATAATAATGACATCGCAAAATTCCAAAAAGTTTTGGATTGACATAAGCTACCAAACAGATAATGCCAATGCTGTTGAAATGCTGTTGAAGAAAAACGAAACGTTATAAACGTGGTAGCCACCTGTTCCTCAGGAATGGCCTGTAGTTCCTAATAGTGGTCGCAGTTTAATAAGATCAATCATCAGAAGACCTGCCATTTCTAAACGAGCGATAGAGCTTCAACCTGTAGCACTCGAATGTTACATCGCTTCAACAAAATTGTACCTAACAAGAATCCTCAATAACTCAACTTTTGATTTCAGAAACAGAAAAGCCTGCGCAAGCGACCAAGCCTGGACATCAGCGGGACTATCAGCGCGAGCAGCAGCTCCTTGTCTCCCCGCACCTTCATCATGGAGGCCCCTGTCCAGCTCAGTCCCCTGGGCACCACCTCCCCACCGCTCGACCGTCATCTGTTCCTCTTCAGCGACCTCCTGCTCGTCGGCAAGGCCAGAGGAACCAACTGCTTCAAGCTAAAAGAAAGCGTGAGGCTGGCTGAGGTCTGGATCGCCATGACTGATGGTGATGATACTGGATTCATGCTCGGATGGCCGACAGTCACCGGTGTTGCCAATTACCTCGCCATCTACCCCACGCAAGCTGCCAGGGATACTTGGTATAGGTAAGTGATTTAAAATTCAGCAATATAATTTTATTTTATTTGATGCGATGATTAAAAAAGTTCGTTGTTTGATTCTCTTTTGTCTCTTTACAGGAAAATTCAAAATGCTTTAACCGCTCAGCTGGGTACTGAACCAAAATCCACGAATATCCAAATCATCTACAAAGATGCAACGAGTTCGATTGAATTCGTAAGTATTCACTGTTTTAAATAGCTTCATGTTCATACTCATATATTTTTAAAGAGAAGGTTCAAGATTACCTGCAAATTTAACTAGTTTTTATTGGATTTTTTATGTTTTACGCATGTATTACATTTATGTCTAAATTCTGTAAATGTAGTAGTGTAGATATTTTAGTCCACCCTAAGGTCTTTAAGAATTCCTTTCCAACGATCCCTATTTATTTCCAGTGTAAAACAGTCTCCGTAAGCCCAGAGATGAGCGCACGCTGCGTGGTACGGCAGGCGTTGCACGTGCTGCAGAGCGGCAGCGCCGAGCGCGAGCACGAGCCGGAGCACGACGAGCACGAAGGGGACGCGCGCTGGGGCGCCGCCACCGAGTTCACGCTGTGCGTACGCACAACACGGGACGCTCCGCCCACTCCACTCCGAGGGATTGAGCGACCTCATGCTGTACAGGTAAATTAAATAAAGAAAATATTGTTTCGGTTCGTCAACGAAAAGATAGAAACTGCTTTAAGTTCGACCACAGTTTTACCATGTTCTGTTGTAGAAGATGACCTATGATTTGTTTCCTGACTTACTCACTGCTTATTTTTATTTCAGATGTCAAGAATAAGGCAAACGTTGTCAAATGAAGACGGGTTTGACCTGGAACACGTTAATGCTAAGAATAACCCCTGCGGATTAGTCTTCGAATTAAGGAAGAAAAATCAGGGATTAAAAAAGTAAGTAGCACCCACGTACCCCATTTGTACCAACCAAATACTTGGCGAATAAAGTTCGTCGTCGCGATTTGTGCCCTTCTTAGGTTCGGTTGTATCAACAGTACCCGCAGATGGGAACAGTAAAATTTTTATAGCTTAATCTCTTGTTTAAAATGCAATTCATGTAACACATTATTTTTGTTTGATTTGCAGCGGCAACTCGAGTGGCGGGCGCGGCTTGCGCCTGCTGCGTCGCGGCGGGCGCCTGTTCGGCGTGGCCCTGACGCGCCTGTGCGGCGGCGCGCCCCCGCCCGCGCTGCTGCTCGCGCTGCGCCGCCTGCGCGCGCTCGCTCCGCTCACTCACGGCGTCTTCCGTAGGAGCGCTAATGCTAAAGCGCTCAGACTGCTTAGAGATAAGGTAAAGAAATTCAAACCTTTGCTTAGGTTAATAGCTGGATAACAACATACTCGTAGACTCGGATCTGTTAGGTTCTGTGACATCTTTGAATGGTCTTATGGTACATCTGAAATTTTCTGCTAATGACTGTCTGTTTTGCCACATTCGAAACCTTCAAAATCTTTCATTCAACATTCAATATTGAAAATCATTTTCACACACTTTTCATTTCAATTCCTCTGTTATATAACTTATTTTAAGTTAGACATATAAAATAATAATTTTGTGTGTTTTGGTACAGCTGGACACACTGGGCCCTTGGGCGGAGAGCTGTCCCGAGCTAGAACGAGCACCGGTGCTGTTGCTAGCGGCGCTGGTCAAGGAGTTCTTCCGAGCGCTGCCACAGCCCTTACTCTCTGCTGACCTCTACCCCGCTTGGCTGCAAGTTCTAAGTAAGTATCATTTCACACTTCAACTTACTTTACGTTTTATTCTCCAATGATTTCACTATAGAGTCAAATGGCTAACGATAAATACAATAGCAGCTTTATAAGCTGACTTAAAATATTGTGTTGCTGTAACGTCTTTTTTTTTTACAGCTTTATCGCAAAACGAGAAAGTGGCAGCCGTGCGTTCGTTGCTGCTCAAGCTGCCCAAGGCTCACTACACCATGCTGACATACTTCATATGTCTTCTGCAAGCCATCGCCAAGAAGTCTAACATAAACCTCATGTGCCCCATGAACCTCGGCGTATGCGTCGGGCCCAGCCTACTGTGGCCCAACACACCCTGTGACAAAGCTCCCAAAGCAGTGCCAATGGTCGTAGAACTCCTTATAGTAAAAGCCGAAGCCCTGTTTGGTCCTCAGATTGCAGGTCTCCTAGGCAATGGTAGCCCTGAAACCTCAAATGCATTACTCGATTCAGGAGCTGAGGAAAGCGATAGTCTTCACTCAGTTGGAATATCCTTAGATTCTATGGAACTGTCCACACCACGCAAGGAAAAACTATCGCTTAGCCGAGACTCAGGGCTGACTCTCTCAGAAGATGATTCAAACAGCAACGGAGGAAACAGTCCTGCGCCTCGTAACATCCTGCACAGTTTGTCGGCGCCAACGTGCAACAACATGCAGCAAGAATCTAAATTAGTAGTGCGATATAACATCGACAACCATAACGTAAGCGGTTTGCCTCAAATTGGCCAGAGGCAGAACATTTACTCTAATAAAGCAGAACTGTATAGTACAGTTAACGACGAATTGTATACTACGCCATATATAGGAGAAAGATACGTACATAATTCCATAAATATTGGTATTTCGAACGGTATAGATGACAGGAATTACGTATCTAAAACAGCATTACAACGGTCGACGGCAGATATCTACGAACAGAGCCCAGCAAAGTATATAACTGGTTTAGAACCGCAAAAACCACCGAGAAGTAACGTTTCAAAAGCAGCCCGCACATCAAAAGTCTACAGCATGTTCGCCGAGACACAAGAAGCAAGTAAAAATATCGCCAATAAAAACTTTAACAGAGCGAAGAGCTCCGACAACCTATTAGAATCAAAACAGGAAAATATCGATAGTAAACGCGACCTGGTTTCTAGTCAAGAAAATATTGTGTATAGCAACATACACGATCTAGCCATGTTTACAGAGAATATCCAACGACAGAATCAATATCAAACGCAAACGGAAACCGTTTCAAACACGAATTATGCGCGAGTGTACACGGGGTGGGAGAAAAAGAGTGCAAACTATACCACCAAAACGAACAATGAAAATATCTACGGACAAATGACGAAGAAACAGGGAGAAACCTCGCAATCCAAAACTGATGGGAATTTAACACCGGCAGCCACCATTTTTACACGAAATGACTGGACTCGTCAAGCAGCTAGAACAAAGAGCTTAGAGGTCAGCGAAGAACTAGCAAACACTGAGAAAATGCGCAACGGCAATTATGAAATAACAAATTGCTGCCGGAAGAGACGGTTCGATCCTGCGCACATGTGCACCAAGAGCTGCAGTGCTCCACCGGCCAGCAGAGAACAAGACAAACGTACACCTAATCCTCTACAAAACTCGTATTCTTACGCAGACAACATTCACAATAATAATTCAGAGGAGAACAACAAGACAAGACTACGAAACTACAATACTAATAAATTAAACCAATCAAAATCGTTGGCGAATATTATTCTGCACAGCGACTCGAGTAGTAGCGACACGTTATACCAGCCCCAGAACTCGTTTAACAGTCGATCCACGGAGTCACCGGCCAGCGAGAATTCCTTTGAGAATAATTGTTATACCACTCAATACATTGATCCCTTATACACGTCAGTCTACAATCGCCGAAGGGATATTTACCACGACATGAAGGCGCCGAACATGTTCCCTTCTGACATTTACAAAGCAACGCCGACGGCTGTCAAGCCCGAGTACAACAACTCGGAATATGAACATAATAATAATAATAAGAAAGCTCCTCATATGCCCCCGCCGGTACCGCCAAGGAAGATGGTGTATCAGAGAGTACTGAAGAAGTTCCAACCAGTGCACGTGAATAAAGACGACAAGAACTCACGGTCAAAGTCTGTGCCGCGTCTGTTCAGGGAGCCATCCAACGGCGCGGACTCGAAAGGGCAGAACAACACTTTAGCTTTAGAGGGCTCCGAGTCAGACACAGAGTCCGAATCTTACGTTTAGGCGCCGCGTACGCACAAAATTATGTACGATAAATGGAGATATATTTAAATTATTGATAATGCGTACAGTACGAGTCGAAGTAACCATGATCTGTGTTGAACAAAAATATTTGTTATGAACGTTGAATTAATCTCGATGTTAGGACTATGTTTTGAACCAGTATGCTTACTACTTACTACGTTTTTAGGACGCTATGATTCCATAGCGATAATATAAGAAGTATCTTGTGAATCCCGCCTTGAAAATTATAATATGTGACCATAACCAGAGTTGTTTTGGTGATGTAATTCCAAAGACGTAAGAATAGTTTCAAACTTAATGGTAAATGTAGATGGATGTATCAATGGGATATAACTTTAACTATGTTGTCCTTATTTAGTTAATATAGGACGTGTTTATGCCAATCACTCGCTATTAAATTTTATTTAACGTTAGATATTTGTCATAGTGTCCTTAAGGGTGGGTGCACATTGGCGACACGAGCTAGGCACTCAAGTGCTAGCAAATGTATAGAGCTGAAATATTGAACTGCGCTGATTGGTAGCGTTGCTGTCAAAGCATCGAACATCAATGTCACCCTCGCAATAAGGTCTATATAAGTATGTGACTAGCGCTGTATCAAGTAGACGATGACTTAGTGTAAGTCTTATATCTGGAAATATTAAAATATATTTTGGTTATGTAATTAATGAATGCCTGCCGTGTATATAATGTAGATATATTGTACGTACATTTATAATAAAATATATTAAATGGTTTCAGTGATATTTTATTTAATCACCTAAAACAAATTTTCAATCCATCGAAAATAAAAATAATGAATAAATTCATGGACGCTTCAGTCTTGTTGACAATGTGTTCCTGGGTTCGACTACCAGCCAGGGCTGTGTTGCCATCAGAAAGCTATGACATGGGCAAAAGCTGTCCTGAACAGTGCTACCGCCAAAGCATTGTTTTTCCCTTTTACTCACTTCTGCCAAAACCTCTTTTCTACCACTTGTTTTAGTGAAGCTGTAAAAGATCTTATCGGTTTCTCCGGGTGGCTAGGGTAGTCCAAAAAAATATCGCCCTCTCGTCAGCATAGTTAACAGGATGTAGCTGAATACCAGTATTTTCTAAGGATCTGAACTTCGCAACCCAGTTACTGCCTTCTGTATTGTAGTGAGCCAAATATTTTTCATAAACATCACGCCTGTAATCCCCGAAAGGTTAGGCAGAGATGTACCTACCTAATAGTACACCCACGTTAGACCCTAGTTTTTAAGTCCCATGTAATAGGGGACGAGCCAATTGCCATCAACCGGGCACAACTTCAGACTCCGTGGCTGCTACTGAGATATTCCTGACGGAAAAACCCAATAAAACTGCCCGTCCCGGGAATCGAAATCACGGCAAATATTTTTCCAGTGCATAAATAAAACAACTCTTAATTTATGAAGAATAATTTAATTTCTCTTATGAAATTCACATAATTCACTCTTATTTATCATCATCACAGTCACGAATAAAAACAAAACCTAAATAATGCAAGTAATCTTCTAAAACTTGTGTACTAAAATAATTATTATCATAATTCGGCTATTTACAAATAATATTAATAATTCGAAAGTATCCTGAGGACAAGTCATGATGAGCATACTATTATTTAGAAAGGCCATTGAATAAAGTAAAACTGTACATACATATGTACATATGTGTAACTTGCATAAAAGTGAAGTGCCATAACAATTGCTGATTGGTTATTGTTACACTAGCATGCAAGTCGCTTGCATATTTCTGTGCAAGTGCAGCAGTTTATATGTTAAACAGGGTGCAAGAAACATGGCCGCACAAAACGATTACCACGTATTTTTCATATCATTTGAAGCCTCTACATAAAAGATTTTCATCGGTAATTAAAAAAACCAGCTGTTTCCTACAAAAGTTCAATACCTACACGGTCAAAATGTATGGAACAGCAAATATTTTTGACGTGGTATTCGTTTATACGTCGTTTATGTCCTTTCACGCTATATGTGAGTACCTACTTCAACAATGGTCATATAATTTTTTTAGGTTATTGAGTACCTACCGGTATATTTTGAAAAAATAAAAAAAAAAACTTAATGACGTGCCTTTTCATTCAGCAAACACTCAATCATTAACTATTGTATGAAAATTATAAGTTAACATGGTTCTCATTTACATCAAAATTAATAGTCATGGTCCAGTAATTAGTGGTAAATAAATCTAATATCGAATAACCGGCAATTGTAAACAAATTCAATCGTTCTATTTTTGATAGTCCAAGTACTTAAAAACGCTAAAAAAAAGTAACTTACAGAGAAATGACAATCACATGGACTTTGGACAACTTTTTTAAAATTGTAGTCAATGTATCGCAATCTGCTAATAAACACCAAAAATAATTATGCTTATAAACCAATAAAGTATATAATAATACTCAATGTCTCTTCTATTCAGCAATGGATATAGGTACAAAACCGAGATTACAGCGAGGTTTAGAAAAGAGGGTAACAATAAAACGATCACTCAGAAAATGAACATCTTCTGATCATCAGTAGTAGCTACACACTCTGTCGTTAAATATTAAAATATTCGGTTCACACGTGAAATTAAACTACAGAAAATGAGTAATAGCAAACAGTAGTAAAAAATGTACTTGCCTTGGTATCTAACCCAGGAAATTAAATAATTATGGCGATTTAATGCGAACTTAAAACTACTTATGAATTATAAATACCTATTCAGCAGACTTATGTATGCTCCTTGCATTAGTATACATTAAGCTTTATACGTCGGCCTATGTTTTGGGCGAGATCGTGAGGGTCGTGTCCGTAGAGTTCGCAGGTCTCTTGTTTTCTTCTTCTTCTTCTACCGGGGCTACATAGTTCCATTCCTGCGTTTCTCCAGTTCCGAAGAGTATGAAGTAACAGGCAGACGCAATGTATAAGGAGGCACCCGTTATGAATACTGGTCGCCACTCTGCGAATCCGTTCTGAAATCAAGGTTATCACGTTAGACACTCGTTTTTATTTCAGAGAAAACTAAACGCTATTGATAAAAAAACAAAGAATAGGGAAAAGAAATGTGGGTCGTCCGGCGGCGAGATGGGCAGACGACATAGTTGCCATCGGGGGAAAAACCTGGTTGAGGGTGGCGCAGGACCGTGGAGATTGGCACAAGAAAAGAGAGGCCTATACCCAGCAGTGGGGGAATTCAGGCTGTGGATGATGATGATTGGTAAAAAAAACACTTAACCTAACGATTAATAATACAGTTTAAAAACAGTGCTACTTACTCCATTCTTGGTAAAGTGGGCAGTGACCAGTGGCGTAACAAAGCCTGCCGTGTTGCCTATCCCGTTAGCGATGCCATAGAGCGTGCCCGCGTAGTTAGGAGCCAGGTCTTGATGGTTGACCAGGTTGGTCAGCGTGGCCGCGCCGTTGGAGCCCATGGAGAACGTGATCAGGGCCACGGATAGGATGGGTGCGCAGCCGGTGTAGCCCAGACCGATCAGAAGTAGGCCAGGTACAACATGGGAGAATAGGCAAAAGAACTTCCTCATAAACGTTGTTGATACTATGTTTTGTTTCACGATCCTGTAAACGGGAAATTATAATTATGGGTTAAGTGAATCAAAAATAACGGGCGGAACACTTGATGAACAGACAAAATAAATTTTATCAATTAATCGTGATTAGAAATAAGTTTACAAAGCGCCAAGGGCCTAGCCAAGCTGTTGGTAATTTATTAATGGGACTATTCAAAACAATACGTAATGCATTTGCAAACAAAGCAAGGTAGGCCTTGAGCTTCTACAAATAAACTGCATCTTCTATAGTTTAATATCATCCTCATACAGCTAAACCAGCCGAGTTTGCAAGCCTCAACAATTTACATCATTATTGAAATATGACCAGTTTCCGTACCTATCACCAATAGCTCCGAAAATGAGTGAGAATATCATTCTAGCGAGGTACGGCAGAGAAGACAGCGTGCCGGTAGATGTTAGGTTGAACCCGAGGGCGCTGGACACGAATTTAGGAGCTGCCGTCATCACAAAGTACAGCCCCCAGTTACTGCCGTAGTGCAGTATCACCATGGCCAGGAATGGGAACGAGGTTAAAATCTTTCTGAATGGCGGCACAATCTGAAAATATAATTTAATTAAATATAAACAACCCGGTAAGCGTTTAGACACTAGAACAAAAACAGGTTTGTTGAGTTAGGCACTCAAAAAGAGCAAATTATGTAGATGTTGTTTTTAGATATAGGTAGGTACGATGATGGCTAATATCTCAAATAAGCAAAAAGTTGGAAGCGAACACGTATCACCTTCAATCGTCTGATGAGCTGTAGATTAATTGCTCTAGCCTATTTTCTTGCGGAACTTGAAATAATGTTGTCCTCAACCTTAAATATATCTAAATCACGATATCTCCTTGTTGGATGTCAATCCTTGGCAGAAACGTGGTAAAAACCCTCACGATTTTCGGTCATTACTCGCGAACCACCACGTACTTAAATTGAGGTCAAAACTAAATACGTGTATAAGGTGATAATTTAAAGATTAGTTCTACAAATAAGTTGTTTTGCATGCAAAAATGTTTTTGGGTCTCTTTTTATACGACATGCATTTTTATTTTTCGATTTTGCTCGATCTACCAGCTTACAAAAAAAATATCATCTTTACTTCATGCAAATATTTAAAGTCCTCGTTAGATAAATGCAATTATAAAACACAACACGACTTATCACTTTTCGGTGCTCAAAAAGGTCATAGGCCAGGAAATGGGAACAGGGGAAAACCAGCATAGGGTCACGTGCATTCAAACTTTAAGTTTAGAATATTATTAAGCAAAGACACGAAGCAATTCAGCCTTGGTGCTGTACGCAAGGAGGTACAATTACTTTTCCGTTTTGGTGTATAATTATCATGACACTTTGCTATCCTCATGATGAATTTTAGATATAAAAGAAAAAGTCGTGCTGTGCCGACCCGAAGTAGGTTGGGATACGTACCTTGTTGTCTTTAGAGCTCTGATGAACTTTATCACCAATAGCCTCGAGAATGTACTTTTGCTCGTTGTCTGAAATGCGGGGATGCTGCACAGGAGAGTCGTACACGAGGTACCACCAAAGCAAGCACCATACTAACGCGATCGCACCTGGAATAAAAAACAATAACACGGTTTTATTTTCGGGGATAGATATATGGAGATGGATGCCTTTGACACTTGGTTGGAGTTTTGCTGTGCCGGACAGGGTCCATAACGATCTCATAATGTTTTAAGTTATCGCCTAAGTACCTATACATTCTGGAATGTGATAAATGATTGAGTATTGAGTAAATAGGTTCCTTAGGTCATTAGATAGATTGGTTGGATTTTAAAGACCCCACCATATAAGTCAATAGCCGTATTATTTGCAAATCGGGCGGCCTTTATAATTTTCTTGCCTAAGTAATATTATATTACCGAGCTATTTCTCAGAGCAATAAGTATTTCAAAGACATCTACAAGCCCGTCACGGCTCAATTAGTTATGTAGAAATCAGCACCAACCGCCGCGGAATTTAAATAGAGGCAGGTAACAAGAAAGCCAATTTTGTAACACTGCAATATCGTTCTGAGCTACTCTGTGACCCCATTTAAGATATTTTCTGGAAGAATGCCGAACCGTCTATTAAGAATTTCTGTTAGCCTCTTTATTTATGTACATCTCTGTGGTAATGAAGCGGATCCCAAGATTTATTTTAGTCAGCAAGTTCTATTTTCCTAATATATGTGAGAAATACGAATAAAGTAAACATAAGTGTACCTTCATCACTGATTACTTCCCCATGTTACACAAGTTGACATGTTTTATTGCTGCCGCATTTCTTACAGTTACGCTCAGAGTTCGCTCACCCCACAAAAGAGAAGAGCGTGATAATACATTCATGCATGTATTTTTAACCCACGCATCAGGCATTGCTAATTTATGATTATAAAACCTGGTTACTATGCGAAATGTACCGGTTTCAGGACGATTTAATACAGGTACCATAATGAAAGTTGATCTGTTGTTAAGGAAAAGAACACCAAATACCTCGTAAGATTTTTTTAAACGTCCCATTAAAAACCATTTTAAAAGAGCCACAAACGGCAATTGACAAGTAACTTTTATCAGAAATTGTAACACCTTCAGAGCTTTCGCGAGACGTGCAAAATGAGGTTGGCGTTTGGATAGTGAAACTGAATAAAATAAGTAATAACTGATGTCCCAACTTTTCAAAGTATCACAACCTGATCACCACGGCCACATAGTCGTAAAGTAACCCTTTTCTGTAACATCGTGTCCATCCAGAAATGTGTCCAATAACAGTGGAGTAGTGCCCTCGTATTATTATTGTTCTTCGACATGGGTTTTGTTAGTGAGTTTCGCTAGGTGCTTAACTACGTATAGAATGGCTCATCTTACGTATAGTTGTTACACTACTTTGTTATGTATTTTCGCAACAAAGTAGGTACTTTGAGGTTTTGGAGGATTGCAGTCTAACCTCATAAAGACTATAAAGAAGATTGGCCGTCGTCTGAGTGCCTCCATAAAATCGAACACTTCAACCAAGTTACTCGTAATTATCTGTGTAACTGTACATCCAAGGTACACGTTGATCGTAAAGCGACTACTTACCGGGTACATAAAACGCGTAATCCCATCCGAAGTTTTCAATTAAAGGTCCTGTTAGCGACCATGTGACGACTGTGCCGATGGCGCCACCTAGCAGTGCGCTCACGAACTTGCCCTTCTCCGCCGGGGGGGCCCAGTGGGCCACTAATGCGTGTAATGCTGGAAATAGGAATCCCTGTAACAAATCATAATTAATGGTTAATTAATAGTCATAGTTATCATCAGCCCATTCAACATCAATGACATCATCCTCAGCAGAATTTGAAATATTGGCTCGACTTTTATGTGGATCTGTCGATAGTCGATGCCGATATGTCGAAATAATTGAATGATTGTCATCTACGGTTTATAACGGTACTTTATTACGGTTTAAAGTTACTGTTTAAAATTCTTCTCACGTAAATGTGCAAAAATATGTACATAATATAAATGACCATAGTGATGACACAGATTACAGTAATCACACGTAACACACCATGAGTTCTAGCTGACGACACAATATTTTGTAGTGTGCACATAGCCCACAGGTCATAGATTTGCACGAGTCATACACGTGGCGTATGCGTTCAGGCTCAGCGACGCCTACGCTGCTACGCCCTGCTACGGCGCTACTGCTAGCCCTTGAAGGTATTGACCATTCTAAATTACATTCTATTTGCATGAATAAAGATTGTATCTTCCAACGACCTACTTCATACAGTTTATTACTCGGAAGAATTTACTATTCTATACATTGAATGCGTCTTTGAGAAATAGTATGACGTTAGAAGTTAGATGTCGTTGAATACTTGATATAACATAATTACTGTTACAAACAAACAAGCATTCCTAGAGCCTACTCAACTCCCTAGAAATAAACCTCAAAGTTGCGCAAACGCAACATAATAATGTACTAAGTGCACATAAGTTGTCAGTCATATCCATAAACGCAAAGAGAACATTCTGCGAGCTTCTACGAACCTGTATAAATAAATATGAAATGATTGTATCATAATTTCATAAATGATTCCACACTGGCATGAACATAAATATGCGAAAAACCTCCGTCGCTTAAAATAACTGAATAATTCTTGAGTGTTCAGTTGTAGTTACTGGTATCTTTTTTTGAGTATGAACAGGTTCATTTACATTGAAATAAATACAATTGACACTTCCATAAAAATATAATGGCCGTGGGAATTTAGGAGTCATCTTGATTAGTGTGTTCCTGAGATAGCGTCACGTCGACGAGATATTTTGATGTCATTGTAGTAGATTAGTTGTAGTTTGCAAAAAAAAAACTACGCAGTTCAAAAACCAAGTACAATAATTATAAAAGATTCCATTTGTGTCTGAAAACACGACTTTTGTTCGCGTTGTGTTGATATTTTTTTTACATTTTGAAACAAACTCAAATTTTTTTCATATTCTGAGTTGGTAGATAAGAATAGAATGAATGCATTCATTCGTGGAATCTGTAATAATTTCCAGTGTTACAAATACCGGTGCATGGCGACATTAAAACATGTTGACTAACTCAGTTATGTGTCTTATCTACTTTAACTAATTGAAAAAAAATACACTGATGCGCTGCGGTGACAAAGGAAAACACAACTATGCATACGTAGTACGGTAAAATGTACTTATTCTAGATACACCACAGACGGTCTGTAGTTTTACGACCATGACAAATTGCCTGCGATTTTATTAGTCCAACTAATAGAAAAGGTCTTAGATAAGTACTAATTCTTCTGAGAAGGTTCTTCATTATCATTCTTCCAGTAATGTACGATTGACTGTGTAACATTTTATTATTTACAATTCATCTGAAAGTTGTAATGTACGTATAGATCTGTAGATAAATGTCCTGTAGGCGTACATTTAGGTGTCAAGTTATGTTGTACAGCTGTAAACCTTTCCAAACTGAATACCTACCTACATACCTGCTTACTTATTTATAGAATAACTCAGTGCAAATGCAATTATGCTAATTAATACCTAAATAATTCGCAATTAAGGTCATACCATATCTTGCAAAATCGTGTACAATTCAACATAAATTGTTATTGTACAATGGAAAATTTATTTGGAATCTGACTGAATTATTCAAAATGCGTGCCTGATTATCAGCGATTTCGTAAAGCATTGACGGAAAACTTGGAGAAGACACTAGACACTATAATTAATTAATTCAATCGGTACATACCCAGGTAGTGATTATACGTTATGATGCAGACAAATAAGAATTTGGCATTACAAAAATAATGTCTGGTTACAAGAATTACAGCATCATGGATTATTATTTGCATAATAATAAAGTGTTAGAAGAATGATACTACCAATGCTTTATTAATGTTCCTACCTACCTACCTATAGACAAAAATAAACGTTAGAAAAAGGTCAATTTCAAGTAGAAGTATTTATTCGTGTGCTTCGAGAGAAATAAATATAAAATCTTACCGCTGCAAGTCCGCTGACGAACCTCACTGCGACCAGCACCATGTAGTGCAACCTCGCCGCCTGCGGACTCAGCATCGTCAGGATAGCGCTGAGCAGCATGGTGACGAACACCAACTTCCTCGGGCCCCAGAACTCGGCCGCTGTGCCTCCCACCAGGCAAGATATCGAGTAGCCCCAGAAGTACCCCGATAACACGTATGCCTGCTGCTGAGCCGTCCATGAAAACGTGACCACTCCATCTGGCTGTCCGACAAAGAGTTCTATTTGAAACACGCTGTGATTAAATTGCTACAACACAGGTTAGCTCTAATTTTCGGTATTCAGTGTTTCCGTTCATGCAATATGTCATTATTTAACAAATGGCTGTTGAACATAACATAGTTATTCCTAGACGTATGAAAACTACGCGATGTAGATACTTGGTTTGTGTTTTCCACCAATCTCGTAGTTAAGCCTTTTTATTGTTGTTTGCTTTACTACTGTGGGCGCCTGTATGTTTGCAGTTTTCATCTCAAGCAATAAAATCCTGAATCTCTGTGTTGACACTGGCTGTACCTAACATTACATCTTCAATTTGTATAAACTTGATAAATAAAAGAGAGTCTACCTAACTAAACACGGTGGCATCTGAATTATTAGAAGCACAATAGAAAATCTATAAGAAAGACGCCTTACAATATTATTATTTTGAAAAGTCGTACGTAAACAAACTTTGTAACTTACAATAACACAATATATTACAGAAAACATTCGTCATATACAATAGCCTACACAAAGATTTTCATTTTCAGGCGACACCTGTGCTACTGAAAAACCGCATATATTATGAATGACAAAACTTGAATAGAGCAAGAGTAAATAACTATTTGTGAATACTTAACGAATAGGTATTGTTTGCATGTACGGAACACTGAAAAAAGATGTCAGTCAAAATGCATTTATTGATACTTTTTCTAATGATTGTATTGGAAATTAAACAACGAAATTAATTGCAGCGGTTTTTTTTTTATTTAGTATTTATGTCAGTCAATTATGCCTTGTAGTCGCTGCAAATTGGGATCGGTCCCTGAAAACCGTATACCGGAAATTCTATATATTCAAATGATCTTATAGGTTTCGCTGTGCGGAGATTTTGTAGACTTTATTTTGGTAGTGCTTTTTTACAAAATAACCTTACATTTACTTGTAATTAACAAACATGGTAGAAGGGGTGGTATATAAAAACTGAAAAACTAGAGCTGAAAACTCCTGAAATTACGGTTTTTTTTTAATATTTTATGTCGTCAAGTACACAATTTACTTTTCGTATGGCATGTTGCATATTGCTAGTTTCAAAATAGATATAGATAAAGTATTACCTGTCGCAGTGCATGCTTGGTGACCACGGTACTGTTGTATAACGAAGTATCGTTTGTCGCTATGGCCTCACACTCGCTTTTCACCCTGTGAATGATAATTAAATAACTATTGTGTACACAAAAAACAATGTCAGACTAAACTATGTATCTGATCATAGAGACGTGATCCTACTGCCAATAGTAAGCTGATTTATACCGTTCAGATTCAAAATCTAGATCTACGCTGCATCAAAGATTTAAATAGTTAAGAGTGCACCCTACTTAGGCCGCCCGAAAAAGGGTTTAAATACACTTATTAAAGTCAGTTCGCGACTAATTGCTTTTTCACATGCACAACTTCCTGACGTCATTGCAAAAACCTCATGAAGATGGACTGCAGTAATATTTTGAAATACACATAGGCAGGCAGGGTGCAGGACAACTGACCGATTTATCTATTTTAGTGCTGCAGTCCCCGACGGGTTAGGCAGAGGTGTACCTAATAGTACATCCACATTTCGCCAATTTTGTTTAAATCCCATGTAATCTCCGCCAGGCTCCGTGGCTGCTACTGATGGAAAACCCCAATAACACTTTGCCCGACGGGAATTGAACCCAGGACCATAATTATACTCAGCGGTCGCTCGACCAAAGAGGCAGTCCTATGAATATTAATATTTACAAAATATGGTTGGCATCCCATCACTACAGGAAACCAAATAATAACCAAATAAAGTTGTTCTAAAAATATCACCATAAACACAGTCATAATATACATGGAAAGCCATAAACGGTTAGTTACACCTACATTGACTGAACGTGAATGAAAGGAGAATGAGGGAAATTAACCGTGACCGATATTAATTTTCTTTACGTCATGGTGTGGCAGTGTTAGTACATAATACGGCGCATTTCAAGAAAAAATCTTCAGAGCACCTTTACGTGAAACATTTAATAATGTGTTTTTATTATAAAGATCAAGAAGCATGTTAAACATTGAGTCGAAACTTAACATACAGTTTCAGTACTATGCATAACGCCCACCTACCCCTTCCCTTTTTTCAGACAAAAACAAACCTTAACCTTCTAAAAATAAAGATATAACAGTCTTACATAACATCCTCGTACATGACACATAGACACTGCAAATTAATCCAATTAAATCATTGCTCATGCGTTACTTAACACTTAACATTGCAGACTCACGTGCAACGTAAAAGTATTAACTAACGTTATTTTTAGTTTATTTACGGGTTCAAAACATTATAAACATCGCAGTGGCTTTCATAAGGAAAGTGTTAATTAAAATGGCAATTACCATCATTGTAGCGAGGGTCGTGAGAATGTCGGCAGGTACTTGGCAGCACGTGGCAGGCCACGCGTGGCGAACTGATGCGATTTGAAACATTGGGTACCGGTCTGTCACGTGTTTAACGCATTTTTAATATGCATATTTAATTTTTTACCAAGGCCTGTGAATCATACGTACTAAATGTCTGGTTTAAAATCAATCGGTTAAAGACAAACTGAATTGTAATAAAAATCAATATTATGATTATAATATAGTCATTCTCAATAAACGGATTCTTTATTTTGTTATGAAAAACTTGACTACTGAAGTTTCAAAAAGTGGAATACAAAGTCTCGAGTTTCTAAACATTGCACGTTTCTGTTTAAATAACAATTACTGTCAATTTAAATTGGTTTGATTGGCTATCAATAAATATATTTCTCATGCTGCCTTGAACATTTAGAATGTATTTTATAAGATATGACTTTGATAGCAAAATAAAGTGGCTGATATTTTTTTAATATTTAAAGACGTAAGCGGTGAATTGGTCATTATCGCTGAAGCGAAACTATTGTACTTACAATAACCAATTATTTGTATGCAGGAGACAAGGAGACGAGGTAAGGGAAAATTTCAATTTCGTTTGACATTATTAGATGTTTAAACTACCCTCCAAAGTGGATTCAAGATGGGGTGTTAAAGTTTTGCAAGAACCTCGACGCGCACCCCGATTAAGTCGAAACTTTAAAAAATTACGTATTTGTACCCTAACTGGGTAAAAATGGGTAATCGGGGTTTTTGGGCGGATTTTTGCGTAGACGAAGTCACTTAAAAAAGCCGATACATGGATAATCTATAAACCATTTAATTCGGATTTTTTTAACGAAATTTATTATCATTTAATGCTCAACAGCCGAACTCAGAGATGCACTTTAAATAAATCATTAAAATTATATACTATTGTTCATTTATTTAATCAGATTAAAATGAGGTCCATAGTGTTAGGAACAAAAATATCATATTACTTAAATTATGTTGATGTGCTTAAGAAATTGAAAGAAATAATTTAACGATTATTTAAGATCGCAAGTTGGTAACTTGTCAGTCCTGACCTGACTACAGCGTTTACATTGAAATTCGTCACTGTTACGTTTCATAGAGTCATGTGTGATGAATAGTCTATGAAACAGCCTCCACTAAGAGTCTGAAAAGACCTATGAGCAACTTGTGACTTCGTGAGCGAAGCTGCTAGCTATAACTACTTAGTCTATATATCTACATATTTCTATACAAATATAAAATTGAAGTGTCTGTTTGTAATTTTAAAATAACGACTTTTTACTGAAAGCTTAAGAAAGTATAAACGGTACTTATAACAAAAAATCTAATAAATATATATTTTTTAGCTTTCTGTCTTTCTGTTTGTTCCGAATAATCTCCGAAACGACTGGCCCGATTTTGACGCGATTTTTACAGGCAGATAGCTGATGTTATATGATGTTAGATGATGAGTAACTTACTTCTATGCTAGAAAAGGGATTAGGTTCCGTGCAACCCTTGTAATTGTTAACAAAATCCGATTCAAATAGGAAAGTAATAAATTTATAATCATTTCACGCAAACGAAGGCGAAGGTCGCGGGCAATAGCAAATAATAAATAAAGGTTATTACTAACAAAGTGTCCTTAAGAATGTGAGCGTGGGTTACTCGTAGACAGACAATTACAGACTACACCGTACTTTTATATACATGGTTAACGTTAAGTCGTTTTAATCCCCTTAAGGGTTCATTGTAAAAAAAAACAGCTGTTCAGTACATTTATGTTCGCCTAACTCGTCAAAATGTACTGAACAGCTGATTTTTTTACGCGATTTCAGGGTTGGTCCCGTAGTAAAAGTTGTTCGTTATAATGAGTACAATGACCCCTTAAGAGGATTAAAACGACTTAAATTTCACCATGTATAATCCCAGAGTAAAGTTTTCTATGTGCGATAAACATGGATTCGATCAGTTTTGGTAAGTTACGTTAAATATTGTAAAAGTAAAGGGTAACATGGGAAGAAAATCGGTTGGAGCCCAACACACATGCACCGCCCGACCGCGCGGCCGTCAAGCGCTCACCGCCTCACCGCGCGGCTCACCGCCACAAAATCTTCGCCCAGCGGTGTCGTATGAGAATCGCCTAGCTTGAATGTTATAACTTTATAAGTAACTATGAGAATTGTTTGATAATGATGAAATCTATGACAACATTTACAACAGAACTAATAGTGTCGTAACAGAAAAAGTTGAAGGGCTCTTAATAAGCGTACCTATCTATACCAGATAATTAAGCACTTACTGCTTCGTTAATGGAACCATTCACTATACATTATAATATACCACATAGGTATCCATCCACTTACTTACTCAAAAATAATAGTATATAGACATCTATTACCTATATTCTCAGCCGATTCCATTTAAGTAATAAAAGTTGCAGTTCTTTTTTATTAAAGTTACAAAGAATTCCTATGAGTCAGGTTATTTTTAAACTACAACAATGTCTTCAGATCGTGAGCAAGTATTATTTTTCTAAAAATACCACAACATTGTTTCGTTCAACATTGTTAAAAATTTCAATGAAAATCATATTGAGAAATCGTCAGTTGGTAAAAATTTAATAAAACAGTGAGGTGCTTTAATTAAACTTCTAAACATAGGTGTACCTATTGTCTAGAATATATCCAGCTGTGGTAAATACTTACTGCCATATGTTTCAAAGGAATTGTGCATATAAGCCGATTAACGAATCGACTAGTCGAATAAAGACAAGAATAAAAGATCCTCTAAAAAACAAATTCGCGCCCGAGCCGTCGTCGTCGAGTCAATATCTCCTCAGGTTTGATCGCATGGCATACTAATTTTCGCATTTCCTGCATGTGTATATTTTTGCGGGCGGGAGGTTTGTGTTGCATCCCGCATCCAAGCCTGGATCTTTATCGCGGAATTAACACTAGCTATCATTAACGCATATCGTCATCGCAAAACGTTTAATGTCATGGATTTCCGCAAAGTAACGCCTGATTCCAGAACTTAGAAAAACGCAAAACTAACAGAATACTTACTAGAATGCTATACTAAATCCGTTTGAATTAAGAAAAAACTAAACCTTTACCGAACACTATTGTTGCTGACTGTATTGTACGTACAGTCAGCATAGGTATAAGTTCCTATACTTTCCTAAGTTTTATTAGCATTTTTACATGTAATCAGATTGCACACAAAGCACATGGATGCAGTCGGATGCGCTTGGTACACTTAGCACGACAATGCGGTCACCATTAATTGTGAGGCATCGCTGCTATTTTCCCATGGCTGGCTAAAATTCGTGCATGTGTGCATTTACGAGAACATTATTTTCAGCTCTAATTTGTTATTTAGGGATTGTACACAAAACTGCGAATCGGCGCGATGCGAATTCGCAACGCAGAAAACTGCGACACGAATTGCTGCCATGCGATTTCGTGCGGCAAGGCGTCTCCCTTCCTCGATTCGGGTGACCATTCTCTGGACGACCGTCAACCGTACTGAACGTAATTTCTAAACTAGGTCGTGACATGAATCGTAAAAATAAGTGCGCACTTCGGTTATTGCTATGAAGATATAGGAAAAAGAAACAAAGAACAACAATAACATTCGCAATATTCTTGCGATGCGTAGGATTGCGAGGCTCGTACATTTTTACGATGCGACGTCGCATCGCAGTTTTGTGTACAAGCCCTTACCCCCTGCGAATGGAATCCATGCAAGTTTGTAGGTAGGTACTTATGTTTTTATTTCAAGTATATTATTGTTACATGTCTTATCTGAAGTATATAAGGTCTATCTGTTCATACACTAAATCTCTTAAGAGGTGACCTATCCTGAATCTAAAAAATCAGCTGATACCTTACAAATGTTCGCATCAAAATGTTCTCGTCAAAATATATGGAACAGCTATATAAACAAAGTACTCAAAACAAAAATATTTGGGTATGAAAATACATAATCTCACCATGACGTTGACAGATCTTTTTGTTTGGTTAGATAAATGCCTCAAAGTTCTATCTAGATACAAGAGAGATGTGATAAGATAAGTGTTACTTAGCAAAAGTGATATTTTGTTATTGTAATTATCATACTATGTATTTTAGTCCCAATAGCTCGAGCCAACACTTGAGAAGGATCAACTTATCAATTTCTTGATAAGACTATCAGATCTCCAAGAAGAGGCGCTAGAGCTGTGACCTAAGTCGATGTAAACTATCGATAAATCAACCCACACGTAAATCTTGGGGCTGGATGGATTGAAATATTTATGGTTTATTATCAACCGATGCTTATCTGACAACTGATATAGGAATATCCGGAAAGGTAGGTCTAATTTACCAAAGGTTGAATGGAGAATACAAAATATGAACACTTAATATCATCCATTTAAATACTGTCACTTTTCTGTTTCACGCAGTTGATATAATATCAAGAAAAACAACAATGACTTTTAATATCTAAAGAAGTGTAAAAATGAACTAACCATCAAGTAGGATTAAACATATAAGACAGGCAGGGCAGACAGGGATAAATGAAGTGACTGGAAATACCAAATTTAAACAAACAATTGGTAATTCCCCACCAACTCTATTATGCGTCGAAAAACAGTGAATAGCACAGCATTATGCATCTAAAATACAGTTAATTGATAAAATTAACAGACTAAATCTCTGAAACAAGATTCAAAATGGTAACTAGCTTTACAAGTACTTGTACTTTAATAATTGTATTTTTTTCTATAAATTATTGATGGAATCCCCCCGGTCTCAGATTAATACGTCAATTGAACTTAACAAAAAACTTGTTATATACAACTTAAAATAAGCAATGAGTTTAAAATGAGCAGTGAGCAATTCAGATGTACTATTGTTGAGAAGATATACAATAACTTTATCTTGTGAACAGGTACAGCCGTGACCATCATTTCCTACACGTATGTGATTATACAACATGTGACATTGATGTTTATATTCTGTTTAGAATAAATTGATAAAGTTTTGTGTAAATTCCAGTTTTCATGAGATGTGGGTGGATGTTTTTCCAAGTATTACGCAGATACTTCAGATTTAAAAAAAAGGTTGACTTATCTTCAAATTTTCCAAGGAAAATCCATTTTTCACCACACATGCCTAAGGCTAAGACATAGCATCTATATCTGTCTACATTTCCGAGCCTACATTATCGAGCCTGAATTATTTTCGGAACATAAAACAAATTGTCGAATCGGACATTAAGAGCGTAAAGAGAGCATAAATATTCGAGAAAATTTCTCTGTATAAACGAACTACAGCGATATTTTAAATTCAATGTAAATGTTGGGTAAAGTTTACCAGCAGGTACAATCACAGCTCACGATACCAACATTACCAACACGCTGATACCGCGGAAAGTCACGTACAGATAACGTATTGGGTTGAAGGCCTGCAGTAATACACAACTAATTATGCTCCCGACTCATTGCTACACACGCTAACATTATATATTACCTACGTATCTACTTAATAATTTATGGCCACTGAACATTAATTCCATATTTTCTTTTATAATGATTTCCACGCTATGTAATTATGTCTGTGATTGTGTTAAAATCGCTAAACTTTATTGCTTTATTGAAGCTAAGTTATGACACTTACGATGTGGTCGTGGTGTCATCAGGAACCATCGCTATGATGTTGACGCTCATGTTCACCCGCATCATGTAGTTGACCCAACACGCGAAGAACATCATGATGGCCACGTTGAACCGCGCCGGCACCAAATCTGCAAAGAAGAACCCTTTTGATTAGCATATCGTTACAAAGTGATACATCAACTCGAATGCATTCGAGGAACCCACGTACTTTTACCAATACAAAACCGAAGGCATTTTCCTTATCGAATCCACATGTTAATGGACTCCAAACTGTCATAACAAACTGTGATGCAATAAGGTTGAACGTAGATTTCAATAACCTCGCATTATCATAACTTAATTACTATTGGCTACGTTCAAACTTTGACGCGAGATGAGATTATTTCGTCATCGACCTTAGACGAATGCGGAAGTAGACACGAGTTTTTGAGTTTGGCAAATAGTTGTCGACAAGAATGCACGACCTCGCAGAACCCGTAAGTGTGCGGAACATAAACTTTCGAATACATTGTCAATATCAGACGGACACGCGGTGACGAACGTGTGCGGTTCATTGCACCGTGCATAATGAGATACCCGCTTATTAGAAATACTGAGATTATAAACAAAAAACAAGCTGAGGCGAAAGTTAAATTCTGAAACATTGAGCGCTTGAACTAGTTTGTAGCGCCGAAATTATTGACATGATGCAAGTGAAATTAATTGATCATCCACACAAAAAATAAGTGACACATTAAATAAAATGTAGCTACATTAAAATATCAATATAGTAAGATTCCAAACGAGTATTAGCCATCACGTTCTCGCAAGCACGTTCCTTGAAAACTTGTGCCTAGTCTGCCGCCAAATTGTAGACAGCTTTTTCTGGTTATAAAGTAATTAAATCAAATCATTTCGAATTTGGTTCTCAAAGCGAGCTCTTTATTTTAATTTTATAATGGCATGGCTTCGGCATGGCACATTCATGCACACCAGTGTTTCCATTTAAGTTTCGAGTTACCATCCAAAAACAACTTCGTGTTAGACCACGTCAAAAACCTAGTGGAATTAATCAGTATCATTGCAAAAGATCTTGTATTTCTATGGCCATGGCCTCGTTGAATAGCCCCGCGTGATGACAACAAAACAACCTTAGTCATCCACTACAGGTCATCGATTTGTGTTTTTTGAAGACCATCCGAGGCGACCTCCGAGTCCGACGCTTAGGACACGCCTTCCTAACCTATCTGAATAAATTAAAATGATGTAATCTTAAAAAGTTCCTTGTTTATAACCTGTCTTTATCATTGCCCCTAGAAACAATTTCTTAAAAATTCGCCACCATTTGACATTTAAGTTAGCTGTTGCTAACTTGAAAATCAATTGGATTTTACTTTTAAAAGCACCTGATACAAATTTTTAATTACTTGGCATTAATTACATAACTTAATGATTTCTGCATAATCCTCTTCTATCGCATATGAGGTTTTTAAATTGATTTCTTAAGAAAAGCAGTTTCGCAATGACACACAAACTGGTTCCTCTCATGGTTAAAAAATCAGCCAGCCGGTATCTATCGAAACAACCAGCCTGTCAGACGATATATCTTTACTCTTAGAAACTCTTTTAATTCATCTTATAGCTTCAAGTTTCCATGGAGTGTGTCGGATTGCTTCACCGTACCTTAATCTATTATTCTGTGAGAACCGCCAAATGATGTTTTATATTGGATTAGTATCAGAATCAAATTAAGGCTGCTTCCTTTATCTACTCTTCCCTTTTCCTCATGCCATTCTTTGACACGAGTATTATGTAAATTAGAGTTACAATCAAAAACCCCGTAGTGACTCCATCAAGTTCTAGAACTTCATAAGTTCATCTTTGGTTTAACGATGGGCGTGAATGGTGACATTAAATTTGTTAAGTAAGTAGTAAGTACCGACGTTCGTAGAAACATAAGTATGACAGAGGGCGGGGTGACCACATTGTCCTGACAAACCTATTGTTAGTTGGTGGTACTATTGTGCCACCGTGAATAGCATGTCGGTTACCTAATTGATGTGTTTGCAAACGTAGTCATTACGGCCCGTACCTCAGTCCGTACCAGGCGCAGTGATGAGATTCGCTATTATTTATTACTTAAGTTACTATACATCATACCTAGTTATCTCCTTCTATTGTTTACTTAATGATGATTTAACATACGACTTTTTTATTGAAAACCTACGAGGTGCCATAAAAGAAGGTAGTTTGAGATTAGCGTATTTTCGGCGCGTATAAGCTCGTTTTTGGAAGCGCGTATACTTGCGCCTTTTGATTCACGCACGCTAGACTCATACGATCATTGACGCGTTCATAGCTCGAATAAGCGTGAGCTGCGAGACACGCCTCCGCGTGCGCCCACTCAACCCACGCGAACGCGCCGGAATAAGCGCGTGTGCGCGCGTTCGATTTTTTGAAGTGCGGTACGAATTAATACGCGCTGCAAAATGCGCTAGTCTAAAACCGCTTTTTCTATAAACTTTTTAACTACAACGCATTTGAAATAATTCACTCACGTCCAATCTTCCATAAATTTGCAATGGTGCGTACCAATAAATGAGCTTTTGAATTGAACAGTAATGCAAATGTGTGATTGAATGAGCTACTTAACCTCGCAGACGCGTGCTTATTTTAATGAGTCTGTAGACGGCGTCAATCATTTGCGTAACGGTGAGCTGTTAGCTCGTGCTAGGCTTGCATTCTGGAAGAATCCGAATGTCTGCGTAGCGGTGAAAGTGCAAGAATGCAGGCTCTGGCTAGGCAGGCGCCGCGCCGCCGCGCGCGCCGCCGCCGCCACGCTGCCGGCGCCAGCGCGCGCTAATGACTGCCCATCCCGTTCCTGCCCCATAACACTTTATTAAGCTCACACGGAATACTTTTATTATTGCGTGCACATTAAATTACTTAAGTGGAAGGCCTAGTGCGAATTCTTCCTTAACAGCTTTCTTACAATACGTTTTTTTTCTTACAGTCATGTGTTCTATTAATCTACAGTTCACTGAACTGTGAGATTATGACTACTGAAAACAATAAAGAGCTTAACTTAGACTGCGCATTAACCTACCCGCAAAGTACCTAACTTTCACCTATCACTATTTATAAGCTAAAAGCGGTCAAGGTCTTTGAAAGTAAGTCAGAAGCTTTTTCCACATGCCTATCGTTTTTATTAATCTCGTGATCACAAAACCTAACGGCAGCCGAGATCAAAACACTTCTCAAAATAACTGAAGTGACAGATGTCGAACACTGAACTTTCAAATTGATTAAACACTCGCTGCGACTTGTTACAGGTATACATACTCTAACGGTACAGCCTACTTTTATATTTAAAAAGGTTTATGATTCACTTCGCATATCGCGTCGGTCGGCTTCGAGATGCCGAATTTCGTCTTCGGAGAACCAGTTAATGTTTACTTACATCCTTACATTATACCACGCGCGAAGCAACGGAGAAAAAATACTGAAAAACCTGACTGAAAAAAGTGAAAAGGCAAAAAACAAGCACATTTTAAATTAAATCATAGTTAGTAGCAGACGAGACCCATTTGAATAAGAGTAATGGCACGCCTGCTTCCAACTTTTATTTAAGTAATTAATTTTTTTCAGTCAGGTTTTAGTTTAGTAATGTGAAAGATTTCGCATATAATTTAACTTTTTTAGGGTTCTGTTGCCAAATGCCAAAAACGGAACCCTTATCGGACTCTCTCTCTGTCTGTCCGTCCGTATGTCACAGCACTTTTACTCCGAGACTATTGGCACCACACAGTTGAAATTTGGAGAGTAGGTGCCTTTTATAAACCGCTACACAATATACACAATATGATTCCAGCTTCGGCGGATACATCCTGGCTCCTAAGCATCTCCTCTCCTCTCCTCTCCGCTTCTCCGCACGTCTCCACTTTGATGGAGTCCGGGCCTTGTGCTATTTACTTTGTTTGTTAGTTTAAAAAAAACATATTTTCAATTTCGATGTTAGGTTTGAAAGTTTAAAAATATTCCTATTGAACTAATAGTACCAGTGTTTTCATTTATTGTCGTATTGTCGTCACCAGCTTGTATATATTTTAGAAATCACCTTTGTTTGATACGCCACTTGGAGGGATTGGAAGAAAGAAAATAACAAACTCCTAAGGCGAAACCCAAAATCCGCCATTATTTTATTTTTATTATTTTAATGTAACCAGTGACACTCGCGCCACCAGCACAAATCTTACGACGTATTATTTATCCAAGTCGGTTCAAAGAAACGATGTGTTTATTTTGTTGTTGTTTTTTGCCATACCATGCAATGCTGTCATTTGTTATTTTTTTATTAAAAATGATATTTTTCAATGACATAAAAGCAGTATTGTGTGCCTTTCAGAGCAACAAATAAAAATAAGGTAATTAATATTGTACAAAGACTTCGCGATGTCACAACATTTAAATCTTCAATGGATATAACGAAACGAAATGAGCAGACACGCAGACAGTAAGTATAATGGAATCTAAGAACATAATAGCACTTTTTAACGAGATTCGTGTGTGCCATAGGCACCTACCCGTAGCACACGTAACTCACGGTAATTGAATCGATTTCCTATTTATTCCGATAACCTCCAGGGAAGGCCGGTTCCACATTAATGTACTGTCACTACTACCTTATTGCTAAATAAAGTGCGTTAAATGGTTATAACTTACAACCGTATAATACAAAGTAAGTTAAAAATAAAAAGTCGTTTTTAGGGTTTATTAATAGTAAAATTTGATACAAGTGGGCAAACATTGTCATTGTAGCTAAGGCAGCATTTACACCCCAGCCAAAGGCCAGGGTGTTATGGAACCGAGAACTGCAGCTTTTATTTCTTCGAAAGTGTATCGAAAAAGATTAGAATGTGATACACGTGGGCATTTGTTACTATAATTTTCGGCTCCATAACACCCTCGCCTGCGGCTGGGGCAATTCTACTTCGTCTCCAATAACAAAGTTTCCCCGTTTGTATCAAAATGTGCTATGTCAAAACATTTCCTCGAAAACTGGCTCTTATCGCACTACGATTAGGTTCAACACGCAATGTATTTTACACTCGTGTTTTTTTTTTCATTTATCATAATTAGTGTGGAAATAAAAAAAAACACAGATAAACAAAAATTTTTTACGCTGGCGTCTTTAAAAGCATATGCGCCCATTTGTTAAGGTTTAAAAAAAAACAATCACCGCTGACTTTAGGAATTGAATCACATTGAACATAGTATATGGTCATCAATGGAAATGAAACACTAGTAGAAATAAATGAAAGAAAACCACGAGTGTACGAAAACCATTTTCAGATTTTGGGCCATATTCTTTCAGGCATTGGGCTTTCCAAGTATTGTCTGACTTTAATTAAACAATTATGACAATAAACAATCTTTAGATACTACGAATTGTCATGTAGATACCTAAATGAAAATTGATGAATTCACGATTACCAGAGGGCCTAAAATGGCCACTTTAGCAGAACATAATAGGATAATAATTTGAATCACATTAAAATTCTTAAAATGGTCATAGACAGAGTTAATATGTTGAATTATCAGTTTGTGACCATTTTACAAGTTGTAACGTAATTCATATCATTAACATATTATGTTCTGCTAAAGTGGCCATTTTAGACCCCCTGGTAAGGTTACACTTTGAACTAGAAGGAAAACGCGAATGGAAACTCTGTCATTTCCAGCCTGTAGGTAAGTACTGTCAAGATAAAAACTAAGTGCTCATTGTTCCGTTTCAAAAGTGGTTTACGATGAACTTTTCTTTTCAGTTTTAGTTATATTGCCCATAATTATATCATAAAATATGATGAAACAGAAAATACTTTAGAGAATAGCAATATAAGATAGGTACACAACAAAGACATTCAAATACTCGTATTTATGAGCGATAGACGGGACAAGACGGAGAAAATTGTAATTCAAAAACTAGTTACTGCTTAATAACAAATCGTTGTCTAATATATCGTTGTCCAAAATGTTCGGGTTTAAAATGTTTGTATGAAAATATTCCCAATGTCCGCTCTCTCAAATCTCTTTGGTACATAATTAGTTACAGTATTTCTGTACTGGTATGGTTTGGTGTGCATCTGTGAAATACGAAATGAGCTATTTGACATTTGCTAGATCAATGTACAATAGTTATAGAATAATAATAATAATAAAACATTCTTTTAAAAATGTTAAAGGACTTATGATGATGACTGTACCTACCTATAATCATAATATGCAGGAACTTTCCTCATTTATGAATTTACATAAGCCAGTAGTAAAGGTAAGGATATTATGCCGTTTCAGATCCCCTGTTGCCGTGAGAAAAACACTATCGCAAACAAATGATAACGATATTGAATAATGCTTAGGCATTATGCGTAAGCTTAATACAAATCAATAACCGGTTTTATCAAAGAAAAACCTGTTAAATGACTAGTGATGCTGCTATTTTTTTACGTAAATAACGATGTTACGATCGTCCGGAACTGGTGGCAAAATCACTGAACTGCGGAGCGACGGAACCAAGCATGTTAAACCAATTCTACCAAGGGCAACACCGTCGTCAATGAACACAACCCGTGCATAATGTTGTGTATTACAAAAACACAAGTTTTCTGCGAACCACGCTATTATAATGCTGTTTCTGAAGCCTCGCAAACACTAATCATGTTTTCATTCCATTCGCCTTAGAGCCTTATTTAGTTTTCATTAAAGACTCATAAGTTCATAACTCGTTTCGATTGGGGATTTAGCTCTCTCTTTCTGATAAGAAGTCTGTAGAATTTGATTTCGTATAACGTCGACGCTGATATGAGCAATATTACCCACTACGTAGATACAAAACACGTTTGATTGAACAAATAATTCATGATGGAACACTTTACAAGTTCACACATCATCATGTAATTGCCTGTTAAGTTGTTAACGTTGATTGAACATGACTATTATAATAACATACTCATAGGGAAGTACTTGTAAATTACATTTTGCTGCAAGTGACTTAAAAGTAGCTTATACCTATGTTATTTCTATAAAAGATGATTACTTTGACTGAACAAACTTCAAAAGTATAGTTGTACTATTTTATCAGTGTGCAGTAGTGTACAGTGTTGCAATCTTTCAGGTAGAATCTTTATCTTTATAGGTGCACAGCACTGGCAGCACGACTTTCCCAGATTCTACTTCACAGCACAGAAAACCTTGCAATTGGCAAAACTTTATTGGAAGTTGAAGTTATTCAAAGATGTATTCAGTGATAGATTTCTCAAAAGTTGTTTTTCAGTCTGCAAAATAGTTTTCGTCTTAATATCGACAACGGGATAAGTAAAGGTATCTACGAGTTTCTGTTTAGATTTTCCGGACGTGGGGAAACTTTATCATTGCAGCCGAGGCGGAATTCGAGGTGTTATGGAGCCGAGAACTGTAGTGGCAAATGAATCAAACGACGTTTTTCAATACACTTAGGAAGAAATAGAATAGTAAACGAATAAGAAAACGAAAAGTATTTTTGTCATTAATCATTATGAAACTGATTTAATTTTCTTTTTTCCCGCGCTTTGCCTGATGGATCGCTGGTTGATGGAGAAGCAAAGGTATGAAACCGCAAAACAGCATAATATTAAATATTTTTTTTTAATTTAGGATACATGTTAATTTGTTGATATTTAAACAAATTGAATAAATAATAATTAATGTATGTTTATGATATTCTGTTCACAAACACAATTAAAATTTTCGGTGGCCTTAAAAACAAGCGCCTCTTTGCTGAAATTATAAAAAAAGCAATAACCGCCAACTATAGGAATTGAACAATTGTTTTCATTCTGTGGAAATAATACACTAGTTGAGATAAATGAAAAAAAAAACCATGAATGTGAAATACATGTTGAACCTAATCGTAGTGCGATAAGAGCTAGTTTTCGAGGAAGTGTATTCAAAATTACTTTTTCAAGATCGTAGGGAAACCTATGTGTTTCTAGGAAGATGGATTTAAAAGTTTATCATGATTAATATTGTGCTGTATTGTTATCTAGTTTTTCAATGTTGATTCATTGAAAAACTAGATTTAATATACGTTTGGGCTAGTTGGTGAGTTCAAACATTCAGTAGTAAATATTAATTTTCTTTGTGGGTTTTCCGCACCACGCTAATTTCTTTTAAATTAATTTTCATTTACCATATCGAAATCAACAATGTTTTTCCGACGTGCCGGCTGCCACTCAAATGTGACCACCACAGTAACAAAGCAAGCTACGCTATTATTCAATTATCCACGCTACATTTATGTTTCAATATATAAGTACAGAAAGAAAAATAACAAGTGAAATATAAAACTAAGCAAACGTGTATTACTAATGGACTATTAACCGATGGACGTCACTGAAAGCGCCAAAATCGTGGCTCAGTTCTGGGCCGACACAAGTTATATTGCCATCGACACGCTAAGAACACTAAAATATTGGCTACCTAATTAAAAATCGATATACTTATGTATGCCAAGGAAATGCATAGATAAAATAATAATGAATATAAACACTTATTCTGACGCGACTCTTGATTGAGGTGCTGAATTGATGAAACACGACATATTTCAATTAATATTTACGAGTGAAGGCTTATATTTGGCATGTTATTTCAGCTGTGCATAATACCAGTAAGAGGTACAAAAGGTGGCCAACAGGTTAAAGACATATTTTCTATTATAGCCTGTGTGACGAAACCACTATTGAATACAACTACATTGTAGATGTAAGCAGGAAAACAACGATTGTTTATTTCGGCTCATGTCGATATGAAAACCACTCAAGTAGACAATTTTCTTGGTGTTGGACCGTTTTCCCTGAAAAATGATCTGTATAGAAGTAGGGATACTAAATCGACCCTTTTTTTGATGATTAACGTATTAAGTATTATTCCTACCTAAGACGTAAACTAAAACTTGCTGAAACGTACAAAGCTCGCGTTCTTGTTAAAAAACTGGTCTAAGCAACAAAAGATAGGGACGACATTTTTGTTTAATAGTTATTATAAATTAAATGATTTGCTTGGCCACAGTGCACGAAGTAACACTTAAATTTTATTATTCGAGAAAAACGATGACCTTAAAGAACTGTTTACAAGCAAAAAGCTAGTATCTGACACTAACATTAATTTAACTTTTAACAACACCTCTCGCTTGCGTTTACTTAATTGTAAAAACAACAATTTAAAGTAATCATTTTGCTATTGAAATCCTACTTTATGGGAATTACCGGCCAAAAGTGATGTCATGGGGCTAGCATGGGGACTATCTCGTCATTTGTATTGATATTTTTTTTAATTATAGTGCGCCAATAATTGCTTCTTATTGTTTCACAGTTACCTTCGCTACAGCGTCGATTATTTTTCTATTAAAACAACAATTGTTTTATTCAATGCATTAAAACTTACCGAATATTTTAATATGGAATTTCATTTTGTTGTATTATGCACGTAACATGGAGTGAACACAGAACAGCCGCACTGATGTAAGCACGCACGCGCGTCGGCGGAGGTTGCGAATTGTACTAGCGAGGTGCGCGCGCGCTTGTCTTTCTGCGACTGCCTTCCTTCACAGCGATGGTAGATCGTCGCCTGCTCGCGGATCCGCACACTGCATTCAGCGAAGGCCTCACCTCGCGTGCCACTTCAAAACATCCGATCGTCAATGAGCATTAGCATCAACGTCGTAACTTAAAACCTATAGTGTAAACTCCACTGCTAATACAGCCGTATCTAGATACGTAGGTATTATATTAAGCTATCGTTTTTGGAGACATGACCTGATAAGTAAATAGACTGTATAAGAGTGCTTTACGTGCCTGCTCATGCGAAAGAGGTGCATCGAGTGATCTAATAAGTGTCGAATGATTGACATTCATCGCCTACCTATTTTGACCTTAGCACTAGCTAAGATCAACCATTTAATAGGTTTTAGGAGCAGGTACAGGGTTTTTAAGCACATATTATGAACCCTTATTACTAAGATCTATGGAAATTGTGCTTCCAGTGCAAAGCATTTATTTATTGTTAACCTCAAGCAAATTTCTTGGTAGTATTTACATGCTAGGCTTGAGAGTAGGTACCCAGCAACAGTACCATAACAACAATAGAAAATCACAAGGAGGGCAAGTCAGATAAATTATTATAATTACAAGCTTTGCAAATCAAATTGATCATTGTTAACTGAGTAGCATCGCGACTGCACAGGAATTTGACAAAATATTACTGAGAGATTAGTTATATTAAATATCTTCATTCACCTGCCGTTATTCCAATTTATTAGAATGTCTTCTATTTTCATACTTCTCTATTAAATTAATAATCTAATCTCAATGCAATGGTAAGCCCCGTCTGGCCCTAATGTCATCTTTCACACAGTCCATTCACCGTTTCCTTGGTGTTCTCATCGACCATCGATATTCACACTCAACACTTTCCTCACGACGTTTACCCCAGTCCTCCGAAGTGAGATCAAAGAAGAAGCTGCTGCTCCGTCTACACCGAAGAGACTGCTGATATAATGGGTGTAAAAGTACCCTTAACGAAGACGTAAGGCACTTGTTCTCCATTGCGATATTTTTTTTTGTTCTAGACCATACCCTTCCCCGGGAACCTTCTAGTTACGGAGATATTGGGGGTCAAAGTTCCAACTTTTTCAAAAGTTTTATTTTTTATTTTTAATAAAAGTTTTTCATGTTATAACTTTACTTTAAATACTTCCAGGATCCTCGTAAGTCCTATTCAATGTATCCATCATTATTATTATTACTACGTAAAGTTATTTTTGCGTAAAGTTAGTTGGATATACAGAATGCTTGGTATACTAAAAGAAAATGCTATAATACGACGGTGATGTCCTCCTTATCAAAGGTCAACCAGGCCCTAGCCCCACACATCATGACAACAGAGTGCCTTCGATCCTGTTAGACGCCTGTAGGACGCACAGTAAACCTGAAGAGTTATCCTATTCACTACGGATGAAAGAAAGCTTGGCAAATGCGGGTTAAAAAATAAGTTGGTAGGTACCACATCGGTAAGCTGGCTACTATCACCCATCTGGGATAGTATGCGGGTCGGCAGACAGAGCTTCCACGAATAGCAGACTGTACCACTTAGATAAGGTTGTAGTCTAGACACAGTACCTACCTAGTTTTACGCATTCTTCATGGATTGACCCTGATTTCTATGGGTTCTATAGAAGCAATCATAATTTTGACGTTGGGCCAATCGCAAGACCTTTATTAGGTAAGTACAAGATGACTGATTGATTTTTCTTTTTTTCTTTTGTAGCTGACTAACAAGAAATCGAAAGTTGATTGATTCTTAGAATAAAATGGTCGATCTCACTTTTAATAACGTTGTCTGAAAAAGAAGAATAAAAGGTTGTTTTTGTTTTGTCATATCAATAAAGACCTATAGTGCATTAGCAAGCGTTCCTAGCTTAAGTGTCTTGCCCTGGGTTCGATTGATGAATTATTTATCAACAGGCAGGTATTACCTACTGCTGAGTAAATAAGGAAAACAAAACTTCGAGGCACTCAAACTACTTTTGTAACGTCCTATGTTCTACCTACCACTACCTGAACACAATCAAGGGTCTGGATACTGTTTCAAAAAGAATAATAAATATTTGACGGCATATCGAATGCATCATCCACGCTCTTCGGTTATGAGACTGTATATCCCGCGGGGGTGCGGAGTTCGAGGCTTTTTAAACGCTAAGACTCTCCACAATCGCGAGATATGCAGTCTCAGGGAATTTTTCCTAGAAACCGACGTGGGGATGCATCGAGATGTGGTCGCAGTGGACAAGGGCCTCACCCCGCTCTCCTTAGCTAGAGAGAACTGGCGCAAACCTGTAGTACTTGACACTAATGACCGCAGGGAGGTATGGCAGAGTAAGGAGCTCCACGGACGCTTTTTCCGGGCCCTGCATGGGCTCGATGTAGACCTATCAGCGTCCGTAGCCTGGCTACGTTCCGGGGACCTCTTCAGAGAAACCGAAGGTTTTGTCTGTGCAATTATGGATGAAGTTATGATGACGAATAACTACCGGAGATTTGTTTTGAAGGACGGCACGGTTGACATATAGTATGTCGGGCATGCCACCGTCCGGGCGAATCAATCCGTCACATTATCTCTGGGTGTTCTAGTCTAGCTAACGGAGAGTACTTGCATAGACATAACGTTGTAGCATTATCCATCAGCAACTTGCTCTAAAATACAAACTTGTGGAATCGGAAGTGCCATACTACAGGTATGTGCCCGACCCAGTTCTCGAAAATTACAATATCACACTGTATTGGGATCAATCCATCATCACAGACAGGACTATTGTTGCCAACAAGCCTGATATAGTGGTGGTGGATCAATCAGAGCGGCGCGCAATGATTGTTGACATAACGGTTCCGCATGGCGAGAACCACGTGAAAGCCGAGAAAGATAAGCAAATCAAGTATCTTTACATGGCTCGCGAGGTTGTCGACATGTGGGATGTGAACTCAGCGATCATTGTGCCGATAGTCATTTCAGCCAATGGCTTAATTGCCAAGAACCTCGACCAATACCTGAGGAGGCTCTCGTTAGGCAGCTGCATCAAGGGCTTGATTCAGAAAGCGGTTCTCCTGGACACGGCTCTTATTGTTAGGAGGTCCCACTCTCTGGAGCCCTGACCATCGATAGCTTGGATCCTGTTCGCGATACCAGTGGGCTACTATTTTTTATATTTTTAAATGTTTTTTTTTTGTATTTTTTATTAAGAAATATTTAAAAATGGAAGCAATTTGTAAAGGAAAAGAAATAAAGGAAATAAATATGATTGTTTATATTTTTAAATGGTTTTTCATGTCTTTTTTATATTTAAAATGTAAAAAATGAGATGATAAATGAATAAAGGAATAATAAATATGATTGTACTTAGATATTATCATCAACATCTGTTTTTGCCATTCTTAACAAATTATGAATGCACGTTCTATTCATTCAGAAATCCGACTCTTGGATTACCTGTTATTGTTACTATTTCATATGTTTTAAAAATGTATTTTTCGTTCTATGGTTTCCCAGATCATCTCTGGAATGATAACCTTGAACTTGGCAATTAGGTAAGCCAACAAGATCATCCTGCAAGATTACATTGAAATAGAAACCTTAGATCAGGCCCTAGTACGAGCATGCGGTGTACCTAAACGTAACGTAACGTAAATAAGTCGATTTTAAAATTACAAATACACGTTAATATTTATTTAATTTTAAGAATGTATTTCATGTCTATGGATGATACTAATTGTGCCTGTTGCAAACAATTTAACTAAAGTGCTATAGGATAATTGTATTCTCGATTCAAAATTCGATCGTTTACACCGCGCACTCGTGCTAGGGCTTCAGATCGTAAAAGGAAAAACGAAGCCCCGATTAATTAGACAGTAGATATAAAACGCAAACCTGTTGGCTACGCAACACAGTAGCAAATAAAATAAATAAAAACCAACCGCTTTATTGTGTTAGTGAGCATCTCGGCTTTTTATACTGCATTGCCTCACCTAGGGTGAAGAGCCTAATAGACAAATGATATGTCTACCTATCTCATAGAACATCAATATGAAGTGAAAGTATTGAAATCACCTTGTTATCCTTCATCATTATTAGAGTGGAATCTAATGGTTTGATTTTAACCAATCAATGCCCGCGATGAAGACCCCAGTCAATTGTCTCTTACATACTTTTCCAACCAAGAAATTCCATAATGTATTTAGATAAGACGATTTAACTTGAATTATCTAAAACATCATTTTCCTAGTAACCTAGGTAAGTATCGATAATGTAGACTTGGAATATTTACCTTAGGTACTTATTTTGTAAGCAGGTACTTTACCTATTAACAGCCAATTGGCAGAACTCAGACGATGATTAGTCAAGAAAATACGATTACCGAAGGATCGGAGGCGAGATCTAAATAAAAAGCCATTGCTCTCAAGTGCCTTGCAATGTTGAACACTTTTTGTTCCTTTTCTCGTGAACGGTGAAGACTTACATGCACTGCAATTGCAGGACCAGTTCTGGATACGGGACAAGATCCCGATATAAATTTATTCCATGTCGGCATTATAACAAAAAATAAACAACCCACAGAAATATTACACGTCCGTGCAACAAACGTATCGTCAATTTCAACTAATCAATTTTTTATGCAGTTAACCCAAAACACCTTTAAGACTTTGGTAGGTAGGTTTTTATACGGTTGGTAATTTTTTTAATAGATAATATTGACGCAACAGGGTCACCTCTGGTAGGTACTTAGTACTTATCTACCTACTCACATGTATTTCTAGATCGTCAGAAAGTTAACCAGAGCTCATGATAATGGTAATACAATACCTAGCTTGTGATTTGGTGTGTGTTAACAACCACCAAGCTAGCTGCTGGATGACATTTAGGTATTTATCCTCTCATGAAGATTTCGGTCACTCCAAAGTCCAAACGGAAGTTAAGGATTGGTTTAGAATGAAGTCAGGCATTGACTATATAATAACTATCTTGCTTTTCGAACAAATACTAGCGTATTAACTTGCCGAGACAAGACAACGGTCCACTCATAATAAAATTTACACCAAGAAAATTACCGGTAACTTTTTAGGTAAATTGCTGCATGAATCTAAGATTCACATCTATGGGCAGGTAATTTTCTTGGTGTAAAGTATGAGTGGGCCTTTGTCTTGTATCATATGTCCAATTCGAGGGTTCCCTATCCATTTGCATAAAATTTTAAGACTTAATATAACTTAGCATAATTTTGTTTGGCATAATTATATTTTCGCATAATATAATTACGCATAACAGCTTACGCATAATTTTTTTAAGCATAATTTCTCTAACCATAATAATGATTAAGCATAATATCCTAAAGCATAAATTTATTTACGCATAATGATATTAAAACATAGCATACAGCATGCAAGCAATAAGCATACAGTATGCAAGCAAGCATGCAAGCAAGCATGCAGCATGCAAGCAAGCATGCAGCATGCAAGCATGCAGCATTCAAGCGAGCATGCAACATGCAGCAGGCAGGGTTTCTGTCACGGCTCCGGCGCTGCAGGCCTCCGGCGGCCCCGTGCGTGCTAATCGTCACAGACGGCTTTCGCTCACCACCGCAACTTCGGCTTGTTGCCCGGCTTCGCCGGCCAGCCTCAGCCGCGGCGCACAGTGGATCCATATTGAAAATTAGTGGACATGGGCAACAAAGTTCCAATATCGATTCGATATTTTTTTATGTGATTCTTCATGATATTCCAGACAACTTTTACTCTTGTGAAATTTCTTCTAAAGTTGATCGTTTGTCTGAAAAAAAATAAATTAGATTTTTTTGTATGGAGCGAATCACGTTTATTTTTTTTTCTTCAATTGTACGAATATGTTAGGTGTATGGCGTGAGTATATGATAGCTAGGGTCATTCTCTATCCAGGAAAAAATATATCAGCGCCGGCCATCCGCGGCCGCGCGAGTAATCATTCGGTAAAAAAATAATATTTTCTATGATTTTTTTTGCCTTTTAAAATCAATTCAAAGTATATTTTCTGTCTCACTTGGCTGTTTTCACCTTTTTAGTTAAATATATAGTTTTAATAGCACATAGGTACTCACAACTAGTAATTCTGGCAGAGGTTAAGTTATTATTGCATGTTATCGGTGGCACCTGCATTGTGATTGATGACTCATTTGTTTGTGCGCTCGGCTAAATGCATAACAAACGAGTCACCGAAAAATAATTGTCTCTGCTTGGTTGTTATTTTTTTAACTACCTGCACATTATCTACTGTTATCGGTAGCACCTGCATTGTGATTGATGACTCATTTGTTTGTGCGCTCGGCTAGAAGCGCATAACTAATGAGTCATCGAAAAATGGTCGTCTCTGATTGGCTGTTATTTTTTTTACTACCTGCACGTTATCTATTGTAAAATAAACATGTAATAAGTTTCTGGGTATACTAATTTTATCAAATATACGTGAAATAGTTTGAATTTTTACGGGCAAGACGTTGATAATCATTATCTACATAATCAAGCGTATGTAAAGTATAGTATAAGTTATCGTACGTATGATCGAAAGGAAATTGTGAAATAATTGTAGCCCTGAAAAGGGCTGTTTGTCATATTCCCAGCCCTGATGGGCTTTTGTGGGAATAGTCCATAGCCGGATCAAAAAATTTATTTCTTATTCCAGAAGTGGGTCCGGCAAATTTTCGGACTCTGCTATGAGGCATTCTTCTTCCTCCATAATCTCACTGTCACAGGGAGGCTCGGTAGTCTGTAACAACTGAATTGCTTCAGGCAACAACTCACTATGAACCTGTTTCGTTATTTTAGGCCTTATGTAGGATATGTGAGGATCAGAGCTTATTAGAAGTCCATGGAGGATGTCTTCGTTTGTTGCTATTCTGTCCGTTTTCCGAGTGTGTCTCTCTCTGACGTTTCTGAAGTCCTTATTACGGGCTTCCGAAGCTTCTTCTGATAAGGTACCTAAAAGAAATAAGTACATGCATTTTAATTTCAAAAAGCAATCGAGTCAAATTATACATCAAACTCTATTTATTTTTTACTTACCGATTGGCAAAACACCAAAGTGGTTACAGATGTCTGCACCGTGCATTAGAAGTTTATGTACACTAACTGGCATGTAGTACCACGAATAGTGTTGCACGTATACATCAGCTGTTTCTCTACAGTATCTTCTAAATTTTTCACAGTCAATGTTTTTGCCTGATGATATGGCTTGTAGAATAACGGAAAATCTGAAAATTAGATTTTCGTCAATTCCTGTTATTCTGGATGATGTTTTGTAACCTTGGAAAAAGCGCCTCGCAGTATTCCCGTCATTTGTAGTTCCAAAACCCTGAAATGGGGAAAAAGACTGTAATATACGACACATAGAGATATAATACACAAAAAACATAAAACGAACTAAACACATACCTGTTTGACTATATCAATCAGCATTCCAGTTTGCTCACGAAACTCTTGTTGCGTGGTATTTTTTTTAGCTTGTTTCAAAGCCTTATGTTCGCCTCGAGCTGTCCATCGTTGAAAATCCAGATTATAAGATATATGGAGAAGACATTCCATACACCGAATCTTCATATGCAGTGAAGAAATTCCTTGTTTGTAAATATCTTCACGAAGTGGTCTGGAAGTCAAAGAGTCTAAATTATTCATCTCACTTGGTTTTGCCAAGCAAATGGGGCACGTTGCAAATGATGGTACTTCAGCAATAATATTGGCCACTTTTCCATCAATCATGGTCATATGCAATTCATGTGATACAATAATATTTCCACACTGAGTAGATATTCGTTCATCAATTTGTTTTTTCATCTCCGACTCTTCAGACTTTATAAAATCAGCTGTCTCCGAAGTGAATGTGAACTTCACTGGTCGACAGTACAGAGTTGAGCAAGGTGTGGGGTTCTCCCAAACTATATTTTCATTCCCAGATAATGAGCCAGACACTAGCCGAAGAAGGACGATGCTTATCATGACTACTGATGAATCACCGAACTCTGTAGCTGTGTTTGACGTTTTCTGTTTATAGTTACTCTGCGACGAAGAACCATCAAGCCCCCATTTCCAGGTCAACTTGAGTTCTTCATTTTGAGACCTATCAACAGAATTCACATCTAGTAAAATCCTCTCCACAGTGTGGTCCAATAGCGCTTGCAATTTAATTTGAGCTCCTTTTTCGGTAATCTCCATACTCTCTTGTGGTGGATAACATCTTTTCTTGGCATTAACGAGCTTTGGATAAGATGGAAAGGCAGCACAGTTTTCTTCTTTCAGAAATTGTCGAAGAGCTAAGTACTTCCATCTCGAGAGCGCAAGTGATGTGTAAAGAGCTAAACACTTATCTTCAGAGACAGTACTTAGGCTCTGCTTTTTGAATAGTCGCTCGTGTACTTCGGATAGCGTTTCTGGATTACTGGAAAGGTATTCGACCACTTTTGCCAGATTCGTTTTGCCGTTGTCTTTCAATTTTGTTAAGTACCAGTGCTGCAACTCTTCCTCGGAATTTTCTTCTACTATGGAAGTAGAACGTCTTTTTTTTTGCTTATTACTTAAGTCTTCGAACGGTTTTCTGTGCTCCTTTTCTGTAGATGTTCCCGCTTCCGTAGTACATACTGCAAGATTAGGAACATGGGAATTCATATCCACTGGCTCAGATAAGGCTGTGTCCGAAAAGCCCAACTCACTTCTCAGGTCAACACTGTCACAAACAGGCCAGTTGATGTTTTTTTCCAACCACTTGCGATTATTTACACGGTTCATAAAAGTTTTTTGATTTCTACTTGACTCTATCCACTTTTTATTTAGGCTTACACAAAAAAGCCGACAGAACTCCTTGATTAGGTTTTTGTCTTCTTCAGAATCTGTGGTATTCAAAACAGAAATTATACTTTCATATAGAAACATATAATTTTTCAGATCACCACCACTTCTTAATTTCACAAAAAGATCTAGGTTGGTACAAAATCCAGCCATAGTTCTAAAGTAAATATAAAAATAAAAGTATTTCACTGTGTTCACAAATAAGCGACAAGAGCGAAACTAGAGGGACTTAGTGAATGTCTTTGTATTTATAGTCAGTGTTAATTACTCAAGTAGTGAACATATTAGCATGACTGAAAATTATTCAGCCAATCAGAGACGAGCATTTTTCGATGACTCATTAGTTATGCGCTTAGACGAGCGCACAAACAAATGAGTCATCAATCACAATGCAGGTGCCACCGATAACAATAGATAATGTGCAGGTAGTTAAAAAAATAACAGCCAATCAGAGACAATTATTTTTCGGTGACTCGTTTGTTATGCACTTAACCGAGCGCACAAACAAATATCAATCACAATGCAGGTGCCACCGATAACATGCAATAATAACTTAACCTCTTCCAGAATTACTAGTTGTGAGTACCTATGTGCTATTAAAACTATATATTTAACTAAAAAGGTGAAAACAGCCAAGTGAGACAGAAAATATGACTTTGAATTGATTTTAAAAGGCAAAAAATTTCATAGAAAATATTATTTTTTTACCGAATGATTACTCGCGCGGCCGCGGATGGCCGGCGCTGATATATTTTTTCGTGGATAGAGAATGACCCTAGCTATCATATACTCACGCCATACACCTAACATATTCGTACAATTGAAGAAAAAAAAATAAACGTGATTCGCTCCATACAAAAAAATCTAATTTATTTTTTTTCAGACAAACGATCAACTTTAGAAGAAATTTTACAAGAGTAAAAGTTGTCTGGAATATCATGAAGAATCACATAAAAAAATATCGAATCGATATTGGAACTTTGTTGCCCATGTCCACTAATTTTCAATATGGATCCACTGTGCGGCGGCTCGCTCGCAGCCGCCTGCTCCTCAGCCCGCGGGCCACCTCGCCCCTACGCGCCTACGCGATTTTAAATTACACTCTAGGGGTAGGACAAACAAGACTACGTGGAGTCGGTTTTGCAGCAATTCGGTTCTGTCACTAATTTTTATTGCACAGCATATTAAATTTTAAGGCATTAGGCACTAACGTTATGCGAATCAGATTTATGCCAAAACAAATTAGTCTTTAAGATGATTATGCCAACATAAAATGTATGCCTAAAAAAATTATGCCGAAGTATTATTATGCCAAAACAAATTGTGCCAAAATCGTTATGCCGAAGTATATTAGGACAAAGAACATTATGCGAAAAGAAGGGATCCCCAATTCGAGAACATAAATTAGGTACTTAACCAATTTCTGACATAAGTAGTACAACATTGAAATTGGTGATATCGCGAGTTGACATGCACCGGTGCATCAAAACTTGATAGTGTCGATACTTGATACGGTACTTGATACTGATGATTCGATCCCATCAGCAACTTTATCAGCCCGCTGAAAACTGTAAAAACTAGGGGCCGTCCTTTAATCACGTGAGGTTTTTTAGGCCACTTTTATAGAACCCCCTCCCCCTTGATGATACGTCGTTAGGTTTCAAGCTACCCCTCCCTTTACCCAGCATCACGTGTATTTCTTATTATAGAAAACATCACACAGTTCTAAAATCTGTTTTAACAAAAATATAAAATAAACTGTTTTTTTTTTCAACAAAAAATTGCTTGTTCGGGTTTTTTATTCATTAATAGTAAAACGTATTTTACGCGTACCACATAAAATTCATTTTTTAGCGCCACGAAAAAATACACGTGATTGTCACATTATACCCCCCTCCCTCAACCCATTGTTATTAATCGTGATTTTCAAACCTCACGTGATTAAAGGACGAACCCTAGTTTTTACAGTTTTCAACGGGCGGCATTTCGAATCAAATCCGGATAAGGTGGCCCGATAAATATAAAACTTTATTCAAACCAATCTCTATCTATGTATCTATCTGGTGAATAAGATGGTTGCTCGATGGTATTTGAGTTTTTAGTAAAAAATTCATTCACTATGATGGCCTTGTGCGTAGGCGCATTATCGTGGTGCAAAATGGTGTACATTGGTATAGTACGTACCTATCCTAAAAACTAAAAAACATCCCAAAAAATCAGTAGGAATCATTTTTTGCGTACTACGAACTACAATGTTTTAAATGATTGACTTAAACAAATAATTGTTTATGCCTATATTGTTATCCGTTAAGTTCATGAATGAGATAGGTAATTACGGTCTATCTATTCTCACTCATTGATACGCAAATCAAACCTAAGAAAGTTATATCTAAATACTTCGCGACCTAGAAATACCTACCTCGGTATTACACATTTAAACTATACAATATGTAACATGAAGACAAAAATAAAACACAAGCATAACTTTAATAGTAATTTATTGCAAGTAACCTCAAAGAAACGCAAACTAAAGGATGTTAACATGACTAGTTAATTATTAAATTAAACATAATGCCATTAAGTACACATGACGTAGGTACGTAATATTACATTGTTAGATCAGGTGGGTTGTAAACATAACACTATTTTCATGAAAACTTACGCTTTAAATGGCAACGAAGAGACGAATAAAATAATCAAGAGCCCGGTGACATAATGTTCCGTGCATTTATGTAAGTAGGCATATTATTAATGGTTAATTTTCAAAAACTCAATTTTAGTTTTTTTTTTAAGTTACTAGGGACTTGCGTTAAAGCTTTAATAATTTTAAAATTGTAAATATTTCACTCTTTTTTTAAAACTTATTTTACACATCTTTAAAGGTGAGGAGGTGCTGGGAACCATTGAAAAATGAATTAGTAACCGGTTTAGACTAATACGTCTGTTTTTTACTTACAAACATTTAATTTATACATTTACAAGGAAAATACTACACTTTGCTGCATTTATTATTTTTTAATAAGACATTTTATATCAATATTTTTGAATATTATTTATCTGAAGAGTAGTCAAAGATAAAATATACCACATATACATATTATTACTTATTTCCTGTACAACCTGGGAAAGATCAACACATAATCTCATTCAATTTTCCACAATCCGATTGTCGGCCCGGAATGCAGAACTTTGTCTCGCTTTAATATATAATCAATAAATACGAGTACGTCTATTTACGTAAGTATATGTAGTTCACATGATCTTTGACGCGGCCCGGTAGTGTGACAGCCAATCCCTTTACAAGGTCTATTACCAACTATTCGCCGTACTCATGTTCATAACAAAAGAGCGACAAGTTTACAATTAAGATAGCAAGATTCACGCTTCGCTAGTTTATGTATTAAGTAACTACGTATGTAGATATAATTTAAAAAACACCAATTGTAGTTCCCAACTTCCAAAACCAGATATTTGAAACAAAAAGTATCACACAGTAATTAAGTTTCGTGTAAGTGAAGGAGAAGAGATAGCACATTATTGCATTTATAATCTTTAGGAAAATTCCACTTATACCAGCAAGGACTTCGAGACTTAAGTAATGAAATGCTTTAAAAGGTTTCGTGACTTCAATAATGAATTGGATTAATACAACATTTATTAAGCTAAAATAATTTACAGTTAATATTTACCGCACTAATATTAAGCTCTTGGCGGATTTAGTGCCTACTAAACGCGCGTACTCTAGGAGATCGCTACTTTTGTTTCCGTTCTTCTTGCCGGCTGCGTGCCTCTTGAACGCTTTGTACAATATCACGGCCCCATTCACCCATATTGGTATGTAGTTCAAATCGCTTTCTTTTGGGAAATTCTCATCCACACTGTCGAGATCGGGGTCTAGCCTCGAGTACGGCGACGCCTCTAACTTGGGAATACATTCCACCAACGGGAACCATTTATACGTCTCTGGACACACCAAATCCGACGGGAAGAAGTTTCCTTTATACCTCATTTTACAGCATGAATGAATATAATATCCCATGTAGTAATACTCGATTTCCGGACATTGGGTATGAATGTTTCTTGTAAACTCGATCTCTCTAAAATGTAACGAAAAATGCGTTATAGGCAAAATGATTTCAAATAACTATCTGCAACTAACATCAAATATAGTCGGCTTCGTAACCCTAGCTTCACTTCAAGTCAGTTCTTGCTTTAAAATCAATATGCCAGTTTCACAGCTGCAAGTTTCAATTTACAGACAGTTTTCTTCAAAAGTGTTATCATCATCATATCAGCCCTAAATCACCCACTCACACACTTTTCGGTTCTGTGCGTTCCTTATTCAGGTATTATGAGGTGGACAATACTTATAAGATTATGAGGAAACGTACAGAAAATATAATCACAGTTGCTCACCTCAAAGCTCCATAGGTTCCTAATGTCAGGTTCATATACTGCGGGTCATAGAAGAAATAAACAGAAGAGACACATTTGGGCAAGATGTCGATGACGCCGACGGCTATGATCTTGCCGTCGAGCCAGTACTGCTGGTGAAACGATCCGTAGCCGCAGTGAGGGCCGTTCTCTCTGTGCTCTTCCTATATAACATTTAAAGCTTCATTAATTACTTCAAGGCGAGTGTACGCGCGAATTTTAACCTTACCCTGACGACAAGATTTTATATTTGCAACAGAAATCCACTGAAATACTTTTTATGAAAAGTTCAACATCTGCTTAGCCTTTCCCAATTATGTTAAATACCAGTATTTTACATGGAGGCAGAGCGAAATTAGTACAGGGTAATACGATACCCCTTGGTAGACTTCCTGGCCACTGACTGCCAGTAACGACTGTCAAAAATTTACTAATGACAGGCGAGACCAACGACGTCACGTACTTTCCGAGACACGGAGAAAACTCGGTATGCAATGAATGGACTGACCTGGAAGATCTACCTACCAATGCGGCTGTATTAAATAATTATTTAGCCATGAGCTCCGATGAAAAGGTATGTTAATAAATTCTACTTACAATTTTATTCAAAACACTTGAAAATTTAAGTAAGTACATTAAAGTAAGACCATTATGGTGTTATTATAATTTTGTTTGTTCGAAGTATAGCAGCGACACCTACCGGCAACATGTAGAACCAAGAAGTCATGTGACCGCGCGATATGATCGTCGCAGCTCTCTCTGGTCGTTTCTGATGCTGAGATTTCCCCATCATTAAACCGTAGACCTGAAACCTAGTTCCTTAAAAGTACTATGTGACTCACCAACAGGGGACTCTGCACTAAAAAGTCCGTAAACTTTGGCTCCGTACATTTGTCTGGCTTATCATCATGTATTGTTGTTTGGTACTTCACATACACTTCATGGGTCTCCTTAGATGTTGCCAGCCATTCGGGGCTAGGCGGTTTTGTCCTGACCAGTTTTATCTGAAATATACACGACATAGAATTATATCATTATATTATATCGAGATTCACCATGATGACATATGGCCAGTGGTAAAAAAACAAGTTTACAACAATACATCCTTACAAAGATGGTTATCAATTGGGAAAACACATCTAATGATTTACCTTAGCATTACTTAGAATAGGAACTCAAATGATCACTACAAAAAACTGACAATGGGTAACAAAAAAACTGAAGTAACAATGACTGAGTACCTCTAGTTTGTGTTTAACATCATCAGGCAACTCATTTATAAAATCCTCAATTTGTTTCTCCTTGTTTTTGCGGGTGTTTATAGCTACTGCGTCTATGCCCTTCTCTCTTAGTTTTTCTAACTTCCTCTCTCTCCTCAACTGTTTAGCTTTTTTACATGGCGCCTTATTAGGATCAGGACCCGAGTCTGAAAGTTATTATTAATATTGTAGTAAAACAAAAATATTAACGAATTTTTTCATTTTTTTTTTTTAATTTTCTTGTTTTTCCTAAATATAAATGCCATAATTTAATTTTGTGTTTTCATTTGTTTATTGATTTGGTACACTTAAAAAGATCTCACATTCTGTCTTTAATCCCTGACTATATTTATGGTGAAAACGCCAGGGTAGACCGCGAAATTTATTTTTCTCACGATTTTTGCACTTGGCAGGTCAGTGTCATGTATTAAAAATATGATTCTCGTCCGTAACTAATATGGCTATACAGACTTATAATAAATATATAAGAAATAGTCATTAAATGGGATTAAATGAACTTAGAGGGTTGTAGTGATGAGTTACGGTCGCGAATCATATTTTGTTTAACATACAGCCTGAAACTGACTGTCTATAGTCTAGTGCCTTTAATTATTCTTGGTCAACACCAAAGAACACACAACGAACAAAGCACTAAAGACACAACTGTCTTTAGTGCTTTGGACTTGAATTATTTGAGTTTTATGGACTAAATAAAAAAATTATACAAACCTGCTTTTACTTCTTTCTCCTGAGGGCCTAAAGCTTTGGGTTGTTCTGGTTTGACAATATCCTTTTGAACTATGCCAACTGAAAAGAAGCAGTTACACTTTGTAAGAATTTCTATATTCTATAACTTCTAAATATTCACCTTCAATTTTAATAATACAGAAATATTTTACAACATGACTAATTGCCAGCTGTGGTTATCAGAATATTTTTCACAATGTTTATGTAACTTGCACAATGTACTCGTGTGACTTTATTAAAGAAGATAGGGCAGAATGGGCCCAGCACTGTAGCACTTTCTAACCTACATCAAAATGAAGATCTGATCAATCCTAACTATTTATTCTATAACATGTCGCTAATCAAATAAAAAGTTACAGCAGTTCAAACATACAAATTGTAATTAGTAATGCATTCATTTAATTGTACCCTACTTCCCATTTTGGTAAGAATCATTTGTTTTAAGTATTGTCATTCCTAAGTAATAATTATGACCACTATGATTACAGCCACTGCAAAAATAAAGCATTCAAGATCAGCTCCATAAGCACTCCTCAATGTTCAATAGCACTGACTTGGCAGTTGGTATACAACTTCATAACTTATAACAAAATATTATGTAAAACTAAGATTTGATGTTGCAACCAGGACCATCTCCTTCAAAGGAACTCCTCTACGATTATTAGCACTGAGCTGCCCATTTGTATCACAAAAAGGTTTTGTTGTGAGCACTGAATGTATATACAAAATGGTATCTCAGAGCTATAAACCATTCAGGAATTCCCAAATCAGGAGACGATGCTGGCATTGACTCATTACAGTCATTCGGTACTTCATAATCAATTCATATGAGCTCTGAACTTATATATAAATGTGTACTAATGGTAAATACAATAATTAAGTTCAGGTAATAGTACCACTTTTACCTGAACTTTATTATTGTATTTAATGAACTTAATAATTGGTATTTTAGAAGTGCTGTATTTTGTTTATTTAATTGATTAGCATCATGGTATCTTCTAATAAAATGTTTTTATTGATTAGATCTTCACTTTAAGATAGTTTACAAAGTGCTACAGCACTGGGCCCAGGATACATATAAAGTGCCCCTTCTTCTTTATGCATGAAGTTACAAAACAAATCAGACACTAACTTTTGTTAAGGTTTTTTTCCTGTTACTGTATTTTTTTATGAATCATACAAAGTAAAATGTACATATGGATTTAAAAGGAAATATGAAGAATACCTCCAACGCCTTCTCCAGCATTACAGTCTAAAAGTTCACTATTGTTAACAATATCCAAGTTGATATCCTGATGCTCCCTCATAGTTTCTACGAACTGCTCCCCTCCCTCTTCAAACCCTTCAGCCAGTACCTCACTACCACTACTGCCCGTTGACATCTTCCTTCCTCGGTCACCTGATGGCTGGGACTTTTCTTGACCAGCCAACATCTTGTTGACTCGCTTCAATACTTTCTTTTGAGACTTTGTAGGTTTGAACTCTAAGGCCCTGCATCTAAGTGGCAAACAACAATATTAACAAATTACTTAGTACTCAATTACATAGCATATCTATTATAGCTAGCACAAAGCAGCCTGAATTGTTTCAAACATTCCAGCGATGAATTACTTCACTATGTGTTTAACAATCAAAGCTTGAGAAGCTCGAATTTTGATGATCGATACTATTGCATTGTTCAAGGAAAGCATGAATGCAGTCATTCTACATCAATTATACAAACCGTATTGTGTACATAGGGCAACATGTAACATCCATGGTTGGCTTATAGCAATAGTTTCCTGACCGCCTCCATCCTCTATCAATTAAATCTTGATAATCACTCACAGTCATAGCATGAGCCCACATACCTGTATCAATATAATGACTTAATATCAACGTATTAACTGATCAATCCCAAAAAATGTTTATAAACTTACCATGGCTATAATTAGTATCAGGGCGCTTACAATAGCCACATCTGTATTGTTCATGTTCAGCGTAATACTCTACTATACTGCGTAGCATTTTGATACGCTGTTATCAGTTTTTTCGTGGATATTAAAATCAATTTCTGGACCAAACAAAATCCAACAAGAAGAAAAGAAAAGATGACACTGATGAGTGATGACAGCTCTGACAAGTGACAGCCAGGCTAACTGACAGTTAAATTGACAACAACAATGTCAAACGTACGAGTACTTTTTTAAACACGAAACCGAGTCGTTTTACTTGTCGGGTGGACAATAATTTATTTATTTACAAAAAGATCCTACCAGCAAAGGAGATGTAACATTTTTGCATGGGACTCCGGCCATGACCTGTACCTTTTAGGAAAGCTGGGAAACTAACCCCCGAATAAAATAAAGTAACATTTTTTCCTTATTAAAAAGTGATGTTTTTTTATGCACATAATAAAAATTAAAAATGCTTGACGTTTATCGTGACTGTTATGACAGGTTGTAGATATGACGTTTACCTAACTTAGAAATTGCCACTTGTCAGTCCATCAGAGACCAAGTCGAGACGAACAAGGCTGACTACTAAACGTGACATTGGCTAAATGCACAAACCGGGCGCGCGTGCGAAGCATGTGCGAAGCCACAGAAAAAAAAAACGAGGCTGACTGACACTAGAACGGTAAACTGTCAAAACAAAATGACATTTTGAATTATTCGTTCAGAAGTACACTTAAGAAAAGTAAAATAAATAAGTATTTTTTTTTGCGATGAAATCGTCACACTTGCTTATTATTAGTTGAAAAAGACGTTTATGAGAATAATAAAAATTATTAATAGTACAAGAACACTTATCTTTTACATTTAACGACTACGTTATTTATGCTTTGATGTGACATGATTCCAGAACGAAATCGAAGTGAAAAATAAGAAACGCAATGTTGAATAGAATATGGCAATAACTTTAAAAACTATTATTTTATGTGCACAAGAAATCAGGCTTAAATTCACGAACGAATTTTTTTTCCTCAATTCGTGGGATTTATTCCTCTTTTTTGATAAATGTATATCTCATGGCCCAAAATGTTACATCTCCTTTAATTATTTTTAATAATTAGCGCTACTTTGTTAAAATAGCGAAATACCGTGATTTCAACAATAATTCAACATTAATTTGTATGGTATTCATTTATGTTGTTTTAAAAAGTCTCCATTTCCTGCCAATCTCAATACAAATAAATGGTAAATAATTGCACATTCGTTTATATGCTGTAAAAAATGAATCAAAACAATATAGGTATTCCACAATTGTCTTCCTTATTTTCAAATTATTTGAGTTTAAAAAATATTTGATGTCCCTATAGGTATTGCAGCCTAGCAGTACTTATTTTTTTTAGCTTGGAGGCATTTTGGCCATTGACGGCGTCAACGAAGACCTAACACTCCCTTCTTCAACTTCAGCAATATTCGACATTATAGATGGCAAAGGATTTATCATAAACTTGCGCCGTGGGCTGAAAACAAATCTTTTGTTTAATCGTTCATCATAGCATCGTTCCTGCTTGACTGATTATATAATTTAAATTGATTATTCCAGGAGGAGCTCGTGGCAAATAATAACAGTCGCTCGGATCAATCTTCAGGTTAAGCCGCATTTGCCTAGGTTGGTCTGTGGGTGGGTGACCACACATTACATATCGAGTTTTCGCCGTGCCTCAAAAGCACGATAAGCCGTTGGTCCCGGGTGTCATTTGTGGATCTTTGACTGTCGTTACAGGTCGTCAGTGGCCCAAAAGTCTGACACCCAGTCTTTCCAAGGGGTATCGGATTACCCAGTACTAACTGGTCAAATAGGCAGTCGCTCCATGTAAAATACTGGTATTCAGCTGCATCAGATTAGACTGGAAGCCGACCCCAACATAGTTGGGAAAAGGCTAGGCAGATGATGATTCCACCTGCACCACCATAAAAATCAATCTGCAGTTTTTTATAAATGTGTGCGATTTACCGCCTACAGTACCATTCAAAGCCAATGTGAGAATCTAATTAAATTTCAACTTCAACAATGTATAGGAAATGAACTAACAGTCTTTCTCTTCGCGTCTGATTCCATGGTTGTACTTCAGTCTCTCCCCAAATTAGAAATACAAGTCCGCTCAAAAGCAATATTAAAGCATGAAAACACCAGATATGTTTCCATACAATCGGCAAATTCTGGAACAAACGAATAGGTGATCAAGCCCTGATGCTGCCTACTCTACTATACCTACTACTCGTAGAATATTGGGATTTTTTGTCAATGCATAAATTACCTATGTGGGACATAGGCAAAGTGTTCTCCGTGACAAGGAAGGACTATCGCAAATCCTTGTAATATCCATCGCACGTCACGTAACCATGATAGGCTACCGTAGCAAACCCACATTATGTAAGAATTACACATTCAGGGCATTGTATTTAAATAATGGTTTGAAATGTTAGCCTCGGACTCATACTAAGTCGTCCATCGCAACACGCACGCACGTCCTATAGCAAGTAGGGCAGGTCAAACCCGAAAACAAATGGGTTTTCTGTCTTCACTATAGGACTGCATGCATGCATGCATGGGTTTATGATAATATCTATTTATTAGGCGATTAGAGCTAGCCTGGCCACAAGTGATCTTTGGAAAGTAGGATGTAGTACTGTACTAGGACAATATTTGATCACAAGTAACTGCTAGGATTTTTACTACTACAAATAGCACGTCTGGTGATCAAGTCTACCTATGTCATAACCAGTGACACAAGAGAGAGTAGACATACAGTCTTCATGTTTTCAGGCTATAATTAGATGCGAACACACACTCTAACTCTTGTTATAAAAGCTCATTCTCTTAAGAGCACCAACGTACCCTAAACTTGTATGTAACTTGTCCAACGCAAAGTGATAATATAATACCCGACGTATTTCCAATAATTTTTATAACTGTATTAATAGAATTCACGAACGTAGGCGTAAGTTCCTGAAACACCAAGGGTATTTAGATTCAATTCAATTCATTTATTCAATAACGATTTTTACATTGTGTCTGAATACCTACTTAGTGATACTAAATTTAATCAGTTGTACATACCTAGGCAATTTGAGCAAAACTTACATAACAGAGGTCCAATGTAAGATCCATTCCAGCAGCAGTTAAGGCAACAGCTAGAGTTAAGAGAAGGGGTCCAGGAACAATAGGTAGCATCCACGAAATACACACCAACAGTCCTGGGATCACGTGAGCTAAGCCAAACAACATGTGTCAATCAACAAAGGAAGGCCTACCTAATCCATTGACCAGGGGGTATCCGTTGGGGGGTTGTTTCGAAGACTGAACATTTTGAGGCTGGCTTGAAAAGTCGTGGCTGCCGAACAGGGTTTTAGGCCAGGAGGGAAGACCTCATTGACTTTTCTTCATAATCATCGAATTTAATTGTCCGATTAAAAACCATTTTTTGCCGTGGACGAAGGATATGAAGACCCGTTGTGGATAATTTCGTAAAAGATGGCTGCAGGAGGAACCACACACGGGGTCACGTCAAAGCACCATCCTTACCTAAACAAGACTTGTTGTGCCCAGTTTTTTCTGATAGCAATATATTTATTTATTTTATTTTGAGGATGATAAGGTCTCTACCAAATACTACAGTAACCTCGGCGGTCTAAAGACGTCGTGTCGCGGTCCGACACCAGAGTAAACTCCTTAAAGAAAATCCTTTACTCACACACAATAATAAAATATTTCCTTAGATGTTTAATCCGACTGACTTGAGGCTTGTCTTTGTACTTGTGATAAGTTTGTATGAGGATTGTTCCCAAAACTAAACGCAAGAAAAATGGAAGAGCTGTAAGTGCTGATGCCTGAAAAAGATACAGAACAAGTGGAAATGTCATTTTTTCAAGAGATTTTAAACCTTATTTCGTAGGCGCACTACTAATGCATGTCCAACTGGTAGGCTAAGATGCAAAAATAATAATTATAGTCTTGAATTAGCTTAGGCTGACAGTGTATGCTACATAGATAAGAAAAATTAACTGCTGAGATCCTGAGTTTGATTCCCGGGTCGGGCAAAGTGCTATTGGGTTTTTCAATCCTGAATTTTTCAGGAGCAGCCGCGTTGTCTGGATTTTTGCCCGGTTCATGTCAATAGGCTCGTCCCCTATTACATAGGACTTAAAAACATAACTGGTGAAATGTGGGTGTACTACTAGGTACACCTCTGCCTAACCCTTCGGGAATTACAGACGTAATTTTATGTATTTATGTAACCGCAATATTTTTACTTACACTATAAATACTGTATTTGGCGACCTTAGAGTAGTAAAGTGGACCGTACAGGCAAAGGGAAATAATCATCCATGAATATCCAAAGTTGAGGATGCAGAGAGCCCAAAATGGGACAGATCTTAATATCTGTCGCCATGGAGCATGAGCATTTTTCATCTAAAATTCAAACACTTTGTTATTTTTTCCTTGTTAATGAGGCAAAAAGTAGGTTAGGGCAGACTGGAACTTAGCACCTCGATGATGTCACTACTTTCTCATGCCTGTTTACGACTGTTTTGCGGATGCGTAAAGACGTCAAAAGACACTTTCAGAACCCTTACTCAATAAATTGTGCTGTTTATGCCGACTCAACCTTGATCGTAGGTCTACCTTAGTACCTAGGCAAGAATCTAGTGCGCAAGCCAGTAAATATTAAGTGCCTGACTACCCTTGTTGAAAGTTCATTTGCATAATTATTATCTACTACATATTTAAGTAGGACTCACTTTTATTGGAAAAATGTTACTAATAGTATTAAACAAATACGCCAATTCCTCGTCAGATATACAAGGGTGTTTCTTTGGGTAATCGGTAACAACAAGAACCCAAACGATGGCCCAAGTGATTTGTGTCCCTCCGGCGATGTAGAACCCTACCGGCCATCGCGAGTAGTAATGCACTGCGGCACACATGAGGAACGTGGAGAAAGTTCCCGTAGTTATACCTGGTGACAAATATACATACATTTGTATACATCGTCATTAGTCATGCCGTTTTCCAATGCGACCCCAGCGATAGTGCCACTCGAAACAAAACCGACCCGATGCGCACCGGTAAAGTTTTTATACTGCGACACCGGTAAAATAGAGTGTCATGTGAATAAATATTTAATTAGACAAATTAGTTAGGTACCGGTTCAGGTAACATGTCTATACAATTAATATTGATATTATCCTGTCGAGTGGATAACGGAATAATCACTTTCAAGAGTCAGCTGAGCGAGGAATTAATTCTCAATTTAATTCTAGAAATATAGGTGAATCGTCTGTATGTTCAGATGGAACCGCTAACGCCTTGCTACAACGATGAATAACTAGGCCACGATAGTTTCTACTAGGAACGAAGCAACGTGAGAAGCTTACCACAGTATGCCCACATGAAATGGTTCCTCTCTATTGGTGGTACCCAGTACTGTAGCACTTGGACCATGCTAGGCTGCATGGCTCCCTGTTAGAGAAAGCACAAAAATTGATACAGTCAGATCTGGCAGTATCTAATGGTTGCGACTTGTGCAATATAAAACGTAGAGCTGCAATTATAGTGAATCATTCTTTTAGACACAATTATTTTATCGAGCAAAAAGATAGTAGGTATTTGATCCAAGAAGAAGAACCCATTTTGAGCCCAAAAAACTTTATTCTTAGAAAAAGATTTCTCCTAGACGTGGCCTTCATATCGATTTTGTTATAATTCAATAGATCATCATCATCGCAAAATCAACATGGGACAAGGGCAGGCCCTTATCCACTGTTAGTTGGAGTCGGTGAAACACTTTTTTTCTTCCATTCTCCCCTGTCAACCGTCACGCTTCCATTTACTCCTTTTTCTTTCATATCATTCCTCACACAGCCCATCCATCGTTTCCTTGGTCGTCCTCTCTCTTTCCATACATTATAATTTATACTTATGACTAGACTAAAAGAGTCTCATGGGATTCGTCCCACTTCATCGCATGTCCATACGAAGACAGTCGATTCCCTTTCAACAATTCTGTGACTGGCGTAACTAAGATTGCCAATGATGATGATGATACCTAATAATGATAAAATTCATATCTAGAACTTCGTAAAACTAAAAATACTAACAGCACAAAATCCCTTGATGATTCGTACAAGAAACAGCGCCCAAAAGTGATAATAAGCTGAGGCGGGTGTGAGTAAGGACAGTACTCCAGATATAATCCCTGCGATGCCAGCCACCCACGTGGGACCTAACCTGAACAAAATTTTTCTACTGAAAATAAATAATCTCATCTTTTTTAACTAACTTTTGCTAAGTAGTTTACAAAGGGGCTTTCCTTAAAAGTTTCAGAGCCAGGAAGTGTCAGGGGGGTAGGTAAGTTTGTAGGGACTAAGACTACAGCTTCGAGGAATAGGCATGTTGTTTTTGTTCGGGAATAGGGTTCAAATAATATTGTAAGCTAGGTAATACTTCAGATCCATGTTATCAATTGTAATGCTATTGCTTATTAGTAGTAACCTGTTACTGCTTACCTATCTCCGAAGCTATGGAAAATCGGGAAGCAAATGCAATATCCTATGTGATAGGCACAGAACAGTTTTCCTACTTTCGTGTCATCCCAGTTTATAATGTCCACCATCTGAAAATGACATATCATAATGAGGCAATAGTTCCAGTTCCCGCTGATGGGACTCAAGCCTCCTCTGTATGGAAGGGAGTGGGCCACAATAATCTCGAAATCCACCTCGCGAGCGCAGTACGGGTTGATGGATTCAACATGTTTGAAGATCTATTTGAAAGAAAATGTGAAAAGAAGACTGCTCTTCCTTCTGGGTGACGATACTGGTAGTACAGGCAGGACTACTTAGTCCTGCCTGGAAGATTTGATTTCGACTGCAATTATTCGCTGATGATGACCAGTTAGTACCTATGTGCTGTTGTCACTGTTTTCAGTCAGACATCGACATCCAGAAACGAAGACATTCAGCATTAAAGAAAGAAAGAAAAAACGTTTATTGGCACACGCCACAAGTACACAATACAAAATAAAAAATAGACAGATAGAAAGATAGATAGATGATGGCGGATGCCTCTTTAAACTTTACAGTATTATGTATTTAACTACATTTACTAGTATCTACTGCACAACGAGCTATTCTAAATTCCACAATACTGTGTGATATACTTTACTGCCATTGTTTGTTTCATTTTAATGTATAAATATTATTTGTCTATATCCTTTCCACTACATTGGTACCTACTTAAACCCATTGTTTTGCTGTTGTTATTATAAATATCTATTCAAAGCTAGGGTTTTCCATTCAATTCTAACCATATGGCATGGTGAAGTCAGGTTAAACAGCAGCTATTACTTTTTAAACCAGCAACCACCGACATGTCTTTGTGCTAAATTATAATTTATGTCTACTGTTTGCTACTTTTCTCATACTATTTACATAACAATTTATTTATTACTGTTATTAGTAAAGCACATATGATCGTACCCCAGCTCTTTTAGCACAGAACTGCATGGTTAGACTATCATTTTCAATCGTAAAGTGATCATCTCTCTTCATAACTTGGGCCATATCGACTATATGCACGCTTAGGTTATTACGGACGATGTACATTAAAAAATACCCAAGAAATATCATTATTCCCACCTATAACACAATAGAATATGAACAAAAGAAATGAATTGCCAAATTAGATAAATATGTCAGTATTTATTTTCGCTTACTATAACACGTATCCTAATTTTAAACATAACCAATTTCCAGAAATGTTCATCTAATGACAATGTTAAGCACGGTAAATATCCATGGCCATATTGAAATATAACTACGTATATGTAACAGATGTTCACAGTTAAACGTAGACACTAAGCTTCTAACAAGTAAACAGGTGTAGAAACAAAGAGACATTAAAAATCAAACGTAAATAAAACAATCAAGTCACAATCGACGTTTATTTTATGATTGGTGATGTTTTCAATAAGACAAGTTAACATATTCATGTCAATTACAATACAAGATAACAAATAAGTGTCGAAATATAAACCTACTTAAGTACAATGATTTAATTAAACCGAATTGGTAGCAACAATCTTCACACTTTATAATTATTAAAATTATTTCTAAAATGTATAACATAGGTAGGTTTAGATCTATGGGTTAAATAAGTATATGGCCCATTTTAACATCGTCTAATCTACTGCTGTTATGTCATGTTACTCTGAATATCTTATCTTAAATAATTGCTACAAGAACTTCATGAACGGACTACCTACTTCTAGTTTTATTGGCTGTCTTTTGATAAAATATCCCTACGTCAAATTGCAAGACTAAATTTTAAAATGGTAGTAAAATAGTATTTCTCATATTTATTTGGTTGACAAACAACTTTGATAAAAATAGGTATCGATTTCAATTAATACAATTCCATAGATAAGGTTATCGTCCCACAATAGGCAAAATCAAAAACTAGTAGGTTACTACGAAGCAGAAAATGACAGCTTTGCAATTCCAGTACACGGCAAAACCAGTGCGAGGTTTCTTTATAACTAATGAACTAAATATAAATTTAAAAATACCACTGGGGTTGCCGCCAATCTACCATACGAATAATTATCATTACATTTTCAATAAAGATCACAGCGATTACAATGCATTTACATTATATAAGTTTTACGTCATAATAAAATTTTAATAATTATTATTATCTACTAAGTACACATAAACAAGTATAGAAAATAAATAATCCATTAAATAAACTGCTCAAAATAGTATAATATTATCGTCAGCATTATATCACAATTAGATCCTAATAAAATGCACTTTCATCCTAAATCCTCAACATAAGAAGCTGCTATTACAGAGGCGTCTCTCAAGGCTCTTTAGTGTGCCCTACAAAATCCACAAACCATGGTAACGTTGATATAATTATAGCTTCAAAAATTTTTGAATCGAATATGTCATGTCATTTTACAATTACAAGAAATTAAATATGCTCTAGTGTAGCATACGAATCAATTATAATATTTCAAGTCTCTCAAAATCCCACTGAGTTTGGCGGCTTTCGTTTTATTAGTTCAAACTTCCGGCTTCGCCAATGTAGTAGAGCCCTTGGAGCTGAAGAGGTCACTTAAGGCACATTATATTTTACTCATACTCTTCCGTCACTTGTATAGGTAATTGTGAGATTAATGGAGAAACATATTTTCAATTCCGTCCATAGCCTAGTATCTAACTCTTTTATCGCATATTTGCAGTACACCTTTTGTATCGATGTCATGGCGATGTTCGGAACTAAGATTCAGGTTATAATATTGCCAGTCTCACTCAATAATGTAAACAATCTCATTTACTTGGCAACGTTTAGGGGAGTTTCCTTAACTTCTTTTGTGTCACCGATTTTGATGGACGAACCATTCATTTCCTTGAGATCTCCATTTGTTTTATCTTCTTTTGCATCCTTATCTTGGGGAAAGTTCCATGATTGGATATTACCGGTCCCAAAGAATATGAAAAACAGAGCTGAGATGATGTAAACCGATGCTCCCAAGAAGAACACTGGACGCCAGCTCTCGAAATTATTCTGTAAGTGGAAAGTTTACCATTAATTTCGACACGGTTTTATCAGCTATTTATATTTCTGATTTGAAATGCCATTGTGTTTTACTTTTTTCTTTTAAATAAAGATAAGTTGTTGAAAGCAAACATAATTTTAAAATATGTAAAATAATGTAAGAAAGTTTCCAATTTTGCTCACCTAATAAGTGCTAAATCTGAAGGTTATAAATATGTGAGGTCATAATATGGTTTATGGGTTTAGCACCTATTAGGTGAAATTAAGGACATGTTTATCTTTTTCTACTCTAAGGTATACTTGAATTAATTTCATGAAGATACTTACTCCTTTGCTCGTAAAGTATGCTGTAATCATCGGTGTAAAGAATCCAGCAGTGCTGCCGATACAATTAGCAATTCCATACAAGGTCCCCGCATAATTCGGCGCTAAGTCTTGATGATTCTGTAGGTTAGTCAGAGTAGCCGCGCCGTTAAATCCCATTGACATCGTGATCAGCGCCACTGACAGTCCTGTGGAGCATCCCGCATACACCAACAACACTAACAACACACCAGGGAGAATGTGCGAGAACAGGCAGAAGAATTTCCTTATAACGGTTGTCGACATTAGTTTTCTTGCCAATATGAAGTCCCCGACCACTCCAAATATCGTCGCGAAGAACAATCTCGCAAGGTACGGAAGTGCAGATATCACTCCAGCGGCCGATAGTTCAAACCCTAAGACGCTTGAAACAAACTTAGGTCCGACTGTCATTATGAAGTACAAGCCCCACAGATTTCCGTAGTGCAAAATAGTCATAGCGAAGAACGGGAGTGATAAACAAATACTCTTGAACGGTGGCAATCCCTGGAAATAATAAATAATTTGTATTATACAATATTATGTTTCAGCTTCAATTAACGTATTCCGAGCAAACCCACATAACAAACATTTATCTTTGTAGACATACAAACATTATTATAGATGATGTAATGGGGTTTTCGTTGTCTGTTCCATTGGTTCACTTTATTTGTCTATCTATAACTGGTCGGACATATTGACACAACGTTTAGCCAGCCGAATATGTTTAACACTTAGCATCGTTGCGATACGAGCAAATCCGAATTCACTATAATTCCTAATGTATCACTTTGACGCGAACTACTTAACCTTAGTATGACAACGCGCTAGTGCAAATATTATCTCACCTTTGATTTCTTGACCTTGTCTCCTAACGCGTCTAATATGTAATTCTTCTCTGCGTCTGTTATCCTGGGATGTTCAGCTGGTGAGTCGGCCACTAGGTACCACCAGAAGAAACACCACACCAGCGTTAGTGCAGCTGGTACGTAGAAAGCTGACGCCCATCCAAACTTTTCCATGAGAGGTCCGGTGAGAGACCACGTGAGGACTGTACCCAGCGTGCCTCCCATCATGGCACTCACAAACTTGCCTTTTTCTGCCGGCGGGGCCCATCGCGCCACCAGCACGTGGAGCGCAGGATATATGAAACCCTATAAAGTAGAACAATATTATTTACCGAATACAAACGAGTTTAATGTAACAGTACCGTTTTGACGATGGCAAACACCTCAATAGTGCTACATCTAATTCTAAACTATACTGCAAGGTTAAAAACGTTCTGTGGCACAATGTCTTATAAGGACCAATAAAATAGAAAATTACCAACTTATTTGATTTGCTAATATGCATACATACATATTTTATAAATCTTCATTGCGAAACAAGGAAAAAATATTTTGTTAGGCAATACGATTATTTGGCAAATATCATAATATTTGTCTCCTACGAATCACTTATTAAAATAAATTAGATGAGGAAATCAAATGCGTGACATGTCCCTTTATTTTATAGTTTTTTACTTACTTAATTATCAAGGCTCAACTCAGCTGCATGTGAATTTAAAAGGCAGGATAAATGCCGTCAATAGTTTTTAAAATCTGCTCTTACTGACCACAAACTAAATGTTATGCATCATGAAATAATTCATACTAATTTTTGTGTTCGTTTAGTACCAACAGCTTCGAACCTACTGAACACCTACGTACTAGTTATCTGCATCTCAGAGAAATTATCTCCATCGGCATCGCATGCTCTTAATAAGGATGGAACCCTCAGTGCAACCTTACCCCAACACGCAACTGACTAGTTTTTTTTAGTAATTTCAGAACAAATTTAGACATTAAATTTTGCGGTTAGGATTCTACGCAGTACGTTTTCACTCATGTTTATTAGAAGTCTGACGGTCTAAGCGCCAACGTAAGGTCACCAACCTGCGTGTGACTATGAAACTAAGAGTCTGGGCAGTGTGCATAACCTCCGCTTTCGGGATCAGCTACTGAACTGCGGTCTGCGACGTTGTACAAAGCGTCTAGGTAGGTAGGCAGGTGTGTCATTTTTATATTTGGAAAATGGTGTTGTTCTCGAATCCTTTCAATGGCGTTAAACAGTGGGTCTGTACCATACCCAAAACTTAACGGCAAAACCGAGACATCGATGCAGGTGTAAATACTTTAAATTATTTTATTTTTTATTATTTAATCTTTCGCTTGAAAGTTTCTGCAATAAACTCTGCCTTTCACAATCTACAGATGCTGACTGTAATAACTTATACTACCATCGATCAGAAGCAACAAACATAGTTCCTCAACTTTCAACTCACCCCAGCACAACCTAAGAAGAACCTCACAACAACTAGGGCGATGTAGTCCAGGTTCGCAGCGACGGGACTCAACGCTGTCAGTATGGCACTGGCGAAGGACGTGACCAGCACCACGTAGCGCGGGCCCCATCGCTCGGCGGCCATGCCACCCACCAGGGACGTCAACGGGTAGCACCAGAAGTAGGACCCCAGGATCAGGGCCTGCTGCTCTCCGGACCAGTTGAATGACGCTCCACCTGGGATTTGCTATGGATTGGGAACAAACCGATATTCTTATTAATCATCTACACGGTAACATCGATTTTATGTTTAAAATGCTTTCTTGAATTCTACCTTTTTCTCAACTTTTACTGGGAGAACTTTCTATCTCAGAATAACAGTCGTTTTTTTTTTAATTTTAGGTGTAAAGTGGGACCATTTATTGTAGTGAAGATCTCTGTCTAAAAATCATATCCTACAAAATGACACAGTTTTAAATGTCTTTGCTATAATTTATTTATGTTTTGTTATTTTATTTGACTAAAAAGGTCACTATTAGCATCATGGAAAAGTAGTTTTGCCTCCGAATTCACAAACGCTTCGATTCGATTTCGATTCGGAAAATCGTATGTCTATCTCGCTCGCTTTCGTAATGCCAAAAAAAAATAATGATAGATTTGACTGCCTCGTTGCAATCGCGACTTCTGAACATGAGGTCCTGGGTTCGATACCCGGGTCGGGCAAATTTTTATCGGGTTTTTCCATTAGGAATTTCTCAGTAGCTACCACGGAGTCTGGATTTATGCCCGGTCGATGGCAATAGGCTCATAGAACTTAAACATAACTGGTGAAATGTGGGTGTCCTTTTCCACCTCTGCCTAATCCTTCGGGGATTACAGGCGTGATTTTATTTTATAGGTACCTAGTTTATGACTAAATTAAAATATTTTCTATTCAACTAGGCACACTTGCTTTGAGCCTTATGGCCGGACTTCACCAAAGCGGAGACGAGTGGAGCGGAGAGGAGACGTGCGGTAATCATCCAATCACATTCGTTGAAGTCCACATCGCGTCTCTCGTCTCTCCTGTGATTGGTTGAATCTTGCAAAGCTCCGCACCGCTCCGGTCGTCTCCGTTTTGGTGGAGTCGGCGGAGAGACTAAGAAAAGATGATTCTAATGCCGTATTTAACCTCAGCCGGTATTTGAAATGATTAATTATGTACGAAACGTTCGAAAGCATAAACACAAAAAACGAATGGGATGAAAACAAACAATTACGTTGTGAGATGGGTTGCTATACGTCCGGAATTTTGCGGACAAGTCTGGAATTTTAGCTAGTAGCTTAGTGTCCGGAATGCGAGGGGAACCTACATATTATTATTATGTATAATGTAAGTCGTTTTTATGATTGATAGTTTATGCACACCGCAATGTGCTGAAATAAAAGTTTCTCTGTTAATATATCGTTGTAAAAAATAGCACACAAAAATTAGAAGGCAGAAAGAAAAGTCCAGAATTTTCTTCAAATGTCCGATTTTTTTTCCGAATATCTTATGTAAAGATTTGCTAACCCTACTTGTGAGGCACTTAAGACTTACTGAAGTAAACAAGATGTAAGACAGACCCTTCATGAAGTCGCTAACTAAGCATTCTGTACATCAAACTAAGTAACCCTACGCAAAAATTATTGCTGAGAAACGACTTTTTTTGGGGTGAAAAATCACGTTTTACGGTAAAACTCAATCTAACGCACTTAAGACATTGTTCTGATGGATGCATTGAATAGTAAACGGGTCATGGAGGTATTTAAAGTAAACTAATTATTTTGAAAACTAGTGTTTAAAAAAAAATCTTGTAAAGAAGTTGAAACTTTGACCTCCAATATCTCCAATAATTAGAAGGTTCCTAGGTACGGTCCCCGGGGAGAATAAGTGAATTTCGGCATCGTTAAGGGTCTATTTACACCCATTATGTTTGGCATTATTAGTACCCATATGCTTTAGTTGTTATATTTACCTTGACGTGTGCCGCGTGAACATCAACACCATCTACACGACGAAGAGTTTCATTTGTCACCGCATCGTCTTTCGGGTCACACTGAGATCGCGATCTAAAACACAACATGCGTTAGTAACACCAGTCATTCGCAGGGAAATAGGAAAACAGGCACAGAAAAGAAAACCTTATCATACCCATCATGATATTCATGGATACCTCTGCAATAAACTAAGTTAAGTTATAAGTTTTCCGGTCAGGTCGTGCGTGGAAATATAACCGACTAGACAACTAGCTGTGCCCGTAAAATTCCGTCGATCGAGCCGTTTCATAGATTAGCCGGAACAAACAGACAGACACACAAACAGACAAAATTAAAAAAAAAATAGGTTTTTTTTTGTTATAAGTACCGTAATGTACTTTCAGTAAAAACCTGTTATTTTGAAATTACAAACAGAAACGTCAATTTTATTTATTTGTGTGTGTCTATATTATTATTTGGCTTTGAAAAAGCTCTTTTAATGATATTTATAAAGACATTAAAACACACAGAATTATTATTGCCCATCAATATTCCTTCACACTAAAAACGCGCCGAGTTTTTTTTTACAATTAACTTCTTCGAATAATACTCGTAGTTTAGCCTTGAACCTTTGTTTTTTACTTCTTCTAAGTGCGACTTGTTTTGGATATCAAAGAAAAGAAATATTAATATTAATTGTGTGATAGTTGATATGGCTAGAAACAGGGATTTGAGTTCACCATCCTAGCCTTTTGCCAACTTTCTGCCAGTCTGGTCCAACCGCATGTACCTAGATGAATACAAGGATTTTACATGGAGCGACTGCCTATCTGACTGCCACAACACGGATCTGAATGAGAATCGTTTATTTGCATAAAATACAGGTGTTACCAGATGTAAAAGTTGGCGATGTATGCACAAACCATATTTTGTCTGTATAGGGCATGCAAATTTGTTTTACATTATTATCATATGAATACAATTATTCATCAGTCTATGACTAATTGTAAATGAAATACTAACTACGTAACAATAAAACTACCTATTAAAACTCAGTACCTACCTTAAAATAAATCTATTACAACTATTAAAACAAAACTTAAAACAAAAAAACTGTGTATATTTTTTTTAGATGACGATGAAGAAAATAAGTCACGTTGTGCCAACGTTAAATAAATTGGGATCAAAGGACGGATGATGAATGACTTACGTAGAGTTACTGGACGTCTGTGGAACCATGGCGATGAGGTTGAGACTCATGTTCACCCGGAGCATGTACACCACCCAGCAGCTCGTGAACAACATCACCCACAAGTTGAAACGGGCCGGCACCACATCTGTAGAACACAACATTATATTTTATTAACTGTAGTGAAAACTAGATTCGCTGACATTCTGACTCAATTTATAAAGTAAAATTAATCTCCTTTGAACGAACGTATTTAAATTGTAATCAAGCGTGTCAAAAACCGTTATTCAAAACGACATAACATTCAGTCAGGTACTATGTACAGGCGAATAAGAAAATACTCGTAATGCCTACATAATACAATATACTTTATCAGAAACTATTAAAATATAACTATACTTAATCAGAAACTAAGTATTTGCTACCTTTTGTTTATTGGCAAACATGCATAAACACAGAAATTGTATAAAATACCATATCCACGTATTTATCAACGAAGTAGTAGTAATAATAAGTAAGTTAAGTACAGAAATGTGAAATTCCAAAATGTGGGTAAACATATTTTAATCATAATTATTGCTGTCGAGCTTGGCAGTGTTCTGGCCGTAACTTGAACATGGAATCATCGACACAACGAAGAAGATTGAAAAAAGAAGATTTTACGATTATTTTATGTTTTAATTCAAAACGATTAACAACCCAGTCGCAACCATGCATGATGAAGCTTATCTACAAAATCACAAAATAAAACTTAGGGCAAGCCAATGATACCATTAAATTATCAACACCAATCGAAACTATTCTGGAGTTCTTGCTGGATATGGAGTAATAGTAGATAAGAGAGGAGAGGAACAACTCAATATTCATCGCTTTATAAACCCCAAATCGAAACCCACATAATATGTTGTGAAACACTTACGTATTCCTTTAGGCAATCTATATTTCATATTCATCTCATATTTGTTTTCGACAACGTTCATTTTACTCTAAGATCTCAACTCTAAAATAAAAATGTAAACACCCAAAATTAGCAAATTATTTGGCAAGGTAAACTTGTCAAAATGAAACATACTGTCAAATTGAGGAAACTAAAGAGTTCGGAAAATCCCGATCTGAAGCTATGGAAAAATGTTTGAAAAGTTTCAGTTTTCGATAACAATGCACTATGTTCGGTGTGCTGGGAATGAAGAAACTAATTGACGAAGATTGAACAATAAAGAACTTCCTGATTTCAAGATACGCAACCGTATTGATAAAATCTCTCAAAACATATCATCGTATAAAATATAATAGTACATAATATAAACATTTACATATAGTATCTTAAATTAGGGGAAGATCATAACACATCATCTGGGGTTGGCTTCCAGTCTTAACGGATGCAGATGAATACCAGTATTTTGCATGCAGCTTCTGCCTATCTGACCTCCACAACCCAGTTAATGGGTAATACGATACCCCTTGGTTAGACTGGTTGTCAAACTTTCGGGCTTCTGACTACTCGCAACGACTGTCAATGCCAAAGAGTAGAATACTTATACCAAAGTCAAAGAGATATGTACATATGACAACCAGGACCAAAGTGCGTGCTTTCCCAAAGCACGGAGGGAACTCGTTATGCAATGATGGTCACCCATCCACCGATCGATCTCGGCAAGCACTAAACCTTGCAGATCGACCCGTGCAGCTAATATTATTTAGCCACGACCCCTAAGATCTTTGATTCTTGACTCATCACAGTCATCAGTCATCACACTATTCAAAAATAAATCATAGTGTATATTTTTAAGGCAGTTATCATTATTTCGAACATACCTAATAGATAAGGTTTATTATTCAATAATATATATATTGTTTAGGACGATTAATGTAAGATTCCATTGGCTTGGCAAAAAAGTTAAAAACAGTTAACAAGTTGTTAAATATGTAAGAGTTAACTTATTTGGAAAATACATAAATGACAAGGTGGCGTTGAACACCCCAAATAGAGATAAGCTAAATGTTTGTTATCTCTACCTATCAACTCAAAAAGGTTAATACTAAAAAAGAACTGCTTTTTGAGACTCTAATATAACTTAACTTACCATACCGCATCAGAAGCGATGTCATAAATGATTACAACCAAGCTCAATACAGGAAATCAATTTGACAGTATAATAATTATAACGAATGAACGCATAAGCAGTTCAGTGTCCCATGAAACGTAAGATAGGTACACAAAACACATTACATGGATCATCCAACCGTACCTAATAATACTTACTGTGGTTAATAGGTGTCCGGCTACTTAGCACATGGTACCTAATGACAGATAAATTGTTCCTGCTAGAGATGACAAACAATTCTAATCTTGATGTTTACAATAGGTAATTAGATGTGGCTGCGGCTTGCACGAAAACAACACGAAAACGCATCACAATCAGCTGGAAGATGCCTACTGCTGGACATTGGCCCTTCTCTGGAATCCATCACCACAACTAAACTTAGGTAAGCGATCCAATTTCAAGCCACCTGTCCTGCACACGCTGATATTTATTTTAACGATTTTTATTTATACCCCAACTACATATAAAAATAAAGAGCAGTGCAAGTCTACATTATTTAGCAGCCACAAAAGTAATTAAACTTAGTAGAAACAATGATGATGATTGTGGTTTCTTTATAGCTATTAGTTACTTTAATTTTAACTTAAGTGCGACACTGGCGTAATCTCAGAGTAAATAAACAAGTGCTTAAATTAAACATTTGTAACTTCTTTTTTCGTAATAAAGCATGACTGCGTAAGGAGTAAAGTAGGTAATTCATTTCTAATTACCCGATTTCATTTCTTTGCATTTTATTATTTTCTTCAAAAACTCAAATTCACTAATGGTTTTATTGTGTGATGCCATACTTTTTGTCAGCAGCAGCCGAAAAATTTGATTGTTGGAGTTGTTTTTTATCACATTATCAAATTAATTTTAGAATATGATTGTACGGAACTACTATTTTCTATATTAAATAGCTGAAATATCATATTATTAACAGATTCAGTCCGGTATTCCCCAAGGTTGAGTCATTGGACCATTGCTATCACCACTCGCCAGTGTCACTTTTCGGGCCTTAACAACAAGAAGCGAGACTTATTTTATAACTCAATGCTGCAACGATATTAAAACATAAATAAATCAGAATTACAAACACTGTGACGGAAAATTTCCGCAACATTGACAGTGGATGGCCAGTGTTAGTGCTCCAGTGTATGCTGAAAATTATCAATTTGTCAGAAAATTGCTAATTATGCTAATGTTAGTCATGTTCAATGTTTTTTCGTAACGAGAGAACATGCTCACAATAATATCGCCATGAAATCAAATCGCCTTCCTAATTTAGAATATGTGTTTTATACTCAACAACATTAGGTGTAGGTACCATCATTATTCAAAGACAGAAAAACTATCCAGTTTTTTAACACAAAGCCTGTCAATGGTAAGAATCGTTCCGCTGATGTCACCAGCCTATGGAGACAATAGTCCCGTCCTTCAATACGTTACACTTCTTATGAACTCTTCAAACCGTATCCAAGTGAACCAAGCAATAAGCAAAATGTTGATGAAATACAAGTCAAAACAAAAGAAAAGTGGTTTTCTTCAAAGAAAATGATCATGTGGCGACAGAGACAGAGGCAAAACATTGCGCTAACCCTCAGTTACTCTCATTTGAATGGGACCAGGTTAGGAAGCAAAAGAAACAACAAGAACATGTATCTATGTAGAATGCTTTAAAAAAAAGAATGAAACTGAAAATACTTTTAGAAGATTTTCCGGAAAACTCACCAAGGACGTTAACGTTAATACCAAACCACTATAACTCAATGTCAATGGCGTTTTATAACATGACCTCGATTACGCACATGCCTGCATTATATTCCGATTGTATACTAAACTACAAAAGTATTGTTAGTCACCTTCAACATCACATGAATGTCGCAATAAAATCAATCGGGATCCTTGAGGCACGCATCAGGATTCAGACATCTTAAAATGATCGCAGAAAAATAGCCTTGCATGAGCATGAAAGGGACAGAAAAGAAAGTTATAAAAAAGAGAAGTAGAATTGACCTTCTTATTGTTGCTGAAGTAACTACGTTGTTTGATATGATAACCTTACAGAAAGTCCAAGATGACCTGGGCAGTCATGACGCATGAGCATTGCGAGATTAATGAAACGATAGACAAAATGACAAACACAAAACTGAACGAGATTAACCAGTTCCAGATTTAGGAGAGATTTAAAACTGTACTTTGGAATGTTATAGTGGGGTCATTGTTCATTCATAGATCTCAAGGTGTGTAGAGAGTTTGCTTTAGCCGACTATCTTTCAGTTGAAATATTTATTTTCAGCGTTTGACTAAGTAGGTACAGACTTGCTTAAAAGTACCAATCGCAATCACTGTCATTTTGCGCAATACTAGTACAACATAGTGACTAGTAAGCTAGCAGTACCTAACTAGTCACTAGTCAATATTATACAGAAACTGCAGAAACATAAAATCTTTAATCATCTTCTTTAATTTCCCCAGATGCCAAATTTTTACGTCATTTTTACGCTGTGGCATAGTAACCTGCAGACCTGCTTAATGCAGGACAAATAAATATAACATTAATCAAGTTGCGATCTTAAAACCGAGCTAATCCAAACAACTTTCTAAAGGTTAATAGATACGATGTCCTTATATTATGGAATGCTATCATTTACCTTTTGCACTATAATGACACAGTGTCGAGGATCGAGTCCTCGAAGCAAGGCAAAGGTAATTGAAGCTTTATAGCGGGACTCTTTGTTTAGCCTTTGTGGAATCAAACTCAAAGCATTTATTTCAATTAGACCATTACAGGCACTTTTGAATGTCAAAACACAAAAAAATAAACTAATGTACAGTCCCAGTCAAAGGGCATAATAACTTGTGAAAGTACTGTAGAATGTTTTGGTTTTTCAAAGACGACTTACAGTATCTGTGTAGCAAACTGGCTCATCGATTTGCAAATGCATACTTATTTCTAACTACCCATTGTTAGAAAATCAAATTGTTATACCTAATTTATTTATTGGTTATTAATATGCAACTGATAATAAACGCCATTTTATGTTCAGATTTACCTGCAAATAATTTATTTAAGTTTATGTTCATCCATTTCGTATGTAACTTATATGTTGCGTATGACCCCCGGCCGTGCAAGTATGTGCATCGGAATGCAAACTCATAAGTGTTATGGCCATAATAAAATAAGAACAAATCAATTGTTTTTACACGCAGCGAGATAAAAATCCAATAAAATCACGTTCAGGCGGTTCGGCTGATCGCTTCGCTCGCACTGAAAATTCTTTATCGTCAGCGTCCTTCTGATACGGTCAACATCGACGAGTATTTGATAACACGAAGTCGACGCTCCGGCCAACCAATCCGACTGTTGACAAAACTAGCAAGTCGGTCGATACGAATGAATCGCTCCGATTTCACAAACATCATTCTTATGTCTTTCGAATTTCCACAATTACATATATCAGATTATCTTGTTATCGGAATTAAAATACACATTGTCATCTAACACTTAGCTTTTCCTGTATGCAGCATGTGTAACATGTGTGACGTGCGAGTTAATGATATGATGAGCCCTAGAAGTCCACAAATTATTGACATAGTTGCAAAACCTTGAAGAATCGCGGAACACGGAGCAACCTTCTGAACTGGCAGTACCTACATCCAAATTATTATGACTATATTATGACTCAACGATTAACCTACAGGGTGGAAGGGACACCGACGCGAAAACGGAAACCACATCCTCAGTACATCATTCGGAACCCCCCCCACATAGAAATTTTCGTCGGTTATTGAAAAAAAAAACAGCTGCTCCACATTTTGACCGTGTAGGTATTGTACTTTTGTAGGAAACTGCTTTTTTTGCGTTGATTCTAGAAATGAGTGCAGTTTCCATTGCCACAGTATATTCTAGAATGACGCGATTCATCAGCAAATAAGTGAAAGCCGTCACACGACGTAGTAGCGTTGGTTTTGTTCCAGAACATATCTATCTGTAACTACGACAGTTGTTGCATACTTGTACTACCATACGCATAGTGTTTCTACATAGTCACTTCATGAAGAAGATATGCGCAGAATCCTATGCAGTAAATCAGAATTAATGAAGTATTCTGACGAAGCACAGACTGGTATCGATAACAACTCTAATCAAATTCGATTGTTGAACAAATTGAAAATGACGTTTTGTGATATTAAAATTAGAAATTAAACGCTCTATTACTTGAAATTAATTTCCCATTGTTCGCATAAAATTGTTTAAACATTTTACTTAGGAAAGAACGTTTGAAATATTAAATTATTTTAAAATAATCGTAAAGGTTGGCTGTTGCCTATTTTATTCTTGTTATATATTGTTAGTTAATTAGGCATTCATCCAACTGCCTAGTATTATTTTTATCGGCTAGTTACAAAAGTATAAAATTGATGAATAACTTATTTATTACCAGCAAAACCATAATAGTATGTTGGTGTGTGTTGTATGTAGTATTTAAAAACCAGATATTTTGTCGTAGTAAGGGCAACAGGTTTGGAGATGGTATCAAATCATTTATGTATTTGAGATCAAAGAAGCAGGTGTAGGTACAGCGTATCTAGTTCATTAATTCGATTATAACCTATACCTAGTAATGCTGTCTAGACTACGTAGGTGCAATACCTCGCAGATACCCGATACTGGACAATAAACCACTGTTGTGAACGCTTTGTATGAGGTGTGAACGTCGCATGTTTTAAAACAACTGCTCTTCTTGCATCCCACACGTGTCCGCTGTATGGCACACGATCATGCGTCAACAGTCTGTTGCAGGCACACGACACGTCATCACCGCTGCACCGCTCATCCGCGCGGTCGGGCGGTGAAGCGAATCTCACGTCGCATTGGCCTGTTTGAGATCCGTTGATGACTAACACACGTACAGTCACGAGCACCAATATGTAAACACTTAGCAACTTTTAAAAGTGATTTTCACCTACTCTTCTGATTCAAATTTCATGTTGTTACGAATATAGCGTTTTGGAACTCATATTTAATTAAATGGATCATATCTCCAAGTTTTAATCGTTATTTCTCGCGACAATTGCTTTTATATTTAGGAAAGTGTATACATATTGGTGCTCGTGACTGAACACCGCCGACGAGCGATTTCGTGTGGAAACTGCCTTACAGTCCACTGATGGACATAGGCATTCCCCAAATTACACCACAAAACCCAGTTATCCGCATTCTTTTTCCGCTAGCACATTCAATTGATGACCACGGTAGCTTAGCGCGAATTGTCGACTTGGACCATCATAAATCTAAGTTTGCTTCCGATCTACTTCCGTAAATCAGTTATGTGCTGCTTTAAAACTTCCTACGTATTTCACGGTCTTTTGAAGGAAAACCATTATTCGCGTGTCGAGCCCGCGCTGTACTATACATATACACTTTATAAACGGTTGACAGTGGTTGCGCACTGTCTCCAAAACCCGAGATTCTTTGGAAGAGTCTTTGGATCTCGGTGTTGCACTGGAGGATTCTTGTTTTTGAAAGATCAGTTGGCAAAGCTGGGTGCCGTTGGAAAAAAAAAGATATTTAATAATACTATAAAGAAGACATACAATGAAACGCGATATGAGACGTTTTATGGAAAAATACATCTGCTGCATCGACGCAAGGAGTAACAGTTTGCCTTGAAAAAGCAAATGAATTTTCATAATAATAACGTCAAATTATGTCGGTGGATACCAACATAATTTGTCGTTATTATATACTTATACTATGCTTATATATATAATTAAAATTAGATCTTTTACAATTTTTCCATCTCATCAACACGTAAAGCGAGTCGCCTTCACACCTAATTAAATGCCGAATATTATCTATATTATATCTAAAAAAGGAATTGGCCTCTAATTTAAATTATGCTATCTTATTTGAAAGTCTTTGTTGGAGGTCCATCATTGAGTGAGCCTTGTTCCTGATTTGGAAAGTCCTCACGATGGATATTGCGTGGTGGTGTACGTGATGGTCAAATATTTTTGGTACACTGTTTATCAGCATTTTTTTTAAGAAATACAAAATACGACATCTGAAAAGAAAGACGGTATCATCGAACGGAGATATGAGGTGAAATTACCAAACTAAACAGGTCAACTTACAAATCCTCGTTAAAAACAGATTAAGTATAAGTAGGTAAATAAAACCATTGCTTCCTGATAAAGGAACACAATGCTAGTATTCCTACATTTATATATTTTTTAAACTATGGGTTTCTGCAGTCAGTCAATCAACTAACACACTCAGTAAACAAAGTATAGTTGCGGTGTAGTGAACGGAAAATGCATTTTCCTTATACTGTCAGTGGAACCATCAATCAATAGGGCACTGTTATTGCTGCCAACAACTCTTGCCAGAAGGAAGACGCAATTTTTCTCACGCTGGCACTAGAAAAATCAATCATTCAGGCCAGCGTTGGAACTGCTGTGGTGATGTGTCGAAAGGGATGCGGATACCTTCTCTTCATAGATCCTGTTCATCCTGTTCTACTCCACTAACACACTCCACTAGGAACAGTACAGAACGGCGCGGGTTACAGCTTTGGCAGCATCCTGGGCGTGTTTTATTGAGTCATCAATTTTCGGGATGTCACAAGACAATAGTGTTTGTTGGAGCATGGAAACTGTCTGAAAGGGATGTCATTCAGAAGATATGGTACCTGTTATCAGTAACTCGTGGAAGTTACTTGCTGGAAATCACTTTTGAGGGATCAATTAAATTGGTTTTTGCTGTTTTATATCTACATTTACGGTCTATTACTTACTATTTATGCTGCACCCTTACGCACTCAATTCAGTTAGAGTATTTTAATCTAGTAACAAAATAAAAAGCTCGGGTGAAAATAGAGAAAACGAATATTCCCAAATATATCGATTTTTCGCCCTCGTAAACCCCTATTTAGCAACTTTCATCGAAATCGTTAGAGCTGTCTTCGAGAACGTGATAAAAATATACAAATATTGCTCATTTAATAGTATAACATATTGTATATCGCGCCACCTGGTACGAACGCATTAGGTACGCGCGAGAACGGCTTTTTTAATATTCGGCAGCCAGTGATCAAGAATTTAAATCATTTCCAAACTGACTAGACAAGTTCAAGATTATAATTTAAATATATTTTAGCATTAATTAAATTAAACATTAATTTTATTATCCATGTCGGTTGGTGTCTTTGGCAAAAACTTTAAAAATTTCATAAAACTTAAGTCTTTCGAACAGTCAAACAGGTCATAGAAGCGAAAAAGGTCTAAAAAGTTCCTTCATACATACTAAATACATAAAAAGCAGTAAGTAATGCAAGGTACTTTACAAAGTACAGATAAAAATAGCTTTTTATTCGCGTCATTACTTGAGAATAGAAAACAAGCCTCAGGAAACAGGATCGACGTATTTGTGATGGCGCCTCTACTCGACTAGTTGCGTACAAACAACATTTGCACAGCTATGTTTATCCAATAACTGCTCCTGCGAGATATAAATAGAAGATAGTTCACATTTTATTGTACCTAATTCCAATTACCGTCCCAAGTATCGATAAAAGGAGAGAATTTTACTACTTTCGCAATTTCACGTCAATTTTAATCCGAGTTAAAAAATCAAATATGTCTTCAGTGACTTTAGTTTTGATGGAAATCGACACGCTTACAGTTATTTCTACAACGGTGTTTTAGGTATCTTGATTAACGTGACTGCTTGCAGATAGCTGCGACTTAGGATTACGTAGAACGCACAATACATATTTATTTATGCTGGCATTCTAACACATTAACAGGCGCTGATCGCGATATCTGTATTTTTCCTACTAGAACTGTTAGTTTTTTTTTTAATTCTTGACAATCTAAGAATACGATATTAAAATTACCTTATAAATAATTTAACATTTAATTATGCCGCCACCGATTTGCTCTAAGTGACCTGGTTACGAACTTCTTTCTAACTGAACAAAACTTTTAGCTGCGTTCATGTAAGGCTCCTGATATTGAATGATTTCAACGATTTTATATTCTTCAGAGAGACATATACCTCATATGTTTCAGCCATAGAAGGCTGAATATGCATTTATGTTTTATGTTTAATAATCATGTTTTCCCCGGAAACCTAAGGTTGGCGTAGAGTTAAACGTTACCATCCTCATCATACATTCAATGAAGCTCAGCTTTAGCTCATAAACACCACACATTATAGTGTAGATCTCAATGACTTCAAGATCATCTTAGCTATAAAATAAGTAGTTAAATCATTTGACTTAAATTATCACAAAAAATCACCTTTGGCCTTTTCTAGTCTATCATGCAAAATTATCGTATTTGTCTGTTATATAATTTAACAACCCCGTGGTGTATTTATAAATGGTGTATACGCAGATGTCAAAAACAATTAATCGATATAATGCAGTCTTGGGTATGGTTCTGTAATTATTATGACAACTTGAAACTGATGAGCGCCAAGTAAAAAAACATTAAGTTAACCTACACTTGTGGAGACAATTGCATGGTACGTACCAATTGTAATAACATAGTTATTTTGCTTTGCATTTTACATGCACGCAAAGTAATAGTGTGCACTGCAATTGCGTACTGGAAATGCACGTCCGGATGATGGGTCCAGGATTAGTGGTCCCATTTTTTTCGCAATGTTACGGAGATTCGGACCTCTAGTAACGTATTGTTACTGTCAAAGTCGAGGGCATACCACCACGCGGATGGCCTGAAATTATTGTGTGATCAGGTGTTGAAACCATCGGAAATGTACAACTCCATAATATTAAAAAGTCATATTTATAACAGAATGGTAGGGAGAATATACCTATGTACATTTACTACGGTATATGCCATGAAAATTGACAAACTGTAGGCTGATTAGAACACGAACAATATGTTGTTAAAGTAGAAGAACTTCAGAAGGAATTCGATAATGTTCGTGCTGTTAAGATGTAACGGAAAATGTTCAGGAAGCTGTCACGAACATTATGTGACCATCATTATGGTAAATTGACGTTGGGTTTATCCATTAACTACGAGTTAAGACCAGAACCATTAAATATGTAAACGCCATACCATCAAGGTGCCTTTAAAACATTTCGGTGCAATGATTTTGTCTTTTTGTGTAATTACGTCTTCATTTTCAGATAGATTTAGTTTTACTTAATAAATATATTTAAATATATAAAAAATAAGTGAGTTCGTGGCGAATTTTCCTGGTGTGAATTTACATGATTTAATTGTTTGTTTATTCTAGTTATCTCAAAACTCATCGACAAGTCGAATAGTAATTGCAACAACATTTTGATGCTAAACTTTCAAAGGATCGAAATTTTATAGCTAAGTGTGAACTTACTTTACACTTTAATTAATGGTGAACTGAAAACAAGTACTAATTGCTTTAAGTAGTAAATCGTTTGATTAATTTAACAGTTTCGCTTTTCTATTGCCTACAAAATTAATTGAAATACTTAAACATCGCCTTGCGTAAAGTTTAAATCATGACTGCAGTAAATTGTGCGTTTTCTTTCTATTTTGATTTTAAATCAGAAAGTATTTTCATAGTACCATAAAATTAACAATTTTGTAAACCGTTCTGTATCAATTTTGGTGTACAATAAAGTATATTCTATTCTATTCTATAGTACAATTTCCAAAATAATTGGAAAATCGTAAATTGGCGGTAGACTGGGAAAAATTCAAAATATTTTGTATGATGATAATAAAATAACGCATCATAACCGTAACATGGAGGGTACTTACCAAAAAATTTTACAAAAATCACTGCCATTTTAATATATTCCCCAATTCTCTTTTTTTATAACAGCTAATGTATCACAACTTAACCGTCACTCTAGAATACGACCATGTTGTCAATGAAACGGTACATGACAGTTGTGGTAGCGGGCAGCGGACAGAGCGCGTCGGCGGCGGACTGCGGAATAAACCTGAGGCGGTGTGGCCAAGTGGCAGCCTGCGGCGGGCGGTCACCGGAGTACGGACGGTCGGCGGTCGGACGTGTTACATCAACAACCCAGGAGGCTTCGACACTATCGCCACACTTCCGCCCACTCATATAGCGCAAATACCAATACATAGCGATCGTTTTTCGTAAACTGTCTGGAACTTATCGCGTTATGAGCGAACGATACAAGCAAATAGGTAAAGGAATCACTAAGTCAATGTCACTTGCTATCTACAGACCTGCTGATTTTATTTTTGTACTGATCTTACCTGAACTGAGTAGCGCCTGACAGGAAGATCGTGGTCTTGCTGAAATGGAAAATGGAGTTACGATTTGTTTTACTCAGAAGGAATCCGATTTTAGAATAAATCAAATGTTCATTTCATGCTATTGTAGTAATACAAATAATAAGTAGTCATATTTCATTGACTTAATGTTAAACTTACAAACGAAACAGATGAATATCAAGAATTTATAAACATAAAATATTTTAAATGATGTCAAGACAACAGATAAACGAATGACAAATATTAGTTTCTTGATAGAGCTCAATAAAATATTTTAACACCATGAAATACTTACATTATTATCAGTAAAACCTTTAATTTCTCAGTTTTATCGTCAAGGGCTTTCAATTGAATAGATTCACTCACACTATACCTACTTATCATATTATGCATATCACCTGCGTAGTGTTTTGTTCTGAAGCTTTCAGTGTAAATATTCTAGAGTAAAACACTCCCATTGTTGCTCATAATATAACGGTAATGAAGTATACAAGATGTAAACAGACCCACCACGAAGCATTCCCGCAACCAAGCATTCTGTGCCTACACATCATCTAAGTAACTCAACGCAAAAAATATTACTTGGAAACGACTATTTTTTGGGGTAAGGAATCACCGTTTACGATAGGAGGCAATATATCGCACTCAAAACATAAACATGGTGATGGATGCATTGAATAGTATGGGGGTCACAGGGGTATATAAAGTAAAGTAATAACATTAAACACTTTAACCTCTTACATCTCCGTAACTGGAAGGTTCCCAGGTCCATACCTGGGAACCATCTAGTTACGTCTTCCATAACAAAAACAATATATCGCATTTGCAATGACGTGACGGGGTGAACAAGTGTCTTTAGACTTCGTGAAGGGTCTTTCTTCACCCATTATTTTATGCTCTACTAGCTGACCGGCGCAATTCTTCTTCTGCGTAACATTTTTGATTAATGCTCCGCTCCTATTGGTCGCAGCGTGATGTTTTATAGCCTTCGTCGATAAATGGGCTATCCAACACTAAAATAATTTTTCAATTCGAACCAGTAGTTCCTGAGTTTAGCGCGTTCAACCAAACAAACAAACGAACAAACTCTTTAGCTACAACAACAATATATACTACAAACAAACGTTATATATATACAACATTATATAATTAAATAATTAACAATTAAATAATAATTAAGTAGGTATAGATTATATTGGCGGATCAGAACTGTTAAAAAGGCAATATAAATAGCTGTTCTGAAAAAAAATTATGTACAACAAAATCAACAAGTTTAACTATTTGTTACGGTAGGTAAGGGTTGTTTTTAATATCATTTTATTTCATTTTTAAGTTACATTCCATAGAGTGAATATTGGTTGTTCAAGCGAAGACAGATACAATGTGTTTCCACATGTTTTTCAAACGTTAATGATCATCAACCCGTTAAAATTAACGTCTCAACATCGAGAACGAAAAAAGCCTTACACAGAAATAGAAAACCATGTCCGCATGACGCCAAAACATTTTATGAATGTTTAAACTGTGTTTAAAATAAAGTATCATAAATAAACGTCAACAACATTTATAAAATTATTTGCTTTTATCAACAAATTATTAAAAATATTTGAATTACCTATCTATTTTTAATATTATCCTGCTCATCTGCTTTATTGCGGCCTGCTTTTCCCCTTTGCTTCACATTCAAAGTACAGGGAAAAAAGCAAATAAATTCATAGTTTATAATTAGTGACAGAATACTTATCGTTCTATTATTTTATTTCTTCGTAAGTGTATTGAAAAACGTCGTTTGATATAGTCGTACGTCGCGTGGGCATTTGTTACTGCACTTCTCGGCTCCATAACACCCTCGCCTTAAGCTCGGGAGGGAGTCGATTCCATCGCGACGTCAATGACCAAGTTTGCCAACTTGTATCAAAATGTACAATTTTAAAATAAAATAAGACGGCGAAAGATAGGCAGGCCACGCTTCATACAAAAATTTTCCAACCCCTTTAAAAAGTCCTATGTTTTTACGGACAAACAGAATATTTTTTATACACAAGATATCTTGTTTCGTAAAAGGGCTTTGAATTATTTTGCCAGCCTAACTTCCGCTATTTTATTTTCAAAATAGCGGCCACGCATAAAACTGGTATCAATCAATCAATAGCTCACTTAATAACAAACAAGTACTGTTTAAGGAAAAATCTTCTAAAAAGTTACAATATTCGCCATCAGCACAACTTTGATAGCTTATATTTCGGTAATGTAACGTTTTACGAGATTTTATGTCATAATCATAAGTCATACAAAACTTGTTTGTATTGACGGCAGCTATTGATTGATTACAGGTTTTACTAGTGGCTAATAAAATCAAAGTGGTACCTACTGATAGTGCCATCAGTGAAAAGATTCTAACTTTGATAGCTTATAGGTACCCCGGAAACGTCGTGACGCTTTAGAAGATTTTGCCTCATATAAAACTTGTTTGTATTGATATCAGCCAGTGACCACTTAATTTAAAAAAAAAAGATAAATTAGAAACATAGCCCGCTCCATAGTTCACTGATTGACAATAAATTTATGGACCAGCCGTACCATGAGTATCTAACCACGTTTCGGGCCCGTAAATCATAACAGGCAGATCACGCTGATTGAAGTCTTTTAGTCTTTAGGGTCTGTGGAATTAGTGTTATGAAGGTTCGACGAAGTTTCTCCACGCTTCTCACAAAGTTGTCCTTACTTTGGTAAGCAGTCTCTGGGGTTTGCCCGAGGTAATATATTCTCGAACCACCTCTAGAGGTCCGCCATTGACAACAACAGGTCCTGGGTAACACTATTGCTTAAGTCACATTATAAATCACACAATATAAAAAGTAACGATTCTCTTTCAACTTTTCTGCCAGAACGGGCCAAAGCATTACAATTCTCAGGTACCTTTTTTGCAAATCAAGCTTCTTCAGAACATGCAAACAAACTCTTTAATGTTTTTATGCAAGCCAACGGGTACATAATACGCTTGAACAAAAAATTGCGACATGCCATCATCATCATCACCTTGCTATATTTTCAATAGATAGTTTTTCATCTTTTCCTAGGACTGTCAATTTCTTACATAACAACTTCTAGGTATCATAGCAGAGCGATGTCGTAACTTTATGAGATTATGACAGAATTTTATATCTTTCTATAACTTCAGTTTATTGCATACACCTGTAGGCACTTCTGTGTTCACACCTTTTAAGTTTTATATTATGCTTTCGTTTATTTCTCACAAGAAGATAACAGAACAAATTCTAATACCGTAGTTCCATGAATCCAAGCGGCAGTAGCCTAAATAAGGCGCCAACTGAAAAGTTTGGTTTTAAATCCTACTTGCACTACTTGGCGTGAAACCTCTCCAAGCACGCTCAGCGCGGTTCGCAGTAAGTTCAAACATATCTTGATATATGAGAGCGTTTACGGAAAAGCGATTTTACGTGCATGAGTGATATTATAGGTAATTATTGTCGCGACACACACGGCGTCGCACGCGCCGCCTCACGCCTCACGCCCCGCGTCTTTGTAAATAACATCGTACATTGTCATATAATATTATTATGTTTCAGTTTACGCGTATGATACCGCGGGCCGCACTACGCGTCGCGTCTCCGTATACAAACGGCAAAACCGTGTCTCCGTAAATGAGCCCTAATACCATCTCAATAGACGTTTGTTGCAGCGTTTAGGGTACAGGAGATCAAATTTAAATTCAAAATAATTTATGAGATCGATGAATGCACACAGCGCAGGTGTGGCGTAGAGCCTCCACATACCCCCGACTGACTTCATGATTTCTCTTTTGGCCACTTATACTCTTAGATCAGTATTCTACCAGAGTTGTGTGATGGTTCATTAAGAAATTAAAGGTCCAGTTTCTTGTAAGAGTCCCCGTAATCCCCCATACAATCAAGATGAGATACATTTTACACTGGCGCACTTTTAGTCAAAAATTAAGAAATTTTGTAATTTAAGGACGCCCAGGCCGAGGTCTAACTGGCCGATTTGAAACAGTTTTCCTGGAGACCTAATTTATTTTTAAGGTTTCTTGTTCGAATACAATCTTCGTTCTTTCTTCTATAGTTTTTTATAATATAAGTATTTTTTCAGAATGAAGTCAAAAGCTCCGAAGATCACTAAATATAATTTGAAAAATATCGATATTCGACAAAAAAATACATTCAAATAATATTACGGATTAATATTATGGATTAAAAATACCTACAGGTATCTGTAAGTATTGTTATTCCATGGTTCATTACAAACTTCAACTAACTTTTGGCGCCTGAAATTCATGTGTTTGGCAACTAAACATAAACACTGGATAGCGAATTAAAAGAATAATTTCAACTAACTTTTGGAGGGCACTGTATAATAATATGTTACATAGAACCTGTGTAGAGGCAGCGTTATAGTCGCTGCCACGAGGTCGTGAGACGATGCGTAGAAGGTACGCAGTTTAGCGTGGAGGCCCGTAGCATAGCGTAGAGGCCCGAACCATGGCGTAGAGGCCGCGTAGCATGGCGTAGCTGCCACGTAGCGTGGCCGAAATACCGCGTACTATACCATGGCGTATGCTGCACAAACGCTATCGTGTCGATACTTACAGTTACAAACAAAATTGGAAAAATATATACCTTGTGTTAGGTAAACTGCCAGAAATGAAAAGCCTTTGAAGAGTTTGTGGTCAACTTTTTTTTATGCTGTTTCCTTCATCCTTCCACTTTCATTTATAAATGTTTGTTGTGACATTTTGAATGTTTCATTGCAGATTATTTTCTTTTGGTATAAGTATTCTACACTTTGATCTATACAACACGAAAATCTCCTAACAAAAACACACTAAAGAAACTAATTGCGAAATTGTTATCAGATTATTTATTAAAAGTCGTGAAAAAAGATCATATTTAGATTTACCTACAACCAGTTTTATTTTTATTACCTACTAAGATAAATTCATCTATCAAAAGGCAAATGTAATTGATTAGAAGCTGGGTTATTGACCCACAATTATTTTTAATTCTGAAGTTTCTTCCGTACATGGTTAAAGTTAAGTCGTTTTAATCCTCTTAAGAGGTCATAGTACTCATTATAACGAACAACTTTTCCTACAGGATCAACACTGAAATCGCGAAAAAAAATCAGTTTAGGTAGGTCCAATGTGAGGTATATCTAATTTAGCGCATCCAAGCGCAACATAGTTAGGTTAGGTTAGATATGTGCATGTCCTGACACATGGAGATGACAAAAAAAGATGAAACGGATAAAATATATACCCTAGTCTCTGCCTAGTTGCTCTAGTGGTCGCAAGCGCGACTGCTGAGCATGAAGTCCTGGGTTCGATTCCCAGGTCGGGCAAAGTGTTGTTGGGTTTTTTCATCAGGAATTTCTCAATAGCAGCCACGGAGTCTGGATTTGTGCCCGGTTGATGACAATAGGATCGCCCCCTATTACATGGGACTTAAACATTACTGGCGAATTGTGGGTTTACTACTAGGTACACCTCTGCCCAACCCTTCGGGGATGACTGGCGTGATGTTATGTTATGTCTCCTCTGCTTATATCAACCTCATCCACAATTTTAGGGCCAGTGATGCACATTTCCTTTTTAATCGATTTCAAAAAAGGAGGAGTTCTCAATTCGGTTGTATTTTTTTTTTTGTGTTTCTTACCTCATATCTTCGTCATTTATGAACCAATTTGAAAAAAAAAAACTCCTTTTATCTAAATAGATACACTTCCCGATTGGTCCCATAGAAATTTTATCAAAATCGGTTTAGCAGTTTGGTTTTTAAATCAAAATAGCTGGAAAAAATATGTCATCCAAGTAAAAGAAATTGCGAAATTGATACTTGACAAGGATTTGTTAACATTATTAATGAAATTAGTAAACATCAAATGGATCAGCATCGCTTTGTCGCCTCTGAATGCATGTTACCATAGTGGCATTTACAAAGGCTGTAGTGTCGTACATCCTTCCATATTTCAAGCATTGAAGAATATGCTGCTCATATTGTTTTTTTCTGTTCCAGTGTTTTTAGTGGGCTTTTTACTAACGAAATGTTTAGTGTGTGTGTTTTTTTATTCTCAGTATTTCATCTCGTGTGTTTGACTGTCTATATTATATAATAGAGTGTAGTGTTAAATTACATACCACAAAAACAGTCGTGAGCATTGATAGAATAGATGTAATATTTTTCTCGCAGTTGCCGGCAAAAAAAAAAACGTAGGTAGTACCTATTAGGTAAAGTACCTAGGTACTTTACCGTCTGATTTGGTTCACAGAGACGAACACTTACCTATGCATGGCAAGAGTTCCTTTTTACCCGACTGACCCAGATAGTGGGTAATGTTTTTCTCGTAAGTATGTTTGTCCGTAGGTACCATTGTGACCACGTAACTCCTAAACGGATGAACCGATTTCGATAAATTAAGCGACGTAAGATTCGTCTTTATAGCGCGAGTGTTCCAAACTGGATAAATAAAAAATGACGCATTTTGGGAGACACATTTTTATATTGTGGAATACGAACATTTTTTTCTTCCGAACCAGAATGAAAGCTGGAATTAAAAAAACCATTTCACTTTCATAATTTTTTAAACTCAAATTGGTCTCGCCTGCTTCCAAGTTTTATTTAATTTAAAAAGTGGTTGTTATTTGCTTTCCAGTTTCTTCATTCGGGTTTTTAGTTATTTTAAATAACTTTTTATAAGAAATATAAAGTAAAATATGGCCTCTTTTAATTGTGGTCATCATCTGCCTAGCCTTTTCCCAACTATGTTGGGGTAGGCTTCCAGTCTAACCGGATGCAGCTGAATACCAGTATTAGTAGGTAGTAGTTTTTAATTGCGGTCGATGGCCCGAACATTTAATTTATTTCTTTTCATTTTTAAAATCTAAGACTAACTAGATTAATTTGACCAACTTCGACTGTCTCGATTTGTTTCTTCCCGTACAATCCTTACCCGAAACAGAAGGATTGTTTGAAAAAAAAAAATTGGGCACTTTCACACGCATTTTTATGGACAACATTTTTTTTTCATGAAAATGATCTAAAGTTTCCTAAGAAAGTTTCCCGGTATCGCTTATGAATTCGGATATGTTGCCCCACTTAGAAGAAATATCCTATATACATAACTGGAAAATCACTGTAGAAAACTCATTGTCTTTATTTATATAAATCGCAAATCAATCAAACATAATATACAAACAAACTGATACTGACCTGCAAATAAAAAAATATTAATTACCCAACGCTTCCACCTAATTGTTTATAAAGGTAGATTTATTTAAAAAGAATCTGTGTTTCCCAAGCGAACTTCTTAAACCTAAAATTAATAAACGTCACTGTCTTCCTGTCAAAGGTCAGCTACGATGTGACATACGTTAAAAAAGTTAACGATTTGGAAGTTTTCATGAAGTAATACGAGTATACACTACGGCAATTTTAGATAAAAATTTGATGGTCGGTTACTGATTGTTAAAAAATACAGAACAAGTACAGTCACTAATAATTATGTATACACTTAGCCACTTCACTCACACCAGTCACACCCATCTTTAACCGTACTTAATATAATAAATATTCTACTATTACGATTGACGACGTAGGTCTTAACTCAAAGTTCCAATTGTTATTCCACAAGAAGTTTGAAGGTTGTAAATCATAATTTATTTTCTTTATCATACAATTTGGTAGCCTGTCCTAGCGGATCTCCCTTATCCCATCGGTACGAGCAAGAGAGAATCCACGGGTGGGTCATGAGAGTGAGATCACACTAGGCCTGGATCTTGACCGACCACTGTTATTTTTTTATAAAATCGATGACTTTTTAAACTATCAAATAAACACTTTGTTTTTAGGCAAACATATTCTCGAACGACACGCATAAATACGACTATGGTAGGTAGGTATGGTAGGTATGATCACGGAGTAAATACAAAGAGGAGATGGCCTAAGCAACTGTGCACTGTGATTCTCAACTAGGCCCTGACGTTATCATGTGGGCGTGGCCTTAGTCAGTGTATTGTTGGCGTTCGTCCTGTGCACAACTTTGTGAACGTTCCCATTTTACAGCATTGTTCGCGCTAGACGAAAAAAAGAATGAAGTGTTGTGTTTTGTCTTGTAAAAATTACTCGGATAGACGTTCTGATGCTATGGATGGCATCACATTTCATTTGTAAGTAATTTTATGCGTAATTTATTAAAATAGTTCTAGAAAAATCTCCTAGCGTCGGCGTTTACAAACATAATTCTACCCGACACTAGATGGCGACACTTGGTGTCATGGAAACTAAAAATATTTAAGTATGTAGACCTCAGAACTAACATATTTTAATAACATTAATGCTGAAATTTGTTCAACATTCATTCCTAAAGACCCTTTAATGTTATTGTTGTAGTTTTCATATCATTTTGTAAACAGGCCGCCATCTATCGTCAACTATGACAAACATAAACAACAAAAAGACAGGGCCGTAATTAGAAATCAATTATTTTACTGAAATTAAAATTAAGTTAGTTAAATTTTAAATGATATAGGTTTTAGATTTCCATCCGAAGATAATCTAAGACAGCAATGGATTACAAACATACTGGCTTTGTAAACCATCTTGATAAGTCTTTTTAACAAAATAAGTCATTTAAATATACAACATTATTCTTGATTTACACTAAACCTGAAAAGGGGTCATTGTACTCATCTTTTTCTCGAAAAAAAAAACAGCTGTTCCCTACATTTATGTTCGCATAACTCGTCAAAATGTAGGGAACAGCTGATTTTTTTTTCGCGATTTCAAGGTTGGTCCCTTATAAAAAGTTGTTCAAAATGATGACTACAATGACCCCTTTTCGGGTTTAGTGTAAAAAAAAAATAATGTTGTATAAGAGAAAATCTAATAATCTTCATTCGTCATTCATCAGAAACCTTTTTTTTTTCACAATAAAATCACAATTTAAATTAAAAAAATACGCATCAAGATGGTTCGCAAAATTAATTTAAAATAAAACAGTACTGGTACGAAAATTCTGAGTACGACCCTGTTGCATCCTGCACTTAGTGACATCTAGTGTGAGATAGTTACGTAACTACAAAACAAAATCGACAGAACGAGCGAATAGTTTTGCTATTGACCGGTAGATGGAAAATAGAGAAGTGGGCGGGATCTTCCTAGATCCCGCCCACTTCTTTCCCCCTCACCCCGCAAAGTGTCACGCGTTGTTTCCTAAGGAAATCTAAATAGACCATCTCCTCTTTGTATTTACTCCGTGGGTATGATGCACCAGTTGGTACATTCTGAATTAATTTTGCACTTCATTTATTTCAACAAGGCGTTCTACTTATACTCATAAAGCCATTGAAACCACTAAAATAGGGACCGACCGTACGTAGGTATGTAGGTCAAAGTTAACAGCTAAGATTTTGAACTTTTTTCACTCGCTCATTACTTATGATCCCACGTTTTCTTTCTCTATCGTTCTGTTCAGTATTCCGTCTATACGAATGATAAAAACCTAACATTTACAGAGAGTCTAATATAGCCAAGGGGGCATACAGAATGGATTCTGCATTTACATGGTTAGTTTTTAAAATTTCCGCTTTAATCGACTAAGTTAGTCCTGCAATCCTGTTTTTGTATGAAAACGCAAAAAAAAAACCTAACTTTGCTAAAATTTTCGAACTCGTCGTAGGTTTACTAGGAGCTATTTATTGCTCTGCTAGCAATAAATCATTAGTAAAGATACCAAATTTTGTTCTATAGCGAGTAATCACTCTTACCGATACAGTATATCGGCTTTAACGGATTAGAAAGAGGATATGTTCTAAGAAATAAAAGTGAAAAACAACATCATTTCGGCTCAAGTGACGTGACTTGACACTGCGCCGTACTACATGCGACAAATGCGGTAAAACATAATCGGCATAAGGAGTCCGCGTAACACTGGTCACTTTCCCTCACTCGTCACTATAGTTTAGACTTGTGACAAAAGTAACGTCACAGTGATAAAAGTGATTTTATCATAAAATCACTGCGATCTGTCATACGCTGTGACTGCTGTGACTGGTTATGAAATAACAATGTGAAAAAGTCACTTCGTTCCAAATCCAAACTATCGCTGTTTCGATCACTCGAGTCACAAACACGTTGAATACGAACGAAAGAAAGAATCGAACGCGATCGCTGCTCCCGCCACTGACGTGAAGCGCTGTGAACTTCACGGCGCGCTTTCTAAAGGAAACGAACTAAAGATTCAGGAGCACATGTCGTGACGTAAATCGTGTTTTGTGACAATAGTGAATGAAGTGACAAAATAGCAATGATTTTTCACTGTGATTTTCATGGAACTGTAACAACAGTCGCAGTGATCGAAAAGTAGCAGTTTTTCCCACGTCTACAGTATAGTTAATTTGACGGTATCGTTGACTCGTCACTATCGCTTATTGCACACTTTTCTTCACTTTTCTTAGTCTGTAGAAAATCAACATACGACCAATATGTAGGTATACGAACGCAATAGAAAAAAATATCTCTTAAATTAGATGAAAGAATCAAAAACATTAACTTATTAATATTGATAGAAAGATGATAAAAATAATGAACTAAATCAAAATCCATCTTTTAAAATTCATCCATCATTCATCATAATTTCATCACGATTCCATTTCGGTCAGAGTGGTCACCCTATATGGTAGAATCTCGGTATAAAACAGTTGGCACACTGCTTAAACTGTCCGGTTGTCATCAATGACTGTCGCTGTCAGTTTGACACGCTAAATCCGAAGTCCAAAGTTTATTTTTGTTTATCATCAAATTATCTTATTTTTAGGTCAAACTTCAGTGTGTTCAGATATCAGATTATTAAGGTGTGCTAGTAATCTTTTAGAGTTGTAAATTGAACACTGGGTGTTCTTATTGGATGATAAGTATAAGATATTAACTGGTATTCGGTAGATTAAGGTAATATTATTTTTCTTACAAGTTACTTTTTATATACTTGCAACCTTGATAACAACTGTGCAGTGGTGGAAGAAGAGTTTTCAAAGTTTATTTGTGTTGTAGTTTCGGATCGGCACTCCGAAGATAACTTTTATGTAGAGATAATAAGTAAAATTAATCGTTTAAAATGTTATTAGGGAGAGTTAGCCAACTGATATTAAGACGTTCCATTCACGTATCGCCGAGATTAAGTCAAGCAATGGGAGTCGACGGGAATACTATTTTGGCGGAGAGTTTGAAGAAACAGGTGAGCTCCTAACTGTTAGAGCCATAAAACTAAAGTGAAACTTTACTGTAACTGTAACAATACTTTATTGTCCACTTTGAACTACCTTCAGTAAATTAACTATAAATATAAAGTTTTAAAACTCCAGCTACTTGTAAAGTATTCGCTTTTAACTTGGCAATTATGCAAATTTAATACAAGGCAGTGACCTGGTTATCCTATGTTCAATAAAAAGATGCAATTAATTAACAAATAAATGATATTTATTTCAGGGTGTGGAATATGTGTTTGGCATAGTAGGCATCCCTGTGATTGAGACTGCTCTGGCTTTCCAAATGGCAGGGCTGAAGTATGTGGGCATGCGCAATGAGCAGGCTGCATGCTACGCTGCACAGGCCATTGGGTACCTCACAGGTAAATTATTCAATTTATTATTCAACTCACTTAGCAAATGGATTTACTACTTATTCCCTTTAAAAAACCATAATAAATATTAACCTGAATTCTATTCTTTAGTCCTTTCTTAAGTAACAAAATTAGAGACTATTATTTTACTCGGCTAGTAAGGTAAAAGAAATACAGGAGTTCAAGACAGCTAATTTTATCCCAAAAAACCAAAACATATGAACTAATTAACCATAATCAAGCTAAACTACTTGTTGTATTATTGAACCTTAAGTAGGATTCACAAAGCACCTGTCTGAATCAAATACTAGGTAGTATATTTAGAATATTATTTATTAAAAAAAAAAACTATATCATATCATTGTGTTATTAATGTGCTAGGAAAATAGTGTACTTTATCACTATCTGGAAATAAATTACAGATAATCACATTTATTATGATATGATTTAACACACTTCACTTGATAAATTTGATAATCCTTTAATTATCGTTTCTTAATTAATTTATGCTAATTTCAGAGGAAATGAAGGAAATAAAGTAACATGGTAATAAGGTCAACTGTTCTTTATTATCCATTTTATTCTTGAGTATAATAAGATTATAAACCAGTTTTTATCATACAATCCACTGCAATTTCACAGCATTGTACTGTAAAAACAACTGAGAATATAATATTACTGTTGAAAATTCCAGGAAAGCCAGGAGTATGTCTTGCAGTATCAGGCCCTGGTCTTCTGCACTGTATCGGAGGCATGGCCAATGCTCAAGTGAACTGCTGGCCTCTCATAGTCATTGCTGGCTCGTGTCCACAGGACCATGAGGGCATTGGAGGGTTCCAGGAATGGCCACAGGTAAATATTAATATACATACCTCCTAACAGATAAGGAAAATTACATTTATGAAAAGACTATGTCCCCCACAGTTTCTTGTGGGTATTAGGTACACCTCTGTCTAACACTTTGGTAATTACAAATGTGATGTTGTTATGTATTGTGTGTATCTCCATTAATTAATGTTATTTTAAATGTGTATTAATATCCTTGTCAACAGTAAAAATATTTGAAAAATTTACAATAAATATCACTGAACAATGAAAATCAAAATTCTGCATAATCTTAACATCAAACAAGTTTTTAATTATTTAAAAATATTCCCCATTGTCGAAACTCGGTAACTAGAAAAACATCTAGATAATAGCTGTCGTGAACACGTGAGCGTTGTGATGCAAATTAAAAATATAAATAATAAATTGGATTTTTTGCCGCTCAACTGACGTCGTCATAAGCGGGGTTTATAAAAATTAAATAATATTATCAGAACTAGTTACCAAGCAATCCTTAATTGATTAGATTAGATACCTACATATTTCTGCTTTACAAGATCATGCAACAAAGTATGCATTCCAGATTATTACGTACATTTATGTTTCCAATAACATACCATGTAGATAGGTATTATAATAATGTAAGTAGTTAGTACTATTTTATAATCAGCAAACTCACTAATTTATTTAACTGAATCTGGTCATTATTAAACCTATTATTGTGTTTTGAATAGTACAAACTCATGTACTTAGTAAAATTTTACTACTATTTATTTTATTGATATCATGTACCTAGCCATTCTCATTTATTTCCTATGAAAATCAAGGGATAAAAGCTGTCTTAACTCCCAGAATCGTAGCAGGAAGCATTCTGCCTGTACCCATGGAGGGTTTGATGTTTTGAGTTAAATGTACATTATTATATAGCCTATTGAGAGTATAGTGCTGTTCAAACTTTATGGCGGCTCGGAAGTTAGCTGCGAGTGACGGTTAGCGCAAGTATAACGGTTCAAACTTTATTGCGGGTCGAAACATCTAACGTAAAGCTGCGCAGAATACAATTTTAGGTATCATCGGGGTGAAGAGGACGCATCGTCTTGACTGTATAATGCGCAGACCGCCACTCGCAGCTAACTTCCGAGCCGCCATAAAGTTTGAACAGAAGTGTAAGCCAGCTTTAATCTATACTTCTATACTAATATTATAAATGCGAAAGTTTGGATGGATGGATGTTTGTTACTCAATCACGCCAGAACGGCTGAACGGATCTGGATGAAAATTGGCACAGAGATAGATTATAGTTTGGAATAATAGGCTACTTTTCATCCCGGTAGGACGATCCCGTGGGTCAATTATCGAACTCCACGCGGGCGAAGCCGCTGGAATAAGCTAGTACTTTAATATATTTAAAAAAAAAAAAACATTGTTTAGATTTAGGTCATATCTTTAGCTCATTGGTTGGCGTCTGTGACGAGGTATCTTGTATTATAGAAATATTTCGGCTGCCCATCATTTGATTCTCTACTATTGATATTGAAACTGATTATATCATACAACTATGGTATCTGGCCCTTAGATATTATAAATCCAAGATAGAGAGTGTTAAGCTTCTCGCTATCTTTATAATATTCTATTCAGATATATTATCATACCTCACAAATACTCACAATGAACTTAGTACTTTGACCTTTTGGTTGGAAACATAACAATACATACTTTGAATGCAAAAATTGTAAGTGTCTGGTGTCAAATAGGTACTCCTTGGCCATTTTTCTTGAGCATTGATTTATTCCTTCTTTGTAAATACTCACTGTCCCATTCTCACATCAAATTTCTACTGACGATCTTGATGACTGATTATTATTGTAAAATATTTGGTACTTTATTATTAAAACGCAACTTGCGAATGCGATAAGACCATTTATTTACAGACAGCGGCAACTCGAGAAATACAAGATGGAAGGAACATCGACGGACAAACGGTTACCATGTATTTATTCAGTACATCATTCCACTCTTCCTGAAGCTGATTTTTTTAATGAAAAAATTCTGTGGTTTTTGGTATGATGTCCTGGACAGGTGGTTACCGTTTGTGGGTCGACATCCCTTCCAGCTTGTATTTCTAAAATTAGCTTAAAATATCTTTACCAGAACCAAGCACTAAACCAAATATCCTGGCTTGACTACTTCTACATCAGATACAACCACACACTTCTAGATACTCCCAGCAGTCGTTGAACCACAGAAAAAGCTAATAAAGTCTTTTTTTTTGTTTTATCGTGTTTCAGTTTCGCTAGCTAATTTAGTTTGAACTTGAATTAAAATACGGAAAAGAGTAAGAAACAAAGAAGAAGGATTTGAGGGAGTCCTTTGCCCATCAGTGGGACAGCAATAGCAAAAAACAAAATACTAAGTTCCATGTAGTTACCATACCATACTTCATAAGGACTACTTTATGCTTGTGATGTCTGCAGGTGGAGTCGAGCCGACTGTACTGCAAGTACGCGGCGCGGCCGCCGTCGCCGCGCCTCATCCCGCTGCACGTGGAGCGCGCCGCGCGCCTCGCCGCCGCCGGCCGGCCCGGCGTCTGCTACCTCGACATGCCCGGCACGCTGCTCATGGTAACACGACCTCATACTGTTAACTGACGCAGCCTCGGCCCAAAGTGGCTCCTCGGCTTGAGGCAGCTGAAGTAGAGACATTGCGACAACCTCAGGCATGCTGTGCCATGAGATACAGCATATTGCCGTAGACACCATACACTGTTATAGTGCCGTATAACAAATTACTTTCTGGGTCATACACTATGGTTACATTTCACCGAAATGAAATTAGAATAGTGAAACCACATGAGATTTGTTCAAAATATCCAAAATAATTACGGATTCCTAGATGATCATAGTAATGTTCTTTATCGTTTCCTGACGATTCATTATCATCCACAATATTCCTAAACAATATTCCAAACAATCTTGTACCTACTAATAAAATAATTACTGACTTATTTTCTGATTATTTATTTTTATCATCAATATCAGGCTGAAGCAGAAGAAGACAAGGTACCAATGGACTTCTACAACGCGCCGCCAGTGTCCCTGGCACACCCCAACCCCGCCCTCGTGGCGCAGGCCGCCGAGCTGCTGGCGAGCGCTCAGCGGCCGCTCCTCATCGTGGGCAAGGGCGCCGCTCACGCCCACGCTGAGCAAGCCATCACCAAGCTGGTGGAGAACACTAAGCTGCCGTTCTTGCCTACACCTATGGGTATGTGTGGAAATTAAATAGAATAACAAAATGAAACCCCCGTAAATCGTAACAATATTTTAACACAAATACAGATTTTACGATGCTCATCTTTCACCTGTAAAGCACCAAAGAAATTCTAAAGCATTGTACTTGTCAATATTGAACTGAAGCCCTATTTCACCCGACTTCATCGTGTATCTCACCTACACGTGTGAGATTACCTAAGACATGTTTTGGTCTAAGGGTCCTAAAATGAAACCAAATTACGTATTCTGCACTTCAATGAGTACACAATCCTACCCAGGCAAGGGCGTGGTACCGGACGAGTCACAGTACTGCGTGTCGACTGCGCGCACGCAGGCGCTGCTGAAGGCCGACGTCATCCTGCTGCTGGGCGCGCGGCTCAACTGGATGCTGCACTTCGGGCAACAGCCGCGGTTCGCGCCCGATGTTAAAGTTATTCAGGTAATCCGAGAACTCCACTGAATTATATATTATTTTCTATAGTTACTTTCTAAATAAGCTTAAGAAGTATTATGTTAACATTTAAAACAAAATCCGATTTTTCAAACTTACAGCACACTAACATTCAGGTTCCAAAGCCTGTCTCTGTCAGCCAGAAATGTTAAGTCTCAGATCACCTGTTGTGATTGGTTCACCAAAATCAAATAGTCAGTATTTCATTTTGGATTTTATGAATGAAAAAGGCTCCCGCTATCAATCTTACACTTCTTCTTCTGGTGGCTCTCCAATTACTGAAGGTTATCCATCAACTCGGAATATTTCTTCTTATTTTTTTTTTGTTATTTTACAGGTCGACATTACCCCTGAGGAGTTCCACAACAGCATCAAGTCTGAGGTGGCTATCCACTCAGACATCAAGCCGTTCACTGAAGCCCTCGCACTCAAACTAGCAGAGAAGAAGTTCAGCCTGCAGCCTGCTAGCAATGACTGGTGGAAAGCACTGCAGCTGAAACAGAAGGCTAATACAGAGTTTGTTGCGGTATAAAATAATCTTATATGTCTAGTAACACAGCTTCTTTGTTGATTTCTGCAGAAAATTCACCAGATTAAAACATTTATTGTAGCAGTGACGCTGTTGCACTATTTCTGAGCACACAGGCTTATTTCCTGCGATACTATATTGCACCTTATTAGATCTACAACCAGCACAAATAATCTTGAAAGTGTATTACCCAGGCACTGCAAAATCACTTCAGAACCTTCAGCCCTTGTTGTAGATGTGACCTCAATTAGACTAATGCTTGTTATCACTAACACCATACGACACCCGAATAAATGTCTAAATATTAATATACTATATGGATTTCCAAGTGTCATCGCTTATGAACCGAGCGTTTAAATTCCAGCATTGGAGTTGAACCGAGCGTTTAAATTCCAGCATTGGAGTTTTTATGGCATTACATTCAGATATAGCGATTTATTTTGCGCTTTGGACGTGGGTTGCAGACACCAGCACTTTGTAGTTTGTACAAATACAATACAATATGTGTAGCTTAATTTGAATACGCGCAAATAGGTATGCCAACATTGTTTATTAAACCTATTTCCTTTCTCCAGGCACAATCAAGCAACACAGCATTGCCGCTAAACTACTTCGCAGTATTCAAGACAGTGCAGGCTAACATCCCGAAGGACTCCATCATAGTGAGCGAGGGCGCCAACACGATGGACATCGGCCGAGGCATGCTGCTCAACAACAAGCCGCGCCACAGGCTCGACGCCGGCACCTTCGGCACAATGGGGGTTAGTCAAGGCATACGTAAACATAACACATCAATGAAGTGGTAAAATTCTGTTAGCTGTTCAGTTGAAATTCTAAATGTAGTTCCTGCCAAAGTTCAATCGATTATATTATTGCAATACTAGTAGGTATTAACCTATTTTTCATCGTAGGTCGGTCCCGGATTTGCCATAGCTGCAGCAATGTGGTGCCGCGACTACGCGCCGGACAAACGCGTCATCTGTGTCGAAGGAGACTCCGCCTTTGGATTCTCTGGTATGTTTTCATTTAACAGTATAAATAATACAATACAATGATTATAAACTTGCTTCATATTTTAACACTAACAATTGTCAGGAATGTCAATAATTTCATGTTACAATCAATTATTATGATTGCCCAAGCTGTTTTAAATTGTGAGTCATACAAATATGTTGGTATTGATGTTCTTTTTATGTTCTGTAGGTATGGAGATCGAAACTATGTTCCGTTACAAGCTGCCTGTGATCATCGTCATTGTAAACAACAGCGGTATCTACAGTGGCTTCCCTAAAGATGTCATGGAGGATATACAGTCTGGTGGAGATCTTGCTCAGTGGTGGGTTATACTCAAACATTTAAAATCCTACATAACAATGAGTCACTCACTGAGGCTGCATATAAATTTATCATCGTGATAAGCATAGTACTAAGTCTCATTCACACAATTTTTTCAGCACTCCACCTACTGCTCTCGGCTGCGAAATCCGGTATGAGAAGATGATGGAAATGTTCGGCGAAACTGGACACCTCTGCCGCACCGTTGAAGAAATCGAGGCCGCCATCAAGAAAGCAGTATCAGTCACAGACAAACCCAGCATCATCAACATACTTATTGACCCACAGTCCAACAGGAAACCACAGACATTCAACTGGCTGACTGAATCTAAACTGTGATATGGTTACCTTTTGTTTGATACCTAAATATATAATTTTTGTATGAACAATAACATGAACAGGGTGGTGGGGAGCCAATGTAAAAACTGACTTCAAGGTACATTCTTATTGCATTTCTTGTGATATGTATTGTTAATGTATATAAATGGCATTTACAACTGTATATAATGTTTCATAAGCTGTTGCACTTATGACTGTGTTAGGGTACTTAAAAAAAATACAAACACGGACTTTGATATTGTCTGTAATTGAGTCATACTTATTTATGGTCACATTGTTGTAATTTGTATATAATGAACTTAAAAATATATATAAATTTTACATTATAAACTAAATCCCTGTATTTTCATTTAACTCCTGGAGGCAAATGAATCTGCTGTCTTGGTTGTTCAGAGCAACATAAGATGAGCAGTAGTTGTATAAGTTATATACTTTACATTTTGCTGAGGCAACCGATCAAAAAGTTCTCTATCACAGTTTGTGCTGGAAACAAAAATAAACATGATCATTAATTATGTATTTTAACAAAAAATATTCTATTTAAAAAGAATGTATAAACTACTTACCCAGTTTGCAGTTATTGGTAGTGGTCAGTGTGTAAGCATCTTGGTCATAATCATTGGTGAGAGTGAGATCAGCTCCTCTTACGAGAAGCTCATTGCAAGTATAAGGGAAGTCAGCTGCTGCTGCATACATCAACGCTGTGCTACCAGACTGAAACAATCACAACACAATTAATAACTGTGAAAACAAAACTTGGCCCAGATCAAAGACAAGTGATGCCTACATCGTCTTGTATGTCAGCATCAGCTCCTTCATTGAGAAGAAACTTCACAACCTCATGGTGTCCACCTGCAGCTGCCAAGTGTAGTGCCGTCTCACCCTCAGGACCCCGCATGTTAACATTGGCACCACACCTAGTTATAAAAAAGATAGTTCTTATTCTTGGTATAAACCAAATCAAAACACAGTTTACAATAACATACAAATTGCTTAAAACCGGACAACTCCCTGTCCCTTTGTCATTGAATAGGTACCAAAATCTAAGTGCAGACAAAGAACAAAGGAACCCCTGCAGAGTACTCACCACACTAAGTCTTGGCAGCTGTTTAACTGCCCATAGCTGGCTGCCCAGTGCAGGGCAGTGAGTCCATGCTCATCAGTGATGTCAACATACTGCTCCAGTTTCACGTCGTCGCGGGTTATTTCACCGCGGCCAGCCTTCGCGTGTAAGCTACAATCTGGCTGGGGTAACTCCGGGACTCGCGCCTGCGTATTACCTGCAACACCGACCTTGAACGTTTTACTCACCTACTTCAAAGCCACAAAGAAACTCCTAGAAATCAATAGACGGAGAAGTCGAGTTTGAAAAAAAAATTACATTGAAACCGACATTACCTCTTTGTAAATTGGTTAACGCAGTGCACTGGACAGATTTATACGGCGTGAATGCACTTTTTCTTACACCGTTTAAATTGGGCGCCCACCGTTGATAGCCTCCGCTACCACTTTTACTGCTATCCTGACTTCCCGAATCGTATTCAAACTTGTAGGTCTCCAAATTCTCTTGTTTTTCTTGCTTTATATCAATGTTTTTGCCTTCGTGCTTGACAGACACAGCTTCTTCCATTTTTCTGAATGTTTTGTATTTCAATTCGATGGATCAACAACACGAACAACACAATAATCAAAGACAACAATGAAATGAACCAAGGATCGGAACATTCGGAACGGAACACTGATAATTTGACAGTTCGTTTTGTTAAGTTGTCAGAAGTGATTTCCTGATATTCTCGACTACATAAAAGATTACGGGTGCGTTCTTCTGTCGTAGTAAGCACCCTCGGGAAAAGGTCTAGGGGCACATTTACGGAGAGGCGTCGACGTCTTACCGCGCGGTGCGCGTTTTTTCCGTTTACAGAGAGGCGGCGCGTAAAAACATTCATATGACAATGTACGATATTGTTTACATAGACGCGGCGCGTGAAGCGGTGCGTGCGAAACCACGTGCGACGCCGAGTGCACCGTCATCGTGGGCATCGCTATGTTTCACACGAAGCTTTTCCGTGAACAAGGTATAGAAGGAACTAGCTTGCCGCAACGCTCCGTGCGCCACTGCGATGTCATCTGTGTGCAGGCTCCGCCGCAAGTAACGCTGCGTTTCGCAAATGCGCCTACAATCGCTTTTCCGTAAACGCTTTCATACATACGTGTGAGTTGTGAAATAGTTATTCGGTCATTTGGTCACCAAAGGAAATTCAGGCATTCAGCTGCATCCGGTTACACTGGAAATCGACCCCAACATAGTTGGTAAAAGGCTAGGCAGGTAATGAGTGCCCGAATTGCCCAACAAGATAAAGAAGCATAAACGGGTGGTATGCAGAAAAAATTACACTATAGTCCGGCAAAGATCTTATTTAGTCTGGATATGATGTGAGTTTTGAAAAAATAGACCAACCCTCTGGTCACGTGAAGAGTTAACTACCCGCTTGATGATGATCTGAAACACGCCACCAAAACGAATTGGTGGGTTTCAGCTTTGGACCAGCAGCATAGCTATCCACAAACAATTCAGTCGAAATCGAATTGATCATAGACACTTGATCGATTATCAGAATTTCTAATCGAGTGACTTGCAAAACGCTATTCACAGATCCGATCTCGGCATTGCAGAAAATAAACATTTGTGGTAGAAATTTTAATGTGGAATATAAATTATCTTATAAGTATTTCTATGTGTGTTACTGTAGATTACGGCATGTAAAGCCAAGTCAGAGGCCCATGGGTAGCATAAAAACTCGACACCAGGTTAGGCACTAACCACACGATAAAGAAGAAGACTGTAGATTATACTGAATATCCGTCGAATAACTATAAATGTAATTTAAAAAAAACAATTAATAATGATATTATTCATTCCATTAATTAATAATATCATTGTTAATTTTTTTTTTCTTTCCGCAACGACTCTTTTTATGGTATAGTACGAGATGGCGTCGTAGTTCCGACTATGGCCACGCGCTATAATGTCCACGGAGTAGTATTTGTTGTAGAGACAATTTCTCCTGCTTCTGTTGATATGCGGCACGCCGACGCGACGGTCCCTTGATGGCAGAGCCAGGTACGCTATCTACCCAAATAATTTAAATCAAAGACTTGAACTAATGTAAGGTTACAATCATACACCACGAAAAATCGTGTAAATATTTATGCAGCTGTCAAAACAATAGTAAAACTTTACATGCAATACATATAGGTACGTACTTCAGCCAAAGCTTAAATTAGTTAACAACACTTTCATTTTTGGTTCGATTATACTCCCGACAGCAGATAGCTGTCAGCAGGATGTCTTCATATCGAATCACAGTCGAATCGAAAACTCGGTTTCGGATTTGTGAATAGCGATTGGAGGACTTTTTCGATAGGACTGTTGATCGATTGGATATAACAGCCAATCGAGTGGTTGTGAATAGTTAAGCAGGGCAACGTTAGAGTTGAAATTTTCCTGGTTGGCTTTTTAATGCTCTAGACGGAAAAAAAGTTTCTTGTTTTTTTTTTAATGACCATAGCGTTGGCATATTCTGTCGAATCTCCTGTCAAATTGAAATTTTAAAAACAAACGTTCGGTCAGCGGTTCGCTTTGCTAACTTTGTGCTTTTTCTGTTTTACGCATTGAAATATTTATAATTTTCTTATGAAAGTGGTCATCCTGCACATATTGTTCTCTAATATTAATCTTAACCCAAAACGAAAATGTCTGCATTCGGAAACGAGAATCAAGTAACCAAACACTTGGAACAAGACTTACAAAATGAATTAAACACTGCAAATCAACTGTTGAGACTAATGTGAGTAAAGTGTTATGTATTTACTATTTTTTGTCACGTGAATTGCTTCATTACTTACATCACTGCAGAGCATGTTAGTAGTTGTTAGTAGACTGCTTCTTTCTTTTCTTCATTTCGATAACAAAATATAACATTCACGTAAGTAGGTACCTACATAATATTTATCGATATTTTAATTTAATAAAAGATCTGTTTTTTTTAATGTATTTGTAGTAGGAACATAATTTTTAATTTCTTATTTGTATAATTTGCAGATCAGTTGAACTACATAAAATTAAACAGTTCACTAGGCCTGGTGGAGACTTTGAAGGCAACATTTTGAAGGTATTTATTATGTTAATCTACCAATCTAATTGAAAGAATACCTAATTTGTATGAACTTAGCTTGTGTGAGTCATTCTAGCAAGGTTTTTTTCAACATTATTATTAATTTCTGTTATCATTTCAGAACAATTCACAAATTAAGGAACTAGCAAAGCTTCAACATATCGATTTAGAGAAATTGCCTGCTTTCATCAGGAAACAAATGGATCAAAAAAATGACTCTGAATTGGACGAAAGCTGAGATGAAACACCCCTATCTAATCTATTAGTCAATATTCCAAATAACTACAGGTAAACATTGGACAGGCCCTTTCTATATATAACACAACCATCCAAGTTGATAAATAAAAGTCTGAATCTTGTTCAATGGATACTAAGTTTTGTTAAATCTTTTAAAGGTACCTATATGCTAGAACTCGCAAGGGTGCAGGCTTGCTTGTTTGTATTGAAGAATAATATTAGTGGTGCTAATAAGCGCGGACACATGCTATGGTCCAGTGCGGGCACCACTAAGTGCACCACCACAAATTTAAGTGTTAAGGCCTACACCCTAAGGCAGGTTCTATGTTGAATGAATGTGTTGCATTCTTGTTATTTATAAGTTTTAGTGGTTAAGATTAAAAAATAAAAATCACCTTTATACATAAATTCTTTATTTTTTGTGACATTTAATATTTCGTCACAATAATTATTAACTTAGTAAAATCTTTTTTAACAGAATAACATATCAAGGCAACATGCATTTTATTTTGAGCTTTATTAACTTTAGGCCATAATTATGCTTACAGTAAATAAAAGTTATTGTTTTACAATATTTTTCTAATTGGCAGACTGTAATCTTTTGTAACGTTAGAAGCAACAAGTTTCGGCCATTATAGTTACACTATTATACCTATAAAACAGTTGATTGATTAACTAGTAACATTTGTTTTAGATTTGAGTAAAATATTTGATTAGTACTAATAAAAAACGAGATAGACATGCTCGCTCAAATTTTCTTAATTCCTCAGTCGCTTCAATTCCATTCTTCAACTTCTATTTGGAACTCATCTATATTACACTCTTATTTACACGTTTGTAGCTCCCCAAGTATTTAGAGAAATATATACTAATCTGAAACACGTGAGAGGAAATTATAAATACAATTTATAAAATCCATAATATTCCCTCCTTAATAAAGCCATGGTAACAGCTTAAGACTAGATAAACTACAAAATAACATTAATGATTATTGAAATAAAGCTGCCTTTTCTTTGAACAACTGCCTCCGCATAGCCTTTTCTTCGGCTTCTCTGCGTTTCTCTTCTTGTTCTTGTATAATTTCGTTGTGGAATCTGTTGCTCTTAGAGAGTTCTTCAATCTTAGCTTCGAAGAAAGTTTTCGCTCCGTTCACTCCGACTTGGTCCACGTTGATTTCTGTGAGCCGCGCGAATGCGTCTAGACCAGAGTCCGTCTCTAATTCCCCTGCACGCGCTTTCCTACGAAACAAATATAACAGCTTTATTATAAGAACAATATGAACAATATTTGATTATATAACCCCCTTTCATTAGGTATGTAAGTATATTGACAAATGCGAAAAGAAGCTGTGCCGAACTTTTACTTCGATAAATGTATGGCTGGCTAAAAGGTTGTAGGATAACTTTACTACGTTCATTAATGGGCTTAGATTTAACCTTTTCATCGCCGCGGACTTCAATAGAAGTTACAGATTTTCGTGCTACCAGCGCCACAACTTCAACATTCATAGCTTGACGCTGGAGAGGCATCGCGTTTTGTGTACGTTGGCGGGGAAAAGGAAAGGTTGGATGACGAGGACCTAGATCAAATCATCGACGACACAGCTTATCCGTAATAGGATTTCTTCAAGCTGTATGGTGTTTATTATGACCTATTATTAAATCGAAGTACTGACTCAAGTGACTCAACCACCAACATCAACAGTGTGTCATGTAAAGTTGTGACTTTGTAAGTCAACTCATAGTACCTACCGTAGGTAGGTAATACATTGTGTGCGACCAGGGCTTGTGACGAGTTTGTGTGACTTCTTTCTATGAGTAAAAAGTTACTGTTGCAATGGGGCCCGCAGGGTTCTTTCCCGGATACTTTACAGTGCCAGCAAAACAGGATAAAATGTATTCTAAACGACAGGCTACAGTTTTTACAACTTAAAACCATCGTATTATTAGTTAGGAAATATTTGGAGTTTGAGCGCAATAATACAAATGAGCATTTTCCGGGATATACTCCCAAAACGGGAAGTGCCCACCTAATTATAATATATTTGTATCTAATCACTAGGTACTTTGTGATAGCTGATTACGAACGGGACCACTCGACCTTGCCTCACGCACTTAAGTTATGTAGACTAAGGACCAGCTAAGTATATTTTAGTATTTTTTTTAACCGAACACTGCGGTGTTTTTTTATTGACACCATGTGTAATTAATAGGCCCTACTTTTAATGCTTTATTGTCATGTGGAAATCGAACCCGAGATCCTGTAGAATACCGATCCACTGCGCTTTAATTAAAATGTGGTTCGTAGGTTGTCGTCCCCATGGTCTCAGTAAAAAAATGGTTTTAATTACCTGTAAATGAGTAGAAATTCCCGGAAACTAATTCTGTTGTCTCCATCTTCATCGACCTCTGAGATCATAGCTTTCAGCCCAAGATGGGTCTGTGGTGCTCCAAGTCGTTCCATCATCCGTTTCACTTCGGTCAAGTCTAGATAACCGTCGCGACCTTCATCGAATCTAAAACAAAGAAAAATATTGATTAGTATATGTGTGTTGCAAGACTGAATAAAGACGGTCGGTACAATGCTCGTATTGCAGGTGAAACTGTGATAGCCTTTGAAATATTAATAACTTTCACGCCTTTTGTGATATTGTTAGGGATTTTATTTTCATATATTGTGATGTGATGATGAGGTTTGGATTAGATTGTGTCATTGTCTCTTGAAGTCACAAAACTGTGTGCTGCATCATACATAACAATGACATAATAATGTTACATATGTAGTAATCTCGAAGAATTCATAGCCATACATGCTGGGGAACAATATTTTTCCCATGATTGGAATAGTTACTTTATTAATAACTAGCGACCCACCCCGGCTTCGCACGGGTGCAATGTCGATACTAATGTTTTCTCTACTATAATATGCATGTAAGTTTTAAAGATCTAAGATACTACTTATGGACAGAACGGGATGCGACTATAAACTATGTAGTGAAGTGATAGTGATAGTATGTCTAATCTCGTAACTGAAAATAAATACACACAAGTAAACTTCTCTGCCGTGTCTGGGTACCTATATTAGAAAGAAGACGTACATTCTGTCACATAATAGAACGAACACAACCGTTACGTTATTCAGTGTCATGTACGGGGAATGCTAATTTATATACGTTTAAATATGCCACTTTCGCTCAGCTCCACTTGGTTGAAGAAGAAAATTTTTAATAACGTTTTCATAAAGTCCGAAAATCTCGATAATCAATCAATGAACTGTGCCTCATCAGCATAGCATTCGAATTACATATATGAAAGTTAGAAGATGGATTATGTTATGATTATATCACTGTGTATAATTTCCTAGTAAACCTTATAATTGATACGTGATATTATGAGCAAACGCTGGATGTGATGGCTAAGTTAAGTTTTGACCAAAGACATTAAAATATTTACGAACGATAGACGGGACAGCACGAAAAAAATCTTAATCGAAAACTTGGTACAACTTTGTAACAAATCGTTCTGTCTATGCTTTTTCCATAATCTAAGGTCTAGTGTCATACGCCCGCTTGTCAGGTAGCATTCGTGTATTAAAATGTTTGGGATCAAAATTTTTGTATGAAAATATCCCCAATGTCCGCTCTATACGTCTTTTAAATCTCTTTGGTTTTGACAGATGCGACCAGAGAAAGCATATTGGTAGGAAGGTACCTACCTATGGGGAAACCTTTGCTATCATCGACATTGGAAAATACTTAGACTATAATAGGAAAATTTGCCAGCGGCAGGTTGAATTAAAAAAAAAAATGTCTGACATCTAGACTTCCCTCACCTGCCAGAGAGTAATCACACAGTTTTTATTGCGAAGTCAATTTTGTGGTTGCTTCACATTTGGTTCTTTGTTAGGTAGCTACCGTGTCGAGTTGCTTTGTCAAGCAACATGACTAAGAACTTGTTGATATGGGGAGCACGTTCCCTGTTTCACGTATTTCACCTAGTTACATTCATTGCGTGAAATATTACTGCTAGTAGGTACTGCAGTAGGTACCTACCTATTAGAAAGGAGTTATGAGTTCTAGAAGATTTTCCTCTTTCCACGTGTGTAGGAGATTAGATACCTATCAGTGACCGGAAAAGTTACCCGTATCTATAGCGGTTTTACTCGGGTTATTTTTGGGGTTACGTGAAAAATTAAAGTAAAGGTTAACCCGTATTCTAGGGTTAATCAGCCTATAATAACCGGTTTATACAAGAAAGTAACGGAATTCTCCTGCGCTCGATGGTTGGTCTCTTTCATTCTGGTTAATCAGCAATACTCGTATTTAAATGTTTAACTTAGTCTATACTTATTATAAGCGTTAATCCGTTTAAGGATAAAAGTTAAAACCTAAAAGTCTAACCGGTTAACCTTTAAATCGGTCCCTGGTACCTAATACTGCTATTATGCATACCTAAGGCTCAAATCACACCAAGATGGCAGCGGCCGGCAGCGAAGCGGCGAACAGTTTCAGTGTCATATAACTTTAAAATTTATCATCATCACTGTAATACATAGTATCGCTTGATAAACTTGAAAAGATCGCGCGGCCGCCCGCGGCGCCTGGAGAACTCTGACGACCCCCGCGTAGCGGCGGCACAAGCGATACTATGTATTATAGTAATGAAGATAAAGTTTAAAATTATATGACACTGAAAACGCTCGCCGCTTCGCTGCCGGCCGCTGCCATCTCGGTGTGATTTGAGCCTAATAGTTTTTATAGACTACTTATACTATACCCAACTATGTAAGTAAGTAGGTAAAAACCTACATTAATCGTTGTAACAGACCCGGGGTGTGTGTGGGATCAAGTGTAAGATCCTATGTAAGAAATCATACAAGAGCAAAAAAAGAATGTGTGTGTGTGTGTTCTCCTATTAAAAATTAAAAAAAGATGTATGTGTAACAATAAAAGAATTTCGGGCGCCTTGGGAACGCACACTACATTTTAAAAAATACTTGCCAGATAGGATAATTAGTAGAGTCGAACTTCTAATCTTCCGGGGGTGACTAAACTAGGATAATAGAAACACTGGAAATACCTTTTTTAATACCCTGTTTAATACGTCTGTAGCTTCCTTTTACTTTAAATATTAAATTACTAATTTGAGATTATCCTTATTGTTGCATCTTTATATGAAGAAAGTAAATTAAGTTTGGGCCAGATGTCTGGCTAAAAAAAATGTTAAATTAGACCTCAAGATTTCGGCGTCGAAGATGAGAGAATCCAGAATCCATGAAATGGAAAATTATAATCAGACGAAAGAAAAAGAAAAAGTAGAAGAAAAACGCCACAGCAGGGCGTTTTTCCGTTAATAAATGACTTTTCCCGTGTGCACCGATAAATCCAAATTAGGTGAAAATCACACTAGAGCATCGTCCAATATTGAAATCCGAAGAAATTAGGGATCCCTCCTTCTGAACACCTTGTCCTGGGTGTTTAAGGCAGCGATTATGGCATCATTTGGCCTAAAAATATCCGTGATTATACCGGATTTGTAAGATTAAATTGGCGAGATAAATGCCTCGATGACGAAATCAGGTCGTAAAGTGAAACGTCAAAAAATGACAGTTCCGAACTCAACCATAGCCAATAAAAGACAGTATAAAAATCGTTCCGAAATCGACTAAAATATGAAAAGCATGTAACAGTTTAAAAAACACGTTACATCGTTGTCCCTTAAGGTCGCGTTTTAAACTAGGTACATTGGTACCTACCCACTTTTGGGTGCACTGCCTATGTTTAGTTTCCTGGTTAATCGTGCTTCAGTTTTCCGATAAAGCTATAATAGATAATCATAGGTAAGTGGGTACCTACCCAAACCGTTAGGTGCACAGCTAATAAATTATCTAAACATATCTAATTACTAATCATAATTTATATGTGCCTTCTAGTGATATTTAATCGTCTAATTTATCATATTTTATAACTATGTATATACCTATACATAGTTACCACCGTTTTAGAGGCAAAATAAAAAGATCATTATAAATTTAATACCTACCTACCTACACAGTTTAAAAACAACAATATTTTTCTACGCTAGAAGTTACATAAGTATGTAATCGTCTATGTAGACCTTGACCTGTCCGTCTAGAGTGTAAAATAATGCTAATTTTCTATGTACTTCTTTTCTATATACATATTAATATTATATACCGTATACTGTACGTACCTATGTTCGTCGAGTGACTACCGTGCAATCTATGCGTGCAATAGAGTGGCACAAGCAAGGCCATATGTCCCCTTATTTCATTAGCAAGCAACCAACTGCGATACAGATAGTACATAAGGTGAGCAAGTACTTTGTATGTTATACAACGGGAAGCGTAAAATGATTTATTGAATCCTTTCGAGATACCTACGTTATTGTACCTTTTGCTACTGGACTAGATATTTCTGGTGGTTTATGATAGACAATTTTTCCTGACACTAATGTCTGCTGTTTCTAATGATACAATTCGTATGTCTTAGGCACAGTTTTATTTTCAATGCTTAAAACGAATTCAGATGATACCAGTACGGATTCTGTATGGCAGACAGAATCCGTTTTAAACATTGAAATGAAAGATGAAACAAAGTCTTTCTGAAGTTCTAAAGTTGGTTTGAGCTGATCGACATGAAAGCGTATCATGAAAGCAAACGGCCAGTCGGACATACAGCACAGACACGACTAACTTTTTGTATCTAAGAATGCAAACAGCAAAACAGCTAGCGAGTGATCTACAGTCACACACATGGTAGACATCGTCGTTCTAGCCACGGGTTACGAATCACATTGTCTTGGATAGAACTTGTTTCAAGGTCATATTCTAGCTAATTAGCACACAATAATCGTACTTAATTATTTTACTTTTCTCCATGAAAAAAATAGATATATGTGATAGTTGCGAATTGCGATGCCGATGGTATGGCCGGTGGTAGGTACCGTACATGGTACATGCCAATCTATAAATGTATACATATATAAATATAATAAAATTGTAACAGACCGATGTCTGTACATTGAACATATTAAATATATGGGGGGCCTTTAGAGCAACAGAAGCCAAGACAACAGTTTTTATATTTTTTTTCTGTCTGGCTGTATGTTTGTACGCGCATCACGCAAAAACTGCTGTATGGATTTGAACGCAGTTTTCACCGCTCTACTGCTAGATAACTAACTTAAAATATAGGCTACATTTTACCACAGGAAATGATCTTTTATTGCTTTTGTTTTTCTTCTGGATTCTAAGTAGGTACCACGCGTACGGAATCGCGGGCAAAGCTAGCACTTAATAAAAACAGGGGCGCTTAATGAATGAAATAAAAAAGAGTGGGTACTTGGGTATTGTATCTTCATTATCATCACTCAACAAGACTTCACTCACTTCACCCACTAGACCTTTCATCTTATGCCAATTCTCACGCTCCTGTGCCAGCTTCATCCATCTAGCACAATGTAACTAACCACCTATATTTTCCTGTTCTACTGTCTTGTCCCACACAGGTAAGTACCTATAGTGTACCTGCACACATCAGTTGAAAGCCGATGCTTGCATTCATAATCTTGTTAAACTTGTTTGTCACTAGTAAACACACGCGTTTAGATGCAATATTTTCTTGCTCAGTTCACTTTTACTTAAGTGTTGTTTTTAACTAACGATAAAAAGAGCGGTGTTAATTTACTGTATGTAGGTATGTAAATGTGTATCTGTCTGTGGTATCCTAGTTTCCAAACGGATTAACCGATTTTGATTTATTTTTTCTATGTTCTTGCGCACAAAAATATAAACCCACCCATAGTAGAAACATCTGCGTAAAATATTAGCTAGAAACGTAAGCTCTCCGATCCTGTAACAGCTAAACATACATACGTAGGTACCTATCTCTCTCATACCGAGTTCCTTAGACAGTCAGACTCGCTGCGGGGGACAATTATTTGACTCATGTGTTTTTACGATGCATACGCGCAAATAACCAATGTTGTGGTTTCGAATATTACACAATTATCCCAATGACGTAGGTGATAGCAAAGCAATAAAGTCATCGTCTAATTCTTTAATAAATATTGTTTGGTTTTATAGTGACGAAGAACTGTTGTCCCATTTGTTAATTTAAACAATGACCAGTAACTAAATCAAGGAAGGAACTGACTTATATTTTCCAAATGGCGTACTTTGTAATGAATGCCATTTTAAATCAACTTGTGGTATAAAAGCAAGTGTTACCTTAATCTTAATACATACCTACATACATGGTTGGTTTTAAGGGCTTACAATTCCATTTATGATATAAGAAGGTAAGGGTTTAAAAAGGGTTACCCTATATATTAGGTAACAATAATTCAAATTCAATTATTGAATTTGTAGGGGCGTATACCTACATGTTTAATGTTTGGGTTGAAATGATAAACGTTCATGTTTATAAGATAAGCCATTGACAAAGTAACAGATAAATAATTAAGAATTTTCAAAATTCATTTGTAAATAAAACGCTATCGAAACTCCCGTATACGGTTAACCGTAAAAATCTCTAGTTATCTAAATACCTACGTATTCACACAATAGGTTTGTAAATATTTTGGTTAAATAATTACTTATTTATTATACATACATTAATAATGTAAGTAGTGGCATAATGTGACAAAATAAATACACCAACCACCTATGTTTTGATATCATTGAGCTATCTTGTCGATAATCGATAGACTACGCCTTATTTTCTTTACCTACCTACTTGAAACACGATTAGGTACCTATCGTGCCACGACCCAATAAAACATTATGTCTTGGAACTATCCTATAAACACCCACGAGAATGAGGCCAGTCATAATAAAATGCCATTACAACGTCCCACTAAAGACCAGACGCGTCAAATGAATTCTGTAACCTCTGCACCTCTATCTATCCATCAAATCTATTAGCCATGCTAGTATTCAAATGAATAAGTAGGTAGAACCTAATTAATCTGCAACTTGTATGGTTTGATCTCATAATTGAAGGAAAATAACTCGAGAAATAAGCCAATAACAACCTTGACGTCAAATATATTCTTGAGCTTTACCGTGTTACATTATTAAGTTGGGAAACTTCGTCAAAGTTCCACGGATAAATGTAAACGTTTGTATATTAAAAGGTTTGGTTCCTTCCTACAGTTAGGTGCCTTTACAAATATTCTCATGGTGAATAATTGTAAAGCTCACCCTCTCTCCGCCTTGTTTTTCTAGAGCGCTTTTGTTTCTTTTTCTTTCAGGCCTTACTTCAGTTCGCAGAATGGGGTCGTTCTTGTTTTGTACGAAAATTATCGACGATAGGACTATGCTTGTTGTTGATATCGCAATTATTATAACAGCCAACCGTCGCTAACAGTTCTCTCTATTAATGTCATGTGACATACTTTTTCGTGTCTACTGTTAAGAAATTGTAGTTCGCAGACCATATTTTTTGCCATCTAATGTCGTCATTCATCATAATTATTACTGTTAGAAGCAATTGAATCAGATAATTTCCCAGAAACATTACGTTGGTACTTGTCTAGGCTGTATTTTATGTGTCAGGACTGCATATAAGATGAATGATTGCAGTTGTTACATGACCGTAGCGTCAATTAAGTCTCGATTACGTAAACTCATTTAAATTTTGGCGAATTTCCAACAAACAGTGCCGTTCAACGATGTTTGGAATACGTTAGCCCGTGTTACCCACTCTTGTAAGTAATTTAGGCCGTGTGTTTATTTCCATTACAGGATCGATCTTAATTGAGAAATAGTACAGAATTATGAATAGAACCGCTTCATATGTGTATCATAAAAGTATGTACGGTAAACAAGTGAATCCTTTACGACTACTAACCTTCTAAAACTAAAGACTCAATTTTTGATATCTCCAACCAACACCTTCAAAACACCTTGATGTAACATAAGCAGCTATTTATTATAGGTAAACGTGATGGACATTTTTAGCAGTGTCCTCTGTTAAAACAATAGTCACGTCTTACAACGCTACAGGAATTTAATTTCTGTTTTTCTTTCTGCCAGTTAGTTTTGGCAGTGAACTCACCATTTCTGCTGCAGTTCCCAGTGGCACTGCAACCGCAGAATGCAATATTGTTGCAACACAAATAGAATGTAAATTGTCTGTGAAACGAAACTCTGTCTCAACCATGTGCTCGTGTGATTGTTATTGTTTCTTGCCAGTTTTTAAGAAGTATTCATCTGGAGCTGGTAACCGGCACGGGTGCTGTAGATACTTAGGTAGGTGTTTACAGTGCAGAACGAAAACATAAACCTTGAGTCATGAATTGGCTATAAATATACATTTAGGAGCAGTCAACTCTCATATAGATGAGGATAATACCACTGAAGATTTCAATGCGCAGTCACCGAACCATAACTTTCAGCCTAATACGCCAAAAACATGTATATTTTATGTATATTTGGTATTAATTAAAGCTCAGATTGAACGAGAGTCTGAGGTCAAGATGTATCTGGTGGCATACATACTTAATTATGTAATAGACATTTAGAAATATTTTCGAATTTGATTATAGCATCTCTACATGCCAATGTCCGAATTCCGGACTTTAATGTATTTTTGAAATTCAAATACGTGTTTAACTCGTCTCGCTCGTGTGCTTCATGTATGTGATGTATTGTTACTGTGAGCTGTGGTATGGTTTTTAATGTCATATCGTATTACTATTACATTATATCCTGTAGTAGTATTGTTCCTATCAAAATGATACATGTAACGTCTAACGTTGAGTTTGGACTCAAATAACGTGCTGAAATATTAGGACAATACATTTGCTTTTGAATTAACTGCGTCGACATGGTATCTCTGCAAGGGACTAACTATACGTACGTAAGAACTATATAGGCACTGGACAGTCTTGTAATTATCTAATCAGACGGTATTAAGTACCGTATCCATTGTTTACAGAAAGGGCAGGAAATCTCTTTTAAGGCAGCCTTTCGTCCTACCCGACAACTCCAATTATGAATTCTAGTCAAGGTTTGATCGAAAGAATAAGATACAATTTAATGGACTTCCGTCACGGTGATTAACAATCGCTCAATTATTTAAATCTATACCTACTGACGAAATTAATGAATTAATGGATATAAAACACGAATGGGGTATATTTCGTCAATGAGATTAGACAACAGTCGATACGTGCTCTCCTTTATGGAACAGTTTGAATATCGTAAATTACGAGTTAAACCGTAAAAACATAAAATTATTTTTACGATTATCCAAGTCTACCTACTCCTCTACTCGTACCTACTTACTACGTCGCGAATTTCGTGTGTGGACAATTGGACATATCCTACTACCTAGTATGTTTACAAAGACTTATTTCCAAATTAGTGAGATACTCATTCTTTTAACGTTTCCACATTCATTATCTCAATTCTATCGTATGTAGGTAACTAACACTCAGTTCTCATCAACACGTCGTTCACATTTCCAAGATAACAGGTGCAGCTCAATCATCAATGTAAGCGTCATCAAGAAGGAAGTTATTAAGTGTTCGACTAAAATTATTAACTCATCGGATGTGTCCACTATGCGAAGTGATTGTATCTCAATATCAGCTGCTTGCTCAGTGTGATTCACTGCGTTAATGACCTATTACGTGTTTTTGATTAGCATACAAGTTTGCGGAAACGGAGGGTAAGGTTAAATCAACTACATAAAACAAGGAGTAAAGTACAGTAAAGTGTGACTCAGAGCGATCATTGATTTTGTCGCGTCGTACTTTATCAACACCAGTTCCCGTCTCACTTCCTCCTGAATGCACTCTGATCAATTTTAATATAAACGGAGCCAGCCATCTCGGCTCTTAAAAAAATACAGCTTTCATATGCCTATAGTTTTAAAGGATTCCGCTAAAATTCCAGGAGCTGTTCCGGAATTACAGATAAGTACTACTACGGAAACGGAGGTAGGTGTAGGTACAGCATGAAAGTTGTAATACTAGGCTACTCTGAAGGTTGAATACTGAGTGCATACTCACAATGAACATTAACTAATAATATTTAGCAGAGTACTGGTAACAACGCGTGACCATGTTATGACCAACAGTGATTCATTGATTGAGTCGCACACGACACAGTTTAACACCTTCGGTTTTGCTACGAAACATGACTAATTTCATGTTTATTTTCTTGACTAAACTTCTTCCGCTTGCCATTATTCATCTTCCGATTCTTAAAAAGGGAATAAAATAACCCAACTTTCTTGGTACGATATCTAAATAACTCACAGCATTATCAATTAATCATTAAATTAATCACTTGTTTAATGTTGTTACTATAAACTAGTAGGTAGTTTAATTTGTTTTGAAAAATAACGATGAGTGGTTAGTTATTGTTTGCCTAACAAACGGAGCAGTGACAGTAGGGAGTTTGTTTGTATTATTTACAATGTTTGTTCAGTGATATAGTAAGTGAGCCACCGATAAGTACACATGCGGGTGTTCCTGTGGCCCGCTTCGAACTACATTGATTGTGCGCCGTTTATTGACTTCCCTTTACAAAAATATATGGACTTGAACAAAATGATGTTCCTCATTTTCTAAGTATGCACCTACTAACGACAGTTTGGTTGAACAAAATATGCAACTCTGTACTAAGAGCTCTCAAACGATCTGTATTAAATACTTAAACGTAGGGTTTCACTTTCTTGCGGACTACTGCGCTGGCGCTTTCTTTTTCAGCTGGCGAATTTGCGTGACCCTTGTGTAGCCGTTCAGCCCATGCAAAGTTAGTGGCTACAGCTCTGAATGAAACGTGGTTGCCTTAAACCGACCCCGGTACAGATGCTGTACCCACTGGCAGGGATAGCGCCACCAGATGTCCGCAGAACAGTGGCAAGCTCTAGCGAAAGAGCTAAAATGGCTTCAGACACACGACACGCTTCACAACTAAATAGCCTGGTATCGCAAAGGCTGAAAAGCCAAATCAGTTTTATGAAGTTTGTCACCCCACTCACTGGCGAGCGGTCTACGGAAAGACTAAAGTTGTGGCGAGGTAGTGCATCCTTACCTGACCCATTCGTTCCACCTGCTGAAAATCTCCCACCTGGATATGAGTTGCCATGGCTGACCTGCAAGTCTTGAAATAGACTCCGGACCCAGTTTGGTCGCAGCAAGGAAAACCTGCTCAGGTGAAGATTCATTATTGACTCTGCCCTGGACTGTAAATGTGGTGCTGTTCCACAAACGATGAAGCTTAATATCGTGCCCTGCGTGTCCTGTTGCTTGTCCATTACAGGAACTGATGGACGCTACTGAAGGCGGCAAACTAGTGGCTTAGTTCTGGACAAACACAATTTAAATTGCCATCGACACGCTAAGAAGAAGAAGCGTTACAAAAGTTAAAAACGGTTACTCTTTGTAACTTTCAAATGTGTTTCATAGCGAACGCTCCTTTTTTTGCTTTTAGCTATCAGAAGCTTAACTTTATAGTATTTTTTAGGGTAACGTAGGGTAGACAAACTTACATTTCTGGTAAATACAGACTATGTAAATGCAATGTATTAATTACTTCCTGAACGAAATACTTTGGTGCCCATACCCTAAAGGGTAATTTTTAAATAAAGGGTACCATAATTAAAAGGGAATTAATTGGTTTCGTTTCTCAACAAAAGATGTAAATTTTTCTTTTAATAAAACCCAAGTTTGACGTACCTACTGTATTGAGGCAAATTTTGCGTGGCAAATTATATTTAAAACGTAAAGCCTAGCCACTCTAAGTTTTATTCGAATTTATTGTGTGCGAGTCGTGTGAATTCAGTACCGTATGTTGTGTTATCTTATCTCATTAGTATATTACCTAGTTGAATGAAAGTTGCGCGATGATGTAAATTATAATTCTCGTAAACATGGCGTGACTCTATTCATTTTTGTCTCCCACGACGACGATGCGATGTCATTTCACCTAATAAATTACTTTTAACTAATGTAGCGTTTTATTATGAACTCATTTTATGTAATTTGTTTGTTACAGCTACTTTCACTTTGACTTCTTATTGTTATTAAATTGCGGTATTAAATAATTAATGCCGGTTATGTTAACGACTGTTAATTGTTCTTTTTTGAAAGGGTTTTTGCTAAAAAGATTGGATGTAATTATTATATTGTTTAATTTTAAAAGGATTTATCCGATTACTGTAGTAATGAGATTTTAGTCAGATAATGTGAGTGTTAGGCAAGGTTTTGAAGACACGACTGTATCTTCAAAACCCGCAGTCTCAGTCTTCAAAGGCCTTACCCTCATAAACGAATTTAAAAAGACTCGTTTGAAATAAATGATGCTTAATTTACAAGATAAACAAAAGCATAGGGTTCGCCCTTTACTGAGCATTTCAGCAGTACTTCGATGAGTTCATGGAATAAGTCTATAATACCACCCAAACGAGGGTGGTGTAGGTGCAAGGGGGCAAAACCACCGCGTTACCTTTCAAACCTTGAAACTTTGGTTCAACCTCTCACCTGTAGGAAAATTTGGAAATCGTACTGGCTGAGTAAATTTTACGAAAAATAAATGATAGTGGTATTAATGGAACAATCAGAGACCTACTTAATATTAAAAAAAAAAACCTGGAAGCAGAGCAAGTTAAGGTAAGGTATATGACCTTTGCATAATCTGACTTCTACAACAGTCGTGACTAGTGTTGCCAGGTGTCCCGATTTGCGCGGGACGTCCCGATTTTCAGGGGTCTGTGGACGCGTCCCGATTTGTACCTGATCGGGACGCTAAATGTCCCGATTAATCAAAATTTATTTGACACTCGAGCATGTGAAAGCAGAAATTCAAATTAAAAGCAACTTTAATATGACATGCAATGAATTTTATAACTATGTTATAAAAAACAAGTCCATTCTAAAGGCGACAAATTCCAATAAAAAATATAATTTTAATAAAAACAAATAATTTACATTATTACTTAGGTACTTTATTCTTCTGAAGTGCGTCAATTACATTTAAAGTACGATTGTATTTTATAATTTCTACTAGTCTAGCAAGACTGATTATTTGTTATGTAAGATTAAATAGACTTAAAACCCCTTGTTTTTTTTGTTTACTGTCCCGATCTGCAACCCTAAATCCCGATTTTTTGACCTCATGTACCGATTTACAACAATTCGGACCTGGCAACACTAGTCGTGACACTCGTGACCTAATGGAATGTGTACCTAGTTTAATATTAAAAAGTCAATACCTATTAGAAATACACGAGACCGGCATGCATTTGGCTTTGATATTTTGAAACCACTTTGCTAATTTAATATTGCTTACAATAATTTGTATAAAGCAATTGTATTTAAAGGTCAGAAGAGATAGCGCAGAATCAGTTCGCCATATTGTTTTGTTAACATCCTATCTCTATTGTGTTTATTAAAAACAAACCGACATTGCTTTGTTTCAGTTTATTTATAAAATAAATAAGCTAAGTTCTTTAAAAATTTATTAGTTAAGTTATACGTACTAACACTTTTTAACCCATGTTTTCTTAGCAAGTGGCATTATAGTATACCTATAGATTTTCTTTTATTTTTACTTTAACAATTAGTACTTACTTTTAATTTACACGTATCAAATTAGATTAATTGCTATTTTACGAACACAATTTACTAGTGTGACTGCCAAAAATACCCAAAAGTAAAAAAATAAAGTAGTTAAGTTAGTTTTAATTGTAAAATAAATACCTACCTAGTTAAGAAATTATTAACCCGGTTAAATCAAAGGGGTTACAAAATGTTACCCCGGATACCCTGTAAGGGACCTATAGGTACCTACAGAGTTTATTGAGGTTACCTACAAATAATAAATAATGGTCCGCTGTAAATACAAACTCATTGAATAGATACACTACATTCTTACCTACCTTCAATCACTATGTATAAATACTAAACAAGTTTAGAGTATATCTCACATAAACTGATATTTAACCAAGTTATCTGCATAGTTGCGAGCCCTTATCTTAAAAAACCAACAGTATATTAAGTCAAAGTTCCAGATTAACTTTTAAATTAGACGTTAGTTTTTTCTTCACTCTCATCCATATTCTCATCAAGATTTTAATGATCATCCCATCACATAAAACATCTTAGATATCTATATTAAAATGTAGATTTCCATCAGTGACTATGATAGCGACACTATTTACACATAATTATTAAAGCAATAAAGGTCAGGTGACTCTGGTGGTAATACGGCTTTCTGCGGAGATGCGGCTTCGCCCGCCCCGTGCCGATCTCCCAGAATCGAGTTTGATAAAATAAAAAGCCCACTTACTTGTTGAAGGTCTGCTCGTATTGTTTTATTTCCTTCCTGGAGAACTCGTGAAATTCCGTATAAACGTTTACGAATTTATATTTCGGCTTAACCTCCAAACCCTCCTCAAGTTTATCGTTGATCTCCTGCCTCCTCGAGAGAATACCAGTGAGCTCGTCTGTGGCAGACATCGTGATTTTTCGCGCCAAAGAAAAGATTTAAAAATGTTGTTTTTGAAACAGGTAAACGAGCGTCGGGCGCCGCGAGAGGCTGCCTGCGGCTACGACCTTACAAACACTGGTAGTGCGGGCCGGCGCGCCGCCAGTCAGTGCCTCGCACTCGCTCCCTCGTACTGTAATCAAGTCGCGGGGGACGGACGGACGACGGATCGACGCACGTACGTGCCGCGCACCGCCATGATCTGCCTAATCTTGCTGCAATCGTTGTAACCCCACCGAGGCGAGGAGTAAGTAATAAGTATCTACTAGCCCAACCAGAACTATCAATATCAACCAACGTGAATGTCAGCATACATTCAATTAGATCTAACTAGGTACTTGGACTGTTTTGCTTAGAACTGGCTACACATAAGGTTCTGTATTTTGTAAATTAGAAGCTATGCACTTTTATAATTCGACTATATATAATTTGGTACCTGGTCTACAATAAATTAACCCACCATGTCTGTGGCTTATTGAGAGCTCCTGGGAATAAAAAAAAACATCCTGAAAAAAATCTTAGCTTTGGTCCTTTTTCTCCGATTCAAGGTGGAAATTGTGTGTTTGTTTCTTTCTTCTCGTTTCCATCTCAAAAATTATTACTTAAGTACTGGTCAAAGAAAGCTTTGATTAACAAGACCCACAAACAAATTAGGGCTGTACTAACAGAACTTTGAAGGTTTTCTGGGATTTTGTCGAACGGACAGTCAAACTAAGCAGAGTTGTGAGCACTTTTGCAATGGGAAATACGGGATCAGAGTAGATAACACAGCTAAACTTGCTTCAAATCATAATTCTTTCCGGTGAGCGGCATCAGCATTTCATTAAAGTTACTTAGATACGTTATTGTTCTCGTTTGCCGTTAGCCTGTGATGTAACGGCTAGTTTCTAAAGCACACACAGCCTCGAAAGTTCTGTTACAAGTAAGTATTATTAGTTATTTCTATGTGTTAGGTTAACCTTATAATTCTTGTACCTTCCTGATTAAACGGCTAAGCCACTAAAACCAATGCGAATCCTCATGCACCCCTTCTAGTTTTTAAAAGCTTGATTTGGTCAATTTACTATCCCGTTCATGCTATAAGACTTATACACCTACAATAACTTAACCCTTTTACGGCTTATTCAAATGTACCCTGAAAAAATCTCCTTCTTCACTTTGCTCCTTATTCTTCTTGTTCGTATTATTAGCATTTGTTTTGGTCCAAAACTTAAACTTCCACAGCTTCTGGGCTACACGCCAGTTTATTGATTATTTAGAATCGCTAATCTTAAAGTAGGAGTTAGCGATTAGGGACTTTCACTTTCGGTATTTCCGTTGCTTTACCCACATTTTCAAATAATATTAGGAAAGTTTTATATACTTGAATGAATCCAAGATTCGTGTTTCAGGTATCGATAGATGCAAAGATATTCAAATAATTATTTACAAGCGATACACGGGAGAAGTCGAAGAAAATCGGAATTCAAATCTTGTTACAACTTGGTAACAAATGGTTCTGTCTAGTGTCACATGCCCGCTTGTCAGGTAGCATTCGTGTGTCACAATCGAAAATAATTATTCCCAATGTCCGCTCGTATAAGTCTTTTTAATCTCTTTGGATAGATGCAATGACGTACATCGGCACCTATTGTCGCTTGCATAATAATATAAAGAAGCATTAAACTACATACCGTCATAATGGTAGCAAAAAACCTGCACAATTAAATTTATGAGACAGCCTTTATAAACATTGGATTCAAAGCAATTTGAGACCAGTGTTCGAGAATGTATACTTCATGTTACAGTCCTGTTCAAATAAGCGAGTGAGAACTGAATGCTATAAGTACTCACAAAAATTACAAAATGGACCCGACATCATCAAATCACCCCAAGCAGTGCCATCCTCGTTGAGAATTCACAAAGGCAATTTCGTGGTTTGAAAAGGTTTTGAGTAAGGGTTACGGTGTTTGTTTTAAATAACAAAGGCTAAAACTCGAAATATCATCATCACAACAAGCATAACAGCTAATCAAAATACAAAAAAAGAATTATATGTTTCATGAAAATTATAATGGTCAAATCTAATTCTATGACCTGTCAACTAACTTATTTATCTATGCTGTCAACCATTGCCTTGTATGACTAAGCGTAAGGTACGGTCTCAGATATTCTTCTTCTATCTATACATTTCATAAATCTGTAGACGTGGTGTTTCTGTTCATTGAACATATTTAGAAAAAAAATAAGGGGTGTTAAAGAATAACAAACAGAACCCATCTATACTAATATTATAAAGCTGAAGAGTTTGTTTGGTTGTTGAACGCGCTAATCTCAGGAACTACTGGTTCGAATTGAAACATTATTTTAGTGTTCGATAGCCCATTTATCGAGGAAGGCTATCTAACATCACGTTGCGACCAATAGGAGCGGAGCATTAATCAAAAATGTAACGCAGACGAAGTTGCGCAGGTCAGCTAGTCAGTTGTAAATAACCTATCTAGTCAGCAGTATTTGATCCCACAAGTTTCCAGCACTCTGAGTCTGACTTGGAGTCGTTTCTTTTGAGTCTCTATGTTAGTTATCTCATCACTTGCAAGAATACCCTTTCGAACGTCCGGCACGCGCGGCAACCTTTTGATAGTGTAGTATTTAACGGACGTTCGAAGGGCTACTCGGCCTCTAAACACTGCTTTCCTAAAGTGTGTTTCAGCTTGCTAGTTTATCTGTGATATTATGCCAGCGCAAATCGAGATACTTTGCAAGTTTCATTATGTTTATGAAAGACTATGTCTTATTGGCTTTTTCATAGATTTCCTAAAAAGCTTATTATTTTATGACACGGTGCGCGGTGTAAGGAAAACTAGACAACAGAGTCACAAGCGAGTTCTTGAATTCAGCGACGTTTCAACACAGCTCTGCAGGATAAGCCTGCCTTTCCACCAGAGATGTGCTAACGTTCTATCGTTAGCACATCTATTTACAACAAGCCAAGAGTTCACGCCCGAGCCGCAGGCGAGGGTGTTTTGGAGCCGTGAACTGCAGTAACAAACACGTGTATCAAACGACGTTTTTCAATACACTTTCAAACTACCGAAACTGTACTTTTTCCGAACTTTGCTTTCGCAGGTGGAAGAAGAAGCAAAGGTATGAAACCTCTAAACAGCCTAATGAGAAAAAAAAAAATATTTTTGAATTCATAAAGTAAATATATTTTTTTCATGATCATAATAAACACAATTTAAACATTCAAAAAATATTTATGCCGTAAAGGCGCATATCTCTTTGCCGAGATTTAAAAGAAAAAACAAAACTTTAGGAGATGAACCAATTTGGGCTTGTGAAAAAAAAAAACTAAACAAAACGTGGCTGTGGATTCTTATTTCCGCACTAGTGCAGATAAAAAAAACAACGAGTGTGAAATACATTGCATGTTGAACCTAATCGTAGTGCTATAAGAGCCAGTTTTCGAGGAAGTGTATTGAAAAATAGTTTTCTAATCTAAGTACATACTATTAAAGTAAGCACTGATCCTAAGTTTATTTGAAACGTCATAATTTATGTCGTTTCAAATAAACTTAAAAATAAATAATAAATTATGTTCACAAAAGAACAGTAGGTACCTACCTAATAGGCACTCAACTGGTAATTAAATATTCAGATTAATTAATAGGGGTTAAAGTATGAAATTGCCGTTTTATAGTATCTAATTGATACTTTGAATTGACATTAAACCTTCATGGTGTGAGATTTTCGAGTGAAACTTTTTTTACATTATATCATGAGATTTTTCTTTTAAAAAATGTGCAACATTCGATTTTCTTTGATACTTCGAAAATCCGAGTAATTTTTGAATACGAGTTCCGACGCGGAACTAACGCGGTAGAAACGGCTCGCAATATCAATGCTGCGTTTGGAGAGGAGACGGCTAATGAACGCACCGTGCGTTTTTGGTTTCAACGCTTTCGTAATGGAAACTTCGACTTGAAGAACGAACCACGTGGAAGACCGCCCACACAGATGAATAACGCTGAATGGGCTATCGCGCATGATTTCGCCGCTAGAAGCGTTCGTGTATAGTAAGGTCTTCAGAAATGTCAGATGTCATAGAGTGTTCCCGCGTTGCGCGCTTTTTTATCACGTAGTTTTATTAATATTTACCAGTGTGGTCAAGATTGAGCCATTCCTGATTAATTATGACTTGAAGATTGTAGGTAGCAAGTTGGGAGTTCTAATTTGTTAGTACTTGAAGGAAGAATGATTTGTAGGCTATTATCCTACCTACAGTTTGGTCGCTCGGCCGACTTACGAGTCGCGCGGCTAGCGGCTCGACACGCCGCCGCCTCCACCCCGCGCGCGAGACGCGTCCCGCGGTCGCCCTGGCAGTCCGCGCAAACCAGCCATAGTGCTAACTAGTGTTTTTCTGTTTTTGATTTTTTATATTGTGTTATATTATTTTATTAAACTTTCATAAATAGTTAGAGCTGTGTTTATTGTGAAGAGTTCCAATTCCAAACCACCAATAGACACACACACTCTACCTACAGTGGTGACCCCGAGAAGTTAACACGTGCAAGTGCTACCTACCTAATATAGTGAAAAATACGCGGACTCATAAACTGTTATAATAAAGGATAACTTTAGTGACAAACAAAATGAATAATACCGTGCAGGTGAACGTGGATGATGCAGAAAAGTCTCAAGATGTTTTTCGAGTAGGTGTGCGCGTCCCGCCATTTTGGCCGGAGAAGCCCGCGATTTGGTTCGCACAAATAGAAGGACAGTTCGCGATATCCAATATTACGGCAGACACAACCAAATTTTATTACGTCGTCAGTCATCTCGATCCACGGTACGCAACAGAGGTCGAAGATATCATCGTGAATCCACCAGCGACCGATAAATACGTAATATTGAAGGCGGAGCTCATAAAGCGACTCTCAGAATCCCGCGAGAAAAAGGTGCACCAACTGCTGACACACGAAGAGCTTGGCGACAGGAAGCCGTCGCAGTTCCTCCGACACCTGCAGCACCTCGCTGGTCCGAAAGTTCCTGAAGAGTTTTTAAGAACGATATGGTCGAGCCGCCTGCCGAGCAACATACAATCTATAATCGCATCTCAGGCATCCGCGCGTCTCGATGTGCTAGCTGATCTTGCTGACAGAATACATGATGTCGTGCCGAGAGGTCATCAAGTTGCGGCGACATCAACACAAGGGGTGAGTGAAATGGATACTATGTGTAAACAAATTACCGAATTAACGAAGCAAGTCCAGTCATTAATGCAAAAGGTCAATGACCTTTCCCGCCCAAGCCGATCAAATAGACGCGAAGACCGCTCGAAATCCCGCCAAAACCGATCTCAGTCACGTAGTAAACATCCAACTTGTTGGTATCATTACAAGTTTGGTACTAAGGCCACCAAATGTGTTCAGCCGTGTGATTTTCAGCCGGAAAACTGCACAAGCAGTCAGTAATGGCGGCTGACGACTGCTCTGCATGTAAAGGCCGCCTATTTATCACAGATAAACGCACTGGCATACAGTTTCTCGTAGATACAGGTTCAGACGTGTGTGCCTACCCTAAATCGTACTTACGTAATCAGCTGCAATATAGTAACAAATGTAACTACGAACTTGTCGCTGCAAATGGCACTCCGATACCTACATACGGTACTTATCAGCTAAATCTTAACCTCGGATTACGTCGTGAGTTTACTTGGAAGTTCATTATTGCTGATGTTTCAAGGCCAATCATAGGTGTTGATTTTTTAAGTTTTTATAACTTATTAGTCGACTGCAGGCAACAGAAATTGATCGACTCAATAACAAACATGACCGTCGGCGCGCCTTCATCTCACGGAATAACACACGAACTGCTGTCGTTGAAAATGTTTACAGGTCATTCAACTTATCTCGACTTATTACGATGTTATCCGGAAATAACAAGACCAGCTGGATCACAAAATGTGCCAATTCACAATACAAAACACCACATTAGAACGACGTCTGGCCCACCGGTAACATCACGACCGCGTCGTTTGGCACCAGACAGACTGAAGATCGCGAAAAAAGAATTTGAGGAAATGTTACAAAATGGAACAGCTCGTCGCTCTGAAAGTCCTTGGTCGTCCCCATTACATCTCGTACCGAAAAAAGACGACGGCTGGAGGCCATGTGGCGATTATAGGCAATTAAATTCACGAACAATACCTGATCGGTATCCAGTGAGGCACATCCACGACTTCGCATACCAGCTATCAGGATCCACCATATTTTCTAAAATTGATCTCGTGAAAGCATTTAACCAAATACCGGTTTTTGAAGACGACATTAAGAAAACAGCGATCACAACACCATTCGGACTTTTTGAGTTTACTGCCATGACTTTCGGTTTGAGGAACGCTGCGCAGACGTTCCAAAGATTTTTAGACGAAATCCTTCAGGGATTAGACTTCACGTTCGGATATCTAGACGATATCCTCGTGTTTTCAAAAGGGGAGACAGAGCACGTTGGGCACTTGACACAAATATTCAACCAGTTAAAAAAATATGGAGTAGTAATTAACACCAACAAATGTGTCTTAGGTGCTAGTGAAGTTACTTTCTTGGGTTATCACGTATCTGCAGCTGGTATACGTCCCCTCCCAGAAAAAGTAAAGGCGATCCAGGAATACCCCCTCCCTAAAAATGCTAAAGAGTTGCGAAGATTTCTAGGGATGATTAATTTTTACAGAAAATTTCTCCCTGGTGCCGCTCAAATCCAAGGCCCTCTCAATCAAGCTTTAAGTGGCCCAAAAATCAAAGGAACAACGCTCATCACTATAACACCTGAAATACAAAAAGCGTTCGACGCATGCAAAAATAACTTATTAGAAGCCACTCTCATCTCACATCCCGATCCACAAGCTGAGTTAGCACTTTTTACCGACGCTTCGGATGTGGCCATCGGAGCGGTCTTACAACAACAAATAAATGACAGCTGGCAACCACTGGGATTCTTTTCTCGCAAGTTATCTCCTGCTCAGACGAAACATAGCACTTACGATCGTGAATTGCTCGCAATACATGAAGGAATAAAATACTTTAGGTATATGGTCGAAGCGAGAACATTTAAAGTGTTCACCGATCATAAACCCATTACATTCGCCTTCACGACAAGAAGAGACAACTGTTCACCTCGTCAACACCGCTATCTCGATTATATCTCTCAATTCACAACTGACATCAACCACATATCAGGAAATGACAACGTAGTCGCCGACGCATTTTCACGACTGGAAAGCATCGACACTACCATCAACTACAAAGAACTGGAAAACGAACAAGAAAACGACCAAGAATTACAGAGTTTGCTACAAAACAACACGGCGTTACAGTTAGAGAGAGTGAAAACTATGGATGCCTACATTTACTGTGACAAGTCTACTTCACGTCCTAGGCCATTCATCACACCAACTTTTCGAAAAGCAATCTTCAACAACCTACACAATCTCAGTCATCCAGGCCCCAACGCTACTGCCAAACTAGTGTCAGAAAGATTTGTGTGGCCTCAGATTCGTCGTGACTGCAAAACATGGGCTCAACAATGCACTGATTGCCAACGCAACAAAGTTACCCGCCATACCCACTCTCCTCTCTCCTTATTCCCTGTTCCTTCTAACCGTTTTTCCCACGTCCACCTTGACATAATAGGCCCTATGCCACTTTCTGCTGGTTTCAGGTACTGCCTTACAGCTGTGGACAGGTATACTCGATGGCCAGAAGCCTACCCTCTAGCAGACATCACAGCGGAGACCTGCGCTAGCGCTTTCATTTCTGGCTGGGTCGCTCGTTTCGGATGTCCAGAGAAAATTACCACTGACCGAGGAAAACAATTTGACTCGCAGCTGTTCCAGTGCATGTCGTCGATCATAGGCGCCTATCATTGTCCCACAACAGCTTATCACCCGCAATGCAACGGCCTAGTGGAGAGAATGCACAGACAGCTGAAAGCCGCCATAATGTGCCACAACAACGCGCAATGGTCGGAGGTGCTTCCTCTTGTTCTCCTGGGTATGAGGAGCGCCTGGAAGGATGATCTTCAAACCTCTTCAGCTGAATTGGTGTACGGTGAACCACTCCGATTACCTGGTGAGTTCATTAAACCAGTAACACACAACATCGTAGATGAAGCAGACTTCGCAGCACGGTTAAGAAGACACATTTCGAGACTGTCACCTGCATCAACATCCGGCCATGGTGAGAAAACGTTTTACGTGCCTAAAGACCTAAATACTGCCAGTCACGTCTTCCTGCGGAAAGGACCTCTGAAGAAGTCTTTAGAATCACCTTATTCCGGTCCACACAAAGTCATCGAAAGAGGATCAAAAACCTTCACAATAGACGTCCAAGGGAAATCCACAACTGTTACCATTGATAGGCTAAAACCAGCCTACATGGCTAACAACAATGATAGCCCGAAAATACCACCGTTACCGCAACCACCATCACCACCGCCGTCAGCTTCGTCGCCAGCATCGCCACTATCGCAGCCGGAAACTACCACAAGAAGCGGGAGAACTGTCAGATTCCCGCGACACCTAGTTCACTATCGACCGTGAACCGGTCTCAGCGGGGGAGTGATGTAGGCTATTATCCTACCTACAGTTTGGTCGCTCGGCCGACTTACGAGTCGCGCGGCTAGCGGCTCGACACGCCGCCGCCTCCACCCCGCGCGCGAGACGCGTCCCGCGGTCGCCCTGGCAGTCCGCGCAAACCAGCCATAGTGCTAACTAGTGTTTTTCTGTTTTTGATTTTTTATATTGTGTTATATTATTTTATTAAACTTTCATAAATAGTTAGAGCTGTGTTTATTGTGAAGAGTTCCAATTCCAAACCACCAATAGACACACACACTCTACAGATTTTTAAATGTTTCATGCTTGCTAATTTTAGTGACAATATTGTAAATATGTACCTTAAGTTTACATAATGTTGTTAAACGTAATTAAATAAACTTTTTATGAAGTAATTTGTACTTTAAAGTATGAAATAGAATAAATGACCCTTTGATTATATAATGTCTAGATAGAGCGTCGCCCTACAATCGTATCAAAGAAAACGAGTCAACATTTTCAAGTATGTGTGCGTGCAGGCGTCGTTTTACACTATGCGTCTATGTCTTTGTGTGCGTAAATAATGATACCAGCTACTACAATTCTCCCATAAATCACATAAAAAAATAGACTTATTAAATAAGATAAGTTTTAGGTGTATGACACGATCTGCACTGATTGGCGGGCAAGCACTTGTGAACCAATAGTTGGTTGACACTTTTTGACACGTTTGCGCGCACTTGACGCTCCATCTAGACATTATATAATCAAAGAAATGACCTTACTCGACAGTGGCGCCATCTGGTGAGCTCAAAAACGACAGCCCTCATTGAAAGAGATGCTGGAAGCCGATCCGAGTCAAACTACCCAGGAATTCGCAGCATGGTTTAACGTTACCATACCTACAGTATTGACTCATTTGCATCAAATCAATAAGATAAAAAAGGCGCCTCATGATTTGTCTGATCTGCAGAAAGAAACGCGTGTTGAAACTTGCGCTGCCTTGTTGAATCAGTACAGAAATGAAAGAATATTGGATCGAATTGTGACATGTGACGAAAAGTGGATTCTTTACGATAACCGTAAGCGAAAAATTTTTCGCTTACGGTTGTAAGCGAAAAATGCAATGATTGACACCAGGTCAAACGCCGTAACAGTGGGCACAGCTGCGGCGTTTAACCTAGGGTAAAGCAAAGCTTACCAAAACAAGGGTAATAATGGTGACTGTTTGGTGGTCTCTTCGTGGTGTTATTCACTATAGCTTTCTTAGGTCTGGTCAAACAATATCAGCAGATGTTTACTGTGCCAAACTTCGAACAATGATGGCGAAACTGGCAGTGAAACAGCCCCGATTCGTGAATCGATCTTCACCACTATTGCTCAGTACAGTAGACACTGTTGTAACTCTACAGGAGGTGCAGTTAGAAACCATACGTCATCCTCCGTACTCGCAAAACCTTGCTGCAACTGACTACCATTTTTTCGTGGTTTGGAAAATTTTCTACGTGGTAAAAAAAATTTTACCAGGAGGCAGTACAAAATGCTTTCAAACAGTTTGTCGAATCTAGATCCCCAGAGTACTGTTACGTCGTACGTACGAGATCTTTCGAGAAAGGACGTGATTCAGTGTGTTTGCGCTAAAAACTTCGAGAAGCGTGCCATTATTATTAGTTCAAAGTTAAGTAGGTAACTACTTATAAAAAATATTAGGAATTGTCATTGTAATTTCGACCGTACGCCGAGGGCATAAAGTACCTACTTCTTTATTCAGTACAAGTAGGTTATTATTTTTTTGCCTACTACTTGGTAATGTTTTTTTGTTGATGTTTTTATCGAACCGTTCTACACATCGCCGGAATGTTCGTGAATAATGGGGTAGTATAAAAAGCACAAGCGCCGACACACAAGAGTAGTCTGATTCAGGCGATACAACGGAGCGAATCGAAGTGAACTAGAAGTGCGATATCTAAGCGAATAGTGATCAGTAGTGTACTTGTGATTAATATTTAAGTGTTTTGTGTTTAATAAAGTTATTAAATTGTTTGATTGGTAGTAATTAATTTATCCCATACCCAGCTCGTAACAATTTGGTGTCAGAAGTGAGGGATAAATTATGCCAATTCTACCAAAGGACGACACGGACGGTATCCGTACCAGGAGTCAGCGACAGCAGGACATGGACCAAAGGCGGTTTGGAGATTCCCCAACACAGACACCGGGTGGTGTCCAGCCTACGTCAGTGCCAGTCGCTGGCCCATCCGCAGTTCCTACAGCATCAATGGCGCCAGACTTGTCAGCTTTAATGGCGCTGCTACAGGAGCAGGCTCGCCGTCAAGAAGAGCAGGCTCGCCGTCAAGAAGAGCAGGCTCGCCGTCAAGAAGAGCAGGCTCGCCGTCAAGAAGAGCAGGCTCGCCGGTTGGAAGAGCAGTTGCAGCGAGACAAAGAGGAGCAGGCTCGCCGTCAAGAGGAGCAGGTTCGCCGGTTGGAAGAGCAGTTGCAGCGAGACAAAGAGGAGCAAGTCCGCCGCCAAGAGGAGCAGGTCCGCCGCCAAGACGAGCAGATGCTCCTCATAAAGGATCTTCATGCAACTTTTGGCAAAGACCTAAAGGTGATGAAGGATCAGGTACAACAGCACGAGAATCGCCTCTCAGAAGCCGAAGTTCAGATCGCTGGGGTGAAGAAGGCTTTGGGGGAACTGAAGACTGGAGACTTGACTGTAGCTTCAGTAGTTGCTGCACCTTCAGCGCGGGGCTTTAAGGTGCCTCCATTCGATGGCACATCTTCGTGGCCGGCTTATAAAATTCAATTTGAGGCCGTTATGAAGGTGAATGGATGGACAAAGCCGCAAGCCATGACCGCGCTCACCTTGGCCCTCCGAGACCAGGCCCTTAATATTCTTGAGGCGCTCGGCAAGAATGTAACCTACGAGCAGCTGCTGGAGGCGTTAGAGTCCAGATACGGTGACGCGCACCTGGAGCACGTATTTCGTGCTAAGTTGAAAGATCGTGTTCAACATAGTGGCGAGAATCTACAGCAGTGGGCCCTCGAAGTTGAAAAGCTGGTTCGGAAAGCATACCAGTCTGCCCCTGCACTTATCGATGGGAATCTGGTACAAGCGTTCGTTGATGGAATACGCGACCTAGAAGTTAGAGCCGCTGTGAGACTTGGGCATCATGAGGCGCTGAAAGACGCCTTGGCCCATGCCTTAGAAGTAGAGGCAGTGAGGCAGGACCACCGAACGCACCGCGTCAGAGAGGTTGTAGCATCTCCTGTACGCGACCGGCCGCAAGGGTACAGTCTTAGGTGCTACACTTGCGGAGAAAGGGGTCATCTTCGGTCAAGCTGTCCTAAGCGCGGCACTCCGAGAGAAGATCAGCAGGGAAGGGTGGCTGAAGTGACTGCCCAGCCACAGCAGGGAAACGAGTAGATGCCAGGACTGGGGGGCGAGTGCTGGCTGGTATTGAAAAGGCCCCGAGAATCTTGATCTCGCAAGCACATGATGGGAACAGCCTGACCATCAAAGGCGAAGTCAATGGAACACCATGCAAACTGACGTTGGATACTGGAGCTTCTCACACGGTCGTCAATTCTCACCTAGCAAGTCGGTTCCTTGGGGACTACGTCAATAACCACGACCGTATACGATTACTAACAGCTACCGGTCAGCACATAATCGTCCGAGGAAAAAAGGAGGTGGAGTTAAAATTGGGTGATAGAACTTACCAGCACAATGTCATCGTGGCCGATATAGTGGACGATTGCATCTTGGGCTTGGACTTCATGCGGAAACATCGTTGCGAGATCGACGTTGATCAAGGAGTATTGAAATGTGGTTCACATGAAGTCTTCATGGAAGGTGCACCATCAGGAAAAGTGTACTGCTTGAAAGAGATTGTTCTTCCTTGCAGATCAGAAACAATTGTGCCAATTAGATTACCACAGAATTCTGGACACAAAGATCGAAGTGTTCTGATAGAAAGGGTGAACAATGACTTCCCATGGAAGATGGCACGTACTCTGGTCAAGGCCACCAACGTCTCAGCAGTACGCATACTGAATCCAAGTTACAAGGAGCATGTGATCAAGAAGGGCACCTTGATCGGTACTTGCGAGGAAGTAGCTTGGATGCGTCAATTGCAGGATCCGCCTACCGGAAATAAAATTCGTAGTGCAAAATTTGACGTGTCAACGCTTTTGGAAAACTGCGATTTAACTAAAGGAGAAATGGACAAGGCTAAGAAGATGTTACTTCAGTACGCCGACACTTTCTCTTCAAACGATGCTGACATAGGGAGAACTGGACTTGTTCAGCATAAGATTAATACAGGCCACGAGCTACCAATCCGTCAGCGACCAAGAAGACTGCCAGTTGCACGAGAAAAAGAGGTGGAAACCATGATTGAGGGAATGGTGAAGGACGGTGTTATAGAGCCTTCATCGAGTCCATGGTGTTCTCCTGTGGTCCTGGTAAAGAAAAAGGACGGCAGTATGCGCTTCTGTGTGGATTATCGACGACTGAACGACGTCACGAAGAAGGACAGCTACCCGCTGCCTAGGATCGATGACACACTGGATACGCTGACTGGTATGAAGTGGTTTACCACACTTGACCTGAAAAGTGGCTACTGGCAAGTAGAAATAGACCCCAAGGATAAGGAGAAAACTGCATTTTCAACAGGAAAAGGGTTGTGGCAGTTTAAAGTTATGCCATTCGGTTTGTGCAATGCTCCTGCGACGTTTGAAAGGTTGATGGAGCAAGTACTCGCCGGATTGATTGGAGACGCATGTCTTGTATATCTAGACGACATTATCATCGTGGGCCGTACATTTGAAGATCACCTTAAAAACCTCAAGCGAGTGCTGTCGAAAATCCAAACAGCAAATCTCAAGTTAAGTCCGAAAAAGTGCTCGTTTTTCAGACAACAAGTAAACTTTTTAGGACACATAGTTTCGGGGGAAGGTGTTCAAACAGACCCGGAAAAAGTAATCGCCGTCAAGGATTGGCCAGTTCCGAAAGACAAGACACAGGTCAGAGCCTTTCTGGGTTTGTGCTCCTACTATCGAAGGTTTGTCAAGAATTTTGCCGACATTGCGAAACCTCTGCACAAACTCACTGAGGAAAAGCGGCAATTCTGTTGGGACGAGAACTGCGACGTCGCATTTCAGGAATTAAAGAAACGTCTGTGCAATACACCTATTTTGGGATATCCTGACACTGAAAATGACTTCATAGTTGACACAGATGCAAGTAATACTGGAATTGGGGGCGTGCTGTCTCAACGGAAAGGAGACCAAGAGGTTGTGATAGCTTACTTCAGCAAGTCTTTATCCAAACCAGAAAGAAATTACTGCGTTACAAGACGGGAGCTACTCGCCGTAGTAAAGACATTGCAGCACTTCAGTAAATATTTGCTGGGACGTAAATTCCAATTACGAACTGACCATGCTGCATTGAAGTGGCTATTACAGTTTAAGAATCCAGAGGGGCAAGTGGCGAGATGGATTGAACTACTACAAGAGTTTGACTTCATAACTGAACATCGCAGTGGGAGAACTCACGGTAACGCAGACGCCTTGTCAAGAAGACCTTGTCCTGAAGACTGTAAGCACTGTGCCAGGCAAGAGACTAAGGAAGTAGTGTCCGTGAGGATGCTTAGAACAGATCTCAGCGATGAATGGAAGGAAACCCTACAGCAGGCTCAGCAAAATGACTCGGACATCAAACCGATCTTCGAGTGGATCAAAGCTGGTGCTCCTAAACCTAAGTGGAGTGATGTGGCTGCGATGAGTTCCATCACGAAGAGTTATTGGGCGCAATGGAACAGCTTGGTGATCCAGGATGGAGTCTTGTGCCGTAAATGGGAAAACGCTCGAGGGGACAGCTGTCATCTACAAATGGTTGTCCCTAAAGCTAAGGTACCAGATGTTCTACGGCTCTACCATGATGGATGTTCAGGAGGACATATGGGGGTAAAAAGGACTCTACTAAAAATTCGAGAACGCTTTTACTGGATCCACTGTCGAGATGATGTGGAGGACTGGTGTCGCAAATGTACCAGTTGTGCGGCCGTGAAAGGACCCCACACACGCAGCCGAGGTGCATTAAAAGTGTACAACGTTGGAGCCCCTTGGGAACGGATAGCACTAGACGTTGCGGGACCATTTCCAGAAAGTGAGAGCGGAAACAAGTACTTCCTGGTGGTCATGGATTACTTCACAAAGTGGCCAGAAGTCTTCGCCATTCCTAATCAAGAGGCTACAACTGTCGCAGATAAATTAGTTCAGGAAGTTTTCTGTCGTTTTGGAGTACCCTTAGAAATACATAGCGATCAAGGAAGGAATTTTGAATCGCAAGTATTTCAGGAAACTTGTCGATTGATGGGTACCTACAAAACCAGAACCACCTCTTACCACCCACAATCTGATGGAATGGTGGAACGATTCAACCAAACGTTGGAAAGATATCTGGCAAAAGTCGTGGAAAGCAGGCAAAGGGATTGGGACAAGCACATACAGCCGTTTCTACTGTCCTTCCGCAGCGCAGTCCACGAAAGTACGACTGTGACGCCAGCATTCGCGAACTTTGGAAGGGAATTACGGTTGCCTGCAGATTTAATCACTGGAACTTCCCCTGATGCTCCACGTAGTGTAACAGATTACGCACATGATTTGCGTAACAAGTTGAATGATGTTTATGAGCATATCCGACAATCCGGCCAACAGATGTCTGAGAAGATGAAGACCCGTTATGACCGCAAGGCAAACAGTAGGGCTTTCGACGAGGGTTCACTGGTGTGGTTACATAACCCAGTGCGGAGCAAGGGGAGGTCTCCGAAATTGCAAGCAAAATGGGATGGACCATACCGAGTCGTGACTAGGATCAACGATGTCACCTACCGAATACAGAAGGGTCTACGAGGTGCGCCTAAGATTGTTCATGTAGACCGATTGGCCCGATACTACGGGGCTAATGATGCTCGGGACGAGCATGTCTAAGGAGGGGGCAGTGTTACGTCGTACGTACGAGATCTTTCGAGAAAGGACGTGATTCAGTGTGTTTGCGCTAAAAACTTCGAGAAGCGTGCCATTATTATTAGTTCAAAGTTAAGTAGGTAACTACTTATAAAAAATATTAGGAATTGTCATTGTAATTTCGACCGTACGCCGAGGGCATAAAGTACCTACTTCTTTATTCAGTACAAGTAGGTTATTATTTTTTTGCCTACTACTTGGTAATGTTTTTTTGTTGATGTTTTTATCGAACCGTTCTACACATCGCCGGAATGTTCGTGAATAATGGGGTAGTATAAAAAGCACAAGCGCCGACACACAAGAGTAGTCTGATTCAGGCGATACAACGGAGCGAATCGAAGTGAACTAGAAGTGCGATATCTAAGCGAATAGTGATCAGTAGTGTACTTGTGATTAATATTTAAGTGTTTTGTGTTTAATAAAGTTATTAAATTGTTTGATTGGTAGTAATTAATTTATCCCATACCCAGCTCGTAACAGTACTATCGCAAAGGCATAAATGACCTTTCGCTTAGATGGCAGCAATGTATAAATAATGAGGGTAAATATTTTGATTAAATAAATATATTACATCTTGAAATAAACGAGTTTTAATTTTGCAGTATAAATCAGCAATTTTATACTCTAACCCCTAATATTATTTAAAAGAAGACAAGGGCTGTTTTCTTAACGTAGGTAGTAAAAGTGTGGTAGAATGTATAAGAGAGAGAGAGGCAAAAGTCGCTATTTTTTTTTTTTGTGGAGTGAATCTTCTGTACTTGTTCTATTGTGTATTTTGTGGTTTTAGTTATAGGTATAGTGTGGAGCATAAAAATAGGAACTGCATGCTCGCTGCGACAAATTGACACAAATCAGTCTCGCACAATCAAATAAATTAACTCTTCAGTCTTCATGCATTAGTTTTGTGACTAAAATATCTTGTGTTAGACGCTTTACTCTGTTAAATTCATTCAGTCAAACATTCTGTATGTTCAACTGATTTATAAAAATAGTTTTTTTCGGTCAATGGCAGTCTTTCGGAAACATCTACACTTATGTGACACGTAATAAGTATTTGTATAAAAAGCGTACCTAACTCAACAATCCACTTAAGTAATTAATCATTAAATTGTGTGTATATTAATAATAATGAATAACATAGACACAGAATCAAGGAAATCCCAAATTAACTGTTGTGATTGTGAATTGAGGAAGATCAACGCATCGCTCCCGACAGCTAATTTTAACAGGTTTGACAATAATTCCAGAAGCGGGCAATGCGGGTATGGGGTCATTTTGTTATTTTTATCATTTTTCCTTGCTGTGGTTTAATATTACATAAACATCAGTTTAACAAAAACGTTTATTCGGTAGGTACTTACTTATAAAACTGGATGATTGAATGACGTCATACTATTAACCTATGAAAACATTTTAATCGGGTAACTTGTCCTTCCATGTTATTTTTAATGCCACGTGTCACATTTATAAAGATAATAATAAAATTAGGTATTGTTTCCTTTAGGGAATTGGAGCATGTAACAACTGCGCCTATAACAGCAATTAGTTAGGTAGGTACCTTCCTAACTACGTATCCACCATAGATAATAGCATAATTATTAAAATTAACTTCAAGTGTAAGTAATTAAATTATAACTTGTGTTTCTATTATTTGTGTCCTAAGTAATCCCAACTCGATATCTCTCGTGGGAAATTCTAAACAATTAAGTCATGCGATGTTATTGTTAAGTAGCATCTAGAAAAAACCCGACTTACGAGTATTTATTTCGCAAATTAGATGGCTACTAGCAGTACTCTAGCTACGCAGCTCGGCCGCTCGCTACTCCGCCATTTTCAATATAGTATAATGTACTCTGTGTCCGCCATCACGACTCGGGAATTCGCTGTCAATAGTACCTACCTAGATCATACAAACAAATAGATAGGACCCAGCATGGACCCAGCTATAGCTGCTGAACAACATGCAAACATGGATACCTTATAAATTATAGTTGTATTTATTCTACTTAATATAGATCTACACATTTTATCTCCAACCCGTAACCCCGAGATAGTAGGTAACCTAGTTAATGTTGATCACATATTCACCAATTCTTGGGAGATGGCAGTTCTCTTTGCTGGTTTATATTGGATGTGTAGGCTGACTTGCCTTTCAGAATAAAAGCCTCCGATAAAATAATAAGAATAAAAAATAAAAATAAAACAGACTAATATGTAACCAGAATACACAGAAAGAATCTTTCTTCTAAAGGTTGAATAAATCAACAACATTTTAGGTCTTAGATTCCAACCTACCTAGAGTTATGTTTTAAAATCCATCTATTAAATTGGTACCTAGTTAATACAAACAAAACAAAGTCGTTAACCAATAGTACGTACATTATTTCACAAAACTCCCGAGTGACTCGAGACAGGGCAATTCTGCAAATATCAATAAGCAACAACTGTGACTAAGCACTTTCGAACATATGGGTGCTACTGAACCACCGTGTACGAACCTTGTTACGATTTGAATATTCATAACTTAAACAAATAGATACCTAATAATAATGTACGAATGTAACGAATTAGTCAGCATTCTACAAATTTTAATTTAGTAATGTGTCCTCATGTTTCCCTTGGGTTAACATTAACGGCATGACGCCTTTCGCCTACCAAGCCCAAATGAACAATACGTTTTGTTTTGAGCAATTTCAGCCCATTCAATGTAGTCTTTGCCGAGCATCATGAGGCGACACTCGAGGTACATACCTTGAGCAATAAAATTCCTAAATCTACAAATAATGATTTTAAATAAAAACTAATAGTAGGTATAATATTCTTGCAGAGCGGAAAGCTTTGCGAAGACCCCCGATGTCATTGAAAATGAAGCGCATTCTGAAAAGCCAAAAAAGAGAGGAAAGCGTAGCATTATCAAAGATTACTTGATAGATTATACGGCTAATTCCAATCTCCATGGACTAAAATACATTGGAGAGAAGGAAAGAACATGCGTGGAGAAGTAAGTTTAGTTTTTCAAGTTCAAAGTTAATTTGTTTTAAAATGTTTTTTGTTACCTAATAACTGTTACAAAATTTTGTGTCGTATTATATTCCAGAGTGTTCTGGCTCTTTATGTTTACTTGTTGTGTGGTACTTTGCTCCGGATTGATCAGAAAAGTTTGGATAAAGTGGAACGAAAGTCCAGTTATTGTCAGTTTTGCTGAAAATCCTACTCCTGTTTGGCAGGTAAGTTTAATTTAAAACATCGTGTTTGGTTTTTCCTGATGATTGTTATATTGAGTTAGTTAGAAGTTTTGTTTTTATTATATGTCTTCCTGGTGCATCTAGAGTTTCTTCGTGGTATATCTTGGTCTCATTTTCGACGGTGTCTGCACAAGATAACAAGATTTTCTTACTTTATTATTTTGATTTCAGATACCTTATCCAGCAGTAACGGTGTGTTTTGAAACTAAGGCAATGCAGAGAAAATTTAATTTTACAGAATATTATCACTTGTATATTAATAACAAAGACAATCTGTCAATATCTGAGTAAGTTAAATTTAGAATTAAAAATCCAAAGACGACCCTCTGACCGGTTTCATACTTTTCAAAGTCCCGGATAATACTAATGTACAGTGATGATGTTTGCTACTTGATAATTTCGGTGTTAATATGTTTATTAATTTAATTAGTTCTGTTTTAGACAAAACATGTTTGAAGATTTAACGATGGTCTGTGATGACCATCTCGCTCCACCGGACGGTCGTAAATTTTCATCTGGAGGCGAAACAGTGGACAATATCAAATCGGTTTGCATTTAATACGTACAAAATCAAAATCCTATATTTTTTTAGGATGCTCCATAATTATTTATGTTTTTCAGGTATCACCGAATTTGACAGAAGTTTTCTTCGGATGCAAATGGAAAGATATACCAAGTGAAAATTGTTCCGAATTATTTTCTCCTATTATGACGGAAGAAGGACTTTGCTACACATTTAACACTTTAGGGCCAGATGAAATGTTCAGATTAGACAAGTAGGTCATATGTACCTATTACATAGGCAGTATCCTAATTGTTAAATTTTATATAACCTTTGTATTTTCTTTTAGTTTACATGACCACTACCCATATTTGGAACATGATCAGCGAGCAGAATCGTGGAGTTTGGAAGAAGGATACGCAACTGGAACGTCTGTAGAAACGTACCCACACAGAGGCGCAGTGAGTGTATCTCCTGCTTGATCGCTGTCCACTTTTCCTCCCAATAGACTGGCAAATGTACAAATATTGTAGATAACTAATTATTACTAAGCATCATAAGTTATCTACAATATTTGTATGCAGCTTCATGGGCGCCGGCAGAAATAATTTCCAGGTGGTGCAGATTTTAGTTTTCTTACAATCTTTGCCGTATATGATTGTTAATAAAAATGTGAAATTTTAGTCGGAATGTTCGAGACATTTACAAATTTCTGACTATTTATTATGAATTTATTTTATAGGTGGCTTGGAGTAGTCCAAGCTGCAGCAGCTTGGACTACTCCTAGCTGCTGACGCACCATAAGATATTATCTGAGCGGCCTGGGAGTACTTATTCTGGCTGGCACTGGAAGGCTATTTGTTGTCGAAACTATGTCCATAACTACATATTTTTATTTTACCCAAATGACCCAGAAAGCGGTTCATTTTTTTAACGCGCGTATATGTATGAATGTCCGTTCCATTGTGACCTTGCAACTCCTAAACGGATGAACCGATTTGGATAAATTATGCGTCGTTAGATTCGTCTCATGACGCAAATGCCACTTAGGTTTTTGTTTAATTTTTAACCTATCTAAGGTTAAAAATAAAAAATAAAACTAAGAAAAATTACTGATTTTGGGTGCCATATTTCGGAGTTCGATTTTTACTGATTACAAAAATATATGGAAATAACAATCATGTTTAAAAGTCATTCGAAACGATAAATCGTATAAAAAGTGAAAAAATCGTGTAATAAGAAAAGCTTTTTAGTTTAGTAATGCGAAATCTTTCACATTACTAAACTAAAAAACTGGACATAAAAAAAGAATATAAAGAACTAAATAATCCGACTAAAAAAAACTGGAAATCAAAAAACAAGCACATTTTAAATTACTAATAAAAATTGAATAAAAATTTAAATTAAAATTGGAAGGAAGCGGGACCCATTCCATTTTCATAATTTTATGCTTTTCAGTTTTTTCAGACGGGTTTTTTTTTTAATTTATTAAAATCTATCATGCTATTGTTGATGCATCCTTACAGGGATACGGTGTGAAATCTGGATTGACCTTCTTACTAAAAGCCAAAAAAGTCGATTTGGACTATCTGTGCAGGGGTCCAGTGCAAGGTTTTAAGGTATTACTGTTTTATATAACTGCATTTATTCAGTCTTTCGTAACACAGGTAATCGCATAGTTTATAACATTTCCTGCGATGTTCCTAGATACTGTTGCACAATCCGGCAGAGCTGCCTAGGCTTTCACAACAGTACTTCCGATCGCCTCTATCGCAAGAGGTAGTAGTAGCAGTGAAACCTAAAATGATGACCACTTCCTCAGGCCTTAAACCTTACGAACCTACCAGGTAAGAACATAATTAAAGGCTACTTGTAAAATATTTTTATCAGCATCTCTTAGAACCAAAAATTCGAAGACATGTGACACCAACCCGCACTGGGCGTGCGTGGTGGATTACATTACAGCCAATTCTCTCTCTTGAAGAGGAGTAGGAATTAATTAGAATGGCTATTATGCATATTTGAAAAGGGAACTGTTCTCTACTTTCAACTGGAAAACAAACTACATACTTATAAAATTGACTCACCAATAAATAAAGTTCTCCTTTAATTAGTTTAGCTCGTCTAGATCTATAAAATAAAATGAGCTCAGACAAAATATCAGTGAAACAATGTGTTGTTTTTACTTGTTCACAGACGACAATGCTATTTTCCAAGCGAGCGCTATCTCCAATACTTCAAGGTGTACACTCAAGCAAATTGCGAGATGGAATGTTTATCGAACTTTACTTACACTCGATGTGGATGTGTGCATTTCGGAATGCCTTGTAAGTACACTGAGTTTGAAATCCGCTAATCAGTCCGCCATGTACCGACTGATCCTAAAATGTTTCTAGGTCTTTGAATTGCATTATGTCTGCTTTTGGGTATGGGTTTAATTTTCCAAAAATATTTAATAAACTGGCGTCTGCCCGCAACTTCCTTCCTTATGAAGAGGAAATTTCTGCAAAAATGTGGCTTTGTAAAAAGTAAAAAAACTTACGAATTTTTTAATATAGTCTGTCACTCGGGGATCGGGGATGATCTAACTTTTGTGTTTAGTTTCCTATTATTGAAACAATTATCGGAATCCGATCAGTAGTTCCGAATATCACAACCTAGGTAGATACAAACCTTTACACAAACTTGAAAACTTTACCTCTTTACAATATTAGTGTAGATTAGGCACCATCAGCATCAATCTTTAGCCTTAGTTATTATTTCTGGAAAGAGCTACCTTCATGCTGACGTTACAACTTCAAAAATATAAATAAAATGAGAATGACCCTGCTGACACGCTTTCATTTCATTTAAAATTATTGATGCAGTTTTAATATTCAGATATTTTTGTTTGAACATTACAATACTTCGGTACCGGTACGTTTATTGAATTACCTATAAATAATATAAAATTCGTCATAGTTTACAGAACGAGGGCCACCTGACGTCTCGTAAGTAAGTACGTACTTATAATGTTTTGTAACACTGTTTAAAATGCATTCTGCGTTCCAGATGGGCCAAATATGAAGGTCTGCAATGCTGGCAGCAGAGAATGTATAAAAAAAGCTCAAAGTAAGTAGGTCATCAGTATAATCTACCTATTAGTTACTTACGTACGTAGGTACCTATCTACCAATTAGCATGACGGCATGCATAGCTCTGGGACTTATGTTCAATTAAAACGAGTCGTAGAACTTACATAATAATTGGTTTTTATTGACTTTACGTAGGTGCATTATTGGATTTTTTCCATTTTTTTTTACAAATATTGCATAAGCAATACCTACATTCTATAATGGGTGTAAAAAGACCCTCCACAGCCGTCATAGCGATTTTTTTTTTGTTCTGGGCCATTCCTGTGAACCATCTAGTTACGGAAATAATGGATGTCAAAGTTCCAACTTGTTCACAAGTTTAAAAGAAAAACTACAAGTTTTAAATAGTAAAACTTTACTTTGAATACTTCTATTACCCCTGTACTATTTAAAACATCTATCATCACCAAATTTGAGTGCGTTACTTTGAGTTCTATCGTAAACCTTGATTTTTCACCCTAACAAAAGGCGTTTCCAAGCAATATTTTTGCGTAGTGTTACCTGGTTTGAAGTACAGAGCGCTTGGTTGATGGCTTCGTGAAGGGTCCGTTTACACCTTGTATTAAGTAAGTAAGTATTTAATCTACCCACACACAGTAGGTATCTACTACAAACTCCGGATACCTGATACTTTCTAATTATATTTTCAGTGGAATTGGTGACGATTTCAATCCAATCAGAGCTCGATCGTCAAAAGAAGAACGAGTCTGCTGATTCACTGGGAGAGGCCCTGGCAGTCTCGACTAAATGCCAGTGTCTACCGGCGTGCACATCCATAGAGTACGAAGCCGAGACTTCTCAGGCCGACTATGACTGGGCAGCCATTTTTAGAGCTTACAGATTGAATAACGTATCCGAAGAATTGAAGGAGTAAGTTTAACGTTCATACCGTTAAGTCCATTGGATCAATTACATAATAATTTTTTATCACTATTTAACAGGTTTATTCCAAATAACTTTAACTTGGCTTCGATTTTTATTTTCACTTTCATTGCGGGGTCAGAAAAGTAATGCAGGTATGGCGTAATTTAACTAAGAAGAAGGGTTGAACCACATCGAATCGGCACGGGATCGAATTTTCCCTCGCTTATCTCCGATTCTTTTCTCTCGCTCAGAAGTTCAGAACCGTTGTTATTGCGAAAAACAGCGAGACTGCTATAACACGCGGCAGCGTCGACGAGGCGCTCGGCAGCACGCTGTTTAAGAGTTTACCAGGACCAGCCCAGCGGACAATATGCTTGATCAAAGTGGCTATGGTTTTGGTTAATTTTGATACACTGGATAAAAACATTTACGTCTCTAATCCACATCGCCGGTTGCCGAATACCGATGTCGTATTGCAATATTAGACTTATCTGCAAAAACCGCCGCACAGTATCCTGTTAAATACACGGAGGGAAATAGCTGATTTGATAGAAAATCAAATACCGCTGTCGAGTGTCGACCTTCGTTTTGCCTGCCGGCAGTGGTCTACATTATGCAGTAGGCAGGCAGGTAGGAAAAATAAATAAAAGTACCAATTAGTTAAGTAGTAATATTATGAAAATATCCTACATAAGTACTTTATCGACACTATTCAGGCTAGTGAAATTTTGCTGGTGAAACTTCAAAATAATGTTTGCAAAGAACTGCTAAATAATAATTACCTACATTTATGCTTATTTTCGTTATCTATAGATCTATAAAAATAAATAAAATTGAAGTGTTTGTAATTTCAAAATAACAGCTTTTTACTGAATGAAAATATGAAAGTATATACGGTACTTATAAAAAAACTTAATTTTTGTCTGTCTGTTTGTTCCGGCTAATCTCCAAAACGGCGGAACTGATTTTGACAAGATCTTACTGGCAGGTAGCTAATGTTATAAGCAGTTACTTAAGCTTACTTTAAAAAAGATTAGGGTTCCGTGCAAACAAAATTAAAACCCTTGAAATTGTTAACTAAATCCGATTTAAATAGGGAAGGAATATTTTAATAATAATTTCACGCGAACGAAGCCTAGGTCGCGGGCAACAGCTAGTACCTAATAAGTATACCTACGTTAAAACTTTATAATGTTTTATTCCATATTCATATCGCAAAGTCTGTCTTCCACACACGACTGATTTGAAGTTAACGACCTCTCTAAAATAAACCTCCCGGTCAAATACCTTCTTGTGAGGTGTTTTAAAAACAAAAACAGCCGCGCCCTGTAAGAGAAGTTGTGAATCACTGGCATCCATAATACTCATACATACATACATAATTTCACGGCTTTATCCGAAGGAGATAGGCAGCGTCTACAGAACGCCACCGGCTACAACACAACCATACCTACATCTGAATAGCGATGCGCGATGGCGAGAGGTTTTATTCGATTGTTTCGATTGTTCGAACATCTCGATGGTTTTCGATTGTTTCGACTTGGACTCGAGTCCGACTCGGTCTGTTTGATTGCGACTGGCGCATGGCGCGTTCATTCTGCTGCTTGCTACATATTAGTAATCTGTGGACTGACCCCGGTGATCGAGCGAGACTCGATGAGTGAGAGTGACTGATTCGACCAATCGAAAACTAACGGTCGATTCCGCTGACTCGAAACAATCGAAAAACATCTCGATTGTTTTGTAGAACGGCGAGTCGATGGTTGACTCGATGGTTTATTTTAACGACTCCGATTCTTTCGATTGTTAAAATATCTCGGAATCGCCCATCGCTACATCTGAAACATCTGATCATTCACGCATTGTGTTGCGAATCCTACGTACCTGCGCTTTCTGACATACATCACCGAGAAGGTGAATGATGTATATCCTTCATCAAGGGCAGCGGCGTTACCTCTCACATCTGTCTCGTAAATACCTATTGTTAGACGACTTTGTCTCATCCTCTCATTTCTCAACATAACCAAAACATCTAAGAATACTCTTTTCAATTTATGTCACTACATCTTTTAAACTGCAACCTTGTCCGATCACATCATTCCTCAATGTATCATTCAAATTAACTCCACAAATACCAAGGACCATTTATTGCCACAGCATTCTTTCAACATTGAGACTCACTTTACCATTCCCAACGTTCACTTCCGCACATAATCACCCAAAAACGCATCACGACTATATTTTCCGAACAAGGGTACAAGAGGTCCAAGTCAACATTTCGCGATATTTTTATGTCCCTTGTAATAGGGAGCCACTTGTCACCGCCACCCGAGCTTAGGACACCGTGTTGCTACAGCCAAATAGAATTTAAACAAGATGGGTATCGAACCCAGCGGATGTAAATGCAGCCGCGCTTGTACGACCACTAAACCAACGAGGTAATCAATTATAAACACACATCTACGTGGCAATTATAGCTGTATAAGGATCTTCTGACGCGTGGCCAAAATCAGAACTAACGCTGCCACCTTGTTTTGACAATACATTTCAAAAAACAGAATTCTCAAATGGTTACCAATAGTCCCGCATCTATCGTTTGTCACTTGAATTTAATATTCATTATTCACAATATTACTTTATAAGCCCGAACTAATCCTAAGATTTACCAAGTCTTACCTAATGGTAAAAGACCGAACCGTTTTGTGATCATCGATCATTTCGATCACAGGTTTTACCACAGAGATGGTAAATGTTTGGCAAATAACTGTGATGCTGAAATAACTGCGACTACAAATGTTTAATTAATAATGTATCTACCTACGAACCTTTTTATTCCCAGCCTGACTTACTCCCGCGTCATGGTGTTCTTCAAAGAAGGCCAGTTCATCACGTCTCGTCGCTCGGAACTGTACGGCCAGACGGATTTCCTGGCCAACTGCGGCGGTTTACTTGGACTGTTCATGGGCTTCTCCATTCTTAGCGTCGCCGAAATCATCTATTTCTTAACTTTGAGGTAATGTCCACGGAAATACAATGTTTCAAATATTTTTTCGGACAGACACTTTTTTCAGATTTAATTTGGTTTCTGTGAAACCTAACACTTTTATCAGATTTAATTTGGTTTCTGTGAAACCGAGTTAAATCTGATAAAAGTGTCTTTAAATATGATTATAAGGCGTAAAATTGAAGAATTGGGTAGCCTGCGAAAGTATTTTTACCAAAATACATACACCCGTATCTATAGTCAAGTTAAAGTAATTACTTGAGCTTAAGTAATTACAAATTTTGCAATTTTTTTATGTAATAAGATAGAATTTAAACGAAGTAAGAGCCGTCAAAGAAAGCAAAGCCAAGACTTTTAACATTGACTAAAACTCGTCTCTTAAAATGACAATTATTCAAGTAAACACTTTGAGTTGTTTATAGATAAGGGTGATAGGTATTATAAATATATATATATATATTTACATTATGTATTTTACGTTTAAAAACGCAATTTAAATTTACCGCGAAACACGGTTGAAAGTGTCATGGCGTCTGCAATGACGTCGAGCCACACAATCCACCACCTTGATTACCTCTGCCTTAAACTACCTACAGCAATAATACAACTCCATGTTATTTTATAACTGAGATTGACATGCCAAGAACACGCAATTATTACGTCCCGCCTCTGCATCAAGACCAAACAACTTGCTTCCATACCATTAGATTGGAATCCTCCTATCTATACCTACATAATTATGCTATAAAAAGAAACACAATAGGTGACACATCTTGAGACAGGCTTTTACGTCTATGTCCAGCCCCAGATCGAGATAACATGAAGGAGGCCGCTCTAGTCTAGTTCTCACAACATCATTCAAGCAAGAGAAATACACTAATAAAACCACGGCGTGCTTCTGCGGCTCATAGATGTGTAGGTGGTGACGAGCTTTCATTAGTGTCCGATATACATAAAGTTCTAATAATTTAGTTTCCACTTCTTACAATGTGATGTTCATTTTACAGATTATGCTGTCTTTTATGGCGTCGGCGAAGTAAGCAGCGACGTATTGATTTTGCAAATCGAAACTCCGTTCCTGGACCGAGTCCCAGCAAAGTGATGCATCCGTACGACGAATAACTTTTCAATAAAACTACTAAGACCTGTTAATCATTTCTTATATAATAATTATTGTCTTTTTAATCTCTTAATTATTGTTGTAAGAATTAAAATAAATGTGCAAGGATTTATCGTAATTTTGAAGCACATAATTACTTTGCTATTTCACACACTGATTTATTTTTATATTATAAGTAAAAATATCTTTTTTTAATACAAATTACGTAAGACGTTCTTTGAAAAGCAAATAAAAATCAGTTTCACCATTCATTGTTTAATTACATCCATTTTAATTACACAGTACTTGGCCCACTAGGTTTTTTCTTTGGGGCATAACCGATTCTGTTATGTATTTCTTCGATCGTTTTGGCCGTTTGTAAGGGCTTTGGCGTGTCTTCTTGCATTTCAGTAGCTGAAGTTGAATTGTTCTTTTGGTCTATCAGAAAAGCTTCATATTCTTTTAAATCGTCTAGTTTTAATGTAATTTCCGTTAAAGGCCTTCGGATCATTGTAACTGAAAATAAAACGAAACAATAAATATGTAACAAAACAAATTAATTCTGAATAAAATGGTTTTCATATTTATTAAGAGCTAGTAAAATTTTGAACGCTTTCATCGTCAATCTTTGATAATTATTTAAAAATATTTTCATGAACGCATCTTTAAACCTTTGGTTGGCAGCACCGTAACCACGATAGTGATGCGCGTTCTCTAATCAATATTCATATCGACAAGTGAGTGCAAAACTTTTTCTATTTCTTCTTATTTCCGTTCTTCTTAGTGTCGATGATTCCCATAGTTATTTAATTACATTTGTTTCGACCAGAACTCAGCCACATTAACGGCGTTGGTAGTGGCTTCGGTCAAGACCGAGGTCCTATTTCCGTTATGCAATAAGCTCCTAATAGAATATTATTAGTAGGTATTATAATTTAGTAAGCTATGACGACTACTATAGCCGTACTACGGTCTTCAAAGTGCAATATATTAATTTATTATTAAACAAAAACCTAGAAGACCAATAATTTATACTATTAGTAAAGCCATAAAAAAAGTGAAACTCATTAGTATTTTTATGGCTTTAGGGTCAATTTTATAGATAACGAATGCGGCGGTAACACATTTTCTAAAAGCTGTGGAAAATTACAACAGTATGGCCAGCCTGTTATGTTTGCGCTTAATACGCACAAATATGGCTTGATTATATAGTTCAAAAGTGTTGCAGGAATACTTGGCGGAGCGGTCACACCGAAAATATTATTGAGTTTGCTACAAAAGTAGTGAAAAAATATTGTAAGTATTGCCAAAATATTGTAATTTACAAAATATTGTATGTATTGCCCGGCCGTATTGAAATATGGTCGCCAATTTGTTGCACACACACACTACCGGAAATGTTTGGCCAGATTAGGAGCGTCCTGATAGTCGTTGTTTACTTTTGTCGACATAAAATGTTACGATATTTTTCACATCACTAGTTTTAACAATTTTGTTTGTTGGACGTGACGTTGTATAGTGTACACGTCGATATTGCGGTGCTGTAAACGCGAATCTATCTTTCTGTGCTTTAGTTACGTGAAGATCGAATTGATTTTACGTCTCACTATATATTCAACGTTAATAAAACTCACCAAAATGCTGTATCTTGAGGATTACTTAGAAAGTAGGATGTTTTCTGTTCTCCTGTGATGACGTAATTTTTACTGCTTAATGTTGGCAGCCTTGTGGCGTGCCTTGCCAAAAGTAGCGCTGTAGCTGTAGCGCGGAAATTCAAAATATTTTGCAAGGAGTTGTGACAAAGTGTTGACTGACTGTTGTTTACTTTGGTTAATTTATATTTTGTCTAATTTCAGTGATTGAGCATCTCCCACAAGAGCTGAGGGACAGGTTCACTGAAATGCGTGAAATGGACTTATCTGTTCAAAGTAAATAAATTCTTATTATTTTCTTTTTTTTTTGTATTAAAATAATACATTACACTATGTGCTAATAAATCGACTTTCTCACAGATAACATGGATACTTTGGAGAAAAGAGTTCGTACTCTTTTCGGTGGATGTAGACGAGGCGAGATGAATACTGACCAGGCTAATACGGAATTTTCTGACATCAAACGGGGATACAATAAGACTCTTGAGGAAGCTGATGAAAAAATGGCTTTAGCTAATCAGATGTACGATTTGGTTGACAGATACTTGCGCAGACTTGGTAAGGGAAACAAGATAACAATTTTTAGTAAATCCAAAGGAAAGGAGGAAAACATAGGAACTTGGCTTGTTGTAGAACCTAAATAGTGAGAATACCATAGACTGATAATGTTTATGCAATAGTAAACTTGTGTAATTGGCTAGTCACTGCAATTATCATTATTTCTGTGTTTACAATGTCTGAACAATATTCAAATAGAACATTATCTTGCCAATAATTAGCACTATGCTGCTATAGTGGCACTGTTCTTGAATAATTAAAATAGAAATTCATTCACAGACACGGAGCTACATAAGTTTAAATGTGAACTAGAGGCAGACAACAAGGGAATCACTGAATTATTGGAGAAACGGTCTCTAGAACTTGATGTGAATACCAACCACACCAGCACATCTAACAACAATCATTATAAGGAAAACAGGTACTTCTTCTTGATATAAATAAAATTTAGCTACTTTTGTGTCTGCCTGGCCATGTTGTTTTTGTACCTGAACTGTGCAGTGGATTATGATGCGGTTTTCACTATTCTTTTGGATAACTTCCTGGAAAGTTAATGTAAATGAATCGCTGATGATTGTTGGTTGCAAACGCAACTTCTGAGCATGAGATGCTGGGTTTGATTCCCAGGTTGAGCAGTGTTATTGGGTTTTCCCATCAGGAACGTTTCAGTAGCAGCCACTGAGTCTGGATTTGTGCCTGGTTGAACGCAATAGGCTCGCCCCCTATTACATGGGACTTAAACATAACTGGCGAAATGTGGGTGTACTATTAGGTACACCTCTGCCTAACCCTTCGGGGATTACAGGCGTGATGTTATCTTATGTTAATGTAAATAATTATGTGTGCAATACAGCTTATACATCAATATTGAACTTGCATCAATAAAGAAATCTCGATGTTTTGGAAAATTGAAAAACCGTGTGAAGTAGGTGTAGGATCGTTTTTCATTTCTTACTATTTTCTGTACCACATATTTTTGATTTCGATTTCAGGTATCGCATCCGGGCTGAAAAGCGTCGCGACAGCTGGGGTAACCGCGAATCGCGAGGCCATGCATCTGGAAATCTTTCCAGAACTGATTCTGCTATACAGGTAACAATTAAGTTATTAGCAAATTCTATGATAAATGATTTTTCATCAGCTAACTAGCCTTTCTCCAACAATGTTGAAGTCGGCTTGGATGATGCATTCTGGTTTTTTGAATCATGAATTTTCTTTTAGTATTCTTCTGTATCTATTTACATGACTTTGGTACAATATAATAACTGAAGGTATACATTGTTCTCAGGCTGCATTGGGTCGAGACTCGTATTCACTGGGCCATGCTGGTAGTGCTATCGCTGCTGCAGCAAGCCAGGCTATCGCAGCAACCCAGCAGGTAACATTTAAATCGCCATAATAATAAAGAGTCCACCAGGCTATGCTAGTAGTCTGGTGGTGTCATCAAGTCTGCATGTCGAATAGAGGTTAATACATAGTACACTATTCTACATTAAAGGTGTTTTAATTGATCTCCAGATCGTTGCGTCTGTTATCGTCGTAATATTTTTTTATTCAATTTTGTTCTTATAGATGCAGCACGGTCGTCGCACGGCCTCGCTGAAAGCTTCTTACGAAGCGGTGGCGGGCGGTGAACTAGCGCACCACGCGGCGTTGCAGACTCACCACACACATCATGATCATGGTAACAATCTTATAACACCCTAACGTAAAGCTAAACACATATCAAATAAAAATAATACCTACACACTCAGAATATTGTACTATATGATCGAGGACTTTAATTAAGTACCTGTTTGTTTTCTTTCCTTGTTATTGTAGTGGTCGCAAGCACGACTGCTCAGCATGATGTCCTGGGTTCGATTCCCAGGTCGGGTAAAGTGTTACTGGGTTTTTCCATCAGGGATTTCTCAATAGCAGCCACGGAGTCTAGATCTGCGCCTGCTTGATGGCAACAGGCTCGCCCACTATTACATGGGACTTAAAACATATCTGGCGAAATTTGGGTGTACTATTATTAGGTACACCTCTTTCCAGGATTACAGTTGTGAGGTTATGTGTGTTTATGTTATGGTACTTTTTATACAGGACATGGCGCCATGTCGTCGAGCCACAGTCAGAGCAACACTGTTCATGGCCATCATACTACATCTCATGGCCACAACAATACATCTTCTTCTACTACGAAGAGGAACAAACAGAAGTAAGTATCCATATTATACGTATATTGTAATTTATTTACAGTATATCCAGTATTCACTCCATCTCAATCCTAGTATCCCGAAGCATCTACTATATACTTGTTGAATTGTTGGAATAAATCTATTTTCTGAGTTATATGTTTATTTCCGAAACTAGTTAGGAACAGTAGAGGTGAGTACCTATAGGTAAAAATTGCGTCCTTGTATCTGAAATACAGATAACAATTTACTACGAATTTTTTAATACAGGAAAAGCAACAGCTACAGCTCCACAGGCGTATCTGCTCACACTCAACAGGCCGTCGCATCGGCCGCTGCTAGTCGTTCATCTTCCCCTACAGTTGTGTATGTATCTTGTATCCTCATATTTATTTCCTTTTATTATTTTAAAATCAATAATGTAAAATAGCTCAAATTGTTTTGTTTTTGTAGTGCTCTGGATTTAGGTCTACTGGACACACTTTTTTTTTTTGTCTCTAATTTTCATTATGTCAATGTCATGCATACTTGTTATTTGCATGGTTACAGAAATGCCGATTTTAAATGTTAGAGTATTTGAATTGTAAGTCACTGTGCTGTTAGTGTGCTTATTATAAATTAAATAGCACTGCTTACAAGCATAACTTACTTCAGCAGAACCGCATAAACTTTCATAGTTTCCTAATGTGTATATTTCGGCGCCCACGTAGTTTCCTGCAATCCAACTTGAGTGTCGTAGTAAAAAAAAAAACTTTTATTGCCTTTAGGGCCATGAACACTGTCGTAAACAATGTCGCCATTGAAGAGCCGATGGAGGAGGAATGGACATACGACCCCAACGAGCCTCGCTACTGCATCTGCAACCAAGTGTCTTACGGAGATATGGTTGCTTGTGACAACCAGGATGTAAGTGTAATCATACTCATGTGTATCTTATTTTCTTCCCTGATAGTTACTCTGTTCTATGGTTGATATTGATAGAACGCCTCAAGGGCGGAAGGTCAAAGAATTATCTACTTACTAGCAAAGTAAATAGCGCAAAGTGTAATTTATATTTTCATTTCAGTGTCCTTACGAGTGGTTCCACTACCCGTGTGTCGGCATCACCGCCCCACCGAAAGGAAAATGGTACTGCCCGCAATGCCAGAGCAACATGCGTCGCAACCGCGCCCACCGAAAGAACTAAACTCTCTACGACGATGTTACTGCTTTTAGCGCTTATCTCATATCGTCATTATGCCATTAATCTACCTGTATACCTTATTATATTAAATAAACAATTCCATGTGCATTTATGTGTATTTCTAAAATTGTGTATGTGTTTTAAGACCTTAATTCCCTTAGGTTATTTTGATAGGTTGTTTGTAGACGTAGGTAAGTACTTTCTAAAGTCGAAACAGAAATACGGCAGTGCTTTACCAGGATAATAATTGTCTGCAATACTTGTGGCCGGAGCGCGGCTTGCTTGTTGCCCACGAATACACTTGGTTGACTTAACTGTGCCTTTAAACTGGCGAAACATTGTACATAAAATCATGCAGATATCTTAATTTCTCTTACTTTATTTGTCAAAATATGAGTACAGGACCTAGTTGTCAACATGGTTGAAATCATAAAATGTTTCGCTAGTGCGAACGCACAATGACGATATGTGGGTCAAGATGTGGTCGATGATGCGTGCGCCATAGTGTGTTCATTGATGGGCCACAGTGTGTATGATGCTAGGCCATGGCGAGTGGACGCTCATAAAATACAGCATTAAAATATAATGTAATATTGCTCATTCCCTTGAGCAAAACTAGCGTGATAATAATATCTAGCCTAACATTCGAAGACGCCTTGGAATATTTGTGCAAATCTGAACATAATCTATGCAGTAGTTTTTAAGCGATTTCGAAGAGCATCGATTTTTACGAATTATATGGCATATAAATGTATAGATATTTAATTAACATGTAATTTCCATATCATCCGTTTTATTGTCTTGCCTTTAGTGGGTTATTGACATAAGTAATTTAATTTTGTCCTAAGTGATATCTGATTGAATTAATTTATGACAAACCCACTGATTATCTGAAGGATTTGGGGGCTGATAAAAAAACAAAAATTAAAGCACACAATATTTATTTTTTAAAGATCTATGAATACATTGTATTGGAGTTCATAATAACATTGAATCGAAATTTTCTACAAGTTTAAATATTAGATAGGTACAATAGTCCATGAAGTCGTCGTTTAATCCACCTTGATGGGATTGTAGTGAGAAGATACAGGTAACCAGCGAAGCCTCCTGGAAACAAGAAGAATATGTAGGTAAGTAAAAATTTTTTTTCCAATAAACTACCTACCATAATCAAATATGTGTTAAAAATACATACATCCTGTGTGATTTTTCAGTGCGGCTTGGCGTCAGCATCTGCATGAAGAGAGCGCACAAGTAGGCGGCCTGCAATGTGTACAGAACATATTGCCAGGTAGCGACGGTCAAATCATTTTCAGTTTCGACCATCACAGAGCTCTTCTCACGATTTCGGGCCACCTCAACATTTCGGGAACGAGTGTTAATTGCTTCGCGTTCCCTATTTTCAATCCTGTGGGTATGTTCGACTCGGCTGCGGAATACTTCGGTTCTTCCTTTTGACTCAGCAGATCGGCTTAGCCGAGGCTCGGCCCTAATTTCGCGGAAGCTTAGACGTTCAACAGAACGGGCTCTTCGGTCCATCATTGAACTGTCTCTATCTTCGGCATTAACTCTGTCGGCTGACTTTGATTGCACTCGTCGCTCCCTAGTAATCTGGTCGCCATGAACCTGTCCTGACAGCCGCTCATTATTCCTAATTTCTAGTCGACTTTCTGTGTCAGTCTCAACGCTTCGCTCATTTCGAGTAGCGACACGATTTACTCTGGATTCTCGAATATTTTGTCCATCTACTTGCCTACTTTCCCGAGCGAGTCTACGGTCAGGATTTTCCCTCAATTCTTCTCGGGATTCCCTAGCCGACCTTATTTCCTGTCGGCTGTCGAGGTCTCTTATATGTAGGGTATTCCCGATTCTAGACTCACGATTATTGTGTCGATGCACTTGGATGCGTTCGCGAGAAAGTCTGTTGTCGGGATTTCCCCTATTCTCCGTATGCAGCCTCACGTCATTTCGAATTTCCCTTCGACTTTCGACATCTCTATCGTTTCGGATAACAATATTCCTGTTTCTTAATTCTCGCTTATTTCTTCGGTCCATCTGGATCCTCTCTTGTGAAATCCTCTGCTCAGGATTTACCCTAGCTTCTTTACTTATCTCCACAGATCGCTGTTCTCGATGATCGTTGTTCCTCATTTCCCGTCGACTATCGATCTCTTTGTCGCTAAGAGTATTTACGGTTCTCAATTCGCGAATATTTCTTCTGTCCATCTCGCGGAAATTACTTCGGTCTGCCTGGTTCCTTTCGACTGAAAGCCTTTTGACATGGTTTTCCCTTTCGTCTCGAGCGTTCCTAGAAATTCTCTCGCTGTTTCTAATTTCACGTCGAACAGCAACGTCCCTCGTGTTTTGGGCATTCATCATTCTAGATTCATGGATATCTCTCCGATCCATCTGTGCTCTGCCGTGAGAAAGTCTTTGCTCCGGATTTTCCCTATTTTCGCCCCGAGTCTCCCTAGTCATCCTCTCGTTATGTCTGATTTCACGTCGATCAGCAACGTTCCTCGTATTTTGTCCATTTATCATTTTTGATTCACGGGTATTTCTCCGATCCATTTCAATTGTCTCGCGGGAAAGCCGTTGCTCTAGATTTTCCCTGTTTTCGTCCTGAGTCTCTCTAATCATTCTCTCGTTAATTCTGTTTTCGCGTCGATCAGCAACGTTCCTGGTATTTCGGGCGTTCATAGTTCTGGATTCACGAATATTTTTTCGATCCATCTGGGTTCTTTCGCGGGAAAGTTTTTGCTGCAAAATTTCCCTAATTTCTTCTCGAGTCTCCTTTGTCGTCTTTTCTTTATTTCTGAGATCGCGTCGATCAGCAACGTTCCTGGTATTTTGGGCTTTCATCATTCTAGATTCACGAATATTTTTCCGATCCATTTGGATTCTCTCGCGGGAAAGTCTTTGTTCCAGATTTTCCCTATTTTCGTCCCAAGATTTCCCCTCGTTAATCCTATTTTCGCGTCGATCGGCAACGTTCCTGGTATTTCGGGCATTAATAGTCCTTGATTCACGATTATTCCTCCGATCCATCTGGATTCTTTCAAGGGAAAGTGTTTGCTCCAAATTGTCCCTAATTTCCTCTCGATTTTCGTCCCTAGTCAACCTCTCGTTCATAATTCTAGATTCACGAATATTTCTCCGATCCATCTGAATCCTCTCGCGTGAAAGTCTTGGCTCCAGAATGTCAGTATTGTCGTCCCGAGTCTCCATAATCATCCTTTCGTTGAATCTTATTTCTCGTGCACCATCCAATGCCCTCTTATTGCGGGCATTCATAATTCTAGATTCACGAATATTTCTCCGATCCATTATAATCCTATTGCGGGAAAGCTTTTGGTCCGGCTTTTCTCGTGTTTCATCTCGAATCTCTCGTGTCTCCCTTACTTCCCGTCCACCATCTACGTTTCTTTCATTTTGAGCTTTCATAATTCGAGATTCTCGTGTAATTCTTCGATCTACTTGCATTCGCTCGACAGAAGTACTACGGTCAATATTTTCCTTGTTATGCTGCCTATATTCTCTTCGTTCTTCTGTCTGTTCACGTCGCTCATCAAATCTTTCGTTGGATGATCGTTGATTAATTCGAATGCGTTGTCGATTTTCCCGGTTATCCTCACGAGCGGTATGACGAATGTGCATGTCACGGATTCGATCTGCTACTAATCGAGTATTTTCTGTAAGTGACAGCCTCTGTTCGTTGTTTCTCTGCAGACCTCGGCGTTCATCATTACGCTCAATGGTACGCCTCGTGTCTGGTCGAATTGTAGATTCACGTCGCACTACACTCAATCCTTCTCTTGTAATACGCTGACGATTACCTCCAATGCTGACTAAATCATTGTCTTGAGTTCGGCTAAGTACACGTCGTGCATCTCTGTTCAGTGTGACCCTACGTTCAACAGATCTGAATTGTTCCCTCTGCGTTTCACGTTGAGAATCAAACAAGTTTTTAGACAGACGCTCATTACCAAAGCGCTCGGTTCTATAATCGTCCCTGTCACGTGGTGATTCAGTGTAGACCCTGTCATTACGACGTTCTAGGGCATCCCTGGATCGATCAACAACTCGGCGCGTAAGATCTTGAGGTTTCAGATCTCGAATAAACTGAACAGTTTCTTTCCTTTGGTGTACATCCAGCTGCCGTTCGCGACTTTGGGAGTTCGCAGGGTGTTCTTGACGGTGTTCAACTCGGGAGGACCTGGCTATTTCAGAAGGAGCTTGTCTTGCAACCCTGGCTCTGATATCTACCAGCGGTCTCTCCGTCGAAGGGCGACTGAATATAGAGACACGTTGCCTTACTTCGTACCGTCGATCTTCACGGGTTTCATCCCGGTCGTTTAGACGTCGCAGAGTAGAAGTAGTTCTGCCGAGCCGGGTTGTTCCATGAAGCGAAGACCTCGTGTCTTGAAGCGGAACAGATGAAAAACGGTCGCAACACTGTTGCCTGCCATCAATGAGGTTGTTATCGACAAATGATGCAATAGGTTGAAAAACCGCGACTACCGCAAGTAGTAGTAAACGCCAGTTATTCATAGTCACTGTGTGCTAGTATGGTGTGGTTTTCTTCCTTTCGCGGTGAATCTGTTGGAAGTGTACCGATGGCGGTCGCTTCCAAACTGAATTTTGAAGCACTAGTCCCGGCTTATATACGGTTTCGAAGACTATGTCGATTCACTGCTTATTAGGCGCTAGAATGCATTCAATTTTCAGCTTCCCACACGCCAAGCTACTGCGACGAGGATTGCCAGATCTAGATCCTTGACTAAAAAGCTAGTTTCCCAGTTACAACAGGACAAAATTTCAGCGATTATCGGGATTATTTACCTACATGAATACTGTAAGATAAGTAATAATAAAATATTACTCTATCTTCCTTTAAAATATGTAAGTATTTCTATCTTCTTCTATCAAAAAAATCGGCCAAGTACGAAGTGGAGCATGCACAGCGAAGGATTCCGGTAGTCGGGTTTAATACCTAATTAAGTAAAGATTGTATCTCATCCAATAACAAATTAACTTACTTTTGAAATAGTAGGCACTCCTATAGAAAGATGTGCCATGGAAAGTATTTATTTGAAAGTAAAAAATCAACGCATAAGTTCCAAAGGATCAAGATGATTCAAGTTTCTCATGTTGCGAACTTGCGAGTATTATCGCAGGACACAGCTGCACAAGAAAATTTGTCCCTGCGCGTAAAATAATTATCTGATGGAACCCGCTGGAGCAATAAATGGGATCCATAAATTGATTTCCTATGACGTCAATACAGAATACGATACCTACATAAAGATAGACAGAATATTCAGGGTGGAAACTTTCAGCGGGGCAGTATGGGGAACTACCTTAACCGTTGCAGCTACACGAAAATGGTCTTAGGAGACTATCCATAATTTTTCGTGAAATTTTGATCCTCATTCACAGATTAAAAAAAAAATTAAGTTAGCAAAAAAATTGCCATTTTACGCAATTTTTTTTATGCCAATCGTCCTTGTTTCTTATACTGATCAAAACCTTATATGGGACCTACCAAGGTTAGATTTAGTGCACCAACCTAGGTTGGTCCCGTAGTGATTGATTAGTATTAGAAAGAGGATCGTATGGCATGAAAAAAAACTGTAAATTTTTTGTACAAAATCAATGGGAAAAGTTTTTAGCAACTTCTGGCTTTTTTAGTACTCCAACCTTGTTCGATCCCATACAAGTTATTGATCAGTATAAAAAAAGGAACGATAGTCATCAAAACCAAAAATTTTGTGGTTATGACAATTTTTTTGCAAACGGTAATTTTTTTTAAATCTCTGAATGGGGATCAAAATTTCACGAAAAATTATAGATAGTCTCCTAAGACTATTTTCGTGTAGCTGCAACGGTTAAGGTAGTTCCCCTTACTGCCCCACTGAAAGTTTCCATCCTGTATCCTACTTTATTGTACACCAAAATTGATACACAGCTATTTTAATATTGCTAATTCTATGGGTACAACGGCAGTCTTATCGCTGATGGCGATCTCTTCTTTTCTCTACGAATTATATTTTTGCGCTTGTTGAAAACAGTAAGTACATGATAAAGTGGGGCATTAATGACGCCGAAGAGGTAAGAGAAGAGATTTATGATGGTTTTTTTTTCTTTTTAGTTACAAAAAGGTTGCCTATTCACTAGGAATGACACAAGCAGCCAGACCCGCAACGACTACCTGTAGGACAGATACAAATATTTGTTCCGTGCGGAAACCGAACCCGCGACACGCAGCGCAGCAGCCAATCGCTGAGCCACTGAGCCAACCGTGCCGTCAAGATTGGTAGGTTCATAATTCGCCAGATGTTAGTCATGAAATTAGATAGTAGAAAGCGAGCCCTTTATCTAACCGGGAACATATTCAATCTCCAGGTGCCACCTAGATTTTTTCCTATTGGAAGAATATAACATAACATCACGCCTTGTAATCAACGGGGGTTAGGCAGAGGTCTATCTAATAGTACACCCACATTTCGCCAGTTATGTTTAAGTCCAATTTAATAGGGGGCGTGCCTATTGCCATCATCCGGGCTCAAATCCAGACTCCGTGGCTGCTACTGAGAAATTCCTGATGGAAAAATCCAATGACACTGCCTGATACGGGAATCGAACCCAGGACCTCATGCTCCGCCGCGGGAGACGCACCGGGCGTCGGGGGCCACCGTAGACGCGGGCCTGTGGACGGTGAGCTAAGGGCTAGCTCGCCGTCCCTCCGTCTTAGGACGACAGGCCGTGTCGACGGCGCGTTCGTGTTCCACGCGCGCCTCAAAGAGATGTCAGCACAGGGAAGGGGCCCGCAAGGGCCGATGCCTGCCGGGTGCTGCGGGTTGTTCGAAAGAGATACCGCGGCCCCGGAACACAAAGGGCGATGAAGGAACATGGGTGGGTTTTAGTCAGTAAAAGTCTGACACACCCTCCCGCTCAGCCCAGAGCGGGAGAAGTCATTTGATGATTTCCCATCCGAAAAAAAAAAAAAAAAAAGGACCTCATGCTCAGCAGCCGCTTAATGACCGTTTACCTGATAAAAGAATTAATTGCAATAAGCAACCCGGTAATCATTTTAAAATGCGGGCTCTCAGCCGTTCAATATACCTGATCCAAGGCGTAATAATTATAGCATGACAGGACCCTCACGATTCCAATTTCCAGCTCAATAACTACCGCAGTGGAAACAGAATTATTTCCAACGTCGCCAGTTTAGTCCGACTCGAACATAGCTAGTGTTCAGGGCACCCCCACCGAACTATAACCGTCAGAATTCAACCCATTCCAAATAGTCCAGCAGAATTCTCCCAACCAGCCTAGTGGAGCAGCGCAACCACGCCCAATGAGTGGTGTTAGCCATTTCGTGAGCAGACAATTACCACCTACTAACGCTTTTTCTAGGCATTCTCATATAATATACGCCCCCTATTAAATTGGACTTAAACATAACTTGCGAAATGTGGGTGTACTATTAGATAGACCTCTGCCGAACCCCCATTTTCAAGGATTACATACAAGGCGTGATGTTATGTTATATTCTTCCTATAGGAAAAAATTTAGGTATGCAGCTGGAGATTGAATATGTTCCCGGTTAGTTAATGGGCTCGCTTTCTACTAACTACTTTCATGACTACTTAAGAACCTACCAATCTTGACGGCACGGTTGGCACAGTGGCTCAGCGATTGGCTACTGCACTGCGTGTCGCGGGTTCGATTCCCGCACCGAACAAATATTTGTATCTGGCCTACAGGTAGTTGTTGCGGGTTGTAACTAAAAAGAAAAAAAACTATCACAAATCTCTTACCTCTTCGGCGTGATTAATGCCCCACTTTATCATGTACTGTTTTCAACAAGCGCAAAAATATAATTCGTAGAGAAAAGAAGATATCGCCATCAGCGATAAGACTGCCGGTGTACCCATAGAATTAGCAATATTAAAATAGCTGTGTATCAATTTTGGTGTACAATAAAGTAGGATACAGGATGGAAACTTTCAGCGGGGCAGTATGAGGAACCACCTTAACTGATGCAGCACGAAAATAAACGATCCATTATAACCCACAATAGGAATTTTTTGTCGGTTACTCATTAAAAAAAATCTGCACTACACGGTGAAAATGTATGTACAGCTCTATTTTTTTCCACCTTGTTAAATTCAACTATAATTTAAAAGTTATTAAGTATTTGAGTTCGCTTCATTAATGAATTCTATTCACCGTTTAGTTTTGAAGATTTTAGCGAAAAACTCAAAAAGTGGATGCCAAGTTATATTTTTAGGGTACAACTTCCGTAGGTTACACCATGTCTCACATGTCACTTGGAGGTCATCCATTAATCGTGGACCACAGTTATAATTAACTTCAAGCTGTAAGTATGTAGGTACTTAGGTAAGTACGTAACATTGAAAACAGAAAAAGAAAACATTTTTTTCAAAAAAAAAAAACAGTAAAAAAGTGAATAATAACTTTACTTTCGGTAGTCCGTTACTTTGTTTGTTCCATTGACTTTAATGCCACCGACTTCCGAAAGTAAAGATATTTTTAATTTTTTAGTGGTTTTTGGAAGTTGGTCATTTTTTTATAAAAATTTTTGTTTATTGACCCTTTTTTATTTGAGATAACCGACACAAATTCTTGTTATAGGTACCTAGGTACCTACTTTTATTTTGTAACGAGAAGTTATGATGCCATGTGACATGTCATATCAACATAGACGTAGAAGATAAAATACGTACCTACCTATTATAGAAGATATAATTATCATAAACAACCCAAGCTTAATAAAATTTATATGGGACCACCGCGCGAGCATCCTCTAGCAAATGAAAAATAATCGCAAAAATCGAACCCAGTACTTACAGAGAAATCGGTGTACCTACATAAATGAAAAAAAAAAGATGCTGATGTAATAATTATACAACCTCTTCCTTTTTTAGAAGTCGGTTCAAAATAAAGATCTGGTGGAATACATAACCTCCTCTTTTTTAGAAGTCGATTAAAAACTGAACACATAAAAAAGCGTGATTTCACAAAGCCAGGGGGATCTCGAATTAGACACGAAAAGGAATGTAGGTACCTACACGGGAGAGTTGGTTTTAAGGAAATCCTTCCTCCATTCTGTTAACCTGCTAGCATAGGCATTAACCTATGTATATCTAACAGTAGACTTCTGTATAAGATTTATCATTCCAGGAAACTGTCTGTCTATTCAGTTCCTGGCCATCGACATTGACAAACAGGCCATCATGGCGATGGCGTATAATTCTTCAACCAGTAGGTGGTAAGGATTGTACCTACCTACCGGGTTACAAACGGTACCTTAGGCCTTAGGTCCCTACTACAAAGGCTAGGTACCATATCGTTGAGTTTTTGTTTCCAATAGCGCTAATATGCTTAGTGTCAGTCATATTATTGGCTTTTGTGGTGCCAATTTAGCTTTCTGAGGATCGTTTTCACCTGTGTAGCAGCTATTTCTTGAAACCTATTTAAATAAACTAGCTTCTGTGTGCGGCTACGCCCCCGTAATACCCCTATAAAAAGAAGCCTAGTACCTATGTCAATCCGGAATAATGTAGGTAGGTAGGTTAACAATAGTATAATATACTATCCACCAGTTGAAAGGTAACCAATTGGAGGCCTAGGGGTAGGTACTTTATAAAAATCGGGCCCTTCATTCTCGACAACAAAAGCATAAGGTTGGATGTTTTTAAACTCTCTGTATTTGTTGAACGTCCTACCTTATGCTCAGAAGCATAAGGTCAAATGTACAAACTCTCTGTATTGTATTACGGGCTGGTGTCCGCAACTCCACGTCCAAAGCACGTATTTTGCGTACGGTATAGCCAAAGGCTATCTAATTTCTTTGCACGGATACGTTAGTTTTTTTTTATGACATTTCATACAGAAATTTAAGTACATAACTACAAAATATTAATTGATTTACGAAGTTATACTGAAAAGCTAAATTATAAATGCAAGAGCGAGCGTAGTGAGCTCGAATATTTTAGTATCCCGCCTGGGATGTATTAAGTTTCGTTTGAAAGCTATGACACTAAGCTATAGGAACTGTGGCGCCCTTGGATTGTGGGGCTTAGCTAGGTACCTACATTCAAACTCACAAAATTCGCACTCTTTATTAGGGCTCATTTACGGAGACACGGCGTGATGGATCGCTGCCCAGAGATAACACCAGAATATTGCGAGGAAGCAACCTCAGATTTCAGCTCGCCAGCTGATACGAAGACTCCAGCCAGCCAGAATTTAGGATCAATGTCCTGTCAGGAAAGATGTTTATAGAATGTCAATGGACTGAACCGACGTGTTGTTTTCCGGTGAGTTTAGCTTCGGATTTCATCCTGATTCAAAGATAGTCCGTGTTTGGCGAGCTCCTGGTCACCAGTCGATCACAAAACTCTCAGGAACGTTCCTTCGGAACGCTTTGTAGAATACAGATCTATGGTTGGTTACCTATTCTTCAGCTAATAAGATGCTACAACTGTGGGCAGTTTTGTTGTTTACTGATGGCGATTATTTGCCTGAATGTAATTGCACTATTAAAGGATATCAGTCTTTGTCATAATAAAAATACAGTTTTGGGCAACCAAAGGTTTTTATATTTATATATTCTTAATCCTAATTGTATCCATAGGATTGGATGACTGCGGTGAACGGCGCCGTCGTCTTCGTAACCTTCTCGCCGGATTCCTTCGTGATCCTCTGCAAAGATATGGTACAATTCAGATATTTGCTAAATATACTGTTAAATGTAGTCTTAATAATTAAGATCATCAGCAAAGGTTTCTTTTCATTTGTACTCAAATAATGTAGGTAAGAATGTAATCATCATTACAAAACGGGTGAAGTCAAAACGGCAATTCTTTTGGGTGGAAACAAACCTTCAGCTTCTTCTCGTAGGCCATCAGCTTGATAGACTTGACCTTCCTCTTGTTTTCTAGCTTGCGGACGACGTCGCGGTACTTCCAGCCGACTTCGTGGGACAGACGACCGACGTGACAGTACTAAAATAACAAATAATTGGTTAAAACTTTCCTATTTTGTTTGATGTAGGGGTAAACTAGTGAGATGGTCTCAGATATTTATAAAGTTGCAACATGGTTATTCAGTCGCAAATTACCCAAATGAAACATCATTGTGAAAATCTTGTTGCATGACCAAATTGTTATGAGGGATGATCAATAGAGAAAATTTAAGTATTTCTACCAAACATTAATAATTACTTTGGTTGCCAATGTTACTAAGTTTTGCACGCAATAAGGTTACCTAATAGCATCAGCAAGAAGTTTGTTTAGTTTTGTTAGGACAGACAGTTCAACAAAATACATGACAAGATGATTGAACAGTTGACATACCTTACGGCCAGGCTTCAAGCAGAAGACGCGGAGGGCGGCGGGAACAACCACGCGACGGCGGTTGTCGTATGGTGGCGGGCAACCGTCGTACGCGCGGAGCCTCTTCAGCGCGCTCTTTCCACGCTCAGTTTTGTGTGGGATCATGCCTGGAATACAAAATTCATTGTCCCTGGTAAAAATCAAGTGTGTAACAATGTGGTTAATGATTGTGTTTGAAGGCCTTCATAAAAGAATTCTTATCATAAACATCAAATAATGTAGGTAAAATAGTAAATAATCATTAGCAGTTTTAAGTCTGAGAAAGGCTTAGGCAAATTCATAGGTGAAAAAAATGGCACAAAAAAGTTGCCTTGTACATCTTTTTCTCAGTACCACTGATCTTTGTTACATTCCAAACCTAATTTGCAACCCCAAATCACTGATGTGAATTTTGCATGTAGGTATGTGCCTCATGCAATAACCTTAACATATCTGTAAACAGACTGCTTACAAAGTCTATTTGCTTGGTTACAGAAATGAAAATCCATGCTAAAACCTTGTCACGTGTATGAAATACCAACAGTCAATCGCATAACTTGAAATAGTATGAAAATAGTCAGCAATTGAGAGTACATACCTCTGACAGTCTTCCACAGGATCTTGGAAGGGGCTCTGAAGTGGAAAGGTCCACGAGCGGGGTTCACATTGCACCTCTTACGAAGGAATGACATGAACTTCAACTTGTTCCTGAAATACATCACAACTGTTAGTTACATGATTCAGAAACACACAGTAAGATGTGAATGTGAGATTTTTATCAGATAACTTATGAGTAACAACATGTATTTTACAATATTCAGTCGCAAATTACCCAAGTAAAACATCATATCAAGTTTTGCTAGATCTGTAGATAGAATTAGGCTATAAACGTGGTCTATTCACAAATTAACATGTTACTTGGTGGGTGTGCATCCTTATAAACAAACACCACAATGTGCTGCTATAAAAACAACATGGCACAATGTTACATCCTGAAAGTTGTGTCAGTGAGTAACTTAACATGAGTTTTGTAAAGATCTGTTTAGGAAATCAACACTAATAGGTAAGATAAAGAGTTGTTCTTACCTGAAGAAGTTACCAGAGATGTTGATCTGCTCACTTCGCACGACCACGACTTTGTTACCTTCCAGCAGGACCTTAGCAATGACTGCGGCCAGGCGGCCGAGCAGATGGCCACGGCCATCGATCACTATGGCCTAGAACACAAGCATTCACACTGGTTAGAAACCGCCGCTGACGTACCGTATAACCTCAAAAATATTCACACTCTTTACTCAATTCAATTCTGAAACACAGTAATTTAACTGGGATCTCGGATTTTCTTGTAACAGCGAACATACGAACAGTTTCATGTAATATTGTCCTATAACAAATGTTAAACACAAAAAAGAGCACATGTGATGCATGCACTGTGCATGTTGTTAAAACTTATCACATGGCAAAAACTAATAAATTAAAGAATGGAAGGCACATTGTAGTTTTACGATAATAATTATGTCCACTTGAAGGCATTTTATTCGATTTTCATATTTTTTCTTCTCACCTTATTGCTAAAGCCCGTCATTTTCACGACAACAAAACGGAAAAGGATAACTTTTTAAAACAATATGGCCACCGGACGTTCATGGAATGTTTATATGTTACCATACTAAAAAAAAAATTGAATTATTCGATTTTTAACTAAATTCATTCTCGTAATCTCGGTTCGTTCGCTAACTTAATAAGCCTGTCAGCAAAGAAGCATAATCTATTAAAAACTATATTATAACATACAAAAATATTCACGATTCCATTTCGGTGGCAATGAGATTTCAATAGTCATACTATTGAAACTTCATCACGTCACTTGTCTGCCATTTATGCAAGATACAACTTTCCTCATTTCACACTTTTTGTGCGTCTCTTTATGTACGGTGAGGGCACATCTAATATCTATCAGTGTTGCCAACGATGTATCAAGCTCCCCACCAGAATCGACCTCTAAAACCACTAGAAATCCACTAATAAAAATCGCACCATCTTAAAAAATTGCTAAATTTTCCACTAATTTTATTTTTGAAAGATTTGTGGTCATTGAGAAAGAAAAAAATATTTTTAAGATACATTTAATAAAGATATAACATTAAAATTACACATTATGTAACAAAATACTTAATAATACCAATTTTTGAAATACCAACAGTCAATCGCATAACTTGAAATAGTATGAAAATAGTCAGCAATTGAGAGTACATACCTCTGACAAGACTGTCACTGTCACTGTCACTGTCACTTCAGAGCCCCTTCCAAGATCCTGTGGAAGACCACAGGATCTTGGAAGGGGCTCTGAAGTGGAAAGGTCCACGAGCGGGGTTCACATTGCACCTCTTACGAAGGAATGACATGAACTTCAACTTGTTCCTGAAATACATCACAACTGTTAGTTACATGATTCAGAAATTATATTATTAAGTCATCTTCAGAGTAGTCGTTCCCGTCCGTATCATCATCGTTAATCTCCGATTGATACGACTCTTTCGTACCAATTAATTTTACAATACTAAACAGTGTTGCCTGCACGATGAAATTAAACTCCAAAAACGATACGAGTGGACCTTATAATCGTTGTTCCAATGTTTAAGAAAAAAAATACTGAACTCTTAAATTCCACTAGATAAATCCACTAGCCACTAAAGCCGATATTTGTCCGCTAATAGGTAAGTCAAAACCACCAGGTTTAGTGGAAAATCCATTAAGTTTGCAACAATCTATGGATCTATGGATAACGAACGAACGAATGGAACGAGTTAAAAGGGTTTTCACTTTTAAATGTTATTTGTGGCATTCAAAGAATCAATTTTTTTTTAAGTAGGTAACAAATTATAAATTAAATCAACGTATTTATTTAAAACTGATTATAATATAAAAACGATTAAATTAACTTAATTAATTAATCGAGAGACTGGCGGCGTTACCACGTTGTATGGCAACGCTTACGCCTCTACCCACATAGCTATGGAGGAAGTGAGGAGCGAGTTGCCGAACAAACACGTGCAGCATAATATGGGAATTTGACAATCACACACAGAGACGTGCAGCCTATTACTACAAACGCACTAACGGACACATAATTCAACAATGTGCTGGGTGACACCACGTTTAGAATCACTACTTGCCTACGTTTGCGCTCTCCTTGAATGGCCCCACACCGCTATCAATGTAGCGAAGCAGTCGGCTGCTTCGGACCATGGCCTTTCGTGCAGGTGGGACGGCAAGGCACGCCAGCATTAATGACATCATCCGTCGTGCTCTTGCCATCGCCGCCGCCAGGGTGCCATTCGTTTTAGAACCCAACGGCTTAGCAGGCGACGATGGGAAGAGACCAGATGGTACTTATGACCATAATGCCTTGGAAGTTGGGTCGGCCTTTGGTGTGGGATACAACATGATTGTGTCGACACCCTTGCGCCATCCGATCTTCCTAGCACGGCGGGCTGTGTTGGAACGGCTGCTGCAAGTGCTGAAAACCTCAAACGGCGCAATTACAATAACCTCATTGGTAGCTATGTGTTTGAGCCGTTTGTGGTTGAAACTCTAGGACCATGAGGTCCGAGTGCGCACCTACTCTTTTGGGACCCCAAGCGGTTGGTGACTCTTCTCGTGACCAGAGGGCTGGCATAATTATGGGTCAAAGAATCAGCATTGCCATTCAACGTGGCAATGCTGCCAGCCTTCTGGGCAGTATTCCCATTGACAGCGATGTGGACGAATTTTTTGACGCCCTTTAATACTTTTCTTCTTTTATCTGTACATATTTGTATTATTATTTACAATATGCTTAAATACTACTTACATATTTAACATTGAAATCCATTTTGTAAGTTTTGCCGTTTTATGTATTTTATAGATCCATGGCCAAAGGTAAATCCTTTAAGTCTAGGTGATCTGTGGTCTAGGTATTCTACTCTTTGGGTGTATTGGCTAAAAGGTCCAAGCAACCAGGCCATTAAACTTAAAAAAAAAACTCTTTGGGTGAATCAGTCAGCTGTGATGACATTACTGACATTTACCTATTTATTATGACATTTGTTTTGGCTCTAATCCAATCGGGATTTTCAAAATTACGTGTACTGTACGCATTTGATTAAAAGTGATACTTAGGATTTGGCTGAGAATGTTAATATTTTTCAAAAATCCTTAAAGCTAAAATTTTTCAACATGGAAATTCCATATAGAAAGATTGCGATTTACGTATTAACCTTCGTGGCCTATGCTTATACTGGCATGGGCTCTAGTATGCTAAGGAATTTAAAGGATGCAGTTCTATCGGCAGAATCAGTTTTTGGTGATATGTTTAAAAACGTCATAACAGTGGCTGAGAGGTTTAGATCCTTGCATGAAGTTTTCGATGCTGCTGTTGAAGAGGAATGCATATTCAACTGCCCTGAAGGTATTTTGTGTTTTTATTTAACTATTTAAATACATTGATGTTATAATTGAAATAATATACTCAAACTATTTATTTTCAGGATCTAGACCAGTGCGCAACAGAAATCACATCCCATCATCAGATGGTTGTGGTTCTCTCGGCTTTGAGGTTGCCTCAGAGTACCTCCCACTGGATGAAATGACGAAATGTTGTGATACCCATGACATTTGCTATGATACGTGTAACAGTGGGAAAGAAACTTGCGACTTAGACTTCAAAAGGTGCCTTTACAACTACTGTGATAGTTATAAGTCAGTAAATGTTGCAGGAGATACAATCACAAAAGGTACATACACTTACACTTACAGTTAAATACAAATTGTCAGTTATTCAATCCATCCAAAGGCTGTCTGAAAGATATTGCTATCAACAATAAGACCCCCGTTTTTCCCATAAATAGAATTGCGAGTTGTTACAATTTTGATTTACAATAAAATATATATTCCACCCATCTATCCATCCACGAATATTTTACTTGGTCTGCAACATCTAACACACTGACTAAAATCAAAGTAGCAACACTACCTTGTTTAATTATATATTTTCTGAATTAATATTTTTAATTATTTCATTTCAGGTTGCAAAGCTGCAGCAAAATTGTTATTTACTGGCACATTAACTCTTGGCTGTAAGTCATATTTGGATGCACAGAAAAATGCATGCTACTGTCCCCCAGCCAAAAACAACAAGTATAAGAAATATCCAGGAAGTGGAGATTTATAATGGGTTACCAGCCTGTTTTTGTATTTTCCCCCCCTTATTTACCCAAAGAATGTAATACTAGTTTTGTGATATTTGTGTAAGATTATTTATTCATTAAAATTTAGGGAATGGTGTAGTTTTTATTGGGATTCTACATACAAATAGGGCTTAGGATAGAGTAATAAGAACAATGAATTTGTAATTCAAGAATGAAGTAGTTTTCACCTTCTATGTAACTTGAAGAGACATTGTCAAATTCTGATGTCCCTTTTCTTATTTGCTAGTTATAAAGTAGCTATAAGTTATGTTTTGTTTATACCTGTTTTTATACAGAAATAAAAAGTTGGTTTGTTTATATCAGTTTATTATTTTAGCGATAAAAATTACATCTTATTTGTTGGAATTATACCTTAATATTAAATAATTTATTTGCTAAATTTAGATTATGGGGCTTCTTACAAATCTCATGCAAGCACTGGAAGGATGAGCAAGCCATCACATTTCAGGTGATTGCTGTATTGTACCCCCATAAGGGAGGTCAGGCCTTCATAAATACACACACTACTAAATGGACGCATAATCAAATACATATTCTATAGTTCAATATGTTGAGCATATAAAAATAATTCATTACAATGTAAATAAATGCTTGTAAAAATATTTTATAATGGGTTAATTAATTTTTTTGTTTGATCTTAATGATTTTACCTTAGCATCAAAACATAAATCTGAGCGATTACTTGTTACAGTTCGAGATAACAGATTTTATTCTATGTAAGTAGTTCTTTGATTTCTTCTTTTTCTGCAGCTTCGATGTATGGTGTTCCATCTGGGGTTTTTCCATTCTTAGACGCACCCTGTAAGATAATACAGTTTGTTTGTTTATGATAGACTATATCTAAAAAGTCATTGCGAGTATTATCCATAAATTGATGCATGAGTCACTGATATTTTTATCCTAGCTTTCTCAAGTCTTTCATTGTCAAATAAATTCCTCAAAACACTGTGTAGCTGTTATTTAGTTTCATGAGTTTAATGCATGAAATTAATTTCCTACCATAACTGTGAAATTGCAAGTCATGCATACTAATTTTGTAAAAAAACCACCATTCACTGTTACTTACATTTTTGAGTAATGTCTTAACACAGTCCGTATGACCTTCCCAAATAGCTGCTAGCAGTACGGAGATGCCATGTTTGTCCAACATCTGAAATATGCATTTAGTTAGACAAATTATACTTTTTTAGTACAAATGTATGGTCCTGAATGTACACTTACATTAGGGTCTGCTCCCTTGTCTAGCAGATAGTTGAGAACTGCTGTTTGTCCATAATCAGCAGCATAGTGCAGAGGTACTCTTCCATCAATTAGAGCATTGACATCAATTTTCTAAAACAAATGCATTTTCCTTGTACTCATTTATGATCATAATTAGATATTCTAATTGGGAAATACAAGAAACTTTATGAATACTCTATCATTCTAGCTGTCTCATACGTAGTATGCAATTATGCGCCTGCATTGGGCGTACCTTTTTAACAATAATAATTAAATCTGGGTATAACACAATGTTTCACCATAGTTTTTATTCATTTAGCCACTGCAGTCATGACTATTTCAAGAGAGTTAATAGTATGCGATTAAGTTTCCGTTTGTTGTAATTTTCTCATGTTCAACTTAAGTTTACTTGAAATTAATGAGAAACATTGCTTTCTCTTGCCAACGAATAAAAATGATCACGTAGAATGAAAACCGATTTACAGACTACGTGATCCACTTACCTTGTTTTCTACAATGTCTTTTACTTGGTCAATATCGCCGTTTTTAATTCCCCAAACTAATTCACTCATTGTTGCGTACTTTCTAAATCCTTTTAAGAACAATATTTTCGAGATTTATTCCGGAATCGAAATAACAATGGATATGGCGTTCTTTGACATGACAACTGTCAAAATTAAGGATGTACTATGGAAGTACGGTTTTTAAATATTGCCGTAAAATTCTGATTAATACTTAAATCAGTCCTCACACAGTTGATTGTCGGATTGATCTCATGCCCAAAGATATTTATTCTGTAAATAACTACATACACATAACATAAACATACAAAAATCTAAATCAAAGTATCAAAAAACTCCTCAACGCTGGCAACCGGTAATGTGCCCAAGAGTCTGGCGGAATTGCTACGTTTAGCCGTTGGTAACCAAGATTTTGTAACAACATATTGATTTAAAAGAGTGTCCATGTAGTTTCGTGCCCATTCTTCTCCATAGGATCTACGCTTTCGATTGGGCAACTACAGTACTTTCACGGGACATCTGTCCCTATTTCATTTTGAACGTCGGGTGCTACTTTACTTTACTTGCCCTGTGACTGGGACTGTAGCTTAGTTTATTTTTTGTGCTTTGACATTCAAAAGTGCCTGTAATGGTCTAATTGAAATAAATGCTTTGAGTTTGAGTTTGATCAAGGTAAAAATCAGCCCTTTGGCCACGGGAAGCGTCAATTAAACGTTTGGACATTTCGTTGAAAAGGCTGTGAGCACTCCGACCCCACGGCCCGAGGTTTTCCACCCTAAACAACTCAAAAATATAGTTACCTGCAAGGGCCCTATATTTATGCCGCTGAGGTTCTCTGCAGCTGCCGCGGCATCGCCAACACAACACACGGAGCTAGGAAGATTTGATGGCGCAAAAATATCGACAAAAGTGGTGTCCCACATTGAAGGCATACACATCTTCCATTGAAACAAAGACATGCGGTTCGGTCTTTTTTAATCGTCGCATGCCAAGCTATTGGTTTCTAATACAGCTCGAACGCCAACGGTGACACGAGCTCGTCGGATTATGTCATTTAAATTAGCATGCCGCGCTAGAAAGCCCGCACCTCAGGTGCAGGACAGGCCGTGGTGTCCGAGGCTGTTGACAACTTCCCCACAGTGACAATAACGAGGAGAACAATAATGGGCTCCTAATCGTAGAGAAACTATGTCCAAAGTCAATGTGTAATGTTCACTATGCCCTTTGATTAGTGTCATGCCAGAATACCAATCTGGAATCTTTTTAATGTAGTTCAATTCAGCAATCTGATTGATTTGACCAAATTTCGACAAATTTGGATCGATTAAATTTAATCGAAATTTAACATAATTATCTTCTTCTTCTATACCTATATATTTAAAGTAAGAAACTGATTCACTGACTGATCGATCAACGTACAGCTGAAACCGCTGGGTCTAGAACTGACCTTGGTCTAGAAGCATGAAATGCATAAACGTTCCTCGAATGACGTAACTGTGCACTAAGAAGGGATTTTTGGAAATTATTCCAAAAGGAGTTATAATAGTCCACGCAAACAAAATCGCGGGTAACATATACATTATGGTAACATATCATTCAGTGGGGCAATTATTATTCTAAAGAACTCGGAGTGTTTGAATTTGAACATCTGTCGAAAATAAAAAAATACCTAATAACTAGTTTACGAACTAACACTACGAACGTTATTTAATACGAAAAGTGACCTTCATATATTTAAATTTTTATCTTCATTAGATTCTAAAAAGATTAGGCAAATGCTAACGATTTTTTGATGTTTCATTTACTAGCAGTTGCCCGCAACTTCGTTCGCGTAGTATATTTGATGTCTATTACCCTATATTATAATATAATCATATATTAAAATCATATATTATATTATAATATATAAATAATACGATACCATACGAGACGAGACGATACGAGAGAAAGAAAAAAAGATACCATATGTTTTCCCCCACGATATAATCTATCTTTTTGGCTTTCATTACAATCCGATCAGCCGTTTAGTCGTTAAAAGCTAAAAAACAAATAAAATTTAAATTTAAAGTATTAATATTCGTATGTCGCGTCCAAGTCAGGCTGTCAGTAACTACTAATTCCTTGGATTTCTGTCTGACATAATCATAACTGACTGACATTGCTTACTGACAGAAATCAGAAATGTTGTAATGTTGGGTGTCCTTCGTTCATTACGCTTGCTTCGCTATCGTTAATTTTGAATTTTGGAAAGTATAGCGAAACTAAAGTTATTAGGTTTCTGAGATAAAATGGAAGAAAGTTTTGAAGGATTAGTTGTAATACCTCAAGATTCACGCGCTGCCACCAATCATGTCGTGGTAAAGATAATTTAGGTCGGCTTAGTACTTTTTTTTAGGTAAAAGTATGGTTAACAGCACTAATGCTTTTTAAACTTTCAGAGCCTGTTACTGGACAAAATTCAACCTTTAACTCTTCGTTTACGTCGTAAACTCTTATCTTATGATAGTAATGGGGAGGATATTTCAAAAGTGCGAGATGTTTACACATTATGTACAAGTCAAATATATAAATGTTTGATTAATTTATTTGATGTTTTCAAAGTGGAATTTCACAACCACACTCTTTTACAGGTAAGATGAAGGAGTTCATTTAATATTTCACCTTGTAGAATAAAATAAACAGCGTCAATCAATTTTTCAATTTATTCAACTTAGAAAAAACATCACAAATAGATTGAAAAAAAAATATTGATTATGATCTTTTTGAGGAATTCAGTTGAGTAGATTTAGAGTCAGATATAAATAATGAAGCAAAGAATGCCCAAGACTTTACTTAACCAATTAGACCTCTTATGGAACTGCAATTAACTTTTTGCATTGTCACGTTTCAGGAAACTCGTCAATATAATCTGGAAAGATTATCATGGTGCATAAACAAACTATTGACAATTGAGAATTATTTGGAAAGAACATCAGCCTCATCAGACATGGATGAAAGTGCCAATGATTCCTTCAACATTACTACTATGTATTTTGTCAACTGGATTGACCATACATTTGAAGTCCTTGGTAAACTCGCCTCTGCAATTTATAAGACTGACTATAAGGAGTCTGAAGTTCTTTATACTCATTGGAAAGATTATGTAAGTTTTTAAAGAATAAACACCAAGGCTGTGCTGTGCATTATACCTAATGCTGTTGCACAACAGTTAAGCTACAATTCAAAGATAGACAAGACCATGTCTAAGTCTTAGCGTGTGCTAAATAAGGTTAAGGTTTATAAATATCTCAAACTGAGAATGGTGAGGAAAGTTGAGTGGTTCTTACTATCTATTGCATTTTCAGATGGTTGAGTGTGTGAGTGAGCTTCATATCTCAATCGATGAACTCCTACTGTCAGCCATGACTCTGTGCCGATACTGTCTGGCTGATGATCAACACATTGTGAAAGCTCGCTGCCAAGTGGTAATTATACTGCGAGCTAATTTAAATAAACCATGCAATAATTTTTATGGAGACATCATAATCATTCTCCTGCCCCTATCCTAATTAAGTTGGGGATGGCACAGAATGTCTTCTTCCATACTTTAGAGAAGTATTATACTTTTTTTATTATCTCGGTAGTCCCTTCTAACCCGATCATATTTCAAACAGAAAGGAAAACAAAGTCAAAAATAGTAAGGATCAATAAATCTTCTTTTTAATTACAGGTTTTGAGAGAAACAAAAGCACTGCTCAGTGAATTGATAGAAGGAGACCTCAGTTCGACTGTCAAAGCTACACCAGAGACATTAAAGCTGCCCATAATGCCATCTAATGCCAATGTTCTCATAGATGTGTTGAAAGATGTCCTGTATGCTCTGGAGACAAACACTAACACAGCTCTACTAGCTCTAGTAGCACACTGTTTTACCTACAACAAGTCCCCTATAGCCATTCTAAGGGATCATTTCAATAACGCTACTAAAGGCACTTGCTCTTGTATAGTCAAGAGTGAGGATGAAGTCACGGAGAACTGCTCATTTGTGAAGGATTTTGATTTGTACAACGAGAGATTGCTGCAGATTGGAAACTTTGCCGTTTCTTGCTCTTCTGATCAAAGTAGTAAGCACATTCATTATATAATATCATCATCATCATTCTCCTTACCTTATCCCAATTTATTTAGGGTCGGCGCAGCATGTCTTCTTCTATACTTCTCTATTAGTCGTTATCTCTGTATTCATCACCTTTCTAGCCATATCATCTTTAAATCGAAATAGATTTAACGTGTTGTTTAATACAAGCATACAATAATTTGATGACCGTATTTTTCCAGGAATCTTGTCTCTACGCAGTGGTCTAGCCAGCTTGGAAGCCCTAGATCCTCATTTGGTGCCAGCTTTAATGATGTCGCCAGACAGCCATCATGCTACATTGCTGATCAACTCCTGGATGCATGAAGTTCAGGAGATTCGGGATAATGTGTTCTTGATCGTAGATCCAAGTGCTTTTGCTGAGGTATGGCGTAATAAGAGATAGATTGTGCTTTAAAACAAGTTTAGTAAATGCGTATTCAAAGCAAAAAAGACATGCAGATTCTGGAGGCGAATCCTCAATAGGTGCTTGGTGACTGTTTGAAGGCGTCTGGCATTATTTGTCATAGACGCCAGTCGTGAGTCTTGGCGAGCATATTTCCTGGCCACAAAATTGTCTATGATCAGCAGGATTCTTTTGGGTTCTTCAAGATATTGTTCAACCATTGTTTAGCAGTAAACACCAATGTCTGATGTCATTAATTATGTATTTTTTTTTCAGAAATCAAAACAGATGATGCATCAAAGACTGCTGGTAATATTAAACAACAATTGTTACAACAATGTGGATGTGTGTGCAGTTATCAACATGGGATGCATGGTGAATGACTTCTTCCATGTGTATGACAAGTGTGAGCCTGATGCTTTGGGCCACCATGACAAACTGCTGCCGTTGTTGGCTGACTTGGATAAAGGTAATTGACATAATCTTATACTATTTTATTTGGGGTCGGCGTAGCATGTCTTTTTCTTCTTTACGAGAAGTATGGGTTAACGCCGTCATTCACACAGTCCATTCATTCTTTTTTGTTGTTCGTTCATTTAGCCAATTAATAATTTTCGATATTTTTACTGTTACAGTACAAAAGGAATGCAAAATAGTCAGCAACCTTCTCAGCTCAAATGACGATTTTGTGTATGACGTAAATATGCCGAAAAATAACAAAGAAGTGTCCTTAGATCAGCTTATAAAACGGTTGAAACTTCTTTACACATTGGTGACCAGAATTCATGGTTTACATCATCCTAAGGAAAATGAGGACCAGTGGCTTGGGTGCGAAGGCGAAGAGGAACTACAAATGGTTTATAAGAATGCAACACACACGGTTATAAAGAATTCTGACACGTACGTAAATTCACCTAGAAAGCCTCTAAATAACATGACCAGAAGTGTTTTCGGAAGGACCAATGTACGCTCGTCGACCAGGAACTTCCCCTTATCAAAATTAACGAAGCACATAAAAACCAAGATGTGTAGCGAACTCAGTTTCTCTGTTCAATTGGACCAATTGTTTAGCATTCCAGGTGTTGAAAAAAATGCTGCTTGTGACGAAACAGTGTTTGTAAATAAGCAACTGGGTAAAGTAAGAGATTCGTCATTCTCAGTACTTTACAACTTTTCGCCAATACGGAATCGACCGTCGTTGAGGAAGGCAGTTCTGAATAGACAGTGCAAGATACCTGTTTACAGGGATATTGAAGTTACTGATGATAACAATGAGACTTGCGATAAGGTAGACCTTATGGATGAAACTACAAGTCTGCAAATAACAGGTACTTCTGGCTCAGAAAAGAATTAACCATCCTTCGGTTTTGCTGCACGATAATATGTACTACATCCTAATTTTGTTTCAGATATTTTGAATCAAATGAACGAAATGACGAGTATGTTGTCTACTACGCAGCTTACTCACCCCAAAACAACAAATCAAGTGGATAGCAGAAATGACAAGGAAACGAAAAATGTATTAAGAATCAATGTGAACAACCAGAATACTACAATAACCAAGCACATTTGGAATATACCAGTGAATGCTAGCATTGTGGAGATGCCTTTAGAAGACAGTACTTCAAATATGACTCAGCCATCCAATGTGGATACTTTGGAAAGAATCCACGACTTGGAATATGTGGAAAGCAAACTAAACAGTTTGAAATCTCAGTTAGAAACTAGTTTGTAATTAAAAAAGTACCGACTGTAGCTGCAATTAAGCCGAATTTTGGTTAGCGCCGTCCAATATGTTTTAATTAAGTTGACAATTCTATTAAGGTTTTTCATATTTTATTTAAGGAATAAGTGTATTTTTTCAGAGTATAATAAATGATGTTTTACGTATAACGTTTTGTTGTTTTCCTCTAATACGCACCCTATGTCATACAATTGCCCTCCCGACAAATAATTCCTCGTCAATGTGGTTTATTGGTTTAGCTGCTGAATACAGTAGGTGAGTAGTATACATGAGGCACTTGGTAGAAAAGTCAAGTGTTCTTTCCCTTGCTAAAGACGTAGCGTGACCGATTTGAATATTCACTTTTTCATATTAATTGCTTTCTTATTATTCAGACTTTTACACTATAATTAGCCGAGTGTAACGTTAGGAAAGTGATGAGTTAGTACGTGCGTGTTTTTTACTGTTTCGACGTTTAGCCGGTCGGCACCCTCATAAGTGCACGCAATGCTCTGTAGATCCTATTCAATTAATCTTTAATCACAATTTTTCACCATCGCTTGATTGGTCAGTGTTGCAAGACTTTTTGATCGAACTAATTTGCCCAAGATTTGCTCCAGTCTACGAACAGATTTGAGAAATCAATTTTAAGATGAATTTCAACGATTATCGTAAAACCACTAGTTAATGATGTGTTTCAAACTACAGTTTTTTAACTTATCTATTGTAAATCGCGAATATCTTCGGCGTGCGTATTGGCTGATTAACATAATTTATTCCGCAGTATATAAGCGCGATCTATTTTACGTGCCTCACAAACTATTTGCATCGGAGTTCGCGACAAACGTTCATTTGGGCTCTTTCTGCAGAAAATCAGGAGATGGCTTTGACAGTTATTTTCTCTTTTTTGGTAAATATCAAATTTTCTTTTGGATTTGTTTAGTCACTAGAATCTTCCAAGATTATCTTTCATTGTTACTTTTACAGATAAATCTGGCTCTAATCCAAGGGAAGACTGAAGTGGGTAAGTTGAAGATACAGTTGCACGCCACTTACTGTTAAATTAACTATGATCTATTTTTATGAATCTTTTATTTACATTAAAAAACATATTCCAGGACTGGGACCTGGTTTTCGACCAGACAATTACACCCACTTCGATGTCTACGCTAGCGCGCTCAGTAAAGCACATTACAATCCCTGGGCCTGCGATTACAGGAGTGAGGTAAACAACAAATCCTTCGTATTTTTGTGATTTTCTATTGTTATAATAGACACATAGGGCTGCAGGCCATTGTCGAAGTACCCATGGTATGTGGAGGAAACGATTTTTGGAGTGGCTACCACGTATCGGCAAGTGTAATGCGGGGTGCCGACATCTAGATAGAACGAGGTCCTTGAAAATGTGGCTGTGATAGATTGCATGCGGAGGATCGGGAATCGTGGCACAGCTTGGGAGCGGACTGTGTGGCCATGGGTTGAGATAGGCTGACTTGATTCACACATGCTCCTGAGATGTGGGCAACTTTACAAGATAATCTTTGATCTTTCGATGACATTATTGATTTCATTGATTACAGCTCAGTCCTTCGAAAGTAGATAATACTGCGAATATCTCTGTCGGTATTCTTCCGAGCTTGTTATAATTGTAATGTCTATTTTGAAGACCGTCAAAGTACCTAGCTAAAGCAGCATGTGAAACAGAATTCTTCAAAGAGGTGTACTCCAAGGTTCTATTCTACTTCTACGACCTTTACTTTCCAACATTATGTATCGACGGCGAAGTGCCAATAACCTCCTAACAGACATTTTTCGAGAAATTCACATTTTTATCGTTTTGAATTTAAAGGTGTTATTCGCATGTTTTAGTGAAATCTCCTAAGTCGATTGGTGTTTTGTTCAATCCATAATCTTCTAAATAGCACAACATTATCACATAAATATAATAAGTGCAAAGTTAATTCCTCCTATCTAACCGAATACCTACTGCACCATCATATACGAATTCAGCATCTATACTAATATTATAAATGCGAAAGTTTGGATGGATGTTTGTTGCTCAATCACGCCAGAACGGCTGAACTGATCTGCATGAAATTTGGAACAGAGATAGGTTTTAGTCTGGAATAGCACATAGGCTACTTTTCATCCCGGTATACCGATCCCGTAGGTCAATTATCGAACTCCACGCGGGCGAAGCCGCTGGCATAAGCTAGTAATATATAAATCCCACACAATCATTATTCAAAATAAATAAATAAACAAATTTTTAACTTCTCAAGATTTAAGCGTTTTTTTCAGTTTGTGTAAAATGTTGACTTTGTCAGTTAGGTGTTATTGGCACTTCGCCGTCGTTATGATACTTTTTATTTGTTATGATTATTTTTCGACTCTTGTTTTGCATGCCGTGTATTAAAATATTTTTTTTCAATGTTTACAGCCAGGATATAAATGTCTCAGTTGCAGTAGCGCTCTCCACTGCTACCCCGGCAACTTCGCACTCCTAGTTCAGTGCGCCGGCATTTTCCCGTTCTGCCGTAATGGTTATTGTTCGAGGTTTAAAACTGAAGGATGTACCGAAGATGCGGATCCTAGTCTTGTGAGTCACAGCACGATGCCACCTTACGTTCAAACGTTCAACAAGGGAAACAAGACCACCGTGGTAACGAATGCGCCAGTGAACCATGAAATAACGGAACCTATTTTACATGACCCAGTTCCGCAAGAAAGTTCTTCTAAACCAGTCGCTACTCAGTCAAATGATCCGAATAAAATTAGTGGAGATAGAGTGAAGCCAACTAACGCAGCGCAAACAAACAATGTTCCGTACGTTAACAAGAAACCGAAAGAACTGAACAAATAAATTCGTTATGAAGAAAGACTTATTCGATGTTGGGTTGTGAAAGTCGTTGTTAAATTGAATAAGAAATTAATTTAAATAAAATATTTATTATACTTAGTTATTTAATTATTGTGACATTCATTTATTTCGGTTAGCCTTGTTTTAAAAAAAAAATTAATCGAATAGCTAGGACCCTATACCTACAAAGTGGCAATACTGTAGACCAGTGATTCCCAAAGTGGTCCAGGTGGACCCCCAGGGGTCTATGGGAGACTCGACGGGGGTCTACGTTGGAGTGAAAAAAATTGAGAGTTCACAAGTTGTAAGTGGAAGTCCACGAAAAATCTGGTTTTGATAGTGAAGAACAAAAATGTTGGTTTTGTTTTACCTATATTAGATCTAACGATGTAAAGGATTCTGTTAGGATTGCATGAGAACAGTAGCTCCTAAAAAAAAAATACCAAAAAATCTGAAAATTACAAAAATTAAAGCTTCAAAATGCTTTTTTTTTAAAGTCTCAATCAACCATTTTTCACCGAAATACAACCTGTTTTTTTTTCAACTTTTTGTCAACCATTTTTTTTTGTATTTTATTATCTGCCTACATTGATTCTTCACATTTTTTGTCGAGTTTTTGGAATATGGTAGAAATGTAGCAGCAGGGGTTTCAGCGAAACCAGAAAATTTTGAAAGTGGTCTACGAGAAAATAAAAACCTGTAGAGTAGACCTGAGTAACTATACAAATAGGTAAACTGATACCTAAGTATAGTTAGGTAGGTACCGACTGCAGTGGTATCCTTGATCATTTAAATCAAAGAGACAGTAAGTGGATATCGTCGGTCCCGATGCAACCAATCAGTGTTTGATTTGTATCTTTGATCGCGTCGCTTTGGGAATTGCCCGGAGTCCTTGAGAAGTACCTATCGATGCTGAAAGGACACTTATGATGCTCCCCTTGCAAGATAAGTTATATATAGGTGTCTGGTTTCTTGATTTATTGGTATAAGTCAACATGTATTACCTACTTTTTTTTTTAAATAAGTAGGTATACTTAGAAAAACCAAGATGAAAACTTAGGCTTGGTTGTCTTTTTTTTAAAGTAGAAGCTAGCTGATTGTCGTAGGTACCTATACTGCTACTGTTGAACTCTAAGTCAGCTCACATAGTTTGTCTTTGGTCAGTGGACTAATTGAAGTGGTCCACTGCTAGAAAGAGTTAGGTAGGTACCTACCAAAATAACATCACCTTAAAAAAGGTTCTTTTAATTTGACACTAGATCTGTAGGTACATAGCTATAGGTTAAGGTCGGTAAGTACCTATCTACCTATAGCTATGTGAATGTTGTAATTTAAGTACCTACTTATAAGTAAAAAAACCTTCCTACGGCTTCATCGTCTGAAAGTTCTGCCCTCCACCGCCTACACGCGACTTTCGTCAAGTTGACAACAGTAGAATTAAGTACCAACCAAATACCAACTTACCAAATAATTATTAATAAACTTTTTCTCTAAGTCACCCGTATAACAACCCACCCTCTGAACTTACTCAATCTGCAAATTGACCCCATTTTTCATATCAAAGGGTTGCTCAATTCGTTTGTAGCGACTAGCGATCCAAGTGGCGTGGTCGCGTGGATGAATTACTTAAGAGTATGTATGACCACATTAGTGGAGAACTACAGCCCCTCATGGTTCCTTTGGAACTTGAATGACATTTCAGAAGGTAAAAAAAATTGAAATTATCTATGGACTGCGTTAGTTCGACTAGGACCACGCGCCCTAGGGACCATGCAGCGCTTTACCTTGCTACAATGGCTCGGAAAACGAAGCAATCTCTGTTACTTGCAGAAATATCAGGTATTATGATGAACTTACTAGTTCATCAAAAAACCTTTTTTAAACTTTTTTCTTATCTTCATTAGATGCTTGGCTTGGAAGAGGCATGCGTCAGAAAGGTACCTAATACATACCGTAACTTATTTTAAGACCATGCTAATAAATTGTAAGTAAGGAATTTATATTATTGGAAATTAATAGCGTCCTACACAAAGCTAAGAAAATGAACTTAATTAAATGTCTTCAAGTCAACCACCCAACCTACAGTGCCTTCGGTATCTTACCTAGCTTTTTTTATTTATTTGGCATCAAAATTAAAACATTGACAAGGTTTTCCACCCACCGAATTCAACTGAAATGTTAGTGGTGACTGCCAAAGTTTGAAATTCATTTACCACACTAGGTACTTACACACTTACTTAGTCCGTCTGGACGGGACAGCCACGTACTTGTAGCTTCATTCCAAACTGCGGAGTGCGCCTGGCCCGTTATCGACTAAACCCACCTGTTTTTAAAATACCTATACCTACCTAACATACAGGACATACGTACCTACATAAGTATAAGTATTTGGTTTTACTCAAATGGTAAAGTCCTCCCCCCGACCCTTGCTGATGCGAGATGCCATTACCAAAAAAAAACAAGTGGAAAAGTCCAGGAATATTTTTTTTAAATTCCTATTTATACTTATTTCCAGGCATATTCAAAACAATTGGGATTCTTTCCCTAAACATTTACAAAAACATCGCTGACTTTTGAAACGCACTAGCTCAATTACTATCAATCTATTCAAAAAGGTTTAATTTACCTACTTACCTACTAAGTTAGCCTAAAAAATATCTGAAAGCCATATTTGTCTGCAGAAAAACAAAAAAATAACAAAAGTAAATGGCGTTTCATAAATATTTTGATCAATTTCAATCAGCTACTACCTATTTTAAATTACCGTTACGCAGCACACAAAAAAAAAAATTACTTAATTGCAAAATTATTTTTTTTTTTTTTTGCAAAAATGTTTTTATTTTACCCTTTTTAGTTATCGTATCACACGCAAATCCTTGTCAAGTATCAATTTCGCAATTTCTTTTACTTGGATGACAATTTTTCCAGCTATTTTGATTTCAAAACCAAACTGCTGAACCGATTTTGATGAAATTTCTATGGGACCAATCGGGAAGTAGATCCATTCAGATAAAAGAAAAAAATTCAAATCGGTCCATAAATGACGGAGATATGAGGGAACAAACAAAAAAAAAAAACATACAACCGAATTGAGAACCTCCTCCTTTTTAACCGACTTCAAAAAAAGGAGGAGGTTCTCAATTCGGTTGTATGTTTTTTTTTTTTTTGTTTTTTTTTTTTTTTTTGTGTTTGTTACCTCATATCTCCGTCATTTATGAACCGATTTGAAAAATTCTTCTTTTATCTGAATGGATCTACTTCCCGATTGGTCCCATAGAAATTTCATCAAAATCGGTACAGCAGTTTGGTTTTGAAATCAAAATAGCTGGAAAAAATTTCATCCAAGTAAAAGAAATTGCGAAATTGATACTTGACAAGGATTTGTGTGTGATACGATAACTAAAAAGGGTAAAATAAAAACTTTTTTGCAAAAAAAAACCGACTTCAAAAAAAAAACACTAAAAAAGTGGAAAATAACTTTACCTTCGGAAGTCGGTGGCAAAAAAGTCAATGAAACAAACAATAGTCACCGACTTCCGAAAGTAAAGTTATTTTCCACTTTTTTAGTGTTTTTTTTTTGAAGTCGGTTTTTTTTTGCAAAAAAGTTTTTTTTGAAGTCGGTTAAAAAGAGGATGGCGCACCCACTTGATTTCAACTATGTATTTAAAAAAATACTACAGAACGGATTATAACGCCCGAAACATGCAATAAAACGCAAAAACGTACCAATATATAATATAAAAATTTACAAGTTACTATATTTTCACAAGATATCATCATTTTTGTATTGATCCAAATGCTTAGTAGTACAATTGAATCGTCTTCAATTAAAAGATTTTTATTAAATTTGAAAAAATAGCCATATTGTGCAATAGAGACCGCTTTATATGCAAATACGGATTACTCGTATATATCAATAACACATCAAAAGAAGGTTTTCAAGATTATAATTAGGCGGTAACTGGCCTATCCGATATACGTAAATTAGAAAACAGAAAGGGTTTTTTCTTTATTTATTGGGTAATGAAAAGTATTTTTACCAATAACGGCCTGATACTTTGGTATTTGAAAACCTTTTTTTTGTCGTAAATAACACCTAAATTAAATCATACTTTTTGATCATGGGCTTAAAAGCTGGCCAAAACGGGCCCAAAAACATTGCTAGCCATGAAAGCTTTCATAAATAAGTATAAAAATTTTTTTCGTTAATCTTTCGCCTTTCCCTAGTAAAACCTATTTGAAAAGGAGGGTAAAGTTCATCGCTCCATTATTTTCAAGCAGCTGTTTTATTTTTAAAGCAAGTCTATTCACACCGTTTTAATTAAATGTTCCTTGCCCAATAAGAAGCCCAAAGCCCGACTTTAGCATGTTATCAGTTTGGCCATAATTATCAAAGGCAGAAGACTTTTGATGTATTCCCAGTCATTAGATGTTAAATCGATTAAATTCTATTCAGTTGACTTGCTTTAAGTTTCACAAAAGACTTGCGAAGTTTTGAAGGCATATTTACCTCTATTTGAGCCTTTGAGGTCTCCGAAAATTTCATAATTAATTTTCTATAAGTAATGTTGGGAATTAAGTATTTCGAAGGAGCCATTGTGAAGTGCGGTGAGCGGTATAATTAAACTTGTTAATATTTGTGCCTGTAGAACCAGGCAACACTGAAGATATTCGTAGTGTTGGTTGATGGAGTCGGAATGATGCCTGCTAGGTTTATGAAATACCTAACCTTATTTTGCTCGTTGTTTCGTCTGCGTGGAGATCGGAAATTATCCCACGGGAAATTAACGGGGTAACAAGTATCATAAGATCCTTTTACTTTTGGGTCATGGTCTACCCCCTCGCCAAATTTCACCCAAATCCGTGCAGCCGTGGTTACTTTTATAATTTTAGTATGGATAGTATGGATGAGCATCTATTAAGTACTTAGTTCATGTTCATACACAGACACAAAAAGCGACTTGTCAGTCATCTCTCTTAGGTAAGTACTATCATAAAAAGATACCCTATAATAAGTAATTAAGAACCTATGCGGTAATACTGGGAATGAATGTCATTAATTACAACTGAGAAATTCTAGTGAAAACAGCTACAATAATATCAACTGTAAATTCTGATGATCAATCAATTTAATGGAACTTTAGCTGGCAGCATCGTCCTGCAGGATTGGCGGTTATGATCACCAAAACAACATTCGAATAAAAATGTTGAATGATTTATTGTAGTGCATAAACAGGTTTCTGTTTAATTACTGTTAGATCGGCTACGTAGTTCAGGATATCTAGTGTTTAAGTAAAAAGTAAAGAGGGTGCCTATTATTAATAAATAAAGTTTACAGTGATTCCGAATCATTGTTAAAGCATTGTGCAGCATTGTGTGGCAGGAAGCTGCAGGTATCCATTAGCCTTTTGTTAGTGCCTAAAGTAATTTCCTCTGAATAGACATTTAATTAAAACACAACCATAAGACCTTACAGCTTATTAATTAAAGTGCATGTAGTTCAGTGCCGAGGTAAGCTCCTCCCTCGTGTGACGCGCACGCGCGATACACATGAACTTTTCTATAAAAGCTCAGTTAATGCCGACCAACAGCCATTCCCGCCAGAAACTTCAACTTACTAACTAAAATTAATAGAAGAGTGTCAAGTTCAAAGTTGCTCTAAAGTTTGAAAAAAGTGTGCTGTCCCTGGGACAGGAGTTGCTAAAGGTAAGTCAATAAAATAAACCTCAGTTTTGTGTTAGGCAGGAAAAACTAGGAAAATAATGAAAAAGTTTTACACAAAAAAGTTAAATTGTTCTTTTTACGTGAAAATATCATTTTAAAGTATTATTATAAGTAATAAGTACTTAGTATTATTTAGCATATGAGATTATGCATTTTTAGTCATTCTAATTTGCATTTTTAGGGCAAATAATTTATAAATAAATTGTATTACCGTACTAGAAAGTTTAGTGGAAAACTTTTTGAACTCTCTAAACAATAAAATCATTTTCTTCGTTTGACATTACCGTGGACGTGAATTTTAAAAATAAAGATATTATATTGATATTAGTATATATGTAACAATATTTAGGTTCGACCGAATTTACCTTGAAAATAATGACTCTCACTTAGCAAACTGTTTAAACTCTTACTTACTAAAACTGCATAAGTGTTATTTTATTTAAACAGGATTGTACAGTTTCTTTAAATTTTGTGAAACGAGTTTTTTTTGGTCGACGCTACTCGTATTTAAGTTTCTAAATAGAAAAAGAAAGTTGAAACATTATCCAACATGAAATTTCAATTGCTAAGCAGTCGAATTCGGTTAAAAATAAGTAAAGTGATTATTTCTATACTTACTCTATTTATGATGTTTTACGTTGTTTTTTTAACACGTTATCATTGACGGCTAGGCCTTAACGTAGCGTTTTGCTATGCCTACGAGGTAAGTTAAGGCAAATTTCTTGCCTGCTTTCAACTACCCGTCATAGGTTTTCACATGTACCTATTAAACGTTTGTGAGAGACGTGGTGTTGTATATTAAGTTTAAGAGCTGGATATACGCCAATGACCTTGGTCATATGGGCGTTTCGACGATAAAGCCCCCCGCGTGCGCCTCGATTACGTAAAAAAATCCATATAAATAATTAAGAAAGTTATTGGCAAAAATAAGCCAAAGGTCCCCTCGGCATTACTTAATATAATATATTGATGGCAATAAAAAGATCCTATGATTGATAGTTTAGGAGAAAAATGGTAGTTAGTTACAAAAACAGAGGCTACTTTGCGTATTTATTTATGATGTTTAAATTATATTTTTAATTTTTTTAAAGCCAAGAGGACATGCTTTACATTGTGTAGATTAATATATATTTTTTGGAAAAAACATCCGGTGATGGTTACGGAACAAAAAGGTTCTAATGTATCCTAAATGAAGCTCAATTCACGTATATCCACGCCTTAAATTAAATATCATGTGAGTAAATTATTGCAATATCGTTATTGAATTACACGAAACCTTATACATTACAAGAGGCGTAGGCTGGCTACGAACTTCGTAGACATTAAAATTTGCTACGAGAATTTTATTTCCTTGACTGGCGATTACCTTGACTGCTGAAATTCGATATCAATTAAATGTTATACCTACCTAATCCAAGTTAAATTATATTTGATTGTTATCGAAGCCCCGGATCACAAGCTTTTTCATATTAATTTCCTCGTAGTTAATTTCTGGGACTCCAATAAAATGAAAGTAAAATTGTTTTTTTTTTTACTAAAATAGGTGAAGAAGAAAATCGTATGAGAAACCTTTTGCTAACCGATCACAGAATTATATCAAAGATACTCCACACATAAGTCATATAGTTCGTTCTAAGACGCTCTTTTCCTTTAAGTAGGAACTTAGGAAGCTCTTACAGTACATTATGTCGCTCTCTTTAAAACATTTCGCACAATCTTTAAACACGGCAATGGCTGTGGTTGAATTTTGTGTAGATTTAAAAAAATTGCGAAGTTTTAACCATAATGATATTTAAATATCGAATACACACCCGCAGTTGTTCGTAAATTGAGAATTCGGTAATAGGATCTTTTTAAAACAGTTGAAAGCAAGTAAAATTCATAGCACTAGAAACGCAATTTTATATTAAACTGGCGACCCGCCCCAGCTTCTGAAGGGTGCAATTTTCTAATAAAATATCAAAATTTTCTTTCCTACAAACCAATTACAAGGTTTTTATGAAAGTAAATTTTGATGAAGGACAACAAATAAAAATCGACCAAACCGGTCGACCCGTCCTCAAGCGATGCTCTGTCATACATATACATAATATGTGGCAATTGATTTTTATTATTATATATTGTCACAGGATCATTAAACAACATCATTAAGCCATTGTATTTTAAAGAAATGTTTACTCCATCAAAGGGGAGTAAATTGAATATTATAACAAATATTTTGAGAGGGCTTTGATTGTTCGGAGGGGAGATTTGTTGTTTAAAAGGCAAGTGTTAAGCGGTTGAAAACAATTTAATCTTTGGCCCAATGATCAATGTCAAAGACCGATAAGCATTCGTTAAGCCGAGACTGAAGTGATCTTTATAAAGCCATAGGTATCAGCACCCCAATTGCTTAACACCTGTCTATAGCATTCCGAAGGAAATTATCGGGCTGTGAATGTTTGGAAAATTCGTCTAAAACCCGTGGCAGAATTGTCAAAGTAAAGTAGATAGGCATTGGGCATGCGAATGTGTTACGAACTCCTTACTCCCCACGTTATCAAATGGAATCATACAGGATCATTGTGGATTTACTTAATCTTACATATAAAGTAATAACATCAGGTTTTAGATTTCCCACGAGCCTTCACTAATATTGTCGTTCCTTCTAAGACGTTAAAGCATTATTATGGAGATTTATTTTCATGAAAAAAGTTTCTTGTTGAGCTTATAATTTCAATATAAATCACGATGTACAAACTTTACACGCTAAACGGAATATAAAGCTACAATAACAATTTGATAAAAAAAGTACCTATTGGAATATACAATATCATTTTGTTGTTTTTATCTACCTACTTATAAAATTTTCATATTTTTCCTTCGCCCTTGACCCTTTCTAATGTGTGTTAAGGACCACAGTACGCCTACAAATCAGTGTGCACCGTTATTCATAAGTAAATCGAAATCCCCGTGCCCACATTTTTCTGAGACTTCTTGTAGCAGGAGCTCAGGTGCTTCATAACGACTTCCGCGTAATTGAATCTGCCAGCTTCATATCCATTCTGGCGACAGACTATTACCCGGCTTCCGAGTCATTCCGAGTTCCGACCCCTAACAACGTTTTATTCGAGTCCTGACACCGTAAAGTGATTTAGCCTCAAGTTATAACTTGTTTGACTCGTTGCGGTGACTAGAATCCATTTATAATAGTGCACACTAATTGAACAGTCGTTTGACTAATCTGTTTTGAATATTCTCATGAACTGGGACTGTTATGTAAAGTATAACGTATCAACATCACTTACTTAATTCAGATAATTTACAGAATACCTTTCTATTTTTATCTTGGAAAACAGGTTTTTGTATATCAGGCGATGGTTAATTTTAGTGTAGGATTTTTCTTTAACATGTTGACAGGACCTTACATATGTATATTTGTGATGGTTTTGACTTAGATGAACGACGCCGGGACGAGTGTCGGCAGGCATCGCGGTTGTCTTCTACTGTTTGCTGCTTTAGCAGTGGCATTCTCCACTTATGTTGAACAAGTAAGTCATTCAAAAATTACAAAGTACTCAGGAAGTCATAGGGTCCTTGTATGATCTACAGTATAGATCTACACACGATAGTACAATCGTTTTACTCTGGCCAAATAAGTGAATGTGAACTTGTACCAAAAACTAAACGATATACATATACTACTTTGTTTAGGTGTATATTTTCTGAAGAATTAAGATTTCAGAAGGAATTCTTTTATATATCTGTTGATCAGATTAGGTTTTGACATACAGTAAATCAGTAGATGGTGTTTTAGATATCGTCTTGTGAAATAAAATTTTTATTCTTAGGTGGAGAGTATGCCTGCGGAACCTGTAAGTCAATGGCCCTCGTTTCCCAGAAGAAATATTGCGGCATTAGCCAGAGATGGCTATCTAAGAAACTCCGCTTCTAAAGCTTATAAACGTGGCATTTCTACACTTGCCAAAAATGGATTGCTTCCGACATACAGATCACCTTATGTCGAAGCTGATAAAGAGGATCAAAATCAAGATGAATCGCAAGAGAAGCGAAACATGGCATCCATTGCTCGACTCCGTAGCTATGCGGCTATTAAGAGGAATATCCAAGCTCTAGCCAGAGATGGTTACCGTGTAGGCAGAGGACAGTACAACCCGTCTAATGACAAACGTAATATTGCTGCGTTGGCTCGCAATGGGCTGCTAAACAAGAAGGATACTACTGAAGACGAATACTACTTCCCCTTCTATCAAAACCCCATCGCACCGCTCTCTGAAATCGACCATCCATTAGATGTCAATGAAATGTATGATTTTCAACAGTCGATGAATCCAGACATGTTCCCATCTATGTCGCAAGTGTACAAGCGTAGTCCGTTTGAGCCATACTACGACTATTACAGCCAAAAGGACTTCGACAACTCTTATTTCAAGAGAAGTTCCGCAGGTAGTCCAGTTCATGGACTTTACAGACCGAATTACTATGAACCAAATACCAGGACCAAAAGATATGTGATGCCGTACCCTGATCTTTCCGAGGGAGACGAGGCGATCGACCAAAATGATATTGACGGGGAAAAGCGTTCTGTAGGTGAGTACTGAGTAAAAATATGTAAAATAGGATCTCAATTTAAAAAGATAACGTTTGTGACTTACAAGAAAAAATTGTGAGACACATTTGAAAAAATGATCAACTCAACTTGTGGATAAACTTGTTCATAAGTTGTGTGCTTTGTTTACTTCTGTTACAGATGATGTTGATGACGAAGACATCCGCGACAATTTTGAAAAGCGTCATATTGGCTCGCTTGCTCGGTTAGGTCTATTACCCTCGTTTAGGTACTCAGGAGGCCGTTACAGTAGATCAGGAAGAGCCAGGTTGTTGTTACCTAGCCAGGAATTATACAGGTCTCGAAATGTTTGAATATAATTGTGTGTAGAATACAGAGAATCGTTTGCGCTTTAGTATAATAGGAGATCGCGTAGAAGAACAACAGAATAGCGGCATGATAAATGTTATTAGTGCATACTTGATGTTTAGAACGAGTTTCGATTGATTGATCGTGAAATCCAAAATTTAGTAGAACGCTTCAGAGTAGGTTGTAAGGGCTCTGTGTTACAAAGAAAACGATGAAATTTTCACGTCGCATGCCTAAGTGTTTAGTGCTAAGATCTACATGATGTCAGATGGCATGGATGTTTTAGTCGAATTGGTCTAACAAATACATGTTAGAACAAAAATTGATGTTAAAATAAATTGGTGTTTTAGAAACACAAATACTAAAGGCTTCTTTTTAATGCCAACCTTTTTTTACAGGAAGCATTCCTCTGACGAGAATTTCGGAATTAGGTGAGTGTCTGGAATATTTATGTTAGAATTTTGATTTTCTACGTACCAGAGAGTTATTTTTAGTTACGCGACGTTGCCTGGCTTCCCGGTGTATAATAGCATTTTGCCGGCAACAACTAACAATGTTACTGTGAAACGTACTCGGAGGGAACATAAGCTTGCGTTGTAGTCGCCCGTTGTTCGCCGGAAGTTAGTCGTGTGCCGGGAATCATACCGGGAGGCGGAAATAGAATGTGATGTGGACTATTTGTTCTGTTTAGAATTATTGTACTAAATTCTATAATATCTAATACACACAAACGTTACAGTGAACAGGAATTATTCAATCAATAATAAAGAAGCTCTATATTGTCAGATAGGCCATTGCCCCATGAAAAATACTGGTATTCAGCTGCATCCGCCAAGACTGGAAGCCGAACCCAATAAAGATGGGAAAAGGCTAGGCAGATCCTTCTATATTATCTACTAATTAATTTGTAATTTTGATTTAAAGTTTCTTTTGTTAAAAATTACTCCATTTAAAGTTCTTTGCTCTAACACGTTAACGATCGTTTATGATAGTACCTAATTAGTTCGATTTTATATTGCAGATAAGTACTGCAACACCCTCCTCCTTCCATATATTTTCTAATAATCGATATCGTTTCTTCGTTAAACGTGTATGTTTTTGTCGGCAGGCAATATCTCACTAGTCCCGAAGCTGAGTCACCAGTCGATCCAGACGACGCCTACGTACCGCCGCCGCCAGTACTTACTCACTCGCACCCGACCGGCCGGCTCCTCCACCGACCGCTAAGCAACGACCTGCCGCACACCAGCCCCCTGCCGCTGCCACCCATCGCACCATCCAACTACGGAGACACATTCGTCAAGAACCGATGGCAATCTTACACCAAGGACACCCCCAAGTTCTACTATTTCAGATCATTAAAGGTGCCGTACCACTCGTCGGGAAAGAGATACCTGTTGCTGCCCGCAGTGGACAACATTCTGCTCCGAAAAGGTTACCGCAACAGCAGCCTGCCAAGTCGACGTAAGAACCAGTAGCTATGCCGGTGCCCGCTAGGAGATGCTACGCTCTACAGCTCAGGCTTTCCTAGCGCGTGAACTTTGAGGTGCATCGAGTGTGCAGGGCTTTTCATTTATCATGTTTCATTCAATTCCAAGCACTACTTTCACCAATATTGATGGCTACACCCTTTGTTTAAACTGAACATTACAGTTTACAATTTTGAAACCATAATATTATATATACGACATTCTACTTGTTATTGGAAGAGGATGAAACATGGCCATGACTAAGTTTCTTTTCTTCGTCGTTATCAAGAGTCAAGACGTAGGGAACACGGATTTATGATATAAATTAGACAATAACTGTATACAGTATAAAACATTTCTTCGTATTTCGTATATGTTAAATGTTGTGATTATTAGTTTAATTAAATAGTAAGTTATTTTAAGGGATCTCATTTTTACAAAACACGACTTTGGCCAGCTTCAGACAAATATCGTACTCGTACGTAACTTTATTGTAGATTAACTTAAGATGTCAATCGCAAATATATTAATATGTACTAATATAATTATTTGTGTTAACGACTATGGTAATCTCAATATACTGAAAAGTATACATACTCTTGTAAGTAAGTAAAACATGTGAATGTGAAATGAACGAGGAAGTAGGTAAGTATAAAAAGTATTTTTTGGAGAAGATAGATTTGACATTATTTGTGAAGGAATACGTCAGGAATGAAATTTTATGAATTTGTAAGAAAGTCATATCTTTGAAAACGTATCTTTAAATACTTATCTCTCTATTGACTAGAATTAACTAGCTGTGTTTGACAAATAAATTGAAAGTATTTTCATTTTTTAGAGGTTTTTTATTATCAAGCTTAAAAGCTTTAAAACGAAAGGATCAATGTTTTCAATATTTTAGCGTAAACTAATTTAATATTTACTGAAATATGTCAGTAGATATGGAAGAAATGTTTTGGAAAATCGACAATAAATGACGAATAATGTGCGACCATAATTATGATGATAATAATTTTTAAAATATATCTGTAGCTAGTAGATTTTATTCTTCACTTTTTATGATATTATATCAATCAAAATATTTTTAAAACGAATATAATTACTGATGATACTCATTGAATTTAGTATTGTGTTATTGTAAATAAATAATACCGTGCCATTTTATTGTTTTATTTGAAAACTCTCCGAGTAGAAACCCAGAAGCCAGTAGATTTTAGTTTAAATTGAGTGATTGATTGAAATACATCATGTATTTATTTACACTTTTCACAGTAGTATTGTTTTTGAAATAAAGGGAAACGAAACACACCATAGGTAATAGATTCAAACGCATTTTATTGGATAAGAGTAAGTAGGATAATATTATAGATAAATACTCGTAACAATATTTTCATTTCTGTGTTGATTTGTGACAAAAATGGTGATTTCTGAAAACAAAAAAAAAAAATTAATCTTGCAACAGTTCGTTAAAATCCTCAAATAAGCCAGTCAAAGCGGTTACTTTGACTGGCCTTTTTACTTTCTACTATAAAGTTTAAAATAAAAGGTTTTTTATTTTAAACTTTACAGTAGAAAGTAACGATTTAAATATTAAGTATTCAATGACTAGGAAGTATTTACGTTTAATATATAAAGTGTCTAACTTCGAAATTAACTATAGGTACCTATCTAAAGAAAGAAAACTTGGTTGGTACTGATGATTTTTTTTTGATCGTCTTAATTATTTCTAAAAAGTGGGAACACAGTAAACATACTGTCAAAGATACAACACTACTAGATTCACAAATCTTACCAGGAACTTCTCCAGCTTATGTGGTGGATGAGCCAGAGGTGCTGCTCTCAGTTGTGCTTGAGCTCGCCGCGGTAGAGCTGGACGTGGAACTGGAGGAACTCGAGGTGCTAGAGGAGCCTGTGGTACTAGAAGAGCTGCCAGTGGTGCTTGAAGAGCCAGTCGTCGAAGTCGACTCGGTCGTCGAAGAAGAACTGGAAGTAGAAGTGGTATCTGCGCAGAGAGGACCCTTGTTCCTGGAGCATTGACCGTTGTTACAGTACTGGAAGAAACCAGTGCATGTGGACTCTACGCCTTTGTTGAACGGGTAGCAGCGGCGCACTGAGTGACAACCGGTGCAGGTGAACAGACCCTGGAATAACAAACAAAATGTAGTATGTATTGTTGACAAATGTTCATTATTGTCTTAGGAAGGATAATAAGCAAGTTTACTTTATTGCCTATCAAATTTTGTTCTGATATAAAAAAAAAAATATTAAAAGCGTCTGTTTTAGAAATGAAAATCTTGCGATTAGTTTCAAAAATCAACGGCGAACGGATGCTGTGGCAATTATACAATATATTTTGTGGTACGGTTCATGACTTACATCGGTAGCAAAGTTACAGTTGATCACACGACGATCGATCGACCTCTTCTGACGAGAGCCGCTTGAGAAGAACCCGGCGCCAGGTAGCTGGGGCCATTCGAAGTCGAAGTCGAATTTAGGGCCCTTGAAGGCGAAGTGGTCGAATCTTCCAGGAGCCGATGATGGGAGCGGCGGTTCTTCGGACGACCCCGAATCGGGGGGAGGAATGGATGAAGGCTCTTCTGGGGTTGAGCCATTCGAAGGACCTTGGGCGAAGGTTCCTGTTGAAGAGACCTGTAACAATATTAAAGTAAAATTTCCCGTAAAAGGAGGTAAAAATAACTACAAAATATAAAAGGTACTATCATACCAGGATAGCGAACAGGAATAAAATATTCTTTATGGAAGCCATTTTGGTTTTCTTAGATCCTCGTGTTCTCCAGATGAAGAAGTTGTTTGATGTTGTGAGTCCGGAGTTTATATACGATTGATACATAAAGATTATGCTAATTGATCTATTTCTGTTAATAGGGCTGTCGCACACAAATTGCAGTATGACGATTGCATTGCAGCAAAACATAATCAGCCCATAATGTTCTTTTATAGGAAACAGGCTTCTCCTCTGTGAGTATGGGTAGGCTACCAGACTATACTCAGTGCCGATTGGTGGATTAGTGAACGATTGCGTAGCATCGAATTACTTCCTTATCTATCATCCAACGATTTGCTTTTTCTTTCTGATTCACGTCAAGACCAAAGTAGTATTTACTTTATGGCATACATTACAGTGTAATGTTAAAAATCCAAAAAGTGTAATGATAAAAAAGAGAGTTCATTTACATATTGTCTAATTAAGTAATCCGTTATTTCCTTTATGTCAAAGATAACTAGGCGTTTTAATGTAAAAGTGCGTAGTAATTATTAGATGTAGCCCTGAAGGCCGTGGACACAAGCCAAAAGCAAACAATGTAAGAACGCCGTCTTCCTGGAAACAATCAAACCGGAGCTACATTCTTCGGACATGAAAGGTGCTATTATTCCTCGGACAAACGTCACTGCTTGTCCCACATAATGAGGGAACAAGTACACATAAGATGTGAACATAATATTGTTATTGTTAGCCGAGTCGTGACATGTAATTGATAGAAAACAAGCGTGATCAACGTGAAAGATTTGTACACAATTTGTGATAAGATAGCAGATGTCGACATGTTTACGAGATATATCTTTGTAGGTGTTATTTTTCAGTCAGTTATGTTAGTAAGTATTTGCGGTGTGGGTAGATTTTAAATTTTACGTATTTATGATTGTATAATGATCAACGGAGAAGTGCTCCATACCGAAAATTTTATTTCATAGAAAAACACTGTGGTCCCATCAATTCCTGAGGCCAAGCAGATGGGAAAATGCTTCTTGATCATCGTTTCTGCACATAATAAATGTGTTATTAATCAGTTCTAATGCTCTGGTCGAGGGCTGATGACGATTCCTGATAAAAAACTTTCTTACTTAAAACGTCTAGTTTGCTAAATCTACGGACTCGGCTTCGAACAACTAGTAACCGCAGCAATTCCTCATAAATCATATAAAGTAATAAGTATATTGGCTCTCAAAGCCACGTTCCCCAGCTTTGCTCAACTATGGATAGTTTATTGTTTTCCACTTGTAACTGTATTGCAACTCCTACGTGTGTCGCTGCTACAATGAACAAAGTTTTATCAGTATTGTACACACCTTTTAAAAAAAAACGGTTTTAGCTGTCGTTTTGCTGAGTACCTAAAACATACATAGGAAACGGACGTGCGAAAAAGTGATACAAGAGAAGCTATTGTTAGCGTTGCGCTCGATGGGATTGGCCTTTTCTGAATCTGGTTACCGGGAATAATACATGTGTATATTGTTAAAGACCTAAAAAAATATGAGTGTGGACAGTAAAATTAGATTCAAAACTTACAACTTAAAACTATTTTACTGCAATGGCAAATAAACTAACAATAACTAGGTATCAAATCTAACTACTGAAGTCGTTAAAAAGATAAAACATTTTTTATATGAGTTAATTCAATCACATAAACACACTAGCTATAGATACCATTCCACTGCTGGACATGAAACGCCACTTAACTCGATTCTCGGCAACTCTCATTCAGTTGCTACCAGCCACCCTGCGAAGATCGTCGCTCCTCCGAAGCTGAGGGTGACCGCGAATCGGCAAGTTTAAGGTGGGACCCTTACACTTGCCGATTCGCGGTTGTCAAAAACACGTCTATCATAACGGTCATCGGTTCTACGGCTAATATGGCTGGCCCATTGCCACTTCAGCTTACTTATTCTGTGAGCTATGTCGACAACTCTGGTTCGGATCACCTCGTTCCGGATTCGATCCCACAGAGTGACTCCTAGCATAGCCCGTTCCAAGGGTGACATGTACTCGCAGTTCCAGTGATAGTTCAGCGTCTGAAACATATCCTGCAGTGCATTGGTGAACAATTTCGGGGAAATTACGTCTCCTTGCTTCACCCCCCGGCGAAATGGGATAATCAATTTGCCGGTTCTGAGTTTGGACGGTCATTCTGGCTATTCCATAAAAACATTTCAGCACTTGGATGTATCGTCAGATGACTTGGCATCACTGTAGAGACTCCAGAACTGATTAGGTCTCGATAGAGTCAAAAGCCTTCTCATAGTCCACAAATGCAAGACGCTGTGTCTTGCTTTTGTGGACTATGAGATGATTGTACTCTACGGACTTCTGTATAATTTGTCGCACTGTGCGGATGTGGTCTATGTTGCTGTGAAACAGGTCTGCTCTGGTGGCTGGAAGTCGTCGAGTCTTCGCGCTAGACCATTCGTGACGACTCTTAAAAACAACTTATACACGTGGCTAAGGAGTGAAATGGGTCTGTAATTCTTTAATAGGCTAGCTATACCATATAGGTATTTCCAGAAGCTATAGGCAGAGATGTAACATACAACCACATTTCGCTAGTTACATTCATTCACAAAGTTCTCACTTACCCTACTGAATCTGAATCTCTTTTAGAATGTCGGTCTTCCAATTATATACATACAATGAGCATCGTTGGCTGACATAGGTTGAAACGTATTACTACACCATTCACGATACATTCCGGGAAGGAATTTTCATTAAATCAGAAACTTTTTTTTGCAGACATACTGTAACTCGTCGATTTTAATTAGTTAAGAAGAATTGTACAATGCTAGATATTGCCATTTTAATTACTCCGAGCTCATTTCAAAGGGATTAGAGCAATTTTAATCTAATTAAGATCTAGATGATTTTATATTTCGTGATTTTGTATACTTCTTCAAATCAGTTCAAGTTATGAGAATTTAATACTACTATGTTATTAGCGGTACTTTACTTTCGTACTACTAGACGGATAAGCAGATAAAAAAGAGAATCACAATTAATAGTTTTCTTTATTACCAAACCAAAAAAATATAAAAAAGTCAAATTCCAAAATTAAATTCCAAAAATAAAAACTTTTTAACGACGCCTTTCAATGTGATTCAGAATAACAACTGGTTCGTCTACGCACATTCAGCGCTCGGGACAGCGGAACATATTCCATTGTTGCAGTGCGGTCTGGAAGGGTCGTAACAGGCCTTCAGTAACCCTCCGACTTGCTTGCAGATCATCCTAGTATTGCAATCGTGGCAGGAGATCCTCGGAATGACAGTGTAGTCACAGGTAGTCCAGTTAGCGTATGATTGAGATATGTCAAAGGTGCCGAAGTCTGTGGCCTGTCTTCTAGCCCTGCCTTGGTTCTCGTGAGGTCCACCTTGAGAAACTGGTGGTCCTCCCTGATCGGTGTGCGGTCCACCTTCTGCCGTTTGAGCGAGTGTTACAGCCAGGACGCACTGAAATGATTAAATAGAAGAATTTAAATCATAAACTTTTCATAATTACCAGTTCAGCTTCTCCAGCTCTCATTTGGCTACTGCAGTTAAAAGTTACAGCACCCTGGGGAGGACAGCAGCACAAAGTAGTCACCTGCAAGTCTTTCACTACGGGAATGTATATGTGGAACAGGCCCAGGCATAGCCAATTTTAGGCATTGTGTACCTATTGTATAGATTATAATTATCTGAAATATATGTATAAATATGTAATTAATAATAATAGCAAATGTAGGCACTGGTGCTTACATATATGGAGCTTATGGTGATTTTCCACGGAATATCCAGGAACCTCACTTCTCATGTGTGGATAGCAAACTGATTGGTAGTTATGGAGTTTCTATTTTGGTGATCTGTCTTAATTTGGGTCTTTCAACTATTTTACGAGACGCACAGAAAGACATATAGTGGCATATCTGTCTAGAGCTATGTGATTAAGTATGCATGATCTTAATGCTTACCAGCGCCAAGCAGATGAGTACGTTTTGGATGTGAGCCATTGTTACTTTGCTTGCGATTTGGATACTTGGTGCATCTGTTGCATACAATCCGTTTTATACGTCCTAATTATCTAACGTTTATTACGAGCTCTTTCTTTAAACAAATACGGAAATACCTAACACTCAGTAGGGTTTTCCTATTGTTTAAACTTAGTAAACATCATTCTGTATTGTTGTTTTCCAGCGGGAAATTGATAGAGTTGGTACTGGTGGAAAACTAATTAGGATTACGTGTATGGCTCCTACGCATAATTAAAAATTAATCACAGTCATGTATATTAATTGTCTTTTAATATTGTTACAAGAACGGGGACAACGTTTAGTGCTGTCCATTTTGAACAAGCCTGTTACAACCTCCCAATCACTGCAACTTTAGTAAGGCAGCACAGCGCTTAAAGGATTTTTGATCTCGTTATCCAAACTGCCGCGCTAACGAAGAATTTACAATAACTCGATTTTGCCGCTCCCGAGAAAATAACGCTCAAAGTTCTGAACTTTATTTTTCTTGTATCTCATGAACTAGTGAAGGTCTACTAATAATTTAATTCGTCTCATGAAATGTTCCTGAGATACAAGAAAAACTATGTTCCAAATCACTTAAACTTATTCAATATTATTAGTTTGGCGTGGGCCGCTTCTTTGAATATTTCGTTATACAGATATATGGTACTATCTGGATAGCGAAATATTCAAAGAAGCTTGGACTTCATTTTCTATTTCGTGGTAATTCTCTTTGTGCTTCAACGGTTAGGTTTTGTTTTCGAACTATTGGCTGAATAATTTCAATGGAAACTCCCTTGCAATCGTTCTATGAGATCTGTGAGTAAAGCCTTTTAACAGTTTGCTAAGCTGACACACCGTGAATATTCGTGCTTACAATATGTCCCGAGAATCAAACTTCGGTTGTCTATTAACAATTTAATGTTGTATCTAAGTAAATACGTTTGTTTCAATTTCACGGACTCACGGTTCATGGTTCACGAGACCAGATTACTAATTTGGAAATTGTATATGATTATTAGTATTGAGTAGTGATCGGCGAATGTTATCAGTCCCGGCTTATGGGTCGTGGCTTCGAATCAAAGCAGGGCATTGCATTATATTGTGTAATTTATTTCTTCACAAATGCTCTAGAAACAGTGGCAAGACAACATTGCGAGAAAAACGATATGACCTATGTATATCGAAAAATTCGAAGGAATGTGACATCCTACACTGGGCACGTGAGTTGGATAGCCCACTCACGCGAGGTGGAGAGCACACAGAGACGAGGCCTGTTCCCATCAGTGGGAAGTTAATAGGTTGATTATGCTGCGTCAAAAAGACAAAGTTTGGGGAATTCCATGTTATTCCCAAGAGACTCTTTCTTGGGAAATCCAGCCTAATACAAATATGTAACTGTAATCTTATCAAAAAATACACTCAATGGGTTGCGTCGGAATTACTGCTTTAAAAAAGTGCTACTTACTTCTGAATAAATAGTGTATAATATATTATATGTGTCAGATTGTATTAGGCTTTACATAATACTAATACATATGCCATTGGAAAAAAACAACATTTTAGCCGTATCAATTCATTTACTGGTAAAATCGTTGACTAACACACATTTCTTACTAAGGTGCGCATTCCATACTAGGTACGGGTGAACACAGTCCATTGTTGCAGTATGGAGCCCAGGGACTCGGGCAGTCAAGTAACAGTCCTCCAATTCGCTTGCAGATCAGCCTTGTATTACAGTCTTGGCAGCGCATCTTTGGGCTGATGGAAAAGTCACAGGAAACCCAAGTGGGTTCAGAATCTTTGTGGTTATGTTCGTGTTCATGGTTGTGTTCACGGTTGTGATGTGGTTCCGTAGCTGCTTGGGTGAGAACCCCAGCGAGGACGCACTGCAAAAAATACACAGGCAAGTTATAATTTGAAGAGTTATAGTGCAAAATATTCAATTGTGGAAAATTGTATCGGTCAGTGTAACAAAATAGTTGATGGAGGTGATTTTTACGTAAGGGTAAAGAACAAACATTTTAATATTAATTAACCTAAAAGGATGTAATGTAGTGTAATTTTTATTTATTTATTTTTATTTAGGTTAACCAACAATTGTTTACACTATGTACATTCCTGACTTAATGACTAGAGTAACATTTACAAGTGCAACAATTAATTACAGGTTAACACCACATGCACAAAAAACGGTTTAACATAACATATTTATATTATTGACTTATACATACACAGAATAATTAAAACAATAATAAAGTAAACTATCAAATCATTCACTCAATGCTGTATACAACACTAAACAGAGAAAGACATTGGGATGTAAAATTACTGAATAAAATTATAATTTATTAAATTGTGAATAATTGATTAATGTATATGTAATGCTTGTGAAGTCCAAGGTAATCGGTCAGTTTTCTTCGGTTTTAGCATAAATTCGGAAGACATCTATAGGTCACTATTTTGAACAGTGCACTGCTATTGTACAATGTGTTACGAATTCATCCCACTAATCGATTATAAATTTTAAATATTATTAATACATACCAGTACTGCCAAGATTGTTATGTTTTGGATGTGAGCCATGTTGTATTCCTGTATATTTACTACTATTTGAATGAAATATCGACTGCAATACCTTTATATACATCTCACTTATCTTGCGTTTATCATAATGTTATTCATTACTCAACCTCTTCCGTTACTCAATATTGTTCTCAAGTGGTCAATCGATAAGGATTTGGGGAATTCTTGGTGCGTAATACACAAAATATGCCTACTTGCAATTCACGTTTTGACACTATTTTGATGTGGTTAGGTTATGAATGTATGAATAGGGATGATACTGCAGTACTTTCACAGTTATTATGTCTTGTGACTGGGACTGTAGCTTCATTTTTTATTGCTGTCTTTGTTTCGACAATTCAAAAGTGCCTGTAATTTGCCTACTTGATATAAATGCTTTGATTTTGATTTTGATGGCTATAAGAGTAGAGGAAGACCAAAGAAACGATGGATGGACTGTGTGATGGAAATTTTTTTCTAGAAAGGTGGTGATTACTGAGATGATGAGTAGGAGAGAAGTATGGAAGAAGAAGACCTGCTGTGCCGACCCCAATTAAAGGAACAAGGACAGGATAATGATGAATGTTGATGATGACAGGTACGTACACGTATTATGTTTGTATCACGCTGTGTGAAGCATTAGTATCAAGGCCATACAGTGCATTTGTACCCCCATGACATTCCAAATATTATCTATATAAAAAGTAATAATAAAACCCGACTGGGTCTCGCCTGCTTCCAACTTTTATTTCACAAGCTTGCATTTTTACCTCAGTCGGGTTTTTAGTATTTTTATTAAGTACTTTTTTTTTATTTCTATCTTTCAGATTACAGACAGAGTTGCCTATTCGAAGGTACAGTGCCTAGTTAAGAATTAGTAGCTTTCGAACTTGGAACCACTGTAATATCGCCAACACAGTGGGTGAACTATAACTTAAGAAGGTTAGTAGAAGCTCAAAGTCCCAAACTTTGACCTTTATATGCTATTCGAATTAGCAAAAGTATTAAGTTACAAATAAGCAAGTTTTAAGTATCTCTTTTAAGTACCCACAGGTATAATATAATATACTTACATAGGTATACATACATATGCTTTTAATTTTTGTTTTGTTGCTGGAAAGGGTACCTAACTATGTGGGAATACTGAAATCAATATTATTTGTTACATGTTTAGGATTCTCGATCAAGTTATTTATTTTATTGTTTTTTTAATTTCCAATAGTATATATGTACTGTGTAGAAGATTTGGCAATTCGAATGAGTATGTAACTATGATGAAATAAAAAAAAAACATGTTTTATAATAATAATAATTTATTGACTCTATTTATAACTAGAAATTAATTAACAGGTATTATACAAATGGTTTTGACATTTCAGTGAGTCGTAGTAAATTTTCATAGTAATTTGGAAATAGATACAAGTGTGCAAATCGAAACAATTTTATAACAGAAACTACTGTGGAGAGTCGTCATTCTTTTCGATGAGAAAGAAGTACCAGCTTATCGAGGTTGGAACACATGTCATTACATCGTTTTTTTAGACAGCGGCAACGGTACGGGGAGCGACGGCATCGTTGGCATTCACAGCGGGAGCACCGCAACCTGCGGCGGGCGTGGCGGAGCACTCTCCAGCGTTGCAGTGGGGGAGAGTGGGGTCAGTGCAGGCGCGCTGCAGGCCACCGACCTTCGTGCACACGACCTTCGTGGTGCAGTCTACGCAGGCGCTGCCAACGACCGTGCAAGGAACCCACTGGGGGTACCAGGGAGCGGATGACACCCATGGGGGAATCCAAGGGTTGGCGCCGGCTCCTGCTCCACCCCAAGCACCGGCTCCTGCTCCACCCCAACCGCCGACACCAGCGCCTCCCCAGCCACCACCACCGCCCCAGCCACCGACACCTCCACCAGGGGCAGGAACTGATGACACCAGCGCAACCTGTTGGGAAACATAAAAGTTATTGCTTAGCTATATTATGCTATGGTAAATAGTGTTTCAATTCACAATGACATACTTATTTATTTTAATAGTATTTTTCCAAAATTTAAATTATTACCGGGTTCCAAAATGTCTTAGTCAGACTTATCAGCAACTGCTGTTGGAGATTATGGTTAACTTTCTAAAGATGAGTCAGTGATAGATTAGAATATCAGATTCGAATGAGTCACTTACCAATGCGCACAAAACTAAAACGATTTTCGCAGACATATTTGAAGTATTATATTGTTCGTTATATTTCGAGTTCGTAATACTAGCAGGTTCACTTCGTTTCTATTGTTCATGAGCGAAACTGTCTCCTTTTATACGTGGTTTGTTTGCCTAATGGATTATATGTTACCACCTGTAGTGTATATAGTATACACAGAGGTTTTCCCAAATGGAAAGAGTATGCAGCCATAAAGCGATAACGTGTGTACAGTCAACATCAGCTCTTGTTTGTCTGATCAACAGTAGGAGTGTAATAATAAATAATCGTATAATGTTTTTACAGGAAAGTTTTATTTGCTTGTTTGTAACTGTCTCATCTAGTTGCGATGGGAATTTGCAAAGTTGATGATAAAATTTAACTGCTGAATTGTGGATGGCTGAGCAGTCGCTCCATGAATACTGGTGTTCAGCGGCATCCGGTTAGACTGGAACTGAAACCCAACTATGTTGGGGAAATGCTAGGGGGAAGGCAGTTTTTTTTTCGTCTTATAATCTATCATAGAATATTAAAACAATGTAGGTACACGTAATCTATTTCAGTGACTTGTAAATGGTATAAATTAAATATTTATTATTTCGCTGAATGTATCTAATCTAATGTAACTCACATAGTAATCTAGCAGCTTCTATTACGTGGTAGGATGACATCGCGTACCACTTTGTGAAGCTCCAAGAACACCTGCCTCCCGATTGTGAACTGCAGTGGCCTATTTGGAAAGCACTGAATCGATTGCGTACCCTTAGTAATAAAAGTAATCTGGATGAATGGGGTATTGTCGATTCCTCCTACATCGGCGGCACCCCTGATCAGACTATGTCCCATCTGATGAAGTGTCCCAGGTGTCCATTCTCCTGCACCCTTCACGATCTAAACAACGCCTCTGACGCCCGCAATAAACGTGGCTACTTACTGGGCCCAAATGTAATAATATGTCTGTAACGTCGAAACGAAAAGAAAATGAATAATCGCGTATTGCATTCAAGAAAATAAGGATTTTGAAACAGTTCTTGTCTTGGGATTTAGCTGTGGCTGCTTGTTGAATCCTTTGCAAAATTATAATTCAACTGTGGAAGATTGTTGAGTCCTTAACACCAAATCATACTGCAGTCGATGATGGTGATTGTTCCTGAGTGAAACATTTTCATATAATAGCTATCGGGGTATCGTTCCTCTAATTAACGGAACGTTCGCATTCATTAGTGTTCCTAAATGCTTCGTTCGTATACGTGGAATTTCCAAAATAGAGTGCCGGCACATCATTATACACCTGTCCGTCGAACGTTGAATAGAGCTTGGGATAAAATTGCGTAATTTTCAGGTACGTCGAAATGTTAACGATAAAACACATAAACTTGCGCAACTTACTTTGACGACCCGAATGGCGCAGCGGTAGTGAGGCTGCCTTACGTTCATAGGGTTCCGGGTTCGAATCCCGGTAGGAGCAAGTGTTTGTGTGATAAGCATGGACATTTGTTTCCGAGTCATGGATGTTTAAATATGTATAATAAGTATGTATTTACAAACAAAAAAGTATCTATGTAGTATATCAACTATCTGGTGTCCACGACACAAGCCTCGTTGCTTAGTGTGGCACTAGATGGCGCTGTGTGTAATGCGATATTTATTTATTTATTTTAACTCTGCGTCTAACATTCAATAAGGTTCTGAATTAAAGTATGCCTCGACCAAAGTATGGCCCGTTTCGCCTTCACCTTATTTATATTTTTCAGAAAACCTTAACAAAGTTGTCAGCACTGTGCTGCTCCATACGCGATCCAGCAAGGTTTAAGTAGAATTACAGTGCTATGCAGAAGTTATTGTATGTGTACTCTAGAGTTCTAGACACTTCTTTTCTGTCTAGAGTATACATAGATACCTGTAGTTACTGTTTCCCTGCAACATCCTCATGACTTCCATTTCATTTCAGAGTCATTGACAATCACAGGTCGTAGGTTTTGTCCAGTTGATCCCACCATCTTTTACTGGCTGGAGTATAGTAAGTGTTTAAAAAAAAGGTAACACCCAATGGTTTTGTAAAATACTTAGTAGGTAAACTCTTTGCTCTTATCCAACAATCAATACAGTTTACAAATATTGGTAGAGATAGGATATTCCTAAGATTAAGAGCCAGCAGTATCATCAAACAAATAATAAGAACTGTTGTGCGTAATCGAATGTTTAGTAATATGGTGGAAAGCTGGTTAGCGACAATGAAAGTAAAACGGCTTCTCTATGTTTGTAAGTGGAAAATAACAAAGATTATATTAAATCTCTATAAACTGTAACTGACATGTTATGTTGAAATTGTCTATGTCGTAAGCGCGTTATCAAATAGTTGGTTTCACATGACCCACAAGCTGATTCATCGCGACCAATAAGAGAATTTTGTTATCTACGCATCTCGCCCCAACCAAAGTAGGTATAATTTAAACGTGTTCGACAGGGCTCTAACAAAGGACATATAAATGTGTTCAAAACTGCAGTGCCTCATTGGCCGCAAGCTTTACTGCTGAGCATGACGTCTTGGGTTGGTCTCCCAGGTCGAGTGACATGTTAATGGATTTTGCCATTTGGAATTTCCCAGTAGCTGTTCGGAGTCTGGCTTTGTAACCGGTTGTTGGCAATAGGCTTGTCCCATCTTACATGGGACTTAAACGTAACTAGCGAAATGTGGGTGTAGTATGAGGTTCACGTCTCTTCGATGGTTAGAAGCGTGGCTTTTGAACAAGTGCCACGTTACTGGGCCAGAAATGATGACTGCAACGTCGTGTTACTTATATTTCATTATTTATTTAATTATTCAAAGGAATGAACACTCATTAGGTGGGTCACAACAAGATTTATTATGAATTAATCAGAAAAGTATCACACACATCGACAAATGAATATCAATCAAATTATTACGATTCCTGAATCCAACCTACGCAATACAAGCATAAAAGTTTATTTTTATAAAAATAAAATACAAATTGGATTGCGTTTACGTGCACTGCACATGGGGTGGAATGCGGGATGCTAATTGAATTGCTTCGTTAGCATTTAGCGTAGGATACGGATTATGTACGTGTAGGAACTTGCAGGAGCTATGCTCATTTTGTAACAGGACTTCTACTGTAAGACTTATCCCTATTTAACTTATGCCCGTTTTCACTTATGTTGGAGTAACCTTCAACTCTGAACCGAGCGTTGAAAACTGTGTGCTTTTATTGAGATGCCATAATGATGTGACTGCCTCGTTGGTCCGTGGATTCAATTCCCAGGTCGGGTAATGTGTTATTGGGTTTTTCGATCTAGAATTTCTCAGTAGCAGCCACGGAGTCTGGATTTGAACCTGGTTGATGGCTCGTCCCCTATTACATGGGACTTTAATATAGCTGGAGAAATTTGGGTTTACTATTAGTTACACCTTTGCCTTACTCTTCAGGGATTACAGGCATGATATTGTATGTTATTTAGATGTCGTCTTTTGTTAGTGAACACGGGTATTAGGGCTCATTCACACGGGATCCGTCATTGACGATTCGTCATAAAACATGACGGATGGACGTTCACATTGCATACGGAATCGTGTTTTATCACGATTCGGCAAAACATCCGAATTGGTGTTCACATTAGTTTCGTGGTTTTTCGGGAGCGCATCAGCAAATCTTTCACAAAAAACACGACCGACATTTTTCACGATTCGTGATGCGTGTTAACATGGGCATTTGGCAAAAGCATAGCCGCCGTCAAAAAAATAATACGAATCGTGAAAAAAGACGATTCGTTAAAAAAACCGAATCGTCTTCATGTAAATGAGTTGTTAGAATTAGGGAATGCAATCTCGCGAGATTAGGGCTCAGGTGAGATCTCACGAGTTTATGAATAACAATACCGTGAGATCTCGCCAATTCCGAGATCTCGCGAGATTGGCAGTTTTGTGTGTTTATTCTTGCAAATAATCACAATAATTGAAAAAACGATAATATAGGTAATAAGAAATATACGTTTATTTTTACGAATTTTTTCAATAAACTTTTATGTATTTAACATTGTTTGACGTATCTATCTATATATTTTTTTTAATAAACACAAAAATAAACTTTGACGTATCTAATCAAATAAGAAATGAAATAAACAACCAGTCTTCTCTTCTAATATCAAACAAAAGTTTTTTAATAATAAAACAGTTATTTTATAACAAAACAACAAGGAGTCAAAAACTAAAATGAAACTCATTAACTAAGTTGAATAAGACGTTTTTATGATCGAGTGCAATGTCGTTAAACTCGCGAGATCTCGCCCATTTTTTGGCCGAGATCAATCTCGCTAAAAAAGGCCGAGATCTCGCGAAAACGAGATCTCGCGAGAACGAGATTGCATTCCCTAGTTAGAATGCGACCCTCTCAAATTAGTTTCAAACTAAAATAGTCAACCCTATTTTAGTCTTTTGAAGTTTTAATGAAAAGCTCACGAGTGCAGTGGGTTTCTCGATTTCATGTTCGGTCCCTTAGTAAAAGTTGTTCATTTTCATGAGTACTACACGCCCCTAAAGTATAGCCCAAGTTGAACAAATCACCCAGTATATCTCGTAACAGGAATATCTCAGTGCCCAGAGACTGAATTTATGCCCGATTGATGGCAATAGGCTCGCTCCTTTTACATGGGACTGAGGCCTGCCTAACCAACAAACGGTTAGGCACTCACCACACGAAAAAAAAGAAGAAGATAAATGATGTTCCTGATGTTCCTGGAATACAAAGAAAACCTTTCACGGACTGGAGCGCAATAAAAATAAATACCAGTAAAGAAAATAAACGTCACGAATACTGTATTTCACGATAGGCACCTTAAGAGCACTATTATTTGCTTATGCATTAAGCATGTGTTTCGTTAAGTAAATATTAGTTAGATAATTATGTATATTTAGCCCAACGATATTCGTAGTGCTTTGTTTGCAAAGATAAATGAATCTGCATGTACACTTGGAAAAAACTGTGGAAGGTAAACAAGTGCGAGTGTTGTTTTGAATCAAGGGTTCCACATAAACTGTTTCTCGATAGCGATGAGCAATGGCCCATGGCGCAAACAAGACTTGGAATGAAAACAACGTATTGGCAAGCGTAGTGTTGTGTGGAATGCACCCCAATTAGTTTGATAGATAGAATATTATTCTTTATTATGTACACCATACAAATTTCAATTTACTTAAAAGTAAACAATTTACATCGGGTGACACAATGTAAAATTTAGTTGTAAGGTTGTCGGCAGAGGACAGGGTGCTGTGGCGCAGTTTGGGATAGCCCTAAGTCCAACAGTGGACTCAGTCGATTGGCTTAACTTTGGAATAAAAATTCTGTAAAAAATGAAATACCAGCTGTATTTATTTTTTGGCAAAAATAAAGTCCGCACTGGATCTTCAGGATATTTTAAATGTTTACTCCAGGAATATCTTAGGAGGAGTGGCTGCAATATATGTACATACTTCTGCTGCGACTAAAATAAAACTAATAGGCCGTCGAGAAACACATAATCATACTACTGTTATAAATGCGAAAGTTTGGATGAATGTTTGTTATTCAATGACGCCAGAACGTCAGAACGCCTGATCGGATCTGGATGAAATTTGGCACAGAGATGCTACCTTTTATCCCGGTAGTACGAACCCGTGAGACAATTACCAAACTTCACGCGGGCGAAGCCGTGGGCAAAAGCAAGTAATTTTTTTTCTAAAGTACAAATAAACCTGATTTGGCGTTGATTTCAGAGCTATTTGTTTTCTGAGGAACCCTAAACACGTCTTGAACTGACTTTAATTAAACGATCTAAGCACGTGTTTTTAGAACGTATGTACACACATCAACAGAATCTAGGGATATTTAATATTTCATCAAATATCTATGAAGAATTTTCTGATATAGTAAATGAAAGAATGTTAGGTTATTTTAAGGTCTTTAATAAAAAATATTCCGTGATTTTTTTGTTTTAAATAAAAATGGATTTTTTTTTAATCGTCGTAGAAAATTAGTATAATTAAAAAACTTCATTTCTTCATATGAAACTATTAATTTTAATTAAAGTTGAAAAAATATTATAAAATCTGATTATTAATAATCAGTCTCTTACATTAATTACAAATCGACATCGATTGTTTATACTTAAAATTAAATTGTCAATGTCTTGCTGCGGTATGAGGTCGCATGTTCTTTGCAAGTGTTCGTAAAGTTGTTGTTCCTTCGTCGGCGGGAAATCTCCCAAAACTTTTCGTTGTAACACGTCCCAGGCATGCTTGATAGGATTTAAGTCGGGCGACTGTGCAGGCCAATCCAAAACTTGAATATCAATAACGCGCCGTATGGGAAGGAGCGTTATCGTGCATGAGTAGAAATTCCTGGCCCATTTGGATTCTGTGTGAGACAATAACAGGGTCTATTACCTCCTCGTGGTATTTTTCAAAACGAGCTCGGTTCGTCCGCCAAGACGAATTCCTGCCTACCATGATTGTCCCGCCTCGGTATGAGTGGACCTCCCGAGGGTGCCGTAGACGGCTTACTCTACCTGGAGGGCTCCATACGCGTGTTCTTCGTGAATCGGGATGAAACCCAAACCGGGATTCATCGGTGAACAGCAACAAAGACCATTGTTCGTCTCTATGGTAAATGCTCCCGAGCCCACGAAAGCCGCCGACCGCGATTGCCACGTCGCAATGCTGGAATACGTAGCGGTCTTCGAGTATAAAGACCAACTTCATGCAACCTCGGTCGCACAGTTTGGTCGCTTACCAGCTGCTGCTGATGCTGGTGGTCGTCATGAAGCCTTTGTACTAGTTACATCGCTGTGATATTGGGTTGTCTTCCAGCGGTCTTTTGGAGAAATCGATCCTGACTCTGCGTAGTAACACGATATCTACCCGTGTGCCGTTCAGCCACATCCCCAGTACTGCGATAATGTGACCACAACCTTGATATCACGTTTTGGCTTGTGTATAGGGCCTCAGCAACGACGCTTTGAATAGCACATTTTTTTAACATGCCCACGGCTCGTAACATTTCATCTCGACTCAAATGACGACGTGACATGACTCTTAAAGCTCACACGGCACGTTAAATTAAAAAAAGAAAAACAGTCTAATCCCTTTTCATTTATTAATATTAATAAAACAATTTTAATTTTCCTTTAGCGTAACGAATTACTAACAATTTTGCCGCCGTAATTTGTTGTTTCTTTTGTTTTTTTTTTTAATTTTTAAATTTTGAAAATATAATAAAAGAGGTTTCAATCTGTATATAAACTTTTTATGGAAACTAAAAAGTTTATAAACTATAAATTCGTAAATAATTTAGAATTAAGGTATCCCTAGATTCTGTTGATGTGTGTATGTAGGTAAGTACTCAAACATTAAAATACATACAGCCTATGTAACCTACGATAGAAAGGTAGCCATATTATTTTCTGATTATTTTCGGTGTGGGATTCAAGACAGTTAAATTTTTCTCTGGGACTTCGTCGAGCTTCATTGTCTCGGCGCTTTTCTGGTGGTCACCACTGGTGATTCTGCCTTTCAGGGGTTGCAGTGGTTTGGGAATACTGTGGCGTGCTTGTCCCAAAAAAATAATACTAATACAAGAATTTAATTGCAATGCAGCAACACACGACATTCTAAAAAGCGCCTTTAAATTTTAGGATAGCACATAATGGTCAAAGCGAGTTCCAGAGTTAAATTGACCGTAGGAACTTGTTCGATAATTTTGTTTAGTTAGCAGTAGAATGAAATAAACATGGATTTAGGCCGTAATTACTTTGCTTATAACGGTGTTAGTAATTTAGGTACATTTTACAAATGTCTTTTCTCTAAAAAACTTTTGCATTTGACATAATTTTCCATGTAAAAAGGAGAAAGTCTTAAACGGTAATTAAGCATTTTAACGCATTATTTATCTTAATAACGTGTTGCTTTCTATGATATACAATAATCCCGCAATTACAGCATTCTGAAATTAAATGTTGACATACGTTATTGCATCTTTATAATGACGTATTGTGTAGTTAGTACTTATTAATATCATAATGATGCTGCTTACATCAACACATGTCTCTTTTCCCGTTGGTGTGGTAAAAGTTATTTAAAAGATTACATTTATAAGACAAGTCGTGCGCCAATTGCACCTGATGGGATTCCCCATCGGCAAGAATGATGAACTCCCATACATTCTGTAATTCCCTATTTAACGTCATTACAGATGATGAATTCATATAAATTCTTCTTAATGATTCCTTCGCTGTATAAACTGAAATATTATATAAAACACAAAATACAGTATTTTAGCTATTTTTATTTGAAATACGAAATACTATTAAGAATAAAAAGCAAGCTAGCCCAGCGTGGGCTAAAAAGCAGAGTAAAAGAAGATTAATCAGTAAAACGTTTCAAAGTTTCCTTTCATGAACACTAGATTTTTAAATGTACTGTCAGACAAACAGCCTCTTGTTGGAGATTGAATAAAAACTGCTAAAGAAAACAATCTTTCTACAGGTAATGATGAGCACAGAGTCGTGTGAAATTGTATGAACACATTTTTTATATTTGGATATTTGCTTTTTGTTAAAATTTTTGGTTAAATGTATTTATGTTAAAATGTATTTGAAATACTGACTACAAAATACCTCAGCGTGAGGTATTTGAAATACGAATTTCAAATTAAATTTTAAGCAAGTAATTGAAATACCAATACCAAATAGGTACGTTTTTGTATTTTAATTACAAGTAATTCAAAAACTGCCCAACCCTGTGTATAAAGTACTCTTGTGCAAAGTTTCATGCTAGTAGACAGCGCCTTGGGGTAGAGCATGAAATATAGCATAGCACTCCCGCTCTGTTTCTCGTTTTAGCAAATAACGGTTCTGAGCGGCGGAAAAGGATAGAAGCGCAACCTTTAGGCTGTGCGTAGCCCGGTGATAAATTAATGTTAGGTATTCAGATGACGTCTTCTATTGGGTACCGACTAGCGCAAAAGTGAGCAGTGATAGTTTAGTGGTGTGACCGTTGGGCTGCCAAGTCATAGGTCTCGAGTTCAAACCCAAGACACGCTCCTCTGATTTTTCGGAATTATGTGCGTATTGTACCTATAATTATCACTTGCTTCGGTGAAGGAAAACATCGTGAGGAAACCAGCATGACTGAGAGATATTTCTCGACGGCATGTAAAAGCCAAGTCAGAGGCCCTTGGGCGGCATAAAAACATTGACACCAGGTTAGGCACTAACCACGCGATAAAGAAGAAGAACCACAAAAGTAGGTACAATATCTTAACATCAATGTCTGGTTCTTTTAATAATTAAGATGAAATGACAGATTTCGTCATTCAGCAGCTTCCTAATAGAAGAGCTTTTTGAGCTAACGTGTTTAATATGCAAGAGGGTGCAATGCGCGTTAGCTAACTATTCAGCCATTGTAACAGGTAACAACAGTAAGTAGATTAGAAAAATATCTCTGTATTCCAAAAATTCTGCGTATGGTTCTTAGAATTTTAATACTCAATTTCCGACAGTCATTTGGTGTACAATAGGCGAAGCATGCAAACAATGTAATCTTTGAGATAAGTTTGGAGACACAGGCAAATGCACGTGATCTGATTGCGTAATTTTGTCCTAACTGACCCTGGCAGTGAGGGTTTTTTATTACATGTGGATTCCGCATTCAATAATCTTACATAAGCTTCGTTTAAATATCTCCTTTTTAAGCTTTGTGAAGTCATAGTTCCGAATTGAAGCGTAGTTAATAGTTTCTTTTTTTTCGTTTTTTAAGATCTATTAATCAGATTTTTTTGATTACGTATCCACACTGTTGAGTAGGTAAGAGAATTCTTGATATCTTTCATGCTCGATTTAGTCCAACTCGTTAATATACTTGGGTAACAGACTGGTAGCCGACTAAGACTATCACGAAGGCTGTCCTTTACCAGATAATACGGGTACGGATACCTTCCTTAATTTTTTGGTCCATAGGTGGAATTGCTGCATTGCGTTCCATTGACAAAAAACCGGCAAAGTGCGAGTCTGACTCGCAAACACAAGATGCCGTAGCACCAAACAATATAATAACAATATTTTTAACGCTTTAATATTTAAAAAAAAGTAATAAAATATAAAAAATATACAAATAAATGTAAAACACTTTACAGCAAAACTAAATTTGTTTTTCATAGGATGTTAATGAAAAACTAACTTACCTACTGAAAGTTGGCGAAAAACCCCATATCTTAAGACCCCATGATTTCCAGCTTTAGAAGCAAATATCTCATCAACCATTGACTTAACAAAAAAAGATATATTTTTCAAACCTTACTAACTAAAATAGGGAGAGCCATCCCTATTTTTTTATTAGTGGTTTATAGAAGACACGTACTCTCCGAATTTCAACTGTGTGATGCCAACAGTTTCCGAGTAAAATGGCTGTGACATACGGACGGACACACAGACAGACAGACTGACAGGGAATCAGGAAACGAATATATAAGGTTTCGCCATTTGGCTACGGTACCCTAAGAATGAGGGATCATTTTGGATCTCACAAGTAAGTTATCTCAGTCGTGAACTATCCGGCCAGAAGCTCTCAATTCTGATAGTCAGTCTAACTTTAGAATGTAATGGTATTACAATAGACCTCGGTAAATAATTTTTGTATATAGGTATTTAATAATTTCAAGTTGTATTCAAACAACAATATTTATTAATTATAGACTGCGAACGGGTAAGTAACTCAAAAACTCAATCCCATTTTTCCAACAGGAAGATTAAGGATTGCTTTGTGATGGTATCATCGCCAAGCATTCTCCATTCGGTATTCCCAGTATGACAGAAACCACCGTAGTCGAATGAGAACCATTGGAGAATAACTCCAAAAGTCAAGCGTTGCAGTTCTCGTATTCTTTTTTAAAACCGGATGAGGGCAAAGACAAATAGAGGCGTCAATTTTTTTTTAATGTGGGGTAAGTGGAGACAAACCCGACATAACCACCCTGTTTCCTCGGATGCAGTGACAAGCGTGAAACAATTGTTCTGCCTCAAAAAGAGGTATTTGTTACTGTTACTTGTCCCTGAAACTGGGATTTTGCAAACAGAAAAACCCAGTAATACTTTCTAATCCACCGACAAGCAAATGCCTTTATTAACGATGACAAATATTATTTTAATGGAGCACAGTGGGCAACAAAATATTTTCTTAGGTATGCATACGACGATGACAGCTTAGTGGAATTACCGTGAGTAGAAAATGCCAAAAGGAATCAATGTAGAACATTTCTGTTACCATTCCAGAAGAGTAAGTGTTGCAGAAGATTACTAACGGATGTTAGACGGATATAATAATTTGTACATAAGCTCATTTCCGTCCTGATTATTACGTTTTATTATATCAAACATCCGCTTGTTTGTTTATAACATTTAGTTAAGAATTTCTTCACTGCATTGATGAGATTGTAGCTAGTAAAATTATAACGTGTGTTTACTTTGAGTCAGGCTGCGCGAAAACATTTTGTTTGGCCAAGACTTTACTACGTACCAGTTATCTCATTAGAAGCCATTATCTAACGTTATCTTCGTTAATTACTCTGCGAAGTATAAAAGGCCATGTCTACAAAATTCTAAACATAAACGAACGAGCTCATACGAAACACAAGTACACATAAATTAAAGTGTGAAACGAACGAATTTCGCGGTAAATGAACAATTTATAATTTTCAAAAATAAACAACAAAACCTGTTCAAAATGAGGATCATTTATATACTACTGCTTGTAAGTATAATTAGACATAATAATAAGATAAACTTTTACCTGATAATCTTTTTCTCGTAACTTTTTGGAGGGTACTAGAAATTGTAGTTCCATTTCGTACAAATATAGTGGTCCTCTTCAGCAAAGTAAGATATTGTGCTTGTTTAGTTGATTTATGGCTATAGTGCAATGGATGGCGTACAGGCAGACATTTTTTCAATAGCCATTCCAATACCTCGGATATTTGACTAAATAGGCTTATTAGTTTAATGATAAGGACTTAAGAATGTTTGCCTGACACGTGTTTTACTTTTAATTGTTTTAGGTGTCCTTGTTTTGTCTGGTGAGCGCGAAAAATCTACCCGATGAAAGTGCTTCAGGGATCTTGCTACGAAAGCAGAGATCTACATCAGATGAATCAAATGTGTCAAGAGAAAATACTGAAGAAGATGACAAAGAAGACAATACCAATGAGGACGACACAGATTCCTGGGAGCGCAAGTTTAATGAAGAGCAATTTAAACTGCAAGAGAAGAAGAATAAAGAAGAACGAAAACTATTAGAAAAAGAAAGGAAACTACGAGAAAAGGCGGAAAAAGAAGAGCTTAAGCTACAAGAACAACAGCGGAAATTGGAAGAAAAATTAGCCGAGCAAGAACGCAAATTGCAAGAAAAACTTGAAAAAGAAGAACGTAAGCGACAGGAGAAATTGGCTAAAGAAGAGCGCAAGCGTCAAGAACAAGAGCTTAAAAGACAAGAAAAGCTGGCTAAACAAGAACGCAAACGACAAGAAGAAATTCAAGAAAATCTAACAGAGATAGAAAAGAAAACTCTCGAAGAAAACAACACCGTTGTTGACAACTCCGTCGAGTCAGCGGAAGAAAATGATCCAATGGACCTAGAAGACATTTGGAAAAACTATGTGTACACCAAGTACGCTTTGCCAGCTAACAGCAGCGAATTAGAGAAACAAGCTGCAGTGAATAGATATTTAGGAGAAGAACTTGGCCTTACTGTTAATAGTACTAGGACTGAATATCGTCAAGCTGTTTTACAGCTAGTACAAAACAAATTATTAAACGAATCTGCGTCGCAAGATAGTTTTAGTAACTACTTGGTTAGTCATGTGAATGCTGTGTATATTCAGCGGCTTAGTGCGGAGCTAGAAACCAAAATTGCTGAATTGGATAACGAGACCGCCTTACTGCAAAATGTTACTTTACCGTGGGTGACCCAGGCGCAGCAGTTATTAGAACAAAAGAAATCTATTCTCCAAACTGTTGTTCAGTTTTTGTCGAATGTACTTCCCAATTGGTTAACTGGAGGACAAGCCGCTTCTTCAAATGCAAACGCAACTAATGTAGGCACATCTGCTGCTGACGTTTCAGGGTCAACTTCCAGTGTGTCTGGAAATGTTCCATCCATCATCCATCATGATGGAAGTGCCTCAGTAGCTGTCCCAGCTATTAACGCTCCTGCTGCCGGAGGTGTCTCAGTAGCTGTCCCAGATGTGATCGCTCCCGCTGACGGAGGTGTCTCAGTAGCTGCCCCAGATGTGAACTCTCCCGCTGACGGAGGTGTCTCAGTAGCTGTCCCAGATGTGAACGCCCCCGCTGACGGAGGTGTCTCAGTAGCTGTCCCAGATGTAAACGCTCCCGCTGACGGAGGTGTCTCAGTAGCTGTCCCAGATGTGAACGCTCCCGCTGACGGAGGTGTCTCAGTAGCTGTCCCAGATGTGAACGCTCCCGCTGACGGAGGTGTCTCAGTAGCTGTCCCAGATGTAAACGCTCCCGCTGACGGAGGTGTCTCAGTAGCTGTCCCAGATGTGAACGCTCCCGCTGACGGAGGTGTCTCAGTAGCTGTCCCAGATGTGAACGCTCCCGCTGACGGAGGTGTCTTAGTAGCTGTCCCAGATGTGAACGCTCCCGCTGACGGAGGTGTCTCAGTAGCTGTCCCAGATGTGAACGCTCCCGCTGACGGAGGTGTCTCAGTAGCTGTCCCAGATGTCAACGCTCCCGCTGACGGAGTTGTCTCAGTAGCTGTCCCAGATGTGAACGCTCCCGCTGACGGAGGTGTCTCAGTAGCTGTCCCAGATGTGAACGCTCCCGCTGACGGAGGTGTCTCAGTAGCTGTCCCAGATGTGAACGCTCCCGCTGACGGAGGTGTCTCAGTAGCTGTCCCAGATGTAAACGCTCCCGTTGACGGAGGTGTCTCAGTAGCTGTCCCAGATGTGATCGCTCCCGCTGATGGAGGTGTCTCAGTAGCTGTCCCAGATGTGAACGCTCCCGCTGACGAAGGTGTCTCAGTAGCTGTCCCAGATGTGAACGCTCCCGCTGACGGAGGTGTCTCAGTAGCTGTCCCAGATGTGATCGCTCCCGCTGACGGAGGTGTCTCAGTAGCTGTCCCAGATGTGAACGCTCCCGCTGACGGAGGTGTCTCAGTAGCTGTCCCAGATGTGAACGCTCCCGCTGACGGAGGTGTCTCAGTAGCTGTCCCAGATGTGAACTCTCCCGCTGACGGAGGTGTCTCAGTAGCTGTCCCAGATGTGAACGCTCCCGCTGACGGAGGTGTCTCAGTAGCTGTCCCAGATGTGAACGCTCCCGCTGATGAAGGTGTCTCAATAGCTGTCCCAGATGTGAACGCTCCCACTGACGGAGGTGTCTCAGTAGCTGTCCCAGATGTGAACGCTCCCGCTGACGGAGGTATCTCAGTAGCTGTCCCAGATGTGAACGCTCCCGCTGACGGAGGTGTCTCAGTAGCTGTCCCAGATGTGAACGCTCCCGCTGACGGAGGTGTCTCAGTAGCTGTCCCAGATGTGAACGCTCCCGCTGACGGAGGTGTCTCAGTAGCTGTCCCAGATGTGATCGCTCCCGCTGACGGAGGTGTCTCAGTAGCTGTCCCAGATGTGAACGCTCCCGCTGACGGAGGTGTCTCAGTAGTTGTCCCAGATGTGAACGCTCCCGCTGACGGAGGTGTCTCAGTAGCTGTCCCAGATGTGAACTCTCCCGCTGACGGAGGTGTCTCAGTAGCTGTCCCAGATGTAAACGCTCCCGCTGACGGAGGTGTCTCAGTAGCTGTCCCAGATGTGATCGCTCCCTCTGATGGAGGTGTCTCAGTAGCTGTCCCAGATGTGAACTCTTCCGCTGACGGAGGTGTCTCAGTAGCTGTCCCAGATGTGAACGCTCCCGCTGACGGAGGTGTCTCAGTAGCTGTCCCAGATGTGAACGCTCCCGCTGACGGAGGTGTCTCAGTAGCTGTCCCAGATGTGAACGCTCCCGCTGACGGAGGTGTCTCAGTAGCTGTCCCAGATGTGATCGCTCCCGCTGACGGAGGTGTCTCAGTAGCTGTCCCAGATGTGATCGCTCCCGCTGATGGAGGTGTCTCAGTAGCTGTCCCAGATGTGAACGCTCCCGCTGACGGAGGTGTCTTAGTAGCTGTCCCAGATGTGAACGCTCCCGCTGACGGAGGTGTCTCAGTAGCTGTCCCAGATGTGAACGCTCCCACTGACGGAGGTGTCTCAGTAGCTGTCCCAGATGTCAACGCTCCCGCTGACGGAGGTGTCTCAGTAGCTGTCCCAGATGTGATCGCTCCCGCTGACGGAGGTGTCTCAGTAGCTCTCCCAGATGTGAACGCTCCCGCTGACGGAGGTGTCTCAGTAGCTGTCCCAGATGTAAACGCTCCCGCTGACGGAGGTGTCTCAGTAGCTGTCCCAGATGTGATCGCTCCCGCTGATGGAGGTGTCTCAGTAGCTGTCCCAGATGTGAACTCTCCCGCTGACGGAGGTGTCTCAGTAGCTGTCCCAGATGTGAACGCTCCCACTGACGGAGGTGTCTCAGTAGCTGTCCCAGATGTGATAGCTCCCGCTGACGGAGGTGTCTCAGTAGCTGTCCCAGATGTGAACGCTCCCACTGACGGAGGTGTCTCAGTAGCTGTCCCAGATGTGAACTCTCCCGCTGACTTCGGTGTCTCAGTAGCTGTCCCAGATGTGAACGCTCCCGCTGACGGAGGTGTCTCAGTAGCTGTCCCAGATGTGATCGCACCCGCTGATGGAGGTGTCTCAGTAGCTGTCCCAGATGTGAACTCTCCCGCTGACGGAGGTGTCTCAGTAGCTGTCCCAGATGTGAACGCTCCCGCTGACGGAGGTGTCTCAGTAGCTGTCCCAGATGTGATAGCTCCCGCTGACGGAGGTGTCTCAGTAGCTGTCCCAGATGTGAACGCTCCCAGTGACGGAGGTGTCTCAGTAGCTGTCCCAGATGTGAATTCTCCCGCTGACGGAGGTGTCTCAGTAGCTGTCCCAGATGTGAACGCTCCCACTGACGGAGGTGTCTCAGTAGCTGTCCCAGATGTGAACTCTCCCGCTGACTTCGGTGTCTCAGTAGCTGTCCCAGATGTGAACGCTCCCGCTGACGGAGGTGTCTCAGTAGCTGTCCCAGATGTGATCGCTCCCGCTGATGGAGGTGTCTCAGTAGCTGTTCCAGATGTGAACTCTCCCGCTGACGGAGGTGTCTCAGTAGCTGTCCCAGATGTGAACGCTCCCGCTGACGGAGGTGTCTCAGTAGCTGTCCCAGATGTGATAGCTCCCGCTGACGGAGGTGTCTCAGTAGCTGTCCCAGATGTGAACGCTCCCAGTGACGGAGGTGTCTCAGTAGCTGTCCCAGATGTGAATTCTCCCGCTGACGGAGGTGTCTCAGTAGCTGTCCCAGATGTGAACGCTCCCGCTGACGGAGGTGTCTCAGTAGCTGTCCCAGATGTGACCTTTCCCGCTGACGGAGGTGTCTCAGTAGCTGTCCCAGATGTGAACGCTCCCGCTGACGGAGGTGTCTCAGTAGCTGTCCCAGATGTGATCGCTCCCGCTGATGGAGGTGTCTCAGTAGCTGTCCCAGATGTGAACTCTCCCGCTGACGGAGGTGTCTCAGTAGCTGTCCCAGTTGTGAACGCTCCCGCTGACGGAGGTGTCTCAGTAGATGTCCCAGATGTGAACGCTCCCGCTGACGGAGGTATCTCAGTAGCTGTCTCAGATGTGATCACTCCCGCTGACGGAGGTGTCTCAGTAGCTATCCCAGATGTGATCGCTCTCGCTGACGGAGGTGTCTCAGTAGCTGTCCCGGATGTGAACGCTCCCGCTGACGGAGGTGTCTCAGTAGCTGTCCCAGATGTGAACGCTCCCGCTGACGGAGGTGTCTCAGAAGCTGTCCCAGATGTGATAGCTCCCGCTGACGGAGGTGTCTCAGTAGCTGTCCCAGATGTGAACGCTCCCGCTGACGGAGGTGTCTCAGTAGCTGTCCCAGATGTGAACGCTCCCGCTGACGGAAGTGTCTCAGTAGCTGTCCCAGATGTGATCGCTCCCGCTGATGGAGGTGTCTCAGTAGCTGTCCCAGATGTGAACTCTCCCGCTGACGGAGGTGTCTCAGTAGCTGTCCCAGATGTGATCGCTCCCGCTGACGGAGGTGTCTCAGTAGCTGTCCCAGCTATTGACGCACCCGTCGTAGCTCCCGCTGACGCCACTGTTTCAGTTCATGCTTCACCCGTCGCAGCTCCCGCTGACACCACTGTTTCAGTAGATGCTTCTCCCGTCGCAGTTCCCGCTGACGCCGCTGTCTCAGTAGATGCTTCATCTATCGCGGCCCCGGTTGACGTTACCGCGCCAGTAGCTACTCCATCTGAGGCAACACCAGTTACCGTTGAAAGTGTTCCAACACTAGCTGCTGAAACACCAGTTGCTGTTAGTATCGATGGGCCTGTATTAAGTTCTAATGACGTTGCTCCCACCGAAGTTACAAGCGCGCCATTTGTCGCGGGATCAATCGTACCAGAAAATATTGAAACTACAGTTGCACCCCAAGTTGCCCAAGAAAATACAAACATTGCCGTACCTCAGTCATTTTTTGGAGAAGAATTAGCCCCAGTACCCATTGAAGCCGGTGCGTCATTATTAGAAGTAACAACACAGGCATGAGGAATTTCACATTTGTACCACGTTAATGTTTAAGAGTCGATTTTGATGTTTATTTAATTAAATAAGGTTTGGCATTTAATTGTTGTATGTTTTAATTTTACTTTTATACGCTTGTGTGTACTAAAAACAAAATAATAAATGATTTTATTTTTAGACAGTTAATAAAACGAGTAAATAATATTTAACCTTTATTATCTAATGACTCTCTTAGTAACAATTTACAAATGTTTGGTTTTTTAATAGGTATCGTTAAATGGAATGCAAAATAGAGGTAATTTCTCACAAAAGTTCCTTAAAATTATAATTACACTATAATATAATTTAAATAAAGTTAACGTAATATTTACTAAAACAAAAGTTTACAGCAACTATGTCAAATCCAGTACTTGTTAGCAGTATTAGGTGGATTAGGATAGTTGTGTTGTGAAAGAGGATCAGAAACTGTCGGGAATGAATATGGGTCATTCATATATTTATATTCACTGGACAGTCCCGCAAGGCTCATGTTCAATGAGTTATGTGACGGGCTCCAGTTGGAAGCGGCAGACGGATCTGCGGAAACTTTAGAGTAATCAGCAGGAACTTTTGGATATTCAGTATTTGGTAACGCTTTGCTGTACTCATCACCAGTAGGTTTTTCGTAAGTATCTTCCCTGGGCTGAATCACTTCATCACTATTTACTTTGTCGTCAACTTCAGCCTCTTTAGGTAAATAATTTATAGGTTTGTTATATATGTCGCTACTAGGATATCGAGCGTAATCATTTCTTGATATGCCACTGTCCAATAATTGGCTGTGAGGTGGGCCATTGGCACTGGGCACTAAATGGCCGAACGTGGACCCAGAAGTACTAGGAAAAGCGGCATTTTGGAAAGCTTGGTTCAAGTGTTGGGATTGAGCCATCAATTGATTATAATTAGCATATTTTTGATGGTGCCAAGCTGCATCTGGATGCTGCGGATGATGTTGGGCTAAAGAAGGTATCTCTCCAGCAGGATAGGGACATGGTATCTGTGGCATGGGTATGGAAGAATAGCCGCCAATACCCGGACTTGGATTTGATCCTGTGTGCTTTCGTAGACGGGCGCGTCGATTGGAGAACCAAACCTGGAAACAAAAATGATTCTCTTGTGTTATGTGACTCAACCGAAAATGAAAATCATTGCTGTCTTCACATGAAGTGACAACTGTTATCACAAAAGATATGCTTTGTGTGAACAATGTTACGATAATCATGAAACAAGGGAAAACAATATGAATTCTGTAAACACGTTGAAAGTGACAGTGGTTACGTTTATAAATGTTGATGGCCGATAAAAACAAATTGTTCTTGCCATAACAAAGTACGTAGTTATTTGTATCATTGTGTAACCATTAACCTTGCTAGGTTAATGGTTAAAAAATATGGTTTAGGAATCTGCTGATTCCTTATTAAGATTTTATCAAATTAGTAAACATGAGCCTATCAATGACTACACTAAACCATATTTTTTGCAATAATCACCAAACTGGAAATATAGCGCATGTACATATAAAATCGTAGTAAGTTATACATAAGTATTGGTATACTGAAGAGTACTTCTGGCTTTCCCATGAGTTTAGACTTTGGCTTCATCCCCTTCTATGTATATGGCAAAATGTGGATATGTCTTCGACTCCTTCGGGAAACCAAGACGTCATCATCTGCTTAGCCTTTTCCCAACTATGTTGGGGTCGGCTTCCAGTATAACCGGATACAGCTGAGTACTAGTATTTTACACATGGAGCGACTGCCTATCTGATCTCCACAACCCAGTTAGTACTGGGTAATACGATACCCCTTGGTAAGACTGGTTGTCACACTTTCGGGTCACTGACTACCTGTAACGACTGTCAAAGATGTACAAATGACAGCCGGGACCAACGGCTTAACGTGCTTTCCGAGGCACGGAGGAAACTCTGTATGTAACGGGCGGTCACCCATCCACAGACCAACCTAGGAAGCAGTGCAGGTTAACCTGAAGATTGATCCGAGCGGCAGTTATAATTTAGCTAGGAGCTCCTTCGGGAAATAAAGACGTGATATTATGATTATTACTGCAAATCCGTTAAGGGACTTTCTACATATTCGAAAATTCCATTTACCGGAGAAGCAGATTTTCCCAACGGCTTTTTATGATTTCGTGACACTTGCTGTCACACCACACTTCCAAACTCTGGGCTACTACTGAGAAATCCATAACGGTACAACCCAATAACACTTTGCCCGACCCGGGAATTGAACCCCGCGCGGCAGCGACCACGAGACCAATGGAGCAGTCAAAAGGCGCTATATAAAATTAATGCTACGTACTTGTATCCTAGCTTCAGTGAGTCCAGTCTGCAGAGCTAGCTCCTCACGAGTGTATACGTCAGGGTACTGCGTCCGGTGGAAGGCTCTCTCCAAGGCGTCCAGCTGTTCCCCTGTGAAGGTTGTGCGGGACCTTCGCTGCTTCCTCTTCAGCGTCAGCCCTGGCTCTGAGTCTATGTCCGAGGAATCTGAGCCTCGACCTGAAAAAAAAAGATAAAATGATATTTAAGCTCCTTTTTGGATCATGGTTAATTTTCAATACAATCCAGAAGTACATTAAACACGTTTGCCAAACGAAGCTTCTATAAATCATAATTACTTATAGTTTAAAGTACATAGTAAGTTTCAAAGTGTGGTTATCAAATAATCTATACTGTCACTGGAATGTAGATCAAGAGGCTTTTGTCTATACATATTTCTCTTGATGTTCTCAGTGATTAAATAGAACATGATAAACTATCAAGTTCCTGAGGCGATCCTTTAATTTATATGACATTATATTACAGCAATTTGTCTTCATCTGTTTTTTTTTTCAAACACGCGTTATTTATTAACGGAACGTTTTTTGTGTAAACCCACATCATGTTTTAATTCGCCTAAATCAAGGATGGCGGGCTCGCGGGCCGATCTCATTTATAAATCGGTAGCGGTATCCTACGGAAACTGATTAAAAAAACACCCGCAACAATGCATGGCTTTGGCCTTAAAACTGATTTTAAAAAATGCGGCTTATATTAATAGCCTTTTGAAAGAAGTCAAAATTGAATGAGATGAAAAAATAGGGGCTCAGCGTGGCGCGGAATAAGGAACACCCAGCGCGGCGGCCCCTTTGTCGGCGTCTTTGCTGTTTGGGTGACATTTTGGCACCATTCAATATTTTGGTGTCGCGAGCTGGATTTATGACATGTACGGCAAATGCACGGGTTTAATACGACACCCGCAGAATTAAACTGGTAGGTGCGCGCAAACATGCAAGCTAACAAGCTATTTATGTAGGTGTTCAACAAGGAGGTCTTCTGAACGAATGACGTAAGAATTGACATCAAAATATCACAACATATTTGTAAGAATCGTATCAATGACTAAGTAGGAACTTGCAACACACTTAATAACTCCCGCATTTGCTACGACTTTAAATAAAAATTATATACTGAAAAACTTTTCATATAAATAAGCAGGAGCTTTGCATAATTTTCAGTAGACACTTTAACTAGCAATAATTGCAAAAGTTTAAAAAATAAATTCAAAGTTGTAAGTTTATAGGAATAATTTTAGTACAAATGTTTTATTGGCAAACTTTAAGAATACCTGGTTGATATATTGTTTTATTTTACTAATTTGTATCCTCATCATGATGCATCGGCATAATTAAACGCACGAGGCAACAGCTCTAAGCACAAAGGCTGCGACAAATAAAAAACAACGCATTGTAATAAAATGATTTACATTGCTCAAATTCTCCGGCTGGCCGAGACAGGGACAGATTTATTTAGACTTTTTTGTTACGAGTCCTGATCATAACGTATGAGGCTAAATACAAATCGAAAATACGAAATAATCAAGAGCGATTTAAAACTTTATGGCGTGGTCGTAAAGTCCACTCCGGTTGTTTTCATTGTTGAGGAGCAGTAAAGCAAAACTATGAGGGATTTTATGTTCAAAGAAAGGCGAGAGGTTTATGGATGAGTGGTACGTGGGAGGGGGCGAGAGAAACTTTGGCGATTGCCGAAATGTGACCCCGTGAAGAGGCGCGCGCGCGGCTCCGCTCAAAAGTCATAATTTGGGAGTTGAAAGAGCGGCGGCGAGGGTTTAACACCTTCATAATCTGGGTTCATTAAAACGGTCGGGTCGGCCTTTGTTTCAGCGGGTTGTTTCAATGTTAACAGATGGTCGGATTAGCACGTCTGCGAGCTGTGGGCGGAGATGCTTGTTTCTTACCGCACACTTGTGGGCTTCTTGCTTTTAAAATGTTATTGCCCAATCTTTTTCTTTGCTATTAGTATTTCTGTCCTCTGTTCTTTTTTCAGTTATTTATGAACTTTTAAAACTTCTAGGTAGTTAGTATGTTCAATTACATAAGAAATTGTTATTTAATTTAACAGAAGTGTAAGTTTTGTTATTGATTGATGCACTTGGCATTATTTTAGTCGATTTTGTCGTATTGATTCCCGTTTACTAAATCATTTTAATCAATAACTGCTGATGACCTTTCGGTTGCGGGTTGATCCATAACTACGGGAAGTTTGAACTACTCTAACAAGGGCACTTTTTCACCACTTTGATGTGGTTCGCTGTAATTTGCGTCCAAACACTTTGGTTAACAAACACTTGTGAAAGGATTCGTCTATTTTGTGTAGAAACGATTTGAATCGCTGAAACTAATTTAACAATTTCCTTATGATTCCGTTTTTGGTTTTAGTTTAATAATTATAAAGGAAAATTTTATAGAAATGAAATCAATTATGCAGGCAGTTCTAATATAATAAGCGCTAACTGCAAAATCACTTATTCAGAAATATTGCATGACGCAAATTGTATGAAAGATGTCCATCAATACTAACAATACAATAGTTTTATTAAAATAAATTCTATAAGGTCGTAAAGAGACGCCATAAAGCTATGATGTAAGCTTGTTAATGCTCATTCAAAAGCACTCCGCCTCCTCTTTGTCGGTCGCTTTCGGCCACTTCCGGAGAGCTTCGTGTCTTTCTGGGAGGGCTCTCATTGAATAATGTGATGAGACAAAATTGTCTTCAATACAACGCAAGGTAATAAATGCCCACTAAATAATTGTGAGACGTGTTAGGCCTCGCGCGCGGTTTACATGGACGTCCTCTCTGAGAGTGCAAGTCAATTCGGAAAAAGACTAATTTAATGCTTCGAATTGCCTATAGAAATGCAGAATGTCATCATTTCTCAATCTTGTCACAAATTGCATTATACTTATGTGACGAGATTGAAAATCGTTGTACTGTTACTTGGCAGGCGTTTGAATGTCATTCGATGGACAAATCTATGTAACCAATTTATTTTTTACGCTCATCAGTTGACTGACGATAAAATCAAAGATCAATAATGTCTAGATAGTAAAATAAACTTTCAGTATAAGCAAACAAGACAGTTTGGTTCATCGAGTGCCTAAATGGAAGATTTTTGATAGGATTTCTGGTTTAACCATGTCTATGGGGAATGTAAACTGCGCGAACACATGACACCCATTAAAAATACTTAGATAACTCGACCTTTCAGGTTTCAAACTTCAAAAATAACTCCAATACATAGAGACCAAAGTTAACCAAGCTGGGATATATGTAGAGTGATTGCGTTAGTCTCAGTGGTGGTTCGATAATCGCCTCTGCGGCCGCAGCGAGTGCGACATTAGTTGATTCTAACGAGCGATGTTATTAAACAAATGCGAGATTTTATCGCCCACCCGTGCGGGTCTTTTGTTTTACCTTGATGCTCTCATGCGCTGTGAAAGCAGATTGCTAGTACTTTGTCCGTAATGTTGAACAAAGTACTTTACAGCGTTACAACGTACAGTAGAAATGTTTCGTGACTAATTTTAACTACGGAAATCGTCATTTTTGTACCGTGTCTACTAATTTTAACATATTTAATGAACCATTCTATCTACGTGTAATAAAAGTTATAAACAGCTCGTAAGTTGATTTGCAATGCGGCAATATATTATGCACTAATGCAAATTAACTAAATGCGTCATTGTGTGTGGTCCCATAATAAAGTTCTTCTTGAATATTGCTGAATGTATCTCTTATGCCGTGGGAAATGAATAAGTGGAGGCTTAAAGCTATTTTAATAATTTATGAGTAAGTTGGAAATTGTAGTTGATGTGTATTTGAGAATAACAATTATGGTCTATGAACACTGAAATGAGGTCCTGTTACTATTAATAATTACATACATAATTATGTAGTTACCAGTCTCCCTAATAATAATAAAATAAGGCAGTACTCCTGGATACGGCACGCATTGTGACGAGGTTAATCTTGTCTTTGGAGCCCTAACCACCGGTAGCTTGGACCCTGCTCCTGACACAGGGAGAAACCCATTTTTTATATTTTTAATATGGTTTTTTGAGAGTAAAAATTGTAAATACGAATAAAATAATATGATTGTATCTCAACAAATGATTTGAAAATAGACAGCGTCGTTGTGTAGTGGTCTGAAGTTGTATTGGTGAGCATGAAATCATGAGGGTTAGATTCTCAGGTCGGAAAAATGGTTATTGGGTTTTTCTGTAGCAGCAGGGAGTTTAAATTTGTGTTCGGTTTATAGAAATCCCTCCTATTAGGTGGCACTCAAACATAACTGGTGAAATTCGGATGTAGGTACTATCGGTACACCTCTGCCTAACACTTAGGAGATTACAAGCGTGTTGTTTGAAAATGTAGTAAGGTACACAGCAAGCGTGAGAAATCTTAGATCCAGCTGCAACTGCTTTGAGTTGCGCCTGAGCAGTCTAGGGTTGTTGATTACATTTCAATGGGCCATAAATTTGTTATGAAGGCGTAATTATTGCTCTGATTGCAAACTTCAACCGTTAAACTTTATCAAATACCTACGAACACCGCATTATCGAATGGTAAATAATATTTTCATGCTTTGCTTTTCATGGTAAACTGATACGAGTTACAAATTATTTGAACGCAACATCATTTTATTCAAATTACTTGATGATTCCTATGTCATACATAAGATGTTCGATACAAAGTGTGTACTATTTTCTCTATTTTCTTGTATAAAAGTGGAAAGTGCTACACGTGGCTACCACACCACATTTACTTTTCCAAGAGTTCCATTTATAACTGGGCCAGAAAACTGTAAGGTAGTCAGTATTGGATTCCAGGAAATTTTCAATGACAATTTCTTAGCAATGTGATGCACGTGTCACCGCTCTACATTTTCCTGAAGAAGTGGTTCTACTTATGTAGTTCTATAATTGTCACAGTATCCGCAACTAACTGTATGTCTCGTTTATTTCCTCAATCGCCTATCTAGCCAATCTATTCAAATTGTAAACAGAATTAAGTGATTCAAATCGTTCAATAAACTGAAAGTGGACGCACTTTGCGGGACCTACGTGATTGAAATGATTCTTTCAGTCAGCTTGGAAATAGTGATGAGTTTTTAAATAGTTAGGTATAACAGAATCGAAGTACACACTTTTTCCAAAGAAGAAAAAGAGATAGTTGCGGAAATCGATGCTAGGAAAAAAGTTGCATAATATGCGGCACCTCTTTGGCCGTTAAGTCAAAAGGCAATTGTCACAACAGGTACATACGGCACATTCAAAGGACAATTAAAACTTGGCGACAAAATAGTGCAACAATGACACTACAACCAAAACATGTTACGTAGATTGTTCGTATTTCAGCACTATCGAGACGCGCGGCAGGCGACCGCGGTACACTTTGTCGGTCACCTTTTTCACCCATTTGCAAAACGCCGCCCTTTGAAACGTCGAGAACAAACTTCAATATTTCAAATGGCAACAATGACGATGTAAGATTTGTGTGCGGAAATTGATTTTTTGAACTCAACTCGTGAGAAAGCTTTGACAGGTTGCGGCATTAAAGTCGCCGAGTAACCTTTTGTGGCCGATGGGAAGTTGTGCAATGTTTGTGGGTCCGACAACATTTTGTATTATAGGAAGTGAAATTGATTTTAAGCTGTGCTAATGAGCGGTACGGAAAAGTTTGTGCTTTTGTAGGTAAGCAACCTTTGATTGAAAATGTGGGCACGTTTATTAAAGCTTTTTAGTATACAGATTTAAACATTTCGAAAGCGATTTCGAATATCAGTGTAGTTTGTCTATTTAGACAAACTACACTGATATTTTTCAGGCATTTTAAGTCCCTTCCGGATTCACTGTCACGAATGTTATTTAAACCCTACTTTTTCTACCAGCCACTGTCACCTTAAATTACGTCATTTGATTTGATTTCGTAACTTATTGGTAACTATATTTTTGAGCCATTTGGGGTTAATACTCTAGGACCGAGTGCTGACAGCCTTTTCAAGGATATTTCAAAACGCATAGTTGGCTTTTACCTTGGCCAGAGGCTAAGCGTTACCATACAACATGACAACGCCGGTTCTTTGGGGATATTACCAGTTAACAGCGTTGAGGAGTTTTTTGATGCCAATTTTAAGTTTATTGTTAAGTTAGTTACATTCGAATATTTTAATTTATTAATGTATATAATAAGGTTTTATTCAAATAAATACTCCTACGAAGTATTCTAACTTTGATTCTAAAATAAACATACCTCCAAGTATCCCGTCGATGCTGTAGTCCTTCTTGCCGTCCGGGTCGCGCGCTCCGCCGCGCAGGAGTCGCGAGATGGACGAGATGCTGGGTGGGTCCGTCACGCCCTCCTGTAACCCAACGCGTTTGTCTCTCACTGCCTTATTATCAGTATAACTTATTGGGGACTGTGAAATTTTGGGCGTAAGAAAAAGCCAGATAAAATACAGTTTGTGGGCTCGTGATTTTAAATGTTTTGTGAAGATGAGCTATTGATATTTCAGGCTTTTCCACACGGCGTTTTTCACTGCTTGTAGTTACAAATCAGAAAACTTACTATCGAAATGTCTTCGATGAAACGCGCGTATGCCGAGTGCTTAGGTCAGTTTTTGCTGATGGTTTAGCTTAATGTTTCATTCAGTATAAAAAGATAACAGTTAGTTAAGTGTGATTTTCTACTTAAATTCATCAACTGTCTTGTCTTTTCCATCTTTGTTGGGGTTCGTTTCTAGACTAACCGGATGCAACAGGATGCAGTCGAATACAAGTACTTTACATGAAGCTACTGCCTATCGGACGTTCACACTGTTCATACTGTTCATACTGGGGTTTCAGTGACGGTCTGCCACTTTTCACCCTTATGTGATAAGGTTGAAAAGTGGTCGACCGTCAGTGAACTCGGTATTACCTGGGTAATACGATACAGCTCAGAGATACTGTTTTTTTACTTTAGCTTCTACTTGATCTAAGTAAAAAAAAACGTACAAGTTCCTCACTCAATTAATGAAGTAGGATTATCAAGCAGAATTTAAGTATTGATTATTCGAAAGCTAGATTCTAAATTTAAAACTTACGTAGCGCGTGCACGTCAAAAATAGTTTTTTAATCCATTAAGTTGGAAAATATTCATATTGATATAACAATATTTTCCAATGGATTCAACCTACAAAGCATTTTATTTTAATAAAATTCTCTGTAGCCATCGAGTTTTTGTTGAAGCTTAATTTCTATATTGGATATTGCTGGAATCCCATTCAAACGAATACTTTATTAAATGAAAGATATTTTCATACACACATGATAAACAAATCAGTAAGTACACAACTATTTCCATGCAGGTAGTCTATTAATGAAAAATAATATGACACGTAGGTACCTTAATGAGTTTTTCACGTATTTCCCAAGAAAAGATCCCAGGGTTCTGTCTCTTGAGCTCCTCGATTCGTGCCTCCACCTCTGGTGTGGCGACTCTTGGCTTGGACCCGCCAATCACGCCTGGCCTTATGGAGCCCGTCTCCTAGGCCAAAGTGATCGTTGTTTTATTAAAGGTAGGGTCTTATTTTACAGCAAGACTTTTCCATGTTCGTTAGTTAATTCTTCTATGTTGACCAGTATGGGAATCAACATTTTTGCATGTTGTAATATTTTATATCAATAGGTGGCTCTCTTTCATTTTCAAATAGGGATAGTTGAAAAGGCCAGTCACCACCGACTTCGCAACATCGCTAGAAATGAGCTTGTCTCGTAACCCAAAAAGGCCAGATACATTCAATAGATTTTTGTGAAGATTCGATAGACAAAATTCATTGTAAAGAATAAACAGTATTGCTACCAGTATTTACTCGACAAAAACGTCTCAAAATCTTTTTATTTGTCGATGTAAATGTTTCACACCGTCTTTATTTGCCCAATAGATTATTGCTGAATTGGGATCGGGATTCGTATATAGGCGACATTTGCTAATATAAATAAAATTATCGATCATTCCGTCTAGTATAAGTGCGGGTACATTGTTTTAGATGTACACAAGCAGGTAGTAGGTAGCTGAGGTTGTTCCCTATACTCGTCGAGCGTGGCGAAACGCTTCCTGGGCGAAACAATCGCTATTATGCCGTGTGCCGTGTGCTATAGCGCTTATAGGAGCGGTGGTGAAAACGAACCTTCAGGCTCGGCTGCGCAACAGATCAATGGCGATTGTTTGCCGGCTGACCAGTGACCAGTCGATATGCGTAGGCGGCGACTCGGCCACCATTCATATAATACACTTATGTCTATAAAATGGGGGACGTTGTGTTTCGGACACAATCGTAAGTTATTGCTTCGATGTGTTTTATTTATACGTATTCTTGAGCCGACATCTTGGTTTGTTATGATGCTGTGAGCATGTTTATTGTTTGTACAATGTGTACCTACAAGAATATTGAAACTGAGACTGAATTAAAGTTTCAGTTAAAGTATTAGTCTGTTGTAAAAGTATGCGACTTATTTAGTAGCTTTCTTAATACAATAATTTTTAATCGTCGAAAAGTCGAATCTCAGTTCGCAGCGAACTGATTCAGAGTATATTTTACAGCGCTACAAACTTAACAGCAAAAGTTTTATATATCCGTCTTTATTTTCGTACAGTTTTTCAGGCGCCAATCTAGAACAATATTGTTGAGAGTTCTTACACAATTTGTTTTGTAAGCAGGCTTCGTGAGTCTTCAGGCTGAAATGTATGAAATAAATGTAGTACAATGGTTCGTTTTTTGTATGTTTGTTGTAAGTTGTCACTCACCTGGTATCTGTTGAGTATCTTGGAGACGCAGCCGTGCGAGACGCGCAGCTGGCGCGAGATGACGCAGGGCCGCACTCCCGCCGCCGCCATCTCCACGATCTTCAGCCGGATGTGGTTGGGCAGCGGACGACCGTTGATGAACAAACCACCCAACTGGTTGACGCGCCCTTGCCCTATCAAGATGGATGATTTTGAGAAAGGAACAAGATGTTGGTCGGAAAATGTTACGTTCTGATGTTCATATGAGTTTTCTGTTTTTTCTAACTTTGTTTTTATTTTTTGGTTTTTGACTTCTGATTGAGTTTGTAGGTACCACCGTTAGTAGTTAGTTATCAGTGGTTTTCTTGTAGATATTGGTAAAGCAAGTCAATATTGTCCAATAAGAAGATTGTTGGTGTATCATTAACAGTTAAATGCCTACGTAAACCTATCCTATAAGATTTATTTTAAACTTTAAAGTTATGAAATTAGATATTTAATCATTCTAAAAAAAGTTTATACAAAGTAAAGTACACTTGATTCCCTGCATTTCGTGATAATTTCACAAATATTATAGAATATTTGGAATTAACAATAATGTGATGAAGTATGTGATAGTTATTTGTACTCACGAACCTAAAGTAAATTCCACCGCGTCAACATTCGGCTCGTCTACTTGACACATGAAATGGTTCGCGAGTTAGATTTTGACGAAGTTTCAAAAGTTAGATTAAAAACACTTTTAATTTCAACTTTGTAAACATCGAGGACAGTTGAATGATATGAAATATTGAGTAACAGAAAAAAGAACATTTTGTTTAAAAAAAAAATTAAAAACTTATGTACCCTTACCTACCCACACATCCATACCATTTTGGTGTCTTTCCATATTGGTATGAGACTCAGTATGTTCCATGAACGGACGCGAACACAAAGTCTATAATCACTGTGTAAGTTCAAACATGTCACCGCCACACTAGTATCTACTAGCTTCAACAAAAAACATCGCGCGGAGCTTTATATCATTTAAGCGTTAACACCGTAAAAACGCCACGAATAATGATAAATATCTGTTTACATTAAATTAAGCGAACGAGATCAAAACACATAATTTAAATTGATTATCACCCATTTGTATTTACATAATTAAAACGACATGTTTAATTAATTACGATGTCATAAATATTGTGATCGGAATAAATGTCTGGGGTTTAGCGACGCGTTCGATGTTAGGCGTCAGTTGTACCCAACTATATTCTTGAAGGCTATCTGGCGACGTTGTTTTTTGGATTTGGAAAAAGATCGATAGATCGCGTTATCTTTTTTTGGTGCGCGTGAGTGCAGTAGAGGAGGTTGTGTAGTGAACTGAGAGTGCCTGTGTTCGTACGGACACGGGCGGCGCGGTGTGTGCGTGCCAGGAGGCTGTGTTGAGGGCTTGTGCCTGTGTTGGTGAGTGCATGGTACACTCCCACTACACCAGTGTGACGCTGTAGAGCAGCCATGCGGTGGGGACGACAGATTTCAGGAAAAGTCACACTTCTAAATTTGCATCGATGTAATCGGGAAAATGTTCACACTTCGGCATAGACGAAAGCTTTACTAGTCAATTTATCTTGACATACTATAGAAATGAAATCAACACTTCACAAATAAGGAAACTCATCACTCAATAACTTTTCTAACTATTTCGACAATATACTAACACAATATTTATTCAGTTTTCGAATCAGGTGGAAATGTTTGTCACCCGAGTGTGGTACCAAAACCGGCGCCTGCGTCGATGGAGGGGGCCGCGTTCTGCCCATTCACTGCAGAGTGACAGAAATATACTTGTCCTCTTCTAATAAACTATGCTCGGCATTTGAGCGGTTTTTTATTTCAGAAATTAATATTTGAGTGTAATGTTTATGCTTTCAGTGGGATTAACCGTAATGGACAATTGTCAAATGATACATGTGGATTAATTACTTGTAGGAAAGCTTTAGGTAATTAGGACTAACTTAAGTTGCACACACATTCAATATTTCAGTTACTATTGCAAAGTTCGAATGACTTACTTACCGGTAAAAATGTTCTAAAAACAAATGAACTTTAATCAGAAAATAGTAATTTATTTGGCGACACTTTTTAATTTATGAAAATATTTTAAAGATTTTGAAAAAACACTAGGATTTTCTTACGAAGGCTTTTAAGGTCATGTTGAAGTTGTGTCAACAGATGGCGCTGTCATTCTTATCGAGTTCCTGAACTGTACCTAGTTGTAGGTACTTATGTATTTCATTAGATAAAATATAATAATTTTGATATTTGTTTAGGTACCGTATATTTTATATTTTCCCTCGAATTTCATAAGAAACGAATAAAAATGAAAACTTTAAAAAGAGCAGTTTTAATGTTACCATGAAAATGCTACAAGGAAAATAAAAACATCTCACATGAAGAAGAATTGCGCCTTGTGCTTTCAGACCGGGGCTTTTTTTAAGACTTTATGATGATTACTTCTTTTTCAATACACTTCCTCGAAATCTGGCTCTTATCGCACTACGATTGGGTTCAACATGCTATGGATTTCACCCTCGTGGTTTTCTTCTTATATTCCCGCACTATAGCGCGGAAATAAAAATTCCACACGTGGTGAGGCGGCTCGCCCCACAGTCATTTCTATTTTTCATTTTTTTTTCTATTCCATTGAATCAATTTGGACTTTGAACAAATTTGGACTAAAAACTGAAATCAAAAAACAAAAAGTGTATTGAAAAACGTCGTTTGATACACGTGGGCATTTGTTACTGCAGTTCCCGGCTCCATAATACCCTCGCCTGCGGCTCGTGTGTGTATTTCGCCTCGGCCGCAATAACAAACTTTCCCCACTTATATCAAAATGTACTATATTAGTTTTGAGAAAGAATACTGGATGATGGATGACGCCAGGCCAGTTCACAAGTGTTAATCAGAAAAGCTCGAGCAAAGACTGAAGTAGACTTGGAAACGCTCTGAGTAGACAACATAGATAATCATCTGCCTAGCCTCTTCCAAGCTGATATGGCAAGAAAGGAGGTGTCTGATGAGATGACGAGTAATAGAGAAGTATGGAAAAAGGAGACATGCTGCGCCGACCCCATATAAATTGGATAAGGGCAGGAGAATGATGCTGATGATGAATGATGTTGGTGTTAACTATGATGGTTCTTCACCCACGGTCCGACCTCGGTAATAAAACATTTGATTTGCATTAAAAAATATATTTTAATTATAATTTATCTTAAATAAGAAGCAATATTGCATTTAATTTCGACTTAAAAGAAATAGTTTAAATAACTCCTTGTTAAAAATAAATTTAACCTCTTAGATCGACCAGTAGATATGGATGTTATTGTTCTGCCACGAGCTCCTCATACTTCATAGGTAAATGGATTTTAATTTGATCGAAGTGCTCAGTCAACAGGCGAAGTGCACTGAAGACACGAAGACTCAGGTTTTATTTAATTAAATATAACCTAAGAGCTAAGAAAGGCAAGTCAGTTAAAGCTGTTCCAACTAAGTGGAAGTCAAACAATTAATTAACTGGGCTTTTTTATTTTCACTCAAAAGGGATGCATGCATTTTACAGAAACTTTAAGTTATGGGATGGCCACGAGGCCAGTTAGTGAGTTTGCTCTCAATCTATAATTATCTACTGGACGATAATTATAATTAGGTACTCATACACATAATGTAACCGAGAACAGTGCCTAGGTCTATCTACTGGCCCCAACTTAAGTATTGCAGGTCTTACGGTGGCGAACTCAAGCCCTGCAGCTGTTCTCAAAACAATAAAGGAAAACATTTTTCAATACACTTCCTCGAAAACTGGCTCTTATCGCACTACGATTAGGTTCAACATGCTATGGATTTCACCCTCGTGGTTTTCTTCTTATATTCCCGTACTATAGTGCGGAAATAAAAATTTCACACGTGGTGAGGCGGCTCGCCTCAACAGTTTTTTTTTTAATTTTTCCATTCCATTGAATCAATTTGGACTTTGAACAAATTTGGACTAAAACTAAAACCAAAAAACTAAAAGTGTATTGAAAAACGTCGTTTGATACACGTGGGCATTTGTTACTGCAGTTCTCGTCTCCATAACACCCTCGCCTGCGGGTCGTGTGTGTATTTCGCCTCGGCCGCAATAACAAATTTTCCCCACTTATAATCAAAATGTACTATTGTCCTATTGTATGTCCTAAAAATCCTAGGACCTAAACTTCGAAAACAAGTGTCTTCCACCAACGCGCAGTTGGCCCGCTTGGTGTATTTGGTGCACCTCCTCGTACGAGTTCATGTGTCCAGCTGTGAGCATTTGGCTGATTTAACTGAACTTACACTATTACTTACGGGATATCTTCCGCGATTAATGTTTATATTGAGCTCCCGATAAGTAAGTTCAGTTATAAACCGTAAAAGCTTAAAACAGTATTGGGCTGATTTTTCTTATGCTATAGTCCAAATCCATGTACCTAAATCTTCTCGATTTCATGAAACCAGACCGTCCGACTTTACAGTTCATAGTAATTTTTACTGTCAACTACATGCAAATCCGACTTATGATAGGTCGACCAGGTTATACCTAATCATATACAAGGTGTATTTTTGCATCCTCGTCAAATGCAAGGAGGTAACTATGCTAATGATTCTCGACCCGAATCAATAATAAAATGGGTAGATATTTTTTTTTCTTAATATCGGAAATCGATAAGTGTACACCACCCGTATTAAAACGTGGCCCGTCTAATACTAGCCATATAAACGCGCGTTCACACACACAATCAACGCAGACGTTTATTCGATAAACGGGTGATTCTCCTCTTTTGAAAAGGGCTTCATTCTGAAATAGTGTCAAATTAAAACAACTAAAAAAAGTAACATTTATTATTATTGACCAGGTACCGTAATTTATATTGACTATATTTACATCTTCTTTAACAACCTCCTGAATTTTGACGAGGATGCAAAACTACACCTTGTATAATTAGGGATTATCTAGTGAGTTTAGTGACCCTAGATCGCAAAATATCTAAAGCTCTAAGCTCATTCTTCCATGAACAAAACCTCTAATTATAGTGTTGATATTATTTACCTTGGGTCAGTAGCGAATTTTTCTTATAAATATCTTCAATAATTGCCATCATTGAAGCATATTGCAAATGTTGCAATTCACCATTTTCAAGCGATGAAAGGTCCTACCTAATTAATCGTGCGTGACGTCAGGTTATCAGCATGAACAGCCCAAAGCGCACATATCGAGTAAAGCCAGCCGGATTGACTAATCCGATATCAGGCAAATTATGTCCGAACTCACAGTGTTTGATCAACCTAGCTTGAGTGAATTTATTTTCATGCCATTATCAGATATTATAACATCATGCTTGTAATCGCCGAAGGGATATGGCTTTTACAATGGAAGAAGTCACTGGCTCCTGAAATACAGGTATTCTAACCTAGCTCTGGAGCCAGGGTCTCAAATTTTTCTGCAGCCTGTTTTTGTGGCAATAAAGAAATTTATTTATTATTTATTACCCATACGCCTTAAGCACCACGATTTAAAAAACTCAAGAAAAATAATCAACACTATTCTATATATTTTATTTTATTTTTTAACTGTCTAGATACTAAGTATGTCTAAAACTGTACAACTTCTGTAATCAATTTTTTGTTAAGTTCATGCATGCTGTGTCTATTGCATCATGTTGTACACTTGGTGTGTATTTTAGCTTCTATTATTAGGTTAAAAAGTGTAACAATTGGAGATAGACCAATAAATTAAGCAAGCGTGCTGATCAATGCGCAAGCTCTCTATTACTAAAAAAAAAATGTTACTTATAAATAAATGTATTTAATGAATAAAGTAATAATATAACTATAACTCAATAATCAATAATCAAATAATAACTAAAATTCAATTCTGTACAGAAAAAACAGTAAAACGAATTGTCCACTTAACTAAGAATAAAATGTATCACACTAAACACCAGTGTCCTTCCTCATCTCTCCTAGTTGATCTATGCTGTGCCCGACAGGGTCCATAATTGTGTCCCTTAACAACTGTATATAAACATTATTAACATTATGGTACGCAATAAAGAATTGAGAATTGCATTGAATTGATAGGCAGAGGTGTAGTTAATAGTACACCTAAATTTCGCCAGTTATGTTTCAGTCCCATGTAATAGGGGGCGAGCATATTCCCACTAACCGGGCACAAATCCAGACTTCATGGCTACTACTGAGAAATTCCTTGATGGGAGAACCTTTTACCCGACCTGGAAATTGAACCCAGGACTTCATGCTCATCAGTCGCCCTTGCGATCACTATACACTACGTATTATCAGGTATCCTATGCATCAATATCTCTTATTTTTATTGGAATAAAATAACGTGTTGTTGTTTAAATGAATACCATCATGGAACAGAAGCACCTGCAGCTCATTCAAAGAAAGATTTATGGTCTACCAAGCACGATGATGGTGATATTGTTTGACTATCTTCTTAGATGTACATAGGTAGACTGAGGTAGAAATCGACTGCCAACTTATACGAGTGTATAGGAAAACTTTAAATTGCCTTATCATTTCGCGCAAGTCGTTAATGTCGGCTGTCAGAAAAGTGGGTCGACGTTTTAATTCAGTTGGTGATCGGCGATCGAGACTGTAAAATGTTGTTGGTATATTAAATAAATTCAAACATTATTCAATATAGCTCTTAGGCACCTTGAGATGCAGAAATCTTTTGACAACTCAACTCAGCAACCGCGTTAACATAAGTTTAAATGCAAAATCGTCATAATCTTTTATGACGATTCCTTCCTTATTTAATAGATATCGCTGTTACAGAATTAAACAAACTACATGTTTATACAACTATTTATCAATGCACAGGTTGTTGTAGCATCCGTTTCAAACGGAAATCCTGTAAGGTGTCAGTTGTTCTGTCCTGTTAGTATTAATTTATTTATTGCTTGCTACAGTTTTTGTACACAGCGCTATACTTATTAAGTAGATAAAAATTGTGTGAAGTGTGTCTGTATTACTGTCTGTCTATCTATACGTAATCATCTGCCTAGCCTCTCCCCAACTTGTTGGGGTCGGCTTCCAGTCTAACCGGATGCAGTTGAATGCCAGTATTTTACATGGAGCGACCGCCTATCTTACCCCCACAACCCAGTTAGCACTGGGTTTCGCTTTTGTCAGACTTTCGGGCCACTGACTGCCTGTTGCGGCTGCCAAAGATCTACAAATGACCTCCAGGCTAACCCGTTAGGTCGCAAACAATTGCCAATTTTCATGATGTTCTTAGTATGGAAACCAATAGTATAAAACCAAGTTTTCAGCTTTTCAGGATGCTTTTTTTTGAAGTTATATCCAAAAACTGGACAAAGTCCGAATATTTCGAAGTATTTGAAGCACCTAGCAGTTAGCACAGGTCTTACGAAGCTGTAAACTTGGTTTCAAATGGTATTTATCTTCACAACAACGTAAATAAAAAAAAATGCAAGTATTTGCTACCTCTAATACTTTGAACGACTGGCCTATGAAACTTAACTAAAAAAGAAAACATGTGAAAAAAAAACTGAAAATAATTACAGCGTTCTCTGAATACCCGTACCCTTTTCACCCACACACCCGTTTCAAAGAAGATCTATATTTTATACGTTTTATTTATAGATTAATAACGAAGAATAAAATATACCTTACAGCTCGTAGTTGCTATAGGCAATAAGAAGGGACCATAACGATATCTCACAAAAGAATGTGTACAACCTATGTATATCGTAGATACCCTTCGACAATATCATACAAAAATTTTGTTTATTTGCCCTTATTGATTCAATTTCATAAAACAGAATACACTCCGGTTGATATAGGCCTCATACATAACTAGTTGTAAAAAGGGTGGAAATCTCACTGAGTCTACTTTTCTATGCGCGGTCAGTTTCCGTCCGCGATCTATTTTGTACGCAAATAGAAAATCCTGTCGCGCTTTTTATTGAATGAAATGGCCTCTATAAATAACTCTCTTTGTGATGAACAAGGCTGCGGAATAACGTGTCAACGTTTATTGATTCATGTATTAATAGACCTTGCTGGTTTGTACGATAGCTAGGTAAATAAACTGTTTGTATGAATGGTCCCTTATTCGGTAATTTGGTATTCTCCAAAAATTCTTAAACTTTGATAGATCGACTTGAAGACTGAAATTTCGGTGATTTGTTATTAATTTGACATTTTATTAGTTGGAGTGTTATTCTATAATATAATATATTATATTAGATTTCCGGATTATTAATACAAATGAACCTCCGGATATCAAAAATCAAACATTGCTGTAATCTAAGCAATACCGTGCGACCGCAGTACAAAATTGTAATTTGAACGGTGTCTGCCGCTGGTAACGATGGAAAATCGACTTAAATTGCCATAATTAATTTATTCCAAACAGAATCGGCCTCACAAAGTGCCTTCAAAGCATTCAATTTTGCATTGAATTTGTAATTTTCACGGCACAATAATTTGTAACTGTAACATTTCGCTTTACTGTTTTTTTTGCCTATAATCCAAGTACTCACTGAAAGTTCAGAGGAGAACGTTTTCTCACGGTTTTGGAAAGTAAATAGTTAATCTAGCTTTCTTTTTTAGAGTTAAGATAATTCTTTATAGAGTTAGGCAGGTACACAGTGCTCTTTTTATGTTTTGCCGCTTCAATAACTTCGAATGAATCAGCACATGATATTTTGTTAGTACAATTTACTAGCTCTTTTTGCAATAATTTGTAATTATTCCAATTACAAATGAGTACATAAAACTGTCATTGGAGAAATAAACTTGTCATTGCAACGTTTTATTGCGCTTTCATTATTGCATGATTACGTTGTTACTTTTCCTTATAACTTGTCACATTTCTAAGTTGCTCGCTGCTTGAAACAGGGTTCATTCTTGACTTTGGTCATCTTTTTGTGGTATCGTTAGACCTGAACCTGAATAAATTTCAGATAATTTGTTTAGCCTTTTATAAATTATATATCGATAGTTTGAAATAGGCATATAATTAAGTCCTCATTCAATTATATGCCTATTTCACCAACACTTTTAATAATAAGAAGGAGACTTTCATTTTTATACCGTGTTTGGCTTCTTGAAATATTCTACGGTCACTATTCTACTGTCACTCGTGAGATAACCGGCCTGTAACACTGGTAGCATCAGACTTATCAATGGATTCCACGGAATGAAATGCTATTGTAAGCGATCTTTCATTCCAAAACGAACCAGTGAATTCTTGGCCCAACGGAAAATTATCACTCTTAATTCAGTACGTTAAGGGCGATGTTTGTGTGGCAGATGGATGGAGTTTTTATACAGTCCAACCTACGTCAGAGGCTATCAATGAAGTCCACTATGGTGTTTGTGTTAAGTCATCGCATTTTAATGAACCGTCGATGACATGCTATACGAGTAATAGACTCGCGGTGTTATTCTTTTTAGCGCCGAATTTTTTAATCGTTCTTTTTGGGATGTGGAAACGAAAATAAAAAATGTCCGATCCGATATTTTTTGGTGCGCGTTCCTGGGTAGGTGTCCTGTTTCGTTTTATTAGCTTCCTCGTTTTGATTAGTTCGTGCAACCATTAGTCATCATTAACTTTGGCGAGTTGATTGTATGGTTATATTTTGTCGTAACTTATATGACGTAGGTAGGTAATATTTTGCTAGATGTGGTTTCAGAGGTTATTGGAGTCCTACCAAGAAATAATATGAAGCTATTTCATCCTAATGTGTTACTAGATATCAAGCTAATTAACAATTAATCCTTCCAACTGATTTCTAAGAACTCTTCCTACACATTGTAAAAATGATATCTTTCGTCGGCCAAGTTGGTTAACCTGTGGGAGGTACGCATTAGGTATGCCGCGGCAGGTGTAGCCTGCAATGTCCATTTCCCTCACCGGAAGCTCCACTATGATTACTGAAGCGAGTCGATCTCGTTACCGACCCTCATTCCACTCCTGACTCATTTCCTCAAAGTTTTTTCCCAAATTTTTAATCTTAACTGGAGTAGATGTTTCTCACAGTAACAAAATAAACGTAGATTTAAGTATTTGGTGATAATGATAATAGGCAGCTCTCTTGGGAACCAATTATTTGTTGTTCACAGTATTGGAGGCTACAATTAAGCAAATTATTTTTTACGATGGCCGCGACGTGAACGTTTGGTTTCTGTATGTATGTATGTATGTATGATGTAATGTGTTTTGTTACCTAATAATTTACACCGTTCATCCGGAAAATATGCTTTTTTTCATTGACGTTTTCATATTGTAGACTATTTTTTAAATACTGTATTTGAAAATAATTAATTAATAGTTGACCACATACATAATGATTGTAGTTCTTTGAGAAGAGAGAAAATGCATTATTTTTTCAGCCAACTCACGCAACAGAAACTCACGCCACTTTATGCTTTATACAAACTAAGTTAAATAATAACAACTATAATGTTTCAGCCAATGGCTTAATAGCCAAGAGCCTCAGCCAATACCTGAGGAGGCTCTCGTTAGGCAGCTGGATCAAGGGCTGGATTCAGAAAGCGGTACTCCTGGTCACGGCTCGTATTGTTAGGAGGTTCCTCTCTCTGGAGCCCTAACCGCCGGTAGCTTGGACCCTGTTCCCAATATCGGTGGGCTACAACTTTTTATATTTTTAAATGTTTATTTATAATAATTTTATATAGGAATATTTAAAAATGTAAAAAAAAAAATTAGAAAAATAAATAAAGGAAAAACAAATAATCTGTATTCAGAAACTCAAAAGGTAAAATACAATATGAATATGAAATAATACGAAAGTACCCATAATTTAAACTCAGTGACGATTAACAGTTTAACATTGAAGTGCGTAAATAGCTGTAATGTGAAAGCAGTCACTGCCAACGGTTCAGTTAATCTCACAAAGGGCTGGCGACAATTAAACTGCTGAGACGTTAATTGGATTTCATTCTTCCTTTATGCAGGGGGCAGGTTTAGATGATCGAATTGCACAAGTTCATTCAGAAGCTGATATACTTTCGAGCTTTTGGAGAATTATACTAGTGGATATTACAATAGACGTGCTGTTAGTCGTAGATGAAGTTTATTTTTGTATTTAAGATAACAAATGAAATTTAATCATTAAATTAAATAAAAAATTAGTAATGTAATGATTATAATTTGTTTAGTATTAAAAAACTGTTTTATTTCTTAGAATATATTTGTAATCCTTATGCGAATGAATTACTGTACTGTACTATAAAGCATCCATATGCTTTATACTACAGTTAGATATTCGTAACATAATATATTTTATTTCCATTTCTACACCTTTGTATTTAGTAATGCTAGAATATTCCTCCTAACAGTAGCAACAATTTGTAAAAATAAAGAACCAACATTACCGGCGTTGGTCAGAAAGCAGACTAAGTTACAAGAGAAAGAAAAGAAAATAATTAAAATAATAGGAAATATTGTTCAATGAAAGTAACTATTCAAATAAAAAGCCAATAAAGCATATTCATATCTAAAACGGCTGGGGCGCCTGGCAACAAATAAGCGTTTATATTGAGCAAATATAGCACAAGGAAAATAAGAGCTTATAGAACTTCTTGCCACTGATCCAATTGTACCAGACGGTTATTAGATTCAACGTCAATATTTTTATAGATACTTACTGAAAAAACGTTGGTCCAATATTGAAAAATGGTGCTCAGTGGATTTTTTATGGCCTGATTGAATCATCGGCAGCCCGAAAGTGTTGTAAGACAACTGCAGCAAATCAACACAAAGCAGTTCATAGAATAAAATTGTCCTCGTACGCATGAGTGTCCGGCGTAGAAGCTGCTACGTAGCATATAAACGCGGCGTAGCTGTAGCGTAGCGGATCACAAACGCTCTGCGTAGTAACTGCGTAGCAGATCAACAACGCCGCGTAGCAGATGCGTAGCAGCTCACAAAACCGCGTAGCAGGTGCGTAGGAGATCAGAAATGCTGTGAAGCCATAGCTGCATAGCATAGCTGTGCATAGCTGTTTCGTAGCGGGTCACAAACGTCGCCGTCATACAATCGCCACAAAGCAGTATCTTAGTATATTATCTCGAACGCCTCGATGACACTGCGTAGCCGTTTCTAGGCAGAACACACACTTCATGAAGCCGTTGCGTAACAGTTTCGTAGCATGTTATAAGCATCGTAGAGACGCTGCGTAGGAGTTTCTTTGTATTCTCTGGGTGGTTGACCACTAGTAAACGCCAAGAAAAGAGGTTGGTTTTCATGATGAAGGCCGATCTTGACCACGTCTTCAGACACATGTTTAACATAGGTAACTTGGTCTTACCGTCGTTGTCCCAATACGGTATAGAAATGATTCACAAAAAATTATTACCTCAAAGAATAATTCACCGAATAATTTATAACGCAACAGATAAGAAAACAAGCAAGTACATATTGTATAATGTTTCAGATCATTATTTCTACAGTTCTTATATTTTTATAACAAGCATTGTTGTTTGTTAGCCAATTATGAAAATGCCGTTTTATTGTAAAAGTATTTGCCTATTTTTATTGTAGAGCAAGTTCCATTTAATTTCTTTACTTAACTGTTTGATTATATAATGTCTAGATAGAGCGTCGCCCTACAATCGTATCAAAGAAAACGAGTCAACATTTTCAAGTATGTGTGCGTGCAGGCGTCGTTTTACACTATGCGTATATGTCTTTGTGTGCGTAAATAATGATACCAGCTACTACAATTCTCTCATAAATCACATAAAAAAATAGACTTATTAAATAAGATAAGTTTTAGGTGTATGACACGATCTGCACTGATTGGCGGGCAAGCACTTGTGAACCAATAGTTGGTTGACACTTTTTGACACGTTTGCGCGCACTTGACGCTCCATCTAGACATTATATAATCAAAGACTTAACTATGTCAATGTTTATATTTTTATAGCCTTTTCTTTCGGTAACAAGTTAGAATGCACAACTATACAGAAAAATTATTATGTACAAATTGCTTTGTCCTTCTAATGCTATTTCGATCTAAATTTAACTTTCCTTGCAATGAAAATAATTTCACATTAATAACATTTTCATTCGTTTTTACAAGGTTTTTAATCAGATTGAGTAAACCTCACGACTTCCCATAAAATTCTACAATCCTCATCTTTGGTATTCATTCGTCGCCATGGATTTATTAAGTACTATATGTTCCTCGCAGGTGTAACAACACTTCTATAATTTATAGTTGTCTGACATTTCAAACTTTTATCGACTAATCTGACATTACAGTGGCTTTGACAGCGTCGTTATAAAAGTAAGCTATTAAAGATATAATTGTGCCAACAATAAAGGTGTAAACGTCTGAGGAATGTTTCTCACTTCTCGTGACATTATTTGTCATAAAAAAAGATAACGTTTTTTACGTCATCCGTCTCAGGAATTTCTAATTTCCGGTCAGATTTAATTGTTACGTTTCAAAGAATTATTTTGGTCACATCTTTTAATAAAGATTCATTAGTTTAGGTTATTTTATAAATATGTTATATCATATCATTGGTTCTGGTATATTAGAGAATTGTTGTGAACATACAAGTACGAAGTATTCACTGATAGTTAATAATCAAAGGTTTTGTAGTAATAAATAAGATCATCGCAGGAGCCATAGCAGTCCCCACTCCCGTCTAATGATACCCACCACAAGAGTGGGAGTCACCCACGAGTTACCTATTTATAGCCACAAGATTGTAATAATCTCTTGAGATACGAAATGAAATATTACACGAAAACTAATATTTTCAAGTCCCATATTATTATCTTCTTATATTTATCAACAGAGAGTATGATATTTTGTTGAGAAAAAGTAACTGAACTTAATACTAATAATAATTAACTTTGCAGAAGTCACAGCGAAAGATCCCAGCGTGTTTCGAACTAAACCTACAGATATACACATACATAGTTCGTGTGTGTGTCTGTTTGGACGTAATAATATGTTTGTACACGCATAAAAAGTGCTCTATCGGTCGGTCCGTCCTTTGTTAAATAAATTAGTTTCGGTGTCTACCAAATTACGCCTCGAACCTATCTATATGTACAGCACATTCGATGTTGGCAGGAAAATATGCTCTACCTATTATCTGACAGTGAATAAATTAACATACTTGAGGTTCTGTAACAAAACGGGAGTTGAGACAAAAGCACATACTACATCATTGAAAAAAGCTTTTAGGAACACTAGTAGCCGAATACTATTTGTTTTCATTGATTTATTCATGGTCAGACTGTAGATACACGTCATACAAGGCGCCGACAAAGACGGTCCTTTTGAAATTCCAAATTTTTCGAATTCGTAATGAGAGTTTGTGTGAAACGTTACAAAATAACAAGTCACGTACTGCCTACCTCAAGTGAAACTGAACAATTGTTTAAAGGGATACAAGAAAAAAATAGTCCGCTAGGATTGTACTCGAATGTTTCATCTTGATGGAGCGCCCTCACGCCCTGCAGTAGTGCACGTGTAGGTAGTTAGCTGGAATAATAGCTATTGTTTATTTAAGTTTCTTCTCATATAAAATTTATCAGTGCATTCTGTGATAAGGCCACATGTGATAAATTGCCTGTTTCATAAGGCGTTCATTAGAAGCGTGCAGAATGCGCTCCGTTGCGCAGCGATAACTTCGCCGATAACGGTTTTATTGCCTCAAAATATTACCTATTTGCGTATCTAAAGTTGCTTTTTGTTTTCAAAATATCATAGTGACAATGGATAGACGAAGAAAATTTACGATTGTAATTTTGCTACATTTTTTATTTTGATTTATAATCATGGGCACGAGTAGAATTGATTAATGCCCACTATGTTTTTGATTCAGATTATTCAATATAGGTAATAATCATAAAATATAATTTGACAACAGATGGTTACTTGATTTATCTGGTTTGAGCGATGAGGTCAAGTTCTTGTGAGTAATTTCGACGCGTCAGAATGAATTAATAGTTTGTAGAGCTAATTTCCTACTGTACTGTAAAGTTCCCTACATAGATCCATCTCGCAGTCACTGGGGCTGCAAAGGCAACGTAGTGCGAAGCGTCGATGTAAAACATAGAGTGATTCACACCCCCAGCAAATACCTCGTGTACTCAAACACTATTGAGGAGTCACTGCACCAAGAGCTTTAAATAACCCGGACCTTTGTTTCTCAGAATACTAAACGAAACCTTTTGCCCAATCTCAGCGGGTACAACATAAACAATCACATTAACGGCTTCATCAGAATATTCACCTCTGAGCATATTAATTAATACACGTCGCACAATTTCCTTATACAGCTTAATGGTTAGCGATAAAATATTTATCACAAATAAATGAACTGACTCTGAAATAATCGCCTCTGAAGTTGATGTGGATTCAAACAATCTGATTTGGTGGTATCATCCGCTCTGTGGACATCTTGTAGGTACAATGACGAAGATTGCAGCTGACTTGCATTGCCGCATGTTATTCACTTCTTTAATTAACTATCAAACCGGAGGCACTCTCGATTATAAGACGCGGCTACTCGGCTTTGTGCCTGCTGTGCCTACCTGCCACTGAACTCTGCATTATACAATTATATCAAAACAAACGAAAAATGACTCTATTACACGGTAATAAGGTCAACCGAACAGATTTTGAGTTTCACTGGCGACTGGATGTCTCGACTTTGATATTGTTTTTTGTATGTGGATATTAGGAGTTCGTTGTATGAGCATGATCATTAAAGTCAGATTTGAATGTGTAAAACGTTAAAATGTAGTTTGTCAGGTAAGTGCCTACATCCTCTCGCTTTTTAACATTGCAGATGGTTGGATGTGCACAATTAGCCCAATAAAATATTTGCAGTCGCTCACGACGTTGTTCATTTTATGGTTGATGTGATGATCATATAATTGGTTGATGAAGTGTCAATATCAAACTAGTAGACAACCAAGTTATAAGATTTATGCATTAGCCAGTAGTGTTGTTTATTTGAAACGAAGAGCTCATTACGATGTTTTAAATAATAAATTGAGTTCTTGTAGCGCATTGTACATTTAAAGAACTTGTTCAACTATTGAAAACACGACAGCAATGTGTACTTATTATCGTTTTCATTTCACTTAAATTAACTTGTGAAAAGAAACAACTTCAGTCTTGCAGACAGAATTGTTAAAATTGTTCCTAGATCTCTGAAATAAACGTGAAGTTTTTTTTAAATGTGTCTTTTCCCAGTTACTAATTAAAATAAAAGTGTACCTATTGTTTAATGAGCTTTTAGCAATAATATTTCTACATTTATTTTTAAAAATAATCATCTGATTGTCCGGAATACTCCTCCAATCAACACTGCTAAATTATAGACAAAAAACAATAAAGGTCGCCTTCCAGTTAACTATAATAACGTATTCAGATAATAACAAAAAGTACCTATCCATATATCAAAGGTGACAAATCAAAATAAACAAGACACGCATTCCGGTTCACCGCGGGCAAGAAGCACAAATCCGAGATCGACATTCAGTGCCTAATGTATATTAAATATGAGTAGACGCCTTACTACATAGCATTCAAGTGAAAAACAGTGCAAAAACAGAATGGAATTGCCATTATAGCTTATAACTCAATCAGTTGCGACTTGCGTCCTGCGGCGGGACGGCGGGATGGCCGCATGGCAGCCACACCATGGCGGCATGGCTCGACAGGAATTTTATACTTTTTCATCCATTATCTGCATTCTTGTCGCGACAGATATGTCGCCCGGCAAACAGACACTTTGACAAGTGAGCGCTTTAGAAAATAGAGAAATTTGAACGCAATGAAGAAAATTCCGAGCATTCTTACACGAGGTTTCTATTGGCGTTAAGATTTCACCATTTGTTTATGATGAGATTTGTATCTGTTTGTGGCAATTGATGATGAATTAAATTAACGCTAAGCCTTTGAATCGCCTCTTCTACTTTATTAAGAAGATCTGGTGCCAATTAATTAACGACAAAAGTTGCAATTACAAGTTTGTTAAAATTTAAGATTTTCCGACAGAGAGATGGCTCACCAATGACAAACAAAGAGCATTTTTAACAAAACCGAAAAATAAGATATTTTAATCTCTAGACGGTTTTGAGTTCCATTTTATACAAGAGGAGTGTGAAATACACAACAGTTTAAAAGTCTCCAAAACCATTTGTCATCAAAACAAATCACATGTAGGTAATTAACCCTACAGTTGAGAATGGCTGCATAAAAAATAAAATTTTAGGCCATGCTTAGTTACAGGTCAAGCTTTTGTTGAGCATTTTTATAAAGGAAAATAACACTCCCGAAAACAGAAAAAAAACATGAGTCCCTGAAAAATGCAATGCCGTCGTTTCATTCGTTATACGCAAATTCCTGAAATGTTTGACAAAAATCCGATACGATACGAGCTTACTAAACAGCATTTATTACTTACAACGCTAAACATACGCCGAGAAAAGAACACGTTCAAAGGACGAGAATTTAATACGAGACTGGTATGTCGCTAGCCTTTGTGGTAATTTCACCACACACACTACAAATAAACAAAGAACACACAACACATATGTAATTAATCATACAAGCTTTTGCGTTTCTCTGTGATTACCATTGTGTTTGTCTCAATGGTGGCACGGTGGTGATGAGACAGCTCCCGATTTAATTTCAAATCACAATCATTGCCTTCTTACTTTTATTTTATTATTACGACCGATTTAATGAATGTTTTAGTTTAATGGAGAGAACTGAATAGTTCATCGAGCTGGTATATAGTAACTAGCATAATAAACCCGAGTAATCAAGTTTCAAATAGCTTTTTGCACACAGCAACTATCATTAAGTAATTTAGTTCGTTCTGAATGCTTCCTTAATTAGACTGCTTTATTTATATACAGCGTTTTAAAAAGGGGACTGATTTCATATCTCATTTCTCATTGTCGTGAGCACAACACATCAGCGCGAATTTTATCAGATGCGGCAAAAAGTACTTTGGGTGAAAAAGGTATTACCGACACACGCATGTAATATGCATGCGCGTACGCTGAGACAGTTTTGACGGCGTCGTGAAATGACGGACGGTCATTACGATGTCATTGACATCATTTGTTTTTCATAGTCCTTTTACTTTGCGGTTCAAGTTGAAAAACCGCAACTCTATTGTTGTGGCCGACTACTGCACAGATTATAGTTTCTTTATGTGTGATCTAAGCTGTTGCTGTCAGTAGAAATAATATTTATTATGACTTGATTTGGTAATAAACTACATCTATGAAGAAGCAGATTAATAAGAATTTTTTTTTTTACTTTTCATGATACGACAATTATGATTGACTTTACTATTACAAAACCTAGATCCTTCACTCAGATCATTCCACTTTTGTTAATTTAATCTGACAAATGGTTTACGTACTTACTAGTAATATCCCAAACACTAGTCTCATTAGAGTTTGTGGAAAATAGTGAAAATTTTAATTGGATTAGTTTCTGAGAGCATGCTGACACCGGGAGCTTAGTGTAATGGTAGGGTATACTCATTTAGTGCTCCTAATTGAAGTACTTTGTGTTACAATACATACCGACAGATAAGGCAGATTTCATCAGTTAATCTATGAGTAAAGCGTTAGATTCGTCCAATTCAGATCAGTTACTCGGCTTTGCTGCGTCATCAGTGATCTAATCATGTATCAGTGGAGATTAAAACAGGCCGGCCGGATCGCATCAAAGGCGGTATCACACTGTTATTTTGACTGATTGATCTCCTCCAACAAAAAAAGGTTGCATCGCTACCGAGATCGACAGTAGCTGAGAAAAAACAAATTAGTTGGCTAAATCTTTTCATGAAGCATTGTTATTATCACCACCTACCCCGTCCTGACCAGAACGCATTGTGGATCGAAATGCGCTTTACGTGCTAAGTATACTTTTTAAGGTTCAGAATTGTGCTGCGATCCGAGGCTTGTGATCGACGCGGCCCGCTTGTAATCGCGCTGTCGAAAGGCGAAAATCATGCTGCGTTTGCGACCTTGCGTTCGTTACAAAAAACGCGATTTATTTTTTGGAGAAATGTTCTTCGGTGTCAGATGTAGCGGCTCGAGCTTTGATTGTTGAGATTCTCATATTTAGTTTTAATTGGTGGCTTTATCGAGTTTACATTTTACGGTCGGAGTCGATGAGAGGTTAATAAGCGGCACTTTGAAAGGTATCTTCGTTTTTTAGAGTTCCGCGTTAATAGGTAGGTAATAGAAATATGACTGTGTCTGCATCGTCGTTGAGATTTTATTAGGGTTAGGCGAGTTTATAATATTATGATTATCCCCGGAAAAGTATTGCTATTAATTTTTCTAATCGATTGAGTGCTGTAATTCGAGTCATGTTTATAGCTTCGGTATAGCGTGCATTAGTGCCATGTCCAGCAACATAATTATAAAATCAACATGCGGCATGGCAACAACGAGAGAGACATTAATTTACAGAATCACATGAGTGTGCGATAGGAATGTTATAACAATTCTTTACGGAACCGTTCATGGAAAATAAATGTAATGTGCTGTGCCCAATTTTTTATTGTTTAGGCAATAGTCGATATTGATTTCGGGTCTTTGATTCCGACGTATTATTGCTTGTTTTATTGGTACCTGGGAACAACGTAATTAACCATATCGGGCCTTTTTCTCATCTTTCTGGATCCTTTCGTGTCTACGGACAATAATAATTCGATGCTCACCTTGAAAGGCGTACGCGCCGAAAATTGGTCTCATATTGTTCATCGAAGACGTAGTTCCTGTTGTGTAATCCATTTTGATGTTTTTAATTACGATTCTGTGTTCTTTCACTTCACTATCATCTTTTATAGGAACGGAATATTATCTTAAAGAACTCATTTTATGTTTCATCACAATGTCTATACTTATACAGTTTTTCCTCGTACGTGACTTTCATGTGCATAACACTTTACGATCTTATTTATTTTAATGCTGAAACTTTTATGGGACACTTTAAACACTGACTATGTTTGAATATTGCACGAGGTTACGAACTGCGCTGACGTATACATTTGTGCGAACATCGGAAAGCTCGATGCGTGCGACATAAGTGAATCAATTACAAAGTCGATGGCGTTGTGTGCATTATCTTTCGGACCCTACTCATGGCGTGTATTACAATAGCATTTCGCTCCACCTCTTTGCTCCCCTACCACTTTTTATTTACTGGTAATAATAGTAAATCACAAGGAACAGTCGCGTATATGTTGCTGCGTCAAAGGGCGAGCATAAAAAGGGTGTAAATGTATGTATAAATTCTTTATTGCCATTCAGTATGTTAATGACGATTGTATGTATAGTGATCGTTACAGTTACGTCTCCCTTCACTGATATCGGTTCGCATGTCCTTTTTAGTTAGAAATTGATGTCTATTTCATTGTTGCTGTTAATTTTGCACTCGGTGAAGCTTTCAAGCCCATTGCAGCTAATGTTATTAAAATCAAATGGTTCGCAGAAGACATTTCAATATTATAGTTGTGTAGTTTCAAAGTTCTTTGGGAGAATTTGCTTGGGGATTGGAAATTGATGCTAAAAGCACATTTCATGGTAGTAAAATAAGAACACCTTTGAAGCTAGACTAGCTACGCATCACGGTTAAGTAACATTTTCAGGGTATTCACAGCACGTTACCCCTTACCTTAACTACGCTCCAGGTAGATAAAGTTCAAGTGAAACTTTCAGTTTTATCGACCAACTGCTATCAAAAATATAAACTGTCAAGCGATCGTAGAGCGTGCAGCTGCCAGCGAATTGTCGACAATAGTATCGATAAAAAGCCGTCATGCAAATTATCGACTATTGTATCGTGGTATTGTACGAAGAGCGCTCAACGCATGCGACTGTCCTGCGGACGATGCGCGCGATTCGATTCGTGTTTCGTTTTTTGGGGAATCTCAGTATTTCCAAAAGCAGCTGTAGGACTAAAATTATGTAGTATTTCGTTTATGTACGATTTTGAAAGGTGCTGATAAAACCTAATGTCGGAATATTCAATGATGATTTTCTTGTTTCAAGTCCGCCTAAATCTTGCCATGTAAGTCATAAATGCCAAATGCCTAATGCAGTATTGTAAAAACGTGATTTTAAACTTAAAACGATGATACCAATCTGATTTTTATGAAGAATAATCAGTATATTTCTTAATGGGTTATTAACATAAGCTATTAAAAACTGGGTGTTTACAGACTAATCTTGTAATCAAAATTGTAAGGATAATATTTTGAATTCCTCGACACCTCAAAAACTGCTGATTCATATTTAGTTATTATGAGCTTTCATTCACACTTCAGTACCAAAAAACAAGTTGAATGAGCACTTCGATTTGGTTTTTGTTAACGAAGTGATGTATCAGGCGTTATGAAGTTCCAGTGGCAGGATCCTTGTGAGGGACACGAGTGAGTGTGTCAAAACAAAATCGAGTGGCGTCTGGGGATTAGGCGATTATACGAACGCGGAATCACCGACTGTGTCGGACAAAAGCAAGAACTTGTTATTTAACACCGTTTTTGTAAGTTTTCTATTTTAGTTCGAGTATTTTTATCGGAATCTGATTGTCAATTTGGTCAATGAGAGACCTTTTCTGCTTTTGAACATGCAAAGAAATAGTTTTTTTTCGAATCTTTGACAATGTGATTGAACTGATAGAATTTAAATTTTCGGACAATGCCCGTTAAATTAGCTGTAATTTGTTAATCAAGTAAATAAGTGGGTATAGAAGACCATCTTTCTATACCCACTAGTTATACTAAGATGGTCTAGCTCTTTAAAGATGGCGTAGGTATTTAGAAAGAGATCAAATCAATCGCTACAATGAACTTAACTGTATATAGGAACATTAGTATGTAGGTGCGCGCTATGGTGGGCTCTCTACAAACAACCAGTTTCCATTGTTCTTCTACGTGGTGCGTTTGTCAAGGCACTTGAAAGGTGAGGACCACTTTCACCGGCTCACATGCAAATCGCCTGGACGTCGCCTGTATTACAGCTATTAAGCCTCGACGGACGCAACTATGCACACGACTTTGTTTGAAAAGGGGGGAATGCGAGGGCCATTTCAAGTTGACGCTGTGTTATACACACATAAAACTTAGGTGTTTTCTGTTTGATGTAATTGATATTAGCGTGTCTAATTTTAAGTATATTGATTTGACTGTTAATGTTTTGATCTTCTTCCTTTCCTGCTCAGTTTATCGATGCTCTATGTTTTGTATCCTATTTATTAATTACTTGAATACGGAAATTAATCGTACAGTATAGCCGTCAAAACATATTTAATTGTTCATATCGCGCGACCTTTCTCAGTTAAATGTCAGGCTTACAGAAAATTAATAAAATATGTGAATGTTAATTTTAGTCATTAGCCTTAGTCAAGATGTGAGGATGCCGACGAATAAAAAATATGTGAAGAAATGTGTGATCACGCCGCCCGCGCCCGCGCCGGCGCACGCCTCCGCCGCGACCGACTGTTTGTGGAAACAAGTCAAATGTGTTAAATATGGAACATCAGATGCGCGGAACTGTTGTCGCCTGCGCTACTAGATGCGACAAACTGCGACACCTTACTGCCACTGTCAATATTAGCAATCTGAAAGAACTTTTGACACTTTGAAAAATGAAAATAAAAATGAAATAAATAAGGAAACATTAAACACACCAAAAAGCTCAGAAACATTACACGCAGCTCTAAAATTGAGGAAGCCTTTAAATATGCAATACATCTGCCTAAAGATATAACCAGTTTGGCATAACAAAACGACGTGACTACGTCGTAAAACATATATTTTTTGTATTATAAATAGTTTAAGAAATCGTTAATTGGTCTTGGTAAGTTTTTATTGACATTAGCCAATTATTCAATTACCTAGAGGCGTCGACGGAGTGTATGGAGAACAGGTAAGCTTGAAATTAACATTTATGTCGCTTCTATGGTTTTGTTTCTGTGTGCAGCCCATTAGCTTATTCAATTCACCCTGAGTGAATTGGATTTTCCTTCCTATAATGGACTCTAATCCGTCGGCACATGTCTTCAAGGGCGGTCTAATGCCCCTGTTGCATGAGACACTATTACTGTTTTTCGTAACGGACCATTACAATATTTCATCGTGACGTAGAAAAATTTTACATGTCATTTGGACATATTTTTACGAGTGTTTGTTTTTCACGTGGGGCGGGCCCATTTCACACGGTGTGTTATAATGCCGACCCACGTTTCACTACATTTACTGTGACGTAGATTTTGATCTTTTACACTTTTAATGTCGCTAGTTAGTTTGTTGTGTAGGTCGTTTACTTTAACAGCTTTGTGTTTATTTCTTCATTCGACTGCTGAAGAAAATGTAATTCGCATGTTATTGTAGGTATAGTTTTGTTCATTCACTTCAGGTGCTTGTTTTCAAATAAAAAAGAAACTGTTAGCTAAGTCATAGCTAGGAGATTCAACACAGAAGTAATCAAGTAGGACAACTCCTGTTGGAAATTTTAAAACTTATGACATTTTGTGTACAAATCAAACTGCTTAAGTAATTTTTCAAGTAAATTAGTAAACACTAAATATGTTTAAAAACTTAAATCTCCAATTTATTTGATACTTGTAAAAGGCAACATTGATATCATTAGTGTGGCCTAATATGAAATATATTTGTAAGTCTATGAATTATATCTCCGGAACAGCGGCGGGCATGTCGAATGGAACTAATTACAGACAAGCCGTGGACCTGCTGTGACATGTGGCCTATATTACGACACACGACATATCATTCCGACATATTAATGCGTTACGTTCATTTCATATCACAATTTTTTATAGGGAAATTGTTAACTTTTTAAGGGGTGATTCATATAAATTTAATTATATTAGGCATTGTTATTATTGGATGTAAGTATTCATCAAGTAAAAGTGATAGCGATGTACATATTTGCTGGACACCTATTTATTGCCTATCACATTGGACACTGCAGAAAGTGTTGCTGAAATCTTAATTAGCCTTATTTTCTTTAACGTGTGTGTCGTGGACTTTTTTGTAAGCAATTAGCAGATCGTCGCGTGGCATTCGTCGCATCCGTGTTGTTAATTTATCGCCGACCACCGACCGCCCCTCATTAGCGAACTGTACAAAAACTGACCGAGTTTTATTTATGTAGGTAGGTAGGTACGCACCGATGACTCACAGCGAATCAAACACTCCCAGCGCTAAACAATAGCCAACCAAATAATTTATCTGCACGTGTTCCCGCTTTGATAAGCTAAGACTGATTTGTTACACCAATTTGTAATTAGTGCTTTATGATCTCTGATTTCATGTGTATAAAAGCCATTTATCTAATCACTTTTGTTTCTCGTTCGGCTCGGAAATATCTCTAAGTGGATAATGCTGTGAAGTAAAACGAGCTTGTTGGGAACTCATGGAAAAGTGTTAGTTACTCGTAAAATGGAGATTCATCGATGCGGGAACTGACAATTATCTGAGGAAAAAATACACGCACAATCTATAAAAAATTTAATGTCTGGCCCGCTCTAACTTTGTTTAATTTTTCCTTCGAATTGAATCTCTTGAAAATATTTTTCGTTAGTTTCTTTCTGGAAATTGAAAGTGTTAATTTCAAACTTATTTGTAGCATGTCCTCTTGAATCTTACAGGAATGACAACCAGAAAAAAACTTCCAAGACATTAACATCTTATAAGATGTTTCTTAGTCACAATAAAAAAACTTAAATATTTAGTACAAATAAACAGCATGCCTTCGTGGGCGGCCCATCAGCGCATAGTTTCAGCGGCATCTTTGGCGCGCAATGGGCCCTGAAGCGTATGCGCAACGATTTCAGCGCATTTCACGCCTTTTTTGTGCGCACTGCGCAGGCGACGAGACTCGTATGAAGATTGTTAATAACGCGTGAAGTGACAACTGTGGGTTTAATTGCGACTGTAAGTTATTAGTGTGAACTTATGTGTTCAGAGAGATGGTGTTGAAGATTGTTGGCTGTGTTGACTGTTGACGAATGTTTAAACGTTATAAATGTTAATGTTATTTTAGTCGGGTGTATAATGCCGACAAGATAATCATTAATTGATTACTTAAACATCAATATATTGTATTATCAAAATCGAATAGCAAAATCATGATACAATTACAACAAAGGCTGAACTTCAATAAGATTCTATGGACTCGACAAGGGTTGATCCACATTTAGCGTAGAACCAAAAAGTATTTGGAACAACCTATCTCTCCTTCGAAGAGCACAACCATGCCAAGTATTTAGCAATATTGGTGTTACAAACTGGGATAATAACGTCAAATTGAGTCTCGTTTAAAGCTAAACAGAGTAACCTCTTGAAAGCTATTAATGTGCAAATAGGCCAGCCACAAATTAAGGGTTTTGTAAACCGCAAGAGCGATGAAGCGTTGGTTGATTTTTAATTAAAGTTGGTAACTCTAGTCAAGGCTGTCGTGTTAATGAGTCGACGATTTCTGTTCGTTTCGATATTGCATTGTTTCCTGTCTCATTTATTAAGGGCCTGTGTACATTTGCTTTTGGTTTTTACATTGTTCTGCTTTAAATTAGATTCGGTTATTGTGCCGAAATGTTACACGACTTAATCTTAAATAAGTTGACTTAAAGTAAGGTAGCACTTAATACAATATGTTTACGCGTATTAGCATTTTGTATGAAAAAAAAAGCGTTTATTGTATTGTCAGCGTTCGCAAAAGTTATTATGATTAACAACTACAAAAAAAAAAGCAAAATTATATGATGGACTGTGTGAAGGATGACATTATGGCATGAAAGGAGGTATCTGATGAGATGACGAGTAATAGTATGGAAGAAGAAGACATGCTGCGCCGACCCCAAATAAATTGGGATAAGGGCAGGAGAATGGCATTGATGATGATGATGATCTTTAAAAGATTAAACTAATGAAAAACTCTCTATCCAACAAATATGCCTAGAAATTATACAGATCATCCTGTGAGTGATATTTTTGTATCATTCTGTGTATGATATGATGAAGGGAATGATACTTTAAAATCGCAACATTTGAAAACCGCTCAAAAACTCTGCTTGATAGATAGAACATACTTTATTGTGCACCAAAATTGTGTTATTATGTTAATAGCGTTTACCTAGTTTTTTATGTACTTACCTAAGAATTAGATATTAGCCTTAAAGACGCTTCAGGAGGTGCATTTTTATTTGTCGTTGGAGTAGAAGAGGTCACTCTCTAAGAGGAGATTAAAAATGTATCCGATGGCTTCAGCGACATTTTTTTTGTATGACTTGTTGTAACTTAGCATCCTAGCAAGTTTAAATGGACTTCACCTCACAATGTATTTTACTAAATGGCATTATGGGGGACATCTAATAAAACGATAAGTTTTATTTCAAATAGTGGCAATGCCTTTTATTTTGACAGATCTACAGCATTCGTTGCATTACTTATGTTTTTTCAGCAGACGATTTTTTCATTTTTGGATTTGTGAATTCCATCGAAATCATTCAGATGGAATTTTTTACACAATTAGGTTAGGACCCGGTTTCTAGTTAGATAAGTTTTTTAAAATTTTATTTTACAGTGTTTCTTCAAAATTAGAAAATCCTTAATTTATTTAATTCACATATTCCATACATTTTTAATAAATAATATCCAAATAAAAACATTTAAAAACATCAGAAATAGTGGTCCGTCGGTGTCGGGAGCAGGGTCCAAGCTACCGGTGGTTAGGGCTCCAGAGAATGGAACCTCCTCACAATGCGAGCCGTGTCGAGAAGTAGAAGTAGAAGGCAGTAGGCCTTCTGAATCAGGCCCTTGATCCAATCGCCCAGTGAGAGCCTCAAAAGATGATCGTCGAGGCTCTTAATTGCATTAGTATCTATAAATTAAATAATAATATTAATATAATTATTTAAGCCATAAACCACACAGATTATAAGAAGAAACATCTATATTTAACCGTCCAATAAAACTAAGTGGACTTAACAAATTATCTATGCGAGTTCGCCTTTAGCCAAGCTTTGTTATGCTAAGTCGCTTAGTGTGGAGGAAGGTTTACGTCGAGGTGCTTACGAAACTGCGGCCTTGCGGGCGTGCTAAATACCTGAGACAATAGTGTTTACGTACCAATGACACGTTCACTTAATTACTACTAAACTTGCTCGTAATTACTGTTTTTTAATTAGGTAGGTACTAAGTCTTGTGCTAGGATTGTTCAATTCCTAGGTTTAATAGTTCTGTGTTGATGCTTTCAAAATATAGGAAAATTATTTTGTTTATTTATTCTCAAAATATGTGATGAAGTTTTGTGGGTTATGCGAAATATTATTGATTTTCCCGTAAATCAAAATAGGTAACGCATCCAAAAATAAACAAAGAAAATAAATTTGTACAAATAAATTCATGACCGTTGGGTCCTGAAATTGTATCGTAAGTAGATACCTAAACTTTCTGTGAGTACAGAGATGTTAGGGTTGAGCGCAGCCGCATAACGAAGTATCTGTATTTTGGAAATTCATCTTTATTTTTTTTCTATAAACATACGTCTACCTATTTATTGTTCTAAAAACGGAATGAAAAATCGAAGTATTAAAAGTTTAAAAATCATACCTACTTATTTTTTGACAAAAATATTTTTAATATTTATTAAATGTAAAGCCAATATAATGCCATTAAATATATAATTTTTAATTTTCAATCACAAAGTTACTGCCGTCGGGACGCGGATGGTGTGGTTTAATAATAATATAAAAATTCTGAAAAATCATACACATTGAAACAAAATGTGTCCTGTACACGAACACAGATCGACATTGCAATTAACTCACACTAACGTGCAGTAACATTTTCTTGGTGTGCTTACAAACTCCGCCCCAAACAAATTTCGACCAATCCCTGATAGCTGTAGGCATAGATCGTTGTGGCAACACGCCTCGTATTTTTCGTCACGGAACAGCGACTCAGGCGCGACTCACACATTGTTAATGTAAGCGTTCTTCGCTTTGAAGATACCGGATCCGAGGCTTCGTGCTATCTCGTTTCCACACCGGTCTTTGCCCCGGTACGCCATCGTTGGGTAAATCATATCAAAAGCTGTTATAAAAGCTGGGATTTAGGTTTCAGATAGTTTGGCTAACACAGAATTTGATAAACTATCACACTAATAAAAGTTTAAAACAGTAACGATACTTTTATTTAAAAGTTTCGGGACCGGTGACACGATCGGTGATGAAAACAGTCGAGTGAAAGAAAGAGACAGACGATCAGGTGGAGCGGTTTCGAAGGCTGTGGAGGCGGCCAGTTTGACCATTTTTTGTTGGTCCGTTGATTGTGAAAGATTACACTTGAGAGTCGAAATACATCTTTACATCACACGTCAGTGGGCACTGAGCTGTCTTCAAAGTAACACGGATTAGACACACGCAGTTTCCTTTACGTAATTATGTCTGCGTTCATGCTGTGATAGTGAAAGACTGAAATAGTGATCTTCTGGGACTTTTGCATGTGTTCGGACTAATTTGGTGTTAAGAGCTACTCGTCTTCTGTACCTAGCTCTTATATTATTTGCGTCCATGGCTGTATCAACACTGAATATGACACCGTACTTCACCGGATACTCTTTTCAAGGTAAGCCTTTAGCTTCTATGTAATTACTTCCTTTATTATAATAATTTATAATTGCTTTCAAATACTTATTTGCTTTTTAACTTGGGAAACTTTTGTTACTTTTTTTATTTGTACTGTAACTTACCTATATGTTTAGTTTAACGTTAAGTTTTTTCACACGATAACTTTCCGTTACGAAGCTCTTGGATTTAATTTTTACTTACAGTTGTATTTAATTTGATTTATTCACTTTGCTTGTTACATAAATAAGCTTTTATGAAATATAGTAAGCATTGATATTGTATATATGCTTTATTTTATGTATATTAATTGCTTTACATTCTTCAGTTTACATACATATTATTAATGTTGTTAAATTACTTGTGTGCAAATCTAAAACAAGAAAGATATCTTGTTTTAGATTTATATCATGTCTGATTACCTAAAAAACGGTTTCATTCAAATCAATTATACCTCTAATTATGACTCTAAAACCACAACACGGCCAATAAATAAAACACGTTGTTTCACCCATGATTAGCTGACGTTTAGCAGCTGATTATGTGTCGGTTATACCAGTTGGATTTAAATTATATCATAAACATAGACAACCGCTTTTCGAACTAAAGGGCCAGAAACGATCATAAAACTATAAAATCACGGGGAAATTACAAAGTGCCTTTTACAGCTACCAATATAACAATATTTCATCTTCGCGCGTCGGGAACAAGACAGACGAATAAAGTATAGCCTGGTTTTTTCTTGTTTATAACAGAACCTTGTTTAGGCTACACTTTCTGGAATGGTCAAGGACCGTAAGCTATAGAAAGTGATTTGTCTCTGTTTCAATAAAGCATTTCTGTCACGACTGATCTATTGTCATATTCGAGTCATTGTCCGAATGATCTTGATCTTAATTGAAGAAGAATGTAGGAGATAATTGATCATATTTTTAGTATTACCTCATCTTGAATTCTATTGATGCCTCTAGTTTTGTTCCAGGGGTCCAAACAAGCCCTTAACCAAAAAGATTCTTGATCATCTTGAGTTGTTTAGGTGACTCTATTCAAAAATATCTTCAGATGAAGAGAATTCATGTCAACAACTTCTAATATAATTATTATGAGAGGTTCTATAAAAGTCAAAAGGACACATTGGTTATACAGCTTTAAAATTTAAGAGAAATTATTACCCGTCATAAAATTACTGAATAACTATTGTTTTCTTAGCGTCCTGTCGTTTCTCTGTATCGCCGTTTTATTACTGGCGACAGTTTTTTTACGAGTATCTAAAGTTTCACGGACAAACGTTCGTGAATAGTACTTCTGTGTACATTTCCATTTTTTGTCACCACAACGACAGTTCCTTGTACTATTTTAGAAGTCTTTTCTAAATTTAAACCGATAAAAACTTCTATGTTACCTGTAAGACGGAGTAGAGGGCACTGCTGCTGTTTAAAAAACTAATATTAAGAATCATATTGTATTTGTATATAGAATTATATTTCATACGGTTTAAAATTAAATATTCCATTGTTTCCCCTGCGGCTGAACTTTAAGATCATTTCAAAGGCTTACCGTGTATAAATAACAACGAATACTGCTCCGAAAAGCTCTCGCACTGACGGTTTTACACATAAATCATTACCATACGAAAACATTTCGACTGCATTGTTAAAAATGTCACTTCGACTTATGACCTGTTTCGTCTAAGGCAAATTAAAAAGAAAGAGATAAATATATTTGAAAGGGTCGAGAGAGGAGAGGAATAACATTAAAGAATGCCGACGACATTGGTATGGATACCCTGTCATATTTTTTTCTTATTATGTGCTAATAAATAATACTGAATTATTGTTTTATCTAAAACTATTTCGAAGTACATAATAGTACATAATTCTTGTAGATTTATATTGGCTACAAGTGGGATAGTATAATTTTATATAATATATTTGTTAAAGATTCAGACTAAATAGTAGTAAATTCTAAGCTGCATTTTTGATAAAATTTAATCAAATGTAATGACGATAAAAATAATAGATAGAACAGGAGTCTTCTAAAAATGTTCACTTACGTGCTTTTCTTGCATGAGTCATGTTCGCCGTACGTAAGCGAGGCGGCGGCAGCGGGCGGCGCGAAGGCCTCTTTGAATTATTAAAAAATGTCTCGATTTTTTAATTCGACTTCAAATTATATGAGTTTCTGAAGTACGGGTATAAATCGGGATTAGTGTCTTATAAGTCCATCTGATGTGCCCGAGAACATCACAAAACGTTTGTTCAATGCTTTAAGAGGATGAAAGATTATTTACAAATATGCAGCCATTTGTAATTTGTAGAAATTAATTTTGTTTTTGTTTTGAATTGTGCATCGCATGATTAATGTAATGCACCTACTTATAACTTATAACAGGATATCAAACGATGAAGTATCATAACACAGATTAATCTTAAACAACATGTATTGGGATTTTCTAATTCTAAGAGTTAGTGCATCATGATGCATTTGCGTAGAGTTTAAGTATGGAAGTTAATGTCGATATTAGTTGGCATAATATCTGCGATGAGTGGTCGGCGCGATCAGATGCGCCCGCGGCTAGGTGACGGCGATGAAGCGCGATACTGATCGCCAACGTGTTGCACCTTGTAATTTGCTCCGCGAACGAGAGTGCATTTTTCATAATCCCTTATGCTATAAACATTTTATTGGTCTCATACAAGATTTGCGACAGCAATAATGTTTGTTGTTAATTACTTGGATCAGTCGTAAATTCTCTTCTCAATTGGAGTTAAAGAGTTTTCGATGGAGCCAATTATAAGAATGATATTATTACCTACATCACGGTGCATTGGATTTCTGACCTTTATGTGGGGTTCAGTACCATAATCAAGGTTTAGTCACATTCATATCACGGGCCGACAAGCGGTGCACATCTCGCGCACACGCACACACCGAGGCGGCGCGCCCGCGCAGATCAAAGGCACCGACAGGCTCTTTTAGCCGCATAATATGACGCGCCCCCCGCCTCCGCCCGCGGCCGGCGAAATGCCTCGCCGCCCGATCAACCTTCAGGGCGCTTACTTGCCATTACTTATGCCGATCTATTAATACACAAATTGATATAACGGATATTTGAAGCGGGACCTTTGATTTAACGTCATGTTATACTAATCAAAATCAGTTTATTAAATAATTTGCTTCTGAAATATGTACCGACTACATGCTTACTCTCTTTGAATACCTATGTGTGGTACCAATTAACCTTTGATGGCTAACGCACGACGATTGTGTTATGACCAATTAGCAACACAAACAATATTCTTTATATGAATAACAAATGATTTGGCCAAAATTATATGGGTAAGGCTAATCCAATCTGATTATCAAAACCGCAGTCATCGATACGGCGCGCGCGCACTCTCAGGTGTTGAAACGTTTAAAGCGATTATCAGATTAGCCGCGGCCCATGAGATGAGAATCTAAAGAGCCCAGGGCGAAGCTCGTCTTTGTCACAGAGGCAAAGGTAACACTACTTTTCTCTTGCACAATCATTCTTTACTTTTAATAATGATTACTTTCCAATTTCAATTTAACAAGTGTTTTTTTTTTTCAATCTCTGCAATGAATTTGATTGGGTTATCTACAATATCAAGAACTATGTTTCAACCTGAAGCTTTAACAAGCATCGTAAGCTTTTCTGTCATGTGTCCTATCTTTTGTATATAATTATTGTCTAACAATAACTTTGTCAATTCATCATCAATGAGTGTCATGCGTACGGCGTAAGTTCCTGAAATTGAAAAGAAAAAAAGACTGAAATGTACACGGATTTTGTATGAACGATTAAAATATAACTCACAACAAAGAGTTGATGGAGATGAAAGTTCTCTGTATTGTATCACTTAGAACTGAGAATTCCTAGGTATTCATATTAAGAACCTGATATTACACGTATAGTTAGATATGATAATGCCTACTACCCAGAACATCCATTCTAAAGACAGAAAGAGAGAGATGTTGATCATGTGCTAGGTGCTGGCAGCTAACATCCTAAAATTCTTATAAATTAACGTCTTTTGTTAAATGACGCTTACAAATGAATTCCCATCTACAACTGTATGTCCAATATTAAATAATGCATGTATTTTAAATATGTAATAAACGCGAAACATTGTTGAAGGAATATTTTATTTAGTTGTTTTGTGTTTCTACATGTTACCTATAGCAACGGCAATATGTACCTAAAAGCAAGCCTAGGACTTCCACTTAACACCTGAAAACTACGAATTAAAAAAAATTAATGCTATGGTGCTAGGTCTTATTGAAGTTTGTACAATCAGGATTCTTATTATCACATCGATGGCAATTTATAATCAGTCGACCCAGAACTTAGCTACAAGTTTGGTTCTATCAATAGCATCCAACAATCAGGACTGATTGAACCAAACAACGCAATCAAATTAGGGTAATATTTGAAAGCAACAAACAACTGCGGGTATATTTATTAGTTTCTTGAGCGAAATCCTTTGTCCAAGCGGCAAGCGACGACGTCAAAGAGTCCATTTCGTCCAAGAAAAGAAAAGAATTCGTCAAATTAGTACATAACGCGGTATGAATACGGAATGAGGTCAAACAGGGCACTCTCAAACATAGCCTATTATATTGAAATAAAATATTCAGTTCCATTCATTACCTACGTAGGTACGTACATTATATTCAGCTCCAACATGCCGAAAGGCGTTGCCTTAGTTTGAACAGTTGGCACCGCATTCAATGGGGAGCCTCGTGTTTTAACAAATTAGAAAGAGTTTTTATGTTCCCTGTAGCCGTTTTCTTCCGAGGAATATGGAATAGTAAATGACTTATAAAACTAGTATTTTCAAAATCTGGATTCTAAACTTGTCGACCTATTTCTATTGAAAGCTATTGTGTCGATATTTTTTGCTGTCACACTGGCGAGGGCGTGAGTCGGTAGCATGAAGAAAATATCACGCCGTCGACATCAACTGCATTCAAAGTAAATAATATTCAGATTTTCCAAGAGCTATTACCCAAATGAGAATAAGCCGGCATCCAAGTTGCTATGTAACTCGTATGAAAGTATAATAGAATTGATTTGATATTCGATTGCTACATTTAGTGGCGGCCAGGCGGCCACGCGACCACGGGCCACACAGAATACTTCGAAGACTTGAAGAAGGCTTAATAGAATGACACAGCCTTTGTGAACGCCGCCCAATTCAAATGCCTATTCAGATGGCATTTCACCTCTCTTTGTTGCTTGATTTCGGATAGTAATAGGTTATTTTATTAGCGTATAGATGAATTTTTAACGAGAAAAGAAATCTTGTTTCGATATAAATTGATGGCACATTGTTATTTTAGTTGCAAGGCATTGAAATGGATTACCTACGTTTTAATGTGGAGCATGTATTGTTGGTTACTTCAACTTGTTCAACGAATTAGATTTTGTATGCTCTATGCACGCTTCAGTGATAACCTTTTTATATCGCTCTACATATTTTTGTTATTCAATTTATTTTGCACTAGCGTTTCTCTGTGACGTTTCTTCTAAGATGTTTTAGAACGACAATAGTAAATTTGTTTCTAGGGGCGTTTGTGTAGCTGTAGTCAAACGATCTGGCTCGCCACCAGCGGTGAGTGTGCCAGAAGGCACCTCCTCGCCGCTAATTCACAACATTCCTCCAGCGCTTAGCTACAATGCAGGGCATGTAGTCGTTTGTGCCGGTCTCGCATTCCCATATAACCACGAAAACAGGCGCTCTCATCTTTTACACCCGTATCTATGAACAAGTCAAAGTGTTTACTTGAGTAAATGCCATTTTTTAAGATACGATTTTTATTATGTAGTTTAGTAATTGGTTGAAGTTAGAACTGTAAAAGTTAGAGCTTTGCTTTCTTTGACGGTTCTTACTTATTTTAAATTCTCGTCTATTGCATAAGTAATTGCTTAAGCTAAAGTAATTACTTTAACTTGACTATAGATACGGGTGTTCGACAAAACCCACAGACAGGACAAGAATGTTATCTAAACCTGCAAAGAGTCATTAAAATCTTCTTCTTAGCGTGTCGATGACAATTCAAGTTGAGTCAGCCCAATATTTGGCGACGAGTTTGGCACTTTCAGTAGCATCCATCAGCTCCTGCGATGTGCAAACAACAGGACAGGCAGGACACTATATCAAGTGTCCCATCGTTTGTGGGGCAACACCACATTTACACTCCAGGGCAGAGTCATCTATGAATCTCCACCTGAACAGGTTTTCTTTGCTTCGGCCAACCTGTGTCCGGAGCCTATTTAGAGACTTCTAGGCCGGCCATGGCAACTCGTGTCTAGGTTATTAAAATTATAACTATTGAAACCTCCGAACATTCGTACACATAAAAATAATAATTATTATTAATCCATGAAATCTGAAATAATCGTTCAAAGTAGATAAAGAAAAACAAAGAACAAGTCGTAGTTGTTGGTATGATTGATATTCAGAATTTTCCATGTTTTCAATTCAAACAATACTTATTGTCCTTAGAATGATTTACAAAGTAATAACTTTTCCTCTGTTAGAGTTAGATAAGGTTGACTGCAAGATCTATGAAGTCAACATGCACATACTAAAAAAAATGTTCGTACACTTGTATGAACAGTTTCTAATGTTCTTAACAATATTGATGCACAGTAACGTGTGGCATAGAACAAGTTGTAGCTTCATAATTTGCAATGCCAAAGCAAAAACGCCAAGAACATTAATTAGATTTTCTGAACTATGACCAGGTTTCGCGGAACCCACTCCTCGTACAGTTATCGTTGGCACAACTCATGTGGAAGGAAAGCGGTATGGCGTGTGACGTAAAGCCCCATATAAATTTTACTATAGGCACATTAATGTCGCTACGTGAAATTGATTTGCAAGCAGAAACATATTATGATTGTGAAAACGGGGTTTACGATTTATTTACACAATTCGATATCGACTTCAAACATTATAAACTATCACTGTACCGTTGTTTTTATGAAGAAGGTACCCATGGCAAGTTCGACTATGTTTTACGTTAACCGCAAGTAATATTTCAAAGAGCATAATTTGTCAACACCTGCATTTCATTAATATTTTCATCCATATCGCAATATGTATATGAATAACTAACACGAAGAGAAAGAGTGGTATTTTATGTTGCCCCTGAACTTGAAAGAGTTATTTTACTTGGTTAATAATCGAGCCTGTAGTAAGTACTGCAACCCAGGTGTGGCTGTGTGTTTCGCTGTACAGGTATGAGGTCGGGATATCTTTACGCCTATTATTGCGCTCATAAGTTTTATTGGCCGTCGTTCCCGTGTAGAATCCACGGCTAGTGCAATAGTTATACTCCAAGACATCAAACGTTTCAACAACATAAAGTGCAACACAGTAGAAACAAAATGCACCATTTCAGTTCGTACCGATTAGAGCAAATCAAAGTACAACGTACTTTTGACGCGGTCATTTTAAATTAAGAAATTGAAGTTGGACAAACAGAAAATGAATTTCCTCATAGCAAAGATGGAAGGTTAAGAAATTCAATCTCTATCCGACAATGCAAGTGATAACCCGAAAGTACTACGAAGGTTGATGAAAATGTGATTGTTAATTAAAGTTGACACAGAAATGCGAATGGTGAATTCAGAATCTTCATTTATTCGGTCACGGTTTACCTCTTACGTTTAGCATTAAATGATTGACTCTGTTTCAATTTCGTCTAACACGAACGCAACGGTTGAACGAATCGGAACACGATTATGTGATTGTGAGAAAATTTTATACTTCAACGGTGCAACGGTGTCTATGTCTAAGTTTAGTGTGTGATTATGTTTCGAGCAGACGAGACTTGCTTGCTATGAATAAAACGCGTGAGTAAAAAATATTGACAGCTAGGGTATTGATACATTCAGCTACTGAGTGCACAATGTCGACCTAGTGACTGATATTTTTTTTTGGCAATTCAACCTTACTTTCAGTGCTCCACATTGGCGTGCCACCCTCGTCGATCTTATTGTTACGCGCTTCTTGTGCATGCTCCGAAAGCACTTCCGGACGATTAGCTCCCAATGAATGTTTGAATTTGTTGTTAACTCCACCTTCTTTTGCGTTAATAGCGTTACAATGTTTGCGAATTCTATTACGCATTGTGCACTTGAGATCCTCTTTGTGATTTTCATTGTGAACATTTCATCAATTGCGTGTTTGACTGATCCTGTTAGTTCGGTCGGATATAGAGAGACACATGAATTGCGATGTTTAGGTATGGCGATCGAATTTATTAATAGTTATAGGAATCAATATATTCGCATCATTTGCGCATTCCGATATCTGGTTTTTGATTTGGATTGTTATTGTAAGTTTCTAATCTGGAGTTTGATATTTTAATTGTCGTGAATTCCTAAATAATATATCACTTATCACAAAAAATCGTAGTAATAGAGCTATATATATATGATGGTAATAAACTATCTCGCCAAAATGAAAACTATATTATAATGAAGTGATACATTACCACAAAGCCACCCACATTTGTATAGCGGGGTTGTTATGGACACGTTATGCGTCATAAATATTTCGGGAACATAAAATTAACACTCAAAAACATGGGCTTTCCAGGCACCGCAACGTCTACGGGCTTCTACAAAAAATATGGGTATCGCTTGCAGAACCGCGGCGTGACTCCGAACACTACAAAAGCACTTCAATACAAAAAACAATAATAACCTTTATGTTAATCGACAGAAGGTCCAATTTTCAATAAAGCTTAGAGCTTTCCTGTTAGTTTGGGAGGTTGTATTCATGGATACAGTTGTTAACCCAAAGTTGTTTGTGTTATGGTCTACTTTTGATTGTATGTTTAATATGCGTCTCGGTTTCTTGTCTTATCAAAGGACATACTTGTTGACATGTTGTCTAATTGATTGGTGGTTCTCAGCAGGGGTCTAGGGCCTTACGTGGAGCGGAACCTTTGAGGAATTATTTGAAATTGATAAACTATAAATGCCTTCAGAAGTGGAACATGCCACTGTTATATTTTTTTTACTGTTAATACGCGGTCAAACTTTGATTTGAAAATATCTAATCACTTTTTTATTCGCATTTTTTTATAAAAAACAACCATTCCAACAAATTGGCAAAGAAATAGCAAACAATTGCAAATATTCTTAAAACGCCACCTATGAATTTTCTCGTTTAATTTTTTCCAAGTTAAAGCAAACGGTATTAAATCATTATTATAGCCACTTGCTATTGTACAATATAGGTAGCTGCGGAATGTGTTCTTTAACGTCATTTCCTTCCTAATAGAAGTTAACATGCATGCACAAAGGCGTTGCAAAAATCGACGACCGGCGGCTTCCTTTGACGTTAGGTGGTCTCCCAACCACCGCCGCACGAATGATGTGATTATAATAGCGACACTTTACGCACACATCACTACATTAATATATCCAGAAATAATACAATTTATTTTCCAAGGAATTTTATTCGCAAACACCATTGAAACAGCCAACTTAATTACCGCTCACGGTACCCATCGCTATAAAATATTAATTAAAATTTTGATGACTTTCTTTTCACTGTTGAAAATCAAGAATGATTCATCAATCTCTCAGAATTCTCCACACAATGACAAGATGGAGGCATTTCATTTAATCTAGGAATAACATATTTTTTTGTGAGAATAGATGTTGATACTCGTAAAATGTAACAAGTCGATCCCAACAAAGGCCAGAAATAGTTTAAGTGTTATCGTTTCTGCTTGACCGCACTCGTGTAAAAGAAATTGGATACTCTTGCTTGAGAACACTGCCAATGAAACGTAAAATTACGAGGTGATCGAGGCCTACCGATGACGTAGGTACATATTATTGTAGAGCGTGTACGAGCGAGCGACGTGCAACCGGGCTCAGCTTTGTGATCCGTAATGTATTGTTGCTATTGATACTTTACGCATTATTTGAGTTTAATATAGCTACTGGTTGCCCTACTGATACAAATCCAATATGAAGATGGGCCTTCTTTCGGGAGACAGCGTCACAAAACATTTTCACAATAATCTAATACTTATATGGAAGAGTATATTTAGATGTATAGAAATACGATTGTGTTCAGAAAATCATGATCGTAAAGAATACTGGAACATATTCTTCACAAGTAGAAAACACACAATCAGAGGGCTTAGCTTTTATAGCGAAGTCGACCCGCAACTGGTTTCCACACACGAACAGCGCTTATGTTCACGTTTACGAGTTGGAAATGGCAGTGTGGGAAAAGCATTTAATATTGGAGAAGTTATTAAGAATGTATGTTTGTCCAGGTCAGGGTCGTATGAACCAGTTGGGCGGAGTGTTCATCAACGGTCGTCCCCTGCCCAACCATATCCGGTTGAAGATCGTGGAGATGGCGGCGGCGGGAGTTCGGCCCTGCGTCATCTCGCGCCAGCTACGCGTCTCGCACGGATGCGTCTCCAAGATACTCAACAGATACCAGGTAAAGACGCTCACATACTTCCACGTACTCCTAAAAACCTTGTTAATATTGATCGAAGATTTCCCCTTTCAAAGATGAGAACGTGAAATTAAATTATGTTTTTGTTGTTATCAGGAAACGGGCTCCATACGTCCCGGTGTGATCGGAGGATCCAAACCAAGAGTTGCGACTCCAGAAGTTGAGAACAGGATCGAAGAGCTGAAGAGACAAAACCCAGGTATATTTTCCTGGGAAATTAGAGATAAACTAATTAAAGAAGGCATTTGTGATAAAAACACAGCACCGTCTGTGAGTTCGATTTCGAGACTAATAAGAGGAGGCAAAAGGGATGAATCAGATCCTAGAAGAAATCACAGCATTGATGGTATTCTAGGTAAGTAATATACTTACCTCGGATTATTAAACATTGCATTGCATGGATCCTATTGATCCCTATTTGGAATTATGTCATCCATAACAATTCGCAATAAAATTATAAAGTAGGAGTGACCTTAGGTACTCACACTGCTGCATTTGCCGTATCAGTTGGTAGCATAGTTTGTAGGAGCACTTTACCGCTTGAAAAGTAATACCGCGTTGTGTGTTTGCATAAAACTTTATATGGCTCTAGTTTGTTGTAGTGCTCTCTTGATAAAGAATTAACTGTGCTGTGGTTTATTCTGAGACTATTATTTTCCACGTGCGAGGTCACCGCGGGTAGGCATTAAGAAGTATTTAGCAATATTACAAAGTCCCTGACGGATTAAATTCAATTATTTAAAAGTGTCTGACGAAACCTTCGAATAATGACGCGTAAATAACTCGGCGTGTCATCGTAGTCCTTAACGCTGATTCGAGACCATAATCACTTAATTTAGTTCAAAGCATACTATTATTATAAATTTATTCTTATAATGAGACTGTCGGAACGTTTGCAAACTTCACAAAATGGCGTATAAAGTTAATAATCCACGTAAAAGTGAAGCGGGCGCGGCGCGCGCGCACGCCACGGCAGCGCCCCTTGTGTCGGCTTCGAAATTGTAGGTTATAAAAATGAAATTAGTATCCAAAGGTGTTATTATCCCATCGCGTTTGGCCGCGGGGCTTGCATTACGACAATCTGTCCGTACTGCACGTCTTGTGCCGTATAGCTATCCAATATAAAATGGCGCTCCTAATATCCCGGTTCAGTGACGGAGCGCGGTTTTGCCGGCGAGATTCTGCGCACCGATAAGATTATGCATATTAAGTTGTGCGCGGCCAAAGTAATATCTACACTGGAAAAGCGGCCCCCTTTAGTGCTCGAGCTCGAGTATTGAAAATTTGCTGTTCGTGCCTGTCCTGTGACGGCGGGTAACGGTACATTTTGGTCGCGAGTTTTTCGTGGAAATATTTGCATACGCGCGGACTTTGGCAACATCGGCCGTTGATTATTATTTCAGAGTCCGCACCGAACAAGTTTGCATATTGAAAATTTGCATACACGGACTTTTGTTTATTTTTCGTTTGTACGCTTCACTAAAGTATAAGCACAAACAAAATTTCGTTCTCAATTCTAAAATTCCAACGGTGTGGCTTAAACAAGACGAAAACGCGATCAACTTCTCTATAATCTAATTCCGTTTTATTATCAGCTAACACAAAGTAATATTTATTAAGGCCCCGAAGAATTCATTTGAGGCTACTAGAGGCGTAGTGTAATGTGGTTACGTTTAATTTAATCGAGGCCGCGTGTGGTCCGCGCGGTAGTCCAATATAATCGACGTAAAACAAAAACAAATGATCTTAGAAAGTCGCAATAAAAATTACCTATTACGACGACAAAATTCATATTATTTGAAGAGTTATTTCTGATGGAGACCATTTGGAATATAGCCCCTATATAATTTTTATAGGTTGTAGTTACAAGATACAGTCATAATCATAGTTTTAAGTAAAATGTTCACACAAAGTACCTTCCACCAACAAAGTATTTCTTTATTCTAATAGGTCCCTCATCATGTGAAGACTCAGACACCGAGTCGGAGCCTGGTATCACCCTGAAGCGGAAACAAAGAAGGTCCAGGACCACGTTCTCTGGAGACCAGCTTGAAGCCTTAGAGCGCGCTTTCACCAGGACTCAATACCCTGATGTTTACACGAGGGAAGAACTTGCGCAGAAAACTAAACTCACTGAAGCTAGAGTTCAGGTATGTTGACTACTACTTCATAAATGCTGAACGAAAGCGTTATCCTTATGAATGAGCACCTTCTAACAACCATTTCTAGAAAGCTTAGTTGTATAATTGTAATGAAAGCCAATAGTTGTGGTTAGTAGTACAGTACAGTACACAGATGACCGATTAATTTTATTTAACCTCCAATCATAATTCTCAATTAAACAGAGGGAGAAGTAATCAACAACCACACGGCCAACGAGTATCGGTAGCCAACTCAAAACAGGTTGGGTGTATCAATGATAGATGAACGCAATCAAACAATCCCATTGTTGGCCGCACTCACTTCCCGCCCCTACAAAGCGTGGCATTAAAAAAACATAATTACCTTTATAATTAATTACAACAATAGTAAGAGCTACCATATGTTGTTCATCGCTACCGAAGTTTTATCAGTTTTTGTTCAATTAGTAGCCCCTCGTAATTGTAGGCCTGTATAAGACAGTGTAATTGACTTAGCTCTATAATTATGTATTGATGAGTTGGGTATGCGTAATATTTATAGCAGTATCAATCGCAATATCTGTCAAAGGTGTAGGCTCACATTAATTCAAATCATAGTTTTTGCTAGACTAACAAACATAGCCTTACAAAGTGATGACTTAGTAACAATAATAATTATAAACGCAATTAACTGATTGGATTCCTCGTTCAGATTGCATTGAGCAATCAGTAATGTTTAATTATTCCTAACAAGGACTTAATTAAAGTTTTATTTTGTTTAGGTATGGTTTTCTAACCGAAGAGCTCGACTCCGCAAGCAACTGAACTCTCAGCAACTGAGCGCTTTCAACACCATGTCCCTGCAGTCAGCGTTCCCTTCGGTACATCAACAATACGAGCCTCCGTCTACCTTCAACGCACAATGTGCATCTTGGCAACAATCGTATTCATCTGCGTTGGGCTCCAGCTCAGTCCTGAACTCCGCTCTAGCGCCATCTCTTCATCAATCTGCGTTAAGTGCTCCTTCTGTTTGCCAGTCAGCGCTTGCAGCATCCTCTCTCCATCCCCCAACTTCAAGTTCCTTCACCTCCGGTAACCTAACGCCTCTGTCCCATTCCTCAGAACTTGCTACTCCCTTACAAGCATCCACTGACGCCACCCCGCCCAGCGCAAGTCCTACTACGACGAGTCCTTCTGCGAACCAGAGCAGTGCGCTCACTTACCAACATTCAACGTACGCGAACCCCAGTGAACCGCTTTCTCATCCGTACGGATACGGAGACTACTCGAAGCAGGAGCACGCTATGTCAGCGCACAACCACTGGACGACCCGGCAGCTGAGCGGACACGCGCAAAACAAACTCGCCGAAGTCAGCGCCTGGCCTGAAAATTATAGGTAAGTTTATTCCACGTTTATTTAATATTCAACTTTACATCATATAAAGCAAACATTGATTAAAACATCTCAATAATCCCCGACGGCAACTAAGTAGCTCTATGAATTATTGATGTCGAGCTACTCATCTGGCTTGGCTTATGCGGATGAATATGCAATTACAATAAAGTGACCTTTGCTGCCGATCATTTAAATAACTATCTATTATGTGAATACCAGATATGACTGTTATACTAATAGTAGGTTTAGGGCGCACGTTCGCAATGACATCATTTGGTGTTAGTCAATCGGTATTAATATGGCGTATGACGCGTCTCGTCATCTTGTGTCGAGTTCTCGAGCGTGTCTACATGTGATGCGTGCAATGCCGCGTCCGGTGGCTATCGATCGGGCGTGGGCTCGATCGCAAATCGGGGTGCGTACGTTTTATTTCTTTTCACCTTCCTTTATCATTAGCCGAAGCGGCCGCTAATCAATTAAGAGTGTAAGAAGTCGGCCATTATACGCCGCGCGGGTGGTTATTACAGCGCGCGCCTCGTAATACGCCGATCCGATCGTGAATGCAATAGGGCTGCGAATTTTATAGGGATTTTGGATCGATTTTTAATTAAAGTTTTTCTTAGTTATTTAAAATTCTTTAAGATATACGATATATCGTCTCTGGGATCTGGGTTTTATAACAACAAAAAGAAGGCCGTGAAAAACATTTCACTCGTGCGCTCGTCGATAGTATGTGTAACTACCAAAGTGAATTTGTCGAATGACAATGTGACAAATACATTGTCGCTTTGTACTGTATACGGCGACGACATTTATCTGTGTTATCGAGACAAAGCACGTCTATAAACCTCACATTGGACCACACACAATATCTCGGCATGCACAATAGAAGACAAACCAATAATATACGGGTTAGCTACGTTTATGTGTTGGTGTGTCTTATTTAGTCCTTTACGCGCGCTTGATTGACGTAACACTTCATTCCACCTCTATTTGTTATTTTGGTCTGCCAAAAATATTGTGTTGTGTGCCGAAAGTGTGGCTAGACGTTTCATGTCTGTTTGAAGATAATAGAAGAAAATTCCATTTGATTATATCCAGTGTCGGCTCCGCGCAATGTTGCCGCAGCCGGAAAAGCTATATCTTGTACAATGTCCATGAGTCATAATAAATCAGTAAGCTGCCTATCTATTAGTAGTGAGATACGTACGTTTTGCTATAATTAACGTGGACAGTCATTGGCCATAAATAGCGATTGTGATTGTCACCTCATACCTTATTTTATTTGCCGCACTGGTGGTTCTACGACATTTAGTATTTACGTGAAATTATTTTATTGGGGGTATTCGTATAAGAAGACACTGTTTTTTAAAACACGTAAAGACTTTCAGAAGACGATAAATCTACATAATAACGTATCGATACTCCAATCATATCTGTACTTTCAACTCAGCACTGTAAACTATTTCTGTATTTGGCATATTATTCAAAATTATTCAATTTAGTTCACCCAATATTCCCACAAACGGGTTCGTGAAATTGCTGATGTTCATCTCATTTTCAGTTACCGAATGTTTAATTAAACGACATATTTCAGGCCTTGATTTATTAATAACTTCGCGTTTAATTGACAAAAGTAAACAGCAATCAACAGTGCTTTCGGTCAACCAATTATTTTTCGCAATGGTTTATTATCATCATTCCTCCTCTCGTATAACTGGGAAACAGAAACAACAAACGCGCGTTTGTTTAGGTTAATAGCTTCCAAGTAATACGGCTGCCGATCATTTATTGATATTAGAAATCTACGCCGGCACAATACGTAGCGGATAACAGATAACCACACGTTGCTTTGTGGCCGGCTCGGCAATTAATGAGAGGCCGAACGTGACATTAGTGCAGTGAACCTAAGCATTATGTTAACGCGAACCCGGTATTAAAACTTATCTGCAGCTATTTGCATTCGACTTCCTAAACTGCAGCTCGGCTCGCGTGCGGTGCACGGAGCAACCACCTTGCTTCGAACACTTTCCTCTGCAGAAACGCTCGCTTGGTTATTGTTTTCGCACGTGTTTCATTCTCATGTTAAAATGTTTATGCACATATTTACCATAGGGTAAAGTGTGGTATTTGGGATGAAGTTAAGTAATAACTAATAGCCAATCGCTATAACCTGTCTAGCTAGCGCTCGGAACTGGTTGGATTGGAATAATGCTCACAAAAGAAAATATTTTTTTACTGCCTTCCAAAGTAATTATGCATTATTCAGAGCAACAAAATGTAGGTTTTCATTGTGATCGTAATAGTTGGACAGCATTACGTGCGGCCTTCGTAGTTTATGAGCGATGTACGACACTAATAGTACCTTAATAATGTATTAGCCAATGTATTAACTATGAATTAAAATTTTATTGCACGCTCAGTCACGAAATGCTTCCGAAAATACCTCGGAGTGTGCATATCTGAGACCTCAACTAAATTATGTAGTTCGGTAGGCCGCGGTACGAGTCACAATTACAAGGCGGCATTAGAGCTTGCACACCGTGTTATTATTACATTATTTTTAGTTTAATCGTTAGATTCTTGATATAATGTTTAAAGACCGAACGGAACGTATGAAGCGATTAAATTATGCAGTGGGCAGTATCCCACGCTAAGCCAAGTTATTGATAGTAAAATTCAATGTAACTCTGGAAGGTAATAGGTAGCTAGGTAACTATATCGGCAAGAGATATTACGTGTCTTTGGTGTAAAAGTAAAAGACCTCGAGTTTTATGCAGCCTGCGATCTATTGTTACCCGACGCCTACTTACATATCTAGGTAATACCTACTCGAGTTCACTAGTTCCGATGTAAGAGGCTTAGATACTCCTTGCTATATAAAATACGAGATTTTTCATGTATTTTTCTCTTTTGTTACAGTTCGTTCTTTGGCACCAACGCGTCACACTACGCGTCTCACGCGCATTCACCCACAGAAGCGAAGTCTGGCTATCCTTATTTAGGACAACTCGGCGGCATGGACATGGGCAGAGTACACTAGACCTAACTGCCTTTTTATTAAGCAATAGAATGCTGTAATCATAACTGTTTTGTATTAATAAGATTCGCAATAGTTTCAGGACATATCGTAATGTGCCTTCATAATACAGAGTGTTTCAATATTCCTACAGCTGACAATATAATATTTTGTATATTTACAATTTCGCAATAAAGTAGGTTGTAATCAATCCATTGGATTTAGATATTTGGAGAGCCTTCGTTAGCCTTCACTGTAATATGGACCTTTATTATATAGTTTATAGATTCACAGTATGTTTTATATTGTAATATTTACGGTTCCTGTACTCGAATGTGCGCACTAAATACAAATTTTCCCGTAGGTTTTTATCTTTCTAGATATAGATCGTTGCTACATTTTATAAGTTGTTATGTGTATATTGTATTTTAGATATAATCAATGTTTATTATAAGCAATGTTGTAATAATGTTTTAAAATCAATGAACATAATAACTTTCCTAACAAAAAATATTAGTTATTAAAAGGTAGAAAACTTTTCCAACGCGAAACTATTTGCGTACATGCTTAAGTGAAAATGTGGAAAAGTTTTATTCTTCTTTTTAATGGCTATACCCAAAAGATTGATCCTAAAATTGCCTTGAATGAAGTTGTGATTTTATAAATAATGTATTTATTTATAGGTATATTATTGTAACTTAGATTAATTAAGTATAGCGACTAAGCACTTTGTAAAATAACGGTTTACCCAGAATAAATGAATGCTAATGCAAATAATTCAAGGTTTTTAATTAACCTAAAGCTTTCAGTTTATTTTCAGGGACAAACTAGAATAAGGCTTTTCACATCCTACTCGAACAATCGCCAAAGCGTTTTCCTTTATAGCCTACGTTGCATTGTTCTAGACTTACCTCAGGCAAGTCACACACAGGTGACATATCAATTGAGTAGTTAAGCAATACGTACGATAACTCGATCACCATAGCTTTGACATTCGTAAGTCCGATTATCTGAACGTCGACTACAGACTACTGAATTTCTCTTTGCCGATTAAGCGAGTATTCTCGTTGATGTTAGAACTATTTGAACGACAATACACACTTTTTAAAATCTGTGCGAAAGATTAGGGAGACAAGGTCATGGTTAAGAAAACTACTTTCGGATTTCAAGCTAGTATTTTGGTTTCCATGTAAGTACCTACAAATATTCGACTAAACTGCCACGTTGAGTGAGGTTATGGGTGTAACTGTTGTATGACAGTATTCCTTTCGCACATACACGAAGATCTAAGCTTATTGACACGGCAGTAAGCTAGGCAGTACGCTATCTATTAGCGCCATCGATGACAATGTTTAAGTAAATTCCTACAAAGGCATTTGATTGCCTCATCTATGAAAATTTTCATAGACAGATAGTCTATTGGAAGCTGGAGTTATCAACATAGTTTTACCTAAGTAAAGTTTTCAACGTGTCTGGAATGTAGCTCCTTCAAGAGTTTGCAGAAGTATTGTAAGTATGCATCCAAAATGGGCCAAGTTCTTATATGCTAAGGAAACTTTACAAACGACTAAAGTACTAAGATAAGGTGGTCAGTAAACTTACTAAGTACTAAGTAGGTACCTACTTTTATGGAGGAATATAGTTGATTTATTTCCTTCTGCAGTTTATTCAGATTAACAGTTATTTTCCTCAAATGAATTGAAATGCTTTACACCTGAAACCGTGTGACTATTTTACGGTTATGTAAAATTACAATGACCATCATGAATGACATGGTTTAATGTTCGGCGCAGATTAAGCGGGTTAAAAAACCGATTACAGCATACATACCTGCATACTTATATTGGCCTATCAATCTAGGATACGGTAAATATAATGTAGTGGTAAAATCTGCCTTTCTGGAATACCTTTAAAGCATCTAGGCTTTGCAAAATGAATGTCCGTGTACTGTGATTTGATTCTTTTAACAAAATAGACCGCACTACTCACACATTTTGCAGTATCTACCCAGTTTTCATGTAGGTACATAAACCTACTGCATAATGCGTTAATCCTAGCAAGTGAATTGGGACGCCTTATCATAATTTAGCTATCATCTTCCTGTTGGGATTGCTATCGCCGAACTAGTCGCCAAATTTCGGGCTAAATCAATTTAGAATGACACTTTCAGTTTCTTTTGAGTTAACTATTTACAAAACTATTGCATTCTATTTTTTATTGTTTTAAACACAATGAAAAGCTAAACATTGCACCTCAAATAGAAAATATCAACTATAAATGCAACCAAAATAAGTCTCGCTACACGCTGCAGCGTGGTTACATAACAAACGATTCAGTTATAAACAGCACTAAACTAAACTACAATAACGGGAATTCAGTGACACATAGACAATGGCAGCGGCTGTCTTTCAGCGCTGTATGGGCGTAATTAGGCAGTCAAATGCAAGCCCCACATGTAATGGGTCTAATTCTCTTGAGGATCCGTATCATAGCGCAGTTTGTGTGGGTGGGTGAGCAGAGATAGGAATAACTTTAGAATATACTGAACATTTATTTTGTAAGAGTTGCATGTTATGTTGGTGTACTTCTATCTTCCTTTTAAATGAGGAAGAATTTTGTAATAATATTTGCTAGGCTACAAAGTGAGGGTTTTCATTTTTACCCGACTGTGCCAGAAGGATGGTTATTGATGTAGCTTTAGTGAAATATTTATGATTTCATGAAACCAAGCCTGTATTGTAGAACTAGGTATCATTAATTTTTAGATCCTTCAAATTCATACATGTGCACTATTGTACAAATATTTGTGTACAAGTATTTAATTAGTTTCAGCATAAATCCTGAATTGTTATTAAAGTAAGAAACAAACTCTTACTTTGAAAAAACCAAGGCAATTTATACTTTGTAGTAGTCTTGAAAGTCGAACTCAAATAAATTGGCTTTTGAACATTCAAGGCCAAAGGTTTACCAACACAAATCCGCAGCTCGGCTTTTCCAAGCAAACAAAAAAATAGAGTTTTTTGTGTTTTCTAGACGACAAGCTGTGTAATATCTGGTATTAGTCAGTGCTTACCTGTATAATGTACACAATATAAATATAAATACAATAAAATATAAATTACACAAAGTCCTGCCCTATCACCCTCATTCTCAGGAAAGAAGACGACAATACCGTGTTGCACCAGTAGAATTCGTTAAAACTAAAAACAAAACAAAGATACCGCTGCTCTATACAAAAAAATAATTAACATCTATCCCACGACTACTAAAGATTGCAAAAAGGCAATGGTTCAATGGCTAAAACTGAAGACCTATAGTGACATTGAATTATTGCTGCAAGCTTCGTCAATATGAGCTGAAAAGGTACACACACGCCCACATACATACACACACAGGAACACACAGACACACTCTCTCTCTATTTTTGGATATACATATCTCTCTAGGTTCTTTTTTTTGTTTCTTTTATTTTATTTTGTTTGACGCAGTTCAATTCTTATCTTGTTTAATTTAAGATTTAATTTTTTTTTAAATTACTTAGCAATTTTTGTTTAAGTACTATTTTATTTTGGTACACCACTTTTACCATTTTATAATTTGCCATTGAAGAGCGGGGCCTCCTAGCACAGGTATATCTTTTACTTAATCTATTTGTATGAAAAACTCAAATTTCACATACATTACTGACCTATGAGAAGCAAAAGTTTATTAATAAGCCTATAGACGGACAGACATTCCTTATATTATTATGTGTAGAGCCACAGAATTTTTCCAATAATGTTGTCGCTTAAAAGAGACATTCATAATCTATTTTCGTTTCTGTGATTATCAACAGACTAATACCTTATTGAAACGATGAAATGCTTCGAATTAACTATAATAAATTATCGTTCGCCATTTATAGCGGAACGTTTTAAGGAAAGAAGGTTTTCAGGAATAGGCTAGACTGTTGTGATGAGTCCGCGTAACACTGATCATTTTACCTCAGTAGTCACTTTAGTCAATTCGACAGTATCTTTGATTCGTCACTTTCGCTGATTGGACACTTGTGTGAATTCGACAGTTGTGTCAACTCGACATTCTCCATAATTCGCCATTTGCGCCGATAAAAAAAAAGAGATAGAAAGAAACGTAATATAATGTAATATGAATAACGCCTGGGGAATTACATATTTTAAAAATAATTCCTTAGTCCCCGTCGTTAGGTATAAAAGGAAATCTTGTGCAATTATAGATAGACTCAACAGTTTAGGCTGAGCGGTGTCTATCATTGAATTACGTTTTTAATTAAGTAAATAGAAAATACTACCCAAAATGGAGAAGGTAATAGTGATGATGACTGTGGTAACCATTCGACATTTATGGTTTAAATATTATGAGTAAAACAAGATTATTTTCAAATAGGGTACATTCCTACCCACACAACAAAAGACATAACAAAGGAACCTATAATAATTTCAGTTACCTACTACTGCCTTGAAAACGTATCTAAGTTTAGATCTAACTAACTAGTTACATCTGAAGACCGGAAGTCGATCCCGTGTCCTCTCGGTATCACGCTCAATCGGTGGTGTAATGGAATTCCCTATTATTAGAAAATAAATTGTTAACTTCCTTGCTGGTTGTTCATGGTATTATGTCCTTTTTACCTTCGATCAAAATAGTGAGAGAATTCTTGGCATGGAACTGGAATTCATCATCAAAGCACAAGAGCATATATATAATAATATTAATTCATTTATTCTCAGGTAATAATAATTCATATATTCTCAGGTAAATGTGCCACACATAAATTAATATAAAACGTAATAAATAAATCAAATAAAATTAGATAAAAACCCAATAGGAGCAAATTAAATCAAGTAAATTAAAATAAAATAAACACCAATTAAATTAAAATGTAAACATAACGAAATCAAATTAAATTAAATCTAAATAGGTACCTACATCAAACATAATCAAGTCAAATTAAAATAAATAATTAACAACATAAAATCGAAACAAACATGTCATCTATATCTTTGTATTTGTTCATGGTATTTTGTCTAGTTTACTCTTATAGAAATAACTGGAAAAGAGTGCAATTTGTTTCTAGAATAATTGTTTTGTTGGTTTCGGTGGTTCTTACCGTAATTTAATCGAAGGATGATTGAAATAGACCTTGAAGAGATCAAATTCAAACAAAGTAATAGCACTTAATGGAATATACCAACAAATAAAAATAGTCTTATTTATTAAAATAATCTTATTTTAAAATGGTGTCTCCTTAGTTGACACAAAGGACAGGCAATAATTATATCACGTTTATAATTAATGGAAACTTGTGAAAATAGAATATTTAAAAATAACATTCTGTAGGTTTGTAGCCGAAGGTATAACTGTGTGTGCGCGAGGTCACAATTGAAACAAATGCCGCCATTTTGTTTTTCAAAAATGGCAAAATCTATTCACTGAACTTTACCATCAGCGCCCTCTTGTCGAATTGGTGATGGCGGTTTCAAATAATATTCCATCAGAGGTGATCAAAATTGTCAAAGCGTTCAGCGTCGCGATGTCAACTTGGTTCAATCAACGCGGAAGGCGTACCTACTCGAACATAGTAAAGCTTTTGAATGGAAAACGTGATTTCAGGTTTTTACCACAAAAACGGATTGTTGAACGCAAAAAGTATTCGGTAAAGCACACGCGTGGGAACCGCGGTTGACTTGACGACGATATTCGTCTGTGTTGTGGAATCAACAACGATGGATACGAAACGGCGTGGCTGAATTTTCCTAAAAAATAAAAATAGCTCAATATGTCCTACCTAATCACGTTATAATAATGTGGTTTGAAATTAGTACGTATTGGTAGTATAGTTTAAATTAGCTTTTACCTGTAAGAGTCAAGTTGTTACAAATCAAGAAAGTTTTAAAGTACCCACGTCAAAATCTAGAACACTCTGTTCTGTGATCGAACCCAGTAATTTTAACTTAGAAGGTATCTAAAGAAAATGTGCCAAAAAATCTTATAATGTTAATGGAAAGTCTACAGTTGATTGCGACCTTAAAGTTTGCGCTGCATAATATCCCTCTTTTATAATATTGTAAATACACACATCAAAAGTATCTAGGGATCAACATATATTTTTGCAATAACTTTTCTCCTGATTGATATTAATTAAAATTTTCTTTAAGGATTCATCAAATAAAGTGTTTTCGTTTGTCACAGTAACGATAAACCAAGTCACCTTTGCATTAATAAAGAAATTTGCCATTTTCCTAATAAAGGGATTTTTGACATTTGAACCACTAACATTAAAGTTCGAAAAAAAGACTGAAATAACAGTTTTCTTTAAAATTTTATTGGGTAACTTAAACAATTAATAATCCGTGTTTCTACCGCGAACACTAACAACACAAGAACATCGGTTTGGCATACTCAAAATGAGTTCATCCAAATCACGCTGTGGAATGGCCGCCCATGTTCGTTGCAACAACAAAAAAAGGTCTTCTTGCGACTGGATACCCTCCATATTCGGCAGAGCTCTTCTCTGTAGCATATCCCATGCATGCTCAATCGGGTTCAAGTCTGGCGACTGAGCAGGCCAGGGCAGGACATTGATGTTAGCTGCGGCGAGAGTCTGTCTTACAACTCTTGCGGTGTGCGGTCGTGCATTATCATGCATTAACTGAAATAAGGGACCGATTTGCACTTGTAGAGGAACGATGACGTCTGATACAATCGTCTCAGCATAAATTTGAGCGTTGAGGTTGCCTCTGATCCAAATCAACTCAGTTCTTCCGCCGATCCAAATACCCGCCCATACCATGATGGTTCCACCACTATAAGGATGGACTTCCTGGCAGGATTTTAATCGCTGTTGGCGTCCAGGGGTTCTCCAGTGTCGTATACGTCTTGTATCCGGTCTCATACCAAAACGAGACTCATCAGAAAAGCACACGAAACGCCATTGTTCTTCTGCCCAATTTCTGTGTTCAAGAGCCCATTGATATCGAATCCTACGATTGTGCATTGCTATAGGTGGTACCCGTAGCGGTCTTCGGGAATGAAGGTTCACTTCATGCAAGCGGTTTCTGACTGTTTGGTCGCTAATTAAGTTCCCTGAAGAGTGATGAAGCCTCACGGCTAACATCATGGCGGTTATTGTTGGAGCTCTTCGAGTTAAGATTTGAATGTATCGGTCTTGTCTCCGTGTGGTGCAGCGATACCGTCCTCCATGGCGCTCAGCCACGGTACCAGTGCTTCGGTAACGTGTCCAAAGTCGACTGATAACACTCTGACTTGTATTCAGAGCTAAAGCCACAGTACGTTGCCGGGAACCAGCTTCTATCATTCCCACGGCTCTGAGCATTTCTTCCCTGCTTAAATGACGTCGCCGCTCCATAATAACGTTGGTTTTAATCAGTAGTAGGGAAACAGTAGCACTAATAATGTCTTCAATGCGTTGTATGTTTTTATAGGGAAAATATTGACAGCTTATTTTCATCTTTTACTCGAATTTGATTGAGAGTTCCTGATTCAAATTATGAAATGCACCAAAAAGGATCCATATAAATTTATAAAATCATAAATTTATTACAAAGCCACATCTCAATCTCAAGAAATCCGCATAAAAATGCTTGATCCCTAGACACTTTTGATGTGTGTATTTAAACACTTGTAGCTTTAATGAGACGTTGCCGGGAAGTCGCCCACATTTCAGTGTAGGTAGCTTGTTCCGTTTGATATATTTTGCTTTCATGAGAACTTTTGCAGTTTTAAAAGTATTTAGTTATACCAATGTTTCATCTATTACAACTTCATCTACCAATATTTTAGTAGAATAATTACAATTGGAGATTTTCATTATTATATTGGTTGCTTGGCATATCAATGAGCAACCAATATTATAATGTTGAGACCGTCTCTTCGTCTCCTTAATGACTTTATTATTTCAAGACTCAAACGCTCAAATTTCTTATCCAACCTAATGCTAATCCAAAATTCTAAGATCGTCGATGAGAAAAATCGTGGCTCAGTTTTAATTGGACATGACGAATCAAGTTTGTTGGAAAAACTGGGCGGGGACTCTTTGCGGAGGCGGATGTGGGTTTTTGTGGTCTAAGCCGACTTAACACATCCACTACTATACGACAATAAGGACATGAATATGAATAAGAATTTGGACGTCCACACTACTTTCAGTAGCAATGTTCAATGCTGATAAAAGAGTCGGAATGAAGTAGCATAACATTGAGCTCATTTTGTTAGCAATTTCTTGATTTCTGATCAATAAAATGTAACGTTCAAGTGTTATTGAATTCCGCTACATTCTGACAATGTCAGCTACTAACAATTCATTCACGATATCTTCAAAGTATAACTTTTAAAACAAATGGTAGATATCAATAATCGAATTAGCACCGTGGTACATAATAATAGTTAAGTGAACTGCGTTTAGTTTCCGGTATGTTATAAATACATAGCAATTTTGTATTTGCGTATCGGACAGCGGTAATCGTATCTAACGACTACTAAAACATGTAAAACTCTCTAGATGATTGTTCTCACACTACAGCGCGTGAGAACGAAGAATCACAAAATTGAATTACGGGCTAACTGTTCGGCAATTAAACATTCAAAAATATCAGCGACAGTTATAGCGGGTCGGGTGTGATCGCAGGTGCTTCGTGGGTCTCGGATTTGGGGGTGGTGGGGATCGTCACGTCACTAATCGGACGTCGGCTTTGCTTTTTCGGAAAAATGTTATCGGTACTCGATCGATTTTCACAGCGGATAATTCACGCACGTGTCACGATCAGGCCCGACAGGCATTCGACACACTGTCGCTACCTGATTGAGCTGTGTCCACTACCAACGCGACAGGTTGTTTGCTGAAAACTGTCTTTCGAACCCTGGAAAATCGTCAGTTATTATTTTTTTACTTTGCATTGCGATTTTCCTTATGATGGCCAAGTTTTCGATAGGATTTCTTAAGACGCTGTAGATGTCTCGATCAGTAAAATAATTGGATGGATGTCCTAAAAGTGTCAAATAAATAGCAGTTCCAAGCAACTGTAATTTAAGTTGAGGAAGTATTTTTAGACATTATTCGAATCTAATTTTAATTAGAGATTTTTTTTGTTAGGTAAGAAAAGAAATTCAATCAATGCCTGACACAATTCTCAGGACTCTCAAACGAAGTGACATTTAACATTTGGTAGACATTTAAAATTGATTCTCAAGAAAGCTATTTAGTAGCGTAACGAAAGCATTTGCTTAGCAAAAATTTACAATCACCCAAAAATATTTGTCGACGGCACTTGACGCTGGTTGCCGTTCATCGGTTCTCACGAGAAATGATCCGGCGGCATTCCGCTGTCCACAGAGACTCGATCAAATGCGAAAGTCGTGCATGTCCACTGATCACTCGACCAAAAAAGTCAACACAGATTCCTAGTTTTTGTGGAATATTGACTAAAATAAAACATTTTTTTCGCTAGCTAGCGCAACAAGGCGGATTTTATTTAATTCTACAAACGGACGATTGAGCAATGAATGGTGCTAGATGGCATGATCTATTACTTTACAAGTTTATTTAGTCTAGAAAACTTTAACATATATTTAACTGAACAGAAACTATGTTCCAGAGGTACATAGGCGAAGGAATTCTCACATTAAGAATCATTTACTTTTATTTCACTTTCTAAAGACCTCGGCAAAAAAGACAATATTGAACTCACGTCTCGAGCATATCTGTAACGGGGAAATTCAAGTAATAATATACAAATAACGGCCTTCATTATCGTTTTAAGGTTCGCAGCACAAAGGGTGACATTCGTTCCATGTTTTTGTCTAACATTTTGACAGTACAGGAATTGAAACAGTACTAAATAATAGATGCGAGGGTGTCGACACGCCGTTTTGTTTTCTAATCAACAATGGAGCGAGTTTCATTCGAGTTGGACGTCATACTGTGACCCTTTATCAGGAATATGGAACTATGGAGTCAAAGAGCGTGTCTTGTTTTGAACAAATTATGAGTCTGGTTTTAGTATAGAAGGGAGAACAATCGCTCGTGATTCCTGTAAGCTCGGTAGGAATCTTCGTAACAATGATATATTTATAGTTAGTGAGTCATCGGTAGCCATTAGGCGTGGACATTGTCTTAGCTGGGTCATGCTGGTGCTCACAGCTGGAGCGCTTTGCTTGTTTACAAACATTTTATTGAGGTGTTGTATTTAATGGCTCCTTTAGGAGGTGCTGGTGCTTTGTTTTTTGTTGACAATGATTGACTGATGTATGCTGATGTATAGTTATGATTGGAATAGAGTTTCAAATACCTACTTGGCCTTGTGCTTTGTGTGTGCCTTCTGCTTCGTTAACGTAATGATCAGATCCTAAATAATGATGATTCTGTAAGGGGTCAAAATTATTCCTACGAAAAAGGACACTTCGGTGGAAATCGTTCCCTTCTGCAGTTTACGAAATATATTTTTTTTCACTAGAATTAAATTCTTCCAGACTAAACATAACTACCAGACTTAACATCATAATTTTATTACTATGTTTAAACTTAGTAATCCAATAATTTAATTATGTTTTTTTCTACCATAAACAAACAACAACCAACACACATTCAAATAAAATCGAAATCCATCATTCGGAATGTATTCAAACGAATTGTAGGTACATAGAAATTTAATAATCATTATGATTGAAGCACTAATTAATGTGGAACATTCACGTTCATTTGAACAATGTGGCATTTCAGGGAAATTTCGCTGCAGTTATTAACGAAATGTATAATTCCAGGCTTAACCATGTACTTAGCAGGTATTTCAGGATTTTGTATTTCGGTTACCTTATTATTTGTTAATTATTCTGACTACAAATTATAAATAGGATGAAATGCGTTAATTAAATACCTCCATGTTATTTTTATAATTTATTTATTTATCTACTTATGTACATTTACCATTACTTACAGGCTAACCCAATGCGATAAATGCGCCTTAATTAATAATAACTTAATTTATACTTATAACTAATACCTATACTAACTAATATCTATAACTAATGATAAACAATGCATTCCTTGTGAATTCACTCAGAGAACAATTAAACAGGTCCGTCTACAGGTCGTCGCTATGAGGTTTAGCTAATATATTTTTAACCGACTTCAAAAAAAGGAGGAGGTTCTCAATTCGGTTGTATGTTTTTTTTTTGTTTTTTTTTTTTTTTTTTTTGTGTTTGTTACCTCATATCTCCGTCATTTATGAACCGATTTGAAAAATTCTTCTTTTATCTGAATGGATCTACTTCCCGATTGGTCCCATAGAAATTTCATCAAAATCGGTACTGCAGTTTGGTTTTGAAATCAAAATAGCTGGAAAAAATGTCATCCAAGTAAAAGAAATTGCGAAATTGATACTTGACAAGGATTTGTGTGTGATACGATAACTAAAAAGAGTAAAATAAAAACTTTTTTGCAAAAAAAAACCGACTTCCAAAAAAAACACAAAAAAAAGTGGAAAATAACATTACTTTCGGAAGTCGGTGCCAAAAAAGTCAATGAAACAAACCATAGTCACCGACTTCCGAAAGTAATGTTATTTTCCACTTTTTTTTTGTGTTTTTTTTGGAAGTCGGTTTTTTTTTGCAAAAAAGTTTTTATTTTACCCCAAATCAATATTGAACATAGGTTACAAGCGTATTAATAGGAAATCAAGAAAGTACAGTAAGTATTAATAACATTCAGTGTTGTCCAACGTCTTCATTTGTCATTCAGAAACAATGGCCGGCAGTTAAGGCCTATGTCGCCGATTGTGACAGAACACAAAGGGGCTAGGAGTACAACAGGACACTTTATTGTTTTACGGCGCAGCTCCTGCCGCCCGCAGGAGGTAGCACCCAAAAATATTGTGTAAAAACGTTTAAAGCTTTAAATACTGGCAATTAAATAGATTTACAACTGGCCACGTTCTCGGAACGGTGACAGAATTTGAACGGAGATCGTCATTTGTTTCCTTGATTATTGAAGTCGTCATTATCACTGTTTTGTTTGGTGAAATCTTGTGATGTTTTCTCATGGTTTTTCGTGAACTTAATCAGTCTTGAAATTAAAAAAATATGAGAGGAAATAATAGGTATAAATGTGGTTTTCCGAACAAAATATTGTCGCTTTGAATTTTTTTTTGTGTATTTCAATGTAAAGTGTTTTTGTTGTGACATAGAATCCATCTAATATCGTCTTCTTGTCTTATGAGTAAGTGTCCATTGGCAAAGAGGACCTTGGCAACGAGCCCGGTGAGACAGTAGGGTGGAGGAGAAGAAGAAGCTTCACGTCATACAGCTCACAATACTATATGTTGAAGGAAAATGAGGGACTTCTAAAAATACTTTCTTTGAGGCGACATTTATGAGTCGATGTGAGCACATACCGTCATATTGAGTCTTTACAGTTTTATTGGAATACGCGAATGAAGCATGAAGTTCAATCCTGCACACTACTACAGAGGTCTGTTTCCCTGAACACTGTGCCTACCTACGCTAAGTAAGAAACGAATACATGTGTATAAAAATATTTGCCAATGCATCTATGTCTATTTATAAACTGCGAGCTTTTGCCTGCAGCTTCGCTCGTGTTACGATCGGAAGTCATCCCACGGAAACGTTTTTAATATAGCGTAATTATGACACTTCGGAATAATGTGGCTTCTCATTAGAGAAATAATTTTCGGAATCGGATCTGGAGTTCCGAAGATGAACCCTTACATCTAATTTTAACCTCTATAGGTATAAGATTAGTGTAGACATAATACTGCCTCGTTGGTGTAATGAGCATGAGGTGCCGGGTCCGATTCCCAGGCCAAAGTGTTATTGGGTTTTTCCATCAGTAATTTCTCAGTAGTAGCCGCGGAGTCTGGATTTGTGCCCGGTTGATCGCTATACGCTCGTCCCCTACATGGGACTTAAACATAACTGGCAAAATGTGGTTCTATATTAGATACACCTCCGCCTAGCCCTTCGGGGATTACCGGCGTGATGTACATCATAGACATAAATGTGAACTTTAGATGATGACTCAGATAACAATAGGTATAAGAAACAATGGCATTATGTATGATTTAATAGTTAATTAAATGACCGATGTGTTTACCATAAATGACAAATCGAAGAGTGCGCTGATGACTAAGTGCTCAATTACGGAGACTCTGCGCGGCGGACGACGCGGCCGGCACCGCTCAACGCGCCGCCCGACGCGTAAAGTCGCTTCTCCGTAAACGCTCCTTAAATCCTATAGTTTTATGTTTTTGGTCTATAGTGTAGTAAATAGATATACCCGCTTTATAGATGTGACTCACCGTTTCCAATAAAACCATGTGTGTCGATGTCGTTAAAGTAACAATAAACCTTGTCTCCCAGTTGGTTTGCCGGCTCCTCGGGTTTTATTAACATTTACCGGTGCCATGATACCTCTTAATAAACCTAGTTCGAGAAATGCGTCAAACCAAACTATTGACATTGGAAAATAGCGCAGCAATTTGAGCTTTACACCATGGGAATAAGGAGAGGAAAGTAAATACTTATACAAGTAAATACTTAAAACAGAGATGGTGGTAAACATTTGATGACTCTGACACGAAATTAAAACTTCTCCAGCAAAAACAAAGTCCATTCAATTTGACGCGCAAATGTCAATATTAAGGTCTTCATCTATCTCGGCTAGAGCCATCGTCGCGTCGAAACGGAATTGGTGTTGTTAATTATAACGAGTGCTCCAAAGTAAATTGTTTTGAGCACAAGGCTAGACTACCCTTCTCCGAACTCCTTAACAATCTTGTAAGTCTTAATTTGTGGTCCGTAACAAAATTGTACACCCAACCGCACAATTATGGACCACATGTTGAGATAAGAACAAAGAGTGTGGTACTACTGTTCGGTAGCAAGAGTCGACCCCCGTGATGCTGGCTGTGTTCAATCAAAAACCACAAACAAGACTAGTCAGGCCAAAACATGCCTCCGAACGGCGAAGCTTTGTCTTCAGACGAAAGTACATTTAAGTGAAGTTCATTGTTCCAAACCAAACTATAATACTACCGGTGGGTGGTGGGCCATTCTACTGTGTGGTTTTACTTACCTGATGACAGATCTACGGCGTTATTGATTGCTTCCTTGACAAATATGTGATTGTTCACTCTTGAGGTGTTTGGTTAGTTACATGGAAAAACAATGGGGTGTTTGATTTCTGAGATTCTATTTGTATTAACGTCAAAAGTTCCTATATTCCCACTCAAAATTAATAAATTCCTTAGAGAAGCAACGATATTGCCTACAAAAAATGTAGATAATCATGACAACAGAAAATCCACAGCGGCGATACTTTTAGATTCCAGATCGATAAAACTAGATATTAAACTAAGATACCGAAATAGAATCTTAAAGAAACTCTCGTTAGCTAATGCTAACGAGTTTTCAAAGTCTTGCATTATTTGAACTTATAACATTAATCACGACTACAATAAAAACTTTCCAAGTCTGAAACATTAACGAATCCCTTAAATCTTTAACAGTACATAAGTTTCGACTTCCTACATTGAACCACCCAGGTTATGCCACACACAAGCTGGGGGCGTAACTACTTTGTCACCTCATGAATGAGTTCAGATACCATCAAAGGTATTATGTATCTGTATAAAAGGACTGGCCGCCTAATTCGTGGCTAATACATCAAATACTGGCTGAAGAGAATGAAGATTGTTCGATTTTTGAAAAACGCCGCTACAGTTATTGACATTTATGCTGGTGTCATTGTGTGTGGCGTCTGGGACTTGAATGGAGCCGGGGTGCGTCGTAATAGGTGTGAAGTGTCATACTATTGTTGTCTGTTTTTCAAGACAGGTATTCCAGATGCGCGAATAATGTGCGATGTGTGACGTCGGTTGTGTGATGTGAACGAAGCAAGTGGTAGTGAAGTTATCATAATTCTTCTTTGGATCTGTGTATGAGGTTAATTATTTGTAGTACGTTTTTCATTCGTTAGTATTCAATACTTTCGAAGCGTAAGCTATTTAAACATTTGTGTAAAAATCAAGCTTTGCCACAAAAATAATTCTTTGCCTCTAGTTACCTAGGTTTAAGAAAACGCTAGGTATGTATTGTAATTCTGTGGATACTGGCAGCCACAATATTTCAGCTGTATTTTATTTGTTGGCAAACGACGACATTACGGCTGAAACAAATGGCACGGAATTTTGTTCATGTTTGTATGGGTCGGAATGTTCTCGAGACATTTCGCAGTGTCACTGGGCCGCAGTTCTTTACATAGCAAGATATCCAATTTGTAAGACCCTTTTACATACTTACATACATATATAATATGTCGATATACCGGGAAGAACAAATGTCACTGAATACCATTTCGTATGAAAAGATTAACTATTCCCAGTTTTCCAGCGGAATTTTCTAATATGTATTCAGTAATTTTGTTACTTGATGACTGCATGTTAATCGTTGTACCGTGTAAAATGTTATTGAGCATCACATAATTTGGAGATATGTAAATATCGTCGCTGAAACCCGTTAAACCGTAATTGCTTTTCATGGAACATTCTTTGGGAATAATTACCTCTCACACTTCAGTTGGTGGGTGTTAGGATAGACTAAGCTTATATGAGTAATAAAGTGAAGTAACGACTACTATGTAAATGTTCGATGAGCATGTAAAGGGCTGTTGGAGTTGAAACGGAAATTGTTGTTGAAATGTATTTATTTGTGGTATCCTCAAGCGTTTCCTGCATTTAATACCGTTTGCATTTGGTTTGTATGTGTTGCGATATTATTTATTTATTTATTAAAACTTTATGCACAAATAAAAACTCTACAAAGGCGGACTTAATGCCTTGGGCATTTTCTACCAGTCTACCTTAGAGTGATGCCGAGACAATACACAGTAGGTGCAATAACAAAAAAGAAAATTCTTACTAATACTTATACTATATACTTATTCTTCTTGTGGAGAGGGAAGGATCGCTCGTATTCAACCTTAATTACTTCAAAATAATAAAGATATAATCTTCAAGAACTACCAAAAGTAACAGTTTATTCAATTTTAAAGAACCATTTCTCCCTCGGAGATTTTTTCCTGTATCATGTCTGTGTTCAGCAGACACCTCCGTGTCTGCAAAGTTAAACATCTTTGAATCGTTCCAAGTACTTTTAAAAAAGTAAAGTTTAATCCAAATCTAAATTGGAACTAAATATAGAGCATAGAAATCCAAGCATCCTATTTACAGTTAGTTACTTTACACTCCGACTTAAATTTAAAGGAAATGAGTTTCTGTCGCGCATGTTGAATGTTGTAACTTACATCTTTTCAACTTTTTCACGCAGATTGCAAATAGCAATTCCATTTGCAGTTTTGTGGGACAATCTAGCAATTGAATGTTTCTTAGAAAATGTTTAATAGAAACAGATGTTTTCCATTTCAAACTGGTTATATTTATGTTTTTTAAACGCTACTTGAAATGTGATCGGCATTGTTAATGGGACTTAGAGCGAGGGCAAACTGAGGCTTGCATAATAAGTGGTGACCTGCAAAGATGCTTTACTGAACATTTCTCAAGCAACTTAAGCTAAAAGAAATGTATGGAACATGTCCAAGTGTCTTCAACGCCAAGAAAAAAAAAATTAAATGAGATTGCCAGTATTTCTGATGTTAAGTAAACCAACCTTTGTAGAGGCAGTCTAATCGATGAGCCTATAAATGTTTTAATATCGATCGTGTATGTTAGTTGTAATGGATATTTCACCACTCAATTTACCTACGCCCAAGATTGCGAGGTGTGATGACGTCGTAAAGATAATCGTAGAGTGAAATGGTTCTAGAATCCACTGAAGGATGTCAATTAAGGATTGGAATTTTCCAGCTTAAACACAACACGCTTTAAAACGGTGATAATAATGAAGTTTCATACATACAGCCTACATAAATTGACCTTATGTAATCGGACTCCATCAAACAAAAGTTTTGATAGATAGTGACTAGATATTACACGTGGCCAAACACAATTTAATATTCCGCGAGCGACAGCAGAAAATAGAACGAAAAATAAAAATGTTTGCAGTACTAAAAACTTCCAGTTGCGCTTGTTTTACCTATAGAACTACTGCACTCACGCTCCGCTTAACTTTGTTTCATGCACCATTGACGCGATATCCGAAGTAAGTCCCTGCAACCGTCGGGAGCAATCGTCTCCTCACCCAATACCCTACTTTGCCAATGTCAATGCCAAGAGCGCTACGTCGTCGAGAAAATCACTTAAACAACAAATTGAGGGAGGAAAACCCTCATCACATTGTGTGTGAGGGTAAAAGCTGCGGTAATTCACTTGTGTGTCTAATGTTTGATGTAAGAGACAATCAGCTCCGTCGAACTCGAGATTTTGGAGGAGTTCATGTGTAATTATTGTCTATTGCTTTTCGGATTTACACTGCAAATGAAAAGAAAACAACTCGATTTCAGTGTTTATTTTAAAATTCGCCATTTTATTTTCATCCTCGATTAAATTCTGTAATCGAGTCTCGCTTTAAAACATTTAAAAGTTAGTCGATGTACAAACTCAATAAATCTTGCTTTGCAGTTTGTTGCGCAAAATGTTGGCAACAGCTTCAACTTTGTTGCACTAAATCCCCCGTTATTTTTGAATAACGTTCTTATTGTTATCGGTAGCGTATGTGAAAAAAAAATATAATGAAATCAAAATGGCGTCATCAGTAATGAAAATAGGGTGTAGAAAATAATCAGGGCAGTAATAGTAGTCGTTTATTTACTTTTCGCGATTTATATTTAGCTGGGGTGATGTCGGGGTGGTTCGGAATTTATTCGACGGGGTTTTGTAATGGTAACGTCGTTCGGTTATGCCTCGTTGAGTAGGGGATGTTATTGTTCAGGGATCCCTGACTGGCTTTCACGCGGGGAATTTCACCCCGATGTTTGTTGAGAAGTTTTAAATTATAAGAGCAATTTATCACTTGGCGTAGAGCTGCCGGCCGTTAGAGCAACAAGAGAGGTTTAAAAAGTGTCAGAAAATATTACATAGATATTTTACAATTTATATGTTAATAAATGCAAGAATTTTAATGCAAAATCCTCTATCTCTAGCAGACTTAAATCTCAGTTACATGAACAACACTTGGCAGAAGAGTTTCTTGAAATACTAGTTTAACCCGGGTTTAGCTGGCTCTCCGAACTTAGTTTGCCACATTTTCATAATTTTCTAGGACATTGTTGCCAAGACTTTGGAAGTTTTGAAGTCCTAACAGTTTTGCTAAAGTCTGTTTAATATACAAAACTACTGTAACTACCGTAGTTTATGTTTGTTAAGAACATTTCTCGTATTTCAAGACATTACGTGATCCGGTTTCTGTTAACAGTTTTCAATTAAGTTTATTTAAACGATTGATTGATAGAGTAAGTATTTGGCAATGTTTGTTAATTTAAATCCGAACTGCAAACGAAAACGCTTATTACAAAGCGTAAATTTATTTAAATATTCTGTTTGTTAATTTTCCTTCGCAAAGTTAACAGTAACTTGGCCTTTACTTAATTTTACATTTACTGTTTGAATTCGTGCTAAATTCAAGTTAGTGACATTAACGTCTACAAAATGTCGGTGAGAGTACTGAAGGTTCCATTATTTTCGTTACGGAATTGTTGGCTGATCAAAATGTTGTCTTGGCACTAATTGATTCTCATACAAAGTATGTGAAAATATTTGAGAAAGTTTTTACTGTCAGCGTTTTCGTCACGCCAAGCTCGATGTGAAAGAATTCGTTCGTTTACTTTTATGAATGAAAACGTGGGTGCCTATATTGATTTAATAATGGCTAACGATAGTGAGTGTAGTTAAATGAACGTTGTCAATAAAACAATACAATGGTATGGCCGGTGTATTCCCACAATCACACCACGCTATTAGCCACGGTTTAGCAACAGTGATAATAAAAATTGACATTAACGATGAACGCATACATAAATATGAATCATATAACGTCTTCATGCTTGTAATTTATATGACTCAACGATGCATGAAATTATCGAAAGCTCCGTTTGTGTTACATTATTTTAAAAATAATCGTCACAAAAATGACGTGTTGCCCGTGAAACCTCATTAGACAGTTTCTGGAAAACTTCTGAGATTCCTGCAACAAAAAAAGACGCGAAGAAGTTGGGACATAAATATCAACAGTTTTAAATCGATTAACAAATTAACAATGGACTTATGTAACTCATCGAATTCATTTTTTTTTTTTTTTTTTTTTTATCGTGTGGTTAGTGACTAACCTGGTGTCAGAGTGTTTATGCCGCCCATGGGCCTCTGACTTGGCTTTACATGCCGTCGAGAAATATCTCTCAGGCATGCTGGTTTCCTCACGATGTTTTCCTTCACCGAAGCAAGTGATAATTATACCTACAATACGCACATGATTCCGAAAAATCAGAGGTGCGTGTCTTGGGCTCGAACTCGAGACCTATGACTTGGCAGTCCAACGGTCACACCACTAGACTATCACTGCTCATCATTCATTTAGGTCGAAAGACATGATTTAAAGCAAGACAAATACTGAATCTACTCTTAGTTCTGAAGTTACAAACACCTCATTATCAAAATAAAGTCTGTTTCATTACTGTGTTAAACTAAAACGAAGTTTTAACTTTACTAACTTATTTTAAGTACACACATCAAAAGTATCTAGGGATCAACATATATTTTTGCAATAACTTTTCTCCTGATTGAAATTAATTAAAATTTTCTTTAAGGATTCATCAAATAAAGTGTTTTCGTTTGTCACAGTAACGATAAACCAAGTCACCTTTGCATTAATAAAGAAATTTGCCATTTTCCTAATAAAGGGATTTTTGACATTTGAACCACTAACATTAAAGTTCGAAAAAAAGACTGAAATAACAGTTTTCTTTAAAATTTTACTGGGTAACTTAAACAATTTATAATCCGTGTTTCTACCGCGAACACTAACAACACAAGAACATCGGTTTGGCATACTCAAAATGAGTTCATCCAAATCACGCTGTGGAATGGCCGCCCATGTTCGTTGCAACAACAAAAAAAGGTCTTCTTGCGACTGGATACCCTCCATATTCGGCAGAGCTCTTCTCTGTAGCATATCCCATGCATGCTCAATCGGGTTCAAGTCTGGCGACTGAGCAGGCCAGGGCAGGACATTGATGTTAGCTGCGGCGAGAGTCTGTCTTACAACTCTTGCGGTGTGCGGTCGTGCATTATCATGCATTAACTGAAATAAGGGACCGATTTGCACTTGTAGAGGAACGATGACGTCTGATACAATCGTCTCAGCATAAATTTGAGCGTTGAGGTTGCCTCTGATCCAAATCAACTCAGTTCTTCCGCCGATCCAAATACCCGCCCATACCATGATGGTTCCACCACTATAAGGATGGACTTCCTGGCAGGATTTTAATCGCTGTTGGCGTCCAGGGGTTCTCCAGTGTCGTATACGTCTTGTATCCGGTCTCATACCAAAACGAGACTCATCAGAAAAGCACACGAAACGCCATTGTTCTTCTGCCCAATTTCTGTGTTCAAGAGCCCATTGATATCGAATCCTACGATTGTGCATTGCTATAGGTGGTACCCGTAGCGGTCTTCGGGAATGAAGGTTCACTTCATGCAAGCGGTTTCTGACTGTTTGGTCGCTAATTAAGTTCCCTGAAGAGTGATGAAGCCTCACGGCTAACATCATGGCGGTTATTGTTGGAGCTCTTCGAGTTAAGATTTGAATGTATCGGTCTTGTCTCCGTGTGGTGCAGCGATACCGTCCTCTATGGCGCTCAGCCACGGTACCAGTGCTTCGGTAACGTGTCCAAAGTCGACTGATAACACTCTGACTTGTATTCAGAGCTAAAGCCACAGTACGTTGCCGGGAACCAGCTTCTATCATTCCCACGGCTCTGAGCATTTCTTCCCTGCTTAAATGACGTCGCCGCTCCATAATAACGTTGGTTTTAATCAGTAGTAGGGAAACAGTAGCACTAATAATGTCTTCAATGCGTTGTATGTTTTTATAGGGAAAATATTGACAGCTTATTTTCATCTTTTACTCGAATTTGATTGAGAGTTCCTGATTCAAATTATGAAATGCACCAAAAAGGATCCATATAAATTTATAAAATCATAAATTTATTACAAAGCCACATCTCAATCTCAAGAAATCCGCATAAAAATGCTTGATCCCTAGACACTTTTGATGTGTGTATTTGCACGCTGCCTCGGGAATAAAACACTGAAATATAATTGGCGGTTCTGAATAACAATGTAAACTTTACAAATTAAATATCACTATGAAGTTGAAAGGTTAATTGAAGCCTGATTAAAGCATGTATAATCAGAATTGCATTTGCACAGCTACTGGCAAAAATATATGAATTTGCAAGTGAAAATTGCGCAGTTATACCTACTTAGACCTACGTACAGTAAAACACAAAATATCAAGCTAGTAAAGCAAGCTAGTAGGCAAAACATTAATTATGTAATACGCCCGGTTACCTATGTATCATGGCTACCAAAAGAAATAGCCATGTATTGATTCTTGTTTATTTTATGGAAAAAATTAATTTCTATGAGTCAGTCAAGAAACTTGGGCGTATTACCACGTGTTAGTCCGACCGACCCAAGCCAACTGAAAGGTTTCCTCGCACTTATAAAACATGAGAAAATCCGGAAACTCAAAATTATAATATGCGCAATAATTAATCGCGCTTCTTAATAACACGTGTAATTTTCGTCACCGAACTCACGTTTTTTCGCCTAACTTAACTAACCCACATTTTTTAAAACAATTTTCCAAGTTAGAAACAGTTTTCCGAAAATTAATGGTACCTCACGTGAAGGTTACGAAAGTAAATGCTCTCAAAAGTTTCCCCAAGTTTCCAACTCCTATAAGCATTCCTGTTACCCTCAAAATTTGGCACAAAGTATTTTGAAATTGATATCACTTGTAAGGTTTTCACTTTCAGGGAGTTTAAGATAATTTTGTTCATAATTTTGTGAACTTCTGTTATTGCTCTCAAAAAGACACGATTTTGGGTAACTGGACACTGCATTCAAGATGTTGAATATCTCTTTATTTACGTTTTATTATTCATACCTATAATATCTTTCTCCGAAAAAATCTACAATTTAACACATTCTCACTAATTCTCAAAAAAAAATTCAAAGTATTTTATTGCTAGCCTGTACAGGTTCACTGCTTGGCAAAGGTCTCCCTCCATTTCTTCCAACCATCATGATTCTGGGCTTTTTCTTTCTAATTCTCAACGAATAAATTTGGCCGACTTTGATAATATACAACTAGACGGTATCTTTCCAATTCCCAACAGTATTTAATAGCGGATACATCCTAGTAGCGGAATCCTACGTAAGTCACATATCTAGTACTAATCAAATAAAGCAGCGTTTTGCTGCTAACTTAATTAGCTGCAGATTCTATTTAACAAGAAAATTTAAATATAGGTAATTAATATACTAAGGGAGATAAGAATGTTCCTCTGAACATAATAACATTTTTTCTCTTCGGTTTATTGTTAAAGAAGGATTTCTAATCAGATGACGACAGAGTTTTTTTTTCCTAGAAATACCCCTTTTGACTATGTGAAGTTTTCTGTCGTCGAATGTTATTTAAGTAGGCTCGCATTAGCCACGCTTATAGGAAAAACTGGTGGTAAAGTGCAAGACACTGTTTTTGTATGATTTATTAAAAAGACATAATTAGTTATAGTTTCCACAAAGAGTAAGGCATTTGTTTACCACACAATTCTGTTCAACATAAATTTACGCCTGTAATCGCCGAAGGGTTAAGCAGAGGTGTACCTAATAATACAGCCACATTTCACCAGTTATATCTAAATCCCATATAATATTGAATACACTGCCTCGTCGGTCTATTGCTGTGTGTGTTGGTAGGCTGCTGACCATGAGGTCCTGGCTTCGCTTCCCGGGACGGGCAAAGTGTTATTGGGTGTTTCCATTAGAAATTACGCTATAGCAGCCACAGAGTCTGCATTTGTGCCCGGTTGATGGCAATAGTATCGCTCCCTACTACATGGGACTTAAAACAAAAGTAGCGAAATGTGTGTGTACTACTAGGTACACCTCTGCCTAACCCATCGGGGATTACAGGCGTGATGTTATGTTATGTTCAATAGAATTATATTGGTATACATTTAAAAATTTATTCAGGATTTCGCTTTACATAGATAACCACGGAAAACTAGACTGGTTACTGTTAATCAAGTTGCCAAATCCACATCTGAAATAATTCTAGAATAATAACAGAGCTCGTATGTTTTAAGTTATAACTTAAGCACGTGCTTAGCTTATGTTAATATATCTGTGACGCCTGCCAGTGCTGACTGACTTATTAACTAGACTAGTCTAGATATACTAAGTTATGTCATATCTAAATATAAATCACGCAAAATGAGATTATTGTGACGAGCATAGAATTTAGCTTTTATTCCGCTCACGAAATTAATTTTGTGTAGACGAAAATGAGGTTACATTATATTGTATGAAGTATTTAATATATTTTCGTAATATTATGAACAGTCTTAAGAATCCAAAAATATTTTCTTTTGAGTCTCGCGGCGGATCGTTTCAGTGACTTAAAACAGTTCTTTGTAAGTATTACTTACTCGATAACCGTTTTTCTTAACGGTAACGAGGAGAGACGAAGAAAGGTGACTTAGTTACTACCCAAATAAAGTGCCTAATTAAATTATATTTCACCAACATGTGACCCAGTTTATACACACAGTATCGGCAACGAAAACTCAATAGAGCGTGGAAAAGCTGAACCTAATTAAAATTAATAAACTTGACGGTAGTTCACGGTAAGTATTTTAAGCGTACGTCCCACCTGCTAATATGTTTCACAAACTTATGTTCCTTTTAGCCGTGTCAAATTAACATAAGGGATGAATTTTCACGCAAATGTTACGCATACCCGGCGTGCACGTACTTACTTAAGGAACGTGGAACAAACATGGTTACAGAAGCTAATTTCAAACGAATTTAATTTTGTTCCCTCACATTTGTTAAATTAAATTTAACAAACACTACAACTTGTCAGTATGTAGCTAACGGTAAAATACCGAATGCCAATAACTTGTTACCGAAATCAGAAAAATGTTGCTGAAATTATATTACCGCAACGAGTGCATTTTGTAATACTAAGTAAACAATTTGTAAATATTAACATGCACGCATTATTTCATTAGGCATAGTTTCAGTCGCGCGGCGGGCGTGCAGCTGCGTATAATATGATAGCACTACATACGGACCACGCGGAAAATCAAATGTATAATGCTAAGATACGTGTAAAATTAAGTGTTAAAAATGAGTGTAGAAATGCTGATTAGCTCCAGGTATTTAGTGGCTGTGGTGCACGATAGAGTGGTCACATCTCCTCATAGAGCACGCTCGACACGCATCTGACACGCCGTCATATCACAATGCCATGCCTCGTTTGTTCCATTGTGATACCCGTTGAATTCATGTCATATGCCTAATTATATTACACTAATTTTAAGTGTGCTCAATCGATAGTCTCGCCTTTAACCGGATTGGAACAAACATCTTTATAAGGTGGTACACGACATTTTTTTCAGTAGATCCAAGTTATTCGTCGAATATCTTTGTGTATTGTTTCGTGCGGGTGCGACCTTGTCGGGACAATGATGGATCTCGGTGCTCGCTGTGCTTCATTATAACTAAGAATTGACATTTAAAGAGGCCTGACGCCTTTGTTACTACGAGACTACTAGTATTACACATGGGAATCACCAATCAAACTTTGACGTTTCTGAGATCGTCGAAGTGGGAGCAATCAGTCTTTCTTCATTTGAGAACGCTCAATATATTGTGGCTCGTCAATCATGCGGACTGGCTCCTGATGTTGGCTTTTTCTCTTTTCATTTCAATACTGGAAATATATTAAGATTCTGCATATTCGTTACATTGAATGGTAACATATTAAAACTAGAAGTTTTTGCTCAAGTATTGTTTGATTTTAATTCTGGCGGAGTTTGTAAGGAGTATGGAAAAATACTACGCTTTATATGTTCCAGGTTTAATGTAAATAACCTTAGTATCGGGTCATTGACTTGCTTTAGCGAGTAATAAATACTTTTGCCTACAGAAGGGATTTCGCCATAGTTCGTAAGAAGATAAGGCCTCATTTCGCTTTGTTCTGGATATCCTTTTAGATCCAGGATTTTTGGGAGATAATATTTTGTGTTATATTAAGTTTACAATACCGATTAAGTAAAAGAATAAAAGCAGGTGTTCAAAATTCTCGATAATGTTCTGATTAAAACGTGAAGTTTTTTTTTTAACGAAAATGACGTCAGTTAAACAGGCGAACCTGAACGTATAATAGAGACCAAAGCAACCAATATATCAGGATCATCAACGTCGTGACATAACAATAAAGAATTGAACGTAAAAATTAATTATTCGCTATCGGCACGCTATTCTAATAATCATAAATAACTACTGCAATCGGATCAAACGCGGTGGGTCCGTTTTGCTGACGAACAATGTGCGAAACATTAAAAATATCAACAAAGGAACTTTTGACTTTCATAGTACATACACCGAGACAAAATAGTGAGATGAATGAGAAACACCAGTTTACCCAACTGTCAACCCTAATTTATAAGCGGTAAGGTACACAATTTTTGCCATAGAAAGCAAAGAGTACGTGGTTTATAGCTGTCGCTCGCGCCAGCTGGCGTACCGTGGAAAATCGATTTTCACGTGAGACCGACGGATGTCGCATCTGCGCGCGACTGTACGGCCGCCGCTTGTCTGCACCCAAAATACGCGGCGATCTGTGAAGGGAAATCATGTGAGAGCAACATTAAAAGCATACAGATATTTACGTGCACACAATGGAGTAATTGGCTTTAATCGAAACACACAGGGTGCTTGGCAACTCCGGTTAGAGGTAAAATCGTGAAATCGTATTGCGTGCCTGGATTAGTCGCGGCGGGTCAAAGAACTTATGGACTTTAAAAAGTTAACTTGGGTACCAGATATCAATTATTTTTATATATCTAAATGTGTCTATTGTATCTCAAAATGTCAATTAAAATAGTTCAGTAAGTTGACAGTCGTATTTTCGGTCGTGGGAAATAAGGAAGCCGTTCCGTTTGATCAGTCAAACGTCAAATTATTGACGGGCGAACTAATAACAAAAAGCAAACAAGTAATTATCCAAAACGAGCGCGGGACCACACAGGGACAGAAACATGGGCGAAATTCACGAAAGCTATCACCGTTACAAATCGTTTTAACGCAAACGTATAATCGCTCGTGAGCCGTTCTATTTGTTTTAAGTTGGCCGTAACCGGGATTTGGAATAAAAACATCAAAGGGGGGTGCGTAAGAGCAAACCCGAAGGAGTAATTATGATTTGTCTCGGTTAAGCGGAAATAGTTTGTGTCGCTATTAATCGCGCTTGTATTCCGGGAACGACGCGCAGGCGCGGCCGGGCCGCGGCGCGGAGGTCCTGCGCCCGCGCAGACTCGCCGGCTGCTTGCCACAAAACGCTATGTACTAACAATGTAGGATTACCGTTACATAACGTAATTACGTGTACCTATGCACAGTTTCGCAATAGTAGCCACTATTGATTTTGATTACACCGTCTTATGTAAACTGCGCAGATTCATTTTATTTCAGCAACTATTCATGGAAGCAAGACGAATTCCTTAACGTGTTGAAATCAGCAGAGATCTTATTGGTACTTACCTATTCTTTTAGAGGATACCGATATAGTAGATGTCATAATATTTTTTAAGTTGAGCAACTATGTGTTACCTCGACCAATGGCGATTGCGTTTGTTCAAATATATGTATATTGTAGTATCACGTTTCTAGAAACAGCTGTTTGCTAATATTTTACTTGATTTTTAAAATTAATGAGCAATCATTTTGTCTTGTCAACAACATTGATGAGTTTCGAGATTTGACAAGACGTTAAACCAATATCCAGTATAATTAAGTTTACCGCATACGGTTCTCTAAGAAAACAACGGTAAAGCTGCTAAATACTCTAGCTAGATAAACTTCAGTTGCTCCTTCAACTAGGTTTCCCACAACTTTGTACCCTTAATGTAAACCCACATGAAGTTAGTAACAAGATCTCGCCAGATAAGGGGCAGTATCAAGACAATGCAGGACATCACGCCACGTCAGAGGTATTTCATTTCAAGCATTATAAGTTTAATGATGAAACTATGGAGTAACTGAGGAACTTTTTTATGTATGATGGATTCCCATGAGCTTTGTAATTTAGTAAGACCGTAAAAAAAGAGATGATAGACACAGAAATGGAGAAAATTCGCGTAAAATCAACGCAGCGTCCCCTAAAAAGGAAATTGGGCTCGCTGAACGTAACCTGTTGAGCGCAGACTTGCAGAGTTGAATATAACACACAGTCCATTTTGTAAAAGCTTTTGGGGTTGAAACACTCTTGTCCTAAAAGTCTTAGTGTTAATTTCTCGTTGAGAAACATTATGTAAAAGGCCGTTGCTTATTTCCTGTAATGACCTTTAATTATTTAGCAACGCCAATGTACGAAGTACTGCAGCTGCCAAGTGATATTGTCCAAAAACTAGCAAAATTTTGAAAACTCTTTCAATAGACATCAACGCGGAGAAATATTATATATTGATGGTAAATTTTATTCAAAAGTCCCCTTCTAAAAACAGACCTAACACAAGACAAAAAAATACCAGCCATTTACCTTTTATTTACCTAGACCAGTGTTCGTCCCACGTAAGCGGGTGCGAGCGAGTACGGTCGGCAGCGGCCGGTGCGAGGATCACCGTGTCGCATCGCGATTTCCACGCATCCATCCGACGAGCCGGGCCTTTGTCACAAAGGAAATTAACTAGTTATACGTACAGTGTGTGTGTGTGGCGCTGTGTGCGTCTGTACGGTTCGCAGGGAAACATTATGATTTTTATTTTATTTTTTTTTGGTTATATTTAGAATGTTGTTTGTGGGTTGTCTGTGAGTAGATATTACGTGGGTAATGTTAACACTTAGAAGGATTCCCGTGCAACATAAAAGTTTACTTCGTCAACCAACGCCAACCTCATTTATCAATTAGGTCTTTGACGAAGTAAACTTTAAGCAAGGGAATGAGTCGGTGGAGCTTATGTAGGCGATTTATTTATGTAGACTTTTAATATAAGAACGACGTATAAATCAACAACCAATTACAATAAAAATAATAACCATGTTAGAAGATAAACGACGTTTGCTTTAGGTAGGTGTGTCTTCTGACGCCCACGAATTGAATGGGACGATACCTTAACACTAAATATATAAACATATTTATTAATAAGGCAATGCAATTTATAACTTGGTTGTAGTTTCACAGAAAAGTGAAGGCGTTTTTCTTTTGTTATTATGATAGTAAGCCTGTTCCAACATAACATAACATTTAATTCAAGCTACAATGGCCCATAGATATATACCTTATAAACTAACATATGTATATAAAGTAAATACTAATATAGTCACACTGCTGGGCAAAAGCCTTCCTACATTATTTCTATTGGTATTTTTCTACATTGAAATATAAAATATTGTATACTCATATTATTGCTATCGGTACCTAAGCAGTAATCAAACGTCAGTGTGCCAATGAAGGAAGGGCTATTGTTATAAAGTTGAATGAAAACTTCTATTTAAGAAGACTGGGTGCTTTTTATGTTTTCTTGAAATTATTTTCAGCAGATGTTCTGTTGATGGATCACATCCACGACACTAAACAGCATTATTTCTACGGAACTGTGAAATTGTCTTTTATTGCTGCGGCAAGAGCTGTCGGGGAAACCATCAAAGTTTTATAATCACCCTTGTAATTATCACAGGAACGTGTCTATTCATTGGATGTGAAGCCCATTAAGCCACATTATACCTACCTTTTAATTGCTACCATACTTCATAAATAAATAAATCTATATCTGTGATCAAAATTCAAAACTTTAATTCGATAACTATGTCAACGTTTAGCATAGTTTGTCGAAAAAGTTAATTTTAATTACTTAAGTGGTAGTATTTAAACTAATCTAATATAACCGCTCTAGACGGAAAATAAACATCTAGTCATTGTTAGCAATATAAAAAAATACTAGCTCTAAAAACCTTTGTGTTTGAGGTTCTGTACAACACACATTTTGCATTATTATTTCGTACACGAAACGATTTAATTGGAATCCATGTGTTTTTAGCCAATATCATTATGCTGTAAAAAAATTGTAAAAATCTTGAATTGTACCTAAATAGCAAAATCATGATGCGGAAATAGTTTTTATTTTAGCAATCAACGCGTGGACCCCTAAAGATGAACATAAGATTTCTTATTGGCCAAAAATGATTGTTAATAATATTATATTCGGTGGATCTATCGTTTTTCGAAACCGTGGGAAAGGTTCGTTGTTTATTTTTGTATGTTTCTGACAAATGACTGTTTTTTTCTCTTTTGCAAATTACTGCTTCGGCTGACGGAGCAATCGGTTCTGCGATTCACGATCGTCGAAGATTATAAAATAGGTAGTAAAAAAATAATTACTAGCTTTGGATTTCGTATTTCGAGTAAGTAGTGCATATCATTTGCCAAATAGTTCTGCATGCAAAGATGAAACTTGCCCATTCACAGGCGACCCATAACATTTGGCAACATTTATTTAACGCTTGTTTGCGATAAACGAAATGTTAGAATTAAATATTGAAGCAATAATGGCGGATGCTATCTATTTATTCTTTGTTGATATAGTTGAGTTTTTTTTTTGGTATAATAGTTGCATTGTTTTTTTTCTGCTTTTCATTTGAATACGGGTAAATAAACTCGCGGTCTGAAACCAAATTGCTAGAAAGAATAACGTTAATCATTATTTATAATGTCTGTCCAAAATGCAAAACCAATTAGAAACAAATCCAATAAGAACTTTACCAAGGTTCGTGTTGGACTACAAACTACACAAAATGTAATCAGCTGAAAACTGAAATTCCTTTACTAATTAAATCAACTTTTTATTAACTGTTGAGCCACTCGTAAAAACTGGATTTTATTACTAAAATTTGGACTCCAACAAAATGAAAACGAAACGTCGCAGCTGAAAATATTTATCATGTTAAAATTGCGAGCGAGCATTCATACGCAGCGTGAATCGGAAAATCTGAATCCTATATTCAGTTTTTAAAACTTGGTATTCATAGCATGGTTGTTTCTCGTGAGTGTCTATGGATTCGATGTTTATAATACCCTTGGTCCTTGACCTTTCATCGTCTTATCTTGCCAAGGTTCCTAGTAATTATTTAAAATGGTTTTTTATTGCTTTTACCATCATGTTTGTGTTTTTTTTTGTACTGATGGTACGAGTAAGTTCTCATGAAAAACTTTCGCCGAAGTTAATTAAAAGGTGTAAGGTGTCAATTTGTTCAATTTACCGCTATACTCAAATAACCCTTTATTTGCACTTGTTCAGTTAAAGTTTAAGACAGATAATTAAATGTCGCAGTCCAGTAAATATGCTAATTTATTTCAGGCGTCCATTGCAATTTGCAAGTTGCAATGTCATTGCACCCGTTTTTCATAACAACCTTAGCGAATGACGATCGCTGATCTTTTGTTAACAAATAAAGAAGTTGCTAGAAAAACGTTTGCACCTTGTTTTATTTTAGACTAGCTGTGTCTGCTTAGATATCTGAAAACAACACTAGACTCTTAGAGACGAGAGAAATCGTTAAGTATTTTATAATGTTAAATACTTCATCACCCAAAGTTCGCAATAAATTAAAGGATCGACTATGATATTAAAAAGAATATCAATTTATTTATACCTAACCACTTCATTTACATTGCAATTTGTATACGCTCAGTTGCATAATGCAATGAAGTTGGAATAGAAAATGTCAAGTACGAATAAATATTGCAATATGCCTTGTAGTTTTCTTTTCAATCACAGCATTGAAAATGTATTCGAATAGCCCGCACGTGTATTGGAAATATTCAATAAAAGTTTATTTATTGGACATCCAGTAACGTATTCAAGCTTCTCTGTAACGTGTATATTGTGGAGCTCTGCGAACTGCCAGCCTCCTAACAGACTTACTAATCATATGCAAAGTACTCGCGTCCATTTCATCTCGACGTTTACTTTTAATATATTGGCGAGTTTATGCGTTGCTCGGGTGGTCTGACGTGGATGTACCCTTTGAAACGCGCCCAAATATCCACGAATAGGTGAAACAAATTTGTAAGCAGTCCCTCAATGTGTTATTGGGCACTGTTCGCTTGAAGTCATTCAGGACATTGGTAAGAAAAGGTAACAATGCATCTATAAAACTTATCGCTTCTCCGCGCGCTTGTTTGTGGAAGAGAATGTTGCGTCAGGAATTTATGGAAAACGCCTTTGGGTGTTGATGTGTAAGAGCTTAAAGAGAGAAAGTATATAAGTGCGTTTGTGTTTAATTTGTGTTTTTTGGTAGTAGGTAAATGTTTCTTTGACCTAATGAGCTGTTCGGATAACCTATGTTTTCTTCATCATGGAATGTCTTCAGCCATTTTCTCTCGAATAAAAACATAAATCTTCAAAGTGGTGTGTCCGATACCGTGATGAATATTCACTTAAGCACCGGATCGTGTCATCGCAGCCTCGTGACAAAGCTAAAGTGAATATAATAATGTAATTGAAGGTAATAAGCTGTTATTTACTCCACGCCCGCCTTTTACCGGTTACGTGATGTATCCTGCGAGGCTCTTAACGGTACACCACACTTTCAACAAGTCTAAGCGATGTAGGTGTATCATTTATTATAATGAACATTAAGTGTTTCTGTTGATTACCTGATTTCTCTTGTCATACATGTATGATGACATGGGTTATGTAAGCCACAACATAATTTCTGAAAGTCATCGTTTGTGGTGTTATTGAAAACATGTAGGTATGCCTCGCATTGTTGAATAAATACAGTATCCGCTTTCAGTAACAGAGATGACGTTCTAAAAAGACAAAGTTTTTTTTTATAAATCCAACAGCCTGATTTAGTAGCCAAAACATGATTAGGTACGTATTTTTTTTAGTAGCCTTGTATTGTCCACTGCTGGGTAAAGACCTCCCACACATCCTTCCAGGTACTCATCTCCAGCGCCACCTCGATCCAGCTTTCGTGACGCGCGTCTAGATCATCTTGTCACCTCTTTCTAGGCTGGTCGCACGCACGTAAGCTTGCTTAATTGCTCTGCTCACTAAGACAAGTGAGACATATTTATTAACAGGTGGCAGCTATATAAAGTCATCTAATGCTAAAAATGTTGCAATACAAATTTCACAACGCCAAATGAAAGGAAAACATCTCCAACTCAATTAAAGCCGCCTCTGCATACAATCAGAATACCAAGAATCGTCTGCCTCTCTGATAACTAATTTTCTCTGACCTTAACATTTGCCGATGCATCCTCAGTCGATACTTCCTCTCGAAGTATCTTGCTTCAATGTCTGTCGCTTGTCACTCGATGCCCTGAGGCCTCGCTCCACAAGTGGGTCAAGGTACATCCTCCGCCTTTTATTAAACGCCCTTCCAGAGTATTTAATTATAAAATGTGTTATATTGAATGGTTTACGAGATACGAAGAAGTGGACTACAATTTGTTTTCAGGTTGTGTGACAATAAGGAAATGTTTAAGGGGAGGAATACTTTGCAAATTCGGTAATTATTGAAGCTGTGGATGATGATAAAACTTTGGTAGGGACATTGCCTCGTGCGCGTTTTCACTTAAGCGGCACTTTAATGAATGCCTAAGTAATTGTGCTGTTGGAATTTATGTTCTATGCGCTGAACCAAGTGACATAGAAAGATATTGCAGGAAAAGTTGAATTAAAGTTCGGTGCTTACCAGTCATTATACTTAAGTCAAGTGGAGCGTGGAGCTTTGTATGCTGCCATTTTCCGAGAATTCCGCGTGTATTTTATCATACTCTGTTTCTAGTTTCATACTGAAACGTTTGTGCATGGATATAGTGCTCTCTTTCTCTTTAGATACGTTAATATCAAACAGCCAAATACGTACGCATTAGGACGAATTTATGTTTGCAATTTAGTTGATTCAGGTAGGTATAAGATACCAAAAGCGACATCTATGATAAAACAGAAAGATAGTTTTTTAAATAATCCCGTGTGGCCTGTTTATGATGTGTACTCTTTCTATTCCCACTTAAACATTGTGTGATGCTGATGAATCAATAAAAAAGAGATCATGCCGACGCCTCTATCTCGTAATCGGGAAGTGGTATGATAAGGGACGATTGTGACAAAGCCCGCCGAATGACTTGCGATATTCGCCATTAGGATTACGAACTAGGGTTAATATAGTTAATGACAGTCGCCCATTACAAGTTGTTAGGCAAACGACACATAACGAACCGACGCCGAAACGTATTTGCCACGCTGCGTTTACGGGACCTCTGTGACGTCAAACGTTTGGGCCATTAGCGATAATCGGTGAGCTTAGGACGGGGCATAAGTCAAAATTTGCAATTATTTCGGGAAATAAAATATATCACCGAGCGTTAGGCTGTGCGATTTCTGCCTTTTTTTAGGAAATCAAAACAATAATTCTCAAAAATGAACGAAAGATCTTATCACTGGATATGGGAGAAATTAAGTATTAACGGAGTTTTTTTGATAAGACGCTATATTTTTAGTCTCTCTACTGTTTTTCTCTTAATTTCAGCACATCCGTTTCATGGTTATAATCATGTAACCACCTGCAACTTAGGTTCGTTTCAGGCAACGAGCATCACAGATCATCACAAACACGTATCCAAAGTTGCCGAGGTTTGTAAATTGCAAGATTTTGACTTAGGGGGTGTGACAAGGCAAACAATGAATCGTATGTAACGGGTTGCGAACGTGTTTCAATAGTCGTGGGTTAGGGATAAGTGGGTGATATATCTGATACATAAAATTATATTTAACGATATAGGTTTGGCACAAAATTATGATACGTACAAGCATTTTGGCTAATTTACATGAAATTGAGTGAAAATTTGTGCTATCGTAACTGGTTAATATTTTCTGAAGTGGGAAAATTAGTTTCAGCGCATGTATAATCGACTTCGTAATTGCGTTTACCACTTTTGACAACTTTTTCCATTAAATTGCAACTTCAATTAGGTTGATACTACCTGTCAGTTTTGTCTTGGTTGGTATGGTTGTCTGATAGTTTTATGTTATATAAGTGAACAAAACGAACTCTTGGTTTTGAATTTGAATTAAAATAAATCTTAAGGTGGCCTTAACGATATTTATGTATAATACGTAGTATTCAAATGTAAAAGTTTTATTTAATGAAGGTGTACCTTTTGTACTAAAACTTTTAAACATAGTTGGGAAAAGCCTAGGCAGATGATGATACCTTTTGTACTAAGAATTAATTTTGTTTCAGTATTCATCTAGCCCTCGTCTGCAAAGTACAGAGTGAAATGGCGAAACGGAGACCAAAAGAATTAGCACCAACTTCATTAAGACCGATGTTACTAACGCCATCTTTCGCAGTAATCGTGAATTGAATCATCATCTGTGTGCTTAATTCTTCTCTTATTAACCTCCTCTTTTCTAGAAGTCGGTTAAAACGTATCAGGAATATTGATCATAAGTTTATCATAGCAATTTGTTGATGAACTTTGATAAATAATAAAATAACTCTTGTAAGTGTCGCACAAACATACATTCTTAATTTAACAATTACAGCTATTTATCAAAAAGAAAACAAGAAATAGCGCGGAGGCACAGTTGGTATACTTTGATGAAGGTCGACTAGGGCATCCCTAGTTTTAATATTGGGCCTTTTCTACAGACATTTTAGCGTTCCTTATGAAATCCTTTGTGTCGTTATTGCTTTCGAAATATGATAGGATGTTTGGTGAAAATAAATATTAATAATCCGTTTTTGCTTTGTAACTATTCGTAGCAGCAATGGCTGAAGTGCTTTTAGACTTGCTCATTATTTATAGAAATAGTACTTCGATATATAGTTTCAATATCTGGCAGACGGAGAATGGAAAGCTCGCTAAACCTAATACATTACATGTCTCATAAAGTGTTCTCTTCAACGAACTACATTTATTTAGACTAAAAGCAACCCTCATTTTACTTATCCAGCAAATTGTTTTACCGAGTTTTCCCATTTTGGTCCTCTGGTTTCCAGCTTCAGGCAACTATATACACCTTCGTAGTTAGACCTTAATAAAATAACATACAAGATGCATGTGTACACTGTACATAATCAATTAAGACCCACTTATATCACCCAAGCTCATCAGCGAGGCACCTTCATTAGCATGCATGTAGGTAACAATCTACCTAATTAATTGGCCAGTCCTGGCTCCGCTGAGGACGTAGATATATTTCACAGAGCTGACAAATGCGTCCGTTCCATCACATCGGATAAAATATTATTAAAACAAACAAATGAACAAAAAAGATAGCTTTTCGAAAGAGCCGAAATCAATGTGCGAGCTCTGCTACATCGCCGGATCTCAATTATCGAGCCTCAAACGTCATACATTTGACGGAATTGCGTTTTGAATTTGAACTTTATGTTTTAAAACTACAGATGAATTTGATTTGTGGGCTGTAGGGATAATAAGTACGAAAGGTCGATCAGTTTCGTGGCCGTAATTTAATGTAACAGTTAATATGACAGCGAGCATGAGCGTGCCAGCGGGTCGCCTGTGTATTATATTTATGCACTCACACCTGGAGGTCTGCGCTCTCAAGGGTATTTTATTTTGAGTTGTTGTCTTGATACGATAGAGAACACGGTATTTATGTTGAGCCCAATAAATATGGACTATTAATTACTGATTGTGTTACAGTTCTGTTAATTCATAGTGATTAATAGCCGCGTCTTTCATGTTAACAGGTTCGGACATAGTTTGGCGTGTAGCCTGAGGTGTATAATACGTTCCATGTTTATTCTTTTGTGTTGCTACTCAATACATTTGTTGTTCTGTGTTCAATTTGTTAGATACGGTGCTTAGTGTTGTTTAACTTCAATAAAAAGTCAACAGCTCTTACATCTGCTTCTTCGAGTCCTTACGTAAACCAGAAACAGATTAGCGTACCTATCGCGAATCGACAGAAATGATTTTGTCACACGTTAAGCGTTTAGGTCACTAGCTCTTGACTCTATTTGACGAAATGAAATCAATAAGGAAACTGCAACATTAATTGGAAATAAATTGCGACAGCTCAAATGAACTACACAAGATGTTAATCTGTCAATCTAGTGTTAAAAGGTATAAATTGTTAGTACAAGTACTTTTTGCGAGAGTTAAAGATTGCTCTATAGACTATAAAAGATAAGGCATGTTTAAAGTAACAAACTGTATTAACGAACAATCAAATTGTAAATTGCAATTTAGCGTTGACAAATCAATATTGAGGTGAAAATAAAAACAGAAGCAAAAAGTGCAATAAACGGAAGGGGAAAGTACGTTAAACGATTTAACTTCTTTACAAATAGACCAAATATATCTATTACTGAACTAATTCAATAACAACCTATTATAGATCGGTTATCGATTACCTTTTAAAGAGAGCCAATAAATTAAAATGGCAAATCGATTCTCGAATTTCAACAAAAGTTTTATAATAATATATCTAAAACGTTATCAATTACAGTAGTTTCAGCATCGTCAAACTGTAAAGATATAATGTATATTGTATATTGTTAATGTAATTAAAGTTCCTACCAACTAAAAAAATATATAGCTAGATGCAAAAGTATTTTAAAGTTGCGAATTTGAAAAAATAGCGAGGTGAATTTTTAAACTGAAATTTTGTTAAAAAGCGTAAAAAAGCTATCCGCTTAAACTGTACCTAGGCAAGTAGCTCATTAGTAACACCTCTGTTTTTTAAGAAATCTGCAGTGGGTATCTGGAGGAAAACGGTAAACCACCAACCTGTTGGTCGACCTGAGCGAAATGCTTGAATAATTGGTTGTCTACGGACGGCTAGTGCTGAAGCCGCAGCTCCGACATCAGGGATCAGGTGTTAACATCCGTGGGGAAGTCGTGAGGAAAAAAATGCGTTTTCCCCGCCAACTACCATACTTTCATGCAAAAAGAAAGTTTTGCTACTTTGAAAGGTAAAATATCGTGAGGTTATGAAGTCATCCACGGACGGAATGTTCTGGTGTGTTTTATGAGAAAAATATTTTGACTTCTTGAGATATATTTTATTGATTGCCTAAAGCGAAATTCGGGGAATACTAAATCTCGATATTGCTTACTCGGCTGTGAATGTTCGTCTGTTGTTGGAACTTCAGCGAAGGTTATGGGTAAACACGTGTAATTTGAGATGAAATGTGAGCGGATTGATGTCTTTGTTCAAGTTCGGGAACGTTTTACGGTCTGCCGAAGGGCTGCTGACTAAACTTGCGACTTACATTGTTCTCGTTGCAACGATCGTACAAAGGTCGAACATGGAAGTGTCGAAGTTACATGCATAGTTACACGTAATAATGGAAATCGGCGTCAAGGAATCTCATTGCAAATTGTACAATGTAGTATAATGAATGATGACAAATTGTATGAGTATTATGTCTAGAAATAACTATCTGATAGTTGGTAGTTTCATTCAAAAGGTTTAAATTTGCGTAGCAGAATCATAAGTTGGCGAAATCACTCTTAAAACCGACTAAGCAAGGACGCGTGTAACTTGTAGTATCATAATACTACTTACTACCTTGTACCTAATACCCTATACTAGTAAGTTGCACGTGTGCCTGTAAGAAGCTTTCCCTCCTTTGTCAATTGGAACCGTAATATTTTCTCCGTGTACTGAAATGACGGTACCTACCAGCTTAAAATATCCAAGTTGAATTTTGTAAAGCGAAGGAAAATTCCCAGAAAATGTGCCAAGGAAATACAACTTTGGTTCATTGACGTGAAAACAATGAAAATGTTTTTGTCCTACAAACCTTTTTTAAAATATTCGCGTTATTATGTTGACTATGTTGTTATTAATTTTATGCATGGTACCCGGTTCTATTTACAGATGTTTTAATTAAATTCACTCAGGGATTAGGAAGTCTAGTTAGGCCAACGTACAAATAATTTGTATGAAATAATAATTTGTACATAAAAATGGCAAACATGCGAATAATGGTCTGACAAACTTTGTGATAAGATATATTCTAAATGCAAGTGATATCTGGGTAACAACAGCCAATGATCTGAAAAAAGAGTGAGTAAGTAGAGTAAGTAGACTTAACGACCTCGTTGTCTAAAATAAAAATCGAAGAAATAAAAGACGAGTGGAAAAGCTTTCATATTTCAGCTTCTACATTTAATATTCTATTTCGTTGGAGCTTTTTCCGAACCTATTAAGAAAGGCTTAAAATAAGAACCTACGAGGTTGCAGGCGCACGGCTCGCATCTTCACTCATTATGCTACCCACCTTGTTATTTATAGCGACTTTTATAAGAAGCCATCTTTTCAGCAACCTATTATATATTTTTAGTTTCTTTTAATTTTGTTATTCTATGCAACAACCATGGTAAGGAATTTTAGCACGACATGAGAGAGATGTGAGGGGCTAGTGGCTAACTAATGACTTTCTGTGTCTCGGAAAGTATGTTAAAGAGTGGTTTGGCCTTCATTCGTAGATATTAGACAGTCGGGTACTCAGTAACCCGAAAATCTGACAACCAGTCTTACCAAAGGGTGTCGTGTTACCCATTGACTGGTTTGTAGAGTCACATAGGCAGTCGCTCCATTTCAAATACAGGTATTCAACTGCATCCGGTAAGACTGGAAACCGACCCTAACGTAGTTGGGAAAAGGGTAGGGAGATGGTGACTTTTTCCTGTCGTTTTACCATAGCAACAAAACGGGTTTGTCTACCTAATTTTACGTATTGGATGTGTTCGAAAAAGCTGTTTGACTCTTTGAGTGGTTATAATTTTTCTGGATGAAATTTACGATTATTAAAGCTCATTAATTCGCAATCACGCAGTATTATGGATAAAGCTCGCCTGCCGAGTTAACATATTTCTAGAATCAACAGAGCTATGTGATGGACCGTGAAGGACGCACGGGGTAGATTAAACCCGCATTTTGTAATTTGTGATTAAACTCATTTATGTAATGCGTTTGACGTTCATCCCCCTAGTTAAGTCTGTCACTTCTTTCTTCTTTATCGTGTGGTTAGCGCCTAACCTGGTGTCAGAGTTTTCTATGCCGCCTATGGGCCTCTGACTTGGCTTTACATGCCATCAAGATGTTTTCCTTCATCGAAGCAAGTGATAATTAGACAATACGCACATGAATCTGAAAAATCAGAGGTGCGTGTCCTGGGTTCGAACTCGAGACCTGTGACTTGTCAGTCCGAGGGTCACACCACTAGGCTATCACTGCTGATGCAGTCTGTTACTAAGAGCAGAGAGTAGAACCTAATTAAATTTAGTGATGACCTCAGGAGGCTCAGCAGTGGCGTTTTTAAACACTACCTAGGCCAATGTGGCAGTTCTATTACACATCTCAGGAACAATACAATGATGGCAATACGCTCACCCCCTATAAATATGGCACTATTATGAGAGAAGTGAAAAACCCGAAGACCTTTAAATTTTGCTACGTGTTACATGTTATTGCTCGTGATGGTACATAAGCTATCTCTTCGGGGATTACAGGCTTTGATTGTTATTCTTAAACTCTAAGCAAAGCTAAAGGGTTTTATAATACGGCTACAATATAAACGAGGTAAAATCGATTATAGTCGGTGTTTATATTTTTTATCCCATCTACATATAATATCTATACTAATACTATAAAGAGGAAAGATTTGATTGTTTGTTTGTTTGCATTGAATAGGCTCCGAAACTACAAGACCGATTTGAAAAATTCTTTCACCGTTGGGAAGCTACACTATCTCTAAGTGACATAAGCTATATTATATTTTCAAAAAAAATAGGGATCCGTACTAAAACTCCAATGATGTAACACAAGGTGTAAAAAAATGACCTAAAAATACCTTACATCGCGTGCGCTGCTAAAACTATTGATGATAGAACAAATAATGTACTACGACTTTGCAGAACTCATCATTATCTGCAAAAAGTGTCGCGACAGAATATGTCTAACTTTTATGTATATGTCACAATAATTGTTTTTTTTATTTTAAAAATTTAATTGTAATGCCGCCGCTAGTAAAGGCTCTTTATTTGTACCTTGGTAGTAATTCTTATCAAAATTAATTACTTCATACTCAAGACTGCTTCAATACCTTTATATAACTTTTTTAATTATTCAATTCGGACATTCGATTCCGTCCTGTCCCATCTTATCCCGTCCTATCCCGTCCTATCCCGTCCTATCCCGTCCTATCCCGTCCTTTCCCGCCCCATCCCGTTATATCCCGCCCCATCCCGTCCTATCCCGCCCCATCCCGTCCTATCTTGACCCATCCCGTCCTATCCCGACCCATCCCGTCCTATCCCGACCCGTCCCGTCCTATCCGGACCCATCCCGTCCTATCCGGACCCATCCCGTCCTATCCCATCCTATCCGGACCCATCCCGTCCTATCCCGTCCTATCCCGTCCTATCCCGTCCTATCCCGTCCTATCCCGTCCTATCCCGTCCTATCCCGTCCTATCCCGTCCTATCCCGTCCTATCCCGTCCTATCCCGTCCTATCCCGTCCTATCCCGTCCTATCCCGTCCTATCCCGTCCTATCCCGTCCTATCCCGTCCTATCCCGTCCTATCCCGTCCTATCCCGTCCTATCCCGTCCTATCCCGTCCTATCCCGTCCTATTCCGTCCTATTCCGTCCTATCCCGTCCTATCCCGTCCTATCCCGTCCTATCCCGTCCTATCCCGTCCTATCCCGTCCTATCCCGTCCTATCCCGTCCTATCCCGTCCTATCCCGTCCTATCCCGTCCTATCCCGTCCTATCCCGTCCTATCCCGTCCTATCCCGTCCTATCCCGTCCTATCCCGTCCTATCCCGTCCTATCCCGTCCTATCCCGTCCTATCCCGTCCTATCCCGTCCTATCCCGTCCTATCCCGTCCTATCCCGTCCTATCCCGTCCTATCCCGTCCTATCCCGTCCTATCCCGTCCTATCCCGTCCTATCCCGTCCTATCCCGTCCTATCCCGTCCTATCCCGTCCTATCCCGTCCTATCCCGTCCTATCCCGTCCTATCCCGTCCTATCCCGTCCTATCCCGTCCTATCCCGTCCTATCCCGTCCTATCCCGTCCTATCCCGTCCTATCCCGTCCTATCCCGTCCTATCCCGTCCTATCCCGTCCTATCCCGTCCTATCCCGTCCTATCCCGTCCTATCCCGTCCTATCCCGTCCTATCCCGTCCTATCCCGTCCTATCCCGTCCTATCCCGTCCTATCCCGTCCTATCCCGTCCTATCCCGTCCTATCCCGTCCTATCCCGTCCTATCCCGTCCTATCCCGTCCTATCCCGTCCTATCCCGTCCTATCCCGTCCTATCCCGTCCTATCCCGTCCTATCCCGTCCTATCCCGTCCTATCCCGTCCTATCCCGTCCTATCCCGTCCCGTTCTTGTTGAATACCCGTGCGAAGCCGGGACGGGCCGCTAGTTATCGTAATAAAGACATCACACACATCATTTAATGGTTCTCGTACGATCATTACCATCCTTGTTCCATTACGATGGACCGGTAATTACATAGTTGCGAAATTTTGGAGATGATTATTACCTGCCAGAATGTTAACGAGCAATAAAATAATCAGCCAAAGAGAAACTTTTTCAAAATTTCCTTTTTTTTCTTTCAATGTACACTTCCCAATGTGGGGCAAATATCAAGTCTCTCACGCGAATACTACTTTGTGGTATTTTCTGGCCTAAGATTTTTCATTTGTGTTCCTTAAATCTAAATGAAGAAAAACACATGGGGTTTTCTCATTGACCATGCAGAGTGCTAGGAGTAGAGGAGGCGCATCAATGCAGTTAACAGACATGGGAAAAGAGGTTGCAGGAATGGCGGAAGGTCATTCCTGCCACTTGCACTTGGCCCAGGGCAGAGTCGTCTGGAAAGGCAAAGGCACGGTTGGCGTAGTGGCTGAGCGATTGACTCCTGCGTTGCGTGTTGCGGGTTCGAACCCCGCACGGAACAAATATTTGTATGGCCTACTGGTCGTTGTTCCGGGTCTGGCTGTCTGTGTATGTGAGTTCAAATGTCTGTAAACGCAGCCACGATTGATAAAAAAAAAAAACTATAGTCAAAATAAGTGAAAAGTAGAAGACGAATTGCAATGAACCAACTTCGTTTGACCGTGTACTGAACATAAAGTTTCTGTACTCTTAGTTACGGACATCAAGTCCTCATTAGATATAGTAAATACGTACTCCATCTTCATATTACTAACTGGTTTAAAAAATAAGGAAGTTCCATGCGATAAATTGCTACAGGATCGATCGTTCCCCTATCAGATTGCATATTCATTGGCTAAATATATGGGTCCCTCGGGGATACCATGCCATGCGTTGAAATAAATACCCTCTCCCTATTTATTGAGTGAGAGTAGGTTCAAAATTTAGCTGACTAGTGGGATATTACAAGGTTGAATAACAGTACATTTGTTTTCCCCAAAGGGTAAAGCAAAGGCGTGTATAATACAGGCATAAACCCACATGTCGCTAAATGTTCAAAACTGCATGTAGGTAACTAATAGGGGGCAACTCGATTGACATCCAAAGAAGTGTGTTTACACTAGTTAGTTTATTTTATTATTTAAGAACTTTTTAAACCACCTGAAAATCGAAAACCTCAATAATCATGATCATTGAAAACCTTTAGTGTGATACGTAGTGGAAGACTATGTTGGATACGATATTGGTGGACGTGACTTATAAGTCATTTAATAATCCTCACAGCGATAAACAAATCTTCTACTCCTCGTGTGGTTAGCCGCCCATGGGCCTCTGACTTGGCTTGACATGCCATCGAGAAATATCAGGCCTGCTGATTTGGTTTCCTCACGATGTTTTCCTTCACCGAAGCAAGTAATAATTATACAATACGCATATGGATCTGAAAAATCAAGAGGTCTTTTGTCTTGGGTTTGAACTAGGTGAGGCTCATGTAGCCATTTCATTGATCTTTTTTTTTTTCCGGATGGTAAATCATCAAATGACCTCTCCCGCTCTGGGCTGAGCGGGAGGGAGTGTCAGACTTTTACTGACTAAAACCCACCCATGTTCCTTCATCGCCCTTTGTGTTCCGGGGCCGCGGTATCTCTTTCGAACAACCCGCAGCACCCGGCAGGCATCGGCCCTTGCGGGCCCCTTCCCTATGCTGACATCTCTTTGAGGCGCGCGTGGAACACGAACGCGCCGTCGACACGGCATTCCTTTGACCCTACAAACAGGAATAAGGTAGAAATTGTTATTGGTAGGCAGATATTCGTACATTCACACTACCCCTGACGAACTCTTTCTAATAGACAACTTATTCGTACTTTAATACTTCCCCTGGTGCAGCTGCACCTGAAAACGAAATACATCATAAATCACGCCTGTAATCCCCGAAGGGTTAGGTAGAGGTGTTCCAGTTCCCTGTTATAGGGGGCGAGCCTATTGCCATCAACCGGGCCCAAATCCAGACTACATGGTTGCTAATGAGAAATTCCTGATGGAAAATGGACTGTCTCGTTGATGTAGTCGTCGCAATCGCGAATGCTGAGCATGAAGTCCGGTTCTCCCGGGACTCCCGGGTCGGGCAAAGTGTTATTGGGTTTTTCCATCAAAACGAAATACACAACTTAAACACGTATCTGGAAAAATGAAACTTTTAAATCTTTCACACGACTGCGTTTCCTACGAGTGGTGTTTGAGTGCCAACAAAATCTCAAAGCATAGAAAATTACGCAGATACGTCTACTTACCTTTCATCCTGAATGTAAACAGTTCCTTTCAAACCTCAGCTGAATTTAATATTTTCTCCCTTTGATGTTTCTAAAAATATTATGTTTATGAAGAAAATCTTCTAATAATTGAGAGATTGAGGCTAATTAACTTGTTGTGTGTTGTAAATCTACTCAAAGAAAATAAAGTATCTTGTAGTCTTAATAAAATTTGAGTAATGATGTTTCAAAATTATGAAACTTTTCAGATTATATACTGTTAAATAGTATTTTTTATCAGCATTCTTCTGCCCTCATCTCAAATTATTTAGGGTTGTCGCAGCATGTCTTCTTCTTCTATACTTCTCTATTAGTCGTCATCGATCTTTCAGACTCCATCCATGGTTCCTCTGGTCATTTCCTGCTTTTAAAGCCATCCAAATTCAGACTCAAAACTTTATTCACGACATTTTCCTGATTTCTCGTAGGTGAATCTACAGTACCTACTAAAACATCTAAGAGGATTATGTACCTATGTGATATTAAGTAAAAGCGCCGTGAAGAAATATTAAAATTAATGCTCAATTGAAAATATAATGTTATACAAGTACTTTATATTATAAAGCTTTGTATATTATTATGGTAGTGTATAAACGCACTCAAGCCTTGAGCAATTTATGCTAAGTGTCGTAAAATAACTAAGTAAGCCCTTAAATTCAGAGTAATATAAAGGTAATTAGTTTCTTTAAATGGTGTTATTTCAGAAGCTAGCAGTATAACATTATTATAATTTAAATTGGTGTCATTAATTTTGGATGATGTACCTACTTCAGGGCTAAATTATGCTTAACAAAAGTACTAATAGGTATATGTAATTACGTAAAAACTTTCTTCAAAGCTTAAAATTAGCCTTTAACTGTCTGTTCTGTTCGTATATTCGTTGCTGAAAATAAGGTTTCTAATGAAGATTTTCATCGAGTATCTGACTTGACATTCATTGCGCTACGCCTCCACGATCGTCTTTAAGTCTTGAGAAAGTCAGTTTTTCTGGACTCAATCACGTCCCATGTTTAAAGGTTCACAGTTTCTTGTTCGATTCAAAGGGCAGAAGGATATTGAAATCGTTTCTTTGCTTTAAAGCGCGTTCTTTACTTACCGTTCATACCTAGGCACCGGAGCGAGGTTCAAAAATTTGATAAAATAAAAAAAAATACGTTAAATATTACCGTAACATTCTGGATGGAGAGGATTAAGCTGACAGCTTTTCAAATCAAATCAAATCAAATCATTTATTTGTTGAACATGGTTGGTATGTATATAACATGATCTTGAGTTTATATTGATTGTGTCATCATATTCTACCACATGGGCGTACACATGTTAATTTAGATTGGTGATCAATTATATAAAATAAAATAATAATGTATTTAATAATTATAGCTAAAACTCAAAAAGGAATGTCAGGAATGTCAGTTACAAATGAAAAAATATAAATAATAATAGAATTAAATTAATATGTCAGTGTCATTTAAGTAGTCATTAAAATTATAATAGCATTTATAACATAAAAATTCTTTAAATTGCTTCTTAAATCTAGCCAAATCCAACTCTCTAATGGATTTATTAATTTTATTATAAAATTTGCGGGGCTCTGCAGAATATGCTTTTACGCATAAGAGCTGTCTTGGCTCTGCGTCCGCGTAGCATGTCTTTTCTTCTCCGTCCTTAATAACTACAGTCTTCAAGCTATCTGCATTGTTTCTGCACCGTTTAGCATTTTCTAGCTATTAGTGGTTGGTCTCAAGCGCGAATGCTGAGCAAGAGGTCTTGGTTTCGATTCCCAGGTTGGGTAAAGTGTAATTGGGTTTTTCCGTCAGGAATTTCTCAGTAGCAGCCCTGGAGTCTGGATTTGTGCCCGGTTGATGGTAACGGGCTCGCCCGGTACATGGGACGGGTGTACTACTAGGTAGGTACACCTCTGCCTAACCCTTCGGGGATAACAGGCGTGGTGTTATGTCATGTAGTGGAAATTGGTGATATTCTTCAGAAAGGTCAGGTAATAGTCAATACTCGCAACCAGCGTGTGTGTATGACCAGATATATGAACGAGGACAAAACATAAAAACGTTTTTTGCAAAAACGTTTTTATTTTACCCTATTTTGATTTAAAAACCAAACCGCTGAACCGATTTTGATGAAATTTCTATGGGACCAATCGGAAAGCAGATCCATTCAGATAAAAGAAGAATTTTTCAAATCGGTTCATAAATGACGAAGATATGAGGTAACAAACACAAAAAAAAACAGACAACCGAATTGAGAACCTCCTCCTTTTTTGAAGTCGGTTAAAAAGGAGTATTTATGGATCGTAGCTGGTGAACTTCTGTTGTTCCTGCCTACTCCATTGGAAAAAGGTACAAGTTTATGTAGGACATGTAGTGGATTTTCCTGGACGACCATTTTTGCATTAGTTTATTCTAAAATATTTTCCTTTCATACAGCTAACTTCATCCAAACAACACGTTACAAGATGATTAACACAATAATAAAAGAAAAAAAGTTTAACTAATGCCTATTACACACTAGTTGTTAAATATCACTATTTTTTCTCACGAACATAACATTTTACATAACAAAACTATTGTATTCCCACAGGACTTAATTAGGTGCCAAAACCCGGACACGCGTAAACGGCGTCAATTAATGGGCAATTAACTCAATTAATGCCTAGACAAGCGTCAATAGGATCAGCATAATACCGGCGAAGTATCGGTGGGCAATAAAGAAATCAATCAGTGGATTAGGTATTTCAAATCAATAAAATCAGAAAAGGCCATAATATTGGACGTTCATAACGATGTAGACGTGCTAGATGTGGCCGTACAACTGTTGTGAACAATGTTGCTGAGTTGATGACGGATTTTTAAAATGCTTAATGCTGTTTTTTTTTAGATGAGCTCAGAAGGGGTTCATGGTGAATTGTGGAGATTTTGCTGACGTTATCGTGATTGCTTCTAAACCGTACAAAGAAATCGGTAACACATTACCACTTAGTAAACGTTTTCGTCTGTTACATACAAATATCAAATTCTCCATGGTTGTTGGAAGAAACTACAGGACGCCACCTGGTTCGTCCCTTACATATGGTAGTTTTGCTTCAAATAAATACAAATTCTCATTGGTCGCATCGAAACTCAGCTTCATAGTATCCTCTAACCACGCTCAAACCACATCTAGTAAGCTTATACAAAAGTTCGGTCGCTTTTTTAGTTCTCATGGGAGTATAATATGCGAGGCGGCTCGTATGATACAGAGTGGGGGGAGCGCGGGTGAAGGGGAGCGGTGCGTTTGATGCCGACAGCACAGGTGTGATGCGCGCCCGATGCGGTCCCGCTGACTGGAGGCCGATGCCACCAAAGTGGTGACTGTAGTTAGTTAATTAATCGTCACTTTTAATTGGAAGGTTAAGATTGCACGTGGTATTAGAAGTCTGCTGATGTTTCGAGAGTATTTGAGATTTAAGATGGTAATCCATGCTATTTTTGCTTAAAATTTTAACGAGCAGTTAAGTGGTATATTGGGTTTTATGTTAATGGTACGTACGTATTGTGTAGATTACAACACACAATACGTACGTACAACAGCGGACAATTAGTTGACGAACGATAGGATTAGTGACTTACAGCAGCTAGTAATACTAGAGATTTGATTACATAACTTTGTGTGTCACGAACCATGACCACCTTAGATTTCATAGTCGTTGGTTTTAGATAAATCTTGCGTAGCATTCTATAAAAAGCATTTTTGGTTCTTTGATGGTAATCGGACAAAGCACTTACAAAAAAAAACATTAACTTATATTCTTTAGTAACATCGAGCGTTAAAATACGTGTTCATTTTTTGAGGTATTAAAAAATTGCTAGTTAAACTAAAGTTAACCAACGCACGTCGGTGCAACCAACCCAATAAGGTTCACGCGGGTCAGATAATTATAATACTGAGCATTATTTCGCTGTAGTTAAGTTGATACGTAAACGAATTGTTACTTTTAATACCTAGTTCTTATCATATCAGTCTGACTGGGACGTTTCATTCTTTTAAACAATCGATAACTGATCCTAGAGGTGACCGCACAACGAAGGGCGATAAAAGAACTGTTATTGTTTCTAGATAATTGCGAGATGAGTGAAGAATACTTCACTTAATTATTTAATTCGAGTAATAAACGAGGTTCGATTGTTATAGTCATATAGCACGGCATAAGAACTTTGTGGCGTTCCATCGTTCCGAATCGTTCAGAATCGTTCCCGTTAATTTAATGGGATACCTTAATGTGTGGTCGACACGACTGGGTTTTGGAAAAATTTATGTGCTAATAGAATTCTCAAAGTTATCCAACTTCTGAGGATATTGTGTGACGAAGGTACTTAAATTATGAATGAATGTTCCTTTAAGAAGTTTGAGGATATTTCTAAAATATGTTACGGATTATTTCGTGACAAATAGAGTTATTAAAGTTGATTTACCTTAATAGGCACAAGGATTTGTTTTATTGTTTTTCTATACAGGGTGTGTCTGCCTAACCTTACGGGAATTACAGGCGTGATGTTATGTTATGTTATTTATCTATATTGATACTGAATATAGTTACTGTCTGTCAAACGCCAATAATATAAATAAATAAATATTTAGTGATGGATGCAACCGGATATCTTAGTATCGTAATATTAACGCCTAATTAAAAATGTATCCTGATTAAAATTTAATGCCAAAGTATAAAAATATAAACAGAAATGTGCACCAATAGCAGTTCCATATTGAAAAAACCTAACCTGGCACAACTGTGAGTTAATTTATTTTTTTACAAAAGGCCTCTCAAGATTTACGCACTCTACCGCAACATGTTAGAGAAGAAAAGCAAGCAAACAGACAAATCCTATTCCAGATCACTCAAGTGAAAGCAAAACCCGTGAAAACAACATGTATTGTGACGTTAACCCGATAATCCGACTTAAAAGCGTCATGTTGACATTCTAATTTTTGCTTTAGAGTGGGAAAGGGTGGTAAAGTTAGATATCAATAGAAAAAGAAAGTGTGAACAATGTTAAGGTATGATAAGACCACCAGTTGTGACACAAAATTGACAAAATATTTTGCGGATATTATTGTTTGTTGTCAACTAATCTTTTCTTTCTTTATGAAGGTTTAGAGAGAATTATTGTTGTCATAGAAATGTAAGTGACAGTTTCTAGTTCTAGGAAATATTGTGTCGTTCCTTAAGGACCGTTTGATCCCCTCGACGGTATATTTAGTTCGGTAATATTTGTGCCAAAACAATTGAGGTTCGGTTAAGGGTTTATTAATAATCCACTTTTATACTTTACCTTTAAATTAATTTAAGTTATTTAAGTATCAACAATTCAGTCAAAAAAGGCTTAAATTAATTGCCTAAATATTTGGCATCAATACAGTTATAAATAAATTATAATTTGTAATTTTTGCTTAAAATATTCAAATAGCATTTTAGCAATACGTTTTAAGAGAGTTATCGTTTATTTTCGTTCGAAATGTTTATTAAGTTATAATTACCTGCGTCTCATATCATATAAAGTTATTTGGTATATTTTCATTTCAATAACGTTCACAAGATATAATAAACGTGAGTGAGTTATACCAACTGTTGATATAATTTCTTTATATATACTCTAAAACTTATTTCGTATAACGTTATTGGATATTACGTTTATTTAATCGAAAATCATCATTAGGCCTATCGTCTAAAATATATAATATTGATACCATCTTTATGTAACCATGGTGTTAACACACCCTGATTCAAAACAATCCGACGGATGAGTTATATGAGGTTAGAAGGTTAAGGCGGGAGCGGAGCGGAGTGCCAGGTCCCCTCTATGTTGGTGAATCATTTGGGTAAGGTTGGGTTAGAACAGTGATCATTAACGCGTGTAGGCGAACGAGTGAAGCGAGCGTGCTGCGGGAGCGGCGAGACAGAACCAAATTGCTGCAAAACCGACTCCACGTAGTCTTGCCTGCCCTACCCCTAGAGTGTTATTTAAAATCGCGTAGGCACGGAGGGGCGAGGCGGCCCGCGAGCTGGGGAGCAGGTGGTTGTAACACTCGTTGCCGCGGCTGAGGTTGGCCCGAATAGCCGGCCAGCAAGCCGAAGCCGCGGTGGTGAGCGTGAAACTCATCTGCGACGATAAGCTCGCATGGGACCGCCGGAGCCCCGCAGCGCCGGAGCCGTGACGGAAACCATGCCTACTGCATGTAGCATGCTTGCTTGCATGCTGCATGGTTGCTTGCATGCAGCTTGCTTTTTTACTAGGCGTTTTATCACATTAGACTAAATAGGTTTTATGCTTTTTGAGTGGTATATTCAATGTATGTTATGCTTATAAAAATTAGTTACTTTAAAATTATTTCAATCGTTTATTATATTAACTGATAATTATATCAAATAAAATTATAGATTCAGTTGTTATATCTTGTAAATAGTAGAGATTTTGTAATTACATATATCATAAATTACTTACCCATATTTTAATTAGTATTTTTATGACGACACTTTAAGTAAAGAAATTGATGTAGTGCCTACTTGGTTATCAAAAAAATTCTTTGTATGACTAAGAATATACCTATGTGGGTGTGGGTAATAAGGTTTCAACCAGATAGACTGGCCAACGATGCTAGCCTAATATTGCCCCTAATTTCTGTACTATGCGTACTAACTCCATGTCCATATACCCGCTAACATTCTTGTAGCTAATAAAATATGAAAAAACAAGGCTCTCGTTATTTACAAAGACAGTGACGAGTGCAGGGTTCAATGAATGCGTGCCCATGCATGGCATAATTAATACGTAGCCATCGGTAAAGTGTCAGGGCGAAACGGCGTCGAAAACAAATATATGAATATTAAATGAGACGATATATCTCCACGTCGAGATATTGTTGCTAAGTGAAGAATTTATCAGTTTTTCGATATTAATATTTTATACCTATCGATTGGGATGTTTACCTCAAAAATGCGTAGGCAGTTCCATTTTTAGATTTGGCTTTTGTTTTATTGGAGGATGATATGGCAAGAAATGAGGTATCTGATGAGATGACGAGTAATGTATGGAAGGAGACATGCTGCGCCGACCCCAAATAAATTGGCATAGAGTGTCTTTTGCTTGAATTAAAACGAAGAAAAGTTGTGTAGAATTGTATCCTTTCTTTTATTTTGATAGAAAAACGGTGACTAATGAAATGATAGGATAATTTAACTCATCATCATCTGCCTAGCCTTTTTCCGACCCCGGTGGGTTGGGCTTCAGTCTAACGGGGTACTATCTGCTAACAGACTTTAAAGGGTACACACTATAATAAGTAATACATAATTTTCTGAAGTAAAAGCTTGCAGGTCGGTACTTACAAGTTTCCTTTGCACAAAGTTAAAATGAAAATGTCCTTTTAGTTTTATTCTCCCTATTAGTTGCCTCTTCCGGAAACTGCAAAATGATTTTGTGCTCTATTTGGTAGAGAGCTAATTCTTCATAGGTGTACAGTCATGAGCACTAAAATGTATACACTATACACGCAGTAACTTTTAAAAGTAATTTTCTTCTACTGCAATGGTAACTTTTTACGTTTTCACGAACATAGCATTTTGGAAGCTATAGGTACTATTACGAAATCTTCTTTTCTTTTCTGAAAGTAGGAACCGTTATCTATACTAATATTATAAAGCTGAAGAGTTAGTTTGTTAGGTTGAACGCGCTAATCTCAGGAACAGGTTCGAATTGAAAAAATATTTGAATGTTGGATAGACCATTTATCGAGGAAGGCTATAGCATCACACTGCGACCAATAGGAGCGGAGCATCCATCAAAAATATTACGCAAACAAAGTTGCGCGGGTCAGCTTGTTATAAGAGAAGATCGCTTCTGAATTTTGCTGCGTGTATACATATTAATGCTCGTGACTGTACTTGGAAGCGCTCGCAAATATTCCGCTTGCACAATGTCACTGCATATTTTAGCCCGCGCTGCGCTGCAAAGTATGGAACTTGTAGAACGTGCAGCCGACAGGAAAATGGAATTTTGGTAGCTGCTGTCGCTATTTGTAACATTTCGTCGTTAATTAATATTTTAGGAATTCATTTGCTGAAGTAAGTTTTCAGTGAATTACGTTGGAAATCTTTTTGGTGTTACCTACACTGAAAAGATTTTCAACGTTTGCAATCTTTTTTACAGTTGTGGAGGTCAGATAGACAGTCACTCCTTGTAAAATACTGGTATTCAGCTGCCTCCGGTTAGACTGGACGGGAAGCCGAGCTCAACACAGTTGGGAAAAAGCTAGGCAGAGGACGATGATTGTGTTTATTTACTTGAGTAACTTGCTGAAAGCTAAATAATGTTAAAGAATTTTCTTGTTGATGAAAAGTTTGAATTTAACTGAATCAAATGGTACAGCTTTTTTCCAAGTTTATTTTTGGCCGTTGACAGTTTTAAATCTAGTGCTTTTTAATTTCTTCAGTAGATACTTATGTAACTTAGTCGTCAGTTAGATTGATGGTGCTAAAATATACGCTCGTGAAAGATATAATTATCGTGGAAATTGCCTGTGAAAATTATCTAGCGGACTCAGTAATTATTTTTTATTATAAGTTAAAGTAAGTTTATTGCGTAAAGGTTATCTGGTGATATGAATAAAAATGACAGAAGCAAAGTGATGCTTCTTCCATAATTGCGGTGCATAAAGTATTACGAAAGAATAAACAAAAACAACAAATTAACAATAGCGATTCGGCTCAAAGTCTCGTCATATACAACGTGTAGACATCACAACATACTCGTTTTATGAGCTGTTTTAGGCGAGCAAGTAGCGAGTTAATATTGCGCCTCGGGCGTTGATCATTTTTTGCGGGTGCACCCGAATCAACCACCTTGGGCTCAACAAATGTGTGGGCAATCCGGTAATTTATTTTTTTAGCCAATAAATTACTCATACGTCAAAACTTGGGACGTGGCCGGCCGGCGCGAGCGCACCGAGTGATATATTGGCCCTTGTCACAGCACTCTACCTTTTCCTAACAATTTTAATATGAAGGTCGATTAATAAATTGCTCATTTCGGGATGGACCGTTTTACTAATGAGTCGGCGTAGACTTGTGGGTGAGACACCCGGCACATTTGTTATTTTTGTTCCCTCCTTTTGACAAAGAAATGTTTACCACTACTCCATTCTTTGTATAATGGGTGTAAAGACTCTTAACGAAGTCGAAAGGCACTTGTTGTGGTTTTACTTAGCATGGGGGTCATTGATCATTTATTTGCTACTCGTATTTGTACGCTTAAATTAAGTTATACCCTGTTATCTGTGCACTTTTTATGTCAAATAAATATTTTTATTATTCTTTGTTTTTCCTCTTCCTATCATAGCGATTTTTTTTTGTTTTAGACCATACCTGGAAACCTTCTATTTACAATTTTAATTAACTTTATCACGAGTTTTTTTTTTTGGAGACTTGTTTTCAATGTTATAATAATAATTGAGTCCTGAACTATTCAATGCATCCATCAGCACAATTTTTTGAGTGTGTTTCTTTGAGTCCTATGTACCGTGAAATATTTTAATTAATTACGTTTACTCAAGTAGTCAGTTTGACTTGTTCACAGATACGGGTGTAAAACTGTTTGAAAATCCCAATTTACTTGTAGTAATTGGTTGATAAAAAGCCACATCATCCAATCAAACAACCAACCTTTCAGAGCTTCAGGGTCAGTCTCCCATTGACCTTTGTCTGGCACCATTAAAAACAGGACTGCTACTGTAATGCATCGTTCACTTTATAAACCTCTCTGCAAACGCCATTCCGCACTTTCCAATCCATTGGAAGCAGTTCATGACACGTCGCTATATTTCACGAAGGCCTTTTGTCTAGTTCTACGCTTTATTGCATTCTCTGACGCTTTTAAATGTTCTCCTTTTATGCAAAACAAATCATGAAACGCGAGGGAATAACGACAAAGTGTCTTATGTCTACTTCAAAAAGAACTGTTTTACTTTAACATAACAGAGCATTACGACTAACCCCCGTACCGATCTATAAACAAGTCAAATTGTTTACATGTGTGTAAATGTCATTTTTTAAGATACGATTTTTATTATCTAGTTTAGTGATTGGTTAACTGTAAAAAGTTAGAATTCTTAGCTTTGCTTTCTATGACGGTTCTTACTTCTTTTAAATTGTTGTCTATTGCATAAAAAAAAATGCAAGTAATTGCTTAAGCTAAAGTAATTACTTTACATTGACTATAGATACGGGTGTAAGTATTATTCGAAAGATTAGACTTAAAGTACAAAAAAATTAACCTGCACCTACTTTTTACTAGTTATGTTAAGTCACATGTTATAGGAGATTGACAAACCTTATGCCTTTAATCAGCTTGATCAAGAAGCCAGACTGCTGCTTCTGCTACAAAGAACCTCCAAATCAAAAACCCAATTACAATTTACATTTATTAACAGGGCTCAACAACAGACAGTTATTTCTCTAGGTCCCCGTCAAACAAACGTCGGCAATGTTTTGCGTTCTTTTGAATGACCTAGCTCATTGGAATTAAAATATTGAGATAATAACTTACTGTTATCATGCCTACTCTACTACACACGTCACTCGGTAGTGGAGGTCAGATATACATTCGCTCCATGTAAATTACTGCCTTTTCAGTTCCATGGACTGGAAGCTGCTGTTGTGAAAAGGCTGGACTGATAATGATGGTTTAGGGACACCTACCCTAACGCTAAAAGTAACATTACATAAGAAATAAATGTCCTATTAAGCAATCTCCGTCTTCTGTATACGCCTCCCCTAAAGGGGAAAAAGGCGTGACTACAATACTGCCCTACTAAGCGCAAAAGCGGTATCTCAAAAAATCGTAAACATACATATGATTTTCCTATCTCAATTTTACCTTATTTCTTAAGGTTTTTTTCATATGTTTTGAACAAGATAGCGCTAAAAATCTTAGTTCATTAGATGCGTATTTTTTAAAGCTATCCGATGGCATAAAAATCAACTTTACGATTTATTGAGATACCGCTTTTGCGCATAGTAGGGCAGAATATTAGGTATGCAAGTATAAAGAGTATAGAAAAAGATGGATGGATTGTGTGAGGAATCATATGAATGAGTAAGGAGTAAATGATGCCGTGACATCTGACAGGTCAGATTGGAAGAAGAAAACGTGTTGCGCCGACCCCAAGTAGAATGGGACAAGTAATATTGCGACCTGAGGAAGTACACATGGATGTAATCGTTAACGAAGGTATACAAGAAGACACAAACAAACAAAAAAACTTGGTGTTAATATAATTGTTTTTATAGACAGATTAGTTTTCCGTCTACGTCATCCGTTATAATAATATTACATACTATTTAAATACAAATTATAATACGTTAATTCCAGAGAGCCATTTAAAAAAATTAATGTTAAAGCCAAATTACAAAAAGTGTTTTTTAAATTATTGCAATCTATTATTAACTTTGAGAATTAGTGTTATTTCTTGACAAGGTAGGTAATCTTTTCGACATTAATATGCGGCATCATAATTATCTATTGTTTCTTTACACTATTAATTAAAAAACCATTATGTGAATTGATTGAGATCTGTATACTACCTACTATTAGTATTTTGATTGGTCAAACCATCTAAGCTTTTATATAATTTTACGTGCAAACATGTTTTGAATGGTTTTAAACAAAAACTCATGTAGGTATTCGTTTAAATGACAAGAAAAACATGCCTCACGTAAATTATACATAAATTTGGAATCTACGATTGAAGCTGATTTACCTGGGCGACCGAGCTCAGCTCTGGTGAAAATAGAGAAAACGAATTTTCCCAGATAAGTGACCCAGATCGATTTTACGCCCCCGTAAACCGCTATATTTGAACTGTCATCGAAATCTTTAGAGCCGTTTTCTAGAACGCGATTACATATACATTTATAGGTATTTACAAATTTCGCTGATTTAATAGGATATATAGGATTCTCTACAAGGTGTAAACGGAACTTTCACGAAGCTGTCATTCACCATTCTAAACTTACATCAAACTAAGAAACTAACAGCCCGTTCACACGGCTTCGGTCATTGACGATCCGTCATAAACTCATAATACACGATACGTCATGACGGATGGACCACCGACATAAAAACCAACGAATTGGTGTTCACATTAGTTCCGTGATTATTCGGGAACGAGCACATCAGCGAAAAAAAAAACACGATCCGTGTATTTTGACGTACTTACGTGATTTTTAAAAGGCGATACGTGATTTAAAACATGTCCATCTTTTTCCACGATTCGTGTTGCGTGTGAATACGGGCATTTAAAAAGCATTGCCGCCGTCAAAAAATTGACGGATCGTGAAAAAAGACGATACTTCGAAAAAACGAATCGTCGTCGTGTGAACGGGCTTTAAGTCGTAAACTAAGTCAGGTAATTAAACCTAAATAAAAAGATGTTACCCTGGAACCCGTGTGCACACTGTTCTAGTAACACACGTGAGTAATCAACACTTTTTATAATGGTTTCTGTGCAATTTACTTATTCTGTTAAAACAGAACTTTAAAAAGAATCAAGGAGAAAGTACATCATCTCGATGCGTGACTAATTAACGATAATTGTTATGAAAAGAAAAAGTGATAAAGCAATCAGCGGACGACTTGTTGTAAAAATAAATAAAAAAATTATAATAATTTATTTTTGCAATTTATCGTGTGACTAATTACAATATCAGTGACATTAACTTCATCTGTAAACACAACAGCAATACTTATCATTATTTCAACTTTGTATTGTGTTATTATGACATACATACCTACGTGAAATGAAAAAATCCACGCAATCTATGCTAATATTGATTACATGAGTATTCAGTGGAAAAATTAAGCAATATCAAAAGTATTAATTAACGTACTCATTGACATTTGAGATCGATGTAATACTTACAACCTTATTGCAATGGCAGAAAAGGCGTAAATGCTTTTTAAAATCGAAACAGACCGATACAATCCTACATGATTAATCTAATTTGAATGAAGAGACCACTTCTCAATAGGATTTTGTGTCTTATTCGTTTTTGAAACATGGGCTCGAATAAATCTTGTTAATATTAGTACTTAAGTGTACAAGGATTTTTTCGTAAAAGAGTTATTAAGATATTACCAACACCACGATATTATCGCAACAACCATCTTAGACATATAATCGTGGTTAAGTATGTATATCATCCACTTGGCTTTTCCCCAACTATGTTGGAGTCAGCTTCCAGTCTTACCGGATGTAGCTGAATACCTGTATTTTACTGAGACTGCCTATCTGACGTCAACAACTCAGTTATTGGGAGAAAAGGTACTTCTTGATACATTAATTGATCATTTTGTGGTAGGTACAGTCAACAACCTAAACTGTTAGAATAGGTTATTTAGTTCAGGAGCTTGAACGTCTGTTACTACAGGAGTTGATAATAATTCTTAATATAACAATTATTTTATGTGTTACGATAAAAAGCTACTGAAGCATTAACTGCCTCGTCAGTTTAGTGGTCGGTCATAAGGCCCTGGGTTGGATTTCCAGGTCGGGCAAAGTGTTTTTGGGTTTTTCCATCACAAATTTCTCACAACCATGCAGTCTTAATTTGTGCTCGGTTGGTGGCAATAGGCTCTCCAACTATTACATGGGACATCAATTTAACTAGCGATGTGTGGGTGTACTATTGTGGACACCCCTGGCTGACTCTTCGAGAAAACAGTTCAATGAATTGGCAATTTTTATCCATAAGCCCCTTCCAAATTTTACCCAATAGGTAATCTACTTTTCGACGCCAACAGCACCTATATAACGCACCTATTCTGAATAGTTCAATTAGCGTCGTATACGAGTCGAAATAGAATTAGCCCGGTACGTGCGACACGGAACTGATATGGGATTCCAAAATCAGATTTTGCGGTGTGCAAATAGTGTCAAAATTGCGTATGGCGAACCGGGTAGCAACAATCGTCTGATTACATTGTGTTGTACGTTTTGGAAATTCAGGAATAGGTACGTGCTTTTCGTTGCCCTTTTTTACGACTGTTGTTTTCAGTTAAAAACAAATGAGGTTCATATACAAGGTGGAACGGACACCCACGCGAAAACAGTTACCATGCATTCAGTATATCTTTCTGAACCCCGCCACGTAGAAATAGTTCGGTGTCTCTTCAAGTCTCTTAAAGGGAGTGTAGATTCACTAAGGCCCGACTCCACCAAAGCGGGGACGAGCGGAGTGAAGACCGAAGTGTGGAAACCGACCAATCACATTAATTGACATCTACATCGTGTATCTCGTCTCTCCTGTGATTGGAAGATTCTAATCTTGCACATCTCCTCTCCGCTCACTCGTCTCCGATGTGGTGGAGTACGGGCCTTAGGTTTGCTTAGTATAAGTGAAAAGTAGTATAAATCCTACTAAAATGAAAACTACTACGATCTGTTCCATAAACATGTTCGAAATCTGTAACCTATACCTACGCGAGCTTTTGTCTTTGAGGCATTACCGATTTTTGTTGCACTGAATAGACTTAGGTATCGGTATCTTAGCGTATCGATGGAAAAAAGTTCAAATGTGTTCAGCCCAAAACTCAGCCACGCGAACGCTCACTGATGCAGTAAATAGATCACCAAGTGCGAAGATGATAGGGCATGCAGTGCAAGACGGTGGGTGCGTCTATGAACCTCCTCTGCAGAGATTGTCTTTGCTCCGGCCAACTTGGCTTCGAAGTCTTACACCCGTATATATAGTCAACTTAAAGTAATTACTTTAGCTTAAGCATTACTTGCAATTTTTTATGCAATAGACAGGGGTTAGAAATTGAGGTTGCTAATCCATATAAGTAACTTTTAATCAGTTTTCATAAACATATAGTTAGTTGTGCTCGAATTCTAAACACACTTTTATTTTGGCTACTTGGTTTATAATCAACGAAATAGAACGCGCCACAAAGTAAAGGATATTTCTCTTCTGTTTATCTCTTAGGTGTAGACAATAGTGTCAATACAAGGTACCTATTGATGGAGAAACAATGAAGACTAAACTGAAAGCAAAAGTTACAAGTATCGCTCAATTAATATAGCCTCTAAGCAGTCCAAGAAGCAGAAAGGCAATAAAATGCCTACGTTACGTTACGTAAAATAATCACGATTAATACTAAAACTCGACTCGAGACTCGCACCTCTGATTTTTCGGAATTATGTGCGTATTGTACCTATAATTATCACTTGCTTCGGTGAAGGAAAACATCGTGAGGAGACCAGCATTCCTGAGAGATATTTCTCGACGGCATGTAAAAGCCAAGCCAGAGGGCGGTATACAAAACTCTGATACCAGGTTAGGCACTAACCACACAATAAAGAAGAATAAGAATACGAAAACTAAATTGACTAAACTAAATTGAATATACAGCACCTGAAAAGTCATTGTTTCTGCATCAATGTTAAAACCATCGCCGTTGTCGTCAATAATCTATTGTTGGCCCTTATTGCTTAGGTTCGTGACTTCTCCATCAAGCGAAAATTGTTTGAGTATGAAACGGCCAGCTAAGTACCAGAACCAACAGACTTACACAAAACGTACTTAAAAGACGGAATGAAAAAGACATTGATGCGTTATCGGCATTGTAAGTGTAGAATGAAAGTCTTTTGTTCGTCATCTACTAATTATCGTACTTTTACTACAAAGTTTTCATTGATAACTGCAGCAATTAAAAGGTGACCTGCGATAAAGGTACGTATAAATAGGTGGTGCAGCAGATGCATCGACACTGGCGGACATGGCTCGTTTAGTGTTGTGTGTATTGGCTCTCCTGACAGCCGGGGTCCTCTCGGAACCCGTGAGGAACAATGTCTCGCAAAAACCTGGTAAGTTCATGTTTTCTCCCTTACAAATTGTTTTATGTTTTCCATTGCATTTTATTTTTATCAACATATTCTATGGCACTCGGTAATAGCGAAGTGTTCCATCAATTAAATTATTTGAAATCACTTAAGTAGTTTTGGAGATTAACTTAACTTAAACTTACAAACTTTCGTTCTTTATAATATGTATTAGTGTAGATCATCGAAAGCCACTATTTACCATGAGTATAATATGATAAATAGGCAATATTAATCTGGCTAGTTACAAAGTTACTGATAAAACATTGTCATGGATGCCATGAACAGAGCTGAAAGTTTAGCAAAATCTTGGTTTTAATTGTTCGTCGATTCCAGTTCGAAACAATGGTAAACTTTCATTAAAGTTTACCATCGTTTCATAATCTTATTGGATTAAAATCAATACTCAACTATTACTTATTAGAATAAGCCACAACGATCTCACAATACTAGGTGTATGTTTTATCATGTAAATGTGTGTCAAATGAAAATAAGGAAAAAGTGGTATGGGATCCTGGCTGAATAAAATTGACTTAATTTACCGTAGCAACCGACTCTGCTTATAGAATAATAATATCGAATGAAAAGGGAAATTGAAAAATAAACTTTTGTGGGTTCCTTTCAGGTTCTATTGAGGTTAAATGTCAATATGTTTTCCAACTGTGCTGAATTTCTGATCCAAAAATATTGTTAGGTTGTATATAGTATTTAAACTATTGAATTTCCTAACTGGAAACAACACAAAGCTTTCCCCGCGGATTCTCTCTGCTTGGAACATAGAAACATTCCAGGTCAAAAGCAACTCTATTCCACCAGTTTAATGTCAAATGTATTTTTTTTTCTAACAGCGGACCCAGTCTTTCTACAACGCCAACAGGATTTGATGCTGTTGTACTACCACCTTCATGAACCGAATCACCTTGAATCTGCCAAGACCATCTCTAAGACCTGGAGTCTCGAGAAGAACATTGAACACTTCAGCGTAAGTCCAAGTTTTTTTTTATCAAGTTTTTAACCAAGGACATGTCTTACATTAATTATGGGTTTTGAATGCAGCTGCTTCGTAAACGAAACGTTATTGTTTCCAGAATGTGACTGCTGTGACAACCTTCATCGAGATGCTGGAGCACCAGTGGGTACTTCCTCGCGCTGTACCATTCTCCATCCTCGAATCCGAGCACAAGTTTGAGGCAGTCACCCTGTACAATGTGCTGGTTTCTGCTAAGGATTACGACACATTCTACAAGACAGCCGTGTACATGAGAGATCGCGTCAACGAAAATATCTTTGCCTATGTTCTCAGTGTTGTCATTTTGAACCGTCCAGACACGCAAGGAATCTACATCCCTCGTCTGTATGAGGTCTTCCCCTCATTCTTCAACAACGGTGAAATTATGACGACCGCTCAGAGAATAAACACACACGGTTCCCGCATGGTTGAACACTATCCCTCAACCTACAAATGGGACGAGAACGTAGTCATTAGGTGGAATGCTACGATCTGGCCGTACTACAACAGCCAGAGCACCCCCGTCGCCTACCTCACGCACGACTACGCCCTGAACACCTTTTACTACAACGCTCATCTTTCTCAACCCTGGTGGTTGAACAGCGAAAAACTCCCAGTCAACAAGCACCGACGTGGAGAATGGTTCTGGTTCTTGCACAGGCAGTTAGTTGCTCGTTACTACATGGAGAGACTGTCCAACGGTCTCGGAGAAATCCCTGAACTTGGTCACGAGATTGTTAAGGAGGGTTACAACTCTGGTCTCTTGTACCACAATGGCATCGCTTTCCCTGTCAGGCCAAATTACTTCAGCCTCGATCAGCCTCAATTCGTTGAAGAAATCCAAGAAATCTACGATTACGAACGTCGCATTCGTGACGCCATCGACCAAGGTTACATAGTTAACGTAAGTGCTCCTAATTTTAATTCATCATCATCATCATCAGCCCACAGCAGTCCGCTGCTGGACATAGGCTTCCTCAATCGCACGCCACTCAACTCGATTTTAGGCAACTCTCATCCAGTTTTTACAGCCACCCTCCGAAGATCGTCGCTCCACCGCGCCTGAGGGCGTTCCACCTTACTCTTACCGATTCGTGGTCTCCACTCAAGAACACGTCTACCCCAACGGTCATCGGTTCTACGGCTAATATGGCCGGTCCATTGCCACATCAGCTTACCTATTCTGTGAGCTATTGCGACAACTCTGGCTCTCTGCCGGATCACCTCGTTCTGGATGCCATCCCTCAGAGATACTCCAAGCATAGCCCGTTCCATTAATTTTAATTGAATAATATTTTTTCAAATATTTTTATTGGCATCCTTTGTAAAATTTTATATCTTGCAGCATCTTGGTGAACATATCGATATCCGTGCACCTGAGGCTATTGAGGTCTTGGGACGTGTCATTGAAGCCAACGTCGACTCTCCAAATGCACAATACTACCAGGACTTCATCAGCCTCTGGAAGAAGGTTCTCGGCAATTCTCTTGTTCAGGAACACCAGTACTTCCACCAGTAAGTTACTGTTAACCTACTCATACATCCTAACTATTAATTGCGACATATGCAAGCAAAACCGTGGGACAAAGTTAGAAGATTAGTTTTTTGCAATGGCTCATCACTAAAATTATTGAAATTATTTCCAGCTTCATTCCTTTGGTCGTTCCCTCGGCCCTCGAACACTACCAGACTGCTATACGTGATCCCGCGTTCTGGATGATTTGGAAGCGCGTCTTGGGACTATTCCAGTTGTGGCAGGAGAAACTTCCTCACTACAAGCGTGAAGAGCTTGCCTTACCCCAGGTGGCTATCCAGAAGGTTGATGTTGACAAGCTGACGACATACTTTGAATACAACTACCTGAACGTCTCATCTCATCTGCACATGAATGAGGAAGAAGGTATATTATCTTTTATTTTATTTTATGAAATGTGTAATGGTTGAGTGTTGGGTTTTCCCACTTAGAATTTCTCAGTAATGGGTTATCCACTATTATATTGTGCGCGAAATGAGAGTTTATCCTGTACCTTATTACAGATTACAGGTGTGACATTGCGACGTTTTTCCTATTTACCCCATACAGTTTTGTAAGACCATAAAATTAATTTTAAAATTTCGTCTTTTAACAGCCAAGGAAGTGTACGACCAGGTTAGCGTGTTAGTCCAGCACCCGAGACTGAACCACAAACAGTTCCAAGTTCGCGTGAACGTCAAGAGCGAAGTTGCTAAGACTGTTCTCGTCAAATTCTTCTTGGCGCCTAAATACGACAGCCACGGCTATGAGATCCCTCTCCACGTGAACACCCAGAACTTCATGCAGATGGACGAGTTCATTTATGACTGTAAGTTTTTTGTAGCTGTTCAATTTATTTACCTTACTCCTTTTCAATATGAATTGGAATTCTCTTGAAACTATTAAATGCAAAGTAGAAGTTTATACTATTTTATAAGCAAAAAATCCTCAGTAGTTAATTGAGTAGGCGTTGCGTTAAGCCCACTAGTAAAATTATTTTCATTATTTTAAGCTCAAGTTGCGTTATAACGGCCCACGTCCAAATAACCCTGGAAAGAACATGGAAGTTTATTAAAAACATACTAATTAAACCTTTTTATAGTGCCAGTTGGAGAGTCCGTGATTATTCGTGACTCCGTTGCCAACACTGGCAAGGACATTGATTCTGCCCACCAACTGTACCAGACCGTTGAGAAGGCGCTGCAAGGCAAGGGACAACTGTATCTTGAACAGACGGAGGGCATGGAGAAACTGGCTCAGCATCTTCTGCTGCCTAAGGGTGCGTATTTTCTCTTTCTATTAGCTTTGTTTTACACTTTTCAACATGATCAGTCAGATACGTAATTGCCAGACCCTACACGATGGACCCTATATACATAGGTGATGGTGTATGTTTCATGCAGCCAAATGAAAGGTGCCTGATTAGGTGGCGAAAATTTCATCAGAAAATATTTACGAAATCTACCATCAGTACTATCTGCAAAAGCTTATTATCTCTTTTCCATTTCACAGGTCGTATCGGCGGTATGCCTTTCGTCCTGATGGTCTACATCTCGGAGTACCGCGCACCCAAGGTTCCTTACAACGCTGCCACCGACCCCACCTTCTCTCTTGGCCTCTCGCCCATCATTCGCCAACTGACCGACGAGCCATTCGGCTTCCCAGTCAACAGACCTCTCTACCCCTGGCAGGTGGAGGGAGTCAAGAACTTGTATTTCCAAGATGTTCTGATCCACCACAAGCACACCCCCGAAATCGAAGTTCCTCACACGGAATAAGCGATTTGTGGTGTTTTTTGACGTCAAGTGAAACAATGCTGCTTCTCAATGAATAATTACTGAATTTATGGAATCACTAGATATTGTAGTCTAGTGCAAATATTCCTTTGCAAGTACGAGTAATTCGAACTTCTAAGTAACAAAGCTTGGCTCACGAACTTGCCCAGTTAATTCCAACAATTGCGCGACTTGGCGTCAATAAAACTTAATGTGCATTTAAGTTATGTATATATAGTATTTTATTATGTATTTATTGTTAATGTATTTTATATTATATTTAAGTATTATGTAGTAAAATATAATAAGATGATCAATGAAGTGATTGTTGATATATTGCCCACCAAAGATGTAAACTGTTAATTTTGTACCATTAACAAATCTATAGTTTTGAAAATATTCAAATACTTTTTCAGTCAGCTACATAGATCTCAGATTCACATAAACTTATAATATATGTATTTCTTGTTATGTATTATAAATAAATAAAATATATTTTTAGACATGGTAATTTTATTGCTGGTTCCTACTCAAACATTTTGATAAAATAATTCAGTTATAACAAACAAAAGCTCAATAACCAAAATGGTAGTTCTCATTGCTGAAATTAAAATCTTTTATCCTTTGTAACTATAGCAGGGTTGTTAGAAAAATTAATTGCATGAACATTTTCAAACAGCAATACAGCTGTAAATGTACTTACAATTGTCCCGTAATTTAGCAAATTGGGTAAAATCCCATTAGGTTAATGGCAAAATATTTCCTAAATATGAGTGTAGGTAACACTTCCTTTGGGTAACATAAACGTGGTGTAAATTCTTTACCCTCAACAACTTTAAATGGTTTGTCCCCATAGCTTCTGTATTTGTAAACAAAACAACAGATTAGTTTGGGGTTTCCATTAATTCCATGTTAGCCACAACTTCTTACAATTAATTTAAAGTAGGTAGGTATAACAGCAGCCAATCAAATCATTTAACACAGTTTTGTTGGAAAATTTTAGCGTTGATAGATCAGATAGGCTGTCACTGCATCATCATCATCTGCCTAGCCTTTTCCCAACTATGTTGGCGTTGGCTTCTAGTCTAACCGGGTGCAGCCTAATACATACCAGTATTTTACATGGAGCGACTGCCTATCTGACCTCCACAACCCAGTTAGTGCTGGCTAATATGATACGCCTTGGTAAGACTGGTTTTCAGACATTCGGGCCACTGGCCGGGACCAACGGCTTAACGTACTTTCCGAGGCACGGAGGTAACTCGGTATGTAATGGGTGGTCACCCATCTACAAACCTACCTAGGCAAGCGCGGCTTAAACTGAAGATTGGTCCAAGCGGCTGTTATTATTTGGCCACGAGCTACTTACTTACAGAAGCCGAGTGTGAGACTTTAATATGTTGTTCATTACATTGATAAAAACCATTAAACATGACGCCTGAAATTCTAATCCTATTCTACTTAATTATGTACCCATTCTCATAACAAACTAATGCGATTTGGGTATACTAGGTTCTAAGGTACGTTAGTTACCTACACCCACATTTCACTAGGATACTTCTAGGACCTAGTAAGAAAAAAACTATTTTATATTTTTGTAGTTTCATTGTCAACTTTATTTCCTTTAAAATTGTGTCGACTATGAAAATCGGTGCTAGTAAGGAGTACAAGAATGAAAATAGTTATTTGTTATACAAGAGTGCAAAGTTGCTTTTTAACCGCGTGTTCAATTTTGATGACCGAGCAAGCGAAGGATTCTAAAATTGAATCACGAGCGCAGCGAGTGATTCAAAATTAGAATCCTGAGCGTTAGCGAGGGAATCAAAAGAGCACGAGGTGAAAAATCTTTGCACTCGAGTGCAACACGTAACTTTTCATTCCACCTCAGCGAGGAAATGACTAAATGCAAAAAAAAAAACGTTTATAATCACAAGATAGGTACACTTTTATTTCAGTTTAGGTATTAATTACTACATTATGACAGGTAAGTATTACAGAATAATCTTTAAATTATAACAAAATAATACTAAGGTATAATTAAGAAAATTTTAAAGTAACGTTGCTACAGTTATTTAAATTGAGTGTAATATTTTTGTTTGGTACTGTAATATTGGTGTTAGTCACTTGTGTACTGTTTTTCGGTAAACTATCTGTCATACTTAATAGTTGTACCGATTCATCGGATTCCCTTGGCGTGAATGTTGGAGAGAGAGGGAGATGGTTAGGTGTTTCATAACGGCTTATTTTTGATGTAGAAGGGCCAGTCCAAGGATCCGATTGAGGCTCTTTCAGTGTAATGGCTCCTACGATGCCTTCACATATTTTAGACTTATTTTGGATGGAATCCTCTATGTATCCCTCTACAACTGCATTGGACTTCCAGCCTCCGTGGCGCTTAAGGGACAGGAGATCAGCTCCGGAATCAGCCAAAAGTGTGGCTGAAGTTCGTCGGAAACAATGACCCGTGTACAACAGGGGTTCTGGAAGTTCAAGAAATGTTGCTATTTCTCGTGGGATACTGCCAATTTTATTAGTACCCATAGGCTGTCTAACACACTTTCCATTGCGATACTGTAGAAAAAATCGATTGATTGGAGTGTTAGGCGGGCGTAAGGCTTGATATTTCTCAACAATCGTTACGTATTCCTTGCGAATGACGAAGTTGCGGTCTCTTTTTGTCTTTGTATTAGGTAAATTAATTAATAGTAAGTCATCTGAATGTTTCTCAATGTTTTTGACATTAAGTTGTGTTAGTTCATTAGTTCGACATGCTCCGTTTATTCCAATAATAAGAACAACCTGTAACGTAAAGAGTATTGTAGTAGATAAATGAATAAAATTGATATGAACGCATAATTATGCCTATCAACATCTACTAAGTATACTATTTAATTGAGATTAATATACTTAAGTAGATACTGAATGTGCAACTGACTTACTTTTGCCGCCAAATATACGGAATCGGGTTCTTCGTTAAGAAACTTTTCAATATCAGATACTGTGAAAACCTTCGATTTTTTTGGTTGATGACCAGATGAGGCTCTTTTTAAAAATGCCACTAATTTAGGATAGGTATCGATATGTTTGTCTTTTTTCATCTTTATTGTTGCTTTTAGCATCGAATACGTACTCCATAGAGTGCTTGCTTTCTTGTTCTCGGATAATTCTATAAAATATGCCAGCAAAACGTTTTCTGAGAAAGTTTTGGCTCCTTTTGCTAGTCGCCACGTGTTGAACATATCGTACTGTTTTAAATACTTCTCGCATGATTGTTGAGGGAGAAAGCTCATTTGCGCATTATTAACAGTTTCAGTCAATTCTGTTGGCGTCAAGCAAACTAACTCGTCGCTAGAATCACTCATTTTAGTTTTTTCATTTGTTTTCAAGTTTCTTGTTTTTAATATAAGGTTTAACAATGACGTGAAAAAATGCCGCGTAAAGAACCGCGTACAAAGCAAATTGAAAAAAGAACACCAAGAAGGTTCCGAGTCTGAGTTTTTAACAAATTAAAAAAAAGTTGTATGATATATTCGACACCATAGAGGTAGCAGTAAATAGGTTTAATGTTTTTTTTAATTCACAAACTTAGTGCACACGATGTTCTAAATTCAATTTACTTTATCCTCTAGAGAATAAAAACGGCTTTTCCACTCAGATATTGAAGATTAAAAATACTCTTTCCGAGATGGTGGGATGAAAAGGTACTTTTTCACGTGAGGACATTCATGTCATGCAATAACTGGCGGAATGTGGATGTACCTAACCGACTAGGCGTAAGGATCGTAGCGGCTGGCATTCTCGGTTTTCTGCCTACCCCATGGGAAAAAGGCTTGAGTTTATGTACGTATGTTGGTAAACCTCTGCAAAACTTATCGTGGGTTAATGTTATGACTTTTGTTATGATATCGATCTGTCTATACCACCTCCTATTTTTGGCAGGCCGAAGACTCTTATAAGCTTACACGGTTTATAACTGAACTTACACTATCACCTACGGGATATCGTCCGCGATGAATGTTTATATTGAGCTCCCGATATTCAACAATCAATATAAACAATATAAACATCAATCGCGGAAGATATTCCGTAAGTAATAGTGTAAGTTCAGGTGAAAGACTGTAGGTATAGGACTTCCACGGACAATTTTCAGCAACGTGTGAAGGACTCCAACTGGAGAGAAGTCCACCTTCAGCCTGACTAGTTTTCGGAGAAATTATTGTTTCTTTCCACGGCTGACAGAAAATTGGCAATGTATGCTCTTAGTACTCTTCTGGTTTATGGTGCGAGTACCTACCTACATTCAACCGCATATGTCAATCGAACATCAGTAGTGAAGCTTGCACTATGTCTACGTGAACCTACGAATTTCTAGGGCATGCTGGCGTTGTCTGTTAGTGTCTGTGTTACAATTTATGTGAGGTGGAATGTAGGTATCTACCAATATATAATAGATAGTAATGCATCGAGTAATTCGCTATTCTTGAACTTAGCACGGATTTTGAAAAGTTACGTACCTAAGTTAGTAAATTTATTTTCTTGAAAGAAATTACGTAGTATACCTACCCACATGAAGTAAAGTCAGCACGTTTGCTCTTATCCGACGAAATTTTGTTTTTATTGTGTCTCAGAAATATACCTATAAAATATACCGAGTTAACTCAAACTAATTTGCTAGGTGCAACAAAAATATAATGTAAAGTATTGTTATAAAAAGGCAGTGAATTAAACCTACCTATATTCTAATTTGTCGCCAACTATCGCAGCTGTTTAAATATAGTAAGTACCTAACTATTAAAAAATTATCAATTTACCTTTCCTTTATATTTTTATCTTTTCTCACATCCTCACGACAATGTAGGTGGCGCCATCTAGACTTACAATGCAATAAACTTTACACTTCATCGCGTCTGAGTACAGCGCCATCTGTTATTCTTAGCAAAAATTTAAAGTAAAAAGCAAACATCTCTATTTCCAACAAAAGAAGGAAGATGGCGCTAAAGCGGTGGTTTTAAAATATTCAAGTTTACTTTTTTCTTGAGTGGCAAAAAAGCAAATAAAGTATTCTTATTCTTATTGAACCAAATGATAAGAAATTTGCTTCACAGTAAAAATTATGCCTCGGCTCTCTATTCTCCGAAGGGGCTAGTAGGTGGAGGTAACTAAAATGCCCTAATAGGTAGATTAAAATGGTAGAGGACCCCAACGGGTTTTTAGCTAGTATATTCAGGATGAAAACTATAGATAGCTGTAGGTAGCTGAATAGGTAGGTAGTGATAAGAAAACGCCATGACTATAAATATGAAAACTTTCAGACAGGAGTTATGCGTGCAGGGCTATCAGATTTCAAAAAAGGTCAAAAAATAACAACACGCTTCACGCTCAGGTTCGACGATGATTTTCGTCCCATAGTAGCTGAACCAAAGGTACATAAACAGTCATATCTAATGATCTGGCGAAGATGTTGTAGGTTTTCACTAAATATAAACTAGGCTAAAAAAACTCCACGCTGAATGTGTTCGCTGTAAAACCTTCTGGGTGGCTAACAGCCGTTTCATGAAGAAACCATCACTGTAGGTATTAATCACCTTCAGATTCAGATTCATTTAGTATTTGCCTGAAATATGGTATTTTACAGATTCTATAATACCTACACAATCGATCTTTATATTCCGCCTACCAAATTCGGCATACAAATTTTTGACAATAATAATGTTCCTTGCATTGAACAAACTGGTCGATACATCTTGTGACCTTACATATAAAAAAACCTACTAAAGTTAGAGTAAAAAACACTCGATTGCACCATAATTAAGACACTTATACCTATATGATATTAACTGACAACTGCATCGGGCTATCGCAAGTGTGCATCGGGTTATCGTCAGTCGCTATGCGACTATGAAAAGTTAGCGATTATAAATAAAATAATTTTAATATCGTACAATAAAAGGTACCTAACCTTTTATCGTACAATAAAAGGTACCTAACCTTTTATTGTACGATATTACCATTATTTTCGTAACTTACAATTACTTTATATGCATCGATATTAGGTTAAGTATGTGACTTTTTATTTGATAATTTGTTAAACGGATGTTATGGCAAGAAAGGAGATGTTTGATGAGATGTATGGAGGAGAAATAGAGAAGTATTGAAGAAGAAAACATGCTGCGCCAACCAAAAATTAATTGGGATAAGGGCAGGAGAATAATGATGAATTTTGTTAAACGGAAAGGTATTGCAATAACTAGTCCTTTTACCTAACTAGAGAGAGAGCAGATTGCCGGCCAAGTGGTAACAGCCCGATCTATTTAGTTCTTGGTTGGTTCGAATCCAGGGAAGCACTTCATCTTGTGTAAGTAATTTATTAACCGAATTCAAAAAAACGAGGAGTTTCTCAATTCAATTGTATTTTTTTTTGTTGTTTGTTACCTCATATCTTTGTCATTTATAAACTGATTTGATTTTTTTTTCTTTTGTCTGAGAGGACATACTTCCCGATTGGTCCCATAGATATTTTATCAAAATCGGTTTTGTAGTTTTGGGTTAGGTAAAATGAAAACTTTTTTTTTGCAAAAAAATAACAGACTTCCAAAAAAAAAAACAAAAAAATTGAAAATAACTTTACTTTCGGAAGTCGGTGGCAAAAAAGTCAATGTAACAAACAATAGTCATCGACTTCCGAAAGTAAAGTTATTTTCGATTTTTAGTGTTTTTTTGGAAGTTTTTTTTTTTTTTTATCACAAGGTGAAGGAATGAGAAAACCGACATGTCGTAGAACTTGAAGACATGACTGAGACATCCACTGACCCTCAATGGACGCTCCTTCTTGAAGTGAGGAGGCTTATGGATGTCTTCCACCGTCCAGGTGGCATTGACTATGTTCCTACTATGTCAAACTTTAGGTGGCTTATGCTTTGTTGAGAACAATCAAAGTCTCATTATCTGCCTAACCTTTTCCCAAACTATGTTGAGGCCGACTTCCAGTCTAACCGGATGCAGCTGAATACCAGTATTTTACATGGAGCGACTGCCTATATCACCTCCATAAACAATTTAGTACTGGGTAATACGATACCCCTTGGCAGGACTGGTTGCCAGAATTTCAGGCCTCTGACTACCTGTAACGACTGTCAAAGATCTACAAATGACAGCCGGGACCAACGGCTTAACGTGCTTTCCGAGGCACGGTATCACCCATCCACATACGGACCTAGACAAGCACTGCTACGCCTTGGAGATCTAGCTAATACCCTAAGAACCATCAAGGTCTATTAAATCTTAATAGTTTGTTTAGTTATGTAGTAGTTTGTTGCAAGCACGACTTCTCGCGAGTTTCGGTTTAATCCCAGATCGGGCAAAGATTGTTTTGGTATAACGGGCTGGTGTCCGCAACTCCCTTCCAAAGCGTGTGCACACAACCACGATATTATTTAAAAACTAAACAAGCAACCGAACTAATTATCCAAAACACACACACACACAAACGTCCCCGATATGTAATAAGGGCGAGCCTATTAGCATTTGCCGGTTACAAATCCAGAAGCTGGCTGCTACAAAAGAAATCTGACTGAAAATTCAAATAACCTTTGCTCGACCTGAGAATTGAAACCAATACCACAGCAGTAGCGCTAGCGACCACTCGATCGACGAGTCAAGTGAGGCGAATAGGTACTTATTGTCTTACTAATTTTTACTACTACATTCATCGTGATAATTTTAAACAGGATGATGGAATGTTGTATGGTTTTGTATGGTTGGTATGTAGTACACAAACATCAGAAAGGACCTTCAGCTGGCTCATCTGCCTAGCCTATTCCAATAATGTTGGGGTCGGCTTTCAGTCTAACCTGAAGCAGATGAATCTGGTATTATACAAAGAACGAATGAATATCTGACCTCCAAAACCCAGTAACTGCGTAACACTATACGCCTTGGTAAAACTGGTTGTCAGATTTCCTTAAACCTTGAATTTAGACCGGTGCGGCTGTTATTATTTAGCCACGAGTTTCTTATCAGAAAGTAACATAGTTTAAAAAGTGTAATGCTTTAATAAAACAACAGACCACCAATGATTCTCGTGTTTTCTCAGCTGAATCGAGATAAGGTCTGGAATTTTTACATCAACATAGGTAATTTTAAACCAGATAGTTACAGCCTTGAACCTGGCGGTAGATAAATCGTTATTCGCTGATAATTATTTGTTTGTCGTGACAGTACAGGTTATCACGACGTGTTAAAATAAGTAATCCGGCTAGGTAATTAAGGCAAAATAAGACGAGCAAGTGATTAAATGATGCATGTTGTTCACTCAATAACTTCTTCAAAGTCCGAGAACAACACAGAACCGAGAAGTAAGATTGAAGAAGGGAGAGGCCATTACCCGGTAGTGAATGATTACGAGCTGAAATGATGATGAAGATGAGGAATTTCTCAGTAGATTTGTGCCCGGTTGATGGCAATAGACTCGCCTCCTATTACATGGTCATCTGCCTAGCCTTTTCCCACTCGCCCCCTATTACATGGGACTTAAACATAACTGGCGAAATGTGGATGAGCAACCTCTGCCTTACCCTTCGGGGAATACAGGCGTGATGTTATAATGACATAATAACTTGATAATAAAAGTAAATTTGTTATATAATTGCTACAACATTGTGAACCCAACGGTTGACTGATAAAGAATACCTTGTCGAATTAAGTCCGTCTATCTATACTAATATCTATACTAATATTATAAAGCTAAAGAGTTGTTTGTTTGGTTGAACGCGCTAATCTCAGGAAATGCTAGTTCGAATTGAATAATTCTTTTAGTGTTAGATAGCCCATTTATCGAGGAAGGCTATAGACTATAAAACATCACGCTGCGACCAATAAGAGCGGAGCATTAATTGTTTAAACAGACGAAGTTGCGCCGGTCAGCTAGTGTACAATAAACGTAACATACGAGTAATGTCGCGCCTGAAATCCCCAATGGATAAACGAAGGTGTACCTAATCGTACACTCACATTTCACTAGTATGCTTAAGTACCTAATTAGAGCCTGTTGACATCAAGCGGGCATAAAGCCAGTCACAATTAGCCTGACCTGGGAATCGAAGCCAGGACCACAGCAGATACGCTTAACTTTCGGAATACTAGACCAACTGCAAAGCCGCAGTTGTTATTCCAATTGTTGATATTTGCAGAGTAAACACTTATCTAAGGTAGGGACTCGCTTGATAGAGAACAGAATGCACTTAGTACCTATATAATATGGTTATGAAAATTGATAATTAAATAATGATAACATTGATGATTGTGTATTATTGTCGGCATTATTTGTGGTGTAAAGGATGTTCAATGAAAAGTCGTCTTATGTCTTTATAAAAGAATCGGTCTGTTAGACTTAAAAGTGAATAACATTCCTGAATGGCCTCTGTACATTCAGGAAACTTACAATACAACATTATTTTTAGCATATACGAAACCAGAATATAGTTTGATCAGAATTCCAATAATTTTTATATCATGTTATATTTTGTACCAAAAATATTTAAAAAAGGTTACTAGTTGGACACCGAGCGACACTTAGTTCTTATCCGCAATCATACGCGCACAACACAGGCATTAGGCGCGGGCGCACAGTGAGGCGCCGCGTTTTGAGCATGTTTTTGTACGGACAACCGGGTAACATAACAAGCTTATAACTTTCTGATTTTTCATGATACAATTTTGAAATTTTGTACATAGATTCTTTACATAAAAATACTAGACACGTGTTTCAGGTTTCGCATATACTAAAACGAATGTTGTATACAGGGTGGAAGGCACAAAAACGCTAAAACGGTTACCACGTATCCAGTACATCATGAAATAGTTATCTGATTTATGTTTTATGTCTTCCATTTTCTCTTTTTCTTTTACACACTTTGTCTACATCTCTTTTTTTAGTATCTCCTTTCGCAGGTTTGCTGGAAGAGATTTCATTAGAAATAAGCAATACCTTTGTACTCTCTTTTCTGTTCCTTTCTTGATTTCTGTATTTAGTGTGTACATAAATTGTTAAATAAATTGTTAAATAAATCATGCTGAACCCCGCGAATTAGAAGTTTTTCATCGGTAATTTATTTTGGGAAATCGTTGTTTCTTTTAATAACCGACAAAAAAAAATTGTGGGGGGGTTAAGAATGATGTATTGAAAACATGGTAACCGTTTTAATGTCGGTGTCCCTTCCACCCCGTATTCTTAACCATTTGTACGACACACGCGCGTGCCTTCCACGCCAAGCTACAATTTCACAGCATATAAAAAAAATACCTTAAAAAAAGAATAGAGATTCTAAAACTAATTTATCAGGAAACAATATTATTGAAGAGTCAAGACAAGAGCTTAAAATATTTAAGGTATACAAATAAAAACACACAAAACTAATGATTTAATTGTTTATTTCGTGTTATAGCGCGTCGCATTTTTTTCACATATTTGTGTCGTAGTACAAGGCACGCACTTGCTTGTCACGTATAGACGACACTGGCGTTCAAAAGGTTAAAGAATAAGTAAGCTGAAGTGGCAATGGGCCAGCCATATTAGCAGTACAACCGATGACCGCCGGGGTAAACGTGGTCCTGAGTGGAGACCTCGGTTACATGGAACGAGGATCTTCGTATGCTGCCTGGGAGCAGCTGGATGAGATTTGCCGAGTATCGAGGTTAATGACGTAAAGGTTTGAGTGGCCTATATGCAGCAGTGGTAATGATGATATAATTTCCTTAGCTAGTAACTTCCATAACTAGCAAAATGGGTGTAGGTACTACAAGTACATCTCTGCCTTATCTTTCGGGGAATACAAGGCGTGATGTTATATTAATATAAATATTATTTCTAGGTTTCCTATCGATGTTTTCCTTCAGCTATGACAGTGATGTCCAAGATAAACTTACGAAATGTGTGTATACGAATAAAGAAAGTCATATTATTACAAGCCCGGATGCGAATCCACAACCTCTTTCATGAGCGGCGAGGCTAATGCCTAACCGCTCATGAAAAACACTCCCAATTCACACACACACACACTCTCCACACATTTCATGACAAATATGTACTTTAATAAGTACATATTTGTCATTAAATGTCAATGTTATGCTAAATGTCCGTTGGCAAATGAAAAAAGGATGCCCCTAGTAAAATGGCTAATCGTACGTTCGCAGATACCGTACCAGACACTATGTCCATATTATTTCGAGCTATTATTATTTCATGTTATTGAGTTATCCATCAGGTATTTGTCAATAGTAGCCACGGAGTCTGGATTTGTGCCCGGATGATGGCAATAGGCTCGCCCCCTATTTCCTGGGACTTAATCATAACTGTCGAAATATGGGTGTAGAATAGAATAGAATATACTTTAGGTACTTTACTTTTTACTTTAGGTATGTCCCTGCTAAACCCTTGGACAGTTACAGGCATGATGTTATGATGATTATTTCGAGATTCCCAATAATAATTAAGCTCCGTGTATTACTGATGTTGAGCGCATTATTAGCCTAAACTGTTCTCCCGGCTGGGACACACTACTATGAGTACGTAGTATAAATGAGTATGTCAGAATCAACCACGTGGTCCCAGTATGAGTTGGAGACTTCAACGTTTTTGAAGCAGTTTTGAAGAACGAAAGAATCTGCCTAAAATCTGATTGTAGTTGTGATTGCCATTAATATGATGGCCTCAACACTTAGGCTATTAGAGAACAGTAATGCGCATTCTCAACATCAAACTGAATGATTAATGGCATATCAAAGATCACAGGAATTGCGATCATTACCCATCTGTATCCGTAATTGATGTACCGTTGTTGTTATGTGTCAATCAAATATTCTGTTAAGCATAAACAAAATGAGAGAGAATAAGAATGGACGATGGCCATCATGGTCTACGAATCATTCACAAAAGTGCCTCTCAATTAAGCTGATTTCTTCATCAAAATGTATTTTCGATTTTAAAACAGCGTAATGTTTGAAAGAGACGTAAATAGCAACGTAATCTGTCCTGCAAAAAAATACACGCGTCGACTTGAGAATCTTCTCCTTGTTTCTCTAGATGGAAATGTACTTCTGTTTCCGGAAATCAAGGTGTCACATGATCTTCAATGATTTACGGATTATAGACAACGTCTTTTGTAACATCTGTTTTTTTTATCAAACAACCATTAAACCCTTAGCATTTATCCTGCCCGTTGGAATCATTTTAAGGTAAGGAGCTGAAAGATGACAAAATAGAAAAAAACGAAGATATGTGTGCTCAGAAACGATGTAAGTGATGATGACGATAAAGAAAAAGAACCACATGACCTTAAAGGTCACGACAGACAATGATACAGAAACGACTCATAGCGATAAAGAAAGAAAATATTTTTATACTGATATCAATGTGTTCAGGAACGGGATGCGACGGCTGTATATAAGGTGGGCCGGCCAACAGAATGGCACAGTTGACAGCGGCTGTGGAAAACATGAAGACTGTCTTATTCCTTGCTGGGCTTGTCGCCCTGGCACTGGGCAGTGCCGTCCCTCCGAAACATGAGATCAAAGTGAAGGCTGGTAAGAACTACTTGAGATTTTCTTTTGTTTTTAATGTTTCGTTGGTCTATTTGGCCGCAAGTTTTACCGATGAGCGTGGGCTTCTGAGTGCCAGGAGTGGCAATGTGTTATTGGGTTTTTCCAGTAGTGAATTCTCAATAGTGCAATGGTTCACACAGCTCTCAGCCGATATTCAGAACAAGCCGACAACCAGCTGACATCTCTTCGGTATCATGATATGTGGTCTCCAACCTGTTCACCCATAGATCTATACCTACTTTGGAAATAACCTATGCATGTCGGCATGCCTCAAGTCGTAATATAACCCAGTTCCTGGCATTTCCAGCCCTATTGGGTAAAAGGCAATAGCTGATGAGATCATTTTGTTTCAGTGGAGCCTCACTTCGTTGAGTACCAGAAGAAAATTCTGGCTCTCTTCGAACACTCCGAACAACTAGACTCACACGCCGAGTACTACAAACTTGGCAAGGAATACAACATTGAAGCCAACATCGACAAATACTCAGTGAGTTATTTTGTAAATGACCTCTCTGTTCTCATGAAAATACAAATATTTTTTACCTGTTTAAAATATTACGTTTTGCATGTTATTGTCTTCACTACATAGTATGAAACAAAGTCACTTCCTGCTGTCTGTCTGTCTGTCCCTATGTATGCTTAGATCTTTAAAACTACGCAACGGATTTTGCTGCGGTTTTTTTTTAATAGATAGAGTGATTCAAGAGAAGGGTTTACATGTATATTTAGTATCAGCATTGCACCCGTGCGAAGCCGGGGCGGGTCGCTAGTCTAATATAATGTATTTTTTCAGAACAAAGCTGCTGTCGAAGAATTCTTGATTCTGTACAGAACTGGATTCCTGCCGAAATATCACAAGTTTTCCATCTTCTACGAAAGGATGAGGGATGAAGCCATCGCTCTTTTCCACATTTTCTACTACGCTAAGGACTTCGAAACCTTCTATAATACCGCGGCTTGGGCCAAGGTTTGGTTGAACGAAGAACAGTTCTTATACGCGTACTACATTGCCGTCGTCCAAAGGGCTGATACTACTGGCATCGTTCTGCCGGCGCCTTATGAAGTGTACCCTCAGTTCTTCTTCAACAAGGAGGCTCTGATCAGGATGTACCGCACCAAGATGCAAAGTGGTTTGTTCGACGCTGAATCGGCTGCTCAATACGGTATCGTGAAGGAGAACGACTACTATGTATACTACGCCAACTACTCCAACGCCCTGACTTACCCCAACCAGGAACAGAAACTGTCATACTTCACTGAAGACATTGGTTTGAACTCTTACTACTTCTACTTCCACTCGCAAATGCCTTTCTGGTGGAAGTCCGAAAAACTTAGTGTATTGAAAGACCGTATGGGTGAACTTTTCTTCTACTACTACCAGCAACTTCTGGCTCGTTACTCCTTGGAGCGTCTCTCCAACGGTTTGGGTGAAATTCCTGAATTCTCTTGGTACTCCAACTTCAAGACTGGATACTATCCCCAACTGACCGGAAACTACTTGCCTTTCGCTCAAAGGACCAACGACTACAACATCCACAGTGAGAAGAACTACGAAAAAATCCGTTTCTTGGACACCTATGAAAAGACCTTCTTCCAGTTCTTGCAGAAGGGTGAATTCAAGACCGTAAGTATCAACAAATAAATCCTGCTTTATGAATTTGATGAAAAAAAAAATACTTTCACGAACACTAATGTCTGACTGAAATATTTTCAGCCCGAGAAGGAAATGAACTACGTCGGCAACTACTGGCACATGAACGAAGACCTGTACTCCGAAAACAGCAAGAAGGACTTACACCAGTACTCTTACGAAATCATCGCTCGTCATGTGCTCGGCGCCGGTCCTAAGCCGATTGACAAGTAAGTTTTACCAATAAATATTCTAAGTTTTGTATTTCCACTCTCAATTTAAAATAAGAGCCTGTTGCTCTACCTACCACTTAAAATTTGCGAAGAAAAAGAAGCTATAACATTTTGTTCCTATTGAACTGGGCTATTGCTGAAATAACAAGCCCATTTGCGACAAAGATTCTTTCTAAGGAGTTCTTATTATTAATACATAGAGTTGCAGGTCAGAAGACGATAACTCTTCCTGACTGAGTAAACAAAATAAGTCACTAAATCAAACATTGTCTATTCATTTCAGATACACTTTCATGCCAACCGCTCTTGACTTCTACCAGACGTCTCTGCGTGACCCTGCATTCTACCAGCTCTACCAGAGAATCGTCGACTACCTGGTTGCCTACAAAGAGTACGTGAAGCCTTACTCTCACGATGATCTTCATTTCGTCGGTGTTAAAATTAACGACGTGAAAGTCAGCGAACTGGCCACTTACTTCGATTATTTCGACTTCAATGCCACGAGCAGCGTGTTCTTCAGTCAGGAAGAGCTCAAGTCTTACCCTACTGGTTTCATGATCCGTCAACCTCGCTTGAACCACAAGCCATTCACAGTCTCTGTTGACGTTAAGTCAGATCTTGCTTATGATGCCGTCTTCAAGGTCTTCATCGGACCTAAATACGATTCCAACGGATACCCAGTTAACATTGAGCAGGACTGGATGAAGTTCTACGAAATGGACTGGTTCGTGCAGAAACTTGTCCCTGGTGCGAACAAGATCGTGCGCAAATCCAGTGACTTTGTGTTCTTCAAGGATGACTCCATTCCCATCAACGAGATCTACAAGTGGTTAGACCAAGGAAAGGTACCTTACGATATGTCAGCTGTGCCCGACAACCTACCTAGGAGACTGATGCTGCCTAAGGGTACCCCCGGTGGATATCCATTCCAACTGTTCGTTGTCGCGTACCCATACAACAGCGTCAAGAAGGGAGAGGATGTGTTCGAGAGCTACATCTTGGACAACAAGCCTTTCGGATACCCATTGGACCGTCCCGTGCGTGAAGCTTACTTAAGGCAACCCAACATTTACTTCGAGGATGTCGAAATTTACCACAAGGATGCTTACTTCCCTTACGAGCTTAATGTGCCTTCTTATTTCCAAAAGAAGCAGTAAGACGATAAAGATCTTTATTGTGGTTTAGAAATATTTTATCATAGAACCAAATGTACAAAGAATACGAGTGAAATAAATATATATAAAAATTTAAATATCTAATGAAGTTTTTCCATTGATTCCCAAAACATAACCCATCACAAAAAACTTAAGCCTCAACTTAGTGTATTTTTAGGTCTACCTCAGTTCATTGTTTTGATAATAAATGGATAGTTTGCTGAACTCATGTGGTTCTCAGATACACCATTATGATATCAAAAGGTAGCTGTACATTCTCACTCCGAGGCAGGGTGACTACGACAGTGCATAGAGAAGCGCTCGTCTAACTTCGGTGTTTTGCCCTGGCTGGGAATGTTTCGGCGAGATAGTACAACCACCTTAAGGATTCAGATTTTCAGGGTGCTGTAACCCTGAAAATCTTCATCATTAAAGTGGTTGTACAAAGTCATTTATTAAGCTAACACATCGTTCAAAACATGGTGTTAAGTTAGAAATGACAGAAAACTGTCAGGTTTAACAGCGGGTCCCAAACTAGGGACACCCTATATCTTGGTGACCCAAACGCTACACCAAGTTAATAATTCACTATGTTCTGCTAGCGCAAAAACATACAAAAACAGTTAAGTTGAGTAAGTATGGGGGGTGGGGTGTGGGGTGTGTGTGTGGGTATAAACTTGAAGTACAATGTAAACTTTCTGTTTCTTTATAAGTTCGGCCCAGCAACCATTCTTTATGTTTAGTTTTGTTCTGAGAATAGTGGTTGGGTACAATGAAAGTTTTGCTTCTAGCATTAAACGCTCAGATGGGTAAGTATGACGAAAGCCGGGCTACACAGTGGGTGTTTGTTTTTAAAAGGGGGAATCTTTCCGATAATTTGATACCTACTAGTTCCAACTAGAGCGATTTCTGTTGACTTTTATGAAGTTTAAAACTTAAAAAAAAGTTTAATAGTCATTTCTGACTGATAGGGCAGAGAAGGCTAAACACCGGGAGAGTTGGAAAGGAATGGGAAGAACTTTGCCCAGCAGTGGGACAGAATAGGCTAATAATAATAAAAAATCTACCCTTAATTCGACTATGGGAAATATACTGACCTAGGAATTAGGATAAGCAATTCAGATTCCTGATACACTTCTTCCGTTGAAAAACGACTCGGCTTTCCCAAAAGTACCGGGAGGACGGCCCGCTGGGGCGCGTTCCAGATCCAGAATGCGCGGCGTTACCCCAGACATTGACACAACATTGCAGGACAGACTGGCATAGAGAGATGTAAACCTGAATTACATTACGTTCTTAAGAGCACTGACTCGTAAGTGGCTCATTTTGAAAGAAACTATTCAAGGATCGAAAGAGCTAGATGTCATGGAGAGAGGAATGTGTCCAGAGGGAAGATGCAGGTTTCCTGTAACAGTACCTAACCTACTAGCCCTACTAGGTGTAAATGAGGATGCTGACGTAATTTAGCAGATCAGATAGGCAGTCACTGCATCATCATCATCTGCCTAGCCTTTTCTCAACAATGATGAGTTCGGCTTCCAGTCTAACCGGATGTAGCTGAATACCAATATTTTACATGGAGTGACTGCCTATCTGACCTCCACAACCCAGTTAATACTAGGTAATACGATACCCCTTGGTAAGACTGGTTATGATACTTTCGGGCCACTGACTACCTGTAACGAGTGTCAAAGATCTACAATTGTCAGCAGGGACCAATGGCTTAACGTGCTTTCCGAGGCACAGAGGAAACTCGGTATGTAATGGGTGGTCACCCATCCACGGACCAACCCAGGCAAGCGCAGCTTAACCCGACGATCGACCCGAGTGACTGTTATCATTTAGCCACAAGCTCCCCCAGGCATAGGCAGTCGCTGCATGTAGGTAAATTACTAGTATTCAGCGTACGATAACATTGGAAGCCGATCTCAACACAGTTGGGAAAAGGTCAGAAAGAGGATGAGTGACATTAACAAGCACTATACCAAAACCGAAAGGATGTCTCCACCACACAAAATACAAGGCATACCGATTACAGCCCATGTGATAGATCGAAACGGAAAAGGTCAGTTTCAAACATCTAAAGGCAACCAGTGGCAAAGTGTATAAGTAAAAAATAGGTGAGTATGAAAGTTTTCGAAGTCATCATCAGCCAAGCCTTTTCCTAAATATATTTAAGTCGGCTTCTAGTCTAACTAGATGCAGCTGAATACTAGTATTTTACAAGCGACTGCCTATCTGACGTCCATAACCCAGTTGGTACTGGGTAATATGATACCCCTTGGTAAGACTGGTTGTCCGAGTTTCGGGCCACGGCTTAACGTGATTTCTCAGGCTCTGAGAAAACTCACCCATCCACGGACACATTAGCAACAGCAAGTGTTGCTTAACCTTTAAAATCGGTCCGTGTGCCTCTCATCTCCAAGAGGATAGGAACAAGTGTACTTATAGTACACTCAGTTCGCCACTTATATTTATTTAATAAATATTTCACTTGTATCGAACAAACGTAGGCGTTGACTCACAGAATTTTCCAAAAAAAAAAGTATCGGTCATCCACTTGAGAAAAATATGACTTATATTTTCATTTTTGATGACCCGAATGGCGCAGCGGTTGTGAGGCTGCCTTACGTTCATAGGGTTCCGGGTTCGAATCCCGGTAGGAGCAAGTGTTTGTGTGATTAAGCATGGACATTTGTTACCGAGTCATGGATGTTTATATGTATAATAAGTATGTATTTACAAACAAAAAGTATCTATGTAGTATATCAACTATCTAGTGTCCACGACACAAGCCTCGTTGCTTAGTGTGGCACTAGATGGCGCTGTGTGTAATGTCTAGCGATATTTATTATTTATTTATTTATATTTATTTATTATATTTTCATTGACATATAGTGATAAAGATTATGATAAACCCAAGATAAGGGAGATGTATAAAAGATATTGCAATCAATATTTTGATCAAAAAGCAAATACACGCGAAAACAAGATGGCTCACATCCAAAACAGCCTGATTTTTGCATTACTGGTATGTATCGGTTTATTTCCATTATTTGTTTATTGTATAAAATATATTAGGTAAGTATTTTGTTAATACTTTGATAGCCAATCTTTTCAATCTATACTATATAAATAAAGCAATAATTATAGTAATAAATGTTTTTTTATACTAATTTTGTACAAGAATATTTAAAAATGTAAAAATAAGTGAAAAAAATAAATAAAGGAAAAAATAATAGTAATAATATTATAAAACTGAAGAGTTTGTTTGTTTGTGGAACTACTGGTTCAAATTGAATTTTTTTTTTAGTGTTGGATAAGCAGTGATAGCCCTGTGGTGTGACCGTTGGACTGCCAAGTCATAGGTCTCGAGTTTGAACCCAAGACATGCACCGATGATTTTTCGGAATCATGTGCGTAATGTATAATTATCACTCGCTTCGGTGAAGGAAAACATCGTGAGGAAACCAGCATGCCTGAGAAATATTTCTCGAGAGCATGTAAATAACTTTGTATTTTATTAAAACGAACTAGTAACTAACTAGTTACTAGCCCTAGATTGGGTAAGGGGGACCTATTAGAGCTTTAAAGCGTATGAAATGACCGTATTGCATGATCAAATAAATAGAAGACCCGTCCATTAGAATAAGTTTGTTAACTTTAGCCATTTTAAATGTAATTTTCATGTAAACTTGTTCAGATGTAAAATCACGACCATTCGCTCGTTGATTCTTTGTACCATTACCAAATGTAATTTTAAAATATCGTTTCTCCACAGAGCATCCTTGTTGGTTCTCTCACCCAAGCATCTGATGCCGAACACCGACCAAAGCAAATTCACCACAAAGTGCCGCTGGATCCATCAGACGCCGAAAGCCGACCACCACACATTCATTCACCACTGCTGCCACCCGGCATCGTAGGCCGACCACCGCACCACATTAACGAAGAAGCACTATTGGACCCATCCGATGCCGAACACCGACCAAAGCACATTCACCACAAAGTGCCGCTGGATCCATCAGACGCCGAAGGCCGACCACCACACATTCATTCACCACTGTTGCCACCCGGCATGGTAGGCCGACCACCGCACCACATTAACGAAGAAGCACCATTGGGCCCATCCGATGCCGAACATCGACCATCGCACATTCACGAAGAAGCACCACTAGTCCTTTCCGAATCCGCACACCGACCACCACACAGTGACGACGAATCACCACACGACTGGATCCCCATCAGTCCTGGGGTACATTGGACCCCCTGTGACATTCACGCTGGTCCCAGAGCGCATTGCCACGACTGTCACACAAGATTGATCTGCACGCGACTCGGTGGATTTGCGCTTGAATGCCCCGATTCATCTTACTGCAAAAACGGACTGTGTTCGGATGTACCTAGTGGAGGATGCGTCTAAGTTACTGTGAAGTAAAAAGTGTCGTCTGATTGTTACTCCGAACAGGATCCAGCCGTTAACGTGGCACGTTGAGCGATTGTAAAATTCCGCTTTGCGCTGTATCGACTCTGTCTCTCACACCTGTGTAAGACTCTCTTAAAAGCTGGATTTGCTATAAATAATAACGAACGGGAACTGTGCCCGCAAAACGTGAGTGATATAATTCGTCAATAAATAAGCTACAATATTGCAAAAATATGTTTGTTTTTCCTCTGGTAAAATTAAATGAGTTCTTTTCTGATATACTTGTAAGTTAAACAAGCGACCCGACCGTGCTTCGCACGGACCCCCTGTTGGGTCTAAACCTAAGATAAACGTGTACAAACACGTGATCTTTATATATTAAGATAAAATCTGAGAAAGTACTATGCTAAAAGTGAATAAGTAAGATTATCCGCTGATGAAACAGTTCCTGTCGATAGAGTTCTCTGTTCAAATATCGGTCGAACATTCGTTTTCTTCAAACATGCAAAAGAAGTAGGTACACTCTACTAGGTAAGATTCAATGTCATTAGGCACTAGCCATAATAACCCTCCAGTATCTGTATCTTGACGAATCAAAAACTGACAGTAACCTTAACAGTGTTTTGATAAGATAAAGGTGAACATAAACATCAATGAAATCAGTTCATTCACGAACACAATTCAATTCTGAAAATGAAAATATTAAAATAACGACATCACATCTAGCTACTGGATTCCTTTAAGTGGTAGATAGAATAATGAAGTCTGATGAGAAATTACTATTAGGTAACGAGAATTTTGCACACAAATCTGGACCCTGTAATGATACTGTTTTTTTTTCTAATATTGAAAACAAACCCAATTAAGTTTTGCCTGTATTTGGGACCAAGCGCATGACCACCTAGGCTCAATAGTCATATTTGCGACAACTGACATTAAAAGAAAAAGTGAACCCGGAGAAATTCAACACTGATGTTATAAAGACATCATTTGGTGGCCTTATCGAGAACTGTGATATTTTCCTGGCATTTTTCAGATGGAGCGTTAGATTATAACTTTGAAACGTCTTTCTTGATAGTTTTTGTAAGCACCGCAGACACAGATTTATTGGATTATATATTAACGAACTGTTCACAAATACATCCCACGTGATGGACAATAATAATAATATGTTATGTATGAATGCACATTTGCTTACACCATCATAATCTGCCTAGCCTTTTTCCAAGTATTTTGGCACTGGCTTCCAGTCTTACCGGATGTTAGTTATTTTACTTGGAGTGCTTTAGTGTCTATCTGATCTCGACAATACAGTGCCTGGGTAACACAATATTCCTTGGTAAGACTCATTGTTAGACTTCCAGGCTTCTGACCACCAAGGACTCTCCAAGATCTACAAATATTAGTCGGAACCAATGGTTTTCCTAGGCACCTAATAGATCGTCCCCGTTCCACGGACCGAAAATCGGCGGTCAAAAATGAAAGTTTAATTATAAAAACAATAGACATAGCTATAAATAACAACACCTGAGTAAATAATGCTTTAGTTCATCATCTGCCTAGCCTTGTCCCAACTATGTTGGGGTCGACTTCCAGTCTAACCTGATGCAGGTAAATACCAGTATTTTACATAAAGCCTATCTGGCCTCGACAACACACTTAGTACTGGGTAATACGATACCCCTTAGTAAAGCTGGCCGTCAGACTTTCGGGCCATTGATTACCTGGTCCTTAATCCATTAGTCCCGGCTGTCATTTGTAGATCTTGAAAGGTCGTTATAGGTAGTCAGTGCTCGTAAAGTCTGACAACCAGTCTTACCAAGAGGTTTCGTATTACCTACCCAGAACTAACTGGTTTGTGGAGGTCAGATAGGCAGTCGCTCTATGTAAAATATTGGTATTCAGCGACATCCGGTTAGACTGGAAGCCTACTCCAACATCGTTATGAAAAGCCTAAGCAGAATGATGAGAAAGATAGAAGTTTGCAAATTGGATATAGCAAAAAAACCTAATGGCAGGTAAGAACACAGAACTATTACTGATCAAAGCAAATGAGCTGAATTGTGATTTGTGACAGACAAACAATGGTACTATAATATTTTAGAGAACAAAATTGACAAACAATAGTATATTGATTTTCAACAAAATGTTTTTAACTGCTTTAATCGGTATTCTTATTTATCTTGACAATATCCACGTGTACAGTACACAGATGAAGTTAAAACTAAAGAAAAGATTACGCAACAGATTTCGCTGAAGCTGTTTTGATATACGAAAAAAAAAACAAACCGTGTCGGAGGTTAATATAGTGATAACGATAAAGAAAGTTACCTATAAAGTTTAAATAACAAACTCACTCAGCACGAGGATGTTTCGATAGGGGGTATAAAAGGTGGATACGCTAGCTGTATTGTCACAGTTGGCCGCGGTTGTGACAACGATGAAGACTGTCTTGATCCTTGCGGGGCTCGTTGCCCTTGTGATGGGCAGTGCCCTCCCTACCCACCAGAACATCAAGGTGAAACCTGGTAAGAACTCATTTTGATATTTATTTTTGTTGCTTGCGATGATGGGGCCATAATGGCCCGGATTTTTAAGAATCCGTACATCAGTCATATGCATTGCGGGTTTAAACCTTGCAAACTGGACGTAGTTGCGGGTACATCACATTTTCCGGAGTTCTAATTATTTTGGATAGTAAAGTCTAACTGATTTTAAATCTGTTCTAAACATCCGTTTTGGATGTAACGTATATGAGACTGATTTTACTGAATAGTAATACCACATTTTGAATGTTGGACTGATATTTAACAAAATTATCAAGAGTTTATAAAGAGAGAGATAAATGCGAGAGAGCTCGTCAGTTACAGTCCAAAATTATTTTATGTCGGAAAAATCTGTCAATCAAGGACATTATTAACAAATATTATTTTCTAAATGATATAAAAGAATTATTGTACTAAAACTTGAAATACTAATACAAATATGTACATACGTAGAGAAAAGAAGACAAACATTAAAGGGCGTTAAAAAATTCGTCCCAGAGTAGAGTCCAGAAGGCTGGCAGCATTACCACGTTCAATAGAGTAGAAAAGAATTTTTGCAAATATAGGTAATACACAACCGTTGTTATATAAATATCAAAGCTCTGCCATATTTTACCATTCGGCATGTAAACATTAACATTATTATGATATATGTTGAATGACAATGCTGATTCTTTGAAAAAAAAATAAGGCCAGCCCTCTGGTCACGAAAAGACTCGACCAACGCGTAGGGCACTCGGACTAGTTAGTTGACCGCCATCCGAGGCTCGGCGTTGTGTTGGTGAAGTCAATGCCCTCGATTCCATAATATAATGAAGTTGCGGGTTATGGAGGTCATTTTCTAACCCCAACAAGGATTTGCTTGTTAGGCAATCTGAGTCTGAGGGTTAGTAACCGCCGCCCGAGACTCGGCGTTGTTGCTCGTTTAGAACCACCCGAGGGAGACGTGTAGGGTGGGTCTAGGAAAAAATGGTAAATCCGACGGACGCGAGCAACTTCCCTCCCCCTAATGGATGGGATGGATTTCTGATATATATTAATATAACCATTCCTAGCAACTTTGGCTGTGTTAATTGGAAAGACATTACTGATAAGATGATCTTTTACAGTTAAACCTGAATTCGTTAAGTACCAGAAGAACATTTTGGCACTTTTCGAACACTCCGAACAACTGGACTCACACGCCGACTACTACAAACTTGGCAAGGAATATGACATCGAAGCGAACATCAACAACTATTCGGTGAGCATTTTTTTTGTTGTCCCAACACAGCTCCTACAAATTCTTAATAATATTTTAAGAATTTACTTAACGCCATGTATTTTTGCAGAACAAAGAAGCTGTCAATGAATTCTTACTGCTGTTCAGAAGTGGAACCCTACCGAAATACCACAAGTTTTCCATTTTCTACGAAAGGATGAGAGATGAAGCCATCGCTCTTTTCCACGTTTTCTACTACGCTAAGGACTTCGACACTTTCTACAAAACAGCGGCTTGGGCCAAGATTCACATGAATGAAGAACAGTTCTTATACGCTTACTACATTGCCGTCGTCCAAAGGGCTGATACTACTGGCATTGTTCTGCCAGCGCCATATGAAGTGTACCCTCAGTTCTTCTTCAACAAGGAGGCTCTGATCAGGATGTACCGTACCAAGATGCAAAGTGGTTTGTTCGACGCTGAATCGGCTGCTCAATACGGTATCGTGAAGGAGAACGACTACTATGTATACTACGCCAACTACTCCAACGCCCTGACTTACCCCAACCAGGAACAGAAACTGTCATACTTCACTGAAGACATTGGTTTGAACTCTTACTACTTCTACTTCCACTCGCAAATGCCCTTCTGGTGGAAGTCCGAAAAACTTAGTGTATTGAAAGACCGTATGGGTGAATACTTCTTCTACTTCTACCAACAAATTCTGGCTCGTTACTATTTGGAGCGTCAGTCCAACGGTTTGGGTGAAATTCCTGAATTCTCTTGGTACTCCAACTTCAAGACTGGATACTATCCCCAACTGACCGGAAACTACTTGCCTTTCGCTCAAAGGACCAACGACTACAACATCCACACTGAGCAGAACTACGAAAGAATCCGCTACCTAGACACCTATGAGAAGACCTTCTTCCAGTTCTTGCAGAAGGGCGAATTCAAAACCGTAAGTATAAACTGACAATCAATATAATTATTCAACATGATTTAATACTTCATAAAATATTGACAAAAAACTAACGCTGCAATTAAATATTTTCAGCCCGAGAAAGAAATGAACTACGTCGGAAACTACTGGCACATGAACCAAGATCTGTACTCCGAGAAGAGCCAGAAGGACTTACATCAATACTCTTACGAAATCATCGCTCGTCACGTGCTCGGCGCGAGTCCCAAGCCTCAAGACAAGTAAGTATTCTGGTTACATTTATCAGCTTTAAGCCTTACAAAATGTATTAGAAAATTATCCAAAACACCGAACTAAGAAACTAAATTGGTTTTTCTTTACTTTCAGCTACGCTTTCATGCCGACCGCTCTTGACTTCTACCAGACTTCTATGCGTGACCCTGCATTCTACCAACTATACCAGAGAATCATCGACTACCTGATTGCCTACAAGGAGTACGTGAAGCCTTACTCTTACAACGACCTGCATTTCGTCGGTGTTAAGATTAATGACGTGAAAGTCAGCGAACTCGTCACTTACTTCGATTACTTCGATTTCAATGCCACGAGCAGCGTGTTCTACAGTCAAGAAGAGCTCAAGTCTTACCCTACTGGTTTCATGATCCGTCAACCTCGTTTGAACCACAAGCCATTCACAGTCTCTGTCGACGTTAAATCAGATGTTGATTCTGATGCCATCTTCAAGGTCTTCATTGGACCTAAATACGATACGAACGGATACCCAGTTAACATTGAGGAGGATTGGATGAAGTTCTACGAACTCGACTGGTTCGTGCAGAAACTTGTACCTGGTGAGAACAAGATCGTGCGCAAATCCAGTGAGTTCCTGTTCTACAAGGATGATTCCATCCCCATTAACGAGATCTACCAGTGGTTAGACCAAGGAAAGGTTCCTTACGATATGTCAGCTGTGCCCGACAACCTACCTAGGAGGCTGATGCTGCCTAAGGGTACCCCCGGTGGATATCCATTCCAACTGTTCGTATTCGTGTACCCATACAACAGCGTCAAGAAGGGAGATGACGCGTACCAGAACTTCCTCGGGGACAACAAACCCTTCGGATACCCATTCGACCGTCCCGTGCGTGAGGCTTACTACAGACAACCCAACATGTTCTTCGAGGATGTGCAAATCTACCACAAGGACGCATACTTCCCTTACGAGCTTAACGTTCCTTCTTACTTCAAATCTTATAAGAAGCAGTAAGATGACATGTTGTTTAGCTTAGGTGAATGTGTAAAAATGCGATTGAAATAAATTAATAATTATAATAATTATTTACTACAGTGTTTATGGTCCTTCGGGAAATTATTCCAGTAGATTATAAGAACCCACGCACCTCTCACACACATAATATATGTCATAAATTAATACACACCATGAATTTATCTAGCAATACAAACAAACAGAGCAATGATAGCTATTCAAGACTCTACGAAGTCTTTCCATAACTTGAGACGAGAGAGGGCTTTCTAATTAAATTACTGAAGTGCAGTATCCTTGACTGAATAGTAAATTGCTCAGGCTAAGTGACTTCTCAAAATATAGATTCTTGGTTACCTATTATAAAAAGCAATTCTAGATGTTACTGCAGATAACTCACTCTCCTCCTTCTGAGCGTATCGATAGCAATCCAAAGTCTACTTATAAAACCGTTTTGCGTTGTCTCGATTGACATCGTCGGAGAACCCTACAATGTCTATCTAAACTAGACAAATAAGAGTTTCTTTCCGATGTCTACAGCAAATCTGCGACATACTTGGTGCCCAAGAGACCCATTGAGATGCATAGCCGGCTATACACCGATGGGTTCACGCTTATCGAAGATATCTGTCTCCCAAAGCACTGTAAAACGGTGTTACAAAAAAACTCAAACTCAAAGCATTTATTTCAATTAGACCATTACAGGACCTTTTGGATGTCAAAAACCAAATGATGCAGTTACAGTCCCAGTCACAACGCATAATAATTTGTGAAATTACTGTACTTAGCGTAAGCATATTAACTCTCGGCGTAAGCATACTATCTACAAAGTGTCGTGTGGAAACTACACTATTACCGACTGCCATAGAGTATATTTATTTCTTCAACGCTGACGTGCAGAAGCTGGTACTCGTAAGCTATAAAGTCAGAATAATTCCCAGAGATGTATAAATTAAAGGAAGCTTAAATATGGGTATAAATTTTTGTTTTACTGGTAACCTTATGTCATAGTCCTTAGAATAATAACTAAAGAAGTCAATGTCAATTGACTGACATTAATGAATGTTATTATAATTTGAATGGACTTGGGTTTATGCAAGATATTACAACACATAAATCCCTTGGTGTACCTAATCAACGAGATTATATACCTACTTTTTCACCGGTTATCGTAGCACGTCATCAAATAAAATAAGTGGAAGATTAAAAAGTCCGATTTATAAAAACTGCCATCGAATATAATAGTATTTTGATTTTTCATTTTCATAAGCCGACTAAATAGTCGAGTTGCAAGAACAGCTGTACTTTCATACAAAATTGGGCATTCTCCTTTGATAGATGAGCCTTAGGAACCGTGTGTTTAGTACTGTTATCCTTCTGAAACATGCTCCTTATCATAGTCTATCTATGAACAATTTGTAGTGTGCCAACCTACTTAATTGAGTAAGATTGATCATACTCCATTAAGTACTCGTAAGTATCACACTCCCCTATTAAGACAGTCGAATTCGTTTAAACATTATACCAATCTGTACTGCTTTATTTTTTTGATCAAGTACTTTGCTGAGCATGAGGGGTTCGTTTCCCAGGTCGTTGAAAGTGTTATTGGGTTTTTCCATCAGAAATTTCTCAGTAGCAGCGACGGACTCTGGATGTGTGGCCGGTTGATGGCAATAGGTTCGTCTCCTATTACAAGGGACTCAAACATAACTGGAATGTGGGTCAACTAATGGGTACACGTCTGCCTAAACCTTCGGGGATTACAGTCGTGATTTTATGTTAAATAGTGATTGTGAGATTGTTTTGCAGTCACCCACCATGCAAATATTTCATTTGACCACAAATAAAATGCAATTTTATTAAAACAAAAACCTAATAGGTAGTTTACAATATTACATAACTAAATATTCATATTAAAGATTAATCCTAAAAAAATCTCTGTTTTGTATTATTTACTGCAGGTGAGGTGAAAAGTAACCATTCTTTGGAACATTATTTTTCTTATGATATATTGTAACATTGTAAAACTTATAATTTGGAGCATCATCATAGTTATCGACAACTGGTCTATTGAATGGAAAACCTATCGGTTTGCTATCTATGTCGTTCATTAGTTCTGAGAAAAACTTGTTGACTGCATAGAAATCATCCAAAAACTCATCTCCACGCGTTATCATTATAAACAGTGTTAGATTCAGACCTTCCTCAGTGCCTCTAGGTATAATTAAATTTTCTGGAAATTTGAACAGATTGAAATTATTAGTTCTATCTTTCTGTGCCGCCAATCCTTCCAAATTGTAATACTCATCACTTGAAAATTTATTTGAAGTCTCCGGTGACCACGTCATGACATTTAATCCTTCGTCAAAGGTGTAAGTAAACTTGTCAAGTTCGAAGAAATTGTTGTATTCATCCCAGCAACTGTTAGAGCATTGTGGTCCGAGGAACAACCTCACGATGCTGTTTTTAATTCCGTCACAATCTATTGTAAAATTGAACTCAAACTTGGAATGTTTCAACCTCTTTTGACGTGCCGTTACAGTCATTTGCGGTTTTATTCGTGCATAATCCTTTTTGATGATAGCTCTGTTGATGTTAAATTGATAATAGCTAAAGTACGTCGTTATTTTTGGAATATCAGCTTCTACGATTTTGCAGCTTTTTTGTGAATACTTTTGTAAATTGACTGGTTCTATGGATTCCTTGTATTCACTAAAGTAGTAAAGAACATGCTGAATCATGTGCCAGTACAAGGGATCTCTCAATGACGTTTGAGGGTGATGCATTACAGATGGCGCTGGGTTGTATCTGCAACAATACATTTGTTTAAATGAGAAGTTTTACATTGGTATTAACGTGGTAAATGAACCAATACTTTTCAAGAAACACATAGTAATAGGCATCATCCTTATCTGCCTAGCTCCCGATCCCATTCTCCCGAGATATTTAGAGACACAGTAATAATAATATCAGCCCTTTGATGATCCACTTGTGTGCCTCTTCTCGGTATAAAAGGGATTAGTTCATAGACTATAGTCCACCACGATGGTGTAGTGCGGGTTGGCAGACTTAACACACCTTCGAGAACTCTTAGGATATGCAGGTTTCCTTAAAATGTTTCGTGCACCTTTTAAGCATGTGAAAACTAATTTCTAATACACACATCACATGCAAACAGTCGCAAGTCCAATGATTTAAAAATTAGGTTAACACAGCTTGTACAAGTAATAAAATGAACTTACTGGTGAAAGGGATATCCATTTCCGCCATATCCAAACAACGATCTAACGATTTTGGATATTCGCCCAGTTTCAAAATTGCCACGGAACAGTCTTGTTAATAATTTGACGTAGTTCTCTTCTGTCAGTCTTATTGGTGACTTATCTTCCTGCAAGGAAGTATTTTTATGTGAGTAATACTAGCAGTTTTCAACAACATATTGGAGTGATTGTACTAACCGCCGACCTCAACATTGTGGGGAAAAGGCTAGGCAGGTGCCTAGCCTTTTTTCGACAATGTTGAGGTCGGCTTCCAGTCTAACCGGATGCAGCTGAATACCAGTATTTTACATGGAGCTACTGCTTTTCTGACCTCCACAACCCAGTTAGTACTGGGTAATACGATACTCTTTGGTAAGACTGGTTGTCAGACTTTAGGGCCACTGACTACCTGTAACGACTGTCAAAGATGTACAATTGACAGCCGGGACCAACATCTTAACGTGCTTTCCGAGGCACGGAGGAAACTCGGTATTTGTAATGGGTGGTAACCCATCCACGGATCAACCCAGTCAAGCGCGGCTTAACCTGACGATCGACCCCGAGCAGCTGTTATTATTTTAGCCATGAGCTCCTCTAAGCTAAAATTTACTTTATAAGTTCACTCTTTCTTTACCAGTCTGTTTTTATAAGAGAAGTCTTGTAATTGGCTGTCTATATTTATTCTGTTTTGTTTATCTGTAAGTCTTCCATAGTTCATACATATAAAAACAAACCAACATGTATAAAATTCGTAGAGAAAGCTTAGGTAAGTAAATCGAAATAGTATGCTTCAATTATCCCTTTCTATTTGTTTAATGATCGAGTAAGCATTAGGAGGCGTTTCTCAATTTGCACCTGTGTTATAATCGTGTAAGGTACTAATATAGCATTACTTACCACGATAATCAGTCCTCTAGAGATACACTCTCTAATTGCAATGTCTATTGCTTTAATTTTAGCTTTATCTTCACTCCAATGTCCTAATGTACCTGATCTGCTAGGGAAAGGTAATCCATTTTCATGAATAAGATACGGATGAAAATCTCCAAAGTCATATTTCTTTGTATCATTTTCCTCACGTAAATGCTCCCTTTCAAGACGAAGACGCGCCGCCAGCTGCTGGTGTATGTAATAGTAATGTTCCCCATGTCTCGAATTCAGTGCGTATAGTCTATGGCGGAACATCCAATATGGGTGCCTCAGATGTACACCGTAGTAATAACTGTTTAAACCTATGTCTTCTCTAAAGTAATTCAATAACTCATCACCTCCGTTCTCAGGTAGATTCCAACCAGAGTAATTAGTGTTAATTGTGAGAGTTTCATAGGTCTTGAAATACTGATCTGCATGCGCTTCATCAGTTACGTCTATGTTATTGTTAATGTAATTACTAAGTTTTAAAGCTTTTACTATTGTTTCACCATTGACGAAGAAGTTAGGCTTTGTAATGAAAGGAGGTTGGAATGCAGTGATGTCAACATTTGTGTCCCTGTATAGCATGTTTAGTTGGGTGGCATATGTTACCAAGTCTTCATTTAATTCGTCAAAATTGAACAACTTCTCTGCATTGTAGCCTGCATCTTGTGCGCCGTGCAAAAGTTCAAATAAACTGCTAGCTGCTTCTTGCATGTTTTCGTCATAAATGTTAAACGTAAGACCTTTTTCAGTGGCACCTTTCTTCACAGAATTTTTAAAGAGTTTGAAATCATCGTTGTACTGAAAATTATTATAATTCAATTAATTAATTGACACATTTTTATATGATTCATGCCTATATTTTACACTGATGTCAATAATCACCATAATACTACTAAGACGCTGTCGTTCTGAAGTAAAAATCCTGAATTTATTTACCTCAAGCATTTTATAAAATACATTTCCAGTTCTCTGAGACCCTTGAGCTTGGTATCCTCCGGGGACGATACCCATAACTGGACCATAATCGTCAATAGATAACTCTGGAGAAAGAATGAATAGTAGGTGAGTATAAATGTAAAAGTTTAGTAGAGGTTCTGGTTGCTATGTTTATCTATTTAAACAACATTTTAAGTAAGTTTGTGAAAAAAATGTTTTCATGCGATACGTAATGTTGCAGTTGAGAATCAAACAAATAAGGACGCTTTCTTATTTAATTTCTTAACAGAATATCTATTTAGAGGGTATTTTCTTTCATTGCATTGTCAGTATTATGATTTCCAGTAATTAATAAACTCCATTTTATGATAGTTAAGTCAGAATTTAACTCATACCTATTGCTATGCACAGAACGACAATAAAATGGAGTAAGATCGACTTTAATTCCAAATTCATTGCCAGCTGTGTACAATGGCTATAAAACCAACCTTGGTAGTAGAATCGTTAACTGTATTTATAGGATCAGTTTATTTGCTATAAAAAACAGTCACATACCTGCTTCGTTGACAAACCCACGGAATTCGTCCGTGGGTACTGACATGGAAATCCCCACAGAAAGTAGCCATAGTAGAATGGCAGATCGAAACATCACAATAGCTAACACTACAGCCAACTAGTGCCGTAAATAGTTAAACATGGCTTATATGCACACGGGGATTCATAACGGTATTTCTACTGATCCAATTGAGATCCCGAGGGTCGCTTTAATGGGTACAATTTTCACTGTACACTTGTGGTCACAGTGTTGAGGACTTCACGCCTTGTATTTGTAATTATAATCACAGTAGGAGTATCTTCTAGTTTGATCTTCGAGGCCACTGGCCCTTAAAGGGCCCAACAGACACATGCCGAGAACCCCCGAGAACACCCGAGAAGCGTTATTGTAATTGGTTTTTCTCATTGAGAACACATACTTCTCGCGAGAGTCTGTAGGGCGTATAAGGGCTTAGGGCGAGCACTGACGATGTGGGTATATTACCTTACACTGACTGGCACTCATAGTTTGACCATGCTTTTTGTTTTTGTCAGTTGAGTCTGGTTCAATTGCTGCTAATTTAGAAGCATCATAGTTCAACTAAAAATGACCCACTTTCAGGTGCAATCAGCTGTAATTTTTTCTAACCTGGCAGTTGTATCGTTGAGCATAAGCCGTCTCATACACAAAATCAATCCAGATCGTAAAAATTTGGGCCCACACGATTTTTCCATTTCCATTTTTTTTTTAAATAAATGGTTGGCTATATTATGCACATAGCCAACATCATCTACTACAGTGGTAGTTATATCATACAGCGATCGCTAATCCTTATGTCAGATAAGCAATTTTCAGAAGTAATCGTTAATGTGCTTTCGGATAAACAATGTTGATACAGACCAACACTCAGAGTCATACTAATATCAAGGAAAATTTGCGATAGCCTGTTATTCTGTCCTCAGTTGTAACTGTACCCACAGGATACAAAATGCAATTGGTCAATTTTTCAATTGCGGGTCTTGAAGCACGGCTAATTTCGGTCAAGAGGCAATTCTTCACTCTCGAACACTATTCCCGTATAAAACAGAAATATAGAATATGCCAGTAGAAATATTTATAACTTTATGCTTACTAACAGCTGGTCGGGATGTATAAATCATAATAAATCACTAGACACTACCAGTGTGGTATTTCTGTTCCTTTGATCAACAAAGCTGGTGTGTCCACAACAACGACTGGTGGCAAACTAAGAATTTTGAAGGAATAATTAGGTCAAGGACAATACAATATACCAATCGAAACTAGAGTAAAAGACTGTCGCTTTGTGTATTGATGTTATAATAGTCAAGTAATTTTAAATAAAGTGCAATGCGTTTCAAATATTAGCATATAATTGTCTAAGAATTCGTTAGGTGTGAATTATTCCGGAAATAATTCTTTGGAACGAACTCAATGATTCCTGGCCTACCCTTGTAGACTATTAATTATATTAACAAGTGCCTATCTATAAGATAGAGTAAAATGTGCAAATTAATTAAACAACCATGCTAATACCGCATTTGGTTTTGTACTAGTGTCAAAGTCTTAACTTTTTAAATACAATAAAAATAGCATCTAAATTTAATAATACTATAATATAATAATAACAGACGAATTGCTTAGTCTCCAGTCATCATCTCCATGAATTCTGAAACAAAAAAACACTGGTTAGAAACTAGAAAAAACTACAAGCAAACTGATGAGGTTGCGATTCAGGGAAACATTTGAATGAAATAATGTAGATCAGTAACTGTTATAGAATAACAAAGAAACAGACAAATATAAAAATGTCTGAATAAATCAATTTATGATGATTACAACGGATTTCAGGCATCTTCGTCATTGAATGAGTAAGTAAAAGAACTTTAATGTAAAACCACTTTGAAAGATTCTTGTCAAAAAGCCATTCCATCCATTAGATTGTTTGATCTCAATTCGAAACAAACGGAGTAGATTAGTACCGATGAATTAATATTGCAATATGTGCGTGTAACAAGACAACATCAATTCTGACCGTCACATACCGCCCGCCTTTTCGGAGCGCTTGTAATGTTTCGGTATTAGTACAGTGTTATGTGTTTATGTATCTATGTTGGTTTCGCGAAAATTTATGCTATAGTTTATCATCTAAAGCAGCTGTTGCGGCATCCAGTTAGTAATCGACTTGAAACGGGATTCTGTTTTAGTCGAACGGACAACTTTAGTGGTTTTTATAATTCATTGCTGATGTGGCTTGCGTGGGTTGATACGTGGCCAAATGGTTATGTTCACGCTTTTGACACTTCTGTCGACGAAGTGACATCAGGTAACTGCGTGTAAACTGCGGAGGCCTGTCTTGGCGTCGCGACAAAATGTGGGCAGTCCTCCAGCCGATATTCCAATAACATTGTAATAATAATTTGGAACATTAGAGTGATTTAGTAGTGTTTTGGAAGAATTGAGATCATTAGAATTTATGAATGCTTGAGTAGAAATATTTACCATCGAAGTCGACGGTTCCGGATCCGTCAGTGTCAATCTCAGCGATGATACCGTCCAAGTCGCTCGAGCTGAGCTTGTCGTCAAGAGCACCCAAGATCTCCTTCAGGGTAGAGGTGGTGATGTATCCGTTGCCCTCACGATCGTACAACCTGGAGATTGATGAAATAATGATGTTTAACAAATTTAATGTCAGGCAGCATGACTATGCATATTTTGATCTATCTCAAGACAAGTTTTGTTGTGCCCGCTGAAACAGATACTAACCTGAAAGCTTCCTTCAGTTCCTGTTGCATAGCCTCGGCATCTTCCTCCTCCAAGAAGTGGGAAGCGATGTTGCAGAAGCCATCGAAGTTAATTTTGCCGGCTTCTAAAATGAAGTAAAAATAACAATTAATTCGAGACTAAAACCAGAACTGTTCTGAACCTTGAGCGCTCTATTTCTTTCATTGAAAACAGACTAGATAAATAAACTTTGGAAACAGAGACATGCATCTTTCAAAGGGACTGGAAGCTCGGAGAGAACTACCGTACGGAAATAGCCTCATTAGTTCCCGCGACGAGTAAAAATATTCGGGAATATATTCGAAAAGGTGTCGTAGCCTCGGTACGTGTGAATTCTTGTTAGCGTATTCTGATGATGGATTGCTTTTTAACAAGAGATAATGTTTGCAGCTGTTTATACGACAGTTGTTGTTCCCATTTTTTTATCTCTATCGCATTTGTAGTTGGCAACTAGGATTTAAAAATATCAACATGAAATATCTAAATTTTATTTCAGTCTGCAAACATAGTAAAATCTCCAATAATACAGTACATCAACAAAACTGTGAAGTGCAGCTTAAGATTTTACATAAAATACCCATAAAATTATTTAAAGCGTAAACAAAATTGAAGCTGATATAAATATTTACTTTTCTTTACAAGCATCTAGAATCAATGAAAATGTACACAATGTAAGTGAACAAACTCATATTGATGAATATGCGTGAAGATTTTTGGGTAATATAAGATTGAGCCTTGACATCAGATTGAAATATAAATTGTAATGGTATAATTATAGTTGTGAAATATTGGCTGGATAGAAAACATATTTTGAAGCAAATACCGTCTCTAACTGGAGATAAAGATGAAATATTTGGAACGAAAGACTTTGAATTCAAATAAGGAACTACTGTACTACACGATGAAATAAGACATGATTAACACTTATCAATACTTACTTTCTGGGTCGTTCTCATCGATGAGAGCGTTTAGTTCGGAGTCATCGAACAGCTGGCCCATGGTGTTGAGGATGGTGGAGATCTTCAGGCAATCGATGTATCCCGACTTGGTGGTATCAAACATCTGGAATGCTTTGCGCAGCATGGCCATCTTCTGATCATCGTCAGTGTCCTAAGAAGAGAAGACCAGTGTAAGAAAATGTATGCCAATGTGTCGTTTGGATGTGTGGCAAAGGACGGTAGCGCGTTTTTTTAAACCATGTGCACAATTTTACAGAGATATTGAAAAATGCACGCCTAAAAAATGTGAAACTGGACTCTGCAGCAAAATTGTTGAAAATCGTAAACTTGGTGTCCTTTTCATAAATATGCATATATCACTGCTTCGAAATTATGTAAGAATTTTCAGTTGAACATTCCATATTTAAAAAAATTCAACACTGATTTCTCACAATGAACTGTCACATTCACGTCCAACGAACAGGAGATATGAAATCCTTGGGATCCTCACCATGGTGTATGTGTAGGGTTGGCAGTTGTAACAAGAACCGAATCCGAGTGCGAGTGTTCTTACACTAGATTTTACGTCGATGTGGCACCCTTATTTATAGCATTCCTTCCTCCTCAGGCTGGAATACAAAAATAAGTGAAAAAGCTGCTGTCTCTCTCTCCACCGTACCCGTTCAGAATCGTGACGTTGTTATTGAGTTCTTCGTCAGCTTGAATTATATCTACGTCAGATGGTGGGAATGTTCAGCAAAATCTGCATTCAACAGGAAGTGAGCTGTCAGATTTATATAAACTAATTGACATCGACTCACACGTAGGAACATGGATGATGCGATCCATTAATAGAAATATGATAGTTGTTGACGAAGCTTCCGAATAGTATTACTTCAGTGCCGTTTTGCGTTTCAGGAAAAAATACTATGTTCAGTTTAATTTATCCATGGACGTTAAGCCGATTGAATGGATTAACTGTTACATTTATTGATAGAGAAACAAAATTGAAAGAGTGAAAAGTGTGTTCGATAAGCTTAGTAGTTTTTTCGGTTCGTAGTATTGAGTTGGCTTTCATGTAAACTTCCTGATATTTTGCAAGCATTGCGCTGGCACTATCCGTTAACAAGTGCATTTTCTACAGCACGTGTACATATTTTATCTGAAGTATAAAGTTTTGTAAATACTGTCAGCTCTGCGAAAGGTATAATTGGATATCCTGTGTAAAGAGGGATGTTTTTTATATGGATTGGTCGCCTGAGTTTTCGATTGCAACATGTGAAACTGAACATCTTCAATACGTCCACTTTAAAACGTGGCAGAAACTCTTGCGCATATAAAGCTGTTCCTTGATTAAGAGCAGGAAATTCCTTTGATGCGGCCGCCGATTCACAACAATCCCGACGAGAATATTACGTGTAGCGACGTCACTGTCGGGAGTGGCCAACTGTTTTTATAGATAACGCTTTATTTGTCTGCGAACATTTTTTATACTTTAGAATTAAAGTTTATTTAAAAGCGAAACTTTTAGCCAACACCAAACCACACCGCAATTTTTATAGGATTTATAACTTTATAGGTACTTGGTTCGTTCGGTTATACGGGGTGGAAGTGACACTGTACCGACAACGGAAACCACATACTCAGTACATCATTCTGAACCCCCCAAATACAAATTTTTCGTCGGTTATTAAAAAAAAAACAGCTGTTTCCTACAAAAGTGTAATACCTACACGGTCAAAATGTATGGAACAGTTGTTGTTTTTTTTTTTAAATTACCGATGAAAAATTTTCAAGTGGGGGGGTTCAGAATGTTGTAGGTACTGAGTATGTGGTTTCCGTTTTCGGTTCGGTGACCCTTCCACCCGGTATTGTATCAAATTGCAGAAATATTGTATTAAGGTATTTTTGATAGAAATTGTAAATTAACAGAAAAAAAACGTAATTTACAATCAAAAATACACACAATATTTAAATTCAATATGAAAATATTAATCAAGATTAAAATACATGATTGATTTATGATGTTACAGTTAAACAGCAAATTACGATATTTACGACATAAGCATCATAATGACGTATAGCTCAAATGTAAATATTTGAATATTGTGTGTAAAATACAACAGCTAATGTACGGAAGGCCGATGATTGGCGACCACTGGCGCGTGAAACGGGTTATACTCGGCGCCGGCGCAGATATAGACGGTCGGTGATCGGCTATAATTTTTGTGCTCTCGTGTGAATGCCACAATGAGAGAAACATCTAATCTGAGGCGCGCTTTACGTGTCGACCACGTGTAGTCTTAAAACAACAATACAATACCGAAATTAGGTCAGGTTACAAGTTTATTTTTAATCCACTTGGTATTAATGTTCACGTTATTTTTGGTCAACGCATTCCTTAGAAAGCTATAAAATCAACCGTTGACATTTTTGTTGAAATATAGCCAGTTATGTGCATGGCGGATTTCCAAAGATACTATGCCGTATTTAATGCAATGCTTCGAGGTTTTAAAGTTTTCTACAAAATATCTGAATTATTTTATTACTTTATTTAAATTCTCTTTTGTTACTATTTTACTTCATTATGAAGTACCATCAATTGTTTTGTTTTTATTAAACAAATTACCATTGTAATGACGTTTTAACAATGAACCGTTTTCCATATTTTATGAAACATTACACTCGGGTTATTTTCGTACTCAATCACGACATGTGCTCTTTGTTAAACTACAAAGTATCCGGAATAATGAAAACAAATGGGACACGATAGTAATTTTGTTATGTAACGCGATTCATTTTATACATCGTTAAATAACTCATACTGTCCGTATTTTAATTTCACGGTAATTTTATTATTTCCTACACAGTTGGCGACATTTTCCCAAGAAAATTTGCACCAGCTTAAATATAAAGTATGATTTGTCTTCCTATTGTTTGTGTGTATAGATAGTGTGTGAGTTGAGATAGAAACGATCAGTCGGACCTTGAGTTCAGGTATCTCATAACTATTTCCGATTTGTGAGGATTTATTTATATCGAGAACTCTTCCATCAATATAACGATCATCTTTTCCGATTACAACGTCATTTTCTGAAGTATTTTAAGTTAATAGGATCATAATATTTTACTCTGTCTGTCTTATTTTTAATATGAGGGATTTTCTTCGTTAACATATAATAAAGTGTGAGTTATTACTACAAGCAGACCAGCATTTAAGTAGGTAGGTAGCTTTTTGTAGTGTTTTTCTCTCATAGATGTTTAAGCTGCTAAAAATTTATTTAGTCACATTTAAATTCACATAAACTAACAATTAAGACAAGATTGACGTGCAGTAAAACGTAAGTACCTATAAACGATGACAAAACATAGAACAGTTTGCAGGAAATGAGGTATCGTAAATAAATGCGCGAATAATTTTAAAGCCGGGCGCAGTCCGATGCAGCGGCAGGGACTTATTAAATTTATTTGCCGATGCGTAACCGACATCTGACTAATTTACACTGACTTAGCATTCCATAATCAAAATAATTGGTGATCCCAGCCAAAAGCTTGGACAGAGCTGCCGGCACCCTACCCTGAATCATCAGCGTCAATGGAGTAGAAATATAACTTCATTTTGGCACCGAACACAGGATTTTCCTTGCAGAATCCATCGCTTGATATCTCAGAGCCAAATGTACATAATTCCTGAAATAGTTCACAGGTAATGTGTCTTTGATTTACATTTTTGCGTTTCATTTATTGTCTGTATTCGTTAGTCTTTGATACATTAAGGCACTTGTCTTCGATGGTAAACACTTCATCTGAGATCAAATGATTTAGGAGTGGTTACCGCATCGTTTATAAAATAAGCCTAGAAGTTTAACAATATAGTTAAAACCTAGCTGGCTATAATTAAATCTATTCAATCTTAGAACCCTATGCACAGTTTGTAAAAAAGTGATCTATTTCATTATAGATAATATTGCAGCTTCTCTGACACAAAATAGAAAACAGAATTAAGCGTAGCGATGCGCGATGTATAATTTTAATTTATGACAGCAATTCTTCCCATGTAACGAGGAAATATGATTTGCAAGAATTTATTTATTTGTGCGTCGGGAAAATGTATGTACACCGTTTGACTTTAACGATAGGACGTAAAGTTTTATTTGTGTTTATACCAAATGTAATCAATATTGTTTACCTGATGCTATCAAAATATATTACCCGATGCGAGGTTCTGTGCTTCTATTTTGAAGTCAATATTTGCCTAGATTTCAATCTCAATACTTATCTACCTGGAATTAATAAGGTTATTGTTCTGTTTTGTGGAGACTTTGTAATCGACTGTAAAAGTATTTTCTATTTGTATTCTAGCCGTTGTCACAGTGGTGACCGATGGTTTTTAAATTTTCCGCGATGAAAATAGGGAAAGCGTAACGTCGTTGTAAAATTTTTGGAACATTTCCAAAAATAATGATAGAAAACCTCGCGAAATAGCAATAATGTGCATTCGTTCCCCTTGTTATATATACGTTTAGTCTGGTTTAACGATCAATGAAAATCAGCCACACGATGAACCGCGATCAAAGAGTTTTATTGGTTTAATCGTAAATGTTATATATTTTAAAGTAACGTTCCCTCTTACAGGTGATTGTGTTTATTATCTGCTTTGTTGACAATTTATGGGCTATTTTGTTTATGTTTCTATAATTAAGGTTGTACAATAGTAATACACGAGTACATATGTACCTTCACTGACAAAGGTTTGGGAAAATATGTTTTGTAAGGAATAAAAAAGTTAAACATTCGTTAATTATTAAAATTTATTCAATAAAAACAAAATAATGGTCGTACAGGGGTACACGGCTATAAAAATCACAGTGATCTTATTACATATAGTATTAAGTTCGAATACATACAATATGTGTTTTATTCATACACCTTAAGTTCGGGACTGTCTTCATAATCAAATGTGTGAAACAAAAAGTCATACACAGTAGGACGCCTCCTTACATCGAAAGAAAATGGTTCTAAATCTATTAAATTACTTTTGACAACATCATCTTTTAGTGCGAAATCTTCGTTTTCAACGTCATTATTTCTAATTTCACTAACTAGATCTACATTATTAGTATCCTTATCAAGCTGTACCCTTGCAAATTCATCTGTAGATTCAGGCCTTAATATTGTGGAAGCTGTGGTGATTTCTTCTTCCTTTGGTGTAATAGTACGATATTTGGTGTAGTCACCCCTTTTTGCAGAATAATCTTTTTTATCAAACTCCGCTTTCTTTGCCTTATAGTCGAATGGTTCTTTCCTTTTGGAGGAATAATCAAACTTCCCAGATTTCAGTAGACGAGGAGTGATGTATGAATTGTCTTGACTTTTTACATCATCTTCAACGTCTTTATTTATCGGAATTACTATTGTAGACGTAATGATAGTTTCTTCTTCTAGAGGAGTAACAGTGCGATATTTACTGTAATCTCCTCTTTTTTCAGAATAGTCTTTTTTGTCAAATTGTGCTTTCTTTGTTTTGTAGTCAAATGGCTCTCTACCTTTAGATTCCGAAGAATAATCATATTTTGATGCTTTTAACAGGCGAGGCATATTCACAATTAAGTCATTTTGATCTTTAACGTCAGAAGCAATGTCTTTGACTATAGGCGTAGTCACAGTAGATAAAGTGTCATCTCCTTCCTTCGACGTTACAGTGCGATATTTGGAGTAGTCAATCTTTTTCTGATTTTTCGCATTGTAATCGTAAGGTTCTTTATCAAATTTTACAGATTTTAATGAATGAACCGTATCACCGCTTGTGTTTTCGGCAAGTTCTCTAACAAAGTTTTCTTTTAAGGGCAAAACTGTGTAATAGTCAAAGTATTCTTCTGTTGTAGTCGGATATTCGTTTCTTATATCTGCGTTATTTTCGTTATTATCAGATGGTCCTTTCCTTGAGTTGTAATCAAAAGGTTTTTTATTATTTTGAGAATAACTTGGTCGAGAAGATGGATCGTAAGTATTAGTACCATACCACTGTTTAGTGACCCCAGGACCGCCATAATTTTCTACTTTGCTGTCCCCCTTCTGCGTGACTGTGACATATTTAATCAAGGCATTTGGTAACGTAAACAATTGTCTATCTTCTATCATCAAGTCAAGTGGATAACCCGGTGATAAAATTGCAGAGTTAAATTCCATGTTATTTGTAGAGAATGAAGCACTACCACCAGCTTTAGTAAATGGTGCAACAAAAACAAACATTTGAATAGGCAGGCCTTGGGGTGAACCTTTTGGCAGAATAAGTCTTGTTGGATATCCAATTTGAGACTCGATCATTTTTAGCGGTAATGAATCTAAACCGAATTCAGCATCTTCCATTTTCTTATGAATTGTCTTGAGCGACAAAAAGTCTGAAGCGAAGTGTTTCATATCGTCTGATGTCCTTGATATAATATTGGTTCCTATTTTGAGATTAATTTCAAAAACATCAAGTAACGTGAAAAGATTCTTTTTAGCAGCGAGTTCGCCAGGCATTAGTTTAGGTCCCAAATAGATTTTCATCAAACCTTTTCTCGTGACTAAAGATGAAATGTTAACTTTGACTGTAAATGGCTTATGGTTTAATCTGGGTTGGCCTATTTTCACGTTGAACGTCGACTTACTGTCGTCTAATTTTAGTGCGTCTGTAACATCGAACTCAAAGTAATCGTACGCTGTCATCATCTTTTTCACGTCGATATTTACGACCTCCACTCCAGGGAAGTACAGTTCGTTTCTTGAGTATGTAGGTAATAATTTTAGAGCGCTGTCGACGAGGTCAACTATCTTCTTGTTTATCTTCCAAAACATCGGATCTCGAAGGGAAGTCATGTAATGCTCTAACACCGAGACGTGTCTGAAATAGTTATATGTCATAAATAGTATGCAATTACTTATAAAGATATCATCAAATACGAATTAATCAATGCTTAAATTACCTGTTGTAGTTACGATCTCTGCCAAGGAGCTGGCGAGCCAATGTCTCATAACTCCTCTCTCCCGTGACAAGGATTTCCATTAAGTGATTCAATATTTGTGTTTTATTATATCCACTCTGGCGCTGAAAGAATTGTTTCTTCAATGAATTATTTTACAAGCATGTTGCACAAGGCAATAATTACGATTTGATAAATATAATGATAGTTATACAGTTGAATACATACCATGTGTTCGACGACGGTTAGAACATTGTTTTCAATAGTTTGAAGTAATGCTATCTCTTCATTTACTGGAATTTCTAAAGGCGCTGTTCTGTGGCTGAATTCACTTCCATCAGAATAAATTAACTCAGGGTCATAAGGAATATCAGGTAAAGAATTCCAGTCGATGCCATCTATCTCCGGCAAGCCATTAGCGTATCTTTCTAAATTATATCTTGCCATGAATTGTTTCATCATCTGATACATATTTTCTCCGTATCTGCCATTAATGTCGTCGTTAAACCATGGTGATAGTCTCAGCTTTCTTAAGAAATAATAAGAATTCAAGCCGATATCTTCACGGAAATATGCTAATTTTGAGTCATCGTCGTTGTCGTAAAACATTGCAGTGTAATTGGCATCCAAATAGTAAGCATTTCCTTCATCACGAATGCCATCGGTGGAAGTGATTTCTTGCCCAGCCAGAATAGACGAAGCTTTGACTAAAACATCTTTACGTAAAAAGTAATTTGGTAACACCTCATAAGGCGCTGGAATAGATAATCTCTCTGTGTCTTTTCTATTTTGAATAACCATATACATAGCATTCACGTAAAGTCCACAGTTTAAAGTTATTCGCGCCCATACAGCTGCTTGATAAAATGCTACAAAATTTCTGGCGGAGGACAACAGTTCGTAGATAATTTTCAACTCCTTCATGTGTTCAGGATTATATTCACTGAAAATTTCTCCCTTGGGCAGCAAGCCAGCTGCCATGAGCTTCTCCAAATTGGTAACTGCGTCTGGTTTCTGTAATTAAAGCATAATGTTTGAAAAACGGATTGAAATAGTTTATCAAATAATAAAATTGACTGTGGCAATAATAATTTACTTACCGAGAAATCTCCTGATTTGATGGTTATTCCTTGAATCTGCGGTAGATTCTTGTCTTCTTCACAAACGTTTTCAAATAATGGAGTCAACAGTTTTTGGACCTGCAGCCATTGTGTTGATACTGTAATTAAATATTTATGTATTAATAGGAATCTATAGATTATGGTAAAGGTGCTTACGTATAAATATGAAGCTGTATCACTGACTTTGGCATTCGAGACCGTATCATACAAATGAAGGAGAAGACTAATGTGCTACATGGCAATGCAACTAAATGTAATGTCCGTATGAGCTAGTGATTGATATGATTCAATAAAATACTTTGCCAACCTAGACCGTCTTGTTATAGCTTTCACGTGCATATTTGCAATAAAACTAAACGTTATAAGACGCTAAACAAAAACGCATTTATTTAGAAAAGTTGATTGAAGGAACAGACCAAAAACAGTCTTTACGCTAATTGTTCTTTAGCGTGTGGTTAGTGCCTAACCTGGTGTCAGAGTTTTTATGCCGCCCAAGGGCCTCTGACTTGGCTTTTACATGCCGTCGAGAAAATCTCGCAGGCATGCTGGTTTCCTCACGTTTCCAAGTTTGACGCTACTTAATGCAACATTAATAAGTAAGGGAAATAAAAATAACATCGCTGTAGTCCTTACATTCTTTCGGGACTTTAACATAACTGGCGAAACGTGGGTGTACAAGAGTGCGTATGTACCTACGCTTAATAAGGTACACCTCTGCCTAACCCTTCGGGGATTACAGCCGTGATGTTATCGTATTTTTGTTGTATAAATGTAGTATATTAAATAGTTCAAACAACAATCATAATGAGCTGCTGTAAAACATTTAAGATACTAAGATAGCAGTTAGCCACCCATTTCATCTGACGTGTGCCATTAACGTTGAGGATGTATTGAGTGCCAAACATTTATCAAGATGACTCTTTTATGTATCCCTGATTGCTCAGACCAACATGAGATTAGTCATAATATTTTATATTAAATGGCTACCGTTAATTAAATTAAATCTTTTACATGATTTCATATAAATATACACTTAAATCTTTGGTAGTATTTAATTTATCGAACTATTTTAGCAAAAATATAAAAACTAAGTAGGATTTAAAATATTTTCATGTTTAGAAAATTCTATATGCAACGGATTGCTATGGGCTATTTGTAGGCAGATTTTAGGTCAACACACACGTGTATGCGCTATTCTGTGGGATCGACAACACCTCACCTCATCGGCTCGTCGACAACCAGACGTCTACTCAACGTACGGTAACAGTAACGTGTGCATAGTATTATGGAGTTGACTACCTCGTTGGTCTCGTAGGCGCAAGCGCGACTGCTGAACGTGGGGTCCTGGGATCGATTCCCGGGTTGGTCAAAAAGTGCTATTGGGTTTTTCCGTTAGAAATTCTGAGTAGTAGCCCGGAGTTTGGATGTTGGCGGTATGATATCCCCGTGCCATTGGTTCTGCACATGATCTCTCTCCGGTCGCGTCGGATTGCCATCCGTATGAGAGTGAGGGAACCGAGAGTGCACCTGTGTGCACTATAATATCTGCCGCAGAGATGGCTAATCTCCGCTAAGATTAAAAAACGGTCAGAAGGACTATATACGAGTATGTTATGGAGTTTCATAGACAGAATCCTGAACGGCTTTAGTTGAGGCTAGGCTAATTTTGGTCACAAACCCACAGACCTACCTTGGCAAGAAGATCAACCTATGCGGCTGTTATTATTTGGCCACGAGCTCCTCTTGCTCCTTCACGTACCTTGATATTATGGTTAAATAAAAATTAGCCTTACCAAATTCCTGAGGCTGTTGTGTCGAAGGAGCAGTCGGTACTTGTATCAAGTACCCAGAAATATGTATCACAAATACAGTGACCACTAACACAGCTGTTAACGTCTTCATCTTGTCTAATTGACTGTGACTTGGTGTACAAATCACATCAATTTATATTAAAAGAATTTTCAAAGTTCATAGACATTTTGTTCGGAGTAATGATAAGAATAGTTGAATGCACTAACAGTTATGACGGTCAATGCAATATGCTAATAACAAGTTTATAGTTCATTGGTCTAATGCCCTAAGTGAGTGATTCACAGTCCACTTGCGCAATTATTGTAGATGGTACAAAGCCCGGGCGTCATCAACACGATAAACTTTAAAAGAAGGACTTTTAAATTATTTATAACATAAAACATAATATCATTATGACTGCTTTAACCGAAAGGATAAGCAGAAGTGTACAGCACATAGAAACACCAACATTTCGCTAGTTATGTTCAAGTCTTATGTAGAAGGGCCAGCTCATAGCCATCAATCCTACAATTCCTAATTGAATTGAAAATCCAATGACACTTTGTCCGGCCAGAGAATCGAACCCACCAGCTTCATGCTCGCCAGTCGCACTTAAGACCACTAGATCAACCAGGCAATCGGTTTAGATCGATTCAGTATTTGATCCAAGCGTTAGAAACCAGTATAACTGATTCGATATTCTATCAAAGTAAACATTTCTTAATGCGGTTCATCCTCCAGTATCCAGCTGTGCATTTGAATCCCGCAGCCACTTTGGTGTTATCAATACAGTTCTGCTGGATAGAACCTACTGCATTTATGTAATTCAGCCTATATGGAGCCTCTAGGAGTAAAACATCATCATCAAATTATAAGCATTTATTCAATGGATGGTTGGTGGGAATTTAACTTCTATTTGATATTAATTTAATAAAAAACCTTTCACATTGAAAAAGACCTGAAAGCGAACTGCAACAAAAAAATAGGCATCAAAAACTTTGCAAGTTTCGTTTATCAACTGAATGTTATACACATAATAATACATATAATATTTGACAATAATTTACCACTTCGTTGGTCTAGTCACTAGTGGTTGCAAACGCTACCGCTGAGCTCAAGTCTTGTGCTCGATTCCCGGGTCGGAACATTCGGGTCCATTCAGAAATAATCCCAATTTCCATTCCCTCTATTAACAGGGCACAGCTTATCTGGTGTTTTGCGGGTGGGTCCGAGGATGCATCAAAATACTTGAAGTATGTAATCTTTGTAAATGCGTGACCGGGATGGAACGCAGAACCCCTTGCTTGGCTAGCAATCTGCAACCCCAATAACGAAAGTTTATCTGGCTCTTAACTATGAAAAAGGGGATGGTTTTTTAGTCCTGTCGGTAGGGCTTAACTTTTCTTGTAGTAGAAGTTCCCGTTCAGAAACGATATATTACTTAATTGATTTCTACATTTACAATAGTGGTACATATACGGATTTAATGCCACAAGGCGTTCTCTACCACTCAGACTTTGCCATAAAAAAGAACACAAAAAGCCATTTTTACTAGGTAAATAATTTAATCGTAAAATATTGCTCATTGTTGTGTAAACGGGGCCGAACAATCAAATGATGGTTATAAATTATACCGCACCATGATAATAGCGGATGCATTTCATGTCATGTGAGTTTACCAACAACATAGTTGCCTAAGCACTGAAAATACCTATATACATTCCAAAGCGATAAGTCTTCGACAGTTAATTGGCCAGCTTCAATAGATCAGCTCGGATTTGGCAGCTGTACCTACCGTGCGTTGGCTTCGCATACCAACGTCATTGCCTAATGCGAGCTCTTTGGAAAATGTTTTGTTCATACGTTGACGTTTGTTTACAGCTTTAGGTACCTGGGTACCATTTTATCTCTGTTTTTCCTTGGGCTAGTGGCTGCAAGCGCGACTGCTAAGCAAGGGTTCAGGGTTCGATTCCCGGGCCGGGCAAAGTGTTATTAAGATTTTCAATTAGAAATTTCTCAGTTACGGAATTTGGTGTTGTGCCCGGTTAACCACCTATTAAATGGGACTTAAACATAACTGGCGAAATGTTTGTGTACTATTAGGGATACCTGTAGCTCTCCAATGATTACTTCTCTGTTTAACCTTTCGGGTATTACAAGGCGTGACGTTGTGTTATTTAATGTGACGTTATAGAATAGAATAGAATTTTATTTAGCATTTTTTTTTTCAACGAGCATATTCTGGAACCAAAAATTCAAAAACACGTGACATCTACCAACCCGGCAAGCGGTGTATTCGCATTCCCTTTCATATAAATGAGGCCTGTGTAAGTGAAGATAGGCTGAATATGCTGCGCAAGGTAACTAAGCAGTTAAAAATGGCCGATACGTTTTAGGTGAATGTGCAGCGTCGTGTTGCAGATCTTTGACAGTCGTTACGGGTATTCAGAATCCCGAAATCTGACAGCTAGTCTTAATGTGGGTATCGAGTTACCCAGTACCAGTACCCAGTCTTTGGAGCCTCCTACAGTGCTACCCAGTAACTGGATTGTGGAAATAGGATAGCTACATACGTCTACGCTTAAAGCCGACCCTAAAACAATTGACCCAAAAAAGGCAAGGCAGATAGTAATGGCTAAGATTGCCCATATAACCGAGCTGTCGAATGTGGTCGTAACTAAAACCTGCCACTCTACTTACTACTTAAAAAAATACAGTCATGATGTTAAGTTAATTAGAACATTTCACCCTGTGCTTACCTACAACTGTAATCTCATCTTACAGGCGGTTACAAAATAAAAATAACAAGTGATATCATGTTTGGGTGTACTGACCTAAGTCAAAGTCAATAATAACGGTCACGTTTTGGACTACATAGTGTTGCTACAGAGCTTATCTTGGCTTGCAGACAGTAACAACACTTATTATCAAAAGAAATTAAGCAAGACTTATTATAATAGTTTTAATGATGTGTCTCATACATAATAATTGAGGTTTTTAGTCACTGCCGAACTTGGGGTCTTGCATTCGGGCAAAAGTATGTACACCCGGCAAAGTTCACGATTGACCACTTTCAACCTTAATACTAAAGGCATGTAGGTGAAAAATTGACCACCAACTTTGTAAGGTGTACTGTCGGTGGTAACTTGCACTGCAAAGCTTTTTGCTACGACTTAAAGGCACAGTTAATATCGAACTGCTGCATGAAGGAATAATGTGCAATTGACTTAAACTATGATTAAAAGCTTTACCGTTGGGAACTTTTCTATATTTTTTTATTTTGCAAAAAAAAATCAATACATATATATATAACATTCGTGCCTGAATAATTGAATAACAATCCCTTGACATATTTAGATAACCATGCCTGTACCTTCAAATGTGTGTACTGTACCTTCAAATAAATCTTTTAGAGCACATGAAAGTGCAGGCCTCGATATTGCTATTTTTTTTTTTTTTTTGCGTTTGAGACCAACGTTCCAAAAACATACAGGCCAACCGCGCACCTGATTGAACGTGGAATTGCAATACCTACCATAACACTATGATACTTAAGTTTGAAGATGCTTTGCAGATTCAAAACTTGAATGACTTTTGTGTTTCTATATTCCCCGACATTAAAGGCAGTGTAAAAGTGGTAATTAATTCCAGGTGATACAAATTATGTGCGGGAATCGAACCCGCAATCCATACCGCTGCATCGAATCAATCAACCACTGAGCTATTTGTGTTTATTGGGTAGTCGTGTATCGCGAAAGTAATACATGACCTAAGACAAAAAAATGAGGTCAGACGGAGTTAAAATAACAACGATAACGTTCGTTAAGTGTTTATTATTTTTACGTTACGTAATGCATTATGACCATACCATAACACAACATCACGCCTGCAATTCCCGAAGGGTAAAGCAGAGGTGGACTAAATAGAACACCCACATTTCGCCAGTTATATTTAAGTCCCATGTAATAGGTGGCGAGCCTATTGCCATCAACCGGGCACAAATCCAGACTCCGTGGCTGCTACTGAGAAATTCCTAATGGAAAAGTCCAAGAACAATTTGCCCGACCCGGGAATCAAACCCAGGACCTCATGACCAGCATTATAAACTTGCTAGTAAATATTTCTTGGTTGGGTTTTTTTTTTAATATTTCTTTTTTTTTCTAATATTTTTACATGGTTCAAAAAAGACATTGCTCTGATTATTTATTCGCAAATACTCATCAGGCTATCACCCCCACTTCTTGGCACAGCCTGTGAGGAGGAGCGGGGTGCTGAGTGCGGCTTGCGGTCGGTGGCTGCGGTGGTGTGCCGTAGACTAATATAAGTGGTGTGCTACGAGTATTAGCGGCGCCGGCGGCGTACCGCTTTGTTTTTTGGAAGTCGGTTATTTTTTTTTGCAAAAAATGTTTTTATATATATTTAGAGCATAATATTCAGTTAAATTGCAATATTATGATTATTATAAGACATTGATTTTACATTACTTAATACATTTAAAAAAGGCACCAATGTTGACATTAAAAATTAAAAAAATACCGACTTCCAAAAAAAAACATAAATAAAATGGAAAATAAGTTTACTTTCGGAAGTTGGTGACTATTGTTTGTTTCATTGACATTTTTTTGCCACCGACTTCCGAAAGTAAAGTTATTTTCCATTTTTTTTGTCTTTTTTTTGGAAGTATTTTTTTGCAAAAAAGTATTTATTTTACCCTTTTTAGCTATAGTATCACACACAAATCCTTGTCAAGTATCAATACTGGCATATTTTTTCCAGCTATTTTGATTTAAAAACCAAACTGCTGAACCGATTTTGATGAAATTTCTATTTCAGATAAAAGAAGAATTTTTCAAATCGGTTCATAAATGACGAAGATATGAGGTAACAAACACAAAAAAAATACAACCGAATTGAGAACCTCTTCCTTTTTTTGAAGTCGGTTCAAAATACAAAAAAAGGTAGTTTAAAGTTCATCGAAAAATTCATCCAGATTTCATCATTAATATGTTGAAAATTCATTAAAACTTATTTCCCTAAAATGTCAACTTTTGGTTTGGGGCAAGTGCGTCATAGTGCCGCACTTCCTTAATACTAGTAAGGAGGCGCACTTGACTCCCTTCGTTTGTTTTAGGTCATCAAAATTTAAGCATCGATAAAATTAATTACTGGTATTAAACAAAATAAGTAATTGCAGGTAAATAAAGAATGATGTTTAGAGAACGCGTATAATTGGTTAAAATCACTCGGTAGTGATTTTTCTGCAGTTTCGTACGTGATTTGCACAGCACTTGCCAAAGTGGTGTCCATGAGAAAAAGATGGTCAAAACACAAAATAGCGACTAAAATCGTACTATGCCCAGTTACGCCATCTAAAATTTAATACCGGAACTAAATTTTGTTTTCGAAGGACAGGTAATGGCGCGTCTTTCAAATTACTGTATTGGTTTATGACATACATATGTATTGATGTTCGCCGCTCTTGCCCCAACTGACCTGACATATTATCAAGTTCACATATTACATTCTGCGCCATCTAGTAGCGATTGCGAAAACCATTTTGTCGCTTTGGAATCTGGAAGTAATAATGTCAAAAAGCAGTGTAGATGTCGGTACTAGACCATTTCTGTAGGATTCATTAAATTTCTATAGAAATATGAACACTTCTGACAAGTAGTAAGTAGTTAATATTTCAACATCACTGTTCTTAAAACATCATCTGCCTAGCCGAAAAGGCCAACTATATTGGGGTCGGCTTCCAGTCTTACCGGATGCAGCTGAGTAGTAGTATTTTACAGATGGAGTGACTGCCTATCTGATCTCCACAACCCAGTTAGTACTGGGTAATACGGTACCCCTTGGTAAGACTGGTTGTCAGACTTTCTGGCCACTACTGCTGCCGACTACCTGTAACAACTGCCAAATATCTAAAAATAAAAGCCCGGACCAACGACTTAACGTATTTTCCGAGGCACAGAGGAAACTTGGTATGTAAAGTGTGGTCACCCATCCACGTACCAACCTAAGCAACTTCTTAAACCGGTGAAGGAAAATATTGTGAGGAAACTAGCATGTTCTAGAACCAAAAGCTGGAAGAGTGTGGTGTGGTGGATTAAGGTTCACTCCCTCAAACAGAAAGTAGGCATGTGTCCCAGCAGTAAAAGGCCGTTTACGCATTATACTGATATGGGGATAGTTCCCTCGTTACCTATTTTACTTAGATACTCAACTTGTAATCTAGGACTGCCAATTTAGGCATCACTTAGCTCAAAATTTTGTAATATAAGACTTCTGCTAAAACTTTCGGTAAGTGCTTAGGAGGATTGATGACTCCAATTTATTTTCCAGATGGAAGAATCTTGATATCTTATTCAAGGCTTCAGAATACCATTCGGCCTTGTAAATGAACTTAATTTTACTTGAAAAATTATGAAATGGGATGATGATACTAAATAAAACAAATTTTTGTAGGTAGTTTTTCGTAGGTTTTTCAGCCAAAATAAATGTCTCGAAATTCATTATCATCTCTAGTTTAATCATTTTAATTAAGGATTTTTCTTGGCCAAATTTCCGGCTAAGGACACGGGACAGGCCATCCCTTTTCTCTTCGTGGGTAATTAAAAGGATTCTTATGCGAATACTGTTCCTAAGGTTGGTTCAAAGAGGTTCGTGGCCTCCTTCTGTGACAGTGCTATCGAAGAATGCTGCCTACCAAGATGGAGATAGGACATGTTTTTCGGAAATAGTTGCAGGTCAACACCTCGGTGTTTAGTTGCTTAACCGGTATGGGGCCACAGCACAGATGGAACACTGGCGATTAAAATGATGCATGTTTACTGTAGATTGTAATTTCCACCCGATGTCTGCATTAAGATTTCCATACGAAAAAAGGTTACCAAAACCTACTCGTTTGCTCTCAAACCGTAAAATAAAACATAGCGCAGAAACATGGATACAACCAAAAATTTTAAAACATGTGACATGCACCAAACCCGCAATTTGACTGCGTGGTGGTGTATGGCCCAGTCCTCTCGCGGATAGAAGGCCTATGTCCCAGCTGTGGGATTACATTGTAAAGCATATATGCTACGAAATAAAAATATCCCATGCTCATTATCTTATGCTATATCAAAAATATACAACAAAATACCTAATGGCATTCTAGAAACTAAGGAACTTCCAGTATTTAAAAACAAATTGCGAACATTTTTAATTGATAAAGCGTACTACACGATCCAAGATTTCCTGAATTGTTGACCTTCTATTAGTTCCCCTGTATTTTGACATGTATTAGTATTGACCATGTATTAGTTTCACTGTATTTGACATGCATTAGTGCTGACCATGTGATAGTTTCACTGTAATTTTATATTTATAATAACTTACCATTTATAATAATTCTAAATTTTAATGCCAATACCTACCTACATAATTATTGTATGCCTATAAGGCAGGACATATTGTTACTTTAATATATTGTTAAGACCTGTAATTTACATATGCCCACAATAAAGATACTTTGACTTTGACTTTGACTTCAGTAATCGCGCTTGTGATCACTAGACCAACGGGGCAGAGGTCCTGGGTTCGATTGCCATGTCGGGCAAAGTGCTTATTAATGGGGTTTTCCATTAAGAATTTCTCAGTATCAGCCATGGAATCTGGATTTGTGCCCGTTCGATGGCAATAGGCTCGCCCCTTATTACATGGGACTGCATAATGTTATGATGTTATGTAAAAATATCTACAACATCATTCACTACTGTGTCAGTAGAAACTACCTGTTTTAAAATGAATTATGTGTGCAATTTTGTACTGAAAATTAACCCATTGATCTCGTATTCAAAGCAATAAATTATTGTTTTGTCTGAAACTACACACAGTTGTATTTATTTATTTATGGCTACAGATAAAAATTGAAACAGCGTTATTTATATTTTCACAATGCATTGTTAAGTAGCTGTCGTATAGGCGATGCCATTAATTGTCAGAAAATCTGTGATAAAAATAATCATTCAGTTGTTTTTCCCTAAATAATAATTTCATAAGGTTAACCAGTAGCGATGGGCGTTTAATTTATAGTTCCTTACCTAAACTATACTTCTGAAATTGGTAGTATGTGGCAGTGCTGCCATCTAGGAAACTGTTTTCAAGATGATACATAGAAATCATGCGTGTTACTGCGAACTGTCATACAAAGCGATATTTGCCACTTTGCCGCTGCTGTGTGGGGAAATAGACCATAGCAATACCCACTGTCTGACTTATATGTAGGTATATATTATTAAGCATTTGATTGATATGTAGAAACGAGAACAACAGTTATTTTTAACTAATTATGAATGTAAATATCGAGGTCTTACACAAGAATACATATATAGTAGTCTTTACACTATAATTGATCGCAAGGATCTATAATTGTGTCATTAAATATTAACCTTTACAATAACAACAGTATTGTTGAAATAATAGACAGAAATGTAATTAAAAATAATTCAGTTTATTTTTTCATGTTTTTTTTTTTAATTGCTTCATTACAGTCATTGTCATTATATAGTTCAGTCTTCATTCTTCAGTTAAACATTTACAAATCAATCAGGTTAAGGTTGCGGTCGATTTTGAGGTTGAGGTCAGTGTCCACGAAGTAAGTCGAATCGATGGGTGTCTTGTCCACCAAGTTGTAGTTCTTCAGCACCCATCGGTTCCACCTTGTCTTCATGTCGCATGTAAACTTCTTGTGGAAAATCTTGACATCCACAAACTTCATGTTAGGTGTGAAGAAGTTACCAACATCAATGCGGCGGTCGAAGGGGAAGCCGAGAGGCATCTTGTCCAGAAGGACGGTTGACCTGAAGTCGTACATGAAGTCCTTGCGGTTCACGTCCAAAACGTTAATGTCAACGTTGTCGACCATTTTCAATGGTGTCACAATACAGTAGAACATCATGTCCATACCTCCAACCCAACCCTTAGGAAGCAGAAGCCTGGTGGGAAAACCGGTGTGGAAGTTCCTCAAGTCCTTGACCAAGAAGTCGCGCATATCGGTGATGGACTCAACCTTCTTCATCAAGTCGCGTGTCATTATGCGGTCGCGGACAAGGTTGTGCATGTCATAAGAGTTCCTCACAATCGTGTTCTTGCCAGTGGTCAGCTTGTAAAGGAAGGTGTCTAATTCAACAAAGTTAAGGCGGTTGACGTTAATGTCAAGGAGACGGTCCATGTGGTCTTTCTTCGGCCCAAGGAAGATCCTTACGACACAGTCGACAGCTTTGTCAGATAATACATCGAGAGTGACCTTGAAAGGCTGGTGATTGAGGCGGCGCTTACGAACCAAGAACGTCATATCAGATCTGGTCTTCCTCATCTCTTCTTCGGTCAAGACTACAGCGTTGGTCATGTCCATCAGATAGTCGTCGAAGTAAGTGACGAGCTTGTCAACCACTACATTGTCAATCTTCACGCCGGGGAAGTAAAGGTCCTCCTTAGTGTACATAGGCAGGCGCAGCTTGAACAAGCACACCAAGTCGATGATGCGTTTCTGCAGCATGTAGAATACTGGGTCACGGAGAGCCGTCTGGTATGTGTCCAGGATGGAAGGAACAACGAAGTACCTGTAAATTAATGCTGTTAGTTTTAGGTATTGTGATAAACAGTTTTAGTATGTTTATATGATTTAGTCGTATGGATTAGACTGGCATACAAGCAATCAAACTCAGCTTTAAGAAAATCTTGACCACTGTAAGTGCAAGGCTTGTGTATGAACTAAGTTGTCACTAACATACTTTTAAAAATACCTATTATAAAAAGAAAACCTCCAGTAGCAGGAAAGAATACTTACTTGTCAGAATAGAAAGTGTTGAGACCAAGAGCGGCCTTCATGACGATAAGGAGGTAGCGGTAAGAGTCAACGACGGTCCTGTCAACATCAATCTTGTCGATTTTACCGTAGATCAATTTTCCTAGAACTTCCATGTCTGCAGTCTTGGTCAGTTCAAGCCTTTTGCCGTTAATCTGAAAAAAAGTGAAGTTTCTTTAAATGTCGAACCAATGTTCAACTACTAACAGGAATACATATTTAGCCACGAATAGTGTGCAATAGATCTTGTTCTTATAAATCAATCATTTTTATATGTTCGGATACATAGTACATAATTATGATGTTTCTTGTGACTCGAAATTTGACGACATTACCAAGAAAAAAACAATACTTACTTCGATGAATCCCTTGATGATAGCCTCTCTGATGATCTTCTCATACTCGTCGCACAAACGGATGACGTCAAGGTTGTAGTCGCGAGCTATGACGTAGTTGTTGTGTCTCACAGGGAACTCAATGCCATTGTGCATTTTCAACCAAGGCCAGTATCCCTTCTTGATAGTTTTGTCCCACGAGAATTCCTTTATCTTGCCTAATCCATTGGAGAGACGCTCCAGGTAGTACCTGGCTAGAATCTGTTGGTACATGTAAACTGTCAGCTCGAAACGCCTAGTCTTCAGTTTATCCATGACGCTGTCCTTCATCCAGAATGGATAGTCAATGTGGAAGTAGTAATAGTAGGTGTTAAGGTCAATATCTTCTGTGAAGTAGCGGAGTTTGTCTTCATCGCAGAGGTGCACGCGTTTGTCATAGATGTTTTCATCGATTATGTAAACATCCTTGTCAGTCTTCTTGATTCCGTAGAAGTCGCACAGTTTAATGTCCAGGAGACCCTTCTTCATTTTCAATAAGTAAGCCTTCTGGATAACATCGGCGCGCACGAAGTAGTAAGGGTAGATCTCATAAGGAGGAGGAAGGATGATTCCCTTGCAGTCGTCACGGTGTCTGACTGCCACGGTGAGAGCATAGACGAACATGCCTTCGTTGAGGTAAAGGCGCATCCAGCAAGCGGTCTTGATGAAGGTGGTGAAGTCCTTGGCGTAGTACAGCATGTGGAACATGGTGACTACTTCCTTAAGCTGACGGTCAATGTGCAGGGTGAAGATCTCACCGCGCGGCAGAACTCCAACCTTCAGCATTTTGACGAAGTCCTTAACAACATCGGTTTTCTGAAACACGAAATTATTTTTCAGTGTAAGCATTGAATTGTGGGAAGCACAAAATTAGTTAAAAGATAAACATGGTCTGTTGATTTGCACTTACGGTGAAACAATCAAAGTTGTCTTCAATTTTGAAGTTCTTGCCAAAGTCTTCAAGGTCCTTGTACATCAACGGTTCCATCACATGGTTCAGCAATTTCAAGATTACCATTTGCCGTTGCTTGATGTCCATAGTCACTAGAAGTCAGAATTTAATGTTAAGTACAAGGATCACTTTCAATAAAATAAGCTAACTGAAGTGTTCATGTCATTCCAGTCTTAAAGCTGCAGACTAGGAATGTCCTTCCTTTTAGACTGTTATGACATGATCACTTCAGTTAGCTTATATCATTTTTATATATATATATTTTTAATAGCCCTGTATGTCCTACTGCTGGGCCTCAAAGGCCTCTCTCATATCCTTCCAGGTAATCTTCTCCTGCGCCACCTCGGACCAGTCTTCATGATGAGCGTCTAGGTCAGCGGCGCCTTCCATCCTCAGTCACCCATCGCGTTGAGACCTTTGCCCAGCGGTCTATTTACGGTCGCAATATTTACTTAGGATAATTATTATGTGAAGAAGAAAAACTTACCTATAGTGGTGTCGTCAACCTCAGGCCTAGCCATGGCCATGGCGGCCAGGCTCACAATCAATAGAAGGACAGCCCTCATCGTGGAGTCAACTCTGCGTGAGCTCAACTGTACTCCAACTAAAACTGCAGCCCCTTTTATACGAAAATCTGATGACAGTATTATCTTCCAATGTGTTATTCTGTAGTACTTATTATCTACACTTGAAAGGGCATTACATTGTAAAGAAAGTTTAGGTTATCAACAACTATCATTATTTTTTATGTTTGATACTGGGGTTAAATTACTTTAATGTATTTTCATATCGGTTTAAGATAGTAAATGACGCCACCAGACTAAAACAATGTGTCAGTTGAGTCTATGATGAAAAGGAAAGTTTCCATTTACAGCATACAAATTCATTACTTGCAATAGGGGTAAAAGAAGCAGCAAAAGTGATCCCTTATTGTTGACACCGAACCGATATGACATGTTCGTTGTGAAATAGAATATACGGGGTGGAGGAGACACAAACGTACAAACGGTTACCACGTGTTCAATACATCATTCCGAATTCCCAACACAGATTTTTGTATGGGTGATTTAAAAAAAAATCTGCCGTGTCAAACATTTCGACCGTGTAGGTATTATATTTTTTTTTTTGTAGGAAACAGCTTTTTGTTTTTAATTACCCATATAATAAACGTGGTAACCGTTTGTGCGTTGATATCCTTCCACCTTTTATGGCATAGCAATAGAATTAAGGTGGTTTCTACCATGAATAAAATTTGCCTATACCTAACTAAACTAAAACATAGAGTGACGTACTGACACTTCTTTAAAGTCTTTAGGGTTTCATGCCGCACCTATTTTAGGCGCCAAAATTATGAAATACATTGAATTTACAGCAGCATAATTTCTTTCGACAAAATGTGAAAAGGTTCAACACCTTCCAAGATTTTTTTAAATGCTTAGATTTTCCTAGACATCTGACCCGTAAGTAGCAAAATTTTGACTCCTTCAGTTACAAAAGTAACTTCAGGTCACAGGACCAGGGTCAGAGGTAAATTCAGGTTCAGGTACTTCAGGAGTCTTTCGGGAAAGGTTTTCTGAAAAACTTCAACACCCTTTTTATTCGCGTTATTTCAAAAGTTGACATAAACACACCAACAAATATGAAGAGCGGAAGAATACAGAAATGTACCCACTTGTGTCCTCCATCACTTTTTCCTTAATTCTTTGAGGAAATCCACAGCTTTTATCAGGTACCCTTGGGAGCTAAATGAGAGTGCTGTAGAATATTAGAACAGGGATTACTATACGCATGTGGTCTGTGTAGGACTGTAGGTACAGAGTTTTCTTTAAATTACCAAGTAGTATGTTTCAGGGAAAGATCTATGACTAAATAATATATTTTCCAAACTTCTGAATTAAACATGGCGAGTGGAAGTATGTTTTCAATGTATCTGATATCAGTTTCTTCGATCTCATACATACCGTAACGTTATATACATATATCAGTTAGGAAGTGTGTTCTTAAGTGTTGTGCATTTGATGTGTCTTTACTAGGTGCTAGACAGAACGTTCTCAGTCGGGTATACTTAGTGGTCGCGAGCACTACTGCTGATCATGAGGTCCTGGGGTCGATTCCTGGGCCGGGCAAAGTGTTATTGAGTTTTCACATTAGGAATTTCTCAGTAGCAGCCACGGAGTCTGGATTTGTGCCCGGTTGATGGCAATAGGCTCGCCCCCTATTACCCTGGCGAAATGTGGCTGTACCATTAGGTACCTACACTACACTTCTGATCTTCGGGGATTTACAAGGTGCGATGTTCAAAATCAAATCAAATCAAATCATTTATTTCTTTGCGTTCATGTTATGATATATTTATTACGTTTCCCATTTTTGTCACAAAACGGCGTCATTTTTCAGATTCTGTACAAATTAAAGTTTACACTTAAGCAATCGAATACTTATAAGAACTCGGTCCTCATAGATTTCGTAAAAATAAAATGAACTATTGTGAAAATGATAGCGAGTTTATTATAACAGACTATTCGATTATGATCTGTAAAAATATTTAATTTTATCTCATTAAAATATAGCCAGCGGCGAAACTGCCTCAGAAATTCTTTTACAAGTTAACAAAAGATTGCATTTTATACTTAAAAGTATTCGTTTTAACATTACAACAGAAAATTAATTTAGCTAGCTTTTAAATTTTTTGGTTAAATATTTATTTTTTTATATTCGAGCTATTTTAGCTCTCTAACTTTGTATGATACTTTAAATATTATAAAATCTTAGCAAATTAAAATACATAGAAACGTGAGCTTATTTACTTATCTATGTGTTAATGATAACCCATGATGCTCCATTCTAATATTTACATGAAATGTAAAAGTAATCCTGTCTGTATTTCTGTTCATTTTTCACGGCTTTTCAGTCGAAAGGATTTCCTATATTTGGTACATGACGCTTCATAATTTGATTATTCACCAACTCGACACGACAGACTGGACACACGTGTGTCGAGTTGGTGAAACTCAAAATTAATATAGCTCATTATTTCGTCATCTGGACACGCCAAGATTTTTCCGCGTGTCCACATAGTGAAACATAAATTGAATCTCTTTGGTTACCTGTGTGCCACGCGAGTGAAGCCACAAACAAAAGTTAGTGAAAACTTCTGTCCGTGGCTTCGCTTTCGTGTCGTATATTCCCATGTCCTAACCCTCCTGGTTACGACATGGGAAACTATTAATCCCGGTAGTAAATTCTCGAAGCATAATTAGCCTTAGCGTGCTTGCCAACGTTGGTCTGTGGATGGGTATTGAAGATCTTTGACAGTCGTTACAGGTAGTCAGTTGCCCGAAACTCTGACAACCAGTCTTACCAAAGGGTACCGTATTACCGCTGCATTTAAAATAACTAAGATAAAAACTGGTATTCTGCTGCATTCGGTAAGACTGGAAGCCAACCCCAATAAAGTTGGAAAAAGGCTAGGCAGATGATGACATTCCCGAGGCATAATTTCCGACAGGCGAGCGTCGCCACGAACAAAAGCTTTCACTAGTTTTTTATTCGTGGCTTCACTCGCGTGTTGCTCGTCAATTCGACGTCAAGTAGTCGTAAGAAGTACAGATTAAATATGAATGAACCTATCCATTCATAGATACAAGAACAGCATCTCACACTATTATCACCAAAGAGCGAGCGAAAGCGATTCCTGAATCTTCATTAGATGCACTAATCACTGTGGTTAGTATGCAGATTGCTTGTTAGTACACAGTTAGAGGGTGTTAACTGAGCTTCTAATATAATCCCAGCGTCTACGGAACTAATTTGTAGCAAATACAAACAGTAATGAATCGCATAGCAGTGTCAAGTGAGGAGCTATACTATGCTAGCAACATGGAATTCCCGTTGCAATTCACAAACGCGCATTTTCGACTTCTGTGTCATTGACGTGTGGTTTAAATTGCAATGGCAGTGTGTGTTTGTAACAAAGGTTAACAAGAATAGGCACTTGACGCTTGCAGCGTACTCGAGTTGATGAGCAAACTAGTGTGAACGTAGTAAATCACGTTCTTTGCTTAATTACCGTAACTTGTGAAAACTTACGCACGAGTATGTGTGGTACGGAGCTAAATAACCGTTTGACCTCTTCTGACTGACTCATTAGTGAAAATGATAGTAAGTGTGATTGCTTAGCTGCTCGGTCCTCGTTTCTATTCTCAGATTGAGACGTGTTTTTGGGTTTTTCCATCAGAGATTTCTCTGTAACAACCAAGAAACGTGCATCCGTTAGTAGGAAAAGGCTTGCCTCTTTTTACAAGGGACTTGAATATATAACTGGCGGTGTGTAGTAGGTAATGCTGCTTACCTGTTTGGGGATATATGGGTGATGATACATTATGACCTCTTCAACTAAGTGACTGCCTTGTTTTGCTAGTGTTTGCGTGCTACGCTACCGCTTCACATGTTGTTTTTATTTTTCGATTTAGTTAGTGGTTTTTCCATCTAAGTCTGGTAGTCTGGTGTAGGGATTTGTGCCCGGTTACTGGCGAAGGCTTACTCCGCATGATAGATAGATGGATGGAAAATTCTACCACACAACTAGGGGAAGGGGGTCCAGGGGTATCGTATTACCTACTCAGTACTTACTGGGTTGTGGAGGTCAGATAGGCAGTCGCTCCATATAAAATACTGATATTCAGCTGCATCCGGTTAGACTGGAAGCCGACCCCAACCTAGTTGGGAAAAGGCTAGGCAGAAAATGACACCACACAAATTTCAATTTACATAAAAGAAGCCATTTCACATACAGGGTGACACAATGAGCGGTCTTATCACTAAAAGCAATCTTTTCAAGACAATCTTTGGATGGATTCGATGAAGAGGAAGAATGAAGATGGATAAGCAGACGTAACGGGTGGAATGTGATCTTTGCCTACCTCTAATGGGAATACAAGCGTGATGTTAAGTTATAACCTCTCCATCGTAGCAATATATCTCTGACCTATCTAGAAACACTTGGACGTTCAATTACATATACATATATCATGCCTTATAGACCAGAAAATACAAATACACATATGATACCAGATTACGGCTGCTTCGCCATCCCTGACCAAAGCAGGAATCACTAATTGATGCAACGTATTTCGGGATCCAATTGCTCCTAAGATCACTGGAACACGATACCGTACTTCTCTTTTGTGACGGTCTCATGGATGTAGGTATTAGAGCTTTTACAAGATGCTTGGCTTGCAACGGTAGGTGGAAAGTTACCTTTTATTTATTTATTTATTTAAACTTCATGTACAATAGTGGTACATAGGCGGACTTAATGCCACAAGGCATTCTCTACCAGTCAACCTTTGGGTTAAATAGGACAAAATTGTGATAGGGTACAAAAAAATAAATTAAGAATACTACTTTCGAAAATGTAGGAATATGCTTTTATAGATACTAATACACATATACAATGCCTACCAATGCATACCTTTTCAATGTCTCTCGTACTTCTTAGTGATTTATGGCATGAGTTTTCGCTCGTGGATAAAGGTACAATTTCAAAGGCCATTTTGACTGCCTCTTGGTCGAGTGTTCGCAAGCGCAACTGCTGAGCATGACGTCCTGGGTTCGATTCCCGGGCCGGGCAAAGTGTTATTGGGTTTTCCCATCCATAGCAGCCACGGCGTCTGGATTTGTGCCCGGCTGATGGCAATATCCTCGCCCCCTATTACATGGGACTTAAATATAATTGGCGAAATGTGGGTGTACTATAAAGTACACCTCTGCCTATCCCTTCGGGGATTACAGGCGTGATGTTATGCTGTTGTGTTCGAAGATCATCGTAACAGCACAACGTTGAAAGCATTTTCACTTTTGTGCACAGCCTTACATGTATGGACGTTTTTGCTAGAAAATATAAATGGGTGTAAACGGTCAATGACCCTCAGTCTCGCTCCCCATTAAGGACTGTATCTTTAAATATTATAATCCCAATTAAAACTTGACAGTTTTAATAAACATGACCTTTCATTATTGTCTCTCCGTTTTCCCAACTAAAGCCGTTGAGTTTTTATTCAACAATATTCTAATTTCATTACTAACAATGTAATTTAAACTTAAATAGGGTTTGCTTTACTCGCCATTGCTAGGAGGATTTGCAAATGACTGGTCTTTATTAAAATTGTTTGTCTCCATAGGGATAGTTGTTTTATCTAAATGTTGTTTGAAATACGCTGTGGTGTGGGTGCATATATACATAAATTAGCTTATGCCAGCGGCTTCGCCCGCGTGGAGTTCGATAATTGACCCACGGGATCGTCATACCGGGATGAAAAGCCTATGTGCTATTCCAAACTATAATCTATCTCTGTGCCAAAATTCATCCAGATCCGTTCAGCCATTCTGGCGTGATTGAGTAACAAACATCTATCCATCCATCCAAACTTTCGCGTTTATAATATTAGTATAGATTAGTAGCATGTCAGTTAGATAATATGTGATTTTACAGGTCATTTTGTAAGGTTAAGTTGAAGGCTGAATTAACAATTTAGTCCGCAGCCATAGCAATTTTAGCTTAGAAGTTTCCCTGCTCCGTAATGAAACGAAACGTATGTATGTGAAAGGCATTGCCGGAACTCTAAATCCTGCAGACGTGACTGTCGAATCTTATCTATAGGTCTGTAATGGGTACTGATCGGAATTTTTAAGAACGTTGCAGAAAATCAAAAGGCGGTAAACTACCGAAAAATACATGTTAGAAATAAATGACATCCAAAAATCAGTGAAATTGTTGATAATGAAAAATTCAAGTATTCTTCACAAGACACTGCCGTGGACTGTAAATGTGGTGCTGATCCACGAACGATGGGGCACTTAATATCGTGCCCTGCGTGTCCTGCTGCTTGTTCACTACAGGAACTGATGGACGCTACTGAAAGCGCCACTATTTAGATGGTCATCGACACGCTAAGAAGAAGTGGAAATATTACGTTATTTTTATTCATACAGCAATAGAAAACATACAGAATTACAAGTGTTGATAACGTTTCATGGTCCTAGATCGTTAGTTTTATAAAAAAGAAATTTAGGATCAGAAAATGATTAATGAACAACTCCTGTATAAAAGATTAGAACGATATACTCAAAGTCTTATAATTATTCTACGTGGTAATCCCCATTTTAATATTCTAAAACAACCTCGTGTTACACCGAAGGGAGACGAGCAAAAGCAGATTTTCTGAAAAGTATTTGAGATTATACACCAATGAGACTATAACTTTAGATGCTGTAACTTTATTTGATTTTCAAAATCCGAACGACAATACCCTAGGTGCTAGGGTGTAATTCACTCAACCCACTCACATTAAACTTCAAACAACTTCACAGACATAAATAGTTGGTAAACTATTACATAAATTTTGTAAGTGCGACTGTTGATCATGCAGACCTCATGCTCAGCAGGGTTCGAAACCCAGGTCAGGCAAAGTATTAATGGGTTTTGCCATCAGATATTCTCAGTATAAGCCACGGAGTTTAGATTTGTAACCGGTTGATGGCAATAGGTTCGCCACCAATTACATGGGACTTAAAATTAACTAGCAAAATGTGCGTGTTATAATACTTACACCTCTGCCTAACTGGGCACGATGTTATGAATGTGCAACGTACAAAAATAGACCCTATCATGGTAGGTAGTGGAAACTGAAGAAGTAATTTAAAAAGTTGGTATTTATGAGAAAGGTTATTTTTAGAGACATACGATTTACCACCTCAATGTACCCAGAAGGTTCAAAAATATCTTAACGAAAACTTCTTTGTGAGGAAAACATATTTTAGTAAGTTCAAGTATGATTATGAACTAAAACAGTTTAGCACAAAATTTTAATATTGTCTGCTCTTTTGATAAAATTTTCGCCGCAATGTTTTGTAATAATTTCTTTAAGACTTTAAGAAGATAAAATTGCTACAAGAATCTTTGCGTATCTGGGTCTTATTAATAATATATAATAAAACAGAGTTCCCTCGAATGCATTAGCAACAGTTTCTTATCAGATTTTATTATTTTTGGACCACGCCACCAATTCCTTCTTTTTGATGTTTTGCTAAGGGAAGAAGGCTAACTTTGGATTTCCCTTTTAATTGTCCTCTTTCATTATAATTATTATCCTGTTATTTTTGGGCATTTGTTTATACCCCAGCATAACAGGCAATGTTTTCGATCACGCCATTGTTTTTTTAATAAAAAAAAAAATACACGAGATAAAATTATAAAAATAGTTAATGCAGTGAATAGCGTAGATAATGTTTATGTCCTAGAGAGTTCACAAAAACATTGTTATGCCTATACGTCATTACATTGTAACGCCCTATATCAAGTGCGAAGATATAACAAAGACTGTTTTTTTCTAGATTACAGCTACGTATAAAAGGGAGTGCTTTATTGGTAGGAGCACAGTTGAACTCACGTCGAGTCGACTCCAAGATGAGGGCTGTCTTATTAGTGATTGTGAGCCTGGCCGCCATGGCCATGGCTAGGCCAGAGGTCGACGATACTACTATTAGTAAGAACTTTTACCCATTGTTTCCGCATTACTGTCCCTTGATATTTTTTTTCATCTCCACATCATATAAGTCCTCTATGAACAACTTACTAAGCTGGTTTCCAAGGTGGTTCTCAAGTGCTCAGTTTTAATGGTATCTTCTTTTATTTCTTGTCATAACCATCATCTGCCTAGCCTTTTCTCATTTTTTTTTTGGGTTGGCTTCCAGTCAAGCGGCAGCAGGTTAATTCAAGTATTTTACATGGAGCGATATAGTGCCCCCTTCTTTTCAACATTACTGACACCAATTTTATTCAGCCCCTCATCATCATCATCATCCACAGCCTGAATTCTTCTTTTTCTCGTGTCAGTCTCCACGTTCCTGCGCCAGCCTCATCCAGGTTTTTCCCCCGATGGCAACTATGTCGTCTGCCCATCTCGTCACGGGACGACCCACATTTTTGTCCTAAACTGTGCATTTAGAAATATGAAACTAAACCTTTATTTTAAAACATGTATTTATTTGGACTTTTAATTCCAGCGACAATGGACATCAAGCAACGGCAACTGGTCATCTTGAAATTACTGAACCATGTGGTGGAACCCCTGATGTACAAGGACCTTGAAGACTTTGGCAAGAACTTTAAAATTGAAGAGAACACTGACCTGTTCGTCGTACGTATAATTCTATTAAAACTTATACTTTTGGACAGTAAAATAAGTTTTTACTTATTTTACTGTCCAAAAGTATAAGTTAAGTAACTTACTAATCAAACAAATGTTAATTATCAGGAGAGATTATTATGTCTTCAAAAATGGTAACATAGCATTGTTTTATTTCAGAAAACCGATATTGTCAAGACTTTCGTCAAAATGCTGAAGGTTGGAGTTCTGCCGCGCGGTGAGATCTTCACGCTGCATATTGACCGACAGCTTAAGGAAGTAGTCACCATGTTCCACATGCTGTACTACGCCAAGGACTTCACCACCTTCATCAAGACCGCTTGCTGGATGCGCCTTCACCTCAACGAAGGCATGTTCGTCTATGCTCTCACCGTGGCAGTCAGACACCGTGACGACTGCAAGGGAATCATCCTTCCTCCTCCTTATGAGATCTACCCTTACTACTTCGTGCGCGCCGATGTTATTCAGAAGGCTTACCTATTGAAAATGAAGAAGGGTCTCCTGGACCATAAATTGTGCGACTTCTACGGAATCAAGAAGACTGACAAGGATGTTTACATAATCGACGAGAACGTCTATGACAAACGCGTTTACCTCTGCGATGAAGACAAACTCCGCTACTTCACAGAAGATATTGACCTAAACACTTACTACTACTACTTCCACATTGACTATCCATTCTGGATGAAGGACAGATTCATGGACAAACTGAAGATGAGGCGTTTCGAGCTGACAGTGTACATGTACCAACAGATCCTTGCTAGGTACTACCTGGAGCGTCTCTCCAATGGATTGGGCAAGATAAAGGAATTCTCGTGGCACAAAACTATCAAGAAGGGATACTGGCCTTGGTTGAAAATGCACAATGGAGTAGAGTTCCCTGTGAGATTCGATAACTACGTTATTGCTCACGACTACAACCATGACGTCATCCATCTATGCAACGAGTATGAGAAGATCATCAGAGCAGCTATAATCAAGGGATACATCGAAGTGAGTATTTTCAATAACTTACAAATGGTAAGTCCCAAAAATATTAATACGACTAATAAATCAACTTTGATTTCTAGATAAACGGCTTGAGACTTGAATTGACCAAGACTGAAGATATAGAAGTTCTAGGAAAACTGATCTTCGGTAAAATCGACAAGCTTGACATTGACAAGACCGTCGTTGACTCTTACCGCTACCTGCTGATCGTCATGAAGGCTGCTCTTGGTCTCAACACGTTCCATTCCGACAAGTTAGTATCGATTTCTGTTTTATAACAAAATTACAATTTATCATATTCTCCCAGTTTGTTTAGGGTCGGTGCCACGGCTTCTTCTTCCATACTTCTCATAAACTAAAAATACTATCTAGAAACCGCTTATAAAACTTTCATTATTTTTTGACAGGTACTTCGTTGTTCCTTCCATCCTGGACACATACCAGACGGCTCTCCGTGACCCAGTATTCTACATGCTGCAGAAACGCATCATCGACTTGGTGTGCTTGTTCAAGCTGCGCCTGCCTAGTTACACTAAGGAGGATCTTTACTTCTCCGGCGTGAAGATCGATAATATTGTGGTTGACAAGCTTGTCACTTATTTCGACGACTATCTGATGGATATGACCAACGCCGTGTTCTTGACCGAAGAAGAATTGAAGAAGACCAAATCAGACATGACATTCTGGGTTCGCAAGCGCCGCCTCAATCACCAGGCGTTCAAGGTCACTGTCGATGTATTATCAGACAAGGCTGTCGACTGTGTCGTAAGGGTCTTCCTTGGACCAAAGAAGGACCACATGGGCCGACTTATTGACATCAACATCAACCGCCTTAACTTCGTTGAATTAGATACCTTCCTTTACAAGCTGACCACTGGCAAGAACACGATCGTGAGGAACTCTTATGACATGCACAACCTGGTCCGCGACCGCATGATGACTCACGACTTGATGAAGAAGGTTGAGTCCATCACCGATATGCGCGACTTCTTGGTCAAGGACTTGAGGAACTACCACACCGGTTTCCCCACCAGGCTATTACTTCCTAGGGGTTGGGTTGGAGGTATGGACATGGTGCTCTACTGTATTGTGACACCGTTGAAAATGGTCGACAACGTTGACATTAACGTTTTGGACGTGAACCGCAAGGACTTCATGTACGACTTCAGGTCAACCGTCCTTCTGGACAAGATGCCTCTCGGCTTCCCCTTCGACCGCCGCATTGATGTTGGTAACTTCTTCACACCTAACATGAAGTTTGTGGATGTCAAGATTTTCCACAAGAAGTTGACGTGTGACATGAAGACCAGGTGGAACCGCTGGGTGCTGAAGAACTACAACTGGGTAGAATGGACCCCCATGGAGACGGACACGTACTTCGTGGACACCGATCTCAAGAACAAAGTAGGTCACGACGGGCGCGATGTGAACGTGATGGATTGGTAAATGTGTAACTGACTATGTGGCTAATAAGCACAATGACCTCCGCTGTAATTAATGCAATTTAAAAACCAAAAAATATAATTCTCAAGTATTTAAATGCCACTTTTTTTTTCAATTTTTCCTTACTCGATGATGTATGCTGATGAAGCAGTTCAAAACTTTTCAGTAGTTCTGTTGAAAAAACAGTTAAAGACCCTTGAGTAATGTAAAACCAACCACCGTGTTTCCATAGCATGGTGTTTGATTACCAACACTCACAAATATCTTACCGTCATTCAAAAATATCTAGTTATTCTGGCTCAACAATAATACAAAGTCCCAACATTTCTCTGGGGACCTAGTAAGTTAACTTTGAGATCTTTATAAGTAAAATGAGGCTTTATCCAAATCTCAAATACTCGAGACATTTGAAATGTTTTAATGGCCTTTTTCCCCAAATAATGAACTCTCTGTCTTAGATTCTTCAGAAATATTTTGTTTTAATGGTATTATTGGATTTAATGGTAGCAAATGAGCCCAAACTGACTACATAATTTTAAGTAAATTTCTCACTAAAATTGATAAAATAATACACATTCTGTATTTTACTACTCACAAGGGTCAGAAGCGCTACTGTTTAATATAAGGTCTTCGGTTCGATTGCCAGGTCAGATAGTGTTTCTCGTCAATTACTACACGGGATTTCAACATAACTGGCGAATAATTGGGTGTAGTTAATTAATATAGGCAGGAACACCTCTGACTAACCCATCGAGGATTAAAAGCGTGATGTCACATTTTAATTATGTAGCCCACTGAAAATTTGTTCTAGAAGTGTGAAAACTTAGATTATTATAAACACGAGTTCAAACAATATCGTTAAAAATAACTTAGTATAAGAAAAGCGAAGTCTACTTAGTTCCATTTAAGGTCAACGCGTACTTATAAACACCGCAAGGGATCAGCAACCAAAATAAGTACGTAACAGTATCGTACAATTTTCCGATAGCTAAAAGTGTGTGATATGGCATAAAATGAACTCGCTACAAAACTTGTAAGGTTCTCAAACTTAACCTACACACTTAAGAGAGAACCAAAAGCGTTAATTATAACCAAAACCGACTAATAATAACAAGATTTTTTTAGCGTTGTTTTATGGAGTTTCACATAAGTAGATCGTATAGTGTTAAGCAAAGAGTTAACACTGGATGGATGAAATGGCGGCGGGTCACGGAAACAATTTGCGACTCCCGCATTTCCCTTAAACTTAAATAAGAAATGAGTACATAAGAGGAAGTCTGAAAGTGGTACCGGTGACTGAAAAGTTGTATGGTAATAGGTTGTGGCATGTGATGCGGAGGAATGAGGTAAATGTCGTAAGGAAAGTTTTTAGTATATATGATAGGTATAAGAGTTGAGAAAGACCAAAGAAACGATGGATGGACTGTGTGAAGGATGATATGGCAAGAAAGGAGGTGTTTGATGAGATGAGAAGTAATAGAGAACATGGAAGAAGTAGACATGCTGCGCCGACCATGAATGTGTGTCATGATGTATGAATTTTCATAGAAAGAATCCCGAATCGCTAGAGTGTCTGCGATACTGAATCAAGTGGTAACTGTGCGTTCACCTTTCTCTTGCAAACTATGACTTTTTTGCTCCTGAAAAGTTTGTTTCAGAATTATTTAAAGTTTTTCTTTTGTTAAACTAAAGAAAAACTTCTGATTTTGTAAAAGGATTCAATTTTAAAATTCTGAAACAAGGTTTTCAACTTGATTACGAAATAAACACAAGTTATTCAGCAGTAAGAACGTTTCTCGTAAAACTTTTTAAAATGCCTTCTCTTTAAATGAAATTCCATTTTTATATTATAAGCCATTTCCTTCGAATAGAGAATATTGTTACTTAATTAAATTGAACTATTTCACTCAGGTGAATTCATCAAAAAAAATTTAAGCACAGGTAACATCAATTTCCATACCAACGAAAAACGGAAAACGTATAACCCGGAGTGTAGACTTATGGGCTTACTATGATATCTGCACCTCTGCCTTATTTTTCGAGGAAATACAAGCGTAATGTTATGTAGTATATATAATTCTTTTAGTCTATCCGTTAATTCGGTATTATTTTAACTTTCATAGGTAGATATGAAAATTACATAAGTGATAAAACTAATAACACAAAATGTGTGTCTGAATCATTTTTAACTACTGTAGTTATCACTAGGTATCAATATCATTAAATCAAAGGTCACGAGTGAACGTCCACTCAGGTCAACAATGAGAGAATGTCATTCAGGTACCCTTTTGTTTTTATTTTGTATGCACCTATTTAATAGATAATGTAATCAGTCGTGTACGTATCGTCGTGTCGTGTATGTGTCGTCGTACGCAATTAATGTTTCAATTTGCTAAGTATCCCTGCGAAACATGAATAAACTGTTTATTTAAATGTTCAATAATAAATAGATCGATATTAGTAAATTTTTTTTGTTACTAAAAGTCGGGGGAGGGGTTGATCTTCAAGGTTAAGCAGTGCTTGCTAAGGTCGGGCCGTGGATGGGTGACTAACCATTAAATGCCGAGTTCCCTCCGTGCTTCGGAAAGCACGTTAAGCCGTCGGTCCGGACTGTCATTTATTGATCTTTGACAGTCGTTACAGCTAAACAGCGGCCCGAAAGTCTGACAACCAGTCATTCTAATGAAAAAAAATAATCAAAAAAATTACCAGGTAATACGATGATCGGATCCCCTGAGGTCAGATATACAGTCGTTTCATAAAAATACTGGTACTCAGCTGTATCTATATAGATTGATAGCAGACCCCAACATGGTTGGGAAAAGGCTAGGCAGATGATGACCTAAATTCGGGAAGTTATATTTTCAGTAGCGGCCCAGAGTCAGAATTTGTGTCCAGTAGGGTCACCCACTATGGTGAAATGAGAACCCTCATTTCACCTCACCCACCACACACACACACACACACACACACATTCACACATACACAACACACTCGTACGCTCTTGCCACACTCACAAATTCTCACCACACACTCAAGAGCACGCATGCATTTTTCAATTTTTGATACATAACCTGTTGTGAACTGTTTTGTCCAAAAACGGGTGAAGACACTGACTCCTGTAACACAGGTCTCACCTAGCACAGGAGTCAGGGTTTCAAATGAAAATGTAAACCTTATTTCTCTGTGTCAATAAAATTATTTATTTATTTATTTTATTTATTACCATAGATATATATACCTCTGCCTGATTCTTCGGAGGCTTGATGTTGATGATATTGTATCATTCAGAAACAATATTATGTCCCAAATCTTACCTGCCTAAACCTATTTAAATGATAACATTTGTTCATTAGCGATGTCAATAGAGTTCTAAGGGAAACAGATTAAAAACGTCCACTCCAGAGCAGAGTGTCATTTAAGAATGTTCTCGAGACGGCTTTGTCATAATCATAGATACTAATGAGAAAGTGCGAGGCCAGAATAATTAGTTCAGAAAATACTTTATCTACGGAAGAGGATTTAGGACTTCCATTACAATCAGTGAGTTAAGAATAGGACTCGGCGGAGTTTAGTGAGGTACACAGGGGTTATACACATATGTATACATACACACAAGTACAATAGACAATGTACATAGTACATAAGTGTGTACGCAACACATGTGTAATTCCTCTTCCTTCACTCGGTTATGTTTGGCCTGAGAATCTCAACATGATCGGGGAAACATCAGGCGCACGGGGGTGTCAGAATCACAATCCAAACTTCGTTCTGCTACTATGAAATTCAAACCAGGGAATCGAACCCAAACCCCAAGCTCAGCAGCCGTGCTCGGCGCTTGCAAACACGAGATCAGCGGAGCAGACAGCATTTATTTGGATCCAGTTTAACTATGGAGCCAATGCGTCCTACATATAAATTTTGGTCATAAGAAGTGTTGTATGATGGATAGCTCTAATAAGACATTTGAAAAACAGTTCGCTTTTATTGCTATAACTACTTTACGAACAAAATGTGTCAATTTCAGTCCTTAATTCACTACTTTGTCAACCGACCATATTTACACAAAAAAAAATGTATATTTGTCCTTGACTTTGAAAGCATAGAGTTTACAGAGCGTCATACGTATTTTATTAAAATGATTTTAAAGAATTCCATTTAAAAGTTAATGTACGTTGAAATAGGAATAATTAACCATTTGTAACGTTCACGAGGTCATGTAGCAAGAGTTTTTAACATAAAGTATACCTAATTATGTGGCATAATCAAGACAGCCATTAGAATCTGACACTGGAGCCTTTTCGCGTCTTTTGCTCACGTAATACTTAATAAAAGTTTTTACCTTCATTCAACGTAATAGGGCTAGTTATTTTCAGACCAGCCTGGGAATTTTAAAAAAGGAACGATGAGTCTCTTTGTTATTCTATCCGAGGCCGGGGCTGGATGTAGATTGATTTGAAACGGCGGTGACTTAAGGTTTTAACAGTGTTATATTTTAAGGCCAAGGCCAACTCAACAAACCACTGTTATTAAAAACATTTTTCAATAAACAAGTGGGCTTATGACCAGATACCATACACCTATTCTAGTTCCTCTAAAGTTAACTAAAGTTCTGAATATGCGGGATGATACAACATTTCTAGAGGCTTAATTAGCTAAGTGTCATTCTAACAGCGTTAAAAATTATGAAAAAGACAACAACGTATTGGACGATTGACTTAAGCTTACTTATTTACAAAGACATTCTAATATTTACGAGTCTTTTAAATCTCTTTGCTAATTCAAATCAATCGCGTCGAAAGACGTTGCAGAGATGGAAAACGCTTTAAAAAGAAATTCACACTTGCCTAGACCCTCAGTTACAAACTCTCGCTAAGGTATTGTTTTGTTTGCCAATATTTTGTCTAACAAGCTTCTAATGTGACTTCTTACTTGTTTTCTTCTCTTGCAAGTTTTATTAGAAGCCGTGTTCCTAGAAGGACGTACTTTTCAACACGTAGAAACCTTGTTTATTATATTGGCTCTGGGGAAATCGGAGTGCGTAGGTTCCGAAAGCCCTAGCACGAATACGCGATATAAACGTAACGTAAACAACGATTTTTTTCCCGACTATGGCAAAACTAAAAGGAAGTGTGATAAATTGGCAATACTACTAACAGCACTTTAAAATTTAGCGACGAACACAGTAAGTATAGATTTGGATAAAGTCTTAAAACTATGTAAACATTTGTAAAACAAGTATTTTTCATTTTCAAATCGTTTGGATTTTCCTTACGTTTACTCTTGGTTTCGTGCTGTGGCCACTCAAAATAGAATTAAAATATTTTAAGAACATCACTTTACCACGTCCAAATTTCACCTAAGCAGATAATAACTGCCGATAAGCATGGAATACTAAAAATATTAATATAAAAAAAACATTATCGATAACATGAATGACGAAACGCATATACGTCATTGTGACGTCAATACTCCGAACTGTCAACTGTCAATTGCAACAAACTGTAAGGAGGGTAAAAATGTTTTATTTTTACCATGCCCTTTTTATTTCATGGAACGTTCGCTGGAATTTGTTTGGTATCATTTTAGTTTCGTGACAATGGCTTGGCGTGCTTGTGACAGTTGGAGGAATGAGAAAAACTTGGGTACTTAAGCACGGGATCGTAATTTTAACAAGAATCTTCAACGAGTCGGCATTGTTCTATTTTTGCTTGTATTCTTTTTCCGGGTAATAATAATTTAAATACAAAAAAAAACAAAAGAGCTTCGCGTGACGGGTGTTATTTGAAATAAAGCTGTTGTTCTCGGCTTCGCCCACGTCAACATTTCACAGGAACGTACTACTGGGATAAAAGTATCCTATATCCTAGTCCAGGTCATGATCTTTCTGTACGCCCATCGAATTATGTTCAGGCGGTATAGAAACTTACTTAAAAAACAAAGGTCTCAGACTTATTTTTCGAGCGAACCGTTTTATTGAAAAGCTGATTCCTTGTCATGTAAAATCCAATTAATCAAATAATTTCTCGAAGCTATTACTCAAAATTTTTTATAACGTGACAAACTTAGATTTAATAGTCACAGTGACTATTAAGTTCTGAATGTGACGCAAGTCTATAATTTATTATCCGTTTTCTAAATTAAATGATTGCAGTTAAATTAAGACAATGATCATAACTTTGGTGAATAAAAAACAAGTTTTCTTTAAGCCCTTATCAGCCATTAAACGGCTGACACCGACCTCGGACTTCAAGTCGGTCCAAATGAAACTTTTTTAATTTTCTGAATCCCAAAAAAATACTTTTCAACTTTTGGCAAACAAACAAAACAGAAAAAAATGAGACGAGAGAAATTACCCCTGACAATAGATGTTTAAATCAACGTGATCTTGCAAACAAAATCTCGGTGACACGTGAGGTTAAGAGGGAACAGGGCCTGCAAGGAATTTGAGAAATAGGTATTTGAAGAAGCTATTGCCGTCGCGCTGCTATTGCCTGCCCCAGTAGCCCTCCTTTTTTCCCTCGAAAACTGGGCCGATTCAATATTTTTTTTTATCAAAATTTTAATCAAGAGTCTGGTAGTCATCTAATTAATGGTGCATATTTTCATTACTTGTTAGTTGCTGAATAAAAGAAAATTAAGGTCTGCTGTAGACACGTCTCTTGTCTACAGCAGACCTTAACATTATGAAAAAAAAAAAGATTGTTCTAGAGGCATTATTCGGGCAGAAAAAAGGGGAATATATTTGTATGGAGAATGGCAACCCCTGTTCCTTCTTAAGATGGAAGACTAAAGGAGATTGCAGATGTGATGAAAATGGCTTAATAAACCACCCGCGGGTAGTTCATTGCTTTACGTCGTTAAATTGGAACCTGGCATTCTAGTAATTAACTCCCAAGTGAATTTTCCTGACCGCTGAAGAGGAAATGGGAATTGTGTGCACAAAGGTTATATTTCCCAATAACTTAAGGGGTAGGCCATAAAGTGTAAGTGAAAGATAAAATTAGTTACGGCAAGTATAAAAGCTTTTAAAAAGGTTTTATACTCTCTCACGTTTCATGGGTTTTTTATAGACCGATATCTTATTGAATATTGTTATAGATGTGTGGTATAGAGGAAATAATTTTTTATCAGGTTCAAAAATTAAAAAAAAAATGTAGTCATAAATACATTTTTTGAACACTTACTTGTAAAACCTTATCTCCTCCCTTTCTTCCCGTCTCTTAGGACATTATCTATGAAATATGTCACCGGGGCTTTAAAGATGTTTGAATCAACACCAACGCAAATATAGCTTACACTGCACAACAGGTATTTTTAATCCCCACTAAATTAGTTAAACCATCCCACGGTGTCGACATTAAAAAATTCCACGGGCGTGCAAAAATAAATGGCGCGCGAAATGCTTCAAGTTCGCAACGAATAAAATAATTCGTACAATTTATACGAACTTGAGTTTAGGGTATGGACGCCTACACTTACCTACCCAGTTATTTGGGCAGTACGCACATAATGTTCCTGGATATAAAACAACGTTAAATGCTCTGTGAAATTGTTCGGGTTGGGTTCCGTCGACCGCGACCGTTAATGTTCTGCCTGTGTATTATTGAAAAACAAAGAGAGTAGGAAAGGGAAATTCTTGAGTACGAAAAAAAGCATCTGCTGGTGTCAGGAGTAGGGTCTAAGCCACTCATGGTTATGGCTCCAGATTTTCCGCACAAGATTCCATTCACAATATATGTTGTCGAGCAGCCGATTATGAATTCCGGAATTGTTCAATATCGTGTGCTATGCATCTGGGGTGCTGACTTCAGAAACAGGTCTGTGGTCAAACCGCCAATGACAGCATCGTAATTGTAGCACATCATATTTGGCAATGTTGTTGTTCGGAAATTATTCACACATTCCTCTATACAAGCCGATGGAAAACGTTGGTATTTTCTGATGCAAAGTTGACACTACTGTGATGTAGTATGTAAGTACCGTAGTGTTTCTATGTGTGTAAACAATTTATAAACTGTGTAATAACATATTAAAGGGCAGTCTTGTACAATATCTTGTGATGTTTCATTCAATTTGACGCCTGACCTTACATGGGGACCACGGGGACCCTGCCACTAAACAGGGCTTGAATCATGTGCGCGATTAGTATAGACTTTGCTCTGCGCGACAACTGTTTAAGTGTGAGATATATTAAAAGTGACTTTCAGTCATACATATGTGACTCAAAAGTAACTAATGAAGAGGTATTTCTAAATCAAAATAGCGCCGCTCAAAACACCGCGACAGTGGAGGAATGATCATATACAAAGATAGAAAATAGGCAGAAACCGCAGAAATCTAAAGTACCACTTTTAAAAAACTTTTTTGCAAAAAAAACTGACTTTCAAAAAAAAAACACTAAAAAAGTGGAAAATAACTTTAGGAAGTCGGTGACTATTGTTTGTTTCATTGACTTTTTTGCCACCGACTTCCGAAAGTAAAGTTATTTTCCACTTTTTTAGTGTTTTTTTTGGAAGTTCTTTTACTTGGATGACATATTTTTTCCAGCTATTTTGATTTCAAAACCAAACTGCTAAACCGATTTCGATGAAATTTCTATGGGACCAATCGGGAAGTAGATCCATTCAGATGAAAGAATTTTTCAAATCGGTTCATAAATGACGAAGATATGAGGTAACAAACACAAAAAAAAAACCATACAACCGAGTTGATAACTATAGTTCCGCATCCTACATGGCACTTAAACATAACTGGCTAAATATAGGTGTAATATTTAATACACCTCTGCCTTCGGGGAGTTACTAATGCTTATTTCTGCCCATCCTATTGGCATAGACAATTATTATTATTTTCCTTTATTCATTTAACATCTCATTTTTTACATTTTTAAATCTTTCTAAAAAAAAAGAGAAAAAAAAAAAAAAAAAATAGTTGTCCGCCGGTATCGGGAGCAGGGTCCAAGCTACCGGTGGTTAGGGCTCCAGAGACAAGAACTAATTATTATTATTATTAGTATTCAGTTTCATACACTCACAAATTGTATTGAAGGTGATCTATCTTCTCTCATATGCCAAACGGTAATCCACTCCGTAGTATGAAAGCTTTTATGTAAATACCAAAGCGTAACCAAGCTTCATACGCCAGGTACAACCGTATGTCGTGGCTTCAAGTGGATTTAAAGCAACAACGGGTTCAACATAACTTTTAAACCATCTTTGTTTAAAATTCGTGTGGATATGTCGCAGGCTAACTGGAAAGAACCTTTGTTGAAATTACTTGAACTTTAACAAATGATTTATATTACAATTAATTTTTTTTTAATGATTATTTTTCGATACTAAGAAAGATTTTTGTCTTATTAAGACATAATATCGGAATTTCATCAAGTTACAAAATGGTTTGATCAATCAGAATGAATATTTCAATAATTGATTTTATGATTTCAAGTTTCCCATCCTCCCCAGACTGTTTTTTTTTTGCAAAAATTATGATAATAAAATACGTTATTTTATTATCATGATTTTTGCAAAAAAAAACCAGTCTGAAAAAAATAAATAATAATATGACAAAATAAAAATAATATATACGAGTATTACATAAATATTATATTATTTAATGGCTCGTGTCATGAAATAATAATAATATCGCTGGACATTACACACAGCGCCATCTAGTGCCACACTAAGCAACGAGGCTTGTGTCGTGGACACTAGATAGTTGATATACTACATAGATACTTTTTGTTTGTAAATACATACTTATTATACATATAAACATCCATGACTCGGTAACAAATGTCTTTGCTTATCACACAAACACTTGCTCCTACCGGGATTCGAACCCGGAACCCTATGAACGTAAGGCAGCCTCACTACCGCTGCGCCATTCGGGTCGTCAAAAAAAAAAATGAAAAAAAAAAAAAAAGAAATTTACGCTCAAACTCCAGGATATTCGAAAAAAATCTTATTTTCCAGTTTTTCCTGCGACGTATACAAGTTTCACCAGTATTTTACACTTATTGTCTCAGATACCGTCAGCGCTCTAGTTTTTCTTTATGATTAAGCTTAGAAAATATCTTGGAAGACCGGAGATATAAGGACCCGCTTTTTAAGCTTCGGGTTGAGGATATGAAACCTTATATCAAGTAGAGTAAAGCTTAAGCACGTGTAGAATCTGAGTACAATGCCATATAATCGCCTTGGCACATACATTGACTATGGTGACCAATTCTAGTTACTTCTCTGCATCCGAAGAGGCCTTTGCCATTTATACAATTCTTACCTATAAAACTACGTAGTTTTAGTTTATTTTAACCGAAAATCTAGAGGGTTGTGAGAAAATAATTTAGCCCCAAGTTGACGATTTATGCTTTTAGGGTTAAATAAGCGTGTAGGCGTAATAGTGGCTATTTATTATTCCACTGACACTTTAAAAATATGGGGTTACCACGCAAGTTTATTAAGCTACTGAATTATTGATATTAAAACCCTTGATGTATTGTCCAGACTGATTGATTAGGCCGTGGTTGTGAAAAATCTACGGATGTGATAAGTAATACTGATAAAATTTAACAAAATACTTCTGGAATAGTACATTTTAATACAAGTCGACAAAAGCCCACATGTATCTAACAACAACAATACACTTACGAAGAAATAAAATAATAGAAAAAATATATAATTTTTTGTCCACTAACTATGATTTAATTTCCTTTTTGCTCGCTCTTTGCCTTCGCAGATTAAAGGAGAAGCAAAGGTATATTTCTGAATATTATTTTAGCTATTATGATAATACTGTTAAAAATTTTAGACGTTTTAGACACATGTTCGGGCCATGATTCAGCATGATTCGTGTACGAAGCTGAACGGCAGTTTACACATTCGATTTTGCCAACGGCCTGTTTCAATTCAGGTCGACCGAACATGTGTGTGGCACGTCATAAGCTTTCTAGACACCGGAGCCGCCGGCCCGCCGGCACGAACCCGGCGCGGCGGCTTAGTGCCGGCGGGGGACTCGGCGGCTTTAGAAGTTTCGGTGAGTTGGACAATTTTGCCGGCGGCACGACAGTCGACACGACATGGTTTTACGAACCCATTTTTTTAAAACATTTATTTCATTAACCAGTACTGACTTTGAATATTTACTGAATATCGTTGGACATAGACTAGCTAAACAACATACAAATTACAGAAAAGCAAATGCGGGCAACTGAATGAGTGGAGAGGCGTGCCGCCGGGTAACACGCGCGGGCGCAAGCCGCCGCGTTGGCAAGATCGTTTCAAAATAAGGCCGGGGGGTTGGGCAACCGGGCCGGCAGATCCGGTGTGTAGACAGCGTTGAGTGCGCTGCAAACTCTTACCTGGTTGTAGACATATCAAATAATCACTTTTATTACTCTGCAGCAGAGCCGCAACGTAAAATATTTAACTAATTTAGTTCAACAAAGCAAAGAGGTTTAATTCAAAACCTGAATTAGATACCAACCGTAAAATCGTAGAACATGAACTTTAATTACTCCTTATAGGGCAATACGGTAATAGCTAGACTTTCAGTACAAACTTGAAGGTATATAATATATGGTGTTGTCTCACCTCGGGGGCTCATTAAGAACTTTTGCCATTGCAATTTGGGGCTTCTTACGAGCTGGTGGGTAGTTAGGTACGATCAAGAGAGTGCTACTTACGTTTGGTCTGTGAGATCAGATTAGCTAAATAGTACCTACAGATGTAAATGGAATAATTACTTAATTATGGACTTTGTTGTAGGGGTAGTGAAAATTGTATAGGACCGTATAATTTTAACGGTCGACGATCTTGTACGTTTGCCCACGACACTCAAGGGATTTGAAATTTTCATCAGATCAGTCTTTCGCAGTCAAATGCTGGACACGAGACTCTCCCAAGTTCCGTCACATCACGCGGTTGTACATTTCATTAAATAGATAAATACTCTCATATTGGTTGTCTAAGCATGTACAATTTGCCCTAGATAATAAGTTTCTCTGCAAGCCTGGATGCTCTTCAAACTCAACCAAGTTTCGCCGAACTTCGCCGCAAGACATTATAAGGCTATTCACATGCTCTCAAGCTATTCGATAATCCAATACAAAGGTTTACTGGCCTCCGGTACTGGCGCGGGCACACGTCTCCGGCACTGGCGCGGGCACTTGTCTCCGGCACGGGCGCGACCACTTGGACTCCAGCACTGGTGCGAGTACTTGCCATTGGCACTGGCGCGAGCACATGCTTCCGGCAATGGCTTCCAGCACTGGTTGATGCACTTGCCACTCGCGTGAGTACTTGCCTTTGGCACTGGCGCGAGCACTTGATTCCAGCACTGTTTAATTTATAGTTCGAGCACACCGCCATGTTCTGCAACAAATCCTTCTCTATTAACATATCGTTGGAAAAAAATTGCACAACGTATAATATCGACAGCCGGGACCAACGGCATAACGTGCTTTCCGAGACGAGGAAACTCGGTATGTAATGGGTGGTCACCCATCCACGGAACAACCCAGGCAAGTGCGGCTTAACCTGACGATCGACCCGAGCGGCTGCTATTATGTAACCACGAGCTCCTTCAAACAACAACCCCAAAAGAAACCTACTTTCAAATGCCAACGTAATACTGAAAGTACATTGAAAGTATCGAATAACTGAGAAATAAAAACGCCAGTCGTCCTCCACAAGGATCGTTTGCAAAGATTGATCGGCTGATAAATGAGAGAACTGGATAAAGGTCGCTCTCAGTGAGATAACAGTAATTCTTTCAGATACAGATGTTGCGTGGGTGCCTAATCGCTGCCTTAAAAGATTAGGATGAATCTCATGTTTTGTCACGAAAAGAATTAGTTCAATCAGTAAAAGGAATTGGTTGAAATGTAACTGCCTATTGAATTACTATTGGTTTTACTATTTTGAAATTACTAGTTCTGTCATGCCTTACGTTTTCGATTGCTTTATTCATAGGTTTGAATCATAATCATAATTAGTAAGTCCCTACTTAACTTTTTTTTAGAATCATCGATTTTGCTTTGCAACACCCACGCAACACCTGATAAGCCTTGTAAAAATGGTATCTACCCACTACCAGGTCACAAGTGACGTTGGTAGCAGATTTATTGCGATAAAAGAGGATAAATTACTTAAACATGAAGAAGACTCGTATTATTAAAGATCTTTGCTTTAAAGTAACTTAGAAGTCGTTTTTAAAGAGATTTCTTAAGTTTATTAACATAAGTTCTGCTAGTTTGATGTAAATGTTGCTCTTGAGTGTTTAATTATTCTTTTTACAGGTCTCGTTCTAGAATTTTCTGCGGAGGATGTGTAATTTCTTAACGTATACTTACAAAATTATTTTAATGTAAGCGGTAACACAGAAAGTGGATAATATATAACTTAAATACTTTCATTAAAAAAAAACATTAAAGAAGTGACGCAAAATAAAAGCACAGTTTAAAATTAGAACAATTAATTTTAAAAAAAGACACGATCTGTTCTCTCGACCACAAAGAAAATAAATCGAAATTTGAATTTTTGCAGATCAAAACATTCAGTTTCGGAACAACCAACACGTAGAAGTGTTTCAACAATGACGTATAGGTATTTTGTTTACCTTATAATACTGATAAAACTATGGTGGAAATTGTGCAAATAGTGTAGTGTCGCGTGTGATAAATAGATGTAAGTACACCACATTTACTAAGCTTGCTTAAACTTAACATTAATATTATCTTCTTCGTCATCTTTGTCTTAACTGTTTTTTTAAGGTACCAAGTGTATCGTATACTATGTCACAGTTAAGCATGATCAACGTTTTCATATGTCGACTGCAACAAGTTCGGCCGACACACTTGTAAATACTTATTGCATGTGTTCCGTGCCCATACCGCTTGTGTCGTATTTCTGCGACGGAGAACATACATTTTTTCGTTCTATTTTCGTCCTATTAACTGCGTGGTACAACTAAAACCATTATTAAATAGAGATATTAATATATTTACAACAAATATTTAAAATTATGTCTCGTAGCTCTAAGTATTGATAATACTTATTTATTGTAGGTATTATTTATTTTATCGATTTGTACCCGCGCGCTAGGGGCACGGCAATTGATATTTGGCCAAGCGGTCAAAAGGTCTCATCGTTGAATTTTGTTTTTACTTTACACCCATTTTCCTAACCTATACGTGTGTGTGTAATAGAATCTTTCTTGCTAAGGACCTACGTTCAGTACTTGACCTCATACTGACATAGGTATCTATGCTATGTAGCGACCTCCTCTGCAACGAAGGTTGAGGATTACGAAGAAGCTATTACTTCCACTTTAGCCGTCCGGCTTATTATCTAATCTCGTGAAAGCATATTCTTAACTAATTGAGCGTTATGCAAAACTAAGTAAGCGTTGACTTTGTTTGAATTTAAGTTCTATTCTGCAAGCAGTTCATGTTGGAAAATCGGAATATTAAAGTCCGTTTTAAAAGGGAAAGTAGAACTAACTAAGTACCTATGTTAACTTAAGTTTTGTCTCTGGATAAGATTTTTTTTTTGAGGAAAATGATGATTATATCAGTCTAACTATGTTGTTCGTATAGAAGCACATTGATGTTGCACATGGGTATTTGTTTTGCATAGATATACATAGTAGAAAATTGCGTGCTCTCTAATTTCGTTGCCATATTGCACCATTGTGCACTGAAAGTTAAAAGGGAAAATAACGTTTTTAAAATGTGAGATCGTATTACATATCACGTATAATGTATGTATTAACTTCAAGAAAAACTATCGTTAGTATAAGACAAAGGATATAAGAATGAAAATTGAATTTGATTAGCTTTTCATTCAGACCCGGAAACGTAAAGTTAGCCTAGTTGCTATTCCACACATGACGCAAGGATCAACTGTACCAAACGTACATTGCAGCATTGAGTTTACTGAGGGTCGACTACTTTTCAACCTTATTGCTTAGGGCATAAAGATGAAAAGTGGCAGACTGTCTGTGAACTCGGTAGCACTAGTATCTCTATGCAGTCTGTGACCCTACCGAATCGAGTTACTGTACCTCTAACATTCAACGTTATATAAACGTAACTCGTAGACGAGATATGAATGAGAAACCTGTCTCTGTTTTTTCAATACGTAGGTAGGTGCGTGACTTCGTGTGACGAACTTTTCTGTGTGAAAGAAAATGTTCTGGAACTCAGTAAGTGCATAGCAATGACGGCCCTGACTTATGAGTTGTAGGTTAATTGTTCAAACCAGTTACTTTTTTTAAACCATTGCTCCCACTGTTGGAGAAAGATATTTCCCATACATATTACAACTACTGTTAAATTTATTTTAATTATTTGTATTTCTAATTATACAAACCATATTTTGTACGCCGAAAACGGCAGAATATTATGATCGTAATACATATTACACATAACAGCTTTGTACAATATTCTGACAAATAAATGCATTCTATTCTATTCTATACCTTTCTGTAGTTTGTGTAACTTATTCCATGTCCACGAGTCACGAGTGCGCGGTGTAAACGTAGCTTTAACATTAAAAATACTCGTTTCACTTATAACATTTTAAGAATTTATTCATATATATGTATGATACTGATTGTGCTTGTTGCAAACAATTTAACTAAAATGCTACTACTCGTATTTTCGATTAAAAAATCGACGTATTTACTTTACGTTTACACAGCGCGCTTGTGCTAGGGTGTCTATTCTCAAAACTGAGAAGGAAGATATCGTAAGGCAACCTGCATGTTCTAGAATGATAAATTCGAAAGGCATTTAACATCTACCGATACACACTGGGACTTCATGGTGGACAATGGCCCACTCCTACTCAAAGAGAGGTCTGTTTGTATCCTTGCAGTAGAAACATGATTGGTCGATATTCGGTTTATGTAAAGCAAATAAAATAATTGGATGACGTCATACTGTACTATGAGTAGAGCATTACAATCATATCGTTGTCATTACCGTGACATTTCAATGAATATTACACCCAAATTCCAACTTAACGTATAAAATAATAACTTATTAATGACGTACGTGATAGGTTTCATTTGAATGATTTATTCGATGATTGATATTTGATACAAATTATGACATTTTATTTTTATTTTTACCATGCTCATAGACAACTTATATTCATCATCTGCCGAGCCTTTTAGCTAAATTGGAGTCGGCTTCCAGTCTAACCGGATGCAGCTGTCTACCCGTATTTTACATGGAACGACTGCCTATCTGACCTCTACAACCCAGTTGCTGGGTAACACAATACCTCTTGCACAAACATGAATCGAAAATCACAAGTTTTGGCATCTATCACGCGACTTGTGAACGTCTTGGACTGTGTAAGAACACCAACGATGTGGATTACTGATCAAAAACTAAGTCGGACAATTGTACTTCCATGTCTGACTTCTAAAGATAAATACGTAGATTTTAGATAAGTATCGACGCTCGAAGATCTGTCAAAAGTTATCAACAAAATTCGCCGGCTTCTTTCATTAATTCTTCTTTATTTTGCTTGTGTCGTTCATTTCTATAATTGATCAATGAAATGTAACCTAACTTGTACACACCAAATAACATTAAGATGCTACTTCTGTATTTAATTACCGTACTCTCTAAGAGGTAATTTTATTTACCTGAAGATATATTATTGTAGGTACTCGTTGCTCGGCTTGAAAGATTAGGGCTCTTTCACACTGGTGATTTGCAAGCGTATTTCCAGAAAGGCGATGGTTTAACTCACTTGCTGCGTGTGCGTAGCGTTCACGCTAAGTGTGCGCATTTTCTTGACGTGAGAGTTAAAAGAGACAGCAAGACAAGAGATACATACATATTACTGTGAGAAACTCGTTGTGTCGTCGTAGCTAGCGCGCTTCTAACCCGCGGTGATCCCGCACACAATTGTCTTCCCTGGAAAAACGCTGGCAAGTCGTCAGTGTGATAGCGCTCTTAGTTTTACCGACTTTTGCTTCTGTAGCTTTAAAAGGCAAGTTCATTTGATTCCGTACAATAGAATTTACTCGTACAACTGAAATTTTAGTGCTCATTAAACGCTCGCAGGTCGGATATTAATTGATTGTAAGAGCGTCATTTAATTACTTATGTTTATTCATTGCTATTACATGGATTTTATTAGGTCGTAGGTACCATTTTAATGAAGGTTTGATCTGTGTCTTGTCAGGGGAATCTGTAATTTGGAACGCGGCAATTAACTTCTTGTAAATGACTTGTTTGTATAATTTAATTCAGATAAGCACTTTGACTTTGATGGTTCACCTCGTTATAAATATATTGTTGACTACTAGTTTGAGATATTATTACTCGATAATGCATGAGCCATATATATATGCGTAAACTCACGCCTTTTTTCATGGGGGTAGGCAGAAACCTGACACGCCATCTGCTGCAATCCTTGTATAGTACCACTTTTGACTCGTCTTCATTCATGCATACATCTCATACACGCACGCCGATTGCGAGTACTACGCACCTGACTTTCGCATGGGGGCTATATTATTATTATGTCATAACTGTTACTTTAAAATACCTAAGATCATTGTAGCAAAATGCTGGAATATGCATTAAGTAAAAAATTATGTTTATGCGTAGTTTCACTACATGGTATAAAACAAAGTAGCTTCCCGCTGTCTGTCTGTCTGTCCCTATGTATGCTTAGATCTTTAAAACTACGCAACGGATTTTGATGCGTTTTTTTTAATAGATGGAGTGATTCAAGAGGAATGTTTATATGTTTATTAAATACATATTATAGTAGAGTAAACATTAGTATCTACATTGCACCCGTGCGAAGCCGGGGCGGGTAGCTAGTATATTATATACTAAGAGCACCCATCCCGTCCCTCTCCGAAGGAAGAGTAGGTCAGATGTATCTAAGTGAATTAAGTTGCTATAATAGTGCTTAAGGCGATAGCTTAGCCTTCTCTACTTAAGTACTTATGCATCAAAGCGGCGTTTAATCCAACGAAGGTGGCTTGAGGGGAACGTGGGGAACAGTGTCCTTGAGCTACACATAAATGTGCCATATAACAGTATGTGTACTGTTTCTTTGATAACTAGGTGAAGTAGTTATGCCTTGGTCTTAAAATTATTTGATCTGCCCAACTTCCGCCATTTTAATTTATTTTCACTTTTTGTGGTGGCCACACATTAAACCTAATTAATGAATAGCTGGCATCAATACAAACAAGTATGGTACGTTCTTGAAGCACGACCATGCTTCTGTAGTAAAAACTGAAAGTATTTATCGGAAAGCCCAACTAATTATTTTGCTCGACTTTTCGATAAATGATACCTTACAGGTTATTTTTTTATTTAAGCAAAAATTTATTTGAATTTAGTACCTATGTACATCATTTATAAACTACAAATAGATCTATAATAACAATAAAATATGTACAAGTATCAAAATGGGAAAATAATTACAATGCTAATTTTTTGGCCAAAAAAAGGCCAGCCCTCTGGTGACGTGAAGAGTCGAACAACCGTATGGCGATATCTCGAAATACTAGGTGGGCACTCGGACCCCATGGCCCTAGTATTTCATTCCCAAACGGCTCAAACACATTACTACCAATTAAGTTATTGTATTTGCGCCGTTTGAGGTTTTGAGCAGGAATTTGATTTAAATCTGTTCTTTTTTTGAATTTATTTTACCATGAAAACAATGTTTGATACAGCGGTAACAGATATATATACTTTTAATATAGGTCATACAGTTCACAAACAATCATCCATTAAAAATACGCGAATGAAACGTTATTGGCTTTTGGCAAGTCCGGCTGCGCTTCGGGTAAGGCAATTATGTCAATTACAGTCGGATTTCAGAGGTGAAAGGCATTGACCCTTTGCCCAGCAGTGGGCAGTTAATAGGCTTACGGTTTGCCGTTTTCCTAATTGTGAATAATTGGCTGTGTCATCATTAAGCTAGTCGTTTCTAACAATGTTCTATGTTCCGTCACTGAAATGGCTGTGTGTGAACGACGAGTAAAAACTGTAGATACGATAGACCTTTATGACTTAAGATTAAACCTGAAGGCTGTGTGTTCTGAAAGTTGAGAACGTTGCAAAAAGCGGTCAAATATTTTGTTAACCTTTTGAATGCCAGAGCATAAACACACGCGCGTGCCCTCCACGCCAAGCCACAATTTGACCGCATCCAAATTAGACGTGTTATGCCGTCCGTGGCGTCGTGAACACGTTTTGATTTGGCGCCCATAGGCGTCCGTGGCGATGAAATTTGATGTATATATCAATAATTATGTTAAATCGCTCTACATATGTTGCACTATAGTTTTTGTCAATAATTGCAATGAAACCAATTAATTAGGTGACGTTCAATTTTTGGAGAAAAAAAGGCATTTGGATGGTTTCCAGTTGCTATTCTACACCCTTAAACTAAATATTCAGTCTGACGGTATGGATGACTGCAATTCAAAATCAATAATTCAGGACAACACAGAACAATATATCATCATTTCGTTCAGTAGCACTATTTCACTATTGATGAAAACAGAGCAATATTTGACAGTTTTTTGCTAACTTTCAGAATTCACCCACTTATGATCGAACACCATTAACTGATAAACTCGGATAGCACTCTACTTAAGGCTATAAGGCTATATTCTTACACATGGGAGGCGTAAAACCTGACAAAGGTTTTATGTATTCAGTCAGGCTCAGTGGCCTTCATCCTGCTAAGCAAATAAACAGCAATGGAGATCAACAATACGTCTATCAAGCGTTAAGAAATCTAGCATAAAGTGTGAAACGGAACTGTTGTGGCGTTTTTAATAATATTAGTTCACTCAGTAGGGCCCAGTGATTAGGGTTGATGGCTTTCTTCGAATTTTCGGTTCATGGAGATGCCCATTTTTTCATAATGTTTTCCTTCACCGTGTTGGGAGTAATTCCGCATCTACACAGGTTTCCGTAAATAAATATTTCATGTGCGGAATATTATACTTATTTCTTCATTATATTGTTGGGGAAGCGTTAACTTGGTCGGAGATTCAATTATAACGGTGCCAACTGAAATTAGTTTTGGGCTAAATTTAACAAACTTGTGTAAATTGTGTTGTGTTACATCGCCTAATTACGGGTAAATAAGTTAGCGATGAAGTTTTAACAAGCGGCGGGATTTTAACTTAGCTTTACAAATTGCTAACTAACTTATAATAATATTTTGAAATTCTGCATACCTTCAGAGTTTTTAAAGCAACAAAAAAAAGGGAAAGAAAAAATACCTAAACATCGTGAGGAAACCTAGTTTTATAATGCGTCTTGGGCAAGCGTGGTGATCAACGCCCATGCCTTCTCTGTACGAGAAGAGTCATTTGCCCAGCAGTGGGACAAACTAATCCTTCTGAGAACTGAATGGTATATAGGACAGGTGTCCTGTCCTTTTTTTGTGTGGGAAATCATCAAATGACCTCTCCCGCTCTGGATGGAGCGGGAGGCCGTGTCAGCTCTTACTGACTAATACCCATCCGTGTTCCTTTACTTGCCTGTGCCAAGGTGCCAAGGGCCACGGTAACTCTTTCGAACAAAAGCGCAACCCTGGCAGGCATCGGTCCTAATGGACCTCGTCAGTTTGTGCTGACATCTCTTTGAGGCGCGCGTGGAACACAACGCGCCATCGACCCGGGCCTGGTCCTTACCGGACGGCGAGCTACCCATTGCTCGCCGTCCGCAAGCCCGCGCCTACGGTGGCCGGGAATCCGCTTGGGATTCCCGACGCCCGGGGCGTCTCCTGCTGCGGCTAGGGGCGTGAGGGCGCAGAGATTGCCTCTCCCTCACGCGTTCCGCCTCCTCCTTCGCGAGCATTACTGCTTCGCAGAAGGAGGTGACGGCTTCCCATACCCTCTCGCTCCGTACCATGGCCTGGACCAGGGCCGGACGCGAGAGATCGCCACCGCCGATCGCCTGCACGAGGACACGGCGGTGCTCCGCCCAAGCTGGGCAGACCTCCAGGTTTCCCGTCCTGTGTTCTCGGGTTCATTATGGTACCGAAACCGGGTGTCGCACGCCCTAGGCAGGATATCATAAGACAGCCTAAGGCCAAGTACTGTCATGCTTGGAGAATTCACGGGGAAAGTCTTTGTCATAGACTAAACGTTATAGGTGCTAAAATACATACATAATAAAAATAAAATACATACATATTGGGCTTGTATCATCACCATCATTCTCCTGCCCATATCCCAATTTATTTGGGGTCGGTGCAGCATGTCTTCTTCTTCCTTCGAACAGTCCATCCATCAGTTCTTTGGTCTTCCTCTACTTTTATACCTTATATCGTACATATTATGTAAAATGAAATATATAGTTGGTAATAATGTAGTTAAGAAACAGGAAATGGTGGGAAAGTAGTAGTAGTATTTAATGAAGTGCTAACAATTTAGCTACTATCTTAGACAACACAAATACTATATTTTTTATAGTTATTGTAGTATTATTTTAAGTTATTCATGATATTCGTCTCGCCCACAACTATGTGTTGAAAACCACCTAATTGCGACTAAGCTTGTTACTCCAACTCCCTACTGAAACAAACGCTTTTCTATGGCATTAAACTCCGTAATTTAAACATGGGACTAATTTGACCCTGCCCAACAGTTTGTGTTTGTTCTATTTACATTCATCCCCTTTCTCCGAAGCTTAACCCATCCACTGATGTTCCATAGAAATACCACAATTTTGTTAAGCCGGGCCTATAAACTCGTAAAAAACAGGTTGTAGTGTACTTACAGATGAGGTTATTTCCGTGTACGCATTATACAATCTGTCACTATATTAGAAGTTGTCAGAGTCTGTACGAGTCCCAACTTAACTTAATGGAAGGAACATGCGCAGTACGAACTTGGAGCAACTTTGGCGGTGGGATTTCGTCCAGTAGCTTGGCGGTACTTTTGACCACCGTACGTATACTGAGCTGAGCGAAATCACGCTCGCACTTATTGCCCCAAGTAAAACCACCCCGTTTTTTATGTAAGCATTATTAAAAACAGTAGAAAAGCATGTCTATGTGTGTTTAGAAAGTTCGAAATTCCCCTTGAAAATTAGGTGTACCTGTGATTTATTTGTAAAAGGGTAAGTAATTAATTCCTGTAGTTTCCCTGTGATTTGCTAATCACGCTTAATGAATGAATAGTTTGTTATTTGCATGACAAATTAACCTTCTATACTATCTTACTTTGTCGTGTGAGGATTAGAATTTGCTTGTGTTTAAATCACAGGAAAAATAACTTTTTAGGATTTATGTTATGTGTGTTCTAAATGATATATCTACATAGTTTGAAGCCGTTACAAAATAAGTAAAAACAATTTAATTTACATGGAAGGTAAGTGTCATGGAACCATTTTTTATAATGTTTTAGGAAGTGACTTAAATAATTGTTTTAAAATATGTATTTTTTCTTGAATTTGGAAAGCAACGGATTTCAAATGAAAGTTTTAATACCTATACTCGTATTATTGTTTTTGGATGCGGAAAACTTGTCTTTTTTTTTGGGTTTTTTGTACACCGATGGTGTTACTTAAATGAGTAACTGTGGCTGCAACCAATTACTACGTAACTACTTTTTCTTAACAAAGAAATATACCTTACTTACACCTTGGAGCTGATAGAACTTTTTGAACTAATTGATTAGCTTGATTTTGAAAACCGGTTAATTAGAAAGGTTAATTAGAAGTCCAGAAGTCCGACAATCAGTCTTACCAATCGTATTACCCAGTGACTGGCTTGTGGAGTTCAGATAACCTGTCGCAAATGTAAAATTGTTTAATACTGGTCCAGCTGTATCCAGTTAGACTGGAAGCCGACCTCAACATAGTTGGGAGAAGGCTAGGCAGATGATCATGATTAAATGTCTGCCAATTATACAACTATTGTGCGTAGGTTAAAATACTTTTGGGCGCGTTGCATTTCCGTGACGCAAATCGTGTATGTACATCGTGACGTAGACGTTAATGGACAATAGGATTTACTGATAACAACTGTCAAACTTTATTAATGTGTAAACTAACAATAACAGACAACATCCTAAAACTCTGTGACTGTTACAATGAATCCACATATTACATCACGCCTCAATTTCTCGATTGGGTAAGCAAGATTTATAGTATGTACCTACATTCACCCTCATTTCACCACATACATACGTTTTTAAATGGCGGTATGCAAAAACGTTAGGTAATTAATATAAATAGTGGCTTTGATTCACTTTAACTGAAGAAAAATCTTCTTACCCTGCTTGTCAAGTGTGGTTTATCTCAGTGTAAACGGAGACCTGTCGAAGCCAATTTACGTCATGACTTGCAAATGAAACGTTCCCAAGTGGAAACTTGAGATCGAATATCGATAGTGATATCTTGGAGCCGTCATGATGCAGCTGCATACGCCTTATGTCAAAATTTTAATAGTATTTTTTTCCTTCTTTCGTTTTTTGATAATTTGTGGTTCGTAACAAAATTGCAAGTGATTTTCTAGGAATAAATTTTATAACATAACATCACGCCTAAGGCTTAGACAGAGGTGTACGTAACAGTATACCCATATTTAGCCAGTTATGTTTAAGTCCCATGTAATAGAGGGCGAGCGAGAGGGCCATTATACCTATATTTTTATTTTTTACTATGCGTATGAACTATTTGTTTCAGAAGCAAACACGTTTGATAGAAACAAATAAATGGTTAGATTTTCATAAATTAGAACGGTTAATTTTTTTTACGTATTTTAACGAATTCGGTTTAATTAATTATTCGCATTAATGACGTCATCCGTCGTGCTCTTGTCACCGCCGGGGTGCCAGCCGTTTTAGAACCCAACGGCTTAGCACGCGACTATGGGAAGAGACCAGACGGTATGACCATAATGCCTTGGAAGTTGGGTCGGCCTTTGGTGTGAGATGCAACATGTGTACCCTTGCGACATCCCATCTTCCTAGCACGGCGGGCTGTGCTGGTGTGGCTGCTGCAGTTGCTGAAAACCTCAAACGGCGCAAATACAATAACCTCATCGGTAGCTATGTGTTTGAGCCGTTTGGGGTTGAAACACTAGGGCCTTGGGGTCCGAGTGCGCACCTACTATTTCGGGACATCGCCAAGCGGTTGGTCGACTCTTCTCGTGACCAGAGGGCTGGCCTATTTTTGGGTCAAAGAATCAGCATTGCCATACAACGTGGCAATGCTGCCAGCCTTCTGGGCACTATTCCTGTTGACAGCGATGTGGACGAATTTTTTAACGCCCTTTAATACTTTTCTTCTTTTATCTGTACATATTTGTATTAGATGAATATACATATTCGGTTTTAAAAAAATCAAATATAATTTAATTTTAATGAAAGTGTCAACATTTAGAAACTTTTTAAAATATTTTACTGCTAGAACATCGATTGACATTCGAATTTTAACTCAAATCACTTTACCTCGAATCTAATCAATACCAAATAACATTGTCTAGACTACGTTTCATTAGTAATTTATGCGTCATATCTCAAACAGTTTAATTTCAACGTGTTTTTTTTTGTAACAATCATGATCAAGGGTTGGTTGCCCCAAAACAAGGAGTGCTGTTTTCTAAGGAGAGTTTCATTTCATTTCTGCTTTGACAAGCAAAAGGGCGCATCTACATATATACTTCTATGATATTTTTTTTCAGCAATTATTAAGAGGTAATGTTTGCATGTAGGATTTAATCTCCGAAATCACTAATTCGATTTCAAAAATTCTTTCACTTCTTTATTTTTCGCGTGGTTAGTGATTAACCTGGTGTCAGAGTTTTTATGCCGTCGACTTATATCTCTCTGGCATGCTCGTTTCCTCACGATGTTTTCCTTTATGCAAGTGATTATTATCCAATGCGAACATGAATCCGACAAATCAGAGTTGCGTATCTTGGGTTCGAACTCGAGACCTATGATTTGACAGTCCGACAGTCACACCACTAGGCTATCACATCAGTGAATGAAGAACGGGGGGCCCATTCTTTCACTGATGGAAAGCATGGAAACCTACACTTACGAGTGACTTATGATATGTTTCTTCGACACAGACGAAGTCGCCAATATTTTTTTTGTTAATTATATAGGAAGGTAGTTCGTTTTCTTTTCTTTATACTTAGTAAGCCCCTTGAGGTTAGGTTAGGTTAGATTCAATCTCTTGGTATTATATAATTGCATAGCACATGCGTGAGTACTATGTACGATTTAGCTACCATTTACATCTTTTATTGACTCCAATTTTCCCTGGTGGTTGAGAGAATGTCATGCTCACTAAAATGTCTCGCTGATGGTGGCGCGTGTGTCGGGTCATTTAGTTCCTCTCAAAATGGTTGAGTTGAATGATGGCTGATCCATGCGTCATGTTCGTGAAAGGGTGCAGTCAGTAGGGACTGGTCATCTCGCTGCTGCCACGGATTATTGTATTTTTGAATCGTTGATTTTATCTTTTTACGCTGGACGCTCTTATTCGCACGTCTTTCTACATCGTTCTCACATATATGTATAATCTCGACATGAATGATGTAATCAAAATTTTGTAACAACATATTGATATAAAGAGTGTCCATGGAGTGTCTTGCCCATTCTTCTCCCTAGGATCTACGCTTTCAAATGGGCGACTACAGTAGTTTCACAAGTTATTATGCCCTGTGACTGGGACTGTAGCTTAGTTTTTTTTTTGTGTTTTGACATTCAAAAGTGCCTGTAATTGTCTGATTAAAATAAATGCTTTGAGTTTTTGAGTTTGAGTTATGGAGAAGTGACACCTTAGGGTCAACCTGAGGCCTTACGGCTTGTATCTCATGTCATATAGGTACTTAATATTGTAGTTTTACTATATTATATGCAACGTAAAAGGGAGATATTTAATGCTCCTTGACGGGTAACCTAAGAGAAGAAGGGCTATTTCGAAGATTTTTAAAGCTAATTTGTAGCAGGCAGGTTAGTGTGATTGGTCATCTTAATTACTGATAGTTTGACCTATCATACTAACTATTGCCTGATCTATAATTGAACATTTAATTAATAACGTTACTGCAGTCAATGCATTGTTTTGTCTAAACGAATATAATTCTAACTAAAAAATCGTTAGGATAAACAAATTTAGAAATCATAGGATCATCCTTTATAGTTTATCGAATAAATCTGAAGAAAATTGAAGAGAACTGTCTTTCTTCTCTAATTATGAAACTGGTGCGATAGGTGGATACTTGCATCTGCTGCTATCATTTTCCCTTTGAAACATTCGTTAAGTTTCTTTATCAGTGTTCATTCTGAATTTATCAACATTCTACATTGCTCAGATTGCATATTTTATGGTAATTTTCAGGCTCGCGTGCTCCCGAAATACACACATCAAAAGTGTCTAGGGATCAAGCATTTTTATGCGGATTTCTTGAGATTGAGATGTGGCTTTGTAATAAATTTATGATTTTATAAATTTATATGGATCCTTTTTGGTGCATTTCATAATTTGAATCAGGAACTCTCAATCAAATTCGAGTAAAAGATGAAAATAAGCTGTCAATATTTTCCCTATAAAAACATACAACGCATTGAAGACATTATTAGTGCTACTGTTTCCCTACTACTGATTAAAACCAACGTTATTATGGAGCGGCGACGTCATTTAAGCAGGGAAGAAATGCTCAGAGCCGTGGGAATGATAGAAGCTGGTTCCCGGCAACGTACTGTGGCTTTAGCTCTGAATACAAGTCAGAGTGTTATCAGTCGACTTTGGACACGTTACCGAAGCACTGGTACCGTGGCTGAGCGCCATGGAGGACGGTATCGCTGCACCACACGGAGACAAGACCGATACATTCAAATCTTAACTCGAAGAGCTCCAACAATAACCGCCATGATGTTAGCCGTGAGGCTTCATCACTCTTCAGGGAACTTAATTAGCGACCAAACAGTCAGAAACCGCTTGCATGAAGTGAACCTTCATTCCCGAAGACCGCTACGGGTACCACCTATAGCAATGCACAATCGTAGGATTCGATATCAATGGGCTCTTGAACACAGAAATTGGGCAGAAGAACAATGGCGTTTCGTGTGCTTTTCTGATGAGTCTCGTTTTGGTATGAGACCGGATACAAGACGTATACGACACTGGAGAACCCCTGGACGCCAACAGCGATTAAAATCCTGCCAGGAAGTCCATCCTTATAGTGGTGGAACCATCATGGTATGGGCGGGTATTTGGATCGGCGGAAGAACTGAGTTGATTTGGATCAGAGGCAACCTCAACGCTCAAATTTATGCTGAGACGATTGTATCAGACGTCATCGTTCCTCTACAAGTGCAAATCGGTCCCTTATTTCAGTTAATGCATGATAATGCACGACCGCACACCGCAAGAGTTGTAAGACAGACTCTCGCCGCAGCTAACATCAATGTCCTGCCCTGGCCTGCTCAGTCGCCAGACTTGAACCCGATTGAGCATGCATGGGATATGCTACAGAGAAGAGCTCTGCCGAATATGGAGGGTATCCAGTCGCAAGAAGACCTTTTTTTGTTGTTGCAACGAACATGGGCGGCCATTCCACAGCGTGATTTGGATGAACTCATTTTGAGTATGCCAAACCGATGTTCTTGTGTTGTTAGTGTTCGCGGTAGAAACACGGATTATTAATTGTTTAAGTTACCCAATAAAATTTTAAAGAAAACTGTTATTTCAGTCTTTTTTTCGAACTTGTATTGTTATGTTAGTGGTTCAAATGTCAAAAATCCCTTTATTAGGAAAATGGCAAATTTCTTTATTAATGCAAAGGTGACTTGGTTTATCGTTACTGTGACAAACGAAAACACTTTATTTGATGAATCCTTAAAGAAAATTTTAATTAATATCAATCAGGAGAAAAGTTATTGCAAAAATATATGTTGATCCCTAGATACTTTTGATGTGTGTATTTGCATTGTACGCATCACGGGATTGACTACGACGTCTGAATTTTATTAACTTTTGTGATTTTAAGAAGCTAAAATAATACACGTTACAAATACGTGTATTTAGGCTCCGATCATACAGCGATGATAGGCGCGTTACTTACTAGGTTGCTGTATCATTTTGCGACCACAAAGCACTTTCCTACGAATGTTACCTATACCCAGTAGTAACTGGGTTGTGGAAGTTAGATAGGCAGTCGCTCCATGTAAAATACTGGTATTCAGCTGGATCCGATTGGACTGTTAACAATTTATAAAATTGAAAAGAGTAACTATGGGGTGCCTTGTGCCTTTTAATGGAGTAATTGAAAGCAACGGGTTGACTCAGAACGAAAATGTCATCAAAAGGGGTGATATTTTTATGTACAGACATTTTTATTTTACTTTTATTGATTTTCATTATAAGCTTTGATTTTAGAATTCAATAATTTATAAATACATATTTCTATTTTTGAAAAGGCGTGTTTCGAAAACCCAAAGCCAGTTGTGTAATTTGTTAATGGTCGCAAGTGCACGTTATTTATGACTAACGGAGGATTTTAAATAATTAAGTTAGTGCTGATTATTGTGTTCTGATAAAAATAATATAACTCTAATTTGTTTATAGTTTTTTTTTTGTTTGATTATTTAAAACCATTACAAGATCAACTGTTCTGGAAGCAACACCAGCTTTAAGGGTTTGGCTGTACTTTACGTTCATCAGTTCATTAATACTTATTTTTAACCGACTTCGAAAAAAGGAGGAGGTTAACTCAATTCGATTGTATTTTTTTTTTGTGTTTGTTACCTCATATCTTCGTCATTTATGAATCGATTTAAAAAAAAAATCTTCTTTTATCTGATAGGATATACTTTCCGGAAATCTGTATTTCCGTGGATAACTGCAAAATGAATTCATCTAAGAGATAATCATGTACTAACACACAAACGCTAAATGATATTAAAGACACACCCCAACCAAAAATACTACTTCTCAAATATTTGCTTTGCATATAATGCCTATTAAAAACTTTTACAAAGTCTACGTAAAACATATGACTTAAAATTACCAGCCAGTGGTTCCTAGCTGTTATTAAGTACTGAATTAAATGTGATAAACTTAGTGGCCAATTATTTTCGGTATTAGAAAATATCTATACTATTGAAAAGATAATGAAGTTTAGTAAAATGATGTTAAGAAACACGTAATTTTTGTAATTTCGGTACTTCTTCAGTACCCACCATGATGTCACGCCGTAAATTAATGCTGCTAATGTCAGCACTGCTACAACTAATATAACATTCGTCATTTGAGCTGATGATAATGACCCATCAAAATTGCTTGAAGAGTCACTCGGTATACTTGTATCATTATCAGACGTGGCGATTCTCACTAACACTTGCACAGAGTTTTGGTTGATTCACTTTTACTTTACGTAGGAGATGGCCGGAGTTGGACAAAACTTTGAAACAATGTTCCACACTGACCCTGGCTGAAGTCATTGTAAGTCATGAATAAACGCTTTAGCTCAGTAGTGAGAAGATTCAGACGGATACAACCAGTAGTTACTTTTAGTTTGTTTACAGAGTACAAACTAGAACTACGTGTGAACAGCTTGGCTTAAAGCACAGCAAAGCCATAAATCGGTGTTGCTTCAGGAACAGTCGATCTAGCAATTGTTATTTAAAACAAGCTATACAAATAATAAATTAAATATAGTACAATGTACCTTTTTTATCTGCACACAATAATCAGTGTTAATTCGATTTTTTTTTGTAGTCTTATCGATTGTGATATCCAATTAAAAAATAACTCAAATGGCACATGGCTTTTAATAATTAATCAGTGTGATTTATATTTTACCTTGTGCAGCATTATTTTTGTCAATCAAGAGCCTCTGTTGATAAAAATATTCGGACCCCATTAATTCCTTAAAATATCCAATGAAATGATAAAATAATAATTTTGATCTATACGTTATAGAAATTAGAAGTAACCATGCACTGAGGCTTTACATCATCCGGTAAAATCATCATCGCACTGTACATACGGTTCAAAACAAATGCTGGAAATAAAACCTTCAGTTTGGTCCCAAAAAGGCAAACTTTCGGGCCACTACGACTGTCAAAGATCTACAAATGACGGCCGGGACCAACGGCTTAATGTGCTTTCCGAGGCACGGATGAAACTCGGTATGTAATGGGTGGTCCCATTCATGGACCAACCCAGGGAAGCGTGGCTTAACCTGACGATCGATCCGAGCGGCTGTTATTATTTAGCCACGAGCTCCTCAAAGTACATACGTAAAACCCACATTGAGCAAAAAAAAATGTTGAGAAACGAAGTTTATTACCTACTTCTGCTGTCCAAACGTTTTGCTTACACAATGAAATGATCTTTACAAGAAACAGAGTCGGATGGTATTAAAAAATATTTGATCAAATACTCATTTTTCTGGACAACTCACACTTGACCATAAAATTGCATATACCAAAATTGTTTTCACAGTAAATTTCTTAAGAGTTCCTAGAAAATCTCTGTGTATCTCTTATAGATTTGGGTATCCATACTGTCCCAGTTAAAAAAATCATATTTACAGTTCAAAGATACCAAAATGAGAAACAATTGTTTTTTTTTCGTAAAATAATACAATGTAATTTATTATACTTACAGTCGTAACCTTACACAGCATAATTTATGCGTGTAAAGTGAAAGCGTTTAAAAAAAAAACTCCTGTCGACATAATACAATGTATTTTTACCATCTTTCCTGTTAAATTGGGTCAGATTTTATGAAGAGGTGACTCTAAGGTTTATAAACCAAAACTTTTTATTCCAAAGTGACGAAGCCTTCCTAGTTTTGCATAAGTTTTAATTCATTATTTTAGTTTTTTCCTTGAAATCCAAAAGTATTTCGCTGTGAGCAACTAAACTTCGCATAAGAGCCCAGTTACTTACGAAAAGGATTTAACTGTCTCTACGGCGTAGCTGACATGATCACATCTCTGCTACGCCAACAGTTCTTTCGTAGCAAATCTAACAAGTCCGCTACGCAGTTATTTTGGAAAATGGTTCTTATTTATTTATTTATGTACACACAAAACACATTACAGGAATAATACATAAAGAAAAAAGAGCACAAAGGTACCGCTTATTTCATCTTACTAACTTTATGATTATGTTGTGTCCTCTCCGTATTCTGAAAGCTTGATCAGTAGGTGAACTAGATAAACACACTACATGATGTTAGCTGATGAAATTGGTTGACGAAAATAGCTACATCCAGTCACAAAGAAGACACAAGATTTGACTATACGTAGATCACATTGAATAGACTTTCATTATACTAGAAGCTTGTTATAATAATATTGATCTGGGTAGTTTAGGATGAAGACAGGGTATAATTAAACGTTTAAATGAATGGAAACGTTATTAATTGATGGATTCCTCCTCTAACAGTGAATAATATCTAAGATATCGTCACTCACATGCTCACTAATACAATTAACCCTTCCATCAACGACATAGGACATAGATTTACAAGTTTAATGCCTTCTAAAATAATATGTTTGCCTGGTAGCTCATTAGCTGTGATGTAAAGCTGAAGTGGTTATACATCACTCAGTAGCTATAAGTGTACGTAGGTGCATTAGTGGGAGTGTATGAATATTTTAGTGAGGTTAAATTTTGTTTAAACGGTTAACTTATGCGTGAAATGTTTCAGTTAGATTGTGTGTTCTGTCTGATACTAGAAGGGAACTAGAATTTCATTTTTAAATATTTTTTTTTTATATTTTATGGTTTACCAAAGATTTGTTTTACTTTTCAGGGCAGTCACCTCCTTTCTAGCCATATCATCATAAATTCACTTTGTATCTGGTTGCGAACTTTAATTTTTTCTTAGACATAGCTTCATTGACGTTCCAGCTGGTAACGATAAATAACTAATTAATGTCTCATTAAAATATTGAAAAATTGATAATTTACTCTTTGTTATGAAGGCTCTATAACGACATGGTTGGCACAGTGGCTGAGCGATTGGCTGCTGCGCTGTGTTACGCTGGTTCGATCTCCGCACGGAACAAATATTTGTATCACCTACAGGTAGTTGTTCTGGGTTTGGCTGTTTATGTTTGTAAATTTGAATGTTTGTAAACGCACCCACGAAACATGAGAAACTCATAGAGAGGGGCAACATTAAAAAAAAAGGGTATAACTGGACGAATAATGATTTTACTGTTTGTTTTGAAAAATAGAAGATATAGTCAGCAGTAATTAAGATTGAAGTTTGTTTAAGTAACTTATGTACACACGTTTAATTGCCGAATTAAAACACCTTGCATTAGAGACTAATACCCTAAAAAAAAAAAAAATACACCTTGACAGTAATTGTATTTGAGAATACTCGTACTACTTAGCTACTAGTTATCCATTGTAAGTAAGTATTGGAGCAGTAGTAAGGTCTACCGAGTCGCCAGTTATATTCCCTAATAAATTGACTTTACTAAGCGATCGACCTAAATAATACGAGAGTTGAGCTAACAACCAGTGACGAAGGACGAAGCAAAACGGGGTAACCGTAACTCTGAAGAATTTCACAGTAGCTACGTACATGTTCCCGGAAAGGGATTGGCTAAGGTGTGCTTCTGTACATCGACATTACATACAAGAACTACTTACGTAACGATTGCCTTGTTTTATTGAAAGAGTTCAATGCCCTGTCCAGAAGTTGTGTACGTACTGTTCCAAAAATAAACCGATATGAATGAGTATCCTGAAAAATTAAAACACCTGTAATGCCTTAAGCAAACTGAATCTATACTTCTATACTAATATTATAAATGGGAAAGTTTGGATGGATGGATGTTTGTTACTCAATCACGCCAGAACGGCTGAATAGATCTGGATGAAATTTGGGACAAAGATGTATTATAGTTTGGAATAGCACATAGGCTACTTTTTCCCGGCAAGACGATCCTGTGAGTCAATTATTTATCGAACACCACGCGGGCGAAGCCGCTGGCATGAGCTAGTTAAATATAAGACATTGCTTTCAAAAGTTGAAGCTGTAAAAATAGGTTAGTGAATAAAATTTATGTAATTTGGTGTGACCTGTGATGACCAATTTTTGGAAAATTTCAACGATTCTTGCGAATGGAAGGTAACCACAAAAGCGGTTCACTGCGTTTACTGAATGTCAAAAATGAAAAAGAACGTCATTAAAGGATGCAAATGATTTAGAATATATTTATCATAGTACTCCAAAGACGTACTCAGAGATAGCTGAAGAGATTATGAAATAACATAAGGAAGCGTTATGTTTGCAGGTTGTTTTTTGACAATGTACTTTCACCAAATCAAACCAAACAGTTGTGTATTACCTATATTTGCAAACTAAAATTCTATTCTATTCTAACCTTTTGTTAGGTGTGGTGCAGCCTTCCATGTCAGACTGTATCATCTGACAGCAGAGCAAAAACAAATGACTCTCAGTTACTTTCGGTCTAGATTTATTGGGGACCGTTACTTGTGTTACCCCGGCTGAGTAATTTACCTATTATAGGAGACACAGACATATAAGTTTGTCTATAACCTTTTGTTAATTTTACGCTGGCCCAGTCTGGGATATCTATTCTGTGTAGTGGTAAAAAGTGTGTTCCGCAAAAATTTTCGCGTTTCACTACACCTACTACACCAATATTATACTTATTGAGCTTTGCCAACCTTGCTGAAGATAAGCCCCTAATGCAAAGTGGCATTGCGCACATCTTTATACCTTATCTAAACCTACCTACCTAACTTACCTTTTTGTTTATTTTGAAGTAAAGATCGAGTCAGTCTCTTTGCACGACGCATTTAATTTCACAATGATATTATGTTGCTTGGCTATACCAATTTGTTTGTGCTCATAATATAACAGGGATGTGGAATGATTTTGTAGGCCACCCGTATCTCCATGAATTTTCTAGCAGTTTATGCCCCGTTCAAACAAACGTGTGCCTTTGTTGATGTTTTTCTTCGTTGTCTTTGTTTTATAAACGGCTTAGCTTGCGATCTTTGTGGCTAAAGTGCTACAATAGATCCCTACCGTATTGTACAAGGTGTTGCTTTGCATCCTCGTCAAACTCTAGGAGGTAACTATGCTAATGATTCTCGACCCGAATCAATAATAAATAAAAAAACATTTTTTTTTCTTAATATCGGAAATCGATAAGTGTACGAGTACTAAAACGCGGCCCGTCTAATACTAGCCCTATAACCGCGCTTTCACACACAGAAAAACGCAGACGTTATTCGATAAACGGGTGATTCTCCTCTTTTGAAAAGGGCTTCATTCTGAAATAGTGTGAAATTAAAACAACCAAAAAAAGCAGCGTTTATTATTATTGACCAGGTACCATAATTAATATTGATTATTTACGTCTTCTATGACAACCTCCTGAATTTTGAAGAGGTTACAAAACTACACCTTGTTTATTTACCTTGAATATTTAGCTGTACTATACATTGCGAATAGAATGTTGGACAATCGGTTCGACCTTAGGAAAATACCGTTTACCGTACGTTTACCGGAGGAAAGCCTCCGGTAAATTATTCACGAGAACGTTAATCGACGATCATGATTCAGTTGAATTACACATCAACATCTGCCCAGCTTTTTCCCGACTATGTTGGGGTCGGCTTCCAGTCCAACCAGATGCAGCTGAATACCAGTATTTTACATTGAGCGACTGCCTATCTGGCCTCCACTTCCCAATTATTGGGAAATACCTCTTGGTTGGTTGTCAGACTTCCTAGCCACTGACTGTTAAAGACTGTAACGACTGTCAAAGATCTACAAATCCGACCTTGGCAAGTGCTACTTCACCTTGAAGATCGACCCGTGCGGCTGTTGTAATTTACCCACGACCTCCTCTGAAATACACAGTACATGATATTATCTTATAGGTACCTACCTACATTGTGAATATAATGTTTGACGGCCGGTTTAAATTATGGTTCTACTATTATCCTCCGTTCAATTATTCACGAGACGATAAGCCGAAGATCATGACTCAATTAAATAACGCAGTTTTTATGTAGTATGCTAGCCCCTTAATCACCTGTTTATTGAATTGAAATTGAACCCCTATCAAGCGGCCAGCGGTGACCCAGTGGTAATAACGACCCCAACCCCAGTGGGTTCAAACCCAGGCAAGTTTCTAAGGTAGCGGTTTACGAAAAGGTGAAGAAAAATATCGTGAGGAAACCGGCTGGTCCTAAAACCAAAAATCTTGATCTCGATGAGAGCCAATGGGCTGTTAGTTTACAGCCCATTCCCTCTCATGGAGACGAGGCCGAGGTCCCAGCAATGGTAAAATTATAGCTCGACGTCAGAAGCATAAGGTCGGATGTACCAATACAGAGAGTCTGTACATCTGACCTTATGCTTCTGACCATAAGGTAGGGCGTTCAAATACAGAGAGTTTATACAGTATGCTTTTGATGTTCAGAAGAATCAGATTCTGATTATGCTTACTTACGCTATGCTATCATCTTTGGAGCTGATGGTTGGTTCTGTTTTTTCTAAACCGCTGTCTTGGGTTAGCGTTGTATAGTGTTTATATCAAGAAAATTGCTTATTTCATGCCTCCTGACACTTTTATGAAGCACCCTATCTCTAACATAGGCACTCAGAATGTGTTCGTGACTAGCGTACAAACTACTTTATTTTCTACTGTAATCTAAATAAGCAATTTTCTTTCACTTTCTACAAACTAATGAAGATAGACGTATTTAAATATCAGTATATTTATTCAAAAATGGAAAAAATTAAAATAATAATACTAATATGTACAGATAAAAGAAGAAAAGTATTAAAGGGCGTCAAAAAATTCATCCACATCGCTGTCAACAGGAATAATGCCCAGAAGGCTATGCTGATTCTTTGACCCAAAAATAGGCCAGCCCTCTGGTCACGAGAAGAGTCAACCAACCGCTTGGCGATGTCCCGAAAGAGTAGGTGCGCACTCGGACCCCATGGCCCTAGTGTTTCCCTCAAACGGCTCAAACACATAGCTACCAATGAGGTTATTGTATTTGCGCCGTTTGAGGTTTTCAGCACCTGCTGCAGCCGCCTCAGCACAGCCCGCTGTGCTAGGAAGATGGGATGGCGCAAGAGTGTCGACACATGCAATCAGTTATAATTTAGAATTATTCAGTTAGAAATTTTACAGATTCATTGTATGTAAACCTCTCGTTTATGAACATAACATCATGCCTGCAATCCACAAAGGGTTAAACAGAGGTGTACCTAATAGTATACCCACATTTCTCCAGTTAGGTTTAAGTCCCTTGTAATAGTGATGACCATGACGTAGTGGTGATGTCATCTCGTTTAAATTTATTATAATACAGATATGTAGCCTCTTTTCACTCACCACGGCTCGATATAGCCAGTGTCTCTGGTTGTGGACGTATTAGTAACTGGGTGAAGTGTCCTGTTATGTGTGTATAAGCTATCATACTTATCTACTTATACAGGGTGATATGTACTACGTAGGTGTCTATAGCCCGATCTCCCAGGTAAAATAGTTAGGCAGTCGCTCCATGTAAAGTATTGTTATTCGGCTGTATTCGGTTAGACTGACAGCCGATCACAACATAGTTGGGAAAAGTATAGACAGACGAGTCGCTCAGCTAGGAATATTAAAAAACTAGCAACCGATTTACACGAATTTATGTTCACCGATCTACGTTACACTATCGAGTTTGGCGATACTGATAACTATAAAAAAAACACCGTACCGTATGTAAAAACATCCATAATTTTTACTGCACACCTATCTTCAATAGAAAATACAAGGCATAACAGAAACATCCGTTTCCGTGAAAAATAACAGGGTTTCTATAGAAAAATCAAAAGCCTATTCAACAAAAATGGATTTCTGGAACATGTGTATTCATGTTCCAGAAATCCAGAGTTCACATTGAAAATTTTTACATTATTTTATGGGTGCTTTCATACCTTAAAGTGTTACTTCAGGTGACGCCGAGTGGAGGAAATCGCAATACCTTTTATCGGAAACCCCATTCCATTGTAAAGACTTTCTTTACAAAAAAAGCAATAACATTTTCCCTCGAAGTACGAATGTAAAATTAAAACTTACATCAACGAATGAAAGTATTAAGGAAGGTTGTGGAACAAATCGATGAATTTTTACCGTACTAATTAAAGCAAGTGTTTTAAAACTCAAAAAAATAAACTTACATTGATGCTACAGGTTTTTAGAATTTCTTGTCTATTGCTTTCATCCAAATAATAGTCATAAGTAGTTCCAGGTAGTCTGGTTATTATACCTATATATTCTGTACCTACATTTATATTATATATAAGGTATTAGACGCAGTAATTGAATTCTTTTTGTAAGGCTTCGATTGCACGGATTACAGTAATAGATATTTATGATTTGTTCCATAATCTGGATTGTATATTCTTCTACATGACATCTAGTTACGTCGAGTAAGTCTTTATAGTCTTCTAAACATGAAAAGTATTTAAATTCAATCAATTTATTGACACACAAGTTATATAACATACAAACAGAAAAACAAAAACAATGAGCAGAGTTCAAAGAGTACCTACAAAAGTAGAAGTAGCCGTGGGCCCCAAACTGGGCACAGCCTGTATCTTGGTGGCCCAATATAAGCAGTAAAGTCAGATTGAATAATCGAATGTTCAGTATTGTACCACACTGAACATTCGATTATTCAATCAGCAAAGTGTTAAGGTAGTGTTTAGCCATATTATTATAACATAGAAGTCCATTAATACTATTGTGGGAATTTTGACTTTACCAAATTTTTGCTTTTAGGTCCATTAAAACATAGTCTTACAATGGAGCTGTAAAATGGATTCTCGCTGTTTTCTTTTCTGTAGGGAAAAACAAATTGGAAGCACCTAAACCTTGACATATTTTCAATTTTTTTATAAGCTCCTGCTTTAATTCGAATAGACGGATGATGTATAATGCCGATCTTTATTAGCTAACCATTCATTATATAGACTTCGGCTACTTACACTTATAGACATAGGCATAGTAGATCTATAACACTCACACTACAAGCTAAGTAAGACTTTCGTGAAAATTTAAATCTTTAAGTAAAAAAAAGGCACATCGAAAAATACGGAATTATTTAACCGAAGATTTATCTATAAAATAAAATTTAGTTTGGCTCGATCTTTAATTCATGTTTATAACCTATTTGAAATTAAACTCTCATTTTTATAATAAGCAATACAAGTCGTGTGTCGACATACATGATTAGCTACGTAACCTGTTAATCATTCATTTCAAGATTACATTCAGAATATTATTCTGTAGGTATAGATTATCCAGTCTTTTACTTAATTTTAATACTTGAACAGCTATTGACATGGGGTTTAGGTAAAGCTAATAAATTCCACTTTAGATGGGATCGCAAGATAAATAGATTACTTAAGTAAAGCAAACTATGTCAGGTTGAACACCCTCCGTAACCGCACAACCCGGGCTCACATAATTGATTTAGAGGCCAATCAATTTTTTTTTACGTAAATAGACCTTTTGGTTTCAAAACGTTTTTGTTGAAGACGAAGTTTGATGCGAACGCAAAGAGTTTGTGGTATGGAAAGTAATGCATCGTTGGAGCCTACCGAGTGGTAATCGGTCGGTGGATCTTCGGTCCGCTAATAATTGTCTTCTACGATGTCCTTCTCATCGCTCTGGTTTTATCAAATCTTCTTTCTTTGTCCAGGCGGTCTTCCTTTGGAATGCGCTCCCTCAGAGTATTAGGACGGTGACCAGTCGGTTCACTTTCAAAATGAAAGCTCGAGAGCATATACACGAGAAGTTGGCAGATTCGTCTCAGAAATAAGTTGCAGTAATTTTTCTTGTTATCTCTCTTCACTTTATATATTTTATTTTATGTATGTATATAAGTATTTATTAAGTTTTTATTATAAATATTTTCTAGTATTTTCTTTTTTGTTATTGCACCTACTGTGTATTGTCTCTGCATCACCCTAAGGTAGACTGGTAGAAAATGCCCAAGGCATTAAGTCCGCCTTTGTACAGTTTTTTTTTACTTGTGCATAAAGTTTTAATAAATAAATAAATAATCGATTGCACACCTAAGAAGCAGCCACAGCAAGCACACATTGGTGAAATTGGGGATTAAAGATCCTACTGACATTCAATGTGAATGCGGTGCTCCGAACCAGATCATGGTCCACTTGCTGGAATGTCCGATATGTCCGTACACCTGCACAATACTGCACTTTCGAGGACTTAAAAAATGCTACATACATACGTCGCCGCCGGACCCAAGTAATTTAATTGGTTTAGTTCCATCTCCTCCCCTTCCCAAATCTTCCCCCATGCGTTTATACCTACCAAAAGTCCCCATCTCTTCCCACTGCCAAACATCACTCAACGGTACAGTCACGGACGAAAAAACTCAAGCAGTGAATTTAATTAGTCCTACCATCGATGAGAAAAAAGAAGAAGACCTACCGAGTTATCAACCGTTTACGTATTGTTCATCAAATGTGACAATGACATGTTTTTCTTTTATTCTCCATACAAACAGCTCTCAATATTATAGTTTACACCCGATTCAAACAGTAGGTAGTTTCCATGAGAAAGATAGAAGTTTGTCCCAAGGAAAGTAAGTTTTTTGAACGGTTTCTAGCCATCAAATTAAATAAATTTTCTTGGCATTTATCAAAAGTGTATTTATTTAGTGTACTTACATAATCTCTATTACTTCCCACGTTTTAGTTGCTAGGTCGTTCTTGTGGCATATAATATTTTTGGACCAGAAAATCGTTCAGTTATATAACAGTTTTCGTGAATAGCCTGTGTATATTTTGTTCCACGTCCGTTGCTTTATTTTTCATTCACGTTAGTAACTTCTTCGACATCAGTGCAGAGCCAAAATTGTGAAATGTTCGTCCGAGCCAATTTACTCGCTCGTGTGTAGATTCTATACAGGTTTGTGGGGTTTTGTGTGCAGGTGGCCTATCATGACCTCTTAATGCAGGAATATTTTAGTTCAAACAGCATTTTAGTAAAACATTCCTGGTCAGAGTAATCCTACTGGGATCTTTTTTTGCACAGAGGTACATAATAACAATGTAACAAAAACCGCATATCTTATAAAATGAAGTCATTTTTCGTGTCTATCTGTTTGCCATAGATTTTAATGAGATTGTTATTATCATTTAGATAATTTATTGAGAAGAAGGGGCGAGTTGCTAGTTGAAAAGGTGATAGGATCTGTAAATCATAAGATGGCATAAGATCTGAAACAAATCTCCAAAGATTTTACTCGTGCAAACAGTCATTTTACTTGGTTTTTGTTTGTCAAGAACAACTTTTGAATTAGAAGGCTTTCGACGCTATCTTAAAAGGCCTTCAACTAACACGAAAAGTAAAATCCTTGGTGAAGGAAACTGAACTTTAGCGACAAAGTTTTACCACCAAATCGAAATCTTATTTGATCGCTCGAATGTTTGCGTTAACTCGCATTACAAAGTTTCACAAAGTTTCAATCAATACTGAGAAGGTACGACTTTATGAAAGTATAATAATCAATTATTGACAATCTTCTTTCTTTATCGTGTGGTTAGTGCCTAACCTGGTCTCGGAGTTTTTATGCCGCCTCTGACTTGGCTTTGCATACCGTCGAGAAATATCTCTCAGGTATGCTGGTTTCCTCGCGATGTTTTCCTTCACCGAAGCAAGTGATAATTATGAAATACGCCCATGATTCCGAAAATCAGAGGTTCGTGTCCTGGGTTCGAACTCGAGACCTATGGCTTGGCAATCCAACGGTCACACCACTAGGCTATCACTGCTTAGAATAAGATACCATTAAGAAATATCATAAACCTAGAAAAAACAAAACAGTCGATAATAATTTATTTATAACTAAATAACTATTTCGGGATGTTCCTAAGCTAACCAAAATAATTTTATTTAACTAGAACAGGTAAAGTATACAACACAGAGGCGGAGTCAGAAATATTAATGTTTCGCTCTGTTTAGTAAATAATATAAGCCAGCTTTATGTTGTAAATAATTTTGGTCTAGAATCCACAAAGGTCAACATTTAATTAAAAATAATAGCGTTAGTTTCCACTAGTTTATTTCAAAACACTAATGAATGTAAATAATTATAGAATTTAGTACAAATACATAAGTTACTCACAGACATAGGTAGGTACAATTTTCATAATCATTTTGTATCTCGCAATTTTATTTCTCTTTTAATCTTCGTCAGAACTGTTTAACATTACACTCTCTATGAGGTACCAATTTTTAACATAAACACAAAATAATATCATGCCTGTTATTTCCGGAACATAAGGCAAAACTGTACCTACGTGCAGTACACCTAAGTTCCATTACATACCTACAAAATTATATTCTAGCGTCAAAAAATGGTGCTGTTAAAAAACCAACCAGTCAATAATATACGAGTATACTTAGGCACGTCGTGTACATATCTGCTTCATTTACTGTTAGCATAGTCGATCTTGTAATTGTTTACCACTTTTAACTATAATTTCTAGTAAATTAATACTTTACTAAACAATTTACTTGTTCCGTAGACAAATAGACCTTGTCGTTGTATGAAATGCTAGTGACATTCAACCTTAGGATCGGCCGAACTTGGTGATGGGGCCCGGCGGGCATGGCGGGCTGAAAACAGTCGGGGGTGGTACAAATGTATTTGGGGCCTAAGGGGGCCTAAAATGACCGCTTTAGCAGAATCTTAAGATAATTATAATATGAATCACGTTAAAATTCTAAAAATGGTCAGAGATGCAGCTAATATTATGAATTGTCAGTTTGTGACCATTTAACGAATTGTAGCGTAATTCATATTATTATCCTATTATCATTCTGCTCAAGCTGATTCAAGCGGTCTTTTTAGGCCACCTGGTCTTCATGGTAGCACCTAGTAGGTGGTGTGTTTGTAGTTGGTAAGAGTCCAACATACTCGTAAAGCTCTATCCTCCCAAGACAAAAGGTATCCATAATGATTTCCCCATTCAAAAAAGGGTGTTAATGCAATTCCGAAATAACATTAGGCACCTCTAGATTTTTATCAAACGCCTACTTTTAATATCCCTGACCAGGATCAAACTTTGATGGAAAATTTAGGTCAGAACCTTTGAAACTTTGTAACCCTTACATTACCGAAATTATTCGTCCCGTGTTTCATATTCGATTGAAACAAAATCGAATTTATCGAAGTGCTAAAATGTAAAATATTCTTTTTAAAAGACTGGGTTCAATATCGCTGTTTATTTTTATATACATTTTTCAGATTAAAATATCTATGGAGATTAGTACAAAGTAAAGTAAGCAAAACAAGACTTTTATAATAGGTTTACTAACTTATTATAAAAGTGTTGTTTTATTTATTACATTGACTTTAAAGTCAATTGCAACGTTATCTCCTCGATTAATTGTTATGGCAACCACTGAAATCATTGAACTTTTCATATCAGTATTAATTTGTTGTCAAGACAATATTTTATCGGTTGCAATGGAAACATTTTGATATACATACTCGTAGAGATAATAATCATTTTGGATATGAATGCATTGAAACCATTTTAACATCGGTTTTAAACTAACACGATCCAAAGAAAATCACGTACAAAGTAAACTTTACCATCAATATTACTAGAGATCACCGATTTTCATCTCATCTTTCAAGATTGCAACTTAATTCTTTAATCCGATAAACCTCGCTTAGATTCCTTTGACAAAGTTACGAGAATTTGTTATCTATTCTGAACTGGTGGTCTTGGTACACAATGTTCTTCGGAGATTACTTGGTAACGAGGTTACGTGGAAGATTTCACCTGGACCCTAGAGACTAGAGTCATTCATTTTAGTAATATACACACCAGTCGGAATCATCATCATCTGTCTAGCCGAAATTTTTTCAAAATATATTGGAGGCGGCCTCCAGTCTAACTGGATGCAGCTGAACACCAGTAACATAACATCAAGCCTGCAAACCCCGTAGGGTTACGCAGATGTGCCTAATAGTACAGCCACATATCGCCAGTTATGTTTAAATCCCATGTAAAAGGGGTCGCGCCTATTGCCATCCACCGGGCACGAATCCGGACTCCGTGGCTACTACTGAGAAATTCCTGATGGAACCCAATAGCACTTTGCCCGACCCGGAATCGAACCCAGTTTCTCATGCTCAGCAGTTGCGCCTGCAAGCACCCAACCAACGCTACGACCTGTATTTGATTATTATTTTTTACCTTACCTGTCGGAATCGTTTTATGGCAATATTTTATGCAGTTTTTTCAGTTTTTGTAGGTGCTTTATCGTGAATACTTTAGTGAATCCGTATCCATATTGCGCAGTCTAATCCGCTTACAAAAAAAAAACTCCTTTGGTTAACATTTTTCACTGCGATAAAGGTTGGCAAAAATGTAAACCCATGTTCAACTCAAGGATCAAGGGTGATGTATACAGTATACGCGTTTAATATCCGCGCGTTCCTTATAACGTGTGTAGTCAACTAGATCGAAGACTTTTTTTTACCTTGTAAAAGCTGTACTGTAATATAGTTGCGTTTGCAGCGCGTATAGGGGCGTTGTCGGCGTACTAAAAAGAAACGCAGCAACGCAGCAATTTCCTATCGAATTGATGGATCTTTTTTTTATGTCTGACGGTCTTACGGTCCCATTGCCTGTACGAATTACCACAAACTTTGAAGCACATTGAGCGAACACTTACGGGTGAATCTGTTACCTAAATTCAATTTACTTGGTAAAGTATTCGTGCCCCAATATTTTATATAGGAGAATAGGAAACACTATATTTTTATCTTATTCGTTTACGGTTCTATCTTTCTTCTTTGCATAGAATGTCAAATCAAATCTTACGCTCAGAATTTTTTTTTCCAAAGGAAGGTTTATTTTGCCGTAAAAGTTTGGAAACGTGATTTGATTTAGTATATTTTTGATTCGCAATATTTGTTCTGCAAAAAGAAAGTGAAGCAAGAGTTAAGTCTAGTAATTTGATTTTGTAGACCTAGTATTTTTATTGCCTAATTTAGGATTCCTGAGAGGTTTCGGCTTATTACTCACATCAGGAAGAATGTTTCGTACATTTCTATCTCGAATAAAACAACCAAGTACGTAATTGACTTTTTATGTCTTCTTCTTAGAACGTGGGATCTAGAGATAAGATATCATTAGGAAATACGAACTTATTTAATTGTAGTTTTTTTAAATTGTTCTTAAATGTTTGCTATTTGTTGCGCAAATGCATAAAGTTTTAAGTTGAGTGTTTTATAAATTAATAATATTTTAATTTCAAGAAACATTATTATAGTTGAGTTTCGTCTTCTTGGTAAAAAAGAAGGCATCTTAACTGTTAGTCCGTTCGTGAAAATACGTTTCACTGCTGCGTAGGAATAACCATAAGTACTAACTTTAAAGCAACACTTATACGTCTTCCAACAACAGAACCAGCTAAAAACGTCACGATACGTTCCGACCCATAAATCTTTATGCGTAAGCTTCTTTATTTCTTAAACCTATCCAATCCATTGCTTAAATTATCTAACAAACTTCAAAATCTTTAATTCAAGCTTTATTCGCATATAAAACCCACACTAAGTAATTTTTTATTTAATCGTGGAACGAACAAAAACAAATAAGTGTCCGAGTAACATCCTTTGAGAAAACGTTGCGTTTCCAGTCCGCATTGTGCATATTGCAATACTAGTTGTAAATAACTACTATTGTTTTTTAACTTGATAGAATTTTAAACGGTTTCCTACTGTCGTACGCAAACAAGGAATTGCGCTTGATTACAAAAAGAGTTTACTGGTATTGCGTATTGCATTTTCTTTCTACTGTACTATTAGAGTAGGAAGACAATTTTAATGGCAAAAACTGGAAGGATTCGACTGAATAGCCTAAAATGATTACAAACAGACAGATCTGAATCGCCCTTGGCTCTTTAATAAACATTACACGTTGCTTTATATTGACCTCCAAATAACCACAATTGAGAGGCTAAATTGATCGCAATATTGGACGGCTAAAAGCATATAGAACAAAACCTGATCACGACACGCTCCCATAAACCTAATCATCTCTGAACGAGGAAGCTTCTGTATAGCAACGGAATTTTACTAGCTCATGAATTACGCTGGGATTTTCCTTTATTTTCCCCTAACAACTGTGACAAATGCCAATTAAAAGGGTCATTAACAAAGACGGTCATCTCAACTGGAAGGTCTGTAAGTAGCTCCTAAATTGATCTCATTTGTAAACGTAAAAACATTTTTCGAAGTCATTTGAGTGAATAATAGTTTAAAGTAGGCTGAATCCCTTTGTTTTATGTAGCTTTAAAGGAGCCAATTTAAATACTTGTTAAATTGAAACTAATTGTAAATTAGGACATAAAGCTTCAGCGTGTAGCTATTTGCATACTTGGCATGATTTAAGGGGACTTCTAACAATGAAAAGCAGATATTTAGAATATGTAGAATATTGCAAGAGCATATTGATATTAATAAAAACATTATTTCACTGCCTTTAACTGACCTAGATAAATATAAAACGAACTATTATAGGAAGGGATACCTGAAACGTAAAGCATAAACGCATTGTAAATGAAAATAACATAACATAATGCTTTTAATGGTACTTGCACTTTTACTGACATAAATATATCGCCTTCTACGACAGCCAATTTGTAGGAGTGCTGTTTTCTTTATCAATAATCACTGAAGTTGTCAGAAATAAACATTTGCAGATATGTTCCATGTCGATGAATGGATCTTTGAGTTTGGGTTGGTATTTTTTGGCGCACTCCCGAAGTCTAGGTGTCTAGATGATGAGGTAAATTTTGTATGTTTGTTTGTTATGTATTGGTAATCTTCGGAACTGCTGATCTAATTACTTCACTTTTAGGAAGCTGCATTATGCCCGAGTATCATAGGCTACATTTAAAGCGTTCCCATGAGATAATTTCCAATCACAACGCGAGTGAAGTAGCGGGTCAAAGCTAGTATGTGTATAAATATGTATGTTTTTATGCGACACGCTTTTGCCATTTAGTACTTATCTTTCAGGAAAAACACATAATTATATCTTTGAAAACTTATTTCATATTTACAGAAATAAAAGTATTTCATAGTCATGTATTACTTAGGTATACTCTATCCTTGTAGGTACCGCTCGTTCAACTTGACGTAGTTTTTGGTGTGGTCAACAGAAATTGCTCTGTGGTTTCCACTTAGGATAAACCACACAACACACGTGTTTGTTTTAGGCAACTATGGCATTTAATTAGGTAAGCAACGAAATAAGTACAGGGTGTTTCAAAAGCGTACTTAAATAAAGAACTCTCGTACATAAATAAAGAAAATTCATAGGCTTGTTCGCACATTGATAACATAATTACGAGTAGAATAGATTTATGTCAGATTTTTTGGGAATTTCTTATTTGGTCGTCTTCATTTTTAGTGTTCCGTCTTCGGAGGTTTTTAAAAAAAATGGTGATTTATTTTTGTTTAACTTTAACTCGCCAGATGTGATTTTCCAAATCTATAAGAAAAGTCTGTGCGCCTATCGGTTTGTTGGTCTGTATATCTATTAGACAGATTTAACTCAGTTAACATTATAAGGTACTGTCGCAAAATGTGTGATGTCGACAGAATACCATGTAGTGCAAAACGAAACATAGACTCATAGTCCATTAATCGCCAATGGCTACTTATGTTGAAATTACTTGACGAGCACGCCTTCAAAGCTATAAGGCTAATGCCTAAAGTAATAAGAGTACTTTATAGAATTGCACTCCGGCCGTCGACTGCCCTTAATTATTCCTCTACGGAACCGCTTCCACGCTCCATAAAATTCTTAATGATAGTCTGGAGACATGCAGTGAATAATTTTTTTTCCTACTTGCATTTTACGCATTAATTGCTTTAGAAGTAAATGAAGCAAAGCTGAGTTGCTTCTGAGTAATGAAAATACACTTTCAGGGTAGTTATTATGTTTTAGATTGATGTGGGACCCAACCTGTGACCGCAAAAGCAACCCACTCAGGTATTGCGAGGACCATTTTGTCAATAAATTCGTGTTGATGAGTTTCTAAAAGGTTTCGCTGGCAAATGTATTTTTTTGTCTCTCATTTCGGCTTGTGAATATTCGTTGATACAAATGGATGCTATAAAAAGAACGGGCCGGACTATTAAAATTAATTATTTTAATACCTCTGGTAATTGGGGTAAGTTACCTAGATATTCACAGTTCAGATTGTACAAAGTAGGTTTGTTTTTCCTTAAATTTAATGGCTTTCACACTAGTGACAGTTTATGAGGACAGTACATACTGCCCTTTTCAAAATAATTATATAAATGTTAATGTCATTTTGATTCCAAATTTTGTGGTCAAAAGGATTGGACTTGTATGCACTTGCGAAGACAATGATGAGATGAGGGATTTATGGTGTTGAAGCTAGGAACAATATAAAGAAAAAAACATATTGCTGCAACCAAAAATAAATCGAGATTAGGTCAAGATGAGAGAAATGGTGAAGGTGATGTTTTTATTATACTAAACACTGTTTTCTTTTAAAAAATAAAAGGGATTTAATTAAAATGTATGTTTAAGTCCATTTTAATAAAGCCCACAGAAAGCGTAGAGAAACTAATGCTTATTTACCGCCTCACCAACTGGAAGGGGAGAAAATAAACCTAGGGCTATTCTTTGCCTTTTGCTAAAGAAAAGGTGCCACAATATTGTTGTTACATTTCTTTGTAAATTGGATAGAGATTTAAAATCAAGGTATGAAGCAAAAGAACTGGGACACGTAAGGAATGCCATTTTAGCGCACGAGTATAACTGGAACGTTTTTTCATTTTTTATTTAGGATTAATTTTGGAGCCATATATAGATTTTTTTGAAAAAAAAAACGTAATTTTTCTCTCTTATTTTGTTTCGTCTACTGATTCAAATAATAGGTATTTATTCGAAATTCTCTTATGACTATAAAGATCCTAAAACAACTTCCTAAACGTCTCATTCCGATACTCCGTCTTCACCTATTTACTAAGTTCGGGACCCGTATTATGTAAATTCTAGCATATGTAACGGTGTTAGGAAAAAGGTCTCCAATGTTTTTGCCAAAACATTATTCAGATAGCGTTCAAAAGCTGCCAATTTCTGAAAGGCCGAGGGTCATAGCGTTTTTTGTGTTTCTATTTGAGTTGCTTCGAAAGAGTTACGATGTCCATTTGGGTAGACCAGCATCGACAGTATCATACTTACCTATATGAGGTAAAAGAGAACCTAGCAAAATATTTTTTTCTTTAAGTTTTCCCACATTTTAGATACGAATAGAAAAGGGATTAGGAGAAAGGAGGGAAAGGAGTAGAATTTCAAATTTCACTCTTTTGACGTCGTTTTAAGGGTTTCCCGTGTTATTTGATAAATTGTGGATTTTTTTTAGGGAAAAATAACTAAGTCTGGCCAGATTAGTAAGTATACACATACTAGCTTTGACTGCTTTGATTTCACTCGCGTTATGATTGGAAATTATATCATGGGACCGCTTTAAATGTAGCCTATGGTACTCGGGAATAGAGCAGCTTCCCATTAGTGAAATAATTAGATCAGCAGTTCCGAAGATTACCAATACATAACAAACAAACATACAAACTTTACCTCATCAACTAGACACCTAGAATTCGGAAGTGCGCCAAAAAATACCAGCCCAATCTCAAAGATCCATTCATCAACATGGAACATATCTACAAATGTTTATTTCTGACAACTTCAGTGATTATTGATAAAGAAAACAGCACTCCTTCTACAAATTGGCTGTCGTAGAAGGCGACATATTTATGTCAGTAAAAGTGCAAGTACCATTAAAAAAGCATTATGTTATGTTATTTTCATTTACAATGCGTTTATGCTTTGCGTTTGAGGTATCCCTTCCTATAGTTCGTTTTATATTTATCTAGGTTAGTTAAAGGTAGTAAAATAATGTTTTTATTAATATCAATGGGCTCTTTCAATATTCTACATATTCTAAATATCTGCTTTTCATTGTTAGAAGTCCCCTTAAATCATGCCAAGTATGCAATTAGCTGAAGCTTTGTGTCCTAATTTACGATTTGTTTCAAGTTAACACGTATTTAAAATTTCTCTTTAAAGCCACATAAAACAGAGGAATTCAGCCTACTTTAAATTATTCACACAAATTACTTCGAAAAATATTTTTACGTTTACAAATGAGATCAATTTAGGAGGAAATTTAGGATCACTTTTTTTCCGGCTAAGTGAAGATTTGAAGTATCACTCCTTATTTGTAACTATTATTGGAATAAGGTATTTTATGAACAGTTCGTAGTAAATGATAGTAATACTGACCTATGAGTGTTTTACAGCTGAGGAGGAACGAGAGTTGATCACCAAGTTAACTCAAGGTAATTTTTTCAAACACTTTCAAGTGGTTTTAAAAAGTTTCGAAGAAGCTACTAAGGTTACATAAAATGAATTAATATGGGCCTCAATAAATGGTAGGTACAACTTGTGTTGTACCTGTTATATATTGAGGCCTTTTTAAAACCCCTTGAAATATTTGTACTTGAAAAAATGTCCTTGAGAATACCTTGTGTAATTCATTGCTATCCGCAATCACGTAACATTTTTATTTTCATTCATTTTAAGGCTTCGTTTTGTGGTTCCAATAAAACAATTTCAAAAAGTTCTATGAAATTCTATACCGAAAATGTTTTTGTTAAATGGATAAAGGATTTTATGTAAATATTAAGAAAACGATGTTTTGTTTCCACTTTACTGTAACACAACTTGTATAATTGAATGATTTTCCTCTATTCAGAAAAAAATGTTACGTCGGCCGCAATTCAATAAATTGAATACATAAACAAAGTTTACGTCCAATCTGTTCAAGAAATATTCGAATTGAGACAGATCCGTAATTTGAATATTTCGAAAAAGATTCAGTCTGATTGCCTCTGGCATATGTTAATACACTGTAAACTGATATTGTAAGAGGCCCATGACATTGTGATTTTTGTGAAACAAGTTTTTATCTCGTTCGTCATTTGTTTTTGTTACTCAACCTCCTTGTAAGTAAGTACTTTCTTTACGACAAGTAAAAGGGTTTCGGAAATGCTGTATTTGTGGATTTTATCTTAGTTTCTTTCTCGATTTAGGAAGACATGCATTGTCTTTGTTGTGATAAAAATTTTAAGTATATATATGTATGTAAATTATAAGTATATAAATTTTATGTATATATATATTATAAAAATTTTAGATTTAGTATTGAGTAACATATCGGATGTAACAGTTACGAAGCCCAACGATTTGCTTAGCAAATTAGACTCCCACCACCCGAATATCCTTATCTCTATTCCGCTTTCAAACTTAAAACAGTTAAAAACAAAATATCGTTCAGGTTACAACTTTTTTAAAGCAGACTATACACAAATCAAAATCTATCTTAAAAATATAAATTGGTATGATGCCTTTCATGAATGTGTCGATGTTAATGAAAGGGTTAACGCCTTCTATAGTATACTACAGATCGCTATTGACAATTTTGTGCCCAAATATGTAAGAAAAAAATCTAAATATCCTTCTTGGTATACGGACTCTCTTATTAGAACCCTGTCTGAAAAAGAAAAATTTAGGCAAAAATACCGTAAATATAATAATCCCCGAGATAAACTTACCTTTGAGTTACTCCGTAGTCGCTGTCATACTTTAATAAATCACTGTTATAATACATATAAAAGTAAAATTGAAAATGACATTCCCAAAAACCCTAAAGCTTTCTGGCGTTTCATAAAAGATAAACGTCGCGGAGAATCATGTATACCTGCTGACATGTCTATGAATGATAAGGTAGCTAGCAGTGGTCCAGAAATCGCTAACCTCTTCGCTGATCAATTTGTTTCTGTTTTTAACCAAAATCCAGCCATTACTTACAATACTACCAATGAACTTTCAGGTGTTGACTCAATTTTAAGCACTATTAAGTTAACAGAAAAACAAATTTTCAACAAGCTCAAACTCATAGATGCTTCCAAAGGTGCTGGTCCTGATTGCATACCACCCTTGTTTATAAAACGCTGCTACCAAGAACTCGCCCTACCGTTACATATTATTTTTAATTCTTCTCTTGCTGAAGGAATATTCCCTGATGTATGGAAAAACGCAAGAATTGTCCCGGTTTTTAAGAAAGGAGATCCTGCTAATGTTCAAAATTACCGCCCTATTTCAATATTATCATGTTTTTCAAAGATATTCGAGTCTCTTGTTTGTCCCATAATTACTCGCCACATTGACAGAATAGTTTCACCAAGTCAGCATGGCTTCAAAGCTGGACGCAGCGTAGAAACAAACCTCGTCGAATTTGTGTCGGATGTGACTCTAGCTCTCGACAAAAGACTAGAAGTAGATGCCGTGTACACGGATTTTAGCAGTGCGTTTGACAAAGTTGACCATTCTCTGTTACTGTCCAAGTTAGAGTATAATGGTATACATGGCTCACTTTTAAACTGGTTTAAATCTTATTTATTCCATAGATCGCAAACTATTGTTGTCAATGGTTACGAATCCTATCCATATTATGCTGACTCAGGAGTTCCTCAGGGTTCTCACCTTGCACCGGTTTTGTTTTTACTGTTCATAAACGACATTACTGCCCAAATCCATCATTGTAAATTTCTAATGTTTGCCGACGATCTCAAAATTTATAAAACTATAGCTTCAAATGAAGATGCTACTCTAATTCAGGAGGATTTGGATAGAATAGAGCACTGGTGCAATCTTAATCACATGAAACTTAACGTAAATAAATGTAACCATATACGATTCACGCGGAAAAAGCAATCTAATACTGTTTCATATAATATAAACGGAGCGTTATTAGAAACTGTAAATAAGGTTCGCGATCTTGGCATCACAATGGATAGTAAAGTCAACTTCATAAGCCATATTGATAACATCGTTACGAAATCGGCACGGCTGCTAGGATTTCTTAAGAGAAGCACCAAAGGATTTAAGCTGGTAAGAACAAAAATTGTGTTATACAACGCCTTAGTCCGGAGCCATCTTGAGTTTGCCAGTGTAGTATGGAACCCGCACTACGCAGTACACTCACAAAGAGTAGAAAGCATCCAAAGGGCCTTCACAAAACACCTAGCATATACCTTCGGTGATGTATCTCCCCGGTGTCCATACGAACAACGTATTCAATATTACAAAATGATGACTCTGCGCGACCGTCGACTGGTACAAGATCTCATGTTCCTTTACAAATTAGTTAACAATAAATTAGATTGTGCTAAATTAATTGAACAAATTGGAATAAAAGTCCCACATAGAATACCAAGATATCCCATTACCCATTTATTCCACACTAAAGCTTCCAGCACAAATATAGGAGAAAACTCACCTCTCAATAGGCTCAGTAAAGAGATGAATTCTTATGTAAAATCAAATCCAGATGTTGACATATACCGTAACTCTATGAATATTTTTAAAACCCATATTTTAAATCATAAAGCTCCAAAATATTAGTAATTGTGTTAGTATGTATCACCATAGATTTACAACCTCTTCCTCTATAAATTTGTAATATTAGTCAAATTTTTGATCTCATGTTTGTTTAATATTACATAATATATATACATATATATTTTAGTTAAGTATGATTGTAACTTGTTTTTTGTTTATATAGTCTATTTCGACTTAATATTTAGTTCATTAATTTAGTTTTTAGCTTAAGTTACCACTTATGTTTGTGAATGTTGGTTCACCTGTCATTGGCAACTGTATAAGCCTATTACTTATTACCACTTTATTTTATAATTTATATACAGAAGCTGTTGGTGTACCTTTTATTAATAAATAAATAAAAAATAAAAATGTGTTCTAGTGTAGCTTTAAGTGTAAGACCATCCTACACTTTCCTCACGATGTTGTTTTTTTTAGAATTACAACATAATTAACAATGCTTTGAACGTCAGCTAATTAAGAAAAGAACCACAGACAATTAACCTAAAGGTATAAACAAACCCTTTCACCCTATAAAACTCTCCAAAGTTTTCCTAGTGCTCATAAAACGCGATGAAATTTTACTATTTGGTCAAAATACTTAAAACTTCGGAATCATGCACTTTGGCTAATGTCACAGGATATGATAGACAGACAGGGACGTGGAAACTAGTTGGCAATTCATATTAGCCCTTAACTTCTACAGTTGAACATTAATCTACGAATTGAAATTGACCGTGAATCAGTTTGCGATCGGTTATCATTTCCCGATTTAAGAAAATGTTGAAATTTCATAATTATTCGTATTTCCATTATAAGAAAATTCCTTTTAACAATGTAACATAGGTCAAAGGGTACCTTGGTTTTCATTTCTCACTCTGCGGCCGAATGTGGTCGCACCACACTCTGGTAAAACATTTCAAAGAGAGTACACCTCCGCAGATTGTATGTGGTTTCTCATTTTGTGGTTTATTTTAAAACGGTCAGAACGGTGTGTGGTAGTAATTGGAGTAGATAGCATATACATACAGTACGTTTGGAGATACAGTTAAGTGTTTAAATATTCATATGTAAGTATTAACTGACTATAATTTAAAAAATGCAATGGTTTTAGCACACACATACATAAAAATAAAGGATAAGTCTCATTTTTCCGTGCAGGTGTTAAAAATTCACACGCAGATTGAAGAATACAAACGTGTCCTCCTCGTGCAAGGTATGACGTAATGTTATAGGCCATACCTATGTAAATAAGGATACTTTTACCTTGGCCGGAGGCTAAACATTGCCAAACAACGTGAAAATGCCGCTCTTTGTTTGTGGAAAAGAGCTTTTCGATGTTCTGATCTTGGTTTGTTAATAAATTAAGAAGTTAATAATTATAAAGCTAATGGACCCTGTTTCCGATACCGGTGGGCTACTATTTCTTATTTTTTTTTTTTTTTTTTAAGAAATATTTAAGAATGTAAGCAATATGTAAAGGAAATAAAGCTAATAACGGAGAGTACTTGCTATAGACACAACTTTGTAGCCAGGATTATCCATCAGCAACTTGCTCTAACATACAGCCTTGTGGAATCGAAAGTGCCGTACTATAAGTACGTGCCCGACCCAGTTCTTGAAAATTGCAATATGTATGTACTGGGATCAATCCATCATCACTGACAGGACTATTGTGGCCCACAAGCCTGATATAGTGGTGGTGGATCGATCAGAGCGGCGCGCAATGATTGTTGACATAATGGTCCCCCATGATGGGAACCTCGTGAAATCCGAGAAAGATAAGCAAATCAAATATCTTGAGTTGCTGTGGGATGTGAACTCAGCGATTATTGTGCCGATAGTCGTTTCAGCCAATGGCTTAATTTGTAAATGAAAAAAATGTAAAAAAAGTTAGACAATAAATAAAGGAGAATAAAGCTAATAAATAATGAAGTTAGTTTATTTATTTTTATTTTTAACCGACTAGGAGGTTCTCAATTCGGTTGTATTTTTTTTTTGTGTTTGTTACCTCATATCTTCGTCATTTATGAACCAATTTGAAAAATTCTTCTTTTATCTGAATGGATCTATTTTCCGATTGGTCCTATAGAAATTTCATCAAAATCGGTTAAGCAGTTTGGTTTTAAACCAAAATAGCTGGAAAAATATGTCATCCAAGTAAAAGAAATTGCGAAATTGATACTTGACAAATATTTGTGTGTGATGCGATAACTAAAAAGGGTAAAATAAAAACGTTTTTGCAAAAATGTAACCAACTTCCAAAAAAAAAAAAACACAAAAAAGTGGAAAATAACTTCACTTACGGAAGTTGGTGCCAAAAAAGTCAATGAAACAAACAATAGTCACCGACTTCCGAAAGTAAAGTTATTTTCCACTTTTATTGGTGTTTTTTTCGGAAGTCGGTTATTTTTTTGCAAAAACGTTTTTTTATTTACTGTGTATAGATTTCACTTAAAAAATATATAAAGAGTTCTATTTTTCTAACATGTACATATACTTCGTGACTTTGTATCTTCCACATAGGTATCAGTGTTTTATTTCGGTCTGACAAGCCGGTGTTAAAACGAAGTGGGTTTAAACTTAGGCCCAGTCGTGCATACTTCACTTACCCTCTTGGCAGGCGGCTACAAATAGACATTGCCCACTTTTCTGAGGTTGCAACAGCCAGACTAGACTATAACCAGTGATACCAGTTAGCTACCTGCCTGGCTGTTGTTTTAGACCAGTAGATAAAAAGGGCTCATTTGCCCACTTCAATAATATGTCGTATGTCAATTTTTACTCTCCTTGTGTTATGTTACGATGGTGGATCTGCTAGATGGCGCGTAACTAAATAATCGTGTTTATTGTTACCATTACTGTTACTGTCAGCCTGTATCATCCTACTGTTGGGCAAAGGCCTCCCCCATGACTTCCAAATCTTTCGATCCAGGGCTAGGTGGACCAGTGGTTGTTAATTCTGTCCAGCTCGTCCCGCCATATCCTGCGAGGTCTACCGCATCGCCTTCTGGCTTTGTCAGGGCTCCACATCGTGGTTATTTTAGCCCACAGCTCGTCGGGTATACGGCAGACACGGCCAGCCCAGTCCCACTTCAGCTTAGCGGCTTTTTGAGCGATGTCAGTAATTTGTGTTTTGGAGCGCAGTGTGGGGTTTCGTACATGGTCGGTAAGTTTGACGCCTAGGATGGACGTTGGCAGACCTTGAGTTTGGACTTTTGAATGTTTGCAAAGACCAAGTCTGGAATCAATAGGTCAAAATGGGAATAATGCACACATGTTCATGATTTTTCGGTTGAGTGACAATGAAAGATTTCCTTTCATAAGCTCTTTCATGGACCAGTAGCTCTTCCAGGCATTTTCTGTTCGTCTAATGACTTCCTTGTCTTGTCTGGACTGGAAGGAAACTATTTACTTACTTACTACTACTGTTTACTTATTAACTATATTGTTACCATTAATTTATTTTAAAAAACATCCATATTAACACCCAAGACTAAAAATTAACCACTGTTTTCTTCCACAGGTATCATCAGATGTTTAGAGATGTTAAACCTGTCACCATCGAGTTACCGCAACGTTGACGCGAGCGAACGCACGGTTAACACCAAGAAGGTGTATTCGCGGCGGCCGTGGTACGCTCCGGCCGTGGTAGACCCGGCAGAGAACTTTAGATATACGCCAGGTAAGACTCACTATTTTAACACAACTCAACATCACAGCCATAATCCCCGAAGGTTTGGCTTTAGGTGTACCTTATAAAACACCCATATTTCGCCATTTATGTTTAAGTCCCACGTAATGAGGGTCGAGCTTATTGCCATCAACCGTGCACAAATCCAGACTCCTAGTAATGTTATTGAGAAATACATAATGGGAATACCCAATAGCACTGTGCCCGACCTGGGAATCGAACCCAGGACTTCATGCTCAGGAGTCGCACTTGTGTCCACTAAACCAAGGAGGCATTAGATTATTTTACTTTAGCATAATCAGCTTATAACGATCTCACTGCTGGGACTCAGGTCTATGGGACCCCATAAACATCACGTCCCATTGCGGGTTAGTTATTTTACTGTAGTTTTTTTGTTCATCAGCCTTGATAGCCTAGTGGTGTGCCCGTCGGACTGCCAAGTCATAGGTGTCAAGTTTGAACCCAAGACATGCACCTCTGATGTTTAGGATTCATGTGCGTATTGTATAACTATCACTTGCTTCGGTGTAGGAATACAACGTGAGGAAACCAAACCAGCGTGCCTGACAGATATTTATTATCTAAAGCCAAAGTCAAGAAGCCAAGTCAGAGGCCCATGGGCGGCATTAAAACTCATGAACCAGGTTAGGCAGTAACGACATGAAAAAGAAAGTTTTCTTTCAATTCTCACAGTCAATTTTAATCTAGAGTTGCCTAAGTGAAAAGCTGTGTCAATGAATCCGATGAATCCGTCGAATATTCTTTTCAGGGGTGAATTTACGATATGACATCGGTATTATGTTTTACTATTTTCCTACCTTCGTAAGAAGAATATATGTTTCCTAACAACAGATCTTGATAGAACAATATTAACAGATTATTTTTTTTCTATAATAATAATAATAATAACGTGGCAACACCAACGTCAACAGTACGTGTTTAATTCTGACCTTACAACTTTATTAATTTAAATATACAAAATCAAATCTCAAGCCATTCGGAATTACACACAATATCCAAATTGAATAATTACATCCCGAAAACATCAAGAAAACCAGAAAATGCAATATAATATTTATTTTAACATGAAAATATACGACCGAATTGGCTTTGACAGCTAGCTAGCTGTCAAGTCATGAAAAATCAAATACAATAAACCTAAATGAATTGAAAATGTTGACGAGGGCAGCAGCACGTCGCACACGCCTACCGCCTCCGGACCCGTCGCTCAGCTCCGCCTCGCCGCCGCCGGAACCCAGCCTCACCGTGAGTGCTGTGACACCGGCCGTGGCAGTTGCGTCGAGCTCGAGCGACGAGTATTTCTCTCCGCCCACGACGCCACCACCTGCTCGTCGACGGGGAGGACGCCGGCCGCCGGACGGTTTAGGACCTCGAGGCCCACCGGCCTCTGATAGGGTCCCAGCTCCCGGCGGAAGTGTGCAGCGCATGCGATGGACGCAGACCATCAATGAAAACGTCATGCGCTCATACTATGGGGCTACAGAGGGAGGAAACAACCTGACCGCGTACCGTGTTCGGATGCTCTCTCTGTTTCAGGTGCTTGAGCCAGCTGTCAACGTTTCGGCGCAACGACTGTCGGATCAGGTGCGAGTCATCCAGCGTAATCGTATGTTGGATGACACCGTACTTGATCGCCTGCGGACTGAAATGCAGAGTAGCCATGTCATTACCCCGTCGGTGCAGGCTGTGGTACCACCACAGTCTACCACAATACCGGATCGCGCTGACGACTTGAGTGATGACATGGCTATTAATGTAAGTACCCAGTGCAGTGAGGAAATGAGGTGTGCTTTGGAGGGTGCGATTCGAGAATATCGGTTCATGTCGCCCGACCTTAGACCGCGCATACCGCGTTTGCCCATGCATAACAAAAATAGGGCGCTGGTGGCTGTTCTGGATTCGCAGTTGTCAAACTATTTTGATAACTGCGAAGACCTCACTGATGCTCACTCAATCCTGTATTGTGCGGCTGTAGCGGCATGTCGTGTAGCTCATGTCAAATTTTTTGATGACAGAGCTACACGACCTAAGCCAGCCGTACCAGCATGGCAGTACAGGATTGAGCGACGTATTGATGGGGCCAGAGCACTCATCGGCAAACTAATCTCCTTCAGGGAGGGCAATACGCGCCCTAGAGTGATGCGCTTTGTGAGACGGGCGTTCTCGGGGACTGATATTAATCCTCGAGACTACATCTCCCGTGTCACAGAGCGCATCGACTTCCTGAAGCAGAAAGTGTATGCATGGGCGAACCGTATTCGTAGGTATAAGCGACGGGTGGAACGATACACTCAGAATCGCACATTCCAAAGAGATGAAAGGTGGGTTTATAGGGCTTGGGAGCGACCGGACCAAGGTGTGGCTGACACGCGCCTGCCGGATGATGACGTCATGACTTCGTTCTGGCGCAGCATCTGGTCGGTGCCTGTCAGCCATACCGAGGGTGAATGGACTCGGGAGGTTGAGCATGCGTGTGATCCAGTATCAGAAATGGGGGCAATCTCTATCAGCCCCCAAGACGTAGTTCGTGCAGTCCGTCCGTTACCAAACTGGAAATCCCCAGGGCCGGACGGGCTGCACAACTTTTGGATCAAATGGTTCCAAAGATCGCACGCTTGCCTGGCTTCCCTGTTCCAGTCAGCCTTAGAATCAGGGTCGCTGCCCGAGTTCCTGACAACAGGTATAACCCACCTGCTCCATAAATCGGGTAGTACTGCGGAACCCAAAAATTATAGACCGATTACCTGTCTTCCAACAGTGTATAAAGTTCTTACATCCATCTTGAGAGCTAAAATTAGCGAACACGTTAATGAAAATTCTATCATGTCCGCTTCTCAAAATGGATGTAGGAACGGGTCCCGTGGTACTAAGGAGCTACTCCTCATTGATATGGCCATTAGCCAACAGGTTCGCCGTTCCCGAAAGGATCTGTCAACATGTTGGATAGACTATAAGAAGGCCTATGACTCGGTGCCACATACATGGCTCATGAGGGTGCTAGAGTTGTATAAAGTTGATGCAACTCTGCGCACCTTCCTGATGTCGTGTATGGGGCAATGGAGGACAGTCCTTCGCTATCCAGGATGTCGGCAAATCCAGAGGAATAGCGAGCCGATAAGGATTGAGCGAGGTATATTTCAGGGCGATAGTTTGAGTCCACTTTGGTTCTGCTTAGCCTTGAATCCTCTTAGCACGCTGCTGGAGGATTCAGGTCTAGGTTATCGGTTGAGGAGAGGTGGTCAGGTTATATCTCACCTCCTTTACATGGACGACCTGAAACTCTTTGCCCCCAACGATTTGCAACTGATGGAACTACTGAAGGTAACTGAAACTTTCAGTAGTGCCATCAGGATGGAATTTGGTGTAGACAAATGTGCGGTCATGCATGTAAAGCGAGGGGAGATTGTGGAATCTGTGGGAACCCAACTCTCGGATTCCATAAATCTTAGATCCCTTTCAGCAACCGAAACCTACAAGTATTTGGGTATGTCGGAAGCGCTGGGCATCAATGTAGCTGACATGAAGCAATCGTTGAGGGAGCGCTTCTTTGGCCGCCTGAGAAAAGTATTTAATAGTCTTTTATCAGGCGGGAACAAGGTGCGTGCCTTCAACGGTTGGGTCATGCCGGTTTTGATGTACTCTTTTGGCATACTCAAATGGACACAAACAGAACTAGACGCCCTGGATAGAAAGGTCCGTACATTGTTGACGGCATATCGAATGCATCACCCACGATCTTCGGTTATGAGACTGTATATCCCGCGGAGGTGCGGAGGTCGAGGCTTTTTAAACGCTAAGACTCTCCACAATCGCGAGATATGCAGTCTCAGGGAATTTTTCCTAGAAACCGACGTGGGGATGCATCGGGATGTGGTCGCGGTGGACAAGGGCCTCACCCCGCTCTCCTTGGCTAAAGAGAACTGGCGCAAACCTGTAGTACTTGACACTAACGACCGCAGGGAGGTATGGCAGAGTAAGGAGCTCCACGGACGCTTTTTCCGGGCCCTTCATGGGCCCGATGTAGACCTATCAGCGTCCGTAGCCTGGCTACGTTCCGGCGACCTCTTCGGAGAAACCGAAGGTTTTGTCTGTGCAATTATGGATGAAGTTATGATGACGAATAACTACCGCAGATTTATTGTGAAGGACGGCACGGTTGACATATGTCGGGCATGCCACCGTCCGGGCGAATCAATTCGTCACATTATCTCCGGGTGTTCTCGTCTAGCTAACGGTGAGTACTTGCATAGACACAACCTTGTAGCCAGGATTATCCATCAGCAACTTGCTCTAAAATACAACCTTGTGGAATCGGAAGTGCCGTACTATAGGTATGTGCCCGACCCAGTTCTCGAAAATGGCAATATCACACTGTACTGGGATCAATCCATCATCACTGACAGGACTATTGTGGCCAACAAGCCTGACATAGTGGTGGTGGATCGATCAGAGCGGCGCGCAATGATTGTTGACATAACGGTCCCGCATGACGGGAACCTCGTGAAAGCCGAGAAAGATAAACAAATCAAGTATCTTGACTTGGCTCGCGAGGTTGTCGACATGTGGGAAGTGGACACGGCGATCATTGTGCCGATAGTCGTTTCAGCCCATGGCTTAATTGCCAAGAGCCTCGACCAATACCTGAGGAGGCTCTCGTTAGGCGGCTGGATCAAGGGCTTGATTCAGAAAGCGGTACTCCTGGACACGGCTCGTATTGTTAGGAGGTTCCTCTCTCTGGAGCCCTGACCGCCGGTAGCTTGGACCCTGTTCCCGATACCGGTGGGCTACTATTTTTTTTTATATTTTTAAATGTTTTTTTTTTTATAGGAATATTTAAAAATGTAAATAAGTAAGTAAGAAAAATAAATAAAGGATATAAATAATAATAAAAAGTTTATGCATGGGCGAACCGTATTCGGCGGTATAAGCGGCGGGTTAATCGGTACTCGCAGAATCGCATGTTCCAAAGCGATGAGAGGTGGGTATACAAAGCTTGGGAGCGACTCGAGCAAAATGTGGCAGACGTGTGCCGCCCAGATGATGTCACCACGAGTTCTTTCTGGAGCAGCATTTGGTCGGTACCCGTCTGTCATTCTGAGGCTGACTGGATACGAGATGTCGAGCGAGTGTGCGAATCTATCCCAGAAATGGAAGCAGTTCTCATTACACCATTAGACGTAGCCAGAGCAGTCCGTTCGTTGCCGAATTGGAAATCACCGGGACCGGACGGGCTGCACAACTTCTGGCTCAAGTGGCTTAGTAGTTCGCACACTCGCCTCGCATCTCAATTCCAGTCATCTTTAGAGTCTGGGTCGCTATCACAGTTTTTCACAACAGGCGTTACCCACCTGCTCCATAAGTCAGGTAGTCCTACGGAACCCAAGAATTATAGACCGATCACGTGTTTGTCGACGGTGTATAAACTTCTTACATCCATTTTGAGAGCGAAAATTAACAAACACATCGATGGTAATTCCATTATGTCGGCCTCTCAAAATGGATGTAGGAACGGGTCCCGTGGTACTAAGGAGCTACTCCTCATTGACATGGCCATTAGCCAACAGGTTCGTCGATCCCGCAAGGATTTGTCGACATGTTGGATAGATTATAAGAAGGCCTACGACTCGGTGCCACATACATGGCTCATGAGGGTGCTGGAGTTGTACAAAATTGATGCAACTCTACGCGCCTTCCTTGAGTCCTGTATGGGGCAATGGAGGACGGTCCTTCGATATCCAGGATGTCAACAAATCCAGGGGAATGATGAGCCTGTATGGATTAAACGGGGAATATTCCAGGGCGACAGTCTGAGCCCACTTTGGTTCTGTCTAGCCCTGAATCCTCTAAGCACATTGCTGGAGGATTCAGGTCTAGGCTACCGGTTGAGGAGAGGTGGTCAGGTCATATCTCACCTTCTTTACATGGATGATCTGAAACTTTTTGCCCCCAACAAATTGCAACTGATGGAGCTACTGAAAATAACTGAAACTTTTAGTAGCGCCATCAGGATGGAATTTGGTGTGGACAAATGTGCAGTCATGTATGTAAAGCGAGGGGAGATTATGGAATCCGAGGGAATTCAGCTCTCGGATTCCATACACCTAAGATCCCTTTCCTCGTCCGAATGCTATAAGTATTTGGGTATGTCGGAAGCGTTGGGCATTAACGTAACTGACATGAAGCAATCGTTGAGGGAGCGTTTCTTTGGTCGCCTGAAGAAAGTATTAAATAGCCTTCTTTCAGGCGGGAACAAGGTACGCGCCTTCAACGGTTGGGTCATGCCGGTTTTAATGTACTCTTTCGGCATACTCAAATGGACTCAGACCGAACTCGACGCTTTGGATAGGAGAGTCCGTACACTGCTGACCGCAAACCGGATGCATCACCCACGATCATCGGTGATGAGACTGTACATCCCGCGGAAGTGCGGGGGTCGAGGCTTTTTAAACGCGAAGACCCTCCACAATCGCGAGGTGTGCAGTCTCAGGGAATATTTTTTAAAAGCCGAGGTGGGTATGCACCGAGATGTGGTTGCAGTGGACAAGGGACTTACCCCACTGTCCATGGCTAAAGAGAAATGGCGCAAACCTGTAATACTTACTACCGATGACCGCAAGGAAGTATGGCAAGGCAAGGAGCTTCACGGGCGCTTCTACCGGGCTCTTCATGGGCCCGATGTAGATTTTCTAGCGTCCGTATCCTGGCTACGTTTCGGTGACCTTTTTGGGGAAACTGAAGGTTTTGTTTGTGCGATTATGGACGAAGTTATGTTGACGAACAACTACCGGAAATATATTATGAAGGACGGGACGGTTGACGTGTGTCGGGCATGTCACCGTCCGGGTGAATCCATCAGACATATAATTTCCGGATGTTCTCGTCTGGCTAACGGCGAGTACTTACACAGACACAACCAAGTGGCCAAGATTATTCACCAGCAACTCGCCTTGAAATATAAACTTGTGGAATGTGAGGTACCGTACTACAAGTATGTGCCCGACCCAGTTCTCGAGAAAGACCATGTCACGTTGTACTGGGATCAGTCTATCATTACCGACAGGACTATTGTCGCCAATAAACCTGACATTGTGGTGATAGACCGATTAGCGCGCCGCGTAATGATAGTCGATGTTACCATTCCGCATGACGAGAACCTCGTGAAAGCTGAGAAAGAGAAACAATTAAAATATCTTGACTTGGCACACGAGGTTGTCGATATGTGGAATGTGAACTCGGCTATCATTGTGCCGATTGTCGTGACGGCCAATGGCCTTATGGCCAAGAGCCTCGACGAACATCTTTCGAGGCTCTCTTTAGGCGGTTGGATCAAGGGCCTGATTCAGAAGGCAGTACTCCTCGATACGGCTCGCATTGTGAGGAGGTTCCTATCTCTGGAGCCCTAACCACCGGTAGCTTGGACCCTGCTCCCGATACCGGCGGACAACTATTTTTTTGTATTTTTAAATGTTTTTTTATGTCTTTTTTATTAAGAAATATTTAAAAATGTTAAAAAATGAGAATGATAAATGAATAAAGGAAATAATAATAATAAGATTTATTTTCTCCCACAAAGTACAATTAAAATATACAGGTGTTACATATATTGGAGGTACAGAGGTTTGTGGGAGTCAGGAATCCAAACTAGGATACCCTGTGCTATGGACTCCTGGCCCCCCTCGCCGAGATTTAAATTTTCACAAAAGTAGGACTATTGTAGAAAAGAACTAAAGGAAAAAGTAATAATTAAACAAAATTAAATTAAAATAACCATTTGTGTATGTGTATTTGTTAGTGTGTGAAGTGTATTAATATTCGTGGACACACAGTATCAAAAGCTTTCTGAAGGTCTAGAAAGATAGTCAAGCATTTTTTTCTATTATCTAATTTACTTACAATAAGTTCAGTGAATGTCTGAATACAGTCAGTTGTTGATTTTCCTTTTCTAAAGCCATACTGATTAGGTGATAAGATGTTTTTATCTTCTAAGAATTTCACAAATCTGTTATTAATAATCCTTTCAAATACCTTTGAGATAGAGGTGAGCAAGGAAATCGGACGATAGTTTGCTACTTCCCCTTTGCTACCGCTCTTAAAAATAGGGTTAACAATTGTTTTTTTAAGAGAAGCTGGAAAAATGCCTTCTGCTAAACATCTATTCAGGATATAAGTGAGGGGAGGGACTATATAGTTTTTTAAATTCTTAAGAACTGTTGACATTATATTGTCCCACCCTGCTCCACAATCTGAGCGAAGGTTGCTGATGATTCCTTCTACTTCTTCTTCAGATGTCTCCAAAAGCACAAAAGAGTTACATGAGGACGTCACATTGGTCGTGTTTGTTGGGAGTGGCGAAAGACCTGTTGGAATTCTACTTTTTAACTCTATGCCCACGCTTGCAAAATAGCAATTTACTGCGTTAGCTGACTCTTGTGGAGATGTTTTAATATTTAAAAGTTCCAACGATGGTGCGTTTGAATTTTTCAGATTTGTTATAGTTTTAATAGCGGACCAAAGTTTTTTATTATCGCTTCCAGCCGAATCAAGTATATTCCTGTCATATTGTCTCTTGCATTTTTTTATTATGTCATTACAAAAGTTTCTATATCTTTTGTAGGATATTTTTAAGATATTATTGTCCGGATTGTGTTTAAGTTTGTAATGCATTCTGTCTCTTGTTCTTATGCACCTCAGGAGGCCAGGAGTGATCCACGGTTTTATTGTAATTTTATTTCTTGGAATTTTAATAGTTATTGTGTTATTTAGTATAATTTTTTGTAAGTTTTGAATTAAATAAGTCATGAGTTCATTAGGGCTATTTTTGTTATCGTATACATTATTAAAATCAATATTTTCGCAGTCCTTGTTTAGATTTTCAAAGTTTATTTTGTTCACGAATTTTGCTTTGCGGTTTTGTCCACTTAAGCGCAGACAGAAAAGAGTAGCCTCGTGGTCAGTAATAGCCGATTGAAGAATAAATGTAAGAGAAGAAGTTTTGGTTTTAATTATAACATGGTCCAGACAGCTACAACCTCTCGTTTTTTCATAATGTGCGGGAATCATACCAAAGTAAGAAAGTAGATCGAGATAGCTCGAAGTACTTAAATTTGAATCATTGATATTTATATTTATATCACCCATCAAAATTATATTTCTGTAACCGGATAGTTTTAGTAATAGTTCTTGTAAAGTGCGCAAAAAATTATCTAATGTGTGAAAACTAGGGGGTCTATATATTGCAATTATGGCAGTCTTTTCGTTTATTTTAATAAGTAGGCAGTTGGCTTCTAAGATATCTGGTTCTTCTATATTGAAGTTAATGTCGTTATTTATACTCACATCAGACAGTTGTTTCATCGACAACCAACCTTTGTGCCCAAAATGGTGCTTGACGATATGGTCGATGTCGGTGGTACAGTGGCAATTTACTAGACGACCTCTTTACTTCTCTTTGACGAGCTCTTACACTATATTACAATCTATTTTTGGCAAAGCTTTTCATTTGAAAAGCATAAAAAAACACTTTTCGTTAAATTTTCCTATAGTTGTAACAAGCCTGGCTTTAAATCTCATCTCTGGGGCCGTAGGTTCTAATCCCAGTTGGATAAAAATGTGATTGGTTTTCAAATGAAATTATTCGGGGAATAGTGGTTTGGGATAAAAAATTATGCCCGTTTCTTTGATTGCTTTTTTACTAGCTTTAATTTAGTCTTACTTGTTTAACTAAACAGTTATATTGTATTAAGGTACCTAGCGGATAGTATAATCAGGTTTGAACTAACATAAATTGCAAAAATATTCTGTAAATTATGACAATTTATTTATTTATTATTTACTAGTCTCCTTCGTATTACGAGAAAAATAGGGAGTAAACATAAAATAAGGTACATAAAATAGCATTGTACAGGTAAATATACTTAGGTTACAGTAAAAATATGCAAATCAAGTAAAACTTAAATTAAAGTAAAATACACCCTAACAGCTATAACGCCAATGCGATGTAACTACCACAAAAATACAGATACATAATACTTAAATTTACAAAAAAATACACTTATAAATCAATTTAAAAATTACAATTAAAATCACCTCTAAACATTTTCTATGCACTTCCGTGCTACTCCTGTGAACTTCATCAGGCTGCAGAAAAATTAGAATAACGACTGTATTTTTCGTATCATTACGTCTAAAAATCGTAAATAAGTAAGAATGGAATTATAAGGACCATCAATAACATACATTATTCAATCTATCAGACGTAAACAAGCGTTTATAGGTAAGTGACATCTACATAACTGATTGACGTAAGCACTACATACTGAATTATTGATTACAACTCTGTACGGGCTGTATATTTAAATTACATCCATATGTAGGTACAGTCTTGAGCACAAATATGTACACGTAACAACTTTCAAAAGTGATTTGTTCTAATCTTATGCTTTTACGAATAAAGCATTTTAGAATCCGTACTTTATTGAAATTGATCTCAAAGTTGTACCAACCTAATCATTATTTTACGAGTATATAACAATTGAATTTCGCTAAGTTTATGAATATTACTGCTCGTGGTTCTTCATCTTCATAACCTTTCCCAACCATGTTGGGGTCAGTTTCCAGTCTAACCGGGTGCAGCTGAATACCAGTATTTTACATGAAGCGACTGCTTACCTGACCTTCACAACCCAGTTAGTACTGAGTAATACGATACCCCTTGGTAAGACTGGTTGTCAGACACTCGGACCTTTGACTACCTGTAACGACTGTCAAAGATCTATAAATGACAGCCGAGACCACTTAACGAGCTTGCTGATGCACGGAGGAAACTCGGTATGTTATGGGTGGTCACCCATCCACGGACCAACCTAGGCAAGCGCGGCTTTACCTGAAGGTCGACCCAAGTGGCTGTTGTTATTTAGCCAGGAGCTCCTCATTATTGCTCCTATAACTGTACAACAAAATCGAGCCCGTAAAACGTAACATCGTTACATTCACACCACTCCCAACTAATTACAAAAACAAGAAGCCACGTAGTACATTTCAAATTACCAGTAAATGTAGAGGTACCAAAACAAATGACACGCTGTTAGCTCATCGCCTACAGATCTCATTAGAACCTAGTCCTGTTCGTGACGTCACAATATCGGTACACCTACTGGAATTGTTACGTACCCACGCCAGGTAGTCGCGTCATGACCCTGTTTATACAAAAGGGATTATGTGAAAGCAATTTTAGACAAACGAAGCTATTGTTTGCAGCGTTGGAGTAGTTAATTGAGTGAAGCAGTGAATATGCAAGGGGGTTTAATGCAGAGTGTTTGGTGCATCGTTGCCAAATTGAAGGGGCCTCAAGAAGAGGTCATTTGCTGTCTCTTCAGCCCCAATAACTCATCCTTGGGTCCACGGTTTCTTTATTTTTTTTAACAGGCAAATTTAATTTAAATGTTGATGACTACTGTTTTGGAGTTCTGTCGAATTCAAAACGAATTTTAAATTTTTCAAAATAAATATACATATATATTATTTTTAATAATAACATCCGTGGGGCCGGTGTATTCCGGCTGTCCCCACTGCTATGTCCCCGATGATGGGGTCAACGGGAATGATCAAAAACGTCGTTTCGTTGTCCCCACTACCCCGCTCCACTGGTGTGGACAATGGGAATGATCAAAAATGTCGTTTCGTTGTCTCCACTGCCCCGCCCCACTAATCGCAATATGGATTTGGTTGTGTGAGATTCCTATTTTAGTGGTGAGTTGGCACGTAGCACTAGGAGACCGTTTTCATCTCCGTCACATGCAATCGTTTTTAACCGACTTCCAAAAAGAGGAGGTTATCGATTCGTCTGTTTTTTTTGTTGTTGTTGTGTTGTATTTTCGCCGTTGTGAACCGATTTCGATGATACTTTTTTTTTGAATGGATATTATTTCGCGGTAGTCCCGTTTAAGGGTTAGGATCAGATGCTGATCTCCAGAGATATACAATGGAACTCTTCAATAATGGACAGTAAATCTGTCGTGATTGCTGCAATCGCTTGGATATGTATCGTTTACACAATTCCATGACATAAAATTACACCTGTGTGCTTTGAAGGGGTATATACCCTCAAATTTCGCTAGTTATTGTTAAGTTCCATTTTATTGCGGATTGGCACATTACCATGACATGTATTCTTAACTATTTCAAATGAATGCATAGCAAACATTTGTGTTGGATATTACGACAAAAATGGAAAAATAAAAATAAAACTCTTTTTACAAAAAATAAAAGTGACTTAAAAAAAACTCAAAAAGTGCAAAATAAAATAAGCATTACAAGTCGGTGCCAAAAACTGAATAAAAAACCAAAAGTCACCGAATTCAGAAGCTAAACTTATTTTTCATCCATCTTCTTCACAGCCCAACCACAGTCACCTTTTACTGTTTTTGAGTAATATTTGATTACTGCAACAACAAAAAAACCCCACAGCGGATAGCGGGAATACACCATGGGGCCGAGGTTGTGTTTTTGGGTCTAAAGAGTGCCTTTGTTTAGGTCGTCGGTCGATCTAGCTGTTACATCGTTATTGGCATTTACCTTTCATTTCATTATCAATTCTGCAGGGAACTCTCGGTGTTAATTCAAAGATAATAGTGACTTACGGTTAAGGAAAACATAATGAGCCTATGTGATGGTCATCAATTTCTGTTCATTCTCTAAATTAGATCGATAGATAGGAAGGCTGATATTGTTTTCAATTTATTCTCATTACTTATTATTGAATTGTAAGTAGGTATATCGAATTGTTTCGTGTACTTGATAAAACGTAGGTCTCATTAATTTCGTTGAAAGTTTCAGTACCTAATGTCTAATAAAAAGAGGCATATTAGTAAATGTTTGGTATTAAGTTTAAGCAACTGTGGCTCAAATCTTGATGGAGTATTTGCCATTTAGCATATTGACTATATTAACTATTATACTCGTATCAAAGTACAATAATTATATGAAAAGTAAATTCTAAAATCAATGATTATTCAAGTTATAATGAACGTATACATGCCTCTTATCAAATTCAAATATTTTCCAAGTTGTCACGCAAGATCTTTTTGGGAATTACACTAACATAGAAAAATGCAAGACTTATATTGGACGCCGCAGTCACTTGGCAGTGCTAATTTTAAATTGTAGTTAGAAACTGATCTAGAAGTTCTTAGAAAAAGTTCTCTCTGGAAGCTAAGTGCCTAATTTTTTTACACTAAATTTTCACACAGAAAGCACTAACTCCTAATAAATAGGGTAGACTGTCAGACTTTACGATCTACTCTACAACCTTTTCAGCTAACCTTCGTTTTTCTTGTGATTCTCAGTCCAATATTGACCTCGTTCTAAGACCGATCCATCTTCTACCGAAATGAGGGTCTCACATCCGACTTCCAAGTTCAAAATTGGATCGATTTCATTGTCAATAATGTAGCTTCTAGTAATATCTACCAAATCGCTTTGCTATAAAACTGCTTGGTAAAAAAAATTGGCATAAATTCTCGGTGTGAAAACTGATGCGATTCAATAAGACGCATAATCCTAATAAGTACGGATTATAGTGGTAATTTGTACGGTGTACCTACATAATAAAGACTATATTTATCTGTCTATGTGAATTTATAATTTAGGGAAATACAGAATTACCCCATAGTACGACAACATTAATCATGAGTAGATACTGTCGTACTGCAAAACACGAAACACATTGCTGCAAAAACGATAGTTTCCCAAAGGGTTGGAACTAAAACTTCGAGCTTTTCTAGTTTACTGTCCTTTGGCTGGTATACATTATGGATGACACATACAATGACACATACAAAAACACATGGTAGCTGAGAATAGAATTTCATAGATTTTTTTTTCTGGTTGAGATTTCTTTCGAAACCCACCTGAATGGATAAGTGAGATTTAATGTTTTCTTCAATGTGACTTCGCATTCATGAAAGATGTGTGTGACAAACTTATCCGTTGATAAGAACGGAAACAAATTGCCGAACACAGTCAAGAGAGAAATGCGAAAAACAGCTCCAGTAAAAACTGGGAGTCAATACTCAATACTCAATACTTTATTGCATTCCATAATGTGTACATCATATAACAGTCGGTATGTTAAAACATCGAATCAATTAAACCAATAAAACCAATCAATAAAACTAGCATTTACTTAATAACCCTAATTTATTAATTCGAATTCAACCGAATTCGTTTATTGCCTAAACTTTGACCTTACTGTATTTTGTTGTATTAGACAGGTACACCTACGTAGCAAATCAAAAACTTTCTTATACATAACCCGAAAATATCACAATCAATCAAAAATACAACGATTATCCTTTAGCATTTTGGTTAAATTGTTTGCAACAAGCATAATCAGTTTCATCCATAGATCTGAGTAAATTCTTTATTAATTATTATGAAAATATTACATGATTTCTCATGCATCGATGACGATATTTTTAATTTAAAAAAAAACAACGTTATAACATTTGCGCTGCGCGCTCGTGCTAAGCCTCTCAAATTCAAGGCAAAATCTTTACGAACGAAATTATAAGTACAAAATAGAGCCCATACCACGATTGACAAATTATAATAATCATCATTCGATGACATGATCTGTTGTCAGTCCATCATCTAATCACATAACTTATTACATGGATAGTTAAGTAACTTATCATCCATCAGTCCTATTGTTATTTAATTCAGTGTAACAATACTAATGTAATGGCAATAATTGTGTGCGCTTGATTGGCTTTAACGTAATATATGTAGGTCGTTGCTCTTCCACCAGTAATCAATTAAATGACCCGATAAGGTCAGAGCCGGCATTGATTTAATGAGAGGTAAGGTAATTAATGGCAATATTCTCTCTCTGTTCATTGAGTAATGAGTTAGTTAGACGCAGTAAGTAGAATTCTCGAAATGGAATTTGATTTCCAATTAATTGAGTTGCGTACCTGTTAATGATCGAAATTCTCGAGTTTGTGATTAATCACTCAAATTGAAGGATCAATATCGTCGTTGATTGACAACTGGGAGGTTTTAAGTTCGATTCTCGTCATAGATTAATGTGCTGGTTTATTCTACGAAAACCTTATCAGAATAAATAGCATATACCTACGTCTCTTAATCCGTTTAAAATACGCGTGGACATAATGTTTGAAATTTCTTGCACAGAGATTATTTGGAAAGCCAAAAATACATAAATGCTTCTGGCTTGCACAAATGCACAGTAGCATGCAAGTTCGTCATTGTGATAGAGCAACTTCTGCTAAGTGACAACATTGGTATGGCACGATTTCATGCAGTGTCCTTTAGTGACATTGTGTCCCCTGGTTTGTCTATTTTCTTCTTTTATATCTAATTGTTTGTAAGCAGTGATAGCCTAGTGGTGTGACCGTCGGACTGCCAAGTCATAGGTCTCAAGTTCGAACCCAAGACACGCACCTCTTATTTTTCGGATTGATGTGCGTATTGTATAATTATCACTTGTTTTTCGGTGAAGGAAAACATCGTGAGGAAACCAGCATGCCTGAGAGATATTTCTCCACGGCATGTAAAGCCAAGTCAGAGGCCCATGGGTGGCATAAAAACTCTGACACCAGGTTAGGCACTAACCACACGATAAAGTTTATCTTATTTCTGCTGTAAATGGTACCCAGCTTTTTGTTCCTGGCAAATTAAGGTTTGTTGGTCCTTGGAGGTGTAAAGACCGCCTCAAAATTGTTAAAGTTTTTTTCCTATAACCAACAGAATGGTCTTCACAAGACTGAGTACCTACAGTGACTTCCAAAAGTTAGTCACTGTATATTGTTAAAAATACCCGTTTTCTCATCAACAGAAGAATACGACTACGACCCGGACGCGATCGAAGAGCCACGGGAGAAACAAAGTGGTGACTACTATGACCGGCCGAGGGAGTACGAAGACCCAGTGACGTCACGACACGCTGAGGGGCTGAGTCAGGTCGAGACCGCGCCTCCAAAATCGAACAGCTTCGAACAGTCGCCAACCTCTGCTTCGGTGTCAGAGTTCTCTATTGCTAATGCTGTGAATTTGAGAGGTATGTTGCATGAGCTTCTTTATTTGACTTGCGTAAGGCTGTTTTTTCAAAAATCAGATAACTCTTATCTGAAAACTAAATATTGGGGTGTAGAAGATTTTGAAAAAAAAATGTAGTTTATGGCAGTTTGATATAATTTAATTTGTATCTAACGTACATAATGAAATATGTAAAAATGTCATGAAGTTTTATCCGATAAAAAATAAATTACGAAAAAAGCCCAGCCTTTTATTATTTACATAAACAAACAAATACCAAACTAAAATAATAAACGTAACTGAAAGTTATCCTAAGTTTCCAAATTGATCCACGCGAATAAAAAAAAATAGAGCAAATAACTTGTACGTATTTCAATGGAACAGTATTATTTGGGTAAAATATAATAAGGATAAGCACTCTACTGAATGAAAATATATAAAGTCTTGAGTTCCTGACCCAGATGGTAGGCACGTGTGTCAAATGTTTGACTAGACAAAAATGTATACCTATCTACATAAAACCCTTCTAGACAACGTCTATCGAAAACATATTGGTAACCCGATATTACTACGCCGTAGCTCGTACGCTACGCCGTAGCAAAGCGGAATCTAGTTTATACTGAGTGCTGATACAAAATTGATCGCGTAGCGAAGGAGAGCAGAGCAACAACCTCTATAAATCTTCTGTCGGGAATCAGATCAGGGAAATCGGACTGTAACCTACTTTGTGGGTCCGAAGGGTATCAGTAACTTGTCTATGTTCAGTTTATTGCAACCTTTAGACCGAATAGTGATCTATTTTGGTTTGAACAAGGTATCGAAGGTTGTATAAACCTTGAGCGGCTGCCGTTTATCCTGGATTTTGTATGTTACCTTTAAGTTCTGTATTTAAATTTTAGTGCCAGCTATTGAGCGACATGCCAAGAGGCTCATTGATAACCATTTATCATTGGATGATTAAGTTACATTGAAATTAAGTCACGTGACTATCATGGCGAACTTCGCAGATTAGAGTTTTGACCGAGAATATTTGAAAATCCTCCTGTGTGAGTCTGTGGAATTCACTGCTGGCTTCTCTGTTCCCTGATCATTATAATCTGGATCTATTCAAAGTTCGAGTGAATCGGTTTCTTCTAGGCAAGCGAGTTCCTCCACTAGGCTGCATCATCGCTTCACATCAGGCGAGTTACGGCCAAACGCAAGCCTATTCAGTATATAAAAAAATATTCAAGCCGTGTGACCGATTTCCTGAGTGCTTACAAAATTCCATCCCGTATTCAATTCCAATATGGGATGTTTTTGTTCTTAGTGTTCACCACCATTAGCACAAAAAACTCTTGATCTCAAACTTCTAGACCCCATGGTTTAGTCCGAGCGTCGTCTGTCAGCGATTTCAAGATTTTGATTTTTACTATGTAGATTGCGAAGTGTTCCATTTTAAAATAAAATCCAATTCTTTGGTTTTTTGCCACTGTCAAATATTTGATTGGATTTTAATAAGACAAAAGACGTTTTCTCTTTGATTTTTAATTAAACCTTTAACTAAGAAGTTCAATCAAGCAATCACAATACAATTTATTATTCACGCTTGGATTTATATGAAGGCAAACGCTTCATGTTAATTTATTTTATAAAATTTTATCCTTGTGTTGGATTTAGGACAAACTAAGGGGTATCGTATGACCCAGTACTAACTGGGTTGTGGAGGTCAGATAGGCAGTCACTCCATGTAAAATACTGGTATTCAGCTGCATCCGGTAAGACTGGAAGCCGGCCCCAACATTGTTGGGAAAAGGCTAGGTAAATGATGATGTTGGATTCAGGACAAAAGCAAAAGATTTTTATTTCTAATTTTGTGATTGGAAGTAAGTTTCAGTCTTTCTTCTCGTCCTCATAAGTGATCTTAGAATAGATCGTGCAATGCCATACAGAAAATGTTTCTCAGTTGCGAGAGTGGAGGTACCTATTTAAGTACCCACAGCGTGTCGGATGTATGTACTTAATTATGGTCAGTCGAGGAGTAGAGCCTCATTGAATGATAATAAGAGTCTTTATAAGATCCGATGTCCGTAAATAAACTCGACTGCGTTAATAAAGAAACAACTTTCAAATCTTTTAATTTTAGAAATTTCGTCTCCTTTAAATCCTTCAGGTAGTTTATTTAACTCTACAGTTTTTTTTATAACCTCAAAAGCACAATGACATGCACAATACTCTAATGTCATTAATCACTCGCGCTTGAATGAGCGCGGGTAAATTCAAATGAAAGAAATGATTCTGATTTTAAAGAACCTATGAACACAATTTCATCAAATGCTTTTTCCCAAATATGTTGAGGCAGCTTCCACTCTAACCGGAACACCAATTAACATATTTTAATCAATAATTACATTAAGATTGAATCCCAGAGGCTAACTGTCGTAGGGCTTGAAATAAGTGGTACTGATGTTCAGTTGTTTCGGATTAGCTGCAAGCCTAAGTACTTAAATGTAATTAAGGCTTGAATTTTATGGTCAAAAAGAAGATAAACACCGTTTAATTTAATGTCTTGATCAACTTCACTACCATTTTAATTAATTTATCCAAAAATAGTCAATTCGTGTCCCACCAAATTACCCTACAACTTTTTTTATGTTGCACGTCTATTTCTAACATTAACGACGACGACAGAATTATATTCTTTTCATTGATGTCACGGTTTATGTACCGGCGTAATATATAACATAATGCTTACTTTAATGAGCCTCATAACATTATTCATGGTTTCATATCATATTTTGTGTCGTACGTTGTAATCTGCTCGAGGTCAACACCCACAGTCGCACTTATTTTGTTGATATGTGGGGAAAAATATAGAAGACCTGTCGTTTCGTGTTAGTGGTGCTTTTTCTCAAATAAGTTAGCACAAGCCCCTTGAGATATTGCAAACGTAAAGGCCACGATAGATGTCAGGGACAAAAGATTTTGAACATAAAAGAGGATTACAAAAACCTCAGGCTATAAGATTCAGTCCAGAGATAAAATGTTTAACGATCAATTTGTTCTCTACTATAATTTTGTGTTAACTTTAAAGTATTTTGATATTTTCTAAGAATTATTTTTGTTTTGGCATTTCGACAAATAAGCAGAAATGCTTTGTATTTTAAAAGATTATTGTTAGTACTCCGTTATTTTTGATTTACGTCCAGCTGGGTACAAGATATTCAGACGCTGATAAAACGTGTCTGAATCATTCGACGGTTATCTACTCAGCTTTGAATAATTTTGTAGAAACAGACATACTATATTAGTACAGTATCTTCAAAATGCTAATGTATACCCCATTGTTTGTCTTTTTATTTTAGTATGTCCGTGTTTATGTTTATTTGCATGTATAAATATATTTTGATATATATTTATAATATTTTAATATATATTTATACTATTTAATATATCCTTGTAGTTTAGTATTTGACTAAAGTTATTTTCAGATAAGACACCTACCGCTGTTTGTCTCTGCATCACCTCTGTACATTGTGCTTGAAGTATTCAATAAATAATTACTTACCTTTGAGACATGCGGCGACACTTTATCCGTTTTCTTCGTTCTTTGTACTATGTGCACTAATTAATAACGTCACCTGGCTCATAGCCATCATCATCCTCAGCCCGTTTTCGCCCACTGCAAAATACGCCTCTCTCTGCTTGTCCCACCTGGCCAACTGGTATTTTTACGATGATATGCGCATTTATTCGTGTACTTCGTGCCAATCATATAATATAATAAGATGGACAACTCTTCTTCACTCATGAGAATTCTTGAATTTACTTTTTGTAAGACAGTTATTAACGTGTGTTTTGTCCACAGAGGCAGCATTGGTAGCGTTGGGCGGCGCGAGCGCAGCTCTAGTGTTGTTGATCGTGATGGCGGGCGTGTTCGTGGCGCGCAGACGCAAGAACAGCCCCTCCCCCGTGCCCTCCCCTCCGATCCTCGTGTACCCCCCTCATGATATCTCTGCGCCGTGCTATATGTAAGTGTTACATTCATTCTCAACTTGAAAACCGGTGGAACGTATGTACATATATGTTTATAAAATGCCTTTTCAGGTTCTGTTTAAATAAACTGAACATGATACAAACGTGCACACGTACTCGCACTAACTCATCCTTACACTCTCTCACACACACACTTAAAATCAACTCTCTTTTATCACTATGGAAATTCGCACTCTGATCCTCAATATACAGACTAATTGTCTAGTTGGGGACTTAGTGGCAAATAAAAGTTGTCTAGTTGTAAGTAATATTTTAAACTGCTGCTTTCGTTTAAACTTCTGTTAACATATATGTACATACCTGGTACCTGCTTACTGTATTTCCTGGAAAATAAATCATTTTCTATTTCATGATGATAGTAACCAGCTAACTTATTATTATGTGATTACTACGTAACCAAAATTCACTGAAAACAAAATATAATAAATTAACCGTGTAATAACGCTTCAAATCACAAAATAATCAAGTAATGATTAAAACATAAATAAAAACAAAAAACATTTTGATTTCAGCATAAACACTAATATTAGGTTTCCTCTTATATTATTCCAGTAGTTCTCGGGCGTGCGTGTAGGTACTAGTAGGTATGACCAAATGTATGAACGTGCACATGGCGTTCTGTGGTTGTCTGTTATGTAGGTATATAGTTCTCTATTAATCTGACAGACAGGACGTATGTCCAAAGACATGGATATGATATGCGATAAAATCGCATAGATGAGAATATCCGCACCATAGCACTTTTTTCGCATGTTTGGTTTGCATAAAACCAGTGACCATTATTAATCTATCGTCGTTAACAGGAATCAATGTCATAAAGCTTATTCAAACTCGAATAAGCTTTGTGACGTGCAATGTGACATTAAACTGATTTAAATGGTCACAGAAATTGCGTTTTTCATTAATAAAATGTGAAAACTGTACATAACACTTTTGTTTGTGAGGGCTCATATCTAAGGACTGGGTCTTCAAAAGTTAGTTGAAGATTTATTCGTTTCAGATGTGTATAATGTCACGTAATAATTATTTTTACATACATTTTTAAACAATGCTACGTGCCTTTATAAAAGTCAATTAATTAAAACTAAAGTTGTAGAAAAGGTCAGTGATATTCTCCTGCGGTAGATCTTTCGTGTGGGGGGAAATCTGTCTCCAAATAGACACTTTTATGTTTGGCTCAGAAACAACCGCCGCAAGTGTCGATTTTCAAGGTTAAGTAATGTTTGCTAAGTTCGGATGAATCGGTGATCCACAACATTCCGAGGCCCCTAAAAGCCTGGGATTGCATGTTAATCTGTCGGTCTCGGCATTCGTAGGCAGTAAATAATCGTTACTGGCAGTCAAAAGCTCAAAAGTCTTACAAGCAGTCTCACCAAGGAGTATCGTGTTGTATTGCGGGTTAACTGGGTTGTGGAGGTCAGATAGACATATGCTCCATGTAAAATGCTGGTATTCAGCTGCAGCCGGTTACACTGAAAGCCGACCCCAGCACAGATAGCTGAAAAAAGGCTAAGCAGATGATGTATTCTCCTTTGGGAGGTCTATTGCTTACCACAAAATTAAGAATATCCTATGAATAATATGACAGATGCTTTTGTTAACGAGCAAATTACGCCCAAATGACAGAAATCTCTACTAATATTATAAAGCTGAAGAGTTTGTTTGTTAGGTTGAACGCGCTAATCTCAGGAACTACTGGTTCGAATTGAAAAAATATTTTAGTGTTGGATAGCCCATTTATCGAGGAAGGCTATATATGCTATAAAACATCACGCTGCGACCAATAAGAGCGGAGCATCAATGAAAAATGTTGCAAAAACGGGAAAAAAAATCCTTTCTGAGAGTTTGCGTTGCGTACGCTGCGTAAACGGTTTAAGTTACGCAAAAATCATGTAGGATATTTTTCCTCTTTAAAACTTCTAAAAAAAGTCCGCAACAGCATATGTCTATCTTTTAAGATTGACTCGCTATAACCTTTTTATGGTAATCAAATTTGTTCGAAATTAATGCATTATTTGTGAAGGAGTTTTATCAACATAATATTAATCCTTATCCAAATAAATATGTTATTAATCACAAGTATTTAATTGTAAACAAAATTGTCTTTGATATCACTTGATTTCAATCAACATCTTAGGAGATATCATAATTTTAAAATAACTCCGCAACAAAATAGGTATGTTCGGGTTCACGCGCGCATGACGCGCAAGACGTTGATGTACAGCCTGTGCGCGGCTCAGACGCATGGTCCATGCGTGGTCGGCTCTTTACTGAACGTTTGAACTTGAGGAACTGATTTTTTGAATTCATGTTTGTGATATGCCATCGTATAATAATACTTTATAAATACACATTCATTTTGTAGTAGTTTTCTATTGGGTTTTGTTTTGTGAATTCTTTTAAAGGTTGTTTTTTTTCTAATATTTTCACAACGGGACTTAACGAGATTGGTTTTGAATTTCGTCTAATATTTCAGCAACATTGCTTTTGTTTTTTTTTCTTTTGTTTTGATGTTTTTTAGATAAAATTAGTAGGTGACACCTACATAATTTATCATCTTACTTGTAACCAAATAATTAAGTTGCCTTTATCTGTTTGGCCATTTTTTTAATTACCTTTCATTTGAATTCTTTTAGTGTTGGACAGCCCATTTATCGAGAAAGGCTATATATAGGCTATGTGACACGCTGCGACTAATAGGAGCGGCGCATCAATCAAAAATGTTACGCGGACGTAGTTGCGTGGGTCAGCTAGTAAATAATAAAACAGATCATTGTGGTGTCAGTTGTCGACGAGTTTATCAATCCTGATTTTGTCAACCGATACGCATCACGTGGTTTTAAATGATACCGATCTACTGATCTGTTGATTGATTGCTTGTGGTTCACTTATTACTCGAAAAATTGAGGACAAATATAAATATGCTCGAAATAAACCTACCAATTTGAGAAACTTATTTTATTTCTGAAGGTATCAATTGCGGTTTGAAGCGTTGACGGGTTTTTAAAGTAATCTTTGTTCGTTTTCTAGTGAAAACAGTGGTGTCGATTAATGTAAGTTCGCTCTGTTTGATATTCTGATGTGAGATGGTAATAAATTAAGGCATTTATTGAAATAAGCAACACTTCAATAAGTGTACCTACTTAAATGACAAAACGAGTAATAAGTTCATAATACCTCAGGCTCTCGTCTGCCTTCAGGATCTTTTTATAATTTTTAGATTGCAGAGAAAACATATAAATCAATAATCGACATATTTGTGGTAACGGTTTTTAAATTGGTAGTAAACACAATAGATCCACTATTGTGTTTATTTAACCTTAATTTTTCGAACATACATTTTATTTTTAGAAAAACAAATAAAATATAACGCACCGGTGTTAGGCACAAGGCCCAAGCTACCGACAGCGCTCCAAAGAGAGGAACCTCCTCACAATGCGCGCCGAGTCACGAAACCGCTTTCTGAATCAGGCTCCTGATGCAGCTGCCTAACGAGAGCCTCCCCACGTATTGCTCGAGGCGCGGGCTGACACGACTATCGGCACAAGGATCGCTCAGTCCACATCCCACATGGTGTCACGACACCCTCACGAGCTTAGTCAAGAGACTTGATTTGCTTACTTTTATCGGTTCTCACAAGGTTCTCGTTATGTTATAATAACCGGCTTAACACGAGCATTATAGGTAATTATAATGTTCTATATAGAAAGCTCGAGGGATTACATCGAATTTGAAGCATAATTGGCGCATTTCTTGTTATATTGGACACTATGGATAACTACAAATGTAATTTTGCAAGGTGATAATTAAACCAAAAGTCACACTTAACTCTCACATTTCAATATTTTGCTTAATTTACACATTACATGGCAGAACATCACACAAAACAAAATATTGAACTGTCATGTCATGTTTGACGCAGCCGTGAGACACAATCTTTTTTCTTATTTTTTTCCTTTATTTTTTTGTGTTTAGATTTAAGTTCTTTGTTTTTATTTCCTTTTTTTGTGCTTAATGTTATGTGCCCTTGAGGCGTGTGCCAAATAAACGTTTTTTCTTTCTTTCATTAAAATATCACAAATAATAAAATACAATAATATAGACATTAAAAAATCCATTGCCCACAAAACAAAACGTGACGTAGACGAGAACGACGACGTTACTGCTACAAAGCAGTTGTGGAAACAACAATAAACTCTCGAAACTGTGAAATGTCAATCAAACGGAACGAACCGACTGACAATACATTTGTTGAGGTAGGTAAAACAATAGATGTCGTTCATGTTTACCTAGCTAATGATTTTCCACGTAGTCCACTATTGAGTATTCACACAGGCTGATTATAGAAAGTTCTTTGAAAGTGTGGATGTTTTCCATTTTTAAATTATGGATGAAATCGAGGCTGTAGTAACGATGAATTGTCAAAATCCGATTTTGATTTAGTAGGATTAATTTAAATATTTTCAGCAAGCACTTAATTGACCCGCGTGGTGGGTATGGCCAATTTTATGAGATTGATTAAGTGATTATGCTAAGAGTATATTCAATATTTAGGCCTGAAGGAAGAGTTCAAGCCAAGAAACAAATAATTGCTGCAAATTCCATTGCGTTATTATGTCACCAACTCAGATTTTAATACATAATTTAAGTAAGTACTAAATAATCTATTACGATGTTCCCTGCAATCCTTTTATCGTCAGGTTTATAACAAGAGATAACAAAAATATAATGACGTCATAATATTTTACGAGTAGAAAATTGCCTATTCCAACCATGAAATGAAACAATAAATAATGCGAAAACATATTGTGCGCTACCAGCTATTAATTTTCACGAATGGAATCTACACAGTGTTTTTTCGAAAAAAGCTTCAATAATATAATGTGCTTGTATAAAGAAACTAGGTTATCTTGAATGTTGAAAGACGGTCTGAATGCAAGGGCTACACCGGATTTGCCTATTCAAAGACGCTTTTATGCAAATTCTGCACATTAAGCTTATTATTTAATTAAATGCAAATTAAAAAACTCTCTTCTCCTTGCCTTGCAAACAATACGTTGGTCTAGGTAGGCGTTTATGATCAAGCAAAACAATTCTTCCGAATAAAATATTCCAGCAACGAAGTTATCTTTTGTTGAATTTAAAAAGATACAATTAATGTAAATTAATGCAAAGCCGACTAAGATTAATGCTTTGTAGACTGAAGGTTTATTTTGGGACGGCTAGATAAAGGACGTCCCTCCTTGTGATGGACCGATGGAGTAACCTGAAATGTAATACATTTATCTTATAAATGTTGGAAGTCTGTTTTTTTTTTCGACACCACGTAAACAATTAACGATAATACCTGTTGTGATTACAACAAAGAATCTGTAGTTTAGTTATTTTAGTACGATAAATCACATTTCAGAGGTAACAAAAACAGGAAAACTGGCTTCATGCTACATTCCAAGCTGCAACCGGAGGTTTCACCAGGTGGACTCTGATCGGGGTAGCATAGAGAAAGTGTCGCTGTTAGTAAAGTGCCGTGGCGCTCCTGCTGAACCCTTCCCTTGCAGAGACGCAGTGACATCCACACTCCAAGCTGGACAAGCGTAGACTCCGTCCTACACCAGGCCAGGTCAAGGTCAAACTGTTACTACAAAAATGCGGCCTACTGTAGAAACATGTGCTAGCGTATCTACCTCTTGTTACCTTCTAAATTATGCTTAAATATTTTAACACACCTCGAAAATTTAGTCCTATCGTGTCGACGGTACTTTATTACGAAATTTTGTGAAGTGACTTTGATTAATTAGACGAAATTATGTTTGAATTTTAATCATTCGGTGAACGGAAGTTCTTACATGTACATGTACAAAACTTTTTATTTGCATACTATAGAATGAGATTGCTACTTGCGCCCTAACTGTATATATTTACATAAACTCAAGCCTTTTGCGCAAAGCGGTGGGCAGAACTATAAAACGCTAATACTTACTAAAAACACCTGACAGGTTTCTTATTATGTAGAAAAATAAAGTGTTGATAATAATATTATTTTCATAAAATTTTGAAAAAAAAATCGATTTCAATTAGTGCAAAAATCTTTTTCTCTAAATCTACTTTTTTCATTATTGAAGTTGCAAAAAAAAGCTTAAACATCGTAACAACATTTTTTTCAAATAATATTAAAATAGAATGTAAAAACGACGTAATTTAACTTGTCATCATAGTATCGAAATTTTATTAGTTATTGCATACCTGATTCTCAATAAAGTTCAATGACAGATAAAACACCTTTTGTATCAATAATGTACATTGAATTACAACAACATAGGTTGTAGCTGCGTCTTATCCATTCTTATGCAAAAATCTTCTTTTGAATTATCATTTCATCTATATTTATTTTAGTCTGAAACAATCGGGGGTAGAGAAGACAATACAAAAATTACTAGTGTATGCACCTTTCTATGCGTCACCCACACGATTTTTTTTTTTCAGAATCATGTGATAAATTAATGGTAGGTAACAGCTTACGCGTCGATATTAACACCATACAATCTATCGGCACTCAACATTAAGGTGATTAAAGTAATTACGGCCTCATCGCTCAAAGGCCTCACTACCTCCACTACGGAAATCGATAGTTAATTAAAAAATAATTTGCTCTAGTCAGGCGATAATCCATTTTAATTTTCACCGATATTAGATCCTTGGAAGGTCTTATCTCAAAGGCTACCTAACTAACTAAGTTCTAGAGCTTTAGAAACTACACCAAGGTGTGAGTTGTATCCCTTTTAAAGTTTATTTTAACTTCGTTTCTTATTTACTGGGAGTCAGAGCAAACTATTCCCCTTTCAGTGATCGTATAGTTGATTCTATTTTCTTTTCATACCATTGATTGCTTCATAAATACTGGTATCCAGCTGCATTTTGTGAGACTGGTAGTTGACCCCAATATATTGGGAAACTTTGTGCTGATGTTGAACAATGCGCCACGGATTTTTTTTTTGTTCTGTAAAAGTAAAAAAAACAAGTTTTTTATTTGTTTCCTTCTGGCTAAACCAATACGTTGTATTTTAAAAGTTGCGCGGTTGTCGAATAATTCGAACTTCCAACATGCCTTATCGACTGTCATCGTTAGATGACTAAGAGCTTATAATTTTATAGACCGTAAACATAAAGTTTCATGAACTGTCAACATAATTACCAGTTCTATTGTAACGTCTAACGGTAATACATGAACATGAAACGCTTCAGAACATTCCGAATTAGTACGTCGTTAATAAATGCGGGAAAATTCGCAGACGACCGCCATTACACAATCATTTGTGTTGCCAACGTTCCACCTTTATTTTTATGTCTTAATTCACGAACGAATCGTTGTCTACGTTTATGTACAAAACGGTTACTTTTGTTCGAATAAAAATATTATTTTCAACGCAGTTCCAATCCACTCGTTAAAATTCTGGTGGATTTAAAGCTGGTTCATTCGTTCGCTTGTGACGTTTTTAAGTACAATTGCTTTTTTTTTGTTAAAGGACAAAAGAGGTGAATTTTTCGCTTCCGACGCTGCGTTCGTCATCGCTAGGAGAACTTCGGGATGTCGTCAGTGTCAGCAGCCTCGGTAGTGACGTGCTATGCCCACCTGTACCCACGCAACTGCGATCAAATTCATTCAGTGAGTAACCTTAACTTTTTCAATAAATGTATTAACTGTAGTGAGTTAATAAATCAAATCAATAAGTCTGCTTTAACTTAAGTGTATTATACTTTTATTTATGTATTACGTTACTTTGGGGAGCAGTAAGACAGCGCCTACACGCGGGTTGTCTGGTTGGCTGAATGACGTCATTTGTTATATGCAACTTTTATAAACGGACTTTTAAATAAAATGTGACAGATTAGAGGTTATTTTTAAATGACGTTTATAGAACAAGAAAGAGGTTAAATAAAAAACAAAGTAGTTTCATAATTTACTTTCACGTACAAGACTCACTCATGTGCATATTTTGGGTGAAACCGACTAAGTAGTTTGGGATTCAGCCTCTTCGAGCCTTTATTTAGAAGTTCAAATAAGGCCTTTGAGTCTGTCTAAAACTAGTCAGGCTTACCTAATCTGGACGTGAGAAAAGCCGAACCTATCCCTTATATTTATGCAGGTAGAGATTTTCTCGGGAAGATATTTTAAGTAGGCTCACTTGACATAAAATTTTAATATTATCCGAATTTGTAACAAAATGTTTTATTTTAATTTCGCAGTTGATTAGGTGCAATGCGCTCATACACAGTCTAAAACCTACATTTATTATAAAGGTGCCTTCTCACAACTAATCCTTACTTGATAAAGTTACGAAATGTTTGGATTTTCTCATTCTCTGCACGTTCGAGTATGTACCGTCGAATAGGTACTCTAACACATTTTTCGAGTACCTAACTTTGTTGTTCTGGACTGTTAGTCTTGTTAACAGAGCTCCATATGTCGTTCAGTTGCTTTTGTAATGGATTTTTCACGTTTGTGTAAACGGGCTTTAGAATTGAACTTGACATTTTCATGACAAACTGCGGCGTCGTAACAAAAAACTAAGCTTAAAAAAAGTCAAATTATTGTAAAAGAAAAAATATTTCATCATTAAATTTCATTTACAAAATTTACATTAATAGTGCAAATAATACATAGTTAATGCGGTTGAAAAAGCTTCATAACAAACTAAAATTAATACCACAGTGAGTTCTCACAATCAAAGCAATAGTTGTGGTCATGAAACTTTTCACTGTGAAAACTACAAAGTCAGTTTATTTGAAACACAATTGGAAGTTCCGACTTGGTAATTTGCACATGAATTGCAGATTATACATTTTGCAGAGGCGAACAGAAGTTGCTTGCCAGTTCTGTTTCTTTATCTATTATGTAAGCCACCCATATTCATACAAATAAATATATCATTCATTCATTCATATATCATTCATTCATTTATATATCATTCATTCATTATATCAGCAAGACAGGGTTCAGAAAACAGATCTTTTTGATTTCCTTACGTTTGAAATGAACTGCTTATCTCGTTTTTTGTGAAGATTTCCTAGGTAGGTTCGCTAGTAAACTACAAAAAAGTCCTGCGTCTTTCGCCTCGACATGTACTGTTTAGTTAGCTTAATTCATTTAAAATATAAGCTCAAATCTATATACGGTTGGTAGTATTTAGATTGGATTTAAGCCCAATTAGAATACCAACGCTGTGACATTTTCTAAATGTTTACAGCACCATGCTGAGATAGGGCTGTATTTAGTCTAAAGAATTAAATTAAATTATTTATTAATAATCAAGTACATCACACATGGATGTTTGAACGGTGAACCTCAAACTAGACGTTAGTCTCTATCTTAGGTATCAGATTTGTACATATTGAATATTAACAAAATCAAACTAAAAGTAAGGTTAAAGAATTTAAATAAAAAACAACTAAAATATATTAAAGAGAGAATGTCCCATGTCTTATTTTATTTTTTTCTTAGGTTTACTTTTATACAATTTTGGTTTGGTTGTGATTTTATCATTTAGTTTTGTCCTGTGCGATACAAATAAATAACTTGTAGGTTCAAATCCGGGCAAATACCAATGTGACTTTTTCAATTCATATGTACTTTCTAAGTTCATCTTGGTGAAGGAAAACATCGTAAGGAAACCTGGACTTATAATTAATATAAGTCTGAAATCGCCAACCTGTCTTGAGCAAGCGTGGTGATCAATGCTCGTACCTTTTCTATTTGAGAAGAGGCTTTGCCCAGCTGTGGGACAGCAGTGGGTTAGTATCTCCTGGGGAATCGCTTACTCAATACAACGTAACCCTCCGTTGTCCCAAGACAAAGGGTATCTATGTGCACATCCTCACAAGTAAAAGAAGGGAATATGGATCATAACACATCAGCTCTAAGAACATCACTGTTATCAAAATACACTACAGAACAAATTAATTTCACCCACATCACATAAAAGCGATGAAAACGCTTACATGATCAGTCACTTTCGGTCACATCTATGTATTGTATGTCAGGAAAATGGGTCTGCCGTGTATTGTAATATAAATAGATAGTTTTGGTCGATACGGTAACCACCGGCCAGTTACCGTGTTTACATTTCCATTGGGGCCGATTTCGTACACCAGTAAATTGCGTTTTACCTGCAGCATTATTAATAATAGAACAGTGTTATTTTACTTCCGTGTTTATTAAACCCGTTTTAGAATAAAAGAGCATCGGCCCACATTGGGCCCGCGTGATGGATTATGGCCCACTTGCTCTTTCAGGGAAGAGAACTGCTTCGTAAAAGTGGGAAGATAGAATGGAAGATAGGATATGCTTTATTGTACACTAAAATTTTAACACAGCTCTTTTATAATAGTGTTAATTCTATGGTGATAAAGGCGAGCTTAATGTTACAAGACTGTTTGTTTGGTTGTCAAAAAATAGTTCCTATGGGATTGCGTTCAAAGGTGAACCAGGTTGAAGGCGATAGGCTCGACCCTTATTACACATGGGACTTGAACATAATTGGCGAAATGTGAAAGTAATATTAAAAGTGCACATCTGCCTATCCTTTTGACGGAATCAGGCTTGATGTTATGTGAAAAGATACATAGTCATATTTAGAAATATTCTCATGTATCTTACTCGATTTTTATGATACTCTTGCTGGAAATCGGTAAAAATTCGATGATTTTTTTTAAACTAAGGCTTCTTGAAGTAAATTCTCATTTTACCTTCTTATTCTGATTACAGTATGTCGAAAACCGGGACTCACTTACATATGTATTAAGTTCAAGCTTGGGTCGTAAACGATCACGTAACACAGCTAAGCAAACTCTTCAAGATATCTTGAGAAAGACGTCACAAAAAGGCACATTTGCAATAAGATTACGAGTATTTTTGTCTGGCTTTTTATTCCAATGTGATCTTTAGATACACAAAAAAGCTATTTTAAGTCAAGTGCATGATCTTTATCAATAAGAAAATTGGATTTAGGTGTACTTTTACGCTTTGCTTTTAGTAGGAATCCTTAAAATGTCCCCCTACTCCGACATCTAAAGCTGTACGTTTTAGTTATCGGCATACAAAGCCGCAAGCGAGAAGGTCGTGGCTCCTAACTATGCATGTCTATAGGCACGACCTTTACAGGTAACAGAGTAATTGTGTTGTTGCATATCCGAATTTCCCTGCGGTTTTGATAAATCTGTGCTAAGTATCTGCGGTATGTTACATTTTGGTTGGCATTCAACTTTCGGTTTAAATTATACGAGTACCCGTAGTGCACTGTTTTTGTTAATGGTCGAAATTATCGGTATTGTTCGCATTTCGAAAGTTAATGCCACTCTGTTGTTCTTGAAGATTAAGATTTAAGACCAGTCGTTAGTACGGTAGTCGGTACTACCATCAAGGGATTTATGAGTTTAGGTCGTATGGTATCTTAACAAGGCTTTTGTGTACCTCTTAAGGATTTATATCTTACCAGCTGTTGCCCGCGACTTCGTTCGCGTGGAAATTTGGATGTGCATGCGAGAGAAAAAAATAATTAAAAAAATAGCCTATGTCCTTTTCCAATACATAATCTATGTCCTTGCCAAATTCCAATACGAGCCGATCAGCCGTTTAGTCGTGAAAAGGTTACAATCAAATAAACAAAGTTACTTTCGCATTTAAAATATTATATTTATATTATGGTTACCTAACCTGCCTTTTCATTTCTTATGATAAATCCGAAGAAGATTGAAGTGTAAGGTCATACTAATGCTGACTAACATCCCATGGCATGCGAGCTGCATCCATTATACATCAATGAGGAATTTACTTACGTAGTCTTTCATTACTTTCCATAACCTTACAAGCCAATGTGATCAAAATCTATTTGTTGATTTCACTGAGATGTTGCTATGCAGGATGGATGGAAAACCGACGCTAAAACAGTTACCACGTGTTCTGTGCACGTTACTTACGTTCTGTAGATTTTTCATTGGTTATTATAAAGCAACAGCTGTTTCATACAAAACTGCAATACCCACACGGTCAAAATGTATGGAATAGCAGTTTTTTTTTTAAATTCCCGATCTTTTTCTCCTTAGCGTGTCGAAGACAATTCGAATTGCGTCAGCCCAATATTTGGCGACGAGGTTTGGCACTTTCAGTAGCGTCCATCAGCTCCTGTGATGTGCAAACAACAGAAAAGGCAGGACACGGTATCAAGTGTCCAAGGGGGATTCAGAATGTTGTACTGAATACATGGTGACCGTTTTAGCGTGGGTTACCCTTCTACTCTGTATACTTGAAATGATAACAAAGTAAGCTTTTAAGTTTTATCTGCTCGTAGGGATTTAAGTTTATATCAAGCTCTTACGTAGAAGTTGTTTCTACAATGTTTCTAGGTAATTTAACTGCAGTAAACACAGGCTTACACGCGAAACTTGTTAACGTTTTTAATGGAAGCAAAATGAGATTTTACGGAGATAGGACAACTCGTGTTCTTGGCTGTGTTGTAAATACAAGCAACTAAACTTATGCTCTTTTACCTACACGTTGCCAGTTTACAGATAACTTACATCCCGTTCACACGAGGTCAATTCGTTTTTTTGACGCATCGTCTTTTTCCATGATCCGTCAATTTTTTTTGACGGCGGCGGCAATGCTTTTTAAATGCCCGTGTTCCCACGCATAACGAATCGTGAAAACTTACGGACACTCTTCACTCAACATCAATTCTTTTTTTTTTCCCGGATCGTGATAAAACACGATTCCGTATGCAATGTGAAAGTCCATCGTGTCATACGGTATCGTCTATTACGGAAGCCGTGTGAATGAGCCCTTAGTATCTCCAGACAGTTTTTGACTTACTTATCATGGTTAATGTTTTGTTAATATGGAAGCGGCAGGAGAGCCAGCGGAAATCAAATTTTCATTTTCATTTTCTAGTCATTGTTAGGCTGATTGTTGAACAAAATATGATTTGCGGCCGTAATACACATGTATCGAATTATAATCTTTAAAACCCTCGAGTTCATTTAATCCCATTGAATGACTTTTTCGTAAAATAGTGATTCAATGGGATTAAATTAACATGAATGGGATTGCTTTGATGATTTTATCTCTGTAAAGCCATATTTATTACTGCCGCGAATCATATTTTAATCAACATACAACCTGATATTGACCTGCTAATTTCAAAAACGTTAGAAAAATTGAGTTTCGCGGGCTACCCTGGAGCTTCCACATTAACCATGCATACACTTTAATTAAAATAAAATGAGTAAGAGAATTGGTCTCATTTCACACATGTTTTCCGTACCCTTTGATAAGTTCAAATGTTTGTAGGTACTGTTGTGAACTAATGTTTTTTTTTATTCCATTAAAAATGGCTGTTGTAAGAGTGAACGATTGCTATCGATCACGGGTACTATTCAAGGGCTGTCAAGTGTATTAACAATGGAAATACGATTATTCATTGTTTTAACGCTGGCTTTTGTTTTTTATTTTTCCGGCAAAGTTGACAATTAACCGCTAGTAGAGAAGGCTGCTTTAACAATGTTGAGTAATCTGAATCATTTTAATTAACTCCCCGAGATTAAGGCTGTGAAATAGTTCTAAGAAATTCTGTTGTAATCGGAGAAGGAAACTTCTCTTACATTTTGTTGAAGACTTGAGACTGCTAAACTCAGTTGTCTAACTAAGTACATATTATCTTTAGGCACTAAATTGAGTATTTTAATAATTTTAACAGAAACTTTTATAACCCGATAATACTAACTTCGCAATTTAACATGATCCAACATCCGTCAAGGTTCTTGCAGATATTATTGATTCAATTGCTCCTGTCCTAACAGGCATATATAATCAATGTTTGGACAGCGGCAAATTTCCTGACTTGATGAAACATAGTAAAGTAGGTAGTACCAATTTTATTTTCAAATAGGGGTTGTAAGCCTCTAATTATAGACGTATATCTGTGCTTCCAGCATTGAGTAAGATCTATGAAAAAATCTTGCTGGACCAGATGTGGTCTCAATTCAACTCAAACAGAATACTGCATAGTCAACAGTTTGGTTTGAAGGGTAGGTCGACAACGGACGCGGGAGTAAAACTCATCAGTCACATTTTGGAATCCTGGGAGAGGTCCCAGGATGCCATTGACATCTTCAGTGATCTCTCAAAAGCGTTCGACTGCGTCGACCACAACATCTGTAATTTACACCACTACGGAATTTTTGGACAAGCTGCTGATCTTGTTCTTTATTATTTATCAAACAGGCAGCAAAAAGTAAATGTAAATGTCTATAGTCAAGATGGGCGTGCCCCAAGGTTCAACTCTCGGCCCTTTCCTATTTCTTGTTTATATTAATGATCTCCCTTAAATGATGGCCAAATTATCGGACAGCCAATAATCTTTTACTGAATGCGAACAAAACAAAATACCTTAAGTTCTCCTTACCAAATGTGAACATCAATTGTGGAAGAACTCCTCTCCAACGTGACCTAAATTTAATTAAACGAGACCAAATTTTTTTTTAACCCCTTGTTTTTGAATGTGTGAACATTGTAGGCCTTACCTTAGATGATTGTTAACTTTTGTTTTTTTTTTCTTGCTCTTCGTTTTTGTTGAAAGCAACGACTTATTGTCAGGCCTACGCTGTCCTCCCATACATAATTAACATACAAATATTATAAAACCAAATGGTTTTATAAGAGTAACCATGGAGTTACTTGCCGGTTCTTCTCCATAGGAAACGACCAACCCGAACCGTGCACCTTTGCTCGACGTTTTATAAGTGCCCATGTAGGCCTATGTGAAATAAAATGTTTTGATTTTTGAAAAAAAATTGTTAAATAATTTCTCATCGCATGTAATTCAATTTTTAGTTTTAAATTAATTAGATTTAGCAGCTTTAGTGTGGGTTTTAAATTATTAAATTCTAAAAACACTTCATAAAAATTATAAACAAAGAGTTTATCAATTCTATTTACTTTTCCTTACCTATTCCTTCTTTTTACCCTATTTACTTAGCAACCTACATACCGAATATGTCATCTGACCTACATAAATGTTTAAACTACATTATTCAATTTGTTTTATCGATAATTTTCGGTTTGTATACCCGCGGCTTTGCCCACGTGCAGTTTGGAAATTATCCCACGGGATAGTTCTATCGGGATAAACGGTAATATTGGTAATATTCGGTGGTAATATTTCCTATGGAAAGAAATAAAGAAAAAGTATTTATTAGTCTCGCACTGGACAAAACAAAATGGTTTACCCAACAATAAAACAAGATTATAAACAAGTACACATGTACCATGTGTGTGCATGTTCCTATATATTAACCTAGGTTATGGTCGACCCATATGCGACATCTAAATCTGTTCAGCTGATAAGGTATGAAAAATAAACATGCGGAAGTGTAGTCACTTTCATTTGTATAATATCAGTAAGTTTTTTTTTCTCGAGGTCACAAGCGCGATTTTTGAGCTCATGAGGTCCTGGGCTCCCGACTCGGGCAAATTTTTGTTGGATTTTGTACCAGGAATTTCTCAGTAGCAGCCACGGAGTCTGGATTTGTGCCCGGTTGATGGCAATAGACTCGCCCCCTATTATTTATTTAAAAATAACTGGCGAAATATGGTGCACTATTATTAGTAACACCTCTGCCTAACCCATTGGGTATTACAGGTGTGATGTTACGTTATGTGTTATGAATTTGGGTCATATCTAAACATAGGTATCGGCCCCAAAAGGAGTGAATGCTTTGAACTGTGATCAAATCGATTTATCTTAACAAGGGATTAAGGTTGATTGATAAAGTCCCCTTTTGTTTCTAGGTGAGCCTAAGCCTTTGTTATCGCATCGTAGGCGTTCCATTAAGCTACCCTATTATTACATGTGTCAAATTATTGATCATCTTGTCACTCGGATTAAATAAAGGTAGATATTGTTTCTAGTACCTGGTGCTAAGCCTGCTATTTTCAATTATTATTATTCATTATGACAAGTGTACTAAGACAACGTCATTGCCGTAGTACCAAATTCGTATTCTTCTTATTTAATTAATAGTCACTTGATAGTTTTAAGTGACTACCAAAGCTCTCAAAATTAACAACCACAATGTCAGTGATTGAGCAGCCTGTCACGTTTGTGTTACAAAAGTGGCCAGTAGCAGACTTGAGCCTTCATTCTTTCTTTTTTCTTGTGGTTAGTGCCTAACCTGGTGTCAGAGTTTTTATGCTGCCCATGGGCCTCTGATTCGGCTTTACATGCCGTCGAGAAATATCTCTCAGGCATGGTTGTTTGGTTTCCTCACTACGTTTTCCTTCACCGAAGCAAGTGATAATTATAGAATACGCTCATTAATCCGAAAATTCAGAGATGCGTGTGTTGGGTTCGAACTGGAGACCTATGGCTTGGCAGTCCGATGCGCGACGGTCACACCACTATACTACGGCTGACTTGGGCCGTAAACGTAAACTTTTTGTGTTGTAAAAAATAAACACAAAAGTTAAGGTTCTCCTAGGACCAATGTCTTTCTGCCTATAAGACGAATAGCAACATAAATCGTGACCTCACACACTTATCTCACAATTTTCAGACGCTTGCCCTACGTAAGGGTCCATTTGTAGTGTAAAATTACTCAACCCGCAAAACTGGTCCCCTTCTGAAAAAACACAACCTATGTGAAAAAATAACTTCGACACAAAACATTCGTAGGCATCAATTAGTTAACTTTACTAGTAACACTATGGCCGTTAATCCTAGGAAATCGCATGTTTTCGTACCTACTACTAAAGCCTTTGGGAATCTCTAGCGATATGTCACGCTTAATTTATTACACTTTTCCTACATAAGCAACCGCGGTTTTTACGCTCTACTAGTTTTATGTCAGAAAGCGTTTTACAAAGTGATCTACAGTCTTTGTTGTTATGAAAGACATAAATAATGTCGATGTCTCGATGAGCTTGAAATATTCTTCAATTTATGGCGAGAAAAATCGTATCGGAAAATTTATGCGTATTTTTTGAGAGTAAAGAATGAAACTACAAAGGAGCTTACGGATCTCTGAATAATTAAACACGTTATTTCATGTTTTATAGTACCTCCTTTATAACACAGGTTTAGTACGAACTAGTGTAAATAGAATTTTGATGACGTAGTCTTTTTTATTTTAACAAGTAAAGTGGTGTTAATAGTATTACATCAAAACAGTGAATGTTTTATTCTGGCCTTGAATATAGTGGAAATTCGTTTCGTCACTTTCCAGGTCTTTTGTATTTCTGCACCCAATTTTAACAAGGTTTTCGATAGCTTATGCTAAAGTAATGCATTTGTTCTTCGTTATCGTTGTTACTTTGTTTACGCTCTCTAGTTATTGTTGCAGGGAATAAGTGCTGAAAGCTTCCCTAGAAATGTTGTATCTATAGCAACCCACGTCCCCACTGTATTAAAGTAGGGGGTATTACTTTTCCACTTTATGTTTAGTGTTGCGAAAATGTCACAGAAATGAGAATGTAGGTGGACTTCAATTGTTTCAGTACATTTGTTAGAGACGAGAATAGGTCTGGAACCTCAGTCTAGTGAAAATGTTTTTTGAACGACCGTTGCGAATAAAGTTTATCGCCTATGTTTGTAGATTTAGGAACTTCAAACTTAAATGAGCTAATTTAAGAGGCACTTGTATTGTCAAAGTTTTGATTGTTTTTATTTTAAGTTTTGATTTTTTTAAGTGTTGCACAAAAAAGAGCTTCTACTAAATATAAAAATGTTTATCATTGGTACAACAATTAAAGTTTTTGAGTATCTTTTGTATGCTGCCAAATAATTTCTATCTATTTTATTATTAGTGACCAAATCTACCATCAGCATTATTATTTAAATCACACTTAACTAAGTTTATAAATACCAAATTGCAATAAACGAAAATATTCGTACATTTCTACATTTTTCTAAATCACCCTAGCGATAGAAAACCCACGCTTTTCAGTTAAATAAAGGCTGCCGCACAAAATCCTGATAAATAACTATCGGACAATATGTATCGAAAGTCGCACTCTACGGGGCGCAACTTTTTGAAATGCCCTGTATATACCTAACGTTTTGGAATTCGATGCATTTCGGACCGATAAGATGCGGCGGCGGCGTTTAGCTTTACTTACAACATTATGCAAGTATAAAACCCAAAATAGTGATTACAAATCAAATCAGTTTATTGCAAACATGTTGTACAGGGGTTGGAATAATGTTAAATTAAAAGTTTCAAACATGCGTCCTGCAAAACAAATAAATACAATACCATTATCATGAGAAATTTGACAAAAAAAAATGTATTAAACCAAAATAACGTACATTTTTAAGGTACATCAATAAATTTTCTTTTGTCTGGGTAGCAAAAATGTGCTATTTTCGAATTACCAGAATAATCTGCTCCAATTCTATCTAGGCTTTATTTAGGCTACCGCCGAAGTCTATTCTATTCAAATAGGTTTTATTTTCGTTCCGTCTGAACACATTTTTAGTAGGTATGAATATATTTGTGCTATACAGGTAATGGTCTGAAAATATTAGTTTCGACTACACAGTCTTAATGCGGTTGATTTCATGCTATAGAGCTCTTGGTTGAATTTAACATTGTACGATTTGTGAGCTTACGGCTGGGTTTACGATGGAAAGCTTAATTTATTTTGGAGTTCAATGCAATATTATTCTTAGTACCTACCTACTTGCAATTAATGCAGATATAAAAAGAAAAGGATGACAGTGAACAGTAATTGTTCTAAGGGTTTAATACTCAAACAAATTCCTGCCAACTAATCATGTCTTATCTTATGCTTCTGTTGAAAAAATATTAAACTTCACTCCTCCATTTTTATTTCAGTTGAATATTAAATCCGTCAGCGCATCTTTTTTCTTTAAAGATGTATACCAGGGCAGCAGCACAACTGCAGGTGACGTGCGACAATATAATATGAAATTACGCTTCGCTCCATGGACATCCTCATACTCCTATTATTATTCCCGCGTCATATGTGTCTATTCCACTGCAGGCGTTTCCTGCTACATTATACCTACATAGTTATGTTCTCCTGGTACCGAATGCCGTGACCACTAAGTCACAGTTAATTAGTCTTTACTCAGGTTATAACGTGCAGTTAGTGTTAATGTATGGACGTAATAGTAATGAACTAGAATTTCTACTATGCGGGTTGAGTAACAGTTTAAAAAGTTAACGTAGGTTTTTTTACAACCTAGTTTATATAAGATTCGAAACTATGAAAGTAACAGAAGCTACTACAGTTGACAGTTTATCAGAGCCATATTTTTTTTATCTTTCAAGGATTTATTTTTATAAAATATGATAGGTAAAACTAGTCTAAAGTACTCATGATAAAGTTCATAAATTCACTGAAATACGTTGTGTGCTTACTTTACAATCATCTTTGGCGTTTCCCCAACAGAAGTTCGAAATCGTTTTATTGAAATCAAGCGTCTGTAATAAGAGAGTTTTAATCGTCAGGTGCTACTCACTGATTCGGAAATTTGATTTCACTGAACCAATGGAGGGAACTCCAATGTTTTCTTTATGAAAAGACTTTATTTGCCGAAGTTGGCTACTAGCCAGCGAGTTTGACTTACGGTACGATAACTTTCCGTTGCTTGTTTTAAAGCAGAAAATTGGTATGCCTTAGTCGACAAAGTCTACTACGGGTGGGTGGTGTGTACTGTGGATTTGGTGGTACAGTATCTACACTCACATTTCGCCATGTTTGAGTAAGTGGTCTGACACAATTTCGATTGCCATCGACACGCTAAGATGAAGATGTAATAGGGTCGAGTCTATTGCCATCAACTGGGTAAAAGTCCAGACTCCATGGTTGCTACCGAGAAATTCGGGATGGAGAATCCCATTAACACATGCTCAGCAGTCGCACTTGCTACCACTGGCCGTGCTGTTATTTTATAAATATCTATCGTCTAATTACTTTTAAAAAGTACCTACTAATACAGTCGTCGGCGTACAAATACAGTCACTTAACCCGGCTGCAATCCTATTTATTCAAGAGATCTGTAATAGTACCCGTTCATGGAATTTTTTAGGTTCACCTTCCCATCTCTAATCCAAAAGCAATCCTAGTGAATGCCTGGTAATGAAAGCGACCTGTAATTGCCCTACTTTTGTACAAAGACCTCGTCCCGTACAGATAATAATCAACGAACATTGATTGTCGGTCTTGGTTATTGCGTGTTAAAGAACTCAACGATCAGTCATTTTGTTTCTTAGATTTTCTTGGAAAATAGGTGCGTGATTAATTATCTACCTGCAGGCTCATAGTAATTAATCATTCTTCCTGGCTACTCCAAAGTCTTCAATGAATGAGTCCAATTTAATCGGGATTGGCGCAGCATTTCTTTTGTTTTCATACATACAGCTATTCTCAATCCCTTCCTAAGCAATATTTCTGTACTCAGAAATTAAGAAACTAATACGATTGTTGTATGTTGTGTTGTGACCAATTCTGCGATGTCTTTCAAGCTTTAATAAGTTTTTATTGAAACATATCGAGTTATTCATGGTGCAAAGGATTTTGGTAGAATCCGCGCGAGACAATTTTGTCAGATATTTACATAACAGGGCGGGCAACAATACTAATTTAAGTTGCATCAACTAGTACATTTACCTGCATTAATCACTTACCAATAAATACATTATGCATAAGTAAAAGCCAATATTACAGTGGCAAAGCGCTCAAAAACCATTTTCAAAGTACAGTTTGATTGTCTGTTACCGGACTAAAAATAAAATTACCATTCCGGTCAAATTCAATTAAAATTGCTGTCAACGAAAGAAACTGTTGCGTGTTTAATTTAAGTCTGCAAGGAATTGTAAATAATATTAGTGAGAACGAATATTTATCAACGCTGAGGTGAATGAGCGGCGCACCTAGACAATGTGTTTCGTTTGGTTTTTAAGAGGGTATTATAATGTTACGTCGTACGTACGAGATCTTTCGAGAAAGGACGTGATTCAGTGTGTTTGCGCTAAAAACTTCGAGAAGCGTGCCATTATTATTAGTTCAAAGTTAAGTAGGTAACTACTTATAAAAAATATTAGGAATTGTCATTGTAATTTCGACCGTACGCCGAGGGCATAAAGTACCTACTTCTTTATTCGGTACAAGTAGGTTATTATTTTTTTGCCTACTACTTGGTAATGTTTTTTTGTTGATGTTTTTATCGAACCGTTCTACACATCGCCGGAATGTTCGTGAATAATGGGGTAGTATAAAAAGCACAAGCGCCGACACACAAGGGGTAGTCTGATTCAGGCGATACAACGGAGCGAATCGAAGTGAACTAGAAGTGCGATATCTAAGCGAATAGTGATCAGTAGTGTACTTGTGATTAAGATTTAAGTGTTTTGTGTTTAATAAAGTTATTAAATTGTCTGATTGGTAGTAATTAATTTATCCCATACCCAGCTCGTAACAATTTGGTGTCAGAAGTGAGGGATAAATTATGCCAATTCTACCGAAGGACGACACGGACGGTATCCGTACCAGGAGTCAGCGACAGCAGGACATGGACCAAAGGCGGTTTGGAGATTCCCCAACACAGACACCGGGTGGTGTCCAGCCTACGTCAGTGCCAGTCGCTGGCCCATCCGCAGTTTCTACAGCATCAATGGCGCCAGACTTGTCAGCTTTAATGGCGCTGCTACAGGAGCAGGCTCGCCGTCAAGAAGAGCAAGTCCGCCGCCAAGAGGAGCAGGCTCGCCGGTTGGAAGAGCAGTTGCAGCGAGACAAAGAGGAGCAAGTCCGCCGCCAAGAGGAGCAGGTCCGCCGCCAAGACGAGCAGATGCTCCTCATAAAGGATCTGCATGCAACTTTTGGCAAAGACCTAAAGGTGATGAAGGATCAGGTACAGCAGCACGAGAATCGCCTCTCAGAAGCCGAAGTTCAGATCGCTGGGGTGAAGAAGGCTTTGGGGGAACTGAAGACTGGAGACTTGACTGTAGCTTCAGTAGTTGCTGCACCTTCAGCGCGGGGCTTTAAGGTGCCTCCATTCGATGGCACATCTTCGTGGTCGGCTTATAAAATTCAATTTGAGGCCGTTATAAAGGCGAATGGATGGACAAAACCGCAAGCCATGACCGCGCTCACCTTGGCCCTCCGAGACCAGGCCCTTAATATTCTTGAGGCGCTCGGCAAGAATGTAACCTACGAGCAGCTGCTGGAGGCGTTAGAGTCCAGATACGGTGACGCGCACCTGGAGCACGTATTTCGTGCTAAGTTGAAAGATCGTGTTCAACGTAGTGGCGAGAATCTACAGCAGTGGGCCCTCGAAGTTGAAAAGCTGGTTCGGAAAGCATACCAGTCTGCCCCTGCACTTATCGATGGGAATCTGGTACAAGCGTTCGTTGATGGAATACGCGACCTAGAAGTTAGAGCCGCTGTGAGACTTGGGCATCATGAGGCGCTGAAAGACGCCTTGGCCCATGCCTTGGAAGTAGAGGCAGTGAGGCAGGACCACCGAACGCACCGCGTCAGAGAGGTTGTAGCATCCCCTGTACGCGACCGGCCGCAAGGGTACAGTCTTAGGTGCTACACTTGCGGAGAAAGGGGTCATCTTCGGTCAAGCTGTCCTAAGCGCGGCACTCCGAGAGAAGATCAGCAGGGAAGGGTGGCTGAAGTGACTGCCCAGCCACAGCAGGGAAACGAGTAAATGCCAGGACTGGGGGGCGAGTGCTGGCTGGTATTGAAAAGGCCCCGAGAATCTTGATCTCGCAAGCACATGATGGGAACAGCCTGACCATCAAAGGCGAAGTCAATGGAACACCATGCAAACTGACGCTGGATACTGGAGCTTCTCACACGGTCGTCAATTCTCACCTAGCAAGTCGGTTCCTTGGGGACTACGTCAATAACCACGACCGTATACGATTACTAACAGCTACCGGTCAGCACATAATCGTCCGAGGAAAAAACGAGGTGGAGTTAAAATTGGGTGATAGAACTTACCAGCACAATGTCATCGTGGCCGATATAGTGGACGATTGCATCTTGGGCTTGGACTTCATGCGGAAACATCGTTGCGAGATCGACGTTGATCAAGGAGTATTGAAATGTGGTTCACATGAAGTCTTCATGGAAGGTGCACCATCAGGAAAAGTGTACTGCTTGAAAGAGATTGTTCTTCCTCGCAGATCAGAAACAATTGTGCCAATTAGATTACCACAGAATTCTGGACACAAAGATCGAAGTGTTCTGATAGAAAGGGTGAACAATGACTTCCCATGGAAGATGGCACGTACTCTGGTCAAGGCCACCAACGTCTCAGCAGTACGCATACTGAATCCAAGTTACAAGGAGCATGTGATCAAGAAGGGCACCTTGATCGGTACTTGCGAGGAAGTAGCTTGGATGCGTCAATTGCAGGATCCGCCTACCGGAAATAAAATTCGTAGTGCAAAATTTGACGTGTCAACGCTTTTGGAAAACTGCGATTTAACTAAAGGAGAAATGGACAAGGCTAAGAAGATGTTACTTCAGTACGCCGACACTTTCTCTTCAAACGATGCTGACATAGGGAGAACTGGACTTGTTCAGCATAAGATTAATACAGGCCACGAGCTACCAATCCGTCAGCGACCAAGAAGACTGCCAGTTGCACGAGAAAAAGAGGTGGAAACCATGATTGAGGGAATGGTGAAGGACGGTGTTATAGAGCCTTCATCGAGTCCATGGTGTTCTCCTGTGGTCCTGGTAAAGAAAAAGGACGGCAGTATGCGCTTCTGTGTGGATTATCGACGACTGAACGACGTCACGAAGAAGGACAGCTACCCGCTGCCTAGGATCGATGACACACTGGATACGCTGACTGGTATGAAGTGGTTTACCACACTTGACCTGAAAAGTGGCTACTGGCAAGTAGAAATAGACCCCAAGGATAAGGAGAAAACTGCATTTTCAACAGGAAAAGGGTTGTGGCAGTTTAAAGTTATGCCATTCGGTTTGTGCAATGCTCCTGCGACGTTTGAAAGGTTGATGGAGCAAGTACTCGCCGGATTGATTGGAGACGCATGTCTTGTATATCTAGACGACATTATCATCGTGGGCCGTACATTTGAAGATCACCTTAAAAACCTCAAGCGAGTGCTGTCGAAAATCCAAACAGCAAATCTCAAGTTAAGTCCGAAAAAGTGCTCGTTTTTCAGACAACAAGTAAACTTTTTAGGACACATAGTTTCGGGGGAAGGTGTTCAAACGGACCCGGAAAAAGTAATCGCCGTCAAGGATTGGCCAGTTCCGAAAGACAAGACACAGGTCAGAGCCTTTCTGGGTTTGTGCTCCTACTATCGAAGGTTTGTCAAGAATTTTGCCGACATTGCGAAACCTCTGCACAAACTCACTGAGGAAAAGCGGCAACTCTGTTGGGACGAGAACTGCGACGTCGCATTTCAGGAATTAAAGAAACGTCTGTGCAATACACCTATTTTGGGATATCGTGACCCTGAAAATGACTTCATAGTTGACACAGATGCAAGTAATACTGGAATTGGGGGCGTGCTGTCTCAACGGAAAGGAGACCAAAAGGTTCTGATAGCTTACTTCAGCAAGTCTTTATCAAAACCAGAACCACCTCTTACCACCCACAATCTGATGGAATGGTGGAACGATTCAACCAAACGTTGGAAAGATATCTGGCAAAAGTCGTGGAAAGCAGGCAAAGGGATTGGGACAAGCACATACAGCCGTTTCTACTGTCCTTCCGCAGCGCAGTCCACGAAAGTACGACTGTGACGCCAGCATTCGCGAACTTTGGAAGGGAATTACGGTTGCCTGAAGATTTAATCACTGGAACTCCCCCTGATGCTCCACGTAGTGTAACAGATTACGCACATGATTTGCGTAACAAGTTGAATGATGTTTACGAGCATATCGGACAATCCGGCCAACAGATGTCTGAGAAGATGAAGACCCGTTATGACCGCAAGGCAAACAGTAGGGCTTTCGACGAGGGTTCACTGGTGTGGTTACATAACCCAGTGCGGAGCAAGGGGAGGTCTCCGAAATTGCAAGCAAAATGGGATGGACCATACCGAGTCGTGACTAGGATCAACGATGTCACCTACCGAATACAGAATGGTCTACGAGGTGCGCCTAAGATTGTTCATGTAGACCGATTGGCCCGATACTACGGGGCTAATGATGCTCGGGACGAGCATGTCTAAGGAGGGGGCAGTGTTACGTCGTACGTACGAGATCTTTCGAGAAAGGACGTGATTCAGTGTGTTTGCGCTAAAAACTTCGAGAAGCGTGCCATTATTATTAGTTCAAAGTTAAGTAGGTAACTACTTATAAAAAATATTAGGAATTGTCATTGTAATTTCGACCGTACGCCGAGGGCATAAAGTACCTACTTCTTTATTCGGTACAAGTAGGTTATTATTTTTTTGCCTACTACTTGGTAATGTTTTTTTGTTGATGTTTTTATCGAACCGTTCTACACATCGCCGGAATGTTCGTGAATAATGGGGTAGTATAAAAAGCACAAGCGCCGACACACAAGGGGTAGTCTGATTCAGGCGATACAACGGAGCGAATCGAAGTGAACTAGAAGTGCGATATCTAAGCGAATAGTGATCAGTAGTGTACTTGTGATTAAGATTTAAGTGTTTTGTGTTTAATAAAGTTATTAAATTGTCTGATTGGTAGTAATTAATTTATCCCATACCCAGCTCGTAACAATAATAAACGAGCTGAATACAATAGATCCTAGATTCTTTATTAGGGACAAAAATAATTTGTCCAGTAATTACGATTTTGCGAGGGAATTTCCATCCTTGAGATGGTATTTATCGTTCATTATTTGAAGGACCTATTTATACGCACGTTCCGTATTATTATTTACTCATTGTGGATTGAATCATAAACATAATAGGTTTATAGTTTATATCACGTATTCATGAATCTGTATCACTCAATCAGCATAATATCACGGCTATTATTCCGAAGGGTTAGACAGAATTATACCCTGATTATGAAAAAAGAACGTAGTCAGTATGTAATATATAGCAACCTTGCTTACCTCTTTATATACGAATCCATGGAATAAAATCTATGTGATGGTACCTAAATATTTATTTGATACCGCTATGATGAAATTTTGTACGTGGAAACCGCATTTCCCGTGATGAAATAGAAATAAGGAAAACCATAACAGATACTATATCTTTGAAAAGTGGTGGGAACGTGTTCACACGATCCAATGAGTCCTATATTAACGCTTCAATTGATAAACACGGCATAGTCGAAAAGAGGAAAAGAAACATTGCCCATACACATAACCTAACATTATTATCCATTATCTATACATTTAAAATTCAAAGTCCTGACTGATATGTATCAACGCACAGCCCAAACCGTTGGTCTTAGAGACATGAAATTTGGAGGGTATATTCTTTGTGAAGAGTAGGTATCCACTAAGAACGGGTTTTTCGAAATTCCAGCCCTAAGAGGGTGAAATGGGGGATTGAATTTTCTGTGAAACTTTTTATTCTCTAGGTCGATGAACTCGAAAATTGGTGTACACACTCTTCAATTAAAATTATAAGACAAGTGTATCACAGTTTTTCCAAAATCATCCCTCAAAAGAGTCAGATAGGGCTTCGAAAAACAAGTAGACGGGTGCATGGCGTGGATTGGGCTGATTGGGCACAAACCTATTATAGTACTTTACGCACTTACATCTAAATCTGTTCGTTGTGTGTGAGTAATTGTGATTACCCAGAAGAAAATGTAATAATAATTTTCATTTGATAACTTTTTCTGCCTGATGCCACAGAATTAGTAAGTACGTAATAAATTGTAGCGTACAGTAGAACCACACACGTGTGAGTGTTTACTATCTTTTTAAGGCCAAAATTGAACCTCGGAGTATTCTTAGTACCTCTAAAAACTAATACATGTCTTTGAACTAACGCGCATGGTCCGTATTTTAGTCCGTTCTTTACTCTTACTGCGAAATAGCTTTTATCGCAGAGGCTCTTTTTTTCTGCTGGATTGGCACACCTATTCTAATTTCGCATGATCGAGTCATATAAACAGATGCTAAAATAAATTATTTCATACATTGGTTGCAAAAGATGGAGCATATTGTGTACATTTTGATGCTCGCTTCGCTCGCTCTAGCAGTCTACTTTTTTTTAAATCTTATCTTTGTCTATAAAAATAATTCTGATCGTGTTTTTAAATTTTTGAGCTCGCTTCTCTTGCTCTTGCAAACTAAGCTCTCTTAAATCTTGAATTTGCCTACAATTCGACCAAGTAACTCCTGTATGAAGGATTAAAACAATTGTAAACTGGCCAAGTAAGGGAGGTGCAAAAAAAATTTCGAGCTCTCTTTGCTCGCTCTTGCAGTCTACTTCCGCTTGAATCTTGACTTGGTCTATAAGTCGACAAAGTGACTCCTATACGAATGATCGAGACACTATTAACCTGACTAAGGCAGGGTGTAAAAGAACGTTCGAGCTCGCTACGCTCGCTCTTTCAGCTTACTTCCTCTTGAATTTAACTTGGTCTATAAGTCGACCAAGTAACTCCTTTAAGGCGGATTGAAACAATTCGAACCGGTCCGAGGTAGGATCTTAAAATTTTTGGGCTTGCTTCGCTCGTTTTGGAGCCTTACGTCTTTTGTTTTTAAGATTGTCACCCTTAGTCAATTAAGTAACATCTGTTTCTGAGTAAAGGACTAAAGAAAAGCAAACTTTTCTGAAGTGGAACGTGTATATTTTCCTTTCGTTCCTGGATTTTTTTTTACATCTTTTTCACCCCCCCCCCTTTTTTTTCCCTAACTCAAAAGCTGGCGAAGCCCCTGCCCAGAAGTGGATACTAAAATAATACTCCCTAGTGTTAGTTAGGTAGGTTAGGTGCACCTCTGCCTAAATATAGCATAGAGGGTTAGTGACACAGTACTTAGAAACTATGTAAGAGTTAGTACACAACACGATAGGGTGACACATGTAACTGAGAGCAGTGAACCACATACGGACAGTCCACTCTGCCAGCAATAATTTCTAGAACACTGTTAGGGCTGGTAATGAATCGAGCCACCATTGATGCTGCACGCTTGCGCATTATAGTGTAAAACCAATCTACACGCGCCTCCGCAAACATCCCAGATGCACTGCAACGCCTTGGCATCCCCATCAGCGTCACCTTTACGTCTGCAGTACAACATGCAAACCTGCGGCTGCGGGCGTATCATATTCGCGCGTACGGATAGAGCCCTCCGTTCCCTTTCAATGTCAGCATAGTTCTTAAGGTGACAAAGAGGTGACCAAGTGACCAAGGTATTTAAATTGAACACCAACCCAACCCTTACCTAACCCTTCGTGGCTTACAGGCGTAATGTTATATTATTATGTATGTTATGTTATATTACATCGCGAATCCAAATAAAAAACAATCAAGATTTCATCAAATTGAGGTCAGAGTATACATACAGGCCAACTAAAAGAAATGGTCCCTATAAAACACAGTTTTACAAGAACGTTCATACTAAAAACAAAGTGGCGTGCAGATAGGTGTGTTCAAGTGTGCACACAAGTAGTTGGTTGTGAACAGACCTAACAGACCCTTATCGAAAGAAAAAATAGGGCATCGTTGTTCTGTACTGCAGAAAAACCTATATAAAGTGTACCTAAAGACAATTTAACCTAGGTGTAACTTTATTTAGGTACCTGTAAGTCCTTGGGTGTAATGTATAGATACAGAAGTTGCTATTTCACGCACGATCAGTGCAGTACATATGTACCTAGGTACATATGTACTTCTAAAACAAACTTGACATGAGACAAATAAATGGAGACAGTAATATATTGAGATAGAGCACGTTTAGGTTAGACGTAATTTTCAGGGCTTTTTACCTGCTTCTTATTCCACTTGACACTTACAAATAGCTTAAATATGTTGCTGCGTGATGGAAACAATTTTTTTTTCTGTTGATGGACTCCAAAAATAGTACATTTTGATATAAGTTTTTATCTCATATTCAATGTTTACAATAATTAAAAAGACTAAAATTAACTAACTACAAACTATAAAAGAGCATCAAAAAACTCCTCCTCAACGCTGTCAGCCGGTAATGTGCCCAAGAGACTGGCGGCGTTGCCACGCTGTATGGCAACACTTAGCCTCTGGCCAAGGTAAAAGCCAGCCCTTGGGTATAAGTGAGGAAAGTTTGTTATTGCGGCCGAGGCGGAATACACACACGAGCCTCCAGGTGAGGGTGTTATGGATCTGAGAACTGCAGTAACAAATGCCCACGTGTATCAAACGACGGTTTTCAATACACTTTTTCGAAGAGATAAATAAAGGAAATAACAGAACGAAAAGTATTTTTGTCATGAACTATTAAGAAACTAAATCATTTGCTTTTTTTCCCGCGCTTTGCTGTCGCCAGGTTATAGGAGAGGCATAGGTATGCAGCCGCAAAACAGCCTAATATGAAAAATAGAAAATTCTAATATTTTTTTTTAAATTTAGAACACAAATTATTTTATAAATAATAATGTTAATTAGCGATATTCTGTTCATAAACACAATTTAAATCTTCATTAAGTATGAAGGCCTTAAAAACATAGGTACGAATCTTTGCTGTGAAAAAAAGCAATCATCGCCGACTATAGGGAATTGAACAGATGTTTAATGTTATCTGTGGCAAAATCAGGAAAAATAAAACCCTAGTGTGTGATAAATGAAAAAAAAACACGAATGTGAAATACATTGCATGTTGAACCAAATCGTATTGAAATATGAGCCAGTTTTCGAGGAAGTGAATTGAAAATGATTTTAAAGATTCTCTGTCACTGAATAATGTATGTTCTTCAAAAACTATATTTCCGCTGAATATGTATGAGAATTGTCATAATTACGCGTTTTTGTTAAAATAGGAAAAAGTTTGTTTTCAATTTGTTTTGTCTTGTGCGAGACTAATAAATAGATGCTTTTTCTTTCTTTCTTTTTATAATTAAACTGTTATTACGATATCTGATCCATGCATTTCCTAAAGAAACCTAACTTTGTAAGTACCTAAACGTCATCTTAAATTCTACGATAATCTCTAGAGATCTCATACCATAGCAACTAGCTACACAATTTACATGCCAATCCTGCCACTAGCTCCTATCCTACAATGACATACTACTATACGCCGTGATGCTCTAACTCTGACAAATTAGCCACGCTATCCGACCCGTAGTAACATGACGCGCAATCCCTGCATACACACGAAGATTGATGATCTCTGAGACTGAAAAGAGGATGTTAGATGGAGAAAAATGGGAAATCATCTATTCATATCTGAGAAAGGAGGGGTAACTGATAGTGATGTTCTTTCCAGAGTAAAGTGGGGAAGATTGCGAAAGTGGGCTCTTAGCCTATGTTGTGATAATTTTATTTGGTCTTGTCGTGATAAAAGCGAGTACTTAATAAAACAACAATAATAATAACATTTAGAAGAGGTTTATAGTTCGTATTCGTTGTTATTAGCAACTATTAATATACAAACAGTTATGTTTCAATGTAAAGAACATTACATTCTATTTTATTCTAATCTCTGAAGGCTTATTCGGAGGTGTATACATAGTACATCCAGACAAAATAAATACGGGATGAAAAATAATGATAATAAAACAGAAACGTAGAAAACAACGAAACAATAGAAAAACGAATACTGGATGAGTATTCGTTTATCTTTTGTTTCGTCAATAGTCTACACTTTGAATGAAGAATGTCAGCCATTGCATTACAATCAACATCGCAGCAAAAAAAAAAACAATATTAATAAAAGAAACGATATGTCTTGCCGTCAACGGCGTACAAATACTCTAATTATAATTTCAAATAAATAAGTGGCAAAAATAATAAAACATTCAAAATTAATAAATAAAACTCAATTATAACGTTTCAAAAGGCACAATAAATTTAACCAATTAAACAACATTAATAAATACAAAAGATGAACAATTCACCATTCCGATAGCAGACGAATATTTTGAATATTACTTGGTAGGTAGGTACATTCACAGGGTGCTCGAAATCGGATCTCGTGCGCGTAGCTGCGACTGATTTACAATAATTGTATATTAATAAATGCTCATAAATATGGAGATGATGGTTACAGTTTAAAAGATAACCTTTGCAAAAGTGCACCAAGTTATAATGGGTGTCAGTAATTAATTTACCCACAACCAGCCCTTGCTAACTTTTAATTAAATGTACATCTTAATGGGAAATCCAGTGATCTAATCTGTTAAAACAAAGTTTTTATTGCACTTGTTAGCTATCGGCACGTACAAAGTATGTTGGGTTAAGCTCGGCTTTTACTTTTTTCTATTCATATCAGTGCAGAGTTACCTGCCACTGAGAGCTCCTTTGATACTCCGCCCGCTGTGTTTGTCCACGTGTTTTACGCTCTTAGGTTAATCCGTTGTTTTAACAGTATTGAAGAGCTATATTCTAAGCGCAATATAGCTTGCTAATACCTGAGGGCTTAGTCGTTTACGGATAGTATTCTTTATTTTGTGACTGAAAGTGAAGTGAATGATTAAACACATCCCTACATAAATAAAGCCTTTTTTTCCCAAAATAACATTAAACATAATTCCATCTCATTTTAATCATACAATTTACAATACCAATACATTCTACGACTATATTCGAATAATTATTTATTTCATTTAGATCCACAATACAACAGCAATATAATTAATTTACATTTACATTTTTATTAGTTACATTAAAGATTTAAATTATATTTGGTTTTTAAATTAAACAATTCTATTTATAAATTGATTTCTTTAGTATTGTTTATAGATTATTTAGATATTGTTTTGAAATTACATTTTGAATCATGTTCCAATTACGAATTTTGCTTAAACTCACTACCATAAGTAAGTATATGAAAGAACATTGACCTCATTGAACTTGATGCTGACTATACAATACTAAGTTAATTCTGCAAATCGAGATCTTTATTTAAATATGGACAGATTAATCAATTTGGACCTCACACAATCCTTTTTGAACCCTAAAGGGATTATTCCTAATAACGGCAGAATCCCGGATAATAAACATAGATGGTAGGTTCATGAATGTTTAATTAAAATAATCAACGCCGACCCGTACCCACGTTGGAACCGCACTAGGTTTACCAATTGAAACAATTTAATGATTTATACGCATTCCACCCACATTTGATTCCAATGAACGGAGCTGTTAAAAAGATTAAAAGAGAATATTACATGTTTTTAATATTTATGTACCTGTTTTTACAGGAAAAGTAGTAATAGCGGTAGTATATTATTTATTGATATATTATATAAACAAAATAATACATGTCCTAAGTGCCCTAAGTGTTTGTCAAATATTTAGGTAATTAATCACCTGATGATTATTTAAACCATATCAAGTCTCATGTTAATATTTTAGTTTAAATGATGTCATCAGAAGCCTATGGGTGGCATAAAAACTCTGTCACCAAGCTAGGCACTAACCATACGATAAATAAAGAATGATGACATTTTATTTTGTATCATACTGACTATTTAGTTGGTGTTTTAAACATAATCATGTGGCAACCAAACAACGGTTATTGTTTTCCAAAATATTGTGTTTTTTCGTATTTTAATTATTAAAAGAATATGTACTTCATAATGGAGACTAGTATATTTGATAGTTCGGAATGTAAGAACATTTGAACACTAAAAATATAATGTAATAATAAAACTTGCTGATAATAACTTATTATTCTCCCACCTGCGTTTCCTTGTCAATTACAAATGCTATCAATTTTCAGTACTGATTTGAAAGTTATTCAATAATAAAATAAATGGGTCAAAGGTAAATTGTATGGAGCCTCAATGGTACACGTTTGATTGAGTTCGAAGCCCGCTCGACGGCGGATTGAGTTTAAATTAACTGTCAAAACTATTGAATATTGGTGTCCATTCAACCGAGTACTGGCACACTACTGGGAAGAAGGATATTGCGTTCACAGTAATGTATTCTATAACTATCTTTTTCATTTAAACCATCTTGTTCTCAATCAGTAAACCCTTTTCGTAAAAGTAGACGAATTAAAAATATATTTTTTTTTTTAATTCTGAGCAAAATTATAACAGTTAGGTATCTGAATCTTCCGATTTAAAAATAATCTTCCGATTAAAAAATAATGACACTAAAGTATAATTCTAATAGATGTATTGGTTGTTGGATGGAGAGCTGTAATCACATCCAACCTTGGTTGGTCTCTTAGAAGTTTTTGATCAGTATTCGAAACAGGACCGATTGGCATGAAAAAAATTTCGTGTAAAATTTTCATAATGTAGGTATGGGAAAAGTTTTTTGCAATTTCTGACTTTTTTTGTACTCCAGCCTTGGTTGATTCCATAGAAGTTTTTGATCAGTATTAGAAACAGGATAGACTGAAATAAAAAAAATGTGTAAAATGGCTTTTTGCTAACTGTATTTTTTTTTTTTTTGAAAATCTGTGAATGGGGATCAAAATTTCACAAAAAACTATGGATAGCCTCCTAAGATCATTTTCGTGTACTGCAGCGGTTAAGGAAAGTTTCCACCCTGTATATACCCTAAAATCCTGTTTATTTTAAATAAAGAGTGTTTTCTTCTGTAGGCGGAGAACTTTGAATTTAGATAAAACACAGTTAAATTGGTTTTTATTGTGGTTGCAACAAGACGACGCCTTACGCCAAACATAGCGCTAAACGATTAATTTACTCGAAGAAACATGCCCGAAATTATATTCAAACATAAATGGCATAAAATTGTCCGTCAAATTAAGCCAATTCCATGGTCCTCAAAAACATTTTTCTTCGTTTTATTTCAATTTCAAGTTAAAAAAAAACACACTTTACTTCCAGAAATTCATCACAATGAAATCTTTTTCCGCTTGAAACGCTTATTTTTCACAATAAGGATTCCAACAGTTGGTTTTTCGTGACATCGAAAACAAAAGACTGCCGCTCGACAAAGCCACATAACGTTATTTAAATTAAGATGGATGGAGACGAGAATAATATTTGTACACAAGACGCTGGTTATGTATTTAGTGGAACAACACCGCCGCCGTCTCTAATGGAACCTGGCATAGTATCAACTATGATTAGTAGTTTAGCCTGTTTTACTATATTTGGAAGGTAATTGATTATCATTGAAGCTGTGGGAATTATAAACCAAATTACACGCGTGGGTTTTTGCTCTATTAATATAGCGAGACTCAGTTCAGGTACTTGAAAAGGTTCAAATTCACATCTCGGCGACAATCAATCAAACGTTTCAGGTTTTTTTTATTTTTCTTTTTTAAAGGTTGACAAAATAACGGGAAGTACTTCTCTGATATTCTTATAATTATGATTATTGTAAGGCAAGGGGTTAAACTATGAAATTGCCGATTTATACTGCAGTTTATTAAAACTCATTTTTTTCCAAGATGTAAAGTGTATTGTAAATATCTTATATTTATTTAATCAAAATATTTACCCTCATTATCTATACATTGCTGCCATCTAATCGGAAGTTCATTTATGCCTTTGCGATAGAATTCTGGGGATCTAGATTTGATAAGCTGTGTGAAAGCATTTTAGCAAGAAAATTGTCCAAATCACGAAAAAAATGGTAGTCAGCTGGAGCACGGTCTAGCGAGTACGAAGGATGACGTATGGTTTCTAACTGCAGCTCCTGTAGAGTTACAACGGTGTTCCGTGCAGTGTGAGGTCCTCCGTTATCATGGAGCAATAACAAGAAGAAAGATGAAGATCGATTCACGAGTCGGGGCTGTTTCACTGCCAGTTTCGCCATCATTGTTTGAAGTTCGGCACAGTAAACATCTGCTGATATTGCTTGACCAGACCTGAGAAAGCTATATAATAGTGAAAAAAACTATGAAGAGACCACCAAACAGTTACCATTACCTTTTTACTGCTAAGCTTTGCTTTAGGGCACTGTTGCGGCATTTGACCAGCTGGGTCAACCATTGCATTTTTCGCTTACGGTTATCGTAAAGAATCCACTTTTCGTCACATGTCACAATTCGATCCAATATTCCTTCATTTCCGTACCGATCCAACAAGGCAGCGCAAGTTTCAACACGCGTTTCTTTCTGCAGATCAGTCAAATCATAAGGAGCCCATTTTTAATATTGTTTTATCTTATTGATTTGATGCAAATGAGTCAATATTGTAGGTAAGATAACGTTAAACCATGCTGATAATTCCTGGGTAGTTTGACTCGGATCGGCTTCCACTATCTCCATCAATTCAGCGTTATTTACCTGTGTGGGCGGTGTTCCATGATGTTCGTTCTTTAAGTCGTAGTTTCATTACGAAAGCGTTTAAACCGCACGGTGCTTTCATTAGCAGTCTCCTCTCCAAACGCAGCATTGATATTGCGAGTCGTTTCTGCCGCGTTAGTTCCGCGTCGGAACTCATATTAAAAAATTACTCGGATTTTCGAAGTATCCATCTTTTCCGTTTAAGCTGAATAAAAAAAAAACAATTGAAATTCGAAAATCGAATTTTGCACATTTTTTCAAAGAAAAATCTCCTATGTATAATGTTAAAAAAGTTTCACTCGAATATCTCACATCATGAAGGTTTAATGTCAATTCAAAGTATCTATTACTATAAAAAGGCAATTTCATACTTTAACCCCTATAACATTTACTCAAGACTGAATAATAATATTATTTTATTTTCAAGATAATATCGTAGCTGCGTTCCCGTGGCACGAGGGTCTTATTTTTAAAATGTTGTAACTCGTGGGGCTATTTTAAATGCACCCTCCCTTTTACTTAATCTTAGAGAATTTTCAATGTTTATCAATCTTGAATTAACCCTGAATTCGACCTTGTAAAAATCTTGTATAAACATCCCTGCGATCTCTATTTCCGCTTGGCCTTGAACTCCACGCCCATGGGAAAGACAGAGCATGCCAGGAGCCCCCGCGAACAGGTGCCTTGAGTTTTTTTTTTCTATAAATTATTCACAATACTTCATATTAACTTTAATCCAATATAGTAATTCCTTGTTACATATTAGACCAGTCCTATATAAATACTGCCTCGAGACTTTCAAAACAAAATTAATTGCTATATTTTATCTAATTCACTTAAGAAAAGGCATTTTTAACCATAATCAAAAATTGATGTTGCTAATGTATTTTCAGTGACAGGACACGCGCCTTTGGCAGTACTCTAGGGGTTGGTGCTGAATTTACTTTTGGATTGCTTTCTAAAAGTATACTCATACATAATTCTCAGACATGTACGAAATTACCCAACTACCAGGCAATGTGCTATGTGTTAGTTCAGTGCTCCATAAAATTAATTAAGTAAATAACTTTAAAAAGTGATCGATTGACTTCTTATCTTGGCCATAGTTTTATTTCTTTGTCTTGCAATTTTTTTTTTTAAACCTTTAATTATCAGGCATCATTATGACACATTAAGTAAAACTTATTCATAAATTCCAAAGAAATATTTTGAAAAAAAAAAAGCTTTTTATTTTATATCCCAAATAGGCTTGCGTTTGGCCGCAACTCGCCTGATGTGAAGCGATGATGTGGCCTAAGGGTGTGGAGCACGCTTACCTAGAAGAAACCGATTCACTCGAACTATGGATACGTATGTAAATCCCGCACGCATAATAAAATTCCCCACGTGCTGGGTTCACAGAATTTAAAACTTCAATTTCCAAGATTCGATTCGATGCGTCATAAAGGTTCCACGTGTCTATCGATTCTAAGAATATTGCTCAGACATGTTCTGTAAACTTTTTCTTTCACATAATAATTTTACCCATTTCCGAGGTTCCATTTTTATCCTCAAGCATTTTATAAATGATAAAACTTGTCATTTTTATTTCTTTAGCAAATAAAACGAGAAAATAGAATAAATTAAGAACTATTTGACAATAGAACTTTTACTAAGGTTCACTTATAAAGGTTGATTTGATAAGTACATAAGTGGGTGTAATAATAAAGCCTTGTAAAAAAAGTCTACACGCATCTTCGGTTTGAAATAATTCGTCACAACTGGGCTACAAAATCGAGTAAAAGTGTAATTGCTCCGGACGGGAGAATTGTGCCCAGCTGACCCGAACAGGATTCTTATTTGCCGACCTGCACGAGTCGAATGGAAGCCGAATCTGCGGAGTGAGTGCATCGTCTCGACTTAGTTGTTCAACGAATACTGCCGAATGGAATGTGCCGACCCGAAAAAAATTGTATCACCCTTGAAAGCAGCATGTACTGTAGTTTAGGTACACTAGGTACCATTTTTTTTTGTTATTATCGGTGCGAAATCTTCCAGAGGCGACCGGACTTTGGGGATAAGACCGGAGAATGGGATTTTAACGTCGCTAAAGTCACCCGGGTGTGCAAACACACTCACATGGGAGGAGCCACCGTTTCCTATTGAAAGATAGGTACACTATGTACCTGTCTACGTTATATTATCGTGCTCTGAAGTTTTGCTTTGGCTTTGGCTTTTCAATATCCGAAAAACCTTAAGTTTGATAAAATAAAAATAGTAAACATGGTAAATATCCCGTTTTCCGTGTTAATCATAGCGTATAAATACTACGTCATTGACAAACATTCTAACTCGTCTTATCTTTGTCCTCGATTTATTATTGGCAGCGAAAATGTTGCCATACTCATTAGCATAAAAAAAAAACAGAAATTAAACGAACACGATCTTGAACTCAACGGCACGAAGTTAACAAATGAATGTCACATACGTATGTTATTGAGAAACCTTATCTTTGGTCTCATGTTATTTAATATTTAAGAGTTTGTTTGGCTTTTATTATAGATGTTTACATTGTACATAAATATAATATAATTGCTTGAATCCTTTTGTAACACCTATTTTGTCTAAATTGTGGAACGTAATTAAATGAATGTGACCATAAATATAAAATAGATTTTACTCACACGTAAATGCTTTCGTGTTAAATAAGGCTAAAACAGTTTGAATTTAAAATGACAAATAATGAAAGTTTATGTATAAACCCTTGATACATTTATTTTTAAGGATTACTTGATGTCAAAATTATTGAAATACAATAGTGAATTCAACAAAAAACATCCTTATCCGTAGTTCAAAAATACGTAATACCTTCATGTTCTAAAACTATATAAATATGTAAATCACCCCGAAGCACCATTATTCCTTCCTTTTTTTAAAAACATTTACTACAGCAACTCTTGTAAAATGATAATCTCGCTATTGAGATAATGAATAAAATATATTTATTTACCTAAACCCAGTTTAAGCTGGCGGATAGGTGCTATTAATTAAATGAAATCTCTTCAAACAAAATTAAATCTATTAAACGTATAGCGAGATTTTGTAAGTACCGCGACTATCTTCCTTTGTTGAAATACAAAGCAAAATATACGAAAAGTGTTTTAACAATATAAATCACGCGTTCAGTATATTTACAGTGTTATTCTATCGGATTGGTTTTCCATGAGCCGTATTATACGAGTAATTTATTGGAGGGCCCTAGATTTTGTAGACATCGCCTACGCGCTACGCCGTAGACGTCACCTACGCGCTACGCCGTAGACTGCGTCTACGTGAGTAGATTTCCACATACACTCGTTTTGGCGTTAAAAAACACGTTTTTCTGGCACGGTTGACTGGTATTCAGACATGGGATAATAATATTTTGATACTTGAATCTAAAAATAGATCCTTTTTAACCACAAAACTGATAGATGTGTTTTATTATTTGATACAAGTTCAATTATATCCCGAGCTTTTAATCAAATTCACTCACTTATTTTGAATTCTATAGAAACCAGTTCTACCAATTCTGTAAAGGATAAAAAACAACGACAGCTCGTTGTAAATTAAGTCACGATGAAATTAAAATGGAAACATTAAATTAAGGTGATAGCATAAAGGAAAATATAATTTAATGTATTAGCGTTGGTTTAGAAAAAAACGTGAACCTAAAGTAAAGCTAGAACTGAATATATATTATTAAAATACTATGAAGATTTACTTTAAAAAGTTTTGGAGAAGATTATTAATTACAGTTAAACCTCATCATTATAAATCTATGTTTTTGGCTGCTAAAGATATTATTATAGTTTTAAATATGATGAGAGTACGCTCGTAATTATAAAATTACTAGAGACTCACCAGTGCTTCGCACCAGCTATAGACAATCACAAAATTTCTTTGAAATCGATTGGGTGGCCGTGTCGGAGACTAGCGTGCACGAACACAAGGTGTCATTTAATTCCAAATAATATTATTCCATACAAAAATCATTAAAACCTTTGTTGCGTCAGAATGAATTAATAAACTAATTGAGGCTTAGTAAAATTAAATACAAACCAAACACGCTACTTTAAAACTGCATAATTATTTTCTTTGTTTTGATGATTACACATTTATTATCATAGTAATTGAATACATTAAAAAATTCCTTTTTGATTCGTTAAAATTTATATAAACCACAATTAACTGAATATTCATCTAGGTACTCTCCGTAACTTTTTGATTAACTTATAATTACTTTTCGTCAAACCTTTAAAAAATTTAATAATAATGTGCCTCACGATTAATTATTCTTTAATCGCTTTTTTATTGTTAATTACTGGGTTTTGTTTTATGTTCAAAAGTCGTACAATATACAAGGTGTTGTTTTGCATCCTTGTCAAATTCAAGGAGGTAACTATGCTAATTATTCTACACCCGAATCAATCATAAAATGGGTAGGTATTTTTTTATATATTTTTCTTAATATCGGAAATCGATAAGTGTACACTACCCGTATTAAAACGCGGCCCGTCTAATACTAGCCCTATAACCGCGCTTTTACACACACAAACAAACGCAGACGTTTATTCGATAAACGCGTGATTTTCCTCTTTTGAAAAGGGCTTCATTCTGAAATAGTATTAAATTAAAACAATTAAAAAAAGCAGCGTTTAATATTATTGACCAGGTACCGTAATTTATATTGATTTTATACGTCTTCTAAGACAACCTCCTGAATTTTGACGAGGTTGCAAAACTACAGCTTGTATACAACGTGGCGCTGACAATACGGCAATAAATGAAAACACTGGCAATAGTAGTTAACAGGAATATTTTTAAACTATAAAAAAAATCTAACATGAAAATAAAAATAAAAAAACTAAATAGTATAAAACTTGGAACGAAATAGAACTCCATTTATAAATATTGATTCAGTAACGTTCGTTTTATAATTTGCACAACTTCAAAAATAAAATCATCATCTGGCATCTGGAAATACAATTTGAGGAACAAATTTGGCAAAAGGTTTTTCAAGTAGCGAGTTGGCAAGTGTTTATACCGATGCGAGGTTCGTTAACCTGTCGGTGCTAGCCTATTAATCTACATCAATTAGAAAATACTGAAAATGAAAAATAATGTCCTATGACTAAACTACTGGATATATTCGATTGAAATTTTATATGCAGACTGGGAATGTCATAAGATATACGCAGTTTAATTTATTGTCGTATTGTCAGCGCTAATCTGTATTTAGTAGGCAAGTCATTTGACTTTTAACATCCAACACAATATTTTTTTTTTTAAACAAACCAGACAGGAAGCAGCAACCCAATAGCAACCTTTTTGCTATATTCTATACATACTAATACATGCATACAAATAAATAAAATTTAAGAATCTGTTTGTAATTGTAAATAACAGCTTATTTCTGAATGAATATGAAAGTATGTATGTACTTATAACAAAAAAATAATTATTTTTATTTTTTGTCTGTCTGTTCGTCTGTCTTTCTGTCTGTTTGTTCCGGCTAATCTCCGTAACGGCTGGACCGATTTTTTCGGGACTTTTAGTGGCCGATAGCTGATGTTATAAGGAGTAACTTGCTACTATTATTTAAGAAAAAGAATTAGGCTTCTGTGCAAAGGGTTCTTGCATTACACCAAATTCAGTCAGTCCACGTTATTTTATTTTCTTCTACTTTACTCTTTGCTCTTCATCGCAAAGCGTAAACGCGCCAACATAATTAAAACACTTGAAATTGTTAACAAAATCAAATAGTGAAGTATTATTTTTATAAAAATTTCCTAATACAAGCAAACTATTTCCTTAAAAGGAATCTCCCCATTGTAACTTAAATAACTTTATTTAAGTTGAAGCAATAAACATTTTCTTTTATTTCGCGCGGACGATGGCAACATCTATTAGGAAATAAAGATCATGATACTTTTGACCGAGATCCAAAATCAGAACCTTATTAAATGAAAGCACTGGTAGTTAAACCCACCCAAGCAAGAACATTTTATTTAGTGCGTAAATTTATTTATGCAAATAAACATGTTAGCCAACCTTGCTTACATTTTCACGTAGGTAACAGTATAACTTCCTGCAATTGTATTTGTATTTGATTTATCTGATTCCGTAATCGATCCGATATTCCTTCGGAAATTGAAATTATGTTTACTGTCCATGAAATATGTAAACGATCGTGTTTCGCCCGCGTTCATCCAATTTTATGAATTCTCGTTACACGGGTATTTACAGTCATGACTACGGTATTCAACGCTGTCTAAACAAGAAGTGTGTGGGACTTGTGTGGAGCAACAAGTAGGCGTGTTTCAAGTCGGGCAAATTGTTATTGGGTTTTTGCATTTCTCAGTCAGCCACGGAGTCTGATATAGACTTGCCCCCTATTACATGGTACTTTAAGGTAACTGGAGAAATGTAGGTGTACTACACTTCTGCCTAGTCCTTCGAGGATTAAAACAAAATATTTTAAAGTATTCATTTTTGCGTAATCTATTTAAATTTACAAATAATCCGAGGCTTACAGCGTCCTTTCTCATGCGAATTCTAAAGATCTAGGTGCATGTAATAAACCCCCTAGTTATTTGCCACAACGATTGACAACTACAAAAGCCTTGGCTAGACACTGTGCCGTGTAAAATATTAATAGTACTGACTACAACATTTCCATGGTAAACAAATAATTATAATTTGCGACATGTGTACATTCACATCATAGAATTTATGGATAAATAACAAGAAACAACCGCGCCGACCAGTATACCATTAAAGAGCTAATAATAAATCATGTTGCGTGAGTTATTATAAGCTTGGTTTATTAATTAGAATTTCTAAAGGAAACAAGGCAGGGTGGAATGCAATTTTGTTCTAAAAATAAGTACGATGTAATTACATTGTACTGCGAACGCTGAACTTTGCACTATGTTCTTCAAACGAGAATATTTACAATAGCCTCGTTACTCCACTGTACAAATATACAGACGTAGAACTACGATAATTTAGAACTGATTCAATAAACTTGGTTTATTATCTTTGAAAGACATAACCAAACAAATAACAATAACAATGCTTTATAAATACAATCATTTGTAAAAAAACTACTGCATAGGTTAACTGACGAAATGTTGGGTGTTCCATTTAAGTACATCTCTGCCTAATCCTACGGGAATTACAGGCGTGATGTTTATGTTATGTTCTTCTTTATTTGACTTTTCATCGTTTTTCTAAATATTAAAACCAAACAAGATAGTCATTTGGAAGTACTTTGTGCGCATCGTCTTCCTGCCCTTGTCCTGCAATACGTTTTTTTCTTTCATTCTCTTCTGTCAACCGTCACGCTGTCAGTTACTTCTTTTTCTTTCATATCATGTACTGTCGAAGGTAAATAAAATGACTCTGTATCCCCAGAAGTCACTGAATCGTTCAATCGTTCATTCATGTGTGTAATTGAACGGCTTTCCGAAATCATTGCAGTGAATAATTGACGTATCAACACTATCGGAAATAAACAAAAATGAAAATGAGCTTAATTAATTGAATTGGACTTATTGCTTTTGACAAAGCTACTTAATTATTGATAATTTAAATTCGCTGTCAGTCCGGGGATTGGTGACCGCTTTTCCATGTATTTTCTGTTCTTCTCATTCATCATCTGCCATAATTATGTCATCTGTCATCTTTCATTGTCTATGGAAATGATTACTGGTTAGTGAATATGTAATTGACAAATAGCCGTTGTGTGATAAAGTAAAATAACAAATAAACTGTAACAAGCATTTATGGGGCCCTGATGGCGAAGTCAGATCCGTCGCCAGTGCCGAGTTGCAAGTCGGAAGTTTGAACTTACAACCCGCTTTACATTGTGTAAATTATTTAATCACTACTGCTCTCAAAAATATTGTGATTTCCACCGACCCGCAATGGGCCCACGAGATGCCAACGTGTTCGGTCAAGAAGTCAACCTCGAAAAAAATGCCAGTGAAATAATAAATTATTCATGCAGTTAATTAATTTGTTTGTTGCAGCAAACACCGCAGATCTAGGAGTACTGGACCCGTCCCTGTACAAGTCTGACTGTCTTGATGAAGATTTTATGTGGCCAGAAGGACACGTGGTAAGAAAACCTTAATCATAAATATAAATTAACTGCTTATTTATTTATTTAAAACTTAAAGCTCACAAATGTCCTGGCGCACTTACAGCGTACTAATTGAAACGCGCGTGGGACCTATATGAACCAATAATGTATCTTCCTAGTTTCATGTTACTGTTTTTAGTTTCTGTGCTTTATCTAGACAACGTCAACGTCACTGTCTGATTGACAGACGTCAGACAGATAGTGACGGAACTCGTATGAATAAAGATTGAATGGAAAATATACTCTTTTAGAACTTTACTATGTACCCAAAAGTATACAGTCAACATTTTAAATTTTGTTTACATTGTGCAAGGTTATTTTTTAGGTAAAGCCTTTCACATTTAAGATATTATGTTATTTTGATGTTACAACAAAGTTGGCTGTATGAAACAAACGCTACCTTATGATTTTAACGCGGAAAGATGGAGCTTTGTATAGAGAAGCAGTAAGAATTATCACCAACTACCTCTAATACCATATCAGCTGCTACTGCCAGGTTTTATAAAGTTGTAACTTCTTGAAGTCAGATGGGATACAGTACTTTCACAAGTTATTACGCCCTGTGACTGGGACTGCTGGGAGCTAGTTTTTTTTTGTGTTTTGACATTAAAAGTGCCTGTAACGATCTAATTGAAATAAATGCTTTGAGTTTGAGTTTGATCTATTTTTGTGGCTGAATTGGTGAAATTAAATCATTGAAATTTTCGCAAAACAACAAAGAAAGGAAAATGGCATTAACGAAACAATATCAAGGATCAGCTGAGGTTTTTTCAACAAAACACCACAATGGAAGCAGGATTATTCTAAAGCTTCAACATTCGCAACTCCAACAAGGGTTTCATTATATGCCCCTTTCTCCGTGCCTTGTAATAAAAGCGTAATTTGAGGCAACTACAATATTGCATTACGCATTAATTTACAAGAAACTGAAAATACCGCCATATTGTGATTGTGACTTGTGACCTATCGTCCTCAGTAATAACCTCTTGTAACCTGTTCGAACCACAAACATTGAACAGTCTGTGTTTACAATCAAACCGTGAAATGAGACGGTTGAATCAAATTTAAAATGAAACCGATAGCCTTAACAGTAAATTGAAAATTTTTATGAAGGAAAAATTTCTTTGGCCCGGAAAGTACAAATATTATTTATACTTATCTATTTTTATCCTCAAACAACGTAATTAACTGTGTTACGGTTTAAAGAATATGGGAGATCAAAGTGCCGATCTTCGAACAACGCGCCATTGAAGTCGTTAAGGACTGATCTCCAAGACTTTCGGATATGGCATATATGGGATAGTGGCAGAACGTATATACATATTTCAGTTTTATACGAAATGGACCGATTTATTCAGTTATTAAAATTGACGTGGTTCTATAATCACACCTATGCATATTTCAGCGTTGTCTCTTGGAAGACAATACACCTGGAATGCCATTGGTATTGTAGCTCTTCTGTAGACTGTGACGATAAATTACCATGGGGTGGGCCACCCCCTTGTTTCAACAAACTAGTTTTCTTCAGAACTAGCAGAGCCCTAAGATCTATGACAAGTAATATCTTAAGAAAAAATAACACATTATTATTGGTCACATCATATTTCGTTTCATATCAGTATTGTAATACCAATATTTGGTGATATATTATCCTTCGTTCAAACTATATCCCGCAGAGAAAGCAAGTCATAAAAGAATATGTATAGTCTCCTTTATAACTCAGCGCCGCGGGGCGCCACCATCGCTAACTTTGTGAAATGCTGATTAGTTTACAGCTAAATTAGATTACTTTATGTCTGGAATGCAAATACCGTGAATGAGGTAAATGATAATATTAATCTCGCTGCTTTCAGTGATTTACGTCTTTTTGTTCACAGTTCATTTGCAAATACTTGCACGAAATGGCATTTATTATTAACCTTGCTCAGTGGTTAGGTTAGGTTATAGGTAACGACATCATAAGCAAAACTATGTAAACGAAATAATGTATAATTTACCTGGCATTACTAAATAACCTGCTTAATTTCATGGGATTGTTGTTTTGTTTTGAATCATCAAAACAAAAGAATGATTCTCATATCGAGAAAAAATGCCCTCGGCTTAAAGTTATTCAATGCGGAACAACCCTAGAACACGTAGGTAGAATACGCCAACGACCCTATCACTTACGCAGCTAACATGAAAACTGATAATGTCATCAGTGAACCAAACCTCCGTCATGATGCTAAACATAGAAAATTGCCATAACATCGCCAATTATGGAAATCACAAAAGACGATTTTTCCAAAACTTCAGCCAGTAAAAACGCATGCAAAAAAATTCAGAATGACTCACAAATGATCTTGTAAGTAAACACCATAACTTTGAAGTACTTTACAAAAAAACGTTAATAATAAGCGATCCATAAGCTGTGCAAATGTTCACGACGACCGCTCCGCAGACGAATCCGCAACTTTGCATGAATATTTATCTACTTTGAGTTTAACTTTTACTGTTGTTTTCTCTTCATTCTTATAGAAACAATATTAAAATTTATAGCCTCGGGCTATAAAGGTTTTACTATCTTTGAACGAGACAAGGGCTATTAACGGAGTGATTTTTGCTCAACAAGAGGTTTTATTTTTCGTGAAAGATTTTATGTAACAATAAATTAGGCTTAAGACCGAGCATGTTTCAATCTGGCATTAATAATTATCGTCTTACGTAAATATTACATAACGTCTATAGGCAGACTGAACTAACAGATAAATACATGCCTAGCTAATGTTCTATTTGTAGAGCAAGACGAAGAAACATTAATTAAATCTACTCAAATAATCTCAGCAAATAAACCAACCTCGAGAATTCTAGAATTAAGACGAATTCTTAGAACTGAGTTGTATTTTGTTCCATTTACAGAGCCCTAGATAATCCTTAACGCTGTGTGCCTAGCTAGACTTAAACCAGCTTTTTTTATAGAAGCTACTACAAATTATTGAGGATGTATTTAGAAGTTGGTAGATAAGTAGATGCTCATATGGTTTAATTTCGCGGAAAAGTGACACGGTTTTACGACATACATATGTATATACGCCCCGTATTTGATAGCACCGCAAGGACAGCGTGAATTGTATGTTACATACGGGTACACTGTCTTCTGTAAACTTTCCTCATACGCCGCTCCGAATAACTCGTCCCAATCCGAACGAAAGTTATTTCTTATCTTGTATAAAGTTTTGTACAGTCCTGTCGGCAGAAAACAATTTAATTCCATTAGGGAGACACACTCTTTCATGTCTTTGAAAAAGTTAATTCAATTAGGGCTCTACAAATATTTTCAATAACGAATTAAATGAGTTCAATCGAACCGTCGTTTTCAATTAGGTCGTATTGAATGTTTACACCGTAAAATAAAAGCACGAATCGACGCAACACTGTTTGTCGCGTAAATCGCGAGACTCATTGAAATGACGTGCTGGTATAACTGACCTTTCTATTTTAATTTCCCTAGGGTCGAGTGTGGTTCACTCTGAAATACGAGGCGGGGACTGAAAGGCTACAGGTGCATATTATAAAAGCGAAGCACCTGCCTTCACGCACCCCCGCGCTGGCCAACGCGTGCGACCCTTACATCAAGTAAGTGATTGTTACTAATGTAATTAATGTTACGCCCTGCCAACGTTTTTAAGCGACGCTGACACAAACGTATGGAGCTGATTTATTAGGCTTTAAAAGACAAAGCCTAGCTTTATTAAAGGCAACCTAAGTAGAAACCCCTACACAGATTGAATAACATTGAAGTAAATTGCGACTGAATAATAAATTGATTAAACCTTCGACTATGTAAGAAAATCATTCAAATCACGTATCAGTAAGAATAACTGAACCGATATTTCAGTGTGGAAGTTTTTCAGTACCCATTCGATTCACAAACTCATGAATAATTTATTTTTTGTGTTATTTCAAGTCAGCACCTAAAAGGTTGTGTATGAGTTGAGAACTTAGTTTTAAGTCCTTGGTTTAAGTCAATAGGCTAACCAAAACTTGTTTAGCCGTTTGTTTGGGCGGTGTGTTATTGTTCTGGTTTTCATTTAAGTTAAACTCCTCAGGATCCAATTAATGCCAGACGAGAGGCGAGTGCTTCAGACTAAACAAAAGAAGAAGACTTGCAACCCCTTCTTTGACGAGACATTTGTTTACCAAGTAAGTACTTGTAGGTACCTTTATTTTATTGTCATCAGGTTGGTAAGGAAAATTTTATAAGATTTCTTTTTCCCGAATGTTTTGTATACAACGCTTTGTTTTCAATATTGAAAAGAAACGATTCATTGTTTTAACAAATTGGGAAACAAAGTTTCTTGCACGATACTTTAGTCTCAGTACTACCTACCTGCTTTATTCAAATACAAGCAACAAGAACTGAAATTAAATAACACTCTCAGTTCAATGAGCTCTTTTCACCGGAGACCGCGAAATTCAAATATTCATTTTATCCATTGTTATAAAATAAATGAACAACGTTTTCATTCCATTCAATTCATTTACTTTTCTTTTCATACAATGTTGAAGTTCTGGGTTTATTGTGAAAGAGTTTATTATCTTACTTCTAGATTATTTTATTATTTAGGTTTCTGTTCAACTTGGTGTACATTCACGAACACTTATATGTATTTACGTGAATAGTGTCTTTCTCCTAAAATTTTATGTTGTTAAGAACATAGTATTATTTTTGAGTTCATATTATTATGAAATTGATTGTATATCAATGTTGCAATCGATGTTTCACGAAAAAAACGCTTTTTTAATTGTACTTAGTGTTGTGAATTTGTGCTTTTGATAGTACACATAACTAAGGTATAAGTCCTTGTGGAAATTGATCAAATTACAGTATTGAGACATTCAAAATTTTCATTCATTCAATCTGATATTTGTGAAAGGGTTGACTCACAGACTTACTGCTGGACATGCAGAGTAGAATGTAGAATGTCGAGCTTGAAATATGTCGAATATCGCTTCGCTTTGACGAGGATTTAATTACGTTAATGGAAATTTAAGCGATGGCTGGGAACGGCAATGAGGAGCATGATGCTTTTAACATTGTGTTAGCTATGATATGGGAATACTATTATCTCGAGCGTTTTACGTGCTCGTGCTCGTACTAAGCTCTATACGTGAAACGAGGCAAAGTTCGGAGTATGTTGGTAAAGCGTAATTCGAAGAAGTACATAGTTATCGAAATGCGAAAATTATTTTAATGATAGAAAGCTTCACTAAAACAAGCACGTCTTGCCGTTGAGGATAAAAGCCTACCATAAAATAAAAGATTAAAATAAAAAATAAAAAACAAGCACACAGTAAATGACAGAGGGTGTTTTTAATCAAATTCATTATGAAATATGAAAAACGTAAAAACGTGAAAAACGAAAAAGTGTCGATAAAAATTAAATAAAATCTTGTCCATGTCCACCAAAATGTCTAACAATTCCGAAGTTTGAACAACTGGACAACCAAAGCAAAAGGTTTGTGTGCTAAACTATGAAGCTAGCTGAAGTATTAAATAATTTACGACGACATTTTCGTCTCAAACCAACCAAAAACAGATCCCATCCGGTTTCTCACACGAACTAGTAACTTCATCGAAAACTCGAAACTTTCCTCATTAATGTTTAATTGTTCAAATTTTCAAGGAGAAGATGCACTTTCTTGTTCTTGGATCGAAGTTACAAACAAACACACACAAACAAAACACGCGCGGTATGATATAACAAAATTATGTTAGTCAATACTTTTTTATAAATGGCCTATTTCAATTTTGTGTCACACAACAATGTGAATGATCCCATATTAACAGTAAAATGTATGATTTATTTTTTTCCAGTAAAGGTTTTGATTGTTACTCGGAACATAATTAAGCGTTTAATGTGCTTATTTTCTCTTGTAGGTAATTTTTTATTTGGTACCTGAATAATTATATTAACAATTTCGGACCAAAAACCACCCAATTTTTATTTGTCACTAGCTTTTGCCCGCAACTTCGTTCGCGTGGAAATTTTGAAGTGTATTTGTTGGAAAGAAAGTAGCCATTGTGCAGATGATGTTTCAGATGTTATGTTCTATCTCTGTGCCATATTTCATCCAGATCCGTTCAGCTGTTCTGGCATGGTTGAGTAACAAACATCCGTCCATCCAAACTTTTTCATATATTATTGCAGTATGATGTAAAGAAGCATGCAAAAAGTCCCTGGCAAATAAAACTTCATATACAGTGCTACAAGAATCTTTTGGCATTTGTGAAATATAATGAAAAACAAGAGGGCGACTTTAGTTCTGATTTTGGCCACCCGCCGAAAGATTCATGTAATTGTACTGATTGTTTAAGGTTTTAAGTGGTCGTTTTTGTTGACAGATTCCACCTGGTAAGATCGAGAGCCTAACGCTGAAGCTGTCACTGTTGGACATAGGGAGGGTTGGCAAAGGGAAGCAGCTGATTGGCCACATCATTCTGCCTCTGACTGAGCTGGACGGCGTCGCCCCTGATGAGGAGCCACAGCTGTACAAACTTGATATTGAGAAGGTCAGTATCTAATCTCAACATAAAACGTAACGTAAATAAAGTGCTAATTAGTTCAGCACATCAACTTGGAATGTGGATATAGAGAAGAGAATGGCCGGCTTTGGGGAACTATTTTATGTAATTTTTGACTTGACTATACACAAACAAATATGACTATATACAAATGAATAAATTTTAAGTGTCGGTTTGTAATTTGAAAATAACAGCTTTTTACTGAATACGTATTTACACGGTGTCTTACGAATATAACAAAAGAAATATGTTTTTGTATGTCCGTCTGTCTGTTTGTTCGGGCTAATCTTTGTAACGGCTGGACCGATTTTGAGGGGCTTACCCTGACAGATATCTGATGTTATAAGGAATAATTTTACTTTTATTTTAAATTAAAAACCATTGAAATTGTTAGCAAAATCCGATTAAAATAGGGGAGTAACTAATATTTTATAATAATTACACGCCGATGAAGGTCGCGGGCAACAGTTAGTCTTATCGGTGAATAAATGAGTTCTGTATTTGATTAGAGTACAAGTTGTTTCCCCGGTGCAATTCAACTGCACGCTAAATTCACTAACATATTAATAAACTGCGGAAATTGACTTGCCCTGCGTAAACAGTTAAACACTTTCATCTTCTGGACGACGAGAAGAAAACTTGCTGTGTGAGAATTTTCGCGGAGCAAGTTAACTCAGCTAATGGATTAAGCGCTTGAGCAAATGTAAGCTCGTAACTCAAGCACGAAGACCAGTCCATCATTGACCATCTTGAGTTGCAGAGCACATCATACTAATAATTTCACTCAATAAAGGCTAGTGAAAAGGCATTTACTCTTAATGGTCTCAAAAGCCAAATCCACACACATATAAAATGGGTCATGAACCACGGACGTGACACGTACGCTTGTCTATTGTTTTTTTTTGTCTTTTATTCACGTTTAATCCTCTTTGTATGAAACGTGCCTTATTAACAGCGTCATTTTATAAAGCGTATGATATCACTTTGTTTTTTTTTGTAAAAAAATTCTTGGTAATTAATATTACGCATAACACTTTTATGCATATTAAATGGCAATTTACATAAAATATGCCGATAGCGTGTGCTTTACATAGTTATTTTTCCCTTAGCAGTGTTGAAACTAATTGAATAATCCTGTCGTCTACAATAATGATGAATACTGAAGTATATAATAGAAACATGACATAACATAACGCCTGTAATCCCCGAAGGGTTAGGCAGAGGTGTTCCTGTGAGTAGTCACCCACATTTCGCCAGTTATGTTTAAGTTGTATGTTATAGGGGGCGAACCTATTGCCATCAACCGAGCACAAATCCAGCCTCCGTGGCGGCTACTGAGAAATTCCTAATGGAAAAACCCAATAACACTTGGCCCGAACTGGGTATCGAACCCAGGAACTCATGTTCAGCTGCCGCGCTTGCGACCACTAGATCAACAAGGCAGCCTAATAGAAACTTCATTAGTTTTATCACCATTAATCTAGCATTTCATGGATTCGAATTAACGCCACCATTAATAAATAAAATAAATAAATATCGCTGGACATTGCACACAGCGCCATCTAGTGCCACACTAAGCAACGAGGCTTGTGTCGTGGACACTAGATAGTTGATATACTACATAGATACTTTTTGTTTGTAAATACATACTTATTATACATATAAACATCCATGACTCGGTAACAAATGTCCATGCTATCACACAAACACTTGCTCCTACCGGGATTCGAACCCGGAACCCTATGAACGTAAGGCAGCCTCACTACCGCTGCGCCATTCGGGTCGTCATATACCATTTTGAAGTGTTTACCAACAAAACCCGCTGACAATATCATTCAACCGCCAAAAGTTCCTTATAGCACTTTTAGATCGTCTCAAGCCTGTTAACAAACCACAATATACCGAATATTTTATTTAAAATTCAGAGTACCCAATTTGGGAAGTAAGACCAAGGATGTGTACTAAAAAATTCTGCACTAACGAACGGGCTTTGCATAACTCGCAAGGTACGAGCATTGCAAACAGAATAAGAATGACTGAGGTCAGATGTCAGCAAGAGTTTATTTAAATATTCCTGGCTGGCTATTTTTATCTCGTTTTCAGGTAAAAATATGAAGTGGGTCAACATTTCTGAGTTTTAAAATTACCAAAATAAATAAGATCGGCATACATTTAAAAACTGCGTTCAGCGTCGTGCTGACAGCGTCATCTGTGGAATATTGAAATTGACAGCTCTTGAACGTGGTTAAGAAGATAGTGTCAGTTTCATTGGTGAATTAACTTCTAAGTATATTATTATTAGTTAGTGATGGCTGGATCAATTCGTATTTGGAGGCCAGAAATGTGTTTATACGAATTAATTTGGATGTTCAATTTTCATTGGAAATGCTATAATCTTAATATATAAAATTCTCGTGTCACAGTTTTCGTTGCCATACTCCTCCGAAACGGCTTGACCGATTTTGATGAAATTTTTTGTGCTTATCCGGTATCTATGAGAATCGGCCAACATCTACTTTTCATCCCCCTAAATGTTAGGGGTAGTCCACCCCTAATTTTTTTTTTATTTTTTTTGACAAAATTTTTAATTTATATTTTTTTATGATACAACATACAAAAATACATACAACCCTCAATTTTCACCCTTCTACGATCAACCCTTATTTTTTAATAGCCATTTTAGTAATTTAATCAGGAAGTAGGTAGATAGGGTAGGTAGGGTGGGTAGAGTAGGTAGGGTAGGTGGGGTAGACAGGGTAGGTAGGGTGGGTAGAGTAGGTAAGGTAGGTGGGGCAGGTAGGATAGGCGGGGTAGGATTCATTGACTGTTAGGCGGTACGAAGTTCGCCGGGACAGCTAGTTAATTTTATAATAACAACGCTTTGTTTGGCGCGGTCGATTCTTTCGAGGCAAACCAGTGTGCGTTTACCTTTATTCATCTTGTTCTTTTTTTCGTGTTTATTTTCTTCAGAGGCTGTATACACATTAAAGATGCATTGTCACTCATTCTTAATGTTTTTCACAGGACCTGCAAGAGCCAACATCTGATCTAGGCGAGATCCTTGTCTCTTTGCTGTACAATGAAAACCTACATAGACTTACAGTCACCGTCATAGAAGCTCGAGCACTCAAGGTAAGCCCCAATCTATACTAATATTATTAAGCTGAAGAGTATGTTTGTTTGGTTGAACGCGCTAATCTCAGAAACTTCTAGTTTAAATTGAAAAATTCTTTAAGTGTTGGATAGTCCATTTATGGAGGAAGGCTATAGGCTATGTAAAATCACGCTGTGACCAATATGAGCAGAGCATCTATCAAATAAAAAATGTTACGCAGACGAAGTTGCGTGGGCCAGCTAGTTTATTAGTATAAAACAAAGTTACTTTTCTACCACGTTTATTTGTTTACTTAGTTTTCAAAAGCGCACTCTAGATTTTTGATAAATGATTTCCTATTTAGACGTTTTTTCGGAAGAGCATTTATTTATTTTTACAAACTAACTTAAAGAACGCCTTTTTCCTATGGTGCACGCTGTTTGCGAGTACTGCGTATATAAATAACTAACCTAAAACTTGAGCACTATTGTTACAAGTAATAATATAAATACTGAGCAGTGATAGTCTAGTAGTGTGACCGTTGGACTGCCAAGTCAAAGGTCTCGAGTTCGAATCCAAGACACGCACCTCTGATCACATTTTTCGGAATTATGTGCGTATTGTACCTATAATTATCACTTGCTTCGGTGAAGGAAAACATCGTGAGGAAACCAGCATGCCTGAGAAATGTTTCTCGACGGCATGTAAAAGCCAAGTCAGAGGCCCTTGGACGACATAAAACTCTGACACCAGGTTAGGCACTAACCACACGATAAAGAAGAAGAATATAAATACTAACAAAACTATGAACATGGCTTGGCTTTTCGATTTTAGATACAGCACATAAATCCCGTAGGTTTAAACATGTCACTATTAGCACGAGGGGTCACAAACGCGGGCGGGTCGCTACCTACTAAACTCACTCCCTAACTAAGAAACTAGGTATATGCAAAACAGTTAGCTAACAGTTAACTACTCGTAGAATATGCAATTTTCAATAGGTATTCGACCGTAGTTGAATAAGATAGCACTGCTCTGCTCTTCGAACGGAAATACCAATTTGAATTTGAATTGAACTGAAGTCCGGTCCTCTACACGTGTAACGTGATTACAATATACTATTTGAGTGTGTGGCTTTAGAAGTTCCTATATACTTTAGTTGAATATTAATTTATCTAATTTAGCCTAAGTTTATGTGTGTGCAAGTTTATGAAGTTTCTAATTGTAATGCATAAATGACATGCAGTAACCTAGATTTCAGTTATGGACTGAACAACTGAAAGGTATTGCAGGAATTTCAAATGGCAAAAAGTCAAAAAAGAAAAAAACCTGTAGGAGCAGTACTACACTTCAAATATATGAAGCGGTACTAGCGGTTCACGTTAAAAAGAGAAACAAAAATAAGAGGCTGTATGCAGGTCGAATTTACGTAGATTTTTAACTACAGCGTTCTAGAAATAGGAACTAAAATCCTATTTCCCATATATCATCTATCCTTTTTTTATTTATATAAAGCGTTTAAACCCTATAACGACTCAGCAGTTTGAATTATTTATACGAAAACATTCGATGACTCCACCTTTGAGATCATCAATAATTGATAATCCGTCTATACATTCCTCATCTCAAAAAGCTAAAGAACTAATCAGACTTTTCCCCATAGTTGGATCCCTCATCAAGCAAGAAAGAGATGGTGGTTCGCGTGACGCAAGAGCGTGCTTGTAGGGGCGTGCGCGCGCGCCGCACTGCAGCAGTCGAGGTGGCTGACGACGGCAGCGCTTTTGTCTCCGAGTGCTTCCACTTCAGGCTGAGGGCTGATGAGCTGCACACCACCAGTGTTACGATACAGGCCTTGCAGCCACACTCCGTTTATGCCAAAGGTGAGGGATAATTTTTATGTTGGTTTGTGATTTTACTTTTTGAGTCTAAAGCTACACATATGTAGAACGAGTCAATCATTGATTGGTTTTGAATCAATGCTAAAAACGAGATATTTGCTTTATAACGTTCCTATAAAGGCGCTCCCTCACAGGGAGCATTCACCTGTAATGTAACAGATCACATTCACTTGTTTCTGTACAAAATCGAAGTTTGGATTCTCACGTTACAGGCGAATGCTCCCGGTGAAGGAGCGCCTTAATACGGGCCATATTTTAAACACAAAGGGCGACATGTGATTGCACTCTAGTTGCGTAATCCTTCCTAGGTCATGTTATATTATTCTTAGATCTGTGTTTAACAAGAGGAATTTATGAATTCTAGTTGTAGCATAGATATGATGCCATAGATAGATGAGCATGAACTTCAAAGAAACGTAAAAAATTGTCATCACACAACGCAGTAAGAAGGTCAGTCGACCTTTTCGATATTTTTCTTTGAAGTTGTTATAAGCCAACTTACTAGCTATTTGACAACAGAAAATAATCTTTATTAGCATTAGAAGTTGGACGAAGGTTTCGGACTTAAATGAGTCAAAAAATGAGGGTAGACTTTATTATGCTATTGTCAGCAAGGTAATCGATTGATATCAATATAAAAAGACGCATAAGTTATATTTTGGAATATGAATAGACAATCTATAAAAATATCGTATCGAGATGTTTGATATCAGGAATGAATACCTAATTTTTAAGATGAAGTAAAAAGCCAATAGCTTACGAAAAATCAATAAATATTAATAAAGATAAGTGGATCTAACTTCACTTATTTTCCTTAAGCAAACCGTGTCATGACCAGACTTCGTTGCTTTCGTCGGCTTTATTCTACGTAAAGTGCTGATGTAAAACTAAATGGTGTTTAACCTAATTCTGCTTAAAGTTTAGTTTCGTACGCTTTATATGCTTACCAGCCTTTGCCCACGGCTTCGCCCACGCGGATTTTAGAAATTATCCTACGGAGATGTACCTGCGACATCTATTTTAAATGTCGCAGCACCATGCTGTGAAAGGGTCCTTTTGACCTCGTACAAGACCTATTAATAAGTTAAATTTATGTTTTACATTATTTTGAATTTTTGTTAGTCTCTGGTTTAAAATTTTATTAATTTCCTTTGTTTTTTTTTTCATATTTATTTTTTTATTGTTTGTCCTGTGTGATTCCAATAAATACGTTTTCGTTCTTTCTTTCTTACTTACTACCGGGATAAAAATTATCCCATGTCCTAACTCAAGTCATGCTCTATCCGTTCAGCCATTAAGTGAAAGTCAACACACTATTTAATTTCACATTTATAACATTAGCACGAATACAGGGTGTTATGGAGTACACGACTATATTAGCCCACATTAGTAGAAAACAGTATTGTACGGAAATGGGATAGGGAAGTCCGTGCCCAACAGTGGGACAGTATGGGCCAGATAGACAAATAGATCGATTATTTATTTATTTATTTATGTACACACAAAACACATTACAGGAAAAATACATAAAGACAAAAGAGCACAAAGGTACCGCTTATTTCATTTAGAAATCTCTTCCAGCGGACCTGCGAGAGGATAGATATAAAAGAAACGTAGACACAGTGTGTAAAAATAATAAATTAACTACAAAATTAATAACTTAAACAATCATAATTAAAGAGATAGTAAAACATACATGCATATATAATAAAATAAATATATATTTATTCCAATAATACATATATAAATATATACCTATAATATAAATACAGAATCAAAGTATAAAAGAGAGGTAATGTTCTTTAACTTGTTTTTTAAAGACAGATATAGTTTAGATTATCTTCGTAGTTAGATATAATTTCTTAGCGGTGTTTGATGAGACGACAAGTAATAGAGAAGTATGGAAGAAGAAGACTTGCTGCGCCGATCCGATAAGGGCATGAGAATGATGCTGGTGTTGTTAGATATGATTGCTATGTAGAAAGTCCCAAAGGAAATACAACAATAATCTTTCGTTCTTTGTTTCAGATCGACTGCTCGGTAAGTTCGTGTTAGGGTCATACATGTTCGCAAGGGGACGCGCCTTACAACACTGGAACTCGTCTCTTGCCGCGCCCATGGAACAAGTCAAACAATGGCACCCGCTCACCAATTAACGACGACCCGGCCAAACTGCAAACACCCGACGACCACGGACCCCACCTAGCTGTGAGTGTATCTCAATTCGGACGTATTATACCCCATAGGAACGTATATCATGAAACAGTTCCTGACAACTGATTTATTCGTAAACTCGTTTTTATTCCCGCAACGTACGAACTGTACTTGTGTATAAACTTAGGCTAGATTTAATATAAGAAAATTGTGAAAATATTCTATTTGAATTGAATATCATGAAAGTTATTTCAAAATATCTAAAATGAATTTAATCATATTTTTGTAACTCCAATTTACACTATATTCCAAGTATTATATTGGAAAGTTCTTGTTTCTTGTCACGCCGAGTTACATAGTAATGTTTATTTGCAACAATGTTAATAAATGGAGTTCAAATTATCTTATTACAACTTTCCGAAATTCTTAAATATCTCAAGTACTTTCACTCTACCTAAATACTTATTGAAACAATGTATTGCTCTGAATAGATAATAATTTTATGAAATAAGTGTATTGCATATTCAGAATATTTCAATATAAGCTACACCTTATACTATCAATATACTTATTTATAAATGTTTAATAATATAATTATTGCCAATATACACGTATGTAGTAGGATATAATTTCGACAAATGTGCAAAATCAATGAAATAAAATGATGTAACGCCAAATTGGCGAAAACTTAGTGTTTCATTTCATGAATATATTCCCTTTGACAACCAAAACACAGTTGCTATGACGCTGTTCTTCATATTTTTGTTGCACTACACACAAAATTATTGAATGCCTGACTATGTTTTGTGTAATTAATTATAAAAAAAGAACTTCGTGAACAAGTACTGTTGACACGATTGATACAGGGTGTACACTGATCCTTCACGAGGCCGTCAACCAAGCATTCTGTACATCAAATTAAGTAACTCTACGCAAAATATTATATTGCTGAGAAACGACCATTTTTTTTGGGTGAAAAATCATTTTTTACGGTAGGACTCATTAATGGATTCATTGGATAGTACGGGGGTCATGGAGGTATTTTAAGCAAAGTTATAACATTAAAAACTTGTGAAAAAGTTGGAACTTTGACTCCTAATATCTCCGTAACTAGAAGGTTCTGAGGCATGGTCTAGAACAAAAAAATATTGCAATGACTGGTGGGGAGAACAATTAATGCCTTTCGGTTTCGTTAAGGGTATTTTAACTCCTATTATACAAACGAGTATTTACTACACGCCCCAACAAGGTGGCAGCGCTGACAGCACACATCATAACATAACTAATCCATTTTTACAGAAGGTAGGTAAGTACTAGTCTGGTACAATTTAAACTTCAGTGCGAAGTCCCGCGGTGCTAAAGTGTATATATACTGAAAGCAATAAACTGTAACAATTTCTGATGCACTGGGACGATCGTAAAAGCACGAACTTTCATGATTACAAAACCTAGAACCCAACACTGCACTTTCATACTTCGAAGATCTTATATATCTTCGAAATCTTCTTGGTAGAAACTCCAGGTACTTCTACTTTTAGGTACGTGTTATTCCAATATTTTAAGCTGAAGAAAAAATAACTTTGTTTATGTAGCTGAATGAACATAACATGACATCACACCTGTTTCCCGAGGGTTAGACACGAGTTGTAGTTACAGTCCACCCACGTAATATTTAAGTCTCATGTGTATACATATGTCATGGAGGTAAGCTACCAGGTACAATACCTGACTCTGGGTTTGTTATTTATAAATTTCTGATGGAAAAACCTAAACTTCCGACTGGATGTCGAATTCAAAAATATGGAATAAATATGCCCTACAAAATATTCTGCTGAAAATGGCTTTGAAAATGTATGCCTACACTCGTTACTAGTATAAAAGTCAACAAAATACAAGGATTGACCGAAAAAAGGTGCCTGGTGACATTCAAATAAAAACTTCTGTCGAAATATGCTCTCATTTTTTTTTTCAATTCGTTCAACAGAAAAGGTTTCGTATGAAAAAGGTTAGGTTAGCTGGTTAGTGTTTCATTTTCCAAGACGGTTAAAAAGAATATGGTAAAACTCAATTACATTTCATGTGTACTAAAATACAGACGATAGACAACCTTCAAGGTTTTCTTCGTACATAATACTTTTTAAATGACACGTTAACTGATAAAGGTAAATAGTAAGACCACCTACATCGAAAGGAGGGACGATGAAGATGACCCATCATCTTGTTGTCCTTTAAAAATATTCCAGTATTTTGAAAATTTGCTTAGTAGCTTTGGGAAAACTGTCATGATTATTATGAACTCTAATTACTACTACCTACTGATTCTAGTGAATTAGTTTGTGACGTCACATTGCCAATCTACGATTACTAATGGCTGTTTCGAGTTACTAATGATTAAATACTGACTACCCACTAGCACATAACCTAGTGTCGTTGCCAAAACGCCAATGTTTCAGATGAGTTTGGTGTTTTTTTATTGAACAGTATTATTATTAAACAATGTTATTTAAACGATTTCCTCAGACGATAGTGCGTCAGTTGAAAGATACGAATTGTGGATGAACAGACATCCCACCCCTCCCCACTTCATCAATCCAGCAGAACACCTCCCTCCATCCAGGACAAGAACTGCAGTGGCCAATCTGGAAATCTTTTAACCGTTTGCGGACCCAGGTTGGCCGCTGTAGAAATAATCTGGCCAAATGGGGTATCATCGACCCGTCCCATGTACAATGCTAGTATGGAGCCCCTCTGCAGGATATGCCCCACCTCCTTTCTTGCCCATACTGCACCTTCCAGGATTTAAACGAAGCCAACGAAAGAGCTGTGCAGGTAGCTAAATACTGGTCGGGTATTATTTGAGTTCATCGACAAGCAAAGAAGAGTGTATTAATTTACACCATAATTACTAGAAAACAGAAAATACAGTTCTAGTCGTGTAGTTATACTTTTTTTTTGTTATCACTACAGCATACGAAATGCAAAATCAATCAACACTTCACCAGGCATAAAAAGGACGCGGGTCGTTAACAGGCTTTTATAACTATTATTACATGTTTTCCACTTTCACACGAAACCCTTTTGTTTTATGACAAGCAGTTTTTTTGAGCGTTTTACGAGCGAGCATAAAATGATGACAGCATTTTATTACACATTTGATGAAAAAATATACCTATGCGTTATTTTATTATAACTATTACTGACAAGTTAGGGTTATATTATTTTTTTTTTTTTAATTAATGCTTATCGGCTTTTGAGAAACTAAGGCTGTGGGTCAGAGGGTTGGTGATATATTATCATCATTCTCCTGCCGTAATTCCAATTTATTTGGGGTCGGCGCAGCATGTCTTCTTCTTCCATACTTCTCTGTTACTCGTTAACTCAGCAGTCACGTCCTTTCTAGCCAAATTATCCTTTAAACAGTCCATCCATCGTTTTTTTGGTCTTCCTCTACTCTTATACCCATCCACATTCATACTCAAAACTTTCCTCACGATATTTCTCTCATTCCTCTGCATCACATGTCCGTACCACGATAACCGTTTACCACCCAAATTTACAGTCACCAGCGTCACTTTCAGACTTCCTCATAGGTACTCTTTCCTTATTTTATCCATTCGCGTTTTAAACATCACATAATGTGTGCGTATAATGATTTATGAGCTACCAGGCTGTAAAATGCTCTATTTGGTATAGGGTAGGCTGCACCACGACAGAGGTAACAAAACCAGTATAACCTGGCTTCTCATTTTATTAAATCTTCGTATTACGCTAAGCCAGTTGAACATCAAAGAGTAACTAAGTACCTGGCTACCTTACTTTGCTGTTTTTTTTGTTGATGTTGATGTTACTTATTTCTTTGCGTGATTCTGATGGTATATCTTCAATTGGTACAGTGTTTTCCTTTCTTACACAAATGATGCACATTTTACACATTAGTAGGAACTTTAAGTCCAAATCACAATCTATATATGTATAGTTCATGAAGTTGTGTAAATTGGCTTATTCGCCGCGTAAACTCGATCAACTTCCTCGTATGTTTAAATAAACGTGCGAATTGAACGTAGCTTACAGCTGCGATTGTTCAATCAATACGGACTCCGCTTAATCCCAGTGGAAAACAATGCTTCCCGCAATATAATAATTTATGTAAATAAGGATTCAAATGAAACATAAATGTTCATTACCGCCAGTTTTTTTGCGCGATGGGACGTTTAAACGGTATAAATGACCCGGAAAAACGTTTTGAAAATTACGCGAGGTAGGTGAAAAGGGGAAGTAATTACATAAGAATAAATAATTGCACTGTACATTATTATTTTTCCTTTGGTAAAAGAAATTATCTAATCCTGTTAGGTATTTTTCATGCTAGTATTTCTATTTTGCCTCCACTGCCTCTATAGTCTAAGGCCGGGCAGCGCTATTGAGATTATTCATCAGGAATTTCACAGTAGCAGCCTTGACTTCTGGTCCTGTGTCTGGTTGATGTCAATAGGCTCACCTCCTATAACATGGGACAAAACATACCTGGCGAAATGTGGGTGTACTTTTAGGTGCACTTCTGCCTGTAACGTGTTATTTCTATTTAACCCCTTCTTTATAAGTTATTATAAAACAATCCAATCGAAATCGTGATCTAAGCACTATGTATCAACACGAACGCGTGTGACTTTTATTAACAAAGTTGTAATGTACGAGCCATTAAAAATAATTAATTAATAAAAACTTCGTAGCATTTAACATGCAAGTCCTGAACATAAAATACAAAGTTTCTACGCTGTAAATAATCCTTTAGTTTTATCTAGACATTTATACGCTCTCTTGAGAATTACCTGCGGCTATTCTTACTACGATGGTATATTAACCTCTCCATCAGTATATATTGTCCGAACAAGAATAGTGGGCAGTTCTGGCGTAATTTTATCATTATTTTCGTAGAATGTGTTACTTTATTTATTTTATTTATTCGTGCCTGTAAATGTTAAGATCAGAATAGGTAGAGTTTATTTGTCTAAACTTTAAGGAAGTAAGTAACATGTGCATACTCGTAATATCTCTCTCAAACAGCTTTATTTCGGAACTTATCATCCATATTTTACTTAATTCCGTTTAACCCTTAATTTGGTATTGTATGTACTGTCATACATGACCTTTAGAAAAACGATTTGTTATATATTACAACTTGCGTGTGGTGAATTAACATTGTCAAATCGAAAAACTAACTTGTTTAGCAGTAAATTTGGCAATTGTTGTTTTTTTTTTGGTATTCTTTTTGTACTGTAATTGGCAATGTATGCCCGCCGGGGCATACAACATATTAACTCAACGTTTTTATGTGCATTTGGTAACATCTATAAACGTAAATAATAAATTTTTAATACTCAATGAATGTCCTCCGCTCTGGGGAGAGCGGAGGGGTCTGGCAGAGTCGTACTGACTAAAACCACACCGGTGTTCCTTCGCACACTTACTTGCGTCGGGGTGCAGCGGGAACTAATGCGACTTCCGCTGCCCCGGACAACGGGGAGGCAACGGATGTCCCCGAATCCGTCGCCCCTGGACCAGTTCAGGGGGGCCAGAAGAAGGCGTTGTTCACCAGCTGCCGATGCCCTTTGCGCCTGCTGCGGAAGGGGCGGGAGCTCGTCATCTCCTTCTGCCTTTCCGCAGCTTCCTTCTGCGACACGGTTTCGCACAAGGACATCACCGCATCTCAGGACTCTGCGTGCCGACCATCGAGCGAACAATGGTCGGCAGCGAGAGGTCTCTTCCCACCTCTGTAACGAGGGCACGGCGCGTCTCATCCCACGCGGCACACTTGGTCAGCGTATGCCGTGCCGTGTACTTCAGAAAATAAACTTTACCTATCCTAACAGAAATATCTCTACGGCTACTCTAAACATAATCCCTAGGCCATATTTCATACCACCCACAGTTTAAAAGTGAGTATCCTATTCTAGTCTGCTCATTATGCCATTTTTATACCCACGTGTTTTGCCAAAATGTAATTTTTTACCGAACATAAATAAATACACACAAACAGGCAAAACTAGAAAGATTTACTATACTCGTGCGTTTTCAAATAAGGCTATATGACATGTAATTATGTTTCTTAACTTGTGGTATGAAGTCCAGAAACTTGTTATTCAATGCGCCTGGTTGAAACCTTTGTGTAATGTAATTTATTTAAAATGTCGTTTCTCGCTTCATTATGAAATTATAATGAAGCGAGAAACAACGTTTTTAGTAAATTATTATACCTTTTTCTATTCAGGTCATTTTGTTTGTTAAAAAGACATTAAAGTGTTTCGTCGGGGTGAACAGTAATAAAGTCAGAAAATCACAATTTAAAACAAAAGCATTGTAAATAGATTTTCAGTAAGCTGATTTTCTTTGAGTCTTCGTGTTATTTGTAATTCACGGTAAAGGCGTGCTGGAAAAAACCATTTACTGTCTACTGTCTACTATGTTTTCGCTAAAAGCAAAAATACTTGTTGATAAATATAAGAAATTACTTAACGTACCAAAAGAAACACGTCAAAACGCAGACAAAGAAAAAACTTAATCAATGAACAACACAACTTTTGTGAAGTATAAATAATACAGTATTCTACAAAACCATACATCGTGAAATAACGTTCCAAAATGCTTCTACAATGAAATGTCACTGAAATTAGGTTCATAACCTAAATCTGAAGATATGTTTTGAAATCACAAGGCACCTTGACGTACGATGCCAGATCTACTTTTTCACCTAGAAAATAAAATAGACTATCATTTACAGAGTCAACTTAGGAACAATGTTTATTAATAGAAAAGACAATCTTGACATTTATTTTCTACTATAATTTTTCATTTCTCAAGCCAACTTTTATATTTTCCTTGGAGAGAAACCTGTATTTAGAAAGCTGGCCAAGTGCAGGTCGGACTGCACCATTGTTTAATAGTGCAAAATAATCGTTCGTTCCAATATTCATTGAAACAGTGCAAATATTCTCGAGCAAAATGTTTGTGTGAATTCCGAACAGACGGACTTGACAAAATTATAAGGGTTCTGTTTTTCATCAGTTCGCGAAGAAACCCTCTTTTACGAAAATTGTACTTGAATTCTTTTATTAGAACGCGTTATGAAAGGTCTATGTTTGGGTTTTTCTTTTACATCCTCCGCTTCCACCGCTGTCCGGTAAGCCCTTTGTTATAAAAAGGAAATGTATGGGAATTTGGCCCCGAATTAATGACATCACGTAACCGATTTATGCGCTGTTATTATCATTATTTATTAATACCAAATTTTTGTCGTTTATCTACTTTACCGATACGGACAGAATATTCGAATTTATCTGTTCAAATGTCTTTTAAAATATTTAGCCGCAACAGACCACAGTTTGTCCTAAAACTTTGGCCGTTATTTGTCCTAATGGGTCCCTTGATACCCTTTTTTGTTTACGAAAATGTAAAATAAAAAAAGTACTTTTTCCCGCACTTTCTTCTAAGGAAAATCATTTTCATGTCCGTTATCACCATTCATTCTGGGTAAAGGGTGCTTTCAATTTTTTTGTTTCAAGTTTACATCGTGACATAAAAGCGTGATTATGCTATGTTTGCACTATGCACAAGGCAAAGCATTATCATCTTTTAAAATTCCCAATTCTGGAACATAGGCCCCCGCTCTTCGAGATCAAGTGGGCAGTTTATGCTGAAATGCCCCAAACGTGGTGTAAAAACGTGATGTTGCATTTTTATTTTTGCTAACACAACTGATATAATCCTTATTTAAAGTCAAAGTCACTGACTTACTGACAGACGATTGCAAATATTGCCTAACCTAAGCTACTGAAGGTTTTCCTAGAATCTATAACCCCAAATCAGGGTCAAAAGTATGGTAAAATTAAGAAACGAACTGATTTAGGGTACATAATTAGATATCAAAATGGTAAACAGTAAAATTGTACTTAGGCGGTTGAACAAAACATCAAATGGTCCCAATCTAATCTCTAAATGTGCGTACGTACAATGATACCAAATATTTATAAGGTCGTAATAGTAGCTACTTTATAAGAACTTTATTTTGGATATCAGTGTATTCGAAATCCACGGATGTTGGCAAAATTGATTGAAAATATGCAAAAGAGAAAATATACTTGAAGATAAATAAGTTAATATTGTAGTAGGTTGAAAAAAAGAAAATGTTCTAAGAATTTTATTATTTCTGCTAAAGATACCTCTAGTATCTAACGAGAAGAAACGACGAGAAAATATAATAATAAAAAACTTTGAAAATGGAATATATGAGGGATGGGACAGTTGGCGTGTGTCGGGCATGCCACCGTCCATGTGAGTCCATCAGGCATTATTTCTGGTTGCTCTCGTCTGGTAACGTCGAGTACTTGCACAGGCACATCCAAGCAGCCAAGATTATTCACCAGCAACTGGCCTTGAAATATAAACTTGTGGAATCTGAGGTACCGTACTACAAGTTTGAGCCCAACCCAGTTCTCGAGAAAGACCAAGTCACGCTGTACTGGGATCGACCTATCGTTACTGATAGGACTATTACCGCCAATAAGCCTGGTAGACGACAGACCAATCAGCGCACCGCGTAATGATAGTCGATGTTACCAGTCCGCATGACGAGAACCCCGTGAAAACTGAGAAAGACAAAGAAATAAAATACATATCTCGACGAAACGGGACTCAATGTATGAAGATCAAAATAGTTACGAAACGGCGCTTTAGTGATAGTATTTTGTTTAGTTGGCGAATCGAGAAAGTTACGAAACGGGATGTAGCCAGTATTTTAAGCTCCTTATTGTGAAACATTAGATTGTAATGTGACATTAGCTTATCTTCAGCCGGCAACTGAAGTAATCCGACTGTCTCGTTGATTCAAAGCTTGCATTTGATGATAAGCGTCTTATGTACTCTGAGTTTATTTGATCGTGCAAAGAGTATTTAATTGTGATTTCAATTGGGTGTCAGAATAAAACAATTTGAGAAGGCAATCTCAGCAGCTCAGTTTATCTTGGCTTCACAAACTATGGCTATCTTATGCCAGGTGAATCACACTTTAATGAGATATAAAGTACTCTGATATGAAGTACTCCGGAAATCGAACCTCAATCTCCAAGAGACAGATTAACCTACTCATGTCGTTTCACTGCCTATTTATTTATTTTTAACCTATTTGCGTGCTTAGTACATTACCGGGACAATAAACTATTTTCCTATTTCTATTTTTCACTTTCATATTTCAAAAAGATAATACGAAAATAGCATAAGTTTTGTTTATTTAATAAAGGAATAATAGGTACTACGCTAAATCCGACAACCCAAAATGGTCTTCAATTATTATCCTCTCGAGGTAGAATAAAGATAAAGCTCCATTACAAAGGCATGATTCCATATTCCCACGCAGACTGAAACTAGTTCTATTCGTAGCGTAAAATACCCATTTATTTCACGCTTTTTCTTCAATAAACCTTTATTAAAATTCCGAATATTCCTGTGTATTAAGTAAACACCAATATGCTGAAATATTTGGCATTATATTTTTTCTCCCAAACATAAAATGAGAAGGGTTTAGGGGCGTGCCCACATTATTCCTTTAGTATTAAATTCTTTGAGTGCCTTTTTGTGAGATAGGTCTTTTACATTTGATAGAATAATTTTAATTTATTTATTTATATGGTTTTCTTAGATGAATGTCAAAACTCATAATCATCGTCTGCCAAGCCTTTTCACAACTATGTTTCAGTTGGCTTCCAGTTTAAATGGATGCAGCTGAATACCAACATTACAAATGGAGCGACTGCCTATCCGACCCCCACAACCCAGTTAGTACTGGGTAATACGATTACCCCTTGGTAAGATTGGTTGTTAGACTTTCGGGCCACTATCTGTAACGACTGTCAAAGATCTACAAATGCTAGCCGGGACCAACAGCTTAAGAGAGTGCGGAGGATACTCGGTATATCTAATAGATGGTCGCCCACGGACCGACCTTGGCATGCGCGACTTAACCCTGACCTGAAGATGAATGTAAAGCTTAAGATTTTGAACACTTGCCTTAGAAATGACGTTTTGACTGGTTGTCCGGTGATTCTAACTCAACACCATTACAATGTTTCCTTTTTTAGGTATTTTTGCATGTCTTGCTCCGGGGCTCGCCGCCCCATTTTCTTCCAGATAATCTTTTCCTCCGCCACCTCGAGAAGGGCTGGCCTTCTGATGCGCGTGCAAGTCAGCTCGCCACCTCTTCCTGGGCCGACCTCCGCTTTCCGTCCTCAGACACCCATAGCCTTGAGAGCCTATAGGCCTATTACGATTTAATTATAATTATTCAAAGGTAATTTTATTCAAACTGACTTCCCAAAGCTTTTGTGAATATTTAATTAAAGTCAAATGCCAATGGATAAAAAGTTAATTATCAGAAACGTTATTTACTTATAAGGGACTAAAATATTTCATTAAAATGTCAACGGGGTCACATTTTTTTGAATTTCATTTGTCGTAAAATGTTGCTTGATAAATTATAGAACTTTCCTTAACAAATAACATGGAAGGTCAGTAAAGATAAAGAAATATGTAAATTAATTAACAAGATTCTTTTACTTAATAATTTGAGTTAATATTTCTTTTAGTTATCATATTATTAGATTATTATCAGATTATTAACAAGGCAAAGCAAGTCAACGGCCTTGAATCACGAGTTTATAGGCCGTGGGTTCAAATTTAGACAGATGCATTACTTTTATTTGATCAACATCATCTGCCTAGCCTTTTTCCAACTATGTGAGGGAAACTTTCCAGTCTAAGCGGATGCAGCTAAATACCAGTTAAAGTTTTACATAGAGCAATTGCCTATCTGACCTTCACAACCCAGTGAGTACAGGGCTATACGACACCGCTTGGTAAAACTGGTTGTCAGCCACTTTCGGGACTCATGAGCCTGTAAGACAGCCGGAACTACCGCCGGCTAAACGTGCTTTCCGAGGCACTTAGGAAACTCAGTATGTAAGTAGGTGGAGTTTTTGATGACTTTTTTATAGTTTGTTGTTAGTTTATTTAATATTTTTTAATTAATAATGTATTTATATAATAGAATATTATACCAAAATTGAAACACAACTGTAAAGAGTTAGTTTTTAATAAATTACTTGTTTCAAGTTCATTAATTATTAATGATTTATCTTAAACGCCCATAAGCAGTTCTATCAGCATCAAAGATAGATACAACAAAGGTTTATTGGGCTTGAAATTACCTGATCAGTTTCCAGAGGACAGTAACTTTGATAATATTTTCGTGAAACACTGAAAGGGGTGTCTTCCTTAACAAAGATCTAGTTAGTCCTACCTATTTTGCTAAAAATATTGATTATGACTGAAACTTCACTGTTTTTGGGAAGTAATCAACACATAATAAACAGGATGCCTTGAGTATCGGAAAGAAGTAGCACAGAATCGCGACCGCTGGAGGGAATGGACGGACGCTTTTGCCCAGCAGTGGGACAATATGGGCTAGCTATAATGATAATAATATAATTAATATATCGTTTTTGCCGAGCCCTAGATGGGCCCGATGCCGAGCCCTTGACTTCTTAGCGCCCGTATCCAGGCTGCGTTTCGGTGACCTCTTCGGGGAAACCGAAGATTTTGTCTGTGCAATAATGGACGAAGTTATAATGACGAAAAACTATCGGAAATACATTGTGAAGGATGGCACAGTTAACATATTATATGTCGGGCATGCCACCGTCCGGGAGAAACGATCCGACACATTATTTCTGGGTGTTCTCGTCTGGCTAACGGAGAGTACTTGCACAGACACAACCTCGTTGCTAGGATTGTCCAAAAGCAACTTGCTTTGAAGTACAACCTTGTGGAATCAGAAGTGCCATACTATAAGTATGCGCCCGACCCAGTTCTCTATGATGGTAATATCACGTTGTATTGGGATCGACCTATCGTCACTGACAGGACTATTGTTGCTAATAAGCCTGACTTTGTGGTGATAGATCGATTGGAGCGTTGTGCAATGATTGTTGATATAACGGTCCCGCATGACGAGAACCTCGTGAAAGCAGAGAAAGATATTATGCAATTCAAGTATCTAGATCTTGCTCGCGAGGTTGTCGACATGTGGGACGTGAGTACAGCAGTCATTGTGCCGATAGTCGTGTCGGCCAATGGTTTAATAGCCAAGAGCCTCGACCAACATCTGAAGAGGCTCTCGCTTGACGGCTGGATCAAGGTCTTGATTCAGAAAGCAGTACTTCTGGACACGCTCGTATTGTTAGGTGGTTCCTCTGTCAAGAGCCCTGACCAGCGGTAGCTCAAACCCTGCACACCAGTAGGTAGCTGTTCTCGATGCCGGTAGGCTACTAATTTTTAAATTTTTAAATGTTTTTTATATGTTTTTTGTAAGAAATATTTAAAAATGTAAACACTAAGAAGAAAAAATGAATAAAAGAAAAAATATATAGCATTATTTTATTTAATTAAAATGAATCAATTAATATATTTTATTAATTAGTTTAGTATTATTGTTATTTGTTTTATTTTAATTTAATTTTTGCAAAATTTTATTTGAAATTAATGTTAATATTTTGTGTATACTATGGATTATTATAATCTGAAAATAAATAAATTAATAATAATAGTGAATGTCATAACGGGTGTAAAAAGCTATTTAATTCTGGCCACTTCGTACAGTACAAAAACCCAAAACACTTTTTTCACCTCGGGAATCGAAACGAGGACCCACGTTCAGCAGTAGCATTTGCGACCAAGAAGGCACAATACCTATTTTTACCTGGAGAGAAAGTCATAACCTCGCAGATATATCCGCATTGTGTATTTGTTACTCTATTCTTTCCTCTGCATTCTATAAGATGTCACGTATGACATGTCCGAGCCATTTCGAAAGTTCAAATCCTTTTATGTTTCATACTGGCTTTTATAAAAGAATGTGCACAATTCCACAAAGGCATAAAGACGCTTCTTTCGATAATGGATTTACGTCATTTTGAAAATATGTGGGATAAAATTTTATATGAAGCACGTGAAATAGAAATATTTAAGGATAATATTTTAAACAGCAACATGTTAGCAGCATGTTAGTTGTCAAGTGAGTTGTTAACTGAAGATATTTAAACGTTTATCTAATTGGTTTACACAATTTGAAAATTCAATAAAAATCCACTTTGTACCTAAGTATTTATCGAGTACTCTTTTTGCTGTTTCCTTTGATTTCAGATTTAAAAACTTAAAAAAAAACTTGATTCAGACGTTTCTATTTGAATCAAGCATTACAACTTTACATTATGAAAACCCTACGTAAGGACTCTCAACCAATAGTTTAATTCCCAAATGTACCCATTTAAAAGGCCATATCTTAGTATCTAGGCCCATTCATATTTAAATATAAGTAACTAAAACACTTACGAAGGAAAATGCAATTAAATTATGCCAAATTTTCTATTTAAACTGTAACCTCAGTTCTTGGTACCGGAGAACACAGGCAATTAATGGCAAGTGGCTTAATTATGAAGGCCTCCCTTCGCGGTACAGTTTTAACTTTATTCCTTACTATATATGTATAAACTCATCAAGCCTTTCATTCGGCTTTAATAAACGGTTTCAGAGTTACAGAAAATTATTATTATAAGTCCCTGAGTCCCAAGTTTTAATGATGACGATCATTAACCCCCATGTTAAAAGACGCAGGTATATGTATACGGTATGTTTGTAAACTACACTATCAAGGGAATTTTATATACATCATATATATATTCTTCTCCTTGTTTGATCTATCTTCATTAGATATCGATACATTATTACGTCTGTGAAGTTTAGCTAGCATTTTCACCATGTATTATTGAATCCGGTTACCCGGCTATTACCCGGCAGAAATGTTGTTCAAGGTTCACCACACCTGTCAAACAAACTTGATTACTGCTTATAAGTTAGCTAACTACACAAGTGTCAGAACTTGTGATGGATCTGCACGCGATTCTCAGAATATGACTTAGTTTAATATTGCATGCACGTGTAGCTCAGAATAATAGTGTTATATTGCTAGCCTGATTATCAATACGGAAGCATAAACGTTAGATCACGCTTCTCATTGAAGGGTAAGACAGAGGAGTACCTAACTATGGTATACCCACATTTCACCAATGTTACATAAGTATTATCTTTAAAGCAGGTTCACAGGAAATAAATTTATCTGAAGTCGTGTCCAAGTCTATTGAAATAAGTCAATATCATTTTCAAATACTGGCCTAATTATGTAGTAAGTACGTAAGTACTTGCATACTTTAAAGTAATTAAACGTTTTAACTTGTGATATTGTGGTAAAGAAAACTTTTCGAATAAGATACTCTGTCATCGATATAAAGGGTGGGAGGAACAACGGTTACCATGTTATCAGTAAGTACATCATTATGAAGAAAAAAAACAGTTGTTCCATGTATTTTGACCGTGTATGTATTGCAGTTTTGTATGAAACATCTATTTCTTTTTTTATAACCGACGAAAAACCTCTATGTGGGAGTAACTTCAAGGAAGTAAGTAAAATTAGGATAATACCTCCCTCTCATCTAAGAGCTTTGTTTCCGAACTCAAAAATCATTTCGAGATTTTAACAGGGAGGTATCCACTTGTTACTTACTTCATTATTAAAGTTTAGGCAGATAAACTACCAATTCCAATGTCTGGTCGGTATTTGCAGAGATCGTCTCGAGAACGCACGACAAACACGTGACAAACGAATTTTGAATGAATAAAAAATAAATCGACCCTACGGCGCGGCGGAGTCTTGTTTCCGACTAGCACAATAATTTAGTATCACCGATAGATTTGATAAAAGTTTTAAAACAACGTAAATAATTATTATGGCCGAAACGAATATTTCAAATTTAAAATCATTTGTATTCATGCTACGCCCTTTAAACACTGAAATTCACTGAAACAAATCTGTTGAACTCTTTTAAACTGTTACTGTAGTAGAGTTAAGAGCGTTTACGCCGTCCATGCGCTGTTTGACTCCAAAACAGTACTTTTCAAACCCTTTAATACCATCAACCCTTTATTTTACAAAAATGATAATTACTAATAACTTTAGGAAATTTCGTTGTCTCAATAGTTGGAGAGAAAAATATTTCAATTAATAGAGTATTGGTAAATTCTATCAAGATAACTCAACAGAGGTTTTCTTAATTTCCCTTTCAGCGTCAGTTTCGTCGCTCTAATTATAGGAAACCACTGGCAAACCTAATTAGATTTTTTTTTTTACCTATTGCTAAGATCCTAAGGAATATAGTTGGAGAAGAAAATTTTTTGATTTAGGTTTCTTTATATAAGAAATTAAAGTTCAAACAATGTGAAATATTAAGGAATTAAAATGATTTTTTCACCGATATATCTTACTTGATTTAATATAATAATAGCATAATATAATAGAAGAACATATGCTTTAAAACATCCAATTTAAAATTTCAAATAATTTACAGTGATTATTTTTCTATAAATATTTGAAAACTACTATAAATCACTGCGCGCGAGCAATTTCAAATCAGTCCGCCGCGAGGCTTTCTAGAGAGAGGACATGTCGCTCGGCGCTCTGCCTGACCCGAGTTGACCTTAGTCGTACTTGGAAGGATAGCGGACGTTTATAGTGTGATTAAAAAATCTTGGTACTTTGATGATTAAATTTTTTTATTATTATTTTTGATGACTGACAATATTTTTAGTGACAACCAATATCTACCCTATTTTTTTACCTACGAATTTTATTTATTAAAACTTTTACTTATTTTTTAGTAAATAAGAACATAAATTGTTTTTAAAGTTAACGCCAACCTATTGTATTTCCCTCATAAGAGGTGTGTCACTAAGAGGAACATCGCGTCAGGTTAAAATATAATATAAAATAAACGTAAGTAAATCCGTATAAAGTGATTTATTTGAATAGAATAAGAAATATTTATTAATCAGTCACAAATCAATAATAATTAACGAAGTTCGGTTTCTTTCTAAAGTTTAGATCAACAAATTCATGTTTGAATAACTAAAAAACGACTTTAATATTAATCATAATTATAGCTATACTTGCAATATATTATTGAATACTTATTTTATGCACTCGTACTTTAGTAATCAGTGTACGTTCAAATTCAAATTCAAATAAAATTTTACTACAACAATTGCACTCGAACGGATCATAGTGGGTTAGTTTGACTATAGCGCAAGAGAACGCGCCAGCGCTATGCACACAGGCACGCGCGCTTTTGTGTGCGTAAAAAATGCATTGAATTACCTAAACTTGACTTCGCGCGATAGACGTAAACGCTCTTAAGAGTCGCGAACCTGTTGCTTCACAGTTATTTCAGTTTAATTGTTGCTCTCAAATCGAAATGTATCAAGTTAAATGTTCTGGAAAATTCTACCTTAGATAAATGAGTTTAGAATCGAAGATGTAAAATCGTTCTGAGATTTACTTAAAAACAAGTCATAATTTGCGAGACGTTTCGCTTATAGTACGTAGTTACTTTTAAGCTCCGATAATATAGTTGGGGATTCCCAAAATAATATCTTATAAATAACCTTTGCTGTGACCGAGTGGCGACCAAGGACTGGCAAAAGAAATGTTGGTCGTCCGGCGGCGAGATGGGCAGACGACATTGTTGCCATCGCAGGAATATCCTGGATGAGGCTGTCACAAAAACTTGGAGGTTGGCACAAGGAAAGAGAGCAGTGGGTGAAGTCGGGTGATGAACCTTTGTTAACACTTTATGAAATAAAAAATCTGTAACATCATCTTTGTGACGGAGAATCTTTTGATACCACTTTGGTAATCGGATTTTGTCTCTGCTCGGTGGATTCTTTAAAATGAAACATGAATGCTTTTCAAACACATAAGTACTCCAATTTGTAATATTAAACTAAGTATGGTGAACTTTTTTAGGCACTATATAAATACGAGAGGGTAACTATATCAGGTGTACGAAAAGGATTAAATTATTGCTAAGAAGGACCTAAAACAATTTTATTTAAAATCAAATAAAGACATGAATTAGTCGTCGTAAGCAGTGATAGCCTAGTGGTGTGACCGTTGGACTGCCAAGTCATAGGTCTCGAGTTCGAACCGAGGACACGCACCTCTGATTTTTCGGAATCATGTGCGTATTGAATAATTATCACTTGCTTCGGTGAAGGAAAACATCGTGAGGAAACCAGCATACCTGAGAGATATTTCTCGACGGTATGTAAAGCCAAGTCAGAGGCCCATGGGCGGCATAAAAACTCTGACACCAGGTTAGGCACTAACCACACGATAAAGAAGAAGTCGTTTTAACCGTTCTGTTTATTCAACATTAGGTATTTGGTTTAATCAAATAGAATGTTAATTACGTTGAAAGCCTAATTAACACAATTACCTTAGTGATACTAAATACTTAAACAACCCAACCAAAATTGTTTGAACTAGATAAAATGTTTAATTAATTTTCATTTACCAACACACTTCATTGGATATCAATGAAGAGAGATTTTGTTTACCAAAACTTTAATTGCTTAGATACTATATTTTGTTTCAATTTGGAAATTGACTTTAAAATTGTTTTAACGGACAACATGACGCTGTGCTATTTCAGTCACAAGCGTCAGTTACAAAAAAAAAAACAACAACAGAAACGTCGCAAAAACAATAATAACGTTTTGTTTTTCCGCCTTTAAAGCGACATAATTTGGGTGGACATTTTCAGCGGTCCAACGTCACTGTGCACGTGTGCAATTACGTCGGAAGCTGTCAAGTGCTCATTTGCCGGTGGTTTACGCTCACAGAACATATATACTCTAAAGGAGAAGAATAACGACTCCGTATAAATTTTATGAGGAAAATTTTCCTAACCGACCAGCGCCATCTATTTTTCGCCCACGTAAACAAGACAGTAGAATCCAGGGCGGGAATTTCAAAGTACAGTGCATTTTACAGATTCTTTGTATTGCATTTTATGCACAAGTACAGTGCGTTTCTCGATAGTTTCCTTCAAGATGGCAATTGTTGACATCTGGACAAAATTTCTATCGAGAAACACAGTGTACTTGTGCATAAAATGCTGACATCAATATTTATGGCAGCAGTCTAGTAAAACAAACGTTAGTATTTGACTTCTTTATTTAGCATGATAATAATTATAATTTCTTAATATAAGCAAGTATGACTAATTTTACATGAATAGATATGTTTATTCATTTGGGACAAAAGGTGTTCACGAGCATTATTTGAGCCAAGCTTCGGAAACCGATGCAAAGTGATGCTGGGATCTTTAGAAGGTGAAGATCCACACATGGTACAGATTCTAGTGTTTTCTTTGTTCATTTTCATTTCAAGAGTCACTGTCTCAACTCCGAGTCTATATCACACAAATACACACTTAATTTCACCAAAACACAGACACGGAGGTGCAAGCTCGACTCACGTTAACAATGTATGTAGAATTAAATGGAACAGGGAACAGGTTTATTTTTACAAGATAAAATGATGCGCATACGACGACAGGCAGACATTTTTCTTGTGACATCAAATGTCAACGTCAAAATTAAATATGGCGTGCGGACCTTAGTGTTGTCACATATATTTCCTAACAAACATTTTCTGGCATCAGAATAATAGCAAAAGGTAATTTTAAGCATAGTTTACTTTAAAAATCAATTAATAAGCTCATTATTTTACAGAATATGAAATAGTATTTCTGGTGGCAACATTATGTAATTCATCTCTTTTACTCTGATGTTGTTGTCTCTTTCTTGTTTTCTAGCCCACCTACATCTTGTTCGTAGAACAAAGTTGGATCCCCCTGTTTACGCTCGAATAGTCCTAACGTGACGGTCATACGACACCGGATGGCATGGACTGACGTCTGTACAACCCCCTAAAATAAACATGGCCGCGACTCTCGGAATATTTGTGTATTTCGGAGGATTATCGCGAAACATCCTTTGAGCTATTTCTAACTAAAGGATTTGGAAGTGGTTGAAAGTTCAGCGTGATTCATGGAATATTCAGAGGCGATGCTTTTAACTTTTACTTTTGAATTCAGTGGGCTTTGCATGTTCAAAACGAGTGTTACTAATATTTGACATGCAAAAGTGTTTCTGTGTTTGGGTAGCTGGCATATTTTCACGGTTAAATTGCAAAGCTGTTGTGATTATATTTCGTAGTTTTCAAAAGGGTGTTTGTAAGTTCAATTTCTAGCATTCAGAATTGGCAGCGTTTTCGATTTGCTAATGCTTTTTAGTCGTGTGTATTTTCAACCACAAACAACGGTATATATTATTACGATTTTTTGGATGTATGACGTAAATTAGCAAACAGTATTCAAACAAAGTTCAACCAGGTTCTGAATTGTTTTGTCACTGTCGTTGACCATACTTGCCAAGTCCATCATGGTTCCACTGTTAGTTGTGTTTTGTTCGATAGTGTGTTAAAAATTCTCCGATAACGATGGCCGGGCACAATGCACGGATTGCCAGGAATAATTTTACTGAACACAGTTTGATGGATGAAGTATTAATAAACAAATAAATTTTATTTATTCCAAAGAAACTTTTCACTAAATTACAATTAATTTGGCAATATTACGTACTTACAGATGAATCGTGCATCTGTTACCAAACTAACGACTGCAGAGTAAACAATTTACTTTTCATCTATATATATTTAAATCAATTATCTTTATAATGTTTCAATAAATAAAAAATCATCTGAGTTTAAAAAACTGGGCAAGGTTAGTCCGGACTGGAATGCAATCTGGACGGAGTTACCCTAGTCGCATATGGCTTCAAGCGAATGCAATATACTTTATCTTCGTAGCAGAGAGAATTGTGCTCAATATGTAAGAGCAACGGAACGCGGTATCTAATGCACTATCAAAGCAAAGATTTCAGAAAACCTCTCAGAAAATACAAGTTTGTTTTCTTTACAAAGAATAGGTGGAATTTCAAAGGAATAATCGCATTGTAACGTACACACTTCTTAGATACCGCACGTGGTTCCTTCTTTCTTTTTAAAGGGTTTGTATGTATGTATATTTGTACAAAGCATACAATTTTCAGACTATCTAGAGGAAATTTAGATCTAAACGACAATATTATCTCAGGAGTGAATGTGCGCCCAAAAGTGGTTTCTAATTTGAAAAGAGTTAGAAGAGTAATTTAGATTATTTTATCCCAGTCTCACGACATACCTAATATAATCCAAATGCGACAAATGAATTGTCGCAGATGCTCGGAGTTTGTAATAATTTGTGCTTTGTCGATCTCGATTGCAAAAGGAATGATAATGGGTAGGAAACTTAAACAACTTACTAGCAAATACTACTACGTACAAAACGAGTGTATTATGGTACATCTCTGCTTAACCCTTCACGGAAAACAGGAGTAAGGTTATGTTATGCAAAGATTCTTATTATTATAGCTGTATCAACGTACAAAATTAAAAATAAAGAACAGACCTCTTGACTGTGTACTCAGAGGCGGCCATTACAAACAATGCAACGTTGCCTTTACCAGTTAAAACGTTGTATGATACAAGCGCATCAAATTTGTCTGAATGACGACATTACCTGCTGACCAGGCCAGAGAAGACACGTGTGACACTCGGTCGAGACTGTGACATAAAATGTACCTACAAGTATATAAAAAGCTCATAACTGTTGGTGTACACGACTTCCTTCCTCCTTTACGTTTGATATAAAACATTACTACAATTTAAAAAAGCATAAGAACCCGTTCACATGGTGTTTATAAGTACATTATTAACGGCAATAATTTCTAATCATTCGTCACTGTTGTTAAGGTTAAATTACATGTAATACAAAAATAATAAGGTAAAGTATCGTCTGATCATCTTGCCAGAGCGGGGTCCTTTTTGATAACAAAAATTAGCACTATGATGCGAGGTAGTTTCCAGATATAGTTTATTTATTTATTTAATCAATCTTATATTAGATATAAAATAAGAATAAATATATGTACAATTACGGGGCATCAAAAATATCGTCCACATCGCTCTCAACAGGAAAAGTGCCCAGAAGGCTGGCGGCATTGCCACGTTGGATGGCAATGCTGATTCTTTGGCAAAAAAAAATGCCAGCCCTCTGGTCACGCGAAGAGTCGACCAACCGCTTGGCGATATCCCGAAATTGTAAGTGGGCACTCGGACCCCATGGCCCTAGCGTTTCAACCCCAAATGGCTCAAACACATAATTTCCAATAAGTTATTGTATTTGCGCCGTTTGAGGTTTTCAGCCTCTGCAACAGCCGCCCCAGCGCAGCCCACCGTGCTAGAAAGAAAGAAAAAGTATTTATTAGTCTCGCACTGGACAAAACAAAGTGGTATGCTAGGAAGATGGGATGGTGACGCAAGTTGCATCCCACACCAAAGACCTACCCAACTTCCATGGCGTTATGGTCATACCATCTGGTCTCTTCCCATCGACGCGTGCCAAGCCATTGGGTTCTTACACAGCTGGCACCCCGGCGGTGGCAAGAGCACGACGGATGAGATCATTAAAGCTAACGTGCCGTGCAATCCGACCAGCACTCTTTCGACTGCTTCTATTCTAATTTTAGGCAGATGATGATAGTAACATTATTTGCCTCTTCCTTTATGTAAATAATGTGTTCATGATACATTTTGTAGTACGACCCAAGACTAAAAACGGGATGTACGTCCCCTGGGGTCCCAAAAAGGTTGGGACTATTTGCTAGGAAATATTTATGTCCCCACAGGTTATGGAAATGCCTGTAAAGCGATTTTCCTTTTACCGTTTTATACCTTTCAAGCATTTAGGAATATAAGACTGTGTACAGTTATTAATCAATTTGGATAACGTCACAAGTCTGCTTAGTTATGACAGGCGTTCACTGTCTTTTCCCTGGCATGGTCAAAATTCGACAGGGTAACTCGAAGCACTTTGAGGGCGTCAACGAGTTTTGATACGTACCCAATGTAGAGATTTTTTATTTTATTTTAGAGGTAACAAGTACAGGGGAGTAATTACGTAACACTCCCAATCGCAATGCCTATGATTTGACGCTTCATCAAAATTCATAGCGTTATTCACGTTGTTGGACAAACGAATTTTTGAAACATACAAAGCACTGGTGTGAGAATTTCCTTCGAAATCTTTCGGATTGTGATTGAAAATGTATTACGAAATACTCATAAAGTATCTAAAACTAACATTTATCCTAATCAATCCTCCAAACATTTGCTGAAACTTTTGACATGGCTAAAGAAACTTGGGTTATTTATGATATTGGTTACGAAACAAACATAAAGGATGTGATGGAATTCAGAGTTAGTGCCCACAGGTGAAGTTTTGGCTCGATGACCTTTTGGACTTTTAGTTCTAGCCCTAAACGAAGAAACTACCTAAGAAACCACCAAAGGAACTACACACATCAAAAGTATCTAGGGATCAACATATATTTTTGCAATAACTTTTCTCCTGATTGATATTAATTAAAATTTTCTTTAAGGATTCATCAAATAAAGTGTTTTCGTTTGTCACAGTAACGATAAACCAAGTCACCTTTGCATTAATAAAGAAATTTGCCATTTTCCTAATAAAGGGATTTTTGACATTTGAACCACTAACATTAAAGTTCGAAAAAAAGACTGAAATAACAGTTTTCTTTAAAATTTTATTGGGTAACTTAAACAATTAATAATCCGTGTTTCTACCGCGAACACTAACAACACAAGAACATCGGTTTGGCATACTCAAAATGAGTTCATCCAAATCACGCTGTGGAATGGCCGCCCATGTTCGTTGCAACAACAAAAAAAGGTCTTCTTGCGACTGGATACCCTCCATATTCGGCAGAGCTCTTCTCTGTAGCATATCCCATGCATGCTCAATCGGGTTCAAGTCTGGCGACTGAGCAGGCCAGGGCAGGACATTGATGTTAGCTGCGGCGAGAGTCTGTCTTACAACTCTTGCGGTGTGCGGTCGTGCATTATCATGCATTAACTGAAATAAGGGACCGATTTGCACTTGTAGAGGAACGATGACGTCTGATACAATCGTCTCAGCATAAATTTGAGCGTTGAGGTTGCCTCTGATCCAAATCAACTCAGTTCTTCCGCCGATCCAAATACCCGCCCATACCATGATGGTTCCACCACTATAAGGATGGACTTCCTGGCAGGATTTTAATCGCTGTTGGCGTCCAGGGGTTCTCCAGTGTCGTATACGTCTTGTATCCGGTCTCATACCAAAACGAGACTCATCAGAAAAGCACACGAAACGCCATTGTTCTTCTGCCCAATTTCTGTGTTCAAGAGCCCATTGATATCGAATCCTACGATTGTGCATTGCTATAGGTGGTACCCGTAGCGGTCTTCGGGAATGAAGGTTCACTTCATGCAAGCGGTTTCTGACTGTTTGGTCGCTAATTAAGTTCCCTGAAGAGTGATGAAGCCTCACGGCTAACATCATGGCGGTTATTGTTGGAGCTCTTCGAGTTAAGATTTGAATGTATCGGTCTTGTCTCCGTGTGGTGCAGCGATACCGTCCTCCATGGCGCTCAGCCACGGTACCAGTGCTTCGGTAACGTGTCCAAAGTCGACTGATAACACTCTGACTTGTATTCAGAGCTAAAGCCACAGTACGTTGCCGGGAACCAGCTTCTATCATTCCCACGGCTCTGAGCATTTCTTCCCTGCTTAAATGAGGTCGCCGCTCCATAATAACGTTGGTTTTAATCAGTAGTAGGGAAACAGTAGCACTAATAATGTCTTCAATGCGTTGTATGTTTTTATAGGGAAAATATTGACAGCTTATTTTCATCTTTTACTCGAATTTGATTGAGAGTTCCTGATTCAAATTATGAAATGCACCAAAAAGGATCCATATAAATTTATAAAATCATAAATTTATTACAAAGCCACATCTCAATCTCAAGAAATCCGCATAAAAATGCTTGATCCCTAGACACTTTTGATGTGTGTATGTCAGTTCCTTTGGTGGTTTCTTCAAACTAATTCTATATTCGGGACCAGTAGAGGGTAGGTAATTTTAATGGACCTGACGAGTTTGTAATGTTTTGTTTTACAAAAGTTTCAGTAAATTGAGACTTCACTTTGGTCAAAACTAACTTTTATATTTGTTTATAAAATAAACCTTTACGTGTTTTGACGTCCAAGTGGCAATAAAACTAAGGGGTGGTAGAGCAATTACGAAGTTGACAATGGAATAGTCAACCTAAAAGGTATAAATATGTACAGTGTACAGGGAAAAAATCATTAAAGACGGACGAAAATTCAATTTTTTTTGCCATTCACTTACCATAGCTAAAAACTTAACTTTTTAGCAAAAGTTTTTCTCTCGGAAATCATCGTCTAACTTCGGAATAACGAATGAATGACCATGGATCTAATGTGCAGCTAATAATAACATCAGCGGAAGTAATCGCTTCGACCACAATCTACATTCATTCACACCACTATGATCGACCCCGGACTGTCTTGGTTTACGAAATTATTCACCTCGGATTGTTCTAACTGTTGACTCGGCGGAGACGTATCAATTACTTGGAACTAACCCTTGCATCAATATTCATGAGAGGCGTCGTTGGGAGGTAATACAGAATGATGTGAGGACATTACTTGCAGTTGGTATGGGTCTTTGGGCCTGTTTTGATGGGACCTGTACGGGCTCATTGAGTATCATTATCACAGCCATTTTCTTTAGGGTTGGCTGTAAATTTTGGCTTACAAGAGTGGAAGTGGCTGTCAAAACACTGTAAATTAAACGCATGGTTACTTCTAAAATCCCCTCAATCAATTTGGTATATTAATAAACACAGATATCCGTAACTCGCCGTTACATACCATGAACATATAACGGTATGTAGAACAGAGTGTAAAGTTTATCATAGAAAAGGTATCTTCGATCTTCCGACCAGACGGATGCTGTGACTGGTGAGCTACTGCCGACAGTTTTGCCGGGTTTTCCTATAAAGTCTTAAGTCGCGGATAGCTTTAATTGCGCGATTCAGAATTTTGATGTTAGTTCTTCCTTTGTGGCACAGATGGCGCTGCAGTAGTTTTTGTACTATGCTGCTGTAGTTATTTTTTGTTTGTAGTGCCGCTACAAACCCACCACCGTGTCATCAATAAGGGGTGTAAAAAGACCCTTAACGAAAAATCCAAAACCCTGAATGACACGTTGAATAATCGTTTACGAATAAATATCATTGAATACGTGTGTCATGACAATTGACAGGGAAGAATGGATGAAAAATACGTGTTGCGCGGACCCCATATAACATGGGACAAGGGCAGGAAGAAGAATAAGTGACGTCATTTACCTTATCAAAAGTTGCTACCTACAACTGATGAGAATAATGTGAGAGAGTGGGCTCATAAACGCAAGATGTGAGGGCGGGAATGGGTGCCGATATATTAACTTCTACATGTGTCTGTGGTTGTAGTTTAGGGGCTTTTCAGAAGCATAGATAGTGAAGTATTGTACCATAAAGCTTTCGTAATGTGTTATTTACTCTGTCTTTTACTTTTTTTTTTGGGTTTTTCCATCAGGATTTTCTCAGGTTGTGCCCGGTTGATGGCAATATGCTCGCCCCTATTACAAGGGTCTTAAACATAACTAGTGAAGTGTGACTGTACTTGTTAGGTCCACCTCTGCCTAACCCTTCGGGGATTACAGGCTGGATGTTATGTGTGTTCACCTTTTTAAAAGTTCCTGTGCTTGTGCACACAATTCTGCACTTATATATTCCCTGCGTCGCTGGTCTCCGCTGACAATGGCCGCAAAGATCGAAAACGATTAAGTGGGCAATTCTGTCATTAAACGTTATGGGCCACATAATAATACGTACAATTTACAAGCTATTAATAACAAGTACCAAAGTTTCAGCTCCCGGAAGTTATACCGGCTGTAAGTTCGACCTATATTATCTTCTTGTAGGTGTAACTTATTACCCAAGAGGTTCAGCGTAGCCGATGGCAAATAACAGCGCTACTTACTTTTGACGTGCTTGCAAACATTAAGGTTGTCGGAATAGCGATACATCAGAAGTTGGTATATTTATAACCTTTTTGAAAACATTCCTTTGGCATGTTGCAAGTTGGAAACTGGTTAAAACTGTTTATGAATCCCTATGCCAATCAATCCTATCGTATGGTATTTCCACCTGGAGCGGATCGTATAAAACGAACATCCTAAACGTTGAAAGAGCTCAACGACTTCTCCTAAAAATTGCTCTCAAACCACGTTTATACGCTACAAAAACCCTCTATAACGAAGCAAATGTATTAACGGTCACGCAGCTTTATATACTAATAACAGTCATGAAAAAGCATTCCTGCATAGACGTTTCTACAGCTAAACAAAAGGTGAATACTAGAATACTAGTATGTGAAACAACTCCGGTAAAAACATCTTTTGCCCATAATTTCTTCCATTTCAGAGCAAGCAGACTGTATGATAAAATTTAAAAAATTCTTGCAATTGTCAATTTGTCTAGGGTAGAATGTAAAAAAAGCTCACACAGTGGCTTTTAGGACTTGATTATGAAGAAACGGAAAAACTGCTCACTATTCTATCTTAGTCTAGCGTTTTCCATAAATACTTACTGTCACCCCCTCACGCACACATTCGTATACCTACACATCAACCTGTATACGTAATCACACACCTACACCATCTTACTCTCTCTCTCACACACACACAACACCACACAGACACACAAATGTCACGCCAGCGTTTACTAGGCCTCCCTCGGCGACGACGCCCGTCTTCTAGCACCCACTGCGTGACGCCTGTTTAATTTCATAATATTTTACTTATTTAACACTCATAGTATAAGTATAATCGGCCTGTAATACTACCTACACTAATACAGTAACCATGGCTGGGACACAGATCTCCTCTGACATCATCTGCCTAGCCTTTTCCCAATCATGTTGGGGTCGGCCTCCATTCCAACCGGATGCATCTGAATACCAGTATTTTACATGGAGCGACTGCCTATTAGATCTCCACAACCCAGTTAGTACTGGATTATACGATACCTCTTGGTAAGACTGGTTGTCAGATCGCAAATCCACCACGCAGGCCCAGTGCGGATTCGTAGATGGGATGAAGCCTAAAATAGTTAGTTACTTACTATCTAAAAGTTTGTGGGTGTATTGCACCCACATTCATACATCATTTTAACACTAGAAAAAAGTTACACTACCCCTAAGTATATTACAACATTACTATCGGAAATGTGTGGTCATCTTTAATGGTGTGGTACAAATCATCAAACTGAACAAGTTTCTCCATGGGACTTATATTGTAATCACAAAACAATAATCAGCTTTCCCATACAAAATGTCAATACCTACCTGATCCAAATGTATGGAACAGTCGATTATTTGTGTCACCTACAGTTTTACGACAAAAACGTTACGCTCAAAAGTTATATACGTGTTTTCAAATTGAAAACCCTCAGAATTCTGTGACGTCAGATTGAACCAACACCTACACATACAGACTGAATAAATTGTAAGGACGTATGGCAAAATGTAATACATACAAATGAACGAAAATGTAAATCACCAATCGGAACTGAGTGATTCGACGATATGAGAACTAATTGTCTAATAACCACGCTCTGAAATAGTTGCTTACATACAGTTCTCTTGTTGTAGCATCATCTAGAAAATCGGTGTTCTTTTATGTATGCGACACGTTCTTTAAATATTATACACGAATACTTACTTGCCGATTTTATTTTACTTGTACGTCAAATTAAATAAATGCAGCACATGTTAGTTTAGAACTGTCTATAAGGGTTTTGGATTAGCGTATTTCGGCGCGTATGTTTATACGCACGCCTTTTGCCGCATGCGCAGTTCGTACGAGCATTGACGCACTTTATAAGGTTGTATAAGTGCTAGCCGCTAGAGATACTGACATATTGCTACTGACAGAACCAACCGGTTCGATTTTCAAAATACAAAACGTGGCACGCGTGTACGCGTGTAAGCCGAGACGAGCTTATATGCGCCGAAAAATACGCTAGTCTGAAACCGTTTAGTTAACTTTTCATGCAAAGGTTCATGAACCTTCATGATATGTTAAGTATTGTATAAATAGAAAGTTGCTGGGTCGTAACGAACAACTCATGTTCTTGTCGTATTCAGCTGCATTCGTTTAGATTGGAAGCTGACTCCACCATAGTGGCAAAGACGAGGCAGTTGATGATAATCATGACGTACCTCCATTTTGTGTTACACTCGCCTGACAAACTTTAATGCTTATTAATTTTGCCCTCCAAAAATAAGTACAACTTTTTGTATCCCCAATAAATAATTATCACGCCCTAATAAACATGCTTTGAGTTTTCCCAAAAGTTGTTAGTTAGGATATTTACGAGTATCCATTTCTCAAATAATAAAAGATAAAATCGTCTTTCCATTTCATTAGTTCATTAAAGAAACATTCCTCTTGAACATAAATGAAGATATTTCAAGCAGTTTCTAAGTAATTATAAACTCCATCTTAGTAATTTCTTTGAAGATCTGAAAGTGCTTAGAATTTATTTTGAAAAGATATTTTAGTAACTAATACGTTGGATTGATTTAAATGCTAACAGTTAACATGAAAATTAAAATAATTTCGCGATCACCAAGTTAAAACAAAATTTATAACTATTTGCCTAGCCTTTTCCCAAATTATATCGGGGTTGGCTGGACTGACTGACTCTGACCTCGACAATCCAGTTCGTTCGGTGGACTTTTTGTCAGAAAAATTGGTTTTATATTACTAACGGTTTTGACTGTTGCATACAAGGTGTAAACGGATCCTTCACGAAGCCGTCAACCAAACATTCTGTACATCAAACTAAGTAACTCTACGCAATTTGCTGGTGACTTTTTTTGTGGAATGAAAAATTACCAGTATGGTACGACTCAATGTAAAGGATTCAAAACATTGTGCTGATGGGTGCTTTGAATAGTTCAAGGGTCATGTGGGATCATGCATTTAAATAAAGTAAAAACATTAAAATCTTGTTTAAAAAAAAAACTTGCGATAAAGTTGGAACTTTGACCTCCAATATCTCCGTAACTAGAAGATTTCCAGGTCCATGGTCCAGAACAAAAAAATTTCACAATGGTGGGAAGAATAAGAATCAGTGCCTATAGGCTTCGCTAAGGGTTTATTTAAACCTTTTATAATTAAGTTAATGGTACGTACGAATATAAGTAAATAAGTATATACCTTACGTAAGCATTTTTTGTGTCACATTACCTAGGTACTTAGTGCACAATATTTTCCACCTACTCATCGTTCAGAGCAAGGCACTTTGTATCAATTACTCCCAGCGTCGATAAAATCGTGTTAAACCTGCAACATGCTATAACTTCGTTACGCCGCAAATTGAGGGGGATGTTTACGCCTTTGCAGAATTCATATGTTTTATACATTTCTCATTTTTTGCGAACATGTTTTGAAATACACCATTACTTGCCAAATATCTGAAATTTTCTGGAAAAAAGTGCCACATGTGATTGACACATTTAAATTATTAGAAGGCTCAATTGTAACTAATAATTTGGACCAAATTCGGTTGTCACAAAAAAAACTGGTCGTAATTATAGTAAACTAGCTTATGCCAGCGGTTTCACCCGCGTGGAGTTCGATAATTAACCCACGGGATCGTCTTACCGGGATGAAAAGTAGCCTATGTGATATGCCAAACTATAATCTATCTCTGTACCAAATTTCATCCAGATCCGTTCAGCCGTTCTGGCGTGATTGAGTAACAAACATCCATCCATTCATCCAAACTATCGCATTTATAGTACAGTATAAAGTAAATATAGTATAGTATAGAAGTATAGATAAAAAGAAACATTATTTTGTACTTAATTCAATTTTATGTTGCATTTTTTGGCAATAGTGCATATTTCGAGAATTTATATATATACATACATACATAACATCACGCCTTTAATTCCCGAAGGGTTAGGTAGAGGTGTACCTAATAGTACAGCCACATTTCGCCAGTTATGTTAAAGCCCCATGTAATAGGGGGCGAGCCTATTGCCATTCGAGCATTTATGGTGCATACTTGCATGTGTATTCTACGATTTTATGTTGCATATAATTCGGTCTCTAGTAATAAGCAATCGGGCTACGCAACACGTAAGGTACACCTATAAATTTCGCAGAACCTGTCACACGTTCCTTCGATCCAGGCCACTTCCTAGTGAACAGAATATGTCCAACAAAAATAATATCCGGTGACAAATCAAGTAATTATTTACTTTCCTCAATGATACCGTAACTCACGAAGAAGTGACAAAAGAAACTTTGTTTCCTTTTACTCATTTACTTCCGTAGTGTTGATATAGACGGAGAGGTAAAAGTTCTGACCAGCCCGCATAGCCGACGGACACTTAATATCCACGAGTTATTTAATTAAAAGTTCTGTTTGAAAGACTTCCCTAGTGGCACAACGATTCCTTGATGACGTAAATACGATGGTGGTGGTGGTTATGGGGGTTTTAAAATGGTTTAAAAAGGGTTCATCGCGTAATGGGATCGTTCAAATATGCTTTTAAATTCACAAGTAACATCAAAGGGCTTTATAAAGTATTGAGTTATGGGTCATCACGTTCGTATCCAAAACCCAATTCATTCACTGTGATGGTTCAGATATCTTATGAGGTACTTAACATAATTTAAAAATCTCGATAAAGAAGTGCTTGAAATATTTTATTTTTGTATTCGTGATACCAACTTCCGCCTTTTTTTAGTATCGGTACCTACCTATATTTCTAGTTCAATCTACACATCGCTCATCATTAATACGACATGGGTCGTAATAATGATGAGTGATGTGTATCAAAATGAGTAGTACCTCTATTGTAGCATTACAACACGATTCATAAGAATTGCCAGAACTATCATCCCACGTCAAATGATACACAGCTCATTTCTCGCTCCGTTACCGCCTCTGTACGATCCACGAATTAACATCACGTACGAGAAATACCTCGAGCCTTAATAAAACTATTAGTCACAATTACGTAAGCAATAACCGCTTTTATTCACACCCAATAACGTTCACTCTACTGTGAACACGTGTAATAATATTATCGCCATAAATATTAGGCCGTATTTCCAGCGAATTCCCTCGCATCACTTCGGTTTACCCATTCCGTTTGTAATAGGAGTTTTCCAATATCAGAGTCCTTTTCTGCGGTTAGAATTACAAAACTTATCACTTTCTATATTCGATATTATGAAAACGTTTTTGTGAAACTATAGTGGTTTCATACGAAGGAACATTCAGATTTATTACAGCATATTATATGTGTTTTTACCGCAAATTGTCGCCACTAGTCTCCTAGACTTTATCCAACTTAGGTATTAACTTTTAGTCTAAACGAATGCAGCTAAGAAACTACTATTCCAAATATTTGATAAATATTATAGTTTTATGAATCGAAATACACCATACTATTGCCCTGACACCCGAGCACTTTATGACCTGCAGCCTGCGTCAGTCAGCGGGGTTAACGTGGCTGAAATTTGGGCTACGCACATTCGATTTTTTTGCCATCAACACGCTAAGAATGGTTATTACTTATAATAAGCAGGGAGTGATAACACATCTGCACATAAGAAATGAGATAATAAATCTGATTTGTATCGCGAAGATCGCTCTAACGAGAGAAGTATTTCTAACCGAGATAATGCAATAAGTATAGAAGGTATTGCATCTAACTAGGGTATAACAGCTGCAAACACACGGTATGAAAGTAAATTTTATCTACGCTTTATTGGAATAAAAGTATTTGCCATCGGTGAAAAGGCAGTTAAGTTTAAGCAGTGACAGTCTAGTGGTGTGACCGTTGGACTGCCAAGTCATAGGACTCGAGTTCGAACCCAAGACACGCACCTCTGATTTTTCGGAATCATGTGCGTACTGTATAATTATCCCTTGCTTCAGTGAAAGAAAACATCGTTTAAGAAACCAGCATGCCTGAGAGATATTTCTCGTCGGCATGTAAAGCCAAGTCAGAGGCCCATGGGCGGCATAAAAACTCTGTCACCATGTTAGGCACTAAACACACGATATAGAAAGTAAGATCGGTGAAAAAGTCTTGATGAGGCACAGGTATGTGTGGAAATTGGCACAAAAAGAGGTTTATACCCAGCAGTGAGAAAATTTAGGCTTTGGATGACGATGAAGTATTTGTATACCTACTACTTTCTACTAAAGATCTTCAATTAAAGATAAACAGGCGTTCCATTATGTTAATTAAGCTTTGTGCAGCAAGTGGAATAATTGAGAACTTCGAGCCGTTCATACGGCTTCCGTCTTTGACGATCCGTCATAAAACACGATACGTCATGACGGATGGACGTTCACATTGCATACACACGTTTAAAAAAACGAATTGGTGTTCACATTAGTTCCGTGATTTTTCGGGAGCGAACGCATTGGTGAATCCGTCACAAAAAAATCACGTAGCGTGATTTAGGACATGTCCGTCATTTTTCACGATTCGTGATGCGTGTGAACACGGGCATTTAAAAAGCATTGCCGCCGTCAAAAAAATTGACGGATCGTGAAAAAAGACGATACGTCGTGGTGTGAACGGGCTGCTCTTTAGGGTTCATACCTTGCTTGTTATTTTGATCAACTTTACAAAGGGACACAAAAAAAATCACAAAAAAGTCACAAAAAAAACTCGAAAATAAAATCAACTGTTTGGACTAACATAAGTTGAACACAATGACTCCTTAATAGGTTTACAATATGTCAATTACAACTTGTACCTATAGCTAAAAATATAATTCAATAATGTGTTTCTATGAAATGGAGCTACAAATAGCAAAGATCAAATAAATTTTTCTTTACATTTATTTTTCTTAAAACTGGGAATGCCCGCTTATATTCTTACCACAATGTTTTTAAATGCAAAGGCCAGACCAGGCTACATGAGGCCACCAAGTCGATTTTCGTAGAAAATTAAATTTGTATTCTTGAAATCTATTTAAAAAAAACATAATTATGTATTCTAAGTTTAAATATTTTAAGTTTTAAGCGCAACTGCTGAGCATTAGGTCTTGGATTCGATTGCCATGTCAGGCACAGTGCTAATGGGCTTTTCGAACAAGAATTTCTCAGTAGCAGCCACCGAGTCTGGATAAAATCCAGACTCCACCCAGTTGGTGACAATAGGCTCGCCCCATACTAAATGCGACTTAAACTTATCTGGCGAAATGTGTGTGTACTATTAGATACACCTTTAATTCTCCAAAGATTAAACCAGCTGTATCCGGTTCGACTAGAACCTAACATACCCTTACATAGTCGGGAAAAGGCTAGGTATGTATGTATGTTAATATTAGATCTATTTCCAATAATATACCTGCTCATGTATGACAAACAAGTACAAGTATATAAAACTAGAATAAGTTACTCCTTATAATTTCAAGTATCTGCCAGTCAAAGTCCCGTCAATATCGGTGCAGCCGTTTCGGAGATTAGTCGAAACAAACTTTTTTAGTTATAAGTACCGTGACTTTTCGTGCATTGCATTCAGTAAGCTGTTATTTTGAAATTACAAACAATTACTTCAACTTTATTTATTTTAGGTGCATAGATATTACATTTTTTTTAAATTCAATTATTATAAAATATTCAAACCACTAGTAATCAGACTGTAAACCAATTTTAATACAAACATAGAACATTATTTCTCTCGAAGTCCAGTTTGAAACTCAATTGGAATGCAATTTAGTTAGCTAGAGTACATAAATATTGACTTTGTTGGTTTGTACGTGATATTATCCTAGCTGTTGGAATCCCAACACTAGAATAGTAATAGTGCGAACAACACTAGCGTGTCCGCTTTCTGGTGGCCATGTTCGATTTCAGGTCTATGTCCTCACAAGCCGGGTCCGAGATAGCACCGGAACACCTCGCGCTCCGACCTTACGGATGGTGAATTGCTAGATTGGTTAAAATACATCTACCACAAGAACTGGCTGTTTCCTTTTAACTATCCACTCTACGTAAACTCTACACTAGCTAATAAGTAAACCGCCAGCTTTTACCACTGTTATTATACCGAAGTTCATGAAAATCTGAATGAATGGTTAAAGGTTATTTCTGAGGTGAAATCATAAAATATATTTTTTTTCTACTAAAATTATCTTCGTGTATTCAAATCACAACTTTGATAGTTGTGTGAAATGGCTGTAACATGGCGTATTGACGTAGTATCAATGTCTTATACAATTATGTTTTCATATCTACACGTTGCACCAACGACTGGTGTGAAAATTGTCTCTTACCACACTTTCCACGAATACAGTACATCATTATACAAATACCTACCATCATCTGTTCTTTACTAAGCATTATAAACATACGTGTTGTTGTAAAATTGTAAACATAGGCTAAGTTTAACGGGAATAAAAGATTATATTATAATTATTATGAACCCCCCTCACTGAAAGGGGCAAACTATTGGCATGTTTTACTTTTTTTCTTTGGCCAGAAATGAAACCTAGGTTATATGATAAAGGACAATACGAGAAATCAATAGCAAAAAGAACCAGGTCCATAAACCCTAACCGAACGAAGATACATATTGAAGTATTGCTAGTATATTTTTGTCAGGCGTTGATCTATTTTTCCAAGAAAATACAATCATACGTGATATTTTGATATTTCCATTGATAAAATAGATTCAAGTTGGTTGTTACTGCCATATTTTTTTCTCATTGGCAGTTTGAAATCACTAAAACGAAAAAAAAAAAAAGATAATTCAATCGAATAGATACGCGTTAGTGGGTACGCGTGTATTGCGATGATCGCTATTGAAACAATATTTAACGCGTTTCCACTATAATAAAGGTCTGGGTTACTTTTGTAAATTGTACTATGGAATATTCTTACAAAAAAGAAATGAAACAACCATAAAAACCGAAGCTGTTTATTAAATAACTATTACTTCTGGTTTTACAAAAACCTTTGTTTATCTTATCAATCATCTCAGAACAATAATAATATCACTTTCTTTCACTGCCCACAAAGTAGACACAATAATTATAGTGCCGAGTAGTATTTAACAATGGGAAACTTAAAATATTACACACGGTCACACGGAGTATTTTTAATTAAGAAAAGTAACGCCTGATAAAAAAACAATAGCAATCTACTAAACACTCTCTAACTTGGTACGAAGCGGGGGACGCGGAATGATTCATTAGAGTTGCCGAGTAGTATTTAACAATGGGAAACTTAAAATATTACACACGGAGTATTTTTAATTATGAAAAGTAACGCCTGATAAAAAAACAATAGCAATCTACTAAACACTCTCTAACTTGGTACGGTTGTGGTTGGTAGACCTAGTTCTTTTTGCTATTGATTTCTCATACAATCCTCTAACATAATTATGGCCTAGGTTTCACTTTTGGCTAAAAAAAGAAAAAAAACATGCCAGCAATGTATGGGAAAAGTTGCATTGCCCTTTGTCATCGGTAATTTTAAGAAAAAAAAAAACCGTTGTTTCCTACAAAACTGCAATACCTATAGTCGAAACGTATGGAACAGCTGCACAAGTATTGTCTATTGTATTGTACAATGAACACTCTAAGGATATGTTGTAGAAATACTTTCTTCAACTTCTACTACCTTTATTTGAAGCCCACCTTCAAATTATTATTCTATTCTAAGTTTTGAGTATTTAGTTTTCGTCGTCTGAATTTGAAAGCCAACCCATAGTAGTATAGTGTACAGGGCACGAGTTAGATGTTCACCAAACACCACCTTTTTTATTCCGGAATTATGCTAAAAAGTAGCCATTCCACTAGTTTCTTCATTTCTAGATAACCTTGAAGAAAGACTGACTAAATTTCTATGGAACACTACATTATTCAGGTGTCCATTGTATTATTATACCCAGTAATATTATCTTGGGTTCAGTAGAATATTACCTACCATTGTCTTACTTCTATCATGTAAGTCTTTATGAGCTAATTAACACCACGGGTAGTCCCTAAAGTTATATTCATAGGATTATTACATTAGGGAGTAACTCCGGAGCTTATAGTAACAATTCTCGCAAAACTTCTCTAGGTAGTAATTTGTTGCGTTGGGTATAATAAAGAAAACATCACGCTGTAATCCCCGAAGAGTAAGGCAGAGGTAAACCTAACAGTGCACCCACATTTCAAGTTATGTTTAAGTCCCATGTAATAGGGGGCAAGCCTATTGCCATAAACCGGGCTTATACTGAGAAATTCCAGATGAAAAAACCCAGTACCACTTTGCTCGACGCGGTACTCGAACCCAGGATCGAACTCACGCTCAGCACTCGCGCTTGCGACCTTTCGACCAACTAGGCAGTCGTAGAAAATGATGTTTATAATAAAACTGTTCGAGTAGAGTAAGCAAATATAATTTCATTCCAGTTAACCTCAGGGCAAAAAGAAGTGGCAATTGATTGCTTTTTAGTAGCTTATTATATCGGTCCCATACTTATACAGGGTGTAAACAGACCCTTCACGAAGCCGTCAACCATGCATTCTGTAAAATATTTAGTTACGATGTAAGTAACATAGTTTCAATAGCAATGCTTTTAATTTTGACAACACAGCGTCATTCGTTGCGTTGTTTTGCTGCGAGCTGACGAATTTTTCAAACATTTGTAGCAATGCACTCGCAATTTCCTTCAAAATCTTTTCAATTTGGATGCTTTCCCGATTGTATAATTTCAACTTCATAAACACCTACTCGCAGCAAGCAAGTGCAAAGCTAATCACAAAGTGTTGTAGCGTCACTTTTTCCTGCGAACGGAAGCCGGCCCGGAACGTACGGAACTGCCGGCAAACTATTAAAGTTTTATGTCACGGAAATTGACATCGCAACAACGAATATTCTAGAAACTGTGGATGGGAATTCCCGAGTGGGTTGTGATGTGTTCCATGAGTATAATGTGATATTGGAAATATCTGTTATATTGAAATAGTTTTTTTTTTTTTTTGCGGATTTTTAGTTTTTCACTAAAAGCAACCAGGTTGGCGTGGCTTACGAGACAATTATTGATACTGTGTACTATTGTTTACTGGACACACATTTCGGGTAATCATGAAACCCGAACATCAATAATTGATATTCTGGTTATCTGTATGTTCCTCAATTAAGATTTCACTGAATTGCGCTTTTCGCTTAGAAAATTGCTTGCTTGTTACTTGTTAAAGAATATTCGTAGCAGTTGCTACGACAACGCTACGCCGTAGTAGCCTAGATAATTATGCTTTGAGAGTTTAATTGAAACATTAAATTATACGTACTCTTCAATATGATCAATATATTCAAGTAGATAACATTTTATGTAATCTGAAATTGAAAGTAAATCTAATTGATGATGGCAAGTGAAACAGTTGCCGTATCATTGCTACGTTCCTAGCTACGAGTAAGCCGATTTTATTTAAATAAAGGACTGCGAATCAAGTGTCTTGTTATTCTTGTTCTTTGCATGATAAATGCAAACCTCAAAAATGTAAAACAGCATGTATGTACAATGACAGTAATTCAGCTGTCGCTGGAAACTAGCGCACCGCTGTGACCCACAGTTATATCAGCTACATGCTGCATGTTTTAAAACCTCTTTTTGGTTTCGTCACTTTTAAACGTACCTAACTCAATTTTACTCTTTTTATGTATTTTCAAAATAATATTTTTGTGACTCTGTCAAAACTGAGAATGCTGATATCATATTTTATTCGTGTTATACATACATCCTTTTTTTAAATGAACTTTACTCAAAGGCTCTATTTCACCGAAAATAACGTTTCAAATGTCATTTAAAGGCCAGTAATAAATTCAAGGCTCAGCCGCGCATTATCTAGTTATGAGTTAATTTAGTGTTTGTTTTGCACGTGTAGCGTCAATAAGCACTCAACACTGGAATCGCTGATGTGGGTCATAAGACTGCTGCGTCGAAGTGGGATTAAGCGGGCTCTAGAATGCATCAGGACCGATGGGCCAGAGTCGTCACGCAGTGGGTGCCAGAACACGGGCGTCGTCGCCGATGTAGGCCTAGAAAACGCTGGTGTGACGACTTAGACGTATTTGTAAGAGATTGGCCGGAGAAAACCGCATGGAGACAAGAGTGGAAGGCTATGGGGGAGGCTTTTGCCCAGCAGTGGGACAGTACAATACAGATTTACAGGCAGGATAATATATTCACCACCTGCCTAGCCTTTTCCCAACTGTCACGGTCGGCTTCCAGTCTAGCCGGATGCAGCTGACTACCAGTATTTTACATCGAGCGACTGCCTATCTGACCTGCACAACCCACTTAATACTGGGTACTACGATACCCCTTAGTAAGACTGGTTATCAGACTTTCGGGCCACTGTCTACCTGTAACGACTGTCTAAGATCTACAAATGACAGCCGGGACCAACGGCTAGACGTGGTTCCCGAGGCAATAAAATATAGTATTCAATATTTATGACATGTAATAGCTATGTAACACCTAAATATTTACCTAAATTTAAGTGAACTATTGGATTACTGAACGCGGAGTTGAAATACCAACATTGCATTAATATTTATTTAAGTTAGTGTTACTGAAAACTGGCATGAGGCATTTAGCTTTTATTCCTCATGACAAAGACGTTTATCTACCTGGGATCACAAACTTTAACACTACTCTGACATTCAACAAATATAACAGAAATTAAATTATGCTCCCTTACTCACGTTTTTTACTAGCGTAAATGTTTCCTTAATATATTTTTTATTATGTTTTTGAATTTTGCAAATACCATTTTAATAAAAAAAAATGTGTAAAAGAAAGAGTTTATCATGTGTTTAGTTTTACATGAACTCCTCCCTAGAGGCTCTTGTTCCATTCAAGTGTGATCGCAGAACGTCTATTCCTTGCAAAGTTCTCCACTGACCATAATAATATTTGCCTTCCTATATTCATGAACTTATCCAACCATTATCTAGCGTATCTCCAATTTTTAGATAAGCACAGATTGTTACTCACAACTATATTTACGAGTCATTAAAAAACCCTTCACGATGGTTGGCTAAGTATGGACGGCGCCACCGAGGCCGGCCTAGAAAGAGGTGGCGAGATGATCTACCCGCGCATCACGAAGGCTCATTCGAGGGGCGCAGAAGAAGAGTGCCTGGAAGAATATGGGACAGGCCTTTGCCCAGCAGTGGGTCATACAAGGCTACTAAAAAAAAGCCTTCACATCTATCATCATAAAATTAAAGTAGCTACAAGGAGTAATTTATTTTGACTTACAACATAAGGACGAGCAGGATGTTCTATATCTTAAGTAGGTCACAAGATACAATATTACCCGATTCACGAGAGATCTCCCGATTAACAAAGGTCGGAAATTGTTAACGAAGAATCATTGGACTAAGTAACTGTTGTAGGTACTTAATATTACAGACGTTTATTTTTCGATGTTCGTGATTTCTACTCTCTTTACGAAATAATATTTACAACTATCTTATGCTCGCGGCTTCGCCTGCGTGAAGTTCGGTAATTGTCCCACGAGATCGTACTACCGGGATAAAAATAGTAATAAAAGTATACTAGTAAGATACTCAGTGTTTTATTTTGCTATACTTAAAATGATATTATTTAAAATTATTCCCAGATGACTTAAATCGTGTACGCATTTCATCAGTGAAGTCAAATTATTATAAGCATCTTTTTTTCAATGCAGGGAGAAAGCCTACATGCTCCTTTTCAACTTTTAGATAAAGGTTGAAGAAGAGTACGCAGTCTTTTTAAAGACTAGTCCCAAATAGCCCTACATAGAGATCTATGTGCTATTTGAGACTACTCTTAGTCAAAGTAAAGTCTAAAATTGTGAATGAATTCAGTAATCCTTGGTATCCACTTACATCTTTTGGTCTACCTATGCTATTTTTCATTTAAGTACAACATAGAGCCAACTTAATATTTGAGTTACACAAATTAAAAAATTAAAAAGCGTTTCCGTGTCTTTGGCAAATCAAATAGACAGGCAGTAGGAAAAGATTGATAAATATACAAGGTGTAGTTTTGCAACCTCTTCAAAATTCAGGAGGTTGTCATTGAAGACGTAAATAATCAATATAAATTACGGTACCTGGTCAATAATAATAAACGCTGTTTTTTTGTTGTTTTAATTCGACACTATTTCAGAATGAAGCCCTTTTCAAAAGAGGAGAATCACCCGTTTATCGAATAAACGTCTGCGTTTGTATGTGTGTATAAAAGCGCGGTTATAGGGCTTGTATGTACGGGCCTTGTTTTAATACGGGTGGTGTACACTTATCGATTTCCGATATTAAAAAAAAAATATGAAAAATACCTACCCATTTTATTATTGATTCGGATCGAGAATCATTAGCATAGTTACCTCCTTGAATTTTACGAGGATGCTAAGCAACACCTTGTATAATACGACCTTCTTCCAAACACGTATACCTACTTAAAACGTTTCCATGAACGGGGCTTCAAAATCACCTAATTCAATATTTACTGTGAAGAATGAGCCCATAAAACAATTCCATACAGTCCTACATTTCCCATAAAAAATAAGCCGATTCCAATAAGCAAGCATGTGTAGCCTCTTAACCTACATATGTATATCCGTCCTTATATCTTTATGAGCGCAAATTTATATGCATAAAGGGACGTCTGTTATTGCCTAAAATAGACCTCTTACGTAAAGGTAAACAATATTTCATGATACAAAACACTGTCATGAGGGAGGCACATTATATTTTCAGTTGTAAATCAAAAGTTTGGTACGTAAATCTCTTTGGGAGATAAATTTTTGCGAGACATTTTGTCGTACGTGAAGCAACAAGTTGTAATATCAATAAATAAGAAACTCGAAATAATATTGTGGAACAAAGTTGTAAATATGTACTGATTCGTGATTGTATTTCAAACGTAAACATGTGAAGGGTTAGGCAGAGGTGTACCTATAGCACACCCACATTTCGTAAGTTATTTTATATAAGTCCCATGTAATAGGGGGCGAGCCTAGCAGCTACGGAGCTGCTATTGAGGAATTCCTGATGGAAAAACCCAATAACACTTTACCCCATCTGGGTATCGAACCCAGTACCGCACCGAAAACCCTGGTCAGCAATCGCGCTTGTGACCAGTAGACCAACGGAGCAGTCAAACATAAAATTACCATTAAAAGCCAACTTTAAAGGTAGCGTACATTGCTATCGATATTTCAAAAGAAATAAGCGTGAAGCGGCCCGTCAGATAGGGTGCTATACAACATGTAGAAAAGTGATGTAGGAAGATTTTTGCAATGGGTGCAGCCCGCCCACATCCGCATCAATGGTAGTATTCAACGTAAAAGTTAAGAGGTAGGTAAGTTCATTAAAAAAAAAATAGTTAAATTATTCAATCTTCTATATATTTATAACAAAGTTGGGTTTGTTACAACATTTTTATCTCGAGATCTGTTGGACCAATTTCCATGGTTATTGATTTGTTGGATTCGTGTCTGTTCCGAATATCAGAATAACTATTAACATATCAGAATCACGGGAAATAAAAAAGAATAAAATGTTTAAATTTAAATTCGATTTGACATCTCCCGCAATTGACAGCTCTCGTCACGCACGATTTTGTTTTATGGATATGTAGGCAGTTACTACGAGGGTAGGATAGGTAGGTAGGTACTAGGAGAGTAGGGCAGGTAGGTAGGCACTATTAGAGTAGGATATGTAGATAGGTACTACGAGGGAAGGACAGGTAGTAAGGTACTAGGGGGGTAGGATATGTAGATAGTTAACAAGAGGGTACGACAGGTAGGTAGGTACTAGGAGGGTAGCATAGGTAGGTAGGTACTAGAAGAGTAGAATAGGTAGGCAGGTACTAGGAGAGTAGGATATGTACATAGATAGGTACTAGGAGAGTAGGATAGGTAGGTAGGTACTAGAAGAGTAGAATAGGTAGGCAGGTACTAGGAGAGTAGGATATGTAGATAGGTACTAGGAGAAGTAGGATATGTAGATAGGTACTAGGAGAGTAGGATAGGTAGGTAGGTACTAGGATAGTAGAATAGGTAGATAGGTACTAGGAGAGTAGCATAGGTAGGTAGGTACTAGGAGGGTAAGATAAATAGGTTGGTACTAGGAGAGTAGGATATGTAGGCAGGTACTAGGAGGATAGGATAGGTAGGTAGGTAGGGAGGGTAGGTGGATAGGGTAGGTCGGATAGGTCGGGTAGGTAGGGTGGGTGGGGTAGGATAGCTTCAAGCAAAACATTCATTGACTGTTAGGCGGTACGAAGTTCGCCGGGACAGTAATAATAAATAAATAAACGCACACAATAAATACAAACGAATTAACACAATATAAATACAACATCAACATTACATCACAAAAATCTACCATCATTTTGAAAAAATTAAAGCGTTTTTTTTACTTATATTACTCACAGAGTCCTCTTCTAGAATTTTTAAACGAGTAAACATTATGAGTTATTAAATTATTTCGTTACATAAATGTACTAATCTTGATAAGTTGTTGGGTTGGAACGTTGGTTGGTTGGTTGAAACGTTTCCTTATTTCGAAGATTATCTTATGTAACAGCGAAGGTATCTTCGTAAATTTTCCTTGAGGAAGCATTAAATATGACGTCACAGCTTTAGAACCGTAACAAGAGAAAATGAAACAATGTTTTCGTTACAAAATTAAGAATTCATTTTGCAGATTTGAGTATTGAAATATTATTTATATCGATGAAATACCATTTCGTATATTGCCGCTTGTATGATTTGGTTATCAATAAATTTCCAAGACTTTTATTTGACATCGAAATTCATGAATTTATTAACCTAATTTTACAAATCACGCATATGATTAATTCCCGTGGGCTTTTTCCGAAGTTATATCGATAGCAGGAAGTGAGGTACGAGAGAAAGTGAGGCTGTATGAAGATTTATTCATCAAATTCATTTTAAAGCTATTTATAGAATAATTAAAACTAAGTATTTACAACAACAAAAACCAGACTAATTTATATATACTGAACTAACTTACTAAATATAAGTATAAACAACAGGAGGCTTAAGCGTCAAAGTACTCTTCCACAGCAAAATGATCCTTCATTTTATTTTGACGTACGGAAGCCTGAAAATTCGTATTACGAAGCATCGTTCTCAACATTTAAATGTCGCATTGAATTACAACAGGCTGCGTTCAACTTCGGAGGCCATCTACTATATAAAAATAAGTCGGGTTTTCCTTCCTGACGCTATAACTCCAGAACGCACGAACCGATTTCCATGGTTTTGCATTCGTTGGAAAGGTCTCGGGCTCCGTGAGGTTTATAGCAAAGAAAATGTAAATAGAAAATCTTTTTTATATATATAAAACAAAGTCGGGTTTGTTACAACACTTATAACTTGAAATCTGCTGGACCGATTTTAATGATCGTTGTTTTGTTGGATTTGTCTCCGTTCCGAATAGCAGAATAACCATTAACATATCAGAAAATCTCACGGGAAAAAAAAAAAAAGAATAGAATGAGTTTTTTAATTAACTTCGATTTGACATCTTCCGCAATTGACAGCTCACGTCACGCACGCTTTTGTTTTATGGATATGTAGGCAGAGAGTAGGATATGTACTAGGAGGGTAGGATAGGTAGGCAGGTAATAGGAGAGTAGGATATGTAGATAGGTAATAGGAGAGTAGGATATGTAGGCAGGTAATAGGAGAGTAGGATATGTAGGCAGGTAATAGGAGAGTAGGATATGTAGGCAGGTAATAGGAGAGTAGGATATGTATGCAGGTACTAAGAGGTCGGGATAGGTAGGCAGGTAATAGGAGAGTAGGATATGTATGCAGGTACTAGGAGGTCGGGATAGGTAGGCAGGTAATAGGAGAATAGGATATTATGTAGGCAGGTAATAGGAGAGTAGGATATGTAGGTAGGTACTAGGAGGTCGGGATAGGTAGGCAGGTAATAGGAGAATAGGATATTATGTAGGCAGGTAATAGGAGAGTAGGATATGTAGGTAGGTACTAGGAGGTCGGGATAGGTAGGCAGGTAATAGGAGAGTAGGATATGTAGGTAGGTACTAGGAGGTCGGGATAGGTAGGCAGGTAATAGGAGAATAGGATATTATGTAGGCAGGTAATAGGAGAGTAGGATATGTAGGTAGGTACTAGGAGGTCGGGATAGGTAGGCAGGTAATAGGAGAATAGGATATGTAGATAGGTACTAGGAAGGTAGGATAGGTAGGCAGGCAGGTAGGTGGGTAAGGTAGGTGATAGGGTGGGTAGAGTAGGTAGGGTAGGTGGGGTAGATAGGGTTGGTAGGGTGGGTAGAGTAGGTAGTCTAGGTGGGGTAGAATTCATTGACTGTTAGGCGGTACGAAGTTAGGGCACGCCACGATAGTGGCGATAAGTCCCCTCTTTGAGGAGTGGCTTGAGAGGCGCCACGGCGTCCTCACCTTCCGCCTGACGCAGGTCCTCACCGGACACGGTTGTTTCGGGAGGTTCCTGCACCGAATCAGGCGGGAGGAGACGCCCGGGTGTTTCCACTGCGAGGATCGACCGGAGGACACGGTGGAGCATACGGTGGAGGTCTGCCCCGCTTGGGCGGAGCAACGCCGTGTCCTCCTAGCGGCGATTGGCGGCGGCGACCTCTCGCGTCCGGCCCTGGTTCGAGCCATGGTCCGGAGCGAGACGGAATGGGAAGCCGTCACCTCCTTTTGCGAAGCAGTCATGCTAGCAAAGGAGGAGGCGGAACGTGAGAGAGAGCGTTCCTCCTCACGTCCCAGCCGCCACCGTAGACGCGGGCCTGTGGACGGTGAGCTAAGGGCTAGCTCGCCGTCCCTCCGTCTTAGGACGACAGGCCGTGTCGACGGCGCGTTCGTGTTCCACGCGCGCCTCAAAGAGATGTCAGCATAGGGAAGGGGCCCGCAAAGGCCGATGCCTGCCGGGTGCTGCGGGTTGTTCGAACCGGAACACAAAGGGCGATGAAGGAACATGGGTGGGTTTTAGTCAGTAAAAGTCTGACACACCCTCCCGCTCAGCCCAGAGCGGGAGAAGTCATTTGATGATTTCCCATCCGGAAAAAAAAAAAAAAAAGGCGGTACGAAGTTCGCCGGGACAGCTAGTTATGTATGAATAAGTAAATAGGTACATTCTCCATTACGATCGTTGGATATGTAAAGACAAAGATAATGCAATTAGGCTCTTGTTAAAATTAGTGCCTACTGAAATATTCATGAGATCCTGGCCTGGCTGGGATTTCCCGCTCAGTCATAGTGTTATTGGGTTTTCCTACCAGGAAGTTCTCAGCAGCCCAGAGTCCGGATTTGTGGCCAATTTGCCTTAAACGTAATTGGCGAAATATGGGGTTACTTACTATAGGACACAACTCAAACTAACGCTTCGGAATTACAGGTGTGACCTTATGTTATATTTTTGAAATATTTGTACATATATAAATACGTAGAAACTACGGAACGCAACCTGCTACTATCCTTACATATTCCTTTTGAGTCGTCCACATTCATACATCTAGTCACAGAATATTTGTGTATTATATAATTAACGGTTACGTATTACAATATCTAAAGTTATTCTAGCTATTTTCGAGATAACTACGGTCAAAAGACCTACTGTTTAAAATACTTAAAAATCGTTTCACAGATTTTTGTAAGAACTAATGAACGAAATACATAAAGGAAAATTCACCTACGGTTAATTCACCTACCGTTAATTCAGCTACAATTAATAAACCTAAGGTTGATTGAACTAACGGACGATTCACCTACTGTTGATTTTTTATCATTAACAAACTGTACTGAACCAGAAGAGGCTCCTATTTCTGTCTGCAGGGTTTAAAGAAACCCAACCAAACCGAACCTTGGGGTGCCCCTGACGTCGACCGTCGTCTTCTGGTTCTAAAGCACAAAAACAGACAAGATCTAGTTTTTACTAGGTTTAGTTTTTAGGGTAGTATTAATAAACTGTAGACTAGTCGTCCATTAGGTATTTCATACATAGTTGAATTATCTAATATCTTAAAAAATCATTAGATTAATCGTTCGTTGGCGCAGTTAATTTTGGTTTAATCAAAATTAAGTAAGTAAAACGAATCATTCTCTCTATGTCGATTATAACGATTCGCGAAACAAATGACATCTGTTTAAAAAAGTTTACGCTTGACCTCAAAATCGGTCAAGTACTGAAACGCTTTTAGTTGCAAATAAGTCCTTAATATTTGTTACACAAAATTAAAATCAAAAATAATTTTCTTACTGTTTGTTTACCGGTAAAAAGTTATGCCATCCTTTTTGTAACTAGATGTTTTGGAATGTTTCCTACACCACTTCACCGCGCATGAAGGCATTTTGATGCGTTATAATCTATATATATAAAACAAAGTCGGGTTTGTTACAACACTTATAACTTGAGATCTGCTGGACCGATTTTAATGATCGTTGTTTTGTTGGATTCGTCTCCGTTCCGAATAGCAGAATAACCATTAACATATCAGAAAATTTCACGGGAAACAAAAAAGAATAGAACGATTTTTTTAATTAACTTCGATTTGACATCTTCCGCAATTGACAGCTCACGTCACGCACGCTTTTGTTTTATGGATATGTAGGCAGTTACTAGGAGAGTAGGATATGTAGATAGGTACTAGGAGAGTAGGATATGTAGGCAGGTACTAGGAGGGTAGGATAGGTAGGCAGGTAATAGGAGAGTAGGATATGTAGGCAGGTAATAGGAGAGTAGGATATGTAGGCAGGTACTAGGAGGGTAGGATAGGTAGGCAGGTAATAGGAGAGTAGGATATGTAGGCAGGTAATAGGAGAGTAGGATATGTAGGCAGGTACTAGGAGGGTAGGATAGGTAGGCAGGTAATAGGAGAGTAGGATAGGTAGGCAGGTAATAGGAGAGTAGGATATGTAGGCAGGTACTAGGAGGGTAGGATAGGTAGGCAGGTAATTCTATATATATAAAACAAAGTCGGGTTTGTTACAACACTTATAACTTGAGATCTGCTGGACCGATTTTAATGATCGTTGTTTTGTTGGATTCGTCTCCGTTCCGAATAGCAGAATAACCATTAACATATCAGAAAATTTCACGGGAAACAAAAAAGAATAGAACGATTTTTTTAATTAACTTCGATTTGACATCTTCCGCAATTGACAGCTCACGTCACGCACGCTTTTGTTTTATGGATATGTAGGCAGTTACTAGGAGAGTAGGATATGTAGATAGGTACTAGGAGAGTAGGATATGTAGGCAGGTACTAGGAGGGTAGGATAGGTAGGCAGGTAATAGGAGAGTAGGATATGTAGGCAGGTAATAGGAGAGTAGGATATGTAGGCAGGTACTAGGAGGGTAGGATAGGTAGGCAGGTAATAGGAGAGTAGGATATGTAGGCAGGTAATAGGAGAGTAGGATATGTAGGCAGGTAATAGGAGAGTAGGATATGTAGGCAGGTACTAGGAGGGTAGGATAGGTAGGCAGGTAATAGGAGAGTAGGATAGGTAGGCAGGTAATAGGAGAGTAGGATATGTAGGCAGGTACTAGGAGGGTAGGATAGGTAGGCAGGTAATAGGAGAGTAGGATAGGTAGGCAGGTAATAGGAGAGTAGGATATGTAGGCAGGTAATAGGAGAGTAGGATATGTAGGCAGGTACTAGGAGAGTAGGATATGTAGATAGGTACTAGGAGAGTAGGATATGTAGATAGGTACTAGGAGAGTAGGATATGTAGGCAGGTACTAGGAGGGTAGGATAGGTAGGCAGGTAATAGGAGAGTAGGATATGTAGGCAGGTAATAGGAGGGTAGGATAGGTAGGCAGGTAATAGGAGAGTAGGATATGTAGGCAGGTACTAGGAGGGTAGGATAGGTAGGCAGGTAATAGGAGAGTAGGATATGTAGGCAGGTACTAGGAGGGTAGGATAGGTAGGCAGGTAATAGGAGAGTAGGATATGTAGGCAGGTACTAGAAGGGTAGGATAGGTAGGCAGGTAATAGGAGAGTAGGATATGTAGGCAGGTACTAGGAGGGTAGGATAGGTAGGCAGGTAGGTAGGGTAGGTAGGTAGGGTGGGTAGAGTAGGTAGGGTAGTTGGGGTAGATAGGGTTGGTAGGGTGGGTAAAGTAGGTAGGGTGGGTGGGGTAGAATTCATTGACTGTTAGGCGGTACGAAGTTCGCCGGGACAGCTAGTTACTATTAATAGAGAAAACAAGGCTATTCTCCAAAATTTTGACTAAAATCATCTTTTTGGCGATAAAAGTACTAGGCTAGCATACATTCAAGGTGCTGTTTTTTATTGAAATACCATCTTCAATTCAGTCAAACTTAGTACTTTTCTTGCCTGTTTACTGCGTACACAGAGTATAAAAATTCACAACACCTTGAATTTCTGCTAGCCTAGTACTTATTGGTGGGTTATCAATGTATTCATCCTACTACGAGTATTTAAAGTGTAATTTAATTGTCTGTATGTATTTTTTCTGTAATATGTTTTGTGTTTACTTTGGGTTAAATTTTGTTAATGATCTCTGATATTTTTTTAAATATTTAGCTTTCTTTTGGTGAAAAAAAAAATTGTTAAAATCGGTCCAGTAGTTTCGGAGCCTATTTGGTACAAACGAACAAACAAAAAATCTTTCCTCTCTAAAATATTATTATAAGAAATGCACGGTCCTATTTCGTTTCTATGTAACTGTACTCTGTGACAGCAATGTCGAGGTGAAACAAAAGACAATGCATCAAAACCAAGAAAATCACGACTCGACGTAAAGGGAGTCGACATAACAGGAATGATTCAGTAAAACCGTAGTTCAGTCGACCAATATGTGTAATGAACATAATTATGTGAATCAACCGTAGTTATATCGAAAATAGTTAGAATAACTTTAGATATTATAGTACGTAACCTTATTAACTGGCTTTTCCTTTGAGCAAAGGAAGATCAAAGTGGGAAGATGAAGACTAGAATAAAATTGAACCTTATTAGCAAGCTCCAACAGTAACTTCTGCACAACATATTACAAAACTTACTTCAATACCTTGTTGGTCACGTCTACCGTACGTGGGCTATTATTGACAGAGACACTAATATTGTGCAAAAGTCTTATGTTCCTCTCACCTGAAGATAGCACAGCTGCTAAACGACAGTTTAAGATCTACTGGTATATAAGTTGACGGCACGGTTGGCGCAGTGGTTGAGCGATTGACTGCTGTGCTGCGTGTCGCAGGTCCAATTTCCGCACTGAACAAAAATATTTGTATGGCCTACAGATAGTAGTTCTGAGTCTAGCTGTTTGTGTATGTGAGTTGAAACGTTTTTATTAATAGAAAAATATAAGTTACTTATTATTAATTCCCTGGACGGGGTTCTGACATTCTGGATGTGCTTCAATACAATAGTATTCCCAAATTAGACATAACGGAATCCTTAGCAGTTAAGTTGGTCTTACGTGGGAGGTATAAATTGGTGCCGGGGGGGATGTTATATACTTGCTTGCTTAGACATCTTTTAAGTGGCTTGTAACACAATAGATTGTGATGGGTCTTTTAAACCAAGCTTTTATTATAATAAAATAAATAAACTTAGGTTTATCTATCAACATTGAACGCTTTTACAAAGTTTCGTGTCCGTGCTATTAACCGTTGAGGAGTTCTCGCGTGAGGAGTTGATCCAGGGTACAGGATCAAGTCATGTCTATCATAAAAATGTATCGTCACCAGAACCAAAGGTGTGTGAAAAATTTCAGCTCAATCGGATACCAACAAGTGGTCGAAAAATGGTTTGCAAATTTGGAAGCGGAAAACTTACATACATACACAAACAGTACAAGTTAAATAAAAGCTTGTAAACATACAAAGTACTTCTTGTACTAAAACAACAGAACATCGTGTGTTCATCGCCTTGGAATTCCCACAGTCAATGTTACACCTTCCATCTTGTGCTTCATGCTGTCACTTACACACTTGATGACGTTATGATCGCATCAGTGAGCGGAGTTCACGTAGCTGAATTTTGGGTCAAACATCGCTCACTTGCGACAAGGATGGCATAACTCGAAAAAATTGATTTTTCCATGTTGTTTGTAGCCGAAAATAAAATTAACGAAAGTAAGCATTAAATTAAATGACGACATACGTAAAATTAACCTTTCATAATTATCCTGATAAAAGGTTTAAATGCAACAAAATAATGGCAATAAAATGAAAATATTATTGGTATTATTTAAATTTTTTTTTTTTTCGATATAAGTCATTATTGTCGCAAACAAGCGACATGTAGCCATGTCGTGTCACAACCTTTTACCAAGTGTTCAGTAAATGGTTCGAGGCCCCCAAGTGTTGATATTTTAACGTTATGTTATTTTAATTTTAACAGCAGTAACATTAATTTAAAAAAAATATATATTGAAAATAGAAATGCAGTGCTTATTTACGAATAGCATTGCACTTTCATATCTCAACACTTTGACCGGATCCAATTTAAAATTCACTTCTCGTATAAGATCTTCCTTTGAGGGATACGAACTTTGACTTGTATTTTATTTCTATATTTATTTATTTCATTTTAAAGAAAGCATACAGACTAATAACAATATTTCATATATATTATCTTTATCATATAAGTAAGGACATTTGCTAACTACAAGCTTCCACATGTATATGTATCTTTCTGATTTCTAAGGTTACGTACAAAAAATACCTGAAAAGAAATTATTGTGGTGAGCTTTTAGAAGTAGGTATGTGCCTTAGGTGCCATTTAAAATCCACGCAAGTTTGTAGTGTCTGCAGCTGTGTTAGCATTTAGTTCGTACTGGGAACGACTCTAACTTAGAAAAACTGGTTTCTTAACTTGAGTGCATAGGTAAAGGTTACTTAGGCACTTCCTAACCAAGTGAATTTTAAAATACCTGATATTTAAACTAACTTCTAACTAATTTTAGACTTTCCATCAAGTCTTAGAAACATTTAACAACATTTAAATAGAATAAAAACTTCCCAAGTAATCTCAGGCAATTTCGTGGCTATAGCCAGCGGTGAAAAGGTATAAATAATTGCATCGCTAAGTGGCGAGCAAGACAAGGGTTGACATTAGGACAATCGGCCCAATCCCGGATGAGATAAAAACTTACAAGTGTTTACTTTGTTGACAATAAATAAAGCAAGATTTTATGCAAGAAAGTATTGTTTCAATACTATTCTCTCTTGTCAGCACTACGAGAGAGGCTCACAATCAATTTAATTAATTCAACCTATGAGTTGGTTACCAGACAAATACATTGTGAGTCTTATATTGTGGCTGTTGGGCATATCGGTCCCAAGGAGCACCACAACACCCTTCTTCCTCCCTTCCGTATTAAACCTGTCTCAGTCACCCTTTTAAGGATATCTGCCCATCTTAGCTGGGCAGCAATGTGATGGTCAGGCTGATTGTCCCGGGTCCACCATACATTTAAGTATCACCACTAGTGGATTCTATTTAAATGCACCCCTACTTTAATGATTATCATGTAACTCCTCCTTTGAACCCTTGAATACATGTTAATTAAAACTAATAACATTGTTTACGCCAATTACTGAGCTTATTTGCATAAAAGTGTATTTTAAAAATATAGGTCGGTTTTCATTTTGTCTCTTGGGGCCATGGGCTTTATGGATGGCTGTTTTGAGCCATAAAAAAACTGCAGGCGGGCGACATAAACTGCAAAATTAACTTTATAAAGTTCTTGCATGCAAAAATCTTTGCTGGAATCTGAAAAGTTTTCAAGACCCAAACCCAAATGGGGTTTACGTCGTCATTTTATCAAAATAATATGGCTATAAATTACAATTATAGTCACTTTTTACTGTGAAGAAATAAAGACTAGTTAACAAAAAAGATAGTTTAGTTTTTGTTTGAAAATAGAACCTCCCGTCGCAGAAAATTTTCAGCCAACGCGCCGCATATTTTAAATTTATCGCAGCACAAAGCTGACTACATAAAACCTACTTAACATTTATTTTCTGACAGGAATAAAAGAGCAATTCAAACTAGCATACTTCGTGGTTTCCCTCACACAAGTTTAACCAAGTGGACCGTTTCATATATGAAGCATCAAGGCATCGCGAAACTGTTCCCGACAATGTGCTCAAACTATGCACCCCTGCAATACATCATGCAACTATTATGCTTTGTTTATTTCCACTGGGAGTAACAACTACTCAACGTTTATTAAATATTTAATCGTTATTACTAGACTAGAACAATTACCACAACAGTAGTTGCTACCCACTCTAAAATCAGTTGGTGACTTTTAAATAAAATCATCAAGCCTAGCCTTTTTCCCAACTTTATTGGGGTCGGCTTCCAGTCTTAGCGGATGCAACTGAATACCAATATTTTATATGGACCGACTGCTTAACTGTCCTCCACAACCCAGTTAGTACTACGGTAATACAGTACTCCTTGGTAAGACTGGTTGTCAGACTTTTGGGCCACTAACTGTAACGACTGTCAAAGATCTACAATTGACAGCCGGGACCAACGGCTTAACGTGCTTTCCGACGAGGTACGGAGGAAACTCGGTAAGTAATGTTGGTCACCCATCCACAGAAATAAAGTGAAACCTAGTATTTTCAATCTTTCGTAAGACGAAAAGCCAGATAAGTATGTTTGTGAAAGGCTACGTGAGAAACTGCTGTAATAAATTATTAACAAAGTTAAAATCCACAGCAAAATTAAATGTTATCAAGTTAGTTTCCAGTTTGTGAGACACTTTCGTGAATGTCGCTCACGGCTTTGCTGGCTTTCTGTTTATTGTAGGATAGGTACGGCGCTCGGTGCCAGGTGACTTAGCTTTATGGCAACAAAGGAACAATCTCCGCTTGCGTGCTAACTGCAGTTTTGTTATAAACAAGGGTGCACAAATCACAATGCTTTTGAGAAGAATACTAGTTATTTATACGGTTTTTGAAAATAAAAATAAAGCTCTAACATAAAAAATATCTTATGGGTCTGGACAAATGGCAATGAATGACAAAGTTATTAGTTTTTGACATACATTTTTCAGAAGTTTAAGGCGCATACATTTTCGAGTGGTCCATCATCAGTGTCATTTTAAGCAGTGCTAGTGTAAGTCTGCCAGGTCTGAAGTTCGAACCCAAGACACACACCTCTTAGTTTTCGGAATCATGTGCGTATTTTATAATTATTATCACTTGCTTCGGTGAAGGAAAACATCGTGAACAAACCAGCATGCCTGAGAGATATGTCTCGACGGCATATAAAAGCCAAGTCTGAGGCCCATGGGTGGCGTAAAAACTGACGCCAGGTTAATCACTAACCACACGATAAAGAAAGAAGTGTAATTTAGTCTTCGCGTTCTGGTAACGACAACGTTATTAGATATTATCTTTCAAAACAAACTGTTTTTTTAGTCAACAAGTTACGTCATAGACGGGCAATGAGGCCTGAGCAGGTAAACATGACAACAACAATTAAAAAATGGGACTCCGATATGAAGAGCTGCATTCAATCCTTCCAGTTCTCTATTCATCGAATTATCCACGATCAACATGAATATTACATTTATAGATTATTAGGTTTACTTTTACGTAGCAAAAGTCGTCGATAATCGTCTAATTCAGCAATAGACAGATGTATTAAAAAAAATACTATTTTATATGTACCTACAACATACAAATTACAGGTATGAATACGATTACACAGTGGGCGTTGCAAAAAGTTAAACGAAATATTCAACTGGGTAATTGGTACCTACCAATCGATGGCAAATACTACTAAAATTGTAATAAACATAAACAGCCTTTATTAACAATCTTACTATCTAGTTACACATTATTTATTTAATAAAAAAAAAACAGACATCGGTTTCTGAAGATTCTTTTGCTTTTGCATAGGCTCCCCGATATTCTTCCACGTTACACGGTCTCGGGTTTCCCTCTTCAACATTGACCCCGTTGTCGCTTTGTGATCGTCGACCCAGCTTCGTATCGGGCGTCCGCTCTTCTTTTGCCTTCTCTTGGGTGCCATTCAGATACTAATTTAGCCCATTTTTTCTTTTTGTCTCTTATTAGGTGGCCCCTCACTTTCCATTGCAGCCTTTTTATTTTGTATGAGACGTCCGCAATTTTGGTTTTAACTGTAATATGTTTAAGGCTTAATTTGTCCTTTATCTTAGCATTAAGCATAGTTCTTTCCATGTTGTGTTGGCTTGTTTGTAATTTCTTCACGTTTTGCTGAGTTAAAGTCCATGTTTGGCAACCGTAAGTCATGGTAGGAAGTACACAGGATTTAAATAAATTAAAAAGCAAAGTATTTAACAGTTGTAATAATCCAATTTAATTCAGCGGCATCTGCCGATCTGATATAGGTTTATTCCAACTGACATAGTCTAATCATGTCAAATGGATGGATAGCATCTAACGTGTTTGTATAGAGCTTGAAATATCGAATTGATAAACACAAGCTGTCAATGTTGCATTAAAAGTCACTGTTTTATTAAAATGCGACTTCAATTTTAGTTTTATCTGGTAAAATAAAAAAAAACAATTCAAAGTTTTGATAACATATAAAACAGTACCAACACAGACTGACTTTCAGACGAAATAAAAACATGAAAAACAAATAAATGAACCCCAAAATATCAGTAACCTTAAAAAGCTCACAAACCCCGCACCATGGCGTCGTACATTTGAAATAAACGATATATTTCAAATAAAGGCCTTATTCGACGAATCGCTTACAAACACAATTTTCTATTTAGAATAATAACTAGCTCTCGTCTGCTTCTTATGTAAGAAATAAAAGAATAAAACTAGAAAGTTATATGAACATCACCTCGTTCTTTGAAAGATAACGGTGAGGTGGAGCTTAGCAGAGACGACGGCGCTAATTGGACTTTTTAATCAAATAAGATATTGCTTCATATTTTCCTTTCAGTAGTTAACTGACGCAATTTACTGGGAAACAGAATATTGCGCAATTGTTTCAATAGGTATTGCCTTCCTTTAAGTTTTGAAAGCTAGGCTGGACTTTGTTTTTTTTTAAGTTCCTACGAGTATCTTGCTTGTGGATCGATGTAGTCGATGAACAACGCCAACCTTTTTTGAACTCTATTTCACAATAGAGTTCAAAAAAGGTCTTGCGTTAAACAAAATCATCTTTTTAATTTTATTTCGTTTTGGTAGAAGCCGCGAAGTACAAGTAACAACAGCCTAAGTACCTTCTTACAAGTTTATAAGTTGCATCCATAACAATCCGTCTTTGAAAGCTGACAGTTAATAATGGATCCCAAGTGTTGTTGCGCTGATAAATTATCATAGAAAAAAGTATCTACAGATCAACTAAATAAAGTTTACTTTCTCGCTACAGTTACTAAGGTGTGTTAAAATTATTTATTTAACTACTATTTATAATATGTTTGACAGCAGTGTTGTTCTATTACGCGATAAATAAATAAGTAGTGGATAAAGTTTAGTTAAATATTCGTTTCGTTTGTTTTTATTAGTTTTCACGGTAAGCATGATGAAAACTTTTAAAAACGAAATATTACAATATTAATAGAAATACGTGACTGTTTATGTTAATAAAGTACGCAAAATGTTTTGCAAATTCCACGTACCTAATAACGTGAGATTTGAAAATATTTTAGTTTTATTTAACTTATTGTTCTTATATGAATTTCGTTTCAACCCATTTTTTATTAAAGGAAACTTCACTTACTAATCATCATCATCTGCTAAGCCTTTTCCCAACTATGTTGGTGATGGCTTCCAGTCTCACCGGATGCAGCTAAATACCAGTATTTTACATGGAGCGACTGCCTATCTGACCTCCACAACCCAGTTAGTACTGGGTAATACGATACCCCTTGGTAAGACTGGTTGTCAGACTTTCGGGCCACTGACTACCTGTAACGACTGTCAAAGATCTACAAATGACAGTCGGGACCAACGGCTTAACGTGCTTTCCGAGGCACGGAGGAAACTCGGTATGTAATGGGTGGTCACCCATCCACAGACCAACCTAGGCAAGCGCGGTTTAACCTGAGGATTGAACTGCGGCAGATATTTAGCCATGAGCTTCTCCTCACTTAACTCCTAACTTAACTTACTAATAAATCACTATTTATACATTAATATTACTTATCAACAGTGCCAAGATTTTAGTGTATTTTGAGATTCATATTTTTTTTCATACATCAACCATAGAAATATAAAGAACAGTATTATATCTATGATAGGAACCTTTAACGGTATATTTGTTTAGGAATGAGTATAAATATTACTTACATACGTATCGTATGTAAATCGGACAAAACCCCCGGCAGATACCTAAAAACGAATGGAAGAGTAATGCCCTTTTACGAAATGCAAACGTTACATTCATCCACCATCGAAATTGTATTATAATCTCTACTTAAAGGAATGGAAGTAAACAGAATTGGGCGAAATGGATTCAATTTGTACAACACTATTCGAGAGCTTTTATGAAAGTAAATAAATCTAGAATGGTTGAGATTTTCCAAAAAATATGTTGTAATTCGTATAGTAATATGTACGTTCATTTATAACATTGACGAATTTTATTATTCATTCATAAATTAAGTGCTATTTCGAGTATTGTGTACTTCTCGGAAAAAAACACGTTTCCCTCGTTTAACCAGGGTTATCTAAACTTTTGTCTGTGTCACTTCAATAAATTAGCTAGAATAGAAATTGAAGTGTTTTCTCTGTACTTTGTAATTCAATTTTGCCCAGTTTTAAACACACTAGAAATAATTACCACAATTTTTGCTTGTTGGGACCCATATTAGTGAGTATTTTGTAAATAATAGGATTATTGTAGTTACTTCTTCTTCTTTTTTTAGTGCCTAATTTATTTTAGTTACTAAGGTATTGTTATTATTCGTGCCAAATGAAAATAATCCAAGTCTCTCCGAAATACTTCGAACACTGGTCAGAAAACGTTATCTACGTAGGTACTAGCAACTAAATGATTTAATCATTCAATTTTGTGGCCAAAACTCGATTAACCTAATCGTTAAACTTTGTACGTAAGGTGGAACATGAGCAGTAATATAAACGTAGATTTTACTAAACACGAGTATTGAGAGCGTCCAATTTGTCGCCTTCAAGTCAAAACAAGTCTAAAACAGCAAAAAGTATATTAACGGCACACTTTATTGTTATAAATTCCAGGTTAAAAAATACCAGCCAGAATAAATAGTACCTACTGCAGTGTTTCCCTGCATGAAAGCTTCAATGTAAGGAACTTTTTAGCTCTTTGGTGGCTTGCAACCTTATGTCTTCTTTAGAAAAGAAAAAAATCATTTATGTTTGAAATCTAATTGTCAGAATGAAAAAATAGTGGTTTGATTATTGGTATCTGACAGTCGTGTTTTCAGAGTCTTGGTGATGAGTAAATACTAGAATTTCCATGGTGAAATAACCATCTTCGATTCAATATGAATTAGATATTATATAGCTTTTCCGACAAATGCCGTGGTAATGAAGTTTTTATTTTATTTGAATATTTGGATGGCCATACTATAATTGTATAATCCGTTTCCTGTAAGGAATATTTGGTGGAAGATTAAGTCAGACAGAGCCAATCTTTTTTTCGGCTCCAAATTTTATTTGTACACTGATTGCTATCAGTACTTTATATAAAGAACATCTAAAGAGCGTTCCAGAAGCCTGTCTGGAACGACTTTGTAGGCGGAGAGCTTAAGAGAGCACATGGAGCGAGTCCAGGACAGGGAGGATTTGCCAGTTTTTTAGTATTATGTTAGCTTAATTAGATAATAGTTTATTTTACTTTACCTTTACTTGTCTAAATTTTACAATTCGAATTATTCCGTTTAAATGTGTATTTTATGCAAGTAGCTTTACGAATTTAAAATTCAAATTACCGGCTGCAATTTCAATTGTATCATAGGTCTTCTGAATTTCCAAATTTAACCACGCTTTTCTTTTAAAAACACTTATCAACATATTTATCCCTTATCATTTATTAAAATAAATTATAAACGCGACTTAAAAGAATTTTTTAACAATATTTTCATTTGAACTTTTGTATTTTTAAAAAAATACAAATTAAATGTATAGCAGTGAAGATTCCTTTATTTATTTTCGGTACACTACATACAACCTAGGTAATATAATATAATATATAGTATTCATCATGGTTAGCACTGAAAGACTGCGCACTCGAAGGTTAATCCGAGTTTATTTAATATTTCATTAGGAACCAATCATCAAATCAAATCACAAGCAATCATTTCTAGAGGTCCTAAAACACCCACGTCCCACCTATTTGAGCGAAATCCTTCTGTTTAAGGATCTTGAAAACAGCTTTCAGACTTAAAACATCTCATTAGTCTCATTATATATGAAGTATTCCTTCGATGTCTGTTATATTTGTAGAGCTAGAAGACTACCTTTTTTAAATTGAGAATACAAGAGCACATGTGGGTAGTACACAAATCTCCTGTCAAATCGCAGTACCTACGTCTACAGTCTGTCATAATACCTATATCTTCAGATAGTGATTTACAGTTCTCATTGTTCTATTGAGAGTAATATGAAACGATTGTTTAGATAACATCACACCTACTTCCTCGAAGGGTTGTGCAATGACACCAAATGAAATTGGGCGATGGGGGTAACAACGTGTCGAGTTTCTCGAGAAAAAAAAAATCTTCGACCGCATTTCGCTGAGTAGACCCACATTTCACTGGACCCACGAATTTTTCTATTCCTTCACATTCGGCAGGATATGGCAAAGTCCCATCAGCGAACCTATTTCCATTACAGGGCATGAAGAAAGCCAAAAAAAACTTCGCTCGACCTGGGAACCGAACCCTGGTCCTAATGCAATAATCAGCAGTCTCATATGGTTTTTATACCCCAGGAAAGAGATCTATCTAGCTAAGACTTGCCGGCAATCTACAGGCGACTATTATCCCTTAACAAATAAACCCCACAAAATTCAGATAAGAAAGAGTTAAATATAAAGTTCGCCCACCAAACAACAAATTGGTACCCCTGACTTTTAGATGAAAAAATTGTTAACTCTTCTCAAACTAGATCAAAAAGTAGGCAAAGTCAAAAGATTAGCTGAAAAGTCTACCCAGTAAGATTATAATTACCAAACTTTGTTTCGCGTCACAAACTCGCTGGAACGCTCTACCGTCTGCAAAGTAACTCTTTTAAAGTAATTAGCCCTATGTTGCGGCAAAAGGGAATGAATGCTAAAACGGGCACAAACGACGCGTACTGTCTGTGAAGGCCGAGGTAACTCAATAACCGCGACGACGACCAAAGAAGGCACGATTCAGTTATGTTCTCGCAGGTACCACAGTCCACGATGAAAGCGTAAGTATGCCCAGCAATTTTGATCTCAAGCAATCATTTTTTAGTCAAATTGAATCATCTTGGATTGGAAAGAGGGCTTTTGCATTGCATCAGCATAATAATGACTAACGGCTGAATATATTATACATAATACTCAAAGTTTAAGAGGTTGGGCAGGATACACTTGTGTATTTTGCAGGTAAATGAACATATTTAGAATATGGTTCAAACATGATTTCGGCTCTATCTAGTAACATAATTGGTGGCATAACGTTTTAATTAACAATAAATTAATTATTTGATGAGGAAACAAATATAATAATAAAGAATCTAAGCTTTTCAGATGTGTAATAATACTAATAATACTGTGCTAGCCCAGGTATGTAATAAACCTTAATACGCCTCGTTACATTTCCCGTGTGACGTTTAAAAACGTAAAAAGCAAATGTAAAAACGTTTTTGTAAAAAAATAACCGACTTCCAAAAAAAAACACAAAAAAACAGTGGAAAATAACATTACTTTCGGAAGTCGGTGACTATGGTTTGTTTCATTGACTTTTTGGCACCGACTTCCGAAAGTAATGTTATTTTCCACTTTTTTTGTGTTTTTTTTGGAAGTCGGTTATTTTTTTTGCAAAAACGTTTTTATTTTACCCTTTTTAGTTATCGCATCACACACAAAGGGGTATGCAAACTATTGGCATATTTTACTTTTTTTCTTTGGCCAGAAATGAAACCTAGGTTATATGATAAAGGACAATACGAGAAATCAATAGCAAAAAGACCCAGGTCCATAAACCCTAACCGAACGAAGATACATATTGAAGTATTGCTAGTATATTTTTGTCAGGCGTTGATCTATTTTTCCAAGAAAATACAATCATACGTGATATTTTGGTATTTCCATTGATAAAATAGATTCAAGTTGGTTGTTACTGCCATATTTTTTTCTCATTGGCAGTTTAAAATCACTAAAACGAAAAAAAAATGATAATTCAATCGAATAGATACGCGTTAGTGGGTACGCGTGTATTGCGATGATCGCTATTGAAACACTATTTAACGCGTTTCCACTATAATAAAGGTCTGGGTTACTTTTGTAAATTGTACTATGGAATATTTTTACAAAAAAGAAATGAAACAACCATAAAAACCGAAACTGTTTATTAAATAACTATTACTTCTGGTTTTACAAAAACCTTTGTTTATCTTATTAATCATCACAGAACAATAATAATATCACTTTCTTTCACTGCCCACAAAGCAGACACAATAATTATAGTGCCGAGTAGTATTTAACAATGGGAAACTTAAAATATTACACACGGTCACATGGAGTATTTTTAATTAAGAAAAGTAACGCCTGATAAAAAAACAATAGCAATCTACTAAACACTCTCTAACTTGGTACGAAGCGGGGGACGCGGAATGATTCATTAGAGTTGCCGAGTAGTATTTAACAATGGGAAACTTAAAATATTACACACGGAGTATTTTTTATTATGAAAAGTAACGCCTGATAAAAAAACAATAGCAATCTACTAAACACTCTCTAACTTGGTACGGTTGTGGTTGGTAGACCTAGTTCTTTTTGCTATTGATTTCTCATACAATCCTCTAACATATGGCCTAGGTTTCACTTTTCACTAAAAGAAAAAAAAAAAACATGCCAGCAATGTATGGGAAAAGTTGCATTGCCCTCTTTGTCATGTATCAATTTCGCAATTTCTTTTACTTGGATGACATATTTTTGCCAGCTATTTTGATTTAAAAACCAAACTGCTGAACCGATTCTGATGAAATTTTTATGGGACCAATCGGGAAGAAGATCCATTCAGATAAAAGAAGAAAAAAAAGAAGATAAAAGAAGAAATTTTTCAAATCGGTTCATAAATGACGAAGATATGACGTAACAAACACAAAAAAAATACAACCGAATTGAGAACGTCCTCCTTTTTTTGAAGTCGGTTAAAAATAGTAATGTCATTAGTAAATCTTTTGTAGGATAAATTGTATCTAGATAGTTAACATGACTGCAGTACATCTTACAACACCCACACCATCTTTCAAGATTCCTTTTCTTTATACGAAGGTACAACTTTACCTGTTACCTCTAAGTAGCGAGCGAGATAAAACCATAAAAATAACAGTTCCGCAAGTTACTTGCTACTTAGGGAAGTAGGTGAGTATCTCAGGTGAGCTAACAACTTAGCTCAATAACCTTTAAACTTAATGTCTTACTGACTGTATGCAAAGTGGTTCAACATAGGTGGGAGTATTGGGAACTGCCGGGGTTCTATTTTGGAAATAGGGTCACAGTTTCAGTTTTGAGGGACGGTTGTGGTAAAATTTTATGTTTTGATAGTTACATTTAGTTTGCTTTAAGTTCATATCAAAACATTCATTTTCCGGGCCTAAAAATCAAGTAAGAAATGGAAAACATCGAGTAAATGTGAAAGTCGAGCTAATTATTTAATTAAAACTGTCGGGAAACTTGAACTACGTCATATCATCATCTGCCTAGCCTTTTCCCATCTATGTTGAGGTCGGCTTCCAGTCTAACCGGATGCAGCTGAGTACTAGTATTTTACATTGAGCGACTGCCTATCTGACCTCCACAACCCAGTAAGTACTGAGTAATACGATACCCCTTGGTAAGACTGGTTATCAGACTTTCGAGACACTGACTAACTGTAACGATTGTCAAAGATTTATATTTTTTTTTGTGATTTTTTCTACAATTGACAACTGGGACCAACGGCTTAACGTGTTTTCCGAGGCACAGACCTGAACTACGTCACATAAAAACTTTTTTTTTAATTCCCTCATTGTGCAAAATGAAACTTGTCTCTTACAAGCTTGCTACGTAATGTTGCACTCTTCCTTTCTTAACGGAACTGCTTTAGGCGCCCCAAACGAACTTTTCCAGAACTAGATGAATAAAATATTGCCACCAAACATAGGTGGCGCTGTCCAAAAATACAATTTCTTCAAAAAGCGCCATCTATGAAACGTGAATGTTGGCACTCTTCATCAGTGTAAACGGAGCACGCATGTGGTTTTACCTAAACCTACGTGAAACGCTTATAAACTAATCGAGATGTCACTAGTGCAACAACTGTATCTGTGAGATGTGTTTCTAAAAATATCTTGTAAATAGTCGGAGATGCTGTCTTGAGAGCGATGCCACACAGGTGTTGCCAATGCGTTGCGACGCGCTGCAACACCTGTACGGTGTCGCTGCTTAGTTCTGACATGTAAATTTGAGCGTCATGCCACAGTCACAGTATAAATATGAACAGTATGGAAACTAAGCCTAGGTGAGGACATAATTAGCTACGCTCCATTGAAGCAATAGGGTTGTAACTGTTATGTTTTTGATATTGTTTTTTTTATTTACATTTTTGTTCAGTATTGATCAATCAATCGAATTTAAATAACTAGCTTACAAATACAATTTTAATAGGTAATCTCATGGCGTCGGTTATTCTCAGCAAAAGACAATAGTTTAAACACGGAAAACAATTTAATATTAACACACAACAACTTGTAGAACTATAGATCTTTAACTTTGGAAGTTTAAAATACGATAGCTCCGGTTTTGATGAAGCCGAGTTCAAACAGCCGAATACTACGCAATACGTTCGTGGCATTTTTAAAAAGATCGCGGAGATAAACTTAAGCGTGACCACTCGTCTTGACGCGGCACTTACTACTGAGAGCTCCGCGCCAGTCATCTATGAGTCTCGTCGTTGCGCATGTTTGTGTGAATGTGCCGTTTCGAGCGTTTGTAGGTAGTTTCCCTACTGTCCATATTTATATTGTGCCACAGTGCCACACAGCGCGTTGAAACGACTTGCGGCAACGGAACGCGTGCGCATTTAAGATATGCCTTCGGGGTAATCTGCGTTGCGTTGCGATATCGCAGCTCTCGTGGGACACACTGCGCTGCGACGACGCTACGCATTGGCAACGCCCGTGTGGCATCGCTCTTTGTCTGCAAAATTATGGAGATGCATGAAAAACTTGAGCTCTAAGGAGTTTGCAGTTCTTCGGAGGATATTAGAATAAAACAACAATATTTATTTAGTATTAACTATTCATATATTTCAATAGGTATCTTTTATAATTATAAACTATTTCCTCTAACGCTCCGCGCTCAATATTTGGTTTAAGTCTAAGTGAAGACGAATCAACAGTTGGTTTCAATCAACTTTTAATAATCAACAGTCGAACAAAAATCTAAATGATTACATTTAACAGAAAGTTTTAAATGTAAACTTAGAAGTATGTTAGCGTGTTTCTTCAGTTGAAACGTTACAAATACTGGTTCACTTTAAGGTAATTATTTTATATTTAAAAAAAAAACTCTAAACTATTTAGTGGGGAATGTTAACTTTGGTATAAAATATTAATTATAAACAACAAAACATTATTCAACCTCAATGCACTCGAGAAACGAAACTTATATCCAAGCATAAATTAAAAGAAATACTGTTTAATCAAATAGCCTAAGACCAGTCTAGATTATATTTACAATAACTGGTGAACTTAAAATGTAAACTAATATAGAAAATAGCCTTACTTTCAACGCTCATACAATAAGTAAAGTTACAGAAATACGTTTGTCTCTTTCTAAAGTTCTAGATGGAACTAAGTGGACAGAGCTGGCAGATTAGCAAGCAGTTCTTACAAGAGTGCTCAGTGTAGTAAGGCTATCGATGTTATAAAGCGAAACGGAACTTAAGATACATAAAATTGCACTACGCAGTAGAAACGCTAGGTACATACAAAATCAAACTGTACTGGGATATTTTCATACAAATTCAAATATCTAAACGTATTATAAGAATCGTTTTTAGTTATATTTTCTTCACTAATGCACCATTATTATGTATAGGCTTGCTACTAGATAATTCAAGGCTTAATTTAGTAGGTACCGTTATGTTTGTCATCTAATTCCTAATACGTAAAATTCTGTTTAATGTTGCTACGAACATTGAAGAAATAATATTATCAGTCTATGAATGCTCCTCGAGTTAAATCAAAGTCGTTTAATATTTTTTATACATTATTATACCCTTTGACTATGCATTCATTTATTTATTAAATGTGATGTAATTCAATCACATTTACTTATGATTAAAAATTAACTTTAATTGTAACTTTTATTCAATCAAAGGGTTTTTTAAAGGTTTCAAAAAGAAGCACTCTAGACTGTGATCAAAGGATTCTAAGAGATATATCTCTACAATTATTTACTAAAGGAAAAGTAAATAATGATTTTGCGCGAGAAATAATTCTCTAAAGAACACAAGCGGTATGTTTTACCCGAAATAAATACATACATTCGTGTGAAACACAATAATATAAGATGGTTTTAGAACTATTTATGTCTCGAATAAGCTAGGTTATCACAACATTTACAGAAAGCGAGTAGCTTAACATTAGACATTAACAATTCAGTTTTGGTATAACAACATATAAAAAGATTCGAATCATATTCTCTCTAATTAACTAATCATAGAATCGTTATATTATGTCGAAGTTTTAGCATTTCTCATTATTATTCAGTCAAGCCACGACCTAAGAAGTAATTCAATATTACTAATATATATGAAACTGGGACATATCTATAGGTAAATAAATATAAGGAATAGTTTTGCTACTATACATTTATCAATATCTGTATTGCAAAGGACTGTTCAACTTCAGAACTGTGTAAATAGCATTATTCAATACGAAGAATTGTCTACAATAAAAATTTAACAATTAAACAATGCCGTTTACCGTATTTGAGATTGCACAGTCGTTTATATTAAGAACACAATATTGCACATAAACGGTTCTTGCTACAATGAATAGTAAAGAGAGCAACATAGGTACATAAATATTGAGTAGCGACATCGAGTAACTACTACTACTAAAACATTCGTTAAGCAAAACCTCCAAAATCCCAGATTACCTTACTTGGTCATTTCTAAAAATCAGATCTCTTCCACAGCAGTCATTAAAAAGTTGCGTACACAAGTACAGGACCTTATTGCAAGGTCATAAAGTTCAAGATACGTTAAAGCGGTGGAGTCATGTGAATCGCACATGTGTACTTTAAATAGGACCTTATTTCAATCCGATAGGATTATTTTTTAAGCGGTGGAATCATGTGTTGAAGGGTTGGGGATGTTGGCGACTTGTTGTTCCCGAAGCCTCCGCATTTCTCTGGACATAGAATTCAGTTCTGCTTGTAGAGACATCTCCTTTTCACGTAGACATTTGATCTCGTTTTGCCATGTCTGGGAAAAAAAGTTTAATTTTCAGGAATGTTTTTGAATGTTGAGTGTAAGACAATAAAGTGTCTTTTTGCATAGCAAAATGTGTCAATTTATTTAAATGTAGTTTTTAGCTAAAATATTTTCAAAAGCTAGTTTGCTCAATAAGTAGTTGTAATGGTGCCCAAGATCATTCATGATTGGTTATCGTATTACTAGTTATTGAGCGTTATTGTTAAGTTAGTGAAAATTAATGAAGCTTTTGTTTGCAAGAGCCCTCTTGTTTGTTAGCACTTCATGCCCGAGCAGTCCACTTATGCCAAATGGACCGACTGGTATTGGTTATTAACGCTCCGTATTCATGGTAAACTAAAGTTCAACATCAAACATCATTTTGTGTTGCGTAACATTGTTACAAACATATTTCAGGTGAGTGTTAAACGCTTGGCCAGCAAGACAAAATTATAATTTGCAGCGACATGATTCTGTCCTGCTAATAATGTTTTTAGAACTTAGGTGAAACATGTTTGTAACAATGTTGCAATGTCAGCTGCAACATGTTTCTCGCAACACAAAATATGTTGCAAAACTTTCGAGTCCCTCAAACACGAAGGTGAAGCACACATATTAGCAAAAACCAATAGTACCAGATTACCTACATTACTGGATAAGATTAATATCGAGTCTATGGATCCTTACAATATTCTGTTTGAGTAGGTCGAGCTTGTCGTTCTTGAGCCGGCACACTTCTTGCCGCAGCATCTCCGCGTCGCGCGGCGTCACCTCCCCCCGCCCACCGGCGCCCCCTCCCCCTCCCGCCGCGCACCCCCCGCACGCCGCGCCCGCCTCGGCCGAGGACATGGACTCCAGTCCAGTGTCACTGTCCACGTACACTCCACCTGGACACACGAAGGCTTTTGTTAGTATTGTACTACACTGCTCGTCCTTATAAGTGTCAGAGTTGGTTTTAACTAAATGGTAGATGATACTGTATTATTGTTTTGAAGAAAAATGTGCTTTATAAAATTATTTAATTTAATGATTTTATTTAGAGGCCTTCGTAGAATTTTTTTTATAAGCCTGTTTTTTATTGTTTTATTTATGCAGATTGTAATTATGTGCGAGAACATAAAAATAACAAAACAAGCAATGTAGTATTGTACAGCATTTCCATTTAAAAAAATCATAAAAAAATACAAAACTTAGGACTACAACAAACGCAACGAAAAAACTTCAACCAAATAATATATTTATACTTGAAGACATCCATTTACTATAAAAATATTGCAAAAATATGTTTATGGTTTAACAAAAAACCTATATTATAATGAACATCATGCCTCTAAAGACGACTGGGTGATATAAAAACATTGACGTACAGTGGCCCTACCATAACGTCTTACTGCAGGAATGTTTTAATTCTATTCGAGTGTGGGAAAGAGATTTCGCTAGACATCCTGTATAGCTCTGTCTCTTTCCCACACTGTAATAGAACTAAAACATTCCTGCATTAAGACGTCATGATAGGTCACTAGATCTACACTACAGGACTAACCTGTTGCACTTTTACCACAACTCAGCCAGTCCTTGTCGTCTATTTGGAAGAAATCACACTATTACTTCACCAAAACTAGGTATACCATAACTTTACTATTATGCCGATATGAAACGGAGATGAATTTACCAACATGCTTTTTGTGTCATTAAACAAAATGGACCATACCTAGTGATTTACTTTGGATGAATGGTTAGGTAACTTGCTACATGACATTCAAAATTAGTCAATCAATGATGGAACGCTAAAAGATGATAAATACATTTCCACATTCCAGGTCGAATTATACTATTATCGTATAGTGTCAAATACTAACTTAAAATTGCTTTTTTTTTAACAAATCGGATTGAGTTTCATAAAGATTTAATGACCTCCTTGATGAACGGAGGTGACCAAATGCCATTCTGTATGTCTCTACTGACCAACGGCAAACATAGTATTCACTTGAAATTTTTTCATCAGAAACTACATCAAGTTTCATAACTTAATCCGCAAAAAAATATCCCAACACTGCACTAGTATTCCTATTCATGTGGCTGAATGTGACACTAGCAACACCTTCTATCTATTTTCATATTTTGTCTTAAAACAAAGTTTCAAATAAAATAGATACTAACCAAGCGGATCCAAATCCACGGAGTTGAGACTGGAGTCATCGCTGTGGTCGGTGAGTGGCGGGCGCGGCGGGGCGGCGCGTGACGTCACGTCGGGGCTGGACTCGCCCGACGCGTGCGACGCGCCCGACCCGCCCGCCGACCGCACCGACACGGCTGATGCGGACGATGACGCCACTGACGACTTGGAGCGGGCGCTCTGGAAGAACAAAGATATAATAGAGTTAGTACACAGTAAATAATACTATATAGCATCGTGCCTGTAATCTCCGGAGAGATAGGCAGAGGTGTACCCTATATTACACCTTCATTATGGGCGAGCCTATTGCCAGCAACCGGGCACAAATCCAGACTCCGGGCTAACGCGGAGATATTCCTGTTGGAAAAATCGAAAGATCGAAGATTTAAAACTGCTCGGCTACTGTTTCAGTGGTCGACTAATCATCGATTCAAATGAAGTATTCCGCCGATTAAGCACCGATTTAAAGAGCACCTAAGATATTCCATTTGAGCACCCATCAATGTGTAGCTTGGTGCTCAATCCGGAATATCTTTAGTGCTCAAGTATTTGTGCTCTTAAAATCGGTGCTCAAATGTGTGAATACTTCATTCAAATATCTCAAAATTTATTTTGATAGCAAACAGATACTGATATTTCTGGAAAACATCCGAAGACAGTCACCCAAACTGGTGTCTTAAATCTTGCACTAAGACACCAAGATCATCGTGTTGGGTGGCTATCATTATATTGTTTCCTAGTAACTTTTAATTTCATAACTTTATTGCTGTACGCATAGAGTACAGTTGCCATAACTGGCAAACACAGGTGGAAGTCCATTTGAGAATAGGCAGGCTGCGTGATGCATAGAATTTTAAGCAGCACTTATGCGAATCACATTGTCTCGCAATCATTATAATAATAGTTAATGTTTTGATAGAAACATCGACTTTCTTTGTGATGTCATCGGAAAGGATTAGATTATTGTATTTTTTAATAATGTTAATCTTATCTTTTTACTCTGTCCGCTCTTACTCGCACGTCTTTCTAAATCGTTCTCACATATATGTATAATCTCGACATGAATGATGTAACCAAAACTTTGTAACAACATATTGATTTAAAAGAGTGTCCATGGAGTTTATTGCCCATTCTTCTCCATAGAGATCTACGCTTTCGAATGGGCGACTACAGTACTTTCACAAGTTATTATGCCCGGTGACTGGGACTGTAGTTTATTTATTTTTTGTGTTTTGACATTCAAAAGTGCCTGTAATGGTCTAATTGAAATAAATGCTTTGAGTTTGAGTTTATGGAGCAAATATTATTACTTCCAAATGAACAAAATAAATATTTTTATAATATTTTCGACATTTTACTAAAATATTACAAAATAATGCTCTGTTCATATTTACACTATTATTTTATAGAGAGGGTACCTAAATAATGTGCATTTGCTCTTAATATTAACTAATTATTGGTGTTCTAGTACTTACATTAGGAGTATGAGTTTCATTCGAAACAAACTTATTCTTATTTAGCGCATTCTTGTTGCTATCGCCTGAGATATTTGTGTCTACACTTGGTGATCTGAAAATAAAAGAAATAAACAGATCAGAATAATAAATTAATAGTATAAATTGTGAAATACTTTCATTGTATCAGCTGCATTTGGTTTGACTTGTATTTCAATACCTATTTGCAGAACTGTATTTGCTAGACCTGGCTGCAAAAGAATGCAATGTATGCATACCTTTGTCTGTTTACGATCGGACAAGTTCCACGATATGTTGAGTACTTATTTCAAAACTTTTGTAATATACGAGTAGTAGTTACAACAGTTTTTCAGTCAAATCTAACAAGATTTCTTGATTTTTGAAGATAACCGAAAACATTCGATTTTAGATCATTTCAAAACAAAATATTGTAACGATTTACCTAAACTTAGTGCAAATATAAGCGTGATAGGCGTTCTATCGATGTACCGTGCATCTAACCCTATCGTGAACAGATTATACCACGTAGTTAGCTAAACCGAAAAACACAAAAAAAAACAAGTGACTTTTACTACACACCTGACTTTTGAAATAAGGGCCTTCTTTACAGTATCAATAAACCGCGCCCCAGGCCCGTCCTGTTTCGGCGTCCCATCGGGTTGCGGGGACACCGCTCCGGGTTCCAACCTCACACCCGCGCCCAGAAACTCCGTAGTCTTCGTCTTCAAGTCATTCACCAAGTTCTGCAGTAACGAGGCTCTGGTTCTTAACTCCAGCTGAGCGAACTTCTCTGCCTTGTAGCACGCGTTTTCGGCGTTGATGAGCTTCGTAAGAAGAAATTCTTTGAACTCGCGCCCCTTGCGGAATACGGACGGCTGCGGGAGAGTCGGCCCGAAGAATGGTACGTCATCACGAGCGGTGACGGCCACTTTGTACCTGGAAGACAAAACATTCATCATTTTATTTATTAAAACTGTATGCACAAGTAAAAACTGTACAAAGGCGGACTTAATGCCTTGGGCATTCTTCTACCAGTCTACCTTAGAGTGATGCCGAGACAACACACAGTAGGTGCAATAACAGAAAACAAACTAGACAATATTTACCACTAGAATACAAGGATAAATACATACATAAATAATTTATTTATATTTTCTATCTATCCCGTGACCCATGGCCTGGCTTTTACCTTGACCAGAAGCTGAATTGAGCGTTGAGGAGTTTTTTTTTTTTCGATTGTTTTTATGCCCTTTTATATCTAACTGCTAGGTTAGTTCTTGTTATCTTTTTAAATTTGTAATAATAATGTATATTAGTTAGGTTTGAACATAATTATTATATCTATCGAGATGGCGTCTAATATGGAGTACCTACGGAAGAAGACAGTACCACTGACCACATATAAATTAGGATAAGAGCAGAAGGATAATGTTAAAAGCTATTGACACACTTTTGTGACCTTGAATATATTCTGAATTCAATATCGTGATTAATTTAGTGCTGTTAAACTGTAATATCGTCAAATAGGTAAATAAATCCCCTGTGGTTTAATGACGGATTAACCGCAATGAAGACACTTTAGAAGAAACTAGTTTATTAAGTGGTGCCTACACACCGAACTTACAAAATATATCAATTACCTACCCAAAATATGCTCCAACTATTAACATAACATCACGCCTTGTAATCCCCGAAGGGTTATGCAAAGGTGTACCTAACAAGTACACTCACATTTCGCCAGTTATGTTTAAGTCCCATGTAATAAAGGGCGAGCCTATTGCCATCAACCGGGCACAAATCCAGACTCCGTGGCTGCTACTGAGAAATTCCAGATGGAAAAACCCAATAACACCGTGCCCGGCCCTGGAATCGAACCCAGGACGTCATGCCCACTAGACAAAAGAGGCAGTCCAATTTTTGTGCTCCAATTAGTCATGCTATTTTCATGGTATTATAAAAGCGTGCTCGATTACTTGATTAAACTCCCACAAAACATTTCACATGACCTTTATCACAGGCATCGCCATCTTTATCTGACAGCTCCCTACCTCCCTCACAAGGTTTTATAAGAAAACTTAACGAAGCTGAAGTGATTATTTTACTAAAAGTAATTACTTAAGATACGATTTTTATTCTGTAATTTAGTAATTGCTTGAAGTTAGAACTATTAGAAGTTAGAATTCTTAGACTTGCTTTATTTGACAGTTCTTATTTCGTTTCAAATTTTTGTCTATTGTAAAAAAATGGTTACTTGTCTATAGATACGAATGTTAGACTCCATTACATTTAACCTTTAACAAATCTAAGGATCATTAAGACATTCACTGACTCGTCCAGCTATTGTTTATTCACATAAAAAGCTTCTAATTACCGAGTCCAGTCTTGGTTTGCATATAAATTACTGAGAAAATTTCCATTCTACTTTCCGAGCCATTTTCTCGACTTGCTATGCAAATAATGCCACTGTGCGCTGTTTGGAAGCAACGCAAACTTTATGTTAAACAAGACACTTGATAAGTGGGAAAAAAGTTACAGAAACTAAAGTTTGTTGAATTAAAAATAGAAGACATTCGACTGCATGAATAAAATAAAAGAAAACTTCTATAGACAGTCGAGTGAATTTTATATTAGATGTTTGAATTTTATTCCTCAAAGGAACTGGCTCATAGCTATGCGACGGGAATAGAAACTTTGAGAGTGATACATGTCATGATGTGGTCGATAAAATGCATAGACGTCTCGTGAAACTTATGATTATAGCCTTAATTGCTAGTCACCGTTGTAAATAAACTAAAATGATGATTTCCTACGGATTTTAAAGGAAAATATCTAATATTATTAGAACGAAAGTATTCGTCGTTAGTCCATGAGATTTATAATTACCTGGTCTCCCCACCGACAGATTCCAGTTGTGTGACCACGATGAACGCGTGGAGGAAGTGTGATGCTATCATGTCTGGTGTGAAAGGTGTTGCCTTCTCCTGCAAATAGAAACAATGGGGACTTGTTAACTTAGCTCTATGTTTAGTTTCATATATGTAGTTTAAAGATATAAAAAGGATATAAGCGGAACTTGTCCCAGAACTAATCATTCGAAGATTGTGGCATCCACCAGACCGCACTGGACTCGCGTGGTGGATGACCGCCAACTCCGTCTCTTACAGCAAGCGTGGGTCCCAACAGGGAGAAAGTTAAAAGCTGTTTATAGTCCAAGCCGAACTTCTAATAAACGTTGTTTTAACTGCGGAAAATATTCGGATCCGCCTGATTTCGGCTTGTGATCGTTGTAAATATCAACTAAATTGGTTTGGCAGTATAAACGTAAACAAAATCGCAACCAGACATACAAACAACGTTTGTACGGAGCTTTATATTCAAAGAGATGATTGAAATGGATTAGATCTCATTGCATTGTGCAATAAAAGATTTAACATCAGCCGTTTGTTAGTTTCTCGTAACTACTTACGCAAACTGTGCCATAAACTCGTTAAATTATTGCAGTACTTCGCATAATACAGTCATAAACAACCTACAATGAAAAGCATTTCGGCATTTCTGTTATATGGCCGAGTCCTGGCTTCACAATAGAATAACATACATATATTTCGTATCGTTGCAACTTATGCATTAAGTATTACGACAGCCACAACAACATTTTATTCAGAAAATAGACTGCATGGATTTATTGCGTGTTAGATAATAATTATGGCTTAAAATACAGAAAACGCTGATTTAGAGATACATCTAAAAATTTGGAAGAAAGATGTCTGATAGAGGGAAAAAATATGTAAGAAAAACAAATAGGTACTTTGCCGACAAAGACAGTAAGATGATCAATAAAGATGCTAGACGATCATCACAATATCTATCTTTTTAACCGACATCCAAAAGGAGGAGGTTATCAATTCGTCTGAATGTTTTTTTTATGTGCGTATGTTCGCCAATTGTGAACCGATTTCGATGATTTATATTTTGAATAATGTCCTTGGCTAAAAAAAATAAGTAGGTAGTTACATCCTAAATTTTCCAATATTCTTACCTGAAAAACAATGGCCACGATATCATTGCCGACGTGCCTCTTCCGCTGCAGTTGCTGCGCGTCGCCGGCAGTGTGTGGCAGTAAGGGCGCCACGTGGAACATGATCTCACGGTTGTGGTACGTCTCGTACACGGCTTCTGTTCCCGTGTGGCCGTTTATTATGTCCAGACCGCCTCGGTAACCTGGTGGTAAGAGTTTTGGTTAGGGAATCTGTGTTTGGTGAATAGAGATACGATTAGGTACCTACCTAATCGTATTCCTATTCAATCAATTGAATCTAGTAAGATTCAATCGGAAGGTAATTATTTATAGTTCTGGCGACACCTAGGTGGTATGGTTACCTACCCATTAAGCCCGGTAGCAGGGCCACAGAGGTGTCTTTGTGCTCTATGTGGTAACCGATCCATGAGATTTTAGCCTCATCCTACATTATTTATAACGTGTAACACATTTTAAAATATATAAAATAAGCAAATTAGGCGAAACGTGAAACAGCGCACAATGCAGCTCCTTGTTCAAAATCTGCATCCTCGAAATTATTATTTCCATCCAACTATCCAACTAGTACGGCCGTTCTTGGCGTGGAATTAAGCCCGGAGCGTTTCGAACCCCGAAAAGCCTAGCGATAGGCTGCAGGCACGCTGCCAGCGGATATACATTTCAAAAGGTTGCACTGCCAAAGGAAACTAACCTTTATGGTCCTTCAACTTGATCTTCTGTCCAAGCATGTCTAGGAACTCCTCAAAGGCTGGTGATAATTCGTTGTTGCCGAACAGCTGTTCCTCTGTCGTCTGCCCATAAGTCTGATATAGAACTCCAAACTTGAAGCAGTTTACTAAAACATGTTCGTCGTACGCCGCTATCAGGGATGACGCGTTGAGACACATGACGGCCTGGAAGTTGTCGATGTTCACTTGTTCGTTCAGCATTTTCGCCATTTTGAGAGGCGGTGGCATTAGTCCTGATCCTGGAAAATAGTGGAGTTAAATTGTTAATTCTGAGTAAGCAGAGACTTTTTTTAAAGCAATAATCGTGTCTATTAATTGAGCAAATATTATACCTTTTCCCCATCTTTTATTAGCTTCTGGGTATTCAAATCCGCTCAGCTTTAGACGTCCCATCATACCCAAATGTAATATTATATCGTAAAGTGTTGTAAACTCACTAGTGGTGGGTATTAGTCCGTGCATGGTTTCCGTGCGAAGCCTCAACAATATCCTCGTGTGGTCCTGACTAGCCATGTGCTCGTTCTTGAGGGACATCACTACTGGGCCGAGATTCTCATCAGATCCAACCAAATTGATGTGTTCCTGTGAATGAAGAGAATCAAAGTTATAATGTGGAAAGTGGAGCTTCGGATTCTATGTCTATTGAGTCTTCTTCGTCTTTTCGTGTCGATGAAACTCAAATAGTGTTAGACCAGTATATAGCCACCTGCACAGCTCTAACATTTGCTTCGATTAAATTCTATTGAGTGATGCACATTTATAAAAATTATAAAATAGTTGCATTGAGTGGAATATAATAATATTCATCGAAACCATCGAACATAATCTTTCCTAGAATAATGTATATCATTGTGGCTTTACGTAAACACACCCCAGGCATCGTTTAAAGCGAAATTAATTCAGATTATGAATACGAATTATTGTGTGTTTCTAGTAAATATCAAATAATGAGGGATTCAAACAAAACCAACGTATGTAATGGGATTAAAACGAGTTACGACAAACACACGGATTAAGTTACCTACATGATAATGCAGTTGGAATAATGTAACAGAAAAAGTAAAGATAATTTGGAATTAGTTTTCTAGCACATCGAAATTTTTGAAATGGGGTATAAGTAATGTTTTTTGCTGGCGACTTATATGAAGCGGATTACGGCAAAAGTCTTTTAATATAGAGGGTGACGCGGCTAGACTGGTGCCATGTGCAGGAAATTAGCTTTAACTTAGAATATTCTAACAATTTTTCCAACAGGTTTTCACCTGAAAACAGTGTGTTCAATCGATTGAACCCGAACTTCACGGCTTCACCTTCCGAAGCAATCGTTAGTCAAAAACGAATGTAATAACAAAACCAATATTGGCCTTCAAAGCGTTACTAAAATAGCCATCAGTCACAACCGCACCCCATGGAATACAATACAAAGGGGATGTTTATAGCCACAGTAGTTATTTTAAGGGTAATGATTCGGCTCGTTAATGGATTTTTTATGTCTCTATGTCAATCAATAAGTGAATTCAGAATGTTATTACCTCTATATTATCTATGAAGTAAACTTTATCTCTAAATGCTAATGGACCCTTAGATTTAACTCTAGAAACTAAGGTAATAAATTACTTGCAAGTTTGAGATCGATCTTGTGTACTACTGCTATCTTGACAACTATAGAGATTACTAGAAATACTGATTATAATGAGGTGTTCTTTCGGTAAATATATGAAACATCGAAGACTTTCGAGATGTCTGGGAAGTTTCGCTACTTAATTAAGAATAACCTTGTATATACGGCGGGGTATTTATAGTTTTTTTTTTTATATTAGATGGGTTTATTCTTTACCTCAATCTTGTCCTGAGGACAGAGATGAATTCGACGATGGAACGAGCTAACCCAAAAATAGTTATTTAATAGTTAGTTATAATAGTTATTTTGTTACTTTATACTTAACCGCAAACTTCAAGGTAAATATTAATAACAAATCGTATAAGGTAGAGGTGGTACATATGTAGTCTTTATAAATGCAGGGCCCTAGTGACCTAATATACTGTTGATTGAAGACGATGAAGTTGATCTAATGACACCCGACTTAATGGTGTGTCCCGCAATCATTGGCTGAATCAGAGCATTTAGCGATGATGTCATGATCAACACGCTACGAACTGATTTTCCACACCCACAAGGAAAGAAGAATGAGGTAGTTATACAAACGGAGCATATATTAATAATTTAATAACCAGATTCCATGTAATATAGGTAAACAAATAGGTTTTAATTCGAAACAGGCGATAACAGGTTATTAGCTGTATGTAGCTTAATTAGTTCATGTTTATATCGTATTTGTTTGAATATTTTCGAACATAGGAAACTTTATTTCAATAATCGTTTAATTAGTCCATGTGTGGTTACAGAACTCTTAATTAAGATAACACGAGAACTAATTGTAATGTAAATATGTGACGTAAACATCATGCAAAAATACTTTATAATGAAGCTGTGAAATAAAACAATATAAACATTGAATTACAAAAGTTTACGCAACGTAAAACACTATATTTTAACCGACTCAAGGTCTGAATAAAAGCTTTATGTTCCATGGGAGATGTTAATTAAACTACAATACACTGTCACCATTAACCTTGTCAGACCCTATTTTTTATTCCCAAGCATACAACCTTTACGAAGGATAAACACCATTGTCAATAAAACAATGCATTGTCTCAATGAAAACAGTGAAAAATACACAGTACTTTATATAAGTTACAACATAGACTGCATCAATTATAGAAAAACAAGTCTACTTAAAATCTTTTATTATAGTGCATTGTACTTAAGAACGTACTTTCGAACGTAATTTCGCGATCAACGTTTGCTTTGTTTTAGTTTTTCGTTTGTTTTCTTTTAGTTTGGGCCAGACTGTAAATATTTATCTAAAATCAAATGGAAGATTTACGATAGCTCGATCAATGTTCTGAAACTAATTTTGGATTAAGAATAACTCTTGATTACCAGCCGTCGCACACGCCCGCAAAGTTCAATGTAAATACTCGTACGTAAACAACGAAGAGTCAAAGGATGCAGATCATTGACTGGAAAACCCACTAGAAGGGTTCAACCATATTATATTTTCCACGCGATTTTGTAAACACATTTTGTATCTTTTCTCAGTTAAATTGTGTTTATTTACGCGCCTCTGAGTGATTATAATAATCATTAAGCGCCCATCGTTCCAAAACGAGCTCGTCCTTTTTTGGAAAATATTTCGAATTTATTGCATGGCCTTTTTCACGTTGTCACAAAAAAAGCAAATTGAAAGCTAAAGATGGTAATTGAAGGGACGAGGGGTTAATGCCCCTTTTCGAACTCGCTGATGGATCACGTCATCTGAGATGGAATCTAACAGTTTTTTTTACATCAATTTGTTGGAAAGTGTGCCTATTCACGGTTCGATCTTGTAGAAAAAAAAACATAAATTGTACGAGAACTAGCACATTGATGAAAGGTTTGAAATAAATTACTTAATTTGAACTCTCGACATTTTGCCCTCACTTTAATTGTAAGGACTAATTGAACGTGTATTATTATTAGATTTAGAGGTCTTAGATGAGCAATGTCATCAGTCTTTGAATGCAGTGTATTCTTAGTAAACAAGCTATACATATTTCAAACAAATACCTGACAATTAAGTTCTACGAACTCGAATCAACTAGTATTTACTCAGTCCGTAGTATTTTTAAAAGCTCAATACAAAATGTCTTTGTCTAAGAACTTATTGGTCGCGCTCTCGTACTCGATTCTCACTGAATCAATTCCAAATAACCGATTTTCCACGTAAAGGACTTCAACCAAAATGGGCTAACTGTGAACAACCCTATTGGGAAAGAAGGAATTCATAAATAATTTAGTAATAATATTTACTGAACATTGGTCCCTATTCGGGAGTGTCAATATAAATAATATTAAAAACGAATAAAAAAGATTTTTAATTGATTTGTATTTGTATGGTGACAGTGGCGTTGAGTTAGGGTTGCCTAAAGAATAAAAACACAGAAAAAATAATATCGATATTTTTGATGTTTCGATTCGAGAGCTTCGAAAAATTCAAATGTTTTCCTGGAAGACCAAGCTTTGCTCTGGTCGTTGGAGGGTTCATCACCAGCATCACCATCATCATCTTAACCTTACATGAATAAAAAGATATACTTCACGTAGAACAACATTTTTTTTTGAGATGGTAAAATCATCCATTTATTTCTCCCGCTCTAGGGTGGAGCGGAAGGGCGTGTCAGACTTTGATTGACTAACACTGTTCAAAGAGGAGACTTACCGCCATGATTATAGCATGCCCACGTAGAACAAACGTTGAAAGTCGTTTAGCCTATATCGGGGAAAAATAGTAAGAATCGTTCGTAATTGGTAATTCGCCTTCGTTCGTTTGGGTTTTGTTCGTCGTGGTAGCGGGTATTATTAACACGTGCTTTTCTTGAAGATTCTTATTGGAATGCGGCGTGGTCCATAACCAAAAGAATTACGCAAAACAAAACAGCACAACACGATGGAATCGATTTCAAATCGAGTGTTCGACTGACAGTGCAGAGAACTGGCAACACTGACCCAGACCCGATTGTCAAATTGTCAATGTCAAAATGTCATTCGCTTATCGCTTTGCGTTTGCGCTCTTTTTCGTATCGTATTATGAATATTATTTCGACTTTAGCTATTTTTGACGACTTGTGCTGTTCAAAATGGATTCTGATGATTTTCTAAACGACGACCCCGGCTCACTCTCGGACTCAGTACCCGCTTCAAACGTTAACCCTAGCATTTCTCCGAATAATGAACCCGCTTTACATGGACTTATTTATATTATTTAACCAATTTGATACAAAACTTCTTATATATATGTTGTCTTCCTACTGTAAGCCACTCAATAAAATCAATAATAGTGCAATATATTTATGTTCATGTTCAAGCCCAATCGCCATACAAAGTGGTTGATGTCCTTTCCGAATCAATAAAACGACTCAATGTCCCGTTGGAGTCCAGCTGTTCACCTCAACCGTACTAAAACAGATCTTATATTTTTCATTTTCACCGCCTCTCGATTCATACAGGGTACCTTAAACCGTAATAATTTTTGTGTCCCATCATTTCTTCCCCAGAATCAATTGTCCCCAAACCAATTTCGCGTTATGAAAGAAGACATTTGCTTATTGCTTAGATTTTTCTTTTGTCACGGGCTTCTGTCATCGCCACTGATTTGAACGAATGGATTGGCGGGCAAATTATCATTTAACGAAATGTTATTAACGATTTCTTTTCCACTTTGTGCTTTGTATTGACAGTTAATTTTAATAAAACGTTTTTCTATGCACACAAAGTTCTTAGAATTCAGAATCTGGCTTGTCATTGAACAGTAACTCGTTAATTTCAATGAAAAGACGATTGAAATTTTTGATTGATTTAAAATGTCTCTTCATCCTGCTGGTTTTTTTTTTCTCTATAAGGGTTGATATAGACACATGTAATTCCCTTAAAGTGATTTTGCAGCGTGTTTGTCAATTACGTGCTCACGATGGGCATAAAATTTTATATTGCCGGTGTTAACTCTCTATAGGTTTTATGGTTGGGCATGATGGTCCCTGGCAGGACGTATTTACACGTCAGCATGGTACTGGTATCGGCTTAGTGATCGGAGCATCGCATTCATCTAGCCTAACCCTTGCGGTGTCACAATGGCCCATCAGCTTTGCAGGGTTGACGTGTAACGATTGCAATATTTTATGCAAATTGTAAGAGATACGCACTTTGGCCCTAAGCTAAAGTATGTTTAAACATGTTTATTTAATGCGTGTTGTAAATATTCTTGTGTTTTATCATCTAATGTAACTTTAAATATCTTAAATGTCGCCGTGAGTGGCGATTGCAAAACATAACTTAAACGATAATGTTGCGTACCTCTGTTGGGAGCTGCGGCCGTCACAATTGGGTTAGTTAGGCCTTCATCTATTTCGACTGTAAGTGACAATGAAAGCCGATTCAAACTGTGGGAACTACGTAATTTGCAAGTTGCGTTAGATATGTCCGTTTTTTCTTTGTATAACAAAAATTAACCCTAGCATTAACATGAACGCAATCTTATAAAATCCTTCACCTGAATGTAAAGTATTACATGCTCCTTACCCTCAGGCTACCAAGCAATAAGTCAGGAAAGAATTCAAATTACTCCATGGTAAAACAACAAAACTGAGTTGGTGTCAGTACATAATTAAATTTAAATTAGGCATGTATAAAAGATAAGTCAAACGAATATTTTCAAAATTCTGTAACGAGGCGTCTGTTAAGATTCGTACGCACGATAAGGCCGGGCACACACGAGGGTTGAGACTTAAATTGCTCTACAATGCCGTAATCGGCGCAATCTACATGTAGCTGAGAACTTGGCTCACTGGGCGTGAAGCCAAACGGTTCCGCGTTGGTGAGCCCAGACGCTTTTTTCCCACTATCGTTCGCGGGTTTTTTTTATGTAATGAGTGTGGTTGGACCCTTAATCGGTGGTTGGCGATGCATTTGTTTTTAATTGGTGGACACAGTTTTTTACTCTCATTTGCAGCATATTTTCTCCCACACTTTATCATGGTTGCACTAGTTCTGACAGATGAATGAAAAACTTTTTTTATTGAACAGCCAAGCGTTTCCACTTAGCTCGTATAAACTTCATCGCAGTCTGGAAAGTTACATGCTTGACCAGTTGGTGAAAGAAAGAGCACGTCTTTTATTTTATTAGATCTACTATCTTTAGTTTTATGTAGGTGCTCACTCTCAAGTAGAAAACGTAATTCATGTAATTAATATCGTAATTTTTGCAAAACGCCTGCAATAAACTATCTAGAAATAATTCAGTAAAAAGAAAACTTGGTTCACTTAGAGCGAGATAATTTTGCAAAATGCTGAAACAACTACATAGTTGTCAAACAAATTTAATGCTAAAAGTTTCGAAACAGAATAAAAATACGTCAAAACGCGCCAAGCTCCGCCATCTTTAATGTTTACATTCTTTGTTACATTATGAAGCACCTACTCTACGCGGTGTTAGTCATGAACTCTATGAGTAGACGAAGTGTCGCCTGTACCCATATCGGCTGTGGTCACCAACTTTCCCGACTAACATTATGCACTTACACGATTTGCACTCTAATGTACTGCGTACTATCTTACATAAAGTACCTACATACTTAAAGAGGCAGCCATGCAATATTACTTAGACATCAACGTCGTCAGTTAGGCTCTTGCGGTTCGTTTTTGCATGATTTTACTTGCAGAAAGTATCGACGAAATGTCGCCACATGTCAACTACCTCGGTTCTGTTGAAAGTATTTATTTCCCGTGCTGTTTACTAATGCCATCGACTTATTCATGTACTGAATATTGGGTAATCTGTTCTGTGGTACTACTAAGGAGTTTCAATTTGCGTTTTGCATCAGATGCTCAATCAAAAGCTCTATAATATGTTAATGACATATGTCATGTACTTTGAGATACGTTTGATCTCTCCAAGGCCAATGAAGAGACGAAAAAATATGTAATGATGTCGATTATGGTTTTCAAATGTGGGAAAAATACAGAAATAGAAATGAAAGCTGGGGTTATTTTTTGCGAAAAAACTTGACAATGAAGGTAACGTAGCCATGGGAGAACCATAAAAGAGAACGTATTTAAAAGATACAAAGACCATTATTTTATTGATCAAAAGAATATAAAACGAAAAGTGTCGCATGTTTGAAAGATAGCAATTATGAAGATTCGAAACGTTACAAAAAACGTACAAAAAGTGAGCCTATGGGCGTGGGTATGGGAAAGTTCACACGTGGCAGTAACTGTACCGATGTGGTACGCTTTATGGTTTAGGATGCGGGCAAGGGTGAAGCGGAGCGGATGAAAGATATTAGCGAATTTGATGAAGTTATTAGTTTAACATCAAACGTGGACAACCACAATGTAATGCAACAAGGTACAGCATCAGAAAATTTTAACAGATAACTCAAGCTTTTGTTTCAGTTTAAAAACGCGAATGTATCTACCTATGTTTATTCCTAGCATTCGAAAATGTCTGCCAATTTATAAAAAGGCTTTCCTATGCGATCAAAAGGGCTCAAGTTAAAATATCACACCATGTCCGCAGTCTTAGCTGACATTGTACAGTCGCGCTGTGAAATATAGATCGTACGCTCGGCACGATGTAAAGCCTTTGATAACATTAGTACAGAATGAGAATGATTACAGCCGTGTGAAATAAAACTTTTCAAACAATGGAATAAGGTACCTAATTCGTTGAGCGCATAAAGGGTATCTTGGAAAAAGAGCTATATAGCTTTTTTCTCGTAAATGCGATTACAACAATAAGAACTTAATCAGAGTTAAATAAGCAAAAACTATTTAGTTACTAAGAAACATTTTACACATGAATAATTCCGCATTATTTTCTTGGACTTGCAAAGTAATTACTGAAGGAGAAAATATAATTAATGTGTTGTTCCTGTCCGCACAAAGACCTTTCGAGAAAGGTCAAGGCGTAAAAGGACATCGACATTGACGTGACAACAGCAATATTTCATTTACAATGCGATGTCAAGTAAAACGTGATCAAGTGGAAGCGAAGCGATATTTTTAACATACTATTTTTAACTTAAGTGCACCCGAATCGTGTTACACAGGGTGCTTATACACGTCCCGAGAATTACAACTAAGTTCGCGGTGTCGAAATTGTAGTAGTTGCGAAAACTTGTTATCTTTTTGGGGGATCTTAAAGTCATGAAGTCATGAGTACAAGCTCAAAACGGCTCCAGATCCTAATCTGGTCCAGTTTTAGACAGAGATTGTGCCGAACACCGATGAAGCTCCTTCCATTTTAATAAATAGTTCACTCTTAAGTATGTATAGCATTCGTCCAATTGGCACACACCAGTTGGCAACACGCGTTGGTTTTATTTCCCTGGCCGCAGACAGCGTGGCGCGCAAATGTCAGATGGTCTGAATACACGTTTTGTAATGCCACTTTTATTTTCGTCCATTTGAACCACTTGAAGAAAGTACGCTCTGGCCACGAAAGCAATTAAATCGTGATTTGATTTGTGTATTTTTTACTTTGTACTGCAGCTCCTCGTCATGCCGTAACCTTTGGAACGTGACTTTGTGCACGAAGATCCCAGAGGTTGATGTAAGCATTCGTTTCAACTCAATGATATCGGATGCTCTTTACTCCGGGTTGTCATATAAATTCAAAGCTTACAAAGCCTTCTAAAATTTTACAATTGAATCGTGATGTTTTTAAATAATATTTCCATACGAGATCTGCGCTAAAAATGTAAACTGTTCTAGCAAAAGCATTTACCTTAAAGAAATTGAAGATGTAAGTGGACCAGAATTTCCTTAACTTAATAATACGCTATTTTCTACAACAGCACTTAAGGAGATCGCCTTTTCTTGGTGTTGACGTGAAGTGAAAAGATCTTTAGGGATATAAGATAAGGTTTCAATTACCTTGCCAAGGAAGAATCGCCTGTAGTACTTGGCGGTGTCGTCGGTGTCGATGTTATGCCGCCTCGCGGCTTGTCGAGGTGTGCCTGGTTGCGCTCGAGTTTCGGCATCTTCGCCTTCGGGGAGTGTATCTTCCATTCCATCCACCCAGTAGCCGACTGGTGGTAAAACTATCGCAGGTGGAGTCCCTGTAAAGATAGAAAGAAGGGTTATTTTTTGGAATCAATACATATGGTGTTTGAGAGCTTACTCACAGAAGATTTCAACGATTAAGTTGTGTGTTGTTTAGTAAAACGAACACCCTTTTTTACGTTCATCAACGCAGTCACGTATTATCCGAAATATTTCTACGTACTTTAAGGATGTAACGACAACGCCAATTATTTTTTAGATTACGATCTCAGACGCTATGAAAACTTTAAGAGGCCTTCAAGATCCAAACAGTGCTTATCCAAGGTTACAACTGTCACTAAATGGCTGAATGCAGAGTATTTAAGTGTAGCAAATTGTAATAATTACCACAACGGCTAATTTATATTTTTTCCGTCTTACATTGTTCGCGAGCATGTAAGTAAGGAATTGAGGATGTTTTCATATTTTTTTGCTCTTTACGAAACCAGTATTTGTTAGTCATTGCGTCCGTTGTCCGTTGAAATGTATTTCATTCGTGTTTACAGCCGTCAAATTAAGAATATTTTGAAGTTATTTATTTTTGGCAACCTTTTCCAGTATTTTTTAAGGTTTCCTTGTGGGTCCGACCCGTCAAGCAAAACATAAATTGCCTGTATACAAAAGCATACAAACACTTGCTTATAAAGTTATTGCGCAAATAGTAAAAATGATTGATTATGACAGTGTAATAAAAGATGAAAATTTTTAACTGTATACCAATTAGCTTGAACGACCGTACTATATTATTTTATTTATTCATGCATTCTCACAACAGAAACCACCAAAAAACGTCTATATATTTGCAAAGCACGCCTAATTGAGACAGCGCTAACAAACGCATCACAAAAGATTGAACGAAAGCTCAGTTACAAAGACTTGTCAATATCAATGATTAGCTGCCTCGCAAACAAGAAGGGGTGGATATTCCTCCCCATTCCTAAGGACCGCATCTAATTTCAAACAAGCCGTCCTGGTCTAGACCGCCTTTTGTCAAGCAGTTTTTTTTTACATGATTCTCAATATAGTCCTGCGAGGCCTCATTGTTCCCACTGTCCTCTTTCAAAGGACGGCCCTGTGACTGGGAGTTGTATGCGAAAACCTTCAGTTCTTGCGGCACGGAATGACGTAAGGAGGTTTTTGAAAAGGATGCTTTCTCAGTTTTAAAAAGGATGTTTTAATTATAGTAGAGCCTTTACCTATTAGTTTATTAGCAAAGTGTTTTTTTTTTAGTTTTAAAAAACTCATTAACTCTACAAATCTAAATATTATATTAAACCAGCATGCTCTTTGAAAATGTGTCCAAGACTGTAATAGAATACCAAATCATATTACATTTATCAGCGGAAATTACAGTCGTCACTGAAGCCGATTCTGAGTCGAGAGGCGAAACCGCAATTGGCCTGATTTCCCAAGATATAGCCCGTGCACACTGCGCCATTTAATTTAATTAATGTTTTAATCAGCTAACTAGCGCTGGGAAACTATTTTAAAATTCAACGGAGTTAAGGCTTACCTTTGTCACTGCCTAAAAACAAAAGAGTTTCACTAAAACGTGTTGGACGAAAATATCTCAAAAGCTTTTTGTTGGCACTCCATTATCGGAATTCATTAATTGACAAATATTTTCTATACAGAACTGGGCGAGATAAATGGTTTCCGATGTCCGTAAAGTAAAAAACTCTCCTAAATTAGAATGGACAGACATTGTTAAAACTACGGCTTTTGTTGGGACAAACCGACATTTTGACTGAATAAACTCTGTTGAAACAACTGTAACGAGTCGACGTAAGCATTAGCACGTCTTGCCTTTAAATAATCAAGCAGTTAATCTTAGGCAGAATACTTTACTTTCACACCTCCGTTCTCAACATTTCCTTCACTTTCTCCAAACGGTTTGTAACAATGATGAAAGTTATTCTGTGTTACAAAAGCTTACATTGTAAGTACTCTTGTGTTCTATAGCTTTTGGAAATCTCTATAGAAATTAGAAACTCGACATCAATCAATATTTGTAACGATGTTTTGTGGATTACTTTTTAATTCCGTATGTCGTAAGCCTTCCGTGTCTTAGTTTATTTTTGTATATTGTATTCTACATCAAAATACATTTTCACCATACACTCAAGTCAACGTGAACCATCGTAAATGCATACAAATGCATCTGTGTTGACTTTCCAAAACTTATTTGTATTCGCGAACGTAACCGCTTCCTACAACTTTGTTGTATCACAAACTAGTGCTTTGAATCAACTTTCTTTGACGTCCTTACAACTGGCTGATAAGAGCACCAACTAATTAAAAGTTTTGACGTACTTACATTACATTACATTTTAAAGCTTCGTAACTCAAAACTCATTTTAATGGCACGTTACAAAACGGGGTATCTTTAAGATGAAACTGGAATTAACGTGTTTTTTAGAGCAAGAAGTCCTCAAGTCGAGAGCTAATTGTGTTATGACCGGGTCAACAGACCTTTTATATGCATTATGTTCCTGCGAGAATTTTAATAATCATCAACAATTCAGATAACTGAAAGAGATGCGGTAATTCCCTTAATTACAGTGTTTTTTGTAGTTGTTTGAAGCAAACTTAGCACTTGCAAGCTTAGGTACTATTTAGAGAGATACTTATGGATAAGAGCTATTTTGCTAGTTCAAAGTTTAATAACAAGTCTTGTGAGAGAACTAAGTTTCTATTGTACTTTTTAAAGCATTACCAAGACTAACCCTAGCACTTATACTTTAAAATTAGTTTTACAAAACTAAAGTTTAAAGAAAGACGTCGAATGCTTAGAAGCCGTGGGAAAATCCTTCTATCACATCTTGTTAAACGAATGTTCTAGTACGCTCTGGCATTTAGTTAAATCGACCGGTAACTATGGGTCTAGCGAACGGCGCATACAGTTTGAGAGCAAACACTATGGTTAAGTCACTTCACTGGTCAGCATTCAGATGATCAGCTATTTATAAGCTAAAAGGTCAGACCTTTTGCTTTGTATTTATGTGATCAGAAGATCCATTCACTAAATTGGGAGTTATAAACGGAGATTACTTTGATGTATTGACAGAAAGCGAAGAATTAAAATATCTCTGCATAAAATGCATAAATCACGGCTATAAAAGACCAACCATGTCTTATCCGTCATTTGAGTGACATGAAACGACAGCCAAGTCTGGAAATTCCTTACAAAATGACCAAAAGCTCAATAGCCATATTTAGCAAGAGTTCTCTAAATAACTGGCGAGCCAGGAAGTGGCTATAAGTGTCTGCATTAGAGCTTGCCATCGTCCGTTGTGTGACATAATTTGAAAGAAGATTTATAATTAACAAGGTGCCAGCAAGTTTATTATAGGCCTCTGTCGACGTAGTAGACTAATAAGTATTTAATATTTTTCCTATTTTAGATGCTTCATCGGTGATTAGATACTCTAATGGGGCACAGATAGTCGCAATGACCGATGCAAATTTTTATATTGCATTAAATTTTTTCCCTTCAAAAATTTGATTTGATTTCAAATTTGACTTTAAATGGACTTGATATTCGCTAAAGAATTCAAGATATATTTTATTGCTATAAGCGTGTATTCTTTCTAGTCTATGCGCTGCGTTGAAATTGAGCATGTAAAGTTGCAGGCTATATGCGCGGGATTTACTCGAGCACTTATTTACACGGTAATTTAACATACTGCATGTAACTTACGCAGATGCTTGCATTTACTATGTTACATGCTCCATGTCAAGCACACCGTATGATTTATGTACCTAAACCTGTGGTTTTAGACAAAGTGACATCCTATCAACAATAAGGATGCTGAAAAGTCAAAAATGTATTGGATTCCGGAGTCCCAAAGGTTAATCCAGTTGGATATTTTTTTTTTTGAAATAGATTGGCAATTGTCTAGGTTTTCAGGTTAATTTGAAGTCAATGTAATGCTTTATAACATACCACTCTTAGCAAGGGTATCCTCCAAAAGGCGCCGGCTTGCGAGGCAGGCTGCCGCAACTTTCCGCTGCGCAGCTGCCGCGCCGGGAGAGGGCGGAGGCCCATGGGGCGCCGGCACTCGGCCCTCGGCGTAGGAGTGCCGGTCGGCAAGGGTGGCAGTCCCAGCGCCACCAGCTGATACCGAGCGGCATTTCTCTGGCCGCCCAACCTGTAAAGAAATCTTTGATTTAATGCCTCGAGTTACAATCATACTGTCTTTTTTTTGTTACATCATAATTATCAGAAATTTCTCAGTATCAGTCTGGAATCTGGATTTATCGAACGTTTACATACATCTTATGAAGAGTAGCCAATTATCACAGGTGCTCTATTATATTTCCGAATCATCGCTTTTATACCAATGTGGGTACATTACTAGAACTAGGTAAATCAAATGACTGCGTAAAATCAGATAATAGTATTAAGCTCATTTGAGAGCATTTTTACTATTGACTACCATCTCATTTTAAACGGTAATCAAATGAAGCAGTTACCACCCGTATGCGGTTCAAAGACATTTAATTGACCAGTTAGTTGAACACGTAATGTAAAACGGTAAATGGGTTTAGAATCGTGATTTCTGCTCACTGTTTAGATAAAGTATATAGTAAAGGCAGCTATAATTCTAATCTTGACGATACGCAAGTAAGCGTGACGAACGCATCGTCCAATGAACTCACACCGTGGGATCCCGTCATTGTAACTTTTCACGTTAACTGTACGCATAATTTGCTACGCGGTAGTTCCATCGAAACTATTCGGGAACGCAATGAGATCCCATCGAGACCTACAATTTGTGAAACCACAAATTGATAAAATCAAAACGTGACAATCAAAACAGTTTCCAGAGCGGCTAGTAAATAAAAGAAACAGATGTCTTCAGTGAACCAAATCGCACTCGTTCACGAAGTGTTCCAATTGATTCTGTAATATTGACGGGGGCATAAATTGTGCCGCGCCCGTAAACACCATCAAAAGTTTAAAATTGGAAGCCGACGGAAGCATTAGCCGAGCCGTTGACAGCAACTCGAAACAAGTAGCGTGGAAAATGCTCGGGCCATTTCCACTTTGATCAAATTAATCTGACGTCACAGACGCCATGTTTCTCTCGCACGCATCCTCGAGAATCAAATATCTCAACTTTTCTAACACCATAAATCTAAAACTATAAACAATTTAGGTGCGAGAAACAAGTTACGAAATCCGGGAATGTAGTGGAACTTGATGAAAAATTCACTTTGTTACACATCGATCGAACTCAACTGAATTTCCAATGAATTCTGATACCACTTTTTACGTTCTTGGAGAACTCCATATAGTTCAGTCTTGTGAAATCGCAATACAGATACTATGACGGAAATGCTTAAAGTTGTAAATTATACCGCCATGTTTATTTCATTCAAATTTATTCAAAACGGAAACACGATATTTCGGTCTATTTCTATATCCTAGGCGACCTATAAACAGAGCTCTGTAAATAGTACCTACTTATTTATTTCAGTACAAACTGAGCCGCATGGAATGAACTTTAAAATTTATTTGTACAAATAAACATACAATAAAATTATACTGTTATTTGGCCTAAATAATTTCGTAAAGCTGAATTTATATGAATTGATAGATTTACCTAGCTTATTAGCTACTGTTTGCTGAAACTATCAATCGTTATAAGCTAGCGTAAGCCGTATCCAATTTCGATTGACGGTTAATTGCAATTAAAACTGTTTTTTATGTTAATTATTACAATACCCGTGTCAGTCAATGTGGAACGGAAAGAAAACTAATGAAATCAAGTAAAAAATTGAATAATTACCTATTGGTGAAGACATTAGTACTGTAGTAGTGCGGATTAACAGTATCAAATATCCGTGTTTGTTGGGTTTCGTTTGTATCTTTGCTGGCGAATACGCCTTTACATGTCATTAAAATCGTTACGTTGACGTAATATTTATTCGAATGTAGTTTCTTTCAGAAAGTTAGATATAAAAGATGAAAGAGAAAATGCATTCATCTATCATCGATAAAAAAGCGATATCGCAATCACTGATGATCGATCACTTTATAAAAAGCTCTCAAAGATATCTGATTGAAGATAACTTTTCGTTCGAATTATTAAAAACGTCTTTGATGTCTGTCAGCAAATGCAACAGTAAATCTATAGCATTCTCTCCCATTTTAGGATCATTAGACCCACCACACTTAATTACAGCATCTAATACTGAACAAATGACACGAATAATTCTCTCTTGCGGCTCATTTAAACCAAGAGACAAACAGTACCGCGGCGGAAGATTATTTGGTAGCACATTAACGTACTAAAGTTAGAATTTGGGGTGATTCTGTAAAGAAAAGCGGTTAGAGAAAAATGTAAATGACGCAATGCGTGAGTAGGGTAATTTTTCTGTTTGCTGGTGTACATTCTTACTCTAGAATAAGGTAGGAAACAATTTAATTTATATTTGTGCGCTACACTACCCTAAGAATTCCGTGCATAAAATGTTATGACATACTGTAACGGCACAACATCCGTATACCATAACTTCATTAAGTAGATGTTCCAAGAAACATTTATTCGTTCTAATTACAGTCAAAATTCTGCGGAATACCCGTAAAACACAGTATTCACTCGGGTATGTGAATCCATTACCTCAGGGAGCTTCACAAAACAACCCAAATGTTTTCGCACCTGAAACACATTTGAACATCGTTTTCTTGTAATTATTCTGTGTAGGGAGACAGGGGTAAATGTACTTTTAATTATGTTATCATTAACACTCGTGTAACAGAAAACTCGTAAGAAATGAGGCAACAGAAGTGCCTGCCCGGCCGGTTGAAAAAATATTCATTGCGCGAAGTGGGGACAAAAAAAACGAATTACGTTAGTAAAAGAAACTTGCTCTTACCAACTACACATATTTAGTGCGGTATATTTAGGTTTACGCGTTTCGTGAATGTGTAAGTACAGGGTGTATAACATTTTGAAATAAAATTATGTTGGCAAGGTGCTAATTCACTAGCGAGTGAAAAGCACCACGTTGAAAGAAAAGTTGCGTACAAAAAAGATAAGCTGATTCAAATATTGTGAATGCGCTTCTGGCTTTTGAAAAGCGTAGTTTATTTACTTGTGTTGGCCGTACATAAAATGCCTACAAGTATTTCGGATTTATTTGTGTAGCGTGGCGGAACAACAAAGATAATCTTCTGATACTGAAATGCTTCGCGCTAAATCCGTCCATCTAACCCGGGCGGACTGCATCCACAGGTTTAGATCGCTCGTAACATTTCGGTGAAGTATATTTAGAAATCGGTTCAACATATTGGTTTATTTTTAAAATACGGTTTTCGTTTTCCTTTTTTTTTTGCGCTTTATTTAAAGTGTGTTGGTATCTTAGTTTAAATTTTAATTAGTAATTAATGCACATTTAAAATGATATTTTTATTGTAATTTTCTTTTATTTTAATGCTGCAATAAATAATCTTTACTTCAGAGTGCTAGATCAAGTTTCACTTCGTTACAAAAACTATCTGGCATGAAATACGTTCAGAAACGCTATTTCTATGGCGATATAAGAATGTCGTCCATAAAAGGTATGAGACCATAAAGAAAAATTGTCTACCGGATTTAGGAGCGAGTCTTGGCAACAAATATTTTCGTTTTTCCATTAGGTATGGGCGAAATATTTGCGACCATATCGTTATCTATTTTCCTTTATTACATTGCTTTGTAAGTATCTAATTAGGAGGCCAGCAAAGTCACTTTAGTATCATAATAAAGATTTTCTTTTTACTTCAAAGAAAATGCTTTTCCTTGATAAAATTCTCAGGACATAATCTTATTAAAGTAAGTAGTTGCTTGATCAGCACAATTCAGTCTAATGGAAAAAATAAGTTAAAATTAGATGTAGATACCGCTTTAGTGTTACGAAACCGCAGTACATACTCCAAGTTTAATACTTACTTCAAAATTCTTCGATTTATTGAAGTGGAAAAGCAATCACTCATCAGTCACGAAATCTACTGACCTATTTACTAAAGGCTTCGCAGTCTCGAAAATTGGCACACGTTCCTCGTAGCTAGTGGATGCTCATTAAGAATTAACCCCTAAGGGAAATATCTGGTAAGTAATTTAAGTTCCATGCGAGCAAAGTCGCGAGCTGACCTCTTTAGATGCCCAAGTGAGCTGCTTATATTTTGTTTGCAAAATATAAGCAGCTAGCACACTTGGGCATTGATGTATCATGACAAACAGTTTGTAAATATTAAACAGTTTGTATCGAAATTGAGCCAAAAAGAATCTTGTTAGATATTCATACTCGTGGGTTTTTGTTCAGAGCGATAACTTTTCACGTGTGCTAAGTCCGGCTTGAGGTTTTATTCCATACATGAAGGAATTCACATACACCTTAATTTCCCACAAGAATATTTGACTGCAAATTCATACAATAAGCTATATTATCAGTTATCATCAACCAACATCAGCAGCCTTTTTTCACCCATAACTTAGTATATAAACTATGTTAAAACAAAATCACCAAAACGAAACATTGCACACACTAAGTACCTACTACCGAATTATAATACAGTTGAATAAAACGTAACAGCTATGTTAGTAAAATTGCAGTCACCGTTAGCCATTATGTAGTAACATAAAACATTCGTGCTTTTTACTTAAGATGGTTATTACTTCCTTATACTCGTATATCACTGTGAATTACATTAAAATATCATTCATTATTGCGGCTACCGAGTGTACTATGCTTTTGAATTGAGACCCTAACGCGTAACGTTCTTGCTCTTGCATTAGCTATATTAGATCAGTTACTTTGACAGTTCCATTTTGTTTGATTTGTTCATGATTACGTTGGTGTAGAGAAGAAAACGGGATGTACCACTATTGTACATGAAGTTTAAATAAATAAATAAAAACAAATATCTATGTATAGGTACTTAGTTTCAGCGATTGTGAAGTAATCCGGATGATACATGGAATTGAAAACCCATCATAGATGTTAAACTATGGATTTCTGCTCTCAATAAAGTCATTTTCATTACAACCCACTGCCCGACTTCGTCCACTGTTGGGTTAGTTGGGTAACTGTAACTGCCATTATCTGTTTGTGCCAGTCTCTAAGTTTCTGTGCAAGCCTTCTTCAGGTTTTAATAATATAGTAAGAATAAATTCTGTTCTTATCTTAGCCACAATATAAACAAAGCCAATATTGGATTACAGTATTTCATTTGGCAAATGCAGCCTCCATTTAGTTATTGGAAAACTTTATGTAGTTGTGTTCTCGTCACATAAATATTACGGTTTATTACTATCTATTCGCGAAATGGAAATGTTGAATGACGTCATTCGTGACGTCACGGTGTTAATTTAATTGGTTCGCTCTAATGGTTGTTTTATGTGTGCTTTTGTTATTAAGCACTTAGGTGCATAAGTGATTTAATAATAACGGTAATATTCATATTTTATTACCTCTTAATCAGATTATTTTTGTTTTCGAAATCATGACAAACTTATGTGAAATATTTTAAGATTGCGGACCAGCTGCGGACATTGGACACGGGCAGTACGTTCAGACCGAACGTTAAAAGATTTTTTTCGTTGTTTATGGGGGCTTATTCAATTTTAAAATGTCGCCCAACATTCCAAGTTAAGAAAGAAAGTAATGAGCCGTCATATGTTTTGAAATAACAAACCTATTCATCACAATAGCAAAAGACGAATAAACCACGCCTATCGATATAGTACGTATCTACTTATTGGTACGAAAATAGCTATAGAAGGAGAAATAAAAATGATGTTTACCTTTTAAAAGGCAACTCCGCTGTTATTGCGGCATGGAAGCACTATTTGAGTGTGTCGCCATGGCCCATGATTGGTTTGCGTTGGAAAGTAAATTGCTTCGATGTGGTCCTCGTTCACACTACATTGTCGGGAAACATGACGGTAACAGTGAAATTCTACTGAAGCAAGCCTATTGAAATACTGACTAAACGTTGATGGCAAACCTGCCTATATTTAATCGCTTGATTGAAGGCACGTACACAAAATATGCACCAAACTGGCAGCTATTCGAAAATAGAACGCGTCGAATTGGAAATTCAAAAGCTAAACGTATTTTTTAATTTCACAAATGAGTTTTGGTAGCTGATTTTTTTTGTGATATTATTTTAATTATTTGTGATTGTTTTGTGCATAAAATACTACGATAATATTTTTTAGCTTTTTTTGTGGATACTAAAAGCTTAAGCTGTATGACGTATGTACATAGGTATACTTGATACCTTTGCATTTTTGTGAAGTGAATACAAAGAAAGAAAAGTGATGACGCGCAGTTCATTGAACATTGCAATATTTTCAAAACAATAGTGACGTGTTAATGAGAGAATCATGTAACTGTTTCACCTGTTAACACGTGTCAGCACTAAAGCTGAACAGTATTATCTCATTTCAAACAATGATAACAGATAAGCTTAACTGCATTCTCGAGCATTGTTGTCGAGACTCGGTCCAATTCTAAGCGATATTTTACGTCACAATAACATTGTGATTCTAGCCTTGTGATGTCAGAAAATTATGATTATCGAAGGTTAACAACTTTGTATTGACCATTCATTGTTTTATCTTTTTGATGCAGACATATTTAGATTAGCTAATTGTTTGATTCCTATTCCGGTTTCTTTAAATTATTTTTGTATAATATCTTAGGCTACGTAGTTTTTTTTTATAACTAATATAGTAAATAAATACTTAACTACATTAGCAGGTATCTCACCTGCGAATGTAATGAATAAAATTAATTAAATAAAAGCACGCAGGTTAAACTTTCATCTGTCGTCTGCCCTTTGAAACTGACAACCCTTGGGAGCTGTGATGTCGTTGACAACCTTTTGACAACTATGCGTAGCAAACAATATTTGAAAATAGATCATTGACATGTTATTTGAAAGGCAAATGTATTTTGTCGTACAGCCTGTCAACGAAAACATCATTCAAACAACCAAAGAGTTTGAATGGGAGTTGGCGTTATCAGCCTAGACAGTGTAACGGGGATATCTCGTGTTCATTAAATAGCGAGGGGATGTACTGGTGCCATTGTTCAGCGCCTGATACTAACGATATTGCTGTGCCGGTTACTCGTTTCCGAGATAAAGGTACCTCACACGGCACCCTACAATATCAAATGGAAACATTATTTAAACATTACGTTCACAGTGAACGACGGCTGCGGTGGTTTGAGAGAATGCTATGTGTCTGAAGCCTTAAAGAGGTTCTATTCAGAATTTCATGAAAAGATAAAAGGCGAACTTGTCGGAGCAGCATTGTTTTGTTACACGAGATTTTAAGCTTTGGTGTTTAAGCACAGACAGGCCACTTGTAATCGTTTGTTTTCTGTTAACGCTGAGCGCGTAACTTTTTGTTTAGTTATTCGATACTGTTTTTGTTTTTGTCTAAATTCAGATAGAAGTTAGTCAGCATAATTCAATGTTACTCTAATAATTCAGCAATTTTGCAAGCAAACTTCGATTGGTTTTCTCTGAACGTCATTAAAGAGGTCCTGGGTTCGATTCCCGGGTCGGGCAAATTGTTATTGGGTTTTTCCATCAGGTATTTTTCAGTACCAGCCACGGAGTCTGGATTTGTGCCCGGTTGATGGCAATAGGCTCGCCCCCTATTACACAGAACTTAAACATAACTGGCGAATTGTGGGTGTACTATTAGATACACCTCTGCCTAACCCTTCGGGGATTACAGGCGTGGTGTTATGTTATCGGAAAAGCGGTAGGGAAACTCCAAGAAATATGACCTCTATTAGGTATTTAATAAACTTCATCTACTATTTTCGTAAAAAGCAATCGTGACTATCATTTTTATATCGAACGTTTGATTACACACTCTTATGTGCGGATACACGTTCCGATAGCGTCAGTTTATGGTTATTGGTTATTTGGCTTCGCTACTTTATGTACTTAATAAAATTATTTAACGATCCACTGAGAATTTGCTAAATGTTATTGTGTAAGAATTTTTGATAAATCCGTAAACACGACGTGCGTAGTAACAATTTTTTACTTTCATTAATTTTTGGAAAAGGTAACTGGTAATGCAATTTGTGTGCAACGAAAAAAACACTAAGGTTATATAAATATATTTACTAAATGGTTCTTTCATTTTTTTTTAAGACAAAATAGTGTTGTCCACTTATCTGCCTCACCGACTGTTCCACAGACAAAATAGAGTAATGAACTAGCCAAGATTATTCAGAAAATCAGATTTTAAAATTCCAAGACGCAGAAGATAGCATTAAAAACGTGAATGAGAGCGAAAAGAGCTCTTCCTAGATCCCCAGCGAGTAATTGCGTTTATCGGAGCGTTAAATGAGCGTTGCAATCTTTAATCAGTTCGGTCTCCACTTTTTTTTTTTAATTCATTTGACAGCACGAGACAGGCTGTTTGTTTGACAGTTGATTTTTTTAATCTTTTTGAAGCTTAGTTGATGAAATAAGATTTGTTGACACGGTTGTCTTGAAACAAAAAATTCGGGAATTTGAACAGAATCGGAAAGACATTCTGGGTTATAATCTAGAACAATTCTGATGATTATTCTTGATTCACAGCTTGAGTAGGTACCGAATGACATAATGCAGTGTTGTCACACTCAAAATATATTTTCTACTATTAGTTTATGAATTTAAGAAATATTTAGTCGATTTGTAATCGATGAGAATCGGATAAAAAACTCCGACTCTCTCTTTAATTTCTGTTGACGTCCGTCACAACAGACTTTATCAAAATAAGGGTTATAGTTTATTTTTAATTGTCTTATTGTAATTAAAAATTATATTCTTTAACTACACCAGCCATGTTGAAACGATAGGATTATAATTATCTCAACAGCACGGCTGTTCAAATTCATAACCTAGTATCTCAGATTTTTGGGAAATTCGTTTTATTCAATTTTCTGACTTACTAGGTATAGGTCCTTGTGACCAGGTGCTTAAAACAGCCATTTTCATAAGATAAATTTAAAAAAATATTGAGCAAGTCAAGCTAATTTGTAATCCATGTCTAGTTTCCCTAAAATAACAAATTCATTACGTAGTAATTCAGAAAATAATTTCAAATACCTAGTAAGTCAGTCAGGTTACTAGGTTTTAATTTTGATACTCACTGTTACTTTGTTTTGAAATTGTGCCATTCATTCGTTCGTCGGTCATTCGTTCCAGTAAGTCAGTTTACGCGGGCGCAAAAACTTTTTACACAGTGTTCAATATTGTTTAAAATGAGACGTCAACAGTTTTCTACAATGGGGTCCTCATTTAACATCTCTTGCAGGACGGCTGAGTTCAGCAGCATATGCTGTTAGGAAAATCCGTCAATTTACTGATGTAGATACCGCGAGGCTAGTCTATTTTAGTTATTTTCATAGTATTATGTCTTACGGTATTTTACTATGGGGACGGTCTGCAGACATCGAGTCTATATTTATTCTGCAGAAAAGAGCCATCAGAGCCATATATAATCTATGTAGGCGCGATTCTCTAAGAGAACTGTTTAAGGAAATTAACATCATGACAGTACCTTGCCAATACATCTATGAAAACATCATGTACGTTAGGAAAAATCTGCATTTATTTAGTAAAAGAGGCGACAGACACCACTATAATACTAGAACCAGGGACCATCTAGTTCAGCCAGGTTTCAGGCTAGCTAAAGTAGACTCATCTTTCATGGGGTACTGTTTAGAAAGTTACAATAAAATTCCTCCCGGCATTCTACAACTGAATGAGACGAAATTTAAATCTTGTATAAAACGCACACTATGTAGGCAAGCATACTATAAGTTGGGAGATTACATTGATGATAAAAATGCTTGGCTCAATGCTGGTCCTGCTCCACAACCATAGGGGCAAAGTAATTGATTACTTTGTGAAGTTATTGTGGAAGCTGCAGAAGATTGTAAACATATCTTTGCATTGTATAGATTCAGTCTCTTAGTATTATATAATTGCATAGCACATGTGTGAGTTCTATGTACGATAAAGCTACCATTTACATCTTTTACTGACTCGAATTTGCCATGGCGGTTGAGAAATGTCATGCTCACTCAAATGTCTCGCTGATGGTGGCGCGTGTGTCGGGTCGTTTAGTTCCCTCCAATATGGTTGAGTTGAATGATGGCTGATCCATGCGTCATGTTCGTGAACGGGCGCTGTCAGTTGTGACTGGTCATCTCGCAGCTGCCATGGATTATTGTATTTTTGAATTGTTAATTTTATCTTTTTTATTCTGGACGCTCTTACTCGCACGTCTTTCTACATCGTTCTCACATGTATGTGTAATCTCGACATGAATGATGTAACCGAGACTTTGTAACAACATAATGATTTAAAAGAGTGTCCATGAAGTTTCTTGCCCATTCTTCTCCATAGAGATCTACGCTTTCGAATGGGCAACTACAGTACTTTCACAAGTTATTATGCCCTGTGACTGGGACTGTAGCTTAGTTTATTTTTTTGTGTTTTGACATTCAAAAGTGCCTGTAATGGTCTAATTGAAATAAATGCTTTGAGTTTGAGTTTGAGTTTTACCGGTCCAAACTCATTTTTAATGCTATGAAAAATGCAGAAGAAACTTACCTAGTTTCTTCTGCAGTAGAGACGCCAATAACATAGTCGACGCTTTAGTTGCGTTTCTTCGTAGCGAGAGAAATGTTAAACATTTAATACTGTGGTGTGACAACTGTGCGGGCCAAAATAAAAATTGGTTTTTATTCACAGCTCTTGTTACTATAGTAAACTGTCAGTCTTTTGATGTTGAAACTATTACATTTAAATATCTTACGAAGGGGCCGAAACGGAGTTTACGACTACGAGGACTTTAAAGATGTGATTGCGTATTGCAGAAAAAATATTAATGTGATTGAGGTGCAACAATCATACCAATGGCCAAAGAAAAAGCGCGTTGCTCGTCGGAATGCAAAAGATGATCCTCTGGATAATTTTTTACTAGGTCCATTAGTCGAGGCTAAGTTTACAGCAGGATCACGTAATCTTTTGTACAAGACTGATTTTGGGGACCCTTACAAAGAACTCGATTTTCTTATTAATAAATTCGATGTATCAAAGCTTCCACCTTTATCAAATAACATTCCACGTGGAATAAAATCTTCAAAAAAAGATGGTATGGTTTCTAAACTAGTACCACTAATGCCCATTAGTCGAAGAGAGTTTTGGTTACAGTTACCAATTAATGACCGATCTATTGATTTAATATCTGATGGACAAATAACTAATGATGAGTAAATTATTTAGATATTGTAAGAAATTATTACTTGGAAATAATACAGACTATTTCATAAAATATCGAGTTAATTTATTCATCTATTTATATTCGATTTTTCGATCGCATTCCGATTATTTTTTGTCGCAGTTGATCAACGTTATTTATGTAAAAGTTTTGTGAGGTAGTCAACTGTACTTGTATGAATAATAATAAATACATTCACTTATTATTTTGTATTATGTGTTTTAATTTCTGTAGTATACTACAGAAATTAAAACACATAATAAAGATAGTATCTCCTATAGGAGATACTATCTTTATTAGACCTTAAACTTTAAACTTAAACCCCTTAAACCTTTACCTTTTTTTTTTTGACCTTAAACTTTTTTTGAACTTTAAAAGATAATCACGTTTACAAATCAGACGCAATTTTAAAACCTAGTAAGTATACTTACTGTGTTATGATTTGGTTCCTTATTGAATAATTGGTATATTTGATCAAATTATTAAATAGTAAGGAGGTTCTAAGCTGTACTGAACGCCTTCTTGAGTAAAAGACAATTGAAAAGTGTAGCTGATTTTATTACGCACATTTTGGTCTAACATTCATAACCCTAACTCTAATGGTTCAAATAGGGCAGACGATTAAGGATGCAAACATGTTTTTGGCTTTTCCTGGACATTTTTGAAATTATGAGTTACTAGGTTTTGATTCTGAACAGCCGCATGCTATGTCTTTCGAAATTCACAATACGAATGGCGTGTGCTATCTTTGTGTGTAACAGATATTTCACGTTGCTCTATTATTAACATTGTTTACAAACCGGGCTAATAACGCGTTACTAGAAGATTGGCTATTGTTTCCAATTCTAACGTGTAACAAATACGCCCCATTCTGTCTCAAGGTAAGTAGGTGAAGCTCTGATACCATCGACAAAACTTTGTATCGTCTTAAATGCATATTCGTATGTGAAACTTGATAGCTTTGTTTGGAATTGGGTGGCTCGAAAATTTTCCGGTTCAAATATTTGTATTTTAGCGGGAAAGGAAATAGACTACAAGACTCCTTACACAATTCTAAATGAAAAATGAATTAGGAAAATTGTTTGGTTTTTTTTTTTAAATTTGTCTTAGGTATTTTTCGCCAATGGTCTTCAAAACTTTTCTTTGTGTTTTTTGTTTTCGTCGGAATAAGTTTGGCTGTTTGTGTTTATGAGTTTTAAATGTTTGTAAACGCACCCACGACACAATTGAGATTCATATTATGGAGCAAAGTTTAAAAAAATGCCAAGTCCAAATGATTTAGTTCCACGAGGACTCACTACTTTGATTCTAAATGCTACAGTGTAGTTAACCATTACCGTCTGCAGTGACGCAAGTGCGTACCTCGAATGCGCTTGTTATTTTTGCATTGTGCAACTTCTCGTGCGTACTGAATGGCGCGTTACTGACATATGAATAATAGATTACTGCTATTGTGATCGATACAGCTCGGCCTTCACTCTCCAATTATTGACACCGACACAACTTCGCCGTGTCGATGTCATGTTCAAGCAAAAAAACAAAATACGTCTAGTGGAATGTATATCATTAAAGCGAACGTCACGTAATGAACCACTTCCACGGATGTACACACGTCTACCAGCGAATATGGCTTTATTCAAAAAGTTCACAATCGTGAATGAGAGTATTTCCCTCACAAAGCGAATGCTGAGCTCTGGGATTGCATCATTGTGCTGCACAAAAATGCTGCAGTGCTAATTTCGCATGCACCGTTCTACTCGTGAATGCCATTATGAGCTTACGAAGCTCTAGACCTGCTGTAATGAGTACCCAAATAAAATCTGCATTACATACAAGCAAACAAAAAACAACGACATCAAATATTTATTCCAGTCTAAACTTTTTAAAGAAATTAAAAAGTGTAAGGTAGTAAAAATCACTGGAACAAGTAACCGCGCGACGTTGAAAAAATCAGAATGGAGAATTAAAAAGTTTGTAAATGGATTAAAGCGTGTTCGAAATTCGAATTTCTTGAATCGAAATAGAATTCCTGCAACTACTTCGGGAATTAGTTTTCGGTCTCTAGAGCTCGGCATTTAATTTTATAAAGTAGGACGAATATATGCGGATGTCTATTTAAAAAGTTGTATCACAACAATAAAGTCCTTATCAACCGCTGCTAACTGCTAACGTTACCAAAAAAGTAATTTTGCACAAACATTCGAAAAAGACAAAACGAAAAAACGTCGCTCGAGACACTAACAGGTTGTCCACGACAGCTACAGTTACACGACACACATTGTTGGCCCAAAACCTATGTTTGTGAAGGATAACATTTAAATAATTGCCCGAGATGAATGTATGGGACAGACTCTCAGACTGCGTGACTACTCCATAACTGTTTACTTTAACAGAACTGTGAAAAATAAGTGTAACAGTATAGCAAGCTCTATTAAATTCACCATTATGACAATGCGGTACACGGTTGGCTACTTAACGTGTTAAAACGGAACAACAGGGTCTGGCAGGAGAAAGCGTGCAAGAAATGATGCGGCAAAACCTACCCGAGGTGTGCGGATGCGGGAGAAACATGGCAAACAGTACATCAACGCATAATAATTACTAAATAATAAGCACGCTCGATGAGCAAACGCGTGGCTTGCGAGCCTAACGCATAATTAGCCGCTTAAACCATGTGCAATGATTAAATAGTGATGCCACCGAGCTACGTTCACTATTTAAAAAATAAAACATTATAATTTTCCTTTTTTTTAAACAAACGACAAGCTGCCAGTTTTTCTTTATTAAAAAAGTTCTTTCATATTGGCCGTGTGTTGGATTTGACATCCAATATGTGTCAATGGATTAAAAAATATATACGTTTGATATCAAAATTAATATTCATGGTCTGAGCTCGATGCTCATTGAAATATCCTGTCTGTAATACATAATGGGAACCTCAATAACACTCCCATTTTAATAACAGAAAGGAATGGTCGTAATCATCTATGATTAAATTAATTCGAGAGGAAGACAATTAAAACTAAAAATATATTGAAAAAAAAGATAATAATACCTCAAGGTGCGCTAATAGGTTATACGAAATTGGCAGTTCTAGTTCACAAGTGCCTCTTCAATGTCAAAATGTCGTATGATCAGGGTAATACCTACGTAAGACTGAAACGTAACAAGTAAGAAGTTTGCTTATTCGTCATAGGTCTCTAAGCACGTATAAGTTACGAGTAGCTAAGGAATTTAATATATTCTAAAGACTGCTCCACCTTCACGCTACGCAACCACGATATACGTCACTGCTTGACTTCTTAACGTAACAGTATTTATCTACCAAGATATTTGAAGAGACAAACTTAACTTCTACGTCATGTTTCTGGGTTACGACAAAAATACTCCGAAATTATTAAAGTAAATATATCAAGGCTTAATTGTAGGTCAAAACGGTTAATAATAAATCATGTAGGTATTGATTTTCAGTAAACACTAAACTGCAATATATTGCGTTGATCGCAAATTGGTATTCTGTCAACTGCACACGTTCCACCAACATGCCTTTTATTTACTTAGCAGGCGAATTATAAACATTTATCAACTTAACGTGTAATATATACAATAGAAAACTAGTGCGAGAATAAAGGTGCATGGAAATTGGAAATCTATGGTTGTTGTAAGTCACGAGCAAGTAAGTCCCATTGCCAAATCTATAAAAGTGGTGTTCCAGATTCAATTCTAGTTTATGTTATGGTCTATGTTGTCGTTATTGTGATTTAAATGTCGGAAATGAACAAAATGAATATCGAATCTCGATGTTGCTTTGCAATTATCATAAATCTCGATAAAAGACTTTATTGGACACTTGAAATGAAATGATAATTTAGAGTTAGGTTGACATATCTGCTAATTAATCTGAGATACTAGACAGCGAACGATTTACGATTTAACGAAAGATTCGTTATTTAAATTCGCTAAAACCGCATCGTTTGAAACAAACAGCCGAAAACTCCAATCAAATCAAATAATTTTAAAGCCACGGTATCCATTCAAATTCATATCATATTTGTGCAGAACGAGCAAGTCAAGCAAATATTGACAGACGACCACGAAAAAAATAAAGCGATGCAGCTGTTGAAATTGAGTTTTTTTTTGTTGAATCAATCAATTGATAAAAATTCGCGGTGTGTTCCAAACAAACCTAGCAAATAGATTTGCTATCAATCTGCTGTGAATTGTCCAAATCCAATCTAACGCCTGTGCCGCGTACACCTCGCTTTGTGAATAAAATATTACTAAAAAACATGGAAGGTCCTGTTCGATAAAAGTGATTCTGTTCACTCTTTGGGCTTTGAAATTAAATAGGAATGAACGAGAAATTGACGCTGATGAAAACATTTGGTTCAAAATGCTGCGTTTGAAATAAATTCTTTAAGGATCCGTGTCGCACTTATCCGGGTTTACTGACAATTTGGTGGTTTTATTGTAAACTCTAACAACTGTGTCTAGTAAACATTTATTGATTGCCTTCACAGCCGTCATAATTTCAAAGAAACTGAGACTGTATTGTTTGCTAATAGTTATATTTTCAAAGAAAAGCATTCCATGTATCCAAAGTTTCATAATTCAGCGATATTAATAAACTACTAGGAACACTGAATCACACTTTTTCAGTAAAACAAATTATGTTAGAAACTATAAATATTAGTATAATCATAAATATCGAGCATAGAATCAGATTTACAAACCGTGAAGCAGTTTTCGTGAGAAACAATTTTATTATTCACGGCAAGTGTGAAAATTGCTTCCATTCGCTAAATTCATTTGCCTTTTGGAATTATGCATGTAAAATACTTCGTTGTTGCGTTTCAAACGAATTTCCCATAGTTTTCTTTGTCATTGAGTTTTGTTCCAATTTAATCGTAGTCTCTTACTGTTGGTATTTTTAAAAGTAGAGAGAGTCGAAGGCACGAGACCACGTGGTCGGTTAACAACCCGATGGAGAGACGCCATCAAATCTGTCACCAAGATCCCTCTGGCAGACTGTGCTCGCCATGCGGCCAATAGAGACCGGGGGAAAAGGATCGCGAAGGCTGCGACCGCAGTTGTGGGCGAACACCCATGACCACGACCACTCTGTCAAGAGTGACTGACTAAGAAGAAGATTGAAGTAATTGGGCATTTTTATCTCGGAAACGCTTTCTCCTATACGTTTTGAAGGAAACATTGGAATGGTGTCTAAATGTAGCCTTATGTTTTCATTTATCAGCACTGCAGGACTAAAACAAATAAACATGGTTCCGTTATTTGTGTTGCCTACTGGCACAAAACAGCTTCAATATTGCAATAACTCGTCCAAACTTTCGAACTCCGAAATGAATCCAAACGAAGTCATTACTGCATTCAATAACATCGCCTTCGAGGTTTACCACCAGCTACCGATGTTAGTGCAATATGCAATTCTAACCTTTAATAATATTGGTGTAATAGCTAATATTGCGTGTACTCAGAGTAAATAATCTGCATTGCATCGCTCCCGGCGATGCGCAAGTATTGGAATCGTATTGCGGTCGTATCTAGGTCGTGGGATGAACTTAGGCTTGGAACGAAAATGGATTCAATCAAACGCCCGATTCATTATGCGGGTGTAGTGTTTTGATCATCTCAATAACAAATTGGTTTCGTACTAAAACAATTGAGGAGCGAAAATTTCTAACGCTCTAGTTCACACCTCAAATGCTGATATTGTTTTTGGGTTTAAATGGAGAAAGCCAATTTTAGCGATAAACTATGTCAATAACAAACAGGAAACTAAGGCCATCTATCATTGATTGTTATCGTTCAAGTTTTGGCTAATTTTGTTAGCAAGTTTGTGTTACTTCAAAGGTTATCCATTCTACATTTACCCATCTAGTACTATTTTAATGTTTCAATTCGCCAGAATCTTGGCAGTCCCCTTATTTCCAATCGCTCTTCGCCCTTAAGGGTTTCCTTCAATAAACTGTCAAGAAAACGTCTATAGTCTCCGCCAGGGAACGAGTTAGTCGTTGGAGAGGACGCACAAAGCTCTGCGGGACATTGTCTAGCCATTGGTGAATGTTTGATCAGATCCACCAAGTTTCGCTGAACAATGACAGGTGAAGTTTCAGCTTTCAAACATTGACAGGTTAATGACAGTTTCTGGCTTAAATAGCGGCTCAAAATACGCTTTTGTATTCGTATATCTTTGTGAATTAGTGTGCCTTTAGTGAATACGATATTGGAATGAGTTCGGTTGATAACACAGAAGTGTTCGTGGAAATAATTACTGTTTAGTTTGCACGTCGTTTAAAGTGGATACAGACATTTTCATGGTTTGTATTTTACCTAATTAGCTTTGACGTCTGTCTTTAAAACGAGTATTTATTCAATAGCTGTCATTTTATTAATTTGTTTTTAAGGAAGGCGAAAATTTTCCGTCAACATTTTTTATTTGCAAACCAAGTTAAATTTTATAAACCATTCATAAAGAAAGTCGTTCACGCAACCACTACTAAATTTAACGATGACATTTAAATTTTGAGTTTAACAGTTCAAGTTACAATACAAAATCTGCAAGGAAACCACACTCTTCAATGTTAAACATCATACCAGTGTTTTGATCCGGTCTTTCTTTTTCATTACTTGCATAAAAGCCTCCTTTGTCATCGCAGCCTAAAGTCTGGGCTAACGACTAGCGTTTGCAGGTAAGCGGAAGTTATTAGCGGGGTCTTTGACCTTACTGGGCGGCGCGCGCCCGCCCAAACATTGTCGATGTCTATTAAGTTTTTTTTAAGCTGGAAAAAACTATGATAATTTTCTGTAGTAAAAATACGAGAGCAAGTGTCTTGTAGATAGATAGATAGAATTTATATATTATAATTGTAAAATATTAAGTCTCGTTACTTAAAAGATTGGAATCTTCAATTTATTTTGACATTCTAAGAAGCTTATTTATTTAATTCAGCGATGCTGTGTCCTTCATAATCAATTGTACCGTCTGTCAATTTGCTTCTTCCAAATGCTTCATTTTGAAAAAAAAAAACCAACCAACTTAAAAGGGAAAATAACGTTTTAATCTGACCAACAAATAGCTAACATTATAAGTCAATAAACTGCTCGTCTGGAACCGAGCAATTGAGGCAAGATTGTGCTATAATTGCCAGTACGGAACCCAGCAACGTCTCATTACAACTAAACACACGATTACTAAGATTTAGTGTTCCGACAAACTAAGCACGTAGATTATTTCGTCTGTAAGTAAAGCACATCAGTAGGGCTGGCCCTCCACTGATTAGAGGAGATTTTTTCAACTTATATTATCAAAACTTATACATGAACTGGCCATAAATAAATCCAAGGATTTTGTCTGATGCTTGATTATCTATAGTTACGTGATACGCATTTTAAGCTTTGATACACATTTTGAGCACTTATTAAAATTTAAAATGAAAACCTACCTCAAACAAATAGACTCAAATGTTTTTCCACCGTGCAAAATTAATTAGCTAAGTGAAGTGGTTACACAAGATACAAAACTTAACGGGAAGAAGCTCAACCCTAGCTTGGAAGCTAGTAAACTTAGCCACTAGCGGGTTCGAGCGAGTGCTCGACTGCTCGACGTCGAGCCACGACGCACTAATTGACGACGTTATCGAGCACTCCAAGTTTCGAGCTCGAGCGAACTTCGGGCTTTCAAATTCCAATTTTAAACTAGAAATGAGCACGATAGGCGCCGAAGTAAAGTTTTATAATAACTTCGAGTTTTACGTACGCCTTTAGGGTATTATTCATTTTGCACAATAGTGCATTTCTGCAGATTTTGTTTGTTCTTGTCTGAACGAGGGGTAACCGCATCGGTAAAACTTTTACAGAACTTTCAGCAATGTGTGACTATCCTTAGAAGTGGATAATTTTATATCAGAAGTTGGTAATTGGTGTATAATAACTGTTTACCTTTTAATCTGGTTAATAAAACACAAAAACAAGCTAATCCCTTTATCTTTCCACTTATTAAAGTTGTTGACAAACCCTCAAGAAACTTCATTAAGTTTTCAAAACTAGGGGAAACTCTAATACCCCGAAATTAAGCAAATGGCCTCGGAATGATAGTGCAATTAGAAAGCCATGGATTTACACGACAATTCAGGTCAAGCCATTACACTTTTAGTGAAGCCAACTTTAACGGCCCAGTTATGCCGTCGGTGACCTGTGACATTAAAGCAAGCTTTGGAGGGTAGCTAATATCGAGGCTATTGCTACTGTTTGTAGGACAATGTATAATGGCACTGCAGTGCCAGAAAATAACACAAAAGCTTGGCAAAACGCGGGACCTTGATATTTATTTGCCAATATATTAAATCTGCTGCCTTTATTGTAAGAAATTTTACATAAACGTGCAGTTTGAGGATTGTTATCGAAAATGAGGTATTTACTAATTGAGTAATTTACTTAATTAATTTAAATCTAAAGTCATATTTTCTAAGATTTATGGGTAGAAGTGTCTGCACAACGCTTGTTGAGTATTATTTTAAGTTAGCACAACTCACACAGAATGTCCCTCAACATTTTACGAAAATTGCATAGTATATCAATCGGTAGTAAAACCGATACGCTATGAAATATCTACGGAATTGCTATTTCCCATTTCATTTGACGCGACACCCGATGTTCAGATGAGTGAGCAAAGTGAACCAAAATATTCGTGTAGATATGGAAAAACACGAATCAATCGATGTGGTCACAGCGGTTTCGTGCAGTTTTGGGTGATCAATTATTATTTTATACAAAGTGGTGGTTTGAAGAACCCACAATATTCGATTCATGATTCGAAATACTATGTCTAGGCGGTTGCCTCGTTGCCTAAGTACAAGATCCACTCAAGACCTACCCTTAACGGCCTAAGATATACGTATCCTTGGTCAAGAACATCGCCTAGATAATATAATGTATATGCCGAGCACGATTTCAGGTTGCGAATGAAAAATGCAGTGCGGAGCTTCGAGGCACTGAATGAGAGAACGCTGCGAATAGCGTTTTTTTTTTCACAGAGCACACAGGAAAGCGGTTACGTTGCCAAACAGAAAGAAACGCTTTTCCATAAAGCGACATTTTGTTAAATATTTTTTTTATTTATTTTTTACAAACAACACACCCGTTATGGCCGGACGCCTTTGAAATATTAAAATGGACCATATCTCCAACAAAGAGAATTGCAGCTATTGAGAGATTTAAATAGAATATCTGTGGTATAAAAGCTACAGTTTCAACTAGCAAATGGCGAGCTACGCGCCTGCTAAGTTTTCTTTCAAAAACGACTTGAAAGTTCTCGAGCACGGCTCAAGTTTCGCTCTTTTATTACTTGTTCTAAAAGAATGTTAACCAGATATCGAGCAATTCGGAAAAACTGTGACGATTTCATCCGGGCTCGGCTACTATTTGAATTTCAATGGCTGTTTGAAATTCAACGAGACTTTTATGATAATACGCCTCACGGTTTAAGATTTCCTCACCACATCCCTCTCTTACCGGTTTTTGATTGTCCCAAAATACCTGTAACAAAACGAGATCACTTGTTAGAAACATAAAATATTTTCACAGTTTTTACATTGGTCCGTTGTTATTCCTAAGCTGAAGATACAAGTACACATTTCATACATTACAAAAAGTAAAATAAAAGCTTCAAAGATGAAGACAAAAGAAAATTCAACGGAATACTTTCTCAGAAAAAAGATATTCAAAAGTCATCGCGCGTGAAGAATTAAGACGGTACCAGGAGCGCATAATAAAGGAGGATATTCAACAATAATATTTTAATCTGAGGCTCAAAGCAATAGACAGTGCGAGGCGATAAGCTGGGTCTATCCAGATTACTGAAACCGCGAAGGTAGACTATCGCAATGCCTGCAACGAAACGGTAAGATTGAGTTTACCTATAGCTTAGCAAGTATACCATATGTGGCGTACATATACACGGGCGAAGGCAATTTGGCTATTTATATGAAGAAAGAAACTTTAGGTATGGCATAATGTGAATGAATCAGTAAAATATTTAACATTAATACTTATACTATTCAGTAGACAACACCATTTATTTTGCAAGCAAAGAAATAATCTTAAATTATAAGAACTTTTTATTTCAAAGCAGTATTCTAATAAATCTTTACAATCTCAGTACATATCTCCTCCGAGAAAAATTTATGCGGAGACATGAATAAATCGAAGATATGAAGGTAAGGTAGCTTATCTCAAGAGATATTGCCACTATAAAATATCTAAAGCGCGAAATGCTCGCTATACGAGTACTGTTTCAGAAGATAACCAAGAAAATATTTATAAAACTATATTTATAGCTCTACACAAGATAAATAAAAGGTCTAGATGGGTGGGTGGTCTCGGAATACGATACGATGCTACTTTTCATATCCGCTTTTTTGCGTAGGAAGTAGTTAAGGAAAGTCATTAAAATTACTTAGTCGTTTTACCAAGATACATAAACACTTCAAAAGTGACAAAACCATCGCATTAATCGCGAACGTAATTAATAGGTGTTGTTGAACATAAACAACCGTTTATAATAAGAAACATAATAAAAACTACATATTTTCCTATCTTCGCCAACTTATGATATAACTTTCCTGGCAGTGATTTCATGAAAATATACTGTTATATGCAAGTCTAAAATAGGACAATAAATATCGGAAATACGAAAGAGTATATTTGGAACTCGTTCAAAAACTTGTATGACGGTAAAATAGATTTAGAATGCTTTGGGAAGTTCGACATTGGGTCCCACAGGTGCAAGGCTTAAGTTTTACGAAGCAATTTTCGCTTTGAAATTAGAAATTCATATTTTATAGACAGGAGCTGCTGAAGCAGGGCTAGCGAATCGATAGGGATTACACATGAAAAGCATATGAGGGGCACACAAGTTATCCATACGGTAATGTGTAAAGTTTGCCACTCCGTGCATCTTGAATCAAAGTTGCCACGGAACGTAACCACGTCATCGATCAAGTAGAATCCGGAGCCTTTCTTAATTTATTATTTTGATAAACGAAAGGCGCCAAAGGAGAAGATAAAGATCTCTCAGCCTTTGAAGTTTTGGTGTTGGAACTTGATCCTGAGACTCCTGTGTAATTACTCCGTGCATTAAGTTTATAAATAAGTCTTGGCTTAATGTATAAACTAATTACCTTACTGGTTTTTCTACCATCTTTAATATAGTTAGCACGACATCTAGATACAGGATTCTTAATCTAGATTATTTTATGAACTGTCTCAAGAAGAAGAATATTTGTCAAAGCAATATTTGTTGTAATATCGTTAATTAAACAAACACAACATAGTAAATCAAATATTACGAAACACATTACAGATACGTGACCGAATGCATTAATTTCTTCGAAGACAACGAGATAAGTAGTGAATAAACATGGTTTACTATCATTTCTATATATACGAGTATGTATGTGTTTGTATTGTACCACGATACTGGACTGTGTGGCTTTGTGATAAAATGTACTGAATTCATCACATTCTAATAAAGCCATCAGTGCCATATACAATTTTACAGCTACATCTAGTTACTCTCAGTAATTGCTTAGGCCAAGTCACGATTTTATGATCTCGCAATAATCATTGTAGGTATTACGTTTATTACTCGTACATAGCTTGTTAAAATGGTTTCAGTGAATGTTAGAGCAACAAGTGAACTGATAAACCATTGTTATGTCATACCGTACATGTATCACGAGAGTTTATTTATGGACTGAAAGTTTAATGCATACAATGCTCACAGATATCGATTAGTGCTAGTGAAAGTTACCACAACATAAAGTATATCCTTGTTACTTCTCTTAATCTATCTAGATACAAATGTGCCACAGAACCCCCATTGTCTTTTGTCAAAGATAAAACTCAGTTTGCGATAGAATCGAATATTGGCATTTAGAATCGCCCCTTGAGGCAAATCAGAGGCTAATCTTACTGAATACGTTGAAAATGGGACTCCCAATTACCATGATAACATCGCGGAACCTTTTAATATAAATGGAGAGAAAATATTCACCAGCCAAATGGAAAGTGAAAAATCTTTTACGAATTTTTGCTCAATAGTTGATAAAGGAATTATAAAAAGTAAAGATAATGACGAATTTATTATAAAAGGCGTTCCTAATAGTGATGATGACAAGAAAGTGAAAGCACAACAAAGAGTGATAGGTAAAGAAAGCGATTTATTAGCCACGATTATGATACGACACCATCATCGCAGACTGAATGGCGCTTGCTAACCTTTTACGCATAATAAAAACAATTGAAGCCATGTGCCGCGCGATATCAAACGGCAGGCGAATGCCAAATCCGATGACAATGGTCGTGTCGAATAGAATAACTGAATTAAACACTGCAAAGTTACTGTTTTCTTTTACCGCCGCGGTATGCAAACTATTGATTTTAGTTACTGTTGTTTAGTGCCGAAACTTTTTTGGTTAAATATTGAGGATCGGTTCTCAAGCCAAAATCAATTCAAAACAATGATATTATTATTGAAATACTAAAACATGAACTGCGTTATAATAGTAATGAACAACCACCCTTTAAATCAAAACATAAAATGAACAAGAACATAACCACTGTTATTGCGATGAAAGAGACCTTTGAACTATTACGCTGTAAAGAGTTGAGACCTAGAAACGAGCGAATTTACGAGCATAATAAAGCAAGTTCAGGCAAAAGGTGGCGTGAGCATTGATAAGCATAGTGCTCGCGGCAGACGCAGAGGCGCATTCATTAAAGAGCAAGGCTTTACTACAGACCAATTTGTAGACCCACAAGCGATAAACGGATAAGAAAATGAATTTTGTTTCAGTACTCGAGCCTAATTAGCTAATGAAGACAGAAATGACTAAAATTACACTGACAAATACACTGATGTATCTGTTGATAAATTACATGAGCGTGGTAAAGAGGGTTCCACTGGTTTGGCAATGAATCAAATGTAAAAATATTGTGTCAGAAATTAACATATTGCTGTTGCCATGTTTTGTAATAGGTTCATTTCATTGCGATCATCATAAAATTCATTATACATGGAGTTTGCAAAACGATATCTAAAACGATGTCTTCATAGTTTCTAATCGAAATGGTATCTTTAGCCAAGATGTCATAACTTAGTGCCTCGTTTACCACGACGAGGAGGCCGGTAACGGTCGACATAAAAATGAAATCCCATTTTCGCAGCGAGTGCACCTGACGACGGAAAATAGGAAATTTCTTTGCGGGGGTTTTACAATAAGCCGACTTATATCCGAACTGTCGTTAGATAAGAACTTTAGTAGTTGCGGATCAAATACCATGGACTTTTGGGAAATCCTCTTATCTCTGTATCTTGGAAACCGTGAAGCTAGTAAGTTGGTATAGGGTACAGTTACTTATAAAGCCAATGTGCATACAGTGTAAGTAATAAATATAAGATTTACTAAGAGACATGTTTGTTGCCGCTTTTAATTTCAACGTGCTCCCATAACTTTGGATTAAAGCGTTCCAGTTTTTCGTATACTTTAAAGATCAACTTGGAAATTTTCTTCATTTCGGTGTAAGAATATACGCTGTACTGGGTTGTGTCATATTGTGGCGTAGATATTACAAAACTTTAATCACTTGGGCAACCTTAAAAAGTGTTTCATAGAATACTTTCGTGTTCGGGAAATATTTGTACATACAGCAATTCCCGGCGTGCGGTGCCAACATTAAGAGGGCGTAAAACGTTCGGTAGCAGAGTTAAAGGTAGGGAATGCGGAGCATAGGCACACGAGAGCATTCATTAAGGTCGGTGCAATCCCAGCGAACTGTACATTTACTAGTGAAAAACTGCCATAAAACATAATTTATTTTTGCACTTCTCTACTTCGTGTTTGTTGTTACTGCTACGTGAATTTTGATAAGCATTTCTATTCAGTTGACGCTTTTCATCTGTTTTGTTTATAGCTTTTTTTACTGTATGCATTTGAACTGAACGTGTTCCAAACAAAAGAGATCGTATCTAAATAAAAGATACAATCTGTTCATATTTAACACGAAGAAGTATTTGATATATGTACATATGTATGTATCTACGCACTTTAAGGTAAGTACTAAGGTTGATCCAATTAGTCTAACTGTGTTTTATGCTGACTTTTCATAAAGTTAGCATAAATCACATAACTGTACTGTACATGGTATAACTGTATAACTGTACAGCGTGTATCGGAAGATGTGGTCATATTTAAGGTAGAGAAACAGACCATACATTTGAAGAACTTTCTCCACAGGACCTTCATCGGCGCGCAAAAATATAATCCGCAGCGTCATACATTTGGGTCGACTAGGTATTGTAGTTTGTATGAAATTACCTGAACTACTGATATTTTTTCACGCTTACGATTTTGGTCGAACGAACAAAGTTGTTAAATCTGATGATCTATGACTAATGAACACTAGGTATGAAGGTATTTCATCTTGCCATTTCTTTTTTATCATCCAAAGTTACAGCATTCTACTTACAGAAACATTACACCATTAAGTATCCAGTGCACTCTTTAAAACGAAAGCAAGCCGTAACTTACAACGTCGCAGTTGAACGATCTCAAATACACACGTAATTGTTTCAAGACACCGTTTTTACTACCTTGTTACATACTTGTTAGGTGTTGTATTGATGGAAAGCCGCAGAACAACCGACTTTGCATTAGATTAGAAACTGGTACAAGAAAGTGGTAAAAAGATGAGTTGCAACTGAAGGACTGCAATAGCTAAGTGGTTAGTTTGGAGGTAATTTCGTCGTTTAAAAGGACATCGTCAAGGAGGTGTGTATTGAAATGCAAGGTAAATGTCTTTCTCTTGAGGAGCTCGTTGCTAAATAATAACAGCCGCATGGATCAATCTTCAGGTTAATCCTCGCTTGCCTAGGTTGGTATTTGGATAGGTGACCACCAATTACATAGTTTCCTCTGTGCCTCTAAAAGTACGTTAAGCCGTTGGTCCCGGCTGTCATTTGTAGATCTTTGACAGTCGTTACAGGTAGTCAGTGGCCCGAAAGTCTGACAACCAGTCTTAGTAAGGTATCGTATTACCCAGTACGAACTGGGTAGTGGAGGTCAGATAGACAGTCGTCCCATGTAAAATACTGGTATTCAGCTGTATCCGGTAAGACTGGAAGCCGACCCCAACGTAGTTGTGAAAAGGCTAGGCAGATGATAAGTGTCATTCTCTCTGTGTCGCTTTAACGTGTTTTGCAGAAACAGGAAGAAGAATTTTTAAAGCGACTTACATTTAAGCGTCGTTCGAGTATTGAAGGGTAAGTTTTATAGCTCAAGTTGGAGCAAAGTTGGAGCCTGACAGACGTTGAAATAAAGTCATTCATAAAACTGAAACTGAAGTAATCACGTAATTTCTACTTAGTTTCACCAATAAAAAGCCTGTGTGAGATATACGACATGTCGGTCGGTACTTAAACGAAGGCTGAATATTTATGTAGGTTGTTGAAAAAGACGTATACACACAGTTATTCAGCCATTCAACACAATCCAACATTATCCGGATAACGAGGTGATCAAAAAAGGTAATTTACTAAATTATCCTGTTCGAATGGTTCTCAATGCCCATGTGATAGGTATGTAACTTTAAATAGACTTGGATTGGAAACTGAACGGACACGTCATTCACGTTCACTCAACCGTAACTTGATTTACAACGTTTTAATCCTATTATGTGTATTTGAATACAAATCCTGATTAAATCTATGGAAATTGCCACTCGACTGTGGTCCCGAAACACTCGATTTGGACCATATCTTGGGTCCTGAATGGCCGAGGACTGGCTCGACGTTAGATAAAGCCTTGCTTTGTATTCTCTCGGAAGCCATGACACCATTTTCAGTGGTTACCCACGGAAGTGACTGAACTCTATTACACTAAAATATGTAATTAAGTCATTATGTATATCTAATGTACATTTTACGTACCCACCTTAATTTGATGAACACATTTAATAACGTTATGCTGAATTTTAATTAATTTGCTCAAATTGTTATCATTGCGCATTCAAATCATCTAATGTACCTAAATTGAATCATCAATACAAAATTGTAATTCCTGTCCTAATTTGTATATTTGCATTGTGATATCATAGTGATTGTAGCTTCATCGTTTTGTGTTTGACAGTTCAAAAGACGGACGGACGGACTCTAACCGGTCCATTTGAGTTTGCAAATATGTCATTTTGCTTAATAAATGCATTACCACCTGAAATAATAATTTATGAATCAAATGATGCCTTTCAACCAAACAATAAGATCGAAAATTACAAGTTACAACAATAGCTGTAATTATTTACATCGGTCGTATATCTAATCTCATTTCGTTTTAAGAAACTCTGCAATTATTTATCATCAATTCATCGCTCGAATGATCACAGATTGCATGTAGTGATGTCAATCCACTGTTCGTTGACCGGAATCCTATGTTCAAAGACTTTTCTTGGAATATTCAACAATAGTCATCAATGGAGGAAAAATCTTAAAATGCTACAGAAGTATCTTCGAGAAAGTCACGTCTTGATATAACGCGACGGTTTAAAATTGATGCTGTAAAAAGATTTCCGATATTATTTTTGGTACAAGGTCGGTATTTACCTAGAGAAAAAATTGGCAGCAGTACAGGTAACGATTTGACCAACAGATTTTTTGCGTCATACCCTTTTCATTTCGTAACAAAACCAATCATCAATAAATAAAAATCAAACCGATTTCCTTCGACTTACAATTATTATTATTTTTTATAAAAAAAACTGATACTCCTTTCTCCTCCATTACCTCGTAGTTATGCAAAACATCATTAAATTATTATCAAGATCAATTTCGCATTACTAGCGAGTGCACTGGAAAGTTTTATGCAGAAGAAAGCAGATTTCACAATAATAGACACGTTTCGCAATAATTTGCTATCTATAACTGATATCTATGTATTTCTATTCCTTCATTTCGTAATGAGTTTATTAACGTGTTCACATAAAATTACGCTTGCAATCCCCGAAGGGTAGAGGTGTACCTAATAGAACACTCACATTTCGCCAGTTATGTTTAAGTCCCTTGTAATAGGGGGCAAGCTTATTGCCATCAACCGGGCACAAATCCAAACTCCGTGGCTGCTACTGAGAAATTCCTAATGGAAAAAACCAATATCAATTTACCCGAAGCGTGAATCGAACCCAGGACTTCATGCTCAGCAGTCGTGATTGCGACTACTAGGCCAACGAGACAGTCCACCAGTCCATTAATGTGTTCTAATATCTTATAATCATGATATTTTAAACTCTATAAACCCACCATTTAAAAAAAAACCAAAGACATTACGGAATTAAACAAAGGAAATAAAGTACTAAAGCCGCAAAAGAAACCTAAAAAACACTGATAAATAAATAAAACTTTAAAACGCAGCTAAACTTGAACAACGGCTGAATAAGATTTTCCTCGTTGAGAAATAAAATCCTCGTTCGAACTCCTTCAGTAGGTCACAACACGTAGACTATATTTAGTTCGGTCCCGGCTAATCGATCGGTTGAATGCAGTTCCCAAAAATATACATATAAAAATATACTCATATTCTTAGCCGAAGGAATCTTTGTAACAGTTAACAGTTAATGTTTTGTAAACTACAGTCATTCTTAATCCTAACTTGATATTTGGTGACATTAAAAAAAGGAGAAAATGTACGTATTTTAATTTAAAATCTCGAAAGTTTGACAAATACAAATATCAGTTTGCTAAAACCAAATACACTTACCTACATTTGGATCGAGAAGGTCCTGTTTCTCCATTATAATAAATAACAAAAGTTTTATAACAATAACATCTAATTATAAACACGTTCGCACATAATACACACGAAACATGACTGCTATAGTACAAGGAAATGTCGAAAATACAAGTATAGCGTGCTAGGTTTATTTTAGACGTTAATATATGATTAATAACTCACACAATAGCAAATGTATCAGACTATTTTACTTTGTATTGATTTTGTAACATTTTTATAAGGTAAATATTAACATTAACACTGGATATGCTATTTGTATTACGATACAAACATTATGTCTGCACTTCGCGAACGATGATTGAACTGTTATGCCGATTGCGTCAATCATTCTGATACCGACATCGACTGTTGGACAAAAGCCTGTTCCAGTCTCACTACATCATTGTATCTTCACTTTTTTGTCGATGACGTAGGTTATCACAATCGTCGTAATCTGTAATTACTTAATAAATTTATACCTAAGTCATCATCGTGAATCATAATGTTAATAGTATAGTCTGTTGGTAGAATTCTTTACAATATAAAAGAAGGTAATTTATCATGTTTTTCAAACGCATAAGCACCTGCTCACCTCACTTTTATAAAAGATAGTAATAAATTTATTATGTATAGGATATATTTAATGTTGATTCCACGTACGTCTGCGGCTAGAAGGCAAATTACACAAATAGTTTAGTCTGCTGAATTTACACAGGTGCATATTTTTAAAACGTGTTTACGTTAACTTTCATTCACGGCTACTACATCATTTAAAATTAAGAGCGTTTACGTCTATCGCGCGAAGTCAAGTTTAGGTAATTCAATGCATTTTTTACGCACACTAAAGCGCGCGTGCCTGTGTGCATAGCGCTGGCGCGTTCTCTTGCGCTATAGTCAAACTAACCCACTATGATCCGTTCGAGTGCAATTGTTGTAGTAAAATTTAATTTGAATTTGAACGTACACGGATTACTAAAGTACGAGTGCATAAAATAAGTATTCAATAATATATTGCAAGTATAGCTATAATTATGATTAATATTAAAGTCGTTTTTTAGTTATTCAAACATGAATTTGTTGATCTAAACTTTAAAAAGAAACCGAACTTCGTTAACTATTATTGATTTGTGACTGATTAATAAATATTTCTTATTCTATTCAAATAAATCACTTTATACGGATTTACTTACGTTTATTTTATATTATATTTTAACCTGACGCGATGTTCCTCTTAGTGACACCTCTTATGAGGGAAATACAATAGGTTGGCGTTAACTTTAAAAACAATATAATTATGTTCTTATTTACAAAAAAATAAGTAAAAGTTTTAATAAATAAAATTCGTAGGTAAAAAATAGGGTAGATATTGGTTGTCACTAAAAATATTGTCAGTCATCAAAAATAATAATAAAAAAATTTAATCATCAAAGTACCAAGATTTTTTAATCACACTATAAACGTCCGCTATCCTTCCAAGTACGACTAAGGTCAACTCGGGTCAGGCAGAGCGCCGAGCGACATGTCCTCTCTCTAGAAAGCCTCGCGGCGGACTGATTTTGAATTGCTCGCGCGCAGTGATTTATAGTAGTTTTCAAATATTTATAGAAAAATAATCACTGTAAATTATTTGAAATTTTAAATTGGATGTTTTAAAGCATATGTTCTTCTATTATATTATGCTATTATTATATTAAACCAAGTAAGATATATCGGTGAAAAAATCCTTTTAATTCCTTAATATTTCACATTGTTTGAACTTTAATTTCTTATATAAAGAAACCTAAATCAAAAAATTTTCTTCTCCAACTATATTCCTTAGGATCTTAGCAATAGGTAAAAAAAAAAATCTAATTAGGTTGCCAGTGGTTTCCTATAATTAGAGCGTCGAAACTGACGCTGAAAGGGAAATTAAGAAAACCTCTGTTGAGTTATCTTGATAGAATTTACCAATACTCTATTAATTGAAATATTTTTCTCTCCAACTATTGAGACAACGAAATTTCCTAAAGTTATTAGTAATTATCATTTTTGTAAAATAAAAGGTTGATGGTATTAAAGGGTTTGAAAAGTACTGTTTTGGAGTCAAACAGCGCATGGACGGCGTAAACGCTCTTAATCCACTTAATATTTTCAAGAAAGAATTTAGTTTAACGTAAATATCGCTAGAGGAAATCAGACAATATTGAACAGATGTGGAGATTTTCAAGAGCAGACAATAATACCTACCTATTTTATACGTTTTATGTTTGTAGAAGATGACGGGTGATCCCGGGTCCTGAACATTGCATTAGAAACTGAACATGTTACATTAACAAGTTTTTCATACCAAAAATAGAAAAAAAAAAGAAAATTAAACAATACAACTGGTTCAAAATATCAGCTTTGTACAAAACAAAAGGCACTTAATTAATTTACAAACAATATGAGATAAGACATCAAAATAATGAGAACTTTTGTTGAATAGAAATTAACATTGTGTCGAAATGATTTATTTTGACAGAACAATCGCACAGTTCTAAAAGAATCAGACACTTTTAAGACTAGACACAAGACAAAATGAGCATTTAATTTGCTTACTGATGCGAACAGGAACTAAAGCATTTGTCTTAACCGCAGTCTGACCAAACGTGACCAGAAAACTGAGAAACCTCTTTAGGCCCACAATATTTATAACTGACAATTCTCTCAAATATAAGGAAGCCTATTAAAACGTGCTTCGAAAATGCCAGTAGAAAAAGTATTGCAAAGTCTCATTGCATATTCTATTTGCAAACAACGCCACTGTCTCAGGGTATTACACCATCGTGCGCCGATTTATTCAGACTGCAAGACTATTACGTGGAATACAAGCATATGAGGCATTAGATAAACGGGCGGCAAACAAATCTGAACTTAATTGCTTTGTGATAAGATTGTGGGTGAAGTCTGCGATCGGTAAGATGATTGGTTTGGCCTCTTGGCAATGATACAATGAGACACCTATGAGTCAGAGCCGTGACGGGCAGACTTTACCTGCCTCTGGGGCCTCCTGACATGATAACGTTTGTTCCTTACAGGAGGCCTACCATCAACTTTTAGTTAGCCATTCAATTCCGATGCAATTCAGTTTAAGTACCTAAACTGAATCGCTAAGATTTGTACCATGAAGTACCTTTAACTAAATGGCGTTTGAATCGCTTAGGGAGGAATGAACGTACGAAATTTGTCTGTGGTCCGCGGTGTGAGAAAGAGATGACGCTATACAGTCGTTGCATAAGTCTGTCTCTTTTACTCGAACCATATGCGTTGCGTTTCGAAACCTAGTTGATATAATATTAGCGATTTTTTTGGGTAAAAATTACAACAAATACATTTTCAAATTGCCCTTTTTAGTGTCAAATTATATACCATTAAGCCCTTTTTAGTAATCATTAAATAATACTAATTCTTCTAATTCGTTCAATTCCAAATTAAAGGTTTGCTTCGTGTTGTTTTAAAAATAAATTGATTAAGTTGAGTTTAGAACGCACCCACTCATGTTTGATTTGACAGGAGACGGTTGTTGTTGTTGCGATTTGTTTTGAAAGTTATATTATCTCAAAGTATTCTTATTAGTATTTAAAAGTGTTTTTACGTTTCAATTTGGTAAAATAATCAGTAATACGAATAATGGCGTAAGTATTCTTGTGGAGTTTGTGTAATAATTTTATATTTTCATAAAGTAAACCTTACAAACTTCTTTATCTAAAACGCGTACCCAACTTAAGTACCAAAGTATTTTAAGTGCTTTTTTTACAGTGATGCATCGCGTCGAAGAGTAACATACGGTCAACTTGAGCAGCTTTGGGAATTTTTAAATGAAAATAAAGCCTTAGCAACGGGCTTTAATAAAACTTCCCAAGCTAGAGAATATTCAAAAAATATGTGGAAGAATATAGCCCAAAATTTAAATTCCCATGGTGATGGTGCAATTAAAGATTGGAAAGGATGGTGCAAAGTACGTAAAAAGAATAAAAATAACTAATAATAATTTATTTTTGGTATAAAATATTTCTGTGCAACTTATCAAGATAATATATATTTTCAGTACTGGAATGATTACAAATCAAAAATAAAGAAATTGGCTGCAGCTACTAGAGCATCTCACCAGCAGACTGGAGGAGGTCCGTCACAAATTAAAAAGTTGACGGACATTGAAAAAAAATTTCTGCTGATTTTAGGAGATGACTTTGGTACCGGCCTGCCTGGTATAAGGGTAGAGCCATTTGAACAAGTGAGTATTATTTTTTATACTGGTTCATTGGTTTATATTGTATAAAAATATTTGCACAGTTGCATGTCATTTTAATGATGTAAATAAAGAAAGAAAACTAAATATGATTTGCAGGATATGCAAGAATCAGAGAGTGGTTTGGATATGGACACGCCATTAAATATTGGTACAGGTAGTGTACCCACAGTTCTGGAAGGCGAGGGGGGTTCTGAGAGTATACTGACTCTCTGTCCAGTCCAAGGGATGAGTCCAGAAACCATGGAACCAGGGCCATCAACCAGAGTGACACCCCCTCCACCTGCGTCGCCACCCACTCTCGAGCACACTACCACTCGTGCACCGGACCTGCAGAGCACTCCTCGGCGCTCACCACGCCGCCGACGAAACACGCGACGAGAGCCACCAATGACGCAGGACGCGGCTCGCCGGGCTCTTATTCGCATTTCTGAGAGGAGAGCCAATATAGAGGAGCAAAATAGTGAAACTCTAATGAAATTACTGCAAGAAATTAAGGAAATAAAAGAAATATTGCGGTTGAGGTAAGTTTCTATTTTTATTACACACAGATTGTTATGGTTATTAAAAATTATCCTCTTAACTCACACCTAATTATTATTATTAATTACAAATACAGTACCAATAAACCTCTTATAAACAACCACATCTAAGTTCATACAAAATTATATAATAGAAAGCAAATAATATTTTAAGCATACTATACTATTATCATTATCGCGCATCATGTGTCTTCAAATGTAATTATTCTATAATACTAAATTGTCAAATTATCATTCTAGGTCAGTCGGGCATCCCACAGACGGCGAATGAGGTTGTTTCTGGTGATCACACCACGTTGAAGAGCTTGGTTGTTGCTGCTGACACTTTCATTATGAGTATCAGTCATATTCACCTGCATCTGGGCTTCTTGAAGTATGTCTTCGTTACTTAATTCTGGCACAGGAATGTTAGCCTTATTACAAATGTTATGCAGAATCACACAAGCATTTATAATAGAGGCTGCAACTTTTGGTCTGTAGTGTAACACTCTGTGTACCAGAAGGCAACGAAAACGTGCTTTAAGAAGCCCAATTGTTCTCTCAATTATATTCCTAGTCTGGACATGCATATTTGTGTAATGGCTCTCTGGTGTATCAGGATTTGCATTGATGATGGGTGTCATCATGTAACTTCTCAATGGATATCCCGAATCACCTGCAAATAGGAAAATTTAATTCATGTTAACATATATTTTGTTACTTTAGGATTTCTAAGCCAAATAATTTTATTTAATATGAGACTGAGACAATGCCAAGAATTATATTTTAGTGATTATTTTAGTTATTATGTTAAATATATGACCAATTACAAAGTATTTTGATACCAAGGAAAATTAGAAGAATAATTTATTTAAAACATATTACATTATTATACTACTTTTTGTTGTTGTATTACATTATTATATTTTTTTGCAGTATTATTATAAATTTACTAAATTTATTTTATCTATAGTTGTCGAATTAAAGATTAAAGTGATTAAGTTTATAATTTGTTTAATTTAATAAAAAAATATTCTAACCTTACCTAGTAACCATGTAGATTCATTTATATTTTCTAAATGTGATTTTAATGGGTGTACATTCCAAATGAATGAATCATGTGTTGCTCCACCATAGCTAGCATCTACACTAGTAATTTGCATGTCTGCATCACAAATCTGTAATTTGTAAAATGGTTAATTACATCATAAAGTTGTAATTATTTACTACAATTACTTGCATGTTATTCTGGACATATTTACTACTTTGAAAGTGTTCAATATAATTATGTACTTAACATACAAGTATTGTATAATAACAATGCAGTAACTGCAAAAATTACCAACTGAACATTTAATGAATGATAGTGTTTTCTACAAAAATATCTTTCTTCATTTTCAACTGGTCTAACTATTGCTATTTGTGTGCAGTCTATGCATCCCAGTACACCGGGGATGTTGAATTTTTGATAAAACCTGAAATAAAGTTCCTGTATATAAATTACTATTAAGCAAGTTGTAACATAACAGCCTTACCTTATTCATAGGAAGGAATAAAGATAACAAAATAAATTAACCTTGCCCTTATTTTATTTCTTTCTTCAAAATTTTTGGGAAACTTAATGTATTTTCTTCTCATCTCAGGAGAATCAATGCATGCTGTTACTTTAGCTATTACAGAGGAAACTGTTTGCTGAGCTATAGAGTGAGCACTGATGTCTCCGATGGGTCTCTGATATGACCCTGTCGCATAGAACGACAGTGTAGTTAAATCCTAAAAGAAATGATATTAATTAATGTAACTCTAACAACTTACATAATAATTTATGTGTTAATTTTTTTTTAAATTCACTGTTTTTAATGCATTGTAAATATGGGTAGGTAGGTGTATCTAACCAGATAACTTATTATAGTATGTGTTAAAATGTTTTGTGAATAATTTGACTTTTACCTTTGTCTCTACTGATAAATCAGTTGATTTTGATGGATTTTTCAACAATGGCCTCAGCTCATCACACAGTTCTAATACCAATTTTTTAGACAACCGATATCGCTTCATAAATTCTGCATCTTCCAAATAAAAGGGGTCAGATTGTTCCCGTGTTATACGTCTTTTTTGTCGCCGTGTTGTGTTTATTTCATTATCATTTTCCATGAATTCAAAAAGGACTAATTCGTCAGACATCTACAATAAAGAATAGCTCTAGAAATCACTTTTTTACATTAACACATAAGAAAAACTAAATATTGAACTAAAATACTTACTTTCAATTAAGTATATTTGCACTATTTTTAAAGTTATTAACAAAACGATTCACTTCACGCCAAGAAAGTAGCAACTTTTTTTGAATCGCTTACTTTGACAGTTAAGCTATCCAATTTAGGTTGAAATGTCACCTCATGGTACGAAAAATGAACGAACGAAAACAGTTTGCGATTCAATTGCAGACTTGATTTGGTGTCAACTTAGACTGGATAGCTTTAATGACGTCGTGGTATGAAATAGCGAAGCAGTTTATTTTAGGTCGTGAATTGAATCGCAATAATAGTTCATAGTAGGCCTCCTGATCTGATAGATTTGTACTTCAACACGAGCAAAATTTAATTTTCTTGTTAGGTAATTCGAAATTATGAAAAGGTGGTTTAATGCTTATTATTTTTCATCATAGAGATTGAAACGGAAACTTTGAAGCAACAGCTTTGACTGAAGAAAATCAAAAGAAATCATTTACTTGGTCAAAGTAAAGTTGGTTCATTGTCTGCACACAATGGACAAATTTCTTTAATGAAAAGAAGGCTTGAACCAATGGCCCAAAGAGGAGCAAAGTTTCTATCGTCGTGACCGCAAAGATCATTTACGTCAAAACTGAACGAAAGGACCGTTTTATGAAAAGGGAAACTTCGTGAGTCAGTATTGAGTCACTCCTTTAAATACATATATAATATGCTGCGTTGTATACAAATGAAATGGTAAATAGAAAAGCATTTTTCGTTTCCGAATTTCATAACACATTGTTAAGAAGTGCGTGAAAAACTGAAAGCAAAAGATAAATATATTAATATATGACGCATTCGTGGAATATAATATGATGAGTATTAAAATTTAAGAAGCGAGCAACGAATTCTTCATTTAAAAAGTAGCACATCGAGATTAGATTAGATAAAACAATAAACTCCGGTGCACTAAACACGACACCACAAACAAATGCAAATCGAATTCCACATTACGTCAAAGGCAATTCATAAAAATCCAGCGACGAAAGCGCTTCAATCGCTCATTAAACAGCACTTCACAAAGCTACTATTATTCTAGAATCACATCAACACTCTGATTGGCAGTTGTTGCCCTGATTAGTACATTGACACCGAATTAATCGGTCCCATTCACGTGTAATGAAAGACTTGCGTTATTTATGATGCGTCGGTCGATTCGCGTGCACGGCCGTGTACAATTTTATTGATTTATATGGATTTTGTCTAAGTATATAGCGTGTAGAACGGATAGAATGACACTGGCTGGTTGGTTGAGATTTCACTTAAATCGTATCTTTACTGAAATGTTAGCCTATACATAGCTATAACGTCTCTCCCTGTTTACTTGTATGGCATATTCGCCAGGGTAAGGTAATGACTGATGCTAATGATATACTGCTTCTATGTACATGTTAGTGCCAACAAAGGCACTAATGTCCATTGCTCTCTAAATGCCTAAACATTACTGCACCGTTGGAATTTAAACTCTCGGCGGTTAGTAGAGAGTTAAAATAACAACATAACGCTTTTAGAAGCATTTATTAGGTGTCACATTGTCATCATCTGCCTAGCCTTTTCCCAACTACGTTGGGGTCGGCTTCTAGTGCTGCCGGATGCAGCTGAATACCAGTATTTAACATGGAGCGACTGCCTATCTGACCTCCACGACTCAGTTAGTACTACGATTCCCCTTGGTAACACTGGTTGTCAGACTTTAACAACTATAACGACTGTCGAAAATCTACAAATGACAGCCGGGACCAACGGCTTAACGTGCTTTCCGAGACACGGAGGAAACTATGTAATAGTTGCTCACCCATCCACGGACTAACCTAGGCAAGCGCGGCTTAACCTGAAGATCGACCGGAGCTGCTGTTATTATTTAGCCACAGACTCCTCTGGATTAGATTCAGATTGAGCTCAGATTTAGGTGTCACATTGTATTAGTCAAAATGGATGTACGTTACGATAAATAGTACATGTGCCAAACGCGTCGATTACAAGTTTTTAAAGATTATAACCTTCTAGTATTGGAAAAAATATATCAAAACGATAAAGAATTGCAACTGTGAAATGAACCAAATGATGCGTGCTATTGTAAAACTATGCCATTCCATTATTCAAGAATTTAAAGTTGTAATTGAGACTTTATTTCCAGTACATTAAGTCCTCGATTACCATTCTGTGCTATGATATCATTCATGTTTGCACATATTAAGACGTAATGTGTGACCTTCTGAGGTAGACTGAAACACGGTCGCTAAATAAATAGAGACGGAAAAGAACATAATATTATTGTGTTCAGTCCATCGTGAAGACACTTTATGTACCTTGTAATAAATATTCATACTTAATACCTGACTTCATTAACTCATAATCTATATACAAGGTGTAAACGGACCCTTCACGAAGCCGTTTTTCGTGGGGGTATTTAAAGTAAAGTAACGACATTAAAGCTTGTTTTTTTTTAAACTTTAATTTCCGTATTTAGATGATTCCCAGGTATGGTCTAGACTAGATCAGGAGCAAAAGAAATGATGGGGAGAAACAGTGCCTTTCGACTTCGTTAAGGGTACTTTTACACCCATTATAATTGAACATAAATCTAGACAGATCAAATAATCCAAATAAGCCTATCCGAACCTTATGTAGTTACTTCATTATCTTCGTCACTTATAAAATTTAATTTAAACGTGACTTCAGATTCTTAAAATTTTGATTCACGTGACTTAAACGCAGTTAAATCTAAAACAGTTACCTTCCTTAAAAGACCGACAGAGCAATTTTATAACAGGGGTTTTCAAACTAAAAACGTCAGTTCAAAGAATAGACCTCAAAAAAACTCCTTTTCTGTTCTTCTGTTCATTGAAGTGAACAAAACATGTCTTTATTCAATGATACGGAAACGTAATACACAAAATTTCTCTTAAATTCCTCTCTGCGACAGAATTCCCTTGGATGCTTAACATCGGCACTGAGAACGAGATAAGCATGTTGGAAACAGCCTTAGCAGAGTGCGATTTATTCAGAAATAGTCCGGCTTACATGTACTCAGATGCAGTATGGAAGGAAAATCGACTTTTCCAATCTGCATCGTACGAAGCTTATGCCGTTTCTTGTAGTCAGGAATGGGAAGTAAAAATGCATTGAGCATAATTATAGAATAATACAAGACGACGCTAAAACAGTTACAACGTATTCATTACGTCATACTGAACCCCCCTTCCCCCACATAGAAATTTCTCGTCGGTTTTTAAAAAAAGAACCTGTTTCCTACAAAACTGCAATACCTACGCGGTCAAAATATATGGAGCAGCAGATCTTTTTTGAACGGTGTACTGAATTATATTAAACGTTTTAGCGTCGGTGTCTTCCACCCTGTATAAAAATCAACTGACATTTCAACTGCTGGCTTTTATTTTGAATCCTCCGTCATAAAGTTTAAAACACAATCACTGGCAGGATAAAATTTTCGTAAAATCACACGGTATTATTTTTATATTTCGTACGTATTTTCCTACGTATTGTGTCATGATTGAATATAAATTCTCCACCTACAATACAAACGTATTCCCTATATGTTCATGGAAAACCCAGGACACAATTACATTGTTTGTTACTAAATCGGTACAATTGTGTTAGGTTTATTTCTAAAATACAATTTGTATGGTGTTGATCGATCGTCCTTAAAGTACTAATAATGAAAATGTATGTACTTACACATAAATGATAAATGATGTTTATTTTGCAAATAAGTTTTTACAAACACTTCTACACGTCTTCTTTTTTAAAACTAGATGAGGCCGGTGTTTCGTACCTGACTACTCTGAGAAGAAACAGCTGAAACAAACTCAGAGGTCATAGTCTCTTTTAAGGTCCAGACATAATCTTGATAAACTCACATGAGGACTATGAAGATGAGTGTCTGAGATGGTCTTTTGAAGAAAGAACCACACAGATTTGAGTGGACCTGTCCAGCCAGTGCAAGCATTTGTCAGTTATCGTGTAGCTCGACTCATAACTCAAGGAGCTCAACGAAACGACGAACAATACCAAAGAAAGGACATTTGTGTAGGTCGCTTTTAGTACTCAAACTGCCAGACAAAAGTAAAAACAAACAAAAAACATAAAAAAATTAACCACATTGTCCTCACATTCACACTAATCAAATAAAAATTAATAATACTTACAAAATAAATGTTCATAAAAATCATTAAATAATGTCACATCTATTAAAAAAAAATAAGAAAAAAAAAAAGTAAATATTCATGTCAAATCATTAAATGTCAAAGTGTATAAAAGAAAGGAATAAACAATAAACAAAATAGGAAAACCTTGAAATCTCGACATTTATTGAACAAATTTAATTGGGGCAGCTTAAACCCAAGCCTTTTTATCTTCGAGATAGTGATTAACGTTATAGTAGGCATAACATAACATCACACCTGTAATCCGCGGAGGGTTAGGCAGAGGTGTACCTACTAGTAGTACACCCACATTTCCCCAGTTATGTTTAAGTCTCATGTAATAGGGGGCGAGCCTATGGCCATCAACCGGGAAAAAAATCAGATTCAAGGGCTGCTACTGAGAAATTCGTGATGGAAAAACCAAATAGCATTTTGCCCGACCAAGGAATCGAACCCAGGACTTCATGGTCAGCAGTCGCGATTGCGACCACTAGACGGTAATTCAGAGAGAAGCGATTATTATCGGTAAAATTATGTATACTTTACTTGAATAATGAATGCCAAAATGATCCTTTTTGAATTCCACCTACGTAAGTAATACAATTTTGACACCGTAACATTTCAGACGCTGAGGTGGGTTTCAGTTAAATTCATTACGTTTCAAGAATAATTTGAATAAACAGTTCCAGAATGCCTTATTATTTTTGTTCTTTTAATTAATCCGCGTCCAAAAAAAAAAACTTTATATGTTTTTACTTATAGGTATAATATAGCCATGAAAATTGTTGAAGTTCGGACATGCTTATTTTTCAATGACTCATTTCATTATTTTTGTATCTTTACCGGTAATCCCTAAGCTGACCCCTATGAAGAAATATACTATAGGTATCTAACTGCCCAGCCCTTCAAAAACATGGCTTCAATTACCTCGGTGACTCAGGCTCTCTGACGGTATGCCTCATATTGATGCCAATAAGTATAGATAGCCAATAAGTACCAACAGTTCGACCCTTTGCAAGACTCCCATTGTGTGCCATGCAAGTGAAATACCAACCTAAAGAAATAAACTAAAGACGCTACCTATTAAAATTCCATTCAATGTAAATTCTCCTGAATTGTCTATCTACAAACTATTAATATTTCTCACATAAAATTTGCTCACAATAAGTCGTTGATAATGTCATTGATTTATTTTAAGTTTTTTTCAATACAATACAAACAACTTTGCATGGCAATAATCGATTTGGTCAATTTGAATGATCGCGACGATATTTCATGGGTATTTAATGAGATGTTTTTGTTAAGACTAACGAGTTCTTAACACGTAAGAAGCAGACTGAATGATGGACGAATAAAAACGTCAAAGATTCTTATTTATTCTGCCCTTACTGTTTACATCTAGGCCAATTGTCATGAAACTGGCAAAAAAATAAAACTGAAAATTATTTGCAAAAATAAAAACAAATGAAATAGGTAGCTATTTTCAGGGACTGACGGTTGCGTTTGTTGTATTGGGTATGTACTGCTCTATTTAAAGTATGTCTGAGTATGTATTAGGTGGGGAGGATAAAATTATACATAGGTATATTGATACCTAGTATTTTCATGTATTTTTCATACGTAATTAATCGTAAAAGTACGTATCAATAAAACTGGTAGTAATTTGTTCGATAATAATTAAGTACATCATTATAGTCACGAACACTTGTCTTTGTCTTGTCCATTTTAGGTCGGCGTCGTCTTCCACGACATGCTTATTTTTTTACCCATATGATTAGGGACCTATTCCTTAGCTATAAGCTTTCAATTTTATATAGTAAATGTCTATGTTAGCTGCCCACAAGAGATTATGTATTTGTGAAAGGCTCGCTCCTATTACATGGGACTTGAACAAAGCTTGCGAAACGTGGGTGTACTATTAGGTACTCCTCTGCCTAATCCTTCGAGGATAACAGGCGTGATGTTATGTTTTGGTATGCATTATCAATTTGTACTACTCCTTTGAGGACACGATTGAAAATTGTCATTTATGGATGTTATGTCAATAAATCCAAGGTGTAGTTTTGCAACCTCGTCAAAATTCAGGAGGTTGTCATAGAAGACGTAAATAATCAATATAAATTACGGTACCTGGTCAATAATAATAAACGCTGCTTTTTTTTTTAGTTGTTTTAATTTGACCCTATTTCAGAATGAAGCCCTTTTCAAAAGAGGAGAATCACTTGTTTATCGAATAAACGTCTGCGTTTGTTTGTGTTTGAAAGCGCGGTTATAGGGCTAGTATTAGACGGGCTGCGTTTTAATACGGGTGATGTACACTTATCGATTTCCGATTTTAAGAAAAAAAATTAAAAATTACCTACCCATTTTATTATTAATTCGGATCGAGAATCATTAGCATAGTTACCTCCTTGAATTTGACGAGGATGCAAAGCAACACCTTGTATAAATTAAGAATAATGTTTTCAATAACATGTCAACAATAAAACTAAATAAGTTGATAGTTCACACTCCAATTCATTTGCACTTCCTTTCATAACAATCAGGTAGTCGTCATTAATAAAAATGAGTTCAATATTTTGCAATATCCCATTAAATCTTGCGGTTGGCCAATACTAATTAGTAAGTCATTAATAGGTTGTTTACGGTCCGTTTCTTTGATAAGACATACCATTATTGACGTCATCAAAGTGCCCTAACAGGATAAAATCATAAAAAATCCTATTCATGTACCTTCCGATGATCTAATTTGGGTACAGGAATATTTTAAGAGCTTGTCAATTAGGTGCTTATAATGGCGATCGTGAATTTTACGGAATTAATTTACTGTCAAGCCGAAACTCAATTATTGAAAATCGATTTTATTTAATTAGTAACAATGATTTATTTCCCATTAAATCTAATTACACAGTACAAAGTGCGATGAATAGACATCAGCTTATTTGTGCACTCATTTTATTACTGAATGAATACCCTAAACGTGGTGTACCCGTTAGCAAACAAACAAGCTGGGAAATAATATCTCAAATTATCCAAAAACAACTAGAATATAAAGTCCAGTTGTTTTTAGATAATTATCTCCTTTATTCATCTTATGTTTATCTATCTTTTGTTTTGTCCAGTGCGAGACTAATAAATACATTTTCTTTCTTTATCTTTTATGCACATTTTTACACAGTAATTCGAATCTTATCAGTCGGCATACGAAACTAAAAACCAAAAATGGGGTGATACCGTATTATAGCCAATGACAGCTGTTTGTGGGCACCTGCGCGTGGGCAACTGTCGTCGCCATAGCAACAATGACCAAGCCATATGGCCGGAACGTTATAGAGAATGTACCTACAACGACTACGGTTATACGGTACAGCCATAAACATGTGTCAAACGGTTTTCTTATCTTATTATATGCGAAGACTCTCACTCACTGAAAGGAGAAAAGTCCCTTCATACAGAAGAAAACCTCTCGCTTATTGGTCGGCTACGTTAGGACAGGCAGTAGCTCCATACAATACTGACATTCAGCGGCACCCCGAAAGGCTGGAAGCCGACTTCAACAAATCAGGGAAAAGGCTGAGCAGATAATGATGATTCTAAAACGAATCTCATTCTTACTAGACTTGAGAACAATTAAAGAATCAATTCTCGATACAGATCCGTATTTGAAGATTGTTTTAAATCACTACATCACGGGCAAACCTCCTTTAAAATTACTGATTCTGAAGTCTGCTCGAAAAGTTTCGAAAACAGTCACCTTGGAAATGCACACCTAATTATTCTTATCTCCTTAATCTTAACGATGTCAACGATTGATTATCTTAATAAGCTAATCAGTAATTGTTGCTGTTTTTAATTGTCATCCTTTTTCAAAATAAACAATTCATTCAGTCAACGTCAGTGTTGCCAGCTACTAAAAATGAGTCAATATTAATTCTGACGCGCCTCTGAGTCTAGTTCAGGACCCGAGGGGATTTGTAATTGTAATAAAATGTCGCTGCTTGGAGTCAAGGTTAGTTCAATTCATTTTCGACTATATTAATGTAGGTAGCTCTTTCTTGTTACGTTTAAAATGCTTCGCACGCCTACTGAAATACTGAAGACAAAAACTTGTGAACGAAATAAACATTAATTCTAATATGAGCTACATTTTATCTGTAGAATAAATTATATTATACAGTTTTATATATTTTCTGTACAAAAGCTGTCAAAAGCCGCCTTATTTAGACAACATTTATCAGGCAATTGAAAGGTATTTTTATTAAATTTATTTATTTTAATCACCCAAAAGACTTCAATCAATTTCCATTTTCTATAGGTAATTTTACTGACGACGACGTCGAATAGTCTAAGCCTTCATTTAATTGTGATCGATATATGTAGAACCTACACTATCTCCCATGGCAAGGTGAAGAACACTCATTTCAATTCACATGATGTCATCGTAACAGTTGTTGTGTAGACAATTCCAATAGACATGTAAACGCATAAGGATTAGAATTCTAGCACCCTTTATCATACTTCGATACAATCAACTAAATGGATAGGTGTGCAGGCAGTGCTATGTAGGTACTATCACTCAATGTGTTGCGTGCTTAGTAGACAAAATTTGACATAGCTCTTCTGAATGAGTCTTGAGATTTAAGTTACGATGCAGTATGCAATCATATTATTCTCATTCTTACTAGTAAATAAACTAGTATATTTAAGACCGACGCAGCATGCCGTTTCTGCAATCTCTAACCGCCGCGCCGTTATGTCAGAAGTCACTTTCCTTTAGGCCATAAATCATCTTCACTCAGCCCATCCATCGTTTCCCTTTCCCTTATACCTAGTTACCTACTGTGAATGTTTTACTGAATAGTCCAAAGGAGTTTAGATTTATCCTGTACACCAAACTTTTTAGCCGAGTGTACACTGAAAGCGCGAAGGTTATGCTCGACCTTGTAATACATCAGCCGTATCGTATGGCGATGAACTCGACATTTTGACTCAGTGTTTATCGATCCCACCTTAGAATATGTATTGTGCGTGTTACCATCACAGGTACTTCTGATATAGCTTCGGAAACTTTTTTCATTATTATTATTATCATGTTGGTAAGTACTTCTCTAGATAGTTCACTGAAAATTTGATCTATTTTATCTGTAGTCAATATTTGAAATATAAAGTGTCTGTGGCTGATGCAAAAAATTGTTATCAGGTGTCTAATTTATGGTACGTGTGTATGGAACTGTCTAATATAGTTTCCATTGAAAGCCAAAGTCATGAAGTCTGTCACCTCTAATTTATTAATTAGATATGATGGGTATTAGATAATAAAATTAATAAATCAGGACTATTCCTCTAATTAAATCATTGTAACTAAATATAGATTTTGTCATTAATATCCATGATAGATAACTTTAATCATATAACGCAACAGACGCAATTCAATGCCTACTACGTACATGCGTCAATAATTAAAATATTACGGAGTATTGTATTGCCATGTAGTAAGGTTAAAAACCTTGTACCATGTTTTACGACTGTCTACTATTGTTACCGTAATTACTACGCATTTAAAACCACAAAAAACCTTAATTATTTTCCTAATTTTCATACAAGTACGAGAAGTTTTGTTAACGAACAAAAGTTCGGTACCTACACGAAGTACTCGTTAATTCACAATTTCGAAGTTTCATAATACCGTGAACAAGTTAGCAGTATTTTAAAGTAATTTACGACACTTTAAAAATGTATTGAGAATGCGATAAGCGTCGGTACCTTACTCGTTTTTGCAAGAGTTGCATACAAATACGTAGTAAGTATCCGGTGTTTAGGAGTTACCTAATTAGATAAACTTGAGCATACTTTTCAGTACACGACTTAACATTGAAATTAATAGGTACTAACTCCAATTTGACAGCCCTGAGGCATTGTAATTGCCAAATCTTCGATGCGCGGGCGCCGCTTGTAAATAATGCTCTTGGCAGGTGGCCTCAGCATCTGCCAAGCCACTTATTGATAAAGGGACATCTCAATTTAGTCGAGTAGCAGTGAAAAGTACACACACAAACATAAAACTACTAGGGCTCGTATTAATTCCGCACATAGAGGCCTTATTAAATACCAATAACAAATGAATTTTATCTCATCAATGCCAAAGCAGACTATTTCGTAACGTGATATTCCAAAGCCCAAATCATGACTGTAATCAGGCGACGATAACATTGGCGGATTTTCAAGGCCAAACGAACGTTTTTACGCGTTATTATTTACACAATAATATTGATTATTGAAAACAAAAATAACAAAAAAATAAATACCTCGTCGGACAGAGGTGAGGCTAGCGGAGAATCCTTCGATCCCCTCCTCTTCGACAGAACTCTTTCTACCAAAGTATTCAACGAAAGTCTCCTGTTCGTGGTATACATTTTCTCACAAGAACTACAAAACAGAGTGAAAACTAATCGAGTCAATAAGTCCCATTGCTTTTTAAAACGTCCAGTCTAAGCACTTTCTAAAAAACGTCCGAAAAAAACACTGATAAAATAATAATCGCACTACCGAATTAAAACGTTCATGAAACAATGCGTACGTTCAGACTGAATTGACAGAGGAAAATGGTGGCACGAAAACTGTGGCATAGTGTTGCCGAGTATATAACTCGACCGATAGCAAGTGCCTACCAGGAAAATAGGTGTGATAACGGGAACATTTGCATATACTACACACCTAGGTCGCTACAGATTATGTTTCTATTTAATTGTTCTATGAAATAATAGGAAACGTTGGTGTTTTTCTAATGCAAAAAAGTGTAATATAAGCATACGCTAATGTCGGCTGTACGGATCTCAAATTCCGGCTAAGACTGCAATTAATTTATTTAATACACAAAACACAATAATTGCTTGGCTTTGTACGTAATCGACTTCGTTCTTCTTTCATAAGCAAAAACAAAACACTCAAAAAATTACTTCGTATAAATCTTGTTCATAATAAACTTAAAATAATCTGGTGCCATCTAAATACAACCGGAGTACAATCGCAAACATCGTAAAAAGAAACTCCCTCATTATCTGTCCAATTTAAACCATCCTGGAACCGCTTTGAGAACGATCTCGTTGCAAAGTAAACCATAGCCGAGTTAAAATTAAGTTCAGATTCAGTCTAGGAATTTCGAGTAGAAAAGCTACACACGGATTTCCACTTGTCTCCAGAAAAGTTAATGAATGAAGGAAAGTCCGACCACGAGGTTATTTGAAACAAAAGACAAATGTTTCAAGTAGAGAAATAAACAATGGTTGAATGTTTCGTTTTGTACCAAATGACCTCTTTGGCGGAATGCGAACAAAAAATGTAAAGAGCAAACTGTTTGTAAAGAAGAAAGTGTCGGTTTTTGACTTGTAGGTACTATGTGAAAATGCGGACAACGCATTTGTAAACAGTAGACACTTAACAGCATAGTAACAACGTTTCAAATCTTTCACTGTGAGAAAACTGCTTTGAAAATGTTTCTTAATCTGCGAGTTTATGGAACACCAATGAAAGTGATGATACCATCGCGTAAATAAACGTGGAAACGCTTTTGAATTTGTCCTCAATTTGTCGAAAACATATGAGCTGCGAATGAAAAACTTTCACACTGAACAGTATGAAAATATTACGAAAATTCCACTCAAATTTTATGCGTCCTTGTAATACAAATGTGCCTCCACAAACTATGCCTGGAGACTGACAAAACCATGCATACTTTAGTCCTATAAAGATCTCAAGTTTATAAGGGTATCCGTATACAGAATATGAAATAAAGAGGTAGCTGTACATACGGTAGAGTCCTTTTATTTAACACGTTTTCGTTTCAATATTACAGGACTGAGACATGCGAAGTAATGAATAATACATGACCACAAAACTTATAGCATTTCATTATTTCCCCCCAAATTATAGTCCCGAAAGGATCTTACGAAGATAGATCGAAGTTAACGTAAGTTGCTGCATATTATATTAGCTACAACACGTGTGGGAATATCATAAATTACATTATGTGTTACTGACTCGATACAAAAGACGTTAATTATTACTGGAATTTCGGTCGTTCTGCGAAACAGAAATAAAGATTAAACTCAAACACTGTTGAGTGAAGTTTCTTGTGAATTCATTGCGAAATAATTGTGAATATGAATAATATACGGTTCATAATGGATTTCAAAGCATTGCACAAGTGTGGGGTCACTGCCTCTCAGAATAATTAAGAACATTAAATACCTGCGTTGTAAATACAAGTTTTAAATGAATTCATGTTTTTGAAAAATACCTGTACCTTTCAGCCATACGTACACATTACACATGTCAATTCTCATTTTTTTTTAATAACAAAGTAAATAAACATTTACAATAAGGTTACCTATTACTAAATCATCAGCACAATTCGCCATATATCAAGGGTCATTTCGTGTCCGAATTGATCCATCAGACGTACCTAATTGAACATTTATAGAATAATGAAGTCACACGGGCAATATTTGATTTGAAATAAGCTTCATTGACCTGCAAATAGATACGAAATTGCATTGAAGTGCTAAAGATCTTATATCTGAACGACAATTTCATGTAGAAATATGAATAGTTTTACACAAGTTTCAAAAAAAGATTTTTGAGTTCGGCTTAGTTCGGAAGCTTTGTTTCTACATTGTTGTTCGAGCAATTTGGTTACCAAAATAGGGGATGGAGAGTACAAAGTCTCAAAGGATAAACTTGCCCACTGGAAAGTGGTGCGATTGAAAAGTTTCCAAGCGGAGGCCCTTAGCCCAAGTGCTCCGATGCACTTGTTTTTTTGTTTACATTTTATACTTATTACACTTTGGCTTGAGACGAAATAGAATGAAGTGGGCTGAGGCAAGCTAAGTTTAAGTTTATTAATTTAGACATCTTTGTGAGTGAAGTCTGCTTATTAAGTTACTTTGAAAGTTCCTTCGTAACTGGTTTTTTAAGCGTTATATTTGCAGCATCAATTTCTTTATAGCAGTTTGTTGCATGTTTCAAATGTTTGTAAGATTAATATTGAAGATTCATGGAATAATAATCACGAAGTGAAGTGATTGGTAACTTCCAATAGGTTGTGACAACATTATTAATTTGTTGATTCTATGCCAAGAAGTGGCGCCAGTAATATTTCCAGTTTCTAGTGATTACAATAACTCAATTGGTTTGTTTAAGTAACAAGGCGCCTTGTGTACACTAACAGAAAATAATAAATACCTTTGGAATTATTTATTTAACGTTGGTTTCCAAGATTAACATAAACGTAACATTGTTTAAGGCAATCATCATTTTCCTGCCCTTGTCCCAATATTGAACAATGTTGCTTTCTCATAAAATAGATACAAATCAATTCGATTGCAATGCGAATTTTTTATGATAATAAGTACTTATTCCTATTTTGTTGCAGGATTTAATTAGTTCGCTGATTGCATTTATTTAAAAGAAATATTCGAAAAATAATGACAGGCAATCAAATAACATGTCACTAAGTAGCTAAAGCATTATATCTAAGAATCAATAAACAATTGCATGTCAAATCACATTATGGTAATAAAGATATTGTGATAGAACCCTAAGAAACTGCGCCTTATGAAATTTTAAGATTTGCATGACTTTTTTTACTTTTACAAACATTGCCGTTTTTATTTGATATCTTTTAAGGAAGAAACTCTTACCTAAGTGGGTAGGTACATTATTATTGATCTTTCCAACGTTCGTAACGTGACATTTTAAGTTATAAAACTACGTGGGTGGATGTCTGGTTCAACAATTTGTTTAACCTTGTTAGCTAAATGAACCATTTGAACAGTGTGAAGTTCAACCATGTAGATCTAAAATAATATTAGAGCAACACGATTGAAAATTCTCGACCTTTTCGTAGGATAGCGATAAAAAATAGGGCCCATTGGTTAAAGATTCCAATAAAAAGAAGAAAAATATTCCTAGCTCGGTTATCAAATTTAAATGATGAGGCTACAGGCCAAAGTTGGCCCGCGTTCAAATACTGATCTCAATTTGCGCAGTCTTTACACCCCTTTGCTTAAAATATTGGACCGACCGTGCATTGGACCATAATTTAGATACTGGCTCATAAACAGCCGCCGTTTAGGGTTAAATTTATTCACCATCGGTGGGTAAACCACACGGAGTTATTGAATGTTTATTTTTTTCAATTATTATTTCCTTTATTTATTTTTCTGACTTATTTTTACAAAATAGTATAAAAAATCATTTAAAAATATATAAAATAGTAGCCCTCCTGCACCGAGGAACAGGGTCCGAGCTACCGGTGGTCAGGGCTCTTGAGAGAGGAACCTCCTAACAATACGCGCCGTGTCCAGAAGTACTGCTTTCTGAATCAAGCCCTTGATCCAGCTGCCAAGCGAGAGCCTTCTCATATTTTGGGGGAGGTTCTTGGCTATTAAACCATTGGCCGACACGACTAGAGATGTGCCGTTGCCGGCAATATTGCTCAAAGTGGGAATATTGGTGGCAATATTGCCAGCAATATTGCCGGGAGTGGAAATATTTGGGAATATTGCTTAATCATAAGTCAAATTAAGTACGGAAACTATGTACAATACTCAAAATTAGCATTTACAGGCCCTAATCTACATTATATACAATAAAATATTGTTTTGGGTAAAATTGCCAATATTGCCAGCAGTTTTGGCAATTTTCCCGGTATTTTACCGGCAATATTGCCCATGTTGCCGCACACGATAGTGAGTATAAGAAATAACACATGAATATTAAGATAAGAATTGACGATCGTTGTGTATTGAATAAAAGGCATAAATTCGAATAATTTCCTTTAAATGTTGTACTTGTTTTTCATGCAAAATCACATAACAAAAACAACGAGTATAAGTATACAATATGGAAATAACAAAGTGTAAATCTTTACAAATCTTTATCAAAACTACAAATAATCAACAAAAATAACATTATTTTAATATTTTAATGCACTTGTTTCGGTAATCCTTACATAATCAGTAAATCACCGTTTAGAGTAACAACTTAGTAGTTTTTATAATCATTTTAAAATCACAGCTCTTGTTGTATTTTTTTAATCTTCGTCATTTATGAACCGATTTGAATTTTTTTTTTATCTGAATGGATCTACTTCCCGGTTGGTCCCATAGAAATTTCATCGAAATCGGTTCAGCAGTTTGGTTTTGAAATCAAAATAGCTGGAAAAAAATATGTCATCCAAGTAAAAGAAATTGCGAAATTGATATTTGACAAGGATTTGTGACACACTTAAGTTAAAAAAAAAAACACTAAAAAAGCGGAAATTAACTTTACTTTCGGAAGTGTTTTTTTTTTGGAAGTCGGTTTTTTTTGCAAAAAAGTTTTTATTTTACCCTTTTTAGTTATCGTATCATTCGTATCACACACAAATCCTTGTCAAATATCAATTTCACAATTTCTTTTACTAGGATGACATATTTTTTCCAGCTATTTTGATTTCAAAACCAAACTGCTAAACCGATTTTGATGAAATTTCTATGGGACCAATCGGGAACTAGATCCATTCAGATAAAAGAAGATTTTTTCAAATCGGTTCATAAATGACGAAGATTAAAAAATACAACCGAATTGAGAACCTCCTCCTTTTTTTGAAGTCGGTTAAAAATTTAGAAAAACTCCTTTCCACAGAAGCAGAAGTCGAAGGAATAGATAAAACTTTTCACCGCAGTTTTCCCTAAACTCGTGTTAGGAAAAAATAGCTGCCACCAATTATGATACCAATACAATTTGACAGGCAACATTGGCAATATTGCCAATGCTGCTGGGAATATTGGTATTTTACCGGCAGTGGCAACATTGGGAATATTGCCGGTAGTGGCAATATTGCCACCAGGCACATCACTAGACACGACTATCAGCACAATGACTGCTGTACTCACTTTTTTCCAATTTATTATTATAAGAAGCTGAACTGGCGTAATGTGGGTGTACTATTAGGTACACCTCTGCCTAACCCTTCGCGAATTACAGGCGTGATGTTATGTTATTATTATACATATAAGTAAGATATTTGCTATACAGTTCTGAAAACAACAAAAGCTGTCATGTAACTAAATCTCAATGGTGCCGCTACGATTTTTGCAGTTTTTTTTTTCAGTTTTATTTAGCCATGCTCATCTGTGTTGATGTGTAACAAAAAAGTTGTCATATTTCTATTCAACGTTGTGACATCTTAACTGACGTTTGAAGGTTATGTAAACGACGATATCCAAGGCCTACTATACATTTCATTTTTATACAAGATGTCTTTAAATAATTCACATCAAAATTTTGTAGGGAAACAGTTGAAGTGGTCGACGTGAAGAAGTTATTTTAAAGAGATAAACGTCTATCTAAATAAATGTTTATTGATACATAGTCGTATATTAACGGTAAATGAATAGGTAGCCAAATCATTTATTTTCTTGTTTTTCCTATCGCACGCAGTCATAAATAAATAGGGCACCTCCACCATGTAGGTATACCTCAAAAGACGTATGAGGGACTGCAAGATTTATGTATGGTCTGATGCCAGCCAAAAATGAGTACAACACCATATATTTTTCTAGGGAATCCATTTGCTGACAAGGGTCAGTCATGTTATTGCCATCGGATCGCGGGTCTGGTCCGAATTTCAGCACAATCTTTATTCAAGTCTCATACATATTAATGAGGGTCCAAGAACACAGAAGAATAGGATTGAACATTCCCAGATTTACTAAGATTAGGCGAAAGTTACGCACCTACGGTTGTCGGGTCGGTTGCGACGATTGGAGATTTGTCGGGTACCATAACCCATAACTTAGCTGTCGGTAGACGCACTAAGTGCACTCACGAGCATTGCAGTGATAAATGATGTTTATTTTGCAAATATATTTTTATAAACACTTACACGTCTTCTTTTTGAATACTAGATGAAGCCGGTGTTTCGTACCTTTTTAATAATCGACGAAAAATTTCTATGTGGGGGTGGGTGTTCAGAATGATGTACTGAGTATGTGGTTTCCGTTTTCGCGTCGGTGTCCCTTCCACCCCGTATAAAGTAGAAAGCGATTTCTTAATGAGCAAATTTTATCGACCTATTACCAACATAATAAATAAGTACGTATTGTAAGAAACGACTTCGCGGTAAACAGCGAGATATTATCCGCTTTTTTCATACATTATTATGAGTTCAGACGTTTGTAACAGAGCATGGCTGGCGGCCGACATACAGTTCATTATAAAGTCAATACTATTACTAATAGATACAGTTTAATGGTGATCTATTCCATCGATAACTTAGCTGTTTATTCGTTATAATGAAGTATCGTAAAATACAACCGATTAAGGTACGGCTTTGACAACTAGACTTAAATTATTTGAACTATATTTTCTAATAAATCTGTCTGAGGATTTTAAAGTGTTTCTTAACATCGGCTTCCAAAACAAAGTACCTTTCCTTCAAATTCAATCACGCAAAAGTACAACGCTTGAATGAACTTTTATCGAACGAGGGGAGAAAGAAAGATCTCTTTCGCAACCGACCCAGTCTTTCGGACAACTGGCTTCGTAAAATGAATCCGTGTACTTAGATGTATTACTTCAAATAACTGATTAATTTACAGATGCCTCATTTAAACGAATAAGGTTGGAATGAATTGGGGTATTAAAATTTACAAAGCAAAGCCGGGGAGTTTAAAATCTGACGTATATATTCGCTCGAAGAATTTGGAAATGGAGCAAAGATTCAGCAGCCATTCTCTTTGTTTCAAGTCCCCTTTGACATCACCAGTTCCAAGTTTTTTTGGTTTTGTCTGCACGTAGATGGTGACCTTTTCATCGTCAGACTTTATAGCCGTCAAAGGCCGAAATGTCATTCAGCGAGGGAAGTTCGCAAAGTCATCCATTGATGGAGATACAAAACTATGAAGTGACATATTTCGTACCTTGCATGTCCAAAATGTAAATGGTCTTACTAATATGTTTTTATTAAAATCAACTACACATGGTTTTACTTATATCTCTCTTTCATACAAGTATGTATTATCTACAGATAAATTAAGTCTACAAATCGGTAGCAAATGCATCAGCTAAGACAAATCCACAGAGTGATTTAGTAATACTTGTGAATCATGATCAAGATATCACAAGCCAGTATTTATTATGCAGATGACAATCCAATTGCTCCAATATTTGCAAACATTACTTTCTAATAACTGTTTAAATTACACTTTCGCTGTTACCAACTGAGAAGAGAAAACAGAAAATGGCGCGTTTTTGTTTGAAAATGGAACGTGACCGAACACATTATGTGTGATTATGATTATGTTAGAATGTGACCAAGAACGGTTAAGCTATGTATAAAGCCTTCTAGTTATTTTAATTATAGTAAGCGAATTCTTTATTAAACAAATATAAAAATCTTTTTTTTTTAATTAGACCTTTTTACGATCAGATCTTGTTTGAGGTAAGAGATCGCACAAGATAGAGAAGTTTGGAAGAAAGGCCTTTGCCCAGGCAGTGGGAGACTTAATATGCTAACAAAAAAAAAATTTGTTTGTCAGGTTTTTCCCAGTTTCCTGATCAGAGTTTTACAACTCACAAAAGACGATAAAAATAAAGCTGACACGATATTTACCTGTCTTTCATCCCAATATCAATATTGGCAGGATGGAGAGATGCTGTTGCTTCGTAAAAACAAAGTGCTCTATGGATGACGTGTCAAATATGATGTGATGTAAGCGATCTGCCCAATTTACGCTAGAATAGGGTATAAGAATGGGACTGACCATGCGAAAATGTCTTCCAGAATTTGTGATATCTGTCTTCTTTCATGAAAAACAATAGCCGTCGAGAAATAGAAAAAACAATTAAGAACATATTTCAGCTTGTTGTCGAACTGCAAGACAAAGGTCGCATTTTCTTAATATAAAAACCTAATTAGAATGTAATTAAAACCCTGACAAATAAAATCTCTCACAATTCAACTCAAATAATAAAACATATTGACATCTAAAGCTTTGAAGATTTTCATAATACCTGCACGTAATTAGTTGTCATGTGAAAATGAAATGTATTAATGAATGAAATTAATATCGAAATTGATCGAAAACGACTTGAAGCTCCAGCAAAATGCTTCACAGCGTTCAGCACTAAATATTTGCGTGGAAGATAATTTATCGCTTTAATAAATCAGTGACTGCACTGATTTCAAAATGTTTCGTACAGAAATCTATATCATTAGGAAGTGAAATATTGGGTTTCGTCTTTCGTAGAGAGTTGTGTATTTGTGTGTGTGGTTGTTATGAAATGCCTGTCTGTAGGTTAAATTGTAAATATTTCCTTTACAAATATGGCTGCAGTTAAATATTATAGAACGCTTTACTTTAATAGTAAACTTTTTTGCAAAAAATAACCGACTTGTTTTTTTTTGGAAATCGGTTATTTTTTGCAAAAAAATAATTTATTTTACCGTTTTTAGCTATCGAATGACACACAAAACCTTGTCAATTATCAATTTCGCTATTTCTTTTACAGTAGTTTGATTTAAAAACCAAACTACTGAACCGGTTTTGATGAAATTTCTATGGAACCATTCGGGAATTATATCCTTTCTGATAAAATATTTTTTTTTTCAAATCGGTTCATAAATGACGAAGATATGAGGTAACAAACACAAAAAAAAATACAACGGAATTGAGAACCTCCTCCTTTTTTGAATTCGGTTAAAAATAGATGCCTGCTTTCATGTCTCTTTTTTCTATGACACTAAAACTTTACAGTCTAGTAGTTTTTCAGTCTAGTATTGCCAAAATTGGAACCATTTATAAAACTTTATAAGTTACTCAAGTAAAGTAATTTACCCTCTAAATAATTGAGGGCCGTGATTATGAACTTATTGAAAACTTTAGATATTATCTAAAAAAAAAACTATTTCAATTAGATACCGATAATGGAACAATTTATAAAATACCTTAAGTGAGATAAATTGGTTCATTTAACCTTTCGTTCGCGTAACGAAAGCAAAGTAATTAGTAAAAAAAAATATATATATATAATTTGTATATAAAAACCAAATGATACATTGTAGTGACTATGATTTCGTTGTACAACAGGAACAGTATAAGATATATGTCAACTCCTGCAACCACTTGGTAAGTTAATGCTGGCTAGACGAAAGATGAGAAACGAGGCAAATATAGTCCATATAATTTAATTCAGCACCAATTTGCTAGACAAAGGGGACAGTTTTACGAACATGTCAGTTAAAATAAGACATAAATCCTACAGACACATCAAATCGACGTAACGGCTCCGACCTTCACCCAGCGAAGCTACATGACGGAAATAATTGCACGAACATGGCAACATTTTTTTGTTTATTTCATAAGTTTTTGTTAAGTTAGTCGAGTACGTTTTTATATTGTGTGCTGTGTGCTCTATGTATCAACACATAGGATCTTGCGGAAATATATTTTTTCGTATATCTATGCAAAAATAAAAAGATTAATAATTTTTATACGGAGTCTAGTGTGGCCATTTCTAGTGATATCTTCATAAAGGCACGCGGTTCAAAACATTTTGTTCGTTTTACTCGTTTTTTGCAGCAGTTTATCAAAATATAATCGTAATTGTATAGTGTAACAACACTAATAAAGCATAGTTGCCATGAAAATTGCTCAGTAATTTCTAGATTGTAGCAGGTAATATGGCTACTGAAGAAATTGCGTGTTTTTATGTGTGCACGTTATATCGCGTGTCTTACTGACCGGAATATTGGTGTGTTCAGTCTTCGACAATATAACAGCATCTGATGAGGAGCCATGCGATTTTAGACTTTCCTTCTATCGTTTTAAAAGCCAAATTAGAACATGGTCAATTAACTATAGAGGAATTTTTATATTTAAATAATTTAGAAAGCAGGTTGTAAAGAAAATTTATCAAAGAAATAATAAAACGTGAAATTAACTAGTAAATTCCGTAGTAAGAATGGGAGTACCCCAGGGCTCAATTCTTGGCCCATTTTTGTTTCTAATTTATATAAATGACTTGCCTTACCTCATAAAAGATAATCACGACATAGTATTGTTTGCAGACGACACTTCTCTTTTATTTAAACTCAAACGTCAGCAGCTAGTTACTGACGATGTTAATAGCGCCCTGGCAAAAGTCGTTAATTGGTTTAATGTTAATAATCTACTCTTAAATGAGAAAAAAACCAAATGTATTAGGTTTACGATACCTCATGTAAGACAAGTGGAAACTAGTGTACAAATCAAGGATGAAGAGTTGAAACCGGAAGATAACACTGTGTTCTTAGGCATAACTTTGGATGCCAAACTTCAGTGGGGCCCCCACATAGATAAATTATCAAAAAAGCTTAGCTCTGCAGCGTACGCCGTTAGAAAAATTCGTGATTTTACTGATTTAGAGACAGCTCGTTTGGTTTATTTTAGTTATTTCCACAGTGTGATGTCGTACGGTATTCTCTTGTGGGGCAGTGCCGCCGATATTCAAACAATTTTTATTTTGCAAAAAAGGGCAATTCGTTCAATGTATAAACTAAGTCCCAGATACTCCCTCAGAGAAAAATTTAAAGAAATTAATATACTTACTGTCCCCTCTCAGTTTATTTATGAAAATCTTGTATATGCACACAAAAATGTTAATTTGTTTAAAAAATACAGTGATATCCACAATATAAATACGAGGAACAAACACAAATTTGTTGTTCCTGCAACGAGGCTCAAAAAAATAGGGGGTACGTTTAGATGCCAATGTATACGTTTTTATAATAAACTTCCGAGCCATATTCAAGCACTAAGCCTAAATAAATTCAAATCGTTTATAAAACGGAAACTATGCCTAAAAGCCTACTATAATGTTAATCACTATCTCGAAGATAAAAAGGCTTGGGATTAAGCTGCTCCAATTATATTTGCTCAATGAATGTCGAGATTTCAAGTTTTTCATTTGTTTATTGTTTATTCCTTTCTTTTATACACTTTGACATTTAATGATTTGACATGAATACTTATTTACTTTTTTTTATTCTTATTATTATTTTTTTATGTGTGACTTTTAATTATTTTTATGAACATTTAATTTGTAAGTATTATTGATTTTATTTGATTAGTGTGAATGTGAGGACATTGTGGGTAATTTTTACGTTTTTTGTTTGTTTTTACTATTGTCTGGCAGTTTGAGTACTATAAGCGACCTACACAAATGTCCTTTCTTTGGCATTGTTCGTCGTTTCGTTGAGCTCCTTGAGTTATGAGTCGAGCTACATGATAACTGACAAATGCTTGCACTGGCTGGACAGGTCCACTCAAATCTGTGTGGTTCTTTCTTCAAAAGACCATCTCAGACACTCATCTGCATAGTCCTCATGTGAGTTTATCAAGATTATGTCTGGACCTTAAAAGAGACTATGACCTCTGAGTTTGTTTCGGTTGTTTCTTCTCAGAGTAGTCAGATACGAAACACCGGCCTCATCTAGTTTTAAAAAAGAAGACGTGTAAAAGTGTTTGTAAAAACCTATTTGCAAAATAAACATCATTTATCATTTATCATTTATCATAACAAAAAGGTTTGGGTTTATATGGCACAAAACGGTCCCCTGAACTCGCACTTTTACAGTGACAGTATTGGAGAAAAACATGGAAACTAGAAGAGATAGTTTGTTTTTTCCCTGTTACCTATAATATTTATGATCATAATTTTTTATGAAAATGTTTTTTATTTCGCGATAAGAGGAGATGGTATCTGTCGGCTTGAAATGGGTTGCGACTTCGTAGGAGCAATTGAGATCAATGAAATATTGCTCGACATGTATGGAATTATTCGAAAATAAATAATTGACATACCCTTTAAGTCTGCGGTGTTCGAAATTAATTGATGGCTGTTTACAAATAGAAGGAGACATACCTGAAACAAAAAACATTAAAATTACAATTTTGTTTATTTTTAAAGGTGAATACTTAATTCATCGGCATGTGATTTCTGGCAATTCTAACCTACAGTGCTCAAACTTGGTCCCTGACTAAGTTGCAAAAGTCCAAACTCAAGGTTTGCCAAAGGGCGATGGAGCGTAGCGTATTGAGTATTAAGCTCAGCGACCGAATTCGTAATACCGCAATACGCTCAAAAACTGGAATCGCTGATGTGGACCATAGGACTGCTGGGTTGAAGTGGAATTGGGCGGCCAGTTCTGTAGAATGCATCAGGACCGATGGGCCAGAGTCGTCACGCAGTAGGTGCCAGAAGACGGGCGTCGTCGCCGAGGTAGGCCTAGAAAACGCTGGCGTGACGACTTAGACGCGTTAGTAAGAGATTGGCCGGGGAAAACCGCACGAAGAGAAGAGTGGAAGGCTATCGGAGAGGCCTTTGCCCAACACTGGCACTATATTGGATAAGAAAAAAAAATGCAATATTAATGCTAACCCACTTATTATCAGAATGACGCATATAGTCTAGTCTATTTTAGCATTGTATCGTTGTCTGTACCTACCTATATTACCTAGTAGCTGACCCACGCAACTTCGTCTGCGTAACATTTTTGATTTGATTGGTGCTCTGCTCTTATTGGTTGCAGCTTGATATTACATAAGCCTACCTCCATAAATGGACTATCCAACACTTAAGGAATTTTTCAATTCAAACCAGTAGTTCCTGAGATGAGGGCGTTCAACCAAACAAACAAACTCTTTAGCTTTAAAATATTAGTATAAATATGAGGTAAACACAAACCACAACTATTTGTTACTACGGAAAGAAACATGCATATAAAAGCTATAGTTGGCCACACAGAGAACAAATCATTCCATAATATAAAATTATGAGAATTATTGCAAATATTATCCTGTGTAAATTCCAGACGACATTCATGGAAATCGGAAAGATTTCCTGTGAGACTCAACTTTTATAAAATAGTGTTCACAAATGCAGTTTTAGAATTATTTCGACATACAAGAAGAATTTTCCGCAGCGTTGCCGTTGGTTCAAATAAAAGATTGAAATACCGAAATATGAGTTTATTACATTTACATATTATGAGCAATGTAATCCTAAAATTCTCTGCATCCACATTGTATTGTGAATAAAGAGAAACGGTTAAGCTTTTTCGTTATTTATGGAAATACGTTTAAAGCAAACAGAAAAATAAATCCGAGATAAAACAGAAAGCAGTACGACTGTAACAGTAATTTTTGTTTAGGCTCAGTAACAATTGAAGGATTTACTGATAAACGAGCGGGTTTTACTGAAGTTTTATTCGTTTTACAAAGTCTACGACAATGTTAAATTGAAATATCGTTTACCGATATCGATATTGTAAACGTTCAATTTCAAAAGGATCAATCCTAACGTGTAAAATTTTTATGAATCATAACTTTATTTCCGACACATAAACCTAAGATCCCAATACACGAAACATTTAAGGTTCACACCATAAAACCAACACTTGTACGTGTCGTCTCATAATCTCGAGTTGTCCCACTTTCGTCATAAAAACAAACATGCATCGTAAAGTTACCATAACATATTATGGGACAATGTGGTGCCGTTGCGAAAGTGGAACTGTGTACCATAGACTACAGAGTAGGAACGGAACCCCGTGTTGTTTGGAGATGCATGACGAAAGTACATCTGTATTGCATTTGTCTATTTAGTACGCCACATGTACGGTAATGTATGGGAGTGAACGCAGGGTTTTATTTTTATTAAATTGTTTAGTGGAAATTTTAGATGCTTTTTGGAGAGATTTGGTAGAGGAACTAAACTAAAGATGTTTCAGTTCAGTAAAAACATACATATTTATAGAAAATCAAAGAAAAGGTAATTGCTCTACTTTTAGGTCGAAAGCAAAATTATAATGTGATTATGTTGAATGGGTCCCTTGGGCTACATGCTTCGAACCAGCATCTAAGGGCAACATGTTCAAAAAAACATTTTTGCAAAAACATTACCGAAGTCGGTTATTTTTTTGCAAAAAAGTTTTTATTTTACCCTTTTTAGTTATCGTATCACACACAAAGCCTTGTCAACTATCAATTTCGTAATTTCTTTTCCTTGGATAACATATTTTTACCAGATATTTTGATTTAAAAACCAAACTACTGAACCGATTTTGATAAAATTTATATGGGATCAATCGGGAAGTATCCTTTCAGAAAAAAAGAAGAATTTTTCAAATCGATTCATAAATCATAAATGACGAAGATATGAGGTAACAAACACAAAAAAATACAACCGAATTGAAAACCTCCTCCTTTTTTTGAAGTCGGTTAACAAAAGATGTGTTATTTCTTCTACTGTGTCATGCATCTCAGAAAAGGCTGACCAGATTATATTATAATGATGGTCCATGTATGATGCCGTGTTGCATGTCCCAGACCTTCCTTATTATTTTAAACAAAACAAGATCAAGACATCAACAACGATCAAGATTTTCTCGATAAAGTACGCCGCCATTGATGTCATAGATTCCCAAGAACATATAGAATTACTGGTTACTGCATATTCAAGCCACGTCTTCAAGATCTTCAGAAAACACAACAGGCCGTCGTGTTTCTTCGTAGTGACGTTTCATACCGTTTCCACTCGTATTTTCCTGACCAAGTATGGCTTACCCCGTAAAGGTATGTGTTTCGCACCAGTGAACACCCCAGCCGCACTTTTATTAGCATTAGATGACCAAGCATGTTCTACTGGAACCAGTGTAAGGCAAGGAGACACTGAAGTTGGATCTTCAGTTTATTTGAAAAAAGTATGCGTGTATTTCGTAATGTTTACGCTTTAAGTTGCGAGGTATTTGTAATAGACATAACACAGCATCACGCCTGTAATCCCAGAAGGGTTAAGCAGAGGTATAACTAATAGTAAACCCAATAACACTTTGCCCGATTCGGGAGTCGAACCAAGGACGTCATGCTCAGGAGTCGCGATTGCGACCACTCGACAGCGAATATAAAATAGAGCTGAATAAAATTAGCAAGTATTATTGAATGGGATGTTGGTAGATACTATAAAAAGCTGAGGAGGAAGTGTCCAATAATAAATCAAAACCTATTAGTATCCACAGCTGGTCCTCAGAAACACGACTACCACATTACAGCCCGTTCACACGACGACGATTCAATTTCTTTGACGTATCGTTTTTTTTCACTATCCGTCATTTTGTTTTCGACGATGGCAATGCTTTTTAAATGCCCGTGTTCACGCGCATCACGAACCGTGAAAAGTGACGGACGTCTTAAATCACGTATCGTCTATAAAACATCAGGTACGTCAAAAACCACGAATCGCGAACTAAAATGACACCAATTCGTTTTTTTTTTTTGCCGGATCGTGATAAAACACGATTCCGTATGCAATGTAAACATCCATCCGTCATGCGTATCGTGTTTAATGACGGATCGTCAATGACGGAAGCCGTGTGAATGAGCTCTTAGAGTAATTGATATCACCTTGATTTCCAATAAGTATGATGATAATTCAGGTTTTAGATTCTACTCTTTACAAGAAAATATTGACGGTAGAGACTATTTTTAACAATGACTAAGCTAATCACTTAACACCGACGTCACTTAAACAAGTCGTCAGATCCACTAGTTGCCGTAGATTTAATATAATATTATTGTGAAACCGAACTGCAAACATCCATACACATAAATGATAAATGATGTTCATTTTGCAAATAGGTTTTTACAAACACTTTTACACGTCTTCTTTTTTAAAAGTAGATGAGGCCGGTGTTTCGTATCTGACTACTCTGAGAAGAAACAGCCGAAACAAACTCAGAGGTCATAGTCTCTTTTAAGGTCCAGACATAATCTTGATAAACTCACATGAGGACTATGCAGATGAGTGTCTGAGATGGTCTTTTGAAGAAAGAACCACACATATTTGAGTGGACCATAGTGAATGGCATAGAGACTATAGTGCGTAATAAAACCAAAGTATTTGAATTTACAAGTCCTACTACGGCTCCAGATATTCACAAGTTATTTGTTCATTATTCAATTGAAGTTTGTTTCGAAATACAAGTAATTCTGAAGAGCACGTCAAACCAAAGTGTTTAAACCACAGTACACTGATAAATTGGACGTTTTCCAAAAGGTTTTTGAAGTGAAGAGAGAGAGCTGTCGAACTTATAATGAGCAACTTCAAACTATGAATGCTGACTTGACCCTGGATTTCGTGACCTTTTCTGAAGTCACTTGGAGCATGTCGTTAGCAGCATTTTATGCCAAAAACTAAAGATGCACCGACCTTGAAAAAAAACATCTGAACTCTTGATTTAGTAGCGGTTAACGACCAGACACTTTGACCTATTAAATCCTTAAAGCTCTGTTAGGCATTAGTTCAATTTATAATTGAAGAAGATGCTCTACAGATCTCAATGTCCAGAGTTCAATGTTCTGATAAATTTCTTGGATATTATTAGCAATTTTGAAGGGCGACGTTTCTTGAACCCTTCAGATAATAATAATATAAATAGACTACCCCACACAAATTCAGATACTATTGCGAATCGGATCGAATTTACTGAATAGACGATTGATTTTTATACTCTGATTCGACATTATCCTATCATAAAAAATAAATAGCTGAGGCCATCGCAAAATTGTATTAGATCATTGTGAAATTGAAAAAGTATATCCAATCGTGGAGAATTATTAAGAGAATAACTAAAGATCATGATGAAATCAAGCCAGTCTACAATATTTTTATTTTATTTCAAAACTTGATAAATGGATATCACAGACACACGGTGCAGTAATGCAAAACGAATCAAGTCCAATTTTTAACAATACGTCATGTACTGTACGCCCAGTTAATCTTATACAAATATTGCGTACGACAGTGTAATTACTCAATCAATACAACTTCTAATAAGTATTTTTACGATTTTACAATACTGCATAACGTTACAACTGGAGCATAACATGACACATAAGAGCTTGTAGGTGTATCTGTCATTAAATCTATGCATAGTATAAAACTAAGTCGCTTCTCCTATAGATCTGTCAGTCAGTGTTACCGTTTGGTTTGATATTTTTAGCCTACACAAAAAATATGTTTTGATGCAGTTTGCAACAATATTCAGGGCATTCATTTCGGAAGGTTTACGATAAATGTTTATTTGGCAAATAGATTTTTACAGACACGTTTTCATTTTTAAACTAGATGAGGCCAGTGTTTCATATAAGACTACTCTGCGATGTAACGGCCGAAACAAACTCAGAGGTCATAGTCTCTTTTTAAGACCAGAATGTCTATGTGTTTATTACATTAATATTTGAATTGAATATACAATAGATATCTCAATGTTTGGCAAAGGCGGGTCGCTAGTAAAACATAAGAATATTCCACAGTGAACATTCATGACAAGAGACGATCGCTCCTAAACCCAATTTTTATGGAGACAAAAAGCAAAAGAACTATTGGAAAACATGATCCCACGTTGTTTTTCTTTGTCGTGGCAAGACGTTAGCTCTCTCATTAGTTTTGCATGACTAAGGCGGCTATATAAAACCACTGGGTTTCACATTCGAAAGCGCTGCTTATGAAATAATCATGCTGTTACAAAAGAAAATTAACGTTAAGATTATATATTTATAGTTTTATTATGACCTCCTTCCTGCCTCGCTGGTGTAGCGGTCGCAAGCGCGACAGCTAAGCATGGGTCCTGGGTTCGATTCCCGGGTCGGGCAAAATTTTATTGGGTTTTTCCATCAGGAATATCTCAGTAGCAGCCACGGAGTCTGAATTTATGCCCGGCTGATAGCAATAGGCTCGCCCCCTATTATATGGGACTTAGACATAACTGGTGAAATATGGGTGTACTTGTTAGGTACACCTCTGCTTAACCGTTCGGGGACAGGCGTGATGTTATGATGTTAGGAAAATTAACATTCAGATTATACATTATTATTTATTGTTTTATTATGACCTACATTACCACATAATGTTTAGCAGTATACCTCTAATATAGGTGTTCTGATATCGACTACGTATTGTTATATTTTGTAATCATTTTTATCGTACGCTGACCTTTTAATCAACGACCCTTTCGATACGCGTATTTGAATAAAAGTATTGGAAAAGCAATGAGTGAATTGTCCATAAGAGTCAATGTAAAATATACCTTTACATTGCGAAAATTTTTTATAACGAATTTTCAACTAGCAAGAAAAAGTGTAAATAGGTACCTCTAATCAACGAATTTTGTCAACCCAAAACCTTTATATAACGTTCCCACCAATGCATGACCCCCATAGTATGTGATTCATGTCGCGACAGGTTCCGACACGCTTTTTTTCGGAAAACAATCATTGTTGTTTGATGGAAAGCTAAAGTAATGTAAACACTGCTGCTCATCACTATATAAAGATGAGTACGTAATGTTGAGCTGAATAAAACTATTTTATGACCTCTTTATAACAAATTTTAGACCTCAACATAACCTCAACATAACAAACCTGTTTAAAAAAAAAAATTGATGAAACGAGTATTTACTTGTTCTCTTCCGATTTGTTATCTCGAGGTTGCACTGTATTAACGTAGAATAAGGGTAGGAACTAACGTTTTATTGCAAAATTTATTGAATTGATGAACTACCCTGAGTATTTTCTACCTATGCGACATGCGTGACCAATGAAACGTAGGTATACACCTATACATAATTCGTATTTTACAAAATTACTAATAACTTGAATAGTCAGAAATATGAATGATTTTATAAAACTCTTTCCTTCAATAAGCGCGCCTGCTGAGCATGTGGTCCTGGGTTTTATTCCCAGGTCGGGCAAAGTGTTATTGGGTTTTCCATCAGGAATATCTCAGTCGCACCCATGAAGTCTGGATTTGTGCCCAGTTGACGGCAATAGGCTTAACTGGCGAAATGTGGGTGTGTTACTTGTTATGCCTCTGCCAAACCCTTCGGGGATTACAGGGCTGATGTTATGTTTTATTATAAAAATTCAGTGTTCATTATTTTAATTAATAATTAATTACCAATGTTCTTTAACAAAATTCTTTTTTTTTTTATCTAAGCAACAAGTGATATTGCGCGTAACTTATCAAGAATATTAACAAAAGAAAAATGGTATTGAAACCTTAATTGGGGAGACCATTAAATTCTCAAAGGCTTTTTCTACTTGCGTAACCTATAACGAGATTTATGTAACATTATAAACTTAAGAGTTTTCACACCCAATTTTTATAAAAAATGGCGGCTGTGCGTTTCTTTTATTAAATTCCTTCTGGAAACATTATCGTTCATTTAAGCTTTGTAACTCAAAGAATGAAGATTAAAAGAAAATTGTTTATGCTTCAGGAAAAATGTTTTTGTTCAGAAAATAAAGATATAGATTTCAAAGAAATTATTTAAAGATTGAAGATATACCAAGTCGCGATTTAGAGCGAGCTCTAATGCTATTTATCAATATAGGTTTTTAACTGGCTTCCCTTAAAATAAAACTAAAAAGAAACGCCCATTTAAATAAAGTTTATTTCCAATAAAATAAACCACAAACGAATATCAATAGTCCTCCATTAAAACAATCAACGAAAACAACCTTCGAACGCTTGTCCGCAAATGTTACCAAAGTTTCAAGGAATCAAAACTTTTTGGAGCAATCAGCGAACATCAAAAGTTGTGTAATACCGACTGAAAGCGTTGCTTTGTGACAGTATGTAAAGAGAGAAAACTCGAATACAAGGTGGTATTGCTTTTAGTTTAATGTTTCAGCAAAATATCTCCGAAAAGAGTGCTCGGGAATTTTGAGAGGTCCAAACGTCTATTGACTTACTTTTGGCGTTTATATCGTCGATTTTGCTGTTAGGTTATTTGGTACAGCTTCAGGGTTTTATTGATGCGGTTCTTTTGGTTTGTTATCTGTACTTTTTTATTAATGTTTATTGGAAGACGGTATGAAAGCTACACAGCCAGAATATACAAGGTGGAACCGACCACCGATGGTAAAACGGTTACCACGTATAGTACATAGACATTTTTCATCGGTAATTGAAAAATAACAGCTGTTCCAAACATTTTGACCGTGTAAGTATTGCAGTTTTGTAGGAAACAGTTGTTTTTTTTTATAATAACCGACAAAAAAAAATCTATGGAAGGGGCCAAATGTAGTGTGCATCTCCACGGCGCCCGAAATTCTTTTATTGTTACACATACATCTTTTTATTTTTAATATGAGAACACATATCTTTTTTTTGCTCTTGTATGATTCCTTACATTGGATGTAGCCTGCAGGGTCTACACACACACACGGAAGGTTAAATTTTCCATTTTGAATAAACAATATGATAATAATCAATGAGCAAAGCAAAATGCAAGACTTCAAAACTTTTAAAATATTTGAGGTTAAGTTAAAATATTTTTAAAGTTACAAGTTGTTTTTTATGTAGGGGGGGGTTCTGAATGATATACTGAATACATGATAACCGTTTCAGCGTCGTTGTTCCGTCCACCCTGTATAATATAATATAATACTTTGTTTTATAGTAATTTTATATTGCAAAACGAACAGCACATCAACGAGGTAAAGCACAATATTGTTGGTTTCTTAACTGCCACATACCTACAGACATCATTAAAATTATATTAGTGCCTAGGCATAATTAAAATAAGTAAGATATAAAACTGAACATGATAAATATTTTGCTCTGTACTGAGGAAAACCAACAATTATTGGATAGTCAATCAAAAATAACTCAGAACACTAGGAAAATTATCTCGTTTGTTAAATTAATTAATTTCAAAACGTTATTTACTTAATGGAAATAAAATATTAACTACACGAACTACTTAACATAACAATAATCTTAGTAGTCGTAAATTCAAAGTTAAATAAGAATTTCGTTTGAAATTGAAACAAAGTTCTCACAAAAGCCTTTATGTCAAAACTCATATTAAAACGAGACATCAATACGTAATCAACAAATGCGTATCATCTGAAGAAATACATGTAAAGAGGACACATTATAAAGAACAGGATACACGTGGTGCCTTACAAGTACAGTTAAGCCGACACGACATGTCCGTATTCAATGATTCAGTGTACACTCTGCGCATAGCACGAAAGTCGTGACGACCAATAAATGCTTTCAGACTATCACATCCAACACAACGTTACAGAATAGATAGGTGTTATACCGAAGCTGAACCCTGTACGAGTGAATAGCGATCAAAGACACACACACAGACGCTATGTACATAAGTAAGGAGAAACAAACGAATGCTATCGCGAGTGCGCTTGCACTCGCTGTACGTTAAGCGTGTTAATGTGTGCGTGCGTTTAGTCATAAGAAACAAACCTTCTTGTTGCTAACTACTCTGTGACACCATTGTAAGTACAACACTCGTTATGGTCCATTTATTCGATATCAAGTGTACGGACGGACTTACATACATTTTCATACGTAACGGATTTTAATTGTGCGTAGACAATAAAATTTGATTGATGGCTAGGAAATACAATTAGCAATTAATATTTTGGTAGATGCCGCAAATGCGATGATTCTATGTTTCAGTCTGTAGGGGCTAGTTAGTAACTTCACTTTATTCATTGTTATGTAATGGAAATGCACTTCCATCCCCCACACTACCGACAGTGTTGGTTTTGTTTTGTTTTATATCAGTACCTATTTCTAATTGTTCCGTTTGTCCATGCACTTGCGAAATAACCAATGAAACCTTTTCTTAACTTAATGCTAATGTTTTGATTTTATTCAGACAAAACCCATTTTTGGATTAACACCGAGATAACCCACAGTATTTCACTACGCGATTACCAACCTTATCTGCAACCGATAAGACCATCAAATCAAGAGTCATAAAACAAAAGCAACAAATGAACATAGAGGCGGCGAAACGAGCTTGATTTACTGCCGAAAGATCGTAAAACCGCGTCGTCAACTCAGAACCATTCATCATCTTACTGTCAATGATATCTAAGAAGTTTTTATTCCATTTAACGCAGAACGTTAACCTCCTTGGATGAACTCAGATACGGATGACTGACCACACGACGTGTGCTACGTGAGGGTCTTCTGAAGTTAAGTAATATACTTCCATGACCTCATTATTTACACTGCATGCCAAATGTACGAGCCGTGACAAATCCAAAAGAAATTCTACATCAACGCACCGTGGAAATACTTACGAAGTGTGCCGAAAGTTATTGAGTGAGAAACGCTTCGATTAAATTTCTTCAGTTTTGTAACATGTAACGTAATTTTGTTAGTATTAAGGGAACGTGCTACTAAAATATCCGGGGACTTTATTGAGGAAGCATAACTCATTAGAAATCGGCATATTAAATTAATCGGCACAGACGCCGCAACTAACCGTAGCTGCATTTAGCGGAATCGTTCTGTTTTGTACTAATTTCTTCCTAGTTATAAACTTGATGAGGGGTATAAAACTACTGACCGGGTCGACAACACAGGACAAATGCCGCAGAATAGTTGTCAGCGTGCCAACTAAGGGTTTGGTCATATTACGCAACGATGCGCGGGCGCCGCCGCTCCCTACAATAAATAGCGTTAAATGGACGGTAACGATAAGTGCTTAGACTACACGTTGGTAACGAGTTACCCGTCATAATGATAATGGTTCTCTACTGCAGAGCGAGTCCTCACGAGGACAGTCTTGTCTACTTCAAAATACATAGCCAATCTACGGAACTTGCAGCCCTAATCGATCTATTTGCCAAAAGAAAATAGACTTACCCATCTTTTCCCGTGGGTACACTCTCGTTGTCTAGCAATCAAGCCCGCAATTGTGGAAATCATCACGTTACCCACTCGTGAACTCGTGAGTTACACTGAAGCCTAGATCTTCTAAATTATATCTGTAAAATTGAAACCCACGTTTTGACCCACTTTGAAACTGCAGTCGTCATAATGCAGTGTCGGGAAGTCGGGGTAATAATAAAACAGCCATTAAGTTGGCGTCGCAAGCTAACTGAAAATGTCAAACTACCCTCACCAACTGACCTGGAGAGATACCAAGAAATTACTACACATATCGTTCCTTTGTACCATTATGACTTATAATAGGCACATATTTCATAGAGTTGGCAATAGCGAGCGATATAACACAATAGAATCTACTTAAATGTTATGTACTTGAGTTTATTATAGTTGTGGTTGCAAACTACATTATTATGAGGTAATATCGTTAGTTATTTGTCAATATACTTGTAATTCTTAATGAAGTAGTCTTACTCGTTTGGATTGAAGTTAGACTAAGTCTTATGTCAAAATTCTGCACGTTTTATACGCTATCTGAATACAAATGACTTTAATCTTAGTTTATAATGTCATATCGTGTTCTAGTACAGTCAAAACTAGTCCTTATAATAAATGACAGACAAATGGAATTGTCACTCCAATTCTCTAAATATAACGCTGTATTCATGCAGCGGGTAACATTACGCTATTTCCTAAGCGGATGAAATAGCACGCACACAAAATAAACAAAGGCGACAAGACTGCAGTTTTATACGGAAGTAAAAGCTTGCAAGTTTTGTAAGAGGACAGAATGGAACGACAAAAGATATTGGAGACAGGATTTGTACATTAACCACAATACTATCACATGCACATAATATTCCAATAGAATTAAATCAGAACAGGAAACAAAAACGAATCAGGCACCAACTGCAAAACAGAATCCTCAAGATTTGATATCATCGGATACAATCGTACGCAGACAAAATATTTACCAAGGGCTAGACAAAATACACGAGCGTTTCCCGCACTAAATAGCATGGTGTTTCTGAGATAAATAAACCATAAATGCCAGGCTAACTAATAAACGGAGACACTTTGTATTATGCAAGCAAATCTCGGAGGAAGATTTCGTAGAGAAAATCTTAGCGTGTGCTAATATAATTTCATCTCGAATGTGTCAGTCGGCCTCGTCACATCTATGTTAATAAGTTGAGGGTTGGCGGGTTCAAGGAAAGTAGGCAAAATAAAATATTGTTCAAACAAAACAGAAGAAAGTTAAATGGTTGTCTGTCAAGAAAAACTGTTGGTCATGTAGCAAATGTCTCTTTTGTTTACGAAATATCAGCTCGAAGAAAAATTGGTAGCTACACGTGCAACATTTTATAACTATTATTGACTTTTTTTTCATGAATGAAATATTCCTATCTCTGACGCAATCGCTTTGTAATAGAAAGTATTGTCTTTATCTAACGAGAAAGTTATCTTGCTGATACAGAAGCGACACCCATTTGTTATCAGACATCGTTACACTTGATTATACCATGTCCCGACGAATATCGATTGGCGATTATTTTGTTTTGTTTATCAAATTCATGTCTGACGAGTCTGGCCTACTAATCTATGACAAACAATTGTTAAGCAGAAACATACAGGGTGTGAGGGGCAATGACACCCAAACTGTCACTATAAATTCAGAACGTGAATTCTAGAATCCCACCATTATAAAAATTTCGTCGGCTCTTGCTGAGGGTCTAGAACTCTAGAACCATGTGCTGAGATCTTGGTAATGAGTGTCGATGTCCTTCACACCATATATTCTATAAACCATATAACAAGTTGCGTTGTTTTGTAATTAAGAAAATACTTAACATAAAATAAATTATTCCTCGGATACTCTAATTCTAAGTTGAGACACACCACACGTACACTCGAATGGGCTATACATATTAATTGCACGCGGCATTAATGTACTACTTTCATTAGAATCTTTTTTATCACTACATGTACGTGATGACCCTGGTAATATCCTCGATTCTTCAGTTAGAGTAATTGAAGTGAGAGATATATGTACATACATTTGACGGGATATATAAGACGAAGATGGCACGCTTCTTCTTACGGCCTCTTTTTCACCGAATATTGTGATGTCATGAGACTTTGATCATTCAGGATCTGCATAATATATTAAGAAGGTATGTCATGTTCTCTCGTATTATTTCAGGAACGGGTCGGACGAATTGTTTCGTGCAAAAATGTTTTGTAGGTTATTTATTTGCGTTTAAGTAGAATAGCGACACAATCATTTTTCAATTACCTATGTTTGGGTATTAAGGTCAATAACTGCTCAAAATACTTGCAGTACTAGGTATACTTATTTCAAAGCTACATAAATCAGCGACGGCTTTTTCTAGCAAATCTGAAACCCAGTATTTCACTATTCAGCAAACATTCTTATATTCCGAGAAAATCCTATTTCCCACGACTCTCACAGACAGAATATTTTTTTCAGCGCTTCATTCGTCGAAGCTTCGAAGATTCTCGCTTGCATATGTATGGAGTTTAATCCGAACCCTATACATATACATCGAGGGATAAATAACACATCCATCGGCACCATTGATTCAGCTCAATGGGTACTGGGAATTTAGTATTTGACTTGCATACTCAAGGCAAGGCCAGTCAATGAATTGACGGACGTGTATAAACAAATGAACTTAACACTCTTTACAAGGCTAGTTATCTCTATTAGTGATTAGTTACGTTTATATTCAACTTTCTGAGAATAGAAACGATAAGGACTCATCGTTTTGACACGATTTGTTTCAACCATCATTTGTTTGTCTTTTTTTTTTGACTAATGTTTGACTTTCACATTAGTTCGCGACGTGTCAGGTTTGTAACACGTCTGTGATATTAGGCTTTAAAATGCACGGGATTTCAGTTTTATGTCAATTTTAAATCTTATTTTATGGCACTTCAGTTCAGTCCAACATTTTATAGATTTTTTTAGGAGTAAATAACAATACTTGGACATGTTTTTGTATGTTGTTTCTCCTCATTTTATATTAAATCAAAATGAAGATGCTCGCAACCAAGGCAAGATTTCATTAAAAGTGTCCCTTCTGCAATCTAAGTCAAATTAAAACCATAATTTCCCCTCGATTAACTTCCGAATGTACTTAGCACAACTTCCCAAAAAAGCAAATTGTTACAACCAAAGTGGTTGTTCCGCTCAATAAATCTTCCCGCGGCCCATTCGCTTATTAAGTCTCAAGGAAGGCTGTAATTTTTCATTAGGAAACCCCGTTTGAGCCGACATCAGGGAAAATGAGGTACCTACCCCTACCTGGGAAACAGGGCGATGTGGGTCCCACAGACCGAAGGTGGGTAGTTATGCGCTTTAATAATAAATACTTCTATTACCGGGTAAAGTTAGCGTCCAGTCTGTAGGGATTACAGCCAGTGAAATGGGAAATAGTACTGTATCTAAAATAGTTTCAAAATTTCTGGATACAAAAAAAATATTGGCAATTGTTAGACGTTGTCCTCTTGTAAACAAAGCCATACAATCATAACAACCATAACAACGAGGCTTTATCTTAGCTAATTGCAAGTTGTGTGTCCTCAATGTTGTCGCAAAAACAATAAATCAATTTCAATAAATACTAACTAACTTAACGTATTATTAACAAATGAGGAAACATATTGTAAATTAAAATTGGATTAAAGGATTTACCCGTAGTCTGCCAGACACACATAGGTAGCTATAGGTATTCTATATTAGCTATAAGTGAACTGATTAATGAGGTATAATAAGGATTGACTTGAAAATATGCATTCCATATTTACTGAATGAGGTCATTATTTTGAACGTTCATTTCAGAACGATTTTCTAAATATACAGGATGACATCCAAGTCAAAACAAAAGTTGTCACAGATATAAAATAGGTTCAAAAAAAAGCACAAACGCCGCAAAAAAAAACAAAAACTAATCTATTTGACATTCAAAATCTGCTAAAACATTGACCTACTACACTTTGGGTTACGCAACGCCAATACCGTTAGCCAAAAACTGGTGACACGAAAAAAAAATCACTTTTCACTAAGCCGATAATTAAGGCAAACAGACTTTTCGGATATGACCCAGACCAATATGTATTTTCACTGTTCGTCACCTGTTTACATAATGTATGAGTGATTCATAAGACAACTTGCCTAACTAGTTAATTCAGTGTTAGTAATGTTTGTGATCTTGTAAAAAATAACGTCATCAGCTGTCAGCGGAAAATATATTGCAATATGGGAATACACTATGTTTAAGGCTTCATTAGTCACCTGATTTATTAATGGGGTTAAACAAAACTTAGGTATACGGGTATAGTATTTATTTAGTTACAATATTGTAGAATACTCTCTCCATAAAACTTTGTTGCGTAGGTCAATATCAATATAACGGCTGAATACGATGAGAAGACGTCCTTCGCTAACCTCAAATAAATTGAGATAAGGGTAAAAGAGTGATGATGATGTAGGTCAACAAACGTACCAGTGCAACGAAACAATAGTACAATAAACAGCATGAATGAGACAATGCAATACTCAAGCAACTAATACCTACTTAAGTACCTCCTTGTAGTAAATCATCGACCAACAAAGTTACTTGCGCTTGAACAAGCACTTCCGTTATCATAACCGTCTAGTTTCGTTCCGCAGCCTAATCAAAGCGGACTCCATGTAAGCTTATCAACACAACAAGGGGCCAATTACCTCAGAATCAACGATTCAAGTGATTTATTCGCGTAACAATCATGTTTTACGACCAAAATATATACTAGGAATAGCACCAAAGTCTACACAAAGATATAGTCGTTATCGAAAGCGTTCAATCGAATAATTTATTATTTGATTACAGGTATACACAATGATCCAACTATAATTTACAAAATGTAAGCCTATTCGTGTAAGATAGCATCGCCGATGGCGCAATGGTCTGTAATGGAGTGTCTTAACAGCTAATGTGTACTTATTTTGTAATGTATTCACCTCTTTTTGTTCAGTAGGTGTGGCGGTCCTGACTCCTGTCAGGTCTTTCCACCGGAGCACGCCCATGACGGCGTGCCGGACCCAAGAACCTCGCCTGCCAGTCCTCCCGTTCGATAGTTCATCCACCACACCGCACAACACTGAGTTCACCACCAGCTTCCCAGTTCCATCCTTATCACTCTTAAGCGCCACTTCGCTACTTATCGGCAACGACCTTCTTTCCCTCATAAAGCTAGAAAAATAAATGGCCGCCAGCTCTCTATTCAGGTTTCCCAAAACGCATCCTCACAAGACACTCACTATTAATCATCCTAAGATATCGTACTTCAAAGACGATATAAATCTTCCAGTAAATCGTTTATTTTTATTACAGTTTTCGGGTCACCCAGCTGCGATCTTTCCCATAAGCGCTCGGAAGTTTTTCAATTATTCTTTTAGCTATAAAAGAAAACTCTTAAACGATCTTCTGCTGAACGAAATTGTCTCCTAAATGGCTTTGAGAGACCAAACACAGCAGTCATGCACGAAGACGGTAGGCTTTAACTTTCACTTCGGATGCTTCTTCGTCGCCCTGGATGTAGGTTAGACGTTTTTCGCTGCTGGTTATCCACGAAAACATCAACACTGTAGAAGACTATTAAATTCATTCACAAACTCTTCAAGATGCAGTTCTTGAAGTTTTTTATACACTTTATACAACACAGTCCACACTTTTATAACACGTCCGATAACAAATACAATAAATCCATACAATATTCCAAAATATTAGAAGTTCCGAATTTCGGAGTTGTCAAAACACGATCGTAGCGCGATTATTTAAATATCGAAGACAGCACCACGTCCACACCGGTTTACGTTCGGAAACCGAATGGAGCGGCGCGTGCCACATGCTTCTACTGACAAAGGCGCGATGAAGAATTCTCGTCTCTTTCTTCGCTGCATTATTGCTATATTGTAGACAGGGACAAGTAGCGAAACCAACCTTCACACTCAATGCATTGGAGACAAGACAGGTGAATGTAACAGCCGGAGAAGACAACAAAAACTTTTCAAACGTTTCTAGTGCGATTTTCTATTGTGCCATGCGACATTCAACTTGGTAGAAAAATGGTACAGCACAAGATTAATGTGGCGATAGAAAGTTACATAAATATGTTTTTCTAGCAAATATTTGGGACTAGAAAATTGTGCCAAAACTTTTTAGTTTAGAAACAATTTAAGGAAAATGAAATTACTGGGAAAATTTTTGAGTCAACCAAAACAAATTTCCATAACGCATTACGAGGAAATTATCACCAACCATTAATTATTTTGCTATCCTCATACCAAATCTATACAATTAACAATTATTGTACTCCAGTTTTTCCCATACCCATGACAGTGCACGTTGCAAAAGTCCCATCGAATTTAGGCGTGGATGCGTTTGCGTGGGAACATCCGGCGCCAACGGTCCACATCGAAGCTCCCTCCTCAAACAAAGGACCAACAGGTGCTCCTTGCACTTGGTCCTTGCTTCCGAAGCCAAAGACAAGGACTTTCGAGGCGGATGCCGATACCTTATTAATATAGGAAGGATGTGGTGTTGTTTATAGTATCAAAACTGGGTTCAGACAAAAAATAAAAGTAGGTACATGGATTTTTTTGTGGGTGTTGCGGATTTAAAAAATATTTTTGCCTATAGATTTTATAACACGCAATTGTTTATATTGGCTAGTCCTTATGAACCAAGGACTTTGAAGCGGAAACAGATACCTTATAAATAAAGGAAGGATGTGGTGTTGTCAGTCGAGTGATAGAAGCTCCCAAAATGTATGAATATTGCTTCTAGCCACAAGTAAGTGTGTGCAATGAATGGGAAGGGACATTTTTCAGTTCCTTTTTTCCCGATAAGTTAAAAAATTTGCAGCAAAGGATGTATGTCGATTGTCGATATAATCAATTAAGAACCCTGGGAATTTGCTCCAAAAAAAGTGTGTGACGTTTAATAAATAAACATTACGCATTCAGTTTTCAAAATCGAGAATGAAATATTGGTCAATCAAAAGCCATAGTCGGTTCAAGAGTTCTATGAAAAACATCCGCGTAAATAATGTTTTATCGGTCCAATTAAAACGCACATTTTTGCAACGAAAGGTATTTTTTCATGTAACAAAATTTCTACTTTCCGACATGAAGAAAAAATATAGACGCAACATAAATAACCCAGTATTTTATAATTCATAGATGTAGATTCGTTACATCACATAATTAATGTATGCAGTGCATGTCCGCATATGTAGTGCAGTGGAAGACTCGATCATATATCAATCAATTGAAAAAAGGGGAAAGAGTAACAGCCCGTTCACACGAGGACGATTCGTTTTTTTTGACGTATCGTCTTTTTTCACGATTCGTCAATTTTTTTGACTAAGGCGGCAATACTTTTTAAATGTCCGCGTTCACACGCGGCACGAATCGTGAAAAATGACGGACACGTCCTAAATCACGTATCGTCTTTTAAAAATCACGTGCGTCGAAAAACACGAATCGTGAATTATTTGTGACGGATTCTCTGATGCGCTCGCTACCGAAAAATCACGAAACTAATGTGAACATCAATACGTTTTTTTTGCCCGATCGTGATAAAACACGATTTCGTATGCAATGTGAACGTGCATCCGTCATAACGTATCGTGTTTAATGACGGATCGCCAATGACGGAAGCCGTGTGAATGAGCCCTAACACCTACAATCAGTTAATCCACTGAAACACAATAAATCTGTCTGGAGTTAATTATTGTAACCTCAAATCAGACTGCATTTGCAAATTGCGTTTCCATGTCACGTCATCTGGTCCCGCGGTGCTGTTTTAAACATTTGGCTAACCGCGGAGCATCGCAACGGGGTTACAAATATATTTGTCACATAAAAAAGGGTCAAATTACTAAAGCTGGACATGAAAATAAAGTGTTCTTGGTAAACACGAAGCGAAGTGGGAGGTCGAGAATTGGAAACAACCACTCCATTGAGATATTGATAATACAATAGTCCCTGGATAGGGTACTTGAACGTTCTGGTCCAATTGATAAGTCTATAAATACTAAGGATAAACAAAAGGGAAATAGTGCTTCGTTATTGCTACTCAGTAATTTTTAATTACGGCATCGAGCTGAATACGAACAATAGAGGACTAAATAAGTAATTACAGAAGCTAAATCCCATAACAGAATTTAACGAGTTGGCGTACCTAAATATCCAATTAAATAATTTTAGCGCCCTAACGATGTAATCAAACAAACACCCTAGCGAAATCATTAGTGTCCTAACTGCGGTTGTACGTACTCGTATATCTTCAAACATCAATTATCATTAGGCGTGTTTTTCGACCATAAACATCATGCGAATATTCCATATCGGAATATTTTGTAAGCGAACCTAAAGCACTAGGAATAGACGTGACTGATTGGGCCGGGGGAATCGCTAGGGATGCGATTTTGCATACCGAAGATCACGTTTGAATAGTGCTGCGCTATCATTTCATCGATGAGATATTTTAAATGGTTATGGAGTTACGTTTTACTATACGACCTTTTTTATCTTTGTTAGCTAACTGCATAAGCGATAAGACTAATTGAAACAAGAATGATTATGAGACCTTCTTATAAATATGTATGTGAAAACTAAAAATGCAATCTTTATCAGTCTGTGCGCAATACTATGGTATAACGCTGAAGTAATATTATATCATGAAGTTACGGTTATAATTCATTGGTTGAAGGAAAAACACTAACGAGACGGAAGGAACCATAACAGTATTTCATCCTCGTAATTAAAACAAAGCCACAGAACAATTTTCAGAAGTGCATAGCGCTTTTCGCACGTCGACTAAAACTAAACGCGGTTAACTTTACATAGTTCGTCACTACTCCGTAGTGGTTACGTAAGCAGAACATCACTTATGCAAGTGCATGCGCCTCATTTGACGGTCGTTAGAGCTTAGCCCACGCAGACCTGAAATGTAGCCAGCCCGAAGGCAACAGCTAGAACACTGCGATTCGATACACCTAGCGATACTAAGGTACTGTGAAATCGACGAACATCGTGTGAAGTTTGTTCGAGAATCTTATAAGGACGGTAAATCTAATAGCCGCATTCGCTTAAACTAAGCAACACCTAAATTATTGCCTTAATATCTATGCCGAGGATTGAACCTCAAACGTCACTCACGTTCTAATCGATCATCAATCGTAAAACGTCTGAAAAAATATAATAAAATACTAGCGTTTGCTCGCGGCTTCGCTCCCGTTATGTACGTAATGTACCCGCGGGAACGCCTATAACACTCGGGAATAATTTAGCTTCCCGTTAATGAAATAATTTTGGGAATTGCATACATACAAACTTACAAACAAATAACTCTTTATAATATTAGTATATACAGATTGCCTTGAAAGGACCGTCACGGGTACGAAAATAAAGAAATCGTTTTTGACTTTATAGACGGACAAAATGGGACACATTCAATTCCAGTGGAAAAAAGTTCAATTAGCAGAGCTTTTTTCAATTTCAATTAACTTTGGTCTCAATGAACTCGGTCTTTACCTGTAAGCTCCTTGAGTTAAGTAGAAAGCTCTTGAAATAGCTTAATCTCGATAGGTAATAAAGATATGACGAACATGAGTGCTACTAGCTATTTAATCTTATCTTTCAAATCTTGGGAACGTGATTGAATTTCTGATGAACGCGTGTTAAATGGTACATTCTCTGATTTGATAAGAATTTCATTCTACAATTTTATCTCATCTTCCATCATTAGAGCTCATTCACACGGCTTCCGTCATTGACGATCCGTCATAAAACACGATACGTCATGACGGATGGACGTTCACATAGCATACATACGGAATCGAGTTTTATCACGAACCGGCAAATAAAAACGAATTGATGTTTATTTTAGTTCAGTGATTTTTCGGGAGCGAGCGCATCAGCGAATACGTCACAAAAAAAATCACGATTCGTCGATCGACATTTCAAAAGCACTGCCGCCGTCAAAAACAGATATACAGGGTGGCAGGCACACCGACGCTAAAACGTTGTTACCAAACGTTGTTGATATTCAGTACATCATTTTGAACCCCCACATAGTTTGTCATCGGTATTTTAAAAAAATCAGCTGTTCCATAAATTTTGACCATGTAGGCTAATTTGTAGGAAACAGCTGTTTTTTTTTTAATAACCAACGAAAACATTCAGAAAGACGTACTGGTGTGTGTAAGTGTCTGTGTCCCTTTCAGCCTGTATAGGTAACCAGCACAAAAGAATTGTTACTATCAGCATCAGATTTGATAGAAGGAATGATTACTGATGATTGATTATAGTTGATTCCTTTTCATGCATTTAGTACTAGTGCCTTCTGTCTTAATAAAGTCGTTTTTTACGACACCCATGTGTAGTAAAGACAGCCTGTTTTATCAGGATTCACATAGTAAGAATAAAGTTATCAGATTTTATGACATAACATTTCATTTTTTTATCGAATGCATGCGAAACCTTACTTTTAGTATTTGTATTTGGCGCACGTACGCCACAAACTAGTTTGCTCACATAACCTTTTTAATCTTATAAACAGATCGGTAGTGGTTGCCAGCAGATAATTCACTACCTTCGTGCAAAAAAATCGAGCTGCTTTTGCCAACTTTTGAACGTATAATGTTGGCGGATTTAGACAAACCGCATTTTGTGTGTGTTTGTGTGATATTAACTGCAGTTTGGATGGATTTATTATGTATTTAGATTCAGATACATCCAGATCAGACACTCCCATTTTTCGTACTTATCTACTGTCTTTTGAATAACGTGATAGAACCCCGATAATTTCACCAAAAACAAACAATCTATTTTCATAGTCACCGTAGGCAGTAAATAGTTACTTTATGGTCGATAAAAAAACTATTTCTGAACATAATATTCCAACATTAACCACCTACGAGCACCCATACATTACAACGTGAGACCGAAAAATGTCTAAACAATACAGCCTCATGTCCATAACAGTGCCCTTAACCGCGGCAAAAGTAAACATTGCTCCATCGAAATTCACGATTCTTCCATTAGGTATCAGGCCGGCTATAAAGCGGTTTGCTCATTGCTCCAGCATCCAAGGTCGGGCTTTATGAGACCGCAGCCGCTCACAACGCGTAGCCTTGTTACGACAAAGCTCTATGGAGCGGTCAAATAATACATGGAAATTCGTCCCAGACGTATTGTATAGAAGAATAATGAACAAAAATGTTGGATCGGACCTCTTTTTACAGAGTCTGTAAAGAGAACTCCGTAAAACCTAATTTGGAAGAGACAGGCTATGAGGGTTTTCCTCTTTTCATGTAAAATATTTCCAGAATTTATCTAAATTGAATATATTTTCGCAAGATTCGCAGGTCTTGCTGTTGACCCTCTGCAGCCAGAATATTTTAAAAGTCTACAAATTGTGGTTTCGTAATTTTCAGCACTGAAGCATTTAGTGTTTAGTTTAAAAAAAAAAATAACGCTTTAAACATGTACTTACAGAATTCAGAATCTATTTCAGGAGCCTGATACACTTCAGTTAACCACATTAATGTCGTTGCTGGTCAACCCATTTCAAAATGTCAACAAGTGTAAGTATAACTTTGTTGCTCATGTTATAGAAATTCTACGCTACATTCGTTATACAGGCCAAACAAATGTCAAAGTAATTTGGGTTAGATATAAAACTGATATTTAGTAATGTTCTTATTTCATAGTTATAAAGTCATGTGCGTCAGAGGCAAGGCATAATTACGATACCAACGTCAAAGCCCAATATAAACCTTTAAAATAATCGATCAGTAGGTAATTCCGAAATAATCGGTAATCGAAAGTAGAATCGAATGTCACGCAAGAAATAGCCGAAAGTCTATTTATGGCTTGCTTTTAACTTGAATAATAACAATCGACAATGCTATATATTTGAAACGTGATAGTAGACAGCCAACGGAAATAACCCCAACGAAAATAGAACAGCCTACTAAGAAATGTAGTATGCGGACTTTATAGAAAAAAATATCAAAGGAACTTACATTCGTGTCAAAACTTGAGAATGTTTCTTTCATTTTGAAAATAAAAGCAGAAAGGTTATAACCCCTCAGCAGGTATATGTAAGAGGAAGAGATAAGATATAATATATTGACTATCTATCTAGCAATGCAAAGCACCATCTTGGATATATTGCTCTAATCAGCATACTGAGCAATTAGTCGTATTGGGCACCGCAGTTAGATGTAATCAGTTTAAGTTGAATGTTGCTGGCCATGCAACTGATATTGCCATAGAAGAAAATACAATTGTCATCGTCAATACCACGGACGATGGTGATGATGGGTGAAACTTCTTAAAAAGCACCAGAAATAGCACTGAAATGGCCGTCAAAGTTTATCATAGCTGTATACTTACTGCTAATTAAAGTAAAATCACAAATTTCAATTCTGAGTCATCTGTTTGTAACGTCCGTTCCGGTAAATAGGGATTCGGAGAATATATTCCTTCCATTACGTAAATATAAGCACCGAAAAGACTTTCAAAATGCACAGCGTCGTCCGTTTGTATTAAGTTTAATACTTTGAATTCTGTTTTACTTTTATAAAATTCTTGTTTTTCTTTTGGACTGTATACTAATTTCTTTCTTCTGTTAGTTTTTTTTTTTTCATTTTAACCATTTCTAGGGTCAATTGTTTAACTTTCAAGTCGATAGTCTGTGCGATAGTAATGAGGTCAAACTATACTAGTTTCGACGCTGACTAAGCCATTGTTCGATTAAACAGTAGTTCCGAATGAAGCTTGTCCATGAGCCCCTGACATAATTTAACTACTGCGTTGAAGTTGCACTACGGTTCAAGGAACTTTTCAATTTAACATGCATGACACCTTAAGTGCATAGAAGTGTAGATCTTAAAATGGAAGCCCCAGGTAAGGCCTCGCGAATCATATTTTGTTCAACATAAAACCATTTTTTGTTATTGAATTTCGCGGCGCTGTTTACGCCCGATGGCGCTGGACCTTAAATGACTTCTTGAACTATGGCATTTGGTTTGAGTGCGGAAGTGTAAAGCCCTGGCAGGTAAGTTCGTAAAAATTAAAGAATCGCTGCCTGCAAAACACTTATTATTTTAATGGCATTCATTTTTCAAGTCAGTGGTTATATTTCAAGAAAAATAAGTAGTTATAACTTCGTGCTTGGAACAAATTGACGACAATTTTATTTTTCCTACAGATGTTTGTGTAAAACTTTCAGTTCTCCATATTATTGCGTAAGTCGAAAGAATGAACAGATATGACGTCGAACAGATCGAAGAATCTTTCAACCGCTATTGTTGTTCTAAGCTAGGCACAGAAGTCAATATCTTACAAATGAGTATCTCCTTGTCTATTGTAGGCAAAGAGTCAAGTAGGCTTGTTCATGATCAAAGGTTTTTCATACTTCTACAAATCGTCTGCTTGCGTCATATTCAAGAGATGTTATATTTATGTTTTGTTTTCCTTTACATCTCGTTCATCTATACAATTAAATAAAATTGAAGTGTCTGTTTCTAATTTCAAAATATTATATTCACACTGAGACACATTTTTACTTAATGCATATGAAAGTATATACGGTACTTATAAAAAATCCTGTCTGATTGTTCTCGCTAATCTCCAAAACGGCTGGACCGATTTTGACGGGACTTTTACTGGCATAGCTGATGTTATAAGAAGTACCTAACTTAGGCTACTTTTATTTTAGAAAAATGATTTGGACGCCATGCAAAAAAAAAATAAAACCCATGAAATTTTTATCAAAACCCGATTCAAATATCCCAGTAATACTATTTTTATAATAATGCTCGGACGAAGGATGTGTTCTTAATGTAGTGCATAGTTGATTGTATGTCAGGTTATGAGAGTCAAGTTAAAGTGTATTTCCGACATATCTGCGTCATTGAACACGCCAGTTATTGGAAATTTCTTAGAACATGACATGTTGTATCCTAGTCATTTGTATTATTAGTAATTTAGTACTTGTTGAATGAATGCTAAGTTTATAGAATAAGTTCAAAGGTACTTTACTTTACGGTAAATTGTATAGTAGGTACCTACTATACAATTTACCGTAAAGTAAAGTACAAGGTTGTTCAATGGAAAGAGTATCTATTTATGTAACTGGCTAAAAAACCGCTGTTTCCTCCAAAACTGCAATACCTTAATACGGTCAAAATGTATGGAACAGCAGATTTTTTTAAAGTACCGACGAAAAATTTATGTTGTATGGTTCAGAATGATGTACTGAGTACTTGGTAACCGTTTCAGCGTCAGTGTCCCTACCACCATGAATGTTTCTGACAAATACAAGTGCTAGTAAGTTTACTCTGTGACTGAATCCGACAGGCCAAAGATTAGGAAGTTAAGAGGCGTATTGCAAAAAAAAACGCGTAATTGCAAGGTTTCCTCGTTGAAATCGTATGTGAAGATTATTTCGGCATAAATATTATCTACATCAAAATGATGTACAATTTCGGAGATATCGGGGCTTGTTTCGAAGTCTTTTCGGTCAATAATTGTATTAGGTCTAATTTTTTTCTCTTTACAATAAAGGCATATAACGAAAATTTATTCAATCATTATTGAAGTTAGGGATATTAGTAATATGAAAAAAAATATTTTGCTCCCAAATCACGTCTCCGTGAGTTTTTGTCTAAACATGCATCGGGAGAATGATTATTACTGAATAAATTAATAATTATTATTATTGTAGTAGAGGAAACGAACTATTTTTAACAACTAATTGTTATTTCAAACAACGAACGGATAACATACAATTTCAACGAGGAAACCTTACAATTTCGCGTTTTTTTGTAATACGCCTCTTAAAAAGTTGCTAAAAATGAAATATTTTTTAACTCCCGCTGATTACATTAGTATTTGAAATGAAATTACTATTTTATATACGACTGACTAGGTCAGTTTTTTCAAAAGCGTTGAATATCTCCAGTATCTTCAAGGTAGACTAGAACTTCTATATTTACTTTCTTAAGTTGCTACCCAGTGTGTTGTGCAAAAATTAACTGATTTTTAAGCCTTGAAAAACTATTAGGCAATTTTGTAGAACAAATTTGTATCATTCTACGCACAGTGTAACGTATAATAACGCTTATTAATTGTAACTTTAAAGGGGGTAAGCATAAGTATTTGGTAGAGACGTAAAGTATAGTAAGTATTAAGCTACTTTCAGATTTTTCCAATTATTATTATTTACCAATTAATTATTAATCTCAAAAATCTAACCCAAACTTCGGGCCTCTTTCTCACGAAAAAAACTTGTATTAAAGCAATCGGCTCGACCGACACGCCGGAGAGTCGCACTTGTGACCAACACGGCAGCCAATTAAGTCGCCATTCTAATTATTTGTATTAATAGACTATACAATCTTGTACCTACCTATGACTAACGACAATATCAATTAGTAAACAACAGAGCAATTAACTAATTGACACACGAGTAATTGTTTACTTCTCAATTATATTCTCACCATTCACCAACCTTCCATCCCAATTAGAAATAAACTCGTAAACATGACCAAATTGAAACAATATCTACATTAGTTTGGTGTGACATTTCAAGATTTGGTAATTCCATATTTTTATTTTGTATTCTTTAGATTTTGTAAACCCATAATTTTTAGCAGTGACTTCAAAATTAACGATACAAATCTACCCAAGTAAACAAAATGAGGAGCCCCTGTTATAACACAATACTATTTTGGAATCAATGAATCGGTAAAGGACATCTACAAAAATACTTTATTGAATATTTTTGGTAAACATCACATCAAAACGTTAAATCAGGAAATTGGAAAACTCAGAATAAGCACATTGTCGCTTCATAAACAATCTCAGTGTGTTTTATTTATAGCTAGATTTTAAAGCAATGTTCTCGGAACTAAAGACAAATGATAGAAGCTCATTTCTAAGCTAATGCACATTTCCGGCCGAAGTCATTATTTGACAGAAACAAAACATAATTATAATAATACTAAATATTATCACAAGAAAATTTCCATAAGGTGTCTTTGAAAGGGAGTGAAACAATCATAGCAAATGGGTTTAAATAGAAAATGTGAGCGATGGCAAATCTGAGGATTTGCGAAAAACTTAACATCGTAAAATTATTTGCAGCATTCACCTAATGTGATGCTGTAGAAGAGAAGTTTTTTGAAAATAAAGGATATAATTGATTGATATAATCAATCAGCAACATGTTACCTTAGGCATTTTCATAGTCGATAGACTACTAAGCGCCAGGATACTGAAAATACATCGCACTTCTGAATAACAATCGAATGATTAAGCCTACAGTATTTTCAGCGAAAACTTTTATTTTTGTTTATGTAGGGCAAAAAGAAGTCAGTGACGTCATTAGCATCAAATTCTAAAATCGAGGGATCTTTCCGTAATGCGTAGGTCGAAAAAGGATCTTTTTTCAGTATTCATACTTGCGTAAAGATATTACATTAAACATTCAGACAAGATATTTTTAAAAGTATAATTACCAGAAAATATTCAATATAATAGCCAACAGAAACGTTTGTTCTTCATAAATATGCAGTGGATGTTAATCTGAGGGGAAGAAAAATATTGAGACCGCTTTTGTTTTAATATTACTTGCTTAATTAAAATGTCGTAAGAGATTAGCCTAGTAGCCATGTTGAGTGAAACATTTCAGATAAAGATTAGAATGTTTCGAATAATGATATGTAAATGTAATGGGGTAACGTAAAAAATGTGAGAGCTAAAATTTACCATGGGCTGGGTGTTTGGTTGGAGATGTAGCCAGTTGGCAAAATTTTTGGGTTAAAAAAGGAACGAAACTGACAATAAGAATTCTTCTACATTGATATCGAGGCCTCTAACAATTCAATGAATGAAAATAATCTAGTTAAAAGATTCTAAAAAAACATCCTTATTTGATTGAACTTGGTAACCTTTATAAAACATTTTCCAGAAAGTTACTTCTGAAATTCTAAATTGGGTGCTTTACTGTACCTATTATTGAATTTTCTTTGAGTTTGTTACATTAAATAGCTAGCTTTTCCTCACGCAATATAGTTTCCAGTATTTTTTCAAACTTGGATTATTATGTTACGACTCATGTATTTTTATAGCACTACGAGCAATATAATTAGACCCTTAAAATGGTTTCCTATTTTGTATGTTAATCACGTTTACGCAATACTATTAAATTATGAATTATGGAACAGATTTATGATTAATTTTCATGATTTTTCGGAGTTTTTACGACGTCTATAAAAATACAAGCCTGTACTTTAGTTCCAACGTTTATGCATAAAATCATTATTATCACGCCATGCTGTGGATTCAAAGACTTCCTGAATGCTGATCTGGTGTACGGCCTGCCTAATCCACCTAACGTATTTAGAGCAGTCTGACTTCGATGTACTATTAGCGACTTTCCCAAATGTCCTTTCTTTGGTATTGTTCGTCGTGTTGTGGAGCTCCTTGGTTATTATAAGTCGAGCTACACGATACCTGACAAATGCTTGCACTGACTGGACAGGTCCACTCAAATCTGTGTGGTTCTTTCTTCAAAATACCATCTCCGTAACTCATCTGCATAGTCCAATTCACATGCGAATTGACCAAGATTATGTCTGAATTTTAAAGAGACAATGACCTCTGAGTTTGTTTCTGCTGTTTCTTCTAAAAGTGGTCAGGTCCTAAGATCCTACGAAACACCGGCCACATCTATTTTAAAAAAAGACGTGTAAAAGTGTTTGTAAAAACCTATTTTATCAAGTTCAAAATGAACCGGTAGGACCAAAAACAAAAGAGAAACTTTTCGAATAAAAAAAACATTATTTCGACAAGTGCAACTCATATCTCGGAGTCACGATCCGTAACCCGGTGGTTTTTCTCCGACATGGTCTGCTTGCCACCCCTGCAAGGCATCCGGCTGCCCGCCTTCTCTTTATCGCTTCATAGTCTTGCTTCCGTCGATTATTTTCTACGGTGTAGGGAGGTAACGAACTGAGTGTCCACTGACCCCTAAAATGTAATGGTCTACGCTTTTTGACTTTGCCGTGAACTTCATCTACCTCCTTACCTAATTAAAATAAAATGTTTGAAAGGAATCTTTTCAAACTGAGTGTTAGAAACTTTGTCTCGCTTTATGGCCTGAAATACATAACTACTTAGCAGAACGAGGTCTTATAATATAGGTAGCAATATTGTACCTGCGTATTAATTCTCATTAAGTAAATTATTTCTAATTCAATTATCATGTCCCGTCGAAAATTTTATAAATCATGATAGGCAATCAGACCGAAAACAAAAGGAGTGATCATTCAGATGAATCCCTATTTTTACAGAGTGCAGTAAGACTAGTACTTGAAAAACACGACATAACTTCATGTTTCATTGATGATATGGAAAAAAAACGTACTAAAGTTATTGTTTTAGGTACGCAATGGCTTGTCAACATAATGAGGACAAAGCATGAATTAATTTACCTGAGAAAAATACGGCGGCAGTACTGCCCTCTGGTCGTCTAACCGAGAACATTGTACTCGTTCCAGCAACTCGAACAACTCGTGTTGAGCGCGAGTGCCCCCTGTCGACGTTGCTGTGGAGCTCCATGGCGCCGACACGTGCTGCCGCCTGTTGGAGAAATGAAGAACTATTACAATAACTTGACTTTGAATTAGTTTCGTGTCGTTTGGATAGATGGCGTAGTAGTTGTTTCTAGCGTTTTAACATAGATGGCGCTGTAGAAAATGTGGCCATTAGAACCATAATTATTTTTTTAATTTTTTTTTTTTAATTATAATTATTTTAGTATGAAACTTTGTCCGTAAAGTGACTGCGAAAAGTTTATCATAATTATTAAATAACGAATAAATTAATAATTATACATAGCAGTTTTTTATAATACCAAAAACAAACAAATACATAATAATGTTTAACATCTTAAAATACAGTATTTAAAAGTACGGATCATTAATAAACAACAGGAGCACGAATTATTATACTTTACGAACTAAAATTAATAAAAAATTTGTTTGTATTACTATAATTTATTTGCCATTCACTATTTAATCAAAAAATTAAATGGCGAGTAGTGCAGCGCAGTGCGTAGCAACGATGTTAGTTCATTGCTACTGTTGCTAAGGTAATGAGCAATGACGAGTCAACAAAGATTTAACACAATCTGTAAGTACTTCGAAAATTAAAGTTAATTATGCACTTTATTTTTAAACTTAATAATGCCGCTAATAATCTGTCATGTCAAGTGACTCTTGAAGATGATTGCTACAATTACTTCGTGTGAATTGTGGAAAAAACACTTGAGTGGTGCCAATTTGAGCGGAACAACATTCATTAAACAGAAAAGAACAGCAGTCAATATTATTATGTATCCTAATAATTTTGTTTAAAACGCGATACTTCAAAAATAATCAAGCTTCCCTTTTTTGAAAGCTTTCTGTTGACGCTCTCAATCAACATCAATCAACGCCAACCTTTTTAATTTTTATGCGACGTTCAGTGACGGTCTTATAGGTTTGACTGTGCAATAAAGCCTATACATATACGCTATTATAGACTGCTCAACAATAGAGCTCGTTACTGCGGCCGTCCAACTCAGGATTAAGTTATGCAAAGATTTTCCTTTTTCTTTTAACAGAATAAACTTCGCTTGAAGCGTGACGGGAAGGTATCATAAATCGCTACACTGGGAACGATGCTCAAATTCTTTTGCTTTTGTGAATAAGAAATAGACCAAATTTGATAAAGTACCATGTGGTGATGTTCACGAATTTATTTTTGTCTTTACTTTTTGAGATTACCTAAAGTCACTGTATGACATTTTATTCTATATATGCCGAAAAATTTTAACTTTTAATAAAAACGTATCACAAATATAATTTGATTATAAATCATGCTTGGCTATCTGCCTCTGTTATTTAAATTGAATAGTACTCTGATTACAGTCATTTAACGGCACGAGACCGAGAGGAATTTTATTCAAAAAATTCAATAGCGTGTAATATACGATGACAGCAAAAATTAAATTTCGAGAGAACCGGTTATGCACAATTTACTGCTATCAAAATAATATAAACAAAGGTGCACGCGACAATGACCCCATCTGTTGGCCGACAACGGAACTGTGCAAGTTATAATGGATCGAGTCTGTGATTTATGCGTCAATTAACTGACCATTCTCTGTGCCCTTCGCGCGGCCCTCGCGTAGCGTTATGACCAAGATAATGGTTTTCCAAATTAAATCTCCCCCTTCATTACATCGTTGGAACCGGTATTCAGCGACTCAATCAAGGAATGTTTGTTTTTCGACTTAGCCTAATTTCGCTGTGTTGAAGGGTGGCATTGTCCGCGCATGCAATAAATTTGATGTGCAGATGTTCCTGGATTGATAATAAAAGTTTGTTGTTTTTCAATTTGCTGTCTTAAGTGAATATTTTTGTTTCTATAAAGCTCGTTTTACAGACAAACAAAATTGGTCCTTAAATCCGCATTGGGTGCCAATGCCATTCTGCGGTTATATTTTCAAGGTATGAAAATAAAGATCTCTAAGTAAGTAAAGGAACTGTTGCATCAATCAGTAAGTACTTATTCATTTTTGAACCGTTGGATTTTAAGCTTGTAACTAAAACGAATAGGCTAGTGGAGGTAACTAAACTTACCAAGGTTTAATTGTTTAGAATCAAAGACATTCAAATATTTACGAGCGATAGACGGGACAAGACGAAGAAAATCGTAATCCAAAACTTGTTACAACTTGGTAACAAATCGTTCTGTCTAGTGTCATACGCCCGCTTGTCAGGTAGCATTCGTGTGTCAAAATCGAAAATGTTCGGGATCAATTTTTTTTAATGAAAATATTCCCAATGTCCACTCTAATAGTCTTTTAAATCTCTTTGTTTAGAATCCATACATTGAAGTAAGTACTTCAATGTATGGATACAGTACTACATATTATACACACACTTGATACTACAGTACCGTCCTTACAAAATATTCAATAGGCTCTGGGCATATTTTTGTCTGTATGATTCATCCCATGGAAACACGCATTTTATGCGCGCCCGGTGCAGGCATGTCGCTTATAAATACAATATGTATGGTGATCTTGGGGGTGCGCCGGTATACCTACCACCATAAATATACAATTTTATAATAGTAATTGCATTAAAATTGATTTTTGTACAAGTCTTATTTTTGTGTGGGGTCGAATTAAGGGAAAATTTTCAATGTCTTCCTCCAAAAGTTCTCTGACTTGTTTACATCTTGCACATTCTAATATCTACTTAAATATTGATGAAAATATGTACCTACCTCCTACCTCTCATCTTTCTACAGTGTCTTCCTACTTTGCTAACCAGTGATCAAAATAACATAAACAAAGGTTGGTTCCTATTGCGGTTTATACATTCTAACAGCACGCTATAAGCACAGTCAGTCATTCGTCACTCACAATATCGGATCCGAAGTTACTGTTTACTTAGAATCGCGCCCCGACATCCGCAACAATTAGGGTAACCAGGATTCCGCTGTCAGTCCATCTTTATCGCAGTAATTTCTATCTTTCTTCGGCACAGAAACTATCACGCGAAAACAATAAATAACAAAATGGCCGACACGTTGCGTGCTTATAACAACCAGGTTATTGATGTTACTCTACAAACGGTGCAATACACTGTAAACAACGCGAGACTGCCGTAATTTAGCGTTCGGTTCCTTCCGACTCCTGCTTTATGGATCTAGGTACAACGCTGCCCAGCTGGTGGTAAAACGCTCGATAATAAGGTTCATTTTGCAATAAGAAAGGAAGTTGTCTAGACAATCCAGACCTACCATAGGTATTTTATAAGACAATCGATCAATTCATTTCACTTTGAAACAAGTCTTCACGAGACTGAAACTGGCTGGTCAAGTGGCAGTGGGGCCCCCGATGTCTCTCGAAAAACCGATGGCCGGTGGAGCTCACGAGTCCTGAAGTGAGACCGCGTAGCGGCAGACGAAGCGAGAGACGGCTTCTAGGCTAGAGGGACACACGGCCACACATCTAGCTATCCATTTCCAGTATAACATGGCCTCGCTTTGTTAGATTTCCAATACAATGAGAGATCCGCATAAACTGGTTTTGTATAGCTTGATTGGTCGCCGACTTTGAAAAGGTGACTGAGTCAGACTGAAAATCCGGTAATTTATTTCAGAGCCGTAAAATGCACATGGTACACAACATGTTCCCTAGGATATTATTTATCAAACAGTCAGAACTGATCTAGTTCAATTAAACGAAACTTTCTCAAGCGTGTAAAATAAAAAGCAGTAAAAGCAACGAGCGGAGCCCGTGAAATAAGCAATATGTCATATCCGTAGTATAAATCAAGTTAATTGTATCAGACCATACATCTGCTGTATGGGACGTGTGAATAATTGTTTGTATGTCTTATTGTTTCTTTCAATCGGAAGTATCTGTAGAGAGATAGTATATGGCACTGAACTTTATGGGAATCTCAAAAAGAAAACGAGTATTACGATCCGATTGGACTCTTTGATATCAATGATTTTTTGTACGAAAATTACACTCTGTGTTATGTCTAACTTTGACATCAAACTCAAATATAGGTGTAGTTTTGCATCAAAATTCAGGAGGCTGTCATAGAAAACGTAAATAATCCATTGGATTCTTTGATATCAATGATTTTTTGTACGAAAATTATACTCTGTGTTATGTCTAACTTTGACATCAAACTCAAATATAGGTGTAGTTTTGCCTCAAAATTCAGGAGGCTGTCATAGAAGAAGTAAATAATCAATATAAATTACGGTACCTGGTCACTAATAATAAACGTTGCTTTTTTTAGTTGTTTTAATTTGACACTATTTCGGAATGAAACCCTTCTCAAAAGAGGAGAATCACCCGCTTATCGAATAAACGTCTGCGTTTGTGTGTGTGAAAGCGCGGTTATAGGACTAGTATTAGACGGGCCGCGTTTTAATACGCGTGGTATACACACTTACCGATTTCCGATATTTAGAAAAAAAATATACAAAAAATAACCTACCCATTTTATTATTGATTCAGGTCGAGAATGATTAGCATAGTTACCTCCTTGAATTTGACGAGGATGCAAAACTACACCTTCTAGGTATCCACTACCACCACCATCATTACCCACATCTGAATTCACAAACTGCTGGATATATGCCTCTCTTTTCTTGTGCCTACTATACATACATAGTCATAATTACTGTGGGTACTTATACATAGAATGTTTCTTAGAATCTTACTGTGGTCATAATTACTGAGATTTCTCTTAAAATCTACCTCTGACACCGACGCGAAAACGGAAACCACATTCTCAGTACATCATTCTGAACCCCTCCACAAAGAAATTGTTCGTTGGTTATTAAAAAAATATCCGCTGTTTCCTACAAAAGTGCAATGTATAGTATGGAATAGATGATTTTTTTTTAATTTGCCGATGGAAGATTTGTAATTTTTGTGTAGTTTCCGTTTTCGCGTCGGTGTCCCTTCCACCCCGTATATTTAACAAGAAATAATATTTTATAGTCGTTACTAGAAAATTTCAACATGCAGCTGCTCCAGATTCCATGAACATAAATTGATCTACATTGTAACTTCAGAATACGACTTCCAAATAAGTAAGTTGAAACTTGAGAAAGGGTCTTCCCTTTCCAATCGTCACACGAAGTTTTTGTGACCTAAAAGCTATTTAATGGTATGTCATCTGGGGAGGTGAACACATGTTTTATGTATCAGTCGATGAGTCGCATACGAGCACACGTACGATAATATTATCACTATCACCCAGGGGGATTCCTTATACGTAAATGAATGCAGAAATCATGTTCGATGAATCAAAAATATTGTTCAATGGAGGAATTTCCCTAACTCTTTACATACCATTTACTCATCACAATATTAAATTAATAATAAAATTATGTACAGATAAAAGAAGAAAAGTATTAAAGGGCGTCGAAAAAGTCGTCCACATCGCTGCCGGCAGCAATGCTGATTCTTTGATCCAAAAATAGGCCAACCCTCTGGTCACGAGAAGAGTCGACCAACCGCTTGGCGATGTCCCGAAAGAGTAGGTGCGTACTCGGACCCCATGGCCCTAGTGTTTCAACCCCAAACTGCTCAAACACATAGCTACCAATGAGGTTATTGTATTTGCGCCGTTTGAGGTTTTCAGCACCTGCAGCAGCTGCCCCAGCACAGCCTGCCGTGCTAGGAAGATGGGATGGCGCAAGGGTGTCGACACATGTTGCATCCCACACCATAGGCCGACCCAACTTCCAAGGCATTATGGTCATACCGTCTGCTCTCTTCCCATCGTCGTCCTAAAACGGCTGGCACCCCGGCGGTGGTAAGAGCACGTCGGATGATGTCATTAATGCAATAATAATAATTAATAATTTCTCTGGCCGTATCTACAATGAAGACATACTCTTAGAACATCAAACGGGAAGACTTACTCATTTTTCTACAGAAGTAATGTAGAAACTTTCTTCGACCAAATATTTAATTGCATGTTGACACAAGTCAGACACCTGATTAATTACTTTTTATAACAACACCAACGAAGAGAATCAACTATTGCAATCACAGTTGTTGCAGTTAGCGTGCAAAATCAATTAAATCAACTTTTGGTGTCAACAATGTGTGCCACTGACACGGATTCAAAAGTCGTAAAACCCATGACGGCTGGAATATCTAACTATCTAGCGTGGGAAGATACAGAAGCATTATCCCTTGCTATCTTTGCAAAACGAAAAGGTCTTGAATATATACTGAAGGTAACTTGAAAGTTGGTGACAGAAAGAACATATTAGGGCCAGTACCAATATCATCCATCACACGGTCCATCCATCGTTCCTTTGACAATTATTTTAACCAAACGCAAACGCGACATCATCATTGATGCAGTTGCAAAATTGCCGATCGTACAATAATCAATAAATCTTTATTACAATTCCAAAACTGTGTGAAGTCACTGACTCCTGTGCTAGGTGATAGACCTGTGTTACAAGAGCCAGTGCCCTCTCGCGGGAGATATTACAGAATCTTATGCAATAAAATTAACAAAAAATAAAAAACCATGGTCGTTAATGATAAAAGTTTCAGGCGTCGTCTGCCATGGCTACCTATAGTTATTATTATTTACAGCCCAATGCGCCATTCTTTAACGTTTTGTTATTTTTAACGATAGTTGAAAGATGCAGTGGGCACTAAAAACAGATTCTTAAGTTACGGAATGAGCCTTTAAAGCACATTCTTGGACAGGTCTGTAAATAACTACAGACAATAACTTGCGGCTTGGTTGAATAGTCCATAAACATACGTCTTTTGCTCTGACCTTGAGGTCATCGATGCGTTGCCGACCTTGTGAGTCGTAACTCGTATATTGTAAAATACTGTGACTTACGTTGTATCTGTGTGTTACGTACGATAATTGTCAAGGTTGACAGTATTTACTGTCTCTTGACTATTATTTAATATCGTAACTTCCTATGCTGTCATTTGAAAGTTTACTCGGTTCTTTAGATTTTTTGATTGGCATTTATTTTTCTTCTTCTTAGCGTCTCGATGGCATTTTTTGAGATAAACGCTAATTTTAATATAATTAAGAGGAGGTCAGCTCCGATGGCTGCAGGCGCTTTTGCGTGTACCTAATAAAATAAGTAATGTCATCTAGGACTAAATTATCATTTAAAACATACATACTTAGTTATAAAGTTGTTAGCTTAACCGATTTTCTCATTGTACGGCCCGGGATTTGAACCTTGTCTCACGGTAAATATTTAGATTTGACTCTAATACTATTCATTCACAACCATCGCAAACATTCGCAAAGATAAAACTCAAGGAGTCAGAATGTTAATCGAAATAGATAAAGTCATCAAGACACTTCGCTTCAGATTAGTTAAGAATTAATTAATCCTTAATTTACAGCAAGATTAACAACTGTGCTTGTGTAAATAAATTAAAGACGCAGGTAGCTTTAATTGCTGTCAATCCTGCGGCTTTGCGTGCGATAAAACCGCCAAGGTGGCATCGCAAACGGATATGTTGACCTAGTATTCTCTTATGAACAATCTATGAAGCCATACAGCTATTGAATACGCCATAAACGCCGCTGCCTGCAGCAACATACGGGGTGGAAGGGACACCGACGCGAAAACGGAAACCACATACTCAGTACATCATTCTGAACCCCCCCACATAGAAATTTTTCGTCGGTTATTAAAAAAATCGGCTGTTCATTTTGACCGTGTAAGTATTGCACCACTTTTGTAGGACACAGCAGATTTTTTCTTAAATAACCGGCGGTTGCCACGTATTCAGTCATAATTCTGGAAAAAATACAACCGTTTCCTACAAAACTGCAATACCTACATGGTGAAAAGAATGGAACAGTTTTTTTCTATTAGCCGACGAAAAATTTCTAGACTCTTTGTTCAGAATGAGGTACTAAACTGAATACATACATGGTAACCTTTTTAGCGTCGGTGTCCCGTATACCCTGTATAAATAATTATTCAGGATATTTGCGACTACATAAAATATCGGAAAACGACTAACTGACAGAACAGAGGCGACTCCTGTATTAAAAGCACGTCGGTTTGCAGTCTACTCTTAGTCAAAAATACGTGTAATTAACATACATTTTTGACGAGCTGTTCACATTCATTGTCGTTGAGATAGGATTTTTAACGTCTTCAATTACGATATTTCACCTTCAGGTATTTCATTATTAATCTTAATCAAGTTTGGTTTGATTCTATCAAACTGGAATGACATATTTTCGTATGCTTACGTAAAGGAAATGTAGGACACATATTGTGTTGACATTGTGGATAAGAACATTTATATACACGCCATCCTAGCAGATTTAGTTACGAGATCGATGTCGGTCACATGCGCTTGCACATGGCATATACATGACACTGATGTCCTCGACTACCGGCGCGTAATAAGATGTTACGTACGCCCTAGAGACTCACACGAGAAGTCTCGCCGCACAGTGGATCCATATTGAAAATTAGTGGACATGGGCAACAAAGTTCCAATATCGATTCGATATTTTTTTATGTGATTCTTCATGATATTCCAGACAACTTTTACTCTTATGAAATTTCTTCTAAAGTTGATCGTTTGTCTGAAAAAAAATAAATTAGATTTTTTTGTATGGAGCGAATCACGTTTATTTTTTTTTCTTCAATTGTACGAATATGTTAGGTGTATGGCGTGAGTATATGATAGTTAGGGTCATTATCTATCCAGGAAAAAATATATCAGCGCCGGCCATCCGCGGCCGCGCGAGTAATCATTCGGTAAAAAAATAATATTTTCTATGATTTTTTTTGCCTTTTAAAATCAATTCAAAGTATATTTTCTGTCTCACTTGGCTGTTTTCACCTTTTTAGTTAAATATATAGTTTTAATAGCACATAGGTACTCACAACTAGTAATTCTGGCAGAGGTTAAGTTATTATTGCATGTTATCGGTGGCACCTGCATTGTGATTGATGACTCATTTGTTTGTGCGCTCGGCTAAATGCATAACAAACGAGTCACCGAAAAATAATTGTCTCTGATTGGTTGTTATTTTTTTAACTACCTGCACATTATCTACTGTTATCGGTAGCACCTGCATTGTGATTGATGACTCATTTGTTTGTGCGCTCGGCTAGAAGCGCATAACTAATGAGTCATCGAAAAATGGTCGTCTCTGATTGGCTGTTATTTTTTTTACTACCTGCACGTTATCTATTGTAAAATAAACATGTAATAAGTTTCTGGGTATACTAATTTTATCAAATATACGTGAAATAGTTTGAATTTTTACGGGCAAGACGTTGATAATCATTATCTACATAATCAAGTATATGTAAAGTATAGTACAAGTTATCGTACGTATGATCGAAAGGAAATTGTGAAATAATTGTAGCCCTGAAAAGGGCTGTTTGTCATATTCCCAGCCCTGATGGGCTTTTGTGGGAATAGTCCATAGCCGGATCACTTTATTTCTTATTCCAGAAGTGGGTCCGGCAAATTTTCGGACTCTGCTATGAGGCATTCTTCTTCCTCCATAATCTCACTGTCACAGGGAGACTCGGTAGTCTGTAACAACTGAATTGCTTCAGGCAACAACTCACTATGAACCTGTTTCGTTATTTTAGGCCTTATGTAGGATATGTGAGGATCAGAGCTTATTAGAAGTCCATGGAGGATGTCTTCGTTTGTTGCTATTCTGTCCGTTTTCCGAGTGTGTCTCTCTCTGACGTTTCTGAAGTCCTTATTACGGGCTTCCGAAGCTTCTTCTGATAAGGTACCTAAAAGAAATAAGTACATGCATTTTAATTTCAAAAAGCAATCGAGTCAAGTTATACATCAAACTCTATTTATTTTTTACTTACCGATTGGCAAAACACCAAAGTGGTTACAGATGTCTGCACCGTGCATTAGAAGTTTATGTACACTAACTGGCATGTAGTACCACGAATAGTGTTGCACGTATACATCAGCTGTTTCTCTACAGTATCTTCTAAATTTTTCACAGTCAATGTTTTTGCCTGATGATATGGCTTGTAGAATAACGGAAAATCTGAAAATTAGATTTTCGTCAATTCCTGTTATTCTGGATGATGTTTTGTAATCTTGGAAAAAGCGCCTCGCAGTATTCCCGTCATTTGTAGTTCCAAAACCCTGAAATGGGGAAAAAGACTGTAATATACGACACATAGAGATATAATACACAAAAAACATAAAACGAACTAAATACATACCTGTTTGACTATATCAATCAGCATTCCAGTTTGCTCACGAAACTCTTGTTGCGTGGTATTTTTTTTAGCTTGTTTCAAAGCCTTATGTTCGCCTCGAGCTGTCCATCGTTGAAAATCCAGATTATAAGATATCCTATGGAGAAGACATTCCATACACCGAATCTTCATATGCAGTGAAGAAATTCCTTGTTTGTAAATATCTTCACGAAGTGGTCTGGAAGTCAAAGAGTCTAAATTATTCATCTCACTTGGTTTTGCCAAGCAAATGGGGCACGTTGCAAATGATGGTACTTCAGCAAAAATATTGGCCACTTTTCCATCAATCATGGTCATATGCAATTCATGTGATACAATAATATTTCCACACTGAGTAGATATTCGTTCATCAATTTGTTTTTTCATCTCCGACTCTTCAGATTTTATAAAATCAGCTGTCTCCGAAGTGAATGTGAACTTCACTGGTCGACAGTACAGAGTTGAGCAAGGTGTGGGGTTCTCCCAAACTATATTTTCATTCCCAGATAATGAGCCAGACACTAGCCGAAGAGGGACGATGCTTATCATGACTACTGATGAATCACCGAACTCTGTAGCTGTGTTTGACGTTTTCTGTTTATAGTTACTCTGCGACGAAGAACCATCAAGCCCCCATTTCCAGGTCAACTTGAGTTCTTCATTTTGAGACCTATCAACAGAATTCACATCTAGTAAAATCCTCTCCACAGTGTGGTCCAATAGCGCTTGCAATTTAATTTGAGCTCCTTTTTCGGTAATCTCCATACTCTCTTGTGGTGGATAACATCTTTTCTTGGCATTAACGAGCTTTGGATAAGATGGAAAGGCAGCACAGTTTTCTTCTTTCAGAAATTGTCGAAGAGCTAAGTACTTCCATCTCGAGAGCGCAAGTGATGTGTAAAGAGCTAAACACTTATCTTCAGAGACAGTACTTAGGCTCTGCTTTTTGAATAGTCGCTCGTGTACTTCGGATAGCGTTTCTGGATTACTGGAAAGGTATTCGACCACTTTTGCCAGATTCGTTTTGCCGTTGTCTTTCAATTTTGTTAAGTACCAGTGCTGCAACTCTTCCTCGGAATTTTCTTCTACTATGGAAGTAGAACGTCTTTTTTTTTGCTTATTACTTAAGTCTTCGAACGGTTTTCTGTGCTCCTTTTCTGTAGATGTTCCCGCTTCCGTAGTACATACTGCAAGATTAGGAACATGGGAATTCATATCCACTGGCTCAGATAAGGCTGTGTCCGAAAAGCCCAACTCACTTCTCAGGTCAACACTGTCACAAACAGGCCAGTTGATGTTTTTTTCCAACCACTTGCGATTATTTACACGGTTCATAAAAGTTTTTTGATTTCTACTTGACTCTATCCACTTTTTATTTAGGCTTACACAAAAAAGCCGACAGAACTCCTTGATTAGGTTTTTGTCTTCTTCAGAAACTGTGGTATTCATAACAGAAATTATACTTTCATATAGAAACATATAATTTTTCAGATCACCACCACTTCTTAATTTCACAAAAAGATCTAGGTTGGTACAAAATCCAGCCATAGTTCTAAAGTAAATATAAAAATAAAAGTATTTCACTGTGTTCACAAATAAGCGACAAGAGCGAAACTAGAGGGACTTAGTGAATGTCTTTGTATTTATAGTCAGTGTTAATTACTCAAGTAGTGAACATATTAGCACGACTGAAAATTATTCAGCCAATCAGAGACGAGCATTTTTCGATGACTCATTAGTTATGCGCTTAGACGAGCGCACAAACAAATGAGTCATCAATCACAATGCAGGTGCCACCGATAACAATAGATAATGTGCAGGTAGTTAAAAAAATAACAGCCAATCAGAGACAATTATTTTTCGGTGACTCGTTTGTTATGCACTTAACCGAACGCACAAACAAATATCAATCACAATGCAGGTGCCACCGATAACATGCAATAATAACTTAACCTCTTCCAGAATTACTAGTTGTGAGTACCTATGTGCTATTAAAACTATATATTTAACTAAAAAGGTGAAAACAGCCAAGTGAGACAGAAAATATGACTTTGAATTGATTTTAAAAGGCAAAAAATTTCATAGAAAATATTATTTTTTTACCGAATGATTACTCGCGCGGCCGCGGATGGCCGGCGCTGATATATTTTTTCGTGGATAGAGAATGACCCTAGCTATCATATACTCACGCCATACACCTAACATATTAGTACAATTGAAGAAAAAAAAATAAACGTGATTCGCTCCATACAAAAAAATCTAATTTATTTTTTTTCAGACAAACGATCAACTTTAGAAGAAATTTCACAAGAGTAAAAGTTGTCTGGAATATCATGAAGAATCACATAAAAAAATATCGAATCGATATTGGAACTTTGTTGCCCATGTCCACTAATTTTCAATATGGATCCACTGTGCGCCGAGACTTGTTCTCAATGAGAACGAGATGGCGAGAAACCAATCACATTTACGCTTCTCGGGCGTTCTAGGGGTTCTCGGCGTGAGTCTGTAGGGCCATTCAGAAGTTTTCATCTTGTACAGTTGAGAATGGAATTGACTTTTTTTTTACAAAAACTATCTGTATCTGAATTGAAACTTTACCACAGAATACATAGTACAATTCACTGAGGTTGAAACTTTTTGACACATTGGTTTTTCAAAACAAAAATCGACCTTCACGTGCAAGTGAATTCATATCTTAGGATGGTAGCAATTAGGTCGCCTGTACATACATTCAAAATTAAAAACAAAACACAAACGTATTTCGTCCCGAGCAGAAACATACATTCTGCATCGGTTCGAAAATCAAAAACTGTACTTTCTGCACTCTTTTGTTTTCAAAGCGTTTGCTTCAAGTGACCCTTTGCATAGCTTCATTGATTATTCAGTTCCGAAGTACATACTTCAAAATGTACTCGTATTTCTACCCACTGATGTGTGAATGATTCCGTGAGAAATGTCGTTCACAAACAATTGAATTAACAATTGCCTATAATAGATTTAAATACAGAATGAATAGAGATGAATATTAGCTTATGGTCAGTGAGCAATTAGTGAGGGATGGATGCGTGCGATATTGAAGCCGATTATCGATTTAACTCCAAGGAAAATCGATTTCTCGCGTATTTTCTTGTGTATGGTTATTGATCGTTTGGATGTTTGACGCAGGATGTTCGGTGTTTAGCATGTAAAGTGTAGAATTTAAACATCTAACGAAGCTAAATTACAAAAGGCTTTGCATGTCTTGGATGATGAAATAATGATATAATTAAAAAGCCTCTGCTGCGAAACCGATCAAAGTTGAAATGTTTACCAAGATGGAATTTTGCCCCCAAAGGAGCTAAAAATTTTAACTGACATCTGTCTATCTAAACACTACGGACGACCCACCACCAAGAGAAGGTGTGAAGTAAACAAAAACTATCTCCTTGGCTTGGCACTGAAATAAACCGTCTGCCTACCTTCCATACGCACCGTATACCACAAGTGTCAGTAACACTTAAAACCCTGACAAAAGCCTTTTAAAAAGTGTCTGGCGAACGTGTGAATCACAACAAAGAGTGGTTTCCTGATGCACACACCCCCGGGGAGAGGCAGGGGGTATTTTAAGGGAGAAGTCTACGTACATGAGATAATTTACCATGAAATGCTTTTGAAAGGATTTTCCGCCGTGCAATACCGTGGATCCGTGAATATTCATTTTCAGGAGTTCTAGCTAAGTCTAACTTGAGTGGATTTTAGAGATATTTCGTACCTCGAAATTGGTTTTAAAAGGAAGACGATTTAGGTCTTATATCCTAAAGGATTGCTTTCAATTTTTAAAGGCGAGAGCTGTCCTATTCACCTGCCGAACAAAGTGTGCGCTCACTGACGGTCAACCACTTTTCAACCTTATAGCTCAGGGCATAAGGGTGAAAAGTGGTCGTTCGTCAGAGAACTCAGTAGTACTTAAAAATGTAATAAAAAGGAAACGTTTAAGCATGACATCATTGTGTCAATAAAACTAAAGATCTATCAAGGAAAATTCCCAAACGGAAGCCAATAAGTAAACGAATTCACAAATAAAAAGAACACAATCATAAAACAAGATAATTAGAGCCCACACACCTCCCATCAAAATAACTACAAATCCAATTGAATGAATAATTTTCGCCATAACCCTGTCATCTTTGATGTATTCCGAGTTAAGATTAAACCAATCGTCTCTCGATTCTCGGCTCAATGCGAACTTGGGCTATTTTTGTCGATGACGTGGGAATTTATGAGATGACTAGGACTATTCAAGATTTCTTGTACTAATTCTTTGAACGACGTGCCTATTGTTAAGTAAAGTCCTTTATCTGTATACGTTTCAAGTCTAAGTATAGTATGTTGAGACGGTATTGTAGGCCCAAAAGCAAGACCATGACGAAGAAAATACAAAGGAGTTATGAGAACAAATATTTAACGAATATTTTTTTTTTCAGAAAAAATACTGGTTAACCATAACATCCGTATGATCAACCATAACGCCTGTCCCCGACGGTTTAGGCAGAGGGTACACTTCTGCCTAACCCCTATTACCTACACCCATATTTCGCCAGTAATGTTTAAGTGCCATGTAATAGGGGCCGTGCCTATTGCCATCAACCGGGCACAAATACAACTCCGTGGCTGCTGCTGAGAAATTCTTGATGGAAAAACCCCATAACACTTTGCCCAACCTGGGAATCGAACCCAGTAATTCATGCTCAGCAGTCGCGCTTGCAACCACCAGCCCAATGAGGCAGTCAGATAGTAAATAGTAGAATCATAAACAGACGTCACGTAAACTAGGTCTAAATTGAGACCGGCCTAACTTATCTATTGTGTTCTAACTTTGCCGCATTATTGGGTTAAGTTCCATCTACATGTAAATGACGCTTATTGGAGTAGCACTCGATATTAGCACTAAGCTAATCAAGTTACGAGTGCTTAACTTCATTATTGTTATGACCGCCTATGGTAATGATGCTTTTATCAAAATTATGTTATGGTAATTGAATAACACATTCAGTCGTAATGGCTTTGAGTTTATCAATTTGTATAGTAGGTTTCCATTGCATTATTTAAGATGTCGAGCAGACGAATTTTTTTAAAAATTAAATGAAATTTTTTCGTTTCGAATATTTCATACATGAAAAATTTACCACAAAAACATACCCGAGTTATTTTGTGAAATATTTACTTACGTTCTGTCCTGCAATGTACTCCCAAGTTCAAACCCAAATAGCAGTGCAAGTAAATATACGCATACACGACATTTTATCGAAGACTTCAGCAATAAGCCCCAGGCATGGGAGTTAACTGAAACATTACCAGGCAAGTCAATAAGCTATATATGTACATATATACCTTAATATGTAGTTTACCTAGGAGAAACTTTGTGATGTCGGAAACTAGATTAATCTATGATATCAGGTGTTGGAGTATTATGAGGAAATACAATTAAATGGAAGGTGGATAGGCACGAAAGGGTAAGTGCATTTTTAGGGTTTACTTTATGTTTATTTTTGTTATTAGGGTGTGATATTAAAACATGATAAGTTATGGATTATTTCTATTATCAAATTGGACTTTTTAGGATCATGCCCTGGTAGATGCATAACATACATCACGCCTGTAATCCCAGAAGGGTTTGGCAGAGGTGTACCTAACAAGTACACCCACATTTCGCCAGTTACGTTTATGCCCCATGTAATAGGGGGGCAAGCCTATTGCCGTCAACTGGGCACAAATCCAGACTCCGTGGATGCTACTGAGAAATTCCTGATGGAAAAACCGAAAACACTTTGCCCGACCTAGGAATCGAACCCAGTAATTCATGCTCAGCAGTCGCGCTTGCGACACCATAGACCAAAGAGGCAGTCTTGATAATAAAAGTAGCTAGGAAATTCTGCTATCCCGAAACTCCAAACAACAGAAAACTAACACTGGTCGAAATACGGTATTAGGTCAAGACCGCATCCCACCCAGTGTCACTTTAATTCGGAGGTGTTAAAACCGTAAGTAGAAAACAAACGACTTTAACAAAGGGCTTTGGGCAAAATGTACATACGAAATACGGCTTTACCGGGGCGAACAGGGCACAAATTTACCCCTGCGGATCCCAAATGCAACCATGGCCCCGTAACCGAGTTACCTACATTGTCGCACGTTCATGAGCTAGCATTATACATATACGCTAAAATTCCCCTTTCAGGCTTTCAGAATTGTTTGGAACATTCTGAAAGCTTGATCCGTTAAGTCCGTTGGTATGTTTGGGAATTATTTTATGAAAAACCCCGTTGTTGTGTTTGTATAAACGATGTAACAGGGTAATCTATCTATGTATACTAATATTATAAAGCTGAAGAATTTGTTTGTTTTGTCTGTAGCGTCACATGTATATGTTATTATTGTGTGTTGTATTAGATATAAGTAATCTCAGGAACTACTGGTTCAAATTGATTTTTTTTTTTAGTATTGGACAGCCCATTTACCGAGAAAGGCTATAGGTTACATAACATCACGCTGTGACCAAAAGGAGCGAAGCATCAATCAAATATGTTACGCAGACGAAGTTGCGCCTCCGCTCCGGTCAGCTAGTACACTTATAAATTAAGTAAAAGGCAACGTGAGCGCCCTTCGTCCACTCGTCATACATTGTTTGTTAGGTACCAACAATTCACTGTTCAAACAAAAGTACCTACCTAAGTACATACATTATAAATAATGTATTTTTCCCGTATATACATATAATATATGGTTTAGGGCAAAACCCTGGAAGTGTTCGACGAAAATACCTAAGTTAAACTTGGCCAGTTAGCTTCGTATTTTTATTTCATAGTCGAAAGAGATTAACACAGCAAGCAACCAATGACAAATCAATTTCACACTTAAATCTTTCAAGTACTAAGCAATCTTATGCACAAGTAGATACTCCATTTGAAAAGCGTTGAAAGCAATATTAAAACATCTTAACACTTTTATACATTCGACGAGTCTTTTAGTTGAGAATATTTGAAAAATTACCACGAGTTGATCCCTTGGCCTTTGAGATATTTTTAAAGGATAATATTGGACTCGCAATATCGTTTCGTTTTCTCACTTTATTTTTGTTTGAATTCTATCTCAGATAGGTTCTTTGAACAATATTATCAAAAAGTCTTGTAGAGAAAGAAATGGGTTTTATTGAAAATGTTAACAAAAACAAAGCAATGATCAAATCGGCTAACATAGATATTATTGGAGGATTGAAAAATAAACTGTGCCGATCACAAATAACTGAGGTTATAGTCAAAAGGATACTGGAAATTCGACATACGTGAGTTTCTGTACAGTTTATGTACGTTTTATGTCGACTTACTTAAAATATCATGGTTTTAAGTTTAAACGACCATAAAATAAAACTAAACATAACGTCAATTCTCGTACTTTAAAAAGTATCAAAATAAAGTCAAGAAGGTAAATTGGAGGTTTATTAAATTGTACAGTGATTAGAATGCGAACATTCCTGAAAATTTATTGAATGAATTACCTCTCTGACTAATAAACAAAATAATGCCTTATAAATCCTAGAAGAAACCAAAACCTACTAGTATCAGGATCTTAACCCGTACATTTTAGAGTTCACTAACAAGAGAGAGAAACGTTTCGTGACCGGATCATAACATAAGTCACCCAGGAGTTGTCATGGTAAAATTTAGTGTAATAGCCCCCTCGGTTCCGTACACAGTCCGACAAACGGGGTAATGGAAACGGAGAGCGAATTAGGAATTAATCCCTTATTTGTCGATATTATAGCAAATGTCTATTTTTTACCAAAATTGTATGTATGAATCGACGTAAATAATTAAACGCATTAACAACATGGAAAATCTAAAAAAAATAAGTTGTGGGTTTAGTTTTTTTTATTTAATCATTTCTAATTGTTACAATTTAGATAATTAAAAAAAATGTGGGATACTAACCAAAGTAAATTCACTAATTATATTATAGTTGAGATAATTGGGTAACTAAAACCTGGCGAATATGGCAAAACGGCTTCAGGAGTGATTGGTCGAAAACAGGGACCATCCGGGAGAAATGGAAAGAGTGGAGTCTTTTGCCCCCCAGTGGGAGAGTGTAGGCTGACAAACTGATTATTACAATAAAATAATGATAAGTGCAGTTTTCAGCGAAAACTACGTATAACGTATTTGTCTAAATGGGATAAATAACAGGGTGCATAATGCTTCCCGTATTTCAAATTATTGGTTTCATAATTATCCGTTTAGTAGCATATTCCAATATTGTACTAAAACTATGGCAAATAAAATTATACATCTGAATGAAATGACGATTTAAATCGGAATAAGACTGCACTTAAGTTTACAATACACATTGTGTACATTCGGAATGCAATTATGGAAAATGTGTCGTACAATAGAAATAATTTACAATATGGATGTTATTGGCGTACAGATTTGAAATTCCTATCAAGTATGAATATCTACTTAATAAATATTAATAATCTGTCATTGTTAAAACCTTTACCACTAATGCTGGGGCCACACTAACGAGAAATGCCATTAATTATCGCGATAATGGACGTTAACCATAGGTGTAGCCACGACTTAACGAGATTATTTGACAACGGCATTAACATTGCCGTATGGCGTTAGGCGATAGCTCAAGTGGCGGTACATCAAAGAGATTAACGCGAGAATCAATGCGATGAAGCGGCCACACTACGTATTGTCAGTGTGCGTCGTGACACAACCCAACCACCAAGCCACATCTCCACACCATCAAGCATTCAGTCCATCGCCAAATCATATCAGTCGCCTCCACCTCACGATACAAATAGTCCACCTCCAGATCAGTTCTCAGTTCAAACTCACCAAGAAAATTTCCTAGAATTACCATCGCCAACCCGTGGCTCACAAATAGTTATCACAGACTCCGGTGAAATAAAGATAATTAAAGATTAAAAAAATATGTAAAAGCCATGTTAATTACTTCAAGAAACAAATAAATGAAAGACATAAATACAGAGTATGTTGTTTTATTTTCCAAAGTAATCAAATAATCAAATCAAAATAAACGTTTATTTGAAAACACAAAGGGGTACTCTTGCTCCCCTGGCTCTCCGCATAGGGGGAGCACAAGGAATTTATTTTTCCTCCTGCTCCCCCTGGGGGAAGGGTGATAAATCCCTGTGGGGGGAGCACGAGGAAATGAAATTCCTCGCCCCCAGGGGGAGACCTCAGGGGGAGCACGAGGAAGTACCCATTTTATGTTATTGGCACCTTACAAATTATTCATGGTCCTGAAATGTTCTGCGAATTTATTCCTAACCTGGATTGCTGTTAAAGCTGAACGTCGTGCAATACTCTTCATTGACCCGAAAGCGCCTTCGCCTTTTCCAATGTCTTTTCTCCAAGTTCCAGGATTTAATATTTCGCCGTTGACAATTGTGTCCGTGTAGCCCGATGGGGTGTAAATTGACCGCGAGTTAGAACTTTTTCTTATAAAGTTATGTAATAAAGCACATGCCATTAAAACTCTTGAAGCTTCGTTTGGTTGTAGAGCTATAGGTTTTCTAAGTACTCGAAACCGTGCTGACATAACACCAAATGCGTTTTCCACAACAATACGAACAGAAGAAAGTTTACGATTGAAGATTCGTCGCGTACTTCCTTCTGGGTGGTCTCCGGGGAAAGGTTTCATTATGAAATGCACATTTACATCGCCATCAGAAAGTGGTTCAGGTTGTGGTAAATGTAAGGAATTTGTCTGAAGTTTTTGGAACAAAACAACAAACAAAATCTCTGAATACACCACCGTCACTGATTCTACCCTACTTTTTTTTTTTTTTTTTTAAATAAGTCCTTCAACACAATACTAAACGAATGCTTATAATTAAAATATTCAGACCTACTGTGCATCGGTGACACCATGACAACATGTTTACCATCGATTGCTCCCAAGCAATGAGGAAATGTATGTCTAAAATCAGATTCCTTTTGTAGTCATTCGTTTTCATTCTCAGGTAACTTGATCATGACCTTCAATACAGATATGACAGCAGCACAACATTCCCTTAAAATATTGGAAATCACTTGGTGAGACATCTTGAACAAATAATGTAAGCTTCTGTAGCTATCTCTTGTAGTTAAATATCGTAAAGTAACTGCTAGTCGAAAAAAAAATCTCACTAGTTCCATGGAACTAATTGCTGGTGGAACTAGTGAGAATGATCCAACTTTGGCAGGTATAGTTTGTTTTTCTATCAAAGGCCCAACTCTGCTTAAAATTAATTCGAAATCAGTTGCTGACATTCGAACGAATCCCTCGAACTGGTTGCTTGGTTCAGCTAGTAGGTCGGAGAATATTTCCTCCAGTGTTCCTGCAAAATATAAAAAAAAAAGTTGAATAAATATGTGTACTTTTGAAAGTACACTTTGATGTATGGTATGAATGAAAGATAAATAGACAGGAGAAAAAAAAACTCTGTAGGTCGAAAACCATAATGTGCAGTGTTAAGGAACCCCGGGTGCGTCTATCTAATTAGCATTTGACCAAATATATTTATGCTTTGCAGTCTCTCCACGGTATGTTTGCAGTGAACTGACAACAGTATAAAATATAATACTCGTAGAAAGTTTAACATGATAATACCGGTCATTCTTATATTTGAAAACAAACTTTAAGCTAATAAACATAGAAAGACTTACAGTGTACGATTCCTGTGCATTTGTATCATCCACCATCTTCTTTCTCTTTGTTTCCTTTTTTTCTTCATTCGGTAATGAATGATTCAATAAATTCAAATAATAAAATTTTACTCATGAAATACAGAGCCTCTGTCAACGTCCATCTTGCTTGAATTCAAGTAAAATTAACGCCGTTTTTATCGCCAATAATGGGCATTCACGTTGACCGTTCAAGTGTAGCCACTCACTTTAGCGCGTTAAAAATTATCGCAATGATTATCGCGCTAATGGGCATTGACGTTAGCCGCTAGTGTGGCCCCTCCACAAATCATACTTCATAATAGCTATCACTAAGCCCCCATCTTCATTATTCGCTCTAAATACCTCGGCTTACATTAAAGGCTAATTACGCATGCGTTGGAAAAAAACATAATAAAAATTGATCTTAATAACAGGCACGAGAGCATACAAAACATTCTATGCTTTGAAAGGTATAATCATAATATTTCTAACACCATGTATTATGTGAATAATCGGCTATAATCGGGTATTATCGGCTATAATCGGCCGTACGTAATAGCAGGTGCGCTGACGCCGTTACTCGATGGCATTTTGATGTGCGCACGCGCCGGTAACGCATTGCAAATTGACGGTTTAAGTCTATCTACAACAGAAATGGGGATCACGTTTCTTTGTTTGTTTGGGATAATGAAATCTACTTAAGTTATTGCTTTGCTATACGGTTTTGTTTGGATGTCTTGGGCTTGGTTTCGTTTTTACATCATTCCTGTAAAATCTGATATAAGTGGGGCATGTGTTGTTTAACTTACAGAGACTAGATTGGGTTTAGTTTACAAAAGCCGAAGGAGTAAGCATCAATTATAATTTACAGCGACAGTTGTTTTCAAGAAACAAACCCATGGGCATGTTTTATTTTAAATAATGTTTACCAAGGGCAGCTGTCTCTTAGCTCTAGTAAGGTCAGGAATAATGCCATATTTAATAACATAGAGCAAAACAAAAGATACAATAATAATTATAAAACCTTTCAACATCGTAGGATCACGACGTCGGAAATCAAACAAAGACAAAAAAGATATTTGTTGAAATGGATAGATTAGAAATCGAAATACTGATTTATTTGCTATTGTGGAAGCTGCAATAATAACTCTGCTAACAAGGTCATGTTTAGCAGAATTTTAGAAATCAATCAACAAAAAACAGAGGAGAGATAGACCACAAACTGGATGACAAATGTCCAGAAGGACATGCTAAAGCTTGGCCTTACGGATGACGATGCTTACTACGAAGTGAATGGCGCCGCTGGATTAAGAAATCCGACCCCGCGTAACGGGAAGAGGAGAGGGCAAAGAAGAAGAATCATCTGCCTAGCCTTTTCCAACTATGTTGGGGTCGGCTTCCAGTCTAACCGGATGCAGCTGAATACCATTATTTTACATAGAGCGACTGCCTATCCGACCACCACAACCCAGTTAGTACTGGGTAACACGATACCCATGGTAAGACTGCATGTCAGACTTTCGGGCCACAGACTACCTGTAACGACTGTCAAAGATCTACAAATGACAGCCGGCACCAACGGCTTAACGTGCTTTCCGAAGCACGGAGGAAACTGGGTATGTCATGGGTGGTCACCCAACCCAGGCATGCGCGGCTTAACCTGAAGATCGACCCGAGCGGCTGATATTATTTAGCGACGAGCTCCTCAGGGCAAAGATAATAACGAGTAATAATTTAACACTTTTTAAAGCACAAATCTTTTCCATGTTTATATTGGAATCGGTCACGTAGTCGACTTAAATGTTAACAACTTTGCCCCTCTTACACTAATATATTATTCCTTCTAAGGTGTCAGGCCTTGAGAATGTGCAGATCGAGTCAAAGTATTTACGGTGTTTACCAACAAAGCTATTTCTCCACTACTATTAACCACACCTGAATGCCTTACGTAATTTAGAGTAGCACGCAATTCATTATTTTAATTAGACTATATACTGGCTACATGTTTACTTCATTAGTAATAAATAATAATATTATTTAGAACAATAGGATCATAACCTGACATTTTCCTCGTTGCGCCGCCATTGGCATTAAACGTGACTTTCAGTGCGTCATCGAAAACAGAATGTATTTTGAAGATGATGGCATCATAAAGCTGTAGTTGATGCTGTGCCGTAAAGTTAATACACATACTAGCAATTTGCACAAAAGTATTCAAGCAATACGCATAATTATGGATATGAGAAGCATAAGATCGGATGTACAATACTCTCTGTATTTGTACCTTAAGCTTAGAAGCACAAGGTCGTATGTTCTAAACTGTCTATATTGGTACATTCGAATTCCGACCTTATGCTTCTGATGTCGAGAACTAGACTATAGTGTTCCCACTGCTGGAACACGAAGTGAGAATGAGTTGGTGGATGTTATATATGTTCGATTTTTTGGTTCTAGGACACGTTGGCTCTCTAATTATGTTGTCCTTCACCGGTTTGAGAGCAGTGTGTTTGCCTGGGCTCGAACCCACACCCTGCAACGCGCAAATCGTTGCTACTGGGCCACGTCGTGATATTCACCTATCAGAATTGGGTAATAGCATGCAAGCAACATCCATACTTTGATGCAAGTTACAAGCATGACTGTGTATTCGGTTCGGTGATATACCATGGCTATGGTACTTTCATCTATCGCGATGAAGTATCGGAACATAACGGGAGCCTGGCAGTACTTGTTGAACCACATTACTGTCATTGTGAAAGCGTGCTTCATAATGATCAGGAATTTATTGTACATCATATCTCATGGGACCCTGGCTGGGGCGAAATGTAGTAGGTAGGTACGTATCGACATAGTTGATATCTTAGTCCAGTAGATGAGGAAATGGTTGAAATAAAATGGTAACAGGGAAAAAATAATAATAATGTTAATTACCGACTGAGTACGGCAGTCATTATGCCTATGGTCATGTCGGCCAATGGCTTCATAGCCAATAGCCTCGAACAACATCTGAGGAGGCTCTCGCTCGGCAGCTGGATCAAGGGCTTGATTCAGAACGCATTACTTTTGGACACGGCGCGTATTGTTAGGAGGTTCCTCTCTCAAGAGCCCTAAAAAATGGTAGCTCGGACCCTTGTTCTCGATGGTGGGCTTCTACTATTTATATTTTAAAATGTATAAGAATGAATAAATAGAATAGTATTAATTAATGAAATGATATAAAAGGCGACAGATAATGTTAATGTGGATAGAAAAGTATCACAATATTTTCATCTAAAAGACCAAAAACTAAGTAGAGTAAGACTAATACAGAATAAATGAATTATTCTAAGTACAAATAAAATGCCAGTAATTAATATGCGTTTATGAATATATATACGTATCTATGAATGATTTAAATAAAATAAGTACACATATAAATTCCACCACCAAAATATTCAGTTAAAAATTAAATGTTTTGAGTGCTCCAAGCACACACGCAAAGTGCTATTTGCCATTGTGATTATAATTAGAACTAATCCTATTACACTATTGTTCTCAACTATTACGTATTTTAATTAAAAGTAAAATATTAAAGCAGTCATCATACGTACATTAATTTCTTCATGTATCTTCTTCTCGCAGAGAGCAAGGTATACGTTTCCTTTTGCCCGCCCGTGGGCAAATACTTCCCAACCTTCGACTTCATTCGACAAATTCCCACTCACAGTTCTAAACTATCGGAAAAAGCTAATCGTCGATATGTTCACAATTTTCTTTTCACGTGTTTTTCCCGTCTCCGCCAAACCAAACTGCTCCTAAAATAGAGAAAGATTCTTGAAGGAATATAATATGTACAGTACAGGGAAGCGACTACTTGGAACTACAGTAAGCAACTAACAGGGAAGCCGACACTGTAAAACTGGTTAGCAAAATGAATCATGCAATTAATAACAATTAACGTGCCAAAGTAAGGAAAAATAAGCTTGTTGATAAACCCAAATAAGCGTATGAAACCACAGAACAAAACACCAATACAAATAATGATTAAAATGAAATAGTAATGCACGTTGATAAACTAGAAGAGATAGCGCTCAACATGATAATATTAACAACAGATATTTTTCCTAGTTTAATGCAGCACATGCATACTTCCCACTTCCTTTACCAAGAACTAAAAGTCAATTGTTAAATAAAACCGTAGTTACATTATCGATACTCTGACGACACTATGGTAAATTAGTTTACTCAATCGTTGCAATTCTACCAGCAAACTGTGATGTGTCATTCACAAAAGTAATTGAAAATTATAGCGAATTTGTTCCAATACTAAACGTAATTTGTAGAATTTAATGACCGGCTAAGTAAGGAACAAGGAGAAATTGCAAATCTAATGTGCAGATAACACATTTCGCTTTCCTTCATCGCAGCAAACCGCGCTTGTAGCGGATATAATACAGACAGTAACTTCCTTCACTAGAAGTAATAGTACTTACGAAGTGTTAATGAACGGTAAACCGATGCTATAATTAACTATCGTTACAAAGCACAATTATTCTACTCGTAATGATATGACTTTGATAATCTTAATCTAATCTAACTCAGTAATATGGGTTTCATAAAAAGATTTTTGATTTGATCTCTCTTACGAAGTGATTGTTTTTGTAGCTTTAGTTACATCATGTTCATCTGATGTTGTCAGTGATCATTGACTACAATAGCATAACTGTACAATTTCTAACAAACAAACTTTTAATAATGAACCTTTTACATTTTCAAGTAGATGTTCCATTTCGCCCAAATGAATAATTATAATATAAAAGTTTTTGCCGGAAACTTTAATCGTGAAGCTATCTACCATAACAACAGAAGTTCAGATTTATCATTGTTATAAAACATGATATGAAAAGATAATCTCTTTCAAACAACGGAAGCCTAGGAGCGTTCATTATCCAATGGATACCTTTCTTATCAAAATATCCATAAAAGATAACACTTACACCCGTATCTATAAACAAATAAAAGTTTTTACTTGAGTAAATGTAGAAACGTAACGTAACGTAATGTGTGTATGTTGTGATGTTGTGTGTGTGTGATGTTGTGTTTAAGATAAGATTTTTATTATGTAGTTTAATAATTGCTTGAAGTTAGAGCTGTAAAAAGTTAGAATTCTTTGCTCTGCTTTCTTTGACGGTTTTTACTTCGTTTAAATTCATGTCTATTGCATAAAAAAGCAATTACTTTAACTTGACTATAGATACGGGGGTTAGTGTCAAATCATAAACTTTGTCTTTACATTCTGCATGAAAACGTTAAACTTTTACACCTCAACATAACATTTAATTCATTCTTGAAAGACGCTCATGTAAAATTTAATGAGATATGTTCCCAAATGACAATAAACTCATTGTTTTAATTTTAACAGTCGTTAAAAATCAAGATGTTATAGTTAGAAAAGAAAACGAGTGCAGAAGTGTAACATGAAGAGAAAATATGAATAATCTTACCATAGATTTGAATGAATGGGATCAAAACAAAGACGCCGAGTTAATTTGTATGAGAATAAGGCGTGGCGTAAAATATAACCGTTAGCACATACACAAAAAGAAAACAATATAAAAAGTATATTAAAGCCGTGAGAGGGGAACTTAGTTGATGTACTTGTTAACTAGATTGATAAAGATTATGATTAGGTTTTACGAGTAAACCGTGTGCGTTATACCCAGTCAGTTCACGAACATCGGAAGATTTTTATTTACGACACAAAGACAAAATCTACGGACTAGATGCTAACGCTAGTAATAATTTCCTAGCAGAGTCATTAATAGAAGATACAATAATAATTACGAAACACGTTCGTTAATACAATATCAAAATGGTGAATGCAAAAACTAAACAACATTACAAGGATACAAAGAATGTGACTATAATTAAACAAACAGTGATTGACAGGGGTTGTAATTATCATTTTATTAATAAAGCGGTCCTCTGTACGGATAATGCAACCCAGCCGTATTTCTAATCACATTATGAATAGATAGCGAAAATGTTGCAACTACTAATGGAATTTTGCTTCGGGCTATCGATGCAATGTGTTATCCTAACGACTTTATCGAAAATGGTAGCTATTGTTAAGCTTTCGTTAACACCTACACACAACTAAATACAGAATATAAAAAGTGTGATTAATGGCAGATCAAAGTTGGCGATTTGACAGACATTTTGAATTGAGATGTGGGTTATACAATTTAAACTGAGGTCACCGACAAGTTTAATGTTAACAATGACGCTAAAACAGAGATTAAAATCAACTGCAATGTTTGATTCGATAAGGTTGTAAATGATGAAATTATTGGTATTGGCCAACAAAAAACGAATAAGGCTAAGATGTTTATTTAAATTCTTCCTGTTAGCAATTACTTTACAAACAAAGTAACCGTCAAATCAAATCACATTTTGAAATAAAACGTTGATGTTGAAGACGAGGAAGTTATTGTCTTTAATATGGCATTATAAAATCATTAGACTGCTGACGCTGTGACGTCAAGTTCAGTATAAGCAAAAACCGTGGGTAGACCATCCGTAAAGGCACCATTAATTTGACTTAATAACAAAACTATAAAAGGACATGCTTGCTGATCTGTTACGAAACTGTCTTGTTAGCCTTTTGTAACGATTTTATCTAGCAGATTGAGTCAACGAATGTTGTCATAGTAATGACAGCATTACATTCTTGTGCCGATTTCTTTGTTGACATCCAAACTTGTTGTTTAAACACACAAATACTCCACAATTTTAGGATGATGAGATTGTGAAGTGACACTAAATATTTGTCATTCCACGACTTAGTTGATCTGCTTGAATCTAGTTATTTACAGTAAAATAAAACACAAAACACGAGAGACCTGCTGTTCGTGCTCGATTTTTCCACCAACAATACAGATAATATGTATATATATAAACTATATGTGTGGGAACTTTTCAAAATAGACAAATGCCTTTAGTTGTCAATAATTATTTAAATTATTGACAATTGAAAGGCATTTGTCTATTCGTTCCGTTTACGAAATTTTTCTCATTTATGGTCCAACAAATGAGCTTCTTTTTTATTTTTATCGATTATAGTGCGAGATTTAGGTTATTTTAAAAGATTTTTATTGCCATTTCGCAATGACTCATTCGTGTCGAGGTGCATTTTAATGTGAAAGCTAAGTAAATTTTTAGTTTCAAAAGTAATTAAAAGCTGCCAGTCTCATCGGAAAACGTTGCATATTTCATAAGCGCATTTTGTGCAGGCGTTCACGGCTTCCAGAAACTTTAAACACAAACAAACATCACTGATGCAAATTCTGCACAAACGTTGGCTAAGTGGAACGACTAGGGACTACTTTTAGGTACTGTTTGCTTTTACCTCTTTAAATATTTTCTCCTAGTTTACTTTGAAATACGTTACGTGTCAGATTACACGCTTCTATTGTTTTAAAAAGCTTTGGATTGGCTTCTAGACAAAGTGACGTTCTTAAAGCGATATCGATAGTGAAAATGTGAAATTATGTTTGGTATTGAAAATCATCACCATCATTTAAATAGCCTATTCCCAACTATGTTGGGGTCTAGTCTAACCGAATGCAGCTGGATACCAGTATTTTACATAGAGCGACAGCATATCTAACTTCCACAACCCAGTTAATACTGGGTAATACGATACCCCTTGGTAAGACTGCTTGTCAGACTTTCGGGCCACTGACTACCTGTAACGTTTGTCAAGATCTACAAATAACAGCCGGGACCAACGGCTTATCGTGCTTTCCAAAGCACCGAGGAAACTCGGTATGTAATGGGCGCTCACCCATCCACGGACCAACCAAGACAAGAGCGGCTTAACCTAAAGAAATGAATGAATAGTATTAAAAGATCGATAAGCTTTAAAAACGATATCTATGTAATGTAAACCCTCGGCTTTTATTTTAAAGATCAATTTGGAGAACCAAGCACTGATTTTCTAATAGAATAATTACAGAACTTGGACGTTGTTAAATCACCATCGCAGACAGTGACCTGCCGCAAATTAACAGTATGGATTATATTTATTTATTGCGTTTCCCTGCGTCAATTATTCAACAAATGACGGCTGTAGCTCTCCGTGATAATCGGCCCTGTAACCATAACTTAGCTAGTTGTTCTAGTCTAGTCTGGCACAGTTCTTGACGCCCCCAGGATTAGGTCATTAGAAAGCCCACGCCAAGGGTAGCGTAAAGTGGAAATGCTGTTTTATGAGTTTTATTACGTAATTGGCCAGCACAATCTATGGCATCTCGCTAACATATAAACATATCTAAACAATATTCGCAATGGGATATAATTCTCGTTTCGTAAATCCGTGGATTCGCATTTTTGAAATATATTGCTCAATTCACTGGAGTAAATAGATTATAATTTTCTGAGATAAAACAGTCCGTATTCCGAACTACCTTTGTGTCGGAAATAAATATAGCTCGGTAATAAAGATTTGTCTTGCAAGGAATAGTTTCATGAAAGAACATTATTATGGTAATCGACTTGAAGAATTACGTCGTACAAACACTGCCGATTGCAAATAGCGTTGTGAAGTGCATCATAATTCACATCAAGTCATCGCTTCGGCGAAAGTTACGATTTAGAGCCAAGAACGTCTGTTTTGCATTTTATTTGTAACTTTCATTTCGTACTTTCTTAATAACTGTTCTACCCAAATTAATTTCATTATAATTAGTGCAATTTAGAAGTAATTAAGTCATCACAATAATGGTATGTTTATTGCCCATTTTGACATTCCTAATATCTTATTCATACTCGGGCGCATTAAAACACATGTTTCGTTATATAAGCTGGTACTCATAGAAATATGCACATACAATTAGCGTACATAAACCCGGGATGAGACATCTGCTGAATTATTTAAAAATTTTGATTACTATTGTATTTAATGCCTAAGCAGTAATTTGGATATTTTGGATTTGAGGTCATAAAAATAGGCTGAAATTTTTAAATTCTTTGGCAATCGTAAGCAAACTAAGAACTTCATTAAAGTCCACAATATTTATCCGGAGAAATAAATCTATCCCCTTCAAAGTAACGCCCAAGGGTCTGGCCATAGAAAATTTATATTCAAAATGCTATCCATTATAATTTTCAATATGCCATTCGCTATTGATTACGATAAAAGAGGTAAGCTTACACCTTGTTGAAATTTATTGACAGCATAAATTGAATAACTTAATGCGTTATGAGTTGTTTGACACTTACCTCATAAAATACAATTTGGTATGTATATTGTATAACATAGGTAGGCAGTATAAATATTAATATGAACTTCGTAGTCAACCGATTCGACTTGGTATACGTAGACCGGGAAACATGCATGAAACTGGTATCGTACAAAACCGTTGTTAATTTAAAAGATGAATTAAATTAAATGCATCAATCTATGTACAAATTCGAACAAGCAAAGAGACAAGAACAGCCGTCCTTCAGACAGTTACAACATAATTTCTGAATCAGCAGATATTTCATAAGGTACGTAGGATAACTACAATTGTTATAAATTGTTTGTCAAACGCGTCGGTTCATGGTTTTATTGACTAATTTATTATCCAAGTGGAATATATACAGGCACAAGGCTAACGGCTCCTACGCGAAGCGACCATCGTAAATCTAGGACTTGTCTAGACAGTATTCAACGACCAAACTTAGATAACCGTATTAAGTGCCAAAAACGACCCGTGGGTGCAGCGGCCAAGACACTAATCGAAAATTATGAAACAGGCCAGCTATTAGATTAGGATTAGAAATTTAACGAAGGTGAAGTCATTTCTAAGAGAAAAAATAAAAGCCAGAAGCCTGTCTACTAGTGTAAAACCTGCTTATCATAAGATTTCTGATACAGGTTATAAGTACATACTTTGCAAGAGATCTCAATCTTTTGATACCCAAGAAACACATCAACATGATTAAGTTAAATGTGCAATGAAACCACTTCTTTTATTCTGTCTAGCATTTAAGTTAAGTGTTTTACAATAGATCATGTTGTGATGATAACTCTATAATTACTATCATCGCACAACGAAATCTAATTATGTTATCTTTGACAGCTGCCATGGTTCTTCGAAACAACCTAAACCGTCCTTGAGATCAACCATCAGATAGTGCGCTCACTTCGAGCCATTGCCCAATCTTCCGGGCCAATGCATCTGAAGCAAATGGCGCAAATCAAAATCACACGTAATTGGACAAGACAACGTAACCAAATCAGTGTCACGTTTACCATCGGCATCGTTCAGAGCTCGTTTAGTCACAAACAGGTAATATAGGAGTTACACTATTAGCGTAGCGAAATTTGCTACGTTTAGTGCTTTCGCTTCAACGTCGTGAGTTACAACATTGTCTGAAGGAGAGGTTATTTACGCTATAATTTATAGTCAGTCATACCCTTATTTGCTTAGAACTTAGGATCTTTTAAAGACATCATTTTCTTCCAATGATTCCCGAACAGATTACAGCCTGGAGCCAGCAATGTGATAACATCATGATGGGTGTTTCCTTCCCCGCTGTAGAATGTTATTGAAGCGCATTTGCTAGCTAATTAAACACAAATGGATGATACAGCGACACTTTTACCCGTTTCTTAGGGCAATCAGATCATGCTGAAACCAGTTCAACGAAACTAGTTGTTCATGTTACCAATCAGCGTCAATCAGATATAATATATGCTCATCAGATGAGAATTTAATGTGATTTCTGTGGCACACGAGGCGCTCCTAAATTGTTATTCTGTTTCAAACAGAATCCTCGTGAATATTTAAATTTATAATCAAGCAGAAGTGAATTAAAAATAAAGTAAAAGGTCAAATAACCCCTGATGGAAATGCCGTGTACGGCAATGTTAATGTAAGTGAAGACAGACAGAACATGGCAACCGTACAAACTAATTAATGAAACCCACATCACGAGTTCATACAGTCATCTGGACTTCATAAGGCTCAAAAGCAAAGAATAATGCGTTCCTTTCATGATAATTAAAATATTACTGTACGATACGATTTCTGCGGAAATAATATCACATTAGTAATAAATGATTCAATTAGAATAAACTTTATCGTTTGTGGACTGAGGTTTTGTATTGCGTCAATGAAACCACAAAACGACGGGTCGCATAATTAGTGAACTCTGCATTTTACAGCATATAATAACAGTAGTAAAAATATGGAAAAGCACCTATTTCATGGCAAATAAATTAAGTATATGGGAAGTAATACATTCAGAATTTTGTTGAATAGAATTATGTTAGTGTGAAGTTTTTTTATTTGAATGTATTGTAAACGTAGCCTTGGAACTGGTTGCCAAACCTACCCTTACACCTAAAGTATTCCAGACTCCCTCCCCTCTAAGAAGCTGCACTTACACAGTTCCGAAATTGCAACTCAAGCTCCTCAATGGCAAGCCAGTGAAGTGAAGCATTTCCAACTTGAATAGTTTCACTGTAAATAATAACACTTGTAAATAGTTCCGCCGCATACTCGGACCGACTATTACCTGCCACCATTACAGCCTTTATGTTGGCTATTTAATATTTTCGAAGAACCAGAACGTGCAACTAAAGACTGCAAATTTTAAGCCCATTTGGCTACACTTTACTTATTGTGTGGTTAAGAATTCATAGGAACATTATTTATAGAAAGATAAAATGTGACAAATTAAAGCAGCCATTAGAAAATTGTGGTACTGAGACATCAAACTGAGGTGTCCCTCAAGGGCCTAGCGTCGGCGCTATCAACCCGTACCTTTTATTCTTTTTAAATCAATACTGGTTTCAAAGGCTACCTAAAAGAAAATTTCTCTTGGAAACAACTTTCCTTGTCCGTTGCCAACTATTTTCTCCGCCTATAAATCTCACTAAGCACCGACATCTAATCTATAGCCCACCGGTAGAATAAAAGCTTTTGCTCGTGTTTATGTAGGACCAGGCAATTACTTCTTGGTTAAGCTACATTTAATTACTATTACACAACTGTTTGTAGTTTTAACGGCAATTAGTTAAAGCACTGTTGCCGGGGACTGTTTTCGGAATCTGTTACATATTACTAAAACATATCGCGGGCGGAATTGAATCCACTTCGATACAAAGCTTGGTTTTGATTAAGAAATTTGTGCTACCCAAGATTCTGAATTCATTCATTAGTGACGTGTGTTCGCTTGTGTTAGAAATGAAACCACACAATAAAAGTAGTAATTTTCTCATCAAAGTTTCATTACAGTAGAAAAGAGCTCATTAAACAGGTGATGATAAGTTGTAATTTATTTGCAGAGCTGGTAATAAATAAAAACCAATTCAAAACATAAATGGAAAATAAATCATTTTACTACTAATAAACCCCGTTTAAACGCGTAGGATACACATTAATTGTATGACAAGCGATTATATGCAAATTTTATTTAGATCATGATGCGGAACTTAGGCGCCTCTGATAAACCGGTCCAGTTCAAATCAGACCATACACATGTCATACGCCATACATGGATATCAACCATTAGTAATCTACAAGTAATTGTTTTGACCAAAGATGAATGATCACAATTAGAAGTCAATCACGTTGACTTCCTGATCCGATTTTATCATCCAAATTGGTTGACGTAACCGATACTTTAAAAGATACTGCAAAAAATATCGATACAGTGGCCCCTTAGTTGTTTGACAAGTAGATAACACATATTAATATTAATGGTAGTGATATGTTTGAGATTGTTAGTAAAACGATTGACATGAATGATTTGTTTTGTAATTTTATTGATTTGACATTCAAAGGCGTTCAAAGAACAGTTGATACGGAACACAATAATGAATCTGTTGCTAAGGGCAAATTTCATGACGTTGGGACACTTGAAAATAAATAAAGACCTATAATTGAAGTGTGATTTACCAAGTTGAGTAGATCATAAAAACATTACAACTGTGGTGACTTAGGTAATGAATGACGTATCATGTAATGAGGAATAGTTTTTTTTCGAGAATTGAGAACGAAAGGAGCGAATCGTATGAATATGAATGCGTTCCGCAGTTCACTTTCGTACAATTGCATGCCTTTGCTTTGCTGGTGCACGCTACAGTTACTGTCAATATCTTAGATGAAATGATACATGCTGTATTATCGTTTCACGACATTACCGTGTGTAAATATGGTGTAAGCAAAATACTAAGATCCAAAATGAGTAAAGAGAGAGTTGATTAAAAAAAAAGAGGTGTTACAACATTTTCTGATCTCGACGAGCCTTGTTTGTGTTTCAATAAAGTTAAATTATTATTTGCTAAAGACCGTAACTTGTTGATATCCTCATAAATTTACAAAAATGGCGATACGAATCAGAGACATTCAATATTTACATTTGTTTTTAGAATTTATTTGCTTTCCGAACGCAGAGTTCGGTGGCGGTCCGTGAAATCCTATAGCCGATTATCCAAATATAAACGATGCACACAGTAAACAGTGTCTATAAACACATAAATTCTAATCGATGAATCGATTAGAAAACACATCAATGACTCATAACGAAATATCGATTAATCGCGTGGGCCATGCTGTGAAATTGCAAAACTGCTTTAGTTAAATCCCGGAACTAATCACTTGTTCTGTACTAAAATGACGGATTTGTGGGTCCGCTTAATGAACCGTAAAGGTATTATTTATTTCTATGGAATACAACACGGAATCCGTTTAAAAAGTCTTTACTTAATGCTAAATATGAATGTCTCTACTCTCTACACGTAATCAGCTCATTACGAAAACATTTAAACGTTCTAATAGGTCTTGTGGCCGAACTTTTTGCGTCAGAAAGTACAGTTAGACACAAGGAAAAAGTTATATGGAACACATTTCCTAAGTACGATTCTTGTGGCCATTTGGGTCTCGTCTATTAAATGCAAGTTTCAATATTTATTGCAGACAAATAAGGGAAGAGAAATAAGTGGTCTTTGAGCTCCCGACGACTGTGATACAAAGTAGAACCAATGAATATTGAATGAGCATATTTGTCTACGAAATATGACGGTACTTTAACCGCATGATATTTAAGGTCTCCATAACAATAAATTACGTAACAGTGTTCTAGGCAAGTAGCTGTCAACGAAGATTTTATCTGAAATCCATTCAAATTCGCGTTTTGAAAACAATGACACTCCTATTGTGCTCCTTAAGGGGAGGTGGGCAGGAATAGTTGGAGTTCCAACAGGGCTTCAGATACAATGGTTGATGTTTCGGTAAAATTCTTTGCGATCGAGGATAGTATTTAAGTATTTCATGCTTCTCTTACGCCTCTAACAGCCATAGCCGAGAAATAAAACCAAGATTTTAAAGAATTTTGCATTGCTTTGGAATTCAGCAATTTATTCAGAAGTTGTGTGTCTAGGTTTGTTGGGTTGTTCTAGTTTTAAACAACATACCAGAACAAATATTCTCATGTCCTTATTTCTATATCAGCTTTTACGCATACTACAAAATCTATCGAAATAATACGGAAATATAGGGAAACAAAACAAGACTGTTGAAATAAAGTTTTATCTACAAATTGTCTATTACGGTATCAACTTAGTATCGAAACAGGACAACAAAATGCAACAGGCTTTCGTGTTATAATAACGATAATTTTCTATCAAAATATATAGGTTAACATGGACTATAACTCGCCCACGTATCCCACTGAAACTTCGGCCGCCATATTGTTTATTTTGTAAACAGAAGGTAAAACAAACTGACACAAACATTGTCGGTCATTCATCCAACTAACTTACTATACTTATTTCTGGCCTTTTTGCCGGCATAGAAAAAACGTTTACTATTCCAAATCCAATTCCGATGCTGGTTATTTTCGCCGACCTGTACCAGCAAACTTTTTACTAAGAACAACGGTATGAATATGAACGTTACTTTTGTAAACTATTATTATTTTCTGAAGTTCATCAACTCCTTTATTTCTGTGACAAAAAAAAAATATAAGCCAAAACTTAAGTGACAGCCCCGCACTCCTTTTTTGAAAACGTTTCCTTTTTTAGCAGATATACAAAAAAAAAGGCAAAGGAATTCCTGTTTCAAGTACTTATGTTTTGAAACGACGTACATAAATCATGGAGTAATAATAGTGACTGATTAGCGATATAAAAGCACAGGAAACGCCGTGGGGCGCACTGTTAGTTACCGATATGTCATTGGGGCCGTAAAACGGTAATCAGAAGAGTTATAGTAGTGCAGATGATCATCTCGTTTTATTAGATATATTAATGTCGTTAAATGAGTGGCCATTTATTAGTTGCGTGTACCAACTATTGCTGAGTTTCCGTCTTTAGACAATATGACTATCTTTATGCCAGCGGCACGGCCCGCGTGGAGTTCGGCAATGGTCCCATGGGATCGTACTACCGCATACCTGGAATAAAAGTATCCTATGTGTTTATCCACGTTATGAACTATCTGTGAGTCAAATTTCATCAAATCTCTTCATAAGTTTTTCTATCTTATCCTCACAAACTTTTGTATTTAATAATACATAGTAGTTCAAATTCAAATTAAAATTCAAAATCTTTATTTCGAGCGGAGGCTCATAGAGGGTTAGTAACATAGTGCTTCAAAACTAAGTGTTAGTACACAACACGATACGGTGACACATGTAACTGACAGCAGTGAACCACATATGGACAGTCCACTCTGCCAGCAATCATTTGTAGAACCCTGTTAGGGCTGGCCATGACTCGAGCCACCATCGATGCTGCTCGCTTGCGCATTATTGTGTAAAAACAATCTACACGCGCCGCCGCAAACATCCCTGATGCACTGCAACGCCATGGCAGCCCCATCAGTTTCCTGAACGCTTTATTGAATTGGACACGATTGGAGCAGTAAATATTATAGTAGTAAGATATTGTTTTCGATCTACGACAAAACTGTAAACAGTTATCTAGTGCCTCAAGCATGTTGTGATTAACTTTATTGGTTAAGCGATTGTTTCAACTTCAGTCGTTCTTTTGTTCGGTTATGTGTGTCTATTGTTTTCTTAACGAAACTGTCAATCGGCAAGTTGCTGGTTTTGTCATACTAATATGGATAGATTTTGAAAGGATTGAAAATATTTTCTTTTTTGCTCTTTGTTTATATTTTTATTCAGGTAAATAGAAGTAGATCAAGTCTATTGTACTCCTTATATCTCTTTTTCTTCATAGATATGTAGACAAAATGATACCAAGCAAGAATATTGCACAGGTGAGCCACATTCCGCCTCCATAGTCATCCATTTGTAATTTACTGGCCTACCGCAGTTCTACTACCTACAATCTAGACTAAAATGTCTATTGCACTGTTGTGCTTGAAAATATTATTATAAATCAGAATATTTTACGAGGGACACAATACAGGTAAAACAGAAATACCACTACTACGAACGTGCTACCGCGCTCACTGACGGTCTAACACTTTTCACCCTTGTGTCCCTTAGTAATAAGGTTGAAAAGTGAGCGCGGTAGCGCCTAACAACTTCCAAACGAACATGCTTGGTGTGTAGTTCTGCCCTATAATAATATGATTGCTGTAATGCGGATTACCTATACATTTGATTTAAAAACTGCGAAATAGTGTCAATTTTCCCCCTACAGCTTAAGAATTTCGCTCTGGCTCTGCAAAACCGGTAAAAACTCTAGCAATATCGGTTAACAATCCCACCGTCCAGTTTGAGCTTATGCGAGATCTTAAATTGGGAAGAGTAAGCCTTCTTGACTTCCTCTTGCATGTGACAAGTGTAATCCTACGCGTTTCCGCAAAATACAAATGCATGGTGGGTAGAGCACGACTTCACAGGTCGTCTAGATACTTAAAGGATGCGAATCGTGCGTTGAGCAAATCAACTATTTTTTCAATCAATTGATCGATTATGACATGACTAATTTAATCATGATTGAGACGTTAGTAAATTTTTACTATTAAAGTCATTAGTCATCATCATCAATCATGATTAACGTATTAAATCATTAGTCGTCAGTTAACTACATTTTACCCAATACTGTATAATAAGACCATAGTCATTGTGTTATTTTAAAGTGCTTAGCTGTTGACATCCTGTAATATGACAAACAAACGGACAAATCCACATGATTCTCATTCATTTATAGGACGGTCGATATTCCGGTTAAAATTACAAATTAAATACAGCTTTCGGGGGTGACCACACATCGGCTAAGTTTTGCTAGTTAATTTATTTGTCTTTGTAGATAAAGGACAAAATTTACAGACCTTTCGGTCCGATTCCTGATTTCCGATGGATCAGAACAACTAGGTTAACAGTTGAGCTTCTGTAAAGTTTTACACAGTGGTTCAAACCCACACGGTTAGTCAGGCGGTTCCCATACAAAAGCGCGGTGGGTAGGGCCCTTCCCGGATCGTGGTCAGGGGGTCACCGATGCTTGATGGATGGGACCGTAACTACGCATTACTGATTGTGGAATTTGTGAAGCTTATTTTATAATGGTTATCGTGGAAGAAACGTTATTGGGTTGTTATAGGTTTTAATATTTCAAGAAGTAGAGACAGTTTCAAACTATGTAGATTGCTTGAAGAGGATTTTTTTAGATGTTTCTAATTCGTTGAAAAAACTATGAAAAACCCATTCAAATCTCTACCCTGAGATAACAAGGTCGTGTCATTTAGTGTATGTAGTAATGATAATATTTTATCAGCTTTTATATCCTCCCATTTAGCTCGTGAACTTCGCAAAACTTACGATTCCAGACACATCGTTAAGACCTTGTAGCACTTGCATTGTGTAGGTGCGCTTGATTCGTTCAAAGGAGCTATAATTATGATTGTATCCAGAAATCTTTATAAAGGAACGGCCGTCCTGCACGTCATTAAATCTCTTTGATTAAGCTCCACCAAGCGCCGGTAGCCAGACTGATTCATTTCCAAATTTACAGGAGTATCACTTTGAAGCCTTTCTAATGATTACTGGTTGAAATTTATCATAGATACATTGAACGATTTACCGTTGGTTTTGGTACTAAGTGCCAGACATTCTAACTGACTGACACAGCCTGGAATTCCTTCACCGACACAAACTGGTCTCAGAAAATCTTGATGGACGTTCCTCATAGGAGGTTCTGGTATTATCTTAACGGCAATATAAGTATTTTAAACATAATTAAAGGACACATGAAAGTCGTTGTTTAGATAGAGTAACTTCAAATCATAATTTACTGTTCGGAAGCCTGACACCCGATTCGCGCTGACCTTTCCGTTTCGATAAGATAGCGGCGTTACACAATTATTGTTACTTATAAATAAAATAGGTTAGGCAAAGTGAAAGAAAATAATTGATAACATGATAGTTATGTGTTATTTTTCCACAATTATTATGCAAGTTTCAACGCGTCTCTGTGATAATGGTTATAAGATCCCTGTATTACATCAACCTTTGACCTTGTTCTACATTTTGTCGTGTAAATTATATTTAAAAAGATAATGTGATCAATCGTGTGAGCTATTGTGCTTTTATTTATAAAATAGAATCCAGTTCGTCACACAACAGGACGCTAATCCGAAAGTAAATAAGGAAATTTAGGGAACTAAATGACTCTTAACATCACTGTTGTGGTATTGATATCTAATCAATTAAATATCATTAGGGCACAACCATTTACGTTCTTACATTACAATACGACCGAATTAGTATTTAGTGATGCGTGAACCGCTCGTGGCCCACCGTGCGGACAAACAAAGTCCAAGCGAATAACACGATTACTTCCGATTAACTTGATTCGAATCGAATGAGACCGACATTTTTTTTTTCAAATCGATTTATAACAATCCGATCATCTACCGTTAAAAAGATACCGTAAGCCGGAGGAATTCCGATTTATCGAAAATCTATATTAGGGTTGTTACTGTAAACAATTACTTCAATATGTATCGTCTGGCGAGGTCAGGGCAAATTGGTTTAATGCTGGCAAAATTCCGGTAATTCTCAATGATTGCATCGAAATCTACATAGGTACCTAACGTTACTAAGGTAAATCAAATTCAATAAATAAGGTGCTGACATTCCATAACTCATCACAACAAAAACTAAGTATTTAATTATAAAATCATAATGTGACGGACCAATTAAGTACGATACGATCAACATAACTAAATATTATGTATTCTGTCATACTACTGAGTTCACTGACGATGACGGTCTGCCACTTTTCACCCTTATGTCCCAAGTATTAAAGTGGAAACTGGACGACCGTCAGTGAACTCGTTAGTACCTGCATATTATTTTAATTACAGTTAGGTACTAATTTGTCCGTTGCTAAATAAAAAATTTGAAGTTGAAAAAATATCAAATTCTGGTAAACTTTTGTAATATAAGTACTTAAGGTAATTTCTTCGAATCCTTACCTTAATCAAAATGTAATGCTAAGTAGAGTGACCTTGGTATCAATAGTCAAGTTAAATACTTGAGTTTAAGTTTAATTACTTATGAAACCATTGCAATAGACAAGAATTGAACGAAGTAAGATTCGTTCAAAGAAAGCAAAGCTAAGAATTCTAACTTTTGACAGAACCTAACTTCAAGCAATTTCTCAACTACAGAATAAAAATTGTATCTTAAGTAATTTCTTTAACTCAAGTAATCACTTTTACTTGTTTATAGAAACGGGTGTGAGACTTCCTCAACTTCAAATTCTCAAATCAGATACCAAGTAAGTAAGTCAGCAAAAAATACCGAAGATATTCGTTGAGCAAATAACAACATACAAGCGACAGCCCTACAGAACTAATACAACAACACATCGATCTAATCACAACAATAGGGCTGGCTGTCATTCCATATCTCTCTCACAATATCGACCTAAAAACTTACAGAACACAATCAGTATGATTTTTGTTCATCAGTCATGCAGCACGCGACTTAAATCAGTTCTTAATTAAAACCAGAGTGGCTAATTAACGTTAAAAAAAAAACTTTGGTAACACGCTAAGATCAGAAATCACTTCGTTAGTTTAAGTATCATCGCTGTTTTTTAAGTTTCGAATAATTCATTCGCTGAGTCATTCGGGTACGCTCGGGTTTTAAACGATTGAGATCGGAATTTAGATTATTTGGATTCTTTTTTGTTTACTTAGTGTCAAATTAATAATTTAGTTAAGAGTTTTATTAAACATGTACTATTTTTTTCTAAGTATATTATTTTCAACCACATTGGGTAAAAAAGGTATTATTATTATTAAAATGGGAGATCCAAAATCACCCTAACACCAAAACGTCTACAATAAAAGTGTAGCTTTTTGTCCAAAAAAGTACAAAACATCATAAAATACACGATAAGCTCAATAATATTTTAATAATGTCCCTGTAGCTTCCGATGGGTGCAAAAAGGTTGGCTGGGTCTATCCAGCCAAATGACCGGAATAATCCGGTAACTACGGATGACGGTGGTCACCCGAGGGGTATGCAGTACCCCACCTTATCACAAACAATGACCGCATTCACAAAATAGCGGATTTCGTAAAAATATTCATAATTTTCCCCACAATGAAGTAATACGACTCCCCTTACCTAATGAATAACAATAATATGATGGGTTTTGTTCATATCAACGACCCCATAAAAAATGCGTGTTCTATTATGCACGGGTCCTTATGTTTAGATATTAAATTGTATGCATAACTTATTGTCCGATCGACTGGACAGCTCGAATGAGCATAAAATGTGCATTCTTGTTGTGCTTTTGAATGTGAATCTCTTATTTAATATTATTTGTTTGACCTATAAAGACCTAGTTGGTATATTTTCCTGCATGTCTCTTATTTTAAATATAAAAAAAATCTGTACTAATTAATGATAGATTATGATTATTAGAGCAAAAGTGGTAATTAAAAATTAATGTTTTAGAAATAGGTTATTTAATAAATTCTAACCTCTTTGCCGTGAGTTTAAAAACACTTGGAGTTTTATTTCTTTGCAGAATAAATAAAGCGGAAAGTCCTGACCTATTACACAACGGTTCTGTTATCGTGCCGAAGAATAGGAAGTCATTAAAATTACAGCGAAATTTTATGTTGAAATTTCCATCCGAAGTGAAAAAGATTTGAAATCTTACAAACACATATTTTATTTTAAAGAGCTTTGTTAATAAAACTGTAATTATTTAATGTATTTTAAAGAGATAGACCGATATTCGTTTCACATTTGGTAATACCGAAGTTCGGCTGCTTTACCGAATTTGCCGAAGTTCGATTCATGGACCGAACATTTGGTTTACCAATATGTAGGACAGACTAGTAGTCGATATCTTGCATTTTGCCAACTGATCTCACTGCTAGTTAAAGAAAGTTGAAGAAAATACTAATTTATATATAATTCTTCTGTACACGTGTATGTCACTGAACTGCTCCTAAACGCTGAACCAATTTTGATGAAATTTTGCCACTCAAACACTCCAAAAAAAATTTCATCATACATCCATCAAACCATCAAGGGATCCCTTAGTAATTATGTAAAAAAACGTGATTGAACCTGTCGCCGTCTAAAGGCGCGCGAAATTCAACCAAACTTCGGCCAAACTTCGGCCGAACTTCGGCTTCGGCAAATGTTTCAACCGATGCTTGAGCCGAATGATGAGTTCGGCATAATCCGCATTCGGTCCATCTCTAGTATTTTATTTAAGACTCCAATTATGTTTTTAACAAAATATTAAATTTTCAATGAGTAAATAAACTGTATCTTCTACGGGGTCTAATCACTGTTCGTTCCATTACTTCTCAGCAATGTTTCGAATGCCATGCTGTAAAACAATTATATTAAAATGTAAATAAACATCTCCAATAGCAATTTGAATAAAATCAGCACATTACAGATCAACCGGTTAACATACATAGTCGATATTTTCCAATCAGAATTACCTAGTGGCTTTTGTAATTATACAGGTAGACTACTTATACATATTTAAATTCAGTTCCACTAATAAACGACCACCAAGATATTATAGTTTTATATTCAGGTTCAATGCACTTATATAAATACTTATGCACATGTATTCAGGTGAAACACAGTCATGTAAGGAAATAGCTAATACCTAAGTAATTGCAAATGCTATTCCTATTATGTATCATCACTAATTAAAAGGAAGTTTCCGTCTGACTGTCCGTCTGTATGCTAATTAAGACGACCGGCGAAGTAATTGAATCTAATCTCGACTGGCCAAGTATATTGCTTTAAAAGCTAACTTGCACCATAAAACTGGACTTCTGGGTGTAGTTATGAAACAAGAGAATAGCAAAAATGCAGTTTTAAAAATGAATAACTTTGCTTAAACATTCCTGCAATAAGTTCCTTGTAGACAATGAAAAAATCCGTTTGGGTCCCGCGAGATTTTTGCAACGCTTACGACAAACGGTGTCACGTGGAAAGACTTGTACTGTACAGTAATTATATAAATTACACTATAGCACATATAGTTTTATATACGTAATATTTACATCATTAACTAATGAGTACAAACAAATAGTGTCTGGAAGCGCGGGAAGCATCAGGCTTCTACGATAGCGTCTGAAATATCTTCAATCATTAGCTAAAGAAAGGAGATCAATATAGCAATGATAAATCATAAAATTTAATCAGAAACACTTATGAAAAGCGAAGAATAAATTTTACTGCAACATGGCCGGTTAACCGTCCACAAAATAACGAGGAATCGAGACCATAACCAATCTCACAAATCATCTAAAATATAGAGCAATCAATATTTTGAAGCGAACAAAGTGTAGTTTTTTCAAAGCGAAGCAAAAACTCTTTAGATGCTGCTATTAATTTTATCTTGTACCAGTCATCTTTACAGCAAAAACGTAATCAAAATACAAATCGCCTGATACTTGTAATAAAAACGAAACACGTGGTGATCATTGTTATTCAATATTTTAAACTAAACTATAAAAGGACACGAAGAGATAAAAAAAAGGCACGTTATAAAATCAAGTTTTACAAAAGATAGATTTATTATGTGGGCATAAAATAACAAATATGGCCGAGAAATGACAAGAGACTGTGTGACACTTGCGTTCTAAAACCAAAAGTTTTCGCTTTTAAACAAGTTCTTTTGTTTCCTGTTCTTTCTACTACGAGTACTATGTAGTAAATGTCAAATAGTAGTAGGTATGTATAATAGCAGATTAATTCGTTTTTCGGCTAACTTTTTAGTCTATTTTAATTGACTTTGACTATTAAACGAGATGACCAGAAATAGTTCCAATCAATATTCATTTCTTGCTTAAAATACATAAAACGTTTGTTGTTGATTTTATGTCAACTTTTATTACATCCACTCATGTTGGGATGTTCTGGTGAAGTATCGAACATTGAAAATGATGCATGGTCGCGTCCGGACGTTGCAATGAATCACATCACATGTGCGATGTGATATATGACCAGTGAACGTGTTTGGCGACATCGTCGTTGTCGTATGAGGCTGCACTTGCACCATATTGGAATTGTTGAGACGTTACGAAATGTTCTGAGAGAATTAAGTTAGAATATAAGTTATATAGTATTATTCAACTACTTTCTTAACTGAGTTATGGATTGAAAATAAAACCACAAAAAGTTTATTTTTTAATCTAAATTGGGGTCATTGTTTTCAGAAATATTCCCAAAATCATCAGATATGAATGTCATTCTGAAGAAAATGGGATATTTACCATGTCTACAATTTGTTTTGAGTTCCCGATATTTCGGCACTGTTGCAAGCACCATGAACAGTTGATCACGGATAAACAAATCTCCCGTTTTCAGAGTTCACAACGACAGTGTTAGTGAAGATGTCAGTTTAAAAACTTATGTAATTCTGAAGAGTCATTCAAGTTATGTGATTAACAAAAATGCTAGAGAATGCAATTGAAAGTGTCAAAATGCTCATAACGCATTTAATTAACGCAACGAAATTGCTTTCTTTGTGTCTCTCCATCCATACGTATTAAAACTTCGACAACCCTAAGATTAACGAGCAACTAACAAAGGATACATTGACTGACAACCCGGCGACAGATCCCCTCTCATGACGAAATAAACTTAGTCGTAAACCGAACCCTTATGCCGATTTTAGTGCTCGACTAATAAATAAACTTATGGGATTGTGGGGAGAAGAGTCGAACAAAAAACGCACCGGAATTCAATAATAACTATATTACTATCACGCGTGCGCAAAAATACTATTTATCGGTTCGTATTTCAAACAATAATAGGAGAACTTTGTGCAATTGTGTACGGAAATACCAACGAGCCTAACCTACGATTATGGAGTGCAATGATTGAATCCCTCAATGACAGATGGTAACACAATGGAGCCTGTAGAATGCCTTATTGTTGGGCCAATTTCGATTGATCCCCGTATTGGGGGCATTTTTGCGTATTCATGTGGCGTTTGCGGAAATTCATCATATTTCATCAACGATGACAGCTCCGGATTTACGTTGAATAGTGTTGATTATGACATGATTAATAAGTGTGTTGATGAAAGCCCCAATAAAGATGTAGCAGCTAGTAAAAGGATCTTTAAACAAATAGATACACATAAAGACCAAACAAACAAGCATGCCAAAACTAACACGTCGTATGATTTATCACGTGTATTCGGAACAAGACTATGACTAATGAATGTATCGAATAACAAATTACATTTAATTGCCACGTCTTACTTTACCGCCGCACAAAGTATAACAGAGACGGCGTAGAAAGCATAACTATCTATTCTTAAGGTGAAATCAATGAGAATGAAGAAAATACCGACTCCACGGCTGCAGTGTTGCGTGATGGTCTAGTCTAAATGATGGGTTGTAGAGATAAATTGTTGATTAATTGTTCTACTTATAACAATGTAATGTAAAAACTGTAAAACATTGAGTGAAAAGAAGTAATAAAGAAATTTTCGCTTAATGATTGCAGGGATTCAAAACAATTATCGTACGGTATTGGTTTCGCCTGGCAACGGACGTAATTAACGGTTCTGATTGTAATTACAATCAATCCTGTATACATTATCATTGTGTACATACATCGATGTATCTTGCGTTAATATTTGATGCTTGGGGAAGCGGGACTGAACTTAACACGTAATGGAAACGGCCAACTACATAACTGATATATTTTAACACAGAACGTGTCCAATGAACAAAAAATGTATTAAATATTGTGCCAATACTCGAAAGCATGTGACATCCATCGACCAGCACAAGAGACCAAAAATGGAAATATTATGAGCTGATTAATCTGATTATGCCTAGGCTTTTGAATGAAAAGCTTAAAAGCTTTAAATATCATGAATTTCTCAAGCTACCGTTAGCGTATTCTAATGCCATGTCCTGCATGAAAAGGTGATGTCAATAACTCTTGTATTACAAAATCGTTACGACCATTTAGTCACGAATATTGTTCGTTCAGATCAAATAACATAATACTCATTTCCATACGGTTAGCGTGATGACTTTACGTTACTTTCCCTTCGGCTTGTGTTGGTAGAATAGATAAAGCATGCGGGACTAATATTTTACAAATATCCGTTTTCTCTGCTCATTCAGGTATGATTGATTTTATCGCTTAAATAGGGTTTTTTGCTTGCGAATTATTTTTATTTTTTTTCAAGCCGGCAACTTGTTGAGCAGACCTTGAGGTACCTACATGGGACAAGTGCAGGAAGATGATGAAGCCTGTATTTTCCCATAAAACGACAACGGCATGTAAAATTTTGGTGTTGGCTGGTTACTCTTAAACATTTTGACCAGGAAACAATTGAAAATATGTAAAATCATGATGATATAATATATATATATATGTGTAGTGGTAAATTTCTATTAGTTTCAATACCAGATTTCAGTGCTATTTAAATAACCTGCACTAGAAACAAGAATATGAAGAAAATAGTTACAAAAATAAACTCGTTGAAAATGATTGATGAATGGCGGAAACACATTAAACACAAATTACTTCGATGACAATCACCATATTTAATGTTGTGGTAAATAAGTGTGAGTGACGGTAACGCGAGTTTCTAAGTATCTTGCGGTAGACCGTGCTAAATTGTCGAAACGACGTCGATTCACTAAGAAAGTGAAGTCTGTACTTTCATCAGCATCAACTAGTGCAATCATCTAATTTCGCTCATGTGCGAATTCTTGGATTTTAGTCGACTCATTTCTAATTGGGATAGTCATTACACCGAGAGAAAACGCAGGTAATGTTCGCAAACTTTTCGTTATTATTTTAACATACCCCATTTCAGCTCTTTGCATACCTGAGTAGGGATCAAATGGAAACAGAAATGTGACACAAGGGACCTAGGATAGCGTAAGGTGATGACGGTTTACGAAATGCAAATTACTTATGCAAATAAGCGACAATTTGCAAAGTAGAACAGGCGACTTTCACTAGTGCAAATCCCTAAAGATGTTGAGTGAGAAACTCATTACGCGTGTGTGACCCAATTCACTACAATTTTCTAATGCAAAACAGGATGGAGGAACCGGTATCAGTGCTAGTTGAAAACCTGTTGCATGAAGCGGTATCTCTTCCTTTTTTATACCATCTTGATGACATGGATGTCAGTCTGTTTTAACTGTTAAGGTGATTGTAAAAGTTCTTAGAATTGTCACATAATTTGTCAACTTGTTCTGTGGAGTACCTAATGTTGACAGCATGAATCACTATCAGAAACTAACAAGATTTAATCTAATGAATATGCTAATATGAGGACGGTTTAAGATTAATGTCTAGAGCTGGAAGAAGATTAAGCCACTTAATCGTTCTTAGAGAGGCTTTCGGCAAAGTCCGTGATAAATTCAATTAACTCTGGATCCTACGCGTCAAAACATACAGGAGTTCGAATTTGTTTCTCAATATAATCAAGTCAAAATTCATCTCAAGTCAAGTAGTTGCAGTGAATGACCTCGGGGTTGAAGATATTAAACACAGAAGAAATGATCCTTATACTTATGACATTAAGGTCTATAAGGCCTGAAGTAATTTATCGGTAAATGAGTTAGGAGCACTTTGAGAGGTAAATATGCCCGTGGGCGAGGACATGCTACGTGATTCATTGCACACTGACGTCCCACTCTCGAATATCAGTAGGGACAAAAAGCGCAATGATTTATTATTTTCTTAAAGTGGTAATTTTTCTTTGATCACTTTCGTCGCTTGAGAACAAGATTTTGGCTTGATTACAGTCCAGGAAAAAAATAATGCTATGGGAATTTTGACAAATTATACTCCATTTGCTTAAGCTTCAGAAGTTATGGATGCTCATCGAATTATTTAAATGCAAGCAGTCGTTCTGCGTAAGTGAGGTTCGTTTCTAGAAAAAGTAAGACAAGACAACCATAAACAGAAGTTTTTGAAATTAAATGCGATGTTTATGATGAGTAATTTTAGCTTACTCTGTTTTCAGGTTAATGTTCAAACTTGAGAATGTTTTAATGGGCATTTATTTTATCTGTTCGTATTTCGCCTCGTTGGGTTGTACTGTTTTGTTTTTTCCGTTCTCTACTCTTGTTAATATACCCACTTTTACTAGCTTCTGTGTTTGGCATATTTAATTTATTTGATATTATAATAGCTTTATTGTTCTAGACTTTCGCTGAGAATTTATGGTTGGCTTGACTGTATTTATTAACCAATGTAAAGCTAACAATGTGAGGCTGTATACATTACAATTTGTTAAGTTATCTATTGCTATGAATTATGTAAGTACTATATAAACACAGACAGACTAAGTGTTATCAAAATCGTTACTTATCTTATGCTTAACGCCTATAGCATTATCTAAATTACAACTAAAATTAACTTAATTTCTTATCACCAAAGTTATTCCCAAAGTCGTGGCTTCTAAATGAGCAAAGACAATAGACGAAACCCCACACCGGTTCAAGCCGGTTGACTACCGCCACGAGTACCTAATCAATCATCCACTTATTAATGTTTATATTGGCACACTAATGGCTGGTATCTATGTCGCCGATACATCGCCCGATAGACAAACACTCGTAACGAGAGGGAACCGCGATTATGCGTGGAAGTGCACAGCTGGCCGGACCATGCACATGCATCCATATTCAAAGATCAGTCAGTTTCCATTTTGCGTGCGTAATCGGAAACGCATCGGAACGTTTGTTTCTCTGCTGCCAATCAAATAGAAGCTGTAAACTCGAACGCTGAACTTTTGAAATTGATTGTTAACAAAACATTGATAATGATTTATTCATTTCTAAATTACTCTGGTGAGGAAGAGGTAGGCCGCAGTGAGGGGAGAAAAAAGGCGCAAATTGAACACAACACAATATTGCAGGCGTTAGAGTGTGACGGTGATACGGGTAAGCTTTGCGGAAGAGCGTGATGGATGCATGTCACACGACATGATACTGTCAGGTGCGCTTACGTAAATGTTGGTTACTGAGCTACCGTGTCGAATCGGAAACGTTGATGACCCCTGGGAATAACGGGGTAGCTTCGTGATATACCTATCTACTTACTTACGATATCTACTTACTATGAGATGGGTTATCTTCTTGGATAAGTAACGTTAAGTTAGACGCAGGCCTACAGAATTGGGGAATATCAAATGAATCATTAGACTTAATGCCTACCTGGTATCGTGTGTGAGGTCATGGTCTTGATTACCAATATTTGGAATTCCAAAATACCAGTTATGCATGGCTGTGTCGTTTAAAGAATGAAAGAATCAAGGTCAACGCATCCGCTCATTTAATAAATTATTAATGCGATTGTTTTTAAAATATTCATCGATTTAACAGCTAATTAAGATTCGAATTTTAGTTTTTCTGTCCATCGTTAAAAAAAATATAATGGTTAACACGAATCTATTGATAGCAAAGTAGGCACTGAAAATAATCATATATTATGTAGTGTATTTATCTACAGTAATTCTAGGTACCTATGCGTGGGAGAGGAGAATCGAATTCATTCCACACAACAAAGTGGGTAGTCGTGACTTAAGGCGTGGATATACGTGAATTGAGCTTCATTTAGGATACATTAGAACCTTTTTGTTCCGTAACCATCACCGGATGTTTTTCCCAAAAAATATATATTAATCTACACAATGTAAAGCATGTCCTCTTGGCTTTAAAAAAATTAAAAATATAATTTAAACATCATAAATAAATACGCAAAGTAGCCTCTGTTTTTGTAACTAACTACCATTTTTCTCCTAAACTATCAATCATAGGATCTTTTTATTGCCATCAATATATTATATTAAGTAATGCCGAGGGGACCTTTGGCTTATTTTTGCCAATAACTTTCTTAATTATTTATATGGATTTTTTTTACGTAATCGAGGCGCACGCGGGGGGCTTTATCGTCGAAACGCCCACATGACCAAGGTCATTGGCGTATATCCAGCTCTTAATGTTTCTATCAAAGAGTTAGCCATAGTACATAGCCGAGTACATACCGATCAATACTTAATAAGATTACAGAGCTGATTGAGCGTGACGAAAAATGCATTGTCTTCCGGTACACATTGCCCATGTTAAGACATAGGTATTTACCTAACCTACCCACTTTATTAGCGTAGGTAATTTGTTGCACTTGATTAGAATCAAGACAACGCAACTACAACGCTAAGATTTCAACTACCTAGACGTTATACGAGCTTACCTCTAAATATTAGCACGAAATAATAAATAAAATTAAGTTAAAAACACACACAAAACCATGCCACACGTAATTTTATCCTAATGAAATCAAAACTTTTACTAACCTGTTAAAAACACTGACGATCACCATAGTAAACAATCCAGCAAAATAATATTTTCAACCGCAAATACTGTTAACAGTATTATCGTTTAAATCCATTAACACAACAGAGTCGCAATAGAAATCGAGCACATTTTCACAGAAATGCACACTATTTTCGAGTCAACATTCGGTATTTAATTTGAATTTTAAAATCGAGTTCGATGTTCGAACGGTCACATCACGAGCACCGCACTACCACACACGACGGGTGACGAATAGCAACTGAGGCGCTGATTGGTCGGTGCCCGTCGCATCAAACACTCGGCTGTGTTCGGCTCGTCGGAGATGCAGCGCAGCGCGTGCGCATGCACCGAAACAAATGAAAATGAACACGACCAACTACATCAAATCTCGTTTACTTTACGGATATGATTTTTTTGTATTTTTTTTAATATGACCATTAAGTTTTTGGAAAAACAAGGACTATTATTTTGGTTCATATATCAATTTATCTAGTTTAAAGGAAGTTCTTAGGGAACCAACAAGTAAGGTCTCATTAATAAAAAAAAGTTTCACATTTTACTCACAGAATACCCCCAGCTCTAAGGAGATATTTTTAGCTGTTCCGCGCAAATATCTCAGTACTATTACAACTCCAGACCCTCCAGTATTCATACGAATGTTGCAAACACGAAAAGCTTTTAACCAGCCATACTAGATAATGTATTCCAACTGTTCACAAGGGCACCATTTTTCAGTGTGTTAGTCACCTCTGTCTTATAGATGCTACAAGCCTCTTCACTCAGTGTACGACGCATACAAATGTAGCATAACGTCTACCTACGAGAAATATACATCACAGTGCATTTAGACACACAGCAATACAAATTGCAGGCGATATGTTTAGGGAATGCAAGGGCTTATGACAAAACGTTTGTAATTATTGCCAGAGTGGAAACGTGGTTGGAGTATCTAACTATTCATGTTGCCTAAACTGCAGTAACATTCGTGGCTTTATCATTATTCGTCATTGTCGGTTGATGGTTTAAACGCATGAACGTCGTTTACTTTCCTATATCGGTTCCTGTTGCATCCTATTTTGCCTCTTAACTTTATACTCCAGATTTGGCTTCAGAAATTAAATGATCAACTTTCATGAACTGTGTATTTATGTATTACTTTAGCATTAACGTAACGTCATTAGCTAAGTAAGTACTAAACCTATGCTGGCATATGTGCAATTTTGATGTAGCTTTATCAGTTTTTATGGCTTATTCAAGTACAGCTGGGTAGGTCTTATCATTTCCAAGACCACACGTGTTGAATGTTGCAGTAAAACACTGTTTAATACCAAAACAATCTATAAAACTACGTGGTACAAGTATTAAGTACCTAGTTATAAATTACATAGGCATAATTAAAAATTCGCCGGTACAGCAATCCTATCCCTTTCATTCTTTTTAACCAACTTCAAAAAAAGGAGGAGGTTCTCAATTTGGTTGTTTTTTTTTGTGTTTGTTACCTCATATCTTTGTCGTTTATGAACCGATTTGAAAAATTCTTCTTTTGTCTAAAAGGATATACTTCCTGATTGGTCCCATAGAAATTTTATCAACATCGGTTAGTAGTTTGGTTTTTAAATCAAAATATCCGGTAAAAATTTGTTATCCAAGTAAAAGAAATTGCGAAATTGATAGTTGACAAGGCTTTGTGTGTGATACGATAACTAATAAAAAGGGTAAAATAAAAACTTTTTTGCAAAAAAATAACCGACTACCGAAAAATATTTTTTTGCAAAAAAATTTTGTTCTATGCAATTTTCGCTTGCTTGCTTGACAAAAGCTCGCGCAACCTTTATTGCAACAAGGCTTGTTCAGTCGTTCACGCCTTTATCGCGATCTCAGCTTCCTAATTTAGGAGAGAGATGGAGAGATTACCGACAATGAACGGGAGGGGATCCCCACAATGGGAGAAACGGGGTCACTGTGCTAGTATGCACCCACCTGTAATAAACTAGGGAGTGGTTCGGGAACAAGTATTGCTCAATGAGACAATAATTAAACTTTGTACCTTCTATGGTACCACAAAATATGAATGAAAGAGCATTCACGATTGACGATATGGCAATGTAAATGATTATTTAGCGCCTTTTCCGGAAAGTCGGCCCCGTTTCCAAGTTAACATAACATCACGCCTGTAATCCCGGATGGGTTAGGCAGAAGAGTACCTAACAGTACACCCACATTTCGCGTTTCGCTAGTTATGTTTAAGTTCCATGATTACAGGGTCTTAGAAGGCTTAAAAGGCGAGACTATTGTGATCAACCGGGCACAAATCCAGACTCGGTGGCTGTTACTGAGAAACTCCTTATGGAAAAACCCAATAACACTTTGCCCGACCAGGGAATCGAACCCAGGACCTTCTGCTTACGCCTTACGACCACTTAGGCTTACGACCACTTAGGCTTACGACCACTCGACCAACGAGGCAGTTGGTTCCAAGTTATAAGTAGTGACTGTGAGTGACTATCTAATCTCCACAGATTGAACTACACAGCTTATGCCGCCGATGGATAATCGCAATATAAAATAAATATTCAGACTATCATTGCAGACGATGTCGAAATAAGTCTTGACATGGTTAAATGCAGATGTCATAATACAATATTGCAGCTGATGTAAGAACCGCAAAATCAAACAAAGTTTTACTAAAACAAAGCAAAGAAAATGTGTTGATAAAAAGCGCATTTAAAAAGAAAAAATGTCTTGACCACCGTCTGAACTTCTTGAAATCGCGCATTCGTCATCGATTTACCTATCAAATGCATAAAACTTAACACGTAAACTTGTAACAGACTAACATCGTACAATGCTATGCGCGTACGCAAGGCTGAGTCAGACGTCATCAGACATGCAACGGCGCGCGTGTCCGTGGAACGAGTCCTATGGGCCATCTCCGGAAGATCACCAACTATGATAAACTTGATGATCCATATACATCTGAAGATAATATCGAACGTGACGGACTTGTACCTATATCTGATCCAAACAATAACAACGGTTGCTAAATACTTTGTATTGTTTAGAAGGCAGGTGTTTGTTACGCAAGTGTCCAAAGAAGACGCATCGAGCCTAAAGTGTCGTGTAGTTGTGTGCCCTGCGTCCTGTAAGTCAGTTGTAAAAAAGAGAATAGCATATTGTTTAGTTCAAGTGCAGGTTTCACAAACGTTAAAAGTTTTACTACGTTTCTTATCTTTACTACAATACAAAAATATACCAAATTGGCTCGATCAAGTGTAATGTAAAGTGTAAAGATTAGCGAATAAACTACATGCAAAAGTTAACTACCAAGAATCACTTCAAGTTCATATAAAAAGCAAATGACAAAAGTATGCACTCAAACACCATAAAATATGACGGTACTTACTTCTCGTGACACAAAATCCTCCTGTGAATATTCTTTGCCTGTCATTAGCAGGAGTCATCGACCTCGCTATGTTTCTTAAATAACCATTTTCAGTCCCTTTACAAAAGGTCCATTTCAAAGAGTCATGGTCCAATCCAACCCATAATTAACTCACTAAGTTCAATCGTTTTCAAATACCATTCGGATGTCGGTAACCGTTTAAATTTACCGTTAGGGGTCCTCTTGACGTTCTCATATTAGTAAGGTTATGGCCATAACGTTAAGGGCCAATTTTGAATTCAAATACTGCGTACTTACTGACACGAAGTGAGAAGATCTCAATAACAGCTTACCTGAAACGAGAAATGGCAATTAGATCAAGTCTCGGAATGAAGAAAACTAGATTTGGCAATCTAGATGAAATGCTTATTTCAGCGTGACCGTTCCTAATTCATTCATTTGGCGTGGTGGTCTTAAGTAAGATGGGGCTTATAAAATTGGATGTGCAACAGATTGGTCGAGTTTTACTATTTGTGAAGAAACGTATACAACTACTGATGAACATAAATTACGTATTTCTACGTAACAGACCGCGGTTACCATATAAAGAAGACAAAATGAAGATAGTATAGATGTGTTTCCCATCTAAGTGAAATACGTAAATTGGAAACCTGCATAAAAACCCTATGACATGTTGGAAAAAAACAGCAAAAGTGCAAATAATTAGAATTCTCTAACCATTTTACGACCGTCCTGGGTATGTGAACCTGAATCTCCATAAATCTTCGTTTTATGAGATAGTAAACCAGTAAATGCAAGCATCAACAAGTAATAAAACGATTTCAAAAATTACTATCTAGTACGGTCATTTGCAAAAGCACGACAAAGTTCCCAGTCCTTTGATTTGCTAATTCATCCGCCATAACGACAATTATCATAACAAATTATTCATCCAGGATCAAGGTATGCATCAAGTTGCACAGCCGGTTTCTGCAAGAGGTCATCCCTCCAACACCTGTGATCTTCAATTGTTATCTTTGCAACGAGTTCCAAAATCTCGTTTCAGTTCACGATTCCGATGAGAGCGTGATCGAGTTTGACCTGAACGATTTTAATTTGCATCTGATTGCCATTTGGCGTTCGGAAAGTGGATTAAAAATTTTGGAGCAGGTCTGAGGAATTGAATAAATTGACCGACTGTGTGAAAATTATTACTTTTGTTACCATTACTTTTTGCTAACTTGAAATAAATACAATTATAGAAACTGGACCACATCATGTTGATGTAACGTAGCCGTAAGCTACATCTAGTGATGTTACAATAGTCATTTTGATAATGTGTTTATTTCGAATAAGTGGTTGGCATAGTTCAAAAACTCAAGTTTACAGTTCAACATACCGCATACCGCACAAATAACCACCGAAGCTAATAACAATAAATCACATGATAAACTCTTGCATCGAACTTTCTAAAACCAATTTACGGAGTCACGTAAGTGGGCAATAATTCGGTGTAAGCCCTAAGTTGCCCTGAAGCTAAACAGCAATTTTGTATACGCCTCTCATGGAATGGAATGAGCCAATAAACGCAATAATTATACACTTAAGAAATGCGTAATGGACGATACAAGGGAAAGTAAATGGTAGATCATACTGGCCGCAAGTAAGATTGGTAACAAAGAACTAGGAACTGAGGTTACAGATTGTATGGTTGATGCTTTTGATTTTCGGTCAAATTCTAGGGGTAAAGTAGGGCAAACATGGTTAGTTAACAATGTCTTATCGATGGTGAACGAACTCCACGAACTATTGATTCGTTTCTATTTTCCGACTTCCCGTTGGATATAATCGAGCCAGTACCGTGGAAGATATTAATACTAATAAAAAATTCGGATGTAGGACCCGACAGTATGGTACGATGAGTGGTTATATTGCGAATAATTCGATATCAACAAATCCCTTCTAAAAGGTTTCAAGCTAACCCATTATTACACGATTGTACTCATAAGTATAGTCGAACATATACATAGACTACGTAGCCAGAATTTCAGATTTCAAGCCACGCTCATTACCTATTCTAATATCAATTTCCATTTAAACCAATTAACCCCAAACTTTGCGCCTATGTACATTTCAAGTATAAGGTACAACAACAGTTTAAGCGATTTCCACGGCGTCTCGGCCTACATTTATACTGGGAAATGGGAATAACGTTCCTTCAAACGACTCCTGGGTTACCTCAGGGCTTTGTGGCGGCTCTTAGTGCTATCTTCTGACGTTGATTAAAACTAATCCCATTTAGTTTGAAGCTTTTAGTTCAGATGGTGATTATTTTCTGCAGAAAATCTGTAACTAACCGGGATGATGTTAGACCATTGTGGTGTCATGATTTGTTGGGTGAATGAGGTCTTGCGGAAAGCCGAGAATTATTAAACAGAAAAAAAGCTGAATTTATTTTAATGCAACCTGGTTACATGTAAAGCATGACATTAACTTTTCTGCAAGTTTATTTCTCTAAGAAAAAGAGAAAGAAGAGGTCTAGCGGAATAAAAACAGAATTGTTCGAAGCGTTGCATACAGATTGAGAAAGTTTACGGCTGTACGCATACGATTAGGGACAAAAGAATAAATATTCAGAGAGAAACTGACCGTGTACCTTTTACGATGCAATTCGTACTCGTCTAATAAAAAGGGGTTCTTATTTGACTGCTTAATACGTTTCGGACAATACGACCAACAATAGATCTTTTATTTTCATAAGGTGACCCAGTGGCATCAAGAAAATATTCTCACAAAACTACAATAGGGTACAAAAGGATGCTGTTATTCACACAGTTAATTCTTTATATTAGAGATTAGATTATTTTACTGGTTAATGTGTGGATCGGTATGCTTTGTAATTTGTATACAGTGTGATATTTATAACTCAATTTTGTTAAGTACCATTATTTGAAGCTAGAACGGATGAGAAAGTCTCTAACAAAATCAAAATAAAACAATATGGATAAAATGCAATAGGTCAAGGTAATACAATATTCAGTCGATTTGATTGCGAAAGCACTCGGGGATTGAATTGGTTTATCCAATCAGAGACTGACCTTGACATTGATCGGATTTTTCCGCATTTGAAATACATATTGCATTAGTCAACACACGGAGTACTTTTCAAGTTTTGCGAGAATATGGGAATAGGGCCAAGTCGACTTATGAATTAAGCACTACACCGCGCGATGACATAACCGTCATATAGAGGTATTCTCCGGGGAAGATGCAGAGGCTTCAGCAATGAAGTAATTCAGTGTCCTTAGTCAATGTTGTCTTAAATTAACTTAGTATATTAGCACAGTTCATCAAATAGGTATATATAGACATTCAAGAGACTGAATTCATTACTTACTATTGGCTAGAAAAGAGATGTCTGACGAGATGACGAGTAATAGACCCCAAATGAATTGGGATAAGGACAATAGAATCATGATGATGATTCTAGTGACTGAATAAGCAACTGAGAGACAAATTAATTCTGTCAAATGTCTACACAAGTACACATACACATCTAACAGAAATGTTACAATTGTTTCGACTCACATGCATGTCAAAAGCTGCACTGCACACTGGTTAGAAAATCATCCTGTAGTTAGTAAAATCTAGTTCACAAAGCAAGGTGGAACGACTTACAAGTGTGTAACAAAGCTTATAAAGGGACAAAGAGCTAAACAACGACCGTGTGGAAACCACCCTTACGTCTCAGGTAGGTCAGTGACCCGTTCTTATTCACCCCGTTCTTGCTACAGATTCTTTTCAAAACAATGCTGCTGTGGTTTGAATATTGATGTGGGGACATCAATGTTGGCTATAATTTTTGAGATATTTAGAATATTTATCATAGCTTTTTAATTTATGGTATTTGTTTTAGCTTTATTTGATTAGGAGTAGACGGAGACCAAAGTAATGATGGATTGACTGTGTGATGAGATAAGGGAGGGCTAATTTTGCCTAGTGCCTTCTTGAATCGCCTGCCTACTTGTCTTCTTGAATGAGAAAGGCGTATCAAGCATGGTGTTGGCAAAACACAGAGTCCTCTTTTTAGACCATTAAAAACCACTTTTAACTTTAAAATATAATACATAGAATTGATTCTAAACTTTCGTTCTTCAACTCCTTCATTAGCAATCATATCAGTTGCTTCATCCTTTATCGTGGCTTTATCCTTTAACGTTACATTCACAAATCTTATGCACAAATAAATCTGACCTGCCACGATATGGCACAAACATCTGTAAGCTATACAAATGTTTATCCTGGTGCCTACGTATCGAATCGGCAACCCAAGCACACAAGGCGGACATTTGCTGCTGCGTCAATTGGGTTTTCAAAACATAATAGTCTAACCATAATAGACCTACGCTACGCCTACGTAAAAGTAAGCAAGAAACAAAGTATGTTAAAACATTCAATCCGTGACGTGTTCTTTTGGGTATTCACCACGGAGGGTGTATTACAGGATTTGTCGTAATTTGATGTCACTGTATTTCTTAATAAACCTCCTTCATCATTGGTCGCGGTACTTCTATACAAGCCTTAAAGCTCGGCTTGCCCTTATAACTTCTCTTCATGATTTTAGGGTCTCTGAACAGTCTGCTCGCCTTATGGGCTTGCCATATTTTTGGACCCTAGGAACGCCACTGCACGATCCCAAGTTATTTGGAGTCTGTGCTGTATGTTTTCTTCTTCTAGACATGGATTGGGCTATGCGTCATGTCCGTAGTCAGGGCAAACCATCCTATGTTTACTAGCATACAGAAAAAGCTAAAGAAGGATTACTTCTTCCAATACTTTTTTGTTTCCTTAACAACGTTCGCTTTTCACAGAAATGTGTAGTTAGTACCTACTTTTTAGCGTCAGCTACAAATTCACCCACTTAGACATAACAGGCCAGTAACAAATGCTTACAAGTTCACACAAAGATACAAGAGGCATCATAACTAAACCAATTACCTATAGCTTCATTTATCTGGTCCAAAGCGATTCTTGAAAGACATTCCTTGACCACAAAGAGAGGTGAAAATGAAAGGTATTAAACCAGACCAGACACGCTCCAACAATAGACCTTTTAAAGCCTTTGTCTGATCTGGCTGCGCTGAGATGAATACGGATCTCTTAGACCACGACATTTATTCGTTTTTCAATGATTTATGGTCATCTCGTTAAGAAATCCTATGTATTATTAGCTCTCGTCTAACAATGAATTAGAATAAATCTGAAATTGACGTAACGAGAGATCTCTACGACCCACAGCTCTCGTTTTAATGAAAACGAGACGAGTATATTCTGTATTAAAAAATAACTCGTAAAGCTTCGATGTGAATAGAAATATTTTTGTTTACTTCTGGGAACGTGAGCAAACAAAGTTCTAAGCGATTCGAAGTGGAGTTTGTTGATGCCACTTAAAAATTCGTGGAATAACGATGATATCATCTTGATATTCAGGAAGGAAAATGGAAAGTGGAAAAATACGGAAACGAAGTTATTTTTGGACAAATTGGAAAATACTTTCGTACCGTGATATTTTTTCAAATGTACGAAGGTTTCAAAAATCGTTGTTCGCAATTCAAATCAATCTCTTCAACGTTAGGGGCAAGTTTGACGCCTATACCCAAATTCTGAATAAAGCAAGCACCAGGCTTGGTTATTCTGGGTTATTTGCAAGTTTGCAACCAAAAACTGCGTTCACAAGTTTCTTTGGCTAACCAAAAAAAGCTTTAATGGTCAAAGACACTGCTTACTACCGTTACCCCAATGAGGCCGTTATAAATGAGGCGATAACTATCAAGAAAAAATAAAATATTTCACTTGTTGATAAATATTTTTCTGTAGACAAACTTAGTGTGTTCGAGTAACGGAAAAGTGATTGAATCTTTCCCTCGAAGGAATGTGCACCGGTTTCATTCGACTCCAAAATGCAGGTCAGACGAAATTGCGCTGCCAACTGAATATCTTGAAACGAATTCAGTGCAACGTTCTAAATTCAAGTTTAGGAGTAAGTTTTAATTGGAGCTGTTAATAGTTTAGTCGGACGGTTTTTTGTAATATATAATTTAACACTAGCAAACCCTGTATTATACAGGGTTTGCTAGTGTTAAATAAGTGTAATAATTTGAGTACTTTTTCATTCCATTCGAAGACGTTTTATTATAAAGAAGAAAAGTTAAATATTATGATCGTTATATTCCTACATGGGTCGGTTTTCTGTTAAAAGCTGATGCTATCCGGAGATAGACGGATCGACTGGACTTTATATTACATGCACTTCATTTAGAATAATATTGGACAAAAGCAAGCTAAAATCGCAGAAGATTGTTCCAAAGGGTTATTCAATTACTGATTCCGACCGCTAATGCCATCAAAGATTTACATACCATTCGTTATATTCCTGATAAAGTGTTATGTTACACTGACCAGCGTCAGTACCTTTGAGGGCTCTTGAATCACAATAAGCGTTAGAATAGGGTTGCGCCCTATATCGTCCATAACTTCGGTTCCAAACAATGTACCTCGTCGCATTATTATAAGTTAAAACCCGGATTACACGGGTTTTAGTGTTAACCTAAAGAACCCTTTGGTGAAATTATGCAAAGTGCAGAAAAAGTATTTGCAATTGTAATGAGGTTTTATTCTATCGAGTTATTTCGATCGTCACGTTACACCCTATGTTGGGGTATAGGGTGTGATAAATAAGGATATAAATCTCGATGAAATAGAAAGAATCAATTGATTTTAATTTCATCGAACGTAAATTAAAAATGATGAAATAAATTCAAAGTATTTTTAATATTAAAACAAAACACCGATATACTTACCATTCGTACCAACCAATCATTTACTGTTTCGCAGTAGGTACATACCTACCTACTTCAAGCAGTCTGATAAATCTCCCTATATTTTTTAACCTTTCATAATCCATATCTGGCTTCCAGAAGATCATTCTGCGCAAAAAGATACAAATTTTTATTACATTGATCGACAAAAAAAAACCCTTTAATGCTAAATATGCAATAAATCACGCAAAGTAATTAAAAATGCTGATTTAAAGGGGAGATAAAGTTGATTTCCTAACGCAATTAGCGTGTTGTTAGTAGGGTTTATAACCAAGAATTTATTATAAGCATCCATGTTGGAAACTCATTTGAATTTTCATAAAACGTCAATCGTCATCTAGAAAGCATCATTGACTTTGGGTCGCTCTATTAGGAGCTATAAAAAAGTAAATGTAGAGAATAACAGTTTTATGATATTTTTAAGTAAGTAGTTAAATTACCAATATTGATAATGTTATAGACGTGAAACATGATGGATATCGGTATTTTAAAGCAATAAAAAAAACGTTTTTATGAAATCCCGTCTATGAAGTTCGGTAAATTAATTCAGTAACAACGTCTTAATATGTATATACAACGTCAACGTATACTGTAGAAGTTAAATATTCTTTCGAAGAGTTTTTATTTCAGGGTGCTTTTGGGGCTGCCGTGGCGATGTAGGGCGTCAGGCATGTTCGCGGAAGCTGGGTGCTGCGCTTCCATGGTGGCGCGCTTGCGCTCCTCCTCCAATGGCATCCTGAATGTGTTTTCAGACCGGTGGGACTCTCCCCTCTTACGAAGGTGGGTCAGAGTTCAGACCCACTTAGCCAAATGAACTGATGAACCATTGAACGAACAGTTTATTCGTTCATTAGTTTTTTTATTTTATTTTTTATTTAACTCAATTTATTTTAATACTAACATTGGGGTAAGTTATATTACTACTATCATTATATGGATTTTAATCTGAAATAAATATTTTGAATTACTTGTTTTCTGCGCTTCCAAAAAAACACCAATAATTTATCACTGTACATGGCAGCTGACAATACAACACGCCCAACACTTTAGGGCTTTCTAGTGGATCAAAAAGTAAATTTATTGCAAACCGTCAACGGCAATTTTTGCAACAAACCATTGTCCGAATAGAAACATTTATTAATTCGAGATGTTATTACAAAAATTACCATAATCGAAGCAACCATCCGTAAAGACATTGTGAACGGCCCAAAGGGTGGCCGGCAATCAACAATCAGGGAGTTTAGAGGAAAACAATATTCGAAAGCAATTTCCTCACTAATTTCAAAGCAGGAAGGTTCAGTTTACCTTATACTGTTTCCCGTGATATGATGGTATCTTTGGGTAGTGTAAACTTATGCAGAAATAAAAGGGTTAGTTCAATGACCCGATTGAATTCTCGCGATAACGTTTTAAGGTGTTAATTTGTGTTAGTTGCTTTATCTGAAGTTTTGATCAGTTTTTTTGAAGCTCAAAGAGTTCCCCTAGCTTTAGTAGGGCTCGTTAGACGTGTTAAATATTAGGGAGCTACGGAACCGGATGTGTTTAATGATTTTCTTAAAATTGAGTTAATAATTCTTTAAATGTAGACATTCTTGGCTCTAAGTAGTCCTGTGATTTAAAATTATCGAAAATAAAACCAAACGACCGTGGAACATCCTGAGCAAACTTAAGTTATCTATATTGATAACGCCGAATTATTACTAGGGACCACAACAATGTTACATCACTACATCTAGTTTGTATAGGCATATATTTTTTATGACTCATAAAATAGTTTTAACATAGGCATCGTCCACAACCATGAACAATTCCCCATTTTGAGTACACTGACATTGCAAAAAACACACTTATTCCTCCATAGTAAAATAATGTCCGAAATTGTGCGTGCTCTAGCAATAAAAATGGCAATAACTTTCCTGTACATAATAAAACAACTGAGTCTAAATTGAAAGAGGGCGACATTTTTATAGAGCGATAAAATATGGTCGAAGTAAGTACATCGTAGAGAGTCAAGGGCATCGCAGTTTTGACTTTTCAACAATTCATAGCTAAGCATATTGTCAGACATTAATCGTATGAATTATTGCAGAGAACCTAATAAAATATTAGATGTGACGATAAAATAAAAATAAAACTACAATGTTGTGAAATTTTGCTGGTTAATTTCATTTCAAATCAAAGGTAGTAGGAATTGACCATAATCGAAACTTTCTTCGATCAAGAACGAGCTTCCAGGAGGTGTTAAAGAAAGATAAGACAGAAATAAACATTTTGAAAATAAACCAAGAGAAATGGATATAAAACCTGTCAAGCAAGGAAAAGTTATGAAAGGTGTCAAGAGAAATGAAAGTAAATAAGATAAGGCAAACAACAGAAATGGATTTACCGATGAAATATGCAAAGGACACTATTTATTCTCGGATTGTTTTGAAATAATGAAAACCGGTAACAAAAGATGTCAGGCTCGTAGTGCAATAAAAAAAGCTCATACAAACACAATTATTGTTCTTCATCTCACTAATTTCATTAGAAAAGCAAACCATTCCATTATATTTTGTTCATAAAATCAACAAAATATTCGCGTTTATTTGTGTTATAGCTGACTGGTTTTGTGGTTGTTGATGTCCAAGAATACCAGTTTTGCACAGAATTTGTTTGCACAAATCTTCATTTAAGTTTAGTGTGCTTACACAAAAATTATAATTTTATTCAAGGGGTTCGTTAGTGTAACATGAGTGTTCCACTTCAAATTGCGATTCATTGTCATCATGCCTTTTATTATCTGCGACCTTTTTTGCGATGTTAGAAAAACAAACTTATTGTTTGTCTATCGTTAGCAAACTTGTCTGTTACACTTCTGTTGCAGCTCCACCATTATCGCGTTAACGCATTGTCTACCTTCACGCTTTAACAGTAGAGTTTAAAATGTTATGTTGCAACGATCTATGACATCGTTAGTAATTCAATATCCTTTGAAACAAAAAATACAGTCGCATTAACACACGCTATGGGATCATTGGTAACAGATGGCTGTGTTACCATAAGTGGTATATCTTATCGACTCGGCGATTATATCATCGATGTACTACAGCGCTAATTGATTCGTTCATTAATGATCAATTTATTTAACACCAGCAATACCCTGAACCCCATCTGCTTCTTATCTGGGGACAGTTTACAAAATTTTATTTGGGAACATATTTCTTCCATTAACCCGGTGGTTTCTTTTTTGTTCTTCTTTTGGTGATCTGAGGTCTGGGTGTAATAGAAAGGCATTTCGTTTAATCAGCTGCTTTCCTGCATGTCGTTAAATCAATAGAAATGGGTAGGCTGGTATTAATCCTGTGCTGACAAAAAAAAAAAAAACAACTGCAGTCAACACGTTAATTTTAATGTCTCTCTGATAAACTTTAAAGGCACCATTATTATGATAATAAAGTTTAATATAAGCAACCAAACAAGAACTGAAATTGCCCTGAAAATACTCTTACAAGCAAAATTGACCTGAAAGTGTCTGTAGGAGCACTCAGTAATGCATTTTTTAGTAGTGGACCGCTACCGGACAGTTTATCGATAGCCTCAAATTGAATTTCTGCGTGCCAGTAAATATTCCTTGAATTTCTTAATCAGGGTTAATAATCAATTTGTTGGACTTATTTGCATAATATACCTAATTTACTATATTTTAATAGCGAAGACGCAAGGTTTTTTGGGACTCTCCATTTCTTTTTTTTATTACAATATAATTATGTACGTTCGTTTAAGTTCAACTTTTCCACGATCATTTCTTAAATGACATTAGTATTCAGCACAATACTTCAAATGTATTGAATAACACCATAGTAACTAGTGATGCTAACTCCATGATTAATACCCTGGCAGACTGTATAACACTTTTACGATCTTTGATTTGAAATAGCCATAAAAAGTTTGAACATTATACATAGGCAACGAAAAAGTGAAATTACTGTTTTTTTTGTCTCATAAATTGTGTGTGCTTAAGCTTAGAGTAATAAAATTGGGGCTCTCTGTTATTTTCTTAAGATAAATAGGTCGTTTTTAAATTACACTTTACCTTAAAGAGTGGGTACAGAGAAGGCAATAAAACTTATTCTAAATCCAGATTTAAAATTTTCCTAGTTATAAATTATAATTAAAGTAATTAATGTGGCGAATAAAATGATTCATGGCTTTCAATGTAATTTATCAAGCAACTGGATACAATTTACGACTTAAAGCATTACATTGAAAAAATACGACACAATTTAAAAGAAATGGAACAGGCACTTTAAACTCTAAAAGATAATAAAAGGGAGAATGATAAAATGATAAAAGAAAAAAAAGAGCTTTTTCGGACGGAAACAATTAAGAAATTTTGAAAAATTCGTTACCGTTTAATTAAATCAGAACAAGAGTCAGAAGTAACGAACCGGAAAGTCACGCGGGGCGCACAAACAAACCTTACCATTGGCGCGTTATGACTGTGGGTATATGAGTATGAACTTATCAGTTTTGGGGCTCATTTGGACGAACTACATCATTGTAATCACGTAGTAGATTCTTTTACTTAAGACTTAAAGGTATTTTCAGATGCAATTAGAGGTATGTGATTTAAAGTTAAGGTATTTAGGTTTAACCTTTCTTGGATGTTACTGCCTGACATATTATTATGTTAAATAATTTTAAAATCCGATTATAACCGATAGATGCCGACTAAAGTTAGTCTATAAAAGAGCAAAAACTAATTACACATACTCACCCGAAGAAATTTTTCACCGGATATTAAAAAAGCTGTTTCCTACAAAACTGCAATATCTACACGGTCAAAATGTATTGAACAGCTGTTTTTTTTAATTACCGATGAAAAATTCATGGGGGGGGGGGTCAAAGTAAAGTACTGAATACGTGGTTACCGTTTAAGCGTCGGTGTACCTTCCATCCTGTAGAAAAAGTAAACGATGAAATAACAAAAGCATTTCATTTTCTACATTTTCAACCACAAATTCTAAAAAAAAACACCACAAAGCATGTACCAATGACCTAATTTTATAAAGGCACAGCTGAAAATAACTTAGACGCAATGAATGACCTTCTATCTAATTCAAGGTGCCTCAGAGATGATCATGTCACCCCTGCTAACCGATAGAAAAATGGAAATGAACTGTGAAATAGACGCGGGCACCTCGGCTAATAAATGGCTATGGAAGCTAAAATAGAATAATATTCCTATGATATAATAAAATTTTCCGTAGGCGGGGATATAAATAAATGGAGTGGATGATTGGATACAAATTTCTCCAGTAGGTAACTTTCTGTTACTACTATCGACTTTTTTAATGTATCTGTGCTTCTATTTCTGTCCAATCCGTTTTTTTTTTACTGTTCAGTATACATATTTTACTACGTTTACAATGGACACAAGATGAATTAATTCATATCATCATATAGCGCCTGTTTCCCTCTAGGGTTGGGCTCAGGGGGTACCTACCCAGTACCTTTTTTTTTTACCCAGTACCTAGACCCACACTTCGCTAGTTAGGATGACTCCGCCAGACTTCGGGCTCATCATCATCATCTAAAGCCCGACTTCAGCCTCTCTTTGCTTGTGCCAAGCTTCACGTTTTTGTGCCAGCCTCAACCAGGATATTCCCGCGATGGCAACAATGTCGTCTGCCACTTATAAACTTACAAAAAAGCCTCCACAGGCCCACCTTTGATGGTCCTGGAAATCGAACGTGGTACTCATACTCAGTCAGCAGTAGTGCTAACAAACAGACAGAATTAATTAATTTCTTCTTCAAATCTTTTATCGTCACAACGTCGAAAATACATCCCCTAATTTTCTCATCGTCGCAAAGTCAATACCTTCGTGACGACAAATTAAGTCACTTTACTCATGCACGGCTAACTTTAAAGCTACTTTTAAAATAAGCACTTTCATTTGCTTCCATCGAAAGGAGATCAAAGTCAAGGCAGCGAGGTCGCCGAGCCCGTGAACAGAGTTCAGAGCTTTCAGTGTCGCTTTCATTAAACCATTCGGAAATAACTTTTACCATAGAAGGTAGGGGAAAATTAAATACTGTTTTTGGCTTGTTACATTAAAATGAGGATGGTTTCTCACAATTAAAAATTGTAGCTTGTATGATTGTATTATTGTGGTATTTAAATACACTGAAATATCGATCCTTTAATTAAAATAAACAATCAAACAAAATTGTTTTTCGCTACGTTCTGCTTCTGCATGGATACGTATATCAAATTTTAAAACTGCAGCCATTGCACCAACGCGCAACGTAGTGTACAATCAGGATGCTTTTAAATTGGCATCACTTGAGAGTTCCTAATGCACGTTTTCCAGCAACAAACACTACAATATTTTAAACCTGTTTATAGTTCTGATGTTGCACAGTGCGACAACTGAGTAGAACGTGTGTGTACTTCAAAACGGCCACTAACAAAGCTACGCGACACTGCGGTCGACATGTCGCAATTTACGTTGCAGCGTCCCGTTCGCTTTGTGAAAAATATGTATATATTTTTTACCGAGTACAACGATCAACTGCAAACGATGTAAATTGACGCCGTTTGACGGTGTGAAGTGACTGCTATCAGAGTTTCGGCAATTTAGAACGAGCGATGTTTCCCACCGACTACCTACTTAATTATTACTGCATCCGCGTACGTGTGCCGAAAATCATTAAAAATTCAGGACACTAACGAATGCAGCATCCATTCAAAATGGCCATCCGATACGAATTCCCGTTATACACGATGTGTGATGTGATGTTAATTTCAAATCAGTCACAACCCGACATTTCAAAGATAATACAATTTATTGTACTGCAAATCCAAGCACGCGTCCCCGTAAAAAAGGTTCGAAATTAAAATTAAAACTCAGGCCCTTTGTCATTTTTAACAATGGAGGTAAAAATTTCAAATTCAAGTATCTAAGTTCATTGACAAACACGCGTACGACAAAATTAATTAGTTCCATCAATCATTGGTTGAATGGTGTCAGTCTAACACCGGCCCACTGGTTTGAAAAAGACCAACTATCGGAAAAAAATGTAACGTGATTCGACCATTGTATTTTGTTAACCCTTCTATTGCGGGGCTGATAAAAAGTTGTGACGCTTGAGCGGGGCTCGCTAGCGCATGGGCGGAGATAGACAGGGACAATATTTTGAATGCGTTGGAGATGTGATAAGTGAAGCTTTATTTTCGGGTCGGCGTGCTATGGAAGCGTGTGATCTGGAATGCTTGTCGTCTATTTACATAATTTTGATAAGTAATTACGACAAAAATATGAACTTTAAAGATTAAATAGAGGTTGAGGTACGATGTTTATTAGTGTTGCTAAGTAATCACGTGTGTGTAAATAACAGCACGTGTTAGGAACATTGTTGATGGCTGGGAATAAAACATTAGGTATTCATTTTATTTACCTTCATGTACCGCTCGTTTTAACGCACTGCGTCGATTTAAGGAATTTCACAATTAATATCGATTATAATTATTAGGTATGATCGTCATTTTTGTAGATTTGTAAACTTTTTAGCCTTAGACAGCTTACGTGGGTTACGTAGGTATGTATATCAGATTTGATATTCTTATCAATCATTATGCTATTAATCTTTATCCATACCTGACGAAAGCAAATCCCAAAAAAACCTTGGCGACTATGGGCAAAGCTTAGTTCAATCACGGATTAAGTGATACCTATTTGCTCATAATTTATTAATCATTAAATAGCATAAGCTTCAACCCCTTTTTTGAAATCGATCAGTTATCAATCACCAAGTGAAGGGCGATACATGTCAATCAACCGGGTCTTTGTGATCTATTTATTGTTAAAACTACAATATGATATGATACCGAAATTTATAAACTATTTACCCTGCAAAAGATATCGATAGAAATTCCATTAGGACAACGAATCGTGTCGAAATAAAACGTTATTTTTTATATTATTTAGTTAGGATCGTGCCCTCTGTAATATGTTTGTGACAATACGAGACCGTCGGGAAGATAATTTACATATCTATAGGTGATACTTTGAATATGACAGCAATCTATCATATACGGTGACAATGCGCGCGCGCCCTCTGTCGACCTTTCGACGTATTTCGGAACAGTTCGGCGAAAACTGTAGGGTTGTCATGCTAGTGTTATTATTTGCGAAATAATGGTAAAATGTTGTAACTGTAACTGACACTGAATGTCCCATTTTTCTTAAAATTACCAGAATAAGAAAAGTTTATTATACTTACCTACATATTATATTTTTAATTTGTTCTATCTTATCAGATAAGCTAATTAGTAATAACGGGAGACTGATATACCCTTTAATTTTTTTAAACATTAAATAATAATAAAAAGGTGTCTGATAAAAGTAGGCAAATGAGACTTGACCAATAATTTGGCCATACGTCAAATATAAGAAAAAAACCGGTCAAGTGCGAGTTGGACTCGCGCACCGAGGGTTCCGTACAAACCTGTGGGTATATAACTTTTTTTTATATGACGAAACTAAAAATTTACGGTTTTCGTAATTTTTCCTATATCTGTACTATAAGACGTGACTTCGTACAAAATTTCAAGATTCTAAGTTCACGGGAAGTACCCTGTAGGTTTTGATTCCCGTGCGAGTTTCGAAAATTTGCGGCCTAAGTGGCTGTATCTTTTGATTGCGTTGACTTAGAAGGTTGATTTTTCTACAGCTTCCAGGGACAGTAGAACTAAGTATGATATAGAAATTTCAGTTTGATACCTCCACGCGTTCCTGAGAAAAACGGTCTTGACAGACGGACGGACGGACGGACGGACGGACGGACGGACGGACGGACGGACAACAAAGTGATCTTATAAGGGTTCCGTTTTTTCCTTTTGAGGTACGGAACCCTAATTAACGGCACACTCATTGAAAGAAGTTTTCCTACAAAAATATTCACATAAAGGCAATTGTTTTGGTAGTACATGAGTAATAGTGCCATAACGCAGAAATAACACAAACAATTTGTGGGCTCGACGTTCATTATTATTGTCATTTGGTGCCGCAAGGGAACGCAATTGGCATAACAATGGCACGTCGGCGCATCTTTTTCTAATAAAAAAAACCTGATTTGCATTATGACATTTGTTGTTGTCAGTGCCTGACAGCTAGTGTCAAAGTCAAAAAGTATTATTTTTGTTATTTTTATTAATTTACATCATAAAAGATTCAATGAAGGGTGGAAATATTGATTGGGTATGGCATTATTTTATTTTAAGTATTAATATTTTACTGTAAACTTTTTAAAACTAGGGTGCACAAAAATTTGTTCACGAAATCTGTGCTATTTTGTGTCGTCCAAAAATAACAGCTGCTAAACTGATTACTTTTCTCATACGATTGTTATTTTAAAAATCAACGTACTATTTCATTAATAAAGTAGCGATTAGAACAAACTGTTATTTCCATGGATAACGTACAATTCACACATTATTCTTTATCTTTTATTCGTTCCACGTAAAATAAGTGTTAAACAAAAGCAAGAAACCCTTACCCTTACTTATTAACTTTTGTTTAGATTGTGAGAAAAAAATACCCCTAAATTAAAGGTCTTTATTAATTTGTACTCATTTGCATATAGGTGGAGGTTTTTTTTAACACTGTTTGTATTAGAAAAGTGTTACATGTTTTGTAATTATAAGCTGTGTGCTTTTGAAGCTTCATGCTGTGTTTTTTGAGCAAACAATGCGGTGAAACTGGTATTCAGCAAGCTTTCATAGATCACAATTTGTAAGTATGTGTAAACAATCAAACATAGTGGATGAATTGAATGCCAAGGATCTTTTTTTTTCGTACGGCAAGCTGAAAAACGATTTTGTATGCGATGCGAGTGCGACTGCTAAAGATCAAGCCTGCTATTTGTTGACTTGCATTTGAATAAACAAAACCTATTCTTACGAATCGGAAATGTAACCACAGAGCTTACACTTTTTTTTTCAAAATCCAAATCTCATGTTCTCAGCTTCTGTTATCCGAAACATCGGTATTTTTTAGCCTAGAAACACAAATCACGCTGCATTACAAAAAAAAAAAACTATCAAAACCGTACGGGACACTCTAGCCTCAGGTAAAACCAACAGCACACAATTCTATTGTCTGCGGTCGCAAATCTATTGATGTCAGCAAAAAACTTTGTAAATTATTTTTTTTATCGTCGCCATCGAAAACTAGCCCCTTTTATGAACGAGTACGTGAGCCGGCAAATCAAACAGAGCTTGGTTTGGTATTTATTTGTATTCGTATTGTTTCGATCCAAGTATTCCGCCACAAACGGTGTGCGAATCGGAAAGGAATTGATTGAAAAGGGTTGTGCTAAAGTGTTCTATTTATGGAATTTAACTCATTTAGAATTTCGTAGAAATATTTCGAGATATATTGTGTTTAGATATTTTTTCCATACCTACTTATTGAGGTAGGAAGTGGCGTGCCTAGGGGCCAAAAAAACGGCAACCCCAGAAGGCCAGCAGACTCTCCAGAAACCCTTACATCATGAAGAGGAGTAAGCAGGTCATAAGGGCCAGCTAAGCTTGCAAGCTTGAATGAAAGTACCGCCACTACAGGTACTATTTCGAATAGCCGAGTGAAGTTTACGTGATGATTACCTCCCTACGAATGAAATGGTTCTTGTAAAAGGTGCTCACAATTGTTTAATGGTCCTAAGTGACATAAAATAGAGCACTTCGCATATTTATTTTATTTTTATTTAAGATGGGTTTGCTCTTGACTCTAGTCTAGGTCAGAGGTGACAGAAACAGAGTCGACGATGGAGCGAGCTTACCCAGAAGAAGCCTGTTTATATCTTAATATTCTGTATTTTCCTTAAAATCAGTTGCCATAAACACAGCATCAACCTCATTAAGTATGATCAAACAAAAACAAAGGATACTTAAAGTAAGAAAAAACTACCTTCATCGAATAACGCTAAGTAACTTGATACCATTAACCTAGTCCTTTGTTAATCTCAGCTCCCTTTGTTCATGTAGGTATGCGTCCACTAATTAAAAATCTCTATGCAAAACATCTCCCTGTTACTGAGATTTAGAGTCCAAAATAATGTTTGCTGTTTCTTGTTTGGGCCGCACCCATGCATCTAATGAATAAATTGGGTCCATCCAATTTGCATACATTGTTTCAATGTTTGTTATGAAAAAGATTTTATTAAAAATGAAAAATTGTTTGCATAATAACCGTGCCTTTCTGTTGCATGTTTTTTTTACAAAGAAATTATTGTACCGTTATTAAAGCTGGAAGTTCTAAGGTTAAGTAATGTTTGCCGAAGTCAGCCCGTCGATGGGCCATGCCTTTCACATTGGGCACCTTTCATACAGGAGCGTCACTGCATTGCTCAGATGAGTTAAGTCAAAGGCAGTCGCTTCAAATGAAATATTGTATACTGATCCCAACGATATAAAACTGATACCGGAAGTAAATCGAAACCTGAACAAAACGGCAGACAGCTGACTAAAACTGCTAATGCTGTTGGGGCTCCCGCGGTTCTGTATTGCTTCGGGCATGTTCGCAGAAGCAGGTACAGATAGCTTTCAAGCTATTATGCGTAAAAGAACAGCATCCCTGATGCGAAGGATTCGGGGGAGCACCAACAGCATTTTAAGGGTGTTAGTGGAGAAGCCTGATTGCCCGTTCCTGCGGCACTGGACCCGTATGCACAGCTGCAGGTCTGGTGCAGCGGGAAGCGGTCATAGTTATAGGTTTATGAATTAGTTTTGTTTTATTTAATTTTATTTAATTGTGTGTTGTAATTGTGTGTACTTTAATGAATTAAGAAATGTTACTAACATAGTTTTATAAGTGTTACTAACAACAATATGAATCATTTGTGTTCGAGTTAAATAAATAAATTAAATTAAAACAAGAAGACCAGAACAAAACATCATCTTTTTCAACATCTAAAAAATTTACGATGATAATGCGCAGGAGCAGTTACGTTAACGCGATAAACCGAAAGTAAAATATAAATGGTGCGTGAAAATTGTGCATTATCGTAAATAAAGAAACGGATTGACAACAAAAGAGCTCTTCATACAACAATAACAGCATGTTTTTTAAACCCTTTACGCTCTGAATTAAATGTAATAAATCTTGCTCCAAATCTGACATGATTCTGCGGCTCTTCCGATTTTAAAACGTTAAAAACTTTTATCGCTAAAGTTTCGATAAGCAATAAATAAATATTTATTAAACAATAAAGAATAAATTTTAAAAAAAAGTTAGGTCAACGTGTTGTGCATGCTCCATATAATTTTCTAGTTTAAGGTGCAATTTCTATGGCTGCTCGGAACTTTTTTTATGGAATAAATTCCGCTTTTGAAATACGGTTTTAAAGTTTTTAACTGTATCTCAAACAACTGCTTCCAATCCGACTTTAGTATGATTGGAAATGGTAAAACTTTTTCAACACGCCTGTATCTTTACATTATTTTTCTTTTGTACAGAAAGTGGTAACCCAGTTTTTTTGACTTACCAAATCTTTATGCATAGCTGGGACATTGACTATTATATTTTTTATAATAATATTAAACGGTTCTAATTTTTTCGCAATAGCCAAAACTGGTCCACGTTTCCGTTCTAAAATCAAAATTAGAAGCAATTATGAAAACTCGTTAAGTCGTTACTTATGTATAAAACTTCAAACATCTGGCAACCAGTTCGTACTTACTTGAACATAATTCACCGGTGTACAGTGTACAATATTATTTAAAACAACAAAAACTTGTTATAACTACGTCACAGTACCTGAACACACACAATCGGACATCCGACACGCGCCTCCTTATTAAATTATAAAGAAAATAAACCGGTAAAGTTGACAACCCTACCACTTTTAAGAGCCCGCCTTTATGTCTTGTATCTTATTTCATTGAAGTATTTTGAAATTGGTCGATTAATAGCTGAGGGAAGCTACCGGAAAGGGTCCGCCACGCGCCTAACCAGGTGGGTGTGATTTTTTTCTTCGCCCATATTGTAAAAGGAAATGACTTTTTAAGCCAATTTCTTTGAGGGGTCTCAAGAGTTAGTAAATACAGGAAGAAATTAAAGGGTCTTCACTTTTGATTCTTTTGAGCTGCCAAGTATGAGATAATTACATAAGAGTATTGGATAATTATTTTATACACTGTTTTAAGCTTTCACGGTTTCTAACTAAACTTACACTGTAGTTGAAAATCACGGAAGATATCCCGTAAGTGACTGTGTAAAGAGTGAATAGACAGTGTAAATTTAATAATGTAATATTTCTCAAAACGCATGTCTGTTAATGTCTGATTTGTTATTAACTGTAATGGCCTGTTGTCTAGCCAGTTATGTTATATTGACACAATTTTTGGATTGGCTCAAATTGGCCCTAATCTAGCTAACTTCATAACATAAGGTATGATTTGTTTGCCAACGCTTGGGTTGTTGTCTGGAACAACAATAATTTTAATTACAGAACATAAAACTTAATTACCATTACTTATGAAAAAACACAAACATGGAAACAACTTTCACTAATCAAATTGTAGGTACCTTGGTATGTAGTAAGTCTTATTTCGTCAATCTGATTACACGCAACTAAAAATAAGTAGCATTTATCATATTTATGATGACAGTTTTATAGAATTCATGACATACAATATGTAGGTACCGAATAAGTGTCCTTGGGGTCTAAAATGGCCACTTTAGCAGAACAAAATATGAAAATAATATGAATCACGTTACAATTCGTAAAATGGTCACAAACTGATAATTCAAAATATTTACTGTGTCTGTGACCATTTTAAGAATTTTAATGTGATTCATATTATTATGTTCTGTTAAAGTGGCCATTTTAGGTCCCTTATCGATACATTCCATCAATCGATTTCTCATCGATCGATTTCATGAAAATGTGTTAGTAGTCGAAACTCGATTCTACGAAAAAGAAGTTTTTGTTCAAATCAACCCTTCGGTGTTCTAAATTACATTTAGACAAAATTGAAGGGTGCCATCAATAATATTAAGTACTTATTATAAGAATTTACAAGAAACAGTCGCGCAGATGTCAACTTTCTTTAACAACCCGAAACCGTATCCATTCTCGTAACTAAATGAGCCATAACCTGTGAATTTCTTCGTTCCGTTACGTTGAAGTTAACGACTTGAGAATATTACTCCCGGTCAGTCCGCACTTAATATTATATGACGACATAATAAAATAATAAGGTACAGTTTGTTCCTTTTACCAGACTGAAGGCCGATTTCACCACTAAAATGAACGCGATCAGCTCAGGTAAACCACGTTTAAGAGCTGTCACAGTGTCAATATTCCATAGCAGTGACAACTGACAGCTCTTGAACGCATTTGCTGACTGCGTTGTTTTAGTGGTGAAATTCGCCGCAAGGATACAGCAACAAAGACTTAAATCTTATTATCACTATGATTTTGATAAATCATGTCCTAACATCAATTCCCCGAAAATATTATATCATGAGGAAAGTTTTGAGAATAAAACACCATAAACCATAAACACGATGGATGATGTGTGTCACTGATGATAATTATGTCTATTAAGGAGATGCTACCGGCTTCTCTATTACGTCATTATTATTAGCTGGAACTATTCAAAGTTACAGTGAATCGGTAGGCCGCATCATTGCTTCACATCAGACTTACGGCCAAACGCAAGCCTATTTAGTATATTAAAAACGCTGAGATGAAGACTAATAGACCTGAAATAAATAGACATAAAGGCAAGAGAAAGATAGATCATTCAGTTCTGTGTGTAACTATTCGATTTTTGACGAATGAGGTCTGTATGCCAAAATGAATTGCACATGTAAGCCGGCACGCCCTTCATACCTGGTGGCTTTATTTATGCTTGAGTATTTATATATATGTATATATTATATTATATATGTATATGTTAATGTTTTATTTTATTATTGGTGTGTGCTAGCTGACATGTCACAATGATTGAATGCAATTAGTGCTTTGTTTATATATTTTACGCTATTGTATAGAATCTGGTTCTTCTAACCTAACAGACAGATGTGTTGCTGGGGAGTTTGTTCCGCCACTTCTTCTTCCCAGCTAAAAAGTGGCGAAGGGCGCGCGTTTTGGGGGACTGTCTCTTGTAAACTCGACGTTAGAAAAGTGTTGATTATCAGCCTATTGTATTGTATTGTATTGTATAGCGGGCCGGTGTCCGCAACTCCACGACCAACGCGCGTATTTTGCGTACGGGTGGGAACAATTATCAGCCTAATTTGAATAATTGACTTTTGATTTTGATTTTTGAAGCGAGCAAAGCGGTAAATAAACCTACTTTCTTCGAACCGAACCCCACAAAGCCATTCCCGTCCTTCCCCTTGCAATCAAAACCATGTAAGTTAAGGTTAAACCTTTATTCAATGTACGAGAAACTAATAAGGTTCAAGTCAGGGGTGTACTTAGTAGAACGGAGGGAGTCACGTTAATTAATTAAAACGTTTCCCTTAGTTGACTTTTACGCTTGGGAGATGGCACAGAGACAACGCTTTGAAGATTTTTTTGTGTCTATCTTAAATAATATAGTATGTATTTACTTTGTTTTGTTGATCAAACGTATTTTCGTGCGTCTGTCTGATTGAGAGAAATTCAACGAGATCCACAAAAAATGTTTTTTTTTTTTGCAAAAAAATAACTATTGTTTGTTTCATTGACTTTTTTGGCACCGACTTCCGAAAGTAAAGTTATTTTCCACTTTTTTTAGTGTTTTTTTTGGAAGTCGGTTATTTTTTTGCAAAAAAACGGTTTTATTTTACCCTTCTTAGTTATAGCATCACACACAAATCCTTGTCAAGTATCAATTTCGCAATTTCTTTTACTTGGATGACATCTTTTTTCAGCTATTTTGATTTAAAACCAAACTGCTGAACCGATTTTGATGAAATTTCTATGGGACCAATCGGGAAGTAGATCCATTCAGATAAAAGAAGAATTTTTCACATCAGTTCATAAATGACGAAGATATGAGGTAACAAACACAAAAAAAAACAACCGAATTGAGAACCTCCTCCTTTTTTTGAAGTCGGTTAAAAAGGTGGAAGGGACACCAACGCTAAAACGGTATTCAATAGCATCATTATGAACCCTCATCCCCCCCCCCACCTACAAATATTTCGTCAGTTACAAAAAAAAAAATCAGCTTCTTCTTCGTGTCGATTATTCCCTATTTAATTACATTTGTTTCGACCAGGACATAACTATATTTTTCAGAAGAGCAGGCACCTCTCCTCGGACCTCAGGGGGAGCCACTCCTGCGAGCGGGTATAAAGCAGCTAGTGGAGTTGGTTTTAAGCAGCCAGAATATAAAAATCAGCTGTTCCATACATTTTCACCGTTTAGGCTGTAGGTATATGTAAGGAACAACCGTTTTTATTTTGATCAGAATGATGTACTTACCAAATATGTACGTGGTAAGTAACAGTTTTAGCGTCGCGGGTCGGTGTCCCTACCTTCCATCTGTATAAGTTGCCTTTTAAACCTAATTCAAATTAGTCCATAATACAACTTCTGGTGCTATTAAGTCGTAGTAGGAAAGTACTTAGATTTTGAAAGTTAAATTGCTAGACGATTTTATCTAACTAAGTATCTTGCAAGGTAAATTACTAAACCGCTGCATTGTTGGTAAAGTTCTAAGCAGCCAAGTAATGTCGCATAAATAACCCCAAGTTACCGCGAGCATGTCGTTTCACGCATATCCACAAAATTCCGAGACAGAAACAAACTTTTGAGCATTATCCAAGTCCCATGTTTGTAATTAGTCCAATGCTAAAACGTGGTTAAAACGCGATTAAACTAGACAGCTCGGTTAAAGTGGGTTTAAGTTCTGTTTGACGAAGGTAGACTTATTTGCAAGTTACTTTGTAAAAGGGAATAAATTAACAAACACATTAGGATAATATGACAAAAATAAGAAATAAAAGTGGTTAAAAAAATACAATAACGAAAATTTTATTTGAGAATAACGCCATCTAGCGGAAAGTAGCTAAACTTGATGGTCCAACATCGATTCTATTGAACTTTTACACACGCTTTGACGTAACACTACATTAGTATAGAACACTTACCGGTAGATGGCATTGGCTGAATATTAACATTACTAGTGCTAAAGCCGACATCGGAAAAAACTAAAAGCTAAAAATTCTAACGGGACAAATCTTAAGGGATATCTTGTAATTCATCCAGGAGATTTTATTAGGTGTAACTAGGCCAGCTAGAGCCAGATAATGTTATTAGATGTTTACACCTATTTCAAAGCGCGCTAAGCCGAGCTTGTAACATTCTAATTTCATTTGGATGTAATTTTTTGAGCCGAAATAATCCGTTCAGACTTCGTTTTGTCTAACGTTGGCTTCGGCTACTTTTGGACTAATTCTCTTTTGTTTTAAACATTTGACTAGGTACGCTATAATGAGGTATATGAGTTAATTTAGGGTTTTTCTCTGTTCCCCCCCGGGACGAGGCCCGCAGGTCAAGCGGGCCGACACTAGTCCGGGGCAGCGGAAGTCGCATTAGTTCCCGCTGCCCCCCGACGCAAGTGTGCGAGGGAACACCGGTGTGGTTTTAGTCAGTACGACTCTGACAGACCCCTCCACTCTCTCCAGGGCGGAGGACTTCCATTGAGGATTTCCACATCGTGAAAAAAAAGGGTTTTTCTCTGTGAAAGAATCTATGACATCGTTTGGGCTAGGTTGTGCGCAACATAATAGGTACAAGAAATAGAAGTACTACGTGTCGAACTTATTCGTATCCGGCGTGCTATGGCTTATGGTGGATTGTGATAGCATAATCAGCATAATGTCCCCACTGCTGGGAACTGGGAAATGGGAACAGTCTAGACAGGCTTCCTATTTGTGAGAGGTACTGGATTATATTCCACCACGCTGGTCGCACCTAGAACAACGCCCGGTTGGTGTATCTAACATGACTTCAAATTTTCTTTGACATGCTGAAAGATGATGATAGATCTTCTGTTGTTTAAAACCTAAGAACTTATCGGATTTACAAAATAATAATTGGACTAGGTATTGTTAACTACACCTCCATACCTAATGATATTGTGAAAACAAATATAGGTACAATATACAAATAAATAAGTAAGTAGGTATCGATTTTCTCCCAAAAATTTCCAGTACCTGCCGAATATTTGACCTGTCTACGGAAAGTTTCGTCTGTACTTACATCTAATTGTGATTTACTCTTAATACCTGGGTATTTGTGGTCAACTAAATTGTTCCCAGAGCCTACATTTGTTTGTATCCTCGATAGATTTGTGTTCGTTGACCCTCTGAGGTCTACGGTGAGCCAGTTTAATGAAATTATGTGGGTCGTATGTTACGTATAGCCAACATCGTAATTGCTTTACCACTTTTGACACCAATTCCCTGTACAGCCCTTTTACAGTTCGGTACTTCAGCTCTTTTTCATCACTGTCAAAATTACAGGGATTTTTGTTCGCGTTACATTCGGGGTCGCTTTTGAGTTGCTCCCATTGACAAGTCTGTCAATTAACTGTGATCTTTAGATTAGTTTGAATAAGGGTGCTTTAGGGTTGTTGCTGTCTGTAGTAAACAACTCCGAAGGGACAGTAAATAGAAACTTAAACAAGGTTGAAATGATCAAACTGTTACGTTGACAAATAGACCTTATTGTATTATTACGTGCAAATGACAGTCAACCGTAGTGGTAAAGCAATTCTGAGGTCGACTGTAACCATCCATAAGTAGCTATGTATAGGATTTTACGATATGAAACCCGAACCTTTTTGCCTTCATTTCTGATATTGGAGCAATAATATGTTTTGACAGAGTTTTTAATAATAATATCTATGACATGGATATCCTTTGCTGGTTTTATTAATCGTACAAAATGATATTGACGGAAGAAAAACTTTTATAATATAACGAAAAGAATATGCACATAAATTAGGTTTCTTTAAACCATTTTGATTCCAGTTTCCAAATGGATGGTGGGCCTAGGTATCACCACAGGTAGCGACTAGCGTGCCATCTCTTAAAATCTGAAAGCCGGACTTACCCGCTAAAAAGCTGGATTTTTGGGTCGCAAGACCGGATACAAATAAAAAAAGGATTTTTGACGGTTTGAAGTATTCTTGATCCTAAAATGTTTATAGTTTCAGAAAATTCACTCCCTTCAGGAAGATTTATTAAGTTCATCCATTCAAAAGGTTTGGTATCTTCGTAAAAGTTTTCGGTCCAAGATCGCAAATAGTTGACTGCTATAACGTGCATGTTTTTAACGTTTTCTTTGAAAGCTGTCACTCGATCAGGATCATCAACTTTTCGTAAAATGGAATTGGCTTTTGAAAGAACTATGGAGGTGAGAAAATAGAAAGCCTCACCAAAGCCGGACGGGCCGGACGCAGTCATATTAGGCGGACAAGAAGTGAAAAAGCCTAACACTGTCCGGCTTTATCCGGACGGATGGCAACGCTAGCCACAGATAATATAAGTATTGCATTTATTCCAATAGGTTACCTATTAAGTACTTATGACTTTGAAAAAGCTTTTTTCACTTAATTATGTATACCATGGTAACAGCCCGTTCACACGGCTTCCGTCATTGACGATACGTCATGACGGATGGACGTTCACATTGCATAATGTGGAATCGTGTTTTATCACGATCCGACAAAAAAGCGAATCAGTGTTCACATTAGTTCCGTGATTTTTCGGGAGCGAACGCATCGACGAATCCGTCGTCGTCCGACGTTACGTGATCTAAGACGAGTTCGTCATTTTTCACGATTCGTGATTCATGTGAACACGGGCATTTTAAAAGCTTTGCCGGATCTTGACGGATCGAAATTGAAAGATCGTGAAAAAAGACGATATGTCAAAAAAAACGATACGTCATCGCGTGAACGGGCTGTTACGTAGATAAAATATTTTACTACAAATCGTTTCCAAAAAGTATATCAGCGGCTTCTGCAATCTGCAGTTTTACAAAACTTCGACATGAATATAGACATGAACTAACGTTGCGTAAATCTCACTTTAAGTTCCATCAGGGAACATGACAAAAATAAAATTAAGCCCATCATCAAGAAACTTGACGTAAACACTGCAATGTTTTGTAACTGTTATTTGGTTATTACATTTAATAACACTGTAAAAATAATCGTGAATTTCTTCACAATTTTGTGATCAAGAACTTTCCAAGCCACAGGAATTGATATCTGAGGTCTGGTAGACCGCACGTCAGCGGCAGTAACCTTGAGCTGGCCTAGCGTAGTACGGAGTTTCAATATTTTCAATAGAACACGAGGCCAGTTATATTATTACTTATTACGTCTACTACACACTTACTGGTAATTTCTGCCTTTGGATTTTTTATTCTAACTTATTTCTTACAGTACTAACTGGGTTTGTGGAGGTCTGATAAGCAGTCCTTCCATGTAGAATAGTGGTATTCAGCTGCATCCGATTAGTCTGGAAGCCGACCCCAAAATAGTTGGGAAAAGGCTAGGCAGATGATGATATTTCCTGATTGACTTTTCCGCAAAAAAATGTTCCAAATCGATACTTTTACAAACCGGTCCTTAAAAAGTATTCGATATAGGTTAGGGGCTGTCTTTTGTGGGAACTTTTAATTAAAATCACAAGTGCTATAGACTTTTAACGAACTTGCGGCCAACGTTGCCATTATTCACCAACGAGAAATAAACGATAGTTTTTAAACGAAAAGTTTTGGTTTAAAGGTGAAGGGAAAATTAAATACTTGCCTAGTTTTTCTATGGGTTTTTGTTGAAGTTTTTCTGAGTATAAATTTAGATTTTAAAAGGAACAAAATCAGTTTTCTAACCACATACAGTGTGGTGATTGAGTCACATGTAGGTATCCTTTAAGGAGGTGAGTCTACCCGTCATATTAAACAAAATTCCCAAAGAAACTCATTCCTAAAAACAAAAACTGTTGCCATACAACAGTAGACAGACTAATATATATATTTTTTTGTTTTGGTCATTCAGCTTACATATGTATATAATAATTATATGGACTTCGAAGGAGGTTCTAGTACATACTACCCTCATTTTACTTAGTAGCACACCAGTTTTTGAGAACAAGCCATCTAAGTTAGCTTATGATATCCAATTGATAGGTAAACTTATTTTGGTATAATAGGACCAGTTTTTCTAGAGCCATACTCTCCCTGGAGACGTAGAAAACCAGTTGAAATCCAAGAACTATTCAGTTGATCAGGGGTCTAGTAAAAGTGGTCGATTTAGGTTATATTTTCTTGTAAGCGATATTTTCGTCGACCTCCGTAGAGGGATAAAGTGACGCTGTAACGAGACGTTGGCTTTGACAGGTTATATCTTTGTCACAGGTGACAAAGGAAAATTACAGGCGTGACGCAAAATATGGCGTTATAACACCGTTACGATCTGAATAGAACGATCGGTTACTCAGCTCCTTAGATCAAAATTTTGTTGAAAGTAATCTGGAATTAATTTATTGGTTGGCTGCGAATTTACAACCGAAGCTTATGTTACTCCACTTTTGATCATCTTAATCTGCGTAGCCTTTAATCCCAAGTCAAGTTCTAAACTAACCTTGATTAGATTTTCTTAGAGTAAAAAAAAAAAAAGTTTCTATGATGGTCGATGATTGTGCTCCATTGGCTAGACCTAGACCTCCTCCTCTCCCAATCATAAGCTAGTTTTTAATCCTATTTTAAAACAGCTTGCCTTTGCACATCTTATCGTCACAATCCATTACATATTAGGGTTTTATGAAAAAGATCTACACACCATCAACCGAGGATTACCGAGGATACCGAAGTACTTTTGCCATGACCCCTCGTCATAGTTATTAAAACTTTCCCAAAGCTGAGGCAGAAGACCGTCATCGTTGACACACACCTGCATCATTTCGGAAGGATTAAGGCCTGATAGCTCTGTAAGGTGTACCTTCGGGAGTACCCAACTTAAAATGAAAATACAGGAGGGCCACCTGTGCCCTTTCTATATATTATGTTTTATATTATATGTACAGTCACGAGCACCAATATGTAAACACTTAGCAACTTTTAAAAGTGATAATCAACTACGATTCTGTTTAAAAGTTCGTGTCGTTACGAACATAGTATTTTGAAAGTCCTTTTTTATGAATTAGATCCTATCTCCAAGTTACAATCGTTATTGCTCGCGAAAATTGCTTTTAAATTTAGGAAAGTGTACACATATTGCTGCTCGTGACTGTACCTGTATGATCCGCCCGCTCGTGTAAGGGCGCGCTCTGGTTTTTGTATATACATTTTGGTTCACATGGGAAAACAAGAGTTATGGTTCAGTCACAATGGATTTTTTTCAGGTTTTTCTGGTAACCAGTTTTGCATGAACTCATTTCGATGTTTTTTTTTGAACAACTATGTGTGAGACTAGATAGATTTTGTAAATTAATAAGAAACTATACGGCATATAGAACTTAAAATCAAATAAAATTTAAAATACATATAACCAGAAAAAATTCCGATTACTTGATGGTGTATCTGTATACGAGTATCCACCAATTGACTATCACCCGACAAAAGGTTTTCGCAAAGAGGACTACCGTTGGTAGCAGATGGTCTTACTCAGCGGAGGGAGAGTACTTGGGGCTCTGCAGAGCAATAGGGACACAACTGGGTCAAGGGCCCAGGAAGGTACGCTCGTCCGTTTAACTCGTTAACTCTGTATTGGATCGACGAGATTCGGAAAACTAGTTTGGGAGTAAACATTGAATACAAATGAATGTAGAATTGCCAAAGCAACAATGCTAGGTCTAATAAGTGTGCAGGCCCGGAAAAATACAATAGGCTTGTTAAACAACGCCCAAAGACGTAAGGTGCATTCGATCTAAAGAATTTGCATGAAATTATTTGCACAATTTGCGTGCCAAATCCTTCCGTATCTGCCCGCCCTCTTCCCAATTTTGTTGGGGTCGCCCTCCAGTTTTACCGGATTCAGCTGAATACCAGTATTTCACATGGACAGGATAGGATAGGATAGGATTGACTGGTTTTCAGACTTTTGAGGCACTTACTGCCTGCATCGGTTGTCAAAGATCTATAAATGACAGCCGAGACGAACGGCTTAGTGTTTTCCGAAGCACGGACGAAACTCAGTATGTAATGGGTGGTTACCCATCCACGGACCAACCTAGGCAAGCGCGGTTTAACCTGAAGATCGACCCGAGCGGCTGTTATTTTTTAGCCACGAGCGTGCCATATAAACTTATCTGGAGGTGTCGAAACATACATTTGTGATACGGTCATATCCTACAATAAACCACCTTTTTATTCAAATCAGTCAGTAAGTGCTTAAAAATAAGTAATAAGTATCTACGTGTCCCTAATATTTTTGTCAGTGACTTTGCAAGTCTATCTTTCTACACTATTTCTATCTCTCTGACAAACTGCTTCAACTGACTACTTACGGCAGTCAATTTGCATATCCAGATGTCTATTCACTCATGTCGAACCCAGAGAACGACGACAGACAACGCCATCTGTCAATTTAGGTGTTAACTATCTGTGCCATGTTCAAGCTCAGTGTTCGCTAGACATTCTCCGAGATGATTGGCACTGAATTGACAATCACTGTTAGAATTTGAAATGCAATATGGGGGACTCCCCATATAGACACGGCCGCATATGACCTACATCTATATGCGATCTTGATTTATGTTCACACGGTGCTGTCGTTGGATCACAGATGCTATCAACTTCTTCAATAGATTCTCATTTACTCGTACCTACACGCCACGCGTTATAACAATAATTACAAACAATTTTAGTATCTCAGAACACATAAACTGTATCTTTAGTCAGTATCGAAAAAGTTACTGTTTTGTGATCATTACGGGTGTACCCACCGCATGATAAACTAAATTCCACAAGATGTTTGCACACAAGTAAAATGCATCCTTCCAACTGTACTTTGTTCGTGTCTAGTTTTAGGCTTGGTTCAGCTTTAGCATGCTGCATCATCTATCACCCTTTATCATTCGTTCCATGTTGTACAAGTCAGTTGAGAGAAACATGGCCCATCCCTGTGTTTGCAGAGGACAGGTTAGCTAGCATACGGTCATTATTTGCACGTCATTGCAAACATGTGCAATGCGCATTCCATATAGAATCAGTATTTGACTTTGAGCTACTGTATACAGTAGTACTGTTTATCGTGCGTTGATGTCAGTTAAAGGTTAGATTGCCTCGTTTCAGGATAATGAAGTACTGAAATAACTTGATCAAATATTTAAGAATTAGCTTTTTTTCATAAATGTTCTTTGGATGCCATTTGCATTGCAAGTTTTACTCTTTTTCTGGCCACCTCAGATCCTCTATCTATGATCAGAGCGGGCTGGCTACACTTAAATAATCGGAAGACTAGTATTTGTAATCAATCAACAATCAATTAATAAAAAAAAAAACAAAGAACTCAAAATTGTAATAAAAGATTATTCAATTTATATGCGTGATATTCTCACACGTTTGCCATCAACTTTCGTCCACCAGTTTAACAATAATACCTGTCATAAACATGACAGTGCCCACTATCTAAGAATTTATTACTCAACAAAAACACTTATAATATCACACAGTGTGAGAGAAATGAAATAAAGCCAGAGTCATCAAGTCCACGGCTTTTCCTTTCTCAGTTTCACACCATTAGAAAACAGATTTCCCACTATATTTACTTTGTGGAAATCATTATGAAGGCTTGTGTTTCTCACCGTTATTATTTAAGGTTCTCTTACAGGTTATTTTGGGGTTCGGCGGTACCCCGGGGTACTGTTTCCAAGGGTCCATGTTTGGGATTAGTGTGGTAGGTTTCGACGTTCATAAGCGCCCGGACTGAGTAAATTGCGTTCAGTTATGTTTGAACTTTGTGTGGTATGTGTTTAGTGGTAGTTACTCTTATTTGTTGTACCTTTTGGGAAGATGTTGTGTGTGACTTACAGCTGTGTATAGTACGAAGCAATAATACGTTTACCCTACCCAGCTCACACAGTGATTCATGAGTGTTGTGTGTGGTTTGCGGATAGTGTAACTGTCTAAAGTTGAAATTGGTACCCGTTTCAATTAGAGCCAGGATCAAACTATCAGTAGCTAGTGCCTTGTAAGATTATCTAGCTAACATAGCAACACCTCCTATTTACAGAACGACTACAAACAACAAAATAAATATTTGTGATCATATATTGTTATTATGGCAACGTTAGCCAATCGTATTGTTTACACAACATCACCTCGTCCTTTTATTTCACCGATGACACGAATAACCTTTTGTTTGCTGACATAGCAGAGTTAATAACAATAATATATGTAGTTGTTTGATTAGACTCATTCTCAACTCTATTATGTATTTACGTATTATTGTTTAATGATCTTAACAAAGTTCGGGGGAGTGGGGAGGAGCTCGTGGCTAAATAATAAGAGCTACTCGGATCAATCTTCAGGTTAAACGCTTGTCTAGGTGGGTCTTTGGATGGGTGACCACCTATTACAAATCAAGTTTCCTCCGTGCCTCGGAAAGCACGTTAAGCCGCTGGTTCCAACTGTCACTTGTAGATCTTTGACATATCGTTACAGGTAGTCATCAGCCCGAAAGTCTGAACACCAGTCTTACCAAGGGGTATCGTATGACCCAGTACTAACTAGGTTGTAGAGGTCGGATAGGCAGTCGCTCCATGTAAAATACTGGTATTCAGCTGCATCCGGTTAGACTAGAAGCCGACCCCAACATAGTTGGGAAAAAGCTAGTCAGATGGTGACCGTAACAAAGTTCTTAAAAAAAAAACTATTATAATCAAGAACAAAAGCAGAAAAGACTCATTACCACACATTGTTCCTGTTACGTTTTCGATGCGTGTTCGTCAGATACAAAACATGAATTAAGGCTGAGTACACAAGATCGCTTTTTCTAGCGTCATATTTCACGGCTCGTTGCCCTGAACGGAACATCGGTGGCATACACCGTTGTGTAACAGCGGTAACCACGATTTAATTGCACGCTGGTGTACAACCGACTTAATTGTGTGAATGGTATACCTGGGTTAATGAATCGTTCGGCGATAGAAAATTAAAATCCAATCAATCAATCAATCAATTTAACCCAAAGGTTGACTGGTAGAGAATGCCTTGTGGCATTAAGTCCGCCTATGTACCACTATTGTACATGAAGTTTAAATAAATAAATAAATAAAATCAATAGCCTTCGGGCTGCGCTCGACGTAACTGATATTGTGGTTGAGTGTTTCGCTTTACTTATAATGAAACATTGCAAGGTTGAAGGGAGGATGGGTCTTGAAGGTTGGCACAATGTTTTGAACGTCATTCAGTTTAAATATCGCTTGAACAGGTACTTTACGTTTAAATATAAGGCCTTTGTTTAGCAATGGACGCCATATCTGTACTAACATTATAAAGCTGAAGAGTTTTTTTGTTTGTTTGGTTGAACGCCCTAATCTAAAAAACTACTGGTTCGAATTAAAACTGCGACCAAAAGGAGCGGAGCATCAATAAAAGTCAGTCAGCTAGTGGCTTACATATAATGAAGATGACGATAAAATATCGAAAACATACCTAAATAACTAAAATTCATGTTTCGAAATAAAAACACCTATCAACTTTTATACATATTTTTAGTTAAGTACATAATCCACGATTCTATTACTAAACAATATAATCAGTTCTAAAGAGATCGATACAAAAAAAACTTACCCAAACCTTTAAATTTGCAGTCCCAAGTCTTTCATCTATTCACAACTTGCTCAATAAGATTACAACGCACTTAACGCTATCGACTTACTAGTTCAATAGTAATAATAATTGAGAACTAAGGGATTTTTTTCAATACTTTTGAACTATGCACAAATTCACATGAACTTTCCTATCAACAATACAACATTAAACTGTCAATAAAATTGATCCGTCATCCGACCAGAAAAGAACTTGTCATATTTATTTTACATCTACCCACATCACCAAAAAAAGATGTCAAATTACTTTACACCTACCCACATCACCAATGCTTTTTATTTTATCAATGAGTTCTAAATCGCGCAATTAAAGTTTTCCTACGATTTGGATAGATAGCCAAGTTTTTAATTAATTGAACGGAGTGTCCGTATATACCCAGGAAGCCAGAGGGGGATCTGGATAGTGTTTCCCCCGTACTATGTCGGTAGGTGTCTTTAGAAGTCATTACTTATTAGTAAAAGGTATTCTAAAGAACTTCCCTCTATAGTACTCTTGTGCGTTGCGAAAGTCTGGCAATATTTATATATTTGTGCTGAGCGATAGCCGGACGCCTAACTGAGTATATGATTTGACACTTTTGAATTTTGTTTTGCATAAACTTTAAAAAAAGTATGAAAAGTTTTGCCTCAGTTAAAAATATACAAAAGTTTGAAATAAGAAAACACAAAAAGAAAAACACTTCCTGAGATCCGAATCCAAGACTACTTAATAATATGATGATTTCTCGGTCACTCAGTGATACCTTCCATCTTCATTTTGTCAATGTGTTCTAATTTTGTTGCTAAAAGTAGACGTGAGTTCAAATCTCAGCAACGATGTTACTTTTTGGTTTCTTTTATCTTTTTCTGTATTTTTTGTTTAACCTCCAATCTTCATTTAAACTCTCAAAATAATTGTACGTACCTACTTTCTTTTAACGAACAAAATAAACTTTTGCTCAACAAAATGCTACAGCCTACAGGTGTACTCCCCCTTCATGTTAATATTCGTCTCCTGAAAGTAATTTTGGCCCCAGGCCATGGCCAACGCTTTCCCTTTGTAGGAAAACACTATTACAGTATCCGAGTGCGTTATAACTTATAATCCCGAGGCTTTTCCCTCATGGTGGGGCCATAAAACATGCTGTTGAATTTGTTTTGTCCGACAGACGCGGGCGACACGGCGACGTCGCGTCGTCCTGTCGCCGACTGCTATGTTTTCATTTAGTTTTTACGAGCCCAAACAATGTTCTCGCTCGCTTCTTGCTGTTAGGGCGTGGTTCAATTGAAAATGTATGGAGTGGAAGGTTCAGTTTCGCATTTTGTGCCACCTGAAAATGGTCGCACTAATCTATACGTCTATACTAACCTAAGCTAATATTATAAATGCGAAAGTTTGGATGGATGGATGGATGTTTGTTACTCAATCAAGCCCGGATGAACGGTTCTGGATGAAATTTGGCACAGGGATAGATTATAGTTTGGAATAGCACATAGGTTACTTTTTTCTATTACTTACTCATCAATATTTAACAGCTAGTAGAATATAGTTGTGCATCTCTTGGCGGGTTCTCTCAAATGGAAATGACGCCGCCAACTAGTTTTTCAAAATCATTTACACAGTCTCTTTCACTAAAATGTCATCCAAACGCTGAAGGCGTTCCCTCACCGGAGCATTCGCTTATAATGTAACAATCCAAGATAAGATAACAGAGAGATAAGATTTTGTACAAAACAAGTGAAATCAGAACTGTTAAATTACAAGCGAATGCTCCCTGTGCGGTGAGGGAGCGCTCAACTCTTGTATTATTGTGCCTCAAAAAAAATTCACGACACAAAATATTTTTCTTTTTTGAAAATAATCATGCAAAACTGTATTTGGGGATTGTTGAACGTCTTTTGTTTTGGTGGTGACTCGTGTGGCCAAAGAACTAACAAGAGATATTGACGAAAAGATAATAAATATGAGTGTATTACATACTTGACAGGAGAAAAGACGTTGATTGCGAAGAAAACGATACGATGGTCGGGAGTTTAGTCTAACTAGATTAAGACAGTATCGCCAAAAATTACCTAGAAAGCTCGTATATACCTAAGTCAAAACACTTGAAATTCTTCGGTCAAAAGCAGTTTATTTTTAATTACTGATATAGATATTTCAAATGATGATAAGTCTCTCTTTTTATGATTTCTGATTTCTTACCTTGACCATGGTACAGAATTACATTTACTTTATCTAACAGGCTTTTATTAGATGCCATAGACTTACCACAGGGAAGACATTCCTACAAAATCGCCTTAAACGAAACCCTCTTATTCACTGTTCGTAGGTATAATTTTATTAATTTGTTTGTCGTGTCCGCGGCAAATTGTCGTCACAACCTGTCGTATGACCCGGTAGGAAACAACGATCTGCGATGTCCCAATAAAAAGTTATTTGCGAAATTATGCCGGCGCCGCCGGGACGCTTATTTGGTTAGAAATCGATATCTTGATACTGTGGAAATGGAATGTAGGTGAATTGTGCTGAACGGGGAAGCTACTTCAGATTATTTAGTAGCTTGCTCAGGGAAGTTTGCGGTTTGGTCTGACGAGGTTAGATCGTCAGAAACATACTATCACGCTTGTAATACTCACAGGGTTAGGTTAGGTGTACCCAATAATACACTCGCATTTTGTTTGTTCTTATCGTGTACCCTCCTGTTAAATAACTATTAGACGTCAGCTTTTTTAAATTGTCCATAACATACATTAACATTACGATAACGATTGTGCATATTCGCGAAATTGTTTATATAATCATAATAATTAATTATAGGTAAATAAAATAGAATTATGTCCTTCGCGTTCAATATAATAATGTGTTCAGGATATTGATGGGGTCGCCTCGCCTCTGTAGTGCGTCAGGGATGTTTGCTGAAGCTCGAGTCGACTGTTGTACACAACGATGAGAAAACGTGCGACGCGTGCGGGTCAGCCCCAACCTTATTCTGCGCTGTGTGGCGAGCAGACTCGAGTGTTTATATTGTGTGAGTCGCTGCTGCAGGCTGTCCACCTCGGTGTTAGGCGCGTGGCAGTGATTCGCATGTTTTCGATGTTTTCATTGTTTTAGGTTAAGTGATTAGAATAGGAATACTAACATAGGGGTAAGGTATATTGTTACTAACACAGTTGAGTCGTGTTACTTTATCAATATAGATATATATAATCCCGCCATTCACTGAAATTTTCATTCAGTCATGACAGGGTATTGATAAATCTCGGAGGCGGTGCTTCGAGAATAAGCCAGATTCCAACACAAGGGCCATCCCAGTCGACAGAATATCTGTGACAATAGCTAGATACGTTTACCGACAATCGGCAGAACCTTGAAAATCTGTTAGCGTTGCCTAAGTGAGATTCTGACGGCAGTTGCTTATAACCTACGCTGAAACTGCCAATTATTGACCACGACAAGTATGGGCTTGTCGTGCAGTGCAGTGGGGCAGTATGTACGCATATGGATGCGTCTGCCCAACTAATAGGTTATTAATGATAGGCAACTAGCTTTAGTATTATGTCATAAATGTCCAGTGCATGAGCACGATTGTAATTTTAAATTAAATAAAAATAATTAAAACAAATAAGAACATTTTAAAAAAAGAGCGCGGACGACCATGGCTGCGGTATAATAATCCTTTAAAAAAAATATATAGACAACTTAAAATTATTCCTATAAAACTTACCCATTAGTCTGCGGCTCCTGATTTTCATCAGCATCATTACTGACGATGGACTCTAACATTTGTATCTTCAACATTGTAGTGCATCACATGACAGTGGGCTCACGCTTTTGCACTTAAATCACTTAACAGCACTCTGTAGCATTCACTGATTAACTTGGAAAACATTAAACACTGATGGGTTTCGTCCGGCTTTGTTTGTTGATGACCTGAAACAAATAAAAGGTGTGTTACTCGTGATTTTTGCGAGAATAAATTCATTACATTCATAATGTACATAACTAGCTTTAACCCTCTGAAACGTTCCACGCAGTGGCGTGCCACAGAGCCAAAAATACGGCAAGGCCATGCGAGCAAACTGTTCAGAAACCCTAACAGTATAAAGAGTGGTACGCTAGCTAGCTTGCCCTTATAAAATACTAGCTTGACTACCTTATAAAATACTTGACAATTGACCCACGAAATCGTCCTACCGGGATGAAAAGTAGCCCATGTGCTATTCCAAACTATAATCTATCTCTGTGCCAAATTTCATACAGATCCGTTCAGCCGTTCTGGCGTGATTGTGTAACAAACATTTATCCATCCATCCATCCAAACTTTCGCATTTATAACATTAGTATAGAAGTATAGATAAGGGCGAGCTAAGCCTATGCATGTGGTACTAGTACTGTCGAGCAAGCTAATTGGTATGCAGTTAAATATTAGCGTCTTTCTATTACACTGCCAACATCGATAATTTTTACTATTTGCGCAATCAATTTTTAAGCATGTGTTTGTATGCTTCAAATCGAATGCGTGGTCCAATTCAAATTCAAGTTCTTATATCTCCTCAAGTTACCCCATCTCGCATTCTTCGGCCTCAGTTCCAACTTGCACTGATAGCAGGAAACTTCACCAATAACAGCTCAAGTGAGAAAATTAAAACCGTCCTATACAGAATTCTAAAGAAGTCTCACAACTGTGTATCTTTGAAAACTTATAGCTCTTAGCTATATCAGACTTATGGATATCCTTTGATTATTGTAATTAATTAGATTCGTTTTAAACTGGTCTTAGTTACAGCGTTTGAGTATCTTTAGTGAGGTTTCTTCACGAGAATCTTGGAGAGAACGATTTAGTTTAATCAGTTTATCAAAGAGATGATTTAAAAAAACACTAGGAATTTCTCCTGTATCGTGGGTGCGTTTATAAACATTTAAACTCATATACCCTAACAACCAGACCCGGAACAACTACCTACCTGTAGGCCATATAAATATTTGTTCCGTGCGGGAATCGAACTCGCGACAGGCAGCGCTGGAACCAATCGCTCAGCCACTGCGCTAACCGTGCCGTTACATATGTTCGGAACCGTGGGGATCTGTGGGGGCACAGAACTTTTTTTTGGTGACGACAAGATCCACTTTCTCAGACAAAATATAGCATAGCGTTAAGCTCGAATGAATGGGCTTCAACGCCAAAACGCCATGTTTTGAGATTTATTCAGTCTTTGTTCAAGAAAAATATTTTGCGATTATCTTGGAAGGAAATACTGACAAAGCTCGCACCTAAAATTACTAACCCTACACAATATAAATAGTTTGAATACCAGGTGTAAGTGACAGTTTTCATTATAGTCTACAAATTACCGCAATTAATTACGCCGGTAATAGAGCACGTCAAATGGACGATGTTACGCGGAAGCCAACAATTATTTTTGTGAGGAAAAGTTGATATTTAATAACACGTGTTCATCATACTTGTATGAAACAATAAATCAATCTTAATTCTTGGCATTCATTTAGGGTGTAAAAACACCCCAAATTAAGCCAGGAAGCACTTGTTCATCTCGTCTTTGCGAATTTTTTGCTCTGGACCATAACTTTTACAGAAACCTTCTAGTTCGGAGATATTGAAGATATACAATATTATCACACTTGAAAAGGTACTAGTTTTAAATATTATAATTTTATTTTAAATACCTCTAAGACCCGTATAATATTCAATGCATTCATCAGCACAATGTTTTGAGTATATTTTATTTTTTGTTATTTATTTTGATGAATAGAATCCAGCTGACGGCCCTGTATGTATAGGAGGGCTTAATAACTAAAAGTAGCCTGATCGGTGCAAGTCTATTCGGAATGTTGCATTATATTTATTAGTTAACAATGTTACCGACACGCACTGATGTAATTATCTACTTTAAAAAGGAACAGCAATAAAACAAACGAACATCTATCTGCGTCATTCCTTGATTACTCGAGACGTGAACATTGTGTTTAGCGTGAATGCCAATCAAGCTACCACGTTGCAAAGGCAATTAGCACTTCACTCAGGGCCTAGTTTTACCCGTATATTACCTAAGCCTTAATATTAGTCTATCCTTAATTATGTAAGTCGTATTTCAGTCACTATAATATTCCTGATACCTATAAAAATTGATGTATTTTGTGTGAGTTCAAAATGTTGTGTTTTCAAGACGTTTTCTGGTTCTTCTTCTCGAATCGATGACTCAGATTTGGTTCGATCAGCACGCGTGGCATGACCAATTACATATCTATTCTACCAAGAATAGACAAAGCTTTTTCTATACAACTCGACATTTCTTCTACCCGAGCATGGGGCGACCCGTAGACTAGAGTTTCTAACTTTCTACGAAGACAAAGATATAGAAATTATTTCCATAGCAACGGGTAGTGATGTAGATATTCTACGAATCCTACGATAACATTACGTTTAGTTAACCAAAAAAGTTGTCAAATGCAAGAATTTTAGATTTTTTGCGAGCGGGACGGCGCTGCTGGATCCTGCATCCAGGCATGGATCTTTTTCGCGGAATTAAAAGTATGTATTTTGCACAACATTTAAACGTTTTGAATGTAACTCAAAGCAACAACGAAACGTATGACTCGAACATTGCTTTTAATCTATGGCCGGACTCAGATGTCAGATAAAAGACCATAGACATTGAAAGACTCGATTGTTGACAAACAAAGTAAAATATTTTCAACAATAATGAAACATTGAAAGGATGTAGTTTGTTTTGTCGTTTTGTTATCTAATCTTTTCTAATGTGTTGGTTTTTTGGAAAAGGTGTACTGCCGGCAAGAAAAAACTAGTAAATTTTTAATAAAGCATAATAGGTACTGATTTATTATCATTGTGTGTGATTATTTAATATAACATAATTCTCTATTAGTCGGAAACCGCACTTCTGGATATTTGAAAGAAGTTTGGGTATTGTCTGATGAAATCTTTTCCGTACACAGCAGGGAGATGAAGAACCCAATGATGGTTATGAAACTCATTTCCATCCATGTATACACATGTTTATACAAATAAATTAATCTTCATCTTTATCTAACCCTGGTTAATGCTCGTACAGCTTTCCTTTCGTACATACTCGTACTTTCATTCTTCTCGGCCTAAAATCTGTGGAGATGGCGACGGTAGGACCCCGACATGTTTTTAAAACCAATATACATAGGTTAATAAACAGAGAACAGTAATAAAAAGAATCTTGTCTAGGTTCGATGTGATGACATGATGATCCTATTTGACATTTGTTGAGAAGAAATGTTTCTACACCCAAGTGTCAAAAGTAGAGAAGAAATTGTCGTCATGCTTGAAGTTGTCGACACAAGAGTAGAAAATTTTCTTTTCTACATTTTTAACTTCGCCATGCTTACGACGATTGAAATCTTTCTACAATCTGTCATTTTATCGATTTTTCCGTCGACAAAACCTGTTTCCATGGTGGTCATGCTACGCGTGCAGTACGTAGCAACCTGGACAGCTCTGTCGTTTGCCTCATTCCAGACCTGGAGGGTGCAATTAGATGTTCACGACGGGTAGGAGGGAAGGTGTGGCATATCCTGTGTTGGGGCTCCACACTCGCATTGTGTCAGAGATGGGTTCAAACTTATGCTGTTGATACTTCATTCAAAGTAAAAATGTTTATGTTTTGTTACCAAAAGAATATTTTTAAAGGTAGCTTCTTCAGCAGATTTTCTAATTATTATCATTTTATATTTTGTGCCTATTTTTTACATACAGTATACATTAGCACTTACTGTTAATAGTGATGTCAATGTGTCTAATCGATTTTACAGGCGTTTTAGTTTAGTTTTAGTAGTTTTAAGTATATGACCGTAGCGTGTTACTTTTGTGTCTTTAATAATAATTTAATTCTACTTGTATTTATAGGCCTAAAGTAAGGTCTTAGCCGAAAACAATTATCTTTATACATATCTATACAAATAAATAAAATTGAATTGTCTGTGATGTGTATGTGTGTACTACGAGTATGTGTATTTGTAATTTCAAAATAAGAGCTTTTCACTGAATTCATAATTATGAAAGTATATACGGTACTTATAACAGAATAACATTTTTTTTTTAATTTATGCCTGTTTGTTGGTCTGCTTGTCTGCTTGTTTGTTCCGGCTAATCTTCGAAACGGCTGGACCTATTTTGACGGATTTTTTACTGGCAAATAGCTGATGTTATAAGGAGTAACTTAGGCTACTTTAATTTTTTAAAGGATTCCGGTTCCGTGCAAAAAAAACGTTTTTTTTTTAAATAAATCCTATTCAATGAGGGAATTTTTGTAATAATTTTACGAGGACAAAGGTCATAGGCAACAGCTAATACATATAAAAAGAACTAGTCAGTTCCAGTCACTAATTATTGACTCATCCTATAAAGCTGAAATTTTGCGAAGAGGATCCATTTTTAATATAGACAGACAAGGAACGTAGCCGAATTTGGATGGTGAATTTAGGCACTCGCAGAAAGCAGCTTGGTGACAAAATAAAGTTATTTACTTAGTTCAAAGTAGGACATCGCGAATTTATTTCCGAAAATAACTTCATCAAACTTTTGCTTTGAATGATGATCGTGGAATTTTTTAACTAATTGCTTTAAAACTTTATTTCTTTTTGCCAGTGGCGCTTTAAAAAAGTTTTTGTAACTTTTGATTAGAGCCCGAATTCACGCTTTGTTTCTAGCAATAAGTAGTTTGTTAGTATCGCTATATTTTTCATTTTTTTTCTGTATTAATTAAGAAGGACTTATTATGAACCATAATAATTATGGTCCCACTGATTTGATTAGCTTACAGTGCTCAGGGTGTTTTTCATGTTTGTATACCTATCTTCTATGGATTGGTTTGTGAGTAGATACGACATCACACAAACCAACTCTTTCTGGCTGATAGCAGTCAGACTATAAATCATCCTGTCGATCAGTAACGAAACTAATTTTAACACATTGTAAAAAAATAAACAGATAAGTAGGTAGGATATGGGGTGCGAAATGTGACGTCAGCGTTCTTCCCGTTTGGCGGCCGTGGTTGCGCCCATTTTTTTTTTGCTCCAAGTACCTGCTCGCGCTCCGTCCTTTTCACACAATGTTGCCTGAACATTAGAAATTCTTAGAATGAGATTTTTTTTCTACGATGTTCTACATCTCGCAAGCAAAGTTTTCTGGCATTTTTGTATAGATAGAAATTTTGACTATTACGAGTAGAGGAGTCCGTTTCTACGCGGTAAGTGTGTCCTTGGAATAGGCACATGACCCATTTGGAATGCCGTGGAGTACGAGAGTATGAAGCGGAAGCATCGGATGCTGACCAGTGATGGCTGATTGGCTGTAGCTGATGAGGCTGAGACGAATACGCCGCGGCTGAAAGTCTGTGGCTGTAAGGCAGTGGCTTGGAAGGATGTAGCTGGAAGGCATTTGGTGCAGAAAGGGATGTGCGCAGCACTCAAAACCACCGATGTAGACACTTCGACTTCTCTTTTGCATTGGAGAGAGCCGATTTAGATTAAGTATCTAGGTACAAACGGAATAGAAAATAAACGGAAGCTCTAGACACCTACGCGAATGTTTGAATGCTGGGATAAAAGTATAATAATAATACCAGCCTGCAACTGTCCCACTGCTACGCAAAGGCCTCTTCGCATACAGAGAAGGCACAAGCATTGATCACCACGTTTGCTCAAGACGGGTGGCATATTAGACTTATATTAATTATGTAAGAAGGTTTCTTCACGATGTTTTCCGTCACCGTTGTCAATAATGACCAAGATAAACAGTAACTTAGATAGTACATATGAATTGAAAAAATTACATTGTTACTTGCCCGAATTTGAACCCAAAACCTCGTGCATGAGAGGCAAGAATTTCACCTCTAAGCCATAACGACAATTCTTACGATACGATGATGTTAAGTAAATTTTAATTTAATTAAAAAAAATATATATATTTGATACAAAAGTTTATTTTTCAAAAGATACTAATAACTTAAATAAACAAACAGTTAATGCATTTGTACTTCCATACGTAGATACTAATGTACTCGTATATTAATAGCAACGACAAAAAAAGTGTTTAACTTTTGATAATTGAAGATCTTTGACAGTTACAGGTAGTCAGTGACCCGAAAGTCTGACAACGAGTCTTACCTAGGGGTATTGTTTTAACCAGTACTAACTGGGTTGTGGAGGTCAGATAGGCAGTCGCTCCATGTAAAATATAAATAATGTAAACACTTTTAATTCTAGATTATATCAAAGATATATGTAGCTGTTCATAAATAACTCTGCGCGATACATATGTTATGGATGTAGCTTTCTTGAATAAAAAGTAAAAGATAAACATCGAGACGTTTGTCTGTCGCAGGTGCGCAATTTAGTAATACTTGAATAATACAACCACTCTTATCTGCCAAAAGTACGAACAAGATAAAGAATGTTTTACACGAAATATCTTCGTTACGTTCCAGACTACGAAACAAAAGTAAGGCTTCAGGTGCGTACTCTGTACACCTATTGTTTATACACACAGGCTAGTCTATCTTGAAATTGTTGATTTTTAGGCCTGTTGTTGAGTTTTTTAAAAAACAGCGTGTTTTTTTTTAAAGTCAAAATATATTTATGTAAAATTGTGCCGGACATGCGGCTGTCATTTGTAGATCTTTGACAGTCTTTACAGGTAGTCAGTGGCCCGAAAGTCTGACAACCAGTCTTACCAAGGGGCATCGTATTACCCAGTATTAACTGGATTGTGGAGATCAGATAGGCAGTCACTGCATGTAAAATACTGGTATTCAGCTGCATCTGCATCATCTGCTGCATTGAATATTATTTGCATGTCCATGTGACATGGTAGAATATGGAGGACTTTATCATATAAGAAAACATGACAAAGAATAAATGATTTGATTTGATTTGATCTGGTTAGACTGGAAGCCGACCCAAACTTAGTTGGAAAAGGCTAAGCAGATGATGAATGATGTGCTGGACCTGCGTGGTGAATTGCACTCTGCTTCCCTTTCAGTGCGAAGGTCTGTACTGTGTTCGGACAGTGGAAACATTATTGGCTTATTATGCAATATTTCAAATAACATCTGAAGCACGTTACAATTAGTCACTAATGCTGCCAAGACAGGACTCGAATTCGAACTCAAGTCTTCTGATTTTCGGATTCTTCTGATTCATGTGCGCATCGTATAATTATCACTTTCGTCGGCGAAGGAAAACGTCGTGAGGATACCAAAACAACACGCTTGAGAGATATTTCTCGACGGCATGTAAAGCCAAGTCAGAGGCCCGTGGCCTGTATAAAACTCTGACACCAGGTTGGGCATTAATCGCATGAAAAAAGAGAGACGAATGCTTAACTCCGAAATATTTTAGTGAACAATTCCATTTTTATTAAAAAGAAAAGTACATGTGTAATAAAAATACTGTGTGTATATATCTAGATATTGCATACACCGAAATTTTATCTCCTTTAGTAATACATCACAAAACTTGCTCAATATAACAAAGCCTTATGTTTCTGCTACATAAAGTTTTCAAATCATTGAGAAAAGTTTTGTGTCCTACGTGTTTTAGCTGCGTCTGCCATATGTGGTTTTACAGTTAAAGTAAGCATATAAGTTCGTTAACTAACATTTTCGCACAAACATACATACGTCGTGCAAACAATACATTTTTTTGGGTCGGATTTATGGAAGACGAAACCTTTAAAAAGTCATTTTCTTGTCAGTCTCCCACAGAGATTTTTCTCGAGAACCGTGCCACGTAAGAATATGAATTATGGCATGGTTAAAGACCATTTTTATTGTTAATGTACTTTTATGCTTTTCATACACTTCACAATAAATAAACTAGTGAGATACATGAACTAATTATTAATTTTATTTTTTATTTGTTAGTTCATTTAATATGCAAAAGAAAAATATGATAAAATATAAAAAAGATAATATAAAACTTCATCAAAAAGGTGTCAATGTCACTCTTCTGCGGTGGAGTAGAGAACAGAACACTGAACTCCGACCTCTAGGACCACGGGAGAAAGTCCGGCGCATACCTCTCCCATGGCCCCCTTAAATCTGCCGAGGCAGGAAACCACTCAAAGTACAAATTTAGAACTGCGCACAGGCACATGTTTTGGTTCGGGACTTTTCAAACATCTTTGTCTCACGTTACATTAAATGCAACTTCCCGAGAAGAGCTGGACACCCAATGAACCTTATTTTTCTAGTCTACTTATGTTAGAAGCTCACGAGTATGTTGATATTGCGATCAATGACTTTACAAAAATATATACATTTTATGACTGGTTCCGTTGTACATGCGGTTGATTTTATATTCAGGATAAATTTTGTTGTCAGTAAACATCAAAATATGGTTTCAAAAACATCATTAGACGCAACACTGGTTAAATTAATCAAATATAGAACACATACGAGTTCAGGGCGACATCTATTATGAATAATTAGATATTAATTTTATAATTTAATTTGTGGGTAGTTGCATATTAGTTGATAGTTTGACAGCTTGTGATATCTTGTTTATATTGTTCGTGAACCTGATACAATAAGAAACTAATGAAGTTAAATTATGGAATATTTTGCTTTTACCCTTAACAAACAGTGCTACAATGGACAGCTAAGAAATTGACCGGCTCGCTTTGTGTACTTACATCGCAAAAGTACTTATGAAAATTGGTTGCAAGTGTCTAAATGTATTGTGTTACAAAGTGGTATTCCTTCCACATGCATACAGTGTAAAGTAAATAGTGTTTTAATTCGTTTATAACTTCTCTTTCCCGGTAATGTTATTCGTGTTTAGTGAGAAATATAGTACAGGAGCAAGCATAACGAATTAACTTCATTGTGTTATAGTTTCGTCCTTCGTAGAAAACGTAGCTGTTTGCTGGCTGATATAACTTGTCAGTATCGCTGATGTAAATTGAATTACAGGTTGGTACTGTTACCTAACATATTGTGAAAGTGTATAACGTTACTTTGATTATTGTATTGAATAAAAGTTACGGGTGAACCATAATTGGATATGAGTGAAGGTGACAAAATAAATGGTGCCGACAGCTGAATTAAAACATAATGATTTATCATGATTAATTATTATGTAAATAATAATATCTTTCCTCGAGCTCATCTGTCCTCCTAGGAGCTCGTGGCTAAATATTACTAGCCACACGGGTGGATCTTCAAGAGTAAGCCGTGCTTGCCGCGGTTGATCCGTGGATGAGTGACCATCATTACATACCGAGTTTCCTCCGTGCCTCGGAAAGCACGTTAAGCCGTTGGTCCCGGCTGTCATTTATAGATCTTTGACAGTCGTTACAAGTAGTCAGAAGCCGAAAGTCTGACATCCAGTCTTACCAAGCGTATAACCCAGATACTGGGTTATGGAGGTCAGATAAGCAGTCGCTTCATGTAAACTTGTGACACTGTGTGTCACAAGCGCGACTGCTGAGCATGAGGTCCTGGGTTAGATTCCCAGGTCAGGCAAAGTGTAATTGTGTTTTTCCATCAGGAATTTCTCAGTAGCAGCCACGGAGACTGGATTTGTGCCCGGTTGAGGGCAATAGGCTCGCCCTTATTACATGGGACTTAAACATAACTGGAGAAATGTGGGTGTACACCTATTAGGTACACCTCTGCTTTACCCTTCGGGAAATACAGGCATGATGTTATGTTGTAATAATAAAATCACAGGTAAGGCATTCGATTATTTTTCGTAAATGCTATGTAAAATCTCAGTTACGATGGTACGAATATAGGCACCGTTCACAAACCAGTTATAAGCTGTTCTAACTTATTAGTGTATCTTAAAGATTTGTGGAATTACAACTTACGATATTAATTTTGTATTCAATTACTTACTTATTTTCTAGAAAAATCTTAGGTGTAATAAAATAATAATTTCCAACATGTTTAATTACAATTATGAGCTTGGAACGAGCTATATTTTTACAGACAGACAGATAGACAGACGGACAAACTGAATCTATGAGGGTTCAGTTTTTGCCATTTGGCAACGGAAACCTCGAAATTCGAAGAAATTGTGTCTGACACCTACCCGCACCAGACCCCGTATTCACAACTCTTCGATTTGATTTCGGACAGTCGTATGCCCATATTTGTTAGCATTACGAAAAGGAGCGAGATAGACGTACGACTTTCCGAAATCGAAAACGAATCGAAGCAGTGAGAAAGTTCTAGAATGATTATACTTAAGGCTAAGCTAGCTAGAATAAATATCTGAGGAATAATTTAGAATAATTTCAAATTGATAAAATAGTGTCATGTCATTGCCGTTAGGAGGAAACAAAAAAAATTATATTCCATAAAATCAAGTGAGGGATTTTTTATAAGTAAAGAAATTTAATCTAACTGTATTGTAAAAAGTGAAACAGCTAAGCCTATCTTGTGTCGTTTTGAAACTAGAACATTATTGATGCTGTATATACAAAAGCTTGACATAAATAAGACAGACAATAAACCAACACTACAAAAGAATCTTAAAAACTTTTGAAATTCAATTTAAGGTGACCCTAAAGAAGACATTGTCGTTCCTGACAAATAATAGGGGCACCCCTATCTACTGCTGGGTGACGTAACTGGCGAGTTAGGGATTACACTGAGCCGTAAGGACACAGGCGACATCCTGTCTGCCAATAATAACATTATCGTGATCGATAAACCGTCGTCCAAGCAACTAGATTAGAGCAGTGTTTTGTTATGACCAGTTGTGAAGTTAGATCAAAGTGGACCCCATGAAAAAGAAATTACCCTAAAAAAATTACCTATAAAATAAACCTATAATAATATTGCGCTTTATCTTTGACCGATTAGGTTCAGCATGTATGGAATATTGTACACTTATTGAACCATACGAGTAGTTTGGCCAATGTTATGATTTTGTTGCACGATATCTTCACTGTTTCGTATAGGATTTATATTAGTGTTGCGCACTAATTTATTACAGTCTAGGCCAGGGATGGCGAACCAATGGCACGCGACACAATATTTTGGGCAGGCCGCCGATTTTAACTATGTTTAATCTACCTATGACCTGAGAGTCATTATTTTCAGATATGATTAACATTACAAGACTCCCTTAGAAACCGTTTAAGAATAGAATAAGAATACTTTATTTGCTTAAAATACAGGTGTTACCAGTTGTTAAAAATGGTGGGTTAGGCAGGTGGTTTTGTCAGATGACTTCAGAATGCATTCTACTAAAAGAACCTACAACCCTAATTTAGGTTATTTGTCATCTAATCTGCAACACAGAAGTCACACTAATGTTAACTCAATTTGTGTTACACGCATAATTGAAACATGCATTACTATACAGTGCAATTTTTTTTTTTGTTGGTAGTAAATAAAGAGTTTTGAGTCGTTAATTTCCCAATAATCACTAAGTCAAAATTATTTGACGGCACATCTATGGCCTCATTAAACATTTCTTTAGAAAAAATGGCACGTTGAGCCATAAAGGTTCGCCACCTCTGCTCTAGGCAGATCTTGCGCATGTGAAAACACTAAATATGAGGGGTGGTCAACCGACAGTGAGCGCGGTACTGGTATCATGTATCAGAAGGTTTTGATTTCCTTTTTTTTGCTATTACAATGTGGTTCAGTTTGATGTTCTGTATCACACCATTATCATTCTGATATAGGTTGTCTACGAAAAGATAACTTTTTTTAAATTTCGAAAAAATCTAAAAAGGAGGTCATTTTATCTACCATGGTGAACAGTGGTCAGGGATTGTTTTGTATTGAGGTCTAGCTGAGAGGTTTATTCGGAGGGTGGAATGTGGTGTACTTAAGTAACTTGGTCCCCGCTATTAAGATCCCTAACCGGCCATTTTGCAAATGAGCGTAGTATTTCGTGAGAAATCGAATGTGTGTGAGTACCGACCGACTTATGTCGGTTCGGCTCCCCAGGTAGACACGGACCTCCCGATTTAATCATAAGGGTCCCTGTATTGGTACAAAGCGTCGCGAAAACTTTAATAGCGCGATGTAGGATTCTTTTTGAACTTGGCGGTTGCTATAAAAAAGGGTGTCTTGCTCTTAATTCGGAAGGACGGATTTTATTAAAGACATGTTGACCAAATCTGCGGGTTTTTGAGAAGGGTATTTATTATCTACATTCGAGTATACATTATTTGCTTAACAAAACACTTAAGTTGTTTAAATGAAACAATTATTTTAATAAGTACTTAATCATAAAAATCATTACCTACTTATTTTTCATAAATTAATAATAGTTAGGAAAAAACAATAAAAGTTTTCAAATCCAGTTATAATTGGGCAGAGATTTCATTTTAGACGGTTTATATTATTTTTTCATAAATCCAAAAAGTTTTGCACGTCTTGAGGATCGAACCCCCAACGTTGTGCAAATCTGTTTTCTTTCCATTTAGTAGATACTATAGGGAACAGTTATTTTTTAGAAGAAATAAAATATGCAAAAAGAATTGCTGGTCCTGGGAAGCGATCCTGCGCCGTTATCGCGTACCGTAGAACATCATGAAGATAGCGTAGAGCAGGGGTGTCCAACATAATTTTATAGAGGGCCTAGTTTATTATTTTTGTAACTGTAGCGGGCCAGAGAAATCCAAAGTGACCTCTAAATGTAAATAAAACGGCGATTTTCATGTTCCAAAAAGTATTTGTTGAAAATTAAGTTCCAGTTATACAAATTATCTCACTTATAGTTATAATGTTTATTCTTAAAACGTAACTAATGATGATGTTTTTATCCACTTATACGAAATAATTATGTGAAACACGATCGCGATCGAACAAGAGTAAAACCAAAATACTCGCGTCGTTGACAAGCTCGCCGAACTAGACTGTGATCATACGGTCTGCGTTCACAGGTAGGTGAGGTGGGGCGAGTAGGTAAATATCGCGCGGGAATAACTGACTTAGGAACATTTTTAAACAATGTTCGCACAATAATTATAATATTGATGTCATAAGTTATAAAGTTTTAAATACATAGCTCGTGGGCCGGATGAGACCTATGTGACTCGCTTGGTGGCCCGGGGGCCCGTATGTTGGACGGGCCTAGCTTAGAACGTTTTATTTATTTTTACGTTTTATACAGTTTATTTTCATTTATTCAATGTATTTTAAAAGTCATTTTAGTAAAGTAGGTGAATGTTTATTTGTACAAAGTTATCTATGAATGAAGGAAAAAAATAGGCAAAAAAAAATCATTTTTATCGCAGCATCAAAGTGGGGATACTGAACTGAAGTAATATCAAAGCAACGAGTTACATCATGCAACCATCACAGATGTTCGTATGATGAGCCTTTGTTTAGCTATTCTGTCTATCTGTCACAGTGACAAGTCAGAAAACTAGCTACGACTAAAGCATGCTCGGTTTGACAAAGCTTTGCTGTTCTGAAAATTAATACGTACCGCGAAAAAGCATGCTGTTTTGTAGCACTTCGTAGGTCAAAGATAAATTCAGTATAATTGCTCACTGTTGCTGATGACCTTTAATTGTGGTTAAAGGATGTTGGATTTAAAGTTGAGAACCACTGGCATTACGTTTTACGATGTCGTAAAAAAAAATTAGCTTGCTTTTACAATCTACTACTACCAGATGCATTTTATATACTAACTATTAAATGAGTAATATTTGTGTGTATTTGTAATCACGTTCTCGAAAACGGCTCTAACGATTTCGATGCAAGTTGCAATATAGACGTTTACGCGGGTGAACAATCGATCTAGGTAGGTCTCATATCTGGGAAAATTCGTTTTTTGACAAACGAAAATTGTACTTAACTATTCTTTGCTATCACGTTATCTAACACAAAAAAGGCGTCAAAATATTCTTCGTCATTGGTTATAAGACCGTCTCGTACGCACTTAGTGCCAACTACTAGACTGACATCTAAGAGGTAGTTCACTGGGAATGGTGCAGGAAGGCATTACTGCCAATGCAGGATTTTATAACAGGACTTTGGTCAGCTCCTGCCAACTGATTCAATGCGGAGAAACGGACGCCCATAGAAAGGCCTTCAAATGTTGTATCTATTCCAAAACGTTAGAAAATGTTACTTGTGCGATGTAGACTATTACCTGCTAGTTTTTGGGACAATGGGATAGTTTTTGGGTGCACTATTGTACTCCTATCGGTATTGGTCCCGAACAGTATTGTGTTTCGCACTAGCATTGTCTTGGTGACGTCAGCAACCTTTTAAAAATGGAACTACAAATAGCTGTCACTTTCGTTTTGAAATAGCTGTTAATTTTAATTGACAAAAAAAAAATGAAAGTTTACCATTTCGTAACTGGCAGTTACCTATGTTACTACATAGAAAAAGGTAATTTAAAATTCTAAACATTAAACGTTAATAACGGTTGCAATATAATTTAGTTTCAACACAAAGTAAGGATGCTCGCTTGAAGATTTATAACGTTCATAACGGGGGTTATTGCCGACGCAGCATTATTTTACCTGATAGACCAAGGGCTTAGAAATAGGGGTCTTTATAGCAGAGCAAGCTCATTCATGTAATTTTACGGGTAAAAGGTAATATTGTTATTAACTCATATTAAACAATGACTAATATTATAATCAGCAAATAGCGATAAGTGATTATATTTTATTGGCTAGGACAGTGCTGACTCATAGCTGAGATGTGACCTAATTCATAGATTCCTTAGCTTTCAAACTCTTTGGAAATCATTTATGTATTTAAAAAGAAGAAACCCGAAACCGATGGCTTATCATTGGCCATATACGGAGTGGAAGGGACAGCGATGTGAAAACGGAAACAACATACTTAGTTCATCATTCTATACCACCCCACATAGAAAATTTTCGTCGGTTCCTTACTAAAAAAAAATTCTGCCGTTTCCTACAAAAGTGCAATACCTACACTGTCAAAATATATGGAGCAGCAGTTTTTTTCTCCGTTTTCGGTTTGGTGTCCCTTCCACTCTGTATTTTTTGCCGTATAAACGAATATAATGTTGACAAAAAATATCGCGTTTTTTTTTGTCGCTGTGTAAATTGCATTGGTTGTTAATTTAAATTTCATAAATTCATGCAAACCTTTATTCCACGGCTCAAGAATATAGTTTAGCTTGTCGAATACAAAATCAACCATTTAAAACCAACTACAATAACAAACACTGCATGTCATAATCGTACTTATTCGTCATGGCGCATATATTCACACCCACATACAGATCTGTTCCGGGACGAACAAAATTACACATGAGATCATCATAACTAATTAGGATTGGATACGAAGTCTGCTGCTAAGATACTGTTTGAATTTGCACCTAAACTCACCGCCACCCACCACCGCCATGGTAACCATAAAATTAAAAAAAAAAATGTAAATCCGTTCTGTATCAATTTTGGTGTACAATAAAATATATTCTATTCTATTCTATTCTAAACTCAATCTTGTGACTGAGTTTTCACAAATCTGATGAGGCGGTCTTCTTAGCATAATCATCTTGTAATGTTCCCAGTGTGGAACACAGGCATATTCTCTATGAAAGGATGTGGAGCTGTAATCTTTTTTTATGCTAAATAGGTTTGCGTTTAGCCGCAACTCGCCTGCGATATGGTGTGGCTTAGGGTGGAGCACGCTTGCCTAGAAAAATCCGATTCACTCAGTACGGCCTGCATGGTTGATGTCACAATTTTTATTTCTTCGAATTTTTTGGTTCTAGGTCCTGCTGGTGTCTTCACGATGTTTTCTTTTACTGTTGAAAGCAGGATTACAAAATAAATTACAAAAAAATAATGGGTTTGCCTGGGTTTAAACCCACGTGATACAACTTGCAAGTCGTGGCCATTTACCACTTTTGTCACCTTTCATTACATGCGGCCTTATTATTGTCTAGATTTCTGAATACAAATGGCAGCAACCTTTCTGTGACTTACTCACTTACTTATTTTACTTAGTGGTTCCAGACAGAGAATATCTTTATTCATTCCTCGGGTTTACTATGGATAGTTTCATGATTATGGGCGAAAGTGTCTTTCGTCTTTTAAACAAAGCATCATCATCTGCCTAGCCTTTTTCCAGCTATGTTGGGGTCGGCTTCCAGTCTAACCGGATGCAGCTGAATACCAGTATTTTACATGGAGCGACTGCCTATCTGACCTCCACAGCCCAGTTCGTACTGGGTAATACGATACCCCTTGGTAAGACTGGGTGTCAGATTTTCGGGCCACTGATGACCTGTAACGACTGTCAAAGATCTACAAATGACAGCCGGGACCAACGGCTTAACGTGCTTTCTGAGGCACGGAGGAAACTCGGTATGTAATGGGTGGTCACCCATCCACGGACCAACCCAGGCAGGCGCTGCTTAACCTGACGATCGACCTGAGCAGCTATTATTATTTAGCCACGAGCTCCTCTTTTTTTTAAACAAAGCATACTCATTTTAATTTGTCCATCAAACATTGTTATGTACAATTATCACATAAATTAAAAATTCTGGTTTTCAGATGTCATTTTTTACCTGGTTGCAAACAAGGGCAGAAGCAGAAGCAAGAAGAAAAGATGGCAAGAGAAACGAGCATCAATCATCAAGTTTTCATACAGATTCCGTATAAATTGCATACATCGTGAGTACCTTGGTAGTGTTATTAGTCAGTTTAGTTAATTAGAAACTGTAGGCACTTAATTAATCAGCAATCAGATATAACGCTATTAACTATGTTAGTGCGGCTGTAATTATAACCTGAACAAATTGAGCATGATTTCCTTCCAGCCGGTTGTACACTACACGGAGTTACGGGCTGAAATCGAAACGACGGCGTCCGGTGAGCCTAGGACGAACGCGCAGAGTAAAGGTCAGCGCACACCGGAGACGGCAAGGCAGGACATTTATCTTCACTCAACGTAAATTGTTACGTAGCTAGTGGTAACAAGATACATTTACAGATCTAAATGATAGTTGTATTTTAGATTCAAAAAGCGTTCGATATTAAATAAAATATTTCAATATTTTGTTAAAATTCTAGTTAAATAATCTGAGGCTTGTAGGTTAGTAATGTGCAATTTAATTTATAAAAACACAAGATTTCGTCCAATCGTCCACAAAAAATCGTTTCAAGCAGGCTTTGTCCGCCAAAAAAAGAGATTATGTTATCTGTACGATGGTCTTTTAGCTCATCTTACCTGTATAAAGTATAACAGAATTATACCCATCAAAACATAATGCAGACGTATATCGTTACAACTAACGCGCTACTAACCAATTACGTAAAACTAGTCTAGACAACTTTAAAGTAACTAGTTCGGCCATGTCGTTGTAATACCTAAGTATAGCAAAATATCAACAAACTATCAGCTAATTGCTTCATCGTCTGTGTAGACAGGCTCTTCAGTGACAAGCTGGAGCTAGTAACCAGGACTCTTGGACTCTTTCGTTTGTGGTTTCATAACTAAAATAAGCAGATTGATTTACGCTGAGAACGCCTTTGACAATTATTTATACACTTTCATTTTACCGCATAGAATGGAGAAAATGTTTTGGTAGTGATATAAAATGAATTAAAAGATGATATCTTGCGAGGGAATGAATACTTCTTCTTTGTCGTGTGGCTAGTGGCTAACCTGGTATCAGAGTTTTATGCCGACCATGGCCTCTGACTTGGCTTTACATGCCGTCGAGAAATATCTCTCAGGCATGATTAGTTACCTCATGTTTTCCTTCACCGAAGCTAGTGACAATAATTATACAATACGCACATGAATCCGAAAAATCAGAGTTGCGTGTCTTGGGTTCGAACTCGAAGACCTATTACTTGGCAGTCTGACGGTCACACCACTAGGCTAGCACTGCTTTGATTTTTGTTAGTAATTAATACTGATATGTCGGTTAACAAAAAAATATGGATATAAATGATGACGATGATGATTTTATGATGTAATGAATAGAACTGGACCTATTGGATCCAAGCATCCAGATAATCCGACGTATCAACAGCTGGGCAACAAGGAATACAAAAATATTTATTTAACACTTCAAGTACAATGTACAGGGGCGGACTTAATGTCATAGGCATTTTCTACCAGTCAACCTTTGAGTGATGCAGAGACAAACAGCGGTAAAATAACTTTATTTGTTATTTACTTGAATGCTTTAGAAATATCATTCCACAATGTAGCAAATATGTTGACATGCTCTAAATGAGCAAATACAGTTCCGTTTTTGCTCATTTTTAACCGACTTCAAAAAAGGAGGAGGTTCTCAATTCGGTTTTTTTTTTTTGTGTTTGTTACCTCATATCTCTGTCATTTATGAACCGGTTTCAAAAATTCTTCTTTTATCTGAATGGATCTACTTCCCGATTGGTCCCATAGAAATTTCATCAAAATCGGTTCAGCAGTTTGGTTTTGAAATCAAAATAACTGGAAATAATGTCATCCAAGTAAAAGAAATTGCGAAATTGATACTTGACAAGGATTTGTGTGTGATACGATAACTAAAAAGGGTAAAATAAAAACTTTTTTGCAAAAAAAAAACCGACTTCCAAAAAAAACACTAAAAAAGTGGAAAATAACTTTACTTTCGGAAGTCGGTGGCAAAAAAGTTAATGAAACAAACAATAGTCACCGACTTCCGAAAGTAAAGTTATTTTCCACTTTTTTAGTGTTTTTTTTTGGAAGTCGGTTTTTTTTTGCAAAAAAGTTTTTTAGTACTAAGTTTTAATGGGCACGTGATCATTCTTAACACTTCGATATTTTCATAACTGCGCAACGGAAAGTCTGACTTTTGTTATAGGCAGGCCGAAAGTCTGACAGCTTGTCTAAACTCAAGATACCGCCCTATCAGTAATTGGATTGCGAAATGCAAAGGTCAGGTGCCAATCTTTCCGGGTAAAAAAAGGGTAAATTAATAACTTTTTTGCAAAAAAATAACCGGCTTCCAAAAAAACACCAAAACAATGAAAATAACTTTAGTTTCGGAAGTCGGTGACTATTGTTTGATTAATTGACTTTTTTACCACAAAATTATTTTCCATTTTTTTTTTGTTGTTTGTTTTGGAAGTCAGCCCTACCCTTTTTACTTATCGTATCACACACAAAGCCTTGTCAACTATCAATTTCGCAATTTCTTTTACTTGGATGACATTTTTTACCAGATATTTTGATTTAAAAACCAACTACTAAACCGATTTTGATAAAATTTCTATTATATATTCTAAAATATATATTAAAAAAAATACAACCGAATTGAGAACCTCCTTTTTAACCGACTTCAAAAAAAGGAGGTGGTTAGGTCGTAAGTATACTTAGTTTGTATATTTGTATGCTAACCCTGTAGTATAAATATGTTGTTACATAACAATAATTTTACCTCCTTTCTAAAATTTCTACATTTTTAACCCAATTGCGGCGAAGCCCAAAAGGAGGGTTATTATTTGTAATAAAAGGTGGAAGAGACATCGATGCACAAACGGTTACCACGTAATCAGTACATCATACCGCACCACATAGAAGTCATCGGCAGTTTAAAAAAAACTGCTGTTTCCTACCAAAACTGCAATACCTACACGGTCAAAATGTATGGAACAGCTGTTTTTCTTAAAGTTCCCGATGAAAAATTTCTATGTCCCCCACATAGAAATTTTTCATCGATTCAGAATGATATAGTAAGTGTCCCTTCGACCCTGTATATATTTAGGCTTACCAACATACATAACGTAACATTATTGTACATTGCTTGTAGATACACGGAAACTCAATAAACCACCCATGCACAATTTTACAGCGCCAATCATGTTCTTTAAGTAGATAATGGGCAGTTTGTCAAGTTGTAACCACAGGAGCTGCTTAGTACAAGTAAAGTCCATTTGGAATGTTTTATAGCTGTTTTAATAAAGCTGCTTTTATGTTGCTCGACTATGTTACAACTAGGACCACACAAGTTGAGGATTAGTTCCATAGAATCATTGTTTTTCCGATTCGATTAAATCGGCCAACTAATCATCCAATATCAATGGATGAAATGCCATTTGCCATTGCCATGCAATGAATGGGTTGCCGAGAATCGAGTTGAGTGGCGTGCCGAACCCCGTTTCTTGGTTGTTATACTGATATGACAAGTGAAAATCGCCTGTATTGATGGTCATATTATATTTATAAACATCCTATATACATATTTGCTACATATGTATTAATAAAGTACAATTCGCTCTAAGATCAAAACAAGGGTTTTATTTAATTTAACGAAGCTTTTCTAAAAAAAATCCGACATTAATTTCATTATGCAAAAGCTCTAATTATGCTTGCATAATTAAATCGTCATCATCGATATACTCTTGTCGTCTTTCCATATCTTCTAAATCTCTCTGCAGTTCATATTCATGCTTTAACTTCACTAGTGCATTGAGCAATGTCTCTCTCAAGAGAGAAATTGGACCTTTTTTCTTCATTTCTTTGTTTATTTTTGAGTTCCAACTCTCTACCGTGTTATTAGTACGGTGTCTCTCAGAACTCACACACCATTGTGATCGAAAAGCACAACACTTGAGCCAGAATGTTTCCATATATGTCATGAATTTGCAAATTTTTGGTTTATTAGAAGGTCCTGTTTTTATATACATCCAGCCCTCCTCATTGTTGATTCCGGAAGCAGTGCTAGGGCATAACACAAACCCACAACCCTTCGATCTCTTTTACGGTTTAATTTCAATGTTTTTGCCTTTTTCCATAAAATTTTGGTAAAGTGATAATAGCAAAATTTGATTTTTATGTCCGGGAATACTTTCATCAATGCGTTTGAAGCAGCAGTTTCAAAATCTATATGAAATTTTTGTGGAGACCATCCAGGGATTTGAGATTTTATCATTTCGAACAATACTATGTGCAATTGCTGTTTCCTATCAGACAATAAAGCATACACATATGGAACCACTTTAGTTTTTGCAGTCGTGTATCCTATATCTCCGTCAATAGAGTATAACTTGTCGAAAGGTATAGGGCAACTTTGGAAAGTCCCGTCTCCGAAAAATTCTTGAACATGTTTAATGTTATTTCTATTTTCTATAAAGCAAAACAACATAATGTGACAGTTATCATTGGAATAATCAGAGAGTAGAAAGTCCTCTTCAAATTTTGATGGAATAGCCACCTTTGATGGTGTCTTAAAATTAGTCCTTTTGCGGCTTGCGTATAGAGCTGTTTTTATATTGTAGTGTAGTGTGTGTGTCACAAAATGACGGCCTTCACTTTCATCCCCTTTTTTAACCGACTTCAAAAAAAGGAGTAGGTTCTCAATTCGGTTGTGTTTTTTTTTTTTGTGTTTGTTACCTCATATCTCCGTCATTTATGAACCGATTTGAAAAATTGTTCTTTTATCTGAATGGATTTACTTCCCGATTGGTCCCATAGAAATTTCATCAAAATCGGTTCAGCAGTTTGATTTTGAAATCAAAATAACTGGAAAAAATGTCATCCAAGTAAAAGAAATTGCGAAATTGATACTTGACAAGGATTTGTTTGTGATACGATAACTAAAAAGGGTAAAATAAAAACTTTTTTGCAAAAAAAACCGACTTCCAAAAAAAACACAAAAAAGTGGAAAATCACTTTACTTTCGGAAGTCGGTGGCAAAAAAGTCAATGAAACAAACAATAGTCACAGACTTCCTAAAGTAAAGTTATTTTCCACTTTTTAGTGTTTTTTTTGGAAGTCGGTTTTTTTTTGGTCTCTTTGTATAATTGAGGAATAGTTGTATCGGTATTTTGAATAATTACTCTTTTAATTCATGCACTGAAGCATCTACTTCATTTCTCGCGTAATTAACCTGGCATACGTGAGATTTTTCTTTTATTATCCGACTACCCTGAAAGAGCGAGACATTGTTTGAATATAATTTAGAGCCCACCTTAACCATTAACGCAAAAAATAGGCCAAGTAATATTTTATCATCCACTCAAATACAAAATATAATTATTATGGAAAGTATCGACTTACTAGTCGCGTAACTGATCCTCTACACTTTTGACTTTACAACAGTTCCATATAGTGTCTGCATTTTTATAAAAACGTTGCCTATAAAATTGTCTGCCATTAAATAGCAATACCCTTCCACCTTTGCGATTTATAAATTTAATTTCGTCCATATTACTCACTTGGAATAACAATGACGGCCAATGAAATATGTCAATAACAAAGATTATTACAGGAAAAATTACATCATTAATACAACAAAATAATTATTATTGAAACAGCAAGTCTACCGCTGTATATTCAGCGTTATAAACATCGGCACACTTTGGTTTCACTCCTTAGATACTTTCGTATGGTGGCTCACTAATGATGTTAAAGCGACATGTTATGTTACTAAAGTGTGCAGATGTTTGTAAAGCTGACTGTACCACTATATCTACAGGGACAAGAAAACTATTATATTTAGAGGCACAATGACAAGTATGACCACCAAACCAAGCGATTCTCGCTGGTCATATTAGTATGACATGCCAGTATGATCACGAAGAAACGGGGCGACTGAAGAGGCTTAGTTGTCCAGCAGTATACTCTGATGATGACGATGATGATAAATCAACCAATGAACATTATTAGTTTTCTATATTCACTAGATCCCAGCAACCCTATTGCGTAAAATACGTACATAATCAGAAGTTCATAATGTTTGAAAAATTCGTCGGTGAGAACAAATACGAAATCAATATTTTTGAATTGTCAAAACGAATGGCATTGAGATTGTAAGTGTGTAATATGCAATTAGGTAAACGCTGCACACACTGTTAAATCGTTTGAAAACTGAGCAAAGTTCAGGCTTGGCTGCAGTCAGTGATCAAAAATAACAACTCGATGCACCACAACCACTGGTGGGAGGCCGATCGGAACGGCTCCATGCCGGGTTGCTTCATAAATCTTATGTGAAAGATCGGTACATGGACAGGTTTTATAAATGTAAATACATTCTGTTCTTAGTTAGGTTCTAGAAAATTGCTTGAATTATGTAATGGGTGGTGTGATATAATCGTTGGTGCATCACCAAAGCAGTAGCACATTCTCTCATCTGGCTAGCCTTTTCTCAAATTTGGCGGGGTCGGCTTCCAGTCTAATCGGATGCAGCTGAACACCAGTATTTTACTTGGAGCGACTGCCTATCTGACCTCTACAACACAGTTAGTCCTGGGTAATACGATACCCCTTGGTAAGACTGGCTGTCAGATTTTCGGGTCACTGACTACCTGCAACGATTGTCAAAGATTTACTATTGGCAACAGCTTAACGTGCTTTCCGAGGCACGGAGGACACTCGGTATGTAATGGATGGATTACTTTGACCACGTCAGTTAATTGTAGTACCTAATATAAATGCAGAAAAACTCAACAGTTTTTTTCTGCTTTTTTATTACTTCAATTTAACATCTAAATTAAAAAAAAAAAAAACATTGGAACTAATTATATAGAAATATTGGCTAGGTATAAAAATAAATGTCATGAAGTTTGGAAAGAATATTTTAATCAAAGATCTAAAGAAAAAGGGATATGGTATAGGTCTATAGTTTCGGACCTCATGCACCGTGGTTTTGTAACACTAGACTTAGCAGAAAAATTTTAGTTACAGCTCACAGACCGTGATCTGGACACATGCCACTCAATAATTTTGTATTTTTAATGAAAAAAAAATATTCAACTAATTGTGAGGTGTGTGGCACACTGGAAGATATCATACATCTATTGACGGAGTGTGTGTGTCTGCAAGAGAGGATCTACTTAGAGGGCTCGAGATAAATATGTATACAGTACGATGTTTGTATGATCCATCATATTTTGTCGACACATAGCGCCGGAGCTGCATAGTTTAATTAAGTTTGTGTTATTACGTTTTAAGGTTCGATGGGACTGGCATATACATTTGTATAAAAGTCCCTTACAATAAATAAAGCGGAAAAAAATGTTACTTAAAAAGTTTTGACCTAAAAACTTATTGGGACTTTCGAAAATTCGAGGTCTATTTAATATGAGATCTTCGACGCGGACGAAGTCACGGGCAGAAGCTAGTGTATAATAATTAATTAACTTATTTTTCAACTCGACACCTCATTACTGTGCTTTTTTAAAATTGTATTTTGTTAAATATAACGAACGATCAGTGATGACTCATTATGGTGTAAAGATATTCATATAATAAACATGACTTTGAATTGACTGATCCACTTGCAACAACTATTTTAATACTTTTTTTAAGCAGACTAATCGCCAAGGCCAAACAACACCCAGACACAATTAAAATGTATGTGTGCGTGAGCAATAAGTAGATGGATTTATAACACAACTTCATTAAAATTTACTTGTTAATGATCTAATGGAAGTTTTCCATAGTGGAAAAATAATATTTTAACGCCTTACACCTTTTTGAGAGCTCTAAAGCGCCTGGCACTAATTTACCATCGATGGGAAGTGTCTGGCAGTGTTGATTATATTTTTTATCATAAATATCATATTAAATTGCAACTTTGAACTCAGTAGATGTGTTGTACTTATCTATTTGGTACACTTTGGGTAATAATTGTACAGAACGCAATAAATAAAGTCGTTGTTATGATCGCTCTGATATCCAGGGCCGATGCAATATATTCATTCTTTTTTGCTGTGTCAAACGTAAAATACACGTAAGAGGCGCGCCATATGTTGCGCTTAAAAAAACTTTTTTGCAAAAAAAAACCGACTTCCAAAGAAAACACTAAAAAAGTGGAAAATAACTTTACTTTCGGAAGTCGGTGACTATTGTTTGTTTCATTGACTTTTTTGCCACCGACTTCCGAAAGTAAAGTTATTTTCCACTTTTTTAGTGTTTTCTTTGGAAGTCGGTTTTTTTTTGCAAAAAAGTTTTTATTTTACCCTTTTTAGTTATCGCATCACACACAAATCCTTGTCAAGTATCAATTTCGCAATTTCTTTTACTTGGATGACATATTGTTTCCAGCTATTTTGATTTCAAAACCAAACTACTGAACCGATTTCGATGAAATTTCTATGGGACCAATCGGGAAGTAGATCCATTCAGATAAAAGAAGAATTTTTAAAATCGGTTCATAAATGACGAAGATATGAGGTAACAAACACAAAAATTTCCAGCTATTTTGATTTCAAAACCAAACTGCTGAACCGATTTTGATGAAATTTCTATGGGACCAATCGGGAAGTAGATCCATTCAGATAAAAGAAGAATTTTTCAAATCGGTTCATAAATGACGGAGATATGAGGTAACAAACACAAAAAAAAAAAAAAACAAAAAAAAAAAAAACATACAACCGAATTGAGAACCTCCTCCTTTTTTAGAAGTCGGTTAAAAAACCGAACTTGCGTACACGTGCTTATTCTGGCCTGGCCTGTTTGCGCGGGGTAAGCGATATGTGCCGAAACTACTCTAATCTTAAACCGCCCTTAGGTACTTCTGTATTTCTGTAGATAGAATTTTTATGTAAAGGCTAATGAGCGATACTTAGGACATACTCAAAGTGTGAGTTTCTTGATTCTGATAAATAAGACTAGATATAAGTCTATATATGTATATATAAGACTTACATTTATTGTTTTTCAAAGTATATTCCCTCGCAATTAATGCATTTTTGCATTCGCTGAAATCATTGTACAAAGCAGTTGGACCAGTCTTCCCTAGGGACCTCTTCAATGGCTTCATGGAACGCATTCACCGCCGATTCAGGGCTCGTAACGTGTGCCTCTAAGTTTGTCTTTAATTTTTTGAAACAAAAAGAAGTCGCAGGGTGCGAGGTCCGTGCTGTGAGGCGGGTGCGTCATCAGTTCCACAATTGAAGCTTTCAAATATACTTCCGTTATCTTAGCGGAATGTGAGGATGCGTTATCGTGGTGAAGGAGGCCATTGCTTCAAGGACACTTTTTCTAAGACTCTGGGCAAGCAAGTCTTGACGTACCAATCTGCAGTCACCACCACAGCGGAAAACATAAAAAATCATTGAACGAAAAATGTTCACGAGTTAAATTCATTTTGATAGCGACACACAATTTTCGAAAGGACGCCAAAATAAAAAAAAAACAACAAATGACAATAATGTCAATTAATTTCTCAATACCCGTAAAAATTACCATTTTAACACGGCTCTCTGTTTACACTCACTAAAACACCAATTCTAGGACTTAGTGTTAAAAACTATATTCTCATTGATAATAATAAATTTCTAGTCATTTATGCATAATTAATGAATCTATTCTATTAATTAAATTAGTGCTGATTACGGCGTGAAAATAAAATTTGGACTTTAATTAGTTGTGTAAAGTTTGATTTTAACTAGGTATTGTTGGATTGGCTGTTTCAGTAGCTACACGCCCGTTAATACAGGGTGGCCCATAATATGACAGTAAATTAAACTGCGTATACCTCATGCCGTTTCCAGTCTCCGTTCAAAAATTCATTCGAATATATCCAGTAGTATAGTTACAGGACATTATTTTTCATATTCTACATGATGTAGATTAATAGGCTAGCACTGACAGGTTAACGACCCCCGCATCGGTATAAACACTAAACATATGATGCCAATCCGCTATTTCAAAAACCTTGGCCAAATTTTTTATTTATGTTTTCGTTTATTCATTTATTTATTTATTCTTTTATTTATTTATTTATTCATTTATGTAGTTATTTATTTATTCATGTATTTATTCATTCATTCATGCATTGATTTATTTATTTATTCATTTATTTATTCATTCATTCATTCATTCATTCATTTATTTATTTATTAATTAATTCATTAATTCATTCATTTATTTATTCATTCATTCATTCATTCATTCATTCATTTATTTATTCATTTATTCATTTATTCATTTATTCATTTATTCATTTATTCATTTATTCATTTATTCATTTATTCATTTATTCATTTATTCATTTATTCATTTATTCATTTATTCATTTATTCATTTATTCATTTATTCATTTATTCATTTATTCATTTATTCATTTATTCATTTATTCATTTATTCATTTATTCATTTATTAATTTATTCATTTATTCATTTATTCATTTATTCATTTATTCATTTATTCATTTATTCATTTATTCATTTATTCATTTATACATTTATTCATTTATTCATTTATTCATTTATTCATTTATTCATTTATTCATTTATTCATTTATTCATTTTCATGCTATTTAGTTTGTTTTTTTTTTTTTTTTAATTCGATGCTAATATTTCTTTGATAGTTAAAAATATTCCTTTGAACTAGTATTACACGTGTTTTCATTTATTGTCGTATTGTCGGTACCACCCTGTATAGAAATAGGTATAGCTTTACGTCAAACTGTTCACAAATACTTATGGTGACTCAATTCAATTCAATTCTTTATTGCATATCACATAATTCGACAGTGGAAAGGTCGAAAAAAAAATCGCCATTTTGGTTATGTACATTGAACTGGATTTTTTATCTGCGTCGAATTATATAAGGTCAGTTGGGGCAAGTGCGGTATAGAATTTTAAACATTACTTTTAATTGTAAATATATTTATTTCTATGAAACCTATAGATGATCATTATCATCATCGTCATCAGGTCCGGATCTGATGCTGCGATTCTGGAGAAATCGAGGGAACTCTTCTTTTATAGGCACACTTGAAGTGATTTGGGTATTTTTTCTAGTTACAATGTAAAATTGTAACTTGACAAGAATTTGTGTGAGATACCCTAACTAAACTAGAAGGGTAAAATAAAAACTTTTTTGCAAAAAAGGTGGTATTCGCAACTCCACGCCCAGAGCGCACATTTTAGTGTTTTTTGGAAGTCGGTTATTTTTTTTGTAAAAAGTTTTTATATTTATTTAGAGCATAGTATTCAGTTAAATTTCAATATTATAGTTATTATAAGACATTGGTGAGTAGAGTTGAAAAAAAAATATTTAAAGGCACCAATGTTGACATTAAAAATTAAATTGTATCGTAGGCAAGGCGTCTGGCCGTACAGCAGCGGGCAAATTTAATGACACCCCTTATGTTAAAATCTGTCAAACCCTTTAGACTACAGAGCGTGCCAAAGAAATAGACATATGTATGTATGTACAAACACACATATGCTCGCAAAACAATAATAATCTAATACGAGATAGGGACCTTTTTTTTTTTGGGTGGGATAATAATAACGAGCTACGTAGATAACCAAATGAAAAATTAATTAAATTAGTACTCATTAAAATGTAACGATAAAATGTAGTCCCTTCAGCGTTCGATTATAACTCTTGTTAGATTGGCTGTTTCACAAGCAACACCCGTTCATAGGGTTTGGCGGTGCTTAATGTCGAATTGTTTAAAATTACTTTAATATTAATAGTTAAAGTTCTAAGAACCATGAATCTTGGGAGGTGACTGTTGGAATGGCAGCTTATGACACTCAATATTATGCTATTGCGTCCACCGCTCTTCTGTTGAAGCTTCATAGTAGGTACACCGTGACAAAAAAGATTTCGTGAGTATAAATAAGATGTGTTTTTTGTGCAATTTATATAATAATAATATTGTTGAATATATTAAAAAAGATAATTAATCTCCCCGAGTTACATATCATGATCAGTATTAATAAGACCCTATTTTCTACTTGATTACTTTGCAAAAGCGAAGGCCCACTAGTTGAAGCTATAAGTTATAAGAAGATCTGTTAGAAGACATTGTAAAAGTTTTAAATGGGAAAAAATGACAAAAAAAAAACTGAAAATGTAGCTCTTTGGTATGGTTGGGCTTGGGACGTGTCTTGAACATCAAGCGCCAGCTTTGGACGTGCAAAGGTGAATTTTCAACTTTGAATGGGAGTTCGGGTGTTCTTGCCTCTCGACAGAATCATCGGTAACATGTAGGAAATGTTGTCTGGCTAATGTAAATAAAATGAATCATTAATATATTCCATTGGAGTTCTTATCAATCCGACTATTCCATTTATTGTAATGTCGTGCTACGGCATATAATCTCTTTGCTCTTTAACTTTTAACTTAAATATCTTTGTGTCCACAAAGATATTTAAGTTCTGAAATATTTGGCACTAAACAAAACACATTCAAATTATAACAACATACATTTATGTCAATCAAATTGACATTGACTGTGATATAATGGTGGATCCAAGCAGCGGCCGGCGGCATTTTGCAGGCGCAGTCGTCGCGGCCTGCCGTCGGTAGCGCCGGCAACAGGTCGATCACGGCTTTCGATGAGAGTGGTATCGTTTCGTATTCTTTGATGGGGAATGCGTCATCACCGATGAAATAAAGAGGCACTGGCGTATTTCTTCCTTCTAATGTTTGTAGTTGTGGTAAGTGTGCAGATTCATCTATCATTTGAAACAAACTAGTGTTATGTAGAACTCCACCATCAGATATGCGCCCTTGGCTACCGATATCCACGTATAAAAAGTTGAAATTTGCATCAACCACGGCAAGCAAAACAATACTGAAATATGACTTGTACGATTCATAGCCGCGCTTGTCGCGTCTGCCGGCGGCACTTACCAGCTTTGCTTGTGGTCAAGCCGCCGGCTGTGTCGCCGGGCTGTGTGGATCCACCATAAGGTAACCTGCGTAATAAAAATCTATAGCCATAATTATTTAAGCTTATTTTGGTTTATTAACAAAAAAAAAACAACTCTCTATCGGATCAGCAACACAAGCGAACCTGTTGGTGACCTTTATTAATAGATAAATTAATAAAGCCAAACTACGTTATAGTTAGTCCATTGTAGTAAGCAAATGCCCACAAAAAAAATCGGTTGTCTGTAAAGTCGGTTTACTGACGGTAGTTGAACGTGACAACGTCATAAGAAATTACTGATGAAATGGTTTCATTTTTCAAAAGAAAATTTTAATTTTATTTTTTTTGATAGATATTACGCGTTACCTCGCTCTGAGGCGTTCCATAAGCCTTAAATGGAACGCCTCAGAGCGAGGTAACGCCGCATGAGTCATGTTTTTTCGTGCGTGCAGCCGGCTCCATCGAATTATAAGACGTTCTCACGTCAAAAAAAAAACTCAAATACAATTTAAATAAATAGGTACTATCCGACCTATACGTATCAAATCTAAACCTGACCTTGCAAACGGCGGAACAGCCACGTACTTGCAGCTTCATACCAGGGGCGCTACGGGGTGCGCCTGGCCTGGCTAAACGTCGTTTTCACATATTTTCTTTTAGTTTTTTATGGTTTATCGAAGTTTAACGTCCTTGTAGACTTTCTCTAATCACTATTCTAATGATATTGTTTAATTTATTGTTACAGAAGCAGCGCCCGTTAATAGAGATTGGCGTTGGTTTTAAGAACGAAAACTGAACCCATCAAGACTGTGAAGTGACGTTTGCCATGTCTGATAATGATACCATACTATGGGACAATATGACTATGCTCGTTTACTCTTGGGATGGGAGCTTAACAGCTGCTCAATATCACGCTATTAAGTTCACTGTGTTTTTGCTGACAATGGCGACGTTGATATATGGCGTGGCGTCGTGGTGTATCCTGAAGAAGTTTAGGACTTATAGAAATTATGTTTTTCTTAACGCAATATTGTCGAACTTCTTACTCACTGTAATAGACACGATATACTTCCATCACTTACATGCCGTTTTTTCACATGAAATTATGTTAGGTTACTACTATCTCATTAGGTACTCTTTAACGGCGAAAACCCACTGGTTGGTAGTTCTAAGTCATTTGTTTTACGTAGACTTCGTAAAAGTTTTTAATGGGCATATCAGAAGGAGATATTTAAAAAGCGGTCTCTTTGGTTGGGGTCTGTCTTTAATTACAGCCGCTATTACTATGTTTACAAATAATTATGAGCCAGTACAAACATTTTTATACAATATGCCAATGTCTATAATAAATGATATAATCACAGATATAATAAATACAGGAGATATGATTTGTAAACAAATGTATTCGTGTTCAGATGTCGCCGTGTTCTCCCCACTTAATTCACTAACACAAAAGCAAAAACTATAAGAACGGCACACGAGCTCATATTTCTCCCATTCAGATCCAGCCTGTCCCCTTGCTGCCCTCCCCCAGCGACGCCCTAAGCCGAGGTCCGAGCCCCACAGGGGGCGCCCTTAGCGTGTAGTCGCTTAGTTTGTAAGTTTTTTGCCCTGGCTGGAGGCCTTAAATTCAAGGCATCCACAGGATAGTCCGGTTAAGCAGACGACAACCTCCTAGGTTGAACTGCGAGATGCCATTCACAAAAAAAAAAAAAAAAAAATCATATTTCTCCCGCACACAAAGAAACTTACAGCAACACTAATAAACTCACTAATAGAACACAGGCATACATGGGGCGGGGCTTCTACCTGTAGCTACGGACTCAGAATAAACACACATCGCAACTAGTGATGTGAAGAGGTAATCGTAAAAAATAGTATCGATGAAATTCAGTTACCTTTAATATGCCCTTTTTATATATAAAAATACAGTACTATTTTTGTATCTGAATTCGAGGTGTTGGTATGTAGTCTTTCTTCAATGGTTGAAAGCACTTAGGCTCAAAGTGAGACGAACATAATATCGTGTTATTTTTTGTGGGAAACCAGTTTGGAACTTTTCCTGTCGCATTTATCCACTTTTCTTTTATTTTTGGATACTTCGGATAGCTAAAATGTTAAAATAAAACCAAGGTGTGAATTGTGATGATGATATTAATGATACATGTGTAAGAGTACCGCAATAAATTAAAAACCCGTACTTGATTCAATAAAAGATAAGTCGAGTAATCAAGAAATAGTAATGAATTGTATTTTTCAGTAATTAATTATATAAATTTTATCATTAAGTACCTCACATTAGTAAACAACAGCTATAAAGTTCCATGTAACAAAAATAGTCTAATTTTTTACTCTTGTGTAATCATTCGTACTAAGGGATCGTATAAAATATCGACAGCCACAAAAGTGACATCACCTCTCTAATTATCTACCTAAAACACACCCGCTTCACGAAACTATCGTGTGAGTGAGAGTATCAGTAGAACACTTATCCATTGCACTATTAGACCAGCCGATTCATTGATCGATGTGTATTAAGCAAACAATGGTTGTTGTTCCTAATGAAAATAATTGCTTTTGGTACTTTATCGTGTTTCTAGTATCACGAAGTAATGTTTTAATGAATTTAATATGAAAAACAATCATATTTTAGTACTAACGTGTGAAATGAGATGCCATCTTTCGTATAATTCACAATAGAGGTGTTATTTTTGCAAACAACCACTGTACAAAGCGGCATTTTGTAAAAAATCACAAGCAGTGAAGACGTCGCAAGTTGACATTCGACTAATGGCCGAAACTGGCAACAAGTCTTTTTGCGGCTAGATGCGTTCGCAAGCGCCACGCCTCCTTGCCATATCTCCTGTATTTATTATATCTGTGGATATAATATTCCAGTGCATGATTTGGGGAAATCAAATTTTACCGGTGATGCTAAACTGTATCTTTTACATAATGATTGTATTTTCACTATGTCGTAGTGTCAAAACGAGTGCTCATACAGCTTCTAACATGTGGCGTCGCTTGTATGTAGCAACTTTGATATTTATTTTGAGCGACGTATTATTGTTGTATGATAATTTCGTTAGAAAGATATTCAATTTTAACGCCGTAGTAACATTTTGTGCTCTTATATTCATTGAAGTTAATCCACTAATATTAGACATATTTTTCGTAGTGTTAAGGAGTAATTGAAAAATATGGTACGAGTTTTATGCGAATAAGTTAAATCAATGGCATAGGGATCGCGATATGAACAGGCATGCAAGAATGACCTGTAAAACTGTTGAATCTCATCTAGAAGTTCTTGATGCATGAACTTGAATAAAAGGTTGTTGTTTAAAGAAATGTTAAATAATGAAATAATAATGAATAATGAAATGTTAATAATGTTAATGTTTGTTGTGTGTGATCGTAAATATTTAATGTATGTATGACTTAGTTTATGAGTCATTGTTTGAGTGTCGAGCTCCAGTTGTGATGCTGGTGGTCTCGACTTAATAAAACTGCTATTTTCGATGTATAGACTATAATTCACTTGGTTATAACAAACAGGAAAGGGCCGATGTATGCGCACGATAAGTGACGGCGAGCGAGTCTCCTCGGAATGTTCGAGGGCCCAGCGTTAGGTGGGGCGCGCGGGCGTTGCGATGACGTAGGTTCACGATGACACGATCCCATTGGCCGGCGCGATGTGATGATCCGGAACAGTCATACATACATTAAAGGACCAACAAGGACCACTCCTTCTTAAAAAAAGTCCAACCTATTCCGCCCTTTTCGTTGGTCGCCTAGATGTTGCTTGCTATTAAGAGGTTGGTTTGTGCATTTCGATCATTGATTATTTATTAACATGCTACAGACAGATCCAGCCTATGTCGACGATTGATTCGACGACTATTTGTCTGTACTTTTACTAATTACTTTCTGCTGCGTTAGTTAGTTAAGTAATTGTATGAATAAAAATACATTCGAAACCGCAAATTCCAGTATAATTACCTACTTAACTGTGCTTTTTGATAAATAACGAGCTATATGGATAACAAAATGTTAAATTAATTAAATTAGTACTCATTAAAATGTAACGATAAAATGTAGTCCCTTCAGCGTTCGATTATGACTATTGTTAAGTTGGCGGTTTTACAAGCAACGCCCGTTCATAGGGTTTGGCGGTGCTTTATGTCGAACTGTTTACAAATCTTTTAGTAAAAGTTCTGAGATGACTCTTGGGAGGGCAGCTTGTGACACTCAATATTATGCTATTGCGTCCATCGCGCTTCTGCTGACTCTAGCGACGTTTATTTACGGAGTGGCGTCATAGTGCACCGTGAAGAATAAGTAAGTACAAAAGGATGTGTTTTTTGTGTAATCTTACAAAACTTCTTACTCATTTTATAAAAAGATAATTACTTAAATCTACTTGATTCCTTTTCAACGGCGAGAGTCCACTGATTGGGAGTTTTATCTCAAAAGAAGTTAATTTTACGTAGACTTTGTTGGTTATAAATGGTAATGTCAAAAAAATACTCTAAAAGTAGCCACTTTGGTTGGTTTGGGATGTGTCTTGAACAACAAGTGCCAGTTTTTGGGAGATTCCGATTTTTTAATTTTTTTTTCAATTAATTAAAGTACTTATAGTTGTGTACCTAGAGATAAATAATTTAAGGTTTATTTATAAGATTTGTGGCGTTTGAATTTTACAATTGTTAAATTTACTGTTTCAGAAGCAGAACCCGTTTGCTGGTGATTGGTGGTGCTTTACATAGAACTGTTAACAAACACTCATGCATACTATAAGTTCTAAGACTGAAAAGTGAATCTATGAAAACTGTGTAATCAAACAAAATACGTTCGTCATGGCTGATAATGATACCAGTGCACAGTGGGATTGGGAGATAACGTTTGCTCATTATTGTGCAATTAAATTAATATTGAGTGTGGTGACTCTAGCGCCGTTGATATACGGCGTGATGTCGTGGTGTATCCTTAAGAAGTTTAGGAATTACAAAAACTACGTGTTTCTTAACGCCATCTTAATAAACTTCTTACTTGGTATAACAGAGGCTCTGTATTACTTCCTTGAGGTAGATTACCATTTAATTTTAGCATTGCTAAAAGAATACTTTGAAACGGCGAAGACCCACTGGTTGGTGGTTGTGAGTCATATGTTTTATGTCGACTTTGTTAAAGTTTTTGAAGGTAATGTCCAAAGAAAATATTTAAAAAGCTGTCTCTTTGGTTGGGGTCTGCCTTTAATAACTGTCCCGAGTTTCAGGTTTGTTATTTCTGATATTTACAATTTTTTAACTGATCCTCCACCAGTCATATGGGTTGTCTTGTGGTGGGGTAATCAAATCATACCGGTGGCAATTAACTGTTTATTTTACATCATAATTGTATTTTCTCTATGTCGTAGTTGTAACATGAGTGCACATGGAGCTGCTCACTTCTGGCGGCGCTTGTATATAGCCACGTTGATATTTATATTGAGCGACGTCTTATTATTGTATGATAATTTCATCGAATTTGTATACTATATCAACCCAGCAGTAACATTTTTCGTAAAAGCGATCTTACTTTTAAATCCACTAATATTGGACGTATTTTTTGTAATTTTAAGGAGTAATCGAAAAATATGGTTTGATTATTATGTAAATAAAGTAAAACAAAGGCATACAGATAACGATTTCAATATGCGTGAAAGAGTTGCCCGTGAATCTGGCGATTCCCGCCCGGAGGTTCTTGATGTACATACATATTTTAATATAAATACAACAATATATAATAAATAGATAGCACTTCGTCGACTCTTCGCGTGACCAGAGAACTGGCCTTCTTTTCGGCCAAAAAATCAGCATTGCCATCCAACGTGGCAATACTGCCGGCCACGTTGGCACTTTTCCTGTTGACAGCGTTGTGAACGATTTTTTTTGATGACTTGCAATTCTTTTTCCATTTTGATACTTAACTATAAACATATTTTTAAAAATGGGGGGGGGGGGGGCGTGTTCATTTAAGGTTTTTAATATGTAGTAGTTTATTATTGTAAACATAAATTTTTGTTTTTTTTTTTCTATGGGCCTCGTAGCCTGGTATTAAAATAATTATTCATTTATTTATTTTTCTTTCTTATTTTTTACATTTTTAAATATTCTTATATAAAATATAAAAAAAACTATTCAAATATAAAAAAAAATGTAGCCCACCGGTATCGGGAACAGGGTCCAAGTTACCGGCGATCAGGGCTCCAGAGATGAACCTCCTAACAATACGAGCCGTGGCCAGGAGTACCGCTTTCTGAATCAAGCCCTTGATTCAGAAAGCGCTAGCTGCCTAACGAGAGCCTGGAAAAGTGTCCGTGGAGCTACTCGTTACTCTGCCATACCTCCCTGCGGTCGTTAGGGTCAAGCAATATAGGTTTACGCCAGTACTCTTTAGCCAAAGAGAGCGGGGTGAGGCCCTTGTCCACCGCGACCACATCCCGATGTTTCTAGGAAAAATTCCCTGAGACTGCATATCTCGCGATTGTGGAGAGTCTTAGCGTTTAAAAAGTCTCGAACTCTGCACCTCCGCGGGATATACAGTCTCATAACCGAAGATGAACGAACCGTGGGTGATGCATTCGATATGCCGTCAACAATGTGCGGACCTTCCTATCCAGGGCGTCTAGTTCTGTTTGTGTCCATTTGAGTATGCCGAAAGACTACATCAAAACCGGCATGACCCAACCGCTGAAGGCACGCATCTTATTTCCGCCTGATAAAAGACTAATACTTTTCTCAGGCGGCCAAAGAAGCGCTCCTTCAACGATTGCTTCATATCAGCTACATTGATGCACAGCGCTTCCGACATACCCAAATACTTGTAGGTTTCGGTTTCTGAGAGGGATCTAAGATTTATGGAATCCGGGAGCTGGGTTCCCACAAATCCCCAATCTCCCCTCGCTTTACATGCATGAGCGCACATTTGTCCACACCAAATTCCATCCTGATGGCACTACTAAAAGTTTCAGTTACCTTCAGTAGCTCCATCAGTTGCAAATCGTTGGTAGTTTCAGGTCATCCATGACCACCTCTCCTTAACCGATAGCCTAGACTTGAATCCTCCAGCAGCGTGCTAAGAGGATTCAAGGCTAAGCAAAACCAAAGTGGACTCAAACTATCGCCCTGAAATATACATACCTCGCTCTATCCTTATCGGCTCGCTATTCCTCTGGATTTGCCGACATCCTGGATAGCGAAGGACTATCCTCCATTGCCCCATACACGACATCAGGAAGGTGCGCAGAGTTGCATCAACTTTATACAACTCTAGCACCCTCATGAGCCATGTATGTGGCACCGAGTCATAGGCCTTTTTATATTCTATCCAACATGTCGACAGATCTCTCCGGGAACGGCGAACTTGTTGTCTTATGGCCATATCAATGAGGAGAAGCTCCTTGGTACCGTGGGACCCATTCCTAAATCCATTTTGAGAAGCGGACATGATAGAATTGTCGTCAATGTGTTTGCAAATTTTAGCTCTCAAAATGGATGTAAGAACTTTATAGACTGTTGGTAGACAGGTAATCGGTTTATAATTTAAATGATTATCTCCTTTATTCATTTATCATCTCATTTTTTTACATTTTTAAATATTTCTTAAAAAAAAGACACAAAAAAAAACATTTCAAAATATAAAACAATAGTTTTCCGCCGGTATCGGGAGCAGGGTCCAAGCTACCGGTGGTTAGGTCTCCAGAGACAAGAACCTCCTCACAATGCGAGCCGTATTAAATGATTATTATTATTAATATTTTTAGACCTATTTGTAGTTGGTAACGATTATGTTTGATTATCAACATTTTTTGGAACTGTTGGTCTTGTGTTGTGGTGTGTTGTTAACTTTTATAGAAAAATATAATCCTATAATATATAACATGTTTGCAACAATTCCAAGTACATCAATTGAATTTGAAACTTTACGTAGGTTAAGATTATCTATTATTTATTATATAAGTTTTGTAAAGGGTTAAATTGGTCGTCTATAAATTATGTGGAATCAATAAATATTAGTCTTTATACGCGTGATTTATTTTATTTTAATTTTTTTATTAGCTTGTTTACCATATACAGGACAAAAGCATCCTTACTCTTGCTATTCAGCTAGACTGGAAGTCAACCCCAACATAGTTGAGAAAAGGCTAGGCAGATGATGATGACTCTTTCTCTACGCCCCGAGTTGTCAAGGACCACTCTTTCTTAAAGGAGTCCAGCCGAACCTGCCATTTTCGTCTGTGGTCGCCGCGATGTTGCTTGCCGTTAAGAGGTTGGTTCGTGCATTTCCATCATTGATTATTAACATGCTGCAGACGTATCCAGCCTATGTCGACGATTGATTCGATGACCATTTGTCTGTACTTGCACTTTTTACATTTTGCTGCGTTAGTAATTTAATTAATTAAATGAATAAAAATACATTCGAAACTGTAAATCGCAGTATATACCTACTGTGCTTTTTGATTCATTTTATTTTTTTGATAAATAACGAGCTATGTGGATAACAAAATTGTAAAATTAATTAAATTAGTACTCATTAAAATGTAACGATAAAATGTAGTCCCTTCAACGTTCGATTATAACTATTGTTAGATTGGCGGTTTCACAAGCAACTCCCGTTCATAGGGTTTGGCGTTGCTTTTAGTTAAAGTCCTGAGATGACTGTTAGGAAGGCAGCTTATGACACTCACTATTATGCTATTGCGTCCATCGCGCATCTGCTGACTCAAGCGCCGTTGACGGCATAATGTCGTGGTGTATCCTTAAGAAGTTTAGGAATTACAAAAACTATGTGTTTCTTAACGCCATCTTAATAAACTTCTTACTTGGTATAACAGAGGCTCTGTATTACTTCCTTGAGGTAGATTACCAGATAATTTTAGCATTGCTAAAAGAATACTTTGAAACGGTGAAGACCCATTGGTTGGTGGTTGTGAGTCATATGTTTTATGTCGACTTTGTTAAAGTTTTTGAAGGTAATGTCCAAAGAAAATATTTAAAAAGCTGTCTCTTTGGTTGGGGTCTGCCTTTAATAAGAGTCCCGAGTTTCAGGTTTGTTATTTCTGACCTTTTTAGTTTTTTTCCTGATCCCCCAACAGTCATAGGGGTTGTCTTGTGGTGGGGTAATCAAATCATACCGGTGGCAATTAACTGTTTATTTTACATCATAATTGTATTTTCTCTGTGTCGTAGTTGTAACATGAGTGCACATGGAGCTGCTCACTTCTGGCGGCGCCATATATAGCCACTTTGATATTTATATTGAGCGACGTCTTATTATTGTATGATAATTTCATTGACTATGTATTCGATATCATCCCAGCAGTAAGATTTTTCGTAAAAGCGATCTTACTTTTAAATCCACTGATATTGGACGTATTTTTTGTAATTTTAAGGAGTAATCGAAAAATATGGTATGATTATTATGTAAATAAAGTAAATCAAAGGCATACAGATAACGATTTCAATATGCGTGAAAGAGTTGCCCGTGAATCTGGCGATTCCCGCCCGGAGGTTCTTGATGTACATACATATTTTAATATAAATACAACAATATATAATAAATAGATAGCACTTCGTCGACTCTTCGCGTGACCAGAGAACTGGCCTTCTTTTCGGCCAAAAAATCAGCACTGCCATCCAACGTGGCAATACTGCCGGCCACGTTGACACTTTTCCTGTTGACAGCGTTGTAAACGATTTTTTTGATGCCTTGAAATTCTTTTTCCATTTTGATACTTAGGTACCTATACATATTATTAAAAGTGGGGGGGGGGGGGGGGTTCATTTAAGGTTTTTAATATGTAGTAGTTTATTGTTGTATAACATAATTTTTTGTATTTTTCATCTATGGGTCTCAGTAGCCTGTTATTAATATAATTATTCATTTATTTATTATTATTTCTTATTTTTTTACATTTTTAAATATTACGATATAAAATATAAAAAAAAACATTTAAAATATAAAAAATTATAGCCCACCGGTATCGGGAACAGGGTCCGAGCTACCGGCGATCAGGTCTCCGCTTTCTGAATCAAGCCCTTGATGACGAGAACACCAGGAGATAATGTGACGAATTGATTCGCCCCGACGGTGACATGCCCAACATATGTCAAGCGTGCCGTCTTTCACAATAAATCTCCGGTAGTTATTCGTCATCATAACTTCATCCATAATTGCACAGACAAAACCTTCGATTTCTCCGAAGAGGTCGCCGGAACGTAGCCAGGCTACAGACGCTGATAGGTCTACATCCACCGCGACCACATCCCGATGTTTCTAGGAAAAATTCCCTGAGACTGCATATCTCGCGATTGTGGAGAGTCTTAGCGTTTAAAAAGTATCGACCTCTGCACCTCTGCGGGATATACAGTCTCATAACCGAAGATGAACCATAACCGAACCATGGGTGATGCATTCGATATGCCGTCAGCAATGTACGGACCTTCCTATCCAGGACGTCTAGTTCTGTTTGTATCCGTTTGAGTATGCCGAAAGACTTCATCAAAACCTGCATGACCCAACCGCTGAAGGCACGCATCTCATTTCCACCTGATAAATGACTTATACTATTCTCAGGCGGCCAAAGAAGCGGTCCTTCAACGATTGCTTCATATCAGCTACATTGATGCACAGCGCTTCCAACATACCCAAATACTTGTAGGTTTCGGTTGCTGAGAGGGATCTAAGATTTATGGAATCCGGGAGCTGGGTTTCCACAGATCCCCAATCTCCTCTCGCTTTACATGCATGATCGCACATTTTACCACACCAAATTCCATCCTGATGGCACTACTAAAAGTTTCAGTTACCTTCAGTAGCTCCATCAGTTGCAAATCGTTGGGGCAAAAAGTTTAAGTTCATCCATGTATAGAGGTGTTGTCGGTGTGGAGGTAGGCAGGAGCACATGCACATGTAAAGGAGGTGAGATATAATCTGACCACCTCTCCTCAACCGATAGCCTAGACCTGAATTCTCCGGCAGCGAGGTAAGAGGATTCAAGGCTAAGCAAAACCAAAGTGGACTCAAACTATCGCCCTGAAATATACGTCGCTCTATCCTTATCGGCTCGCTATTCCTCTGGATTTGCCGACATCCTGGATAGCGAAGGACTATCCTCCATTGCCCCATATACGACATCAGGAAGGTGCGCAGAGTTGCATCCACTTTATACAACTCTAGCACCCTCATGAGCCATGTACATATGTGGCACCGAGTCATAGGCCTTCTTATATTCTATCCAACATGTCGACAGATCTCTCCGAGAACGGCGAACTTGTTGTCTTATGGCCATATCAATGAGGAAAAGTTCCTTAGTACCGGGGGACCCATTCCTACATTCATTTTGAGAAGCGGACATGATAGAATTGTCGTCAATGTGTTTGCTAATTTTAGCTCTCAAAATGGATGTAAGAACTTTATAGACTGTTGGTAGACAGGTAATCGGTCTATAATTTAAATGATTATTATAATTAATATTTTTAGACCTATTTGTAGTTGGTAACGATTATGAATAAAAGCATTTAATTGTATCAATATTTTTTGGAACTGGTGGTCTTGTGTTGTGGTGTGTTGTTAACTTTTAATATAATCCTATAATATATAACATGTTTGCAACAATTCCAAGTACATCAATTGAAACTTTATGTAGGTTAAGATTATCTATTATTTATTATATAAGTTTTGTAAATGGTTAAACTGGTCGTCTATAAATTATGTGGAATTAATAAATATTAGTCTTTATACGCGTGATTTATTTAATTTTGTTATTAGCTTGTTGACCACATACAGGACAAAAGCATCGTAAGTCTTGCTATTCAGCTGCATCCGGTTAGAATGGAAGTCAACCCCAACATAGTTGAGAAAAGGCTAGGCAGATGATGATGACTCTTCCTCTACGCCCCGAGTTGTCCAGGACCACTCTTTCTTAAAGGAGTCCAGCCGAACCTGCCATTTTCGTCTGTGGTCGCCGCGATGTTGCTTGCCGTTAAGAGGTTGGTTCGTGCATTTCCATCATTGATTATTAACATGCTGCAGACGTATCCAGCCTATGTCGACGATTGATTCGATGACCATTTGTCTGTACTTGCACTTTTTACATTTTGCTGCGTTAGTAATTTAATTAATTAAATGAATAAAAATACATTCGAAACTATAAATCGCAGTATACACCTACTGTGCTTTTTGATTCAGTTTTTTTTTGATAAATAACGAGCTATGTAGATAACAAAATTGTAAGATTAATTAAATTAGTACTCATTAAAATGTAACGATAAAATGTAGTCCCTTCAACGTTCGATTATAACTATTTTTAGGTTGGCGGTTTCACAAGTAACGCCCGTTCATAGGGTTTGGCGGTGCTTTATGTGGAACTGTTTACAAATACTTTTAGTTAAAGTTCTGAGATGACTCTTGGGAGGGCAGCTTATGACACTTAATATTATTATGCTATCGCGTCCATCGCGCTTCTGCTGACTCTAGCGACGTTTATTTACGGAGTGGCGTCATGGTGCACCGTGAAGAATAAGTAAGTACAAAAGGATGTGTTTTTTGTGCAATTTTATAAAACTTCTTACTCATTTTATAAAAAGATAATTACTTATATCTATCTACTTATATCCTTTTCAACGGCGAGGGTCCACTGATTGGGAGTTTTATCTCAAAAGAAGTTAATTTTACGTAGACATTGTTGGTTATAAATGGTAATGTCAAAAAAAAAAAACTCTAAAAGTAGCCACTTTGGTTGGTTTGGGATGTGTCTTGAACAACAAGTGCCAGTTTTTGGGCAATTCCGATTTTTTTTTTTTAATTTATTAATGTACTTATAGTTGTGTACCTAGAGATAAATAATTTAAGGTTTATTTATAAGATTTGTGGCGTTTGAATTTTACAATTGTTAAATTTACTGTTTTAGAAGCAGAACCCGTTTGCTGGTGATTGGTGGTGCTTTACATAGAACTGTTAACAAACACTCATGCATATTATAAGTTCTAAGACTGAAAAGTGAATTTATGAAAACTGTGTAATCAAACAAAATACGTTCGTCATGGCTGATAATGATACCAGTGCACAGTGGGATTGGGAGATAACGTTTGCTCATTATTTTGCAATTAAATTAATATTGAGTGTGGTGACTCCTGGGCCGTTGATATACGGCGTGATGTCGTGGTGTATCCTTAAGAAGTTTAGGAATTACAAAAACTATGTGTTTCTTAACGCCATCTTAACGAACTTCTTACTTTGTATCACAGAGGCTCTGAATTACTTCTTCAAGTTATATCGTTATTCAAATTCAGTAGGCTTTCTATGTGAATACTTTGACACAGCGAAGACCCACTGGTTGGTAGTTGTGAGTCATATGTTTTACGTCGACTTTGTTAAAGTTTTTAAAGGTAATGTCCAAAGAAAATATTTAAAAAGTGGTCTCTTTGGTTGGGGTCTGCCTTTAATAACAGTCCCGAGTTTCGTGTTTGTTATTTCTGACCTTTTACATTTTTCTGATTCTCCATCAGCCATTTTGGTTTTTATGCTATGGGGTAATCGAATCATACCGGTGACAATTAACTGTTTATTTTACATCATAATTGTATTTTCTCTGTGTCGTAGTTGTAACATGAGTGCACATGGAGCTGTTCACTTCTGGCGGCCCTTGTATATAGCCACCATGATATTTATTTTGAGCGACGTCTTATTATTGTATGATAATTTCATCGAATTTGTATTCCATATCAACCCAGTAGTAAGATTTTTCGTAAAAGCGTTAACACTTACCAATCCACTAATGTTGGGCGTGTTTTTTGTAATTTTAAGGAGTAATCGAACAATATGGTATGAATATTATGTTAATAAATTAAATCAAAGACGAAGAGATTACGATATCAACATGCGCCTAAGAGTTGCCCGTGAATCTGGTGATTCCCGTCCGGACGTTCTTGATGTATAAAATATATAAAACATTAGATAAATATAATAGTATGATAAAATATCATGTACCTAACGTATTAACTTGTGTTACTGTTTTTTTTACCATATAGGTAGTTGACTTCGTAATTTCGTTGCCACGTTTGCAACAATGGAGAAGATTCATGATGTTCATAACACTAAATTTTAAAAAGTTGAAAAAAAAATTGATCGAAATTAGAAAATCAGTGATATATTTTTTTTTTAATTCACCAATAAATTACTGTGAAATGGATTATCAAAGTCGAACGAATTTATTTTTTTACATTTTGTACGTTTTGGACGTTTTTCTTTATATCTGTATTTATGTATGTTAGTGCTGTAATAAAAGGAGTTTATCGTTCTAGGGAAGTATCTACTTATCTGCCAGACTATATATAGGCACCACTTGAAATTCGTTGAACGGTTGAACGCGACGGTGATTCTGCGACTTAAGCTGTTTATCATCAACTTGATCTTTGGCATTTCATTTGAAGTCCACCCAGCTGGAGAATTAGGTGATAGCAATACCTTTTATTTCTTAAGTACACCTACCTAATTAGATATTCTTAAAATTACTGGAAAGCAGAAGAAGTGATTCTTAAAATTACTTGAAATGTAGATCAAACAACACGTGTATACTTAAGTAATTTGTTCATAAGTAAAACCGATGTTCCAAGGTGAAACATTGCTTTTATTATCAGTTTGCAAACTCGGAAGTTTTTATCAGTTTTCGTTCATACTATATTTAGGTCATTGTTTGATCTAAATGCTGCTTTAAAGCTCAATACACACCAAAGCCCGGACCCGCCGACCTATGTCGGCAACTTTTTGTCGCCGTTCTAGTTTGGTTAGTTTAGTACTATATGTACATATGTACGAGTAGGTATGTTGTTCATTTTTAGGCCGCCGGGTTGTGTCGACGTATCGGCGGCTTTGGTGTGTATTGCGCTTTATATCAAATTGATTTCTGGGGAAAAGGTATATTACTTTACTGTAATGTGCTCACGGAGCTTTAGTTTATTTAATCCGAAACGAGTCGTTTTACTTACCAATGGTTCTACCGATTTAAGATGGCAAACTGGCTACTAGTTACTGTCAGTCTGTTTTATCCCACTGCAAGGAAGTCTTAGCAGCTTGTTTTTGGTCCGAGGCTCTCTAGCCATTTTACACCGACCATCGGCTTAACGTGCTCGAAAAGAGAACTGCTTGAAAATTTGATTTATTTTTCCAAGGTAATTCCAAGGAATAATTAACGGAAATTAAACGAAGAGCTCGTTATTCCATAAGCGCAAAGCAGCGAAGAAACACAATATTTAACTCGACAAACTAAGTTAGCCTAGTTTCTAAGAAAAAAAACAGCACCATCTGTTAGCAGCCGCGGCACGTAGGCGTCTAAGTGCTTCGAGTCTATGGGTTAGTTTTAATGATAGCCTTCGCGCGGTTGTTTCAAATTCAATTAAGATACTGTTTATACTTTTTTAATCGATTAGGCGTTGATGGTTTACGGTTTCTTGATTGATTAACGTTGTGTTATGGTGACACTACATGTTTATTATTTTATCTTTTTTTTTCGGATTTTAAGGTATTTCTCTGACAACCAGTCTTACCAATACTAACTGGGTTGTGGAGGTCAGATAGGCAGTCGCTCCATGTAAAATACTGGTCTTCAGCTGTATCCGGTTAGGCTGGATGCCGACTCCAACATAGTTGGGAAAAGGCTAGGCAGATGATGATGAGATGATGACATATTTATTATATAGGTATTTTATGCTCAAATCAGTAAACAAACGTAAAAGTAATTAATGTTGTAAAATTCATAAAAATAAATGGTTGTCTGCGCATGCAGTGTGAGATGAGACCATGAACTTGTACACAACATTTTTAAATATGAACACTGCTCCCGAAGCAATAAATTATAACGATGTTACCAAAGTTGTAAAATTGTTACGATATGATCATAAAGAATTCATGGTTGGAACTTTTACTCGAGTTTCTGATTCAATTTTAAATAAATCCATTTTAGAACATTTTTTTTTTGTAATTTTGTTGAAAAACTTTTAGGATAATTTTCCTAAACTTTGCTTATTACACTAATGATACCGAAACGATGTTAATGTCTTCCTCACCAAGGTTTTTGCAGCCTATTGGCAGTTTGTGTTGTTTTGCTCATTGTACTCGTAATTATTAGTTAGCGTAGTTCCTTCGTCCGTTAACTGATTACCGATGACCTCCGCAAGGGAAACCTAGGTTTTGTTGTGCAAAAAGCACGGTAATAAACTTTACTGTCTGTCGCTTAATTACAACAATAGAATTAGTCATTTATTCTGAACAAAAATACACTTGTGTTGAATAGGTACAGGATTAATACAATAATAATAATCAATAAAAGTTACAATCAATAATATAGATAAAATGTCAAAAATAAAATAAGTAATATCAAGAATTCAGTTTAAAAAAAAAACACACAATTAGCCTAGTTAAAAAAAACAAACATTCAACTTAATCAACAAAATAACATGACGAGATTTAGACATAAACTTAAACTTAAATAAAGAAGTTACACTGTGACATAATTTTTGTCCCTAAAAAACTCTTCTATACTATAGTAGCACTTCGTCATTAAGAATGAGTTTAATTTGAATTTAAATATTCTTGGACTATTAATCATTTTTAGTTCTAATGGCAATTTATTGAAGATTTGTACAGACTGAACTTTAGAATTATGTCTGACAACATTTAATTTTGGCTGCAGATAATTAGGCAAATCTTTCCTGCGCGTTTCTACCCTAGTTTCCCTTTCTTCCTTTGTCTCGTACTTACCAAGTTTTTTTTGAAAACTACTTAGTAGGACCAAAATGTAAAGACAAGGTGCAGGTAGAATTTTTAATTCCACAAAATGCTGTCTACAAGATTCAGTCTGGTCTATGCGAAGAATAGTTCTGAGCATATCACATCATGACCTTAGCATATCACAGGTAATTGCAGGACAAAGGCTCCACCTAAGCTGCACCACAGCACCTGTCTTTCGCCTTCCACACTCAGTCTGAATCACCTTTTAAAGATCGTCGATCCATCTAGCAGAGTCCATGCTGATACGCGGTCCTCCAAGACTATTTTGCTCGATAGACTATCAGTTCATCGACAAACCCTGGCCAGCCTTCTGTCACTATAGAAATTGATACGTCAATTATGAACTACGGTATGTATTAGGTTTCGTTTAAATACACATTTGTTTCCGTTCGGTACGTATGTAACCTATACATTTATAGATAGCTATGCAGAATTTTCTATTGAGAAACCAAAAAGATTGTAGTTTCAATTCTGTTTAGTAAATTCCAATAAGCAATAAACGAAATATCATTTAGTGCTTGTTGGAATTTGTTATTTGTTGTTTGTTGATATTCCAACAATATTTCCTGAACAATTAATTAGTTCACACAAATTATTTCCATATTAATAACCTCGTAACTTAATTCTATGAATTTATAATAGTAATAACCGCGTTACGTATTAAAGGGTGTATACTGTGGAGTGTGCCCGTGGGGTAAATTGGAGGTGGCAATATAACCTAAGTACCTAAAGGGCTCTACACACCAAAGCCACCAAAACGCCAATATGTGTCGTCGTGTGATGTCTTTTTAAAGAAATGAAAAAAAAATTAACAGTCATTGAATGGGATTAAACTAACTTACAACTATTGATGGTTACAATGATTATAATTCTTTAACTACATACGCGTTATGATCGCAAATCATATTTTGTTTAACACACAGCCTGATACTGTCCAGCAAAAAGAAAAAACAAAAAATAATAATTTCGCGGGCAACCCTGGCGCGTCGCCCTTAAGTAAAAATATTTATTTTTATTGTTTAGTAGCTTGGGTGCCGTTTGTATGTACGAGTAGACACGCACCTAACGTTCCATATGGTACTGTTAAGAATTATTGCGATCGTGCTTAGAGCTTAGATTAGGTGCTAAAAAGGTCGCGACACTACATCAGTGGCGCGAGGAGGCCGAGGATCGGAGCGAAAGGCTGGTGCAGTGACAGATAACGCTGCACCAGTCTCAGCTCCGACAGGTCATGGTGGCGGAGTGGCGGGGAGGCTAGAGCTCCCTACCGCCAGCTTCGACACAATCGAGGCGATCCGGCCAGTATTGAGTGTGCCACGTGGGATGAGCCGCGCCGTGCCCTCATTGCAGAGGTGGGAGGAGACCTGTCGCTGCCGACCGTTGTTCGCTCGATGGTCGGCAGCGCGGAGTCCTGGGATACGGTGATGTCCTTCTGCGAAACCGTCATGTTGCAGAAGGAAGCTGCGGAAAGGGAGAGGGATATGACGAGCTCCCGCCCATCCCACAGCAGACGCACCGGGCGTCGGCAGAGGGCGGACAACGCCCTCTGCCGGCCTTAAACTGGTCCAGGGGCAACGGATTCGGGGAAATCCGTCGCCCCCTATCACACTGGACCCGAGACGGTGGCGCGTAGTGTTCCACGCGCGCCTCTCTATGACGTAAAGGGGGGAGTTATGTACATCTCACTTCCCCCCGGGACGAGGCCAACAGGTCAAGCGGGCTGGCACTAGTCCGGGGTAGCGGAAGTCGCATTAGTTCCGGCTGCGCCTCGACGCAAGTGTGCGAGGGAACATCAGTGTAGTTCTGGTCAGTACGAGTCTAAAAGACACCGCTCTCCCCAGGGCGGAGGACATCAATTGAGGATTTCCACATAGTGAAAAAAAAAAGGTACACGTGGAATTCTCTGTTATTTTGGGTTACCTATAACCTAAATTATAGTTTTTAATTATAGCTACATTCCTACGTTCTGAGGAAATATTGAATGTGTTTGGAGGAGTAGGAATGGTCCAAAGAAACGTTGGATAGTCTGTGTGATATGATAGGTCATATGGTGTAAAGGTGTTAACTACTGATAGGACGACTAAAAGAAAGCGAACTACGTATGGGAGAAGAAAACATGCTGCTCATCCCTATATAAGTATTTATAGCAAAATGCACCGTGCACCGTATTCGTGGGTATTGGCGAGTTAGTATGGAACACGAACGCCATCTGCCTCATTCCGAAAGAACTATATCTAAAAACTACGCCATGAATACACTTTCGCTCAGGAATGACACTCTACTACTATAAAAACAAAGATTATCATAAAAATACAAAAACATACCCATGTTGGGAGGAAGCGAAACCTTTTTAATATGTATGCGGACCCACGGAGTCGTTACTTCCTTTTGTAGCTTCCTCGAAGTGAAAGTTGACCTCGAAAATTTTCTACCAGGTCAAGGTTATTATACGTGGAATGTTTGACTCATATTTTTAACACTACTGCGTTGAAGTTCCAAAGGAGGGTTATGTTTTTAATCCGCATGGATGCTTCTACAGATTTTAGTAATTTTGGATTCCACTCAATTCTCCAAGAGATATAATATTATTACACTATTAAAAAATTTAACCTGCCGGGGGAGTGTGTGGGATCAAGTGTAAGATCCAATGTAAGGAATATTACAAGAGCAAAAAAAAAAAATGTGTGTGTGTGTGTGTTCTCCTATTAAAAATAAAAAGATGTATGTGTAACAATAAAAGAATCTCGGGCGCCGTGGAGACGAACACTACATTTAAAAAATACTTGCCAGATAGAACGCTTCGAAGAGTCAGACCTTTAATCTACCGGGGGTGACTAAAGTAGTATAATAGAAACATTCTTCGAAATATACTGGTTATTTTTTTTTGAGTCATCGGTAAGAAACAAGAGTTGCAAGACTTTCGACTTGCGTTCCTATAAAAAATAATCACTTTCTTTTGGGCTTAAAGTTTGTAACATTAACATTAAAAAAAAACGATGAAATAGCAGGCAAACGGTTTCAGTAGGTACAAATTTTCGTCAATAATAAAATAGATGACACACTTTTTCAATATTTATGCATCAAGAACAGTTTTAAGCAGCTGTATGTGCGCTCATATTGAAACTCCAACAAAGTGAAGATACAATATTGTAATGTAAAAAACCAATTAACAAACAAAGGTATAATTTTATCATAAATTATGACGATATTTCATAAAAAGTAACTAAAAAATTTCGTGATGAACTATAAAAACAGTGGTAAACCCCAACCAAAGACAATACTGAATAGATATCTCCTTTCGACATGCCCATTAAAAATAAAAACTTTAATAATGTCTGCGTAAAACATAATGACATATAACAATTAACCAGTGGTTCGTTGCTGCTAATTAGTATTTCATTATATGAAAAATTCATATAATTTGCAATTTGATTTCACTTCTGTTCAATTTGGTTTCACTTCTGTTAAATTTGATTTCACGTCTGTTGAATTTAATTTCACTTCTGTTCAATTTGATTTCACTTCTGTTTAATTTGATTTCACTTCTGTTCAATTTGATTTCACTTCTTCTATTGTAACTGTTCAATTGAGCAAGAAAATTGATATAACTGAATTAAGATACAAATAGTTTCTGTAATAACGAAACTTTTGCAGGATGCACCATGACGTCACGCCGTATATAAACGCTGGTGTCGGCGGCACAAGCACAATGGAAACCATAATTAATTCTTGAGTAAATGGTAAGTCCCAAGTTTCACCATAAGTCTCTTTAGAATCATACGTAATGCTGGTGTTAGCATCACACATGGCGTTTGTCACTGGCAAAGTCTTGATTTTATTACTTTTAGCTTTTAGAATACATAGATGCAAAGTTTTTTACTTCGAAATTTTACATAGCACTTTAAAATATTAAAAAAAAACAGTAATAACGAAAAACTTGACGCAAAACACTGCCACCTCTTCAAGGCAGGGGTTGTTTTTAGAATAGTTGTTTTAACAATGCTGTATATTCAACCAAATGTTACAAAACTAATTAAAAATAATTGTTACTTCTTTGCTTATACCATAATCAGTACTTTTATTAATTAAACTATTTCCTGTTGTGCCGTATCGCTCGTGATAACCCTTTGAGTAACTACGACATAAAATTAGAAAGTTAAGGATGAAGTGACGACTCACAGACGGTCGGGTTTTATTAAAATTGAAGTTGTTATTATTTCTATAACTATTTGAGTACTAGCGAAATTTAAAAATAGACAAGAGTTGAAAACTAAAACCCAACTACGGCACATAGGGTTACTAAAATTTGTAAACAAGACATTGCTAGTGACCTCAATGTCTTGTTTAAACAAGAGAACGAACGTCATTACTAAATATGTTTACAGGTACGTGCGTCTCACGAAAACCAGATAAAAATACATCAATGTCGTTCAACTTCATTTTTTATTTTGAATATAATGGGGTTTTTATATTGTAATATTTTAATAAATTCAGAATTTTATGCATTTTCATTTGACATAATGTAGGTACCATTAAATAGGTTGGCTTAAAAAAATATAATATTGTATAAAGAGAGACTTAAATAATTGTTTAACTAAGTGTTTTATTTTTCATCAACATAATTATTACCTTGAACTCTGTTAGATTTGGTACTTCGACAAGTTATCGTTTACCTAAAGCAAACTTAAACAAGGTTTTAAAGTTAATAGCTAAATAGCCTGAAAGAAACTAAAAAGGGTTGTTTTTTGTTAAACTAAAACCTAAAATGGCTACCTAAATAATAAATGCCTGAGAGAGTGTCTAAAAAAATTTGAATTTTCACGTTAAAACTAGAAAATTGAACGCTTTTTCGCTACGTCAGCTTGCTTGGTGTCCCGTGTAAGCCTAAATAATTTATTAAGCCGCGAGTTTTGCGATTGCTATGAAATAGGCAATGAATTTTCAACTATGCTCTTGTTTATTTAAAGCTTTGGGTATTCGTTGTTCGATAAAGTAGTCCTTATACGAGGGAAACACGTGTTGCGCCAACACCGAGTAACATGGAAAAGGGTGTGGCATGACGATGATGGTGAAGGTTTAATAGTGATAAGGCGATGATGTAATAGTCAAAAATAAATTGAAATTATAAAAGATTTCGACAAGCTAATGAAGGTCAAATTAGAAACACGAAATGCGTTTTCGAACAGCGATTGCCACTAATTATTGTCTATTATTTTTGTTTAGAAAAAAAGCAAATGTCGTATATGTTATTGATGGTTAGAAAAGATCCTATGTTCATAGTTAAATACAAGGTGTAAACGGACCCTTCACGAAGCCGTCAACCAAGCATTCTGTACATCTAACTAAGTAACCCTACGCAAAAATTATTGCTGGGAAACGACTCTTTTTCGGGGGTATACAATCACGTTTTACGGTATAACTCAATGTAACGCACTAAAAACATTGTGCTGATAGATGCATTGCATAGTAAACGGGCCACGGAAGTATTTAAAGTAAAGTTATGATCTCATTGGCGCCAATAAGTAGATATTTAATTTTTCACTTTTAAAAGTATCCGTACAGCTGAGAGACACTTCAGGAACAATTTACGAAAACATTGAAGCGAAAAAGCACCACACGCATTTGCGGGAAGAAAATAAGTATGGTATCTTTGCACTTTTTCGAAGTAACTTCATCAAATGCAGTATTTTGCCAAACGATCACGGGAAGATACTACAATTTACCACATTTATTTTAATTATAAGTTTTATAGGTAACCTCTAAACTAAAGGATTTAATATCTACAACAGGTAAGTGGTAAGTAGGTGGTTAAACTTTTCCATTGCTTCCCATCCTAATTTTTTCGTGAGGAGCGACAGCAACCTCGAATAAGTAATTGGATATTCCTTTGATGGTTGGTTTACGCTCATCTCCCTTCCAAAGATTACTCGAAAAGGTACCTACCCAAAATAAAATCTATATCTATACATTTAATAAATCTGAAAACGAGGCGTTTCTGTACATTGAAAATATTTAGAAAAAAAATAGTAGGGGTGTTAAAGGATAACAAACAGAACCCATTTCTACTATTTTTATAATTTTTTGTCTGTATGTCTGCAGTCTGTGAGTCTATGGCTACGTTTGTTTGTTTAAGTATCACGTGAAATTTACAAAACCAATGTGGTTAGTTTTAATGTACTAGTATTGTGCGTAACTTAGAAAAGGTATTAGTTTTTGTTTCATTGCATTCCGTGCTTTTAATCAAAAGATATATGAATTTAAAGTGTTCAAGATGCAATCATCATCATTACTTAAGATAGGTACATGCAAGTACATTTATTGAACCAAAATGGTACTAATGAATAAATGTGCTCACAAGATCACTTTTAAATCAACTGCCCGAGTTTTTCAAAAAGTTATGATAGCAAAAGGTACTCTATATGGCGCTGCTTTGAAAATTTACATAGTATAGAGTGATTGTTCGATCGCTTTCCATGCATTATATTTTGGTAGTTTAGCGTTGTGCATTTGACGACAGTTTCTGAATCGCGGTTTTAAAAAAATTCCATGAATGAACTATGCTCGCAACAGTATGTGGTTGTAAATTTTGATTGATTAATCTCCTAAATCTATACATAAACAATATTAAAATTGTATAAATTCAAAACGATGTTCCGAACTTCCGAAATGGCGCAACAACTACTGCATGTGTGCAACTGTTCACATTTATCACAAATATTCCTTCCTTAAAACTTTAATTTTTACAAATATTCCGTTTTAGGCTACCATTTGAAGGCTTTTTCAAAGAGTAGCCCATATATTATCACGCTATGTTTGAGGAGGTTCATTATGCCCGTATTATTCAATTGTTTGTCATTTCAGTCATGACAAGCATGAGAACGGCTATTCATATATTATATCAACGGAATAGATGGCCTAGCGGTTTCATGACCGCTCTGTAAATTACGTGATTGCAAGTACGAGCCCAATAATAATTTCATTTTTTGTGATTTGCTTGAATATTTTTTGCTGCTGTGAGATTTTCATTTTATTTTTGTATGGATTTCGTTTGGATTTATATTTTTCTTCAACAATTTCTCCATAAAGTAATAGGCTAGTATGGAAGAAGAAGACTTGCTGAGCCGACCCCAAATAAATTGGGATACGGGCAGGAGAATGATGATGATGATTTCTTCAAAATCCAAAAAGTAGTATAGGGGACAGATTCTGATAACTTTACATGTTATTGCGGTAGTATAAAGTATTTTTCTTTCTCTATTTGCAAATGAGCGTCTTTTTTAATTTTTAAGGATATTAACCGTTGGGTTTGGGACCCAGGATAGATAATGCATGTATTTGTTTTGTTTTGTTTGAGTTTTTTTAATACTTAAAACAAAGATGTACTAACACGATTTAGTTTAAATTAACAGTAAGTCAGTTAATTAGTATATCATTTGCAGAGGATGTTAGGAATATACTATGACTTCACATTCCCATGTAATGTACCCTGAAAATGCGCGGAATACGCGGTCACGTGAGCGAAGCCGCGGGCACAGCTAGTCATAAAAAAATATATTTAACAATACATTTTCCTTCGCTCATACAGCCTTTACCCAGAAACGGGTATCCATTGAAAATATTTCTATCAATAAACGTATTAAAGCCGATTTGGAGCTTCGAACACCTCAGCACGTGTAAAGTTATTAATTGAAGGTTGAGCCAAATTCCGGGTGGATGGGTCTCTAGGGTGCTGTGCGCGCTGGCTCTTTGATCATCCGTCGTAAAGTGATACATGCGTAGTTTTGAGGGAAATATAACGTAATTCTAACAACCCACTTAATCTCGTGTAGGATAGTTTGTGCTCCAGATGGGAAAGTGAGTAAGTTCTTACTTTTTTTTTACCATTAAAATACAATATTCTAAACTGTAGAAAACAAAATATTTTTAAGCGTCGTATTTCTGAGCATTCCTTGTTTGTTGTTTATTATTTAGGTTTAAATAAACAAAACAGAATTATTGCTAAAGAAAATGATAGCAGAAATCTTGAACGTAAAAAAAGACAACGCTCCGTGTTTGGTAGGTACATTCAAATTCCGTGAAGAGCATTTTCCCTAATTGAAGAATCTTTTTATTCCATGCTTTTTTAAAAGGTACAAAGTAAATAGTGCGTAGGAGAAAACCCTTTTAACTATAAAAGTCCAACAAAAATCCTGATGTATAACTTTCTTAAGTAGCTTAGGAGTAAGCATTGAGAATTTGAGACCTTTAGCTTTTAGCGGGGTTGTCTGACGGAATTCATCTTACATAGTCTCTTAAGTTTACATCGGGGATGTTGTAAGACATTAGCCGTGATTTCCCAAGGAGCTTTTTGTTCTTCGTTAAAGTAGGTAACGTTTACATTTTCTGAGGAAACTAATTTTCGTCGTACTATTAGTTTGACTTAGTTCTGTGTAATCTTTTTATAATTGTTACGTAGTTCTTGGTCTGTGATATTTTATTCTGTTTCATAAATTCTTTTGGTTATAACGTAGTAGTTATAAGCATCGTTTTTTTACACAAACGCATCATCATTTCATCATTTCATCTTTAGATGGAAATCAACCGAAGGGTTTTGATATGATTAGGTATCACCAAATCTAAGACAGACTTTATCGTATCGAACTACGTCAATAATCCAGTCATATTTAAATATTTCGTACAAAAACAGGGATTCTCCAGACAATGATTAGCTTGAATGTTGGGCATATAATGCCATAAATAACGTTCTTCTTCTTTATCGTGTAGTTAGTTTCTGACCTAGTGTCAGAGTTTTATGCAGCCCGTGGGCCTCTGACTTGACTTTACATGCCGTCAAGATATATCTCTCAGGCATGCTGGTTTCCTCACGATGTTTTCCTTCACCGAAGCAAGTGATAATTATACAATACGCACATGAATCCGAAAAATCAGAGGTGCGTGTCTTGGGTTCGAACTCGTGACCTATGACTTGGCAGTCCGACGGTCACACCACTAGGCTATCACTGCTAACCTCTCTGCTAATAACGTTAAGTGCCTGGGTCATTTGCACAAAACCCCCAAATCTTTCTTGGTTGGGCCTTAAGTGGAACCTTGCTTGAAGCCCGAGCGTGAGGGTAGCAAAGAACAAATAAATATACGTCTATGTATATGCATGTTTGAAACTTTTATGTGTATTCGTTCGCATAGATACCTACTTCAAAGGAATTATTCGCCGATAATGCTTAGTGATATGTGGAGGAAAAAGAGCAGGTTTTATTATTAGTGTTGATTTTATTTCAATTAGGTTTGCTTGAAAAGTTTCGTTAAATAATAATACCATTATAGTATAGTTCGACTGCAGGTAAAGGCCCATCCTCATACAATCTGTGCGAAAGGTATACCTACCTTAAGAACTCAAGTTTTTGCTTCGATAAATGAGCGTGTTTTATTAGTAACATACCTACCTTCCTAAGTATCGACCTCTACTTCCTTCAATGCCAAGGAAAGCTGAGAAATGGCCAGAAATACTTCTGTTAATTTCCGCGATGAATAAAGTAATAAAAAATAATAATAAGGTAATAGAAAGTTCCAACTATTGAAATAGCTTATACATCTTCGTCGCCAATGCTGCCGCGTGCGATAGCATTCCCGCTCTGTATCTCGTTCTAGCAAATGACGGTTCGGAGCGACAGAAAAGGTTAGCAGCATGGAAAATGAATTCCGTGGTGCTAGATGAGGCACAAATACTAAGAGGATTGTCCTCTTATTTTTCATTATGAACTCGAGCAAAACAAGCTATGATTCCAGTACAATACAATGTTGTTTGACACATAATTAATCTTCATGGGCAAGATTCCATTTACTTTATTATTTATCATTATGTAAACAGATTGTATGGATGAGGAAAATAACTGGAAAATTGGTCTCAAATATTCAGAATGATTGATGAGACACGAATTGATGATTCATTATGCATTTGGACTAAATCGAATTAATGGAACCTCGTCGGAATAAATTTTCTTTCCAACATTTTAGAGGACATCCGAAATAAAATGATGAATCTTTCTATCCTACCAAATGATTTTCTTATTGTTTTGTTTGCTTATTAATAAGTTGGAAATTACTCATTTTCTTAACAATATGTTATAGATGTACTGTTTAGTAATGATTATGAATCGTGTATGTTTTTGGGTGATAATTTAATATTAAGTAGGTTTGAGTTCAAACTACCTAAGGAACGTCGGGACGCTGCGAGTAACGTGGCCACATACTGGCCCAAGAAGTTTAAACAAGTCTTACCAAAGTTCAGTCCAGTCGTAAAGAAGAGGAAGAAAGTCTATCTTGTTGGGCATGAAATAAAGAGCACTGCATTATTTTAAAGATTTATGACTAATTTTGAGACACCACATTGAAATTATTTTACGAAATCTTAAGCGCATTATGTGTTTTCATTTTTTTACAACTAAAATAGAAAATCCTGTCCATTTAATTAATAAGCAACGTACCATTAATTTGGACTGCTTCATTATTTCTATTATTTCATTGCCAATGATAATAATTTGAGAGGGATTTTATAGGATGTCCCCATTGTAGGACGGCCATTATTCAATTGTTGCCAAGGTTAAATAATAAAGGTTAAGGTTCTTAATTGACTGTATTAATTTTAGAGTTACGAGAGGCGATATTATTTTATGGTTTCATTACGGATGGTCGGAAGGAAAAACAAGCCATTTATTGCATCCTAAATTTTACGTTTAATGGCGAATCGGGCACTTTTATTGGCAGCTTCAAAATAAATATAATTAGTTTTTGCTTGCCGTTGAAGAAGTTCGTTTGCTTAGGACAAATTTGGTTAGTCAGTCGTTGAAACTTCATAGACGAATAAACGAAAATATTGCCTCAAATTTTTATAAGAAACTATATGGCGACGCTAATCTACAACATTACGTATTACGATTCAGTGACACCACAACCCTGCATAGATCCTATAGAGTGTAGCGAAAACTAATAGATACCATAGAGAAGCTAAAACCTGAAATAAAAAAGCCCGGGCCCAGATTATAACTATTACTAATGACGCCTTAAGGACATCCAAGTCACTAGTGGTAAAGTATGTTTACTTGTTAACACATAAGAAGGAGCTGTCATGCTGTGCCGACCCCTGCTAAATTAACATTTTGCAGGAGAACAGTGATGATGTCGATGTACATATATTTATACATAGTTCTGTACTTTGAAGTTTGAACCTTTACATCTTGGAACATTTTATTTTGTTGTTGTTGTAGTTTGTTAACTTTCTCATAAAACATATACATTATTTACTATACAGACCTAAATAATGACTAGGATCCACTAAAAGTTCAACAAAATCGGCATACCAAACAGAAATGGTAACAGTAGCGCAGGCACGCAATAAGCCGATTCCTGTCGGCTTCCCTTTGGAAATCCAAGTCAGTAGGGTATAATAATGAAGGTATTTAATACACCCTACAATTTAAATATTATGTATTACAAAACGCCTGCCAAAATTACAATTTTTGACAATAAATTCCAAAAAGACAACATGTTGCTCCTAAATAACTCGTAGGCGTCCCGGCTTTTTCCTTCTAAAATGTCTATACAAATCTATGTCGTCATGACGTCACTTAGAGCCACGTGACACGCGTTATCTTAGGAGTCGGTAAGCCGGAATAATGCGGGTTATAGGCAAGAACTGTTTGCGAGTAAACGAGATGCGTATATCGGAGAGAGGAGACGCATGTACTGGCGCGGGCGCCGTACTCGGTTCGATTCGTAAAATTTCGTAATGCTTCGGGCTCGGCGCTCGAGAATTTGTAAACAAATGCATTGCATTCGTATTTTTCATGTGCATGAATGTAAAGTACTTAATGGCTTTTATTTTGTTTTAGATAGGTAATTTGCAATTTGTTCGTTGTATTAATTGAATTGATTAGTGTATCAATTAGAAATTAGTTTGTGCGTGTATTGTGTAGTGAAAATAAAGTATAAAAGTACGTTGAAATTAGGTATTTGGGTAAGTAGATAGTTTATCAAGTTGAAATTTCTTACCTATTTAGAGTAGATTTAAAAATTAATTAGAATTAGGATGGCATTGATCGCTTTAGACTGCTGTCTCACAGATTATTTGCTTTGCGAAGAAACTAGTTTTTCAAGGTTAAGTTTTGAGAATAAAAAACATGTTATAAAACTCGGGCGGGCGCGTCCAAATATGGCAATTAATTATCAACGAAAAGATGGTTTTGTGAAACATTTTAATGTTTCTCTATACGATAAATATCAATGGCTGACTGGCACTGCAGCTGTAAATTAAATAAAATGTATTGTTTCCCGTGCCTACTTTTCTCAGATTCTAGTAGCCTTTGGAATAAAGGGGGTTTTACGGATATTAATAATCTGACGAATTCCTCGAAAAAACATGTTCAAACTGAAAAGCATATTCGCAGCTGTTTAGATTTACACGAGTTCGGGTGTAGTAGAATAGAATCATTTTTCGCTAATTCGCATGAAGCTCATAATAGAAAAGTAGATCGAAATAGGAATCTTTCTCTATAGAGAAACATTTGTTACTTAAAATTAAGAATAATCCCGGCTTTTATGATAATGTCTTAGCGCACTTTGTAAGAAAGAATAGACGAATAGCTTTAGAGTATAAGTAGTTATTATAAGTAGAATAAGTGAGTAGAGTAGTCTTGTTGTTAAGTAGTAGTAGTAGTTTTGCCTAGTATAGTAGACATCATACGTCATCAGTTCATCACACCACAACCGGCTTTTTTCAAAGCCACTTTTATTATACTTGCAAGACACTGTTTCAATCTATCAGTCAGTGCTTACACGTATAGTAAGGGTGGACTGAGAAATATGTACGCCCTACCTACGCCCCCCCCCCCTGGACTACGCCTGGCCTTGGTAAGTTTTTTTTTTGTTTTTTTTTTTTTGCTGCGGCTTCCCTCCTTCATGAAATCACCCGTCGCCACTGAATGGTAACATAAAAGAATATGGAGCTCACATGAAACAAATGGAGCATGAATACCGTCAACGTAAAGCGATTTCGTAAAATACCTACACCGAAAAAAAGGTTTTAGGATGCGGTAAAAACACTTTAAGCGAAAGATTATCGTTTTCAGGAATCGACAATAACTTTTGAGCAGATATTTGTCACTGAACATTTTACTGTACCCACCCTTAGGTAAGGCGGATTGGGTGGGGGGTACCCGGAAATTCGTTTTATGACCTTTCCGGAAAGAAAGCTTAATCCGGCTGTTATTTTCGTTTGTTGCGTAGCTTTTTGATATTTGTTTTTAATTCTACAACAAATAAATAATGATGTATACTTAATTATTGTCGGCGGTAGTTGAGCGATTGGATGAACTGCACCGCGCTGCGTTTTGCGGTTTTATTTAGAAATGGAGGCTTTTAAGTCTTTAAACCACAGACTTTAAACAGAACTATACTCGGTTGTGACGGTTTGCAACTCAATCGAGTCCTTAAACCGTGAACCCTAACCCTTTTAAGAGTGTTTGACTTATGACTCGATGTTTAATCTTAAGACTCGTCGTTTTAAAAATACTCCTATTTTTAAATGACTCAAGCGTAACGAAAATGTTCGAACCCTTTTGAAAACAACTCAGTTCGTGAGTCGTGCGAGTTGCGAAACGCGCGCGTAAGTTTCGTAGTACAACTGTTACACTTGATGAGTGGCCGTGTGTACCATAAAAAGTTTTAGTATCTACTGATCTGGAATAAATCTAAATATATAAAAGCGAAAGGTTACTCACTCACTCATCACGAAATATCGAAAATCGCTTTAATTATAAAGATGAAATTTGGCAGGGAGGTAGTTTATAGTTAGTAGACGTCCGCTAAGAACGTATTTTGCGACAGGGTCGCATTAAGGAGGTCTAAGGGCACTCGCAAGTTTGTATGAAAGTCCTTCATTTTTTTTGTGCTACAAACTTGAAATTTGGCAAGGAGGTAGTTAAATAGTTAGTAGACGTCCGCTAAGAACGGATTTTGCGACAGGGCCGGATTGAGGAGGTCTAAGTAGTCTCGCAAGTTTTTTTTAATGAAAGTTCTGTTTTTTTTACTACCAACCTGATGATATCTATCTAGAACTATTTATAGAACTATTAAACTTAGAAACTTGAAATCTAGTAAGTAAGTTCTTAATATGGTAGGTACTAAGAAATGATTTGTGGAAATTTCACTCTCAAGTGGGGTTAAAGTTTGCATGGTATACTAGGGGTGACAGGTAACATAGCAAAAAAACGGAGTTAAGAACCTCCTGACAAAAAATCTTATTTTAGGCAAATCCCGAACCTAACACGTACGAAGTCGTGGGTAGCAGCTAGTATGTAATAATCATACACTGAAGTTTACCTTATTATGGTCTCATATTAAATGAGTCGCTTTGTTAAACGACTCGAGTTCTTTATTTAAAAGATTCGCGACTAAGCGTTGAACATCTTAGTAAAGAACTTCTAATGACTCGAGCTCTTTCACAATAGTAACAAGACTCAAGTCGTATTTTTGGAGTCGAGTCTTCAAAATCGGGGCTGGTCTTAACTATAAAGGTTTAAAAGCCTCGAGTCCTTTCATCACTAGTTCGATTCCCACACGGAACACACATTTGTGTGTCCTATCGGCTACAGGTAGTTGTTTCTGATCTGGCTTTTTGTGTATGTGAGTTCAAATATTTGTAACGCACCCACAATAAGGGAGTTATTCACTAGGAATTACTGCTGTATCGTGGGGCAACGTTTAAATAAAAAAATGATAATGCTATCCAGTAACAAACATTATAAAAAAAAAATTAAAACGCACGGACATTGGCTAGGACAAAAGAGACATTCTGTTAGTGCTGACGATCTTGGAAAAGTCAAAAATGTATTAAATTCACATAAGCTACCGACAATATTGATCTCTAAAGTAGTAGAAATACAATACACTTGGGAGGCAATTGTTATCTAGGTATTTGTCAAGGCTCAACAATACCTCATTACCTCCTACAAACACCAGCTCACCCTGACACTTTTCAATGATTAGTTTCAAAGGAGTGCTTGTGTATTCGTTGATCTAGTAATTTACTATCGATACATTCGTAAAGGTCTTGTACATAAACACTTGCAGTACCTCTGGGGCACAATATAGAATGGCAAAGAAGGCCAGCTTCATAAAATGAAAGAAACATAGATCAGCTTTTATACAGGGTGGATGGGACACCGAACAGTAGTCAGCCCACCTCCTTGACCTCCTAAGGGCACTAAAAGGAACGCTGCTCCTTCTCAAGATATCATGCAGGAGTCGCCACCGTACGTAACGTTTCAGCAAAACAGCGTTGCGCAATTCACTTTCTTGGACGTCTGTTGACGCAGTCTCTCCTGTCACTGCCATATTATAGTCATAATTGCATTTATCAGTGAACAACACTGACTCCCATAGCGAGATGGTATTTAAATATTTAGTTCAACCTATATTTCAATTATCTAGCAGACCACCTTGATTTTATGCCAGCCTAGTACTTTTGGTCGCCAAAAAGGACCCCTCAATATTTTGGAGAATAGCCTTGTTGTGTGCTTCTGTTAGAGAATAAGTTAAAATTTGTGTAAAAATTATGAATTTATTTGTAACTAAAAGCGTTTCACTTTTTGTTTTAAGTGACCAGCTTCGAAGCGTAATTTTTTTAAAACAGTTGTCATTTGTTTCCCGAATCGACATAGCGGGAATCGACGCAGAGGGTGAATTATTCTCTCAAATTATTAAAAAAAAAAAACGCCAGTCGGGAGTGCCCTTGCACTTACTGTTCATGAAGCGGTCCTTCTGTAACATAACATCAGGCCTATAATACCCAAAAGGTTAGACAAAGGTGTACGTAGTAGTACACCCATAATTCGCCAGCTACGTTTAAGTCCCATTTATAGGAGGCGAGCCTATTGCCATCAACCGGGCACAAATTCAAACTCCGTGGCTGTTGCTGATAAATTCCAGACGGAAAACCCAATAACACCTGCCCGAGCTGGGAATCGAAACAAACCAGGACCTCATGCTCAGTAGTCGCGCTTGCTACTTGACCAAAGAGACATTCAAGCTGACCTTCTGCATCTGCCTATTTTGTGACCCAGGTCTAAGTGTCTCTCGAGCGGACCGTGAGAGGAGATTTTGCAATTTCTCTAGCGTCCTCAAGGCGTCGGTGGCCGGCAAGAGATTGGTCTCCTATGAGGGGTGAATTTTTCACCCGTCCTTTCTAAGAATTTGTTTATATAAATTCTTTAGATATTCTTATATTTTGTAGTGTCACCTGAAATGCGATACATTGCTCGTAATGTGTTAATGTTGCGGCTACAAAGGTATCATTGGCTAAATTCTTTAACAGAAAAACACAGATCACAATGATTGACAATTAGTAACCACTGTAAAGGATGTAATTCCAATCGATAGTAAAAAAAAACTGTTTTTTTTTTTACTAACATGAGCAAAGTTATAGACCCTTTGTGTGCACTGACCATAAAATCTACACGTACGTTAAAATAAGAAAACAATAAAATGTCTTATTATCCCCTTATTGGCAGCTACCACATGCCATCTTTATTGGTGAATTTATTTTATATGCGATTGTTACAATCTGATTTGAACTCTGGCTGCTATTTGTGTTGTTCTATGGCTATCGTAAAGGGCATCAATAAATTCCAGACAATCAATTTGAATTTAACTTTCGAATGGAATTTCACCTTTTACTCAACTTCGGAACATAGGTTATAATTCTGACATTTACTCCTTCTTGTCTGTGAAAAACAAATGACTGTTTGGTGCCATAAAAATAGAGTATGTGTAAAAGGAGTTTTTGTTTCTACACCTTGGTTATTTAAAGTCAGTAAAAACGTCAGTTCTTTCATGTACCTATTATTAGGAAAGTAACAGTAAGGATAAAGTTAAAGCTACCCAGAATATAAAAACATGAAATTTTTTGTCTTTTTCGTCACCAAAAATAAAACGAACCAGACATTTTTTCGAGATTTATTGAATGACTAATCAGTAATCACTGAAGCGTAAAACATTATTGGAAAAGATTGATATCGGCATTCAGCATAAAGTCTTATTGTCTGCTTTTCTTTGCCTCGAAGGGACCTTTGACGAAGAAGACACTAATAAAAAGTTCTTAGTATAGTTCCTTTTCTTCGACCTTTCCCGTTCATTTTCCATTATTACGAAATTCCACAGGCGAAGTCCCCTTTTGAAATGTTTGGAATCCTGATCGGCGCATAGGGTTTCATCATTTTAAAGCAGCTATAAAGGTAAGATTGTAACTGAATTGTGAATTTAAATCCTGTCATTGATCGTTGGGTCATTCATTTATCATGCAATTTGTCTATGGCTTTCCCGGACCACAGAAAACATATCCTGTTCCCAAATAATTTTATACAGAACCCGGATTTAGTACAGGATTGTTTTGGTACAGGACCCCAAAAATGATTCTGCATCGGGACAGTAAACAATCTATATTCCATCAACGCGATACACTACATAATGACAATGGTTGTCAACACAACAACGTACTGCTCCTAAAATTATAGCCGATCGCCGCCATTGTTGTCATCGATGAATATTCGAGACGCGTGCGCTTGACGTGTTAAAAGTTGAAATATTTCGTTAGAAAGTCGCCAGGGTGTTCTGTGTTCCATTCACGGTGTCAGGGATAGTGACCTTCATCATTGTAGGTTCATTTGTTTTCGAGGTGAGAACTATGATTTGGTGGTAAAATGACGCGTTAATGATTCTTATCGCGTAGGCGCGTCTCGCTATTACGGAAAGATTTTGTTCGGTATTTTCGTGTCAGGTCAGGTATTTTTAGTTCTTGACATTTATTACTATGATTAAGGTTCATTCCGTGACACATTAAAAATACTTGTAGAATTACAGATACAGACCCTTTTGTAACAATAGGTTGCCCTTAATAATTTAATCTCTCACAGTTTCATCGAATCTGAGTTACGAGAATACTAAGCGGCTCTTTGTTCCATCAAACGCCGTTTGGCTAAACTCCAGGACTGAGGACGAGCCTGCAATAAAGACGGCCTTTAATATGCTTAATAGATTGTTATTGTCTGGTTTTGAAGGAGAATTCAAATGTAAGGCATAAAGGCGGTTTCAATCGTCTCCGACGTTCAAATTGGTGGTCGTTTCCCCGAAATATTACCGGTCTTTGCTTTTAGAAACTAGTCAACAGCACGACTGGTTTCTGTATTGTCTATGAATCTTGATGAGACGAGTAGGTACAGTAATTAAATTCTCCTTACACAAGGCTTTCGGCAACAACCTGTAACCAATCTCTTTGGAGACTTGATAACATGTTTGATTACTTTTCATCGATGCTTACTTTCCTGCAATGGGAAGGAATTAAACCGTTTTTTATATATTGGTCTTTGTAACGGTATCTTGCATGTTCGTAATAATTATATCTGATGGACAGTGTCGTGACGCCAAATAATTTAGCCAAAATATTACGCAAAAACGAAAATCCGCACAGCCTATATAAATATGTCTTGCATAAGACAATTTGTTTGGAGTCATCCGACAGTTACACAAGCGATACAGTAACAGTAACATTAACGTTTTGTTAACAAAACACCGGTCGTTAGATGTTTTTTCACAATTCTCCCCATTGTTTTGTTTAAAAGTCGATTGAAATAATCGTTCGCACGTTCCACTACATATGAGCCATTGTTGGAGTTCCAATGTCTCTGATATGTTGTGACGTAGCTGTGATAATAATTGCTGTATAAATACTCGTAGCTACTTGCGCATGAACCTAATTAATTAAGAGGTAAATGGTGAAGTGAGATGCCCAAAGAAAGATGGGTAGATTGTGTTAGAAATGACATAAAAGAAAAAGGAAGGAATGAATGAGAGAGCGATGAAGAGCTCGTGGCTAAATAATAACAGCCGCTCGGGGCGATCGTCAGGTTAAGCCGCGATTGCCAGGGTTGGTCCGTGGATGGGTGACCACCCATACATACCGAATTTCCTCCGTGCCTCGGAAAGCACGTTAAGCCGTTGGTCCCGGCTGTCAATTGTAGATCTTTGACAGTCGTTACAGGTAGTCAGTGACCCGAAAGTCTGACAACCAGTCTTACCAAGGGGTATCGTATTGCCCAGTACTAACTGGGTTGTGGAGGTCAGATAGGCAGTCGCTTCATGTAAAATACTGGTATTCAGCTGCATCCGGTTAGACTGGAAGCCGACCCCAACATAGCATGGAAAAGGCTACACAGATGATGATGAATGCGAGAGCGACGACTTATAGGGGGGAGACAGGAAAAGAGGTGTTGCCAATTCAAGTAACATGGGACAAGATTAGGCAGATGACGATGATGGTGAAGTGAGGCTATTTCGATAATAAGCCTTAATGGTGCCGATATGAAATTAGATCGGATGTCTCACCTCCAGTCCTGACCTGTATGCCTCAAAACCTGTAATCAAAAGCGACCTCTCCCTTCGGTGATGCCATGTGCGATGTGGGAACTGGGAACTAGGAACCCTAACTCAGTCGGCCCAAAGATTAAGAGGTTGGGTTGACGCTGCCACAGCCGGTTCACCAATTGATGGGCAGTGTCTAAATGAGTAAACGTGACGCATATCTGACGCTAAATAGATTGACTGGAAATGAGCTTAAGGCATCATACTTTTAGCTCAGTTTATCTGGATTTATTTGTTTTTTATCAATGAAACGAAACTAATGTGCCTCCTACAAAAAAAAACAAACAAATATTTTACATCAAAGAGAGAAATCGTTAAATTGATGTATTAACTCCGTTCATTTGCCTATTGTTATCATCGATGAGAATTTCCATGACATCACGCTGTAAATATCCGTAATTTGCGTTCTTAAGTTAAGGACCCTTTTTTTGTTCTATTCACGTGAAAGCAATTTCCTTTTAATGGTAGTTATTGTTTCATTATATGTAATTATCATCACCTTCATTGTTTTACTATTGACTTTTATATATAGTAAGTGCATTTATTTTCGTAATCCTTCTTGGAAATACAAAAAAAAAAAACGCCACTGTTTGCATGTTTGTGTTCTTATTAACTGCTAAGTTGGTCTCACTGTCGCAAGCGCGAATGCTGAGCGTCGGGTCCGATTCGGTTTCGGGTCGAGCAAAATGTGTTATAAGGTTTTTCATTAAGAATTTCTGTAGTCAGTAGCTGCCCGGAGTTTGGAAGTTGGCGGTATGATACCCCCGTACCTCGGAAAGCACGTGAAGCCGTTGGTCCTACACCTGATCTCTCTCCAGTAGTGTCGGATTGCCGTCCCATTGGACTACGAGGGTGAAGGAAGAGAGAGTGCACCTATGCCTGCGCACACACTTGTGCACTATAATATCTCCCGCGCCAATGGCTAATCTCCTCTTAGATTGAGATTTTTCTAACCTGGTGTACAAATGTGATGCTGTTCCACAAACAATCAGACACATTATATCGCGTAATGTATGCTGGACTTCACAAATTGTTGGATGGTTGTTGACATATCGGTACCGCATGACAAGAACCTCGTGAAAGCCGAGAAAGATAGGCAAATCAGGTTGTCGACATGTGGGGTATGAAGTCAGCGATATATTTTTTTCCAATTAATAGCCTAGCGCCTGGCTGCATCTCGCCTGATGTGAAGCGATGGAGCATTGGTTGAGTACGCTTGCCTAGCAGAAATAGAACCATGAATGTTGATCGATGTTGAAGAGATTCAGATAAAATGATCGTATCAGCCAATAACTTAATTACCAAGAGCCTCGACCAACACCTAAGGAAGTTCAGTTAGGAAGCAAGGGACAGGGCCGGGGGTGTTTCTGAAACTGGGGGCGCCCCCAGTTTCATCATCAAGAATCATGGAATCATGCAATATAATATTATATATTCCATTCTCCGATCACATCATTTGCCTCCAGAATACATTAGGAGCTCCAAATATATTTAAGTCCTTACGTATAACGTACTCCAACACACTAACACTCCGAGCATGCCCTATTATTGAATCAAAATGAATATGTCAGGAGCAGGGCTTGGCTGCGACGCCTGTTAAAACAGCCGAAAGTGTTGGTTACACAACATTCGCTGACGCACATGGAAGACCCACTATGTAACGTTTATTGTGTTCTATGATTGGTTCAGTACATAGGTAGGTACAGCCTGAAAGTTTCGGCTTACTACGTCATTACGAATTGGAGAGTTAATTTAACCGTAACCAATGTTGCGTCATAGTTGAGGGTTGATATTTAAAGTTATTATTATAATTTTATAGTAAACCTACCTTACTAAGCTCTTAGTATACGTAATGGATGTTAGTTTTTTCTAGATAGTCCAAAATAACGATGGTGGAGAAGAGTAAAATCAAGGTATAACCGCACTCATTGACTCGACCAATTTTTACCTTTATGTCCTAAGTTATAAGATTCATAAGTGGTCGAGCGCCAAAGAGCGCGGTTCATACAAAAAAAAATCCCATTTTAATCTTCGCCTGATTAAAAACTACCTTCTACACGTGCAAATAAACAGATTCGCCCCACTCGGCATGCAATTCGTTCGCATTGAAATATTCCTCGCCCTACATCCTTTATAGCATGTCCAGAATGATGGTAACTCATTCAAATCTCTCTTCAAACAGTCTACCATTCCTTTGAATATCTTTTTTTTTATACGAATTTTTTGACTCTTGTAAATTTTCTGCCAAATGGAGATTAAATATTTAATATTTCCGTGCTTTATTGTAATGTAGGTACATTTGTATTATTAAGGGGTGTTCAAAAGCGAAAATGTTTTGTGATGGTTTTTCAGGGAAAAATTTGTTGGAGAATGGCGCTTGTGAAACAGATAACCGAATTCGGTTCGGGGATTTCGTAAGAGGACATTAAAGGTGCTCTGCTGAGAGTTCCTACAAAAGCAAACCGCAGCAGCAGTGTCTCCCAATCGTAGGTAATGAGGAATGACAGAAAACAGCGACTGGTTTCTTCCGTAGATAACGTCATCATTGTCATTTTGGAACTATCATCACTAAAAAGTAGACAGCAATGGATTATACATGACGCTTATATTCAGTCTGAATCTATCATGGACATAAATAAATATAGACATTTTGTCATATTAACACAAAGATCACAACAACGAGAATCCAATATTTACTGAAGGAAAACAAACTAAAAGTACTTAGGTATACTTACTAAACATAATGGAACTAGACTGATCTTGTTGGACTCTCAGCCTGTAGAAATAAGTATATACAAAGACGTTACTTAGGTCTATTTTTGCGAAAACAACCTCTTCACAAAGCCCGAACAAGACCAATTGGGACTAACACAGAAGTCCCTAATATAAATAAAAAGTAGGTTTATATTGATATAATGAAACCTCTTTGAAGTACCTCGTCTAACTTCGAAATTCAAACACCAAGTAGTTCCAAAAATTGTATACAAAGAAGAAAAACTTGATTCTCGATTCCATCTTTAAATTGTGATCGAGTAATAAATTACTTCGATTCCAAGGATTAAAAAAAAACTTGATTTAATTCCCTGGACGAATGATAAATGAAGGCAGTTCATTAAAATATTGACATCAAAGTAATGAACTCGAGGAATATTTGTATTCTGAATTAATTTCCTTCATTTTAAAATAAAATCAATGTATTCTCTCATATTTTTTCTTAAAAATGACAATCACGAAATTACAGTTGGCGACTGGGCCTGAATAATTACTCCAGATTTTACCGACACAATACTTATGAAGTTAAATGAACTTATCAGAACATTTTACTTAAAAAAAATACACAAAGCTTCATTATCTAATTCACACCATCTACCAATAACCACTTTGTTAAAGATCTTCGTCTCAAGAAGGCTCTTGTTATGTCGTCAATCTCTAAACACAAAACACACAGCTCTAGACAAAAAACTGAAGGTAGTACATTTTATGAATAAAAAATCCAAGAATAATTTATTTTTCAGTCGTGTTTTAGCTAACACTTTGCCTCGAAACCGAAAATCCAACGGTGTGCTATTTTTACTCATTCAATCTAGTGTCAGTGATTAAGAGTACCTATAGACAGAGATTCTATCACAATTACAATTATAAGAATAAACAATTATGTCATACTGTAATTAAACAAGGCAAAATTAGGAAAATGGAACAGAAAGAAAGAAAACACGCAGGTAGCTGCTACGAATATTTACATAACATTAAGTAGGTCCTTTCGGGAACAACATCCAATTTGAATTTCCCGAGTACAACAGTTACAAGTTTTTTGTTTATTCATGATTGTCTCGGGGGCGATGCTGTACCGCATTTACAATCCACATGCTTGGATATTTCAATTTTTTGTTTAATATTTATTTCCGTAATCCGCATTTCCATAATTATGAGGTGTAATTATCTCCAGTTCTGATCTATCAAGTTTTTGGTACAGATCAGGGATGATTGGCATAAAGAAACACGAGTAAGGACATACCTCGTAAGTGCGTCTACCCAGAAAAGGGTTGTTTTGAGGTAAGAATAGCGACCTTTACAGGCCCACTTGCACAACTAATTACTTTTATACGTTTAGTGGCTGTTATTTGTAGATCTTTGACAGCCGTTACAGATAGTCAGTGGCCCGTCAAATGCATATCATGATTTGTTGTGGATGGTCGGAAGCTGGCTATAATCCACCACAAATCATATCGTTCATCGCAGAAATGCGAAAGGTTTCTCTTTAGTACTTATACTGGGACCGGTATAGGCCGAAACGCTCATGTATCTTCATCTTAGTATCTCAAAAAGTTAGTAGAAAATGTTTTCTACTAACTTTTTAGACCTACGCATCCTGCTAATGGGTATGAAATTTCATTAAAATCGGTTCAATCATATCGAAAAATAAGGACTTGAAAATTTGTATGAAATGCCTTACGGCGTACACGCTCTTAAGCATTGTGATGCAAAGTTACGAAACTTTGAAAACCTAGGAAAGAAATTAAAGTAAGTTCATACTAAAGAAATGTGTAATATTCTATAATTTCTTGTTACTCGTAGAAACTGCAGTTGCAGTCGTGGCGAACTGGCTGTGGATTATTTTCATTGCGGGGAAGGCTTAGTAGGTCGGGAGTCGCGAAGATTTAATATTGAGTTAAGATGAGTTCAAGATGGTTGCAGGAAGAGATAAAATTTACTATATAAACTATTATATTAGGGCAATGTTTATTTTTCACCTTCCGCATTGAGCCTTGTGTTGAAAAGCTAACACTGTACTTTTACTTTGGACCTCATTTAAATGTCACCCAGTATGAAATTTTCACTTGTTTTCTCAATTTTCAACAAAGTTAGCGCGTATTAGGAAGAAGGCTTATACACCCTTATGGCGCTAAAATTGCATGGCGCCTTGCAATCTCCTTGACGCTGTGAACATGGCATTTCTACCAGAATTGGTTCGTTATGACTATTTATAAAGCACACTGCTACAGTAATGGACGTTTTCCAGATATCAGGGAAATAATTACTTCTGTTGCACGCTACCTCTGCTTACAGATAGTGTAGTTTAAAAGTTTTGTGTCGAGACTTATTGCTTGACTGTGAGTTGAGTTACGAGTTCTATTTCTTGGATAAATGTTTGATTATGTCGGTCGATACCCACATGCATATTATATAACCTTAGTTTTGTTAAACCTACTCCATTGTACTTTTGTTAGGAGATCAACTAAATTTGCAAAAAGTATCGAATGTCTCATAATAACAAAACGTTTTTTTTTACTTGTGGGCGTGGCTCCTTCAAACTGTAACCTCATCTTCAAGTGATGGAACTCTAAACATACAAATACTTGGTGTAACATAATAAACGCAAGACTTCCCGTGTCGTATCTTGGACCATGAAACTGAACGACTTTTGTTCTACGAGTCTTGAATTTCGCAAAAAAACGATTTTTTATCTTTAGGAACTGACGCGATCAACATGTATGATAAAACTAAAAGAAGAATGAATTTCTAAAAGTCATAGAACAAAAGTTGTCTAGTTTCGTGGTCTGAGACACCACAAGAGAGATCATGCGTTTATAATGATACAACCTGTACAAACTCATGTGTTTTCCCATAGGGGTGTAAACTTGAAATGTTCAGTGAATTTCAAAGAGAAATGAAATACCCTGAAAACAATTAGCAAGTGCTACATAATTATAGTACATATTAGTAAGCAACTTATAAGCATTAAGCAACAATACCTGGCAAACAGCCTGGAACTGCAGGAAATGCTACACTAAAGAAAAAGGTTCACCTCAGGTAGGTAATATTTTTATAAGCCTTAACTCTACTGAATGAATTTCATATTGCACTCGCATCCAATCTGAACCCGGCTTTGTAAAAATATGAGGGGGCTCACGAATGAATTACCAGTAGTACGAACTTACCACGTAGGTATGGCAGGCTGTGGAAATACTAGACTAATAATGGCGAGATGTGGAATTACTACAGTAAGGGTATCTTTGACATGATTCTCTATCGGTCTGGGCTCATCATCCGCCTATAGCCTTTTCCCTTATATGTTGGGGTCGGCTTCCAGTCTAACCGGATGCAGCTGGGTACCAGGACTACCAGGAGCGACTGTCTATCTGACCCGTACAAACCCAGTTAGTACTGGGTAATACGATACTCCTTGGTGAGGCTGGTTGACAGACTTTCTTGCCACTGTCTACCTGTAACGACTGTCAAAGATCTACAAATGGTAGTCTCGGCTATTGGTCAATAAACCTACATGGGTTAGTTTTCACAGTTCTAGCATAAATCGTAAGCATAAGCAGCATGGTTCCACAGCTGGGACATTGGGTTCCTCTTCTATGAGTATTAATTCTGTCTAGTATGAGATAATCGTATTATCCTGTAAGTGATTAGTGACTAACTTGGTAACGGAGTTTTTTGTATGCCGCCCATGAGCCTCTGACTCGGCTTTACATGACGTCGAGAAATATATCTCAGGCATGCAGATTTCCTTCACCGCAGCAAGTGATAATTATACAATACGGCTAGCTGATGATATATTATTTAAACTCACACCGAACTGTGCTTCATTGCTTTTAAAAGGAACCTAAATGCGACTGAAGATCTCTGAAACAATCTCACTGATTTTAAACAAATGTAGGACATAGATAATATTTTGTATTTGCCTAAGAATAGTTTATTAATCATAACGGGAATCATCTATTGTACTTGTAGACACGAGTGGAATATTAAACGATACTCTAATAATATGTATAGTATATTGTGCTTAACGTATGAAACGTGTATGTATTGAATGTTAATTATAACCGCGATAGTTATAACGCGTTATAACGAGTTATCGGTAGGAACTCATCACACCTTATTAGGCATGTTCAATTTTATGATTCACTAATTGAAACCGGTAAGTAATTTCTAAAATGTTTTCAGCACTATAAATTACCTAGTTATGTAATCAAATAATATCCTTTATTGCGAGTAACTACACACTATCTGGGAAACTTGTAGTCTGCCTAGGGTCATGGGTTCGTTCAAAATTCAAGTGAAACAATTTTTAATTCCTCTCAATCAAAACTAGACCGGGGCAAGCCTATTGCCATCAACCGGGCACAAATCCAGACTCCGTGGCTGCTACTAAAAGTTATCAAATATATTCCAATTAAGTCTTATAACATTATTAAAACATAGTAGTTTAAGCGTGACCTTTCCAAAACCTCCATATTTTTATTAAAAAAATCGTGGAGTGGCCTAGAGGTTCTCATTTATTAATCATCCACTAAAAGTATTTCAAACGTCTGAAGTAAAAAATAAAGCTCAGAATTTTTACACCCCTAGCTTATGAATGAATAATGAAATTAAATTCTATAAGGTATTCTAAGATTTTTAGGCACAAACGGCATTATTACAAAACGAGGTTTTTCTTAAGAAACAGGTGAACGTTCCAGATTTTTTTTAACTCCGAACTTTATTCCAAGCATAGTATAGTTCCTAATGCTAAATTAAAATCATAGACTCGGATTCAACGTCGGTTTTTGGAATAAGAACTTTAACATTACCGGAACCAATATCAAATTTAAAAATGTCGTGATGGTTTAAACTTGGGTCATTAAGATAAACCTTATTTCGCAATATGGACGAAAAGTTAATTTTTACTACCTCGCTGTTCTATTCGTCGCAAGCGTGTCTGCTGAATATAAGGTCCTTGGTTCGATACCCAGGTCGGGCAAAGTGTTGTTGGCTTTTTCTATCTGTAATATCACAGTAGCAACCACGGAATCTAGATTTGTGTCAAGTTGGTGGAAATAAGCTTAAACAATCGGCCTTTAATTTTTGTTCATAAAAATTTTACGTCATAAAATTAAAAAAAATGTTCATAAACATGCATTTTTACAAAGTTCAATCATTCTGATTGCTACGCTGTCCCTAAAATGAATTAAAATATAATAAATACATACAGCAGCTAAATTAAAAATACTGATTAACTTTCATGGCGGGTGCGAGCAGATGTCATCGTCTCATGACATGTATGAACTCAACTTATGACACGTTACACACCACGAAGCGTAGTGCTCATAATAAAAATATTAAAACCTTTTCAGAGCTTGAATAAAAGGAATAAAAGCTATGCATTACTGATAATACTGTATACAGGATAAATTAGTTTTGCTGAAGCTAAAGTGTGATAAAAGGCTTCGGCGAAATAAATATAATACTTTTGTTTTAACATTTATTTTTTTCTTTTGACGTTATTCGTACTTACTACATACACGCTAGGAGAAATCAACTGAATAATGGACATTGCTAACAAACATTGGAGTCTAACTTAGACTGTCTAAGGGCCCCAAGGCCCCAATAATACAAGCTAAAAGTAAAAAGGCAACACCAACTCTTTTTCAATTTATTGATCTCATACCAAAGCATGTATGACATTGCCGAAACTTACAGAAGTAGTAAGTTTTTTGAGGCATACCTGAAGATCTTTAGAAAGATCATTAGATTAGCTCAACCGCGTCAGTAAAAATATTTCCTAAATTTCGGTTTCGTTGATTTTTTAAACAGCAGGTATTGTCTACGTCAATGATACAAGAGTGATCCATCCTACTTCTAAACTGTGGGATGTGTAAGCTCAATGTTCTCAGGGTGACACAGTTTTCGTGCGACATTTGTACAGTGTGGTCATCAAATTATTTAATTCTTTGGGTGCTTCGATCATCATCAAAATTCGTCACGAACTTTAACGCAAAAGATTAAGAGCTCGTCTTTTAGTCTAACCAGAAGCAGCTAGCAACCAAATATCAGTATTTTATGAGCGACTGCATCTCAGACCTCAGAACTCAGTCTTCTTTATCGTGTGGTTAGTGACTAAGGTTAGTCACTGTGTCAGAGTTTTTTATGCCGCCCAAGAGCCTCTGACTTGGCTTAAAATGCCGTCGAGATATTTCTCACAGGCATGCTGGTTTCCTTACGGTGTTTTCCTTCACCGAAGCAAGTGATAATACAATAATGTTCCCTGGCTGCACATCGATGCAATCTTTAGCTTGTCTTGTTGTAACAGAGGGTTATACAATACGCACATTATTCCGAAAAATAGAGGTGCGTGTCTTGGGTTCGAATTTGAGACCTATTACTTGGCAGTCCGACGGTCATACCACTAGGCTATCACTGCCACCAGCCACACACACACTAGCTATCACAACCCAGTTACTTGGTAATACGATATTATTTCTCTGCCGTCAAATTGCTCAACGCAACGGCATTACCGTCACATACCGTCACATTAGCGCTTACTACCGTAACACACACAATACAATACACCATACTGTATAGATTGTTTCCACTTCCACGAACGTATTCCGCATAAAACGGAAACGTAATTAATGTAATTATTATTTCTATTCATTTACTTTCATGTCTGGAATATAAGGTAGGTATGCGCAATTTGATTTCGTTCAAAGATATTACTTAATTAAAACATTAATGTTTTGATTAAGTAATATCTTTGATTAATATTGGCTCACCCCCAATTACATGATAATTGGAACTGGAGAAATATGAGAGCTATACAAGATGTTACATAAAAAATAACCGAATTCCAAAAAAACAAAAAAAAAGAACTTTACTTTCGGAAGTGGGTGACTATTGTTTGTTTCATTGACTTTTTTGGAAGTCGGTTATTTTTTGCAAAAAAAGTTTTTATTTTACCCTTTTTAGTTATCGTATCACAAAAAGCCTTGTCAACTATCAATTTCAAGTGTCAATTTCGCAATTTCTTTTATTTGGATAACAGATTTTACCAGATATTTTGATTTAAAAACCAAACTACATAATTACATAAACCGATTTTGATAAAATTCTATGGGACCAATTGGGAAGTATATAATCCTTTTACACAAAAGAAGAATTTTTCAAATCGGTTCATAAATGACGAAGATATGAGTTAACAAACACAAAAAAAAACGTGAATTTCTAAAAGCCACAGAACAAAAGTAGTTCAGTTTTATGGTCCGAGCGACCACACGGGATATACCATGAAACTGAACTACTTTTACGAACTACACCACACGAAAGATCTTGCGTTTAAAGCCTTTACTTACCGTCTTTTTAAGTAATTATTTATTATGAATACCGTAAATACTCTAATAACTACATGTGTTAAAAATATCATTCACGCTAAATTTCAAAGTCTACGTTGCTATTATAATTGCTGGGAACACATACGGAGAGTGTTAGGTAAATTAGTTAGTGAACCAGGGAACATTTTTATTAATTAATTATATTTTTATTGTTTACTTGATTTAATAATGAACTTCAATCAAACGTCGAAAATAGCTATCTTTCCCTGGTTCCTAGGATTTGCTGTAGGTACCTATCTACCTATAATTTATTTCTTATTTTTATTTATTGTGGGACAGTAATGGAAAACCTTTGTAGCTAATCGTGTTTCAGATATTTTGAACATATTAGACACAATACTGGTCTCACTTGTCGTGTAAACAGAATCCGGCAGATTGTGCTTCGCGCGGAGTTTCCCTGGCTGATCTTGAATCCACCACTTGTTGTCTTAAATAATTCGGACCCTTCCACCAATTGAACCGTCAATGGCCTATTTGTTATCCAATTCACATAATGTCTCAACTGTCAACGGGTCTTTAATACCCAGTCTCTCACACGCGCATTCGCCTGCTAAAAAGCCTATTTCTCCGTGTACGGTCCACGTACAAAACTCACTAGTCGTTCTCGTTCATTTATCTCTATGTATGTGGCCACATTTAATCTGTGGTAAGTCGACCAAAAATTCAGGAGAAAAAAATGTTAAGGTTACATTCCGCCGTTTCTGTATTTGTAGTTGTTGTTGTGTTTGTTAGCGAAAAATGAAAATGTGGTAAGTTCTCTGTTTGTTAAGTGATTGTTATTAAAATTATATATCAAATTAATCGTAAAGATATTTCCTATAAGAAAATAATAAGATTTCAACAATTCCAAAACGTTTGGTTAAAATAATTAGCTGGAGAAGTTGTAGGTCACTGCGCGGTCGTCGTTCGCGATTTTAGGTTGTGTAAAATCTATTAAAATCGATTGTTTTGGATGAACTGCAATGAAATGAATGCTAATTAATAAAGAATAGTTCACTAATAGCATAATAATAGCCATTTACAAACGAAATAAGTTGAGGTGTGTCAAGATTTTATTAAAATGCTGCTCGTCGTTCATGTTTTATTCACATATTTTGAGGAGTACATTTGAGGGGTACTTGAGTTTGTTAAGTAAAGCTAAATATTTACATTGAGATATTGGTGTCATTTTAAAGGGTATATCATGTACTATTTTAATATAAATAATCATTCCCAGTAACTTCTTATAAGTTTATAACTTTTATTGTAAAACTGGAAATAAAAAATAAATACGATATTTTTTTTTGCTATCTTCAACTTTAAGCTTAATTTTCATCCTATAATATTAATTTAGGCAATTCAGTTTCATATGAAACAAATTTTCTGGATTCTTTCAGCTTTCCGAGAGTATTTTTTATTCGAATGTAGCTGTAGCAGGAAAGCAGTAGTAATCATTTTTGTAGAGAGGGTCGCGCTGGGTTCATAAAAAGAAAGTGATATTTATTGCGAGACAGGTGAGGCTGAACAAAAATATAAGTTCATATGTAGTATTCACAATATTGCAGCCCACTACATTATCCGCATGTTAACAAAATTAAGATTAGGTAAAAAGTGCCACTAGATTAGCATTACTCAGATATATAAAACAAAAAATAATTGATTATCAAAATACAATACAATTAATTATTAAAAAAAAAACAAGTATTACAAAATTAAAAATGTGGAATTGTTCCTTATTATCACCAGTGATCGGAATAGGTAGAGCTAATGTGCCTAAAGTTCAAGGAACAGAAACGAAAAGTGGGGACTTCCTTACGTAATTTTTTTTTTTCAGAATATTTGTTCCGAATGTCGGAACATTACTTAAGTACAACTAAAATTAATAAAGTAAAACAACTATCGAATTCAATTACTGTTACTGTTAAAAAAAAGAAAAGTGCACGATTTTTATTGTTTAAAAAATAAAGGTAATCTCCTTATCTTCGTTTGAACGCTGTAAGTAAGTGCGGAAGCTAATTTAATTTTCATACCAGCTTCTTTACCTGAATTAATAACAATAGAAAACGTATCTACTGGCTTTTTGAGAACGTTCTCCTTGTTGTCGAAGTCGGTTAAAAAGGCAAAATAATTAATTTAATTACTTTACTGTACCGATTAAATAACATTATTATTAAATGTACTTAACTGCTTCCGAGACCTTTCCGAGTTTCAGAAAAAAATATTCGGAAAAAAAATTTTGTCGCAAGGAAGTCCCCACTTTTCGTTTCTGTTCCTTGTACTTTAGGTACATTAGGCATTAGGCTCTAACTATTCCGATCACTGATTATCACAGATGCAAGTTAAATTTAAATTGTAAAAAAAGGAATTGACAATACAATACAATACAATTCATACAATTCAATATGATTTATTTATTTAAGGGATATTAAACAACTACAACATATATGTATAGTTACAAAATAATAATATTAATGTATAGGCATAGGTAATATTATTACACATAATATATACACATATATATATGTCTACGACACTCATCGACTACGGACTACGAGTTTGTGGGTATTGCGTTTCATATTCGAGCTTCCATTAATGTAATATTATTTATTCAATGAATATTCGAGTATATTGAGCTGGCAGAAAAAGGCCTAAGGAAATGTTATAATATTACACACTTATCTTTGATGTAAAACGTAATTAATGTTCTAAAGCTAACTTAAACATCTTCTTTAATTAACCAAATTGATTAACAGCCTCTTTGGTTTAAAATACGTTTGTTAATCGTTTTCACGTATTACGTAACGATTTTGAAGGCTTTGCTTTTCCTTTCAATTCGCACTTTCCGTTTTGAACCCATGTTGTTCATTATTACCTTCTTCATATTTTCACGCCATTATCTGCCTAGCCTTTTCCCAACTAGGTTGGGGTCGGCTTCCAGTCTAACCGGATGCAGCTGAATACCAGTTTTTTACATGGAGCGACTGCCTATCTGACCTCCACAACCCAGCTGGTACTGGGTAATACGATACCCCTTGGTAAGACTGGTTGTCAGACTTTCGGGTCACTGACTACCTGTAACCACTGTCAAAGATTTTAAATTGACAGCCGGGACCAACGGCTTAACGTGCTTTGAGAGGCACGGAGGAAACTCGGTATGTATGGGTGGTCACCCATCCACGGACCAACCCATTAACCTGATGATCGACCCGAGCGGCTGTTATTATTTAGCCACGAGCTCCTCATATTCTCTTCTTCATATTTTCACGCACTGGAGGTAAATGTGATTGCTGAGCACGAGGTCCTGGCTTCGATTCCCAGGTCAGGCAAAAGTGTTATTGGGTTTTTCATCAGAAATTTCTCAGTAGTCGCCATGGAGCCTGGATTTGTGCAAGGTTGATGACAAAAGAGTCGCCCCATATTACATGGGATTTGAACATAACTGGGGAAATGTGGGTGTAATATTAGGTACATCTCCGCCTAACCCTTCGGCGTTTACAGGCATGATGTTATGTATGTAGATTCTAGAAGCGCCATCTGTCAGCAAAACTAAAGCAGGTACCTACTGACCATGTCACAGGATATTGAATACACCCCGTCCAATAATATCCGTATCGGTCTCTTACCTTGATCAAAGAAGTACGAACTCACATATGTATATACTCTTTGTAATTTGTTTCTAACTTTAGATGCGATCATCGAACAGAGTGTATTGATTTAGGCAAGTAAAGTACACATCCCTCAATCAACCCTTACTTAACCTTTAAATTTTTTTAAATAAAATATACACAAAAAGGAATGAGCCAGGTTTAAGTACTATCAAAGACATAGATTTCGAAGTTAAGTATTAGTTGGGTTTTGTAATTGAAAAGCTATCGATTTCAAGATACTGCCAACTTTGATCTTTATCTCAAATTGAATTAAATCCAGTTTGTTTTCATCGAGATTAAAATTGAAATCTTTTATTCAGATCAGATATCGTTATGTAGATATTTCTGCGAATCCGAAGTACGTCCATCGCTTTGTAATGTTGTTCAAGTAAATACATAATGAAGATTCGAAATATATAAATCTAGAGAGTATTATAATTATTAAGCCCAGTTCAAGATAAAAAAATATCATTTCCATTTTAATTCCAAAATAAGTCATCATTGTTCAGCATAACAATTGAAATATCTATTTCGGGATCCCCAAACACGCTAAAATTAAATCTGAAGGCCGAACAGAACTCTGCAGACATCTGACGATCACTGAACTGCATATCTGAACAAGCTTTGTTCGCGTTTCAAGACAAAACCACTCGTTGAACACTTACTGCGAATCTTACTTGTCTGCCCGTTGAACTTGGCAGCATGCCCGTTCGCTAAAGTGCCTATGATCACGACTGCAGGGGTCACCCAACGACAAACTTACAACCAATCACAACGGATTCTGAAGGGTCCTCAATATCTGAATGGGCCCAACAGACTGGTCTCGACAAACATCGGGACGCAATCAATTCGGGACTTGGATAAACATTATTACATCGACAAGGCAACGTCGTTTATGGCAAATAGGGCTTATTTATAATGACAAGGAGTGCCTGTATAAACACTTATGATGACTAATATAATAAATTTTAGTCTATTTGCACAGCTAGTGAAATAAGCTGATTTTTTAAAGAAAATCGTTCAGTGTCTCCGTTTTTCTGCGAATGTACTTACGATTTCTTCTTGCATAAGTATAATTTACCTGAAAAAGAAAACAGATTATGAATATGAGAAATAAATAAAAGAAATAAGAGCACATTTTCAATACAATCGACAACATTAAAGTATCTACTTAACAAAACCAAATATTGTTTTAAGTCTATCTTGTTGTTGTCTCACAGCATATTTCTCTAAAGCTTACCAAGAACATTTTTCTACGCTTTTAATAAAGGTACTTCTGTTTCTTTTTAACCGACTTCAAAAAAAGGAGGAGGTTCTCAATTCGGTTGTGTTTTTTTTTTTGTGTTTGTTACCTCATATCTTCGTCATTTATGAACCGATTTGAAAAATTCTTCTTTTATCTGAATGGATCTGCTTCCCGATTGGTCCCATAGAAATTTCATCAAAATCGGTTCAGCAGTTTGGTTTTTAAATCAAAATAGCTGTAAAAAATATGTCAAAAGAAATTGCGAAATTGATACTTGACAAAGATTTGTGTGTGATGCAATAACTAAAAAGGGTAAAATAAAAACGTTATTGCAAAAAAAATAACCGACTTCAAAAAAAAACACAAAAAAAACTGGAAAATAACTTTACTTTCGGAAGTCGGTGCCAAAAAAGTCAATGAAAGAAACCATAGTCACCGACTTCCGAAAGTAATTTTCCACATTTTTTTGTGTTTTTTTTTGGAAGTCGGTTATTTTTTTTTTTTTGTAATATGATTGAACATACCATGAACATTTAGCAATTACTGGTCACAAGAGTAAGTTCTCCCAATAGGACACCCAAAACCATCCAATACAATAATTCCTCCTCAAAATACTCCTTAGAGAGCCATCGACCATGAGATATGAAGATGATACCGAGATATCGATAAATCCTCTTGCGTAAGTATATAAATAAATAAAAATAAATAAATCAAATAAAAATATCGCTGGACATTACACACAGCGCCATCTAGTGCCACACTAAGCAACGAGGCTTGTGTCGTGGACACCAGATAGTTGATATACTACATAGATACTTTTTGTTTGTAAATACATACTTATTATACATATAAACATCCATGACTCGGAAACAAATGTCCATGCTCATCACACAAACACTTGCTCCTACCGGGATTCGAACCCGGAACCCTATGAACGTAAGGCAGCCTCACTACCGCTGCGCCATTCGGGTCGTCGTATTATTATATCATATTTGAGTTAATTATCAAGTTTTCGAACAACAAACTCAATTTGATACCCACGTGACATATTTTAGCAAGCAAACTTTTTTAAGAATCTTTTTTTACATCTCCTCTGCCTCGACTGGCTAGTTGGGCGAGAGGTCGCAAGCGCGACTGCTTAACTGGTTGCTGGTCCTGGGTTCGATTCTCGGGTCGAGCAAAGTGTTATTGGGTTTTTCCATGAGGAATTTCTCAGTAGCAGCCACGGAATCTGGATTTGTGCCCTGTTGATTGCAATAGGCTCGGCGACTTAAAACATATGAAATGTGGTGTACTATTAGTTACACCTCTGCCTAACCTTTTAGGGATTATAGGCGTGATGTTATGTTATGTTTTTATACAAGAAATGATCATGGTCACATAAAAATCGAATAAAAAAAATATAACTAGTACCAGGCCTCCTTCACTCGTTCGAAGTCATCCAGTTAAGTACCTACGGCTCGCGTTCGCCCGGGCGAACAAAATCCATCGGTTGCCACGCGCCCGCTCGAGCACGTACATACCTACATACCGCACCCGCTTGCCTTTAATAATGGCTAAATCTCATGCAAATTGCAACGTAGACTGTCAAAATAAAACTACATAACCCAACAAAAGTTTATCTTTTTTTAAAATACTGTAACACATTAACATTAATTAATTATTTCTTAAATAATTTTGAAAAAACATTAACTAGCCGGCCAGGAAGCATGTTTCACATTTATGTACATGTTTTCCTAAGGAGTACTTTTTAGAGTTATTTGTTAGATTTAGAATTTTTGCGACGATTAGATTTAATCATCGAAATTTACATTATATTAAAGTGAGGCATTTGTGATTTTCATAAAATAAAATGAAAATATTGTTTTAAATGTAAAAAAAAAAACTGTTTAAGTCGCCCGTTCTTTTGTATAATAATTATTTAGTACCTATAGGCAGCCCTAGCGTTGCGTTCAATGACGCACGTGATCTCCTGACACCACGGCAGACGACGTAATAGATACTCTCGGGCGGGCGCGTAAGGTATATTTTAGAGCCCACGAAGGCTTGTAATATTTTTGTAGGTAATTATAGCGATAGGTATCTATCTTTTCCTACGGAGTGAAGTATCTGTTCCGCAAGGAACTATTAATTAATCTGTGCTAGTACGTAGTTGACTAAGCTGGTTATGGAATGTAAATTAAATCTGAGATTATGAATTCATCTAGGTATCTATGGGTACCAAAGTTGGTAACTCGAGTCACGTCAACGGTTAATGTAAGCAAAACGGTACGGTTGATTGAAAAGGGATTACATAAATCTCGAGGGTGTGTAAGGAAACTCCCTTGGTATTGAGTGCGAACAGTTAATCTTCACCTGGCTGTCTTAATATTTTAGATTTTAGTATGTTTTTTTAATCTACGTTGAAATATTTTCGTGCCTCGTTTTTGGGGATTCCATTGTCTACCGATTCTTGCTTGGCAGGTATTAGATGAAGACGTTACCAAAGATTACATTGGGGAATACGTGTTGAATATATTTCTTTTATGTGACTAAATTCTTTGGCAATAGGTTTACAATATATTGCATAAAGCCTAGTACGTTAAAGGTTGAAGTCGCTTGGCTTAGGAATAAACTTCATCTGTCTGTCGATTCGTCAAATTTCAATTGTATGTATGTAAACAAATAACTAAATGATTTAACACTGAAAACGGGATATTTTCCATGTTGACTAAGTATTTGTTTTGAGTTCGTGTTGTGTTTATCCGTGAGCATGGTGCTTGCAACAGCACCAAAATATCGGGAACTCAAAACAAATACTAAACATGATAAATATTTCGTTTTCAGTGTTAATGATAGTGTATATATATAAACATATTTTTTTAAAGAATTTCACTTTTGAATACCATCTGAATACCCTCTCATTTTTATGCGAGTGTCAAAGGATCCTTGCAGCTCTGTACTCAGTGAACAACAAGGACTATTCTGAAGATTGCAAAATATTCTTTAAACCGCCATGTTTATTTGCAAATGTTTATATCTCTCCCGCTACTGTGTCGCGGCGTAGTAAACTTATTAATCTATTACCCAGACTTTATAACCGACGAAGTTCTTGGCAACAAATTCACCCACTCCATATTCGTAAATTTTGCGCATTATTTAAATATAATGTTCACAGACGCGTTGGTTTTAAATATGAATACAATTTCAAAGGTTTTTCTTTTGTTAGATATAGGAATTTCAGAAGAAAAGCGACTTTTCAATACTATTTATTTTCAATACAATTAAATATCAAATCATGAACATCTATTGAAAATACAATAATTTTATAAATATTCATGTCTATTTATCATATTGTATTTATAAGCACAATCTAAATATTCATAAAAATTTAGGCCTTAAAAGGCATGCTCCTCTTTGCTGAGATTAAAAAAAAAACAATCACCGCCGACTATAGGAATTGAACTACGTTTTTGGATTTGGTTTATTTATCTGTGAAAATAAAACACGAGGGTGAAATACACTGCATTCCAAACTTTATAGTAGTGCGATAAGAGCCAGTTTTCGAGGAAGTGTTTTCAATAAATATTTTGTCAACTTTCATTACCTATTTCAATTAACAATCAAAACAAACAGACGCACAACAATCGCACTTACACAATAATATTATGCATTAACAATAGCAGCCATCTCACAAAAACTTCCGAAGCGGAAAGGATTAAAAAGGATAATATAAACAGTATAAACTTTTTCTATCTCGGTCAAAATATCATTTTCTTTCTTGAAGATAGGGTTCCCATATCCATAAATAAGTTTTCCGGGGAAAATTCCGGACTTTTCTTTTCAAAAAATATAATTTATTTAATTTATTTTATTTACAATATATTTACTGCAAATTTACAAATATTGCTTATATAATTATGTCATTTGTGTGTTATGTATATTGTAAATTTACAAATACATACAATTTGTAATGTAGAGTCGTGATGTTTCGAGCTCGTGGCGAGGAGAACATAGAGTGTCTTATCCCAGTGGAGTCAAGACGTCCCGAAACTGTACCGATTCATTGTGCCCAGTGTTGTTGTAGGTATTAAATTGTGATTTCAAGTAATTGGTTAGTTTAATAAACGCAGTGTATCGCATCCAGTGTGATTTCTTTGCAAGAAACCCATTTGCTGCACACATAATGCCCGAGCCTAACAGTCCAATCCTGACAATTGACATATATAATTCTGTGTAGTTACAATGTACACACATCAAAAGTATCTAGGGATCAACATATATTTTTGCAATAACTTTTCTCCTGATTGATATTAATTAAAATTTTCTTTAAGGATTCATCAAATAAAGTGTTTTCGTTTGTCACAGTAACGATAAACCAAGTCACCTTTGCATTAATAAAGAAATTTGCCATTTTCCTAATAAAGGGATTTTTGACATTTGAACCACTAACATTAAAGTTCGAAAAAAAGACTGAAATAACAGTTTTCTTTAAAATTTTATTGGGTAACTTAAACAATTAATAATCCGTGTTTCTACCGCGAACACTAACAACACAAGAACGTCGGTTTGGCATACTCAAAATGAGTTCATCCAAATCACGCTGTGGAATGGCCGCCCATGTTCGTTGCAACAACAAAAAAAGGTCTTCTTGCGACTGGATACCCTCCATATTCGGCAGAGCTCTTCTCTGTAGCATATCCCATGCATGCTCAATCGGGTTCAAGTCTGGCGACTGAGCAGGCCAGGGCAGGACATTGATGTTAGCTGCGGCGAGAGTCTGTCTTACAACTCTTGCGGTGTGCGGTCGTGCATTATCATGCATTAACTGAAATAAGGGACCGATTTGCACTTGTAGAGGAACGATGACGTCTGATACAATCGTCTCAGCATAAATTTGAGCGTTGAGGTTGCCTCTGATCCAAATCAACTCAGTTCTTCCGCCGATCCAAATACCCGCCCATACCATGATGGTTCCACCACTATAAGGATGGACTTCCTGGCAGGATTTTAATCGCTGTTGGCGTCCAGGGGTTCTCCAGTGTCGTATACGTCTTGTATCCGGTCTCATACCAAAACGAGACTCATCAGAAAAGCACACGAAACGCCATTGTTCTTCTGCCCAATTTCTGTGTTCAAGAGCCCATTGATATCGAATCCTACGATTGTGCATTGCTATAGGTGGTACCCGTAGCGGTCTTCGGGAATGAAGGTTCACTTCATGCAAGCGGTTTCTGACTGTTTGGTCGCTAATTAAGTTCCCTGAACAGTGATGAAGCCTCACGGCTAACATCATGGCGGTTATTGTTGGAGCTCTTCGAGTTAAGATTTGAATGTATCGGTCTTGTCTCCGTGTGGTGCAGCGATACCGTCCTCCATGGCGCTCAGCCACGGTACCAGTGCTTCGGTAACGTGTCCAAAGTCGACTGATAACACTCTGACTTGTATTCAGAGCTAAAGCCACAGTACGTTGCCGGGAACCAGCTTCTATCATTCCCACGGCTCTGAGCATTTCTTCCCTGCTTAAATGACGTCGCCGCTCCATAATAACGTTGGTTTTAATCAGTAGTAGGGAAACAGTAGCACTAATAATGTCTTCAATGCGTTGTATGTTTTTATAGGGAAAATATTGACAGCTTATTTTCATCTTTTACTCGAATTTGATTGAGAGTTCCTGATTCAAATTATGAAATGCACCAAAAAGGATCCATATAAATTTATAAAATCATAAATTTATTACAAAGCCACATCTCAATCTCAAGAAATCCGCATAAAAATGCTTGATCCCTAGACACTTTTGATGTGTGTATAATTGTTTTTACAAAGATATATTATTAGAGAACATTGTTGCAGAAAATTGCCGGGTGCTTAAAGATAATGTAAACGCTACTTACGTTTAGTACCTCTTCATACACAAATGGTACTTAGGTACTGTTTAAACTAAATGTTGGTTTCATTTTAAATATATTTATTTCTCCTTTTAATTTTCCTATTTCTGGAAATTCCGGAGGTTTTAGAATTCCCCCATATTCCGGACACTGAGTTAAAATTCCGTACTTGTCCGGAAAATTAGTAACGTAGGGCAACCCTCCTTAAACCGAGCTGAAGCGGTAACCGTGGCAGTAAATAAATTATTTAGAAAAAGTTATCTCGCGAAGATAGGATTATGTAAATCTGGGACGTAGACGAGGTCACCGGATCAAGAAAAAAGCTTCAAAGGTATTTGATGATTTACTTTTTTATATAAAATATATAAAAATACACGTGTCTATCTATAATTGTTATTGTGTCATTTGAAGGTGGCAAAATGATCACTTACGTGAACTAGAATTCTCAATTTTTTTGTCGAATCTTCTTCATCTCAGGAGAACAAACATTTATGTTAATATCTCTTAGAAATTTGAAGGTAAATGAGATCTGTATTTTGCTAGCATTTTCGAAAGATATATCGTTAGGTACTTAGTGTCTATCGAATTACGAACTTCATCGCCCTTAAAAATAACTGACGTGAAATCAATTCACAAAATAATTATATTTTCTCATTTAATTACAATTAAGACCCAATATGGATTTTGAATGCTTATGACAATATTTTAATTTACTTATAGTATTCACAGTAACTACTCATCACCTGTACTAAGAGGCATTATATAAGACAAAACAAAAAAATAACCGATTTCCAAAAAAACACAAAAAAAGATTTAAATAACTTTACTTTCGGAACTCGGTGACTATTGTATGTTTCATTGACTTTTTTGCCACCGACTTCCGAAAGTAAAGTTATTTTAATTTTTTTTTTGTATTTTTTTGGAAGTCGGTTATTGTTTTGCAAAAAAGTTTTTATTTTACCCTTTTTAGTTATCGTATCACACACAAAGCCTTGTCAACTATCAATTTTGCAATTTCTTTTACGTGGATAACATATTTTTACCACATATTTTGATTTAAAAACCAAACTACTAAACCGATTTTGATAACATTTCTATGGGACCAATCGGGAAGTATATCTCTTCAGACAAAAGAAGAATTTTTCAAATCGGTTCATAAATGACGAAGATATGAGGTAACAAACACAAACAAAAAAAAATACAACTGAATTGAGAACCCCCCCCCCTTTTTATAGAAGTCGATTAATAAGACACTATTTTAATTAAACAAACCAATATCCAATACTATTTTATAAAATAATCCAAGTGATTAAAGAAGCACAAGGAAAAACTGGTCTCCATCTCATCATTATTCTAAAAAGCACCTTGATCTGTATTCAATAACTGAATCGTGAAATATCGTGTTACCGAAGAAAAAACATTATCTACATAAATCAGGAAAATATTAATTTCGCACATGAGCTTTACATTTATTTTTCAAAAATCTAAAACATGACATTGTTATTTTCCCCTTTAAAAACCACAATGAGTTTCTATCAAATAGTTTCTTAGTTTATATATGTGCGTAACTGTACCGTCCAGTTGGAAGAGTGCTAATAAAAGTACATAAAAAATAAAAGTTGGACTCAAGCGAAGAGTTTGTATAAATGTTATAAAAGTTGGACTCCTGACAAAGTTTTAATCTTGCTAACAGGTAATTGCTATGGTATAAAGCAAAGGCCTGCGATTGTAGGACCTTTGAACCTTAAAGCTACTTATCAGCTGATGCAATATGGCATTAACAGTAAGGTTCCTATATTGCCTACCTTTATTATGACATCGTTATAGCCGAAACAATGTATGTTTGATTGCTCGACCTGTGACAAAGTTGCACTTCTGGTGCTTCAATCCGTGTTAAAAATTAAATGAAATGTTATTGAAAGAAAGATTAGCTGTGAGGCAATTGCGTTACACTACAATGATTGCTAATTTTGACTTTGAATATTTATTACATGATTTCAAACATTAAGATCTCCGAATTACCTTCAAAAACCTTCAGATTGTGATAGAAAAGTTTATCATGCAAATAGGGAGCTTAATTTCTCTTCTTAGACAGTACTTAATTAGACCTAACATTCCTAGATATCCCACAATTGCAAAGGCCACTTTCATACAAAACGTCCTTACAACTGACTAAGCCCATTCCCTTAATGCAGTAATATTTTGTTTTAGATTGCATCAAGGAATGTTTATTAATATTGTGCGTCATCGTAAAGTGGTTTTACTGCATCTGTATAATACATAAAGTAGGCAATATCCCTTACAAAGCAGCCATTCAGCTACTATCTGGGCATTTATAGCAAGAGATGAAACAAGGCGGTGTAGTGAGGGGCACGCGTTTGATCTATCGATAAGTGAGATTAGAAATTAGTAAGGCGATAAGAGAATTATGTGAAATATAATATTTGCGTTGATCGAGGATTTTAATTATACATGAATTATTCAGAATGGTTTGATAAGAGATCGTAGTTGTATTGAAAGGTGCTTAGTGTTTTTAATAGATTGATTAGAAGTGATGCCCAGAAGTGGGACAAAACAGAACAGGCTAGGGTAAAAAAAAGGAATGTTTTTCTATCTATTCCATGCAGTTTATTGCCGGTTCTTCTCCATAGGACATTTCCTATGGAGAAGAACCGGCTGGTCAATATCAACCCCAACCATGCAGCTTTTCACGACGTTTAATCGAGTGCCTATGAATGCATTCTTACTTCATACTTCAGGCTGTTGTTATGAATTTCAATGAAAACAAGTAGTTAAGCTTATACAGATATCCGAATTCTAATGTCACCAGTCCCAGACCAATAACATCTTATTTATTCATTACGTTTCTCTACTTATGGCTTATCAAGGTATGCTTTCTTCCATTTCCATTCGAAGTTCATGAAAGCAAAGTTTTAAGCCACGCCTCACAAAAAGTTCTCGATTAAAGATTCATAAAAGTTCACGAGCGTAAAAAAGACGGAATAATGTATGTCGTTACCTTTTTCCACATTCACACATCGACGCGTTGCTAACCACGTTACGTCTTAATATGACTGGCGACGTGCTTACAACAAAATAAATCCGTTTTATCCATGCCTAACGACATTATTCATCGATAAAACGTGCCTAGCGACATCACTCGTCGGTGCCGCAGTGTCGAAAGGGTGCAGTGCTTCAGCAGGCGACGGGCTGACATCTGACTCAAGAGGGGTCAACGACATTCTTTTACATGTCCGTCGGCACTAACACTGTGTCTTAAGTCTGTTATCAGCTTTGAGTGAAGTGTGAATCGAACAGGCCGAAACGACTGTCAAAAGTTTATGTAACGAACTAACGATGTTTATTGGTCAGAATTGAAGTGCTCTAGGGAAAACCATTCGTGATTTGGTCACAAGTTTTTCTTATTGAATGACAATTTGAACAACGTGTAAGTTTCTTCCACTGTTACAAAACATTTTCATTACAACATTTCAGAGTACATTTTCCAAGAAAGAAATAAAAACAAGATTCAGATTATAAAGTACAAAACCTCAGTTCATCTACTTATCAATTTCAGTCATGAAATTCATCATCTTGGATGTTTCGGGTTTCAGTCTTCGGTCTCAGTTTCAAAGTAATATTTTTGTAATTACTTCAGGCCCGTCCATCCGTCTCTGCCAGTCGTTGTTGGTAACTACGTCATCGGCTCCTGGTTTTAATTATGCACTGGCTTCCAGGAAATTTCATAAGATATTGTGCGCATACTCGAAGATAAAAGTTTATAATAAAAAAAGTTGCCGGCTTCATGCATTAATCATTAAATCTACAAGTCCTGTTGTTGGCGATCCCATACTTGGACGGACTGAAAGTGAAGAAAAAGGTTGCAGTAGTTTTAAATTCAGGGAAAATTGTAGGCGAAAATTTGGACGTTGTTACCAAAAGTGACGGGCCCAGAGGAATCTGGGGAGCGCCCAGCAGGAGTGACCTATTTTGGAATGCGCAACTGTATTTGTATTTGCATTATTGTAATTGTATTAGCTTTATTAGCTTGTTCTGAATTTGTTAGATAATCTTGTCACGTGAATTGGGTCAAGTGTTGCCCGTGATGTAAATCTAATTTTCAACATAAAAGCTTTCAGGTTGGCCTGTGCATTATTAAGTTGGAAGTGTACGCAAATTGTGTTTATCAATTAGTTTGGGTACAATAGTTTTTTTAACTTTCGTTATTAAAATGTTATGAACTGAAATTGGTTGTAGGACTTCCGATATTGTTCATGCCTCTATTTAATTAATTTATTGGTTTCGAATAAGAAAACTTATTAATCGATCATAACCGCTGCCATAGTTATTGTCGATAGTTTATTTTGTGCGAAATGTCAGTGAGTGTCGATGGTTCGGTGTTTTTTATTTAATTAATTTAAAGTGAAACAGTGACACGGGTTCGCAGCAGACCACGAAGAAGATAACAGGACGACCTGGAGTCTTCCTCTTTGAGGATTGGTAAGAAGTAGCTTAGAATCGTGATCGTTGGAAGGAATGGAGGTAGGTCTTTGCCCTGCAGTGGGATAATAAGGGCTAGCTATGATAAAAAATAAATTACAAATAATAAAGTTACTATAAACTAATTATATGAAGTCCTCGTTGTTCTTCTAATCCTTTTAAGAGTTTTATTGGTTTGAGTTTAGTGTGTTTCAAATAATAACCAAATGAGACCACAACTTTAATTTTTTTTTTTAATTTTATTAACTATTTCTAACCTCAATCATGCTACCAGTTTGCAGCCACTACATAGGAGTGACGATAATATGAATGTAAGCAAACAGATCATCAAATAAAATGTCATGCATAAATAAACCTTAATTGTAGATAAATAGACATATTTATTGAACGTCAGTCATCGGTACACATTAGAATAATTATTCTCCGCTTATGATGGATTGGTTAAACAAACGTACTATTTATAATAAACGATAGATTATCTGAAATATATTGCTTGTGTATGACAATTGAAGGCTATGCACCTACGATCATAACATCACGCCTGCAATCACCGAAGGGTTAGGCAGAGGTGTACCTAATATTAAACCCACATTTCGCCAGTTATGTTTAAGTCCCATGTAATAGCGGGCAAGCCTATTGCCATTAACCGGGCACAAATCCAGACGCCGTGGCTGCTACTGAGAAATTCCTAATAGAAAAAACTCAATAACAGTTTGTCCGACCCGGGAATCGAACCCAGGACCTCATACTCAACAGTCGCGTACAGAAAGTAATTAAACTTCCTCCTTGTAGTTAATATTTAGTTTCAAAGGAAATCGAGTTTGTTTGCAAGACAGAAGTTCGACTATTTATTATATTGATAGAGAAAACACAATTTGCCAATAATAATTTCGAACGATTCATTAAATCAATTCAATAAAATAATTCATTGCAATGAACCAAAAAGAAACAGCTGAAATTGAGTGGGAAAAGAAGGTAGCGTGAATCCAAGTTCTGTATTAAACCAGATATTCAACGTAATTTCGGCGACTCACTTTACGCGGCGTAAATTACGCGTGCCGCTACTGTGGACTAGTTGTTCCAAGACACTTTTCTATCTGAAATCACCGTAGGCGTAACATTTCACCAAAATCAGAGATGGCCAACCTTCATTCGGTCAAACATAAGTTAAAATAACCAACATCACCGAACTACGTATGAAAATAGGTAACCCCTTCCGGTGATTTCCCGAGGGAGGCGGCGTGCTCCAAACGGCAGTGACAGGTTGATTTTAGCTGAGCTTTAAGACCTGAGCTACAATACTAAGGTGACGTCTCGTTGGCTCGAATAAACCTCTCCCAAGGCGATAATTTTAAAGTTTTGTGGGTACAGTGTAAGACGATGAATTTATAATTTAGTTTGTTTAGGATTTTTCGGACATTTTTAGGCGCTGTTAAGGTATAGGCCTCGTACAATTTGCAATTATTCCTTCTCGTTGCTATGAGTTAAATGTTACAACAAAATATAATGATGGTATTATAATAAACTAGCTGACTCACGCAACTTCGTCTGCGTTACATTTTTTTTTTTAAATGCTCCGCTCCCATTCGTCGCAGCGTGATGATATATACCCTATAGCCTTACTCGATAAATGGACTATCCAACACAACAATATTTTTTCAATTCGAACCAGTAGTTCCTGAGATTAGCGCGTTCAACCAAACAAACTCTTCAGCTTTAAAATATTAAACATAGTATAGATAAACACCTAGTTGCATTATTAAATTGTTAACGGTTCTTGAAAAGTGAAAAACGTGCAACACCTGCCATTCAATAGAATTAACCCTAAAGAAGCGTACTACAGTATTCTATTTTTTTAACAATTGCGACGAAAATGTTAACCTTTGTCGTGTGTCCATCTTAATAAGTAAACTCGATATTATTCATGAGTCAGCACAAATGTTGCGAACGTCTGCAGGCCGAAAATAAAAGTGATTGACAAGTTCAGGGTGAACCTGTATTTGATTAAATTCTGTTAGTAACTCGAGCTATCGATAGGCATCCATAAAAAAGCCTAGTTCGCAACGTGCCATTTATGTTATTTATGTTGCGTGGAATGTGTGTGGAACATGCATCTGAACAAATGTTTCAAAAACATGTAAGTACTGGGTACAAGTTGTGAAACATGTGCCAGCTGAGGGCGCACAATATTCAAAAACATATTTTTGGAGATTAACTTTGTAAAAGGCACTAGCACTTTTGCCCGCGGCTTCGATCGAAATATAATAGGAAATTATTCCACGCGAAAATGCTATACAGCCATATAGCTTTAATATTGCCTACGATAGTCGTGTATAATGTAGCTTCTATTAATGAAAGACTATCTGGAAACACACTTTTGCAACATGTTTTCGACGATGTGTTGCTTCGCCGTACAGTTGGAATACTTGCAGCAACCTTTAAGTTCAGGGTTCCGAACAGGTCCAGTAAAACAAGTATTGCTTTAAGAAATATAGCTCAAGATCCTAACTAATTAGTTGCAAGGTATAAACTTTAGTACCTAAATAATTTATTAACTAGAAAGACACTGCAGTTGTGTATATGTTTACCGTTTATCTAACAGTTAAGGCAGAATCTTTGTACCTTAGTTAATAAGAAGTGGCTTTGAAATTAATTAGAAAATACATTTAAAATGTTTACATAACTTCGTCAAAAAGCAACAGTGGATTTGTTGATTATGTTTTATCGTCTTACGATAAAACATAATGCATTCGTCCATGCAGTTAGGCACCATCAAACATAATTAAAACACAAAAATGCACGATATTTTCCTACAAGTACCGAAACTGCACAATAAAAATAGTGGAATGAATACTGGCTGGTTATATTACCACCGTTTTGAGTGTAAAGGAAAAGTGTGAACGGTACTCACCGCTCTACTCACGCGGGTTTTATTTCGCAGTTTCGGAAAATGCATAAAAAATACCGGCTTTTTCCTCGCTTTTTATGTTCGGTCGTAAAAATTCTTTATTTGAAAGAGGTTGTAAGTTTAAAAGATGCTGGCTGTGTTCAATACGCTATTATGAATATGTTTTCTATATTTTGGAAAAGGAATGCATTTGTTCTTTATTTGAAAAATGTTTTGGGATTTCTTGAAAAAAAATGGAGGGACCTCATGGATGATATGGCTAGAAAGGAGGTAACTGCTGAGATGACTTTTAATACAGAAATATGGAAGAAGAAGACGTGCTGCGCAGAACCCAAATAAATTGGCATAAAGGCAAGAGAATGATGATGAGCGTGGAGAGACCTCATCCGGATCATAAAAAATGTAGTGCCGTTACGTATTTTCGGCAATTTTCATTAATTTTGGAAATCTGTCAATCATATTAAAACAAAGCACTCGTCAACATCTTCGATAAACATTAACATCGAAACGACGACGTCGATAATACGTCAATCTATTTGTTTGCTAAAACGCAAGTTACTTCAGCGTGAGACTAACAAATTACGAGGGAAAAGTTCGCGTGGTGACAAAATGAAATTTTCATTTTATTCAGCTTTTTTTACTTAGAGGAAATAATTTACCTCGAGTGCGGTAAATGAGCCAGGTATTCTACAGTCAGTTTTAGTTTATGATTAAATATAAATTCGTTTAAACCCTTGGTACATTAGTATCACAAGCTGTAAACATTGTTCGTGCTTTAATTATGATAATACGCTATTTCTATTACTTAAGTTACAAGCTTTTGAACGCGGTTTCACCCGCATGGAGTTCGGTAATTGTCCCACGGCATCGTACTACCAGGATAAAAATATCCTATGTGTTAATCCAGGTTATAAACTATCTGTGTGACATCGAAATCCGTTCAGTACCTAGTTTTTGCGTGAAAGAATAAAAAACATCCATTTAACCTTCTTCCTTACAAACCTTCGCATTTATAATAATAGTAGTAAAATGTTGATTTTCCAAATTGACAAACACATTCTATGTTATTTAATCAAGTACTCATTCGAAGAAATTTCCGGCTTTTGTTTTTTTGATGACGTGTTTAGCGTTGCTCATGATGAAACCCACTCTTTTGCAGATCCGCCTGTTTTCTGATTATAGCTACAAACCGAAATATTTTATTGATCCTATTAAGGGCAGGTATTTCAGAATTTGACCTTTTGTGAAAATAATATAAGGTAAGTAGGTACTGACGTCAACACGTTTACAAGACACATCGGACACCGACCGACTACTTGAGTATTCTTCTACCGTTTTCCTCAAATAAATAAATTCCCTTTATTCTATGTTATTACTGTCGTCCGCTACCATATGCTTTATTTAATTATCTGCATTAATAAATCCTGCACGTATTTCATCCGTGATGTGTCGCCTCTCTCAAAATGTTTCTATATTGTCCCTAATGAAATGTTGGACACTAATTAATTTCAACCGGACGTGAAATTGACCTATGTCAACTACTGAATCGTGTGATTCAACCCTAAGGACGTGAGATCTGCGATTGAATTTGAACTTTTGTGTTCAGATATAAAGTTTATTTTTGTGTAAGCTCGTTGTTATACTAACATAGTTTATATTAGGGTTGTGAAACAATAGTTATATAAGTGAGTGTACAATAAGGTCGACACGTCCGGTGCGGGCATTGCCAGACGAGAAATTAACTGCTGGAGATGATTTTATCACACGAAGGAGAGTTTTAGCAAAGAGGGACAAAGTCCAGTACTAACAGTCTCCATTATTTAATTATGGAACAGTTTGTCTGTTAAGATAAATTAGTTTGAAAAGGATAAATAAAAAAAGAACTGAAGTGAGAATATAAACTGCAATGTATCTCAAAACTCTATTATTTACAACTTAGTCTTCTTATGTTACCACAATAAATAATTATTGTATCATGAATTTGGCGAAGGTAATTCGTAATGTACTAAAAAAATGAGTAGATCTTTGTAACTCGACTGTGGACAAAACTTAAATAGCATTTTAATGTCCAAGCCCATTTGTACTTTCAAAACAGGTCCCCGATTCACGACCAGCAATACATTTGGAATAGAAGATACTCGTGGAAGCTCATTAATTTCGAGGCTAACCCCAATAAAAGCTAAGTTAATCCTACTAAGTTTACTTCTCATTATTTATTCCACCTTCGTAAACAATACGAAATGTAGAGCCTACTCTTTACCTATTCAAGTAAAGGAATAGCGACTTTGATAAACTGTCATCGACCGAGTCAGTATGTACAGTCGCCATCGTTATTGATTCACCACTTTTGACATCAATCCCCATAATTAAACTGCAATACTGGAAAATGTCTTATTGTCAGATATGCAATGCATAGTCTACTTCGTAATAGCTTTATCACTTTTGACATCAATTCCCATAATGAAACTTCAATACTGGAAAATGTCTTACGGTCAGGTAGACATGCTTTACCACTTTCGACAACAAAGACAAAAGGGGATCCCCTTTTAAACTTCACTGAGCTGAGGTTGAAACTTTTTAAGTGGCACATAGACAATTAAACATTGACGTTTTATGACGTACAAGTGACATTCAACCTTATGGTGGTTAAGCTGTTATGAGCCCGACAATACCAGGTTACCATGGCCTTTCAATGGCGCCCTTTGCGTAGTATCAGATTTGTAGCGAATTCATGGCTGATATATATCTTCAGAAGATGGATTGAGGCCGACCCTTGCTCTTTTTACGGTTGATAAGAAAGGTGATAAACCAAAACTTGTAACATCACGTTTGTTTGTTGGTCGTCGTAAAAGGAAAGTTGTGTGATAGCCTATCAGGGCTTACGTAATGACACATATTGGAGTCAACAATGTCTACATGTTAGCTCAGTTGTATAATATTCTTGTCGTCTAGTTAATAATTCTAAGAATCTTGAAATGTCAGCTTATACTCCAAGTAAAATGCGCTCTGGTGAATTTCAGAAGTAACTTATCTTCACGAATCTCCATTTAAATACATTATACAACCGACATTTTTTTTTAAAAAAAAGGTTGGTAATTTCTTTTCAAAATACTTCTTGATGCCTTTTTCTTCTGTCCAAAATTCCATTTTATTATACAGACTGCCTGTCTGTCTGTTTCTTTTTCAGATTCGATGATATCCGGCACACAAGTAAACCTGGATTAGAATAAGTTATTTTTATCCTGGTAATAGTATTATACGTTTCGATGGAATCTGAAGCTGGTAGGTACCTACTATTATTATATTTTCCAGCAGAAAAGGTGTTTGTTAATCAATAACATCAACAGAACGTTCCAATCAAAGTAGTTCTATAATAATAAATTATTATGGGACCTATGAACTCTTAGAATGATATCTATGGCGCTGCTAAGGTCCTTGGTCATTCCATTCTTATGACGTCACACAACACTACAGTTCCATGATTCTTTCTCAAATGTCCAGTTTGGTTCGCGTTACAGCAAAACATTCTAGTTTATTCTATTTTTAAATCTGAACTTGCAATCCGTTGGAGGTTAGCCTTAAGAGAGATGGTTCCGTGACTCGCAAGTTTGAACGGAACAGGAAGTCACAGGATTACCCAGGGAGTGGTAACCTTGGCCTTCCATTGTGTAGGAGTGTTACGACAACTTAGGACCGCAACCAATCTACGCTAATCTTCTGAGGGTGCGGCTGTAAAAATAAATTCTGTAGCAAGAGGTTCAATGTTTGGACAAGGTTGCGGATGAGATTCTATGAAAATTGACGCAAAATCAGGTGGTAATTTCAAAGTATTTAACGTTTATTTGTTTTCATTGAGATTTTGTTGGGCAAGTAATTACGAAATGACATATTTGTTGGCATATTTTTGCATCACCTCATTTTCGCCTATATTTGATACCCATTGTTCTCTCCACTTGTTTCTTTAGATTCTAGATAAGAGATAACACAAATTTACAAAAAAAAATGTAACAAAATAAGACTCACAAATTAGATGCTAGATCCTTGTCAAACTACACAGCGAAAACTTTCATTAGCGAAAACCCTAGTAATTAATATTCATGAAGCTACGTTTTAATTATTAACACACTATGTATGTAGCCAGAAGGCTTTAGCAATTTGGTCACGTGGTGGCATTTCTAGGGTTCACGTGTACTCCTGATGTGACTGTGACCTATTAAAAGATTGGATAGCGACCGACGGAAAATAGATTGTCACTCTAACGGCTTTTATGGTAGGTCTTCCACTGTTTTGGTTGGTTCTACTTTGATCCGGAAATAAAAATACTAAGAACAATGGTAACAAAAAGAAAAAGGTGAATTAAAGGATGGGGACGAGATTTTTTAAAGGAGCAATCCTTAATTTTGAAAAGTAATTAATAATAATTAAACAATTCGAAAACACAAAAGACAGAGATGAAGAGCAATATTTTCAAACATAATAAAACATAATCAGGAAGAGTAAAAATATGTGAACTTTATTTTGTACAAAACAGGGGTGATTGCACGGCCATTATAATATAATTACACTCATACTCATATATTTGACGATAAATATATTTTTGACATCATTGCATTTCAGCTGCCAATCGCCTGGAATTGAAACAGACAGAATGAAATTTTAATCATGTTTTGCGTTAATTGTATTTCGTTAGTTTTTGTGTAAGAGGGTATTTTGTAGTAGTAAGCACAGTCATTTTAATAAATACTTATAAAAATATAAGTAGGTACAATTATTACGTATTGGTTCCGTTGTTGTAAAAAAAAACTGTAAAACATGTTTTCTTTTTATAACATAACATGCAAAATAAACATCTGTCTTCAGCAATGTAATTGTGTGCAACGGAATAATAAAAAACCCGATTTAATTGCACGTCTCGCCTTGAAAAGCCAATATAGTAGAAGCAGTTGTACAGTAACACGCTAATGCCACTGAAATATTTGATTATGTTCCGAAGTTTTGGCATTGTTCCTCATTCCTCATACATAAGGCATTACGTGCGTTAAACTCGAATACATATTTTTAAAAAGATATCGTTTTATTGGCGGATACAACATAACCGTTACAATTACAGATCAGAATTACTATGTATTTATTTACCTTACTACAACTTTATTTACCTTTCTACCTTACTACAAAAAGCGTCGTAGATGGGAGGATGACTTTATAAGAACAGCGAGTACATCTTGGATGAGACATGCGCAGAATCGTATATTGTGGAAAGCTCTAGGAGAGGCCTATGCTGAAGAGCAAGACAATCTTCAGTTACTGGTGTCAAATAACTAAATAGCAAGATATTGTAATAAATTCAGTAAAATTATTGTAAGATTGTTAAATAAAAGTCATAAATAAAATAAATAATAAAACGACAAAAAACATTGCAAGACTTTTCATAAATGTTTTTCATAATATATCTGCAGATTACCTATAATATTAATTAATTCGCTGAAGCGAATTCGAGAGAGCGTTTTCTTCGGTGACAAAGTGGAACAAACCAGCCGCCGCGCCGCGCCGCTGAGACACGGCTGATCTTAGCCCGATGTAATAACGGAGGCAATATCGACCTTACACTGCTGATATAGACGCAGTCCTCGCTTGAAGTTCCGAGTAATCATATTGGTTTGTAGCTAATCTACCGCCGAGTGGCTTGGATTGTGGACACTCGTATTAACAGACATAGTGCGGGTGGCGAGATTTCAGTCGCAATTGTCAAATTATCGATTCGAGAAGAAGTCGCAATTGTGTTGTTACTCATTTCAGAAACGATGAAGTTTTGATGTGTGTGTGTGCATCAATCCTTGCAATTATAACTGCAAATTATGTTCTTCTTCTTAGCGTGTCGATGGCCATCTATAATGAGTTGGCCCAGAACTTAGCCACGAGTTGGTGTTGGTGCAGGCTGCTGAGAAATTTCTGATGGAAATAAAAAATCCAATAATTTTATAATATAAATTTTCATACGAACTATGTAGGATTGTCAATTTACACTACAAGTTGACAATATATTGCAAATACGTGACTATTTTAACGATTACCATCAGTTGAACTCCCGTACTTTCTAAAGCCAATAACAATTTGCCCGACCCGGGAATCGAACCCAAGGCCTCAGCAGTCGACCAGTAGACCAACGCTTAGACCAACGTGGCAGTAATGTTTTAGTCTGCGTCAAATACCGCTTGTTTATAGTACAAGTATACAGCTATTTTAAAGATTTACGATGACAGGATGAGTGACGTGATAATCGTGAATTATAGCTTGAATAGTTAACGGCTTACCGTTCGATATTAAACATCAAACAAAGCGAGGGGTAATCAAATATTTAAACACAATATCGCACTCAAATTCTGAATTACGAAAATAGATCAATGGAATCTTCGTTACCCTAAGCACAATTTAAACGATATTTCCCTTTTTTATAAACTTAATAATTACCTAATAAGTTAATAGTAATTTGAATTTATGTGAAAGACTAGCGGATACCCGGTGCGGTATGCCTAATGCATTGTTTTAGTGGTCAAAAACTATCTTCGTATTTTTGCCTTTCTAATGAAGCCGGGGGCACATCAGTAAGATGGTTTCAAAGTCTATAACGGACACAGATAGGATCAATTTTTGTGTTTTTTACTACAATCAAATAAATCATCTATTTATATATACTAATATTAAAAGTGCGGAAGTTTGGGTAGATGGATGTTTGTTACACAATCACGCCAGAATGGCTGAACGGATCTGGATGAAATTTGGCACAGAGATAGATTATACTTTGGAATAGCTTTTCATCCCGGTAGGACGATCCCGTGGGTCAATTATCGAACTCTACGCGGGCGAACCCGCTGGCATAAGCTGGTATGTAATATAGATGATATATTTCATTGTAGAAAGGGGGCAGTAATTATTCGGATCTCACTGACTTGCGGTTGTCAGTTTTTAACAATACATTGATTCAAAGTCCACTAGTGTAAGATCTCGAAAACTAAATCGATCTCGAGGAAGGACATTTTACTATCCATATCGAAAGAGATTGGAAGGCATTTGATCCCGAGAGGAGCGATATGTGGATATTACTATCTATTCTATCCATATTTCTAGATCTAAATGTAGGCTACGCATGTAAGCGCTGTATTCTGTTACGTTATCGAGTATTGTTCACCTGAATGTATGATTTATTATGAATAATGTTCTCCTGTCTGTTATAAATGTGTTTCGTTGGAAACATATTTCGAAAGAGCAAGATGTAGATATTGTCGAGATTCAGAGACTAAATATCTATTGTTATTTTGTAGGAGGTACAATTTGGGCATTCCATTATCATTATTATGCACAAAGTTAAATTATACAGTACTGTAATATTGGTACAGGTACTCCTAATTACAAATTTAATGTATATTCATATGAAAATTTTTATGTGTGAAACCCATCCTGTATATCGTAATGAACATAAAATAACATCACGCCTGTAATCCCCGCAAGGTTAGGCAGAGGTGTACTTAATAGTACAATCATATTTCGCCAGTTAAGTTTAAGTCCCATGTAATAGGGGGCGAGCATATTACCATTAACCAGCCACAAATCCGGACTCCGTGGCTGCTACTGAGAAATTCCTGATGGAAAACCCAATAACACTTTGCCCGACCTGGAAATCGAGCCCAGGACCTCATGCTCAACAGTCGCGCTTGTGACCGCTAGATCAGCGATTAACCATATTGGAAATCAATCGTAACTTGAACTAGAATCAGACCAGTTAAAATACTTATCCACCCAAACTGAACTCCTACAAAACTTAGGTCCTTAAAACCAAACTATTCTGAACATATCTCAAGGAAGTGATAGCACCAAGTTTATATCTTCGCTTGAGCGCATCTCATTCAAAGTCTTTCAATGCTCAAATGCCCGATAAAAAGCGGAGAAAAGCGGGCAAATATTTTCCATGGGTCGTCGTGGTGAAATAGGCATCATTATTGCTATTGGAAAACGCCAGTAACCTCATTTATTTCTTCTAGATATAAGATTGTTGTGGGTGGAAACTGGAAAGAGAAACGGCGCGCAGTTTATTCTCTTGATTATTTTCTTTGGAAATAGGTAATAAGACTTGGAAGTAGTTTAAACACGTCCCTTTTTCATAAATATTTAAATAATAATATACTTTTTAATTAAATTAATGAGCTTGGTAGAAGTATTTGTTTTGAAAATTTAAGAAAGAAAGTTGTTTTTATTAATTTATACAAAAAAAAAATATACATATATAATGAAAAAAAAACAAAGAAACTGGCAAATATATTTTTCAAGCTTAAGCTAATTATATTAATTTACCATATTGATCACATAGCGAACACCTGCAAATGTAGAATTGGTAAAATATTGCAAAATTAAATACATTAGATGCAACACATGTATTCCCCGAAAGGTTTGGCAGAGGTGTACCCTATATTAAACCAACATTTCATTCAATAATTTTTATTAAATTTATATTTTAGTTTTAATTATGTTTGAAGTCTCGTGTAATAGGGGGCGAGCACTTGCTTAGATCATTCTCCTTATCCCAATTTACTTTGGGTCGGTGCAACAAGTCTTTTTCTTCCATACTTCTCTATTACTTGTGATCACATCAGACACCTCCTTTCTAGCCATATCATCCTTAACACAGTCTTCTTTGGTCTTCCTCTACTCATTAACCCATCCACATTCATACTCAAAACTTTCCTCACAACATAAAAAAAAAAAAAAAATAAGCAATACCTTTGTACTCTCTTTTCTGTTCCTTTCTTGATTTCTGTATTTAGTGTGTACATAAATTGTTAAATAAATAAATAAATAAATATGTACACGACATAAGAACACTTGCCTAAAATCGAGCAAGAATCCAGATCGGGCGGCCACTGAATTATTCCTGGTGTAAAAATCCAATAACTCTAGCACCTTTCTGGGGGCCTAAAATGGCCACTTTAGCAGAACATAATAGGATAATAATATGAATCACGTTAAAATTCTTAAAATGGTCACAGACACAGTTAATGTGTTGAATTATCAGTTTGTGACCATTTTACGAATTGTAACGTAATTTGTATTATGTTCTGCTAAAGTGGCCATTTTAGACCCCCAGACGTTCATGCAAATGTAGGATTGTCAACTTACACTACAAGTTGTCAATGTATTGCAAATACGTGACTATTTTAACGATTACCATCAGTTAAACTCCCGTACTTTCTAATTCACAGTCGAATCCTGCGATCGAATATAATTAGCGACGACCCACTTACCGCAACCCGATAGAGCTGATATTTTGCACACACGTGTAGTTCCGATGACAATACTGTGTATAGTATTGTCATCGGAACTACACGTGTGTGCAAAATATTGCGTTACTAAGCTGATCTGATGTTGGAGAGGGATGACTTAATCGATTTACGCACTTTTAAGTAGGCCCATGTTAACTTACTTTTTTGGCGATTTGAAGCCTAATGGCCTATTCAGGGCGAATTTTCTATTCGTAGTACAAGTCAATATTTCTTAGAAATTATGTCACTGACAGACCTTGAACGCGCTTTAGTTGTGTTGATCTGGTTCAGTTTCGTTAGTGAGATCTGCTCTTAGTACGGAATGCCAAGGGTTGTTTACAAAGTAGATACTTTTTACCATTACAAAGTATAATATTTACCTATACCACAAAACGTATTAAGAGAGACATAAAAGCTATTAGTTATTACCCACCGTTATGTCCAATAAAACTTTATTTGCGTATTTTTGTTCTTCTTTTAATGGTTTGTTTTTATTTTTCAGCAACATAGTACTTAGTATTTTCTGTTATCTTGGTAAACAATAAAGTTACTGAGTATTTTCAGCTTCGGCTATCTTTAGGTATGTTTATAAAATTGGACCTTAAGAGAGACAGATGATGAATTCAATTCTGTTTACAAACTTTAACCGGAAATCGTAGTCAGTGATTTAGGATTTGATTGAAACGAAATTTTAAAGTTGACAATCAATATTTTCAGCAAAATTAGGAAGTCTATCGTAAAGTAGGAGAGCTATCGTGGAAATCTTTTAGTCAAAACATTCAAGCACAAAATATTTTTCGCAGAAAAACCCGATACAATTTTTGTAAAGGTTCCGAAAAAAATATAAACAGCGCCGCAGGTATATCGGCTATATGCCTATAGTTTGACACCAGTCGTTCATACTTTTCAATACTTTCTATAGCTCCACTTAATGTAGGAATATCATATCAATATTTTATGCCCATCTTGACAGGGGACTCTATTTATTCCCAATTTTTTGCTCAAGGTAATACATTTTTTAGAGTTTTAAGATAAACGGATTTTCTTTTGAAAGTAGGTAGCATAATTATAACATAACATTCATTTATTATCAGGCAACTTTGGCCCATAGAAATATACCTTACAGACCAACAGGATATAGGCGCTTTGTTATATTGGAGTGATTGACACATTCAAATAGATAACGATAGGTTGATTTTACTTATGAAGATGTTGCGTCTAATTGTGTTATACCTAAGCTACTGTTGGAACATTTTTTATCCAACACGACTGAAAAAGTAAATTCAAATAAAAATGCAACGTGATATACGAGAAAAAACTTCCACAAAGCTAATTATGAAAAAAATTGATCCTATATTAACGAACCAGACTGGGATCAACTATTTGCAAGTCAAAATGATGTAGATAGCATGGTAAATGTATTCCATAGAGTATTTATTGTCGATATCAATTTGGGATATTATAGGTACGTATAACCTGCTCCTTTTTTTAAGTCGGCTAAGAGTAGATAGGTATTTTATTGCAGTATTTGAATTGAATAACATTTTTATTCATTTAAATTTTATTATTGTCGATATCAATTTCGGATAATAAAGGTAACAGCACAGGTTTTTACGATAAACATACAAAGGGAAAGAAAGGGATAAAAGAATTAGAATTCTCAAATGAAAGAAGGAGACATTTCCAAAAGACATCAACGCGGAAATCAAACGTGTGCTCTTTCACCCAGACACCATTTTAACGAGACCCCTTCGGTTGCTCATAATCTGATGAATTCAAAAATAATTTTCAAAAAAAGAACATGAAACACTAGGTAAATTATAGCAATCGTAGTTCATTTATACTATCACTTCGCCCGCGACTTCTTCCGCAAAAATTGTGATAGCTAAATATAATTTATAACATCCACGAATAATGTAGCTTTTCACCAGTGAAAAAAAATTATAATCGGTTCAGTAGTTCCGAAGATTACCCCCTACAAACAAACTTATAAACTTAACGTGATTATTAAGACACAATCTGCGCCACAACAGCCTCATATTTTTACCTTTATAAACCTCAAAATAGATTCTCAACAGGGAAAATATTATTTTCTCAATTTTCTGAAATAATAAGAAAATCTCGGTTTTAATTTCCGTCGTCCTAATTTAAGTTAGCGCTCCTTCCATTAGGGGTTACTCCTCTGGGCGACTCCCCCAATACGATTACCAAGATTGTTATGACTAAGTTCGTACTTGGAAGTTGGATCGGTAGACTGGTAATATTGAGTATTTTAGAATGTAACTATCTAAATAGATACATACATCGGAAATCCGATGTCAATAAACCTGTAACCTCAAAAAAGGACAGTGAAAAGAGGGTTTAAAAATATGTCATCATAAAAATTTATGAATTTTCGGCTAGCCTGTACCCACGTATTTTTAGTGTCTTTAAAAACTTATCTGGTGCACGCTTGGCCAATATATGTTTTACTAACTAAGTACATGTTATAGAGGAAAGACATTATTAGTAATGTTCTACTGAAAGATTAGGTGCGCATTATTCGTAACGTGCGTTCATGTTTGATCAGGGGGCCTAAAACGGCCGCTTTAGAATCTATTATGATTCTAATATGATAATAATATAATATGATCGTGGATGAAGCAAAAGGAGTCTGTAAGAATCGTAGTAGTTGGCGTTCTGTAGTTAGCCTACCCCCTTGGGAAAAAAATCGTGAGTTTATGCCTGTATGTGTTTGATAGAAAGCGTAAACCTTCGTTTACCTTTTTCTTGGTCTCGCAGTCGCAAACGACGACTGCTGAGTGTGGAGTCCTGGGTTTGATTCTCGGGTCGGTCAAAAGGTGTTATTGGGTTTTTCCATTAGGAATTTCTCAGAAACAGCCCGAAGTTTGAATGTTGGCGGTATGATACCCCAGTGCCTCGGAAAGCACGTTAGGCCGTTGGTCCTGCGCCTTATCTCTCCCCGGTCGGGTCGGGTTACCGTTTCATCGGACTACGAGGGTGAGGGAAGAGAGAGGGAAGAGAGAGTTCATCTGTGCGCACACAGTTATGCACTATAACATCTCCCACACCGATGGCTAGTCTCCTGCTGAGATTGGCAGCCGTTACCGAAAACGGTCAGGAGGAATTTTATTATATCTTGAATTGAAGGTAATGGGGGCTATCGCGCATGATTTCGCCGTTAGAGGCGTTCGTGTAGAGTAAGGTCTTCAGAAATGTCAGATGTCATGGAGTGTTCCCGCGTTGCGCGCTTTTTTGTCACGTAGTTTTATTAATATTCACGAGTATGGTCAAGATTGAGTTATTCCTGATTAACTATGACTTAAAGATTGTAGGTAGCAAGTTGGGATTTCTAATTTGATAATACTTGAAGGAAGAATGATATTTAAATGTTTCATGCTTGCTAATTTTAGGGACAATATTGTAAATAATTATGTGCCTTAAGTTTACACCGTGTTGTTAAAATTAATTAAATAAACTTTTTATGATGTTATTGGTACTTTAAAGAATAAAACAGAGTTAATGACAGGACCTTACTCGACAGTGGCGCCATCTGGTGAGCTCAAAAACGATAACCCTCATTGTTTGAAGGTATAAAAAGTCCAACCGTGTCTCATATTATTATGAGAAAATAAAACAAACGTTGCCATTCTCAGCATGAATGAAAACACCCAAAGACAACCAGTAGCAATATCCTAAATTAAATTTTAACACTATTTCGTTCAACTATTCACAATTTCTTCACGGTGCCAACGCCACGTTCCGCGTTCGTGAATTGCGTCGAAAGTGAACGTTGTATACTACAATTAAGATCTTGCATCTATTGTTTAGTTACGTCACTGCAATTAGTCTCATTGAATGAAGTGATAACTTGCTAAAAGTTATCGCAATTGGGTCGATGGTACAGTAGGTAAACCAAAGGTGGTTCAAAATTAACATTGACCTAGTAAAAAATCTGTCAAGATTTTCAAAATTAAATGTGATTAATAGTTACATTCAATCGTTAATTGCGTTCAGCGCTAAGCCATTTTAAAACTTTTGTTTCTGTCTATCGTTTAAAACTTCAACAGACAGGATGATCTTATAAATAGTACGTTTAGCGCAAAACATATGTATTTGACAACGAGTTAAAGTGCAACAAACGGTCAAACCCTCCTTTTGCGCTTCAAAGCGGTCGGGTAAAAATAGACTTCGTAATGTGGTGTCTATTATCTATTCACCTACAGGGTAGATAAATACAAATTATGCAGTTTTATTAGAAAAATCTTGGAAGTCATTTTACTCCACAAACAGCTAAGTTTTAATTAAAGTTGATTTCCGAGAAAGCAGGTTGATCCTGAGAAGCCCTTGGCTGTTTAAAATGCATTGATCAATTATACTGTTTATTTTGTGTAACATTTAGTTATCGGACTGCTTCGTTATTATAGTCTAGTGGTCGCAAGTGTGACTGCTGAGTATGAGATCTGGGGGTCGATTCCCAGGTCGGGCAAAATGTTTTTGGGTTTTCTATTAAGAATTTCTCTGTAGCAGCCACTGAATTTGGATATGTGGCCGGTTGATGGCAATAGGCTCGCCCCCTTTTGCATGGGACTTAAACATAACTAGCGAAATGTGGGTGTACTATTGGGTACACCTCTGTCTACCTCTTGGGGGATAACAGGCGTGATGTTATGTTATTTACTTATAGTTATATGTAATAATAGTGCCTTCTAGTTCGGGTTCGGTCGGTTTCCTCTCACATATTTCAATTAAGAATATTAGCACGTACACCCGTACGTTTGGATAGAGCAAATCGAGCGATCCTAAACGTTACTCAGGCATTCTCTAGAATTTACCGTAAAATGCTTGTTCGTGAATTAAATTGCACGCCTTTCGTGCAAGTTAGTGCAACTTACTGTATTATCATCTCCAAATGTTACAATGATATGTACAGTAGTGCATTATATTTTGACCAATGCAGGAAGAGCCTTTATATACAATTGGTTGGCTTCGGTTTCACGTCTTGAATGGATATTATCAATGCTCGTAAGAAATTAAATGATAATAAAAGAAATGTATGTTACACCTAAATGCGGACCAGCTCATGATTAAGAAAATCGTCGCAATAGTTGATACATAATGTAATTATAACGTACTAGCAACCCGTCCCGGCTTTTCATGGGTGCAATGTAGATACTTATGTTTTCTCTACTGTAATATGCATGTATAATATTATACATATAAACCTTCCTCTTGAATCACTCTATTTATTTAAAAAATTCCGGATCAAAATCCGTACCGCAGTTTTAAAGATCTAAGCATACATAGGGACAGAGAGACAGCGGGAAGCGACTTTGTTTTATATTATTTAGTGATCATGCGTGCACACAGTCATATAGTACGCAGCACCTGGGCGACCGAGCTGTGCTCCGGCTGAAAATAGAGAAAATGAATCTTCCCATATATGAGACCTAGTTAGATCGATTTTTTGCATCCGTAAATCCCTATATCGCTACTTTCAACAAAATCGTTAGAGCCGTTTTCGTGAACTTGATTACAAATATATTATAAAAGGTATAGTTTTGTATGCTCGTCAAAAATCAGGAGGTTGTCAGAGAAGACTTAAATAATCAATATAAATTACGGTACCTGGTCAATAAAAATAAACGTTGCTTTTTTTGTTTTAATTTGACACTATTTCAGAATGAAGCCCTTCTCAAAGGAGAAGAATCACCCATTTATCGAATAAACGTCTGCGTTTGTTTGTGTGTATGACAGCGCGGTTATATCTGGCTAGTATAAGACGGGCGCGTTTTAATACAGGTGGTGTACACTTCCCAATTAAAATTACCTACCCATTTTATTATTGATTCGGGTCGAGAATCATTAGCATAGTTACCTCCTTGAATTTGACGAAGATGCAGAACTACACCTTGTATACAAATAACACATACAGCTCATTTAATAGTTTAGGATAAGATAAAACTAAGAAGAACATCTAAGAAAATATCTGAATCACAATAAGCAGCACCTAAGTGTCACAAATATCTATGTATAACCACCTAATAGAAAATGCAGATTTCTCCGCATTTTGCGGTTAATAATGTACCAACCGAACAAATCGCGAAGGTTATGAAGATTACATAAACAATAATAAAATAGACAAGTAGGCATCTACACTGAAAAGTGGTTCCTTTGTTCGAACGTCTATGTCTGTATGTTCAGTATGCCCCGGAGGCCGACAATTAACATACTACTCCTAAAAGTTCGGCGTAAGTTTGAAAACAGTTTAGACTGATGGAGTTTGCAAGGGGGCCTTAATGGACTCTATTTCATTACAATTGAAACTTTTGAATTACGTCATTTAATTTAATAGTGTACACATTATCGCTTTCAGAATTAATTTAAATGATTAATGTAAAAAATGAGTTTTCAGGATCACCAAATAGAAGGGAAAAGGGTAAAAATCTGTGAAATTCAATGAACAAAGTAGACGCATAAAACTCAGCATAAAAGGCAAAAAAGTACATTATGGCACAAGTACCAAAAAATAAAAAGTTCGCTTGACAAAAAACAGGAATGCGGAAAACGCAAAAAAGAAAAATTACCGCACATCATTTTTTTTAAAGTAATTTCCCACACGTTATAATATCGTGCTAAAAGTATTTAAGTAAGTACAAAAAAACTATAAAGACAATATTATCCAGAGACATGAACTAGTGTTACAAATGTGTGCCGAGAACGGACCGTGACGGGCGAATTATTTTATATAGCTGCGGTATAAGTGGATGCGTGTAATGAGAGGTGAGTAAACTTAGGCAGATTACTCAATGTTGTACTGGAATGCCGTTGGAGAACGAAACAATTCATTCTGGATATTTTTAATGTTTAAATCATTCTTAAATGACCCAAAGACGTTTGGGTCAAGAAGGACTGAAGATGCTTAAAAAGCTGTTGATCACAAAAGACCAAAGCAATGGTCTTTTATTTAAAAACATCTCAAATTCACGTGATTTAACTACAGCTATTAGACGTCTGATCGAATGATTAAATAAAAACAACTTAACATCACGTGCGTAATTCCAGAAGGGTTTGAGCAGAGGTGTAGGTACACCCACATTTCGCCGGTTATGTTTAAGTACCATGTAATAGGGGGCGAGCCTATTGTCATCAACCGGGCACAAATCTAGACTCCGTGGCTGCTACTGAAAATTCCTGAATGAAAAGCCCAATAACACTTTTCTTTCCTTACCCAGATCTGGATCGAACCCACGACCAAAGCTCAGCAGTCGTATTGCAACCACGACTAAATCAACGAGACAGTCAGTGAATAAATACATTAGACATCTAAGCTCAAAGCGTGATAAATAAAGCAAAAAACTAATGAACTACAATATAACTGGCCTATCCTACAAAAGCTTCCAAGCGGCTAAGTGGAATAAATTGAACTGAATTGGTTCACTCTAACACGACTAATATCTGACTCCCTATAAATCTCCCTATGAAGCACTGGCATCATAAATTGCAAACAAACCTACGCATGAACCGAACATGTCAACGAACTGCACCACAATTATCTAAGTTATAACTGTTACTGTTCTAAACACATAACACAGTCCGGCGTGCCGTGAGCCTCGCTCATTCATACACAAATGTAACAAGAGAACTATTCAAGCGGAATACGTGTAGCGTGTGGTCACGACCTGACGTGCAAATGGCTATGGCAATTCGGATATCATGTTCCAACAATTCACTTGTTTACAAATCTATTCTTCTCTACTTAGTACGCGTTCCTCATTTCCATAACTGGTTAAGGTGAAATGCGCCACGGTAGACCACCAAATTCAGTTTTTCTTACGTTTTTTGCAATTTGCAGGTCAGTGTCGGGTTGTGTTTTGATTAAAATGTGATTTGCGGCCGTAACAAATATGGCTTTGCACAATTATAATAATTAAAATCATCAATACAACTCTAAGTTCATGTAACCCCATTCAATGACTATTTCATAAGTGCAATTAAATGAACTTAGAGAGTTGTATTGATGATTTGAATGATTATAATTTTGTAACTACATACATACGTGTTACGGTCGCAAATCATAGCGCTTTCGCATTAAAGTCACCACTTCGCCTTTGACCCAATATGAGAACTAAATTGCTATTATCTCACAAAGGCACGACCACGATCGATCGTATTGGATGCAACACAATGGAGTGACAAAATTGACAAAGGAGAATACAATCGTGTTCAATTAAAAAATAAAATGGCAACATGCGAAATGACTTTATGGAATCGGGTTCACAATTTGTGGCAAGTGAAACATAAAGGAAAACCCTCCTCAGGTTCACTTGATTATTCCGACCCATTCAACGTTGTTTGCGGTAAATTCGTTTGTTTTGGTGCTCAGTCGTGTTTGTTCTAATTTCAAAGTTTACTAGATGTTGCACCTGCGCTGTTAGTCGATTTTGTCGTTGCAATAAAGCAGCTAATGATATGGTAATACAGTCAAAAACAAAAAAGTATCTTATAGGTGATTCTATGTTGTATTCAATCCCTGTCTAGTCCATCGTCATTGTATTCTTTAAAAAAATATGAATTTTACGGGATTATCGCAGAGTTTAACGAAACATTAAATCTAGACCAAGTGCCAAACAAAACTTCTATAGTGACAATACTTATAAATAATAATTATAGTATCGTTTTGTCAATAAACCCTGCAAAGGAAACAGACACATATAAAAAAGAAGAATAAAATAATAATCCCACTCCGGAAGATACAGAGAGACGCAATGTTAACAGCCATGACACAGCATGACAATTACCAGCAGCTCATCACAGTTACAAACTGAAAATATGACGATTTAAATGTGAAACATTCCTTAAACATTGTCATCAACCGAGCATTGTAATGCTAACAGGCAAAACTTGTTAAAACGGAACAGCGCAAACTAAAATAGCCCATAGCTCAGTTCATATATGTATAAGTTTCAGCAAAACACGTGTTATACCAAGCTGAAATCTGAAGGACAGTGGAAATTGTGTGCGAGGACGAAATGTATGACGCAGACAATGGAAACAGTATAACAAGTATGTGGAAATGTTCCCACTGCATTGTGTACTGAGATAAATATTTTTATTGTTTACTCTGTGTATCGTGTAGCCTGGCCAGATGGAAAAAACGATTTTCCACTATTAATACTGGTCTATCGAGGTGTGTTTCGTTGTTCGTTTTATGGTTTTCTTCCGAGTGTGTCTTTGGTTTATTGAATTGTTTTAACAGATAGGTACGGTATTATTTCGATACTCCTTATTATTTTTATCGGTTTTATAACGCTCGCACTATTACTCAGGTATGGTTTCAGTTTTCTTTGTTAATTTTATGAGATAACGAAAATGTGCTTAGAGTTATAAGAGAAGTAGCTGAAGACCGCGTGAAATTATTATAAAAATATACTTCCCTATTTGAATCTAATTGTGTTAACAATTTCATGGGTTTCCTTTTTTTTGGCACGGAACCCTAATCTTTTTTTGCTAAAATAAAAGTAGCCTTAGAACATCAGCTATCTGCCAGTAAAAGCCCCGTAAAAATCAGTTTAGCCGTTTCGGAGATTAGACTTTCATAATTCATTCATACACTTCAATTTTATTGTAGGTATATGTACATAGATGTGCTTTAAGTTCGTTGAATCAAGGTATGAAATTACGCAGTTTACATCAAGCAGAATCCTTCCACATTTGGCTCGATGAGAACAGTAATTTCCCCTTTGACGGTTCCTTTTAGCGATCATAAATTAGGCTTATGTTTTCAGCCAGATATCATGAAAGCGACTGCTACGTTGCAGTTGGTCGAATGGTCGCAAGCGCGACTGCTGAGCATGAGGTCCGATTCCCAGGTCGGGCAAATTGTTATTGGGTTTTTCCATCAGGAATTTCACAGCAGCAGCCACGCAGTCCGGGCTTGTGTGCCCAGTTGATGGCAATAGGCTCGCCCCCTATTACATGGGACTAAACCTTCGGGGATTACGGGCACGATGTTATGTTATGTATGAAGCACTCTCATTAAGTGAAATATCAAAGTTTAGACCTTCGATTACTTGTCAAACTATAAAAGAGCTTTATATTGTTTTCTTGTTTTCCTAGAACTTATTTTGTGCTAACGTTAACGTTATATCGAATATCGTATTTTGCGATCAAACGGAAATGGGACGCACGTGTAAGATTTCCGAGGATTCTGATCACGTGCTTTGTTAAGAAAAAATGTTCTATTGTCTTTCTATTGGTAAATTGATTTTCTGGTAACTTATTTGTAACCAAAAATTAGGTTGGAGAATTTTAATCATTTAGCTTTCGTACAGCCACAGTTTTCATTTTAATATAGATCTTAAATTCACTCACTGGAAATTCACAATGGTACGTTAATCTTAAATGGAAATTCACAATGGTACGTTAATCTTAAATGGAAATGGTAAAGTCAAAGCCGCTGGATCTAGAAGCATCTACTTATGCACAGAAGTTCTTTAGGCACTAAAGAATAATTTTTTGATTAATTATTGATTAAAAATTCATCTCTTAAAGTGATTGAATAGGGTATGAAGATTTCTATGAGAGTTGGTCATATTTGCCGATGAATAATCTCTTCGGACATGAGTCATGACAGAACACATAGGTATTTAATTAAAATTTATTTCAATTAACACACCTACCGCTGTTTGTCTCTGCATCACCCAAAGGTTGACTGGTAGAAAATGCATATGGCATTAAGTCCGCCACTGTACATTGTACTTGAAGTGTTAAATAAATAAATATGTGTGATCTTCTCTTCTTCTTCTTCATGCAAAAAAAAGAATGGATTTGGTTGAAGTTTGGCACGCAGATAATTTATAACCTGGATTAATACGTAGGATAATTTTTATCTCTGTAGTACGATCCCGTGGGATAATTACCAAACAAAACGCGAGCGAAGCCGCAGGCAAAGGCGTCCATAAACAAGTTCATAAAAACAATTATGCCATACATTTCGGAAAATAATTTGACAGATTTTTCGCAATAAAATACGTAAGGATTAATAAACTTTAATCGACGTTCATTATCTCCCACGAACTTCAAGAACGGAAGCCCTTCAGATTCAACGAGCAATTTTCATTTGAAAAGCTTACGTATATTGTAAGCCATTTTTATACTAATCAAGTACTTAGTACTGGTGATAAGACACGCTTCGAAAATTTAAGGACGACACGAATTTTTCAAGCACCCTTTAGCGTTCAAAGTGATTGTTGATAGGTACTTCATGGTACTGCCGTTTTATTTTTAAAAGAATTATCTTTAAAGGATTCTTCTTTTTCTTTTCAGCTTATAAATTAGTTTTTTTCTTCGGATACTTTTTTCTTTTTTAACCCGTCTAAAGCTAATCGGTTTCTTCTAAGCAAGCGTGCTCCACCCTAGGCCGCATCATCGCTTCACATCAGGCGAGTTGTGGTAAAACAAATGTGTGTGTGTACCAAGTGTATAAAGCTGTAACCTATTTGTATTACCACCATGTTCTACAATGTTTATGTAAGTTATTTGATATTAAACTATGAATATTACTGATAGCTATGTGCTAGAAATATGTTATAATATGGCTTATATTGCTTATTGTTTATCTACACGTATAAACTGCTATAACTTGAGAAATGGTCCAGGACAATATAGATTGTCCGGGCATTATACTTTTTAAGATGTAACCGTTTTGATTAAAAAAGATAAAACCTCTTTCTGCTATAATTCCTTATATAAATGGTTAGCTTAGTTGTCTATATAACAATGAAATGTACTACGCAAAATAATAAACAAGCGACTCGTTAGTTTTGCTCTCACTGTTTTAGTTTTACTTAATTAATTGCCACGCAGTTAAAACAGTAAAATGACAACAAACTGTTTTCAGCTTCACACTAGAATAAATAGGTTAATAATGACTGGAATTTTAAATGTGAGCTAAGTGTACTCTATTGAGGCACATTAACACTATGTTACGCCTGTCACCCCTGAAGTGTAGGCAGAAGTGCACCTAATAGTACACTCACATTTCGCCAGTTATGTTTAAGTCCCATGTAATGGAGGCGAGCCTATTGCCGTCAACCGAGCACAAAACCAGATTCCGAGGTTGCTACTGAGAAATTTCTGATGGAAAAACCCAATAACACTTTGCCCGACCTGGGAATCGAGCCCAGGACCTTATGCTCAACAGCGCTTTCTACCACTAGACCAACGAAGCAGACACTGAGGCACACTGGTATAGAATAAAAGAATAAAGAGACACAAACCAGTTTTTTGGTTCAATAAATAATACCATCCATCATGACTTAACAACTCATACGTCATCACGTTTACAGCTAATACCAAGCCAAACATTACGCCTGTAATCCCCTTAGGGACAAGCAGAGGTGTGGGTGTACTACTAAGTAAACAAACATTCATATAAAATAACACTTACATAACTGGCAAAAAGAAGATTACACTCACATTTTTCCAGTTATGTTTAAGGCCCAGATAAAAGAAAACGAGCTTATAAATCCCCCATGGAAAACCCAGTAACACAAAACACGACCTGGGAATCAAATTTATGACCACATCTACAGCAGTAGTACTTGGAGGAGCTCGTGGCTAAAAAATTACAGTCGCTCGGGTCGATCTGTAGGTTAAGCCGCGCTTGTCTGGGTTTAGGTTGGTCCGTGGATGGGTAACCACCCATTACATAGGTACCGAGTTTCCTCCGTGCCTCGGAAAGCAGCGTTAAGCTAGTGGACCCGGCCAGTCTTACGAAGCGGTATCGCATTACCGAGCTGTGGAGGTCAGATAGGCAGTCGCTCTATGTAAAATAATGGTATTCAGCTGTATCCGGTTAAAAGTAAAGCCGAACGCAACATATTGGGAAAATGTTAGGCAGATGATGAGAATCTACAGCAGGCAGTCATTTCGATCTCCGTTCCTGCTATTTAGCCAACAGTTCCACCTGAAACTGATTTTAGCTCCCAGCTTTATTAATCCCAGAACTCGACTAGGCAATTTTAGTTGTGTTGTTATGCGCCTATCAGAAGTTGTGCCGGCGCAACAGCGGCATATAAAATGAAAATTGCGGTTAGTAGCTACGTCAGGACTGTAGTGGGTGTGATAGTGAAATTACTTTCTGTTTTATGCAGAATTTTTCGTTGGTTGCAGTTTTTATTATGGTTTTCATTGTTAGGTTATGATAAATGAGAATGACTACTTACTGCCCAAACTAAAGCTTTGTTGTTTTCAACTTTTCCATTAATAAAAGTGGACTTAGTTTAGAAAAAACTTCGGCAGCAATCACAACGGAGAAGGATTCAATTATTCTTAAATTTAAAAAAAACTTGAGTTCTTTTTACAAAAAAAAAAAAAAAAACAAGATGGCGTCTCTTAGTGGAGATGAGAGTCAAGATTGTCTTGAGTCCGACTTGATTTTTTCAATGCCAATAATGCTGTTTTGTTTTAGTAAACTGTGAGTGCCTAGAAAATGATATTCTACCAGCAATATCGAGGCTGGAAATGTCAAAATTTATGTCAATTTTTCTGAAAATCGTATAGGTAAGTGGAAATACGAATCTTTTCAAACCCTCACCACCCAGCACATTGTCTCAAAGCCAATTGAACCAAACTGCTGGACTTAACATTACTGACATGAAAATCATTAACCGCTCTAAAATATTTACTGCAACTACAATTTTCGAGTTGCAGCACATCGTCCTATTTAACAAAGTAACGTATCTTGATTAATTACTCCGTTCACCAGATGTGTTAGATAAACACGCGGCACAAACTGCCGAGCCGCACAGAAATCAAAGGATTTACCAACCAGTTAACTACACCGTAATTACCAAATTAAACTGAGATTTGGGCGCTCATTTGCAGAGTAACGTCTCTCGAGTTGTAATAAAACCTTTTTGTAAGGATGTCTTGAGAGAAAGCTTAACTAGATGAACTTTGAAATGGTCGTTCGGAACTCTAGGAACTCGCTTGAGTTGAAAATGAATTTTGAAAGAATCCTTTTCCCAAAATCCCGTAGATGTGTTCTCGTTTTTGGAACGAATATATACGAGGGTATGCTGTTAAAACTACAGTATAAATAGGCATAAATAGGCTCGGCTTGGCTTTTTCCAATTATGTTGGGTTAGGTTTCTCTTACAGTGCCGCCAGATGCGGTTATATACCAGTATTTCACACGCAACGTCATCGAAACTTCGACCCAATTTCTGGACACAACTGGAACAGTAAGACCATTATCAACACACAAAAACCCAATACTTCTGGCTATCGTGAGCAATATAGCTTTGAAATGAACCATCATTATTTAGTACGGATCTTCAGAAATGATTGGTTTTAAGCGCTAATCATAAGCATTTTAGTCTTGGCCTGTCTTGTCTTGGCCTGTCTTGTCTTGGCCTGTCTTGTCTTGGCCTGTCTTGTCTTGGCCTGTCTTGTCTTGGCCTGTCTTGTCTTGGCCTGTCTTCTCTGTACACTTTTCTTTAAAACTTCTTAATTTTTTAAACGACTTTTCATCTACTCTCCCTAAAGTACTACTTTTTCAAGAGAATATGAACAGCAGTACCCAAAACATCTACTTAATAAAACTACGGAGACGAATTCGTTTAAACGTAGTAACTCTACAGTACATACTGAGTAACAAAAGGTACCGTACCAAATAAAGGTAATTGATGAGCGAGCGTCAGCGGTCTCATGAAATTTAGATGAGGTCCAACCCGCACCTCTTGCCGTGACAAATCGGGGACGCTCCACGATGCATTACAGGTATAATTTAATATAAGCTTGGAACTGTCCTACTGTGGAGCGAAAGTCCACATAAATTCCACATTACGATTCTCGAGTTTTACACCAGTGATAAATTAACAAGAGAAACATCATCTGCCTAGCCTTTTCCCAACTATGTTGGGGTCGGCTTCCAGTCTAACCGGATGCAGCTGAATACCAGTATTTTACATGGAGCGACTGCCTATCTGACCTCCACAACCCAGTTCGTACTGGGTAATACGATACCCCTTGGCAAGACTGGTTGTCAGACTTTCGGGCCACTGACTACCTGTAACGACTGTCAAAGATCTTCAAATGACAGCCGGGACCAACGGCTTAACGTGCTTTCTGAGGCACGGAGGCAACTCGGTATGTAATGGGTGGCCACCCATCCACGGACCAACCCAGGCAAGCGCGGCTTAACCTGACGATCGACCCGAGCTTCTGTTATTATTTACCCATGAGCTTCTCGAAATTAACAAGAGAAACAATAGACAGTAAATACTTCTAATGCTTAAATTAGCTAAAATGTTACAAGACCTCAAATAATACCGGTACCTTTGTTCTCTTTTGTCTTTATGTATTTTTCCTGTAATGTGTTTTGTGTGTACATAAATAAATAAATAATAAATTTAGGTCTTGCAATTTATTTATCGTAAGGTAGTTCATTTATTCTCCTTTGGGACTGACAGCAGCATAACGTAATTTGCATAGAACATTCCAACTGCCCATAACGTCCATCGATTGATTTGCAGCCGTGACGGGTGGGTGAACTGCTAAACAATTAATAATTATTATGACATCAAGCTGTCCGACAGTGTTTTGATTTTTCAATGGAATAAATAATAGTACCATTTATAAAGACACATTTAGTGTGTGGATCAAAATGTGGCTTTAACAAAAAAAAAAAAAAAACTAAATTCACTTCGGACAAAGATTGTAATGAAAACTAAATATGTTAATGAGATAACTTTCGAAGCTTTACTGAAAATCTAATCGGAAAATATAGACTGATTCAATACTTAAAGAATACAAAAAATCCTTGGTCTCAAAAAGTTTAATTAGTGATGAAATTGAATTCCAGACCCAAACCTATGAACTCCAATAATTATTTTTATTCCCTAAAATTTAACAAACTTTTAAAACGTGACAACACCTTCTTAGGCATTAGTATGTTCGATTGTCATTTGTTTGTTTATGCCGTCACTACCCGAGAAGCGACCGGAGTGTCGATGTCGCCGCCCGCGCCCCTGTGTTGCCATGTCCACATTTGATTTAATTTTTATCCATGAATGATTACTTAAATACTACGTTAACAATCCGAAAGCATAAAATGTTTCTCCTGAAAACGGAAGAAAGATGTGGGTTGGTATATTTTGACATACTGACCAAGTTAGTAAACCTTGAATGTGTATCTATCTGTATATCATTATTATGGTGAGTTAGCTCACTCCTAGCTCTCATAGCATGTGTTATTATAACGTGCGTGAGCGCATACAGGTCGTGTGAAGATCTTTTTAGTACCCTCTTGCAACAGTAATGACGTATTGCATTATTGTGTGAGGTGATATTTTTATACATCATGTGGGACATTGTTAACATCGACATAGCGTGCAAGCGTGCATCTCACGGTCTTAACTATTAGGAGACGGAGTACTAGCACGAAGTGTCACGTGTTTATGTTGAAAAAATTAAAAAATAATGGCCAATACATATTTCGTGTCAATATTGTTGTACCGGGGTAATTAATTGTTAAGCAAATTGTCACCCTGAGCCAGTTTGTCGTATTATTTATAGCCTCGTTGGTCTAGCTGCTGACGATGGTCGAATACTGAGCAAGAGGTCCTGGGTTCAATTCCCGGGTCGGGCCCGGTGTTATTGGATTTTTCCATCAGGAATTTTTCAGTAGCAGCCACGGAGCTTGGATCTGTGCCCGGTTGATGGCAATAGGCTCGCCCCCTATTACATGGTACCTACTTTAACATAGCGGGCGAAATGTGGGTGTACTATTAGGTACTACACTTCTGCCGAACCCTTCGGTGATTACAGGCGTGATTATATTTATAGCCATTAGCGATTTGAATATACGCAATATTGAAGAGGCTACTCAGTGACATTTATTTTTTACAAAGAACATGACTGGCTAGGAAGAAAAAAAAAATACAAATACAGCAAAAAGTACAACACAGAATACTATCAGATAAACAAAGCAATCACTCAATCTAAAGAGACTTGCCCTTTAGTTCAACACTAAATCACTGCCATCCGGACAGGCTCATGAAATAATAATGAAAGGGTCACTACTCACTGTATTCCGAATTGATTACCCTCTAAGTTTGGCTGAATAGTTTCGAAAATTAGCTAGCACGGAGTCTATGGTAGAATTTAGAGCTGTCAAATTGACAGGAAGGCGTGAAATCGTTGACAAGTACCGTATAAATGTCAAAGGGTTTTACAAGATTGATACCGAAATTCCATTGTGGCTTTCAGCGCTGGCTTGGCTGTCAATTTATTAGTTTGAGTTTATGGGGTATTGTTGACTGATTTTGTGGTAGATTTATTGTAGAGAGAATTTTAGGAAGGGAAATATAAATTTTGAGGCAAAATATACTTTTACGCAGTAAATACATGTAGAATGTTTTAGTTAGAACTAAAACATTCCTGCATTAAGATTCCAGTGTGGGAAAGAAACAGAGCTATACAAAATGTCCAGCGCCATCTCTTTCTCACCATGGCGTCTTAATGCAGGAATGTTTGTATACATTCCTGCATTAAGACGCCATGGTAGGCCACCAGAGGCAACATATTATACACAGAACATCGCAATCTACAAGTACAAAGATCTACAGATATAACTCGCACATAATCACGTCTTGTTATATCAAAGCATACAAGAACGATACGACTCAGTCACGAACATCGAACAATCTTACAAAATAAACAATTCCTTTGCAAATCACTCAGTATAAAATGTACTCTTTAACTCGCTTCCCGTTAGCCCCATTCACTCACTGCTTATTTAAACCAAATTGACGTGCAAATTGATAATTATGACGAAGCGTCGATTCGAATATAAATATTTAATCAAATTTTCTCATTAATATTTCAAGTTCATTAGTTTTGGTTTTGCGAAATTTGTTATTAATTTATTCATTTTCAGCACCTGAGTAATTTATACAAAGTGTCAAAGTTGTTTCTTGCTTTCATGTAGCTTAGGATAAAGTCTGTACAAAGCTACGTATCAAGATTGATGGCTGAACTAAATTGCTTTCAAGTTTAGATTTTGAGTTCTTAGTTAAAGGTAGGTATCTGGACCAAGTTCCTGAAGTAGTTTAAAGTTGCGTAGTCGGTAGGTATGGATTAAGACGCAATTAAGCTTTGGTTGGAAGTGTAATAGAAGGTATTTGCGATCTGAAATCAGCTAAGTTTTTAGTTTATAACTTGTGCCGAACGTTGTTTATTAGATACTCGTATTTTAAATCTTATATCGGTACCTTTTATTTTAACCAAAATCAAAGGCTCTGAAGCCTGTCTATGCCTACAGAATTCAGGAAATAGTACCCAATTCTTTGTGTGACATCGATAATGTGACCATTATTTTGGTTGTATGTACCATATTTTCCGTGAGAAATACACACCTTTCACACATTTCTGTGATACGATCCACATTTTTGCCTCCAAACTCATATTTGAGGTATTTTTTTGCATTTTTCTTAGAGAACATAGATTATTACGTTACTATCTCATCTGAATAAGTAGGTAGCCGGTAGCTATATTACTAATACATCTCAAGTTGAGCCAAACAACTATTAACTCTCCATAATAGGGTTTAACGAGCTACTTACGAACATCGACTGGTTAACGAGCCGTTATAAAGTAGATATTTTTGGAATCTCTAAGCTTTTGTACGTTCATTAGGTCCAAAATGAAATAGCAAAGAATTTCGTTCTAAATAACGTTGAATATTTAGAATAACGTTTTAGACTGTTATTTATGCGAAAGCAGGCAAATAGAAACGTTTTAATAAGCGTAGACATTAAAGAAGATTTATGGTTTCAGTAAACAAATATGCAACTTTTCGGTGAACGTAGTATAAAAGTAGAACAAAAGATTTGGAATAAATGAAGGTATTGATAACATTTTTTAATAATAAACCCCTGTACTAAGACGATGTTGGATAATCTTGATTATCTTAATCTTAATCTTGACTCCAATCTAGTTTTAAGTTGAGTTTCATGACTGAGTAACGTTTTATAATACGGGCTTACGGTACTTAATTTTAAATCTCGGTATAACAAATCATGATATTTATTTCATTATTAGCCAAAAAAGGGTTTAATACTTTTGTTCCTCACAGTCATTATAAGTAAAAAGGTAATAGAAGTATCCCTACAAATTTTATCAAAATAATTAATTAGTTGGCTCTTTCTTTGGCCAAAGAATTAGCATTGCCACTCAACGTGGCAATGCTGGGTTTGACGCGGAATGTGCACTTCGCAAAATGAGTGTAAATTTTATCACAATGGGTCAAAATAAAAACTGTTGGCTTACTATATTTTTTATTATTTTGCACGATTTTTAGCACGTTAACAGTAGTTTCTTTGTTAAAAGCAATCACGTTCAGGAAATGTTTGATTATGTATTTTCAGTACACGTCAGCTATACACATAAGGGGCCATCCTTTAATCACATGAGGTTTTTTAGGCCACTATTATAGCCCCCCTCGCCCTTAGTGATATGTCGTGAGGTTTAAGGCTACCCCTCCTATCCCCTTCCAGAATCACGTGTATTTGTTATTATTGATAATATCAGATAGTTTTAGAATCTGTTTTAACAAAACAACAAAAAATGGTTTTAATAAAAATTCGCTTGCTCGAGTTTTTCAAACAAAAAATTGCTTGCTCGGGTTTTTAATTCATTATTTATATATAAAACCTATTAACATTGTGATAAAATTCACTCATTTTGAGTAGTGTTCATTTTTAAGAAGTGCTATTTTGAGAAGTGCACATTTTGCGTCAAGTGCACATTTGGCGAAATGCACATTCGGCAAAATGCACATTCGGCGAAATGCACATTCTGCGTCAATCCCGCAATGTTGCTAGTCTTCTGGGCACATATCCGGATGACAGCGATGTGGAAAGGTACTTACACGCCTAAACGTCCTATTGTTTATTTAGTTAGTTTATTTTTTAGATATACAAGTCCTTTTTTTGTAAATATTTAGTTTTATTAAATAAATAAATACTTTTTATCAATAAAATACGTACTTAACTAGTATTACGCAATAGCAATGTATGATACATTATTATTATTTGCCTAGCATTCATTTACACAGCTCAGATTAGTCGCGTATGGAATAATAATGAGCCAAGTAATTCAAAGCAATCCTTCATCGCAGGATTACAGTTTCTACGACCTTCATTAAAGCTTCCATATTAAGTACTTTATTATAATTAATGAAATGGGAACACCGTTTAAAGAATTGTTCGATATTACCATGCTTGGAAGCCCGTATAAAAACGGTGTCAACCGTGTCACGTAGGCATTTAAATCTGAACATATGGATAAACGTAAAAAATAATAATAGATGGCTGAGTAATTACCGAGGTCAATTTATTCGAGTCATTGGACATAATAAGGCGATAATAATTTTATTGACACAAATAAATAAGGTTTACATTTCCATTTGAAACCCTGACTCCTATGCTAGGTGAGACCTGTGTTACAGGATTCAGAGTCTTCACCCGTTTTTGGACAAAACAGTTCACAACAGGTTATGCATCAAAAATTGAAAAATAAAATTGAAAAACAATTAATCATTAAAATAATGCATGCGTGCTCTTGTGTGTGTGGTGAGAATGTGTGAGTGTGGTAAGAGCGTACGAGTGTGTTGTGTATCTGTGAATGTGTGTGTGTGTGTGTGGTGGGTGTATGAGCTTGGTCATTAGTTAATACATAAACGCTTAAGAGATAAAGCATTTGCATAGTATTAAAAAGCTGTTGTTTATAACTAGAACGGATGATAGGAACTGACTGACATATCTTTACAAAATGCACAAAACAAGCTATAATTTCGGTGCATAGTAGAAATTTGAAAATGGTCGTGGAAAATACATGCATTTAACTATTTGAAAGTATAAAGTCGTAGAGCATTAAGCCCGCTTCTGTACATTTGTGTGCGCTAAAAGATTTGAATAAATAAAGTCAGTACCTATCCTGTCCTCCACATCTCAATGATTCAGCGACGTACTGTATTGTGTTATAATATTATTAGCCTCTATCAGCCATCATTTTAGTTAGTCATGTCACCCTTTTCGAGCCATACCTTTTAATCATCATCTTTCAAACAATCCATCTACCATTTATTCTGGTCTTCCTCTATCTTTATGGTCTCCTGGTACTAGTCTGGTCTTGCATCTAGAAGCTACCTACCTACACTTATAGGTCCAATTATACAAATCCAGTTGTGTACAACCAAAACCAATTTGTATTACGAAAACCAATGTTGCTTGCAATTGTATGGTTAGTAGATACAGATATCAATCCCTTGGGATTGAGCGACAAATTGGCCTACACGAACATATTTATTGAGTTCCATATGATAAATAGTTCGGCTTTATCGAGTGCACTAGAATCGAATCAAAACATGCTGGTGAAATATCGAATATATTCGGCGAGTTGCGATAAAATGTATTGCTTGTACATCACCCCAGGGGATGTGGTGAAAATATTATCGCAATGTTGTTCATAATTATATAATGTTATTCAGTACGTTTTGCCTTCAATTTGTTAATGTTCATTATGTAATTGCGCATAGCTGAAAAGTAAATGTTCCAATTCTAATATTCGTTTTTTGAATTATTTTAACGCTGAAGGGGCTTAGGACAAACCGCTTCTGCCTTGTCTTTAACAAGGCAGAAGTGACTTCAGTATATTTATATATTTGTTTTAGAAAATTCTGTCTCTTTTCAAGTTAATTGATAACGACTGGTGACCGCCATTCCTATAAATGCTCGTAGCCGAGGCAATAAAATGTACAATTACGCGAAACGGTACATCTCCGTAAAAGCTTCCTTATTTTAAATGAAATAATATTTTAGCAATGTTTCGTGTTTATTAACTGCTGTTTAAGCTTTAGGGAAAACGCTCGCTCCAAAATAATTTAACAGAAGAAAATACCCATTTATTAGTATTACTGCCTAACAGCTACTAAATCGGATTGCCATAAATGTACCAATAACAATAGACAAACAAAAATTTACGGTAACTAGCTAAAACTTATAGAAACATAATGTTATCAAATTCACCAAGAAATCAACACAAATTCATATATCTATAGTCAAGCTAAAGTAATAAATTGAGGTTAATTAATTACTTGGGCAAAAATTTTTATGCAATAGACAAGAATTTAAACGAAGTGACAACCGTCAAACAAAGCAAAGCTAAGAATTGTAACTTTTTACAGTTCTAACTTTAAGCAATTATTAAACTGCATAATAAAAATCGTATCTTAAATAATGACATTTACTCAAATAAAAACTTTGACTTGTTTATAGATACGGGGACTAGTGCTTCCTTAAAGAATAAACATAACTATCTTTTCGCAACCTCTCTCAACGAAATGTACCTATTTCGTATCTGAATTACCAGTAGATGAACCATAAAAAGAGGAGTATATTCGTTTACCTTAACTCCGTATTCGAAGCACACGCTCTGCATAGCCGTGAAAGGAACGCAGGGTGTGAAGGAAATTCTTTACCCAACATATAAAAATATAAGGAATTCTCGTAATGTTTGTACGCTTTTAGAACAAGAAATCCATATAGGAAATTATTTTTCTTCGCCAACATTTTTCGTTGTAACTTTGAAAATGTTTATTTTGGTAAGACACGTGAAGAACAAATCTTAATCTTTAAGAAAACTCTTAAATTAAAAACGTGTCCTTAAAAAATAAAAAAAACTACTCTTGAACTATGAACGACAAAACTTGCCACGATGTCGATCTCCATACGTGTGTCTGATCTTTGAACAGAATACTCCTGAAAATTTCCAAGCAGCCAATCATTCCTCAAAGTTTTTATTCGAATTTCGAACATCTCAATGCCAGAGGCTGTCGAACAAGGATTTTCCCAACTAAGGCATGTTTTGTCACGTCGTATATTCACGACATTCGGCATAAACAGACGTGTTCTAGAATCGATCGATACGTATCTTCGCATCGGTACCTTTGCTACTCGATTATGTTTGCTTTGGAACTCGCAATCGAGAACGCAATCGCAGTTGCGGGTTTGCCCTAGTTTTATGGAACACCACTTAACATGTGCCAGTATGAGGTAATGATGCCATCACATCTATACAAAGTTCAGAACGCCCTGACATGAAAAATGAAGAAAATATTCTTCCCAGAGCGAATGAACGGAATATATAACGGATTATATTATTATATTTATTTCCTGACGAATAAACGTGAACGAAAGTAGTGTTTAACGTAATCCATGGAACATGTACCTACGTTTAATCGGATGTTTATAATTCAGTATGATTTAACTTGACTACATTACTACGCGTTTATTAGTGAGGGTACTGATTATCCTCCTGCTAATTGCACTTCACCTAGGGACGCCCTCAGGCTCGCTGGAGCGACGATCTTAGCGGGGTGGCTGGTAGCGACTGGATGAGAGTTGCCGAAAATCAAGTTGAGTGGCGTGCGATTGAGGACTGGGGGCCTATGTCCAGCAGTGGACTGCTGTAGGCTGATGATGAATTCCTCTTTACAAACGTACGTAAACATTTCGAGGAGCGATTTAGAGGAACTCGTGGCTAAAATAATATCAGCTGCTCGGGTCGATCGTCAGATCGTCCGTGGATGGGTGACCACCCATTACATACCGAGTTTCCTCCGTGCCTTGGAAAGCACGTTAAGCCGTTGGTCCCGGTTGTCAATTGTACATCTTTGACAGTCGTTACAGGTAGTCAGTGGCCCAAAAGTCTGACAACCAGTCTTACCTAGGGGTATCGTATTACCCAGTACTAACTGGGTTGTTTAGGTCAGATATTCAGTCGCTCCATGTAAAATACTGGTATTCAGATGCATCTGGTTTGACTGGAAGCCGACCCCAACATTGTTGGGAAAAGGCTAGGCAGATGATGAAACGTACGTAAATATTTAAGAGCCGGGACGAGATGTTTTTGAATCATAACACAAACTTATTATGTAAGTTTATTAAATTTAAAAGCATTGTAATTTTAAACATTGAATAAAGCTTCTTTGTGATAATTTTGTTGTTTAATAACAATACATGTTTAACAAAGCTTCGCATAACTTCGTGAATTGATGAATTTATAACGACACAATTGCGTCGTCTCATGAGATTTCTGTGTCTGAATATTTAAAAGGGAAAATAATTCAGGAGCCCATTCCTTATTATACGTAATTCAAGGTTAGATCTCACCTTTGTTATTTTATTTTCTTGAGAGGTGAAATTGTTCTGATTTCTGAGTGTAGACTACGCCTTAGTTGGGCGTATTCCTAGGCGCCTTAGTTGGGCGTATGTTATGTACATGTTTCTTACGTTTTATGTATTTGTCGAGGTTATTTTGACACAGTTCTGTTCTCCTATATCTGAAGTTTGAGATCCTCTTAAAACTGAAACAGGTTAAATTACGTAACTATGGCAATAACCAGTTCTGTAGAATCCAGTAACTTCAGTAAAACATATTTTTTAAGCTCATTTACACTGATTTGAATCAAAATTCTCTACACAAATTTGAGGATGTACAAATATACGCTAATGTTATAAAAATTGCATGTGAATGGATTATTACTTCTTAGTACGGTGTGTGGTCCAACAAACTGGTTATATCATCAGATTTGATGGCCGGGAATCAGCGCTGGCTCTACATTGGAATGTAAAATTAGGACCAGCCAGCATTAATACGGTCTTAAAAACGGTACATTGCAAAACTTTTGAATGGCTGTGCACATACTTATCATGTTTTTGCACTTACAATATTTTTTGTTCTCTGGTCACATTTTTTTAAATAAAGCGGATTTTTTAAATTTACAAGCGATTGAATATTTACAAAAATATTTAAGATCTTTTTGTCGGCGATTTCTGATAAAAATATCACAGCATTCTGAAGCGTTTAAACACGTGAAAAAATGCCGAATACATGCCGTAAACTTAATCACATTCACCATTCATCTTAATCACATCACAAAAAGTACATAGTGAAGTTTATAATATATGTCTTTCAATAACGATCATCTTTCACGAGTGCTTTAAATTTATAACTGTATTAAAAATATAATATACCTAACCTATGTGTGTAGTATGCTTTGATTCCGAAAGTATAAAAGTTGGTCATTGATGTGAGATAAAGAGAATAATAAAATGAACGGACAGACACTAAAAGTTGTTAACTGTTCAGGAAGTGGATCAAGATCTGTAGCAGCTGTTATTTCCTCTGAAGTATTGAGACTAGAAACATTTGCTTTGTTTATATTTCTTTCTTTAATACTTTATTTTAAATCAGCTTCCACGAATCTAGTAGGAAAATCCGATATAGTTTCGAAATCAAGTCCGAAGGAACTATCTCCGGGGTTCTATCCTTAAACACTATAATAATTTGTATTATTAAGTAGATAAAGGATATTTGTTCCTTGTAAATCTAGAAGAATTTGTGGAATCGGTTCTAAAATGTGTTCTTATTATACGCCGGAACCCAGCAATATTAGCTTGTTCTGTAATAATTGATATTCCGACGCCTTACTAATAGAAAAATCATCATCTGCCTAGCTTTTTCTCAACTATGTTGTGGTCGGCTTTCAGTCTTACCGGATGCAGCTGAATACCAGTATTTTACTGACCTCCACAACCCAGTTAGTATTGGGTAATACGATACCCATAGGTAAGAATGGTTATCAGACTTCCGGACCACTGGATAAATGTAACGACTGTCAAAGATGTACAATTGACAGCCGGGACCAACGGCTTAACGTGCTTTCCGAGGCACGGCGGAAACTCGGTATGTCATGGGTGATCACCCATCCACGGACCAACCCAGGTAAGCGCGGCTTAACCTGACGATCGACCCGAGCCGCTGTTATTATTTAGCTACGACTTCCTCAGCTGATAGAAAAATATCATAACAAATTAAGACATCTAATATCAGACGAACTAGAGTAATCTCAAAGAATTATTCGGAAAATGGGCTTCGGTCGTAACTGCGTAACAAAAGTCGAAAAGTTAGATAACTACGCAGAATTCTCTTCTTTGCGTCGTTATCTTAAAGGGAATATATATTAAGTTGGAATGCCAAAAAGGCGTAATACGTAGTAATATATACGAAGTTTGGACCACGATAAATATTTAATTTCATTTAGGTATGTTGACATATGAGTATTGATATTGTCAAAGATCTTTTCAATCAGTATTATTGATTGAATTCACACTACTAATCCTTTGATGTAGTCGTAGAATTAGGACATAGTAAGGATGTAGTTACCAGAGCAGCAGTATCTGTGAGGAGTGTTTTGAACTTGGTTACGCGAGCGCATGAAACCGATCGCAACTTAAATGTAGATGAGAAGACAATGGATGCAGAGTCTAATACTCTAATTAATTGCCGTCCCATTTCAAACACCATGGTAAATAGAGGGAGATAGAGCCTTCCTCTCAATCGACTTACAATTGCACGGTAGAATAAAGCCATGGACACGCATTGGCTTTCTAAGCACGGAGATGATTGCGTTCATTGTTTCCCTTTTACCAAGCTACGACAGATGAAACTAGGGACTGTAATCATTTAATCCTGACTTGAAAATTGTGAATTTACATACATTTATGTAACTGCTGATTAAACCATCAATTTTATAACGATCCTTAAGTCATAAATGAATGAATGTCCAGCGATATTTATGTCCAGCGATATTTATAGCCTTTTCCCAACTATGTTGGTGTCGGCTTCCAGTCTTACCGGATGGAGCTCAACACCAGTATTTTACATGGAACGAATGCCTATCTGACCTTCACAACCAGTTAGTACTAGGTTCTACGATATCCCTTGGTAAGACTGGTTGTCAGGCTTTCGGGCCACTAGCTACCTGTAACGACTGTAAAAGATTTGACAGCCGTTATTGTCATCACAGATCAAACACAAACTTCTTGATACAAACATTTTGGGATATACATACATAGTTGCAATGGGAAACGATCTGAATGTAGCGATGATTTAGTTAATGTTATGTGTAACAATAGTTAGTATAATTCCAGGAGGTTCTTTTGAATAAATTACTAGCCACCAAAATTCATGTAGGATATCCTTATTTAAGAACAAACTATTCAAACTAATGAAATAAATTCCCTTATCAGAATCTAATTATTTAGAACTCTTGAGTGGAATCGTCCAATTTTAATCTAGTTCGAGACCGATCGCACTCCTCCATTATTAAAGTTTTATAATATAAATAGATGGGGTCCCTTTTCTCACACTTCGATGAATAATTTTATTTAACTAGTTCGCTAGGGCAGCGGCACCAAGAGAAATATCCTCCAATATCGAAAATTCTTGTGGATTTTCTTATTTGAGGGTTAAAGTGCTCATAAATTGCGGTTTTGCGATTTTCCTTCACTACTTTGTACCTATCAAGCGTCAGATATATTATGTTAAGTGCCGATTGCTGAAAAAATAGATACAGACTCTTTGCCTCAGAAAGCACGTTAAGCCGTAGGTCCCGGCTGTCATATTTTGTATTTTGCCAGTTGTTACAGTTAGTCATTGGCCGAAATTCGGACAACCAGTCTTAGCAAGGGATATTTATTTATTTAACACTTCAAGTACAATGTACAGAGGCGGACTTAATGCCATTAGGTATTTTCTACCAGTCAACCTTACCGGATATCGTATTACCCAGTACTAAATGGGTTGTGGAGGTCAAATAGGCAGTCGCTCCATGTAAAATACACCAGTATTTTAGGCTGAATACCAATTCAGCTGCATCCGTGAGACTGGTAGCCGACCCTAAAACAGTTGGGAAAAGGCTAGGCAGATGATGATGTCGCTGAGTCTTTTTTGTGAAGTAGGCTGCACGTCTGTGGCAATAAAACCAGTTTAAGGATCTTTCTTAGGACATTGAGACTACTACTTAAGGTTATGTCAAGGTCAAACCGCGGTGTTACCCCGACGGGTACGTCCACCTTAACAAGATTAGATTACATTAGAAAATTAGGTACCTACCTCAAAAATTTTGTTAAAGTTATTATTATCTAATGTTAAATAGAAACGGGCTTGAAAGTCACTGGTGAAATATAATATTGTAAACTTCATGGCTTCAGTGTTCCTTACAACTGGCGCCCACATGGTACAGGCAAAACGAAAAATGACGAAATTCTGATTTTGTTTTTTTCATCTTATTTTTTTTTCCTTTTCAGGTCGTACTGAAAAGAGGTTATTGTAATAAATGAAACCTTTGGAATGTACGCGACATTAATGGATTAAGAGAAAATTGGTCAGTTGAGATACTTGCTTTGGGCACGCTCACTTTGACGGAAATAGTTTTCCTATTGACAGCGATGTAGACGAATTTTTTGACGCCCTGTAAATTTGTTCCTATTTTGATATATGTAGTTTTACAGGAAATTAATATTAGTTAGTGTTAATTTTATTTGCACAAGATTTGGCTACAATTGATTATGCTGTGAGAAATCTAGAGTTCATCAATCATATCAGGCAACTCGATGAAGATATCGCAAATACAGAAATATTCAACAATTCACCAGAAAATATGGAAACAAAGCTGAGCAGTATTTTCGTCATTGATTAACAATCATTGGCAATTTGCTAGCAACAATAAAACAGATCGTCTATTGACTTAGCTACTTTTATTTTTATTTGACACGAATACCATTGCTCGAAGTATCACGTCATGGCTGTTTGTTCTAGACCTAAACAAATAGGCGCGTTTTGGCTCCAAGGTTCCACATTAGCTTACTTAAAGTCCTAACTTATTCAAGCTAAACCTAAAATAACTAGAAACCAAGTCCTTTTTTGATATAAGAAAGTATATTACAGTGAATAATCGCATACTGTACATGTTATTACGTAAGAAATAACTTTAAAAAGATGATTAATACTAAAAGAAATTTAAACGTCAATAAATGCTAAGCAACGTTTATAAATCAACAGCTTAATGTTCAGCAGTTGAGTGAATCTACTAAGCCACTGACTCAATGTTTATGAGCTAGTAAAACAACCCTTTTGTCTTAGCCGAGATTATGAAAATATTTCATACTTTTCATGAATGAAACAAACAAATCAGTAGACTGTCCTCGGCATAAACGGCCTGTAATGTGCACATTGCTGGCGGGGATCGTAATTGTAATCCCAGGCCAGCCCAATGCTGGTCGATGGATGTGTGGAGCCTGCCATTTTTTGGTGGTTCATCTTTTTGAGAGTATTATAGTTATGAATTTATTCAATTATTTATACAGAAAGGTTCTAACCTACAACTCGTAGGTCGGGACCATTCTCTCTCGTCCTCAGCTGACATGGTTTTGATTTTCCGAGATTAAACTAAATAATAATATATTCTAAGACATGATATTGTTATGTTATCATGTTGTGTTGTGTATCGTGTGTTTTGATAACATTGAGAATTTGATTATGAGAAGAAGATCAATTAGACGCTGAGAAAATTAAATGTTTTGAAGATTCTAAAGACTTGTTAAAAGTCTAGTTCCATTATGAGAATATCTTAGTTAAAGGTTTTATTTTTGCTTTTCGTGTTTGCCTGTCCAGGAACTAGTATTATATATTCTAGTTCGCAACTGGTACTTTCATCGTCGTATTTGGGGAGCGACTCATCTCTGATCCTGACTCGCACGCTTCCGTTCGCAGACTCGTCAAGCAATTTCCGTCGCGAACATACGTAAATACAAACATAGGAACGTACGTATGGAATACGGACGGAATCGTTGCGTAGTGTGCGTGTATTGACACACATTGGCGAAGAGGGAAAATGTTGGAGAATTTTTGAAATGAAATGATCGTGTTTTGTTTTTTATTTTAGTTTGAGGGGTGAAACGCTTTGCGGTTATTGTGGTGTCCCAATTTTAAGGATTTTTGTTTATGATTAATTTTGTTTAATCGATATCTTAACCCAAGCCAATGAAAAAGCTGTACAGGTGGCTGTTTACTGGTCGGGTATTGTTTGAGTCCATCGGTACGCAAAGAAGAAGTTCGATGTCTTCAATTTAGAAGACAATATCTGTTTGGTATGTTGCACTATATGACTCGTAGTAACTTTAAATGTAGGTAAATTGATAAGGTATACCAAGAATTCCATGATTAAGTTCATGCATCATGCTTGAATTGATAATGTAGCGCTTATTAAGCAGTAGACGTGACGGTATGCATACCTAATATCTGTACTAAGAAAAAATTTTGTTTGGAGACTCATAGTTACGTCTCACATTTACCGACTATTCCTAGAATCTTTTAAATCAGTAGTATGTTATATTCCTAAAATCACTTAAATCAGTAGTATCTTATTGGCTATAGTTTTCTCATTTCCTAACTTGTGTAAGGCTGTGGCATACGTCACATAGTTTCTTTAAACGCTCCGCCGGATAAGGCTCTTAAGGACCGAGTGAAATCACCATTCCAATCATGCGTTGTAATACCGTTGGCTAGTAAAACATGCTTGCTCTTACAATTACTGATCGTGATCATTCAATAAAACCTTCCTTGGAAAGATGAACAGGTGATTTATTAGTGAGTTTTCAGTAAAGATTACTTATATGAGTTGCTGTCATTAGTCCTGATTAATAAAACATTTACGTAATGGACACTTAAAACATGGCTTCATTACTTTAAATAATTGTGATTCTTTGTTAGGGAATGCAAAGAAAGGTATCAATACGAGTTTGGTGATGTATGACGTTGTCTCTAGCTGAAGTATAAATAAATAAAGCGTGAATTGAACACACTGGTGATCTATGAAAACCAAAGAGAATATATTTAAATGTTATTCAAATCTCGTTTTGATATACCTAACTCATCAACTTCAATAAATAAATCATTTAATAATCTTCTTTATCGTGTGGTTAGTGCCCAACCTAGTGTCTGAGTTTTTATTTATTTATTTATTTATTAAAACTTTATGCACAAGTAAAAAACTGTACAAAGGCGGACTTAATGCCTTGGGCATGCCTTTTATGCCGCCCATGGGCCTCTGACTTGGCTTTACATGCCTTCGAGAAATATTTCTCGAGCATGCTGATTTCCTCACGATGTTTTCCTTCACCAAGCAAGTGATAATTATAAGATACGTACATGAATTAAAAAAAAACTCCTTGAAGACGAATATCAGAGCAGCTTCAGTTGTTAGATAAGTCAGTTGATAATAAAAGTTGCCTGAAAGATGTACCCATACATCTATCAGGCAACTTTTGTTATCAGCTGCCTGGAGTTTTTTTTAAAGATGCCTGAAAGATGAACCCACGATATGAGCTATAGAAATTAAACATTTCTATAGTTCGTTATCGTGGGTACATCTTTCAGGCAACTTTTATTTTCAACTGACTTAATGTAGTTGTAAATGCAAATCTTATTCCCTATATCAACCTCTTGTAATCTTTTACGATATCGAGATAAATAATCGTGGGTAATGTACTGAGGATTTAAATATTTACATATCCGAATACTATGAACACTGAGGCTGCGAGAAATGATTCGCAGTTGACTATAGCTGAAGTATGAATTGCTCACACGTGCGATTTAAGAAAACAAATGAGTATCTGTCTGAATACTATTCAAATCGAGGCTCAAAAACTAACATGTTACTACAATTACGTCTGCAATGAAATATTTATTCAACAGTTAACCTACTTATTTTGCTATCATAGAGTATAATTTAATTAATCTCGTTTCGTAAGCAAATATAATTATGACTGTATCGCATTATGATTAATCATTGCGTCAAACTGTAAATCTAATTATCAAAATCAAACTATATGTAGAGAATATCAACCAAAACACATGTGAAAACAAACCCTACCGGCTAAAACAGTATTTTTTCTACATAACGAACAATTAAACCATATATTACCTGAAAAACTGAAGTCAATGAACGCAAACAAAATTTCACCAGTTTAAAAGTCCCACTGAAAACACACTCAACAAAAACAAATAACTGAAAAATACGTTTTTCTAAATCACTTTTTATTTCACTTCGAAAATAAGCACTAAGAATCCACTATTTGAGTTATAAGATTGTTAAAATGTTTCCAAATACATTTTTTATTGCGTTTCGTTTTGTTTACATTTGATTCGTAATTCGAATGAGTGTAGAGACGGCGCGCGCGTGCGGCTCCTCTGCATGTAAGTTCGGAACTGGCGAACCAGTACCTACACGAGTACACGGAGCGATGAAAATTGTACCTACTGAGGAAAATGCTTTCGTTATGTCCATAGACACGCCGCGTTTGGGTGTTAGGACTCTTTTTATCTTTATCTCCTTGTTACCCGAAGAATAATGATCTTACATGGATGTATTTGCGTAGCTAATGATTGCGTGTTGATTTAATTTTAATGCTCGCCTTCTAACCGAGCCATTGCGTCTTTATAGAGCATCAAATGATTCATCCCGGCTACCTATTTACATTTAATTAAACACACCAATATAGAGGATACTAAAAACAATAGAGTTTTAGTGCGCAATTAAGTTTTTAGTTTTCACTAGTTTATATTTTAAATCTCTGCTTTTATTTTCGTGACAAAAGCTCGTAAAAAAATTAATGATGTTATTATCGAAGCTTAATAATCCGTGTAATAAGCCTTGGCAACGGTCTCACGTTTATTGGTAACTCGGATCCATTATAATATTAAAGAGAAAGAAGGCAAGTTTTATAAAAACAAAACATAAGGGATAAGTGGGAAATTTTAAAATAAGTTAGGTATATCTCGAGATGGTTTTATTGAATTTAATAAGAAATTGGTTTCTTAATCATTCATTTCGTGCTTATTTTGTATTCAGCATAAGTCACTTAACAAGAACTACGAATATTGCAGGATTAATCAAACTTATTCTTCGACCTCTATTGATGGCCCAACTTCATGTAGACTTAACCGGATTCATTACATCGTACCTACTTAGGAACTACTTAAGTACCTTTGTATTTCGGCGCTATTGTTTAAGCAAAGTCTGGTAAGAACAGGGGCTTTGTAAGGCTTCTTGAAGAAACTCTACCCGTCTAAGTAATGTATCAGCTAATAGCAACGTGTCAGCCTTCAATGAGACTTCGATGAAGGAAAATTACTTCAACAAATTGAATAGAGCAACAAGTAGGTTATCATTTTGTTGACTCGTGGATTGCGTTGATTGTATGCAGGGGAAAATGTATGCACAATGCTAAAAAGAAAAGGAAAGTTACTGTTGTAGAAAGTTCAGTTCAAGGAAAATGACTTAAACTGCCTATTAGACTAACAATGTGTGAGGGAATGCAACCTTGTTCGATGTGTTTTACAGATGAATAACGAATAAAAAGATTTCGACGATCATCAGCTTCAATCTTGAAAAAAATCTCAAGTCCTTAGACTTGAGTTTTTTTTTTTTGTATCAGTCTACTCTGTCTCAAAGGCGGTGGGCAAAGGCCTCCCTCATGGCTTTCCAATTTTGTTTACAATTTGCCTTCTCCGACCAAACCATTAAAATAGAGTTCAGATCGTCACAGTCGAGGTGGGCCGAAAAAACGCAAGCGTGTCGATCTGGACACATTCTTAACGGATTGGTCGGAGAAGGACTTTAGAATAGAATTATTAGTTATTGTTGTTGTAGTTCACAAAAAAAAGGTGGTAAAAGTTTAAAAAAAGTATCTCTACAATACAGGTGTACAATAATGTTAGAAAGAAAATGAACAAAAGACTAATACTAACAGGTATAAACTAACATTGATAAACTAAACTATTTGCAAGGATTAGAAAACCGTTGTTTTTGACAAATGTACTTTTACGTTTCTTTTTTTTTATGGTCCATTTTTCTGTGGCATTTTAATAAGGCACCAAATAAAAAAGGAAAGATTAAAAAGAAAAATAGGTAATGCTCACTTCTTGTAGTATAGTACAGGAGACAGAGAAACTTGCTTGCTTGCCACGAGGGCAACGAACGAGTCGGTTGCCAAAAGACAGTTTAATGTTTTGACTAACATGGTACTAGGCATTGTTATAAACTGTTTAGTGGCACCTTATTTATAGCTGGCAAGTGCAGCAGTACTTTATTATGGTCCGACAACATACCTAATGCCTTTTAGATGATAATTGCTAAACCACTAGAAGTTTTAATGCCGCTAATAATTTAACTTACTGCGTAAGTAGACCTCTTGTGCAAATTTAGGTCTTGCAAATCGTAATTAAATTGTCCTTTGGTTGTTTAATAGTGAGCTCTCTATTTTGTTTTTTTGCGAAAGTTCAAAGCTCGCTTAAAGCATTATGCCTTGTTGCTCGGTGGTGTAAGTTAAGTTGTTTGTTAAGACACCCAAATTTTACGAGTTAATTTTATTCGAAAGTAGTAGGGGACGAGCCTATTTCCAAAAACTAAGTAAAATACAGATTTCGACATACTACTGAAAATTTCCCTATATGAAACCTCAAAAACACTAAACCCAACCTAGTCTTCGAACCAGAACCCCAAGTTCACAGCATCTAGACTGGTGACCACTAGATCAAGTAGGCTGTCACGTGTACAACACTTAACTGTAGTAATAAATGTGTATCTACACTACAGTTACAAATTAAATTATTCATAATAATTAATTAACAGACTGAGTGCCTCGTTATTCGCAAGCGCAACCGCTGAGAATGAGGTCCTGGGTTTGATACCCAGGTTGGACAAAGTGTTATTGGGTTTTTCCACCAGTAATTTCTCAGTAGCAGCCACGGAGTCTGGATTTGTGCCCGGTTGATGGCAATAGACTCGCCCCCTATAACATGGGACTTAAACATAAAGTGCGAAATGTGGGAATAACGTTAGGTACCCCTCTGCATGCTGCGGGTTGTTCGAAAGAGATACCGCGGCCCCGGAACACAAAGGGCGATGAAGGAGCATGGGTGGGTTTTAGTCAGTAAAAGTCTGACACTCCCTCCCGCTCAGCCCAGAGCGGGAGAAGTCATTTGATGATTTCCCATCCGGAAAAAAAAAAGGTACCCCTCTGCATAACTCTTTAGGGATTATAGGCGTGATGTTACAATGTTACGTACCTAGTAGGGGACGAGCCTATTTTCATAAACTAAGCAAAATACAGATTTCGAGTTACTACTGAGAATTTCCCTATGTAAAATTTCAAGAACACTTATAAGCCCAACCTAGTCATCTAACCACAACCCCAAAATCACAGTACCTATCTAGACTCGCGACCGCTAGATACTATCACGCATGCAACACTGAACTGTAGTGATAAATGTGTATCTACATCTACACTACAGTTACAAATTAAATTATTCATAATAATTACTTAACAATTATGTTTATTTCTAAATCTTATCTGCACGCTCGTGCTCGCTTACGGTATCGACGTGAGTCGGCTACCGTAGCAGTAACAGTGTTTGTATGGCAGGAAAGATTTGTATCGTACGATCCACGGTAGGGTGTGGTAGGAATAAGACCTTCGTTATTTTAGGTGACTTGTAGGTAAGGGTTTCTTCGAATTGACGTGAATTTTCACTCATGCTGTGGTAAAAAAATATCAGCTAGTCTGCAAGGTTGGCGTGCAGTTGGTGTTAACTTGTGTAATTGGCGTGTTGTTTGCGTGCAGTTCTATGACAGTCAGGAAGTTGTGTCGATGCATGCCCCGACTCAGAGCCCTCGTAAAACTACGTACTGTATTTTTTTTATACTGAATAGGCCTCCGTTTGGCCGCAACTCGCCTGATGTAAAGCGATGATGCGGCCTAAGGTGGAGCACGCTTGCCTCGAAGAAACCGATTTACTCAAACCTTGAATAGATCCAGATATTAATGATCAGGGAACAGAGAAGCCGGCAGTGAATTCTACAGACTGACATATTTGTAGGTGAGTGCCAAAATAATTGACTATTGTTCCAGTGCAGTAACATAATGTGTTTGTTTTGTCTGTTTTGCGGGCAGTGAAAGTCCGACCGTGACTCTTGAACTTGCATCACCAAACCATTAAGATAAGTACCGTACTTTAGATCTCGCACCCAACAGAATCCTTAGGGATTGTGTCGTTAGTTCACCGATCCCAGTGTAATTGAATCATTAATAAGCATCACTTATGATAATTAACAAGTAGAGCTCCTGCATTATAATATCACCCTTACACGAGCTAAGTAAGCACGCATTTGTTTAAATGATAAATAATTAATTATAAAAGCGTCAAGAGGTCTCTATGTGAAATGTAAATAACCTGTCACCCTCGCATGCATACGTGAGCCGAGGAGTTCACGCTATGAAAATTAAATTACCGAGTCGTGTGGCTTTACTGTCGCAGAGATAGGGTTAAGCCACGCTTTAGTGAAAATGTACGAGTCTCTTCTTACTTTAAGTATGTACTTTTTTACGGAAATCGACCCTTTTTTAACTTGTCTTCTTTTATTTAAAGAAACCAGAAACCTATTACGTGTCCTTCTGAATTTCAATGTAGTAAGCATACCTAGCAACACACTTTACCAAAGGGTAGGTATCGTATTACTCAGTACTAACTGGGTTGTGGAGGCCAGATAGGTAGTCGCTCCATGTAAAATACTGGTATTCAGCTGCATCCGTTTAAACTGGAAGCTGACCCCAACATAGTTGGGAAAAGGCTAGGCAGATGATGATTTTGACCTAGCAGCCCACCTGCCGAAAATAACTCGACGAAAATTCCGTCTGTTTGTAGTGTTTGACTGAAAATTATGAAAACTATGCGAAGGAATTTCGACTTTGGCATATTAGGTATAGGTCATTGTTTAGCATTTGTTCTTCCATGGATGGATGGATGTAGAGGTTTCGTCTCCATCCAAATTAAATAACTTCAATACTCTACACAGAGAGCCTTGGCTTTCTTGAAGAATTTGTTATCAGAAGTTGGCTTGTTTAATGTCTTGTCGTTCAAGCGCAAGACTCAACTTAGGAGAATGGGCTTCTTTGTGTTACTAAGTAGAGGAACTTTCTTTATGTATATTTCTTTATACTTAAAAAGTTCTTTACAGATAATACGAATCTGCCCATAAAATACTTTGCTGGTAATGAGCCTACCAGTAACCACTGAAAATACCATCAAAGACCTATTATAAGATATTTTAAGCAATAATTGCAACACAGCTATATATTGCAATTTGTGTGTATATTTTTTAATTTATTTGTGCAATAAAGACTAAGAATATGTTGGGGTCGGCTTCCATGAAGCGACTGCCTATCTGACTTCCACAACCTTGGTTGGACTGATTGTCCGACTTTTGGGGTCCGGTACCGACTGTCTGAACTGACTGTAGACCTACAAATGATATCCGGGACCATCGATTTTACGAGCTTCCCGAAACAGGGAGAAAATTCGGTATGTAATGAATTGTCACCCATATATGGACTGACCTTGGCAAGCGTTGCTTAACCTTAAAGATTGACCCCGAGCGGTTGTTTTAATTTAGATCCACAAGCTCCTCAAGCTAATAATAGAAATGACTGTTCAGAAAGAATGGACTGTTCCAATGGTGTTTGCAGTTTACATATTACAATAACACAAGAACTAGCTGCCTCATTGGTAGAGTTGTCGCAAGCTCGACTGCTGAGCATGAGGTCAAATGAGGTCCATTGAGGTGTAATGAGGTCCTGGGTGCGATTCCTGGGTTGGGCAAAGTGTAATTGGGTTTTTCCATCAGGAATTTCTCATAACCACGCAGTCTGGATATGTACCTGATTGATCGCATAGGCTCTCCTCCAATTATGTATTTATTTATATATAGTTAACTAAAACGGTTCAACACCAATCACAATAATTAACATAGAAACGGAAAGCAAAACAAAACAAAAGCAGACATACAGTTGACAGCATTCAATGGTTTAAATGAACTGAAAGCAAACACGGAACAGTGGACACTTTTGCATACTTTCTCCCACAGAACACCAGACTCATACGCATTCATTTACTCCATTCATTCGCAAACACATCACATTCGGGGTTGGCAGTTAGAAGGTCGTTGAGCGTCTTAAGAGTACGACATGCAGGAAATTCATCTCTGACCATTTTGGATGACGGTGGGGCGAAGAGATTGTGGCTGCTCTGACGGTGTCCGATGTATTTGTCGGGCACAAATAGCCGGCAGAAAAGGCTGTGGAGCTCTGGGCAGTCGATTAGTCCCGTAGGTTTTTACAAGCTGCCATGAGTTGTTCAGAGCCTCTTCTTAGCTCTAAAGAGTTAAACCCTAACATCCCTAACAGATAGTTGGTAGGGTACATGAAGGAAAAGCACCTCAGAAAGGTTTTCTGCACCTTTTAAAGCAGCAGGGTTGGGGTAGCGCTGTGGGGGTGCCAGACACAGGCAGTAGACTCAAGTTTGCTTCGAACCAGAGTGGTATAGAGTAGTCGAATAACATTAGGATTGCGAAAGTCATGAGCATTTTGCAAAACATAGCCCAGGCTCCTGAAAAATTCCTTCGCGAGGGTAGAAATGTGGTCTTTAAATGTCAGACAGCGATCGAAAGTCACTCCCAAATCCTTTACGTTGGTGACTCGAGTAATTACTTCACCACCCAATCTGTACTTGTAATGGATCGGTCGCAATCATCTACCATAGGTCATGACGTGGCACTTACTTATATTGAAAGGTAGCTTGTTCACATTGCTCCACCTATTACATGGAACATGAACATGACTGGCGAAATGTGGGTGTACTATTAGGTACACGTCTGCCTATCCCTTTGCAGATTACAGGCGAGATATTATGTTATGTAATAACACAAGAAGTCCCTGCTGATACCCTAGCCAAGAGGCTTTAGCTTTGAAAGCGTCCATATTAAAATAACAAGTCTCGACAGAACTGATATAAGTTTTTCTGTCAGTGCCAAACATGTACATATATATCTTTCCGTTCCTCGCTACCACTGATAGAATGTCACTTTGTCTAGGTATCTGTTTGTCAGGACGTAGCAAGAACCCCTCTACAAGGAGAATAGCTAAACCGCGGAGCTGACTATCCAGACTTCTAGAGAGCTACTTTTTTGCCTTCGCCTCTTCCCGTTACGCGAGATCGGCTTTTTTAATCCTGCGATGCCATTCACATCGCTGGGAAGCATCATCATCCGTAAGACCAAGCTTAAAGCATGACAGTTCAGACTTTTATAGAGCGTCAGAGTTACACACCAACAAACTGACTGACAATAGTAATTAACATTAATATTGTCAGTCATGCTGGCTGGAAATGTAAAGAGTTGATGATCGTCTGCCACCGACACCATATAAAAAAGAACTTTAAAAAACGTAAAGCAATAAATATAATTAAAAGAAAACATACTTATTCTATCTTATCTTTCCAGTCTGTTCACCAGAGCGAATCAATTGTATTTTAATCGAGTATTTCATTCTTTCTGATTCCAAGGTAAAGGGCATTAAAATACCTTCCAATATTTTTTGTTCCCTTTTCAGAATCAATTTAAAAAGCAATTAATTGATCGCAACGGTCCATCTTGCTTTTGTGGTACTTGAATTATATTACAATGATATTAGATTATAGAATAGATATCTCTTTGAACTTTAATTGGATTTACCTATAAATGGTACAGAAACTTTTGATTTTTAGTACGTTTTACATACAGGACCTACTGTTATTAATCTAATTTTACAGAACAAGAGAAGTCCAAACTCAAGAGTTGCCAGCAGGCTTTGGACGGCTATTGAGCGCTACCAAGAAATATTTGGCCGACTATCCCACAGTTTTTTTATTAAAACACACTGACATAACAAAAAAAGAAAGTGACAAATGACGACAAAAAAAAACTGATAAAATAGTAAAACTAAAGAGTATCAAAAGAGGTTTTATGCGTCGTCAACAAGGCGATCGAGCGCAGCACCACGACATGGTGGAGAAACACCACCCTGCGCTCCATAACTCATGTAGCTGATGTTGAATTAAAGCCTGACGGAGGACATCGTCGTCGAGGTCGAAGGTGGTGGGACGATCTGATCATATTCGCGGGACATACATGGCAAGAAACTGCACAAGATAAAGAGGTTAGAAGAGCCCTCTACTCTGCAGTGGCACACGATATAGGCTAGCAAAAAATATAAGTTCCGTTTTGAGGTTAATTTTTCCAACAACATTGATTTAAATTACGAGTCTGTCTACATAATTCACACATTATATTTTAACCCAAAAAAAAACCATTACGTACTTGAGTTACTTAATGCAGACCCTTGTAATGGGCGTCCCTTGGGGTTGATTATATTCACCTGAGGTGCCCCTTTGACAAAACAAAATTATGTTTGGGTAGGAAGATACTTGTACCTGTTGATACCTATAAAGGTTGGTATTTTAAACAGCAATATATCATTTACCAGAATAACTAGATGCAAAGCCAAAATAAGATTAAATACTTGAATTGTTCTGTCAGATATTACATAAAGAGTACTATGTATACCTACTACAAAATATGTATTGGAGCATACCATCGTACTTACCTACCACCTACAACACCATATTCGTAGAAATTGCAATTGCAATGATTACAAAATAATTGCACGATTATCGCTGGCTGCAAATTGGTCATTATCACTTTTAGTTCCCGTTTTCTACATGTTATGCTGGTTTTTATCTGTTGTATCTAAGATTGTTGCTCATTATGTCATTATCTGAACTGCCAATGGACAGTGGAGTCCCTGACCATTGACATTACATCCGGGATATTCGCAGTATCATCGCACTAAACAACACACATACAGAGTAGAAGGGGTACGTATTAATTAAAATCCCGAAATTCATAATAACTATGACTGAAATACCGACGTCCAAAACAATGAAATTCAAAATACCGAAAGTTTTAAATGCCGATAGCCGTTATATCGAAACATAAAATAGCGATGTTCAAATGCCCGAAAGGATGAAACCCCGTAGGGATGAAATCCCGAATGGGCGAAACACCGATGGATGAAATCCCAAAGAGCGGTGACGTAGTTCCCGCGATTACTCATATGCACTACAACACACCACCAAATTGTAGGCGGAGCCCCGCTGCGCGGGGTTCCTATTTCAAGAGTTTAAAGGAACCTAACCAAACCGAACCTCGGGGTGTCCCTGACGTGGGCCGTGTAGGGTTAGGATTTAGGTTACTAAAGCTATTTAGAACTATCATTTTGGGTATTAATGTTACTATTTCAGGCTAACAAGATTTGGTGAGCATTTATTCATTTTGGTACGCAAAAAGAATAGTTTGGTGATCATTTAAACATTGAATTTTTGAACATTGACATTTTACCCGTTCGTATTTTAATTTTCGACATTCAAATGGTGGATTTTAGGGATTTTGAACGTAGGTTAATTTACGTTAGTTCTTTTAATTTTAGATATTGCAATACGTACCCTTTTTGTCATTTTCTTAGAGATTTTAGGCTTTGGGATGTAATTTCGGGATTTGGAACTTCGGGATATAGATCTTCGGGATTTTAAACTTCGGGATATGGATCTTCGGGATTTTAAGCTTTCTGGCAAATGAACTTTCGGGATTTAAAACTTTCGACCAAACAATCATTCGGCGTTTAATTTTTCGGGATTACTCCCATAGGTATTTTAAAATACGGTCTTTTAAATTTCGGTATTGTAATACATACCCGGTGGAAGAGACACTGATCATAATATTATCAATATAGGCGTAGTACCTAGATACTAGATTTAAAAAGCATAATAGAAGCTAGAGCTACCTCAAAAAGGGGAGAGATATGAAATTTCGAATGACGTTATTGCCACGCACGCTATTTCGAAAAACTTTACGAGTGGTACGAAAGTTCGAAAACTCATTAAGTCGAAAACCGCTATATCGAATGACGTCGCGAACACGTTGATTCTAAAAACTGTTTGAATGGTACGCCAGTACGAAGTACGAATTAAAAAGTTAACTTAACATAATACTTCTCATTGCTCTTGTTGACCAATCCTAATACAAAGATAAGGCTTTATCGGGGTCGCGAGTTCGATTCTCAGACTAATTCAGATTAGAATATGCTATTCGCAACAGTGGATTTCGATACCAAGACTTTCGTACTAGCATACAATTCAAACAGTTTTTCGAATCAGCGTGTTCGCGACAACGTCATTCGATATAGCGGTTTTCGACTTAATGAGTTTTCGAATTGGCGTACCACTCGTAAAGTTTTTCGAAATAGCGTGTGTCGCAATAACGTCATTGGAAATTTCATATCACTCCCCTCAAAAAGTACTCATCAGAACTTGGCTAAATTAATATAAAATCACCACTGAAATACCTCCTTTGTAATAAAAAAACCGAATCATCGAAATCAGACACCGTGTTTCAGAATTATCGCTAAACATACACACGAAAAAAAAACATTCAGACGAATTGATGACCTCTTCCTTTTGGAAGTCGGTTGAAAAGAAAAGAAAAGTAATTCGGCGGTTGCTTCGTTTACGTAAACAAACATCCCTTATTCCCCCCCAATTACGTAGGCCCGCGTTAATTATTACCCACAGAAAAGTTGACCGAGACATTTCAATCTTGTTTATGAAGAAAGAGGGACATATCAGAAAGGAAAGTGTAGGCACGGGACAAAAGTTTGTTGTAAAGGTATTTAAAAAGGAGACCATGCTTGCTCTGCTATGACTTACGTTTCCTACACGATACAACAAGATAGGGTGAAGGTTATCTGTCTCCCTTTTAGAGTCAGTTTCCACCAAGTGGACAAATCCTCGCGAACTTTTTTGACGTCACTGAATAAACGACTGTATCAGTATTACCTTTAAATATAAAATTGATCATCCTCGACTACGCAAAAGTAGACGCTTAATGTCTGCGTTTAATAAAAAATATTTAAGTTAAGTGATTTAATCTACTGAATAAAACAATTACATAACATTTATGAAAAAGAAAGTCATTATATTGTGAAAATGATAAAATATCAATAAATAAAACGTAATCACTTTATTATACCTAAGGGTACCTACAAACCAACGGAATACCATTAAGAGAAGTTTATAAACTGATCAAAACTTGAACGTTGGCATTACGAAATTAAATGATGTTAGCCTTTGTTCCACTGTTTGGCGCCCATTTCCACAATAATAAAGGACAAGGTCTCGGTGAAAACAGAGTGTAAAGTCATAGCTAGGTTAGGTTAAATCAGGAGAAAAACTCTCGTGAATTCATGAAATTCCATTCAACAGCGAGACCACGTGGTCAATCACCAACCCGATGGACAGACTCCATCAAATCTGTCACCAAGATCCCTCTGGCAGACTGTGCTCGCCATGCGGCCAATAGAGACAGGTGGAAAAAACTCGCGAAGGCAGCGACCGCAGTTGTGGGCGAACACCCATAGCCACGACCACTCTGTCAAGAGTGAACGACTAAGAAGAAGGGAATTCAATAACAGGTAAGGATACAGCAGTGTGAATTAACTTGGGTTCGACGCAGCATGTCTTCTGTCTCTATTATTTCAACTGATCTCTTTAGAAAGCTAAAGCTAGGAAGGGTGTGATTCTTTGTAACCTTATCATCTTTCACACAGTTTATCCATTGTTTCTTAGGCCTTCCTCTAATCTTAATACCATCCACATGATAACAACTACCTACGACCTAAAATATTCGTATCGTATATACAAAGTGCTCGTCAAATTCAAGGAGGTAACTATGCTAATGATTCTCGACCCAAATCAATAATAAAATGGGTAGGTATTTTTTATATTTTTTCTTAATATCGGAAATCGATAAGTGTACACCACCCGGATTCAAACGCGGCTCGTCTAATACTAGCCCTATAACCGCGCTTTCACACACACAAACAAACGCAGACGTTTATTCGATAAACAGGTGATTCTCCTCTTTTGAAAAGGGTATCATTCTGAAATAGTGTCAAATTAAAACAACTAGCAAAAGCAGCGTTTATTGTTGTTGACCAGGTACCGTAATTTATTTTGATTATTTACGTCTTCTATGACAACCTCCTGAATATTGACGAGGATGCAAAACTACACCTTGTATATCATAAAAATACACTACCTACACTTTAGGTTCAAACAATGGATCACTAAAATCCAGTTCAGTTTCAGTAAGTAGTCACACACAGTTGGTCGGTGATCTACCGAATACCTATAGTATTGACATATCAGCTGGTGTTAGTCAGAAATTACAAGTAAATACTTATATAAAGTGAACTTATAGGACTAGACAATAAGACCTACATACAAAATGTAAGTATTCTTATTGTTAGCTTGTGATCTTAGTTTAAATTAATTTGAAAAAAAAATAAGATTTATGAATGTCACTTTTGACTGTAGAATAGAATAGAATAGAATAGACTAGAATAGAAAATACTTTATTGTCCACCAAAATTGATACAGATCGGTTTTACAAAAATTGATAATTTTATGGTTACAATGGCGGTCTTATCGCTGAGAGCGATCTCTTCCAGACAACCTTGGGATGGACTGTACGAACATGAAATAGAAAAAATAGAAAAAAAAGGGGGGGGGGGTAGTCAGTGGTGTACTGCAATTAATATACAAAATTTAAAATAATACAAGTTATTCACTACTTATCATGTAATATAAATACAATGCATATAATTATGTATATATAAATATTAAATAAATATTTTGTTTTGTAATACATAGATAATACTACAGTTTTTATGTATCGGAGAAAAATATTTTTTCAGCTATTAGCGCTAGGCAAACTCGCAGATGCTAAAAAATATAACATCACGATATGGCGTTAAATACTATCTAATCCTACTTTGACCTAGGACAGGTATCAACTTTACCCATCAATACCACAAAACCTTAAATAATAGGAAAAGTTTCATTACTTTAGAAGTTGGGAACAGAAATATGAATATCGCTTAAACTTATTAAGTGGCGACTTTAGACCATACACGGTTAAAAAATATTGTCATAAAAGAAAAGCTTGGACGATTAATTAAAGTAAAAGCTCTTGTAAAACTAACTTGAAAAATAACTTTATAGTCTTAATGTTCTGTGTAAATCTTAGCTTCTTTTAACAGTATTATTTTTGCTGCCTTTGCTGGGCCTTAGTAAATCCAAACCTGAACAAAATGGTTCGGCTTATAGAAGTTAAATATCTGGGCGACCGAGCTCTGCTTGGGTGAGAATAGAAAAAACGAATTTTTCCAGATATGAGCCCTAGCTAGATTGATTTTTCGCACCCATATACACCTATGCAACATAGTTGCCTACCTACCTGCATGCCTATGTGCCTGCAGCCACGGAGTCTGGATTTGTACCCGGTTGATGGCAATAGACTCGGCCCATATATCTCCACTGTGTTTATCCCATGTAATTGGGTTACATGGGACTTAAACATAACTGGCGAAATGTGGGTGTACTAAGTATTATTACTACATCTCTGCCTAACCTTTCAGTGATTACAGGCGTGATGTTATGTTATGTAATACAAACCAATTTCAACCTACAATTATTCCCATTTACCATGATTGTTTGCTCTTTTTTCAATACACTCAATCATTCGTATTGAATTGCCAATACCCGGGGCTCGGGCCCCAGCACTGCGGAACCAAATTATCCTATTAACCACAGGAATGGAGTGATCAACGCGCGAAAATGCCTCACTTCCTCGCTACACGGTTGCTAACAGACAACCAGTGTGCGGTAGGTTGCCATTAGCAACCTGTAATAGCGTTTTGTGAGGAAGCTGTATTGATTTTCATGGAATTCATCGCTCATCATTACTACATGTCATGATGAGCGATATGTATGGAAAGTTAGTTGCAAAAGGTATGTAAAAATTTCAAGGTATGATTGATCGATGACTAAATTTACCATTATTTTAAAAGTAAGGAATTCATCGTAATATTGGCTTAGTCTTCCAAATAAGTTTCACTGAAACAAACAACTGTACCTACTAAACTGTGGTTGTACTCTGCCTAACCCTTTGGCTAAATGAGGCGTGATATTATGTGATTGTAATATACAGGCTGGCAATTAAGTCACCTGCATTCGTCAAGAAAGTGATTCTACCCGTTAAACTAAACAACTTTCGCTAAGACGATCATATCCGAGTTGTGAAAAAAAACCTATTCGAACATTTTCGATGCATGTATGAAAAATATTTTATTTTTGTTTAGTATGTCATGTTGCATGTTTGAACTGCCTAGGTGTAGTGGTTGCAAGCGCGACTGCTGAGCATGAGGTCCTGGGTTCGATGCCCGGGTCGGGCAAAGTGAACTATGACTGAGAAATTCCTGATGGAAAAACCCAATAATTAGGTTTTTACCGAAAGGTTAGGTAGAGGCTTACCTAATATAAAATGTCGTCGTCGCTCCGCCAGCCTTCGGCCTACGCTCCTCACGCCAGCTATTGTATAACGGACTGGTGTCCGCAACTCCACGTCCACGGCGCGTATTTTGGGTACGGCTCACGCCAGCTAGCAAGACTTTTAAAATAATTTGTAACATCCCTTAGAAGGGGGCAGAAATATGTTGCAAACTTCAAAATATAAAGTATTCAAACATTTCCAACTCAGTTAACCAGAGTCAACATAAACAGAAATTCTTTCAAAACACAGCAAGTCCTAATTACATTTGTATGAAATAGTTCAGGCTGCGAGCTATTTATGAAACCCCTATGTCCGGTCCGAAGTGTGCCGGCCACAACTTTATAGCGCCGCAGTTGCGGACAGGACAAGGAAGGACAACTTGCAGATAGTGGCCCTCGCTGCGGAATTCCGGATCGGGATGCAATTGGCGTATGGTACAAAGTACAGGCGTATTGACCTTCGATCCTGAGCGAATTCATCCCACGAGGTGTACAGTGGGAATTCATCTAGGGGTCATGGAGGTATTAAAAGTAAAGTGATTAATATAAAACTTGTATTGAGAAAAAAAAAACTTGTGAAAAAGTTGGAACATTGTCTTTCAATATTTCCGTAACAAGATATACCTACGCGCTTTGGACGTGGAGTTGCGGACACCAGCCCGTGATACAATACAATATAATACAACAAGATTGTTCTCTGGTAAGGTAAAAAAAAACGCAATGGCGGGAAAAACAAGTGCCTCTCGGTTTCGTTGAGGGTGTTTTTACTCCCGTATATATATATATATAAGTCATCATCTGTCTAGCCTTTTCCCAATTACGTTGGGGTCGGCTTCCAGTCTAACCGGATGCACCTGAGTACCAGTAATTTTACATGGAGCGACTGCCTATCTGACCTCTTACCACCCGTTAATCTTTTCAGTAACATCATAATATACTATAACTCAACCCGTAAAACCTCATAGCATATAATTCCACTTCCACTTACACCACACCCCAACAGAAATACAGGAGCCAACTTGGAAATGCCAAATGCAATCTCGAATTCTGTTCGCAGTATAAAAATTATTTCAACCAGTTTAATATTAAGTTCAGCGTCGTGCTATCTGATTCAATTAATCGCAGATTCGGAGATTTGAAGTATGTGGTAGTGGAATCTTTAGACATTAATCATGTTATTTTTGCGAATGTCTATAATCAAATAATAAACATTGAACTATACTAGGCGTGTATAATGTTATCCCGGAATTAACACATCACATTGAGAAGTTCAAATTCAAACCAATTTTAGGTATGTCCGTAAGGATTGAGGAGCCACTTTTCGTATCTTAATGAAATGAATATACTTATTTAGTAGTAAGCTTAAAAATATTGTAGGATGAATCCTCGAATTTGTAGTATAATAGTTCAATAGTTATATGAACATAAAGGTGGCTCCTCAATCCAAACATTTGGATGTTCATATAACTATTGAACTATTATACTACAAATTCGAGGATTCATCCTACAGTATTTTTAAGCTTACTACTAAATAAGTATATTCATTTCATTAAGATATGAAAAGTGGCTCCTCAATCCTTACGGACATATTTTAGGTCCGTACGTACCATCGTTACCTTGTTGACATGCTTAGGTATTCATTTCATTGGCTGAAGGCGACCTACAGAACTAGCGCAGATCAGTGTGTTTGGCTTTCAGCATAAAAGTAGGGAAAAAAAAACGTTTCCTGTCACAAGAATAATGCTCTCACTTAAAAGTTGTTTACTGTTACACTTTATCTTGACATGCTCGTATATCCTCACGATCTTTCGGATTTAGGTAGTATAGATCGCAACATATCATCACACCTGTAATCAACCAAGGGTAAGGCAAAGGTGTAGCAGATAGATACAAAGAAACCAGGGTCGTCTTAAAGGTCGATGATCTCGTGAAAATCGCGGGAAACACCTGGATAAGGGACGTACAGAACCGGGAAGTGTGGCAGAACAAAGGGGAGGCCTATTATACCCAGAAGTGGGTGATTGCTGGCTGATATGATGATGATGAAGCACCAGATCGTTAGATTATGAGATTAGTGTACCTTTTTTGTGTTTAGTTTAGTGTTAGGGCAGATTAGGTCTGAACCCCACTTCTCCTGTTTTTTATATTTCTATGGTCTGAACAATATAAAGGAACTAATATCTAAGATAAAACTTAGTTCTGTGCAGAGGGTTAAATAAAACAGGAGTTTTTCTGTTGAAATAGTGTATTTTTACAGTTTCAAAAAAAAATCAATAAAATATCTATTTAATTAATTGTTTTAATCCTAAGGATTACAAAAATAAGTATTCTTATCATAACAATTTAAAAAAATATTTTTTTTAATTACATAGCTTCGATTGCATCACCCAAACTTTAAAATGTTATTCATACTTACACAGCTGAATACGTTTAATTTTACTAAAAGAATATTTACAATGACAGTTATTACGTCTATAAATGGAAGACTTACAATTAAATTGACTATTATAAATGAATTATGTGATAAGTCTTAAATTATGTCATGTTTACAGATAGCTACCGATCAAGCCGTAATATGTTTAGTACATGACAAACTAAACGTAGAAAAGTAAACTATTAGTGGACTCTTGAATACATTTATTTTTACATTTACACTTAATAAATACGATTCAAATATTAAAATTTACATATATTTCGGTTTACTTATAAATGTCACTTAAATAGGTAACTACTCTGAGAACCAAAATTATCACGATATTATATTTTCAATTTGTTCATTAAACAGATTTTCTAAAATGCTGCCCAGCTTATAATTAAGTGTCCCGTGATTTACAAAAGCTGATGATATTGAAACAACATGAAAGCAAATTGTATTTGATTATAACCGAACTGTAGTCCGCTGCAAACCGGATTGCAATCGTCCGATTCCCGTCCGAGTCCGATTGATACCGGTTTCAAAACGATCTCCATATATCTTTTAACATAAATTCATGATTCATTAGGGGATTTGTCTCTTCAGTTATATGGAAGATTAGGTAATTAATAGATAATTTATCGTCTTAATTTCAGCGACTAATTAACATGGAATCAGTCATGTATTGTTTTTAATCCGATTGACGACATTAAGAAGGACTAATATCACGAATGGGGCAGGAAATTAGCATGTTTAAGTGTGTGTTAAATAAAACTGAAGATGGTTAATTATTACGATGCAAACCAAAGAAAAGTAATCGTTGAAATCAATCTGGTAACACAACATTTTGGCATTCCGGTCACCCTGACGAAAACTAAAAGGTAATATTGTAATACTACAGAAAACTATTCGTATGACTTACTTAAAGGAGACAAGTTAGATTGGCACAACATGTGGTCAACATAAATAAATATAGATTCAACCTTTTCCTAGTATTAAAGGAGTTATATTAGATATTTTACAAATAGAAAATCGAGCTAGAATCGCTATGCTTGGAAAAATCGTCACGATTAATGAGCGATGACCACGTTAAATTGTATATCGTATTAAGCACAAATTCTCGGTTTTTAATACAAACTATAACTTGTTTAAAATTCCCGAGATTTTCTAACGTTTCTGCACCATTCAGCTCTCGAATAAATCTTATACCATTTGTATAATATATGTACATATATGAACATAGGCAAAAATAAGTACAAAAGTGATGGAACCAAAACTTGCTATTGATATTCAACTACTATTGAAATAATGAATAAGCAACAATTTACTAAAAATGAAATAGTAATAAATGTAAATAGTTGAGACTTTAAAATAGATTATAATTTACGCTATTTATAATCATTTAATGCTATTCAGAGCGTTAGTCAAATTATTCAAACTAATTTTGATCCGGAAACTTTTCTTCAATTTGAGTTTTATAGGGCTTACTCCGAAAAAAACACTATCAGTTGACAAGCAACTGGCAAGAGCTAACAACTAAATAATTAATGGCATTATAAACTTTCAACTGTCGTGGAACTAACGTAGCCAAGTGAGAAAACAGTTGACTTATCTCAATATACTAGCATGGTGGAAACGCCATATTACTTACTTATTCTTTATAACATTAAGTAAAATAACTGTTATGTACTGAATTAAATAGTCGATTCTATTAATCTTTACGCATATAGTGAAATACAGGATGTTGTATTTCGATATCTTCATGCAGAAGTTACTGTAGTCGAGGCTATGATTAAAATTGGAGTTATATCAAATCTGGATTCTGTACAGAAAATTCTGGAGTTTGCGATAAATGGACTCGTACTAGTAAGGTTTTCTCCTCTATTCGTTAACTCAACTAATTTAGAAGTTATTGTCCCATCCGGAGAGGTCGTCTGGCGGAGGTTCGTCGCCATCGGGAGGATACTGGTCGAAGTTGTGAGTGTCCACCGGAGACTTCACTACAGGTGTGATCGGAGGCTCCAGGGAACGTTGTGCCAGGCCCTCCCAGTTGAAACCGTCGAACCATCTGAAAAGCGCACAGAAAAAAGAGATCAGCTGACAGTAAGAAAATGGGTGTAAGAACGCTGTTCAAAAGCCACGTGTTTGAAACAATAGGCGGAAATACATTACAATGGGGTAAAACTTGGCCACGAGCCTCACCATTGAGCAATACCACACCATTTCGTTTACCTACTCAATAACATAAATACATAAAATCGCGAATGTAATCCGCGAAAGGTTAGGCAGGCTGTAATACCCAATTATAGTACCTACACCCACATTTCGCCAGTTATGTTTTAGTCACATGTAATAGCAGCGATCCTATTGCCTTCAACCGGGCACAAATCCAGACTCCGCGGCTGCTACTGAGAAAATTCCTGATGGAAAAACCCAGTATCACTTGTCTCGACCTGGGAATCGAACCCATGCTCAACAGTTGCGCTTGCGACCACTCGACCAACACGGCAGTCAATAACAATTTTCAACAATTATTACTCTCATGATCTTAAACATCATAATATACTTACTTGTGTTTTTGTATCTCCGTGATGCCACCTCGTTGGTAGCCAAGTCGCTCAGCAGGGTTATCCCTGCACAGTTTCTTGATGAGGTTAGCCGCGTTCCTGGTGATGCAACGAGGGAACTCCACAGCGTCGATGCCCTTGAGGATCTTGTTGTAGGTCTTCATAGGATCGGTACCAGTGAAAGGCGGGGAGCCCGTGAGAAGCTCGAACATAAGAACACCTGGAACGATAAAAATGCTGATGTTAATAACGAAGTAAGCAAAGATAACAGTAGAATTAAAGATTAGAAAAGGCTTTACATATTTGTTAACGATAATTTTGCAATTAAAGTAACTGTTGAAGCAATAGATAAAGGGGTAGCGAATTGTTGCAACAAATATGGTGTTAGAGTCATAATGAAGGGGTTCGTTAATCCAAATTTGATTTGGTAGGAATAGGATATTATCGTACAGATAATGGTTAATATCAACTGCTCAAAGACTCAGATTTTTTTGAGGTTATTACATGTCTCATACCCAACAACGCTTTTGCCAGAGGAATGGATAAATATACAAAACTAATTGACTTACCCAAAGACCAATAGTCCGCACTAATATCATGACCTCGGTTCATGATAACTTCTGGAGCGACATACTCTGGCGTGCCGCAGAAGGTCCAGGTCTTGCGACTTGCTTGCAGTTTCTTTGAGAATCCGAAGTCTACTAGTTTCACGTAGCCCTTCGAGTCTAATAATAAATTCTCTGGTTTGAGATCCCTGGAAACAAAATACCAAAAAAATGTTTTTAACCAGTTCTAGAAAATTCTTGAATATTCACGATATCAATGTCTCAGATTTTCCTTGTAATAATGAATAATATTATTTGTTAGTCATAGGTCAGTTCTTACCTGTAAATAATATTCCGCGAATGTAGGTAATGGAAGGCTTCAACCACGCAAGCTGTGTAGAATCTCGTTGTGGCATCGTCGAATTGACCTGAAATCAAAACAGATTTTAGCATTGTTGATCGACAGTAACTTGTGTATTTGAGTTTCAAGATTTTTCTAATTACCTCGATCTCTCAAAATGGTCCACAACTCTCCTCCAAGGCAAGTTTCCATTAGCATATACAAGTATTTACGATCCTTGAACGTCTTATACAACTTGACGATGAACTCGCAGTTCATCTCTGACATTATCTCCTTTTCTGACATTATGTGCTGTTGCTGCCTGGTTTCAACGATCTGGGCCTTCTTCATCTGTTTCAAGGCAAAGCTCCTGCTGGAATCGCTCTGTATCTGGACAAGTTCCACTCTGCCAAAGCCTCCGATACCCAGGGTCGCGATGATGCGAAGATCTGAGAGTCGCAAATTGGCGAATTCCTCGTTTAATCTGGAAAAGTAGATGGTTTATTAGAAATCTGACCTCGAAGTCTATTTATAAGGCAGTGAAACGAATTATAAGTTTTTGACAATGAACGGCCTCTGAGAACACACTATAAAGAAAAGACTTTGTAGGTGGTCTTGACCCAACAATGACCGACAATGGTTATAAAGAAAATACATAATAATCGCAACTGAACAACTCCAAATACATTATAATTTTTTATAACCTTGATTTATTTTAATGTTGTTCAGGAAGTGGATTTCTAGTTACTTCCACACTCACAATTATTGACATAAGTAACGCAAGCAAAACCAGGAGGCTCATTGATACCGATTATGTCAATAAATACACGTGTTGATATAACGCAAGGGTCATAGATGAGTGAAAACGAGAGAGTCACAATTTTTTATACCAAAATGTACGTAGATTTTACAGAAACCGTATCTACACAATTCAATCGTATCAGATCTAAAGTTTGTGATACCATGTGGTATAAAAACTGTTTTCCTTGAACTACAAAGTATTGGCCCCGAAATGTCAGTTCATCAACACAATAATAACTTTCCTATGGAGTTAATTGATATATCTTTTGTTTTTGCAGCGATTCTATTACTAAGTCATCCAGATGCGCTCGCGCCCATTGTTTCATTCGCACCTCACAATCCGTTCAGCAAAAACGCGGGAAACGTAATTGTTATCGCTCAATGCCGTGGCAGACACATTTTCTACTTCAAAGAGGAAAGTTAATAACCGATTTGCTTCCACTCTTTAATTAAATTCGACATTGATGAGTAGAAAGTTTAGGAATTACTACTTAATTTTGTAACTTACCGTTCTTTGAAATCCGTATTGTTTGCATCAAACAAGAAATAAAAGTGATTATAGACAGTGAAATCAAGATAAAATCGTTATCATTTCGAGTCATATTGCAGTACCCTACCCTATTGTTTGAGAGTCAAAAAAAGATTAATAGCCACACAATGGTTTATGTTGCATCTGTGTGGTGGTTGTGTGATGTTATCGTAGTCGGCTTAGTTTCGGATTGGTGTGAACTTGACATCGGAAGAATTAATGGCTCCCAGGCATTAATGTCTTCTTAATTAATGTTTTATTCTTAGTGATGTTAATCATTCCATCAAAATGTAATTTACATTGGTCACACTAATCACCACTGACTCGAGAAAAAAACTGTTCATTATTTTGAATCTACAAACATCTAAACATTGACTGAATCTTAAAAATATAACTCAGATTGTTGTACAACTAATAATTCAGGAACAATAATGACTTAGCCGACTGCACCAATTTGTATGAGAACGGACTAACATTGTAACAAACAGGACATGACACGTATCATGTGAATTGTGCTAATTATAACAATGACTCATTTAAACGGGTAGACAAGATCATACTAACAGATGAAGATATAAATGACTAACGCACAAATGAAGGTAAAAGTGATGACTTACCGTGCTCTGCTATCACCTTCATCCTTGTACTTGGTACGGATCTCGTCGAGAGCTGAGATGAGCTGGTTGAAGGTCTCCCGGTCGATGACGAGGCAAGTGGTGCCCTCTGGCGAATCGCAGATAATGTTCGCCGTTCGAAGATCGTCCCTGGAATTTTAGAAAACCATGTTGTAATATTTGTCGTGTTTCTATCTAGAAAGGTAGTCAAAATCGATCATAAATCGTATTTATTTCTTTAAATTGGTTTTAAAAACACTTTCACGTCACATCGTGTCATCATGTTTTAAAACTAGATGGGGCCGGTGCTTCGTTACTGGCTACTCTGAGAAGATACAACCGAAACAAACTCAGACGTCACTATCTCTTTTAAAATTCCCATCCGAAAAAAAAAAGACATTGGCCAGGTCATATGAGAACCATGCAGATTAGTGTCTGAGAATATCTTTTGAAGAAAGAACCAGACATATTTGAGTGGACCTGTCCAGTCAGTGCAAGTATTTAAAGGTTGTCGTACAAGTCATTAATTAATATATGTTTAAAAGTCATGATTCATGGCCAAGCAGTAAACAATGACATAAAGAACATTGTCTTCAACACAAATTGCTTCAACAATCATAAACATTCTTCGTTAGGAGAACAAGAAGTTATCGTCAAATGTTAACAATGAAAATGTGGATATATTCTGATATTTAAATGCAAGTAAAGCTCACCCTTGCAATGCCTTCTCTCCGAAGAAATCGCCTTTAGTGAGAGTTCTTATAAACTTCTCATCGTTACTGTTTGGTGGTTTCTGAGTCACTTTCACCTGAAAAAGAAATAATTATGACATAAGCGTACAAATAAATAAAATTAAAGTATATGTTTGTAATTTCAAAATAACCGACACCAAATTTTTGTGTGTCCGAAACGACTGGACCGATTTTGACGGTACTAATAAACTAACTATTAAACGTAACTTAATTTTAGTAGTTAGTTTTATTTGAAAAATGAATTAGGGTTCAGTGCAAAAAAAAAAACTTGAAATTGTTAACAAAATCCGATTCAAATAGAGAAGTAATATTTTTTAATTTCACGCGGACGAGCGCAACAGCTAGTAAAAAATATAAATAGTCCAGTATTTAGTTGCTTTAATCTTTTCTTTGTTGAAAAATTGTATAATTAGCAGTTGCCGTCAAAATTGTCTGACGTTTTTGTAATGGCGTAGATGCTGAACATAATAACAGGTTGGGTGAGCTTATTACCGTTATTACAAAAACGTGAAACGGACGTTTAGACAACACCGAAAGTTGTCATTAAACTCCGGATGGACATGAAGTAAGGCACGCAGGGCTAACGGGCATTTATGTTCAGGCATCATAATACGGTCCGGAATTTAGTCACGGGCATGTAATTACCGGTTCCGCTACGTAAATTACTAATTAGCCTCTATTCCTGATAAGGGAAGCGATAAATTCCTTATGTTTCTCAGGCAAGCTAAGTCAGTCAAAATTGGATCAACCAACGGTTACAAACAATGTGGAATCAGCCTTATCGAGAAACTAAATCACGTATCTAACTGTAAATAACAATAATAGAACATAAATCATAAAATAAAACAGGAACTAAGCTAGTTTAACAATAGAAAGAAACGTGATGAATGATCAATGATGCATCAAAACAATAATAGCCGAAACGTTCACACCTCATGATGAATTAAAAACCTAAACATAGACCGTTCTATTTTAGAAACAGCTATATTTTTTACCTTTGTTATATATAAGTACTTTACATTATGTTAACAGCACAAGACAGACCCTACACCTATAAACCGTTTGACGAAAGACAGGAGAGTAAACACTGCCTTATCTATTCTAGTTCCATCTATGTAGACCGGAAACTTTAACGACCCAGTTTAATCAAATACAAACCAAGTTAGGAAAAAGAGTGTAAAAACTAAAAAGCAGACAAACACTAATGAGATAACAGCGGAAATAGAGGAGATAATGTAACATCAAGCAACAGTTGCCGACTATGAAGTCATCCGGATAACATTACAAGATCAACAAAACGGGAACTTTTGTCACACCTCAGTGGTTTAAGAGGTGCTCGCTTTATAAATGTTTATTTCTTAGTCGTATAAGAAATGCTGTATCCAATCATTTGGTGTAACGAATGGTCTGTGGTCATTCAATATATTGTTTTGAAACAATCATAACTGGGTGGTATTCAATTCTGATCTTCTTTTGTCTTAGCGTGTCGATTGCAATTTTTTTTTCAGCCCTGAGCTTGTCTTCGAGTCCAGGATATCAATAGGGTCTAGTGTTCGCGCTGAGAGGTCCTAAGTACGATCATTGTTCATTTTATTTTAGTTACAGAAAGAAAAAAGTTGCAGAATATACCACTTATCGGACTCCTAAACGGGCAAAATTATCAATGCAATACGAAGCTACAATATTGTCAACTAAAGTATGGCCATCACAAAACCAATGGCTGCCAAAATCATCTGCGTCACAGCGAAAGACACGACAGAATATAGCTGCAAATCCCGGCGCTTCACTCACGGCAAACTTCATGTAACTTAAGAAAGATATTGCATTTTTTAATATTGTTATATTTCCCGTTAAGTCTGGCTGTAATTGCTGTCAATGTTGGCGGAACGTTTAGTAGTAGGAATTTTTGTCTGTGCCTTGTTATTATTCATGCCATCATCCATTTTAATTTTAGCTGTTCTAATCAGTGTTTAGGTTCAGTTGCTTGAATTGTTATCTAACTAACTGGTATTTAATGCTTTAGCAACACAAGTAACCGTTGATCCGTAATGTTTGTTCTAAATAATTTAATTTGCATATTGGTACAGACAGACATACTGTAATCACGTAATGCAACTCCTTTACCCTACTAAGTTACCAAGTTGTATGGCTCTGTTGACTATGTGAATATTCAACAGGTTACCAAACAAGATTACTACAAAAATTGGGAACATTTCGCTCGTAATAATGGAATCATCAAAGTTTGAGAAGAATAAGAACATTACTTCATTCTTACGACTTTATTGTTAACTTTGGTATTTCGTAGATCTTAGAACAATGCTTTCAATGTTGAGACAACCTTGCGGATTTGCAACAGAGTGATAACAAATTTTTTGTTTGGAAAATAAGAAAATCCTACTTGTTTAAATGTATTTTTCTCGCTGTGGTATTGAATAAAACACTTGTAGATTTCGTGGAAAACAAATCTAATAATTAGTGTAATAACGGTCAATTTATCTGGATATATCTAGAAACAACTTTCACATAATGGGTAAATGTCATCAACAGTAATTCGTTTTATTTTTATCTCCCAAAGACTAGATAACAAAAATCTAAACGAGTTTCATAGACAAGTAATAGAGTGGTTCCGAAATCAAATGTATATTTCCACAGTTTATCTAGAAATATTTGTTAATTGAGTTGCGGTAAATGCTTCATTCGCTAAGATTTTTTATCTAAATAAACTTATGCACATGTACGGAAAAAGAGTTATTATAAAATACATTTGGACAAGGCAATACAAGTATATATTTGTACTCACACGTTTGAGAAATAATTTTCTCTCATCAATTGGATATAAAAAATGAGCATAGGTACCTTCCTATCAAATACAGCGTAGTATTTAAAATTCAAATAATTCGGTGCTATTCATTACCACGCACAGAAAACAAAGAACAAGATTAGACAAACAATAAGTTCGGTGTGCTCAAAAATTTCCCACAAAGCGTTCAAAAATCTGGCCTCAAAATGCCATACAATCCTCTCGCTTGTCCACAGTGCGCTGACCTTGTGGCCACAATAGTCGGGCTTTTGGCCTTTACCACCTCCGTGTTATATAAAAATTGAGTCACACTGGTGATTGTTTAATGTCCAATGTTGCGATCGCAATGATTAGTCCTTTATAGATTAAAATAACATCATTACATGCCGATTACAATCTAATTCAGGCAGCTTTAATTCATACGAGTACGTTACTTGGAAAATGTAGTTTTCCTGATTTTGTGGTTAGATTCCGGTTTGCCATTCTCTTTTCTATGAAGCTTTTTGTGACAGGATGCATTTAGCATTTTTGTTTTCCACACGCTATTTACCTATTTTTATTAACACGCTTGTATTAGCTTCACCTGTAATTAACCATTTGTAAAAAATATTAGAAGTTAAATTTGACCCACTTCCCGGTTTTCGATTGAGTTGAAATTTTGAATACATGTTAAGTTTGGATGACAATGTATGGTTTGCTAAGTAACGTACTTCTAAATCCAATTTGGCGGACTCCCAAAGATGGTGGACTATGCATTCCCATGATATGGGTATCAGATGAAAAGGTGTGCTAAGAAAAATACGAGGAATAATATGATGTCACTCTAAAGCGTGTTTTTAACTATCACATATAAACTTCAAGCAACAGTTAACTATAATATTATTAGTAATAGCTACTAGTGCTGAATATTACATGTTTGTTTGCAGTATCAATACTTTCTCAGCAAAAATGGATAAAGTGTAAAATCAAATTATTCCTGCATTTGCACCGGTCAGAAATAACAATCAGTGTTTGTAGAGACGTAATGCTAAATGCCAAGGTGAACCTCTTGCACAGTCACCGAGTCTACTGCACGAAGCTTATACAGTTTAGTCTCGTGACAACATAAAGGAAATGATATTATAACTTTCAAAACTTTGTCTTTAAAAACAAAGTATATTCGAAATGTGATGTCTCGCAAACAACAGCGTCTAATTATTCGATCCCATTTTCGATTCAATGTGCAAAAAATCTGTTGACGATGACACGGCTGTGACAAAAAGGTTTAATCAAACATGGCTTCTGTTGATATCAGGATCGTGTTTATATAAAACTTCACAAACACTTATAATTTTTATCTTTACAAAAGAAAAAATAATATGACTAACAAAGAACAAGGTACGCAAATATAATAATAAAGCCAGTGTTATGTCATCAGAAGTAATGTTTTGAAAGCGAAACGATCATTACAAATAATCGAATTACGTAGTGTCAGAGACGGATATGTTTACAAAACATGGAGGCGTGGTCAAAGGTAAAAAAGTCACGTCGCTCCGGGCAGACGTTCGAAAGCTGAACCAAACAACGAAAGTGAAATTTCCAAGCTTAGTGAACATCTTCATTTTAAGTATGGAACAGATTTCTTTCCATGTCATCGTTATAAATGACCACGAGACGACAAATACCCACTTACTCAAAAATATATTAGTAGATGACAAAGTGATTGTCTAATGTTCTTGCTGCGGAATGATGATAAAAAGTATGTAATTTACTTCTTTTAACGAACGAATTAGAAAGTCGTTAACGCGTCAGTAGCTGAAGAAGACCATTTAAGTAATAGTGTCATAATTTCCATAAGTCACTTTTGGTTGTGATTAAAGTAAAATATCGATAAGTTTTGCAAAAACCAGTATCTACAGTATTATTCATCGATTTTGTAAGACGATGACTAATAGTACATATTTATAAACACAAGTAACGACAAATATGGTAATGAGCCTACGCCTACGGTGAAATTAATGATTGATTATTTGAATTACCATTGCAATCGGCATTCTACTAAGATTTCTTGTTATCTTCTAGTTCTCTTTGTTAATAAACATAACTCTTTAATAACAAGAATTACAGTAACCAAATGCAAATAAACTAGTGTGATGAAATTCTTTAACCATTCAATTGATACTGCCAATTGCAACAACTCAATAAAAATACTGAGCTAATCCGGAACATCAAAATATTAATTGGATAATCGGAGTTCCGGGATAACAAAATTAAATAATCTCTAAATGGTGTGAATGCAGTTATTTCTCCACGTCTGTCTGACTATCCGAATAAGGCATTGAATCTACTAGAAGGATTTTCACTTTAGACGACATCCGAAGCATAAGGTCGGATGTACCAATACAGAGAGTTTCTACATCTGACCTTATGCTTCTGAGCATTAGGTATGACGTTCCAATACCGAGATTTTATACATCCGACCTTATGCTTCAGCCCCCATATTCACAACGCTTCCATTCGATTTCAGAAAGTCGTATGTCCATCTTTTTTTGGCATTACGAAAACGAGCGAGATAGACATACCTACGACTTTCCGAAGTCGAAATCGAATCGAAGGGTTGTGAATACGGGGGGTGATGTCCAGCTTTATCGATCAATGTTATCGCCAAGTCGTTTGTTAAGTAATAAATCAGTTTAAAGGAAAATGCTTACCTGTCCTTTAGAAATGATGAAGAAGGTGTCACCGCGGGCACCCTGCCTAATGATGTAGTCGCCGTTCTGGTAGTGAGTCTCTTCCAGTACATCCGAGATCTTGATCAGCGTGTCTTCAGGCAGATCTTTGAAGATCGGTACGCTGTTGAAAAACAAGCAAAACCGTTATAAACTGGACCACGGATTATGTCACCAGAAAAAGTAGGCACAACTGTTACGTTTGAGAGGAGAAAGTATTCAACCGAAGGCGTATTATGGAATTTGTACGCTATAAAATAAACAAGTATGGTTTCAATGTTATTATGGTGTCTTGTTCTGTTACAGTTTCAACAAAAACTGTTATGCTGTATCTTAGTTTTTTTGCTATCTATATTTTTCCCAATACCAAGACGCTTGTTAGACAACTATTACATTTACGAAACCGGTCGTTTACTATCGTTGTTTGAAATAATTATAGTTGAATCGTTTACTTATGTAACTTCAGCAATCATGTAGTCAATTTACTTCCACCTAGTTGTGTGCATATTAAATCAATTCAACAAGCCATTCGGTCGAAAGTGAACGCTAAAAGGTTGCTGGTCAACTTTTGCGTGGTTTCCTTGGGTGAGTCATGCAATGTGTACAGGCCTATAAGCGAGGTAGGTATCTCAAATATGGATTTGACAATTTAATTTTGGTTACCTACAATATTTACAATCACACCACAAATCTGGGTGTGCAAATATATATTTTAATATACCTAAACAGGGTGAAAGGGACACCAACACAAACAGTTACAGTACATCATTCTGAACTCCCCCACATAGAAGTTTTACACCGGTAATTTTAAAAAAATATCAGCTTTTTCCCACAAAAGTTAAATTAATGGAATAACTGTTTTTTATGTATTATATTTTGTGATGTATATCTTGACAATTTCATAATATTTACTTTAAATGCAGTTCAATATGCATAATATTTACGTCGATCTAGCTTTATTCTTATACATTTCTGTATAACTTATTTATTTCTTTATCAGCCACAGCAGATAATTGATCAGAAATTGATTTTCTCTCTAATAGTATCATAAACGTGTTATTGCAATAGAATAAAGATCTCAATCAATTTTATTGATTGCAATTTAATGGTTCTATATACAGCTGTGCACTGGCAGTGCACCACTTATCAGACAATTAAACCCACATAAAAGAGAGTAGTCAGCAGAACAGTAGAATATTATTGTAACTGTGCGTCACAAAGAGCGCGGATGAAAATTGCTTCCATCATATCATTTTTCACGGTCAATACTCTTTGGACCTAAAGCATTTTATGTCAATATTTATTATGCTGGCTGGTAAAACAAAACACAGTTGCGTGAGTTCGAGATACATTACAACATTGAGAATTATTTATCATAGCAAACATGGTTCTGAGAACATGATACATGAATGAATAAATAAGTTCGTTGGAATTGGAAAATTCATCGTTACCACGGACTCAGTACATCATTCTGAACCCCCCCACATAGAAATTTTTAATTACCAATTATCAATTACAAATTTCGAGTGACGACAGTGTAATGGGACTAAAATAAAATATCAAACCGAAACATAGATTTTTCTTTAAGTTGTCAGTTTCGACCTCAGTGCAAGGTTTTACAGTGGCCTCGCTCAATTTGACAGCGGTTTGTTCCGCAATGTTAGGCTATACATATAATACTCTATTTGACTTAGTTCAACTTTTTGTTTACCGTCTATACATAGAAATGAATTACTTTATTTTAATTACAAGGATCTTTTCACGCTCGAATGATGCTGACAAGGGGACTCTGTTTTGAACCATCTACGAAAAGTCCTGAAAAAGAAGATGGCGTCAGTAGTTCCAATTTGGGCCACCAGCCGTAATTTATGTATTAAGACAGCTATCTATAAGAGATTAGTTTATACAGTAACCACTTCAAGTGTGCAGTTCAATGTGGTGTTGCTTGTTAAGAAAAAATACATCGATATGTTAAACTTGGTACATATATTTTAGTCCGGTGTTGTCCCGCCTGAACAGATAAGTTGGCTGAAGTGTAGAGAAATATGAAGCCGTCAATACAGCAACTGTCAATTGTTCAGAGGTTCCCCAAACAACGAACAATAACATGAAGTAAATTGATATCTTGTTGCGTTGTTATATTGCAACATCATGTAACTTGATGCTAATGTATGTACAAGCGGGTAATTAACTAAAGTATGTCGAGGCAGAAGCTACTACTCCACGATCAGTATCTTGGACAGAGGAAAACTCAGTATCATTAATGATTATCTACACATATTACAAGATTAACGGAGCATTCAATATTTCATCAAAACGGTTTTCATCGCGTTCTTGGGAAAGAGTTTCTAAAACAATTTTCATAATTATCTGATGATCGCTAATGTGGGCAACAATGAAAGTTTAGAGACAGCAGGCACCACTTAAATAAAAATGTGAAACAAAATAAGACATCGTGAGATAAAAATGGTATATCTACAAAAACTCGTACTAAATATTTGAATACTATACGAACAAATAAACACGGTAACGTTATCGACAATGTTTACTAAAGATTGTCACAAAAATCGTACAAATGACTGGTAAATAACAATGATATCAAACTAACGGCAAACGTTACAGTTGCACTTATCATCACTCTGAAAGAACAGCTGAGTACATACCTATCGCTCGAATTTAATTGTCTGGAAAGATAAACAGGAAATAATCTTTTTTATGTGGCGATGGAAGATGTTAATAATGCTGCTGGGGCTCGACTCAAAGAATCTGTTTCCACAAGAAGAAAGAATAGTGTGACAAGAACTTTATCTATATACGGTAATTCTGTCTTCTGATTTTTTAAACAAAGCCTGCATAGGCACTGACATACAAATACGATAAGCTATGTATTTGAAACCATAGATCCGCCATCCGCCATATTAGATTTTCAACATTCCTACTTAGTCAATGCATGGCGCAACACAGACACAGATAATAAATCAGTCTAGCTAGAGGTTCAGACGTGCATTTTGACAACGTCTCTGTTGGGAAAAAATTATCATGTAAATGTACAGGCTAGTTCTGCTTTCTTAGAATAGATTATTACGTACATACATATAGTGAAAGGATAGCAGTCTCAAAATGTCAACTTGCAAACGTGACGGCTAGTAAGTGAGTATTTCGTAAAATTGCGCGCGAGGACTTGAGCAATGTTACGTTGACACTGGTTTCGCCAACAATGGCTTTGTTTTATTGCAAGTTGATAGCTAGATGAATATAAACAGTCTGTGCGTAGATACTGAATTGCTTTCGTGCGTTCACTCCACGCCAACCGTTGCGTGTTAGTTTGGCATAGCGTCTAACTTTGCAAAGAATCGGAACAAATGCATCAGCAAAGAAGCGTTACTAAAACGTGACCCCGAAAACTTTGTTCCAAAATAAAACTAGACTATGATGAACCGGTTGCATCTCAAATTGACAGCAATGATAATATTTCATTTCTTATTTTTACTTATTAGTCGTGAGAAATCATCCATATTCTTAACATGAACCCAACAAGTTCTAAAATAAAGCAGCAAGCAACAACTTAGATTAACATCGCGATAGAGACATTAATCTTGAAGATGATGCCTTCAACTAAGATGGATCACCGTAGGATATAAAGCAAGAGATGCTAAGCATTCTACAAGACGATACCCTTGATTGTAAATGGAAGGCTGTCTAGAGTTACACGATACCCGATCCGAACAAATAAAACTTTTATTATGGCCATAGGGCACAGAAATGTTTTAATATTTCATTGCGTATGTCGTCGCCGTAAAAAAAGTTCAACGATATTTTATATCTATGCCTTTTTAAATTTTAGATTCACATAACACATTTTAATTGGGTTCTCTACGACGATCGAGCATTCGGATGTAGGTTACCAATCGATGTGAATGTTTTGATGTTTTCAACTCTCGCGAAGATTGTTCCAATAACATCGTTCAAGATATTAATAAATTAACATTCGTGCGTTGCAATCTGTTCACATACACGGCTCGTGTCAAGGCCCGCTCTGTAGACGGCATTGTAAGAGTGTGAGCCCGTCGAAAGCAGAAGAATGGGCCATTGCACGCCCATTGCATTTGCATAAGTGTCCTGAGGTCAATATCCTTCTCTGTCATCGGTAATGCTCTCACAGGCAAGTCTGTATTGTTGTACTCGGCTAATACAGATATATGGAAACCATTCAGGAGGTATAATGAAGACTTCCGTGTTGTATAGCATCAGGAGTCTCGAGGCCATGAATAATACATCATTGTTAGTCGATTTCATGCACTTAGTGAGCGAAGAAACATAATATATTATTGTCTTTTATTTGTCATTCTTTACGTATGAAACTAAGGCAAATGTTAACCGATTCTAATAATTGTAGGTAAAATTACCACAGGTTTTGTTGAAAACATATTTTTTATAAGATATAAAGATATACCTACATTATGTGAAATGTATATTATGAAACAAAGAACAAATGAAAGTAAGAGGAGGTAAAGAATGGACTAAAATAAAAAGATGCAGCTGACGTAGATTGGAATACAAGTTTCACTACGATTTCTTTTAAAACAACGAATACAGAAGGAAGTAATGTGAGATTAGATTTACAAGCAACATGTGTTTAAATGGGAATTAGGGCGAGTATTGAATCGCATTAAGAACAAAGTATGTGAACATATTGAACATTTTGTTTGTCAGTCAAGTCAACACGCTGCGGGGTTACCGCCCTCGCTATCGTAAACAGCCAGTCATTTTAGGAAGGATAAGTCGAAATAGCACATCTAAATAAAGCTCAACCTTTTACAAAAAAGTGGATTTTATCAGACTTCTGTGCCAAGTGTCAATGATCCACCATTTTATTTAAAGATATAGCGCAGACCTTTCACACAATGATTCGTATTTCTACGTAAGTCATAGAAATATTGATGTCGCCATAAAACGAACATCATGGCAATTTTATTGCAATTTATGAAGTGAACACGACCTAGGTTCTATCTAAATTAAAAACAAATGCACTGGAAAGTGAGCTTTTTCTGATGTTCTTATAACTTATCTAAAGTAATGATGACGAAATATTGATTCTTTCTTATATTATATGTTTGAAATGACTGATCGCGACACTAACGAAATATTAGTTCTGTGTCCAACGCATTAGTCACAATAAAGTGAACATGGCGACATAAATATTTCGTTGTAAAATAATGTCAATTTAGAAACCTGAATCCAGAGTAGGTATAGTTGTAAATAAACCGTTTTAAACTAAAATCCGTGGTTTAAAACACGTTTTAAATTTGTTTAAATCACGTGGGCCGTTAATTGACTACGAATTACTTAAAAAGTTAAGTTTAAATAGCTAATTGAAATAATTTACCATTTTTATTAATATATGTGAAGTCATATATTATCATACTTATACTACTTTTTAGGGTTCCGTTGCCAAATGGCATAAACGGAACTGTTATAGATTCGGCATGTCCGTCTGTCTGTCTGTCCGTGTGTCACTGCCATTTTACTCCGAGACTATTAATACCACACTGTTGAAATTTAGAGGGTAGGTACCTTTTATGAACCGCTACACAAAAGTGATAAATAAAAATGGAGGTGGCTCTCTATACATGTAACTGAGGGTCGAAAAAAAAAATTATATAACTGTGTGAGGTGTCTATCAACGGCTTTTAAAAAATGATATCTAAGTTCCTAAACCATTTATTTTCTTAGGTCAATGGTTGATGAGATATTTGCTTCCAAAGCCGTAAAAATTGTGCCCCCCCCCCCCTTCTAATTTCTAAAGTAAGAGGAGCAAAGTTTAGAAAAAAATTAGGTTTGTACATGATTTGATATTCAGTTTTTGAGATATGGAACTTTTTCGTCAAACTGCAGCAATAACTTTGTTTTTCATTAACATAGACTATAAAAACAAATTTAGTTTTGCTGTTGAGTGTAAATTTACATCTGAATGAGCGCAAAAAATACTGTTTATAATTATATTTTTTGGTGCTACGGAACCCTGTGTGTGTGTGCGAGTAGGACTCGCACTTGGCCGGTTTTTTATTTAGAATTTGACAGACTTAAAACAATCATGATAATTATGCGCATTTATTCAAATATAACGGCAACGCCACATTTTTATTTTACACTTTGCTACCAAAATCGCAACGTAGGTATGAGGAGAGAAGGGCCAGGTTGGGGCCAGCGATGTTATGTTTTTCTGTCATGTTAATGAAGGTTGATTTTGAAACATTTTTTTTTCTTTGATATATCCTAAATCAGGGAGTAGGTGTGGTCTAGATCACTTCGTGTAAAGCCTCAGTGCATTCTAGTAAAAATAAAAAAAAATAACAATTATAAACCGCTAAGTGTGGTTTTAAATCGTTTTAAACCAAAAAGACGGTTTAAAATCCCTTTTGCATCTATAAACCAGAGACTTATGCTTATGAGGCCAATATGGGCTATAAATGAGTAAGTAACGGCTTACTGAGACGCCACCCACACCTGTACGCCCAAATAAAGGTGATTAAACTTTTGTTCAAGATCAGAAAGGAACGTTATATGTATATAGCTTTAATTATATCCATTCCTTCACTAAATCAATATATAAGCACAATGAAGATGCCTATTACTAATAAAGAGAAAAACGCATTGAGTCCTTACCTCTTAAGGAAGTCGGTATATTCAGCCTGGCGTATGAGCCCGGTGCGCATCATGATGGTCTGGAAGCACTGGCGTTCGATGGCCCATAGTCTGCAGTCCGTCGCAGCCTTGATGGTGGCAGTACGTTTGCAGTTGTATAGGATGGCCAGCTCGCCAAACACCTTGCCTGGTGCCATCGTGCTGAGGTATTTGTTCTCCCTGGATACTTCCACGCGGCCCTCTGTTGGAGAAACGGACATTTGAGAATCGATCGAGATTATAGGAACATTTCACACTAGTTTCAGGTTTTCTCTTAGAATTTGTAAAGAAACCCGAGACGTGAGCCTTGTACAGTGACTTGGCTTGGCATAATATTATGATATAAAGGTACAATCTCGAAGGTGGATGTCATTAATTAAACAAAGCACTATAGGATAATAGCAATACAGGCTAATATTCTACGAATTGTAAGTACGTTAAAAATGTATACAAATATAGTAGAATAAGTACCTAGGTCTTTTAAACAAAATTCATGTCAAGACAATTTACAAGTGCAATTAAACTGTTTGCTAAAACATAAATAAACATAAAGCTGGGTAGATATGAGTTATTGAGGCTAACGGCTTCAGACCTTAGGGCTAGATCCACACGATATACACCGTTGACTATCGAATACTCTTTTCATACTCGATTTTCTACTTTTTTTGGTTGACCAATCGATAAATTACCAAAGTCGGTCGTGTATGCGTAAATATTTGAATAGTTAACTGCAGTTTTTAACTGAACTTTTTTGCACAAATCTACTTTAACCTGTTTAACTACAACATTTATTCCAATTGGAATATAATTTCGATATCAAAATAAATTAATAAATATACTGTCAAGGTTGCCAAGATTGAAATTGTCGGCGGACATTGGTGACTCATTGCAGTGAACGGACCCGATAGTGCGAAAATAATTTCAGTACTTGTAAAAATGAACAATCAAGTTATATGACTCTTATCGTCAAGTGTGAAAGATTACATTTGTAAGCAGCTGTTGTTATCGACCATGAGAAGATAAGTGTGAGAATAAATAGAGAGGCATGTGAAAATGCAGCTTGGTTAATGAATAAACGTGAGTGCATGTATGCTCGAAGTATTTTAACAAGGTACGAAGACAAACGGAGACGAATATCACATTATTGAGATAGATACCAATTTGTGAATGTGAAACGTTAATCACGGCATTCTGTTCTTTTTAGAATCTAATGATAGACACTGTTGTTTTTATTGAAATAGCTTTATTCTCAGAATTAGTGATTGCATCTCGAAGTTTTGCTGCATTAGTGTTTAGTTTAGCCAATGGTGTAGATTGGGTTGCTCTTGCTTTTGTTTATTATTATTTGAAATTAGATATCGTAGCATCGTCTGCTTTATTCTTTGACTTTCAAACCGTCACATACTACACATTTATGGTTTCTAATACTCGTAGTAGTTTTTCTCTCACTTGGTCTAAACGTTTATTCTTTGTTTTAAAGATAAGTATACGTTTATTCTTTATATTATGTGAATACGTGTTTGTTTTGGTTTAGAAATTAGTATATACCTATTATTAATACAAAGCGTAGTATCGCATAGTATAAAACATTAACAATTGACTGATATACATACACTCCTACAATCATGGTTCACATAAAACTCAGTGTGTGTTGTTAAACAGTTGTCCTGCGTGACGTTCTCTATTGTCTATCGAAATACTTCCGATAAAATCTTTCAATAAACTAAGGCTACTTCTGGACACAGTTCATCACTAGCCCTTTTATTTATAACTTTTATAAGTCAAATTGTTTATAAAAAAAAAAAACAGAAAATATGTTTAAACAAATTGCAAATTGTGACTCGAAAATCAGAAAGACCACGGATATTACGGATAGACCTTGTGAAAGATAGATAAATAATATAGGGATGGCAGTTGAAAGATAGGTATGAAAGCCTGCTTGTGGGCCTCGAATCAATAGGCATACAGAACAAGACAAGGACAATAATATGTCTAGAACATGACTCATAAATCTGGAGACTCTTAAAATCATCAAGTAGCAGAAGCTAGAAAATGTTAAAACTGTGGCACTGGCATATCATAAACTAATATTTGCAAACAGCTAACAAAGTCACGCGGCAAGGACATCGGTGTTTAACCTCAATTTCATTACAGTCATGATCAAATCTTTTTATGTAATCATGATTTTGTAACACTATCTAGTTTAATGAGTTAATATTTGAAATAACATGATTAAAGCATTCATAATTATGTGCATTATTTTTCTTAATTTAAACTACTCACAATCGAAATCACTACATATTATAAAACAAAGTCGCTTCCCGCTGTCTGTCCCTATGTATTCTTAGATCTTTAAAACTACGCAACGGATTTTGATGCGGTTTTTTTTTAGAGTGATTCAAGAGGAAGGTTTATATGCATATTATACATGCATATTATAGTAGAGAAAACTTTAGTATCTACATTGCACCCGTGCGAAGCCGGGGCGGGTCGCTAGTCTAATATAAAATAAAAAGTATAAGTACCACGAATTTAGCAAAACAATGCTACTTAGCAACTTAACTACAACTTTCATTGGTAAAAATTACAAGTTTCTAAATCGTGTGTGAAATGATTACAATGTAAAATGCTTCGGAAGTAATGTAACATAGATTGGGCCGTAAGGTTATATTGCTCTGATAGGTAATAATAAACTTTCTACCTCTAATTGAATATATTTAACTCCAAACGTAAGAACTACACGTTTATACATATCCGCAGCTCATTGCTTTGCTTTTGCATAATCGAATAAGGCCGCGTTATAAATGAACATCTAAAATCGAGACCGAATTAAATCCACAAGAGACTGTTTTGAAAAAAGTAACATTAAAAAACATTCAAATGGTTTCAGCAATAAAAGCATTGTTTCATTAAAAACTAGTGCAAAATTTCTTCAATAAGATTGTCTTCTACATAAAGACATTGATTTTACACTACAAACGGAGTTTTGACAAGCTAAAACAGACACAACATGGAACCCTAACGACGACAATCACAAATATGCTGCGGAACATTTTGCAAATGTTATAGTTATCGCCCGAATGCAAAATACTAGTTTACCAATCGAACATGAGAATTGCCGGTCAAGTTATAGATGACGTAAATTAAATACTCAAAGAATGAAAGTGTTTCAAGGCGAATAGCAACATAATGCTTGAAATATAATGCCGGGGTCAGGAGTTCGGATACGTGTCCAGGCTTACGGCCGGTTTGTTGTTCAACTATCTTACTTTGGTGCATTAAGATTACAACATTGATACCGGCTTTCGAATAGGAGATGTGGTATTATTTTCAGACAAGGATCTTGTTTTTGCAAACAGAAAAAATTTTGTTCTTATTTGGCAGTTCACTTAGCATCATCCTCTGTTTTGTTATACGCATATTCTTTGTCTGTTTAAGTTTTATGGTTGGAAGCTCCTTGAAATCGAAGTATTTTTTAATTAGCTACATTTCAATTCTTGTCATTCAATGGAAGACTTGGTTCACAAGGAATCGTTAGGAACGAGAACTCCTCCCTATGAATGGTCTTAATGAGACCCTATTAGTAATTGCCAGGTTCCTGTTATTTCTATTGTCCTTCAACTGCCATTACTGTATTTATGCTAAAATGTCTTTACCATAATCGTCAACAAGGTCAGTTTAAAATTTACAACCACAAAAATACGGTGGTCCATTGTCTTCGCACAGTTAATGTCTTGAACCCGATTGCGTAAGTAACAATGTTCGAGGCGGCTGTTATGTTCCTCGCTAACAATCAATTCAAAAGAAATCTCCGAAATAAATAAGACTTTACCTAGTATCAAATCTTGAAATAATATCCACTACTGGTACTGACAATATGAAATAACGAACGTAAATGTGGAAAAAATCGATTCGATTGTTCTTTAATCCAAACAACTCAGCACTTGTATGAAAAATAATTTTAGCAGTAATAGTACCACTACAATAGAATTAGCATAACTAATGGCATTTTACACGTCAACCTCTACCTATGCAAATTATTTTACCACTATTATTTGCCGTAGAACTAAACTTTGCAATCAATAATTTTAAATGCCGTATTACAAGTAGCTATGCTAATTCTCATATTCGTGCCTGACTTCAACCAAAAGTGGGGCAATACGTAGCCAAGTTTAATTGATATGCCAGTCTCGGTGCGTTTAGCAAAGTACTTATACATATGCCGAGGCGCTCAAAACCTCGATCGTAAATGGACTAAGCGTGGCGCAATGTCCTGTCCCTCTTTAGATTTCGGTTAAATTATTGTGAAGTCTCATTTATAATCATTGCCATGATTAAACGGAAAACTAGCTGAAGTCGCAATAAAGGAAATGTATTAATCAATTTGCCGTGTTGTCTCGGTTACCAATATAGACCGTCATTTCCCGTGCGTGTTGTAAGATTCAACGAAGAGATTGTATCAAGAGAATGGACAGCAGCATCCAAGTGCTTACACACATCATTGCACTTTGACCAGTAACCCGCTTGTTAAACGTGATTAACGCAATGGACTATAAAGTCGTCTTTTGCAACAGTGTTCAGGAGTCAACATTGTGAGTTCCTGTGATGGTTTATAAAGATGATTTTTATATCTCAGCAGAATATTCTCACAATGAGCAGCTACTAATCCAAACAAAGCGTAGGCAAATTATAAACAAGGAGGTAACAGATCCTTATGATGAAACACTGAGTCACGTGCGTAGGTATTTCACGGTTCATATTACGTCATCAGAAATGTAATTCGTGAGACCTCGAAATTGTCCCGTCGGGCGTCGCCATAACATGTTCATACACACATCGATCAACATCAGTACATATGAGATCAAAATAACTTCCTGATAACAACTACGATTACCGTTTATATTGAAGATAGATATTTATGTAATAAAACTAAATTGTATAATGTAAGGGTGTACCAAAATTTACCTGTGTCTCCATTTCGAGGATATTTGTCAACGGACTTATTGTTAGACTCCAGACGCGTCACGTCTAACAATATACCCGCATCCAATGATGATTCAGTAGCAGTACTGTCCCGCTGGCAGAGATTACCCGTCCGCCTCTTTCTGGTTCCGTAGGTGTGCACCGGCACTATTAACTTAGGTCTAGGTATCGAGAAATCCGAGTCCGATCCGCTAGAGGAACTTTTCGCACTTCTAGAAAACACACCATTACTATTTGTGACACGTTCTTCACTAATACGATCTTTTTGTGTCCCGAAAGACATAATGTCATTGTATCTGTCATACCTATCATCACTTTTCACTCTCACTGTATTGTATAGTTTTCCAAACTTCTCACGTTTGATTTGTTTTGCAACACCGTTTATAGTCCGATAGTCACTTTCTTTACTCAGATCAGTAGAGTGTAACCCATTAGGAATCGGCGGGGCGGGTTGACTTTGGCTTCCGTTAAACATTTCGTACTGCATCAACGTCAGCTGTTCGCTCGGTGACAGATTTCTTTTCGGTTGTGTGATAGTGACTCCATTATAAACCTCCTCAGGCAGGGCCACGTCGAGATAAGCTCGAAGAGGTGCTCTTCCTTCGCTTTTTACTCTTAATGATTTAGAACGAAAGCTAGGTTTACTATCTTCGATGCGTCCGTTTCGTTCGTTCGCCGGTTGCGTTGTGTGCTTAGGAAGTTGATCGCATGTAGATAACGACTGGTTAATAGGCTGCATGTACAAACCCAAATCTTCCGCTTCGCAATCCATATCGAGGTTCTGTTTTCCGTTCCTGGACTTTATTGGACTTAAGTCCAAAGTTGCCATAGAATTGATCAGTTGATACATAGTATTTCCATTTTGTTTTATGGGCTCGCTTTGGATAGGTTTATCTTTTTTCGTGTCCTTCTGCATCTGTTTTATCTTATCACTGTCGGTGTCATTATTCTGTTGACTTACTCTGGAATAGTACTCGTAGTATGATTCAGACGAGGGGTCAGGTGGGACCGCTCCGGGATCAGGTAACGGATAATAGCTTTTTTTAGAGTCAGCTTTTCTCTGTCGGTGTGCATATTTTAAAGAATCCTTACGTTGTGGCGGCACAGGTGGCTGTTTGCTATTGGATGCAAACGATTCAATATCCCATTCAGTAAAATTCCTGCGTTTAACTCTTCTTAATGTCGACGGTCTATATCCATTTGGCATATCCTTAAAACTATAACTATGTTTCAATTTATTCTGTACGAGCAGATTATTATTCGCTCTCGCCTTTTCTTCTATATTTTGTTGGTACTTAGCTAATTGAGATATATTTTCATTAGGAACATCATTAGAATAACTGTATTCATTATCTTCCGATGGATATGTTTTGCTATCATAATCTTTGTCGTTAGTACGACCAACGTCTCTGCACGATTTACTTCGTGATATTGAATTGAATTTAACGCTGTTTGAGTGGTCATCGTTTTCATTATATGAACTGAGATTCTTTGCACCAACCCAGTTGGCCGCGTACACAAGGTCCATAGTTCTGTCCGTAATGGACAGCCACGGGTCCTCCATGACCGCTTTTCCTGGATAATGCTTGATTTTCATAATGCCGTCGAATTTCTTAGTCTCGTTTCATTCACATCGTTGTGGAGCCGAAACGTTTTCCTGTGAGGATTCATTCTTAATAATGTTAATTCCATTTTCCCGTTGGAATGTTATCGATCGCTGTTAAAGGTTACGACGGTCGGACGTCATTAGACGGGAGATTAATGTGACGCACTCGCTGTTTTTGTTAGTTCGTAATAATCAGGAACATAAATTACTCGAGTCAATCTGTGGAAGATCATATTTGATGCTGCAGCAAAATTTTCAATATTATCATGGGATAATTATGTTTTTGTTTAAGTAAAGTTAATTGGATAAGTGAAAATTTCTCAATTTTCGGCGCGATAGATCGATTAATGTATAACAATGGAGCGATTTTGCAAGCACTATTATACTTATTCGTGTCTAGAAACTCGATTATTTTACCCGAGATACAAAGCGAGTGCACCTTCTCGACAGCTGCACAGTTAACCGCATTGCTAACGAAGTACATAGTACACCCACCAATCATGTGAAATTGAATTCATGAGAAAGAACTTTAATTTTTTAAGACTTTACTGCCAGTCACTAACTACTTTTTCTTTTAAGAATACTGATGCCAATATAAAGTTAAACTATGAAAATAAAACAACAGTGACATAAAAAACTGTGAGCTACACTATAGATGAGCGCAGACCACTATTTCATAACTCTTTACGGTTATATCTTTATTCATAAAACAAACTTTTAATAGGCACCTGCATCATAATGCGAGGATTTTAGATTTAATCAGCAATGAATAGCAGTTATATGCTGTCGGATTCGACCTTTGCTTAAACTTCATACATAGGTATAGTGATTGCGTTATACATCTATACAGGAGGGTTCACACTATAATGACCTTCTAGTGTGTGCTTCATAGGTAATTTGGCAAAAAAATCGTCCTCGACCTGTAAACTTCGCAACAGCGGACGCGTCACGGGGTGCAAACACAACCATTGCTCAAGAAGTGGTTTGGTCCTAGATATCAGCAACGAGGAAGCGCTAACTGGGCCTCAAGAGCCCATAAGGCGAATGCAAATGGAATCACATTGCGTAATAATTAGATAATGGGGGCTGAGTGAGTGCGAGCGGCAGCTGGCGAAGCAACTGCTACATACGGCCAGTTTATTGTTACTGATACTGTCGCACTTTCTCTGGGAAACTTAACAACTCTATTTAAATTTTAAGCAGATGTACATCGAGATACGGAATCGAAAGTCAGACATGAACTAGAACTACGATTATCATATTATAAAGATAAAGGAATCAATAAAAACAATGTAGGTGAAGAAAACAATAACAAACGATACGTGTAAAATAGTAACAAATTAGCAGCAATCATTAAACGCCTGATCGAGTTAGTAGGAAACGATTTCTAAGACATCAGCCGATAGACGAGTTGAAACAAGTTCATTGGTCCACATATCCAGTCGGCTGGTCAGCGATGATACGTGAGAAACATATCCAGGAACTTGAGAAATTGTGGCCAATGCATGGTTAACTATTTTTACATTAATAGATCAGTAATGATGCCAAGAAAAACTAGCAGAACTACCTTCAACTTCACTATCATAATCATAGCAACACTAAAAATATTTTCTACAGTATTTTTGAAGAATGATGTTATGACCAGAAACATTAAAAAGATTTCATAATAAATTCTTAGGACATTTTGCGATTAAATTCTTCAGAACTCCGCTTGCAAGGTTTCCTAGAATACCTTTGTGCACTGGTGACAATACAATGACCCGTCATCTAGGTACAATCTTTAAGATTTTAAAGGCTTTATTTATAAATTGTTTGTTACTGCAAATGCCATTGGAAAAAACAAATTCGAAACAGTGAAAAATCTTTGGTTTGTATTTAGCTAATAAATTGTTTGTATTAGCACTACCATTAACAACAGTAAACAGTCAAAACACTGTGGATTCTAGTTCTACATCATCAAGTACTACGAAACCAGTAAAAACCGCTGACTCATCAATGGAGTACAAAGTCATTGATGGAATTACAATATATTAGTCAGATACTCAAATAGCACGCGCTGAATTTATTTAGAACTAACGGTTGGTTACTCGAATCATAAACAATGGTAGCCCTTTCTCCTATTCAGTGTGACATTCGCGAAACAGTATTCTATGAGGCTTGTATCAAATATTATACAAACAAGACCTAACCCGAATGACAGATATTCAACAATCCGTTTTGGCTTGCCACATCTAAGCAATTATTGTATTATGTCGTAAAATACCACGGCGGTGTTATAATCATCAACTGACGTTTCTATTTCAAAATATTTATATTGCACCAACACTTTCTACGCTCCGGTGATAATTTTAATAATCGGAATAGTTATTATTATGATAACATCAATTTTGTGCAGTATTGTTGACACGCAAGGGAGAAAATTCTCTATACCTACGGTACGTTGATACCATTTATCTATACTTTCTAATCTTTGTTTGAATACAAAAACGTGACAATGATTCGTACACGCATATTAAATCGATTTATAATACTCGATAAACAAGTTCCAAAGTGTGTTAGTGCAACAATGATTTCAATAAGTTAACGAGGCGTGAACTGATTCGTATTGCAATACTTGAAAGGTATATAATTAATTATGAAACCGGTACTTGATTGATTTAGTTCACAACACCAAACTTCACTAATTTATTATTGGACAAGGACGACTCTAAAGTGAATTAATGGTCAATGTTGCTGATATCGTTAAAAAAGACGAGGTCTAACAAGACAGTGATGTCATACTGTTTGGCCAAACGCAGGCATAGAAAGCTCGAGGCTACTCGGACATTAATATGCTAAAATATCTTCACTGTGAAGACAACGTTCCAAAATACTTTCACGCCACACGGGTAGTGCACGCAAATACGAGAGGCTTGCAATAACCTCGTAGTGCATGAGAGCCTCCGAAACGTTACTTTCAAATCGTGAATCGGACTAAAGGACACGATATTTATAAAAAATGCTCATAAAATCCAATGACTCTGAAGTTTATAACTTTAATAAAGTTGTTTTTGCAATATCCTCAAACATATACAATCTTGCTGCAGCATGATGTGAGTAACATGTTAAATTTAAATCCTTTTCGGTATTCGGATTTGCGTTTATCCCCCGAAATCTCTCTAGTGCAGCGACAGCTGCAGCTTCCGCGAAAATGCACTTTATTTGAACACAACAACACTTCACACTATTTACCATAGTTCAGTGGAATAAGTCTCTTCAATTATGTTTAATTGAGAAACAAAAACTATAAACAAATCACTTCGCTTGTCACACAGTGAAGCCGATCGCGCCTATTTTAAATTCGGAACGCGAGACATTGGGGACACGGCGACCAATCACGTCAGCGCCGCTCCGCTTACTGCTCTACTCCGATCCGATCAACTCCTGCGCAAACGCAGCCGGCTGACTGCGCGTGCGATTGAGACAGACTACGCGCCAGACAAAGACAAAACATATACTTACCTGAATAATAAAAGCTCCAAGCTCACAAAAGGTGGACGAGGTGGTGAACCTTTTAATTTTGATCCTAGAGATACTATAGAGCAGTAAACTGTGACTAAAAATAAATTTATTTGCGACAAAAACTTTTTTTGGATAAGGACTTACAATCAGCACGTGTGTAGTATTTACGCGAGTATCGCGAAAACACTTGTTTAAACATTGAAACAATCAAAGGCCACACACAAGAAGTTGATCACAATAATGACGAAAGAACTATAGTATTGCAAATGTTGACACATATTCACATTTATGAGAGTCTGTTTCAAATGGTAGCAAAACGAATGAATTAAAAAAAATGTATGAAACAATTGTGGGTGAATGTAAAGTTGTTTTAATTAGTTAAATCGGCAAGGTATCGCCCGTGCCGGATAGCTATCAAATGTTATGCGTTGAAGGTAGACCTTCAGATAGACACCAAAATAGTCATTAGTCTATTATAATAGTGCCTTTAACAACGTACATAAATATCAACGAGTGCAGCAGTATTTCTGTTAAAAATGCTGGTGCCTTAATAATTATGGATTTTAAAACAAGCAAGTTTTTACACATTTGTGAAATCAGTGACACTTATTGCGAGAAACTTCACAGTGGACTATTGCTACTTCAAAAATATATGTACAATATTGATTTAGAACTTTAACATTCAAGAGAAGAAAAACTGCAGATTCAGGGAGACATTGTGTGAAATCATTGTTAACATAATTAAGTTTCTGAATGACTGCGCAAATAATGTTGCAAATGAAAAAGAAAAGTTTATCAATATCGCTAGCGAAACAATTAAATCGAAAAGAAAGCGGTTAACAGATTAAATTGGTGAAACAAACAGGGTAAATTTACAATTACGATTTGCTACTGTTACAATCAACAAGGCGTAAGAGAGCATGAAAATTTTGTAATATCAGGAGCAAGAATCTTAGAGAATTAAAATCTACAAAAGCCGAAAAAAAAACAACAGTAAGAGGAAAGTTATCATTGGGATCAATCACGTAACACACCTTCAAAACCAGTTATTATGATCTAACATTTCAGAAGAGCAATATTTTATAAAGAAATGAATTCTACAGTTAAATTTTCTTGGTACAACGTGCGGTAATGGGTGCAGAACATAACCGCTTCGTTGGACATCACAAAGATATCATCATAAAAGTATTATACATGTGAATTCGTGATCATAAAACCCGTTCCACAAGACGTGTCGAAGTTATAAATTAGGTTTATGCTTTATAACTTGCCTAGTCTGTCCGTTTGTTTTATACCCTCTACCACCATATCTACTGCTTTTTCTACCAGTGATTTTCCATATCGGAAAACTTCATAATTATGTGTTGTGTACTACTGAATAATTACTAAACGGTAAAACACCATGCAATTATAGTCGGCGTCTACGAATCGAAAGTTCAAGTAAAAGTAGAAATGCTAATCGCAAAGATGTTCAGTCGGATTTCATTTGTGACGCAATTATTCCACGGTCAAGGCTGTGGGCGGTGGGTAATGTTATGGTTTCACTTTTAGGTACCGCTGTTTCCTTAAAACTGGAGTTTTATATTTAATGTATCGGAATATTTTTAACTGCTGATGTAGACGTAATACTCCATACCATACTATACCTCCATACCTCTGCTTTATCTGCAGTGGTTGTTTTAAGGAAAACATGATTTCAGGGAATCCCGTTTTTTATCCTCAATGAACATACCCTAGACCATTTTTCAGAATTCTGTCTTAATTTCAAAGGAAATTCCAATGCTTTAAATAAGCCCAGTTGATGCCTTATACATGTACGGTCAACCAAATGGAACGAGTGAATAGATGCTCGTAGCATTACCTCCAGTTGTTGCCTTGTCTAATTGAACAATGAAGACAGGCATGCGGCCAATTCTTTCCCCTCGTTTAAGTATAACGCACTTTCAATGAGTGACGTCATTGGCCCGTATCTTATTTGAAAGGGCACCTCAATGAATACGTTCACATTTTTACATCAGCGGAATAAATGACCTTCGGTTGGTTGATTATTGTGTAATGTTTGATATTCTTACGGGTATAGATGTAATAACATATGTAGATATGTTCTAAGGATTGCTATAATAATTTAATAACGGCTTTAGTGGCATAGCTATCCCACCATTTGTGGTTTGTAATTTAGCAAGAAACTTGTATGTTATATAATCCTATGAGAACATCATTGAACTTTGTAACACGTGATAATGATTTCACATCTAAAATCTCTTTATTTCCAAAATGAATTGAAATTGTGAATCATGAAATTGGTGATATAAAAACAATTCCAAACTTATAAAAGCGAACACTAACAGTTAAAAGTGCTATACGTATTTATCTCAAGCAAATTGAACGTATTACGCAACCAAATTATGCGTTAAGTAACAAAAGACAGTTGTAACAAGTTTTAATAGAGCCAATATCAGAATTGGGTCACAGCTACGAGCCAAAGCAAATGTTTATAACGAGAACTATTCAGATCGTTAAGAGAAATCGCTTGATACGGATGGTCACCCAGCTAGAATGCATGCGTAGAGACAGATGACTGGACCCGACGATGCACTTCTAGCTGATTAAAACTAAGTGAATACAGCTCAGCATTTTGTTATCTTATGCAATTTAAAACTGGTTTTGTTAAGATATTGAATGAAAGTTCGCAATGTTTTAGGACTACCGCTAGGTAGATAAATGGTAATCCCGAAGCACTCAATATAAACAATGATAATAGAGATATGTCTCAGGACAGTTCAGTTACTTCATCATCTGCCTAGCCGACCTCAACATAGTTGGGAAAACCCAACTATGTTGAGGTCGGCTTCCAGTCTAACCGGATGCAGCTGAATACCAGTATTTTACATGGAGCGACTACCTATCTGACCTCCACAACCCAGTTTGTACTGGATGGATGAATACGATACCCCTTGCTAAGACTGGTTGTCAGACTTTCGGGCCACTGACTACCTGTAACGACTGTCAAAGATCTACAAATGACAACCGGGACCAACGGCTTAACGTGCTTTCCGAGGCACGGAGGAAACTCGGTATGTAATGGGTGGCCACCCATCCACGGATCGACCCAGGCAAGCGCGGCTTAACCCGACGATCAACCCGAGCGACTGCTATTATTTAGCCACGAGCTCCTCTGTTCAGTTACTTATTAAATGTTAATTTGTTATTCTAATAACAGGGCCTTTGAATTAAAGATGGCATAGAAAATCATTTAACATGGATATTGGCAATTGAATTTTTAGAAACATCACGGATGTTACCAAACGCCATGTTCTATACGCCATTTCATACGTAGCCTCACAGAATAGTACCAACAGATAATTTGTCACTTCCCAATGTAATTTAGGGTCACTATTACTAGGTGCGTGATTCTGTGGCTATTCGCACAATAGACTCAAATGTTTCGAGGCATTAAGGTCGTGTTGGCCAACGACCAGGCTAAGCGACTGTAACTTAAAGGAAAATTGCTTGTTGCGTCATTTTGATGCGACTAGTGTCGTAAAATTTCGGAACAAGCCAATTTTATACGCACTCAATGCACCCAACGCACATTTGTGATTGCAATTGAACGTGACAAGCTTGTTACTAAAAGTATTTCTACATTGTTGCAAGTTAGATCTATATCTTAATCCTAAAATCCACTGGCACGTTGCTGGTAGAAAAACTACCCAAAAAATCATGGCTTAAGCGCCTTTGGATGCTTTTTAACCCGAGATTAGAACCAATGAAACGTTCTGTCATCGCGAAAAAAACTTATCAGCCATCCAATCAATAAACAACATTTTCTTTTTACGATCGCGCGAGAAAAAAGATTACTACTAATTACTTGCTTTATCAACATTAGAATAAATTATTGTTTTGTTATTGACTTGTATCTTTCTTATATTTTCCTTGACTTCTTTAACCAAAGTATATATTTCTTTGTTCATTTGGAATTCAAATGTTGTGCTAAAATTATATTCCAAAGTGCAAACCGTTACATAAGTTATGTCAAACTTGTTTTAGAATATCTATTTGTTGAATTCGTTTGGCTTATTAAGTAAATGCAGTAAGTTGAATCAAACATTTTGTAAATTGAAATAACTGTTCCTTTTTTAACACGGAATAAAAAAGTGTAATAAACCATTATTACGTAACTAATAAACGTAACCGCAGGTAGGCGAAATTTTAAGTGAAACTTAAATTTATTATCACAGAAAATAGTTCCGACGGAAATTTTCGTAATGCTATAATTACTTTGAAGTAACATAAGGCTTATTTCCTCTGAATTTAGGCATTCACTTGTGGCACACTTGCCGAACATTTATTTTTAGAATATGATAACATAGAATATATTTACAAGTCAAGAAACGGAACGGTCTGATAACATTAATGAATTATTTAATAAGGGTCAGATGGTTTCATATCAGTCCAAAAACTGTGGCGTAATTATTTAAGATGGACGTATTTACTCAATAGTCATTAGTGACGATAATATCAAAGTTGCACTTACAAAAGTCAGTGCAATTGGAAAATATATAGGTATTTTAGGTCAACTGGGATGACTACAAACTGAATTTCGACAATATCCTTCTCTGATTTGGTCATATGTATTAAGATTTCAATGACTTAATTTGAGACATTAACAGCGATAAGAACTTTAGCATTCATAACGTTAATATGGTCTAATTCTATGACGCTGTTAAAAGTTTCTGTTTCATCAGAATATTCATATTATTTATCTGGCTAGACCAGACATTTAAATTCTTCAATACATTTAAATCTCTTAGTGTTTGGAGCTATAAAAACGTTCCAGTAGATAAGCTACTGTACCAGCTGCATATCTTTGTATGCAAGTGTTCTACGATGAGGTAATATCATGAAACGTGGTCTTTATGCTTTTTACTCTGTTTATCATAGCACCTGTACCTACTAGGTTTACACATACGATGATTGGATATTTCATAACATGAACTTTACGGCGCTTAATTTCCAAAGGTCATCATCTACGTGCCTTTTCCCTACGTCGGGGTCGGCTTCCAGTCTAACTGGATGCAGCGATGCGCTCAATTTCCAAAAGAATGGGTATTTATTCAACAAGTTGGTTTTCGAAGGATTCGTTCGTGAGCTGTTAGAAAAACCAATAGCGATTTATGGTAGAGAAGTGGAAAATTTCAAAAAAAAATGTAAACTTCCATTTCTCCAAAACAATCCAGTTTGGCCCATTTCTTCAAAATTAGTCCTAATACCACCAATTTCGAGGAATGCACCTATTACCAAACCCTGTATAGAACTAGAATCATTTGACTAATTCCATTTATTCTTTTGTCACAGATGGCTGCACCCGTTAGAATCTCAAAGATCCAATATTTTTCTTTAACAATGCTATTATTCTTTGACAAATCAATTGATTTGCTGAACTGAATACAATAGTGTGTGACGTTTTTTTATATAAATATTTTTAATAACTGCGAAGAACCAATGCTTCATTATTAATCTACTTAGCTGAAGTAGTACCTAAATTCATTCGTACATTCACCGACAGGCATCGCACGGCCTAAATCGCTACGTCTTGGGTCCGTATTTAGGAACGTCACTCAAGATCTAGACCTAGATTACTAAAATTTAGCTTTAACCAATCAAATGGCTTGAATCTAGTAATGTTTGTGTGTGTCTTGAGTGACATTCCGTAATACGGACCTATGAGCATGAAATTTCGAACATGATTTTCTTAAAGAAAGATGGTGAGCACTTACTTGATTGGGTTAGTAATAACAATATGGAGATTCATCATATATCAGTATATCTCAGGGAATTATCTAACTTAAATCTCGGGTAAGTAGACACAGATTACAGTTTCGATAAAACATTCTATAATCGATTCACGATACATACTTCATTTAGTTCTAGAATATTTTGTTATAGTCTCTATATAGCTATAAGATCGCCAGCGCCTTCAATATTGTATGTTAATGTCAATTCAACATAAGTGACTACAAGTACTGGTACAACTTGTCTACAAATACTTGCCAAGTCTCACTACTTCATTTATGGTAAATCATACACGTTACTGGCTCTATAATTCAGGGCTGTCAATCGCTGGCAGGAAAATTTTAATTCCAAGACTTTTGTCACAAATTTTTGCTATCCTGTCTAGTTGATACATCTATCATTAGATTAATGGTTGTCTTTATGGAAAACAATTAAACCTACGGCTCCTGTTTTATACCCATGATTGAGTATGACTTCCATCTAACAGATATTATTCCATAATCCAATATGTGTGATTAAGCTACATTCAAAAATACAGACCTTGAGGTACTCCATGGTACGGGCATTCAATTCTAGACCAAGTATTCTGTCAACGGAAAATTACGTTTGCAATCAGTTGGAAATCGTTTTGTATGCATTGGAAACTGTCTAACGCACCGCTGACTGTGAACCCTGCAATTCCAGCGATCATCGTCGAGTTCCATCAACATCGCACAGCAAATTACACACGGGCGCTCTTTACTTTCACTTAGAACACGACCGGCAGCCCGAGGGGCTCCAACGTCACCCATTATGTCGGACAAAAAGTCGACAAGGTCTCGAAACGATCTCCGCTTCCCAAGGCCACCGCGGTCTGATCATGCATTGTCTGTCTGTACTGACAGATTTTTTTGTACATTTCGTAATAGTACCCAGAGTATGTACTTTTTGTCCTCTTTATCTGGTTTCCGTTCTAGAGCGTTTTCTTTTGTTATTGTTTTCGAAATAGTGACATTTATTTTAAGATTGACTGACCTTTTTGAGTTTTGCGTGTTTTATTTTTTATATTTACGTAGTTAACGTTATTGTAATGTTACTTGTAATAAGCAGCACTTTAACCTTTTAAACTGTATTTCTTTAATGTTTTCTATTTCTTTAGTTAAGTTAGTTTCCCCTCAAAAATAAAATATTATGACAAAGTCAATGCTGTAATAAATATTTACCTTTATTTTTGTTTATGGAACGAATAAAAATGTACAACTTGCAAAATAATTACCAACTTATTACGTATTCGGTGACATTAATTACGCCAAATCGAATGAATAATTTATTGTTGCTTACCTTGTTTCGTCCGGCATTCAAGAACACAAGTAGGTAACATTTGAGATGGAGTCTTAAAATTAAGTTAGTCTAACTTTGTCATAGATCATTAAAATGTCAGGGTTCTAAAATTACAGGTATGTCTACACAAAGAGGTGCCTCCTGCTTATTTTAGATTATTACGTATGTAAGTACGTTTGGGAATGTGGACGCTAGTTTGTTTGTTTCTGACCAGTCTTCACTGAAACTGAATGACGCATTTAACTTGGTCTTGATTCATCATCATAAGAAATGATAACAGCCTGTGCATGTATCGCACTTCAAGTGTTCAATAGATCTTTTCAACCTTCAGAAAACATTCATTTCTGCACGATAAAATATTTGATTCTATATCATTTTAAAACTAAGTTTCTTTACATAGCCATCATTCAAAGAATGCCTAAATGCAATGAGACGAAAATATGTATTGGGAAAACTACTGATAATGCCTTCATCATCATAAACACGGTTTAACTGAAACTAGTCACTGCCTGGAGCTCCCCAACGACCCTTTATAAGGTAAATTAGGATTGACATTAAAACTTGACAGCCAGGTCAGCCATGACACTTTCCCTTAACTTCAAAACCGCAAAAGTGTCAGACTCAGTATCATTAAGAAACTGATTTAAAAATATAGAATGAAAATGAATATACCGCAGTTATGTACAGTCAATTGCAGGTTAGTATACCATTTTTTTTAAATTGACAACATTAATTATGTATGTAGTGTTTTTTTTATTTCATACAAATATCTGTTGCTTCGTCCGCTTGAAATTATTATAGAAAATACAACTTCCCTATTTGAATTGGATTTTGTCACAATTCCAAGAGTTTTATTGTTTTTGCCCAGAACCCTAATCTTTTTTCTAAAACAAAACTTATTTAAAAAAAAACCGCCTTCAAAAACGCACAGGAACTAAAAAGAAAAAAATTATTTGTTACATTTACATACGATATCCTACCTAAACCTATAAATCAAATTTATTTTACAATTCCAGTACAAAAATAAACTTACTTAACCACCCAATTATAAGAAAAAACACTTATTTTAATAACTATACGATAAACTAATTTATACCTAAACAATTATTATATACATTTATTTTTATTTTCAGTCACCTTATAAACACCAATCACAGTCGGTGCCTCCTATAAACACGAACCGTAGTTACAGATTTGATTTCTTGATATTGGCTAATTCTAAACGTTCTTTTCAAGCGTATCTGCTAAAACCCGTAGGTTTCATCGTGAATATTTTTTTCTTCTAAACATAGTAGATATGAAATTCCTTTTTTTTTTTGCTTTTTAGTGGTTCACATGTGCTTAAAGCTGTGAAGCTTTAGCTGTGAAGGGGCACAGCGTACCGGCGTGATGTTAAGTTATGAACTGGTGTAAACAATAGACAGACATGAGATTTCAGCAATCCCAGTCCATTTGCTATCATTTATTGAGGAGTTCCGTTGCCTATCTGCGAAGTTCTTCATCAGATCTTCACCAAATTGAAATGGGACCACTCCGAGAAAGTACTCTTCCAAAAACTACCCAAATCGCTTCAAGTGTGCCCATAAAATTTTAAGAGTTCTCTCTATTTCTCCAGGATCCCATCATCAGATCCTGACTTGATGATCATGGGATCACCTAGGAAGTATACCCTTTAAACAAAAAAAAATAAAATCCAAATCGGTCCAGCCATATTCAAAGATTATGCAGAACATACAGACAAAACAGTTCAATTTTAATTATTTATTTTTATTTGTATAGATTTGTGCTCTTGTAGCATGTGCCAAATAAACATGACATGTTTTCTTTCTTTAGCAGCAATGGTGATTTTTGTGAGCAAGTAGTACCGGCTGACTGTACTGTATCTATGCATGGTTGAACACCCTGAGTGGTTGTCTGTCCACGTGATTATTCGCGTGGTTGTCACGTTGTTGTGTTCTCTCTTGTTTCTAAGGTGATAATTATGATAAATAGCATTTTTTCTCGAAAATACGCTTTTATTGCGTGGTTCTAACATCTATATTTGCGTGATTGTTTACGACGCATCGCATAGAACCAGATACCCGAATAATAATAATGAAAAACCATGGAGCAGAATAATTGATTGGAACTACTTAATCATTTTCCTCTATAATAGTTGGCTACTATGGTTAGCTCCTGTGTCCAATTATAACTAGCCACTTCCTACCTATATTTCGTGCAGGAAATTTTGCAAACAAAACCGATAATTGGATGCCGAAATTTTTTTTTTTGGCATAACGAGCCGTAAGGTCTGATATTTACGTAAATACCTATAAAGAAACATCTTTGTTACGTGTTGACATTCGTCCTCATTCATTGGGTTGACCTTATTGATCCTATTTTACTGAGTTTCACTAAGTTATACTCGTAGAAACGCGTTTAGTGTTGTTCCGATGTTTATAAAAAACTTGATTGTGTGTTTTTTGTCTGCCTCACGTTTTGGGCCGAACGAGTTATACAATCAAACAAAAAATCAACTATAGTATTAAAACGTTACGACCTTATTTTCCCTGAAAGGTTAAGCAGAGATGATCCACATTTCGCCAGATACCTATGTAGGTAAATTTATATTTATGTCCCAGGTAATAAGGCCTATTTTCACGAACCGGGCACAAATCTATACTGGACTACCATAGAAAAAATGGTGGCAGTGGCTGGTGGAGTGAAGACAATAACACTTTGCCCAGCCTATGAATCGAACCAGGAACTTCGACCAACGAGGAACGGCTGTGGTCTTTATTGACCATACATTTATGTTTCATTTTAGTACAGTTACGCACAGATAATTACAGTTATTAACTTTATTAACGTAATTGCTAACATTATATTTTGATTACAATACATATTACCCTAACACAGGACTACCTAGTTCAGGCAAAAATCATGGGTGCACTTGACATAGATTTAAGAAAAACTGTATTTAATGTTATACCTTTATATTTTTTGAATAAAATTTTATTATTATTCCTTTATTCCTTCCTAAGCATTTAATTATAAGTCCATTGAAGCAGTTGTTACTGAAACTTACTTCGTCATAATTAAAGGTTGAAAAGAAACTATGAATGTGTTCTGTGTAGCCATATCAAATGAATAGGTACCTAACGAAATTAATATTTTTTAATAAAATAAGCAAGGCCAAAACAATTACTTTATTTTAAATTAAATATAGCCAAGCTAATTTAAGCAAGATTCTGTTCGTTGATATTATTATGTGAATTTGTTGTGTACCTACTCTACTGTCTCACCGTCAAAAGCCTGACATCAGGTTGCAAAGTCATTGGTCGGCAAAAAACTTACTTTGCTGGAATTTTATTTGCTTTTTATGATTTCGATTAACTTCCTGTATAGTCTAAAAAATGTGAATACAACTAAAAAATGTGAATACACCTAAATAAATAAATTTTCTAGGTAGGAACCTACTTATAGCAAAAACGAACCCTATATATGTATATAAGAATTTAAAGTTCGTTCCATTGTTTTATCAATCGGCAACGAGCGACAATTAAAACAAGAGTTTGTTCACGATAGAAAACTCATAAGGCTAAATATTTAATACATATAACATCACCCCTGTAATACTCGGAGGGTTAAGCAGTTGTGTACCTAATTGTACCTACACCCACATTTCGCCAGACATGTTTAAGTCTCATGTTAGTGTAGGTCCCAAAGTGCGAGGTTAGATATTTGTCACTTTTAATATATTTACTGAAACGAGTGAACATTTTACAATAAAATATTATTTTCAGGAAGGAAAACTGTGTGATTGTTTTTAAAATCCCATTGAATAGGAAAGTTGAACAATAAACAATATTTAATAGTTTAAGGATTAACATATTTTACAAAAATTGTACCTTATATTAGATCAAAGAAAGTGGCAAGATACAAAACATGTGTAAACTAGGAACATTCTTGCGCTATAAGCACCAGTTAAAAACAAGTGTAACCTACCTAGCAACTTCAGATACTATTTTTAGTTTTCCTTGTATTAACTAAAGGAGGAAAATCCACTAACCACTAAATACTACGAGTAATACGTTTCGTTTTGACAGGTCAAAAACATTAATTAAGGCGTTCCCTTACCGGAACTTTTATATGATACTCTATGCGTATACTCTAAATCACATTATCGAGCAGTCGATTTTTCAAAACATAAAGTAAGGTATGTTTCGGAATTTTCATAATAATCACCATTTGTTATGTAGGTATGTCCCATAAAAAAAAATACTATTTTTGATTTGAAGAACGAATAAATAACTTAACCGTTAAAGTAGGTACCTATCTTATCTTTATGGGATCTTATATTATCTAGAAGCAGAGAAAATACATACGTATAAAGCTAGGTCTTACACTCTGTAACATGTCTAGTTTTTCTATTCATGCTCAGACAGAAGTATGCAGTCGTAAGAGTAGGTACGGTCAACCTCATCTTGAACTTCGAAAACAGCCCTAACAGCTTTTGAAATAAAGGCGCTGTCACAGTCAACATGGACGTGCGGTTGACTATTCTTGGCAGGAAAAGACGCGAGTGTCACGGCAGCTGCTTTTCCGCTTTCTCGAGCGCGCTTAGGGAAAGTATCCACTTGGCTTGAGTGTAGTATCACTACAAATATGACTATGTTTGTTTTTAAACACTTGGAGAGGTTGCTATTTAACAGATCTCGCCGGATACCAGTTGTAAACGAAGGATACTAAATTAGACACATGCAACGAAAATTGATTTGGAAAATTGCCTCAGGTGAAATCTGTTGGTTGAAGATATCATTCATCAGATATTTATTGTTTTTGTTAGGTACTTTTTTTGATTTATTAAGTAAACTTTTACGTTTTTATTTTGTTGACCTACATTGACAAGTACAAAAAATAATATAGGTATTTACGTATATAACCTTGGTCATATATTATTATTTTAATAAAATAGGTAGGTATAGAGAATTCGTGTCGCTATTTTACATTACACTGGAGCCAAATAAAATTGATTTAAAATAAATAACGATGCGTGATTCGACGAAATGTATAAAATTAAAAATACGATACACATTAAAGCTTTAACTATGGCATTATTCATTTTAAAATAATATGCCATGATCTGGAACATCTTTACTGTTATCTATTGGGAAGTAGAATAACTAACTAGCGCTATCTAGTGTGCATTGGAATAACTGTAGCACGCCATCTTTTATCGAATAGGCGCACCATTCAGATTACGCCATCTATCTTCACATTTATAAACCAGCGGACAGTGGGCGCAAGATTTTTTAGTATTCGTCGCTAGATGGCAGTTTCTAATTTAAAACTGCTACTCAATACTAGATGGCGCTAGAACACTTGTTTGTGTTTCGTACATTGTATGAGCGGTATTCTCTAGGTTGTATGGTGGTAATAGAATTAAAAAAAAACTCACCTTCCATAACGTATACGATGCTGCCAACATCTCCTTCCTTGATGATGAGGCTGCCTGCTGCATATTCGACAGGATACATGCAGTCCACGATCTCGCGGATCTGCGTCATCTCTAGATTCTTCATGAAGTCATTGTCCAGTATTGCACCTTTGATCAGCTCCCGTGATCTGAAACGAGAAATAAATATTTCGTTAGAATCATAATCGTCGTGAAGAAACAAACGAGATCGGTATGAATGACAACTATTCGGAGGTACTGTCTACTGCCGTAGATGTTTTTTTTTTCAAAAATCTAGTTCGACATAACACAGGAAACTGTTTTAGGAATAGATGCTAAACTTAACTCTATAGGCGGGTTAAAACAAAATTAAAAAAAAAAAAAAAACAAAACAAAAAAAAAAAAAAACATAAAAAAACATATTATTATTATTAAACATATTTTCCTCCGCCTTATTGCACGAAAACCTGACCCTTTGGTAGGTAATATGCGTGATACTTCTATGATTCCAGAATTTTTCATGAAACAGCTTAGAGAGATGGAAAGTACTAGTCTGATATGAATAAGATTAGCTATTAATAAGGAAGCACCAGGGTAGCGTGCGAAATTCAATATTTTTTACGTTTTTTTTGCAATTTGCAGGTCAGTGTCGGGTGTTGTTGATTCAAATATGATTTGCGACCGTAACAAATATGGCTTTACACATGATAAAATCATCAATACAACCCTTTAAGTTCATTTAATCCCATTGAACGACTTTTTCATGAAATAGTCGCGGCCTTCCCTGGCGCTTGAACCTTAAGTCCTGAATTCTCCTACGGAATTCATTCAGACATAACTTATAGCTTGTCACCCAATAAATTGGAAGATATTCATTTTTTTTTTCAAATGATTGTACAAGAACTAAGTGAGCACATGGCCAGGGCGATCATTCGTACTAATAACAAACATTAAAATACCTAGTGCACATGCTTATTTATATATCTCTCATCATAGGTCCTCAGATCTTCACTGACATGGAACAAAACAATGTCTCAATTTTCTATATCATTATAGATAACCCTATCAACAACTTCCTGTACCTATGTACAAGGCAATTTCCAAGTGCCCTATCAACTTTAATGACAATAACCTTTAAATTATGACGGTAAATTAGTGTCATAAACCATAGCTTAGACCTGTCTATGATGAAACTAATGCTCTATTACTAGAGGAAGGAAGGACACGCATATTATCATTGTTTATGGTCTAATGCAGAAAGGCACTTCCATGGTAGGTTATAATTTACTTATCGCCCTAAGATAAATAATGTTCTATTCGTGACAAGAAGTTTAATTAATAGGTCTCTCTCTCTCTAACACAACACAAAGCCTGTATTTAACTGTAGGTATTCCCTGAAAGCTAAACTAGGTTTTTAAAAAATAGAAAAATAAATTCCATAGTTTGTTAGCGAATTACTTAATATGTAAATGTTAAGCTCAAAGGCCGCAAACGCTCATTGAGCGAAAAAATCGACCACATCGCGATGTGGCAATTTCAGAACGACCAAGCGAAATTCGTATCGTGGCTCTTTTAAAAACGACCACATCGCGATGGCAAACACAAAACGACCACGAAGCGAAATTCGGGTTTTAACAACGCGTTCTGACAGTGAGGAAATGCCAGAACGCGTTCTGAGCCTTTTTCAAACAGCCACAACCCGAATGTAATACATTAGTAAGAAGCTTGCGGATGTTGATGGGTAAGGCCCAAATGAAAATTCGAGATGTCGTTTTCATGGTTTTCGGTAGCACTGATAAGGGCAAGGGTGGGTAAGGTCATAATGAAAATCTAAGATGGTGTATGCCAAAATTTTAAAATTTTCATCGGTATCGTTTTCGTAATTTTTGTTGTTTTTTTATTTATTTTTTATTTTTGTTGTTGTTGTTGCACTGATGCCGTAGGGAGGTCGAAATGAAAATCCAAGTTGGCGGATAAGCGGCACGACGAGGATGCAAAACTACACCTTGTATACATACAGCAAAATGACTATAATGTACCCGCATAACGGTTCAATGACTTGAAAAATATGAATGTAAATGTGTGCCTGTTGAAAACATTTCTATTTAAAACCTACCTAGCTATCATACGAATATATCCTAGTTTTATAAAAAAAAATAGCCCTTTAATGATCAAATATCTGTGTAGCCCTCTCTAGGCTTTTGTAATAGGAATTCCTGGCTCACAAGACCAAATGGCTGTGTTTAACATAAAAAAAACGCTATTATTGTACTTCATAAACGTACTTTAGGATTTTGTGGTACCTCTACGTACTGAAAAAAAATAAAAAGTAATCTCTCTGGATAAAAACACGTTACTCAAACACGTTACTCACTGTTATTCATACTACGAGTAGCTGTTGTTTTTTTTTGTAATAAATTTATAATAATAAAATTTTATTATAATCCGTACTGTATCAATTTACTTATATTATAAGGATATCAAACTTGTTTATTCAGTGTTATGTTATAAATAGATGGTTAATCTAAATCGTTAACAATTATGCCTAGCTAGGCTTATTTATCAACAAATAGGATAAGGATAAATTTATATTGAATCGACAGAAATGATTAATGAAAATAAGTATCCATTATGTTTTATAATGAAACCAAGGGACCACTTATAAAACATATTAATCGTGTTAGGGGTCCATTTAAGCATGGCACACACACGCTGTTTTCCGTCATCTAGAAGTTGCATGCAAAATAAACATGGACGTCATAATACCAAGTACCACTGTAGCTATAGGAAACACTTATTTTTGAACAACTTTATGACTTACTAGAAAGCTAAGTTTAGAAGCCGCTGACGAAACATTTTCACCCATTTTACGGCCATCAACGATTCGTATGCGACACGCGAACATTCCTTGAAATGGCGCTTGTCATGCTTTCACGTTACCCACCCAAAGTCTAAACCAGTGCTCATAAATTTCAGTCTCAAAAGATCTAATGTTGACAGAGCCGTCGGCGAGGACAGTTGTCACATAAAGTTCGAACGTAATTATACCAAATGGGATCAACGAAGGCACACGGGCTGACACACGTTGGCCTCGCCACGGTGCCTTGCGATGCCTGTACTGAGAAGAAATTCAATCACTACCTTGAATGATTGATCGATGACGTTAAGTATCGATCTGCCTCTACAAAATGATCGAAGAATCGATATACGGAATGATCAGCTGATAGGTAAGTGTGGCGGAGCGCATTTCCACGATTCGATCCATACTTTTAAGTTAAAAGCTTCCGTATCCATAAATCGTATAAAATTCTATGAAACGTAACGTGCGTATAAAAATAAGAAATGTTAGATTCTGCTTATCGAATCAATTCAAATTTTGTAAACAATACAGAAAAAAGACGAGTAAAATTAAATGAAAACTTCAAGGCAGATCTAGATGATCCTAAAGCTAAGGTCACAAAGTCACGGCCGATATTAAGGCAGATGAGATTTTGTCGACAGAAAACGTGAGAGATGACAAGGATGAAGAAGCATTGATGTTAAGACACATTCGTTAACTACTTATTCGTGACCAATAAACCGACTCAAATTAAAAAGGCAAATAAACCTTATACAAAACAAAACGTGAATGCGATTAGTATCCCTGAGAAGACAATGTTAGATGGTTTATAACCTAAAAATAATGATTGCGACATTTTGTATGTTGATATTACTTTTTGTTCAAAAGTTAAATCCCACCAAATGTTATGATTCCAAATACGACATGACTGTGTACTTAGTTTATGCAAATCAGTTCTTGTAGTTGGTGCGATTGACCTGTAGGTATTATTACGACTGAGACTTTTTGCTACTTTGAAGGCCAAGAATCATTTTAGTATCAGTAATATCGATCTTTGTGTCAGTGTTTCTACAGCAGAAGTGAGCAAAAAATATTTTATTTAACTATCACTGGGTTGCCAGTATTCTCATTAGTATTATTTCTATAATTATCTAGAACAAGTTGTTAAATTTCTAATTTTACTGGTAGCTGCATGAAAATCGGTAAAAACGCCCTGGCAACCTTTTTGCAAGAACACAACATGAAGAATGCTGAGAATATCGTAGCAGAAAAACCAACAACCTTTGAAATTGCACGAGTAACCACGAAACTTGTTTTTCTTTATTACTATTATTTATTTCGTGAAATGAATAAATGTAAAGGTTATAACTAGGTAAGCATTAGTCACAGAAATACAAGAATATTTATTATGCAGTTTAAAAGCTAAACTGCTAATGATGGCATTGTTTCTCAATTTTGCATATTTTTGCAAATACTCACCGTTGAATTTTCGGTATTTTCACTAATTTCATTTCATATCCTTGTGACAGCGAAGACAGCGGCTCCGCGGAGATAGCTGTCCTCTTCAATCTCGGTTCTCCAACATGGTAGACTCTGGTATTTTCGATGCCAGGTGTCTTCATAACGAAGCATTCTTCCTCGTTTTCTATGCCATTCCTGCGACTGTCAATCAACTGCCTCGTCAGAGGCTTCACGACTTGTCTAAACTTGTCTATCTCATTCTTGAGATATCTTATGGTTCCATCTTTTTCATCAATCTCATTTTCTAGCAACGTTATTATTTTATCTCTTCGTTTCAATTCTTCCGTCTTCTCCAACACCAAGCGTTTCATTTCCAAGTACTTCTTCTCCAGTTTGTAGTTGTGGTCCAATTGACATTGTTTCGTGTGTGTTTGCGACATTTTTGACACTGTTATTCTCACTTATCACTAAACTCTCTATAAAGTTACTTTATAAAATTCCACATCATATTATCGAATGTTTCAAGTTTCCTATCGCGTTACTTTGAACGGAACTGTTTAACTATGTCTGTTGACGTGTTATCAATGCCTATATCATCGGAAAGATAAAACGTTTTATGTAGTTGATCTAAGACTTGTTTAAATCCACCTTTGGAAATATTTTCGTTAGCCAGTGTCAAACTTTACAAATACTTCTGTTGTGACGTCGATGTCAAGCATTGCCATATAAATAGTAGCGACGACTGATTGTCCGATACCCAAGTGTGTCAGTCTGTCGGTGAGTCAGCCTCTCAGTACGTGCATGTCACCGTCAGGCAGACTAAGTTTTAATTGGTTTTCATTAAACATGATTAATGGTGCATATAAATAAACATAGTTCAAAAATTAAAACTAAATTGTTACTACACACTCGCCTCAGGCAAGGACATTCTGTAGTGAAATTTTATGAATTATATTCACTGTCTCCTTGTACGAAATTTAGTGCTTTATCAGTACAGGAGAAACAAGTTCGATTAATTGAGGTCTGTCGCAAATTTTAATTACTGTTGTCGCGTAATTGTGCTAAGTATTCATACGCTCAGGAAAGATAGCATTTGTATTCAAAGCAGCTATATTGACACGAAATTAATTAGAATATATGACATGAATTTTAAATTCAGCTCTTCCTAACCACAAAAGATATCCCACGACTTCTACCGAAAATCTTGCATACAATATTAGTATTACAAACCAAATATTTCTTTGTTACACTTAAGTTCATTGAAATACAAAAATATGCTCGAACAAGCTAATTGCAACCAGACCATTAAATAAATATTGACAAGTTGTTTAGACATGTGTTCGGGCATCTATTAATTTTAATGCCTGACATTTCTCACTCAGCCATTGTGTCGGCCTACTCATTAACACTTGAATGACCGAACGATTGAGCAACACAAGTGCACAATGAGGTAGTTGTAACATTGCAAGAGTTGAAATGCGTAGGTGATATAAATCATGTCGTACATTTCGTAGGTAGAGGTCGTTCAACTAATCACGCCTTTCTAAGTACAGATAAGGTCAATGCAGCAGCAGTACTGCCGACACCAAGTATTTAGACCATGACATCATTGTAGTCATGTGAAGTACCAATCGTGGTACACCTATTAGTATTTTGCCAAATGTTGTTAACTAACTCATCGATCATTGTCTCAGGTCATATCGGACGTGAGTTTATTTTAAACCTACGTCATTGGATGGAGAATTCGGAAGTGTTGAAGAACTAGGGGTTAAAGAACGAATGTGTGTGAAATAGAATTTTTGTACTTGGCATCGTTTGTCGTTAGTGATATTCTATTGCCAAACACCTATTGTTCACTGAAGCCGAATTGAAAAAGGAAACTGACGAACCACTGAAAGCATGAGCAAAGAGAATTGACAAGTGACAACATCTATATCAATAGCTTTCATCGATTTAAATCGTAATTCCTTTCTTAATGAAACATTTAAACAATTTACTTTGATCGATGTATCACTTTAATCTTTATTGGTCGATAAGATATGATTATATCATCAATTACATTACTTGTTCTACATTCATTGTTCATGTATCTTCTACATAGTTGGTGTAAACATGCGACAGTTTATAATTGTAAACTACAAAAGTTGACCTAGACCCGTTTTCTTTGATTTTGGACCAAAGCCACAAGCGTTCTGCAACATTAAGCCTAATATCAATAAATATTTTTGTAGCAACTCTTCATTTAAATTGTCCGTTATCATAACAGCATAAGTGGAACGAATACACCTGTTAATACCAGGGACCGTACAACCCCGCTTAAGAGTTAAGCCTTTCGAAGGGGTAAGCCATTTATGAGCTTACCTTTATCATTGGGTAACCCCTTGAATGGGTTTTGTACCAGAAACCCTTTGAAAGGGTTACATGATAACCTATTGAATGGGTTTTATACTAGAAACCCTTTGAAAGGGTTACATGATAACCCATTGAATGGGTTTTATACTAGAAACCCTTTGAAAGGGTTTCATGATAACCCATTGAATGGGTTTTATACTAGAAACCCAGTGAAAGGGTTGCATGAAAACCCATTGAATGGGTTCTATACTAGAAACCCAGTGAAAGGGTCAAAACCCTTATAATATATGGGTTATTATAATGAAGGGCGTTATAAAAACCCATATATTATAAGGGTTTTGTTCGGGTTATTCAATAAACTTGTGCTAGGTCGGTGGTACGGGAATGGCGGCCGGGCGCTCATTGCCTATAATTCACTAGACGGTATTATACAAATAGCGAGAGTAGGTACGAGCGAGAGCTCCAATAACTATAGTTGCGTATTTTGAGTTTTTGAGTTTATATTATATTATTCTTTTGATCTATCCGAGCCGAAAGTAGCGTGTAGACTTTTTTTATCAATTGGGATGCGTTTGCGTGTTTCAAGCTAATTCATTTATAAGGTTAGTTTTTTCTTGAATATTAAAGTACTTTGTAGATAGTTTGAGTTTTTCTTTGTAGATAGTTTGTAGCCAATAGTATTGCCTACAAATAGGCTCACTCGCCCCCTGTTACATGAGATTTAAAAACATAACTGACGAATGTGGGTGTACTATTAGTCTATTAGGTACACCTCTTTGGGGAATACAGGCGTGACGTTATTTGTGATGTTTGCAGATATGTAGTTTATGCTCAAAATCCATCCAAGTGCTAAGATTTCTTTGCTAACTCGCACGAAGTTGCGCAGAAGATGGTAGGTAAGTACTTCATAGAGACTCTCTGTTGGTCGTTTGTTATTTAGGTATTAGGTTTCAAAATTATAAAAACGAATGTTGGGGCCGGATGCCTTGTAACATTTTATTATACTTATCATTTTATATTTGGTAGTAGAAAATATTACTAAGTATATCAGAGAGTGAAGAAAGTTCTGATGACGAATCTCAACACGTCAATCAGATCCATGACGAATTGTCAAAAACATCAGCAGGAATGTCTTTGTCACCTACATTCGATCCAGATGTTTCTACGCCTGATTTATTTCTGTTATAGCTTATGCAATAGCTTGAATTTTAAAGCTCCCTTAGGCTCTTTAGGTCCGGCTCGCTTCGCTCGCTCTTGCGTTCTCTTCATCTTGAAACTCTTACTCATCTCAGGGGCCGGGTCGTAGGTCTGGTTTTGAAGTTCAAACCCGGGAGGGGTTTTGACATCTAAATCGACCCCTAAATCTCGGACAACTATAAAGAAATCAACCGATCCGAAGCGGAATGCAAAAAATTTCTCGCTCGCTAATACATACCCGTGTTATCGTAATCAATTGAATGAGCAATGAGCAAGTAGAAATTTTGTCTTTATTTTATTATAAATGTCGTTTGAAATAAGATAAGACATTTAATAAAAACTTTTTACAGTCCGTTCAACCGATTTTGACTTCTATTCCGTAGGCATAAGAACGCCTTTAAAAGACGTCTGCGTTGGACGACTGTAAGTATAGGACTATGACACATATAAGGTTAAATGTAATTCGTTTGGGTGAATGCGAGCCGTAGCCCCGTAGGTATGTACGTTAGTGCATGACTTCGAACGAGTGAAGGAGGCCTGCTTTTGTTTTTTAATAACATTTAATAGCTTTTACAATTTCGCATGTAATGATATAAGCCAAATAGCGATATCTAACTTAAACAAAAATAAAACAACTAATAAGTTTGGTTCTTGTCAAACATCTCTCTTTGAAATTGCTAAGAGATTTCGGCGATTTTCTTCAAAACTTTGAGATACCTACCTAGCGCTTTTCGGCCTAACAGGGCAGTCTAGTAGGTACTCCATTTTGTACATTTAGTGACCAATAATCTATCCATGACACAAATCAATCAACAATGAAGTGGTACGTCGGACCTTTAGGACATAACATCGTTGCGCAAATTGTTGCGTGAATTGGCAAGTAGGTAAGTATGTAGGACAATCCTACATATTTACCTACTTACCCATTGCAATAAACTATACAATTGCTATTTTGAAAATTTAGATTGATAAATTACGTAACTTTATATCTACATACCTACCTATTGTAATGCGACCCCGAAATGATCAATCGCCATCAATTTATATTGTAGTATAGTAATATTATCAATCGCTTGGTACGTAAACGAGCTATGTGCAACAAACACGTAATAATTTACAATCACGATTGATCATTTCGCAGACCCCTAAGTTTTCACACCGACTAAATAATAATATAGTAAAACTCCGCAAAAGACGTCCAGGTTCAAAAATCAAACAGCAAAAATGACAGCATTTGTTTGGTACTTGCAATAAAGTAATAAACAAGAACAGAAATGAAAAAAACATAATAATATTAAGTAATTTCGGTATCCGGCCAGCAAAGCTAAAATGAACTCTAAGTCACATTCAATAAAGCTCATAGATCCCTGTTTACAACCAGCTAGGTAAGTAGCCACAAAGGCGCCGCCGCGTCAACGCATGCTATTCCGTTTTGAAACCTATGCCCTTCAGCGAGAGATCATATTACCATGGGGTCTAAACTCGAACAAATTATAATTAGTCATGTAAAGAAAATCATAGATTGCAGCATAGGTAACGATTATGAAACAAACAATCACTAAAATACGTTAAATGGCAGATTTTGACTGAAGTAAGAGATTAGTAAAAATCTAAACTTCCTTGTCTACTCATAAATCACGTAATTTCTACAAAAAAAGATAAATGAAGCTCTAGATCAATTCGATCCCATAGAAGTAGCCATCTGTTAATCATTTTCTTTAGAGCTCTTTGCAAAAGATGGTGTTTTACTGAATATGTTATATGTCACATAAACTGCAGCGTGAAAGCTCACTCACACAAATGAAACTGTTCCGCCAACTCGAGAATTTTTTTGTTGTTGTTTTGTATACTTGTCCTTGAACGCACGGTGCGATGTCATTCATATTTGATTTGGTTAACCAAAATGGTCCCTTAGCTTAGGCCGTTCAAAGAGTTATCCAAATATTATGGGTTTGTGACTGTTTAGAAAACCCTATCAAAAACCCATACCAAAACGGTCAATTAAGCCGTTCAAAAGGGTGACCCACACCACATCGTAAGGGTTTTTGATTGACTGCTAGAAAAACCCTATCGAAAACCCTTTCAATGGGTAGCCAAAATGGTCAATTAAGCCGTTCAAAAGGGTTAGCCACATCGTATGGGTTTTTGATTGACTGCTAGAAAAACCCTATCAAAAACCCTTTCAATGAGTAACCAAAATGGTCTATTAAGCCGTTCAAAAGGGGTACCCATATCGTATGGGTTTTTGATTGACTGCTAGAAAAACCCTATCAAAAACCCTTTCAATAGGTAACCAAAATGGTCTATTAAGCCGTTCAAAAGGGTTACCCATATCGTATGGGTTTTTGATTAACCGCTTCGAAAAACCCTAACGAAAACCCTTTCAATGGGTAACCGATATGGTCCCTGGTTAATACCTTTATTATCTTTGGTATTATTAATAGCTTCTAAACTTGTTGAATTTATTTTTAGAAGTTTGGTATTTAGTTCTTTGTTGCCATAAAGCCTTCTATTTGTTAATCTAAAAATGAATCAAATCAAATAAAATCAGGTACGTTGTGGTGATCAGTGCGTAACCCTGGAACGAAGACGTTTCATACATAAACATCTGCCTCAGCTATGCTGGACTAAATAAATTACCTTATAACATTCTTGGCCGAAACTTTTAACATTAATCACTAGTAAAAGCTTGACTAAATGATAAATAAAGTAATATTTCAGATCATTTAGCAAAACGCACACTATGTTTGTAATTACATCATGATACGCATTTCTTGTAATGAATAAGCTGTTCATGATTTACTTCTCAATCAATATAAATATCTTGATGTGCATCAAATGCTTCGTTTCTTTGACTGACAGAGCGATAAACACAGCCCACGCATAGAACTGGAAACGGGAAAAACAAAGTGTATTCAAAACATATCAAGCATCGATTCTGTTTTACCATATACTTTCCTTGGTCTAATAATAAAACTAACTTTACTTTAACACTGTTTGAAAAGAACGTTGATAAAGTAGAAATTGGAACAAAAATAACAAGCGCAAATGCAGGACTTTACGTAAAAAAAAAAAGAATTTGTAAAACTTGACCTCAGAATGGAAATGCTGAACACTTTGCATTCAAAGCAGACGGAAGGTTGTCGAGATAAGTAGATACATTACGAGAAGCAGATGTACTTCAGCTCAGATTTCAGCTATCACGGACAAGAATTATGGTTATTGATGCGAATGAGGTAACTATAACTGTTACTGCAAGTCTGTATAACGAACGTCATTAGGTAAGAGTTATTTAATTTTATCTAGAGGCCGATAATCTTCATCGAAGCATTTACGTCACTACTGTTGGTTAGGGTTACCTATGTCCAAATAAAACCACTGGAAGCGCATTTGTGGCAAATTTGAAACGACTTGATCAAAACAAGATCAAAGGAAAGAGTTTAATAAAAAAGTAATTAAAAAACTTAAAAACCCGACTGCGGTAAAAAACTTAACTTAAAATGTAGTTGGAAGCAGGCGGGAGCCATTCCATTTTTATATTTTCAAACTCGAATGGGTCCCGCCTGCTTCCAACTTTTTTAAATTTAAAATGTGCTTGTTGTTAGCTTGTCAGTGTTTTTTTTTAACTTAAGTTTTATTACCGCTGTCGGTTTTTTTATTTCCAGCTTTTTAGTTTACAAATGTGAGATTTCGCAGACGATTAGCCAAACAAATTTTTACCGCCTTCACCGCGTGGAGGTACTCCCAACTTATGTTGTGTTCTGATTCAAAATTTACACCCGGTGTCACTTTCACAATCAATACGAATCTAACGACACCTTTGAAGCTAAAATCCATCGAGCCGTTCAGGCTGCAGAGCGTGCCAAACATTTGAATTTGGCGCCAAAAATCCACCATTGTGTTTTTTTTTTATATAGCCGGTGTCACTTTCGCAATCAATACGAATCTAACGACACCTTTGAAGCGAAAATCAATCGAGCCGTTCAGGCCACAGAGTGTGCCAAACAATAAAATTATACATACATACATATTCTCCAAAAACATAACCCTCCTTCTGGCGCAGTCGGGTAAAAAGATGCTAATTTGGAGAAATTGAATTCATATATTAAAATGCATCAAAAACCTATACGTAGTATCTTTAGCTAGGTTGAACGTCTTCAGACGACCTAATGAGAAGTATTAATTTTTGCTTTCAACCAACTGTTTTTTCAACGAAAATCTATAGTGTGCCAAAACCCTTACTCATTTTCAGCTAAAGTTGACAAACTACCAGGCTAATGCTATTTACGGTGGTTGACGTTATCGCGAGGTGAAACTACCGAAACCATTAGATTAAGCGTCGCCTGATGGTGTAATTGCATCATGTTTATGGCATAATATCATGCGACATGGCGAACGATTCCTTTGTTGGTTTTATGTTTATCATAATCTCATCTAAACTCCTGCAAAATATTTTAAACTTGTTGACAGAGCTGACGTCATTGGTCAAAATCCTATCACCTTGTTCGGAAAATTAATCTTTGTTTTGAGCAGTTTACAACAAGTTAACAATGTCCCTACAAATTATGACACTGAACATTAATTGCCTTGTAAGTTTCATTATAATAGAAATATTTGTGGGGAATTCGGTTTATTTCTGTAAAATTAAGGTTTCTTAAACACGGTATGATAAAAGACTTTCAGCAAGTAATTCTCTTAACAAGGGATACGGAAATTTGCCAAATTCACGTTTATGACAGACAATGAATGATTTTCCCGACCGGTCTCGTTTCATCTTTGACCAAAGACTAAATCACCAGTCCGCATGAAATATGGACTAACGTCAAAACTCAAATTGAATTTAGACAACAAAATATTTCCACGTACAGATCTCGACAAAATCATCAATCATGCGCAAACTCAGCTAAATTTCCAAAGAAAACACTAACAAATCTTCGTGCTTCCTATATTTGGTTCAGTCTAAACAAATATTTATGAGAGCGAACTAGCTGGAGGATCTGTGTCCGAAATAATCTAAGGTCAAACATTCAGTGTTTCAGTCACAAATATTTGTGAAGTTTTTAAAATAATCTGTCTTAGTTGTCTTCTCATTCAGCCGAGAGAGCGACCAATTAAAAGAAATTGTAGAAGGAATTTGCGGATCCTTGACACACATAGTGCTTTGAGAACTTTAGCATCTGTCCCAATCGTTAAAAATTACCAGCTCTCAGGTTGGTGTCACGACGGTGAAAAAATAGCCGAATGACAAGACGTAGGCTATTTTCGTATTCCAGACGTACCGATTTCAATGTTGATAGACACTGTCAAGGGACGCTTGGAGAAGTCCATGTTTCAAGCACGAAAGCTAAATATACGACGTGACAAGGTATAATGTATCGCCACAAGTTTGGTCAATGATAATTATTCTGTAAACGATACTTTCATGCCCTTTGGTAAAAAGTTAGCTTTGTAAGGAACTGTTACAGATCCTACAAAAAAATAAAAGCTGGCCGGCGGCATTTTTGATGGCAAGTCTCATATTTCAAACAATAGCTTCAGTTTGAGTAAGTTAGATTTATATTTAAACATTATCGATAACCAGAAAATATTGAGGAATTGCGTTGTTTCCGTTAGTATAGATATTTTTTAGAAGATCTATAGCTACATCTGCAGTATCAATAATTAATTGTATTGTTGATTCTCAGATCAGTTTCATTTGTGAGACTATTATTATCGTCACAATAGTATTGAATGCAAATCAACCGGAAACCTCTGTGATTATCCCGAGCTCTTTGGATGGACACGTATACTGCTTTTTATTGACGTATACTAAAAGTTTACAACACGATAAAATATCATAGAAATGGCAATAACAAGACTCAAAATAGCCGTGAGAGTACGGGCTTATTAACAAGAATGATATAGTTGGAAAAGTCATAAAACCAGAACAAAAGGACGGATTTAGAGGAAAATCTTCGCGAACAGGAAGACGATATCGAAGGTTGATTTCGTTGCAAATCGACGAAGCATAAATGTACTACTCTATTAAATAAAGTAAACATTAAAACTAGTACTGAAATAGAAGTGATCATAGTAACAATAGGTGATAATTGGTCAATTGTATAGCATCATATGACTGGTCTTCACTCGACGCCTTTGCCTTTGATTTGACGTCACTCGTCAGACGAAATATTATTTTCAATTCTGTCTCTACAAAAAAGCTTTTATCGGAAATGTATTTCACTTTAGTTATTTGTTTTCACTCTGCTCCAATGTTACACGCGGCTCCAGTTTCTATCATTTTAAATGCTAAAACCAGACTGTGAAATATTTATGAAAGAGTCTGAATTTCCCAGAAATTCACCATGACCAAATTGTAAATGTTACTGAGCAACATTTGTATTCTTGTGCGACTTCTTTTGCCTTCACTTTAACGAGATAACATAGAACTATTTAGACTCACTTCGTGTTCTGAATAGTTTTAGCGATATTTCAAGCTGAATTTTTCCTTGCCTTGTTTATTGTAGTTTTAACTGAATTTCTGAGAATTGTTTATTATAGTATCTTGGGAGCGCAATGCTCAATGCTATATTGCCTAATTTTTACATGTTTTTTTCCTCTTTTGTTAGAAATACGTAAGTTTCCTGAATAAAGTTATATTGTAGACCAATGTTGGAACCGTTTATGTTACATAACACTTAGCTATCGCATCACACACAATATATTTTGTTGTACACGATCAAGACTATGACCATAAATACTTCGCGCCTTATTAGTTGTTACTGGTTTGTTGATGGGTGTCACTAAGATTTTCCCAAACAAATATGGACATTTCGCGTGTATATCAATTATTATCAATCACATTAAAATTAAACTAGTCTTTGTTTACACTTTTTAAATTGGACTGTTCTTTAAAACTGCAGTGACACTGGCTGGCGAGTCGAGAAATTTTTTAAATAAATGTCATGAAAATATTTAAAATGCGAAAATAAAATTCAAATAACATTTGACGTTCGATCAGCGTTCGATTTACGAAAATCACAGGCGCGTACTGACAGCTGGTAACGTTATACCGGCTTGAACGTCGCGTTGGTACTAGAGTTGAGACCGACGCGTATTTCCACTTCAGCTTCGCAAAACGTTCACAATCGGTCTTCGCTCACTACATTATCATTTTAAACTTGATTGTCGCTGATGAATTCATTGACATAGAAGTTGACCAGCTGTATCGGACAATTGGGCTGTATTGTTTTTGTAACTATGAGTACATTATTAGGACAAATATATTGATGGAAATAGCCAGAACGAACGACCGCTTTTTCTAGGTGACCGATTTTTTCAGCGTTGTTTTTTGTATGACCGATTTATGTGGGATGTCTATCTCGAAATGTTGTACTTATGTCATAAACATAATGTGTTCCATTTTCGCCGACATTACACAGACCAAGTTTAAGGGCCGTTGGTGTGTTGTCTTTTTTGCGAGACGTACCTACAGAACAAATGAATGAATGATATATTTTAACTTTTTGTCGGCAGTTTTTTGTTAATGGAACTGAGCACGTTGAAGCAAAAAAATGTTCCATCTTGATGGTTACGCAATATGCTTGAGAGGCTATTCAACTCTAACTTGGCAAAGGATTCACATTAAAAGATTCTTATTGATTTATGCTTTCATCATTCGTTACCTATAAATCATATGAAGATGTCAATCGGCATATTTTCTGAGAACCAGAACTTATTTGCTTTGACTCTCCAATTTAGCCATACCTACCTACCATTTTATATGTGAACCCAGTACGCTGTGGGTGCTAACCTAAGTAGGTACCGGGTGATGTTCGTATTCGCATGCTAAGAATCATCATTTGAATAGGACTTCAGTCACAGCCGAGTCAACAGTCATGGACAAATGGACGTAGCTATAATTTATTATGGTGGTTCCGACTGATGTGTACAATGAAACAATGTGCTTTGAAATTATCTCTGCGATCATGCATGAGGACAAATTGATGCATCACACGTATCATAAATCTAAAAATAGGTAGAAAATAGTTACAGATTTAGCAAAGTAACAAGAGCTATGTAGAAAGCTGATTGGGGATTTTGAGTTTGTGAAAAACGAAATTGGAAAGACTACGTAAATTATATATACCATCGCAAAATGTAAGAATTTACCGAAATGGAACGTTTACTTATGTGTGTCTGTTAATTGTTTCTAAATTTGAAATGGGAGAACTGGGACGTAGCTTTCTTTTAGTTATGTGAATTTTGCTAGACTCATATTCTTAGGCACTAATAAGTAGTTACGTCTGATTTTTCGGAGTCATGTGCGTACCCCTACTGTAAAATTATCACTTGCTTCGGTGAAGGATAACATCGTGAGAAAACCAGCACGCCTGAGAGATATTTCTCGACACTATGTAAAGCCAAGTCAGAGGCCCATGAACAGCATAAAAACTTTGACACCAGGTACTAACCACACGAAAAAGAAGAAATAGTTACCTACATGACTACCAACTTTGCCAAATAAGAATGAAATCTACGATATGCTTTTCAACTTGATCATTTAAGTAGATATTCTTCTCTTTCACCCAAAGACGTCTCACCTAGTATTTCTAAATAGAGAATACAATACGACGAGGATACGCTAGACAGAAATCCATCAAGCATAAAGCATCATCATCAATCCATAAAGCATGCTCATCCATAGACAGAAAAATTTACTGCGGTAGACACTGTTAAAATACACATTGGCATATACGGAACTACGGACACGCCTACTATACAAACATGAACATCATACACCATAAAATAAGAAAATAAGCAACATTTAAATATAATTTTGGCCAGTTGATTAACATAATTCCAGTCAAAACATGGATACTTCTGGTAACAAAATTTCTGTCAACAACCTTGCCAGAATAGATGCTTCTACGTGCGTCAATTTTAAATGCCACGAGCCACGATGTAATAGGTAAACCACGTAATTTTCCGGAGATGTTTTATTCCGCTGGTATTTTAATAAGTATTCATTCCAGCACACAGTACCTTGATTTGTAGTGAATTCCTCGTAAAAACTCTGTGACACCTGGCAGGAAAGAGCTGTTTATTTTGCAGAAGTGTCTATTGACAAACATGGGAATTATGTGGAACTGGCTGAAGATGCCCTTCCAATTCTATGTAGATTTAATTTATATGTCGGCTTCACATAACATAACATCACGCCTACATTTCAATAGTACACCCACATTTCGCCAGTTATGTTTAAGTCCCATGTTATAGGTGAGGGTGAGCGAATTGCCATCAATCAGGCACACATCCAGACTTCATGGCTGCTGTTGAAAAATTCCTGATGGAAAAACCCAATAACACTTTTTGCCCGACCCGGGAATAGAACCCAGGACCTCATGCTTAGCAGTCGACCGTTAGATCAACGAGGCAGCTAGTTTGTCGCCCTTGTATCTTAATAAAGCATTTTTGTTAATGGGAATTCATTTTGAAAGCCATTAATCTGAATAAGCCATTAGTCTAGTAACGTTTTTTCTGAACATATTATAGATTTCACAAAATCTCACTGTCGCTTCTATTGGAACCTTAGATCACGGGGACTTGCTGGCTTAAATGTACCACGTCTAAAGGCAAAGGCCAGCCTTTAGTCTATAGGGTTAGGATGAGCAAACAACATGACCAGGACAGGAACAATCACGGGTTACAGCAGCTTCATAAACAAGGTGGCAGGGACACCGACGCACAAACATTTACTACTTATTCAGAACACCATTCTGAACCACAAAACGGTAAAAAAAATCTGTTGTTGACATTTTGACCGTGTAGGTGTTGCAGTTTTGTAGGAAACAGCTTTTCTTTAATATCCGACTAAAAATTTATATGTGGAGGGTTCAGAATGCTGTACTGAACACTTACGTGGTAACCGTTTTCGCGTCAGTGTCCATTCCACCTTGTGACACAAGGCAGATTACTACACAAGGCTTGTATAGTAATCTGCCCGAAGGCACCGTCATAAATGCGAATATACAAACCAGAAAAAGACCATGAGAGCAGTTTGCCAATAATTTGATTTATGTTTTTATTAATCAGCAGATGTAATAAATACATCATTGATATTTAGTATGCAAAATAGGTACTTACTACAGTCACTAATGCTGTGCTATTTTTACGAACGTGTTATGCGACCTTGCATATGTTTTGACCATAAAATTCTAGGGTCAAAGCGTTTTGTGGGAGAGTAGCAATTATGAGTTTAGGTTATTACTTCTATTTATTATGCAAATGGTTATTGGCCCGTAAAGTCATAATAATCATAATGAATATATTATAATTGTGTATGTTGGTATTAAATGCATCATTTTGAAATAGTAAATACAAATTGTAACCCTCAATCCATTATAACAATAGACCTTACAGAGGACTCCTTATTGAAATATAACCAGAGCCATAAAATTAGTAAAAATAAAATGAAGAAATATGCAAGATTCAATAAAATCATTAGAAAAAGTAATAAAAAATACAAGAAACAACAAAAGCACCATTCTAAAAATATACAATTAAGGAAAGAACGTGTTTCTCTTGTTAATAAATTAAATAACTATCAGATTAAATTAGAAGATAGTATAAATATTTATGAAATAGACACTCAGCGCTTACAATCTGAAATACAGGCCCTGAATAAGTCACTAAAGTCTTTATATAATAAATATGAAAGCTCTAAAAATCAAATTAAAGAGCATATTCTCGCAACAAACGAGTTGGTAGACAAAGTGGACTTGCTGACTCTCAGCAATTCACATTGTACTTGTCAGAGGGATCCCAGTCTTGATGCCCACCTGCCTGTGGCAACGGAGGACCCGTCCCAGGCTGCGAGTGCTCAAGACTGTATGACCAACCAAGATAATAATACCTGACATTACTCTTCTAGATTCACAAGTGGTGCAGCCTGAGATTGTTAATTTTGTATCACCTATTAGTCATGATTGTTATCATTCAGTTATGTTCTCTGATAGTATAGGTAGAGGGTTAGGTAAATTAATCAGTAATAACCTGAGTTATTGTACCCAAAACTATTGTATGCCAGGGTCAAACTACAAACAGATTATGGCATCAGTCACAAAAACTATTTGTAATCGTAACACCACTATTACCATATTTGTTGGTAACAGTTCTAAGATTAATAAGGAAGACATAACAGACTGTGTGTCAGAGTTGTTAAAGTTAAATTGCAGTAAAATCATATTGTGTGCTTTTCCATATTTTGAAAAATTTAGTAATAGAAAAAACAATTATATACACATGTTAAATCAGCATGTTCATTTCTTGGTTAGTCATTATTGTGACAAACTTTTGTTTCTAGACATCAACAATTCAGTTGATAAACTTAGGTCGACGCGAGGTACAGTGTATCTTCCTATTAGATTTAGACATCAAATAGCTAGGCTATTAAGTTTTAATATTCACTCGGACATAAGTAGTATGTCGAAGTATTCTTGTATAATTAACACTGCCACTATTAGCATAAATACTAATGTACAGGTGACCTTAAATAAGTATAGCACTAGTGCTATAAATGTTTACAATAATTTTACTGAGGAGGATCCATACGTCACCATGGAAAATTCTCAATTAGGATATGTTAGTGATAGGATCTTTTTGTCTAGTGAGGAAACGGGAGCCTCAGGGCTCACTTCGGATATTAATAATTTAAACTAGGAAGTGAGACAACAGAAGGTACCATTAACAATATAGTTAAACCTACCAACAGCAAGGTATCTTCTTGCACTCAATTAGTTAGTTGTAAAAAAGGGCCTCAGCAGAATACCTTGAAATTATTCCATCAAAATATTCAAGGTATTTCTTCCAAATTGTTTGAAATTGAATTGTTTTTGGAAAAAACTATGTTCGACATTATTTGTTTTACTGAACATTGGCTGAAGGATTACCAAATGCTTATTAATTATGAGAACTATACGGTGGGTAGCTGTTTTAACCGTAAATCTATGCTGCGTGGAGGTTCCCTAATATTAATAAAAAATTGTTTTAAATTTAAGCAACGTAATGACATAGTAGGTCTCTCGGTTGAACATTGCGTCGAACTGTCCTGTGTTGAGCTAGATAAGCATGTAATTGTGTGCGTGTACAGACCCCCAAACTATCAAAACTTTACATTATTTGAATCAATAATGGAAGATGTCCTGTCAAAACTTGCAGCCAATAATAAATCTGCAATTATTTGTGGTGATTTTAATATCAATATTTTAGAAGTAAATTCGAACAGCAGTAGGTTATTAAATCTTTTTAAGTCATTTGATTTATCCAACATTTTTATAGAACCTACTAGAGTCACTCCATCTTCTGCGACTTGTATAGATAATATTTTTTGCAATTGTGATTACTTAGATAAAGCCATAGTAAGTTGTCTGCCGTCTGATCATAGCGGCCAAACGGTAACATTTAGGTGTAACACACCATTGCAGAAAGTTCAGATTAAATTTAGACCTATAACAACTAACAAATTAAACAGATATAATAATTCCCTACTGAACAAGTTAAGTGTTATGAGCCATCCTATGGACGATATTAATGTAAATCAATTGTACGATCATTTCTTTTCAATAGTTTACACTGAGTTCAATAAAAATTTTGAAAAGAAGATAAAAACCATCTGCACTAAATTTATATTTAGTGATTGGGCAACTAGAGGTATAAGAAAAAGTAGAGAAAAACTATTTGAGCTGTATGGCCTTAAGCCTTACATAAACACTGAAACTTTTACCAAATATGTTGCTAATTATTCAAAGATTTTTAGAAATACATGTAAGGTTGCTAAAGCCTTACACATTAGCAACAAGATCAAAACAGCAGAAAATAAAATAAAGACCGTTTGGAAAGTCATAAATAATGAGACTAACAGAAAAAAAATACGTAACTCAAGCTATACATTAGATACAGCATGTGGTCCTAAAACCTCAAATCAGGAAGTAGCTCAAGAATTTGTAAATTTCTTTACCGATATACCGTTCAAAACTACGGAGGCTCTAAATTCCTCACCTGAAGTCTCAATGGCTTTATTAAAGGCGAACGTGTCTGGCTGCCCGGCTGAATTTAAATTTAAACACATAAACCCTATGACAGTTATTAAAGCTTTCCGGCAAATTAAAATCAAACTGACCGAAGATCTATGGGGAATGTCTATCAAAGTCTGTACATCCATAGTTGAGACTATAGCACCATACTTAGCTTTAATTTTTAATTTATGTGTGGACCAAGGAGTTTTCCCTGATTTAATGAAATACAGTAAAGTCATACCACTTTTCAAATCCGGGGACAGTAAAGATACTAATAATTATAGACCTGTATCCGTGTTGCCAGTTTTTAGCAAGGTGTTTGAAAAGGTAATGCTTAATCAAATGCTCAATCATTTTAACACAAACAAAATTTTACACGATCAACAGTATGGTTTCACCAAGGGACGTTGTACGACTGACGCCGGTGTAACCTTATTAAAGCACATTTTTGCTGCGTGGGAAGAGTCCCAAGACGCAATTGGAATTTTTTGTGACCTCTCCAAAGCATTTGATTGCGTTAATCACGAAACATTACTTTTGAAACTAGAGCATTACGGACTAGGTAAACTTGCACTTGGTTTGGTAAAATCTTATTTGAGTGACAGGCAACAGCAAGTTCAAATAAATGGAGTTAATTCACAGGGTTTAAAAGTAAAGATGGGGGTTCCGCAAGGCTCAATATTGGGTCCTTTCCTCTTTCTAGTATATATAAATGATCTACCCTATTTATTGAAAAACCAACCTAAGAATATGGTGTTATTTGCTGATGACACTTCCCTAATTTTTAAGATAAGTAGACGGGCCCAAAATCTAGATGACGTGAATGATGCCCTACTTCAGGTCCATAATTGGTTCACAGCAAACAATTTAGTATTAAATGAAAAAAAGACTAAATGCATAAGATTTGCTTTACCGAATGTTAAAAGTAATGATTGTGAGATAGTATTGAATAAAGAGAAACTAGATTTCGTCGATAAAACGGTTTTCCTGGGGATTACGCTGGATTCGAGGCTACAATGGGGTTCTCATTTAACATCCCTTGCGGGGCGACTGAGTTCGGCAGCATATGCTGTTAGAAAAATTCGTCAATTCACTGATGTAGATACCGCAAGACTGGTCTATTTTAGTTACTTCCATAGTATAATGTCTTACGGCATTTTGTTATGGGGACGGGCTGCAGACATCGAGTCTATTTTTATTCTGCAAAAAAGAGCCATCAGAGCCATATACGGCCTCCGTAGGCGCGATTCTCTAAGGGAACTGTTTAAAGACATTAACATTATGACGGTACATAGCCAATACATTTATGAAAACATAATGTACGTTAGAAAAAATCTGCATCTTTTTAAAAAAAGAGGTGACAGACACAATTACAATACTAGAAATAGGGACCAATTAGTTCAGCCAGGCTTTAGACTCGCTAAAGTAGACTCATCTTTCATGGGGTACTGTTTGAGATGCTACAATAAAATACCACAAAGTATTCTTGAACTTAATGAGACGAAATTTAAAACATGCATTAAACGCACACTGTGTAAGCAAGCTTATTACAAGTTGGGCGATTATATCGCTGATAATAATGCTTGGCTCAATGCTGGTCCTGCTCCACAAGGACAGGGGCGCAAAAATTGATAGCATTAAATAGTATTGTTGGGGCTGCTGAAGATTGTTCAACTGTCTTTGCATTGTATAAATTCAATCTTTTTAGTATTATATAGCAGCATAGCCTATATTGTGTGGGTGCTATGTACTAGAAAGCTATCAGTCACAGGAAACCTACTTTTTTTTACTTTTTCTCGACTTGAATGTGCCCTGGCGGTTAAGAGTATGTCATGCTCACTCAAATGTCTCGCTGATGGTGGCGTGTGTGTCGGGTCATTTAGTTCCCTTCAAAATGGTTGAGTTGAATGATGGCTGATCCATGCGTCATGTTCGTGAACGGGCGCTGTCAGTTGTGACTGGTCATCTCTTGGTTGCCACGGTTTATTTGAACTAATTATTTTGTTTTTTAATTGCCTTTTTTTTGTACTGTGGACACTTTTAACGTGCACGTCTTGCTACATCGCTCTCACATAATGTACCATCTCTACAAGAATGATGTATCCAAGATTTTTTGTTTATCAGCGATATAATAATGCTTGGCTCAATGCTGGTCCTGCTCCACAAGGACAGGGGCGCATAAATTGATAGCATTAAATAGTATTGTTGGGGCTGCTGAAGATTGTTCAACTGTCTTTGCATTGTATAAATTCAATCTTTTTAGTATTATATAGCAGCATAGCCTATATTGTGTGAGTACTATGTACTAGAAAGCTATCAGTCACAGGAAACCTACTTTTTTACTTTTTCTCGACTTGAATGTGCCCTGGCGGTTAAGAGTATGTCATGCTCACTCAAATGTCTCGCTGATGGTGGCGTGTGTGTCGGGTCATTTAGTTCCCTTCAAAATGGTTGAGTTGAATGATGGCTGATCCATGCGTCATGTTCGTGAACGGGCGCTGTCAGTTGTGACTGGTCATCTCTTGGTTGCCACGGTTTATTTGAACTAATTATTTTGTTTTTTAATTGCCTTTTTTTGTACTGTGGACACTTTTAACGTGCACGTCTTGCTACATCGTTCTCACATAATGTACCATCTCTACAAGAATGATGTATCCAAGATTTTTTGTAAAAACATTATGATTTAAAAGAGTGTCCATGGAGTTTCTTGCCCATTCTTCTCCATAGAGATCTACGCTTTGGAATGGGCAACTACAGTACTTTCACAGTTATTATGTCTTGTGACTGGGACTGTATCTTCATTTTTTATTGCTGTCTTTGTTTCGACAATTCAAAAGTGCCTGTAATTGGCCTACTTGAAATAAATGCTTTGATTTTGATTTTGATTTTTGATCATACTAGCTGACCGGCGCAACTTCGTCTGCGTAACATTTTTGATTAATGCTCCGCTTCTATTGGTCGCAGCGTGATGTTTTATAGCCTATAGCCTTCCTCGATAAATGGGCTATCCAACACTAAAATAATTTTTCAATTCGAACCAGCAGTTCCTGACATTAGCGCGTTCAAACAAACACTTTAGCTTTATAATATTAGTATAGATAGTATACATGACTAGGTAGTGAATATATAAAAAATTAAAAACTAAATGTTTTGGTATGTAAATGAATGGGCACGTAGAGTTTAATTTTTTTTTTGACAATTTCCTTCTGCAAACAATGAGTAAATAGCATTTGGATACATATGTAGTATGTATGTCTATTAGTATCTATGTAGTATATCAACTATCTGGTGTCCACGACACAAGCCTCGTTGCTTAGTGTGGCACTAGATGGCGCTGTGTGTAATGTCCAGCGATATTTATTTATTTATTTATTTTATACCTGTCTATTATAACATAACATCACGCCTGTAATCCCCGAAGGGTTAGGCAGAGGTGTACCTAATAGCCCACATTTCGCCAGTAATGTTTGAGTCCCATGTAATACGGGAGACAGGATGTACTGCCATCAACCGGGCACAAATCCAGACTCCGTGGCTGCTACTGAGAAATTTCTACCCATTATAAGAGCCCATTTTCCTAAACAATGTTTAAAAAAGTTATTGCCAAACAAAATCCAAACTTTTGTAGGTTACCTTTTATTTATTAAACTATTCGTTGCAAAACATATAAATTCAGCTCTCAAAATTGGAGCGGAAATAAAAAAATTCAATAAAAATATACTTAGAAATTGCCGACGTACTTTCAGCTACCTGCCGTAGTTACCATGCCACAAAAAAATCATTACTTTGGAGTTACGAAGTGCACATAACAAGAATAAACAAATGATTCATTATTTACATAAAGTATTTATTAGTTACACCTAGGCCAAAATTTTGGTGCCTATTATATCAGACTTACATAAAAATGGCGGATGTGGATCGAGGTCCAAAAAAATGGCCTTGACCGGCCCAAGTCCATCATCTATTAATAAAAGAATATCTCATTTATCATCTTGTAGTCGTTATGCGATAATAATGGCTACCTATCTGATCTAATAATAACATTTTGAAATGACTCAGCGAATTTTCAAGATCACGAAAGCAGATTGCCAAGAAAAAATGGGTTCAAAGAAAATTCTACATCTTCTAAGTATTGTATTCACATATTTTGTGTGGGCAACCAACATGCCCACTTGAAAAATTATAGGAATATTAAAAACGTTTTATTTTTAACAGTAAAAAGTCCTTTCAACAATAAGGAACTCGTAAAGAAAAAAGATGCTTCTGGAATACATAACCACCTTCCATTTTTAAAAGTCGGTTAAAAATAAAAATCTTCTGAAACACAATTCAAAGTAAAGGTTCAATAGAATTATTCACTGTGATCTGTTGCTAATCTATACCAATATTATAAAGCTTCAGCTGAGCTGAGTTTGTTTGTTTGGTTGAACGCGCTATTCTCAGCAACTACTGGTTTGAATTGAAAAAATATTTTTGTATTGGATAGTTCATTTATCGAGGAAGGTTATAGGCTACAAAACACCACGCTGCGACCAGTAGGAGCGGAGCATTAATCAAAAATGTTATGCAGACGAAGTTGCGCAGGTCAGCTAGTTAGGTATATTAAGAGCCATAAACATCATGAATAAATTCCACTTTTGTGGTTTACCACAGCAGTTATTTTTACTACAATTTGAAAAATGATTTCATGTTTGTTTGGAAGCACAATGAAAATAAAATTAATCGCTTGCTTGCTTGCTTCGGTGAAGGAAAACAGCGTGAAGAAACCAGCATGCTTGAGAGATATTTCTCGACGGCATGTAAAGCCAAGTCAGAGCGGCCCATGAGCGGCATACAAACTCTGACACCAGGCTAGGCATTAACCACACGATAAAGAAGAAGAATAAATTTAATTATGAAAAAAAGTTACCTAGGTAGTTCGTTTACCTGCCTACTTACGGATTCTAGTTACGAGGTAAATAGTTTAAAATCGTTATAGTCAATAGTCACAGAAATAATCTTTTAAAATACCTACTGATATAAATAAATGAAGGTATATAGTATAGTGTGTAACCAATCAATAGGGAAAATAACAATTATGTTCTTGTTTTCCTATAATTTAATGAATGTTGAACGTTTACAACAGCGCCACCTAGCTTAAGTAACTTAAACTATATTGGTGAATGCTACTCCACAACAGATGGCGCTGTCGAGCGTTAGTTCAAGAATATAGATGGCGCTAAATATTTAAGGCATTTATAATTATTTACCCTTATAATAATTTTATGTACCTATTAAAGTACTGGTTACTTTTAAGTAAATAAGATCTTGTGACATCTTATTTTACACACGACGGCTAACCGCCGTCGTGTGTAAAATAACTGACTTAATTTATAGACGAACATTGTGAAGAACGGGTCAAATTGATTGCGTAGTCGTTTATAATGTAGATACAGTTCACAGTGAGTGCCTTGTGACTTGTTGTGTGGTCTAAAAATAGAGTAGCCACTCAATGACAACTTATTGTGCTTTATCATTTGATCATCTTTAGAAGATTCATGAATATTTCAATTGTAAAAAAGTCATGCGCTTCAATTGCCTTCGTTTAGTGGAGATTTGTGTTTTGTTTGTACTGCAAGATCATCGACCGATTATTCGTCTGGAATCTGCCGATTACAGACATCTAAAATTCAGTGATTATGTACATATCTGACACCACGTTATTATGACGTCTTATTCTAAAGCGTGACTGGTTGCCGTGTGAGTTTATGTCCAAGTTGTAGAAAACATTTCAATCTGAAACAGCAAAACCACAGCAGTTTAATGTATCAGAAACGTTTGCTTACAAACAAACATTGACAAGGGCAACCCCTCCTGTTGAAATTAATAGGTAAGCTGAAATATTTATAAACAAAACCAATTTCCGAAAAAAATTAAACTTGGTACCATAAAGTTACACCTACATGAACTTTTTTTTTATAAAATTTCATTCTGTTTGCAGATTTTGAATTCCTTTCAAAAACATATCCCTTTAGCAATCAGCTATCACGCGATGTTAGTAGATACTTAATTGATTTTCAATTTGCGCGAGCGTGAGCTTGAAACGTCGTCCAAACGTGGACGGGCCTCATCACATTACCGAAACGTTACAGATGTTTTCCATTACATCGCTTACACCCACTGCGCGAACTTAAAGAGCCGTTTTAGATTTTATTACATCATGCCTGTTATCCCCGAAGGGTTAGGCAGAGGTGTAATTAATAGTACACCCAAATTTCGCCAGTTATGTTCAAGTCCCATGTAATAGGGGGGCGAGCCTATTGCCATCAACCGGGCACAAATCCAGACTCCGTGGCTGCTAATAGAAAATTCCTGAAGGAAGACCCCAATAACAAGTTGCCCGACCCGAGAATGGAACCCAGGCCTTCAGCAGTTGCGGTTGCGACTACGAGACCAGCGAGGCAGTCAAAGAGTCGATCAGATCGAGAGTCGAGACAGATTTGATTACCTACTTGAATAACCATTTACAAGGCGTTTTGTATTAGAGATTTGGAGTGGAATTGATTTTATAAACAGCGACTGAGTGGCATGCAAGAAATGGTTGGAGAAGTGTTGATCGTCCGACAGCGAGATGGACAGACGACATTGTTGGTATCGCGGATTAAATCTGAATGAGGCTGGAACAGAAGCGTGGAGCTTGGCGCAAAAAAAGAGAGGCCTATACACAGAGCAGTGTAAGGAGAACAACTGCGTTTCAGCTTTGCTAAGGGACTTTTTACACCCATTATACGTAGGCACCGTTTTGACTAGGTTTGCCGATTTATCATCGGTTCTAAGGCTAATATTGGTGACTTCAGTTGGGTCATTCTGAGAGCTATGTCTGAAGCTTTCGGAAAATCGGGCTGTGGACGATGAAGATTATACTTATCGTGAAACATCATAATAACTGGCCTATATTTTTCCTCAACGTGTTTTTTGGCAAAAACAAAGTTATCGAAAACAGGTAAGTAAACGTGATCACTAAAATGGGTGTAATAATAAATGTTCTTTGTGTCACACGTAAAATTAGGTACATCTCCCCTTTATGCCCGAAGGGTAAGGCAGAAGTGCACAGACCTATAGGAGGACACACACATTTCGCCGTTTTTAAACTTGTACTAGGAATCAAATAAGAAACCTAAGTTTAGTAGTGGACATGCTTTCGGTATTTGAATGATTTTATTTTAAGCCTTAAAATCTATGCTTATCAATACTAATTATAAAGCTAAAGAGTTTGTTTGATTGAACGCGCTAATCTCAGGAACAGGTTCGAATTGAAAAAATCTTTTAGTGTTTGTTAGCCCATTTATCGAGGAAGGCTATAGGCTATAAAACATCACACTGCGACCAATAGGAGCGGAGCATTAATCAAAAATGATATGCAGACGAAGTTGCGCCAGTGTGCTAGTCTTGCATAAACAATACCTATCACCATGTGAATGAATTGTATAGACATGGCGTACGAATTATACTTGTAAACTCAAAAGCCAGTTTCGATCCATCGATATGATAATGTCTACAAGCTCAAACGAAAATAGGCCTTGATAAACATTTCGATGTATCCCAATAAATCATGCCTATATTAAGGCTTAAGTATTATTGTTACGATATAAGGCTAACATCTAAGTTACGACGGCAATAAACATCGTTCTCGTTTGAAATACTTTACACTTTTTTGTAAACATAGTCAGAAGCGACACAGTTGGAGACCGCCTTTACGATGTAGTAGGTACAGATATACATAGTAATAAAGGAAAAAATACCATTCCAAGCAGGCTCAACTGGCTTATGAATAAGCTACTACTGGACAATTCTAACCCTGGTATGTATTGTATATTCAAGTTAAAGTAATTACTCGAGCTTAAGTAATTACTTGCGCAATTTTTTTATGAAGTAAGAACAGTCAAAGAAAGCAGAGCTAAGAATTCTAACTTTTTACAGTTCTAACGTCAAGTAATTATTAGACTACATAATAAAAATCGTATCTTATTAATGATTACTTATTTACTCAAGTAAAAAGTTTGACTTGTTTATAGATAAGGGTGTTAGACTGCGTAGACTGAGTAAAAATTGCCCTATCAGATTTGCTCTATGAATTGCTAGCGCGCACATAGGTACTAGTTGTACCTACAATTATATTTTGGCCCGTGGCCAAAACCGGAACTAGCACCAGAATGTTGTTCTTTCAATACTGTAGAAAAAAATCGCTCGTCTCGTTGGTCGAATTGTCACAAGCGCGACTGCTGAGCACGAGATCCTGGGTTCGATTCCCGGATCTGGCAAAGTGTTATTGGGTTTTTCCCCATCAGGAATCTCTCAGTAGCAGCCATGGTGTCTGTATTTGTACCCGGTTGATGGCAATAGGCTCGCCGCCTATTACATGGGACTTAAAACATAACTGGCGAGATGTGGGTGTACTAATAGACCTCTGCCTAGCCCTTTGGGGATTACAGGCGTGACGTTAAGTGACGTTATTGAAAAAAATGTTTTGAGAAGTACAAAAAAATATAAGATCACAAATGTTTACTAACAGCGACCCCTGTCAACGTCAAAGATCCCAGTAGCACTGTATTTGCAACAAAACACAAGGAACTGTTTTGGTACACGCGCTGTCAAATGCATTCAAGAACGGAATGGAATGGTACAAATCGAATGAGCTAATATGCCCTGAAGCGATAAGAAACTACTTATTTACTAATTCCCCTTGACTGATTGTCGAATAAGATATAATGCAAGATTTATTTCTACCTAACGAAGTGTTAAACTAGGTGTCACACTTGGCATCTTAAGCCCCGGATAGACAGCTCAACGATTTATACGTAGATAATTTAGGTATTGCGAAATAATTTGTAAACTTTAGCGTAGATCACGGACAGCGTTGTTATTTTTATGGAATATTTTGAGGTATTATAAAGATGTTTAAAAAATAACCGACTTCCAAAAAAATAAATAAATGGAAAATAACTTTACTTTCGGAAGTCGGTGACTATTGTTTGTTTCATTGTCTTTTTTGAAAATAAAGTTTTTATTTATCGTATCACACACAAAGCCTTGTCAAGTATCAATTTCGCAATTTCTTTTACTTGGATAACGTATTTTTACCAGATATTTTGATTTAAAAACCAAACTACTAAACCGATTTTGAAAAAAATTCTGTGGGACCAAGTGGGAAGTAGAATTTTTCATATCGATTCATTAATGACGAAGTTATGAGGTAACAAACACAAAAAATAAAAATATACAACCAAATTGAGAACCTCCTCCTGCTTTTGAAGTCGGTTAAAAAATCATGGTCCACAAAACACAAAATCGTAATCTACACATAGGACGCGTATAACGTCAAGTAGGTAAAATAGGCTAATTTAGTTTAATTACAAGTTAAAATGTAAGTAGAATTTAGTCCTTAATAATAATATGTACTTAAAAATCTATTCAAAAATAGAACACATTAATTATCATGAAAAGCAAAAGAAACGATAAATTCAGCCGCTGCTAAATTGTTCCCTCATTTAGCAGATTCAAGCAGTTCAAAGCAACTCAATAGAGATACTTTCATGTTCAAATGAAAGATGAACATGATATGATACATACAACATTAATGTTATAGTCGAATAACTTTCCAATACAATTACATCTTGATTAGCTAATTGGTCAGTCGGATGAACTATTTCCCTCGCTATACGGGAAAGTTATAAAAAGGAACATTTTATCATCACTTGTCGTTCCATGTTATTTGTTGGAGAATGCTGTAGAATGTCTTTGGATGAAGAAAGACCGTTGACCGGTTTTTTTTACTTGGTTTAGAATTCTATTTAACATCCTCTTTAGTAGTTTTATCGTTAGTGACAATCTGGATGGTATTTTAAAGATCTTTTCTTACAATGTTGCTATGACCGATGTCTTAAGAGATGTACCTACTACAATATTAGTCTTCCTATTCTTAGCTATTTTTCCCAATCTCGTTATGTTGTATGTGCTGGCATCTTCATACAGCTTAATGTCTATCTATTGATCGCATGTGCTACTAAGGTTTGATTGATTTTTACTGCCTTCTATATAACATTGCCTCTCGCATCATTGTCATCATGAAGTCTACCTATTAGTAGATCAGCATCTCTTCATTCTACCATCGCATTAAAATTATCAGCATTCTCAAAACACGCTTCATGTATCCCAGTCCTAACATCGTGTCCGAACTGGCCGGACCAGACACTTTGGGCGCGTCGTAATCGGATTAAAGTATCGATAACACAACTCGTTGACATGTATTTATATTTTGTATCGAGAGCGCGCGTAATGCGGGCCTTCAATACATCATTAGTTGCGTACGGATCGATTTCTGTGCTAATTTTTTAGGAAGTAGGTTCATTGATAACTTTTGTTTTTGCATGTTTATCAATTGGAGCTTTTGGGCTATTTATAAATCTCTCGAATTTTGGTGTACTTACAATAAAGTATATTCTATCTCAGCTCAATATATATCCTCTTTCATTTTACTTTTCATATCTTCATGTCGTTATTGATAATTATAACAGTTTGAAATCACAGACAGATTCTAAAATGTTCTTATGATTATAAGATTTTTGTCTGTCTAGTCTGTGAACTGTTTATTGCCTAGTGTTATGATACTTATTACTTATGTATGTCATAGTGATCACGACATATTTTCTCCGATTAATAAGACTATCCTCTCAACCTCTGAAGGAAAAATGTAACAGCCAACAATAATCCATTATCATTGTCAATACAAGATATCCGCACTCTTTAATTAGGAAGTCAACACATCCGTATGCCGATTGTAAAGAGAATGGCACATATACAAGATGTAGTTTTGCATCCTCGTCAAAATTCAGGAGGTTGTCATAAAAGACGTAAATAATTAATTTAAATTACGGTACCTGGTCAATAATAATAAACGCTGTTTTTTTTAGTTGTTTAAATTTGACACTATTTCAGAATCTCTTCTCAAAAGAGAAGAAGCACCCGTTTGGTGGTGTACCTACACTTACCGATTTCCGATAATAAGAAAAAAAAATCCTAACCATTTTATTATTGATTCTGGTCGAGAATCATTAGCATAGTTACCTCCTTGTATTTGACGAGGATGCAAAGCAACAGCCTGTATGTCCCATTAGTCAATTCAATTCGCAAACTAATCAAGTAATGGTAATCGGAATCGGTATCACTTGACATTTGCTTTAGTAATAAGTAAATTAAAACAGTTTCAACAACTGTCAAGAACATTAATCTTTAGACCAGGTTAAATGAAACTAATTATTTCTAGCATTGGCAGGTTGAAATACTCAATGAACGAGGTTTTAGTGATGACTGATGAATTCATTCTTTAGATTGATTGAAGTCTTTAGAACTGGGATCAATATTTAATAAGGACATTACATTCTCAGTAAGGAATATATTCTATGTAAAGGACTAACGCAGTATGCGTAATCAAGTACCAACTGGGGTGATAAAAATTATGTTACCTACCATAAATGAAATGTGCGTAAAATACATAGTCTACACAATCATAATAATCATTAAAAGAATTTTCTGTCTAGACTCAGATTATAACAAAACAAGAATTTTCCAATCAATCACATTGACACCTCAAGTTTCCCTGAAAGGAGTCTATAAAATAACTTGAATAATGAGCGAGGAAAATGGTGTGATCTCAAGAATAGTGATGTAATGAACTCGAAGGTGACAGTTGTAGATATATTTTCATTTATCCATATTATATTTAGGTACTAAGACGGAGGAATATTTCAGCTGGCCATATGGATTAACAGTAAAGTAGATGTCACGAACTAGGGTAAAAATTGAATTGTTCTTAAACGCCTCCTCGAGGAAATAAATACCTGTTTTCCTAATACGCTAAGCGTCCGATATCATTAGGCATTACAGTGTCACCTAGCGTTATACAGGAAGGGACACCACCGACCCTAAAACGATTACCACGTTTTCAGTAAATCATTCTGAACCCCCCATAGAAATTTTTCATCGGTAATTTAAAAAAAAAATCTGCCGTTCCATACATTTAGACCGTGTAGGTATTGCACATTTGAAGGAAACAGCTGTTTTTTTTTATAGCTCATGAAAAATTCTGTGTGGTGGGGATTCAGAATAATTTACTGCATGCATGGTAACCGTTTTCGACCCTTCCACCCTGTATAGTAGCATAAAGTAAAGCAGCTTTCTTTCTTAGTGCCATTTTATACCTTGTATTAGAGGCAAATAGCTTATTTTTCTGCAACATCCTACGAGGGCCATTCATGATGAAGGAGCTTTGGGATCACTTCAACACAAGTTGACAGGTCACAAAATGTGAATTGTGGGGTTACCATTACGTCTGAAAGCAGGAATGTTTTAACATCATTCCAGTGTGGGAAAGAGACAGAGCCATACAGGATGTCTAGCGCCATCTCTTTCTCACACTGGAATAATACTAAAACATTTCTGCTTTAAGACCACCTGAACGAAACAAAATTTTGTTCCAAACGTTTTGACGAATTTATTGATATTTACCTTGATTAGCAGCACCGGCTTCGAGATATATTGCGCGCTTTGAATACAAGCGACTTGACAAATGTACATAAATAAATCTTGCATTACGATTCTGTTTGCCGATTACGTGAAACGCGGAATAAAATATATGTAACAAACTTGAAGTGTTGACGTAACGGTAGCAATTACCATGTAAATTAAATTTGTGTTTTTTTTTTGCAATAATATATAGCTTTTAATAAGGTGACAATCTGAATATATGACGCAGGATAATGATATAAATCTGAATATAATTATATGATGAATAAATTGTAATAAATATAAGTACTTATCTAGCTATATTACCTTCACTTTCAAAGTGTTAATCGCAAGACTGTTAATCTTGTTTTATTGTCAAGTTACCATTTTGTTTTGTAATGTGCGAGACTAATAAATACTTTTTCTTTCTTTTCTTTCAAGAGAGTTTGACAGAAAGGCAGAGGAATATTACTTCAATTAGATGTGAGTGAATTAGATGTGTGATGTGTGTGTGTGTTTGTGTGTTGTGTGTGTGTGTGATTAATGAAAGAATTGAAAAGGTTTTCTTTTATGGTTTGAACAAATTGTTACGGATGATTACCCTTTTAAGTAACACCAGGGCAATTTTTCAAACAATCCCGTAATCACTTTAAATAACCTTTTAAAATTCCAAGGTGCACTTATTATTTTTGTTAAATAACACCGCAACAAACGAGCCAGTTTTGGGCGTATCACAATAATTAAAGAATTCAATAAACCAGCTCTTAAGATTTGCAACTTCACTCGAGGTTTAACGTGGCATTTTTTTCCGATAATTACATATAATTTTATTTATGCTTGCAGAGTAATCGTCTCAGGGGGCACTTATTTGGTGGTCCGAAATTTTTATACGTTTTAACAAAGGCCGGTTGACAACTCGATAATTTAACGATGCAATTATTTCTTGAACAATAAGAGCGAGTATTGTGCAACGTCGTAAAACTTTTTGGGATCGAAATAAGATTGTCGGTCGTAGATATTATCAGTTTTATAAAGTTGTACAGCTTTGTCAGAAAGTGATTTATTTGTGTACGGTACATATCGCTGGTGTACGTTAATCTGTCATTGTAGCCGTGAAATTGATGAAGTGCGAAAGAAATGGGACTCAGAGACTTGTGATATAAGATTTCATTTCACTTGAGTTTTTTTTCTCCGAATTGTGCCGCCCCCTTTTAAATGAACTTTAATTTGCCTTAACGTATCTTGCCCACTTTTCGGATATGTATTGCGTGGGTTTTATAAATAGAGTTAATTTATTATTTGTTCCGAATGATAAAAAACTTTCAACGCTTTTGTCAAATATTAAAAGTAGAACAACACATGGCCTGATTAAATTATTTTTCCGCAGTATTGGGTGGTTTCAGAATCGTCATAAAAAAAAACAATATGAGGCGATTTGACATAATTTGAAAAGAAAAGTTCTCTAGCATTTTCTCTACTGACTGAAAAATCGGCGGCTGTTTCCGTAATGACGATGACTTATACAAAAATAATTATTCGCTTCAAATTCGCAAACAGCTGAATATCTATCTAGGTAACAAGTATTCAACGCCATCTGCAGCCTTACATAAAACGCTGCAAATGCATGCAAGATGGCGGAAAGTTATTAGAAATCCATTACAAAGGTCACTGACACCAAGTCCAATGTTAGTGCTGACCACAAAGCCTAGGCTACGCTCCACATAGACCGCAACATAAGCACACTATGAATACTTCGAATAATCTTTAAGTATCACAAAATGGATATATTTTCTACTAACGGCCGTGCGGGAAAATTGTTCTGTTCACAACAAACGGATCGGCGGTTGGAAAGGCTATTGTGCTCTAGATATATTCCACGGATTGCCTTTTATGGAATAGAGGAGCTTATTTCTGTCAGCATCGACATCTAAAACGAATGTTTGCCAGCCGTATAGAGAGAATAACGACTGACACTGACGCACCAAAGTCTGTTTGTCTTCAATACTGCAGTTTGGACTCTCTAGGTGCAAATCAGAACTATATCGAACAACATAGAGGGTTTATTCCCATAGGAAAATGTAAGTCAGAAGTGTCGAAGTTTGATATCTCACTATACATGATGTCCTATGGGATACAAAACCAAAATGAAATATTCAATTGAACACTATGTTGTCTAGGACCTGGTGATGGAAACCAGGACTCCTTATGCAACATTTACGATACAGAACACAAGACTAACGAGGCAGCCAGTCGAAAATAATACGAATCTAAAGCAGGCCTATTTTGAAGAATGTTTGGTAAAGTTTTTAATTCTATGGATAGAACTAAAACTGTAGATGAACCTCTGTGCTCCAACGACGTAGAAGACGATACATGTACCCAATTGACCAACAATGGCGAACAGTGAAAGACTCAGGGTTTGTATAACAATAGGACAAGCGCAAGTCACAACGGAAGAAACACGGCAAATGCATTTGTGAGAAAAACAAACAAAGCACGGTTAATGGGCCCGACACCTGTATGCTTTAGGGTTACCATGAGGAGCTATGGATCGCAGGTTGATATCCTAAATCATCAAGTAGATATAGGCATGATAAGAATGATTAAAGAGTGGTGATTTGGAAAGAATTCTTAATTCATAAGTAAATTTATTTCTACAACTTCAATAAACATTACATCAATGTGGTCTCGACCCCTAAACTAGGACATGTGTATGACAGGTGTTCATGAAAGGTATTTTCATGGTTCTGTAATATTGAAGGAGAAGTGTTTGAGGACAGGAACTCTAGTGGTAAGAAGCCGGATACGTATTTTTTTTAAATTGTCTTGGTGATTTTGTCTTGCAATAATATGACCAAAGCGTGCTACATAATGTAAATTATTCAATATCATTTGACAGAAGAATCAATCGTTGTTTTCACAGAAATTGGCGAATTTTGCAAGCAAAAGTAAAATAGAACGTGCGTTAAGGATTGAAACTGCATACATTAAAACAAACACACAAAACTCCGAACAACACTGCAAAAACAAAAACCAATTAGCATCAAATTACTTGAGATGATGCTAAAGTTGCTCTACCTGCCTATTAAAATAAAACATAAAACATAATATTGGTTAAATGGGTCGGCCATTTAACCAATATTATGTTGCACTAAAATAATTGCAGTTCATAATAACTTTGGTTAAAAAACATTGTAAACCTGCGCGAATATTTCGACGGGCTGTCAATTTTGCTGGACTGGGCCTTTAAACGCGTAGTCGACCTGTGTCTACATTAGTAGAAATTTCTAACACCATCATAAAGTTCCCTGTAGACAAATTTCCTGTTAAACATCTAAATTATGTTTATAAATAAAGGAGTTATAAGCCTGTAAGTCATGCTTCATTAAGTTCTTTTGTAATTGGCCATAAACTATGACTAAGTGGGAACGAGTAGGTGGTCAAAGAAGTTTCTTAATCAAGCCACGTAGGTAAGTTATTTATATCGGTAAACAGTGATCAGTGTCATTTACATTTATAGTAATTGATTACGTAATCAGTGATACTGATTACAGTTACAGCAACACTGTTTCTGTGCACGGGCATTTGTGTGGTTATGGGTCATCATTATGTGCAGTGATTACAGATTGAATGATTACTGTACATTAGACATAAATTCATACAACGGCAGGTTGGACCCCAAACGTATTGCTATAAAAATATAGGTAGATAGCACCTCCTTTTTGGGAACTGTCTGTAGCAACCGGAATTACTGAAAAGTTTAACTATTTTGAGCCTTATTTCAATGTAGGTTCCAACCACCGAAATGGCTTCATAGAATGCGAAAATGACAGATCATTTAAATTTATTTATTTATTTAAAACACATACCACTATCATCACAGGCTTACCTAATACAATAGTGTAGTTATTAGCTTAATAAGATATAAAAAATAAAAATATAAAATAATATTTTTTTTTTATAATAATAATATATTTTAGATAAGTATAAATAATTATTTATATGGTCTTTGGAAAGGAGAGGAGGATTTGGAAAGGAGGATTACGTCAAGCGGATAGGCTTCAAAATGTTACATGTCTAAGGTCATCATCCAAATAAATTGGAAAAATGGCAGGAGAATAATGATGATTTTAATGAAAACGTTTAGATTTTCCGTTCCAATTCACCGCGGGCGGTAAATGACCCCAAAGCTTTCCCAAAATTGCTTGACCTTATTAATTTTAATTTCAGCATGACTTCATGCTTCTTATGATCGTTTGATAACGAACAGCTAATAGTACTAAGATCGCCATGATTTAGTTTATTTTCTGCAGATTATTATCTACATCCGTCCGGTGCAAAATTTTATCTAATATAAATTATCACTGAATATTTTAAATCATAATTTATATTACCGCGACCACATACGTTGCTACTAGTTACTGCGCTTTAAGAGAGCAATAAAATTACATTAAATATAATTTTTATGATTGTAGGATGTGGTCGAGTATTCAACCACATTTGAGTACATACGCCAGAAAATTAACTAGGCTTATTTCATTTTTAAAAGGTTATTAATTAATAATAACTTTATATCAAAACTTCGCAAGTACTTAAATCTGTTTGATACACCTTACAACTAAAATAAACGCGAAAGTTTGTGAGGATCGATGGATGTTTGTTACCCTTTCACGCAAAAACGGCTGAACAGATTTGAAACAAATTTGGCAAGAAGATAGTTTGTAACTTGTATTAACACATAGAATACATTTCATCTCGTTACTACGTTACTGTGGAATAATTTTCGACTTCCACGCGAGCGAAGCCGCGGGTAAAAGCTAGTAGATAAATATTGGCAACTAAACTACTAAGAAAATTTTGAACTAAAGACTTCACGCTTCCAACTCGTGTAAGAACATTAATTTATTAATATCTAAAAGTGTGTGTGCAATTATGAAGAGTACACAAGCGATTTTAAATTATAGATCAGAGAGGAGAGCTAGCTTTCAGATACCTAGACCAGTCTAAAATTACATCTAGAAATTGGCTCCGAACTACAGTTAATTCGTTTATCACCTTTTCATTTGAATGTGAAATTGGCAGCAATGTCTATAGGTTGCCACCGAAATGGCTTCAAAGAATTCAAAAATGACAGATCATTTTAATAATTATTTATTTATTTATTAAAACTTTATGCACAAGTAAAAACTTTACAAAGGCGGACTTAATGCCTTGGGCATTTTCTACCAGTCTACATTAGGGCGATACAGAGACAATACACAGTAGGTGCAATAACAAAAAAGAAAATAAGAAAAAATTAATAAAAAAAAAAATATATAATAATAAATACTTATACAATACATACAAAAATAAAATAAAATATGGTCTTTTTGGAAATGTACAGGGATTAACGGCAAGCGGAGAGGCGTCAACATGTATACGGTCATCATCATCGACATCTACGGTCACCAAAACACAGTCATGTCAAACAAGTAATTTACCCGATGACTGTAGTTAATACTCCGCTCAGCAGAGAACCAGCTGGTAATGATTGTGCATCAACAGTGCTGCAAGCGTAAATGACGTTGTCAGGAGGGAGCTGTTCGTAAAACTTTTGTTAAATTGTCCGTGTTAATTGCCTTTAAAAAGCAAGATGGCGCCGTTAATTCCGATTATGACCGATTATTAACGATCCTTACACTATAGATACAGACGCCAAATTTTACAACCTTGAACCCTAATTCTTTAACGATGAAGCTGAAAATCTTGCTTGATGTGCTGGCGTCTCTACAGCAAAGTCTGATTAAACCTTCGCAATGAGACTTTAGAAACAAATGTAACTAAACACCATAATTAACCACACAAGCTTGCACAAGAGTCCGATCCAGAGGAAACGATAAGGGACCCAGTTCCCGTAAGAAAATACACGAGCCGTAGTGAAGACGACCGCTTTCGTTAGTCCCCGTCATTGTCGGAAGTCGCCAGTTCTCGTCCACCGGAGCGCTTCCGTCACTTATTAAAGGTCCATTCGTCACGTCACACAGGGCTGCCCCAAAATACATTATTCAATCAAACTCAAACTCAAAGCATTTATTTCAATTAGACCATTACAGGCACTTTTGAATGTCAAAACACAAAAAAAAAACTTAGCTGCAGTCCCAGTCACAGGGCATAATAACTTGTGAAAGTACTGTAGTTGCCCATTCGAAAGTGTAGATCTCTATGGAGAAGAATGGGCAAGAAACTCCATGGACACTCTTTTAAATCAATGTGTTGTTACAAAGTCTTGATTCTTGGTCATGTAAATTGAAGTCCTTGTTATTGAAGAAATGTTATTACAGCATAGAAGAGTTTCTCAAAGATATTTCGAACTAATATGTGATGTTAATTTATTATATACATTAAAATTTATAAATGAAATAACCTAAAGTAACTAATTTAGGAATAAGCTTAAAAATGGCGTCAAATAACGCAATAACCCATAAGTAAAAAACTGTGTTATGTATTTTATTTCCGTAGTTCCGGAGATAAGGGGGCGTGAGGAGAATTATTTCTCCTTATATTATTAATTATTTTATTTTTTTAATGCTATTAAATTTTTGTGTTAAGACATGTTTTTGTTGGAAAATGAAATGAAATTATTGGTTGGTATTTTGATAAATTTTATTGTATTGACATTGTTGTACTGTTTTCTTTGATTGCTATACACTTTTTCTTTGATTATGATATTAGATTGTGATATATTTTTCTTTGATTTTTATGAATGACTGTTAACATGACATGAGATTGTTTTTTTTTTTTAATTGTATGCATATTGTTTTTAACTTCAAATATTATTTTTGTAAACATTCAGACACAATTTGTTAATTGTTATTGAATAAATGAAATAAATGTAGTTGGACTATAACTCGATGATTTTTTTCAAACAAATCTCTAACAGTTTAGTGTTTTGTTTCAAGTGAAGCCTTCAATGCAAATTTTCCACCTTTTTTTGTGTAATTTACGGCGCTGCTTTACGTTGTTTGTTGACAACGTTGAAACAAACGAAGTTTTTCAATACACTTAAGAAGAAATAAAAAAAACATAACTAAAAGTATCTTTGTCATTAATCATTATGAAATTAGGAGTTAATTTGCTTTTTTCCCCGCGCTTTGTCTTCGCAGGTTGAAGAGGAAGTTAAAGTATGCAGCCGCAAAATAGCCTAATATTAAAAATTCAAATATTTTAAATTTAGGACACAAATAAATGATAATTTGTTGATAAAAGCAAATAATTTTATAGAATTAATAATGCTTATTTACGATATTCTGTTTAGACACACAATTTAAATACTCATAAAATGTTTAGGGCCTAAGCTTTTAAGTTTCCAAAGTAACAATCTTTACACACATTTCTTCAGTATTGAAAATTGACATAATCTGTGTCTAATTGATTTATTTGCATTTGCTTATTGGACCCAGCAGCATCACGTGTATTTGTCGTATTAGTTAGATGCTACTTATTGCAAAGAAACCTTTATCATAAGTATTTATACTTACAATGGCGCTCTTGTGCCGCGAATTACATTATTTATATTGCACTTCATATGCACTTATGTGTACAGTACGACAGTAGGTAAGTGTCATCTTAAGCTGGGTGCATTCTTTTGAAATGACGTAGGTATCTTTATCAAAACGGGTAGTATCCATTCATTGTCATAAAAATCGAAGCTGTGAAATGATCAGACTAGTGGCCATCGCGATCGTTATCATCATCATCTGCCAGTCTGACCGGATGCAGCTGAATACCAGTATTTTACATGGAGCGACTGCCTATCTGACCTCCACAACCCAGTTAGTACTGGGTAATACGATATTGGTAAGACTGGTTGTCAGACTTTCGGGACACTGACTGTAACGACTGTTAAAGATCTTGATTTGACAGCCGGGACCAACGGCTTAACGTGCTTTCCGAGGCACGGACGAAACTCGGTATGTATGGGTGGTCACCCATCCACGGACCAACCCATGCAAGCGCGGCTTAACCGGACGATCGACCCGAGTGGCTGTTATTATTTAGCCACGTGCTCCTCGGTCTTTAATCATAATCATAATCATTTAACATATCGATTTTTTTTTCTTTATCATATCGGTTTGTATTTGTGCGACACCTTTCCAGGAAACAGGAGGACTGTCTCGTTGCTCGATTGGTCACAAGCGCGACTACTGAGCATGACGTCCTGGATTCGATTCCCGGGTCGGGCAGTGTTATTGCGTTTTTCCATCAAGAATGTCTCAGTAGCATCCACGGAGTCTGGATTTGTGCCCGGTTGATGGCAATCGGCTCGCCCCCTATTACATGGGACTTAAACGTAACTGGCGAAATGTGTACTATTAGGTACACCTCTGCCTAACCCTTCGGGGATTACTGTCGTGATGTTATATTACGTTTATCTTAGATGTCTGTTGCTATAGGTACACGTTATGAATCTACGTCAAATCCTATTCATAAAAGTCTGAGTAGATTTTTAATAGCGTAATCAAAAGTTGTATGCGCTTAACAAGAAGTTAAATAGCTCCTAATTATATGCTGTTGAGTCGCGCGTTTCACTAACAAAAGATGTTAACAAAACAGACCATTTAATCCTTTCTTCCCATTGAATTTCAAACCTTAAGTGCAGACGATTAAGGATGTATTTTTAGAAGACACGTCTTAAAATATTTGTGGCGTGTCTCATTTTCGAAGAATAGGCGCAGATAAGATGCAGACTAACAAAATAAACAAAAAAACAAGTCATATGCCATGATAAGCTGTTACCATTTTCAGAACATTAACTTTTGACTTAGATCATTAAAGGCCGTCAAAAAACCATAAAAAAATAAATCAGCTCAGCGCACCTTATAATATACACAATTATTTACATTTTGTTCCCTTTCATCCCTTTCAAAAATTTCCAATGGTATGCAATATTCCTATGAAGCATAGAGAGTCTACATAATATGATTGGCAGTCAAAGTATTTTTTTTTGTGTCCCAAAGTTTGTTTGCTGGGCAAAGGCCTCCACTTTCTCCTTCCAAACCTCTCTATCCTGGGCAATCTCTGGACATGTTCACCAGGCAAATAAGATCAGATCGTGTCACATCACTATCGCAGCGGTCTACCTCGACGGCGATTTCTTCCGACAGGCGTCCAGTGAGTGACGATCGTTGCTCATCTCTCTGGGCGTATTCGCCAGTCATAGTTGTTCGAACTAGTATTGTAATAAATTGTTACCTCTTCTATTGAAGTGGGATTGTCTGCCTAATTACAGTGGAAAAAGGTCGTTAATAATTGAAAACAAAATGCTTCGTTTGACAACCCTGCTGCTACGCTTTATATCGAGTGCGAAAAAACTGGCCTGGAGTCACTGTTCCGTTTATTTGTTACTGAAAGGTATCAAGAGAAAGAAGTTTTGAATAATGAAAGAATAGCTTACAAGCTAGAATATTTTTTACTGCGTAATATTATAACGAGGTTTGGAAGGAGAAAGGAGAAGGCATTTTCCCAGCAGTGGGACACATGACAGGCCAAAAAAAAAACAGTCTAAAGATGGACCGAAATTCGTTTCACGCACGGTAATACCGAAATTCGGCTGCTTTACCGAATTTCGCTATTCGGCCGAAGTTCATTTCATGGACCGAATATGCGGTTGAACCATCCTTTACTAATATGTAGGACAGACTAGTAGTCTAAACCCTACATTTTGCCAACTGAACTCACTACTAGTTAGTTCAATCAGAAGAAAATACTAAATTATATATAATTCTTATGTACATGTACATGTCACTGAACTGCTTCTAAACACTCTGGACCGATTTTGATGAAATTTTGCCACTAAAACAAAATTTCATCATCGATCCATCAACCCCTAACTAATTATGTAAAGAACGTGACTTAACCTGTCGCCGTCTAAAAGCGCTTGAAATTCCGCCGAACTTCGGCTTCGGAACATGTTTCTACCGAATGTTCGGCCGAACTCGACATTCTATACCATCTCTAATTATAACCTAACAGTAAGAATGAATGTGGATGCCTTTAAGAGTGGGAGACGAGAAAAGACGATGGATTGATTGTATAAAAGATTATATGGCTACAAAGGAGGTGACTACTGAGATGACGACTAGTATGGAAAACAAAGGCATGCTGCGCGACCTCAAATAAATTGGGATGCCTCAGTGCGGGAGGAAGAAATAAGAAAAGTGAATTGGCAAGCAAAACCAAAAGGGATAAACTGGGGGCCTAAAATGGCCGCCACAAAGTGACAATTCGTAATATTAACTGCTTCTGCGACAAATTAAAAATGTTAATAGTATTCATTACGGGTGTGAATTTATTATTATCCTATTATGATTCTACTAAAACGGCCATTTTGGGCCCCCTGACCTTCTCAGCAAGTTTAAACCCCCCATATCAGAAACACATCAATAAAATCCATCCTACAATTTGCCCATGATAAATATCGTACACAATTTCTTATGTCTTATGCAAAGGAGAACGAAATACTACCAAGTGATAAATAAAACTACGTAGCCGCAAGGCGCAGCAGGTTGATCACTTTATCATCATTACTGACAAAGGAATTGCCCCATTAAAGGTGTAATTCACCTCTTCTCATATACTGATGTCGGCTCCGTATTGGCTGGTACATTATCAGATAAAAATTTCTTAAGGAAACACTCACTCTGCATTGCATTTTTCATCTTTGTGATGATATTTTATAGTGGCAAAAGTGCTTTATTTTTAGAAGTATTACGTGCACTCGTAGTATGTACAATTAACTTTATTTCTATTACAACTGTGACTTAAATAATATTGTGATTCCTTAAAATAGCTACGTCGGTATAAATACTAAGGTATCAGGAAGAAATGACGAAAATAACAGTAGAATTTTACCGCATTTGAAACTGCATTTGTGTTTACTTCAATAATTCAATAACCGTACTTTAAAAATAAACATTTATAAATGATGGGAGGTAATTATGTAAACAGCTGAATACGGTGAGACTGAAAACCGACCCCAACATATTATGTAGTTCGGAAAAGGCTAGCTAGATGATGACTAATGATAATGTAAACATAGACCAAATAATCCGGGCCTGTGGACGGTGAGCTAAGGGCTAGCTCTCCGTCCCTCCGTCTTAGGACGACAGGCCGTGTCGACGGCGCGTTCGTGTTCCACGCGCGCCTCAAAGAGATGTCAGCATGCCGATGCCTGCCCGGTGCTGCGGGTTGTTCGAAAGAGATACCGCGGCCCCGGAACACAAAGAGCGATGAAGGCACATGGATGGGTTTTAGTCAGTAAAAGTCTGACACTCCCTCCCCGAGCGGGAGAAGTCATTTGATGATTTCTCATCCGAAAAAAAAAAAGACCAAATAATCTCGTAAGAAATCTCACTAAAATGTTACACCGAATGATTAGAAAGAATGTTGTCATTAAAAATAAGTAAGATACTTGAAATTATTGAATGAACAAACTCTCTACCGATAAAGGTTGAGATATATATGACGCTTAAACGTAACGAGTTGAATTAAAATGTACGTAAATGGTACGAAATGAGAAGTTTATACAACGCTTGACAGTGGTCGAGCGATCAGGAATTGATACACGCTCAGGAGACAAGCCACCGCGCACTGTAGAAATGGCAAAAGTAAATGCAACACTGGCACTTTCACAAACTTACTAACTCAAATTCTTTTAAATATTTGGGTACGTAATTGGTTAAATAAATTAGGAACGTATGACATTTTGAAGATTCACAATTACACTAACTCGTAAACTATGTTTTGTTTGCAATACAATCGTATTTTCGAACTACATACCTGCAATTTGAAAATCAAACATACATACGTCAAAAGGCTAAAAGTTATATTTTTCCGCTTCTAGACGTGATATCAAAATAAACTGCCTATAGGTAGATATTTATTTTAGTCAACCTTAATATGAAATGATATGAACCATTTTTTTTTTTTGTGTTGAGTAGTGTATTTGATATGATCATAGTGTGTGAGCTAAGAAGTGGCAGTTGGCTTAATTGACACGTATTCACATGTATGTTTAATCTCGACATGAATGATGTAACCGAGACTTTGTAACAACAATGATTTAAAAGAGTGTCCATGGAGTTTCTTGCCCATTCTTCTCCATAGAGATCTACGCTTTCGAATGGGCAACTACAGTACTTTCACAAGTTATTATGCCCTGTGACTGGGACTGTAGCTTAGTTTGTTTTTTGTGTTTTGACATTCAAAAGTGCCTGTAATGGTCTAATTGAAATAAATGCTTTGAGTTTGAGTTTGAGTTTGATCCACAAATGAGTGCAGGTACATAAACCTTTTTGCCAAGAGTTTTATACTGTCACCCAAGTTGTCACTTAGCCTGTAATCTGCACCTTGTGAGTTCTTACCGAAAATTGATGAACCAATTAAAGGGAACCGCAGTGTTATCATTGCGAGCAGTTGGAATTAAAATTGGAACAAAAGTGACAGTTCCAAATGTAAATCAACTTTCGTTTTTTTTTTCTTCTTTTTTTTTATTAATGTGTCTTGATAATTGTACACTTATCGGCCAGTGTTATCAGGTCGTAAGTTATTTCAGTGTTTCAGAGCTTTAGTGCCGATAAATCTTGGCGTTTTCTGGTCTCTTTGCTGATATCGAGTCGTAAAAAATAATGGGCGGTCCGTATGATCATTCTTACTTACTTCACCATGATAAACGTCGATTTTGATTGTGGGTAATCTATTACATAAATCTTTGATGCCCAAAATATTTTTTAATCTTGTATCATTCAAGGTCATTGATAATAATTATGATTGGAAAGTTTTATAGCAGAAGTGATAAATGGTGTTTATTTTACAAATAGGTTTTTTCAAACACTTTTACACGTCATATTTTTGAACTAGATGGGGCCGGTGTTTAGTACCTGACTACTCTGAGAAACAGCCGAAACAAACTCAGAGGTCTCTTTTAAAGTACAGATATTATGTCTGTTCTACCCGAAGAATTTTCTGCAATGCATAAGTACTTAGTCTATACTAATAATATAAATGTGAAAGTTTGGATGGATGTTTGTTACTCAATCACGTCAGAAAGGCTGAACGGATCTGGATGAAATTTAGCACAGAGATAGATTATAGTTTGGAATAGCACATAGGCTACTTTCATCTCGTTAGCACGATCCCGTGGGTCATTTATCGATCTCCACGCGGGCGAAGCCGCAGGCATAAGCTAGTAGATAATAAAAATGTATGTCTATTATTGACTAGCAAAGTTTTGCCTCTCTCTAAACATGTTTAACAACGTAAGTGACAGATAAAAATAAAACAGCACGCTGCATCGTGTCTGAGCGTATGACAATCTAATATAGGTCATACCTCAGCAGTCACGAGACGAGATCAGCCCGTGCACAACTGGTAGTAGCCGGCGACACAAAGAAATTAAACTGGTTCGTTGTTCTTGACTAAATAGCGTGCATTAAGAGTGTTACACACTATTTCGGGTTGGCCACTCGGCACATTCGATTCTGCAGTATTTGTTGAATAATAATGCCGTCCTGAAGTCACTTCTACACATTAACATCCCATTCGACGGCACTGTTGGCGCAATGGCTGAGAATGGCTGCTGCGCTGCGTGTCGCGGGTTCGATTCTCGCACGGTACAAATATTTGTGTGGCCTAAAGGTAGTTCATTCGGGTCTGGCTGTTAGTGTATCTGAGTTTAAATGTTTGTGAACGCACCCACGACAAAGGACCAAGGTTCTAGGGTGTGACAACGTTATTAAAAAAAACAGGTTTCATAATCGACTCATGGAAATCGCATATTATTTCGTCATCTACCTTATCAGAATCAAGATCGGGTCAGCTCGGCACAAATAGAGCTAAACCATGTGGTTTTTTCCCGAATGTATGAATACATACACTCGAGTTTGCCGCCCGACTGTTTCGAATTTAACGACCCGAACATGTCTGTACCATCCTTTACATTAGTTTGTTGCAAAGCTATGAGTTAGGTCAAAGACTAGGTGTTTTAAAATTATTAACCAGTAAATCTAGTCATATTTTTTACTGATTTATAAATGCTGATGTCGAAAGGAAACTGTTAAACATGTGACTTTGAAGTTAAATCGTAGATCATGCATGACATAAATCTTAAACAAAATCTCAATCTGTCACTTAGTTGAGTGCTGAATTTAAAACACGAGAAGAAAATAAAAGTAATGACTACCCAATAAAAACGCGTAAAACATTTAAATGAAGGCACGTCAGAAAAAAAAGCGAATAAAAACCACAATTTATTGCAAAAGTATATTTTACTTTATTCTTTAACGAAGGCGAACTTCTGAACTCGGAGCACCAGTTAATAGACATCCGCAACCTCGTCAAGTTGCGGTTACGTACTACAACCTTATACAGGGACTCGACTTTATACGAGGCATACAATGACAACAAGACGACAGATCTTTACGACATTGCGAAACTTCGGAATAAATTAGACAATGCGATCGAGGACACCGCGAAGGTTCCCTCGTAATTGCCATAAATATACAAAACACGAAACGAAACAGATATCACGCCAAACAAACATACCAAAGCAATTCGCATAATAACAACCAATAAAACATTTTAATCGTCAAGCAAATTGAAGAATTTTTGACTAATTAGCGTGCTTTTAAAACTGAATTCATTTATCGCCGACCTAATTTAGCCACAATTAGCAATAATAAAGCATCTGCAATAAACATGTAATGCTGTTGATATCCTTACAATTTCATTAAAAGTTACAGCCATGATGTCCTTCTTCGGCACTCAGACAGTACTTGAACAATAAAACGAAGTGAGATTGTCGTTGAATCACTTGACATACATTTGTGAGAAAAGAAATTCTTACGTGAAGCTTCAAAACATTTCAGCGGAAAGAACCCAATTATCCAAAACAATCTAGAAAAAGTAGGCCAACATATATTCAGAACTCTTATTAAAATTATTGATGGTCTCAAACCTGGAAATAATCTTGCAAATAATGAACTAAATTATATGTAAAATAATGCCGGTAATATTTTGTTCAATAGAACATTCGAATGCGACCATTAAATCTTCAGGTAGAGTTTGTCGCGTCGCGTTCCAGAAGCCTTAAATATATGGTGTGCTTAGATATTTATTCCTCAAGTCGGAGCAGACAATGTAGTATAAATAACACTAGTTTCCTTATTTATGATGAGGAGCTCTGGAAACCGACCCCGACATAGTTGGGAAAAGATTTGGCAGATGAGTTATGATGCATTATTTCAATAATATGGTCAATAAGCGATGTGTCTTTGAAAATCTGAAGGTTCCGTTTTCGCCAAATAAAGTATTTTTGACAAATATAGATGACACAATTAGCTTTTTTTACTTATAAAGTAATGATGATAATATCACTAATTGCTAAATGACACATGCAGATAAGAAAGAAAAATTTAGATTACATGCGTAACTGAGAAGCCTATTATATTCCCATTAATTAATCTAAAAATAAACTTGGACGTATTGTTTAATTAAAATACTTTAACAATACAGTAAAGACCGTTTTGGGAAACAAGATTTCTCTTCGCCATTTTTGGGTGCAATAACTGGTCATATTTCGAGCAGAGTTTCCACCTCGCTGGGTTTATTTGTTCTGGCTTTTCATGGTTCAGTTAAAAAGTTCAAAGGCAAAATGAATTCTGTACTTTAAATTCGGTGAAAAAATATCAATTTTTTATTGGATAGTTTGTTTATATTACTAGTCGTGTTATCAGATCTATTTCAAGAAACGGCGGTGTAATTTTGGATCTGTATGATTGAAAAAAAGGCGTTTTTTTGATGAAATCAACGATATTCCAGTTTCATTTACAAAGTCAATGCCTCCATTCACCTCCTTGACATTTAGCGACAAAGAAATTACCTTCTTTATCGCATTCACTTGTATGTCAAGACGATTATGGTTCTCATCATAAACCAATTTTATCACGTGTTATCTCTACTCAATCTAATCTTTCATTATTTCAGACGTACTGCTGTTCCAACAGCAACAAATTATCGTGACTATATCATTGGATGCCAGATCTAAATAATTTATAAACTGAATTACTTCATATAGGCGCAAAATTCCAACAATCTGCAAGAGACATGACTGGGACAAGTGCTACGGTAACATTATTTAGTATCCAGTGAACCGATAAGTATGTAAATGAAAAGACAGACAGTGGAGATAAATTGTGTACATAGACGTTTTAACCCACGTATTTCATCAATAGCGGGCATGGAACTGAGTGATAATAAATTATTGTTAATTAGTACAGCCAGTTTGTTGTTCAACATTATTAATTGGAATACGTCTTAACTTGGTGTTTGAAGCCTCAACCTTGATTGGCCCAACCTTTTGAACACCATCGGCTCAATTATCTAGCACAAACAAAATAAAAGCGTTAATAGGCTTAAGCCTTGACATGTTATCAATTAGAACATGAGTATTCGTGACGAGTATTAAAAAATATTTTCAGACAGTTAAAATAATTCCATTGTAAGGTAAAAGAAGCTTTTTCTCATTTTGGCATCCCATTACCTGAGGTCACAATAATATGATATGGCAACATAAAATTAATTTTAACCCTACTAGCACATAGGTATAATTATTTTGATTCCTTCGCAGTTTTTCTCAGAATACCGAGTGTCCATTTATACTCTGTTAGCCCTTGCGGTCAATACAAATCTGTCTCAGTAAATGTCAACCGTCATGGTGACCGTTTTACATTGAAAGGTTGAACTTTTCACATTCGATTTAGAAGTGAAGAAAGGCCAATAAAATGACGGGTTTTATAAAAACAACAGAATGGAGTCAAAATAAACAAATTTCAATGATGACATTGTGAAACACAACGTTTGAAGCATACGAGTGTGATGGGACAATGATAAGGACAATCGGAAAGGTTATCTAGTCTCCTTGAACCGCCACTTTTTGACTGTATTTTTAAACTGCTAATAAATGCTAATGAAAAACCCGTAGGATTTTATCTAGATCGTCTGGTACCCTATTCAAGTACACGGAAATCGTAAACGATATCAAAGATCAGAACCTGTTGTCGGTAGCGGAAAATAGTATAAAAATAGAGCAAGATAACAATTTCCATTTGAAATCAAATAAAACTATAAAGTTATTTGCATGAATGACTAAATTAAGAGCAGAAGGAGGACTATAAAATGTCAAATTAATTAAAGTAACTGCGATATTATGCGTAATGGCAATTTAATTTGCAGTTTGTTTTTGCAACATGGATGTTAATAATGAAGGTAAACACGAAGGATACACGACATAAGATATCGATTCCTTCCCTCATGATATCGGAGCGAATACTAATGGGTATATTAAAATTCACACTATCGTTCACACTATTATGTCTCATTTTGTTGCATTAATCAGTTAAACGGTGTCAGATAAAGAATACTGATTTTGAAATGAAACTGATATTGCTGACAACTCAATTGTGCGTGAAGTAGCGACTGTTGTTGGTTTTAAAACACGAAGTTCAAAATCATGCAATCGTATGTATATTTAATTCAAGTGTGCTATATTTGTGACAATTTTTATCTTCTTTTAGAAAGTCCAACCCTTTTCTGCAAACTACATCTTTATTCAACTGTACATAAAATCTTGCGTAACTATTACCAAGTCTCATCAATATTTTTTTAGCACAATGAGGAAAATTTACTGTAGACCTTGCACATTCTTTTGTTATCAACATTACAACCACGGTGTGGTTCGGAGGTGGTATTATGTGGGGTTAGCGTAATTCTATTTTTGTAAGACATAGCATTAAACAAACACAGGGTATCATCAAAAATATTATCACCAGTTATTAAAACGTCAGCTATTACCCAAGGTAATCGTAATATTTGTTGGGATTCTTCCACATTTTTTTCAAAGATACTATTGATTAGAATTGACGATTTTTTAATGAGTCAAATGACCGTGGGTACATTTTATGAGCGTGTTTCACCTAATCTTTAAGGTTAACTATTTGCGTATGTACGACATATTTGTGTCAATTAACTTGTCCTATACCTTGAAGAAGAAAATATCCAATGGCTATTAGACTTCAGGCAATATTTATACAAGAAATATGTCAAAGTATGAACGTGTATACTTATCATAAAGGTTATAAAGTTGATTTCAGTGTAAATTCTATGAACAAATTTTGTATTGGATTGTCACGATTTGTTTATTAACGCCATCGTCTGTACCTATTGGTGACGAGATGACGCGAACTGTCTCGTTTTGTATACATTGTGTATTGTGATTCATTTCGAAATCATTGTTGATATTTTCTGCGTCAAATATAATATGTGACTTTATTACGTTAACATCAACTGGAAGTATTATCACAATTTTATATGAGTGGCCCCTTGTCCGCGATGTTTCGATTTCATTATTGGCGTTAGCTGTTTACAATGACTAATTAGCCCTTTGTTCGTCTGCTCTATTTTAAGTGTTATTGACCTAAAATAAAATGTGTAAAAACTCGTATTAATTTTAATCAATAGTGTTTGTATAAACAAGTTAATTGCTAACAGATTTTATTCAGTTTTATCGTGCACTTCTAATTTTTTCCTTAGCATGTTCGTTGAAATGATTCAATTTATTTGTATTGACCAAATAAACATGTATGGAGTGTTCAATGCGCTTTCCTGTATTTTAATCATAATGTGGTCAATCTGGGATACAAAGAGACTGTCAGCAATGGATTCAATAGGATTACCAACAATAATGAATTCTAGAATAGATCGAATGATCTGTCAAGAGATTACGCAAGATTTTACGACCGCGTTGTACTTTATGTGAGTATTATTTAAAGTATTGCTTTGCACGCAACAGGTGCAAGTTAATTAACACTCAGTATATCTCCGTTCACTCCCACCCGTCAGAAAAGGTATGAACCATTATCTGCCAACTGAGAGTTAAACTGTCATAAACGACCAGCTGTCTAAAGTTTTCTGCTTCACTTACTCCAAATAAATGATTAAAACATAATACGACAGTAACAAAAACGTTACCTAATTCGTCTGATATCTCATGAATGTGAGCTTGTTTATTTTATCGAGTATTGATAACATTATAGTTAAGTACTTACGCTTCGTTCTTGTCGTAAGTCGGGAACGTCTGGTGAGTCAGGTCCTGCAGGGATGAGCTGGTCTGTGGCTCAGCAGAGATACCCTGAGCCCTCTGCTTCCTCGGAGCTCTCGATCCTCGGGCATACTGCTGGTACGGGAACACGCTCTGCAACTTGTCCAGTTGCGAGCGCAGTTCCAGCATCTCCTGGTCCCGTTGCTTGAGCAACGCCTCCAGTTCACGTATTCTCTCTATGAGAGGCTGCATGTCGTTCGTCATCGTCGCATTAGCAACACAATTCTCTGAATCAGCGTTCATTGCGCTTGGAGTCCCCATTATACCATTTAATTCAATCTCTCTATACGTTTCGTTTAAAGCACGCCTATCTCCATTCACTGTGGGCGCCACGGTAAGCGCTCCTCCACCTGTGTTCACTAGGGCCCTCGGCTCATCGTCAGCAGCTGTTCGCTGTGACGATCCAAAGCAGAGGGTGTCGAAACACACGCGCATTCACTCGGCTACCGAGCACTGAACGGAATCACTAGGGATTTCACTTGTTTATTGTTATAAGAGTACGTTAAGGTCCACTGTCACTGTTTGTTCGGTTCGGTGGTCGAGCACGGTCGGGAGGCGCACTGGTGCAGGATGTGTGTGGGACGTGCGAGCCGTGCGGCGCGGGCGCGGACGAGCGGAGTAGTGCAGATACGCGCGCGCCGCCTGTCCGCTGCTTGGAGTCAGCCCCGCGTGCCTCGGCACCGCCCTGAAAAATATAGTTCTCTGCTTTACTACGGTCATTACATGTCACTATAAATCATAACCTAAGTACCATGAAATGTAAGATCTTATGTTAAAAGAAACAACTGATTGAAATGACTAATTACACAACAATGACAAGTGTATCTTTCAACACTAGCATGTTTTCAATTGTAAACAATTTTTTGAATACAAATAATAATAGATTCGTTTGAAATTAAATTAAAATCTAATCAACGATAACACTAAGCGTCAGCTGCACTATCTACAATTGTTTTTTCACTCATTCTTACAAATAACAATTTTTGGCAAGCGTTTTCATGAATGAAAAATTCTTCAGATGCGTCACATTTTCTTGTGAAACACATTTGAATAGGCGGCGCTCGTATGAAGAAAAGGTAGGTGAACGAAAAGGAAAACTTTCAACATCAACCTACTTGAAGGATACGAGCACCTTGCTTTATCAAAATATATTTTAACTCACTGCTTCTGAATTGATTTTACAATACAATTGCTCATTGCTGGCTTATCAACATACCTAGTTTAAGGGGCGATAAACACTGTATCTGTTTACATCTGGTAAGAAAGATCATTGATCACCTGATTGATACGCAACAATACAACCACATGACAATGCTGTATCTTATCGTAAATCATATTCGACACAACGCGAGGACGAGACAAGTCTTATGATATTATTATTTATTATAATGTAAGCCAACCCTTTAAGAAGAGACGAAATACCATCTTTTTCTAGGCCTGCCGCGTGATATTGGAGTGGTTTCAAAATAAAATCCCGAATGACATAGAAGTGTTCAGTTTAGCGCGTAACGAAACACTAAACGGATGTTTGATAGAAAACATACGTACGTTCGTTAATTGCCTCTTTGATAATATGCAAGAAAATGTCATTGCCAACGCTGGCCTCAAAACTAATAGCTGTTTACGATACGAAGCACGCGGTATGACACAAATTTTCCGCGATGGAAAGTCTAACGAAGATATATCAAACTAAACTAACTAGTTAAAAAGCAGATAATCATAAAACTATTTCACTTCGAAAGGGATAACAAACTGGTTTATTAAAATCACAAGTCATAAAGATACATGTGTATCAAACTAGATAAGTAAATTGAACCAGTAACTGGACTTCCATATTAAGAAATCAGTTGCAAGCTCGACACATGACATTTAGGAGATTAAAATGTAGTAGTATTCAAGATAAACAAAAACTAAAAACGGATAGGCGTCGTTTCGTAAAGAATATGTTAAACGGTTAGACAGATAAAATATACTTTAACATAGCTGAAACCACCAAAATGGTTTAAGTGGTTGAATGACAAAAGATGGGAGACATTTTTATTTCTATTTAAAAAAAGGAAAGCTATTTTAAGGCGAGACTTTCAAAAGTAAGGCAGACTCTCGACTGAATCAACAATACGGTGTTAGCAAAGAAAATAAGGAGGGTATGACAGACTTGGGGCAAGTCGCCAATACTAATGAATTTATCCAAATATCAAAGTAGGATAAACATATATATTTATATGCAAATTCTGACCAAGCAAATCGACATACACCCAAAATGGAAAATTAATTAGAACTTCAGAAATCTTTACTTTTTAGCCCCATTACTAACTCACCATGCTATTTTAACCATTGATTGACAAGGTTTCAATAAAAGAGACGATTTATAAAACAGTGACATGAATTCAAAAGTTCGCATTGCATTTTAATTACATAACATCAAGCCTGCAAATCCCCGAAAGGTTAGGCAGAGAGGTGTGGTACCTAATAGTACACTCACATTTCGCCAGTTATGTTTAAGTCCCATATAATAGGGGGCGAGTCTATTGCCATCAACCGTGCACAAATCCAGACTCCGTGGCTGCTACTGAGAAATTCCTAATGGAAAAACCCCATCACAATTTTCTCGATTTAATCGACAGACAAAATAAGACCCAAACGTTGACATCGGTACTGGCAACAATCGAGCTTCAATACACACCAGACACAAAAAGACGATCTATCGTAATGTACTTTCGCCATTAATGCATCAATAAACAGAAGCATTTGATTCTCTCCCTCACCAATCAACATAGGGCCATTGACATGAGCCCTTTCCACAATAAATTACACAAATTCCACAATGAATGCAACTGGTGTATTAGAAATTTCCGAAGCAACATTCTCGGTACCCTTAAGGACGACCCAAGGCATTGACATAATGAAATGTTAATCTTAAACGGCCTTACTCCGGTTTAGTTAGTGGGTGTTCTTGTTCCGTATTTAATTGTTCAGTTCCGGTGGGTGTGCATAAACTATCATCACAGGTAAAGGGCGGCTCATATGCACACAATGTAACCATTGCTGAATATAGTTCGAAAGCCACGCCCGTCATGACAGCTAAATGTATTGAATTGCCATGACATGGGTGTTCACTTACCGTAATCTGAATATTTTATTGTCTAGCTTTATGTTTATCTTTATTACTAACTACTGCATTATAATGTTCTGGTTGTCTTGGTTATTATGTAAATCCGTTGTTGTGAGAGCAATAGAAACATAGAAACAACGTTGACAAAGAAACAATTGAATACTCGTGAAGACGTTAAATATGGAGGAATGAATGCAAGAGTTAAAGTAAGCAGTAAAAATCTGGAACTATCGTTATGGCCCGGTGAATTGTCAAGAAGGAATTAAAGCATCGAAACAAATAATTGACAAGAGAAACTACAGTCTGCCAGTGAAAATTACGCCCCAGACATTGTCACCAATTTAAACTCTAAAGATATTTAGATTATCTTGTGAGATAGACATGCCTTCGATATCGTCTTGCGAGATACTTTGGAACCCGTTTCGGCTGGTTACCAAGTTCCAAATAAAGTGTTTATTTGCGTATCTACTCGTTAAAATCTGTTTAACCAGCTTTATGTAAACATACAACAATGTTTATTGGGTTCCACTGTGAGATATCGCTTATTCATGTTGCGTGTGTTACTTAAAATGTTATTTATTTTCTTAACCGTTAATTGAACGGGCTTAAAAATAAATATTCGATCGGTTGATATTTACTTTTCTGCAATTTTCTCAATTATGGGTATAAGGAAAACTGCAAAGGGCACTTTAAAGATATATTTATGCCATAACCTAAGTAGTTCACCATTACTAACGAATGCACTTGATTTTCCACTAACACCACAATTTTAGTATCCTAGCCCTTGATGGTTTTATTAACACATAATTTCTTTCATAATTATCATATCAAATGTAAAGGGAGCGTAGCCAACATTTTCGCGCCTGCTGAGCATGTTTGGCTATTTTCAATTATAGCTCAAGAATACCGGTAAGTGGAATGATAGTTTATTTTTAGCTATATCATCGCTATTAAGACCCCGTAGGAAAGTCTTCCACTGATACCGGCTGACCCTCTAACACACACACACACAAACCGCGAATGCAAACCAAGTTACAAAAAAAAATCTTATTAATTTTGTTTTCTCATTTTATTGTCAATAAGGTAATCCGAAACCTTCTTCCCAAAATGTCTAATTATCACATCGACAAAAATGTTTTAATTTAATTTAAAGTTTTCGCAAATCCGGCTTCGTAGACGCAACCTAGTTTAGGCACCACTGTTTTTGTAATTTTGTTGAAATAAAACTTGTTATTACCGATATCCTTAATGATATTAGATTAAGAAAATGTTTGTAACAGCCCGTCCACAAGACAACGATTCGTTTTTTTTTGACGTATCGTCTTTTTTCACGATCTGTCAGTTTTTTGACGGCGGCAATGCTTTTTAAATGTCCGTGTTCACACGCATCACGAATCGTGAAATATGACGGAATACGTCATAAATCTCGTATCGTCTTTTAAAAATCAGTTACGTCAAAATACACGAATCGAAAAATCACGGAACTAATGTGAACCAATTCGTTTTTTTTTGCAGGATCGTGATAAAACACGATTCCGTATGCAATGTGAACATCCATCCGTCATGACGTATCGTGTTTTATGACGGATCGTCAATGACGGAAGCCGTGTGAACGGAATGTTACTATGGTTTAATAAATTTATCCTTATAATTTCAGAAATGTCTGCTAATGAGTAGTATCGATTGTCTGGCTCCTGAATTCACTATGATCTTAAGATTGCCATTTTTTCTAGTATCATCAGCTTAAATAGTGACAATAAACAAAAGACTGATGATGATGACTCATGATCTTGTTTAAATCACTTTGATAGGATGACTACTGAATTTGCAGAACGTACCACGTTCACTTCAGTCAATATAATCTATAAAAACCTATATTTGTTCAGCCTTATCTAGTCTACGATCTACAAGTGGCTAGTTTTAAATACCAGTTTCTTACCGAGTTTAAATCTAAACATAAATCACTTTTATATCACGTACAATTATGTAGGCAACCGCTTTCTGAGTAATATTTCATTGCTAGGAGTCGAAAGTGGCCTTTGCGGGTCAGTTATTAGCGCCCGTCTTACCGCGGACGGTGCTAAAGCGACATTTTTAATAACATGCGTCTGTGGTGTATGTGTGCTTACTGATTTTCTTCATTTACAGACCTGTTGGTAACAGTCTGCTAAACATAAGACTCCTACATTAATAGCTCTTACCTTGTGGCATCAAGTAATGTTTAAAATTAGAATAACCAATCATTTTCCATCTATGCACGAGTTCGTTTGTCTTGTCTAAATCATTTAAAGTTTTAATAGCCTCCTGAGTGTCATCATGGTTTAAATGAAACACATTAATATCTATTTCGTAATAATATCTATTCTTTATTTTAGAACTGTCATCATAATATACGATTATTACGTTAATATTTATTTCGTCCACATCCAACGACTTTTTACAAAGTCGTTATAATTAATCAGGCAGCTAAGCTTCACTTTTAATTGAACATGTTGTGCTCATAATTCTAATACAAACTTACAATATCGTGTTAATTAAAGCCGGCGACCGCAAGATAGCAAATAATCTAGGTGCCTACTGCATGTTGCATACAGTATGATAAGTTATACCTAATATGCACTTACTAACATTTGCATCAACGATTGCATATCCAAGCACTCTGCTAGTTTGCGGTGCCTCAGATATAGATTACTCTACAAGGCAATAGTCGACTAGACTTCGTCGTATGTTGTTTAGCCATTGATACTCTATTATGCATATGTAAAGAATACTGATATAGAAATCACTTGAATGCATTGAATATCCTTTCTTGACCAATAAGTGTGGTCCAACCTTGCTATGAAAACATCTACAAGTTTTAACAAGCGTAATTCTTATTTGAACAGCGTTTGCTTATATAATCAAGGACTAAACAAAAATAAGTAAATGCTCCTCCTCGAGACAATGCACTCTTAAGGGCCATCACGTTCCATCTACGTGACAGCCCTGTTAGCTTCAATCCCAGACTATTTTTAGAACCGAGTCAATTAAATTCAATTCTCCAGTGCTCGAGGGTTGTCACATGCACAATTATGTGATTTATGAGTAACGAGGCGGCTGTGTGTGTGACGTGGCTTTTAGTGAAATCGCGTTTATTTGGAATTAAGAATAATTGTTCTACATCGTCTGGCGGGCTATTAAGCAAAGTGTTTAATAACAGTTTAGTGGTTTTGTTTTGATCAGTTAATCGACTGTCTTTGTTGTTGTGAGGCCTCTTGTCTTCAATGGTAGTCAGTTTCACAGCTACGATAGCATCATTGTTGTCATTGTTTCCTTATTTGTTTTTCAGAACGTCAGTAGCATCTACCAATTCAACTTTAAAAAGAAACAAAGTCGAAATCTACTTCATGTTGAACATTTTCTTTATTAATCGAGCCACTGACAGAGATCCGACTATAAATATTCTCATATCCACCATTATAATCAATTAAGAAAAATTCAGGACAATCTTTCGTCTACCACATTTTATTTGAGGCACATCGTTGTCCTATTTCTATTTGGACGCTGTCTCAAGTCGGGTCACCGGCTGTGTGTCAATACGCCTGTTAAATTATATTCGTCAGAATAAGGGACTTCCGTACCACGTCGCGTTATTAAATAATTGGCTCACACAGGTTAGTAGGTACTGAGTTTGGACAGGAATTTAGAACGGGTTAGCATCGTAACGTCTTATTGTTCCAGTGAGGATTCGTAGAGGATTGTTTTACCATGAGAAAAGATTAGTTTAATCGTAAGCTTCCTATGAAATGTTTGTAATAATTTTTTAGCATCAACATTTTGTGTCCAGTTACCTAGTTCTGTAATTATATTGTCATTTGTCGTGACTTCATCTGTCTCTTCTTCTATTATTAAAAAAATCGACATTGCATCATTTATACAATTTGTATTTTATTGTTTCGTCTTTGCCGTTGGTGGTAATGAATGGTAGTAATGGATTTTATAACACTTAAATTACAGCCTACCGATAAGACGCAAATCCCACCAACAAACAGATGACACATTTTCAACAAACAATCGCAAAAAAGAAAGAATTTACACATTTTATAACCCTTCTTCCCTTGACCGTTATCGAGTAAAAGCTTCGGTAAATTAACGTGGATATCGAACTAAAATAAAACAAGAATTGAGTCATATCGAGAATGTTGATCGAACATTCGGCGCCCGCGCAGTAATCCATCTTAAATCAATCATCTCGTTCGACCACGTAGACAAATTACAAACATATCAACACATTTTGGATTAATTACATCAATCATTTGCGCCTGTTAAGTGTTTTGATAACACGTGCTCAAATGTGCCTATTAATAACTAATCATATTTATAGTTTTTCAATGGAGTATCTTACTCATAGATCGATACGGAAAATTCTAATGAACTAAGTTATTAGCGAGAACATTTTGTTATTGAATTACAATAGAAGTTATCATGTGCTCGTATACACTCAAAAAGCATGGGTGATTTTACATATGCTGCATTGTGTTACTGGCAATTTGTAAATGTAGGTATCTGATGAAGAGATGATGGGTATATTCCATTTTCTACTTTGACCTTTAATGCAAGTCATAGTATGACTGCTATTTATTATTGCATGCACGTTGGTTACCTACAGACAGAACAATGTTACATAAACATTACTAGATTTAATAATGCTGAGATATTTAAATTGAATCGGTTAAGTAATGTAATTGATTGATTGATAGGTATTCATTTATTGTTCTAGATCCAAGCTTCTTTAATCTCCTTTGTGTGATTCTAGTCTGGAATTTGTCGCAAGTCATATTTTCTTAAAAGAGAAATGAGTGGATTTGGTTGGAAAGGCAGTGGAAAGATGCAACATGGTAACGTTGATGGAAAACAAAACCTGGGGGTAATTTTTTTATAAAAATCAAACATAAATTCAATCGACAAAAAAAAAACCAAGTAACAGATTCCACATGTAATCTATAATCTAGTTACATCCTTGCTAATATTATAAACGCGAAAATTTGTATGTATGGTTGTTTGTTACTCTTTCACGCAAAAACTACTGAAGAGAGTTGGATGAAACTTAACATACAGATAGTTCATAACCTGGATTAACACATAGGCTATCCCGATATGATATCCCGGTAGTCGATCACGTAGGCAATAACCGAACATAACGCGGGCGAAGTCGCGAGCATAAGCTAGTACAATACTATGCATAATACAGACTTGGTCCTTACAATATGACAGTTCATCGTACAATTCGACTTTAAATCCCAGTGCGAAAAGATCTTTTACAAAATCGGGCTTGAAAAAGAATATTTCAGTAGTCTTCTGAATCACTATAGATTGTCTAGAATCTATCAACATACTCGTAGTTATAGCCAAAGCTGATAGCTGTACAAAAACCTATAGTCACTTGCTTGATATTAAAATAAAGTTCACACATAATAACAATTATGTCAATATCATTCTAAACATCGAAGCTCTCACATGCGAGCAACACCCATTCATCAATGTTATTCAGGGCACACGTCAGGTACGGACAATGGATACAATGCTGCACTGTCAAAGCAAAGTGCATGAAATTGCGTAATCGCTGCTTAATTGAACTGTGCTCTACTAGCTTTGGCCTGTGACTGTGTTTGTTTTTTTTTTTTAAATTGGTTAAGCTAGAATTTTTGGTGGTATGGTTAAGAACTCGCCTCTCATGCATGAGGTTTGAGGCTTCAAATCCGGGCAAGTACCAATGTGACTTTTTCAATTTAAATGGACTTTTCTAAGTTTATCTTGGACATCACAGACATCGGTGAAGGAAAATATCGTGAGGAAACCTGGACTTATAATTAATATAGGTCTGAAATCACCAATCCGTCTTGAGCAAGCGTGGTGATCAATGCTCGTGCCTTCTCTGTATGAGAAGATGCCTTTGCCCAGCAGTGGGACAGTCACAGGCTGGTATTATTAAGTTAGAATCTGACTGCTCTGTTGCCATAAACTTAAAGTGATGATGCAGTCGAAGTCTGAAGTCTCCCTGGAAATGTATAATAGTTAGTGGCGGTACTTTCATACAAGCCTAAACTTTTGGATTGCTCTTATAACTTACTTACTACTCTTCATTATGTTTAGGTTTTTGAACAGTCTGCTTACTTTAGGGGTTTGCCGTATTGTTAGCCCCTAGCAACCGATAATAGTAACGTAGACTCCTTTTGCGTGGATTTCGGATTTTATCTCGAATTTTTAACTTTCTAAATACTCCCATACATCGCCACTGTCGCAGCTCTTAATAGTCATTAATCGATAAACCCTTTTTTGTGTTTGGAGTCAAACTTACATCCATGCTTCTTTCTATCTTCGGTGGTTATGGCTATCCTTTGTCCGTCAATTACTAGTTTATTTCTTTTTAACCGACTTCAAAAAAAGGAGGAGGTTCTCAATTCGGTTGTATGTTTTTTTTTTTTGTGTTTGTTAATTTCATAAAAATCGGTTCAGCAGTTTGGTTTTGAAATCAAAATAGCTGGAAAAAATGTCATCCAAGTAAAAGAAATTGCGATTGATACTTGACAAGGATTTGTGTGTGATACGATAACTAAAAAGGGCAAAATAAAAACTTTTTTGCAAAAAAAAAAACGACTTCCAAAAAAACACAAAAAAAGTGGAAAATAACTTTACTTTCGGAAGTCGGTGGCAAAAAAGTCAATGAAACAAACAATAGTCACCGACTTCCGAAAGTAAAGTTATTTTCCACTTTTTTTTGTGTTTTTTTGGAAGTCGGTTTTTTTTTTGCAAAAAAGTTTTTTGTATGTACTACTTAGCACAGCAGGTACACACGATTTACATTCAATTTGTTGCTTTCAAAAAGCTGAATCAATTAATCATAGTGTATTATGATTATTTAGAGATTGGTATATAGTTATAGTTTCGGAGTTCACGGTTAACAGTTAACCTTCTGAATGGTATTCGTAATTCGCATCTATTAAAAGTTTATTGTTTGTTTGTTTATGCGGGTACTTTAGGTATACTTACAAGTCCCACAATGAAGGAGAAGTAATAACATTTGTAAAATAAAACTTTGCACGTGTAAAGTGCATTTTGTTGCCCGTTATCTCTGGCCGAATGGCCAATGAATGCTTTCAACGTTTCAACAAAACTTATTGGATTAAATATTTTTTTGTGTAAGGGATCTGTCCGTAAAATATTGATACCACGCCATCAGAACAGAGAACATTATTTTAAGGCAAATATGTTAATAGTCATATAACATTTATCAGAAGAAAAAAATGACAGCTTTTTTATTTAAAATTTGCATTATTTATTTTCCAGATCAAAGGCATTCAAATATTTACGAGCGATAGACTGGACAAGACGAAAAAAATCGTAATCCAATACTTGTTACTACTTAGTAACAAATCGTTCTGTGTTGTGTCATACGCCCGCTTGTCAGGTAGCATTCGTGCGTCAAAATCAAAACTCATTTGCAAGAAAACATTCCCAATGTCCCCTCTATATGTCTTTTAAATCTCTTTGGTCCAGATAAAGTTATCTGACTATTGAAACCCTTTATAGTACAGTAATTTGATATATTATATTTACCTGGAAAGTTCTCCGGGAGTTTTTAAAAATTTGTATTATTATAGATTTTGATATGCTCTTTCCAAATTTCAATGACTCTTGTATTAGTTAAACCAATTACATAATTGAATACCTAAATATTTTCCCTGTCAGTTTTTAACACAGAACAGACATTCTATATTATATAGGTATATGTAGATGTATTTACCAAGTCAGGTGTCTTGCTTCGTGTAGATCTGATGGCCGTTACATTTGAGTGATTTCAGATACGTATCGATCGGAAGTGTTGGGATAAAAAGAGGTCATGCGCATAACAAACTCACGCGCACACTACGGAGACAAATTCTTTGTTACGCTTCCGGACTTTTTTATAGCTAAATAATGTTTCATAGAAATTCGAGCACGTAAGTTTTTTTTGTATAAATTATTCAATACAAATGTATCCATAGTAACTATAACCATTGTATTACTATTTGTGAACGTAACCTGTTAAATAAAACTCGAAAATCTTCAACTGTAAAACGGTTTTAGCAAAATTTTCCTATATTTCTTCTATATTGGTAGTGTTAATTAAAAGTATTAGTATTTTACACTAATGTACTAAAACATTCAATAACTAAGTTTAGACTCTTGAACAGAACCTCCGCCCCACAAACATGGACTGTGAAAATGAAATCTTCATGTTTGGCAGACTCCATGGCTCAGAAATATTCTGTTAATACGAACGTATCATGGCTTTTATTTCATACTAGCTTTTGCTGGCGGTTTCGCTCCCGTTACGTACGGAAATTACCCACGTGAACGTTTTAAATGACACGCGGGGATACGTAGCTTTCCGATTGTGAAATAATTTTCCGAATCGGACTTGTAGTTCCTAAGATTACCTCTACATACAAACTTACAAACATATTTTACCTCTTTATAATGTTAGTATATGAAATATATTATTTTTAACCTAATACGCAGTTCGCATGACATTTTATTCGAGATTTAAAAGAAACCCGGTCAAGATATATTTGGATTTCCGTAAGCTATATTTTACTATAAGATATGTATTCCTTTGAATCCTTACTAATATTATAAACGCGAAAGTTTGTATGTATGGATGTTTGTTACTCTTTCACGCAAAAACTACTGAACGGATTTGGATGAAACTGGCATACAGATAGTTCATAACCTGGATTAACACATAGGGTTAATTTTTATCCCGGTAGTACGATCCCGTGGGACAATAACCGAACTCCAAGCGGGCGAAGTGGCGGGCATAAGCTTAATACTTAGTAGTTTATAAAATCATTATTTTTGTAGGAGATTAAAGTTTCTATTAAATATTTTTTCTTTCTATTAACTAAAGAATTGAATACACCACTCTTAAACTATTATTAACACTAAAAACGGGATAAGGGCACAGTGAGTTTCGTGTGTCGGGAACAGAATTGAGTTGTGACTTGTGAGTGACAGTAGTAGTGGTACCGAGCGCAAAAAAAAAGGAACAAGAAAGTGGGTAGACCGATTTGTCTACTCATAAACATCCACCCGCAATATCTTCAGTTTATCCGTGATCATGGCGCTTGCAACAGCACCGAAATATCGGGAACTCAAAACAAATTGTAAACATGGTAAATATCCCATTTTCAGAAGAAGAAAGCAGTACAATGTCAGTTAAAAAACTTATACCATTCATAAAGCTGTAAGATATAATCAGACATTGAAATCTCAAAGTAAATCAATTTTGGCAATCGCTTTTAAAACGCTTCGTATTTCTACAACAACAGTTTTTCGGTAGCTTAGGTAATGTTGAGGACAGATGACTTTTCTAGCAGCAATAAGACGTTTTAAGACGAGTTTTAAGATTACTACATTCACTGATTTCGAGCAAATATGGCTACAGTACGTGTCTGTTCGCTTCCAGACACGAAAGAGTGCACGAGTCTCGAAGTTTTAACCGTGTTTAGATAGAATTGTTAAACTGTCTTAAAACCTGTGGATACTGACAATAAATCTGGTAGTAGTGTTCATTGCTGCTAGAAAAGTCCTCTGTCCTCAACAGGTATAATAAACTAATACATTATAAGACATTTCCATTATAATTCTCGCTCATAAAATGTCACTTTGTCTTGCCCCTTAGATCAATCTTGACTTGTCAGAAATAGACACACTCCACACGACCAGTTGGACGATTCAAACAATTTTAAGATTAAATAGGAATATTTCCATATTAATAAAACCATAATAAATGTTATTTATGTTAACTTGGTGGTCTAACCTTATCTACATATAAGCATCGAAATGTACCTACCTAATGTTAAAAAAATGATTTTAAAGCGTCATAGAAGGATTGGTAAATAGCTTCTATGTTTTATATTATTATACAAGGTGTAGTTTTGCATCCTCGTCAATTTCAAGGAGGTAACTATGCTAATGATTCTCGACCCGAATCAATACTAAAATGGGTAGGTATTTTTTTTTTCTTAATATCGTAAATCGATAAGTGTACACTACCCGTATTAAAACGCGACCCGTCTAATACTAGCTCTACAACCGCGCTTTCACACACACAAACAAACGTAGACATTTATTCGATCGGGTGATTCTCCTCTTTTGAGAAGTACTTCATTCTGAAATATTGTCAAATTAAAATGACAAAAAAGAAGCAACGTTTATTATTATTGACCAGGTACCGTAATTTATATTGATTATTTACGTCTTCTATGACAACCTCCTGAATTTTGACGAGGATGCAAAACTACACCTTGTAAATATATATGTATCTATGTTGTTCAGTTTAATGTACCTACCTAATATAAAAGTATGTTGTTTTAAATGCTATTGTTATGGCGGAATATGTCGTGGTCTAAAACATTTTCATGAGATCCTGTTTATACCACCATATTCAATAAATAGACTTACTTTACTTACTTCTAATTTAGTCATATTAAGGTGAAATCGCTAGAGTAACTCGCAAAATTCAAATTTTCTTACGGTATGAGTATATTATGAAAAAGTCATTCAATGAGATTAAATGAACTTAGAGGGTTGTATAAATGATTTTAATGATTATGCCTCTGTAAAACCATATTTGTTACGGCCGCGAATCGTATTTTATTTAACATGCAGCCTGACACTGACCTGCTAGTTGCAAAAAACGTAAGAAAATTTGAATTTCGCGGGCTACCCTGGCGCTATCACGTTTAATATTCTAACTATAATGCTAAAACTAGATTTGGATGATCACTGATTCACTGTTGGTGTTAAAGTTTAGCAAATCAGTTTAAAAAGCCAATGATCGGTTTTAATGAGAACTTACTTATGTAGGTACTCAAACAGGAGTGAAAAAGCCCCTAGCGACTGGTGAACTTTTCCTGACATTTCTCGCGAAATCTTAACAATTTAATTAGTAAAGTTTTAAATAAATTTTTATTAAAGTAAACATTTTCTATATTATTAAAGTGATACGGATTTTTGACATTTATGGGTAATTTTACGCGTTTAACGACTTTCACTGGGATTATTTTAGTGTTTTATATAACTTTCGCACTTATTTATAATCTTCTCAAGAATTTTTCAGTTTCTGAGCTTTTGAAAGAGGTGTTAATTTTATAAAATTGTAATTGTTTGTATAAATCTTTTAACGTTGGAACAACAGGTTTGTGTCTGGTTTTTGTCGGCTCTTAATATATGATTATTATGGAAAGGTTTCTTGGTTGATTGACAGTTTCATTCATCGAGGTGTCGGCAACGAAGTCCGCGTGACCAATAGGGCGTGGTCACGGTTTTAATAACTTGCTCCAAAAAACAGGTTGTAAAAATATTTAATTAGGCAAATTGATACGAGACTTTTATACTGAAAATGTCAATCTTACAATGTAGACTTTTATTCTTTAATGTAAAATTTTCGTTTAAAGTTTAAAAGAGATTTAAAAAAATTAAAAAACGAATAAATTAATAAAAATAACTAAACTATATTAACAACAAACTATAAAAGGGCATAAAAAACACTTTAAAGCTGTCAGCTGGTAATGCCCCCAAGGGCCTAACGGCGCGCGGCGCGGCGTTGCCACGTTGTATGGCAACACTTAGCCTCTGGCCAAAGTAAAAGCCAGCCCTTGGGTCACGGGAAGCGTCAACTAGGCGTTTAGATTTAAAAATAGATAATCCATCTACCAACAAGTAGGTAGGTAAGTACTTCAAAATAAGCATGTTTTCTTATCAACTGATCGGAGATCATTCGTCATTTTTATCTTTTAAGAAGCCGAACACATGTGTAAAAGTCACACTGATTTCGGTGTTTCAAAGGAAAATTTTGATTATATCACAGGGATTTCCCAAACTTTCAATTGGCACGTCTCATTCAGCGAATTCACGATTTGCGATTCGGGAGAAGAATCAAGCCGCATCGACAGACGATGACTCGTTAAAAAAGAATAGAGTTCAACAGACGTGAATTGTTTTACTACAGAAGAGACGTGACGTATTAAATGTCGCCGGCCGTTCGTTTAGCGAGTCGGTAGTAATTGAAACCTCGTGATACAGATACATTACTTATATATACATAACAATGTACATAAACATGTACAGTATACATCATACATCCTGTACGTTTTAATTTGTAATGGAAAATAGTATATTATTATTATGTAGGTGCTTATTATTCACAATGCGCACGCGCACGAAGCTGAAGGGAGCGATAGATCGGTGCTCTTTGAAGCCCACGCGATTGATAAGGAGTTTAACATGGTTATTTCCACGTTTTAATTCACGTGTCAATACATGTAGCAGTTAGAGGAAAATGTAATTTGAATGAGTAAATACGTAATGAGCTGTGGTCGAGGAAACCAAGTAAGGACCACAAACTCTGTAGTTATGCCTAAATTTTACGCACCACACAAGGATATGTTTAGAATAATCCTTGCCTATTACATCAAAATCATGGTGTTATGTAAGGCCAAAACGGATGACATTGGTAAAATATAAACCTAATAAGTTGTCTTAGAAATAAAACTGATTAATAACCTGTTAACTATGTATTTAGGCTAAACTATTTTTTAAGTAAGTATGTATTAGATTATTTAAATTATGAATTAAGAAAACCTACATTAATAAAGCCTTGTAAAAAAACAAAACTTTACGTACCAACGATTTTGCTATTATCATAAATGAAATCTGGAATTTCATTTTCAATTACTAATCAGAGAAGTTCGATTAACGTTAATTATTTGTAAATAAATATTATCTATCCAGCAAATAAGAAACACGTGGAGTCCTAGATATCTAATCAAGACGATAACGGTCATTGCACTTCACTTTGAACTATCAGGGCTCAAAAATGTGAAGCATGTCTGCAAGTGACTCAACGCCATATTTGTCATCGCATTATCTTTAAGGAAAATTGTTGGAAATGATGTCTTAAACTAGCTGTCCACACGATGAGATTTTCCGTCCGTCAAAATAATGAATTTCCATTCCAAATTAAACCTTAAGTTTAAGAGGTTAAATAAAATAGAATGCTTTAGAAAAAAGCATTTCTTAGTACTCGTTTTCGACTTCGAAGTTTTGGCTGTTCGTTATCTGTGAGCCTTAAGAATTGTATGAGGTACTTGTGCGTGATATTTATTACAGGGAAAATTCAAAAAACGAATAAATATAAACTTAAAAATTCCAGTAAGTAGGTAGATTTCGCTAGAATTTACGTTTCTGGCATAGAAATAAGTGTTGAAACGATGAATTGTTTGTGTATAATGTCAAAGCAGTCATTATCTAACACTCCTTCTAAATAGCGTGCTTTTGACCAGAAAAAAAATCTTATCAAAATGAAAAAAGACATTCCTAGAAAATTCAAAAGTACTCCACATTTTTAACATAGATAATTAAGTTCAAAATCTCTTAAAACTGGAATCTAATTTCACGTCAATCAATATTTCAGCGGCTAAGTTACAAAGCGTAGTCGGGTTATCAGTTATCACAGTAGCTCGACGGATTTATCAAGCCACGCCAGCTGCAGCGTTAGATTCTAGAACAATTAAATGCAACGAGATCAAACTATGTTCGTAATTAATTGTATCTTATCAAAACATTTTTAAGGGCATTTTTAATTGCATGAATATGGGTGGGACAAAAAAAAAATATCGAACAAAGCACATAAGGAGTGTAATATGTACCTACTTTTAAAGACTGAGTACTTAACTACCTACATTCCGTGAAACTGAATATTTTCTTTAAACCAAAAGGTTACGTTTTTTGAGATTTTTAACCGACTTCAAAAAAAGGAGGAGGTTCTCAATTCGGTTGTACGTTTTTTTTTTTTTTTTTGCATTTCTGTCGCTCTTGCAATATAAGACTTAACTGCTTCGGTAATCTCTGGAATATTTTGCTGTTTATGACCCCTATTTGCTGTGCATTATTCTGTTCTTTCTTTTCCATATCACAGTTTTATTAAATCAAATTTAATTCAGAAAATGAAATGCATTACAGATACACTTACGTGTAAAAAAAATATTCTAAATTTTTAAGTCATAAAGCGTAATAAACTACAAACTCATCGTAGATTTATTTCATAATTATCAATTAATCAATCAATTACTTCTTCTTTTTCATTATATTAATCAATTACTTAAGTCTATGTAAATAAAAAATAAATGGGGTTCGCTGGCAAGCGAAGAGAACGGTTGGACCGATTTGGTTATTTATTTAAATGTTCGTCCTTGAATATTACAAATAAGGTTTCTGGGAAAGAAATGTTGGATACATTACATTGTTCGGAAAATGTAGCTTAATTTTGTAAAACTAATATTTTTAGTATAAGAAATTCCATAAGTCATGATTTATTTACATTTTAAGCACTGTTTACTGTTTAGCATTTAAAAACAATGAGCTATCAGAGGAATCTGAACAAAATCAAGAAAGCTCTTAAAATTTTAATAGTAATAGTTCAATTTAATTTATTCTTATTTTAGATCTAATATTAGTTTGTGAATAAGGTAAATATTTTGATGATTTAAGTCCTGTTGAAAGAATTAGATACTTCGTTTAATTACACTGTCATGTTAATATAAATGATTGTTTCTATAATTGATCGCGTGATTTTATTTCTAATTATAGAACCACATATAATCAATATTTATTACCTACTTCATTAATAGTCCACGTTTTTGTTATTTTATTATTTTAATCAGTATCTGTAATAAATTGACAAGTTCATATTAACGTCGTACTGCTGTCATCCCAAACCATAACAACAGAAAAACTAGAACAAAACAAAAAACATTTTCACAAAAATAATGCATCGCAGAAAGTTGAGCATCTTCCTCTAACTAAACTTATAAATTATAGCAGTGGGCAACACAATCCTGAATTTATGGTTTCAATTTGATCTAAACTAAATAAATTTTTAAACACCAGAAAAACTAGTGAACAAATGAAAAATTGTATGACAACTTCACTACAAAACTAACTGAATAAAATCTTACCAATAAATCTTCACAATCAGTCTAAAACTAAAACTTCCGTTTCCACACTGTATCCACGCACTTATTACAATATTTTCTGACAGTTCAATTTACACAGATTAAAAAAGACGATAACCAAACTTATCTCAACCACCACACCGATTTTAGGTTTTATAAAAACCGATATAGAATACGTCGTACGTGAGACAGAAGCGAGACAGAAGCGTGCGCTGCTGCGGAGGATAATAAATTTATATTGAGGCAAGTGCAGCCAGTCAGGTTTACTGGTTAGAACTACTCGGGACGCGACGCAAATGTTGGAGGAGTCAGAGTTACTCAAAGGACACCACGCCTACTCGAACGTCGAAAACGGCAATTGACTACACTATTCCTAGACTGTACTGTAGCCTCACAAACACACACAAGCACTAGTCGGTGATTCGAATAAAGGAATGTAACTGGTGATTATTTAATTTCTCAAGTGTTTATGTCATTTGGAGTTGGAGTATTTGTGATTGATAAAATGAATGGTTGGGACCTATTTTTAGAAGAGGTTCTGATTTTTGATAAATCGAATACCTGTTTCATTAGGAAGTCAACTAATTTTAAAATTTAGTTGTTTAATTAGTGGGTCGGTTAATTTTTGAATGTAAAGAATTCAAGTTATTTATTTATGTACACCTACATTCTGGCAAATAAATAGATTTTGATTTTTTTTTTTGATTTTGTATTTAAATAAATCGCCTACCTACTAGGAAGGTACTTAGGTACAATAATTTAGGAAAATATTATTTTATTTATTTATAGGTAGTTAGTTAACTACCTACTACTGCTATTAGGCACCTACTTTATTTAGTTCAATAAAGTAGGTGCCTAATAATTGTATAAGAGCATTTCCATTTTCAACTTGATTTTGAATTAAAGTGACATAATTTATAAATCTAACTTTGCACTTTCGCGCCATCTTTGGATAGATTTTTGTAAACAAAAAGTAGTTAGTGAACTTATCATAATAATACCTAACGGCATTAAATGTATTAATAAAACCCACTGCTTGATACTTAATATCTGTATCTTGACTGAATTTTAGTCTGTTGGATATTTTTGTACCAACGATACATTCTTACGATAGCGCCATCTAGTATCGAGTAGCGAATCTAAAATAAAAAGTTAATCTTATTGTATGGATAGATGGCGTTATAATAAATCCTATACATTTCAATTATTTTACACCACAATATATTTTTGTAATTGATTTTGTATCAATATATCGTTATAATTTTCACGGCTGCTTTAACATAAATAACTTAAATTATTGTGTTTTTCTACGTACCAGTTTTGATGTTGCTGAATTATATAAAAATAGGTAGGTGTAGGCAAAAAATACCATTATATTGCCTACCTATTTCATTGAAATAACGATAGACCGTAAATCATTACGAACATTAATTCAAATTACCTCTCATGCCATTTTGCTACATTCGAATGATACCTACCCAATGTTTCTGGTTTTGACAGACACATTCTATTTTACTACAATAGTTTGCTGTTCAACGACCCCATTAGGTAAAAATATCAAAGTATAGGTAGGTAAAATATTAGAAAAACAACGGTTTCAGTATTGAGTACTCTTGTACCCAAACGCCCACTGTATTTTTTGAGAACAAAGATGATTAATTTGACCACCGACCCCGAATCGATTTTGACAAAATACTGGTTTATAGATCGTTCACAGCAAAAAACAACATAGAAACAATTTGTTCCCATTGAGACGCCCCAGATTTTTTAATTAATTAGCTAATCTCGTCTGGTTGTTGATCTTATCTTACAAGATGACTTGGTATGTTTTATCTTGTCTTTCTGTGTGACTGACTACTCAAAATGTACTGAGATATCTATCGAAGCATTAAGTAGGTGTATAAAAATATTATGCTAAGGACGGTCTTGTACCACTAGGGTGTTGTGACACTGCTCATCCAGTATCTATAGGTACTGTACCGTTCCTGTTCCACGAATTATTCCATCATGAGCTTACCACCCTGGCAAGTCTTCTTTCCATCACGGCGAGTCTGTCCCTACCTCATATTATTATTGTTGAAGAGTATAGAGACAGACTTGTAAAAATCTAAAAGTAGACAAGCGAAACGAGTTTCGATGTAGATTAGGAATAGAAGATATCTAAATGAGATATTTAAATAAAATACTAGGTATTTCCATTCAGGTATAGGTAGATAGGTAGGTACATCGAACCATCCAAAATTTTGATACTGATTTGTCACCCAACACTCACCAGAGTCATTTATTTCTAATTTTCCTGCTTTACACATAACTCGTGATAAAATAACTCGACGTTTCAACAATCTCAATCAAGTGTCTATTTTTAGGACGGTTAACTTAACCAATTATGCAAACAACTTTTAAAGTTACCATCTGCGATTGCCTATATTACGCAATAAAACATATTTATCATATTTTTGCGATAATAATCTTAAGCGATATCTACGGCACAACACTATCTTATACGTACGTTTCAAATAAAATAAGATAACAATTCTTTCAAAACATAGGAAGTAATATGAACTTGTAAAAAATGTTTCTGACACAGGAGGGTCTAGACAAGAATATCACCTTGTCCAGAGTTTATGTTGGTTTGCGATCGACCAAGAACATGGTCCACAGGATAAGCAAGCTGCAGTGACGATGGGTCGCGATATTGACCGTAGAACCGACGACTTTTGGGGGTAGAAAAACGTGGTGGTAGGATGGTCTGACTGTAACATTTGCAACAAGATCACAGTAGCTGACGATGGAGATAAATGATACACGCTTAACGAGGACTACGTCCAACGGTAGAGTACTTATGCTGATTTACGATAAAGAATATAATCCTTTCATGTGATTCTACGTAACGCGCAAATATATTTTTTTAAACTAAAACGAATAACTGTTATCGCTTATTGTTATCGTTACGTCACTGAGATTAATGCTCAACAAATATTTTGTATGGTTATTACTTTTTAAATGTTTATGACACTCAATGTCGTCATTTTCAGTAAATAACCGGTGCATATTAAGCACAGTATCTGAAGAGTCGTTACTAAATAATAACAGATCTTTGACAGTCGTTAAGTAGTCAGTGGCCTGACAGTCTGACAACCAGTCTTACCAAGGGGTATCGTATAATATGATACCCCTGGGTAATACGATTCGTATACCCGTACTAAGCGGGTTGTGGAGGTCAGATAGGCAGTTGCTCCATGTAAAATACCGGTATTAAGCTGCATCCGTTAGACTGTAAGCCGATCTCATCATAGTTGTGAAAAGGCTATGCGATGATGACGATTCATCACAGTACCTAAAGTATGTTTAGAAAAGTAACTGTCATAAAGAACAGATCAGTGTCTCTTGCTCAAAACCATGACACGAAAGTCGGATTTCATAGTTTTGATGACTTATATGTATAGACCATAGAATCCTATATATTCCGTCTTCTGTTCTTTTAAATTCTCTTCTTTGACCGTGTCCCAATTTTGTTTTTTTAAACGACTGCAACTTTTCAAACCTGATTTCTTTGATTTAGATTTACGTAAAACTATTTATTTAGTATATTTATATTTAGAGATACATTATGCATTAACTAATTCTATTTTTAGCAAATGATATTTTCAAATCAGTGTTCAGTTCTTTGCTTTGCCTAGTCACAGCTTATTAAGAAACGTCCTTTATGGCTGTTTAATTGGGTAACCTAATTAATTTACGACTGTACATTCCTTCCATAATCTTGGAACGTTTATGTGGCCATAAATCTGAAGTGAGATTAACTTTGATAAATATGGTTTCGGTGTTTTAAATGCTGCTCTCCTAATTTGAAAGAAGAGATCGTATTTCATTTGTTTTAAAATGAACGAAGGAACAAATCCGCAGTTTTGTTTTTTTTTTCAATAGAATTTCATGTAACACTCACAAATGGTTACAAAGTCCCCTCGCAAATGTAATTCAAACGCCAAAATATTGTGGTAATGTAAAATTCAGGAAACAAAAAAGTTCACGGTGTTTGCATTTGTGCCCAGTTGCTGACAATAGACTCGCCCCCTATTACATAGGATTTAAACATAACTAGCGGAATGTGGGTGTACTATTAGGTTCACCTCTGCCTAACCATTCGAGGATTATAGGCGTGATGTTATGGTATGTACTCACAAAAGTTTACAAAGTCCCCTTGTCAATGTTATTTTTGCGCCAAATGATCCTTGCGATAATGTTAAACTTCTTTAACTTTGAGATCTTGGCAGTTGTTTCTCATGCCAGGTACTCTGAGGAGACAAGGTTATCTGTCCGTTTGTACCTAATCATTATAACAAACTTTTACCGCCACTGAATCATGATTCGCCGCTGGCGAGGCTAGACTTTATTAACAGATTTTCCTGTATTTCTTGTATTCTGTTGAGAAATTCATGGTTCATCAACGCATACTATTTAGCGAATTAATGAAGCAATCTTGTTGTGTCATCAACACTCTAAATAAATAGTATAAGGCTTGCTGAAGAGCAATTAGATAGAATTTTTCATTTTTATTATGCACGTTCAGAACACTGTCTTTCCTATGCAGCTATGTAACCGTTTCATTTTTTCAGTTGTTTTAAATAAATAAATTCACATATGGGCCAAAGTTTATCCCGCCAAGGTTGTCGACACTAACCCCCGAAAGGCTGATCAAATCTCTGATCAGTAAATCAGCTGTCAAATCTTATGTCAGCTGTTTGTAGTTCGTTGACAGACACAACGAGATCCAATCGACCCATTTGACAGGCGATAGACAATAGATATTGAATAGACATTGGTTCAGAATACGTTAGTGATGGTTTGTCATGAATATAAGCAATATAATCATGACAATATTATTAAAATAGAGGAGAATCATGACAATCAATGACGACATACGAATAAAGAAGAAGTAGAGGTGAGCATCTAAACATAAGGGACAAATACAACGAACAAAACCGGTATATCCAATGACTATAATATACATATAATAGAAGCAGTAACGAAAGAAGTACGAATCTTCAAACCGACGAAATCAACAACGTTCACCAAACACGAGAATACATAACAAAGTAATTTGGGTGCTGTAGTAACGCGGCTACTGAAACTGGTCGACACGTCACCTTTGATAATGATAACGCAACGTCGATATCATCCACTAAGCCTGACCCTTCATCAGCATACGGGAGATATGCAGTGGGTTAAGCTCTGATAGTTTAAGGATTATAGGAAGTTAGGAATGGATACATTTTTGCTCTGGTGGATGTTATGCCTTCAAAATTTTGTGTGAAGTTTTGGTGTGACTACAATGGAGCAAGTTGACAAAGTGGTCAGTATCTGCACGTTTTTATTAGAACTGTTAGCCTAAAAGTTCGTTGCGAAACATGAATAAAGGTAAGGAAATACCAATGACTGTTGAATGAAGGACTAACACCTTTATTATTATAACAACCTCATCGACTTTTGAAAGTCCTCAGTGCTGGTACACATGCCCCATCTCTGTGGGCCCAATTACACCACGTGGGCCTACTCCGGGTTCGTAGAGAGTAAGTAGTAAGTTAGAATTGATGTCAAACCTTACTACTGTAATAAATACGAAACTGAGGATCGATGGCTGTTTGTTAGTCACGCCAAAACTAACGGATTTGGTTGAAAGAAGATGGGGCAGAATGGGCCCAGCAGTGTAGCACTTTCTAACCTACATAAAAATGAAAATCTGATGAATCCTAACATTTTATCATATGACAACATGTCGCTAATTAATCAAGTAAAAAAAGTTACAGCAGTTCAAACATTCAAATTATTATTATTTGCCTAGTTGACGCTTCCCGTGACCCAAGGGCTGGCTTTTACCTTGGCCAGAGGCTAAGTGTTGCCATACAACGTGGCAACGCCGCCAGTCTCTTGGGCACATTACCGGCTGACAGCGTTGAGGAGGAGTTTTTTGATGCTCTTTTATAGTTTGTAGTTAGTTAATTTTAGTCATTTTAATTATTATAATGTATATAATTATTATTAGTAATGCGTTAATTTAATTGTTACCAACTTTCGCAATTTGTTAGGAATCATTTTGTTTTACGTATGGACATTCCTTAGTAAAAAGTATGACCACCAGCTATTACTAGAAATTGTAAAAATAAAGCATCCAAGATCACCTCCACACGAAGCATTTCAATAGCACTGACTTGTCAGTTGATACACACGTTCATAGCAAACAAAACATTGTGTAAAACTAAGATTTGGTGCTGCAACCAGGATCGTCTCCTTACGAAGGAACTCCTCAACGGTTAATAGCACTGAGTTGCCGATTTGTATCACATAATTTTTTGTTGTGAGCTCTGAACTTGTATACAAAATGGCATCTCAGTGCTATTAACCGTTCAGGAGTTCCGAAGTAAGGAGACGATCCTGGTAGCAGCACCGAGTCATTACAGACATTCGGTACTTCATAATCAATTCATATGAACTCTGAACTTGTATATAAATGTGTATATATGGTAAATACAATGATTAAATTCAGGCAATAGTGGTAATAATTGGTATTTTAGAAGTGCTGTATCTTGTTTATTTAATTATTTAGCGTCATGGTATCTTCTAATGAAATGTTAAGTTTGATTAGATCTTCACTTTAAGATAGGTTAGAAAGTGCTACAACACTGGGCCCAGGATCCATATGAATTACCCCTTCTTCTTTGACAGACAAATAGACAACCTGAATTAACTACAGCGTACATTTTATATGTGGTAGTACGATCTATTGATACAAGCTACTAAGCTAGTGTTATGTAATAAAAAACATTAGATAGAAATATGCCCACTGTTAAAATGAGAAGAGAAGATACGCTTTTGCTACCCTTTTGTTAAATCTTATCCTGCAGTATTGTCTCCCTCTTTCAGTAATCAATTCTAGGGCACAAGGGGCGCCCCTTGTGTGACCCTGTGTGAAATGTTTTCTTTTATGAAATTTACTTGTATGATGTACAATTATAAAGAATATTCTATTCTATCCCCTAGACACCGTCCTGTGCGCTGTTTGTAAGCGCTTCATTATATTGTCTGGAACCACATAAAAACCATACTATTGATATTAATTCCTAGCTTGATAACACAGACTGTCTTGGTTTACACATGTCATAATATATGTATACAATTATATACGTACAGTGGTGATAGCGATCGTTTGTAGATTACACATTGCTCATGTAAATAAATAGATTAATTAAATAATTACACACGTTTAATTAGAGAATTGCTATAAATAGACGACTAAACATTTATGACAAGAAATTTTTAACTACGTTTGGAGTGCACCTCCTCCTGTTCTTGAAGAAAGAAAAAGTATTTATTGAAGTTACATAGTAGTCGAATGCAATTAGACAAAAAGGTGGAACGAAGTATGGAGACGAAAGTTAAAAACAATTCGACGGTCGCGACCTTTTTTTTTGCATTTTTTTTTTGCGTTTATGAATAACTTGAATTTACATTGTGGTGTAATAGTGTGACCAGTGTGCATCTGTTGAACGCCAATTTGTTTGTTAATTGTTTTCAAAGAAATACATATTTTTTATTTTCTAAAATACCGAATTTTTAGACCAAGATATATCTTTTAATCGGTAACTGATGCTTTTTCACGGATAGCCGGATATAAAAATTTTCAAGAAAACACATTCATGAGTGCAATGACAAAAAAATCATTCACAAATATCGAAAAATCGTCTATGTAAAAAAGTCACATGAAAATCCGACCACTATAAACTTCGTTCTACCTCTTGAGTATTTTTTGTCTAATTGCACTCGACTAATATAAAATTAAAAAAAAAAAACAAAAATAATTTAAAACTAAAACATAAATTAATCTAATTATAGGTCCTGTACGAGGCCAAAAGCTAGTTTATTGCTGATCAGATTCCAATTTGTTAATTTTTGAGCTAATTTAATGCCATAATAGAAGTGTTTGTTTCTGTTTGTATGAAACCCCTGTCCTTTGCCTTCCACATCCAGTATCACCCAGTCACCGGTTGATCTAGATGAGGAGCGTCCCACACTATGGTTTTTAGGCACTTATGTACATTTCTACAATTAACTACTATCACGGGTGGATGGCCATCGGTCACGCAATGTCATTCTCAAGTTAAGGTCCTCTTATAAAGCGACGGATGTATTAATTATTATCATCTGCTAAGCATTAATTAGCTTCATCATGGCTACTTCCTATTGGTAGGCAACCCGTGATCATTTTAGCCCATAATCATCTTCAAGCAAACAGTTAATTCTTTTGTCGATAATAATTTTATAAGCTTCTTTATTATAGGACACCTCTATTAAGATCGACAGGGACAATCACAGAGTATTGAATGGCTCAAAATGGATACAGTTTTGAATTTATTCATCTGAAGACAGGTACAAGGTGGAAGGGAACCCCAAGCTAAAATGGTTACCACGTAGGTATGCAGTACATTATTCTGAACCGATGAAAAATTTTTACGTACGTACATAAACATAAATTTTTCGTCGGTTATTAAAAAAAGCTGTTTCCTACAAAACTGCAATGCCTACACGGTCAAAATGCATGAAACAGCTGATATTATTATTATTATAGGTTTACAGAACGTATCCTTAGTCCATAAAGTGCGTATGGACGAAGGGACGAAGGAGTAGGACTTGCTTCGTCCAAGTTCATACACATCTGGTCATACACACGAAGTTCATCTGGCCATACACACAAGTCGGTTATGAGTAGATAACACACCTGACCTTTCTGAAGAACATTACCAATAAGGTCAGTGTTTGACTTTCTAGGGTTTTCGGGAATATAGGATGCAACGATATTAGTGATTGGTTATAGAAGCTAGCTCAATGGCTACAAAATTCCATTGGACGCTACACGTATTCTACCTCATTGGTACGTACGATATGATGATCAACTATCTCTCTCGCACACTGCATCATGCGTGATCTCATTCGCCCGTAAACCCACGGTTAGAGTCAAATGAGTCTTAATGTAGTGTGAATTCAAAAGGAACATTGTCTTGTAATAAAATCTCTTCGAGTTGCCAAATAACTGTGTACATTTACTTCAAAATTACGAAAAAAATGTGAATTGAACCCGATTTGGTCGATATTATGAATTTATTGTGTCGTTTTGGTAAGCATTTAGTCATGCATGAAGCAAGGACCAAAGATAAATAAAAATTACGGTTTTGCTCTGAGGAATAATTTTGACGACCTAAAAGATTTTATAAAAATAAAGAAACGTCCAAATAATTCCCTACATTCAATAGGTAATTGGCCCCACGAAATCATCAGGTGTAATCATAAAAATCTGTTACTAATAAGTCAATCGTTTACATATCGACAAATACAAAACCTATCAGTTGACAACAAATTCAAAAATACATAAAAAAGCACTCTTCCAGTCCGAGATAAAGCTACATACTTACAAATAAAAAAATATCGTAATACGTATTTCGTGCATTTGCGCGATACATATTCTTATTTCTTTTGCATATCAGTAATAAGTGGTCCATATCAAGTACGTCACAGATCATTCGATGCTGCACACTTGCACCGCTGTCGATGGACGCCCTAAACCATGTTGACAGATGACTTTCGTAAAACGCAGTTTTAGTGAGTATTTTGAACTTGACTGTAGAACCGGTTTCTCATTGCCAAGGGCTTTATATGAGACTTCGTAAGTAAATCTTATTTGTTGAATACAAGGTAGAAAGATGCTTGAAATTGAGACGTTATCATTACCGATAATCGTGTTGATTATCTTTTTTGATAAAGATGAATGATGATGTCTTCAGATGTTTCTTATGTAATTGGCATGTGATACCGAGATACTGTTCTGCTACTTGGTAACGATACGAATAACACACTTAGAGGTGATTTTGTATTTGACAACCAATAAAATTATTCTCTACTAAAGTCTGGCTTGTATTTGAGAATGTAAGTAGGCCAACAATATTTATTCGCCAAAAACATTTTGACTATCTAATTGGCAATATTACAGCTATAAATTTTCTACAACACCCCGTAATAAAGACATGTAACACTTCGCTCACAGAAAGCATAAACTGGTATCTACGACAAGTTCCACAAATCGAAATAATAAACTTGTCCAATAAAATAGCTCAGTCCCTCAGAAAAAGCACTTGGAACACCTACTCCAATGTCTGCTAAAAACACGCAATAATAGAAACGCGAATATATTTCAAAAGAAAATGGATATATTCGCGTCACACTCGACAGTTTCGCGAATATTATTCACAACATTTTGTTAAAACATGGGCCATAAATAAGTAGGTAAATGGTTCTACCCACGAAGCAACATATGCTTGAAAACGTGATGATGTAGAGCATTCTGAACTTAAAGATAATTCAGTTGAATTTACACCATAGTAATAGAAAGCAGTGTAAAATCAATTGGCACTTTGGCAGTCTTACAATGATGTTTGATTTGTATAGCCTTGATCACTGAAACTCAATTTTCCATTAATTATTCAATATTTAAAAGGTATATCTGCAAAAGGTACAGAAGATTTAGTTTTACAGCAAAGCTAAGCAATATCAGTCAATAGGTCGAAGAAGAAGCAATCAACAGACAAGACAAGACATCCCTAAAAGGAATCCAACAGAAACTATTCCTATTATCAAGTAATCAAGTTTGCAATTTGTCCCAAAGGGTTAAAGATCACATTTGCTTAAAGTACGTTTATCATACGTGCATATAACACTATGTGGTACTGATATGGAAAGTAATGACCGCAAACAGCCACCAATAATAAATCTACAACAAACGATAATATGTTATTACGTACCAACACGTACGAAACGTTACGTATCGAATGAGCAAAGTCCAATAAAGGATGCGACGTATTCAAAGAAATAGGAGTTCGCATTCAAATACTTTACTAGTTTGGAAATAATCCTTGAACAACTGTACTGTGGAAGTGCTTTGTAATGTCGACGTAATGAGATTTTCGTGTCTATCTGCTGCCTTAAAGGGCATGACTTTAAGTAAAGGCACACATGTTTTAGTAATACAAATTTAGCATAAGGATACAAAAGGGGACAGTTTGATGGCCGTTCATAATTATCCTCAACATTCAGTAGAATATAAGGAATAAAGGTATTACTAATGTCAACACATGTGCAATTGCATAACAACAAAATTTGAAGCAGCTAACAATAGACGAAAATGAAAAGCTATTAACAGTACATTGAACTTAAAGTTTGATGTAAAACACTGATAAGATCATTGAAGCACTTTCTCTTAATTTCAGGCGTTTTGTTTTATAAAAGGAGCATTGAGCGTATCTAAGTATCGGGGGTACTAAAACCGACCAATCAAATCAATATGCGTCAACAGATGCTACTTGAAGTAGTGACGAATCCAACACAGAGAAATGAGTTGTTCAGATTTAAAAGGCGTTTTATTAATATTCAACGGCAGTTGGTGCATTGTTATGACTGCACATTTAAAAGCTGACCTCGGCAGTAAAGCCAAACAGGAGTAGAAACAACGCATAATGAGTAAGAATTAAGTGACGAGGTAAGAAAACACGACCAGAATAATACAAGTGAACATGCAATTCGCTCGTTTTCTCGGACTAAGACGCCCAAAGGAACGATAAGCCTAAAAATTCAAACAGATGATCCACTGGACTCTAGATAGATGAAGTGGGATGACATTGTCCCACAACTTTTATTCGAGTTTAACTGTCGGCCATCGTAACGCATCGCAATGTCTCTATGTAAATGGTCACGCATGACTAAACGGATCTAAAAATAGAACACCGCCTGGGATGTGTGGCGATAACTGGACTAACTCGACCAAACTGGTCATATTTATGCCATGTCGCTTCCAAATATAGCTCACACGGTATGGAAATAGTTACGGAATACGCTTAACATGCCTTTACGTTGAAACTCGTTGAAGTGATTATTTATTTATAGCTTCTTGCGTTCAAAGTTTATGTGAACGAGTAACTTGAAGTTTGTTACGGTTGATTTTATTCAATTAGATGAGTCAGTGTAGGATTGCGAATGAGTCATTTCGCTGAAAGGTAATTTCATATTTCGGGTTTCGGTTCCCAGTCGGCATGCTTATTACGTCATACTCGTATAGTGCAATGGCTCTGGAGTTGATAGCTTCAATTAAAAGGGTATTTGCCTCAACTGGCAGCTGAGATATCAAAAAGCTTTTAGTTTCGCAATTCACTTTATGATTTTATTTAATTAGTTAAAAACATTATTGTTCTGATTTGCAATTGCGAGCTCGTTAAGTAACGGGATTTCAGTTACCAAAATGTTTATTATACAAGTGACATTTTTGTTTATAATTATGTTTATAACTGTAATAAATTGGACATATAACTGTAATAAATTTAAATCGATATACAAGATTTCTATCTAAAACTATTACTTTGTGCAATAACTATAAAGTAAATGCCATTTAATTTATTACAGAGGCCTAATTTAATTACTAATTGAATTCGTTTGGGTTTAATTAGATTCAAGTGTTAATATTACTTCATTTTATTCTCTTAGTATACCTATAACTTTATAATACCTTGATTTTTATAACGGCGTGAGTTTATAAAAACAAAATTCCAATTGAGGTTGGCAAAACTAAACGTCACCTGTTACGATACCAACATACACCGTACGTCGTCCACGTTTGTCATCTTTATCCATCTAGCAACTAGATCCAGCACACGACACTCCTTGGAAAGACTGGATGTCAGACTTTTGGGCTTCAGTAACATTTATGGATGGAAAAAAGCTCAAAGAATCCGATTCCTGACGTCCCCTCCACCTAAGATTACACAAAGACCCCGGGTAGGCTTAAAAGTCGTAAGAGCTTCTTACGCTTCACGCAGGCCATTCCAGACAAACCACCAAAGGTGAGAAGCAAATTGTGGGAAGAGAAGCACTCACCACCTCCCGATTTCGTTAAACCCCAGGAACATTTGCGTCCAGGACATGATCTGCAGTGGCCTGTTTGGAAAGCACTTAATCGGTTGCGCAAAATGGGGAACTAGAGGTCTCTCCGACACACGGTGTGAGTGCAGTGCTCCTGACCAAACGATGTCCCACTTTCTGAAGTGTCCGAAGTGTCTAACACCTGCACTTTGGAGGACCTAAGAGACGCCACGGACGCCGCGATTAGCGTCGCCATATACCGGGCCCAAGTAATTTAAAGAAGTCGTACCATCGACACAAAAGAAGAAGAAGTCACATTTATTAATACAGTAGTTGCGGTGCTTTTATACAACCCTTAAGGTTTGGCTTGCCCTTATAACCTACTACACTTCATGATGTGTGTGAGCAGTGATAGTCTAGTGGTGTGACCGTTGGACTGCCAAGTCATAGGTCTCGAGTTCGAACCCAAGACACGCACCTCTGATTTTTTGGAATTATGTGCGTATTGTACACATCGTGAGGAAATTAGCATGCTTGAGAGATATTCCTCGACGGCATGTAAAAGCCAAGTCAGAGGCCCTTGGGCGGCATAAAAACTCTGACACCAGGTTAGTCGCTAACCACACGATATAGAAGAAGAACTTCATGATGTTAGGATTTCTGAACAGTCTGTTTGCCTTATAGGATTGCCGTATTGTAGGATTTGTAGGCCCTTAGGCACGTCACTGATTATCGGCATTGTAAGCTGGACATATTGCTTCCAAAAGATCAAAACAGACTAGAAACTAACAAAAAACGATGGTAGCAACTAATTAGCTACTATAATATTATCATGTGTGGACTGTGGATGTTTGCGAAGTAGGACAAAATTTTAATAGTTATCGCTACGTCGTTGAACTTGTGGCTTCTGCTAACACTATTTACCTACATGCTAATGTATATTAGAATATGCATAATGCATTAACACGCTTTGTCCATGCTTAGGAGTATGACTATCGGTGTTTACTGCAGTGTGCTTTGGTGCTTAATGTCAACATATTTTAAAGCATGCAGCACAAGTAAATACTCGACATCAGAAGGTATAAGGTCGGATGTACCAATACAGAGAGTTTGTACATCCACCCTTATGCTTCTGAGCATAAGGTAGGACGTTCAAATACAGAGATTTTATACATCCGACTTTATGCTTCTGATGTCAAGAATAGGAAACTTGTAGGTTTCTAAAAGGCATTGTTTTGCATGTTTCTTGGTGGTTTATGGAATATACAGTACGTTTGACTATTTAAATAAATCCTTCATTTACCAGTTATTCTCTAAAACGATGAAATATTATAACCTCAAACGTGATATTCTGAACATCAAAACGTTAAAATGAAACAGCTAACACTTCAATCAATAATTATTGCCTATGAATAAAATTATTAACGGTTCAAGGAATATTTGTCGAGGAAATGACACAAAAATGTCAATTGACAACTTTTTAATAGATTCTACTTTTCCTCTTATGATTCACAATATTATTTTTCTAATAGACTATACTTATTTAAGGTATAGCTTTGAAATTTTTAGTACCTAGTAGCAAATGGTTGTTTTTTCAGCAAAATATCGAGTGTATCTCGTTATATTTTAACCATGTTTTATTTTACTATTAGCACTGTTAACCTAACGAAACTAACTAGGTACATACATAGTTATGTATTGCAAATTGGGAAGTAAATAGGCAAATGTGAATTGATATTCTGGTCTACTGGCGGGTTTTTAGCATGTTACAGAAAATTAGATTTCACTACTTAGTTGCGATATTATAACGCCATGTCATGCCTACATTGGGGTACATGACCAGTACATTGCGTACACCAACATTTCGCTGGTTATGTTCAGCACCTAGTAACAGTTGACGATCCTGTGTAGTTTTCCAATTTTATTAGCTTATCTTATGACCTAGTGCTGGACAAGGGACTTCCCTTATTTTTTCCTTCGAAACCTCATAGCCTTGTGCGAACTCTGGCCATTTTTAATAATATGAATATACAAATCTGATAATGACATTCAAATACTGCAATTCAATGACGTCACTCGTAATTCCATTCCGTCACAGGCATGGCCAACTATCTATATGACGGTGCTGATTATAGGAAAAATACCGCCCTGCCTCCAAATAGAATGTATCCGATAAAAGTGACGTGGATAAAGTCGGATAAAGTTATCGCTACTCAATAATTTGTAGCACATTTTTAAAAGTCATATAAAAAGAACGCCTGTTAAATGTTTATTACGATAGAATCTTGCATTCAAATAAGACGATTCAATTATGAATATAAATCTTGAAAATGTAGCTCTATTACTACTATTTTATTATGTCGTTACATTAAATCTTTTAATAAAATGGCGCACATTACACACTCATCGTAAATCAAGCAGAAATGAGATGGATGGTTATTTACGAGTGGCGATAGTGGTGAATTTTATGGGTTTTGAAAGCTATGATTATTCGGCGAAAACTATGCAAAATATACATTCATATTTTCTCTTTCACAAATACGTTAGGAAATGGAACATTTAATTGAGATAAATTCCAATCTATCTTCTGAACAACCCCACATAGAAATTTTTCGTCAGTTATTAAAAAGAAAACAATGTTTCCTTCAAAACTGTTAAAATGTAAGGGACAGCTGATTTAAAAAAAAACGGTTGTCTGTAAAGTCGGTTTACTGACGATAGTTGAACGTCACCGATTGTGCCTCTTTGTCGCTCGTTCCGCGCTCTCGCTTGCACTTCAAGCCTCAGATGGAATGAAAATGATGGAACGCCTTAGAGCGAGGTAACGCCGCATTTTTTCGTGCGTGCAGCCGGCTCCATCGAATTATAAGACGTTGTCACGTCAAAAAAAACCGATGAAATATTTCTATGTGCCCCCCCCCATATAGAAATATTTAATCGGTATTTTTTTTCATCGGTATTTTGTTCAGAATGATATACATAAGTACTGAATACGTGGTAACCATTTTAACGTCGGTGTCCGTTCCACCTTGCATCGGGACACTCGTTATCAACTCACAGGATCATAGAAAACTACGAATATAAGCTACAAAAAAAAACTTCTGGCATAAACCGACCATCAAGTACAGTTTATTCTCGATTACAAAAACAGTTTTCATAAAGTAACGATTGTTGAGTTACTGATAACATCGACCAGTCGGTATATTCCATGTCATAACTCTGTATGTTCTGAGAATGTTTATGCCATATAGTTAATTATAATTTAAGTTAAATTATATGGCAAAATAAATCTTTTCAGGCTTTTATTGCATGTCTTAAGAAACCCGAAAAAAGTTTACCTTTTATTATCTACGTTAGGAAACCGTAAAATGTTTTAGCACCACTTTAAAACTTAACGAAGATATGCAATTTTATTATAAACCTGAGGTGAATGGCCGTGACGGTATGAATTTAATTTTTGAATTGGGTGAAAGAAATAATTATTGTTCTTTAAATAAACTTCTGCTTGATAGTTTCCTTCACGCCAAAAATAAAAATATTGGACAAAAATGAGATAACCACAAAAACAAATGAACATTTCGAAACTGAAGTTCATCTTCTTAGCGTGCCGATGACAATCTAAGTTGTGTCGGCCCAGAACTGAGCCACGAGTTTGGCGCCATCAGTAGCGTCCATCAGTTCCTGTAGTGAACATACAACTGGGCACGCAAGACATGATATTAAGTGCCCCCACGGTTGTGGAACAGCACACACACATTTACACTCCAGGGCTGAGTCATCAATGAATCTAATCTTGATCATCATCTACCTAGCCTTTTCCCAAACTATGTTCGGTTCGGCTTCCAGTTTAACCGGATGCAGCTGAGTACCAGTATTTTACATGAAGCGACTGCCTATCTGAGCTCCACAACTCAGTAACTGGTAGTCTAATATTGATGCTGAAGTTAATCCTAGCATTGTTGAACCGAAACACGATATTAATAAAGGCGATCAAAAACATAAGAGAGAACTATACTACGAAAGAAGAATCAACGACGAACCACAGACTACGACTACTAATTTTCACAAACGTTCGACCCGCTGATTGGCATACGGCTAATGCCACTACAATTATAGCGCACACACGAAGCAAAATAACGTCAATATTAATCATGTCCTTGAGAATCTAAGCTGGCGTTAAATCTTAGAAATTAATAGGGTGATAGGAAGCGTTTCTGATACCCAGCCAAGAGTAACAGGCAGATAAACTGAATGTTAATTGGCTTTGTGCCACTGATGCACGTGTATTGAGGCATAGCGATGCAAGATAAAATATGAAATTCATCGATAGATCAGGTACTAATGCTGCTAATGATAATGATATTCCACGAGGCGAGACTGCGCATCTATTTATCTAAGTTTTTGGATAAGATGTAGAATATTTCATTGAAGCAGTGAAAGATGGGGGAGAACAAATATTACTTATTGATATATTTTAGATTGTGCAAATGATAATGATACGTCATGAGGCATGATTGTATGAACAAAACTTAATATGGTGAAGGAAAAACATCGTGAGGAAACCAGCATGCCTGGGGGATATTTCTCGACGGCATGTAAAGCCAAGTCAGAAGCCCATGGGCGGCATAAAAACACTGACAACAGGTTAGGCACTAACCACACGATTAAGAAAGAAGATTGTATTTATAATTGTGCATATACATTTTTGGATGTCATGTAAGATGTAGAAGATGTTTCATTGAAGCGCTGAAGGATGGGGGACGACTAACGTCACTTAATGAAAGATTTTGGATTATGCAAATGAAAATCCCCAAGACATTAAGTCTGCCTTTGTACAGTTTTTACTTAAGCATTAAGTTTTAATCAATAAATAAAATAATGATACTCTACGCGGCATGATTGTATTTCTAACTGTGTATACCCAGATAAGTTTTTGGAAATAAGATGTAGAATGTTCCGTTGAAGCAGTAAAGTATGGGGAGAACAAATATTAGTTAATTAAAGATTGTACATTGGGAATGAAATTAAATATTTAGCTCAGTTTCACATTGATAAAGATACGTCTCTTGGTTAGTGTATCTTTCGGTGAGTATTGCATTTGTTCATTCTTGTAAACCTTGGATGTAGTAAACGTAGTGAAAGACTTCGCATTCCTTGGAAATAACTGGCATTCTGCATCACGAAGCTTACTCATGAGAGAACCATTTCCTGAGGTCACCAAGATTCATCTCTTCTTATAAAAATTGCAGACCCTTTTTTTATTAAGGTTCACATTTTCACACGTTTAATATTATGAATCATAAAACATCCGAAGAGCAATTTCAGGAATATAAAACCAGTAAAACGATTAATTGAAGCAATATAAAGTCACGATTGCGATATGTCTGGTTTTCTCAGGATGTTAGTGTTAGCAGAATATTAAACTACATTTTGGTCAGATATTCCATTTCCCTCTCGAATATACATGGTTTCCTTTGTGTTTACTTTATTGCGATTTTTTGTTGGTAATTCTAGAGTTGGTGTTGAGCCAAGAATAACAAAAGATAAAATGTTTCCGTAACTTTTTTAATTGTTTTGCAGTCGTCAACTGTTTTGTTTTTCGTAAAACTCTCCACTGCAATGAAACGCAAATAATTGCTTGGTTGACCGCGTTATTCATTCGTTCTTTATATTTCTTCGGAATGTTTTTTTTTCATGAAGTTTCACTTCGATCGTTATGAACATTTTCAGTTAAATTGAAATAAAGTACCTACATCACCACCACCACAACATAACCATACAGCTCACCATCATAACCTACATCTAAATGCATACTTGTACATTTATAAAATAACCTACAATTGGTAGTATTTTTATAATCTTCTTAATGTCGCTTGCACGACAATGCTACTTTAAATGCAAATATCCATGGATATTCAATACTGCCTTTCGTCAATTACACATTGCTACCGCTAACTACATAACAGTGGATGAAGGCGCCATGGATAACAAAAGTACATTACGATAAGAAGCACTATTAGTCCTAAGAAACGACCCATTCTATTCATAGTGACGGTATTTCCAACGACAGTGGCTACATAATACAAATTTTCTAAATCAGCGATAGAATTTTAATTTCCCCTCTTTGAAATGGACCGTGGCTAGTTGTCATGCGAAATTTGGTAGGGACGTGCACGAAATTTTGTGGTTGTGTAATGCTAGACGAAATAGGACTACAAAAGGTCACATCAATGTGTACGTGTAGACACTGTATTCGTGATGGCTACAAATTGAGAAACTGTTTTGATACGTGACCTGGCTACGACCGTAACTTTTTAATAATACCTACTAATGAAGACCAAAGAAATCCACTAAATTAAGTAGTGGTACTGAATTTTCAACGAAGATTTTACAAAACCATGCAGTAATTAATTCTAGTGACGATTATTTATATAAGTCAAAACATGATTCTAAAAGGTCTACCGACATTTCTCGCCTGAAATTAATATAGAACTGACAATTTATTATCCTAGCTCTGAACTAGTTTCCAAAGTAATAAAGACACATCGCAGCGCTGAACCAAGAACGCGGAAGGACCAAAATGTTTCGGTTGTAACATCTTCAACAGTAATGCAGAAGTCGACATGGCATTTCATTATCAATTCATAGATCTTTGCTACTGATATTGAAAAAACTCCTAAACATGTATACCTATAGATACAACCTATAGCCTTCCATCCATCATGATAAACGAGAAATCTGACTATTCAATAACGCCCGAAATTTTCCTTAACTCAATTTTATATTGAAGATTCAATATATTAATATAATTTCCTCCAAACTCAATAGGTTTAACATTAACATGATTTTGAATTCCAGGAACCTTTCGTCGGCAGTCTATATTTCTAGTACTTATAAATACTGGGAGTACAATGAAATATTTGGTAAAATCGAAACACGTTTATATGTATTTAATTCTTGATTTATTAATTTAGTCGTTAGTGATTCACCGATATTGCTTTGCTTATCTCTGTGAACTTCAGCTAAAAATAGTCGTAAATATGATTAGGGCATTTTAAAATTAATTGTGCAGTAGCGGTCACCTGTTCGAATTGTTCAAAATGACGAATGTTTTGTTTCTTAAAGCACTTCATCTACGAATTTATTTTTCTATTTCTTTACCATTCCTTACCAAAGTCATCGCAATTATCAATTCGATGAAAACGATCAACATTTTTTGGACTTTCTTTTTAAAATCAATGCTTTTCTCATTACTCAATTGCCTTTAGCTTCACCCAGAGGACCATGACCGTCGTCTTTCTTTCATTTTCTTCATCCACACAGTCACATTTGAATTCAGTAATTTATAAATCACAATACCTACTTTATAAACACACATGTATCAACTATGAACACTACCGCCAATCGATTTGCCTCACTCGATTACAATAACTTAGAGAAACGTCTGGCGACTGTTATCCGCATATTTCTATAAATATATGCTAATATTCATGAAATTGTCGATAAGCAATACACTTATGCTGACAATATATGATTGGTAGAAGAAGTTATAGAAGAAACATTTAATTCTAAGAGATGAATTCAAGTCGACGCAACGACTAAAATTCGCATGGTCAAGTAATCGGTAGTCTATTAAGCATTAACTACCGATTACTGCTGCAGGTTTATTCTGGATAAACACGAAAGTTATTAATAAAAATACTACAAGGAACCTGCATTTTGGATTGGGACAGCTTAGATTTATTTTGAGTACTTGATGCAGAATCGAAAGGAGAGTAGTCAAAGAGACCGTTGTCAAACACATTCAAAAATATTTCACCAGTCTCTTTTGCTATGCCATCCACGGCCGTACCTCGAACGGCTAATATTTACCCGAGTCACGTGTTTTGACGAAGTAATACATTACTTGTTTTGCATAATTGCATTATTCATTCCGTACCCCGACTTATGGGTACTACACGAAAGAAAAATTAGGTTGGTTTATTGCTTAGTAGACGATAAAAACACTACATGGATGAATACCAAGTAAATGCTTAGGGTTTCTATGTCGTTTTCGCTCTTTTTAACGTGCAAATTGAATTCTAGACACTTCGAATGCATACCTTGATGCCAATTGCTTCTATCGTTTACAGTAATTTTCTCAGGAATTTTTTATTTTCTTCGTTGGTTTAGAGAAACATGTCCTGCGTCGTTTCTATATACATGGATTGGACGTATCGCTGACGCTGGCGTCTCTGATTCAATCCTTACATGGACACAAGTGAAATTGAGTTTTTTTGTTGGACTATCCAAACGATTTAATTACCAGTGATGGATAGACTTCGTTCAGCACATTTGTTACTTCTATTTCTACTCCAGTCAGAGCTACAATTGCATGAAACAAATACAATATTGGTTTTATGAGGATTTAAAATACGAATATAATGCATATTGCCAACCGAACGTCGCGTCGTCGTCGCGCGCCATATCAATGGAATTACATTACAAAGTGCTAAAAAGCACAAAACTGGCCAGTATACTTGTAAAACTTGTTAGTTAGTCATAGAAACGACATTTCACGACTGTCTGGTTCGTTTATTTCAAAATAGCAACGCAAGTTTTTGTCGGGTGCAGCTGAAATATAATTATATATATAGCAACTGATGATTTTGAGTTCGTGTTGCGGTCAGATACGGTCGTACAAGACAGTGTAGTATTGTGTATGTAGTATTCATTTCATTGAATGTGTTACTATGTATTCCTATTACAATAATGTCTATGCCACGACCTGTTTGTAACAACTGCGTGTCTCTTGTAGTGGTATCATCGGCCCATCAACTCTTGTCATAATATTTACTGACCTTTGTCAATAATGTCAGCAATATTCATTATAGTAGATAATTTGTGTTTCTACATAATTTTGAATTAATTATGGTTGAACGGGGACTACATCACTGGTGAAGATAACCTTCGAAAATAGAAAATTGATTTCGATATCCTCTTGGTTTCTTCGTTTGGTAACAGTGTACGTTTTTCAACCTTCATCCGCATGAAGGTTGGAAGATTTCCCTTGTTTAACTTTTTTTTTAATTCCTCTGGGGAATCACACAAGTGACTCAAATTCGACATTCAGCTAAAAATTAACAGTACATTATTAAGTTCAAATATTTAATGAACATTGACGTACGCTATTCACAATCATTCATGATGAATTTGCGAGTGAATATGTTTAAGTTATGCCTGTTATTTGAGCCGGTCGTAATGCGAGACGTTATCAGCGTCCTCAGAGCATTACACATACTAAAGTATTTATTATTAACTTGTCGGTTTCCTCGCAATATTTCCCTATATATAAATTTAAATCGGGTGATAATTATATCTGGCTTGTGTGTCTATTTATAGAATGTAATCAAATTGAAGATAAGCTTGAAGGAGAAAAGTATAATTGACAATGTTTAATATATTTGAACATTATGTTTCTGAAATTGTTTGAGAGGTGAACGTGGCAGATAGAGAGGTTTGGAAGGAGAAAGGCTTTTGCCCAGCAGTGGGATACATTAGAGGCTAAAAATAATGTTTACGATTGATGATTACGCTAGGAAGGCAGTATACACGGAGTTTTCAGATGTTTTGAGTAACACTAAGCAACTCTGAATAAAAACTTAATGCCTAATTATTTTCGAATTTGAACACTTGCCGCTAGAATGTGAACACTTTGCCGTTGAGCTTACAGTTGAAATCCAACATTGTGCTTCGATATAGGCTCTCATTTGGGTGCCACCTAGTTTTCGTAAAGACGGGCAAAATAGAAATACACATTGTATAACAAAACATGATGCACCAAAGGTATACCCCAAACAAATTGAGATGAGGACGTTGGTGATGAATATTCAGATCGAAAAAATTGCAGTAAATCGATTTACATAACATCATGCCTGTAATCCCCGAAGAGATAGGCAGAGGTGTACCTAATAGCACACCCACACTTCGCCAGTTATGTTTAAGTCCCATGTAATAGGAAGCGAACCTATTGTCATCAACCAGGCACAAATCCAAACTCCGTGGCTGCTACTGAGAAATTCTTGATGGAAAACCCAATAACACTTTGCTCGACCTGGAAATCGAAACCAGGACTTTATGCTCAGCAGTCGCGCTTACGACCACTCGCCCAACGAGGCCGTCAGTAAATATATTTATTAGATTTTAAGCTTGAATTAAATTTAAACGCATCACTTACCCGACAACAGACCTTGATATGAGTTGAAAATACTCAACTATTTTTATAACCAGTATCAACGGTCAACGCAGTGGAGATGACCTTTTACAACAAATAGATTTATAAGCATTCATTATAATATAATTACTGGACTTCCAGCTGAATCAATTGTGAAAATATAGGACGGATTTGAAAAATAGAACAGAGAAGAGTGTGACTATAGTATTTTTTTCATGGCTCCTTCATTTCTTGGGGTAAATAATGACACAAATATTTTTTATGCGAAAGTAACTATGTTTGTTTGTTTGTTACCTTTCCACGACTAAACGGTTGATCGGATCGTAATGACATTTGGCAAGGAAATAGATTATATCCTGGGGAAGGACATAGGCATTTTTCTCATACACACTTAAAAATTTCCACGCGAACTAAGTCGCGGGTAACAGCAAGTTGGTAAATATTTTGACACAAATTACTAAAATAAATCTATGAGTATCTAACTACTGATTTAATTGCATTAACCTTGAACCGGCTGACAGAAATAATCATTGAAATTAATTAAGTTCATAGTCCGATTGATATCGTGCAAATTAATTAAATAATAAAATACAGGTTGTTAGAAGATTGATTCAAGATTAAACTGGCGTCTCGATTCAACAAGAGTAGTGTTTGTTAATACCTTAATGGCAGTTTTTTATACGAACTTGTCACTTTCATATTTTACTAGTTCTTGCCCGCGACTTCGTTTGCTTCAAAATTCTGTATGTATAACCCAGGATATAATCTATCTCCTTGCCAAATTTCATTACTATCCGATCAGCCGTTTAGTCGTGAAAAGGTAACAAACAAACACAGTTACATTCGCATTTACAATATTAATATGAATTATCACAGCCTAGGTATTTTTAGATGGTCTGTCTTTTAATAAAATATCAGTTGGATACATAAAAATACCCACATATTGTAAAACATAAAGTAGATCTCTAAAGAGGTTAACGTTCTAATCTCGGAACACAAATCTATCAAAAAAAATATAAAAACAATGTCAACACTGATGAGGATATTACCTAGACGAGCGATATAATATGAAATTATTAGCATTTGTCTATAAATACCTCAATATTCGACCACCTAGCTCTAGCAATTTGGGAGTCCTCAAAATATCAGGGCAAGTAGAATTAGGCCAATATTTATGCTCAAAATAATACGTAGCTAAATAAATTGCTGGTGTAACAAATTCTTGTATTCTCCCACAGTACGCGAAGTTACCTAAATTCTCACATTAGAATGCGCGATGCGTTATATTCATACATCACTGACTACTGACTGAGCCACACGAACGGTTCTAATTGAAATCTTACATGCATTTCAGTACAAGAAATTAGCACTGTTCCTGTAATAAGATTATAATTGAATTTGTACACAGTTAATTAGTATCTACTAGATTATTATAGCATATCAGTCAGCACAGTGTAATTGGATTTAAATGTCTGAATCTCGGTAAAGATTTATGTCATCCATTAATTCTGATTTTACGGGAATTAAATCCGACACCAGAATTTTTTTAAACACGAGTTAATTCAACATAAATGTTTATCTCTCATAATAAGATTAATTTCATCTATCAAACTTGATCTTTGGAATTAAGTCTAACACCAGAAAATGTTTCCGGTAATTTATACGAATTCCTTTAGCAGTTGCAAAACGTACAAATTGGCAGTGGTCAGTCGGCCTTGCTTTCATGTTATCTCTGTTTATTCTGCAGAAACGAATTCACAGTCACGTTCAAAACCGACTAATAAATTAAACATACCAAAATTATGATGAAATGATTTATTTTTCCAAACGCTATCTTCATTTTAATTAATGGCGCGTGTTGATGGGGTTTTAACGTCTGTTTATACGAGTGGGTTCTTATTTTTTTTCTGCGTATACTTACATAAGATTTATATATTTTTAAAGATCGTGTGAACGGCTGTGTATTCGAAACAAGGAAATTTTGATCTTATTCTTTCGTAACAATCTATTGCGAAAGTATCTGTAGCTGTAGTTAAAATACTAGCCAGTAAGCAAAGTGGTAGTAATGGTGCTGACATTTCAGGGAATGCAATCAAAATCACTAAGTGTTCCGACACTAGTAGAAGCACAAAATATTATCAAAGCGAAAATATACCATGAGAAGACATACTTAGTCATGTGTCAATGGATGGACGAGAGATTCAGATCAATAGAATATAATAAAATAATAATTTATTACCAACCCCTAGTAGAATGGGACAAGGGCAGGAAGATGATGATGTAGGTGGGGCACAAATAAAGGAATGGAAGTTGAATGTAACAAACTTCAAATAAGAGAGATTAGAATTTACTAGATTCATCAGAATAAACAATATAGTCGAAAGCCGTATTGCTACCCGTCCAGGTAGTTTATCAAATTACATTATAAAAAATATAAATACAGCAAGGAATAGAACTACCATACTCAATAAATTTGCTAATCTTTCCTTTTCACCACATGAACACTAATAAGCTATATTGAAATCTTAAGTAAAACGTAAAGTGCTTTCGGTTTATGTTTATCACAAATTCAATTAAAAATGACGGCTTTCAAAGAGTCCGACTTCGAGATACACTCGTAATTTTATTCGCAGTCTTTAATGGGATCTTTGAAGGATATAAATGTTAATATCAGTATCTTGAACTCGTAATATCAGTGATCTGATTGAAAGCAGTATAATAAAAAGAAAGTTGAAATAACCATTTCCCTGTAATAATTTATGCTTTTGGTAACAGAGCTAAAACAGTACTCCCGCCTTCATCTTTATTTGGTATCGGCGCAGGATGGTTTGTTTCTTCAAACATCTCGTCAACCGTCTTTCCAATGTTCAAATTTATCGAAGCTATTTATCTGACTTTATCAACAAAGACATAATCTACTAAAATACTTACATTCTCTTCATGCTGTGTCAAAGGATTTGATTAGAGTTGCAATTGTTTGTAATCCTCTAGTTTGACCCTAGTAGTTGTTAACTTTTGTCTGTAGCTTCCATCAAGTCCTCACGGGATTGGGGAGTGAGTATTTCTTCTACTGACGATATGTTAGCTAGCTTCGTAGAGATTTCACAATTATGGCTTCATTATCCTTCTTATCCTGTTTTGTTCTTCCCCTATTATCTAACGTTCTCTCCACATGGATGTTATGGTAATATTTCCCCGGTTATGGCTCGCTGATGACAACTCTAAAAGACCACTGACTGCAGACTTTCTATCGACCGATAGTTTAGTCGGGCTCTTAATTAGTATGAACATGTATGCTAGTGCGCATATTACAACGTTTTGGTATCGGCCGATAAATCAGTATGCTGGGATACACGATTGCCTTCAAACTATACTATCGGCCTACTGCAAGATCAGTATGGCGCACTTACCGCCCAGGACACTAGACGATAGTTTGATCGGCCGAATCAAACTGATTTATCGGCCGATACCGAAACATGCTGATTAAGAGCCCGACTAAACTATCAACCGACAGAAAGTCTGCAGTCTGCAGGGTCTTTTAGAGTTGTCATCAGCCGTTTTTCTTTTAGTTTCATCCAAATTGGATGTTAGAATGTAGAAACAGCGGATATTAAAGTTCCTGACATTACCAGCCATAACCAAAATCATTATATTTGATTAATTTTGATACCAGCTATTATCTAGCGTGTCTTTTATCTATCGGACATATTTACGATTACATAGTCCTTGAATGCGTACGAAAAATTTATAGTTTTAGTTGTGTTGTTCATTTTTGCTGAAAATTTTACTATTGTGCCACCTTTTGTTTTTTAGGAGATTCAAGTTTGGATTTCGAGTTATTTTGGAGTTCTGAGCAACGTGGTCTGATGATACAAGGAGGTAAATGGTCTACCGTAAATACATATGTATATGAATGTAGGATACTTATCTAGCAGTAAATTGCGATAGTTTTTGAATAAACAAACAGGTAACACGATTGTGTGCCTTCAGAATTTGGTTAAAATATTTCCAGACACGAATATGAGGGTGCTAATTGTTAAAAAAAATACTTTATATCCTTTTCCGGCAGTAGACACATTTACAAAACCTGGCAGGTGCGAATTCGTTCACGTTAATTGTATCGATCAATCAGTGTCACCATTACAAGTTAACTTTTAGAAAGTTACCAATTCAATTTTAACAGTTTCTAAATGAAGCAGTCAGTAAAATAAACAATTTACAAGTTAACAATTGACTCACTTATCGATGTTTATTTTAAAATTAAACTTATTTGCATAGTTATTATCCGACCTGAGTTTGTTTACGATAACATGACTACCCAAGTTAGCACGGAATTAATGCATGATTGTTGTAGCGAACTACAGTAAACAAGAAACGTTATACCAAATACTAACACTAGGGTTTGAATCTAAGAGTAAACTGCTGATTAACCGCCATTACAGAGCGAGCTATTTTTAGAATCCGCACAGAGATCACGTCTTTGTCTGCTGTAATGTAAATGACTATCAACCATTCCATGTCTCACAGAATCTGTTTGCGTCGCCGATCAAAACAAAACGTTACATAACCTAAAACTAGCACAACAAAATGTAACTCACCTAGTTCGTCTTTTAGGACCTTCGACATACTGTCAACCTTCATAATTGCACTAAAAAAGTAATAAGATTCACAGTAAGGTTATAAACACGATTGTCTGTTAACGTCACGTCATGTTGACAGGTGACGCGCGCTGTGACCGCCAGCTCGCGCGGCTAGGGACGCACGGGAGAATTCCCCGAGCGGTGGTGTATTCTGTTGTCGAATGACATAGTTTAGGGAGTGAAGCAGTCGGAGGAGCGTAACTCGTCTTAGCTTCTCGCGGCCAATGAACGGCACGGCCCGATGCGCCAAGGTCACTGGAGGCAAAACCGGCAGCTCGCTGCTCCGGCAGAGGGCAGCACGCGGCGCGAGCGACGTACGCGAGCAGCTTGCTTGCTGCCCGTATGGCAACTAAACAGAAACACTGTAAGTACGGCCCGGCATGATGCGCCGATAAGCGGTATTATGGAATAAATAAAAACGCGACGCGTTCTGAATGTGAATGAATGTGCAGCCAACTTTACGTCATTTTATTCATTGTCTTTTTAATACCTACTTGGATGTAACATTGAGTAGGTACCTACTTGCTACCGACATTCAATGGACCATGACAACGGGTGAGCAAGTGAAAGAAGTTCGCTAAAAGCCTTCATTGAATTACAATTTGTTTTCAAACAATGGATGGACGAAAATAGCGCACAATGTTTGTCGACGCTACTAATTACCTACCAATCTGTATGTACCTAGATAATAATAGTACCTGCTTTAAAGATATTGGCAGGTGGATTTGCTTTCTTTGGTCAATTTTTTACTTTTGCGGATCAAGTCTGTTCATTAACTCGTCTCATCACAACTCATTCTCAGCCACTTTTCCCCAAATATGATCGAAAATTACTTTAACTTCTGATACCTATTTAAGACGCAGATGAAAAAGATAAAAATCTTATCAAGGGACCACGGGTCTTATCTCTATACGACTTACGGCCGTATTTTTAAAGGCCAACGCTGATCAATGATCATAGTTTCAATGAATCCTAGTTATTTTCTTACAAAATAATGTTAACCTTTAATAAATGAACAGACCTTAATTTAATAAACAGTAAAATTATTATGAGAAAATTAAATACCTAATTTACTTTTTCTCTAGTGGAACGTTCAATACTTTCGCTACTCGACGCTAGATGGCAGTGGTAGAACATTCAAATACTAATCGTAACTAAACAATGCAGCGATTAAAAAAAACTATACTCAAATAAAAAAAAAAATACCCACATTCTACAAATTAGGATTGCAATTGACTTATAAAGCTGAGATGACACAGCATTGAAAACCATACTGCAACTGAAACTATAATTACCTACATAGGTAAATGATGATAATATTTTTATAGTGAGAACTGATACCAACAGCGTGCTACACGCCCACTAGAAGCGACGAAACTACCTACAACCATCATGTTAGCTGTCTTAGTTCATTATCCATACCAAGGGAGTGCTAACATAACCGAAGATATATCCATCTATTTGACAGCAAAACAAGATAAGGAAACATCCAATATCCAATACTCATAGACTCATAGGTAGATCTTTGCGTCCATCCACAATATAAAGAATGAGAAACAGTCGTTCGCGTCGTCGTCGCAGTTAAAACGCGCGTAGGTGCGGTTTGAAAATATGTAATCTAATAATAGCTAAACGGTATTCTGTCGGACCAAAACTAGTTTATTGAAATAGGATTCTCAATTATCTCGTCTGTACACGGATTGTTGGCCGTGTTGTATTTATGTGCTTTGGTGGTAAAGTAACACACTAAAACAAAGTATGTAACTTGTAACTAGGAAAGTACCTAACGATGAAGTTAGTTTGGCTGCTAGGAACGATCTAGTATAGTTTCTCTTCTTAACTAGGTCTTAATTCAGACAGTAAAGTAGACACCGATGTTCGATTAACGTTATGAGCCTCATGTGTCCCACTGCAGGGCAAAGGCCTCCCTTCCCTTTTTCCATTTTTCTCTATCTTGGGCTATTTGGGCCCAATCCAGCGTCCAAGAGTCCAGCTCGTCACGCCACCTCCTTCTGGGCCTACCGCGTCGCCGGGTTCTGTTATTAACGGGTGTTGGATTAACGTAAATTGATAATTTACATCAAGGATTTAAGATCGCTAATGTAAATCATCATTCTCCTACCCTTATCCCATTTTATTAGATGTCTTCTTTTTCAATAATTCTCTATTACTCGTCATCTCAGCAGTCTCCTTCTTTCTAGCCATATCATCCTCAGTCCATGCATCCTTTCTTTGTAGTCTTCTTCTGCCCTTATAATCATACACATTTGTCCTCAAAACTTTCCTCACGACATTTTCCTCATTCCTCCGCATCACATGTCCATACCACGATAACCGATTATCACACAACTTTTCAGTCACCGGCGCCACTTTCAGACATTGAAGTAAATGTGATATGTTTATTATTTATCTTGATTCTTATCTGGTTTTAAGTCTGAACTAGCTGAGTAATGCAACAGTATACACTCGTTTACTCTATCGTCTGGTTAACAAATAAAAATGAATCCATTTCTCTTTCCTCGGAGTTTTTCTATGGATTTATGGACACGGTCTTTTTTTAACCATTAAGGCTTGGTTTGGCTAAATTCTTGTCATCTGTAGCATAATTGTTCTGAAGAAATTGCTAAAAATAGAATTCGGTAAAAGCACCTGCCCGATAACTGCTTTAGGTACCTACTCCCTGTCACATCCGGAGAGGATCTATGGTCAGTAAAAACCACAGGCACTAGTGGCTAAAAACAGTGGAAAACTTCAACATGACGAAGAAGAGGACTGCTAAATCTAGATAAGGAAATATTTAGAGGACTCGATGTTATTTTATGCGTGACTCTTCTGTACCAAAATTTGCTATTACTAACAGCCCTTGGTTTGACATTACCCTTTAGGTCCCAACAGGACTTAGGTCCCAATATTTATAAGCAATCAGAAGTACCTACTTCAATTACTCACGTGAACGGTGAGCTGCATATTGTACATACGGACTTGCCTATATACAAGATATTCCACGTGTAAAATACGTATGATACATATCATTACATATGCAATGATGCAGGGCCAGGCAGTAGCTACTGACTAGCTATGGGATATGCGTCGTACGGAATACTTCATGTATTATGATACTTGTACGTGCAATATTTTCAATCTAAACACGTGTCTGCACTGACTTTTTAACAGCCGTAATCCCACGCATTTACATCCACGTGGATCCTATATTAGAATCATCCGGCCAACCGAAATTGGGAATATTAAGTTGATATGATGAAAAAGACAAATATATTTTAGAACAATGTCTTATACTACATAGTTACACTATTGAGGGACTGGGTTCTAACCACGAAAGTCGTCACCATATCCAACATGAACCATCTGGACCATAGAGTATATAACCACTAGAGAGCTTATAGGCCGATTTCTTCTAAGTACACGACTCACTACCGCGGGCCGGGGGACGAGGAAGAACGCGCGCCTGCAATTGGTCAGTTCAAGGTCAACTTGCATAGGTATGCATATCGTTAGGGCTGATCTATTTGATTAGGGGAAAGCAGTCGATATCGATAAAATGGATTTTAACATTATGAAAAATACTCAATTAAAATCGTATAAAAATAATGATATTTAATCAAAAACAATCGATTACAAAAAACATGTATCCTGTTATTATTGATTTTTAAAATGAATTAATTTGGTAAATGTTTTTCGAATTCAAGTTTTAGGGTACTGAACGTATAAATTGCACCTTTTTTTAAGTCGGTTAAGAGTAGATAGGTATTTTATTGCAGTATTTGAATTGAATGACATGTTTATTAATTTAAATTTTATTATTGTCGATATCAATTTCGGATAATAAAGGCAACAGCACGGGTTTCTACTATAAACACACAAAGGGAAAGAAAGGGATAAAAGAATTAGAATTGTCTAATGAAAGAACGAGACATTTCCAAAAGACATCAACGCGGAAATCAAAACGTGTGCTCTTTCACCCAACCACCATTTTAACGAGACCTCTGCGGTCGCTCATGATCTGATTAAATCTAAAATAATTTTCTTACTGTTTACTTACCGGTGAAAAGTCATGCCATCCTTTTTGTAACTAGATGTTTTGGAATGTTTCCCACACCACTTCACCGCGCATGAAGGCATTTTGATGCGTTATAATTGCATAAAAAGTTTAAAAAATTGGAATAATTTAGCGTGCACACAGGTCTAATACTTGGTCACAACTAAAATGGTTACTAGTACCGTAGCCTATATGTAGGCGACCAAACACTAATAGTTTTCGAGCATCGGGGCACTGTATGCGCAGTCAAGTGGTTATATAGTCTTTGATCTGAACTCATCCCATGTGTAGGTCCTAATTTAATTTAGATTAACATTGACCCTTGCAGAATCCCAAGACGAATATTCCTTGGATCAACTCAAATGTCTTCGAACTGGTGCGTTACTTGCAAATAGGATGGTACTACTTATAGCTGCGAATATGCTATAAGTAGTTATAGCTGCGAAGTTTAAAGTATTGAAGATATCCAAGAAATTTGCTTGATCAATTTTATATTTTTGGGAAAATATAATGTCCTTTGTACAACGTTGTCTAATATCTTGCCCCGAAGTACACCTAACTAAGCACACGTACTTTGCAACATCATAAATGTAGAATAACAATACAATACATATTGACGGTTATCTTCTACAATATAAATTAATAAATCAGCGTATTTTTAGTTCATGGCAACCGTTACGGATAGTGTGAAGCACGAGATTGGCATTCTACAACCTGATCATTATAATAATCATTACTTGGGGTATATTGCGTATTGTAGACGATGACTTGCCAATTTATTTGCGCCATTTAGCACCATGGGAGCACCTATCCCAAGGCTGTTTCAGTTAGACCTTAAGATAACGTTATTTTGAATAAAACAGAACTAAATATAAAAACGTTTTTGCAAAAAAAATAACCGACTTCCAAAAAAAACACTAAAAAAGTGGAAAATAACTTTAATTTCGGAAGTCGGTGACTATGGTTTGTTTCATTGACTTTTTTGACACCGACTTCCGAAAGTAAAGTTATTTTCCACTTTTTTTTAGTGCTTTTTTTGGAAGTCGGTTATTTTTTTTTTGCAAAAACGTTTTTATTTTACCCTTTTTAGTTATCGCATCACACACAAATCCTTGTCAAGTATCAATTTCGCAATTTCTTTTACTTGGATGACATATATTTTCCAGCTATTTTGATTTAAAAACCAAACTGCTGAACCGATTTTGATGAAATTTCTATGGGACCAATCGGGAAGCAGATCCATTCAGATAAAAGAGGAATTTTTCAAATCGGTTCATAAATGACAAAGATATGAGGTAACAAACACAAAAAAAAAACATACAACCGAATTGAGAACCTCCTCCTTTTTTTGAAGTCGGTTAAATATCAAATGAAATCAAAATCTTTAGTAAAATAGGGTTAGTAACATTGACTCAGTGGCTCAGTGGTCGCAAACGTGACTGTTGGGCATGAGGTCTTGACTGCGATTCCCGGGTCGTGCAAAGTATTATTGGGTTTTTCCATTAGGAATTTCTCTGTAGCAGCCACGGAGTCCGGATTCGTGGCCGGTTGTTATCAAAACGCTCGCCCCGTATTACATGGGACTTAAACATAATTGGCGACATGTGGGTGTACTACTTATTATGTATACCTGTGCCGAACCTTTTGGGAATTACAAGCGCGATGTTGATGATGTTCAACATTGTCCTTAAAAAAAAAATAACCGACTTCCGAAAGTAAAGTTATTTTCCACTTTTTTAGTGTTTTTTTTTTTGGAAGTCGGTTATTTTTTTTTGCAAAAACGTTTTTATTTTACCCTTTTTAGTTATCGCATCACACACAAATCCTTGTCAAGTATCAATTTCGCAATTTCTTTTACTTGGATGACATATTTTTTCCAGCTATTTTGATTTAAAAACCAAACTGAACCGATTTTGATGAAATTTCTATGGCACCAATCGGGAAGTAGATCCATTCAGATTAAAGAAGATTTTTTCAAATCGGTTCATAAATGACAAAGATATGAGGTAACAAACACAAAAAAAAATGCATCCGAATTGAGAACCTCCTCCTTTTTTTTTAAGTCGTTTAAAAACTAAGTTTAAGTAAACAACATGATACGGTGACACATGTAACTGACAGCAGTGAATTACAGAGTTATGGAATGTCTACTCTGTCAGCAATAATTTTCAGAACCATGTTAGAGTAAATATAATATAGTAACCCATAGTTACACCAGTTGAATCCATCACTCACTCGCTTTTTTATTTAGCTTCTTCAAATTGAAGTGGACTTCTTGAAATTCGTTATTTATCCGTTGTTTTGTAGGTACAGGACAGGTGAAAGTAACTTTGTTCAGAGCGTACTGCCAAAGCTTTTACACCGGCGCCCTATGGACTGACTATACGCAGCGGGCCTAAGAGCATCTTAGAGTGCAGCACAACAACGCCTTTAAGTTTTTGGTGCGACTACCTGGATTCTGCCGACGCGAGGGTGGATGACGCTATAATGCGCAAAAATTTAGCCTCATTGATTCGCCGAATTCGAGGAAGTGGCAACGGAATCCTAAGAAAGATTGCAGAGTGACCTGAATCTGCAGTTGTAAGAAGGCTTATCAGACTGCATGTTATCTAAGCTATTTTTCTGACTAACATAGTTTTAAGATAACTGTTACTAACAAATTATGGACATTTTATTAGTCTGAATTAAACGTATTTTATTTACCTTGTTCTTCTGTAAATTAAATTGGCGCGTAAAACCAACAGCGTCTCGCTCGGTAGTCGATAAGCCATTACTGCATGGTCCAAGATTTTTCCATAATTACCAAGGGATTCCGGCAATTTCTCCGAAATAAATGACGTAACCGTGTTGCCTAACAGGACACCTTGATAAATTCAAAATTGCTTTAAAAACAGGTATTCAGAAGACACGTTTATCCTGTTGGTCGGAACCTTTTGCTGTAAGTTTCCATATGAAAGAGAAGGCGCTTTTTTAAGAGATCAGGAACATTTTGAATCCAGCCTTAGGTAATGAATCATTACTTTAATATTCTTTACTAATTATATAAGAAGCTAACAGAGGTACTCCCCTTTCAAAATTGATTGCTTTCGGGCTTAATCTTGATCACTTGTACGTGAAGCGATTAATTGTAGGTAATTAGCACTATGCGGCCTGAATTGCACTTAATTGTATCGTGGCAATAGTCGCTATTTATTTAAATGATTTTACGGAGTGAATCTTATGTAACTGTGCTTAGACCGAGGTGTGCACTATTTTTGCTCGTCATTAATCCCCAAAAAGGTCCGTTAGTACTCTATACTTAATCAAAGTTGCAATTAATCCCATAACACGATAGTCAGAAGACACTAAAGGCTACAAATATTACTGTCGGACGTCGGTAGTGGCGGTGCTTTCATACAAGCCTACGAGCTCAGCTTGCCCTTATAACCTACTACTCTTCATGATGTTAGGGTTTCTGAACACTCTGCTTGCCTTAAGGGCTTGCCGTATTTTTGGTCCCTAAGAACGCCACTGACTGTCGGTAACATTTTAGGTTCGATCCCACAAATTGAAAACCAATGGACTAATGCAGTTACCAAAAAGGATTGGTTCAGATAAGGTGGCATAATGTAAAACTGGACCCGAGGCGGTGGCGCGTAGTGTTCCGCGCGCGCCCCTATTAAACGTCGCGGGGGGAGTTCTACACCTCACTCCCCCCGTGAACTTGAGGAAGCCCGCGGACGCGGGCTGGCACTAGCCGGGGATCTTGGAAGGCGCACTAGTTCCCATGATCCCCGGTGCAAGTGTGGGAAGGGAACACCGGGGTGGTTTTTAGTCAGTTCGAGTCTGACAGACCCCTCCGCCCAACCCAGGGCGGAGGACATCCGTGGGGATTTATCATCCCGGAACAAAAAAAAAAAGGTGGCATAATGTGGAATGAGCAAAGCAGTTAATTAATTACTGTAGATAACTTAAAGATACAAGATCAAAACGGCCTCGTCTGAGCGAAAGTTGCTTGGAGACAAGTACAGCGTTGGTAAACGATTGTACGTCTTGTTGGTACACTTCTACCTAACTCTTCGGGGATTATAAAGCGTGATGTTATGTATAAGGCTCTTTCCTGATTTGTAGGTGAGGTAGCGGTGCGGTATAGTCATCATCTGCCTAGCCTTTTCCCAACTATGTTGGGTTGCAGCTGAATACCAGTATTTTACACGGAGCGACTGCTTATCTGACCTCCACAACCCAGTTTACTGGGTAATACGATACCCCTTGATAGGACTAGTTGTCAGATTTTCGGGCCTCTATCATATATATCATATAGATCTACAAATGTCAGCCAGGTTCAACGGCTTAACGTGCTTTCCGTGGCACGGAGGAAACGGTATGTAATGGGTGGTCACCCATCCAGACACCCAGGCAAGCGCAGCTTGACCTGAAGATTGATCCGAGCAGCTGTTATTATTTAGTCACGAATTCCGGTTTAGTATGCTCTGTATACCGAAACGATAATGCACTGCTTTCATATACGGACTTGACGGTATGTTTTAGAGTACCGCTTAAGTCCTCGCGAGGAACTGTCTTTTTCGAGTGATGACACTTATTGAAATATAGGCGCTCGGTGAGCATTTGGTACCGGATATCGAGCATAGCATTGATCCCGCATCGCTGGGGCACCGACAAATCAGGAAAGTGCCTAACATAACATCACGGCTGTAATCTCCGATGGATTAGGCAGAGGTGTACCGGAGTACACCCTCTTTTCGCTAGTTATGTTTAGGTCCCTTGTAATAGGAGGCTGAGCCTATTGCCATCATCCACCTGGCACAAATCCAGGCTTCGTACCTGCTACTGAGAAACTTCTGATGCAAAAACCCAATAACACGTTGCTCGACCCGCGAATCGAATTATCTAACCCATTACCTCTCGCTCAGCAGTTGACAATCAATCTTTACGCAATAGGTAGAGGCTAAAACATTTGAAAAGTAGCAATAAACTTAGTGGGATACTAAAAATTAACAAAACAAAATCAGTTTTTGAAAATTTTATTTAAAAATAAATTATCGTAGTACAACTTGCACCAATAACAACAAAATTTTGGTTTGAACAACATGAAACCGTAACGTTCGCTCAAAGCATATCAACTTATTAATATTGCGCTCTAGAATTACAAAAATTATACACTACACGGTGCGATAGTTTGACCTAGGATTAAGTAATTATTTTATACTATTCATCGTGTAAAACTCACTATCATTCAGAACAAACGGAGATTCACCCCTCAGACTATGTTGAAGATACACTGACAGAACAATTCACAATGACACCACATGAAGTCATGTTTTGTTGCTTTAATTCAGTGTAAACCCAACATGAAAGCAACTCTGCACACAAAAGTTAGACAAAAAATAAAAAAAGGAACTTAGCGAGTAACAGAAATATCGTCTCGCAAGTGTAAAACATCGGTCGAAGGCACGGTATTAATTACGTGTTTTGTGTTTTCTTACAATACTAGTTGATTGTACTGAAAAGAATATTGGCTCACTATGTTACAATGTGGTCAACTTCCTATATTGTCATTTACTTGGATTTCAGAAAAGCGAAATCTTGCAGCAAGATGTGGCGTATAAAGCGTATTTTTTTAAAACTTGCCTCGACTTACTCGCGTCTCTGAATTAGTTTAGTTTAAATATTTGTCTATAATCTCATATCAGACATGCAATAGAAAACAACAATTTCATTTATTTCATTTGCAAATCCTGACCGTTTCTTTTAAGTTGTCGCAAACTTCCTACCATATTGTGTCTAAGTACAATTGTAAAGTAAATCATATTGCTTACAATTTTACCTTATTCTATTTATTGTTTACGATATTTCCTATAAAATTGCAATATCCCTGAAGTTGTTACCGTAAAATGTTTGCTACAGGCAATACTTCAAGGCTTACCTCGATGTTAAAATCCACTTTGGGAATTAAAATACTGGATAAATTAAACTTTATTGTTACGAGTACCAAGTCATCGACATCAGTAAAATTGTCTGTTTCTGTGTATCGATTTCCAAAATCGTATACCGAATAATCGACAGACAGCGCGTTTAGCGTAGCGTAGATTTCACTCGAAAATCGCTTATCTAGAAATGAAAATATACAATTAGGTGACCCAATAGATTTTTTGTGTTAATTGACTGCACGGGAAACTGAAGTTTCCGTTAATTTTATTGCCATAACAATATCGCGAGTTTTGGACGGGGTGGGTGCAATCCGGAGGGGTACGACACGAACTTTACCATTGTGTATAATATCTGCTTTAAGTTTTTAATCAGCATTTTCATAGTTCATTCTCACTACCTCTCCAAACGGCCCACCCCTTGCCTTTGCATCTATTAATCTAACTGCATTCAGTACAGAACTTTTCCCTACATACTATTCAATTTGATTATATACAATGGCAATTCTACAGTTAATAATTTAAAGAATTTTCAAAGAGTATTTTCACTTTAAAATTGCTTGAAATCAAACATTTTTTGAAATTTAGCACAGTGTACATTTTAGCGTTTAGCGAAGTGAAATGACTAAAATTATGAGGAACACATTGTCCTGTGATACAGATGTTGCATTTCAAGAACGGCCGTTAATCATACCAATTTATACCTTAATACAACGTCGTAAGAGTAACATGCAAGAAGCGCGTTCTTGAATTGCAGTATCTGTAGAATGCTATATTAAAAGTTATGTGACGTTGTAGGTACATCACAGTTAGGAGTGACTTCATTGCTTCAATAAGTAGAACTGTTGTGACTAACATTGCCATTAATCTTCGTGATGACGTGATTTTTTCTATTGATTTCTCATTGACGTCAATAGTAGATCTGGGCTAACCACTTGTTAAACTTGAAATGAAAATGGTTTCAATGACAAACTCCATCTAGGTGTTAAACTAATGTTCAAGCAGTTGATCCATTTTTCGAATCTTAAACGTTCTAACGCTTTACAGCTATGAATTTTAAACTAAATGGATTCGTTCTTGAGTTATTACAGTCAATAAAAATTAAATACTACGCATTAAACCTTGGGTTAAACTAAGAAAACAAACAAGATAATAAAGGATGACAAGGAGCTTTAGCTGAAGACTGATGTAACACCGAATGTGTAAAAGTAAAACTTTACTCGATTTAAAATCGATTCACGTCACACTGTATACAATCGAGAATCGAGTCCAAAAGTATTCGCACTATTATGTATTCTGTGGTATGGCGTCATCCATTGCGCTAATTGGCACGATCGCCGATGTATTGTTTGGACCTATACCAACTTCCTTCACCTCATAATTCATTGTGTTGTGTTTTTTGTTATTGAACTTGGCCGCTATCCAATTGGGAAGTAAAAACAAACTACACGTTAGACAACGAGTTAACATTCTTAGCAGTGCTTTAGTAGTCGTTAAACATGGCTTTCGAGTTTCGGCGAATTTAAAGAGAACTAGAGCATTGTGTTTAAGCGTCAGATATTTATTCTTGTTAGATCTGTCTAAAGTTTGTTATGATCATGTATTTCGTCAATTTTGTAAGCGTCTATGAAGCTTATTTAGCAAACATTGAAGCGAATCCATGTTGGTGGTTTTGATTGATATCCACGGTCCCCAATATTTTTCAAGTGGTAATGCCAATTTTCAGATATTGTCAAAAGATTAACAGGAAACGGTTTATTATCCTTATAAACATCATCCGATCATATAGGCCAGTCATTGATTAGCCCATTGCTTTGCACCCCTTCAATCTTATCAAAGCAACAAAGTCCCTCAAGCCTCAATCACGTCTTCGTACAGTCACTCACAAAAGTTTCGTCCACATTGTGAACGTATTCCCTACATTATAACGAGGGTCACTGTTATTCCAGGTGGTTGTACATGTCCTCTATCTGCGGTTTGAAGTAGCTCCTGATTTCTGGCCGTTTCGCCTTCATCGTTGGTGTCAGGAGGCCGTTTTGAACTGAGAAGGGGTCCGGATGTAGGTAGATGTCTTTGACCTGGGGAAGATAGAAGAGTATGATATAAATGATGTTTAATAGAATTTATATATCATCACGACTGTAGTTTTGGAAGGGTTCCTATAGTGCAAACATATTTCACCAGTTATGTTTATGTAATAAATAGTTAGCGATTGACTCAGAGCTACTGAGAAATCCCTAATGGGCCCATATAACAATTTTTCCGACCTGTAGATCGAACCTAGATCCTCGTGGTCTTGATATAATTATGAACTGTAGAACTGTAATCGTGTAACTGTAATCTTGGGGGATACTTCATTTCTTTCCGAATTATTTTGGTATAGATTTTGGTTTACTACCCAATGTTGGTTCTTAAGGTGGACGCGCCAAGAAAGCCCGCGAAATTCAATTTTTCTTAGGTTTTTTGCAATTTTCAGGTCAGTGTCGGACTGTATGTTGAAATACGATTAACAAACAACCCTTAACAAATATGGTTTTACAGAGTTTTAATCATTCAAATCATCCAATAAATAATAATAATAATACATTTCTTTATTGCCACAAAAACAGGCTGCAGAAAAATGTGAGACCCTAGCTCCAGAGCTAGTTTAGAATACCTGTATTTCAGGAGCCAGTGACTTCTTCCATTTAGGTAACAATTGGGCAAGTTTTATGGTGCAAAAAGGTGACATAATTATAACAAATACAAAAACATTGTACATTGTTGTTCATTGGTGACAAATATTGAAATAGTAAGAAAAATTTTATTTCGCGGGCCACTAGACGCTTCCCCCATAATCAAGTGTTCAAACAATAGTGACATTGACGGATTACCGATCCGATTTATTTATCAGACATGAATCCATCGACATTGAAGACTGAGTTTATGTGTGATCAAATCTGATCACAAAAATTGAGGAAATTAAATCTAGTTTTTTTTGGAAATCTTGCTTTCTTTATCGTGTGGTTAGTACCTAACCTGATGTCAGCTTTTTTATGCCGCCCATGGGCCTGTGAGTTGGCTGTACAAGCTGTCGAGAAATATCTCTAAGGCATGCTGGATTCCTCACGATTTTTTCCTTCACCAATGCAAGTGATAATTATAAAATACAAAGAAGATTCCGAAAAATCATAGAGGATTGACGTAGTCCAGCGCTCACGCCGCTAGGCTATCACTGCTTTGTGGAAAATAATATTGCGAAATTAAAATGTTAAATATAAAACTAAATATATTATGGCAAGCCACATCCTAATCTAACCGCGTGTAAGTCGTAATAGCTCTTTAATATCAAATATATAAATATCCTTGAATAGTGCTTTATGACTAACATTTTATCAATTTTTATTTTAAGAACTAGTCTCTGGATTTTGGTTGAATTACTTCCTGGTTTAAAAAATAAATTGATATTTGTGTTAACGCCATTTTCACGTATGTTATACAATAGCTACCTAAGTAGGTATACCAAATACAACCATCGATTTAGGCTTATCGTGTTACTGAAATAGACTTCAGATAGTGTATCTATATCCATCTATACATATAATAAAATCGTAGACTTTCCGTGTCTGTACACTACGGAATTTTGCAAAAAAAATACTGGAAGGTTCCAGTAATTTTTCATCACGTTACTTGCTTAAGGGGGTGAGCAATATTGCATTATGCCTGTACTCTTAAATTGTTGGACGTTTCAGTCATGACGTGCATGAGAAAAGCTATTTAAAACTTATGTCAACGAAGTAAACAGCCTAGCGGCTTCATGACCGCTCCGTTAAATACTGGGTCGCAAGTTCGAGCCCCGACATTGAATTTATTGTATATCTTTTGATGCTGTGTGATTTCCTTTTTTTTTGTATTAATATCGTTTGTATTTCTATTTTCTCTTCAAATACGGCTCCGCGCTACTCACTTTACTACCAAACAATGTCGTGTCTTATCAAGTATACGAGAAAAAAAACAATCCAATGCATGGCTTTTCAATATTTTTAAGTCGACAGTTTCTGTTTAAGGTAGAAAAAATTGTTAATGAAGGATAAAAGCTTTGCATCTTTGCGGCGTGACGGTCGTGTTAAGAGCGTGTACGCCGTACGGCATTTCATACAAATTTTCAAGTCCTTATTTTTCGATATAACTGAACCGATTTTAATGAAACTTCATACCCGTAAGCAAGATACATAGGTCTAAAAAGTTAGTGAAAAACATTTTCGCAAAATTATGTTACAGTTAAATTAGACCGATTTTAAATTTACCATAGAAACAGAAATTTCCAATTATCTTTTTTTAAATAAAACATTTCGAAAATGTTTTTCACTAACTTTTTAGACCTATGTATCCTGCTTATGTATGTGAAGATTCATTAAAATCGGTTTAGTCGTTTCGAAAAATAAGTATTTGATAATTTGCATGAAATGCCGTACGGCGTACACGCTCTTAAGTCGGGAAATTTGAAGATTAGGTACCGAAGCGTACCCTTTCTGGTCGTATTACTAAATAAATTAAATTAAAGCGTTTAAAATGTTTTTCAGTAACGTGTTTTTTGCATACTACTTTTGTTTTCCATCGGTTCTCAGAGTTGAAAGATTCATTTATATATTTTTTAGGGAGATTAATCCTCGGGATCTATGATATATCATTAATTGCATCTATTTGTTTTCGTTGTAAACTTCTTTTTGGAGTGCCGATGTCCATCTAAATTAATTGATTTGCCCAAGAAATTGGCTACGAGATTTTAGTTTAAAATAACAGTAAGTCAGTTTATTAGTATATTTTTTCTAGAGGATGTTAGGAACATTCAACAACTTCACATTCTCATGGAATGTTCCCTGACAATGCCAAAAGATCACGCGTTCACGTGTGCGAAGCCGCGGGCACAGCTAGTTGATAATTTATAATCAGAAACAGTAGTGTTAAAACAAGACTAGTTTTGTGTAGTTGATGACATGCATGGTCCGTTTACACCTTGTATGCGCTAATAGAAGGTGTAAACGGATCTTCACGAAGTCGTCAACCAAGTATTATGTACATCAAACTACGTTACCCTACGCAAAAAAAAAAATTGTTGTGCTGGTGGATGCATTGAATAGTAAACAGGTTATGGAGGTATTTAACGTAAAGTTACAACCACAAAAACGAATGTTTAACAAAAACTTGTGAAAAACTTGAAACTTCAAAAACTCCAATATCTCGGTAACTAGAAGGTTCCTAGGTATGATCCAGAATAAAAAAAATATCGCAATGACGGGAAGAACAAGTGCCATTCAGCTTCGTTAAGGGTCTATATTTACACGCTTTATATTTTCAACTTGGTAAAATATCGTTTTTTTTAAATAAAACTAACCATGACGGGTTAGTTTTATTTATAAAATGATAACGATACTACGAACTTTGCTCCGAAAATACTGCTGTTTCTCAGAAAATTATTTTCGGCTCATACAAAAATGTTCTGATTATCCTTCCTGCTACAATCTTACAGGAAATCTACTAGATATTTATCTACATTCTAGTTCTACAAAGATCAACAAGATTAATGTCATACTCATGATATGCAATCAGCCTATACTTGGGCACAGGTTCTTTGAGCGTGAGAGTTGAGCGTTATCCACCACGAGGGCCCAATACGAGTTGAGTTGTGAGAATATTGTCGCAAACGTCTTCGAATTTCATTTTCAGTATAGTTCTGTTCAAACTATAGGGTACTGTATTACTAAGTACTAACTGGGTTGTGGAGGTCAGATAGGCAGTCGCTCCATGTAAAATACTGGTATTCAGCTGCACCCGGTAAGACTGGCAGCCGACCCCAATAAATTTAGGAAAAGGCTGGGCAGATGATGACGATAGTTCTGTTCAAACTTTATGGCGGCTCGGAAGTTAGATGCAAGTGACGGTCTGCCCAACGAGGGCGGTACCGCCTAGTGGGCACTGAAGCTTTTCAGGGGGGGCAGTAGCGGGTCCAAAAGCATATGAAATACCTCCAGTTTCATGAAAAAACATGTTATCTAGCCATCTAAAATGTTTTTTTTTTCTTTTTTTTTTTCATTTTACCGCCACTAACGTACATACAGAGAGAAGAATAAAAAGATGCTACTTAGTAAAGCTGACCTGTTCAAAAGTCTTAAGTCCAGCATTCCGTCCCCACTGCAGCATATCCTCGAGGATGATCTTCTTGACGCGCTCGTCCTCGCACAGCTCGCTGAACGTGCCCTTGATGCCGTACTCCAGCGCCCAGCACTTCACCACGTCCACGTCGGGCACTACCACTGCTACTACACATGACTGGAAGGAAATCGACAAGAAATGTTATAAACCACTTCAATGGGAAAGGTCTGTTAAAGCTCATATTAATATGATAATTGATGGATGAGAATTTTATTCTTTCAAAACAGGAAGTGAGCTTCCTGTTTTCGAATAACAAAATGAGTACCTACTAAAGAATGAATCGATTCAAAACGTTTCGTTTACCTTAAGAGACTCGCCATGTACGAAAACTTGTTCAACGTACTGACTTCTAATGTAAATGTTTTCAATTTTCTCAGGAACTATGTATTCGCCTTGTGACAGTTTGAAGATGTGTTTTCTTCTGTCGATGATTTTGAGGGTGCCGTTCTAAAAAAACAGAATATAAAGATGTTAGAAATAAGTATCAACTATAAGGGTTCGCAGCTGTGCGTTATTCCGATATTATGCTTTGTTCTACCTAATTTGTTAGAATTAGATTTTGTTGATAAATTATTTTTTTATTTAAAAAAAAAACTCTTCTTACCGGCAACCACTTGCCAACATCTCCCGTATGGTGCCATCCGTCCTGGTCGATGACCTCTCTGGTCTTGTCTGGCTCCTTGAAGTATCCCTTGAACACGTTAGCGCCTTGCACGCACACCTCGCCTTGGCCTTGCGAGGCGTAGTACTCCATCTCGGGCACGTCCACTAACTGAAAGGAGGAGAGTAGTGAATGAAAACAACACAACAGAATCACGAGTGCTGCAGTGCCTCACTAAGGATAAACAAAAATTCGGAATTGATGGTCAACCTTCAGTAATTGGAGAGGCACCAGAAGAAGATTAAGAGCACTGAAGATAAGTTACTGACACAAGGGCCCAAAAGAAGAGACCGTGAATCGGCAAATGTGCAACATTTCCTGAAGATTTTTAAAGGGTGACTGGGAAAGGCTAAATGCGGAAAACGCAGACCGGACGGTATGGTGTAGTATGACATCTTGGCTGCCCTATTTCTAGTAGTTGCTCGAAATGTAATGAGTTTATTGAATGGGTGGCAAAGGATAATAGCATTTCTAAACATGAAAATCCATACGAAATACGAGTAAATAACCGACTGAAGAAATACTTTCCCAGTAAGAAGAAAATACAAATGGCTACAGGACGGGCTAGGTAATGGTGTATAACCACCGGCAAAAGCTGAATTAGATCCCGTTAAAGATAGGTTAATGGCAACGATAAAACTAAATAGCCCCATTACACATCACAAAAGCGCCGCTAAAGATTTATTGTAACCGTACCTATAGTGATAGACGCGGTTAGGGGAAAATCAATTACTATCGAAGCAGATGGAGTTAACCGGAAAATTTTAACTAGTTTTTATGACTTCCAGTAAGAAGCAAAACAACCCATAAAATTATGATGGATTACTTTTAGAGTGTTTGATGAAATAACACATTTAAGACCAGCTAATGCGTTATAACACAACCAATGAAAAATGACTTTAAGAGAACAGCAATAACTCAGTTGGCTGGAATAAAATACAGATTACTATCGAGCTATGAATAGATGTGGATATCTTCACATTTATCATAGAGCACGAAGGTCGATCAATGCGGTAGTAAATTTCCCAGATATTTTTGATATAGAAATTCACAGACGTACCTTGAATTGCGCAAAGGTATATAAATAAGTCTGAACCAGTGAGTAAACAGCTAAAATTTCCCGGGGCCCCTAACTGAATCCTGAATTTAACGGTTGTTTGTCAAGCTTTTGACTCATGATGTTTTGGCAGGTGCCGATATCTGGGATAAGTGTTTAGTGTATCGATCGCTCGATCCGTGGGTGAATCAGCCAATCATACTGTTGTTATTCAATTCAAAGGTTTATTTCTATGATCCAAGCTAGGTGTTTGTTATTCAAAAGGTTTTTATGAGACTAGTGTCATATAGTTCTTACATTCAATACCTCTTTATTGCATAATCGTCTTGTCATTAAAGCTCGCTTCTTTTGCTTTCATCACGCCTCGTTGTTTTTCTTCACAATCTATGAGTATCGAAATCTATTATCCACTAAAATCAATTTACCTTCACTTTGCAACAAGCGACGGGAGGCCCGACATGTTCAGGCACGTGGTCACCCTGAACTGTGAGAGTAACTGGCGCAGTGCACTCCGTCTGACCGTAGCCTTCCACGATCTGAGGAATAAGGAAAATTATTATAATAGTAAAAGATTATATCATTACCATATTCAAAGTAGTAAAACAATCAAACTTGAAGATAATTGCTGAACTAGCAAGGATCAATGAGCTTAGTTTCCGCGCGTACTCAACTACTCGTATAAAAGAAGACAGACACTCGTCATAAGAACAATTCAAAGTGGATTAAGAATGTGGGTGGATATGAATGGGCGGCAAAAACCACCGTTTTAAAGATTTTCACAAACTGTATTTTTTTCATAGTTACGGCTTTATAGTCACAGTGAAAACAACAACTCCTAGAATAATAAGAAGCACTTAAATGTTTGCACTGTAATAACCGTAGTTGCTGCTATATATCTGCATAAAATCTTGACGTAAATTGTCCCGTTACAATGTAATAAAGCCCGTTTGAATTAATTTCCTTAATTTAAAGAAACAAAAGATTTTGCAGCCGCCTGAAACTTTACGGTCATTCACTCTGTAGTAGGCGTGGTTATTAAACCAAATCAAGAAACGCTTCTCACTGTGACTCATGATGACAACAATAGAAGTGAATGAAATTTTTAAAGAGACTCAGATGGTCTTGCTAGATAAAGCTCAAACAGTTTTGTATCTAGCATTAATAGAAGCCGATGATGCTAACATAATATTGGTGAGTACGGCCGTCAAAATAATATATGAACACATTGATATAATATTATTTTGCTCTGTGGCTATCAAAATGTTATGATATTAAATAACAGCAAAACCGATCTCGAAATAGCTAAGAGGACTGTTGGCGGTATTCCATACGCCTGGATAGTATTTGAGATATGCGCAAAGATATAATGTTGGCGACATTGTTAGAATGGTCTCGGTCAGACGATAATGTAGTTCTCTAAAATTAAACCTTATTGTGTTAGTGACAACTGTTTTCATTCTTGAACGTAAAACGTGCGAATTGCGTACAATCGAGAGTATTCTCAGATGATGTAAGCCAAAGCCGAGAAAGCGTTTTTATCATTCGTGAACCTTCTTCGTCCATGTTGCCGGCTCATTGCCAAGTGGTTCTAGGTTTAATGGGGGCTATTAAATGCCCTCATTAGTAAACTGTCATCTAGGTATGACGTGGTCAATTTCTAAAATTATGCGACACGAATACCGTCATTCCAATATTTTGAGAATGTTAATTGTGATGCTGCAACTTGGGCGAAAAAGCGAGAGCCAGGTGATTGGCTGGTAACGGTTAAAAGAAACATGAGAGTATTACTAGCTCCTTACGGGATACCAATAAGCTTACTATCTTACAAGAAGACGCCAATTTCACAGGTCTGTATACATACCAAGCATCCGAGCGCGCATCTCGCGAAGGTGAGCACATTGCCGGCGAGGGGAGCTGACCCCACTACCATGATGCGCAGACGACCGCCCATGCCTTCACGCACCTTGCGGAACACCAACTTGTCCCAGACGGAGTCACTGCGTATGATACCCCTGCAAAGATATAAACACATATTTAGACCTTCAATTCAGTTCATGCCTTGGTTTCTTCTAAAAATTGTAGCCATGGGGAGCTCAAGATACTATCTTTCCCCTCTTCATATAATTCATATTACAACGCTTTGCTGAGTACTGACAAGAAAGTGAGCTCCAGTGCTATAATCATGGAAGTTAATTGGCTTTAAACAGGGCCCTTCGTTTCCGGTACATGACTAGTTATAATTCCATACGCATGAATCAGATGAATTGCATTTCTTGATGTCCAGTCATAATACAAAGTAATTTGTATATGTACCTCTTTAACTCGGACTCCTTCGCGGATAACGCCATATTGAATAGCAGCTTCTTTATCTTGGAGTTGGATATTTCAGATTGGGCTTTGTCGTACAGTCTGTTCAGCAGTCTGGGTACCGCCGGCATCATGGTGGGTTTCAATGCAGTCAAATCGTCACCTAACCGTCGAATGTCACCGCTGTAGAAACCTACGGCTCCTCCTACCATGTAGAGAGCATTCTAGAAAGAGAGAAATAAAATTGATTTAACATTGATTCTGAAACAAACCACAGAAAACTCATCATGCATAGTATACTCAGTGGCCTGCATTACTTGACCCCTCTTACAAATAATAAAAGGGGAAAGAAGGGTCAAGTAATACTGGGCACTGGCTGTACAGGACCTAAAGAAGAAGAATGTGCGTGAGTGATCTCAGCAGCATCAATTGTACATGATATTATCATTGCACTTGGCAAGCACAATGATAATTTAATAGCAGAATGATGACATCTTACGATTGCACAATTAGATCACCGTATGAAGGGCGGTCTGTTTTTGATGATACCGAAATAACTCTGAATTCACTTTCGTGTACTTTCGTAGTTAATGGGGATGTTGAGTAACAAATAACTGTTCTACGTGTATAAAGTAACGTTATTTCAGAGAAGACATTGTAAAATGTTATAATTCAAAAACCCATACAAACATAGAGGGGTATTTCCCATCCTTGTTCCGCGCAACAATGTATGGTCTGGGGATGTCTCTGCATCACAGATAATTTTCAACCCTTGGCAATGTTTGTAAGGTTCCAGGTCAATTGAAGTGTTTTTAGAATTTGGGCCTGCTTAATAGCAATAGGCTCACCCATTCCCATCACATAACTAGAGAAAAAGTGTGTATCCGTTTTGCATTTGCCTAACCCTTCAGAGAAAACATTCATCGTGCAAAGTTTTCATATCATTCAACAATCATTGAACGTACCTCGCAGCACCGCTCCAGCATATGCGCGAGGGGGAGGAAGGAGATCATGACATCATGCTTCATGGGCCGGTGCTCGCCGAGCTGCATGATGACGCTGCACATGGACGCGACCACGTTCTCATGCGTCAACATCACGCCTTTCGGCATTCCCGTGGTTCCTGATGTGTAGCAGATCGTACATAGACTTTCTGGTTTTGGTGGCTGAAAGAAAGTACAAAGTATTGTTAGTCAATGACATCAGACAAGAGAACAGGGAGAACAATGAAGAAAAAACATTGAATTTACTTCGAAATAAGAATTGAACCAGGTTAAAATGTAAATAAAACTTCGAACCCATGATTTAAGACTTACGAGGAAAGCTGTGGAAGGCATTGAATTAATGATGCGAACATCGGATCGTTGAAAAGTATCTTACACCAAACGAGAAACAATAGAATACTTACGAGACAAGGGTGATCCTTCTGAGCTCCTTGAACTTCAACATCACTGAACTTAAGAATTTCAACGCCTCGGCTTCTCGCCCTTTGATGCGTGGAAGGCGAGACCTCCTTAATGGTGATCAGTTTCCTTAAACATCTCGGCGACTGGTCCAGAAGCAAATTGGCTTTTTTGTCGTCTTCACAAATAACTACAGTCATTTCGGCTGAAACGAACAAAGGAAATTGTTTGATTCCAATCTAGGACATTTCTCGCATACTTGTCTTTTTATATTAGCTTTCTGAGAAACAGGGAGAATCGGCATTTGAATTCAAGTGTCTAGACAAAAAAGGAATGTAAGAAATTCCGTAGACGTTATAGCTTTATCTGTATGTATAATTATATATTAAAGTAAATATATTTTTAGCTTTAATTATAGCTTTACGTAAACTGCCGATACCTACTGCAAAACAACATTGTAAGAAATTAATAAACGTCCGTTTAATTATAGGTTTGTAAAAGCTACCTATACTTACTTTGATTTACAATGAAGGCACATGCGTTTGCTCCAAGAGTATCATACAGTGGAACAATGACCATTGAGTAACAGTAGGCGGCTTGTTCTGTCATTACCCATTCGGGGCAATTCTGTGAATATATACCTGGAAATACAAGGCATGCGTTAATATAAGGAAAATTATTTGCATCGTTCTCAGAAGTTGGAAGGAAACTTACCCACAAATGTGCCCTGGCCTGGGACAAGCCCTTGGCATATAAGTCCTGAACCGAAGTTTTTCGCTCGCAGTAGAGTCTCATTGTATGTCTGCCACACGTAAGGCTTATTTGGTCCCTCACGCCAACCGAGGCAGTTGCCATTATCTGCAATAAGATTAACGTATTGTCATTTAACATTATAGGTATTTATTATAGTCTTCATTTATCATGTCCTCAATCTCATAAAGCTGTCTTAACTCGGCTAGTAGTTAAGTGGCGGAATATTCCATACAATATAAACTCGCTTCATTTTTCCAATGTTTTATTTTTGTTGAGCCAATGAGTACAAAGCACCCGTGTATTGTGGTATAAAACTAAAAAAAAACCCACTGTCCCAGCTACTCTAGTGGCACAAATTACGTTTAACTGTATCCTGTAAACCAGTTCGTGAATGATGTTAACAATATTTTGTAATAGTGGGGTATTATCGTATTTATCGTTAACGAGCGGAAATGTTGGAGGGAAATGAGGTGGGTCTTAGAATTGCGCCTTAGGGCACTCCCTACCTTTGCAATTGTATGCGCACCATTCTGTTGGTACGAGAGCAGGCAATTGGATACGTAAATACATATATAACTACGGTATAATACAACTAGCACAACTTGCAAGTTGCAACTATCTATAGAACTAAATGGAATGAGAATCTTCGTTGAAAGGATTTCTATGAATACATTGAGCGTGAGGAAGTTATGTACATCAAAATAACACGTTACTTACTTGATTCTTTGACGCCCCGTCGGAAAGTTTCGTAAAGTGTGCGTGTGTCTTCGTGTAGGTAGCGAAGGAAACGACCATTTTTCGCTTCTTTGTAGAATTTTGATACACGAACCATATCGGGCCCCTGCAATAAAAGCGCAGATTTATGTATGATAACCTTGCTAAACGTACAAAGATTTGTACATGACAACAACGATAATGATCAAACCACGAAAGAAACTGTCAACATTTAGAAAGAAGTAATAAAAGAACAAAACAATGTACTGTATAATGATTTCATAATAAAAAAAAACATGAACAAGTTGAGTGTCATCGCACTGAATCCTTGCAACGCACGGGGAACTAATCAGCTGTAATCTTATTAACAAACTCGCAGACATCGGATTATTACGACGACCCAGTAATGGGTAATGAGAAATACATATTTAAACATACAATTTAATATGACTTCAGAGTTTAGGAATTTCTATTGCAACGTAAGCTGGAAATTCAAATGGATTCAAAAAGCTTTGCATTGTGTGCTTATTCATCGCAGGCCAGATTTCGTGGGATGTTATCTTCATCGTATTCTACACTGGCTTTTGCCCACGGCTCCGCTCATCCTATAGTCGTGAATTATTCCACGGAAACTTATTTTCTTTTTTATAAATACTCAGGAATAATTTTAGCTTCCCATTATTGATAGAATTTTATAGAATTGGTTCAGTAGTTGCGAAGATTACCCTCTACACACAAATTTTACCTCCTTATAATGTTAGTAGAGACTAAATACTTTTTAGAGTTTTAGGTTAATAAACCGCAGGAAAGTACTGTGTCGAAGTTACTAAAATCATATGCAAATGTATCTCCGTTAACCTAATGACATAGTTGGCCCACTAACTCCGAATCTTGACTCGCAGCGTGAAGCACTCTTACACGTTACGGTATATTATCATTACAGTTTGCACAATGATAAATGGAACGATGAACGGGTCAAAGACACTTGTGGGAAAAGAAAAAAACAACAATTTTGCGACAGAATCGCAAAGCATAGAAGTTATAAACGGTACCGTGCGAATTTTTGTAGGTTTTTTAGATCAGGCTGGTAAACGTAGTCAAGACAAATTTTAAATTTCGTTGGTTAATGTAAAAAGGGTTTTATGGCACGTGACACAAATCTGATTCAACGTTCAGATTAGGTCACATGCCATAAAACCCTTGAAGAATTAATGAATTTTATTGCAATGTTTAGACATTTAATAGTCTCATAACAGACTATTTACTGAACGACCTAATACTAAAGCATGAATAAGTTGTAGACATAATATTGTTGTTATTCGAAAACAAAGTCATTGAAAATGGCCTCGGTCAGGAAATCTTCGTTCTTTTAAATAAGAAGCTGTTAATAAACCAACAGCAAAACAAATATTGAAGATGATGATAATTTTCGGGAAGTTGAAAAAGCAATGACGGATGACAACACATTAAAATAAAATTATGAAAAACAAAATGTGCGAGAGATCAAGCAACCTGATCTTGAATTTAATCTGCAAGGTCAAAAGGAAATTGGTCACGCGACGCCAACTGAAAAATGTGCCGGTTTTGTGACCGAGTATTTATAACAAAACTGCGTGACACATACGACTCTTGTCCACGCTATTCTCATTTCAGTCTCGTATGATGACAATTTTAGAAAATTGAATAAAAAGTTGTCGTAATTCTGCGTTGAAGACTCAATTGAACAGCGTGCAAAAATATTTGTGTTTTAAATAAACTCTTCAAAAACAAGATTATTCTTTTCAGTGTTGACGTTTGCTGTTTGAGATTCACACAGGTTTTCGTGTTTCTTTCATATTATTTTATAGAGACCAACATAATTCATGCATTTCCTGCCAAAATGAATGAAAGCTTACTAACTTTCTTTGTTGAATTTGTGTGACTTGATTTCAAAGCCAACATTGACACGGACACTGCACTATGCTAACTTGACATTGACCAACGAAAAGCTATGCATGGACGAGCAAATTTATGTGACGCAATAAATTTCTATAAATACTATAGGAAAGCCCTGAAGAGGGCGTGACGGGCCACTACCCGAGTTTTCTTGGCAAGTGGAATTATGATGTCTCCAAAATAGTTGACATTGTGGACGTGTTTAGCTGGCAGTCATTTCCGCATGAATTTGTTAGCAGTCGTATAGCTGTAAACACTAAATTTAAGTGCATTAAACTGGAGACCGGACTTTGAGTAAAGTCAAGTACACAGAACGAAACTATTTCGTATGACTTCATTTTGACAACAGATTCTGACGGAGTTTCCCTTTAAAATTTGTTTGTTAATGTAAGTTCTTAAAACACTAGAAACTTCAGATTTTATTTCTAAGCGATCTGTCAAACCAGGGCCTTCAAAATCTCATATTTCCAACTTCATGGCATGTTGTTGTGAAACATAACAACTGCTTTTAATGTTAGTCTCAGTTATATTTATCCACCAATTTAAATTCACATATTTCAAAGTATGTCATTTGGCGCAAAGTAGTAAGTGCTAAATGTTATTGTATGAAAGTAAAATTGTTACAGATTGATTATCTAGTCCATGGAATAGTGAATACTTAGCGCTTCACCTACCTAATAATTCAGTACAAACTATGGAGGTTCCCCAAACAATCGATATGTTGACTGTCATAAGGACACCGCAGTGCTTTGCGCTATGTTTTGTTTTTTAACGGATCAATAAGCAAACAGCTATGTGGGGCATACATAAATTTGAACTTTACTGCAAACACCAACATTATGTTTGCCTGATGATAGCATTTTATTGCTTGTTCTTAGACTATGTATAGTGCCTCATTGGTCTAGTAGCGCAAGCGTCACTGCTGAAAATGAGATCCTGGATTCAATTCCCAGGTCGGGCAAAGAGTTATTGAGTTTTTCCATCATTAATTTCTCAGTAGCTGCTACGGAGTCTGGCTTTGTGCCCGGTTGATTGCAATAGGCTCGCCTCCTATTACATGGGACTTGAACATAACTGGCGATATGTGGGTGTGCTATTAGACACCACTGCCCAACCCTTCGGGGATTACAGGCGTTATATTATGTCATGTTTTTAGCGTACACTAGCTACCCGCCCTTGCTTTGTGTGGATACCACATGTGAACACATAGATTTCTGTGCTGTATCTAAGCGATTTTTTATTTCCGGAGTTAATGCTTTAACTGATAGTGATACATACATCAAAATCCACTGTGACACCACACATAAGACTGAAGACTTTGCTGTGCACAGGTGAACTTTTTTTACACAAGTATTTGGCATTAAGCGTTTGTGATAATTGTCAATGAATGAAAAGGGAGTGAATGATACCGTGACGGTTGACAGAGAGGAGAATGGAAGAAGAAAACGTGTTCCACTGACCCCAAGTAACATGGGACGCAGGAAGATGATGCTGATTACATTTTGCGATAATTGCCCAGTACTAGATAAGACTGTGTCTCATGTAGAGTTTTATATTTATTTATCTTGCTGCGATACAGACGCTAATAACAGCTGATAATTATCGATCAACAACACTGTCACTCATAATCAACTACGAGCGATAGAAAAATGTGGCACACGATCAAACATGTCACGGGATAACGCCTTTTTGGGTACAATTACGTTATAATATAATTAAACTAATGAACCATGTAGACTATCATAGAGTTATAATTTCTCTATGTAGACTTCTTTCTTTAAGGTGTGGTTAGTGCCTAACCTGGTGTCAAAGTTTCATGCCGCCCATGGGCCTCTGACTTCGTTTTACATGCCGTCGAGAAATATCACTCAGGCATGCTGGTTTCCTCACGATGTTTTCCTTCACCGAAGCAAGTGATAATTATACAATACGCACATGAATCAGAAAAATCAGATGTGCAAGTGTTAGGTTCGAGCTCGAGACCTATGACTTAGCAGTCCGACGGTCACACCACTAGACTATCACTGCTGTATGTAGACGATACAATGTGAAACAAAACAGACTAAATTGGCATAGAAAACATGGATTGTTTTAAACCGATTAGATATAATGAATAAAAAATATTATATTTCATTTATTTCATGAATACAGTCTCGGAATATTACCAATGACACGAAGAAGTTTAACTTATGGCCGTATTGTTGTCCCTACATTGTATACCTGTGCCTAAAATAGTTTGTTTACATTTAATATTTACAAACAATAGTAATGACTACAAGATGTAAATTTTAGAATAACGTCGATTTAAAGGCATCCAATAAATCAGTAAAACGAAGATTCTCCTGCCCTTATCCCAATTTATTTGGGGTCGGCGCAGCATGTCTTCATCTTGCATTTCTCTATTACTTGTCTTATGACTACTCACTATGTGGGTACTAACAATTACTTCAGTCATAATTTATTTATTTATTTAACACTTCAAGTACAATGTACAGAGGCGGACTTAATGCCATAGGCATTTTCTACCAGTCAACATTTGGATGTTGCAGAAACAAACAGCGGTAGGTGGTGGTGGTGGTGGTCAAGAAACTTCCACAAATCGATTTTTACTACAGCTTTTATTCCTATGTTTATTTATATTCAAAAAGTAATTTGTGTTTCATTTTTCCTTTCAGTTCCAAAGCTTTTACAAAGGAATTTTCTCGCAGCGAAGCTTAATTAATAGCGGTCTCAGATAAACGACATTCCTGAAAATTGTTGTTTTCTTTGATTCAGCGATCATTTTAAAATTAAATGGAAAAGTTAAATAAAGACAGAAATGCTATTATTTTAGTACAAGTGTAGATTACGTGTTCATTAGTGGTTCCTGTTTTTCAGAACATTTATAACCACTCATAATTTATAGTTCATTCAGTTTTGTGATCTCATAGAGAGTTTCTTAATCCTACGCACTGGAAATACCGAAATTCTCTGGAGATGATAATTCAGTAGTTAATAATATCGCCATTGATATTTTCGAAACATGAATGGAATTTTTAGATGAACGTCGCATTACTGAATATTTTTGCGATGATCAATTGGCTGTAGGTATCTTGATTTGTTGTTTGTTATTGTTGGATCAGAAGATGAAAGGTAGATAACAGTTGATGCAAGATCTGAAATATAAAAAAAATGGATTTATTTGATCAAAGATCTTCTACACATAAGTATAGATATGGAGTGACTGATCTGAGTTTATTTTTTTCTTTTCTTTTTGAATTCTTTTCACGTGATTTATCTCTTCTATCGAACACCTAAACATTTCATTGTAAAATATCACAAAATACATTTTTGCAAAATTCATGCTTTTCAAACCATATTTCACTGTCATTATGTCAGAGTACAAAACTGATTGCGTGCGGATAAACGTAACAATAGTTCGTCTATATTCTCGATACTGTCCCGTGACTTGTCTGGGTCGTTTGCCAAAATTCTACACAAAATAGTAGTCAAATGTGGGGCGTGAGCAAACGACCCTTCATTTAAAAATATTTATGTTTGTCACTAGGCGTAGGGAATAAAATATCTAGTTTTTTTATTTTTATTTTAATGCTCGCTTCTGTTAATTTTAGGCGACACTTAAATCAAGTAGTAACGTAGCGCAAAAAAAAACGTATATCATCAACCACAAAGCGATGACTCCAGTAGGTTACGTAGAAACATTTTTAACAGAATAAACGGACACCGAATTTAGGAAAGTCCAGAGAAAAGTGTCAAAGATGAAGATTCTTGAAGCTTACGGTTTGCCTACTGAGAAAGGTATGTTTTTTGTGAAACAAAAGTTGTTGCTTGGAAATCTACTTACAGACCATATCTAACTTGGCTAACGCTAAGTTAACCGAGTAAAGTAAACCGGGCCCCAGTGCGTTTAGAACGTTTTAAAACACTAACACTTGTATCTATAGTCAAGTTAAAGTAATTACTTGAGTTTAAGTAATTACTCATGCAAACATTGTTTTGCAATAGATAACAATTTGAACGAAGTAAGAACCGTAAAGGAAAGAAAAGCCAAGTTAAGAACTCTAACTTTTAATTGTTCTAACTTCAAGCAATTACTAAAGTACAAAATAAAAATCGTATCTTAAATAATGATTTTTTACTCAAGTAACCACTTTGACTTGTTTATAGATACGGGTGTAAGAATCTAAAAATAGTTTATTAGTGAAAAAAATAGTTCATTTAAATAATAATAAAACATCTACACAATCTAAGTTCCATCGTGAATGGAAGTAAACGTCAAGCCATTATTTTAAGGACTCGGGCACGCTAGATCTTTGTCCAATAATATAGATGGACATCTATTCATAGTATTTCTACATTCGAGCATTAATAACGATGATTTTGCACACATGCATGAAGTAGGAATGATGGATGCACGTAAACAGTGAGAGGTCTGTCAAACAGTAGATCAGGAAACGTATCTAGCAATTCTTAGTACTGTATTTGCAGCCCTATGGTGCCCTAGTACTCATATAAGTTCAGATAGCTTCTCGGGGACTGGGGTGGATCGAATGCATTTCCCACCTGTACGCAAAATACGCGCTTTGGACGTGGAGTTGTGGACACCAGCCCGTTACACAATAGAATACAAGTTCAGATAGGGTTTGTAATTCTTGAGGATATATTTCTGTTTACTTTATACATAAATCACTATCTAATGAAACTATTTCCAACATTCGGTCAGCTTCTAGTCCAGCAAGATGCGGTAAATGTCAGTATTTGGCACAGCCGCCTCACCTCTGAGATAAACATTTTGTATTTACTGTCATTTGCTACCACGCACTACTACATAATATTAAATGCTAACATCTGGTTGATGGGTAACATAACATTTTGTTGTTTTACTAATAAACTAATGACTCCTGCTCCAAACGGCTTTTATGACTGGACACAACGTTAAAAGATTAATTTAAGTCAAATATTAATGTAAAGTACGTAGAAAACTTCCAGAATAAATTCACTTAATGACGGTGACGACCTCGCGGTCACATTAACACACATGAGAAGCTGAGAAAATGTTGTAGAGATAGATAGATAATCTATAAAAAGGTTATATAGGTAGTGATCATGAATCTGATTAACGATTACTTGTAAAGAATTACGGAAGTTGGCGAAATCGATGAAGTACCTATTCACCAACGGATATCCTTTATAACACTTCTAAACGATGCTTCTAAAGTGCTGCCCTCCCCCAGCGAAGCGCCAAAAGCCGAGGCCCGTACCCCATAGGGGGTGCCCTTATCGTGTAGTCGCTTAGTTTGTAAGTTTTTTGCCCTGGCGAAGGCCTTACACTCAATCAAGGCATCCACAGACGACAACCTCCTTGGTTGAACTCAAAGATGCCATTCACAAAAAAAAATCTTCTAAAGTAATAAAAAAAATCACGAGGAGTACCAAAAAATCTAACATCAAAGACCTGCGTCGCGACTACCTTAAAATTTATTACATATTTAATTTAGAACATTAGTAAAACTATTTGTAACACCTAAGGTCGCCTGTTTTATGTAAAGTCTCTACAAATTACTTCTATGTTTACGTCTAACGTTTTATAGCTGCCATTTACTTTTATATTAAAGGATTTGCTCGTTAATCTGCCGATAAGTATAAATATTTAGAGGTAAGTGTTGCTTTAATGTAAATGAACATAATGCTTAATGAACGCCTCATACTTTAAACTTCTGAGGTACATAATTATATTGATATAGGAAATAGGGTAACACTAACGCGATATCTAACAAATTGCTATTCCTTTCATCTTAAATGCAAGATGTAAATGGATTCATGTTCTGCATAAGAGAAACGATACATTAGTATGTTTCATAAATCAATGATTTAGAAACGAAGATTTAAAAAATCGTGAATCATTGTTTGAAATAATAACAAGGAATGAGATATCCGTTCGAGACCACCATTTTATTATAACTTAATGTCTAAACAACAGTATCCATTAACTCAGTCTATTTCAGTATACCTAATGGTGGACAGGTTAACGATATTTTAAGTAGTTTACATACTGTTATAATAAATTACTTCTGGTTTTAAAAATCATGAGTTTGAAATATATTTTAATGACTTAACTTTCGAGTAGAGACTCAGGAAATAGGCATATGATATGAAATTTTGCACTTGACTCCGTTTCCAAGATCATTTAGTGCAACTAATTCTTTTGAAAAGTAAGAAACATAACACTTCATAACAATTCTAGCTTTGATAAGAAAGTCAACTTATCGCCGACCAATGCTGATGAAATTCGATTGGCTTTAGTTATTTCATGAACATTCGAAATGAATAATCTAGAATTAAATGTTGCTTCTATTTCTAATCAGCAGCTCCATGTATTAGCCTGTGGGACTTTTAAATGATCTGAATCTAAATGTTACGGAGCTTTGCCAACTGTCGGGGCGTGAGCAACGTCTAACAATGTTCCTACCTCTACGACACATATCAATTTTACCGAACACTTCGCAAATGTAACAATGTCTCGACTATCCTACAATTCACTTCTTACAACCTTCCATGTTTGTTTCTTTATTATTTTTACTCTTCATCCAAACTTTTTAATACCCATTACGATGGACATTCTGAAAGCCCGTCTCTATAATATTTTAATTTCGCTATTAAACGCTGACACTTTAGCTACAGCTTTATTCATTACGGAATTCTCATTAAGGATGGTTAATTACAAGTCCCATTATTTCAAATTCTTTGATAACATTGTTTCTTTTATTGCGTATTCGAAGGATTCTACGTTTTTATAACTCACTCTAAGGGCATCTGATTGTTCGGCGACGCTTATCGGCGGTCGGATCGGAGCGACTCCGATGCAGCAATCACAGCACGCCATTATTACAATTAAATGTTATCACACAACAAAATGCACCGTTTGTTTTTTGAATTAAACCGTTTTACATTGCGCAATCATCGCTGAATTTAACTGATAGCGCGCGTTTCAACTTTTCATTAGGTTCACTACACTTTTCAGAGATCACAGTTAGTATCCTTGTGTGAATGGACCGTTTCGGTTAATAGTCTTGGCCGAGTCACTTTGGCGGAGTTTGCGAGTATCTCGTGACTTTCGCTAGAGACTTTCGGATACTGACGGGAGAGCAGCGGGCTGGGCTGCTCGTGGTACAATGAGTTAAAAATATCGCTCGAAGATGCGCTCTGCCAACTCGAGATCGTCGGCAGTTGGTATTAGGACAACTCGAACTTTGATACCGCAATAAAGAGGAATACCCTGTCGTCATAATTTTATATGTATTTTTCCATCGGATTAAGAGAATCTTTTAAACGATATTTTTATCTATGCTGACATAAGATGTCTCCTACTTAATATTTATTAATGCGCTTTCTGTAAATATATTGCGGTTTATTTCATGCTACTCGTAGGAAGATTGTTTTATTTTATCACCAATTTGTAGTAAGCCTTGTTTATCGATCAACGACCTCACTAATACATGCATCGAAACAATAGTACAAGTACATACATGATAATAATATTTTCTAATCGCCACAATTTTTGTTGTTACATGGCTCCAATGTAGATTATAGTTTTAGATTTACTTTCTCCATACGTAACGTATATCTATTTAGTTTATTTAATTAACTGGTATTAGCAAATGGAGCATGATTATTTCGATAAATGTCCTAGATATATTTCAAACATCTTGGATCATTGAATGTTGCAAGTTGTTTCACCTTTTCAGCGTCATAGTAGAACAGTGTATTATTACTGTAAATTGCCGTTATCCAACAGCCGCACTAATGCCACCTCCAATTACCCTTACGGCCAACAGCTTATGAGAAATGTCTTATCCAGTACATCCTTTCATTCATTCCTCTTCTACCTCTACATCTTGTTGTGTTGAATCTTGATCTCCCTCTTAACTTAGTTATTCTTAGTTCAAACTCACTTTTTTTTTGTTCCGGGGTGGAAAATCCCCACGGATGTCCTCCGCCCTGGGGTGGGCGGAAGGGTCTGTCAGACTCCAACTCACTAAAAACCACCCCGGTGAACACCGGGGTGGTTTCCCTTCACCTTCCCACACTTGCACCGACGATCATGGGAACTAGTGCGCCTTCTAAGATCCCCGGATAGTGCCAGCCCGCGTCCGCGGGCCTTCTCAAGTTCACGGGGGGAGTGAGGTGTAGAACTCCCCCCGCGACGTTTAATAGGAGCGCGCGCGGAACACTACGCAGTTTATACTCACTGGCTCAAGCAGGCTCTGTTCGTGGAGTGTGACGAGGGGCTTCTCTGGCTTCGGTCTCGTGCTGAGGTAGAAGGCCGAGGCAGCCGCCACGCCGGTGAGCGCCAGCGCACCCGCCGACCCGCCGACCATCCATAGGTACTGGTCGATCTCGCTTACTGCACAAAGGAAAAGGTTGGAGATCAGTTACGGCAGATGGTTGGGTTCTTCGGAGGTTTTGGATTTATCTATCTGAGACCTGAGACCCTGAGATAATCTAGAAGTAACGTGAACCGAATTAAAACAATTATGTCATTTATAGGTTTTCAACGAGATGAAAAATCCCTTCTGGATTGTATTTTAGTCAAGTTCATCGGTTGCTACTTGCTAGGATCCGCCTTTCATGTAACTTGAACTAAATAAGTTATCGTTATTCGGTGACGCTGAGCCTACGTTTGAAGTGTAGCTCTATTAGAACTGATAACATAGTGAAAATTTTGGCGATTTATCTTATGTAGATAAAACTACATGTAGTGGAATTTTAACCACAGGAAGGTTATTATGATGTATTAAACGATTCAATCGTTTTATACATAGTAAGCGCAGTTTTATAACATAAACACATAGTAGTCCTCATTACGTAAAATAACAAAAGCTGCTAGCTTATTCTTCGAAATCATTACCTTTAAAGCGGATGCGAATTGACATAACGAGGTGAAATACTGAGAAAAAGTAGCTCTAGACTAATAAAGTGATACTTGCAGATAAGTCATAAGAAATAAAATTTATAGACGTTCGATACATGAGCAAACAATTCGTCAGGGCACCGATTAATAAATCGTTAAAGCCAAATATGGTGATATGATAATGACAACCCAATAAAACTTAACAAAAGAGCTATCTGAGCAACTGGTACTTTCGATAATGACCTGCCTATAAACGACCTTCCCTGTCAATCTCGATGCCGCTAATGAAGATTGAAGAATTCTTTAAGAAAAACGACTGTTTCAGGCGGAAAAAGTAGTAGTTGAAGGACATCTTTAATTATAACCGCTGGACATTGCAGAAATATTAATAACTTTATAAATTCCAGTGGGTAGGTAAGTAAGTTATTCGTTCTTAGATGAGCGTTGGTGCAGCGGCTTCTTAACATACGCCTGCGCCGGCATTATGATCCTCCGCATAAGGAAATGTCAATAAAACAACTTTCATGCGCCCGAGCGACTAGTAGTTCCTGAACTATAAACCGCGCGCGCAGTCTAGCCAGTTTAGAAAGTGGAAACTGGGGAGCGTGCGCAGACGACGCATTAGCGCATAGATTTCTCGGGATTCTCTCGCGCTTTCCACTGACATACTTTTACAGTGATATTTACGACATTACCATAAATGGTGTTTATGTGTCATTATTAAAAGACTTTTCACGTTACTAAACTTTAATAAAACGTAACCGTTGAAGTGCTTAATATTTTAATGAAAACAATAATTTTGTTAATAATGTCAAACTTCAAAATATTGTTTTCGTTATCATTTTATATGACACCTTTGAAACTATCCCCGAAATAAAGCAAGACCAAATCCAAAAGTACAAAATTAGGGACAGGGTTATACAAATCGCAAAAGTCAATGTCGTAATCACCATTTCAATCATTAGAAGGGCTCAAATTATTTGAAGGCAACGTTTAAGGTCACATGGTTGGCCTCGATACCTTGTCGCTTGTACAGCTAAATGTACTCGTCGATTTCAAAAGTTAGAACCTTGGTGATCTAATTTCCCCTCATTAAACATTCAAAGGGCGTAACGAGCATGACGGCCCTTCAAGGGGCCCTTAGTCTTCCATTAATAGAAACCCGTAATCACTGATTTCTATTGTTTTCTTGTTATACTATTCTTTTGTTATATTTTTCACATTATTACTATGCTCTGGTTTGAAAAAGTTTTGTTCTTGGGACTCGTTCACAATTAATGTACTATCGCACAATTTACCTAATTGAATAAATATACACAAGATTAAATCAATAATCGCGATAATTGTCAGCTTACATGTCTAGACGTATAGCAATTCAATTCAGTAAGAATTGAATGATACCTACAATAATTGCAGAAAAAAAAGTTAAAACATCAACTTCAACTTACAACTGTTACATTGGTTCCACCAGATAGTTTTTTCTCGTGTATTTTCTTCAGTCTTCTTATTTTCAGTCTTCTTTAATTTTTTCTGTATTTTTTTACACTTTTCCTTAACACTAAACTCAGTCTTTGGGGCTCCCATGTCCACTTTGTCCTTTTTAACTTGAAAACCGAACTTTCCGCTTCCCATCTTGAACAGTTTAGCACATAGCGTTCGATTCACATCAGCACAGTGTGCACGTATTGGTACATTATGCTTCCCACTGTCGCCTAGGGCATGGTCTGTGTCGACTGGATTGTTTAAAATGTTAAAATTATGACTGTACTATATAAGTACACGTTCGCCACTCGAGTGTCGTAAAGATTTTCGATATCGAATTATTTTGTTGCGGAATGAAACGGAATCCATAAAACTAAAAGGTTTTATAGAGTTATCTCGAGGAGGCTTTGGCCTTGTAGGGTTCATTAACACTATTCAGTCGATAACTGAAATATAATCAAGCACCTGATTCCGTCGGGTGCTTATCTAGTTTGAGTCACTCCCGGTGAAACGATTAGGTGTGTTGTGAAATTGAAATTAGTTGGGAATGATAATCAGGTGCGTTTAACATAGTATTTGCGCATCGGTGATTCTAGATATAGACGAGATAAAGAACCATTTACGAATCCAATAATGTAAATTGACGATATTTTCCACATCAGTGAAGCGCGACCCTTATGCACGACAGAGGTATTATCCAGTTGTAAATATCAATCTAGAATTCGCCATTTAATTCTACGATTGTTGCAACCTTTGTGGTGAGTAGGTGCCTACTAAATGTTTTGTTGTGGTCGTGATTGGATAGTTAGTGTTATTTCTGAGAACCAACTTAATAGGCACTCAGGCAAAAGTAAGTTTAAAACAGTGAAATATTAACAGCACTCTGGTAATAAAGAATTAATTTTTATTTGCATTCACGAGTAATTGTCGAGTGATGCTGACACACAGAATACGGAAGACACTACTAAAGACACTAAGATTTTATTTTCATTAAAATAAATTCATTGGTGCACTGTCGACCAGAATAATTGATAAGTTAAAACCAAGATAAAGCAACGTCGTCTGGTATGGTAGTTATGGACTCAGTGCGGTTATTAAAAGCGGAAAATGAAATATCTCACATAATTAAACGTCATCTCTGTGAGTGAGTGATCTCGGGATAAAACCATGAATATTCCCATAGACATTAATGGCTGACGGTTCAATTACACATAAGGCCAATGCAAGAGCTTTTAAAACTTTATGATCATTTAAATTAGCTTGCCGATTACTTCGGAATAGTATAATTGCTTTGATTATCCGCAACATCATTATGGTGTCCACTTTAGTGTTTTTAAGTCGAAATGATTAAAACGAACGGTGATCAAGAATAATAAATATTTACCGCTTTCGTTTTAAAAACGTTAAAATTGATGTTAAAATTGATGTTGAGTCAATAAAATCGATATTATTTGTTATTAGTAACTTCCAATTTTATGATGATGAGAACCCTAAAAGTGATTTTACGCGGCAGAAGATTTATTTTAACAAGCTCATGGAACGATACTTTATTGACGACTATAAACTGCACTTTTTCGTTGAAGCCTTTTTGCGTCTTGGTACCTACTTACTTGCCAACAAAAAATCGATCACAATGAATACCGTAAGGTTTCCTTGAAATACAGCTTTGATTATCGAGTGTACTGCTATTTTTTAGTCAGGTCACGGACAAAAACAAATAGTTCCTACAACAAATTCCCATTGTTCAGTACTTAATACACTTTGATTATATAATGTCTAGATAGAGCGTCGCCCTACAATCGTATCAAAGAAAACGAGTCAACATTTTCAAGTATGTGTGCGTGCAGGCGTCGTTTTACACTATGCGTCTATGTCTTTGTGTGCGTAAATAATGATACCAGCTACTACAATTCTCTCATAAATCACATTAAAAAATAGACTTATTAAATAAGATAAGTTTTAGGTGTATGACACGATCTGCACTGATTGGCGGGCAAGCACTTGTGAACCAATAGTTGGTTGACACTTTTTGACACGTTTGCGCGCACTTGACGCTCCATCTAGACATTATATAATCAAAGTTAATACATAATAGGTGTAAAAATACCCTTAACGACACCGAATGGCACTTGTTTTCCCCGTCACGCGTCATTGCAATACTTGTTTTGCTCTAGACCATACCAGGAAACCTTTTAGTTACGGAGATATTGGGGGTTAAAGTTTCAACGAGTTTTTAATGGAATAACTTTACTTTAAATACCCCCACGCAGTCACGAGTCCACGAGTCCTACCGTAACACGTGATTTTCACCTCAAAAAAAGAAGTCGTTTCCCAGTAATATTTTTTTACGTAGAGTTACTTAGTTTGATGTACAGAATGCTTGGTTGACGGCTTCGTGAAGGGTACCTTTACACCTTGTATTGGAATCATCATTCTTCTGGCCTTATACCAATTTATTTGGTGTCTACGCAGCATAATCTTCTTCATCCATACCTACTTCTCTATTAGTCGTCAATGTCGTCAACTCAGTACTTGATATAAGCACCAATTTATAACAGATCGTGCCTAATCCTCTATCGTAGATACCTACTTGATTTCGCGTAGGACAACAAACTCCTAATCCATGCATTGAATGCAGGGAGCATGCTGACCTAATAACAGCTTCCATATTCGTACCTAAGTATTGGTGAAGTAATATTTCATTTCCTTTATCAACGTACCTATATAAATCTGATGCTATTGAATATGCCTCTTCCTTATTGGTTATCGTATTCAGGCTTTCATGTAACTCTGTTGTGTTTGCTTTTTATTTTCTATTTTTTTTTCTGAGCTCATCATTATCTGCCTAGCCTTTTTCCAACTATGTTAGGGTCGGCTTCCCATTTAACCGGATGCAGCTGAATACCAGTATTTTTATAACTCTTAATCATAATTCAAAACGGAGCTATCCTATGGTAACATCTGCATTTTAAGATAGCAATAAAACAATCACTTAAAAATTACAATTTTATTGCTTAGTCTTTGAATTTATTTTAGCTCACTGAAAACTTCATAAACTTGTTTTGTAGGTAAACGAATTCAGTGTTCAAATTCATTTCTATGTGAGCTCGTTAATCTTCGATCTCGGCCTCTCAACACATCGGTCACGTGATTGGCCACGAGTTCGGTCAACAGTCAACACCGATAATACAGGAACAAAGCGGCCATTATAGTTATTAATTGGTCCGTTGTTACGTCCGCCTATAAGCCATATTTCATCTAACAACTGGCACTAACTAGTCGCACTTAACTAGAAATAGTGAACGTTTGGTTTATGCGAACAATTTGTCGGTATTATTCTTCGGTTATGACGTGAATGTGACAAGAGTTTTGGTAGCACAGTGGCTTGATAGTTTTCCTGGTAAATAATTAATCTATATTGTGCTGAATTTGTCATTTTGCTGTTTATTTTCTTCGAGAAACATACCGTTTTAGCTGCCAGTAAAATAATGTAGGTACCTCTACATATACAGGGTGACTTTTTCTTATGGTACTCTAGGGTAACCTACCATCCTATAAACTAGGATGTCACAATAAAAAATTACAAAACCAAATAAAGCTTTTCTTCGCGAAGGATTTGTATAAAATCTCAGTCTATTAATCCTGCTTCCCCAACTACCTTAAAATTTCATAATAATTCCAATATCTAGGTATAATTTTAGGTATTTCACTGAACCGTGTGAAAACTGAAATGCCGTAAAAAATATAGCAGTACTTCTTATATAATGGCTCATTGTATCATTATTTCAGTTGGGAAATTCTAATCTTCCATCTTTGTTATGGACAGTGATGCGTCGTCCATGTATGCCAATAGTTCTCGGAATTGATATGAAACGCAACAGATGTTGGTAGCTGACATATGATATGATACTTCATGAATAAATAAATTAAAAATAAGAGGACATTATTAATTATTGATTGATTTTAGTCTGTAGATAGACCGTCTAAGTTTTCTTCTTAGCTTTCAAAAGAGTTTCTAGTCTCGATTTCCTCAATTTCTGCACAGTCAGCCAGCTACCGTAAATACCTCATTATAGAAAACCATCAAGCCATTCAATAGGGACTAATCAAACTATCAGGCATTTCCGCTATCGGCTCATTCACACCTAACGGTGACTCTGACATTTTGATCTGGTTCACGAAACAATAAAATTGTACGCCTGTCATCGAAACTTGTTATACCGTAGGCCTATTCAAGTGTCATCACCCTCTTTACAAGCTTAATAATTTGCATCGTGGTCATATACAGTAGTGCCACTGAGGCCAATGAACATAATCGGTACGTGGAATAGCATTGTGATGTACACAATTGCAGTGGACATTCAACGACAATAATACAAATACTTCGATAGGAATTCCAAGTACTATTGTAGTATTAGATCGAGCAATCACAAAACGCGGGTTCAACGACCCGAGAGCGCAGCGTGTTTTGATAAGGTCGTCAATTCGCCATCCGCGATTTTTTTCCGAGAGAACCGCAGTTACAGTTAAAATAGCGCTAAGCGGTCAAACGCGGACCGTTTTAATTACTTCATAGTCACGTACTTGTAGTAAAATTTTACCGTTAATGGAAAGTGATATGTCAAACCGGACGCTGTTCGATATTGGACCCACATTTTTTTGGAGATTGCGGTATACCGTATGGTAGCAATCAGATGCGCCATCATGCCATACAAGTAGTTTTAATTTTGAATAGCAACAGGCAGCCATCCTAAAACAGTTTTGCGATGCATTTACAAATCAAAACAAACACACCCTCGTGGTGAAATACGTAATTAAAACGATTAACATTTTTATTGCCATCCGTATAACTTAATGTGCCGATCGGCACTGTTTAAATGCAAATCGAACTATCGCCATTCTATTCGCAGCGGACTATGTACTGTCGAGCACAAAATGTTTCAGGTAAAATATTTAGAAAAGACGAACTTTTATTTAAAATAAAATAAATAAAATAACTGGTCAATAACCTTTCAAGGAATATTAGTGGATAAAACAACAATTCAAGTCACATTAATACACCGGAAAAAATCGGAATGAAAATTACAGTTTCGAATGATCCAATCTATCAATCCGGAACCATCGAAAAGTCAATGACTGCATTTATTTTTTATGGTTGTCAATCAAGCTTCGTGTTTGGTTAGATTTACCTTACCAGCTTAATTGAAATCAAATAAAACACGAAACACTGAGTAAGCGCCATTTATAAATGTGCCCGGTCATTGAAACTTGAGATGCGTAATGTTGATGAAATCGTGAATAATTTGAAACAAATTAATATCATCAATAATGATTTCGCACAGAACATTACGCAAGCGAGTACCAATGTACGAACACGAATGCACTTCCTAGGCGTTGCGCCTGCGCATACGAAATGAGACACCCACGGCAAGTGAGTCACGTCCACACGCGCCTCCGGCCCTACTTTACTATTGTATATACATTATGTACAAGCAAAGACAATAATGTTGTTTATTGTACAGACTTGCATCGTTCAAATGATGATATTAAATGTCTACAGGATGTCTTTACTGTTTCTTAGAACGTCTAATATTAGCCCGGCTAAAAATGTTGTTCCAACTTTGTATGGCATGGTTACTTTACAACGACCCAACAGTCAGCACTTATCTTCACTTAGGTTTACGATAGTGTGCGAAACGCTGTCAGAATTAAATGCCAATTAATTACTAAGACAGATGAAAAGTACAATATTTTGAAGGGTTCATCGAGCAAAGAACGTAATTAAAAAAAATCGTAAAAAAAAAAGTTTAAGGTCAAACGTTTCTGTCAAGGGCGAACTTAAACGAGAAAAGGATTTGTTTTTTTTTTTGCTATGCGTGTACATGTTGTAGTTACCTTCAATTTGTAAGAAGTAACCTTCGAATCTCGGACAGTGAACAAGGTAACTTTAGATCATTTATCTTCGTTGTACAGGACGTGAGACGTCGCGCTTCGTGTTGACTGAATACGTTGCAATTTCTTTGGCAGTGCTCACGGCCTATGACATGAAAATAATTAGTAATAATAAGAACGGTTCTCTCGCCAAGCCGACGTGAACCGATGAGAACGTATGACTCCAATGATTTGGTTGTGGATAGAGTCATCGCACCTTGCAGATTTTTCATTGGCAGAGAGCTGGATTGAATTGTAACTAATAATAAAAAGGGATTGCTAACATCAATTGGATCAGCCAAATTAGATAGATTGAGAGACTCAGCCAAATTCTGACATAGTAATTGGCGAAAATAACAAACAATGTTCGTTCTACATAAAGCTAAGTGGAAACAATTTCTCTAAATATTTCGAAGTAAGCCAATCACAAAGAAATACCTAATTAATGTTACGCAAGAACAAACTGTAAACGAATAGGAAATAAGATCTTTCATTCTTTACTAGTTAAAAGTATTACAGTATGATTAAAACAGTGCCATAAATCAAGAACTCTCATTAATAAGGACAGTAATGAGGCATTACTCACATGTCATCTTCAAACATGAAGACATAGGTCAGTTGCATTGTATTTATAATTCCCTTTTCCTCAAACAGAGCGGGACTTGGTTTTGTTGCTTGTTTTCCTCGATGAGAAAGCAGGTGTGCGCAAACGAGGCAACCAGTATCATTTGGCCCTAATGTCGGATGAAGCGACCCTTTCCCATCCCGCTCAGACTCACACCCATTTTATGGACAACCTACTTCGACGATAGAAGTTTCGAGAATTCTAGATTAAAAAGCAATTCGATCAAGTTCAGTGTCATTGTCAAGTGAAGCACTTTATATCTTTATAACAATGCCACTCGAATCTTGAGTGCATGCAATTAAGTTCAAGTGACGTTTTACGTCATTATTCTTGATGTGTTCCTCGAAGAGATAAAAGTAATTCGCGTTACGTTTCTAAGTGCATGTGGGTATAGTTTATAGCGAGACAGAACAAAGATTCTCTTCAGAGCGCTGGTGACCCACAAACGCACAATGGCTATCGAATTTCTACCATAGCTAGAGCAAATCGTGATCGCCTCAAGCACGACTGCGTTAAATCGCGTTTTGTGTATTAAAATTAAACGCCAAAGCCTTATGGGCTTGAGTGTTACCTATTATGAGTTTTTGCTCGCTTTGAATTGACTGTATAAGTTAGTTAAGCGAATATAATTTCAAGCTGTGATACAATAATCTTGTGGCAAATTCAAAACATTAATGGATTTATACAAATGATGTGGGTCTTATAGATAAGACAAAAATAATATTATATTTTTGTTCTTTTCGAACAAATACAATATTTATATCAAATGGTATGAAAAAGTAAGATTGGATTCCGTAATCAAGCATAACGCAACAAAAATTGGTTACAGTAAAATTATCAAAGCTATCGCAAACGTAATCAACCGCATGACGTCCGTAGATGCAGTTAAAAACAATGATAAAACTAAGGCAACATGCAAAAATAGAAAACACAAAACAGAAAATACGACAACAAACATTGCGACATTCGAGCGGCGACAACACACACTCTCCCGGCAAACTCGTACACTTTACCTATAAAATTTGTAAACACTCAAGAGTTTCGGTTATCGCGAGTCGGTAATCGGCACTAGTATCGTATGCGTCGTCAAAGCTACCGGTGAGGCAGGATCGCGGTAAGCGCGTGCGCAGGCTTGTACGCGCGGCCGTTGCGCCGGCCGTCCGTTGCGACAATGCGCTTCCATGTTGCCGTGTGCTGCCTCCCCCAGTCTCACCAATTGCCTAGCCACCTCTCTCTTTTGAGTTGTCACGGGTCGGGCCAACGGTAAGCACTCAGGCCCGCAATATGCTATCTTTCATCAGTGTTGAAAGCGATTGATGTATTTGCAAGGGTGTCATATAAATCTGAACCCGGCTTTGATTAATATCCGAAAGTAATCATGAAATATGAAACGAGGAGGCACGAAACACTAAGGCTTGTGGATCCTTTGTTCTAAAACACCTATATTTCAAAATGAGTCGACATAAAACTTTAATATTCAATACTTCGGGCTTCCATTTGATCGCGTGTTTAGAATCATGTGAAATCAGAGGTGAAATAGAACGGATATCGTATGCATAACATTATTGAGATGGATCGATTGAAATATTAACCGTGTTCAGAAGTAAGGCAATTACTACTATATGAAAAGAATGGAATTAAACTGAATTACTTAATTGAAAACATTTCATATTGTCGACTGCTTTCTCAAAACTTCGTGGTTCGAATGCCTGAAATTAATTCTCACTATTTATTTCCCCTTTTGGCTCTCTATGAGATGATATATAGCTAGCCTAAGGTTGCTGTAGGGCAAATTAACCAAATTCATTCCCTGGATATAAAGCGTCAACGATAGCATTCCCAATTTACCTAGCTCCCCTAGGATTAACAGCGAGTTGTACTATAAAGTCGGTTTACCGCTTTGTTTGTTTAATTTAGGCTAACCACAAATCTTTAACTGGTATATTCTTCTATTCACAAGACTATCTATACGTGGATAGGCACGTACGTTGACATGTGTTTATGGAAAACACTTAAAAATTGATTGAAGTGTAGTTTGCGGTATCCTTGTACTTATTCCTGTGTTTGATTGAAATGAAGTGGAAAAGATAACAAAATCTCAAATCGTGTTAATAGGCAGATAAATACGGGGTGGAGGGGCACCGACGCGAAAAGGAAAACCACAAACTCAGTAAATCATTCTGAACCCCCCGACAAGAAAAAACAGCTATTCCACATTTTGACCGTGTAGGTATTGCACTTTTGTTGGAAACAGCTGTTTTTTATTAAGGGGGTGGGTTCAGAAAGATGTACTGATCATGTGGTTTTTATTTTCGCGTCAGTGTCCTTTCCACCCCGTATTTATTAGTACTTAAAATTACCTCAAACGTAGAACTAAATCATCCTATGATTCCGAACACAAATCACATTGAATAATACTGAAAGCCAAACTAGATGAATGAAACGAAGCTCAATCCAATTTTGCCTACAAAATAACTGTAAAGGTTCTGCTTAACTAAGTTGTAACTGGAGTTTTAATAGTAGCAAAAATACCAGGCGATGATAATACAAATCGTGCAATAAACAATTGAACAAACAAGAACAAGGAAGTACCTACAATCATACTTCATTCAATCATCATCATTGCAATCATTAACCTGACGTCATCAATTTGCCTTGTTATTATAGTGATTTACGGGAATGGTCAATGTTCAGTGATAGACGACGATATAACAATGTATACAAAAGCGACAGATTTTGCAATTCCACATTACAAGAATGTTGTCCTTTCGAAGCTAAACAGGACTACAATAAGTATAAGAAAACCGTAGACACCACATAGTCCAGTGGCTCAGACTACAATGGCACATTAAAAATTATGGCTTAGCCCTGCGCCGCACTGTCACTCAGAATCCTTAAAATGTTTTAGTTGGGTGATACGACCTCTCTAAAGCTTTTTGAGTTATGTATGATGAAGACGTAAAACATTTTAATCCAAAAATAATTATTAAGAATTTTATATACAAATAAGGATGAGGGGAAAATCAGCACTTATTGAACTTTAAAGGACATTGCCATAAAGCAGGTGAGGTTAGGTCAGGTAGCTACGTGTTTTCCATTTTTATGCGAAAATGTTATTTTGAATTATTATTATTCTATAAGATTTTTCATTGACATAAGCCGGACTATACTTTTGTTTAATATTTTACCGATAATTCGGTCGAGACGCAAGAACAGCCGAACTCTAATACAAAATTGGGTATTGTCCTTTACAAAGGACCCCTAAAACCCATCCTTCAATACTTCATAATGTTTGGTTTAGGAAAATCAGATGCAACAAACTCCCTAACAACACGTCTTTGTCTGTTTAGGAAGTCAATGGCAATGTTATTCATAATTTTTATCGAACCCAGGATTATGACAGACATCAATATTGTAGCTAACCTATTTTGTTTTGATGTCTAATATGATTTGCTCTTTTTATTTGTCCTTGATTAGAGTTGAATCAACGATAACAATAAAGCAGATAATCCTTACGACATTTACAAAATCATATCTAAAGACGTGCCTATTTCAGATATCAACATAAACATAATACCTAAGGACATCAAAGCTATTGACTGATACTTCCTTTGCAAACGTTAACATGTACATACACGCAACTCTTACGAAATCCGTAATATAAACAATGACATAGGCATTAACCGTGTCAATGCAGTAAAACAAACATACGTACAGTTCGCAAGGGCGTCGAAATAGACCGAACATATTGGCAGAATCGGTGCTAATTTGTATTTGAAATACATGAAAATGTTTAGTCGAATATGTTAGGAACGTGATGTATGTCTCGTTCGGAGAGGAGCTAACATCATCGATGCAAAAGGAGCGGCTTAGGTCGTTGACCCGCTTTTCTACCGTAGTGACTACAAGCCTTTACAATTCATTTCCGATAGGCCTATGTCTGGTCGTTCTGTAGTGTATTGTGTTCAAAGTTAAATTTAATTATGAAATTTGCTATGATGAATCCGGAATAGAGTCAGTTTTACCAGGACAGATTGCAGGATCAGTAAGCTGAAGTGACTGAGGCCCAAAAATCTCTGCCGAAAGAAGATCAGTGGATGCACACAGTAGAATCGTTTAGTCCTCTAGTAGACGGCAACGGATTAGCCATAGAAATCACCATCGCACAGGATGACAGATATATTACTACAACGACAACCCATCTTCTTTACTAAATCAGCTACAAGGAAAGTAGTATAATACAGACTTAGCAATAGATACGCTTGGCAATCTACAAGTAATAAACCTTATAAAGAAGAAACTAATACAGCAGCAGTTAATTTTGAGATAAACCCCGATAAACAAACTCTTAAATCTTTCACTACAAAATATACAAGAGATCAAGGTACGCAATAAAAACTTCACAATTGCCTAATTACATGAAAGACACGGCATAATAAAACATATTGTCTTGGAACTGTATAGCGGATCTTCAGTGTTTTGCCAACCGTTCTGTACTCTTAGTAGGTGTAATTTGACGTGTAATTTCGTGGGCAAAATAAAGTAAGGCAAACAGCCAATGATGTCGGCGAAAATAGAGAGACAGGCATCAGTCAGTTTTATTGACATGGCTATCTTAGTAGCGTGAAGTAATCATACAGCATGCCTGAGAAATATTTCTCGACGGCATGTAAAGCCAAGTTAAAGGCCCATGGGCGGCATAAAAACTCTAACACCGGGTTAGGCACTAACCACACGAAAACGAAAGATCATACAAGCAAATGTAATAGCAGAAATAGTTGGTAAAGAAGACACAAAACCAGGAAATGCTTAAGATAAGATAAGACATTTATTTGTAGAAACATGGGTATACTCGTACATACATACAAGACATGCAGGTTGTTCATAAACAAAAAGATCCATCATGTTCGGCCTTTGGGGCATACAAATATAGGTAAGAAAGGTCATTCATAGGTATTTTAACAAGCAACATAAAAAAAAAACTAAAAAAACAAATCGCTTAATATCGTCTATAAGCTGTGAATGACAGCAAAGGTACGCAACATTTTGACACAGATCACAAACTGGGTAGCATGAAACGATAAGCATATGGATAACTGTAGATAAACCAGTAAACGCCGTATTGGCATAAAGTGATAAAATTATAAACACTGGACCCAATATCTCACGAGTTTTTGATATGTAAAACAATGTGTCGTCGTTCCTTCAAAGGACAGCCCTATTCGGGGTCGTACAGAGTAAATTCTGCAAATCTCGTGCTGTGTGTAAACAGTTTGCCGCAACGCCTGGTTGGTGACTATCTAAATCGCAAGGCTAGCGTGAGCGGCGATTTTCAAAGACTTCATGTAATTGTTGTCTCACGTTTTATAAGTAAATAGAACTGTTTTACATTTAAATTGTACCTTAAACTACAGGCTCTCGATTTGGTTTTATATCTTAGTCACGTATCATCGAACTTTATTATAAGAATTCGGTATTATCATCCCTAATAAAGTTAAGGAAAAAGTTTCATAAATAGTATCATTGCTCATTGTGAAAAAGGACTTAATTCTCGAGAATTAAGTCCTTTTTCACAATGAGCAACAAATATAGGTACGTCCGTACGTCCCGTCTGTGTTCGTAGAAGAAGCAATTCAGCCTGAGATAATAATAGGGACTGAGCCTTGTAATTTCTCAGCTACAGTGCCAAACTCCAGATACTGAGTTTCCGCAAAGAAAAACGAACTGAGAACTTAATCAAATATGGTACACAGTAAGGCTTATTTTGGTCACCTTTCAATCTAGGTGGTATTATTCGAGACACATACGCTAGATTCGAGTCACGTCTTTGTCTTTTTAAGTACAGAAATACGGACCTACCTCAACTACCTACTTCAAATAATGTAGAACATTATTAAACAGGAAGTCTATATAAACACCTAATTGATATGACGACATAACATTTGCATACCCGAGAATATACTCCATGGATACTCGTAAAACTGAGAGTTTCCTTTATTAAACGGTCTTACTGCAGTTTTTCAATATCGTCTATAAAAACGAAGCTGATAATTAGACCTGTATTTAATTAACAAGACAATATAAATGAGAAGATTTTTAATGAAAAAGGATAATATGTAATATAGAAGAGCGAAATAATTTTATCAAAATAATATCATTTTCATTAAACCATTAAAAAAATCCTTTTAAGATACTTGAAACAGACTTCAAGGCACGAAGCTTTTCTCGATTTAGAGTTATCAATCCAAAATGCAGTTTGATAAATAATTCTATTATCATTGTTGCGATGACTTAAGCCAGTCACACACCAGAGCGGCAGTACTCAACTTCACATGCTATTTCTAAAATCAATGGACAATAAACTCAGTAAGCTCACCACTAGTAGGTAGGCTTTAAAAAGTCCAACAAAAAAACCAAACTACAAATCCATTTCAGAGTGCAATTTTCCTTAAGCCAATCTCACGATTTACTTGACGACAGGCGATAAATCGCAAGTTATACAGCCAGCCTTAAAGAAATGGCAATATTAAATTGTATAGAATCGAATTTTATTGGCAGGCTACCCACACACTTAGTTACACTGAAATTACAGTTTAGCAATAAACCCATACCGCGGGAAATAAGCATACCCGCAGGTGGTAGCAGAAAAATGAAAGACACGATTATAACTCCCCACAATAGTGTCATTAATCCTTTATGGGTTCCTCGACCCCAGTTCTCGAGTGATAGACAATGGTGGTAGTTGCGTTTGTGAGCTGAATTAATGCGTATGCACATGCAATGGGAAGCGGGACTCGACCAGCCTTGAACTTGTGCATGCACTTCTATGCAAGCAATGAATGCGAAAGTAGTCGCCATTTCTAGCCGGCAGGCACATCATGTAACGCGTACGTAAAACCCGACAAGCGGCATTTTCCAACTAGCCGGACACAGAACGCACCTACGGCTACACAGCGTTGCGCCCGGGCAGAATGCACTCGGCGCTTTCATCCGTGTTACACTGTGTTCGCAAGCCGATAACACTGAAATATGTTAATTAAGCGTTGACGACGCCGCATCTAAGTGCACTCGTATATAAATATAATCCTCTACTACTATTTCAATAACTGGTTGATCATAACTGTAGAATACCTCGTAAAAATTTATTTAAAATTCAAAAACGTGCCTTTTCGCATTCTATTAACATTATCTCATCCGATGAAATGATATAACCAGTTTTAAGCGGTTTAGAGTTCACAATAGATGATATAATAGAATAAATACAAAATTTATGTTATTTAAAACGAGTAGTATTAGCAGCTGAAAATCTCTAGTCATTAGTAAAGTCAATGGCTTTAAGTGAAATGGCGATTTCACCTTGTAAGTCCACAGCTACAAATGATACGAGCCAAGCAGTTGGTGAAAAACTTCTACGTTTATATAACCGTGTTTTATACTAATCTTAGTAAAAACATTAATGTCGAAGTCTTGATAAGTTATGGTCGGTTTCAAAGATATTTTCACCAGTGCTTCTAAAGAAATGACATTTTGCAATTTACGTTTATGCGTTAACATTTTTATTCGTAAGCTATTCGCGGTTTAACTATAAATTGGCCATGTATATTTATTGGAGGCACAACATTTATTTACATCATCATTAACATCAAGAAGGCTTTACAAATCCTCAATTGTTAACAATATCTGAACGAATGCAAGCACAGTAAGGAAACTCTTAGCAAAGCCACTTTTTGTACAAGAAGCACCTGCCAGCACTTGCACCACTTATTTTCCAAATTAGCTCAAAATTAATACTTTACTTTGAGGAAGTATCTTATGCTGTAAGGCAGTAACAATTTGTGTATTTACCAATCTGTGGAAGCTTGTTAATAGCAATTTAGTTATATATTACTGTTATTATAATGTTATTAGTCTGTAAGCTTTCCTAAAATGTAAAAAATAAATAAAAGCTAAAATAAATAAATAAATATTTTCTATAAGAAACTGTGAATATAACGTGCTTACAGCATTTACTCGGTAGCCATTAAGTATACGGTATCGCGGTCTGAGAGTTAAGTAAAGGATAGTTTAGTAATTTTCCAGCGATCTTGCGAATTGTCGGGGTAAACAGCCAGTAGGTTGCGGGGTCAACGACCCGCCAACCGGTCGAGCTTTAAGCTTTGCCGAGCGGACATAGTAAGACAAACTTGGCCCACATTTCAAAGCTATTACAATCAGTATAAATGTGTAGGAGAACGCGAGAGATCCCGGATTAAAACCATTGTCTGATTTTGGAACATGGTAAGGCTGCACCTAGGCATTGTGCTACGATTTTTGCAGCTCCCAGTCAAAGGTGAAAAATTCTAACAGCACCTCCGACAATCGGCCTGTAATCGCCTCATTGCACACTTAAAACTTTTCCTTATAGCCACAAGATTGTTACAAATGATCGATATTATTAGTTCCAAGATACATCTCCCAATCTGCTTTTATCAGTCTGAGCATCATGTGAGCAGTCAATCAGTTTATATGACACACTGGAATCGAAAAGGATATTGCATCCAGTTTCTCCAGTGCCGTCTACGTCAAAAGTGACATTCAATTAAAATAGACCGCGAGCTAGTACCATAAAACAATTTTCGTACTGCCAGCAGGCCTATCACGTAAGTACTGCTCTGACATGTGTCACAATTCGTACGATTTTTAACCAACTCACTATGAAATATTCGATAAAATCTGCCGTCACACATCTCTTGTCGCCGTTGTTTGTATCGTCTTCGGCAGAAACAATAAATTATAATAATAGAGGCAGCACTTTTCTCATTAGTTCCTTGTTCGCCTCGTCATCGACTTTTATTAATTTGCAACATTGAAAAGCTTCCAACCACACTCCATAAAGTATTATAACGGATTATAGTAGTTCCAACCTTTTACGTGCCATTGGAGAATAAATTCTCTTGTAAATAACTTTAGGATAATATATTGCATGGTTTATTTCTCAGAAATAATTCAAGTTGGGTAAAAAAGTTTGTAATTTTGTCGTAAGGAATCGTTTGACTCCCATCAAAAATCAGTTTCAATTCGGGGAGTTTTAAATTAAGAATTGATGGATATTTTGTAAGTATAGACGTATGTAAAATAACGTAAGAGTTGCACTTGTAGGTACCGTAGTATGTGGTGTATGTGTAAGAGGTATAACGTAATGCAACATGCAAGCTTTGCTGCGTTGCGTTGCATGTTACAATGTCCCAGCTTTAGAATACTTTAATGTAACATAGCGAAATTTTAAAAACGATACAAAATTTAAAACTAACTTCCAATCTATAAAATATTTTTAAAACGGTACATTAATAGTTGTTTTTTTTATTATCATAATATTATCTAAGTATACTGTAATAGGCAATTAAGTTTGATTTAAAGCCCGATCAGCCCATTTAGACGTTTTTAAATTAATTTTATGAACCATTAAAGACACCTGTAGGGGTTGTGGGAGTCCTTTAAAAAATAAAATAAGAATGATGATTTCAAGGCACTAGAACATTTTGGTTATACAGCGGTTTCCACTAATTATCTATCGCATAGGTAAAGATAGGTAACCCTTTGTGTTTGTGATTATCGTAACCAACTGGGTAATCAGCTTGCATCAACATCTTATAACAACAAACACACCCAAGGATCGCATATGTCGTCAGTTTCACAGATAGGTAGGCGTTTCTAGAACCCTCATTTGTGTTACCTACATCGTCTATAGAAATAGGAACCGCCTACCTAGTGCAAATTAATAAGCAATGACATTTATTAAGCATTTCGTGTAATAAGGATTGCATAGTATGATCGTTTAGAACAACAACACAGTGTCAATGTTTCGTATTCTTTAAATTGATGGTAACGTTGGGATTAATATGCAAGGTGTAAACGGACCCTTCACGAACCCGTCAACCAAGCATTCTGTACATCAAACTAAGTAATTCTACGCAAAAAATATTGCAGAGAAACGACTTTTTTTGGGGCTGAAATATCACTGTTAACAGTAGGACTCAATGTAACGCGCACTTAAAAACTTTGTGCTGATTAAAGCACTAAGTACCGGTGGGTTACCATGATCTGCGCCACCTCTTACCCACTCTCGGAATAGTACTATAACATTCCTGCACTAACAGATCATGGTAAACCCCCAGGGGTCCTGTAAGTTTTTTAAAGTAAAGTTATACATTAAAAAATGTAAAAAGTTAGAACTTGAGATCATCAAATATCCATAACTAGAAGGTTTCCAGGTATGGCCCAGAACAAAAAAATACCGCAATGACCGGGGCGAATTAGTGCCTTCCGCTTCGTTAAGGGTCTTTTTACACTAATTATTTTTAGCAACATAGCAAATGCTAGAAATCTCGTAGACCTACGTCGTAGTCTTTTTATTCGCCAAATTGTTATTCCGCTACAAGCTTTTCCTCATAAACTAAACACAAAGGTCGGTGAAGTAACAAACGTCATCCAACGTTTAGAAAACAAAGTCGGCAGTGTACCTATCTTAAAGTTTCTCTCAAGTTTCCAAAGATTATTACTCTGTGACGGCTCTAAGACATTGATACTTCAAGTTTAGTTCGCCCGAAAGAGAAGATAATTTGCTAATTTCTAGGCAAAGCATTCGTATATCGTCGTAAACACTTTTATTGTTACTGCATAAACCTGAAAGCAAGGCTCTGCGAAGCTGGAATATAAACTATTTTCTAATTTAAATGTGAAATTGAGTGTGAGCCCCGTACATGGTATAGGATATGTCGCTTCGTTTCTTTGAAAAGAAATAAAATAAAGCAGACTTTAGAGGAAATATAAGGCCTTTATTGTGTATAGAAATTAACTATAGGACCTTGTTTCTCAACAATTTTATAAACATATCGTCACACAGTGGGTGCCTGAAGACGGTCGTCGAGACCGAGGCAGGCCCGAGAAACGCTGGCGTGACAATTTGTACTCGCTCCTGACTGATAGGCCAGAGAAGGCAAAACACCGGGAGAGTTACTTACTACACACAAACGTAAAACAAGATGGCAAAGTTAAATAGCATTTAGAAATCTACCAGGCCTGTAATGTTCACCCATTCACAAACAATAAAAAGAATTAATACAAAAAAATATATAAAAAGACTACATTAACCAAGTGACACAAATGTTGTCTTCAGTGCTGTAACTAACAAATCTGCTAAAACTAACTTACTGCTAGCTTGCATCAACTGGGCAAAAGCCCTATGACTTCCAGTTCATCCGATCCAAAACCAACTTACGAACCTCTTCATTTGTCGATACCACAATCATCCATTCGTAGCATCAACGATTCATACCTCGATACAGAACACGCGCATAATCATGCCCTTTGAAGCCCCATTCGTTCGTTTCTTGTTTACCAAAGACAAAGAAAGCCGTTGCATGATTATTATCATAGAGCTACACTTCTATGTTCGACCTATTTCGTGTCGGAATGGAACTATGAACCTTCGCAGCCTCCCCCTATGCGCCGGAGCAGACTGGTTACATTAATCTCCCGGTTTGCGGTTAGTGTGTCGAGTAACGGTACCACAGCAGATGGAGGCAACGCGCCTACACCGAAACATAGATCATCAGCCTTTGTAGAGGCGATGTACTTTGAACACGTGTTGTAAAGCATGGAAATGATTAGCGTATACTGTTATTGGATAAACGAAATAGCAGAATTTGGGCAAGAATGTCAACTAGTTAGTACCTTTGAGTTTACTATGAAAGGAATTACATTGTACTGCTTTTAACGTTAAGTGTATTCGTAACTTCAAGTTCAGAAATTTTCAAAACATTTTCTGCTCAAACTGGCACACAGACTATTTTCAGTTTGTTTATCTGTTTGATTCACACTTCATATCAAAATAGCTTTGTACCTAATTGCGTGTCTGCGCTTCGTTAATAAAAATCTGTGTGCATACGCATTCGCTGCCAAAGTGTTGAACTTGCGCGGGAGTGTTGTGTCATGAGCAGTTATGTGATGCCTGTGACCCACTTCAGTGTAAATCACACAAAAAACCTTATTGACCATTGTTCACACTGTCAGATGGAACTGACTTATAAATGCTGTCTGGTAATATTTTTTTGTGGCCGAACTTCGCTTTTATCTTTTATGCTATTCATTTTTAAATGGCATCATCAACCAGTATAGGGGGTGTACAGTTAATGACCGTCGGTCGTAACACATTAACAAAGATAACATTGGAAAGAAACGGCTAGCAGACTACATGTCAGGATTTTAAGTTTCACAATTTTTAAAGTAAGGAATTAAAATAAATTCTAAGGCTTTCTACTGAAAATTATGTTTTTTCCTTTCTTTTTAGTGTAAAAACCATTATAGTAATTGCACCGATCCGTTAGATGCCATTTCTTTCATTAGTGCTGAATAATGGCGCAAAAACCGATTTCGAAAATTGTGGTAAAAAAATATGAATTTTCCCAACAATGTATTTTAAGACGTAATTGTTCAAAACCTCTGCAACCTATAGTTTGCGCCCAATTCTATAGGATGACGTGTATATTTCTCATTACGCTACAAAAACGATCGGCTACAAAATTACAATGTTCGACGTCACATATCCAAACAGTTACAAAGTATTGGAGACTATTTGCGAGCAAAAAAAAAGATCACGAATCAAATGCATAGCCTAGATTTGGCAGCAATAAAAAATCTATACAGTTATCTATCGAATCATATCATCTGTGAGGCAGGACCGGAGGGGTCGACGACCGTTGCATCTGATGATTTCCGCTTGGCGCTTCTCTTTAAAGAATTAGATAAACTCGAAGTGGCAGAAAATAAATAATTTTGATGAGAAATGATAAAGTGGTTTTGTAAGACCAAATTGAATGTGTAAACTTATAAAATGACAAAGAAAAGAAGTCACTATTATGTATGGTTGGATGAAAAATTACGGTTCACAGCATGACCGTGGGTAACATTTATCACACACTGACAAAACGTAGTTTGATTTATAAGATTAGAAAGTGGCATATTGTTCGATATGAGAAACGATTTCGCGAACAAGTTTCTTGGCAAACAATGTATTAGATTGAGCGAAAGACAAATAGTGATTTATTGAGGCAAAGCTAAAGATGAACAGTGGAAGTAAGTAACTACTCGGTAGATGCTCAAATTGTGTTCAGTAACTGTTAGAAGATGATCATAAACGAATTCAATTAATGGAATAGTGATCTGATTAATTTAGTTGTGTTAATGAATGAGGTTTTAATAACGATTGCCCTACCTATGATAACCTAGACACAACCGGCTAAACTACATGACGTACATGAGAGAGATCACGTACATAGTTATCGAAGGCTTTTTAGGGATTGGATGTCATGGCCCACCATTGTAGAGTAGGTACTGGTACGGTATTTATATAGGAATGGAATATAATCCATCTATCTCCTGCACTGCACCTGCACTTTAGCTAGGAAAATTGAAAACGTGTCTTATCAGTTTTTCGTTTCCATACGTAAAGAACAATCTTCCGACACGAAAGCTGCAGATCTCCGACCTCGCTCACCAAAATGTATCGTACCCCATTAAAATCACCTGCTACATCGAGCTATTAACAATGATGTAGGTGGTACCGGAGGCTGCCAACTGCAAGTCCGGTTGCGCTGACACAGAAACCTGGTGCACGGTCCGCGCTGACCGACAGCCGCTCTCACTATAATTGCAGCGAGTGCAACGACCCGCAATCTTCGTCGGCGATCGCGAAAACAAACATTGCTCCCCGAATTACTTCGTTCACGTTACGAAAGGGGAATTAGCGGGTGTTGAGTCAACTTTGAGCTGGCTGGGGTGCTACACATCACCGAGCGGCAAAAATCTGAATGTTCGGGAAAACGCCGCTCGGCTTAGCTCGAATAATTCGACACGATGGTAGATGCCGAATGAAGTTCACCGATTTTCAGAAATGCGTTTAGTAAGAGCCTGGGGTCAGCTTTGCTGTACAATAAATACTACCGGATCGAATGTGCCAACTTGAATAAGTGTGTAGCACTCGAATTCATGATTACGGTGCTTTTCATGTCGATCCCCGAATTACTCCGCGCCTGTTACGAAAATATAATTGGTGTGGAGTGAACTTTGAGCCCGCGTGGTTGTGGTTTGAGATGAATCGTACCGGGGTTTCTTGTATTAACTTTTCTTTAGCTGTTTCACGAATACAGTACTTTTCCAGCTTGTTTTTACCGTTTTAAAATGCTTCAAATAAAACTACACGAAATACTCGAAATTGTGTTTTTTTTTTTATATACAGCGGTTGCTATTGTTTAGTTTTCCGTAAACGCATTTGTGACAGAAAATTCATGTAAAACAGGTAATGAAATGAATTGGTCACTTGATCTAACGAATCATTCTACATCGAATCCCCGTACGTCGATTCGCAAAACAAAAGTTACTACAAATAAATTCATCTTTTTTTAAACAAATTTTAACTTATTTTTACAGAAGAACACAGCAAGGCTATTCTCCTAAATATTGAGGGATCTTTTTGGCGACGAAAAGTACTAGGCTGGCATAAAATCAAGGTGGTCTACTATATAATTGAAATATGGGTTAAACTAATTATTGAAATACCATCTTCAACTAGCACTCAATTGGAGCGTCACGCTATGGGAGTCAGTGTTGTTCACTAATAAGTGCAATTGTGTCTACATGGCAGTGACAGGAGAGACAGCGTCTACAGACGTCCAAGAGAGCGAATTGCGCAGCGCTGTTTTGCTGAAACGTAACATACGGCGGCGACTCCTGTATAATATCTTTAGAAGAAAAAACAGCGTTCGTTTTCGTGCCCGAAGGAGGTCAAGGAGGTTGGCTGACTACTGATCGGTACACCACCGACATTCACCAAACCATGTTGTTCTCTTCGTTTGATTTCCAGCGATAATATCTGGTTAATGCACGATATCCTGATATCACACGTCGCGTAACACTCAGCAAGGACGAAGTGAATATATGGACGATGGACTGGCCTGCATTAAGTTTAAACATGCTTACATATTGAGCAAGCTGAAGGATTCGCTCTAGAAATCAAGTCCCTTCGACCATAGAGGAATTGAAGGCTGCCTTAAGTTCTGTGCGATTACCCTAAAAAAAGCACTAGGCTAGCATGTATTGCAGATGGTATTTCAATCATAAGTTAATTAAGTAGGTAATTAAGTGTTAATATTAAAGAGTAAGCACCTACTCAGATATGCTAGCCTCGTACTTTGTGGTGAGTTATCAATGTATTGATTAAAAATACGGTATCACCGGATGAACGAATTTACTTTATTAAATTAAAAGCACAGCTGTATTTCGTTTTTAATGTGTCTGTACCCTGTGACAGCCATGTCGAGGTGAAACAAAAGACGATGCATCAAAATCAAGAAAAATCACGAGTCGACGTAAAGGGAGTCGACATAGCGGGAATGACTGGATCTAACATATTGCTTTCCTACATAGACCATGTTCCTATCTTTATAGACAGTTAAATAAAATGGATGTAAAAAGACCCTTCAAGATGCCGAAAGACTCTTGTTTTTCCCGTCATTGATTTTGTTCTAGACTGCGTTTATTATGTCCTACCGTAAAACCGTGAATTTTCACCCCAAACAAAAACATGTTTCCCAGCAACAATTTTTGCGTAGAGTTGCTTAGTCTGATGTACAGAATACTTGGTTGACGGCTCCGTGAAGTGTTTGTTTACACCTTGTAGAGACACTGAATATGTATTTTACCATTTTACTGTTAATAAGGATCAACAGCCAAATACCTTTGCCGACAGAGAGAACGCTAATATTAACTCTGTTTTGAATTTCGTATGCTTGAAATGTGAGTATCAACAATTACCATCGAGCAACGACAGTTTTCTATAGAACACCCACGGGCCCACGTTATTACGCATAATTCTTATCTTCTCATATTTCTCTAGGGTATAATAAAAACGTTAGGTATGTATATTCCATTGTAACAAAATGGAAATACGTTTTATAGTTATCTGCATCCCGAATATAGAGATGATATTTTGTTGATATTAGACAATAACCGTCAGCATAGCATATAAAGATGAGAAGAAAACCGAAAAGTCATCGCAGTTTATCTAGCTTTTCCCTGACAAAAACTGTTAAACATGCAAAACAAATTGTACAGTTAGATTAGGTACGTTTTTCAATTTACGAACGAAGTGATTTTGTGAGCTCACTGGGGTTTAATTTAGGATACTCGTAATTCCTAACACCTAAACCCACCAAAACCGAGTGAATGTGACCCTTCGCAAATATTTGCTTCTACAAGATGGATAAGCACGTTTTACGAACAGAATTTCCATGAATTCTATTCACAAAGCGACAAAACAAACCCTAGGTATCATTTACGGTAAAACCCTAGATTTGGTCACGGTTGAGCCAACTATGTATTCCGTGGAGATACCGCACTGGACCCAGTTGCTACCAACTGTACCTATCTGTAATGATACTTGCTCTAGCATAATAGCTGGAAGTGACCGTTTCCCCTTTCTCCGCAATCACCGGGGCTGTGTCCCCCACTTTCCGCACCTAAACATTAACTAAGTGGGGAGGGCGATAAACCTCGGAGTAAAGCAAACCATGACTCACCGCAGCCTTATTTTTTGTGCTTTAGATTTTTTTGTTATTTCGTTTTGGGGTGAGCAGAAGTTAAAGTGATACATATTGAAGGTTGAATTTATTTGTAGCCGTTATGTGTAAATTTCAAACTGTATTCTGGACTGCATTGTTTTTATCCTTGTATTGCAACAGTTTCTGAAAGGCTATTTTTAATTTCAGTGATTGGTTGCTATTACATCATCCAATAAAAAACAGTCAATTTGATGTTTTATTATAGCATAACAGCTAAAAAAAAATACAGAAAATAGATGAACGTGACTACTTCTGCAATGTTTATGAAGAAAAATAATGTTTCGCGACCGCTGAAAGAATGGATCAAATTAAATACAATGTTAGGAATGCCAACAGTGGGCCCAAAAATCTTTTTTTTTTTACGTGTCGGGTCGCATTTGTATGTCAATTGCTTTGATTCGATGAGATTATTAGGTCTTATCCTTTATGCCTGCCGAAGAAATTCATTTTGCCCGCCCAGGTTACGCAAAACGGAAATGAATTTACATATATTTTCTAAATTAATGTTTGACTTTTGAGTTGATTTTATGTTATTTTTTAAAAGTTGAATAAATAAAGTCGTAATTAACAAAAGACTAATTAAAGAAATTGATTTTCTATGCACTTTTATGCCAAACTTAACTTAATCTTATTGCCTGTCCGTCCCCTACTAATTAGAGACCTAATATACATGTGATATAAAGGTTATGTGCTTAGAAATATTTTATTATTTTGTATCAAAAATCTAGAAACATTGCCTCTATTACTACTGAGGCTTTTTGCTAACAGAATACTTATTTGTACGAATGTACATTTAACTTAGTTCAATAGTCCATTCTTCTAAATAGAAACAAACAAAGTAGTTAATCGAAAGCATAGTCACAGAGTCAGCAAATAAAACAATGTTCTTTCTGTTCTGCCCCATATGAATGAAACCGATTGAAATCTCAATTCAAATCCGCAAATAGCCCAAGAGGTTGCCAACCTAACGTTTACGAATGCCATAATAACCCGTTTCTAGTAGTTGCCTCTCGTAACTTGCGTAGGACAATGAACTACTAATTATGTTATTTTATTTTATTTAGAAAATATAGTTTATTTATGTGGAATTTATGTAAAACTTTCGAACTGATATAGACAGCTTAGTGTCCAAAGTTGTTATTAATAAATATGTGTGATTTTATTATCACGCCTATATTTTGGGTTGAGTAGCCGCTGATTCACACCCATTTTGTTATGATAACGGTTATGGTTAATAACCATGATGATAGTGACGACAATATGTAAGAAGAGCATACTTAAAAGTACGTAAATAGTGTTTTACTTGACCAAAGAATTTGATTTACGACCTCTCGCTCTGCAGCGCGAGTTTGCTAGTTCGCGACCCTACAAGTCACTTAGTGACAAGAACTTAGGACCTTTTGCTATTATGGTTGTTTGTTAGTGACATTTTGAGTAAGAGAATTTAGGTATTACTAGACTAACCTTCAGTAGAGACGCATAAGTAAAATTCAAGTGAAAAACAGTCTCACTCTAAATTAAGTGTCACCAAGGCAACATGCAAGGAGCAGTTCTTTTTTCAAAAGCTTTTTATTCTAAAATCATTTCTGTCGTTTCTGAACAGTGTACAAATGCAAATGCAGGTACAAGTGTATTTAAACCATAACATTATTATTACATTACCAATACGAATAACAACAAAATAATTATACACTGATGATATTTTTGCAAGTCCGGTAATTTTATGCTTCATAAACGTTGACCGTGAAATAATTATTATAATAGTAGGGCAACAGTAGACTTGGCATCGTACAATATCGACATTTTGCCGCCAGTCCGTACTTAGCTCATTTATCATCGATCTGCAACCTGGGGTATCCATTTTGTATCTACATTTGTAACGCCCGAGGTCATCACTGACTAACGTACCTATAAATCGATGTTAAATTATAAACAGCTAGCCATCCGTCCTTACTTCGTATACTTAGGTGCGTTTCTGTCTTATACATATAATAATATTACCAGCTTGTTACTGTCCCACAGCTGGGCAAAAGCCTCTTCTCATGCAGAAGGCACGAGCATTGATCACCACGCTTGCTCAAGACACATTGGCGATTTTAGACTTATATTAATTAATTATACTAGGAAAAGGCTAGACAAATGATGATTAATGCTAGACAGATGATGATTAACTATACTAGCAATGTCAGTGACGATGTCCGTGTAAACCTTCTAAATCATGAATTTTAATCATCATTAAAATCCTCTAAATCATGGTAAAAACCGCAATCAAAATCCGTTGCGGGGAGTAGAAGATTGCTTAGTTTTAAACAATTTAAAAATAAGCAATTAGAAAGGTGCTATTGATGTGTTGTTGGTGTAATTTAAAGCTGCCAGTAATAGCTTGAGTTGTTTAAAAAAATATGGAGAAACGTTTAAAACGATCATCGCTTTCAATCAGTGGGATGATTAACTGAGTTTTCCACTGGTCCAACATTTGGGTAATGGGATGTTTTAAGTGGAGATGTTCACATTGTTTTGGTGCATAATGATACCGATTTACCCAGTTGATTGCGTAGTACCTGCTTGCAACCCGCGAGCGTGTAAGCCTGCCTAGACATTTTCGAACATAGACGAAGTGAAGGCATATATTTAAATCATAGATAGACTACCGCGTTGGTCTAGAGGTCGGAAGCTGAGCTCAGGTCCCGGGTTGGATTCCCAGATCGGCCAAAGTGTTATTGTGTTTTTCCAAAAGCAATTTCTCAGTAGCAGTCATGGAGTCTCGATTTGTGCCCAGTTTATGTCAATAGGCTCGCCCTCTACTACATGGGACTTTTGAACATAACTGGCGAAATGCGGGTGTACTATTAGGTATACCTCGGGGAACGCAGGCGTGATGTTATGTTATGTTAAATCATAGATTCGCCATACGCGTCAAAAATGTACACCTGTCCATTTAGTTAATAATGATTTGCTCATTCATTCTACACGTCGGAGCATGGCATCATCATGTGGGATGTGCGACATCACTTATCGCAGTGTGCACCCTTTTTTGCAAGACTTAAGTGCCGTGAGGGCACATCTATAGGAAAAGGGGTAGACCTGGTATGTAAGGATCGTAGCAGGTGGCGTTCTGTACTTTAACAATCAGCTACCAGCAGTCAGCGAATACAACAATCCAACGATCGTTTATTTCAAACTGGTTATCATTTCTCTATTGAAAATCCTAATAAGCCAATACATTAAATATTTACTGAACAAATTAACAAGATAAGTTACAAAAATATCGAGAGATTTATTTTAATTTACAGCTCTATTGGCACATTAAAACTACACACAGTTGATAAGAAAAGCAAATATGTACTCTATCTATGTCCTCATTGCCTATTTTAACAGATAGCTCGCTTTTATGTGCTTCATAAATAATACTTACACTTCATTATCACTTAAATAACGAGACTTATTTGTATAGGTACGTTGAAATAGACGAATCCGTAGATGTTATTTCGAAGTTTCAAAGAAAATCTGTTAATTTCTACGATAGTTAAGATTTGTTTGAAAAGGCGGACCCTATTGCCGAAGTATTTAACAGGCTCAATCAGAAGAACTTTCAACAAATACTTTCGTTATCCAACTCAAAAATGTTTGGTACTTGAATTCCATAAGCAACCTTGAAAACTACGTAGAAATTCAAACCGAAATTTTCACGAGTTCGGTAGAAAAACGCTTCTATCAAAGGTCGAATAGCCCACCAACAGTTTTGTGTGAAACTAATTAATACAAAGTAAAAAAACGAACTCACCTTTTGACATCTCGCTGAACTGGAATACAACTTATTCAGCACGAAACCTGAAAATAAAAACACAAAATAAATAATAAAACGCACATATATTAACTTTCGTGTAATAATAGTACGACTGTTTCAAGCAACTGACCTAGTGTGTTTGATAATGTCAATTCTACTAGTGTAGACTGGCTGGCATGCAGTGAAAATCATTCGTGTTCAGTTCAAAATATGGGTAACTATTACGTAAATAGATCCTATCATCTCTGATATCGAACAATATAATTTAGAACTTTGTACCATTATGTGTTGTACGGGAATGTTTTAAACGACTAACGTTAAAATGGGAGCAAGCTGAGGTTTATGATGATTAACATACATTTTAACACAGTTACACGTTCTGGTTTCAGTATCAGGTTCTTATCATTATTTTATGGTGCGAAAAAGGTATTTTATTGTTTTGGTAACAGCGAGCGTCCCGTATTAGTTTCTTAATGGGCATTATTTTGAGAGCAGGGTTTATTATTTATATGGTTCTGAAGTTGCCTTTTACTAATCTTTAAACTGTCTTTGGTGTGTCTAAATCAGTGGTTCCTAACCTATTCGGTCTTGTCACCCCTATGACTTAACTAGAGAATCTGATTTACCCCTCCCGCTCTCCCTCATGTTACCAATGAACACAGAAAAAACTTGCAATTAAAAAATGTTAAAGCATGAAATGCATTGGCGAGCTAGATTTGGTCTCGTCGTCATCTTTGTTATAGTATATTACCACTTATTACCCCCGCAGAATACCAGTTTTAATTACCCCCAGGTTAAGAACCGTGGGTCTAAATAAAACGTACATAAACCCACGCCATATTCCCTTGGGGATAGTTTGAAAACTAGGCGTTACTTGACATACTGTAACTACGGCCAAGGAAGAAAAAGACGTGTAGGGTCGAGCTCACTTCAGCCTCGAATGTCATAACGGGTGGATGGTGAGTCAAGGTCACGGGAAAGGGAAATATCTGCAACGCCATAAAAGCGTTACGGACATTTGCCCAAATGTCACGTAACGTTTAATAGCGTTGACTATAACAGTATCCAAACACAATATTTCAGACAGACCTAGTCATTATTTACTTTACATGTTTAATGATAATATTGTGTTCGCGTGAATATTATATTTCGGTAATACTTGATAGCAGATGGACCCAAGAGTCCGGAGCTCAAAGGGTTTAGGTAGCCGAAGTTTCTATTCAAACTGTTCCCTCTGTTTGTAAACAATTCCTGTCTACCTTTGTCAAAGTTATCTTGTATTATGAGGATTCTAGCGGATACTTAAGCAGGTACCATACCTAAATATGAACCTAATAGATATAACAACACACCGACACGTTCAGCACTGAACATGGGCAGGATTTAACCCATATTCCCAAAATGTATGGCCAATAGATTTCCTACAATATTTTCAATTTTATAAAAGTTTCGCCAGTAATGTCTGCCTCCATAGTTTTAACTACATATTCTTACTACTGTGAAAATTGCAACGACAACCAAGAAAATCATGGCAAATGCATTTATGCATTTATTAAATGCAAATGGGTTATTGACCTATTGTTTGTGCATTAGTTTCACCTCTACCTATTCCGTCGCGGATATAAACGTGTGGTGTTTATTCTAAATGACCTAAGACTTTTAATTAAAATAATTCCATAAGGGCAACGTGATGTACTTTCATTATTTGTTTTTGTGCGCGATAGTTGATAGACGTTCAATTCAGCAGATATTTGCAGTTGTACTCATATTTATTTTCCGTCATTTCAACAACTTCACTCCGCAAATACAGCAGTTATTAATAGGTAAGAAAACAGATAAATTTGCTGGCTGTAAACTAGTAAATGATTGTAAAACAATACCATTCTACCTTGAAGTTTAAGCGATGTGCCAACATTTAGTGTCGAATTGATCGAACTATTGAAATCTTTGCTGTCGAAGGCACAAATTTTAAAGTTCTCATATTAGAATTTTCACCAGTCACTATCTACATCTTGCTGGTTCACCTCAATAGAAAACGACTAACTCGAACCGTGCAACTAGCTTCTGATATGAACTAAAATATTTCGATTTTCAACTACTAATTTATAACAAAAATGATGTTCAATTACCTGTCCATAAGTAGGAGAATCAATTATTTCACAAATTAATTAAATTATCACCAAACATCATGTGAATGCAGATATTTATTTTCATTTAATCATAATTTTGACATAAAGTGCCGAAAAACATGCAACCGACATTGTTTTTTTTTTAATCTTTAAACACGAAAAGAGGTTTAAACTTTAGTGTAAATACTTTTTTGGTGAAAACTTCATTGGTACTTTTCACGTCACTTTTTGACGTTTTCCCTTCTCGACTGGAATAGTTTTACGGTCTATTATTCCAGAAAACTGTGTACCTAATGAAGAACGTATGAAGATTAACAGTTACTTATGATTTACGAAATCATTAACAAGCCATGCGACAACACCATCATTTTGTATCACAGTGTTACACAAAATTCATTGATAGCGCGCTTATCGATCCGGCCGATTTTATTTAGTCCTCGGAGTATCGAGATGTAGAGCACATGTTTAATATAAAAATAACGGTATTCATAATAAACAACGCTAAGAAGGCCAGACGTACCTATTCCAGCTTCGTACATAATAATGAGTTGAGTACACGAGTCTAAGGTTATTATTAGGTGGCAAATTATTCCATCTGGCACTAGAAAAAAACAATAAAAGCAAAATATACTCACCAAGTATAAACTTTGGTCGTCTATTTTTAATCACACACTCCCATTACGAATAAACAACTCGGATTAAATGCAACTTCAGCACAATTGATTTATAGCACTAATTTGTAATAATTATTCTCACTATACCTATAAATTTGACCTAGTTACGTACACTACAAGTGGTAAACTAATATTTATTTACAACGTTCTAGTAAAATTTCCAATATTCTACAATTTCACTGCACTATTTTATAGTCACAGCATTTCCAGTGATGTGAGTCGCGGAAAACGAAAACGCGCTGTCTAGCCAGCATTTTTTTTTCTAAAAGGCTTCTTCCCGCGCATGCGTGTATTCTTAGAGGTTATCTACTTTCCCTCTCACTTTCCCTAGTACGGGAAAGAGACAGGTGTTAACGAGAGCAACATGCGCAGTGTTATTGATGAAAATTTTGGCGGGAAAACACGCCATCTGGGGTGATCCTTTGGCTTTACGTGATTGGCAGAATGTTAGTAAGCAATGCCGTGAATATAGTCGCTGCCTTGGTGCGAGCGTGTTTTTGCTGGAGGATATAAAACGAGCAATGGATAATGCTGTACTGTGTACTATACAAGGCTATCTACGTGTTGTATAGTTATTCGTTACCATGGTTTAAATCGATAATGCGCAGTAAATTAATTTCCTACTGTTCCTCCAAATTAAATCGCTTATTAAGCAATTATCTGCGGCACTTTTACTTATTTTTGTAAGAGTTAAACGAGAAAACAAAACGATGCCGTCTGCCATTATACATTGATAATGTGTAATTATTATAGTAAAGTGCATATATTGCTGTTCGAGGATCTTTTGGCGCGTGGCCTAAATCAGAACTAACGCTGCCATTATGTTTATTTAAAGCATTTCACGAATTATTACAAAAATGTCACCCAAAAGCGCCCCGCTGTTAACGGTTTTCAAGCTAGAGCCAAAAAGTCAATTGTTCTGACTGCACTGTTGGTGCACTGGCGGAGAGATTGGCTTCTACGCTGCGTATAAGGTTCGATACTCGCACAGATCAAAATATTTTTGTATCGCCAACAATGTGGGGTTTCAAATCGTATTCAGTATCTGGTTAGACGGGAAGCCAATCCCAATATACTTAGTTGGGAAATGGCTAGGCCGATGATGAGAAGCTAATCATCATCACCACAATGCTTGGAAGCGGAGACGAGCGGAGCGTATAGAAGTGCGAGAATTAATCAATCACATTCGTTGGAATTCACAGCGCGTCTCTCGTTTCTCTGCGGTTGGTCGAATCTTGCACGTCTCCGAACCGCTCCGCTCGTCTCTGTTTTGGTGGATTCCGGGCCTAATCCCAATTTATTTGGAACCGGCGCCGTATGTCTCCTTATATACTTTTCTATTAATCGTCATCAGCCCATGGGTCACACCCTGATGATGAGAATCAAATCGTTGGAAGTAAACATCCGCTTGTCGCTTCGTATTCCTGTCCTACTGATCGTGCTATCTTCACAGGTACGTACAGGACGAGTTTGTTTTGCAATGATTTTCTGTGTTTAGTTCCAGATTAGAAAAATACTTGGAAAGAGAATAAACTGTCGTGGCACGTGTCATTAAAACTGACCAGGTTCATCAAAATTGGTCCTGAAGTCCCTGACTGTTCTATTCAGGGACAGGGGTCTCTTCTTTTAAATTGGAGAAGGACGGACTTAGTTGGTGACTACAAATCGGAAGTCGCAAAAGTAATATGTCTAAGTGTTGCAAAAAAACAAGATTAATACCTAGCTTCGAAAAATCTTATCATGATTCATAACGGCACGGTTGGCGCAGTGGCTGAGCGATTGGCTGCTGCGCGGCGTGTCGCGGGTTCGATCCCCGCACGGAACAAATATTTGTATGGCCTACAGGTAGTTGTTCCGGGTCTAGCTGTTTCTGTATGTGAGTTTAAATCTTTGTTAACGCACCCAAGGTATAGGAGAAATTCCTAATGTGGAAGAACGCTTTTAAAAAAAAAGAAAATAAAAAGAGAATACTTTTAAAGAACCGCTACTCGATAATACTATATTATAATATATATACATCAATGCCTGTTCGTCTGTTCGTACCCTATAGACAGTTCGTAGTTAAAAGCACCCTATTGTATCATCGGGCTCCAAATATTTCAGTTTGAACCAAGCTATTGTCAAAATAAACGACTGAACCGATTTTGATGAAAGCTTGCACAGTTGTTCTAAATACGCCAGGGAAGGGTTCTGAAAAAATGGAAAAAAGCCATTGCAACGCACGCACCGAGGCACAGCCAGTATTATATAAAAAAAAATATTACCCATTATTTTGAAACACCATTTTATTATAAACGACTAAATAACTACAAACTTACCTGTATATTGAAACTTAGATAAGAAAAAACTAAAGCATAATAATATTTGAGTAAAATTAACATTAAAAGTTTGAAGTTTAATAACTCCAAACTTTTAATGTTAATTTTTAATGAGGTAAAATATTATAAATTATTATAATGAATAATACTTAGGTTTAACAAATCATACGACTACAATTTCTATAGGACTTTTGTTAGAATCCGCTATTTCATGAATTGCTTTCTTTTTTCAATCACGTGTACATTTGTTAAAGGCACCCATAGCGACAGGTTGATAATGCGGTGGGTCCCGGGTCCCCCCAACACGGCCCTTCAATGTCTTTTGCAAAACCCAATTTCGACCAAACTCGGGCTTAGGTGTCGGCTTACCGTCACACAAACGCCAAGCATGATCCCAATAGGTGCATTCCGGTAAATAGTATTTCTTCTCCGGTATAAGCTTGTTCCTCTCAGCTAGATACCTCTCCCTACCAAAAACAGGCCGTGGTTTGTACAATATTTTTTTGGTTTTTGGATCTACGGGGCGCATTACTGGGTCAAGGGTCAAGTCAGTGTCTGGTCGAACCAGTAGAGGGTCCTCTTTGGCGTCTCCCACACCAAGGTTGATGAGTGTATTCTCATGTCGTATTGACTCAATGCCTGGAATGCGTCTTACGTCGCGGATTGGTACTTTTTTCCTGTTGCGACCAGCAACTACATTGTCTCGAGTAATTGTAGCCATACCTCCGATCATATTGCGCTTGATGACATCTTGCTCGTAGTAATTCGTAGGTTCTCTATTGAGTGTGGCCGCCTCTAATATCTTTTTGGTATTATGGCTAACCCAATATGACCGAAGACGTTTCTCTTTCTCAAACGCTTCGGTAAGAAGCAATATAATTTCCGGTCTAGTGATATCCTTTTTAGTCATTCTGTCGTTTGTATTTTATTTTTATCACTATATTATATTTGAAGTGAAAAGTTATCTGGAGGATTTGATCTATTTGATCTCATTTGACACCTAGTTTCAAATTGACATTAAAATACTTAATTACTTTTATTCTTGCTTTTTAATACATTCAAATATTTTTTAAGATGTTACCAAAAAGTTAAAGATTTGTTGCTCGGGTTGCTATAGTAGTCCAAGATCCCAAGGCCCCCAGGCGTTACCTTGTTTTCTGAGTAACAAAATTTGTGGGATAGAGTACCTAAGTAGGTATCAAGTATATTATATTATATCTGCTTACATGCGTCGCCAGGTGGGGCAGGGAGGGCAGCTGCCCCCTTCTTTTTTTAACCTAAATATAACTTTTTCTGCCTGATGCCACAAAATTAGTAAGCATCCAAGCATTTATTTCAATTAGACCATTACAGGCACCTTTGAATGTCAAAACACAAAAAATAAACTAAGCTACAGTCCCAGTCACAGGGCATAATAACTTGTGAAAGTACTGTAGTTGCCCATTCGAAAGCGTAGATCTCTATGGAGAAGAATGGGCAAGAAACTCCATGGACACTCTTTTAAATCATTATGTTGTTACAAAGTCTCGGTTACATCATTCATGTCGAGATTAAACATACATGTGAGAACGATGTAGAAAGACGTGAGAGTAAGAGCGTCCAGAGTACAAAGTTAAAATCAACAATTCAAAAATACAATAATCCATGGCAGCTGCGAGATGACCAGTCCCTACTGACAGCGCCCGTTCACGAACATGACGCATGGATCAGCCATCATTCAACTCAACCATTTTGAAGGGAACTAAACGACCGCGCCACCATCAGCGAGACATTTTATTGAGCATGACATTCTCTCAACCACCAGGGAAAATGCGAGTCAATAAAAGATGTAAATGGTAGCTTTATCGTACATAGTACTCACACATGTGCTATGCAATTATACAATACTAAGAGATGGAATCTATACAATGCAAAGAATAAGATATGTTTACAATCTTCTGCAGCTTCCACAATAACTTCCCATGTTAACCAATAAGTTTGCCTCTATGGTTGTGGAGCAGGACCAGCATTGAGCCAAGCATTTTTATCATCAATGTAATCTCCCAACTTATAGTATGCTTGCCTACATAGTGTGCGTTTTATACAAGATTTAAATTTCGTCTCATTCGGTTGTAGAATGCCGGGAGGTATTTTATTGTAACATTCTAAACAGTACCCCATGAAAGATGAGTCTACTTTAGATGGTCCCTGGTTCTAGTATTATAGTGGTGTCTGTCGCCTCTTTTACTAAAATTTAGTAAAAGAGGCGACAGACACGTTAGGAAAAATCTGCATTTATAATATTTAATATTATAAATGCAGATTTTTCCTAACGTACATGATGTTTTCATAGATGTATTGGCAAGGTACTGTCATGATGTTAATTTCCTTAAACAGTTCTCTTAGAGAATCGCGCCTACATAGATTATATATGGCCCTGATGGCTCTTTTCTGCAGAATAAATATAGACTCGATGTCTGCAGCCCGTCCCCATAGTAAAATACCGTAGGACATTAATTATACTATGAAAATAACTAAAATAGACTAGCATCGCGGTATCTACATCAGTAAATTGACGGATTTTCCTAACAGCATATGCTGCTGAACTCAGCCGTCCTGCAAGAGATATTAAATGAGGACCCCATTGTAGCCTTGAGTCGAGCGAGATCCCTAAGAGCGAATAGAAAGCGAGGGTGAGGAATTATTCCTCACCCCTTTGAAACCTTAAGGTTTCGGTAGTTTTAAGTGGGATACCGGTAAAGAAATCTACAAATTCTTGAGCAACTTCGTTTTTAGAGCTTAGAAGACCACGTGAGGTCTCTTGTGTGATATTTTTTTTATTTCTATTAGTTTCACTATTGATAATTTTCCAAACAGTCTGTCAGTCAGACTGTACAACAAGATTATATCTTGTTGCTAATGAATAAGGCTTTAGCTAGCTTGCAAGTGTTTTAAAACAAATTTTGAGTATGTTGCTACATATTTATTAAAAGTTTCTGAGTTGTAAGGTTGTTGTTGTTTTTGAGTTTGTTAGGCTTAAGGCCGTACAGCTCAAACAATCGCTCCCTACTTTTCCTTATAAGTCCATAATAAATTGTAGCGTTCTAACAATATTATATTATATGGCTAAAAATCAGCCTCTGAGTAATCTTAATACCTTTACAAAACACATTTGAACTACGCGCGTGGTCCGTACTTTAACCATGCGAAAATGCATGATCGACGGATATAGGCAGAGGCTGAAATAAATTAGGAGCTCCTTGCCCAGAAGCCTTAGGCAATTAAGTCATACATAAGGTTGCAAAAAAAGGACCATGTGAACATTTTCTGAATGAATTTGAGATATCGAGTAAAAAATCTGTGCATTTATTTATTTATTTATTAATTTATTTATTTATTTATTTATTTATTTATTTATTTACTTATTTATTTATTTATTAATTTATTTATTTATTGCACCGGGCACAAGTTATTAGTTGCGATGGCTCTGTTCCAAGTATCGAACCATCCCCCACATTAACCTGATTTAACACCACCCAGCTATTCCACGAACGAAGAGGTAATAGCTGAGGCGGAGCGGTTTTTCGAAGAGTTGGAGGAATCGGCCAATAAGACGGAGATAGAAGTGCTACAGTATACATTGAATAAGTATATTGAGACTAGGGAACAATAATTATGTGGTTAAATTAAATATACATACTTAATACATTTTCTTTGATTTCTTGGTTAGTCTGAGCCGATAACTCTGCTAACCGCACTTGTATTGAATAATGATCTACTTGTATAGCTCAGCAGCACACTTGTTGGCCATGCATGAAATAAGTTTTAATAACTGTAAACATTGTTATGCTGATGGCATGATGATGCTGAGCCTTTCAATAAGAAAGGTTTGGTAGGTATGGTAAGGTATGGTTTAAGAAAATTCGGATGTAGTAATAAGTAATAATCTATTTTCTAAAAAGTAGCCCAAGTTACTCCTTATAACATCAACTATCTGCCAGTAAAAGTCCCGTCAAAATCGGTGCAGCCGTTTCTGAGATTAGTCGGAACAAACTGACAGACAGACACAGACCGACAGACAAACAGAAATTTAAATATAAATGTTTTTTTGTCATCAGCATCCAGCGTTTGAAAGTATATACGGTACTTTATAAGCTGTTATTTTGAAAGTACAAAGAGACACTTCCAATTTTATTTATTGGTAAAGAGTATAGATATAGTTTACCCAAAGTACCATCCACGAAAAGAAGAAGAATGTCTTGCAATCCAATGGACGTTAACTTAAAATATCATTGTTGCAATTGCACTGCATTTTATCGTTCTGAATTTGACCAGTTGAGACGTTGTTTTTTTGTTACTTTAAAATATAGTAAAAAATAAATAAAAATCCTTAGTTATTTCAAAATTTGTTTAATCATAAATAAATAACATTTTTGTTTGGAACAAAACAACCTCCATAATTATTCACACACCATACAACTCGTCATTTAGTGAATTACAATTATTAATTTTCTAATTACTTTCTAATAATACTTACAGCAATCTTAAAATTAATGTTGTACATAGTTTTATTACCACAATTAATTTGAGATTTTTTTCATGTAAATATCTAATGCTTATAGAGAGAATTATTCCAATTACAAAATATATTTTTTTAACTTTCGTTATGGAGGATTGGTCATAATAATGTATGAAAGAAGAAGTTCGATCCAAAATGTGAAGTAACGACTCGAAATTGTTTTGCTTCCAAATGTATAAAGCATACCTACATAGAGTTGAAAGTCCTTTCTCAATCTTAAAAGTTGTACAACTTTGTACGTTAGAATGTTATCATTTATTAATTTGCAATATTTAAAAAAAAAAACATTAAAGAGTACAAAAACGAATCCCAATTGAGACATGATCTTAGTCAATTGTAATAAAAGACTAGAAGAAAAACTACTAGCGAATGTCCATTTACAAAAAAACAAAACATACAAAATATTGCAAAAAAAAACTTGTGTCATAAAGTCACCAAGTTTTTTATTATTTAAAAACAGACACATTACTTAGTGTTATATTCTGTTAGCTTTTATAATTGACATTTTTTCTACAAAAAACTTAATGGACAACACAAACAAAATCGACGCCAAAAAAAAAACTATTTTAAATCGAAAGTAACATTGGAATGGATCAGCGGATGCCGTAACTGTCTTGAAAATAATTAATGCGAGGCCACAGTTCCTATAAGCAGCTATAGAACAAAATTATCCGTGTATAATTAATAGAGAAAACCCGAATTTATAATAAGTACTTACCAAAATTACATCATGTTAGTATTAGGTACAGTATTTATAACATTGATTAATATTTACAAAAATTACGTTGTGCGACTGAAAATTATTAGTTGACATACACAAACTGTCGCTAGTGTACTACATATTTTTATCGCACACACACATACTCATAATCAGAGGTTTAATTAATGAATTTATAATATTTTTTTTTTCCATATGAAATACATAAGTATGAAAAAATTAATGATAAATCCGAATAATAGAAAACAATAAGATTTTTAGTACAACAACTACATAAAAACTTTTTGGTATTTTGGTCATACAACTACGTCACGACAGTTAGGCCCTGTTTTGTTACACTTACTGCGGTTAGCGTGGGTTAGAGTATTTAAAAAGGTCGAAATATTTTTGTTTCTATGAGAAATTGAATATTTCATTAGCTGTAAAATGTATCTTAAATGATACCAAAACTATCGACACACACGAAACGACTTCATGTAATACGTAGTAGGAATAGACGAATGAGGTAAATTAAAACATTACATACCTACTTGTAAAATTTTCTCTTATAGGTACTTAAAAATGTAAAGCTACATAATGAAGTGTATAAAAATAGTGCGGCGATGTTCATGACAACTTATCGAATAATTACGCCTTGCGTTTAGATAAATTTCAAATTCGACTAAATCATCTATTTACTAAACGAATATCACACAACTGTCAGTAGAAACTCGCGAACTGCATATATATATATGTATCTACGTAATCATCCAACATCCCAAGCAGACCAATAGGAGAACAATGATGCGACATATGAACAAATGGACCGACACGCAATGAAGAAATAAATTCATTCCCATGCAATTCAACTTACCAATCACAATAATTAAAACTTAGTGAAATTTCATTGTTAGTTGTGCTAGATACTTAGAAACGTAAAGTATTCTAATCCTAACATCCTATATGGACGATTTGGCTTCGCTATTGGCCTTTGAAACGTGGGAGCACTAACAAGCCGTTTATTCACTTTATCACAATGTCTTAGTCTATGGAACTTTTAAAAGTCATTGAGTTGACAGAACTTGTTGTTGGGGTCCCGTAGTGTGAGGACGTTGTTGCACAGGAGGCCTACGACGGGGTTCTCGAGGTTCTCGTACTTGGAGTTAGTCTCTGAAGAGAGACTGACAGCACCACTGCTGTCTCCCTCATACGTGTTCTCTGTGTCGTCCACGTTCTGTGAGCTGATGCTTGACTTGTCGTTTCGCTCTGGGAGTTCCTTGTCGAGCCCGTAGTCGAATTTCTCGCCGCTGTCGTTGTTGGAGAGGTCGATCCAGTGACCGCGGTTGCTCTTCACTCGGTCGAGCATCGGCTGTAAGGACGGGGACAGGACCGCGAACGCCTGGAAACATAAGTTATTTTTAAACTTTGCCGAATATACAAGGTGTAAACGGACTCTTCACGAAACCGTCAAGTAACCATTATGTACGTCAAACTAAGTAACTCTACGCAAAAATTATTGCTGGGAAACGACTTTTTTTGGGGTGAGAAATCACGTTTTACGTTTCACTCAAAACATTATGCTGTTAGATGCATTGAATAGTACGGGGGTCGTGGAGGTATTAAAAGTAAAGTTTTTATTTTATTTTATTAGCCTTATATGTCTCACTGCTGAGCAAAGCCCTCCCCCATATCCTTCCAGGTACTCTTATCCTGCGCCACCTCCAACCAGCCTCCGTGATGTGCGTCAAGATCATCTCGCCATCTCTTTCTAGGCCGGCCTCGGCGGCGCCGTCCATTCTCAGGCATCCATCGTGTTGAGACCTTTGCCCAGCGGTTGTCACGCATGCGGCTCACGTTACCCGCCCAATCCCATTTGAGCCTGGCAGCCTTTTTGCCTACGTCTGCAATTCCTGATTTTGAGCGCAGCGCAGTGTTCTGTATTTTGTCTGTTCTTTTTACACTCAGAATGTTGCGCTCCATAGCTCTTTGGCAGACCCCAAGGCGGAACTTTTTCGATTAGGTGAGCGACCAGGTCTGGGCATCGTAGGTTAGGACGGGCAGGATACACCCATCGATGAGCTTTCGCTTCAAGGAGATCGGCAGTTCTCCCTTCATTAGCGTCTTCTTGGACCAGTAGCTTTTACAGGCGTTTTCGATTCGGCAATCGATTTCCTTTTCCTGTCTGTTTTCGAAAGAAATTAACGGACCCAAATAGATATATTCATCGACATAGTGTATTTCCTGCCCATCTACCTCGACCCTACATTTAGTGCTATTCGTCTTAGTTTTAGACCGATTCATCGCGAGGCCCACCTTGAGGCTAGCCGTGCTCAGATCTTGGAGCATGCTCTGTATTTCGAGAGCTGTAGAAGCAAAAAGGACAATGTCATCGGCAAATCTGAGGTTAGTCAGCCTCTTACTGCCGACTTCAACGCCCTTGGTTTCCCATGAGGCTGCCAGTGTCTGAAATATCTCCTCGAGTGTGCTCGTAAACAATTTGAGAGAGAGCGGATCACCCTGTTTAATACCTCTTTGTATTATAAAAGAAGGTCCTGCAGAATTCATTTTAATGTTGGCGGAGCTATTGTAATATATGTTTCTAAGAAGATCGATATATTGTGTTTCAAGTTCCTGCTTTTGCAAGGATCTGAATATTTCGGGGTGTTTTATGCTGTCGAATGCCTTTGTATAATCTACGAAGGCCAAATATAGTGGTGTGTTGAATTCTGAGGATTTTTCTAAAATCTGGTTTACTGTCTGAAGGTGGTCAGTTGTGGTAAAACTTTGGCGAAATCCGGCTTGTTCTGGTGGCTGATGTTTGTCCAGCTTTTGGTCAATACGATAAAAGTAAAGTTAAAACATGAAAAAAAATTGTATTTACAAAAAAACTTGTGGAAAAGTTGGAACTTTGGCCCCCAATATCTCCGTAACTAGACGGTTCCAAAGTGTGGTCTAGAACAAAAGGGGGGAGAATAAGTGGCTTTCGGCTTCGTTAAGGGTATGTTACACCCATTACATCTAAATAATTTTGTAACTTCTTTATGTCATACATTTTTTAAAATAATAATTCATTGAATGATTACCTCATAAATAGGCAGGCAGATAGTATCTATGAATTTGACTTGCATAGCAGGGAGCTCATCTTCCTTATCTCTATTCATTATATCCTGAAATCAAAGACAATCAACTATAAATTAAAAAAAAAAGTTATTTACTCATATACATCTAAATATTGAGTCATCAGGCATGGTTTAACAGCAATTAATCTCCCGAAGCCTGTTGGTACAGTCCATCGCACATCAAAGGTAATACTTGTTCAACAAACCCTCTTATTATAACTGCGTATAGATGCTGTCATTGCTACCATGGATGTGCGGTTTAATTTACTTTACAGTGAGCTTTTTTGACTGACAAAACGTACGTGATCGCGTTCAAGTAAACTTCAACATTGATCATTGTATTTCCCCATTTTGTCACCAGGCAGCGCTAGTTCAGCGCAATCCCATTGAATAGGTATGAAAACTCGCACTTAGCCTCTGACCAAACATGTCCTGGCTGGAGGCCTTACACTCGAGACACCCACAGGATAGTCCAGTTAAACAGACAACGTCCTAGGTTAACCTGCGAGAAGCCAAACAAAAAACTACTTACAATAGGCGTCAAATTCAGGTTCTGCCTCTCCAAGTCCCCTTGCCTGAAGAACTCTCCAGCGACCAGGGCTGCTACCCGTCGCTCCACGGGCCAGGGCTTCGTGATGGCGGCGAGGTCGCACGCCGTCATCAGCATGGCGCGCAGCAGGCCGCGCCGGTCCTCGCACTCGCCCCAGCTCGGGGTCACCTGTCGTTCTTCGCTGACCAGCTCGATGAAGGCTTTGCGTTTGCTGGAAAGCGAGGTGGGTATACATATTTTTAATCATTTGAACTTGGAGATTTTTGGTTGAGCATAGAATAGTCTTTGATTACTATATCTTTGGCCGGTTTGTTTTAGACTAATAGCCTATTCATTCGGTTTCGACGGTAGAAAGCATTTTGTGTTTGGGTGCCTACACCACAGGCTTACATCATCGTGTTAATTCATATTAACTGTTTCTTCTGTGGTATCAGAATTCAGAGTATAGGAAACAGGGATGACTTAACAAAATATGGTAAACATGCATTTTACAAGCGTTTTTCATGTGAATTTTAAATTCTTTAACATAAGGCTTAAATTACAAAGACAGAGTCGCACTGCAACTTTCTATAAATTGTTTAAGTCTCGTTTCATCATGTAACCTTTTTACGCCTTACAGGTTGTGTAAAAACACAAGCAAAATCTACCTGAAATAGACAGCCAAATCGGTGGACAGGATAGCATCTTCGAGCACTTTGACGACTTTCTCGTAGTCGTCTGAAGACAGGTTGAGCAGGATCTGGTTCCCGGGCGAGTTGAGGATCATCAGGCACTGGTCGAAGTGGTGGTGCTCCATCGTCGAGGTGGAGTACAGCTGGGCCAGTGGTGATGACGCCCTGGAATTGAGTAATTGGGACATGAGAATGAGTTTACTGAAATGAAAAATTTGGCATGGTGTGATTGATAGCTTTCTTACTGAATAACATTACTATTTTTGAATCTTCTTCAAAAGAGAGAAAATTCAGTCGATATGGGCATTGCGATGAACGCGAAATCACAACAATATGTCTTATCCCCTGGTTTTAGTATTCAATAATCCTTCGGTAGTCCAAAGCGTCCAGGGCAGCCATACATTCAACCACAGTTCTGTACAATAGTTAGATTTGAACACCTTTATATGTTAGCAGTACGTAAAGGTGTTTTTCGTAGAGCGGTTGACTGTACTGTAGGCAGAAGTAGGTTAATTTATTTCTTCCGCGCTGATGCAAAAAACAAAGCCATATATTATGTTTTCACTTCAAAAAGCATTTTTATTAAAATTTTGACAAGCGAATTTTGCTTGTTACGCAAAACATTAAGATTTCTGGCAAACAGCATACAAAATCCATTGTGGCTTAGAAGATCTAAACGGTCACACAGGCAGGCGAAAAGCGACTTTGTTTTATCTCTACTAATATTATAAAGCTGAAGAGTTTGTTTGTTTGGTTGAACGCGCTAATCTCAGGAACTACTTACTGGTTCGAATTGAAAAATTCTTTTAGTGTTGGATAGCCCATTTATCGAGGAAGGCTATAGCTAGGCTAACATCACGCTGCGACCAATAGGAGCGGATCATTAAACAAAAATGTTACGCAGTGAAAGTTGCGTGGGTCAGCTAGTGTCATAAAAAAATTGGAAAGTTTTGAATGTTACTCACTTGATTTGAAACGAGTTATTTGTCCCCCGGTGGTCGAGGTCATGGCACAGGCAGCCGATGATCAGCGCGAGGCACTCCAGCTCACCGAAGATCTTCCACCACTGCGTCTCCTGGAGCAAGGCCAAATATTACTCGAGTTTGAGTTAACTTTCTAGTTTTTTTTTATTGATAATATAATGTTTTGACTGAATCTAAGTATAAAGATAACAGGCGCAAGATTAACGACTTCAGCAGCAGCAAAGATCAATGGCTATGATTGACTGCAGAAAAACGCAGCAAAACTGTTTCTATGTAATTGTATGAAAATGCCAAAGGCGAAGGCTGCAATGTCGCCATCTGTGATCGCCTATGGAATTGTGCCCTTAGGTGTGCAAAAATAACGCAATGAGTGTTATGACTAAAATATTGTTAGGGGCGAATTTAAAGATTACGTTGCTGTTTATCTGCATTTTTATAAGCTACTAGTAAATTATTTTTCGACCACTGCAATGTTTCTTTTAAATATGCAGGTAGTTTAAAAAATACCCAGATGAAACAAGTTTATAATTCATAAATAATAATAATTGATACCCCCTAAAATAATGTTATTAACATGAACTCTGGACGTGTTCATGTCACCCTAAATCATGATTTTTATTGTGCCACCTGACTCAGTCGTTGTTATCTTGTTTATTGCATGCAAACCTTGCAAAATTATTTCATAAAATCACTCACCGTCAAAATAGCGAACATCATCTGCGCGACGTTGAACGCGTGCCTCCAATTATGGTACGTTACATTGCGGTAGTTCTTCTTGACGCTCAGCAACCACCGACAGAGGACGCTGTAATCTATGTGAAACCGTTCCACGAAGTCGAGGTCCAGGAACATACGGAGACACGCACGGAGGGTGTCGTCGTCCGTCATTTCGATGTCGTCGAAAGCCAGTTCGTGGAGACTGAAGTGGGCGGATGACGGTATCCTTAACGTCTGTTAAAGGTGAAAAGATTGGTTATTAACAGTCTTCACTATTTGTTAAACCCCTTATTAATAAACGCGAAGTAAAGTTACAACCAGATTGACTTTTGATTGTTTTTTTTTTGAAAATTAAGTTTAGCCGAACTTTTACTCCGAGTGTTACATTAAGGCCCGGCTTTGGTGGAGACCAAAGCGGAGACGAGCTGAGCGGAGAGGACACGTGCGGAAACGACCAACAGTATTGGTTGAAATCTACATCGCGTCTCTAGTCTCTCCTGTGATTTTTTCAAATCTTACACATATCCGCTACGCTCGTCTCCGCATTGGTAGAGTCCGGGCCTTAGGGTTAAGGGTAGGTATAGTCCTAGTTTCGAGTCAAAAGCACGAGTCGTATGAATGTATCTTGTAAGTCATTTCCATAAGGTCTAAATTAAAATGTTGGTATTCTCTTGAGAGATGCAACACCTAGGTTATCTAGGTTCATCTAACACTGATAAAAATGTATGTATATATGTTTTTTTTTACCTTAAGAAGGTATCGGTTTTGCTTACACTGAGAGGTTACATTATTATCAAATTCCGCCTCAGCCAGTTTTATTGCAAGTAATTTAATCCATAAAGAACGTTGCCAATGGAAAAAAAAACAGTTTAAAACATAAAAACATTAATAAAATAACCAAGTAAACGAAATCACAAACCACCGCTAATTAATTTAAACGCGTTATTTATTAACACGGTAAATATAATGAACATTCACCCATTCAGAAAATTGATAGCCATTATCAATGAACATTGAGTCAATTAAGTGCATATTGCAGTGCCATATTAAATACTACACGTGAGATCCCGAGGAATTTAATTACTCGCAGTCAGTCTTCAGGTGATATGAGTGAAAATGGCTATAGACAATGTGACTAACGTATTTCACCTAATGATACGAATATGAAACACGATCCCCTGTGAACTTACGAACTGTGTGTAACTTCGTTCAAGAACTGTCAGTGTCATGGTTAGGAGGCGTCCATTAATTATTACGTCGAGCCGTATCTCACCCAATCTCACGAGGGAGATATTACTTTTTTTTTTCCAAGAAAAAGTGTAAAATTGCGTGAAAACTAGGTTTGAGTAACACAATCAATATTTAATAATAAATATTCAATGAAAATAATTAAGCAAATTATGTTTTTTTTCAAAATAAAACCAACGCAATTAAGCACAGATTAACGTATGTACACTTAACTACGTATTTTGATAAATCTCACGTGATATTAGGGAGGTTGAGGGGGTCTAGTCAAATCTCAAGACATCTCACCAAGGGGAGAAGGGAGTAGGGCATCAAAACAGGTTTTCGGTCCTATAGTAAAACCCGGTTTTTACCGGGTTTATGCAACCGAACACCCGTTTCGATGCTTTAGAAGAAAATTGCATAACGTATTTAATGGACGCCCCTTAATGTCAAATATTGATATTGACAGCTCTCTTCAGCGTTGTTTAGCTGTGTTGATTAATTGGTGAATATCGCCCTGGTGACATTCGTTTTATTGGTGAAATAATTCGCCCTAAGTTAAATCACGAACTTCAAGCAACGGGTTTCCTGTGGTTACGAGTACGAAGCGTCGCTAGAAATAGTTTTTTTACGAGAACAAGGTGAAATGAGATCGAAACATTGTATTACAAATTATTATTTTGGAGAATATTCTAGAAAATAGGTTAATTTACACTCCTGTTCGCAGAGACCTTTATTTTAATTAGATTATTGTTTAAGACAAGAAAGTAATTGTTCTAGTGAAATTCGAACTAAATAATAGGTTGGTAAAATTACTTAATTTTGGACAAGAATTCTTGGGAGGCTTATTTAGGTAATGAATTCGTGGTCACAAAAAACCTCTATTTTAATTATACTGGTTATAAAATCATATTATAATTTTCAATTACTATTAGAAATTAATCATTGGTATCCGCATTTCTTACACCGCCACCGGCCACAAAAGTCGGCACCAACATACCTACTACCAACTTTCCGCGAGCAATCATGACCCCAAGTTTCGGAACAAACCTGTTAACGTAAACATGTTCATCTAATTACACTTTGAGTTTGTTAATTATATGACTGGCTGAGGCGTTTCGCTCGGAGCTACCAACTTCACAAACTAGAACATGCAAGAACGCCCTGGCACATACGAGTACATCGAACACTTCTGCTGTCATCTGTTTGGGGAACTATTAAACACAACTCTAAGCTCTATTTGTATACGCTTTAAGTTATAGTTCAGCATGTATGTAGAATAGATTACTGCATTCGTGCCATTTGTGTTGTGAACTCACCCGTAATCGTTGAGCGTCGTCCAATGATGCGGACGCGTGGTAACTTAGTACCTGTAATCATATAAACAACATATTAAGTATAAACATTAGCGGGAAATGGGGACTTAATTCAGGAGTTAAGATTCCCTCAATAAAATTTAAGTAGAGCATAATAATAATACGGTAAGTGAGGAGGTTGAATTTGGAATAGTGCCAGATACATGTAGGCGTTTCAGTATGGCACGATGGACAATTATATCTGTTCGAAGGCTGCTGGCTTAAGTCCTATTTAGCTACTTGGTATAAAAGGCCACGACCTAGCTGAAATTGGGGCAAGTAATAATTTTCACAGCATTTCAAAAGTAAAATGAATTAAGTTATCAAAGATATGCCAACTCAAGACCAGTTTCAATTTGATCGAGCAAAAGCCTTTTGACAAATAACATTCGATTTTACGTCAGATACAAACAAAAGAATATAAGTAATTTCTCCGGCACGGTCAGGTCTTGTTATGTGGTGGTGTGATGATCCAAGTTATTGATAAAGATGATCTACTAGCGTTGACATTAAAGGGATGATATTGATGGTCTTTTCTTTCTTGTCTTTTTTTTTAAACTTCGCTCTATTCTAGTAATATCTCCTGTATCGTAGGTGTGTTTAAATACATTTAAACCCACACATACAAACAGCCAGACTCGAAACAACTATATGTAGGCCATACAAATATTTGTTCCGTGCGGGGATCGAAACCGCAACGCGCAACGCGGCAGACAAGCGCTTAGCCGCTTAGCTCCTGCGCCAACTGTACCGTCAAGATCTCAGAGAAGGGAAGGTACTAAATGTACTGATATCAGCATAATCAAACCGTTACGTTCCCACCGCTGTGACACAGGCCTCTCTGTAATAGAGTGGACAGTTATCCAACACGGGGATCCAGTGCGGGTTGGTACATACATGTCTTATGTCTACGATGTTATTATAGATCTATGACATGTCGTATTCATCACGATGTTTTCTTTCCACCGTATGAAAGAAACAACACTAAGGGCCTGTTTCACCAGCTGCGATTAAGTTACCGTTAATTAAATCACTTGGCCGATAATTTCATACAAATTTTGCTCCATTTTTGAATTTATTCGTTAAGCAGTGGCTATTTGGACATCGTGAAATAGGCCTTCTAGTTAAATTGTCTGTCTGATATTCAATAAAGTAAAACTCACGTCTAAAGTGACGCTCTGTTTCGCCATCGCAGTGATAGCCTTCTCGTACATGTGTGTGTTGTTGATGCCCATGCCGCAGAATATCGCGAACGCCTCCACGAAGTTCTCGTCGTTCTTTGTGAAGAGGAGCTCGTCGAATTTGTTGACTAACTGGAAGGTGAACATAACATTGATGAAGAAAAATATGATGTTGGCCCTGATTCTTTGGAGCTAAAAACAATTTGAATGATGTCATTGCAATGTGTTAACACTTTCGGTGCTCAGAACGAATTATCGTTCCCACCAATGGGTCGAACAATAATTCTATAATCTAATTATCTATCTAAGAGGACAGTACCCCAACCATTTATGTTGTATACCAGTGTTCATTTGTAAAGTGCAACTGTTTTTATTGTATTTACCGCAACACATTTTATGCAATAAAGTTTATATTTATATTTTAATTAAAATGAAGGTCTCTGCGAACAATAATTCGGTCGTGTGCGCACAACCCGCCTCCCGAGTCGTCGTTGAACGTAGCTATAAATGACGCGCATACTAGTAAAAATGGATTATTTGAACTTAGCAACGAAAGTGTTAAGGGGCAATAAAACTAGCGCCATAGCTTTAGGGAAGTCTTCAAAACCAGAGAAGCCCTATTACTGACACTACTTTCAGACCTTTGTAATGGGGATGAAGAGTACATGTAAGATTTAGACCCTGAACTTAGGGCGATTCCATTCCTACCTATTCATGTTAAATGGCAGCCATTTGCGTTTATAAAGAAGAGTCTAATGAGACCAGCTGTTCATTAACTAACTAAAATAAAGTAAGATATTTATAATAACGATATTCCACGCTGATATAATTCGTTACATCAACGAACTTTCATTAAGAACTGTTGTGTTAACAAATTTAAGAAAACAACTAAGTTTGTGAGCAGACGACACCCGCGGGACGTACGTATTTCTTTGAGCTACTTATTTATTTTGTTTTCAAAGAAGCAGCGCTTGATTTTAAGTGCAAGCTACTTTTCTTCGTAAATCATTAGCGACTTTTTAAAAATGTATTTGCGCAGTTCTTTATTCCAATCAGATAATAAAATATATTCTTCCATTTTTTGACACCCGTATCCACAAGTCAAAGTGGATTACTTGATTTAAAGTAATTATTTAAGATACGATTTTTATTCCGCAGTTTAGTAACTGCTTTTGAAGTTAGAACTGCCAAAAGTTAAAATTCTTAGCTTTGCTTTCTTTGACGGTTCCTACTTCGTTTAAATTCTTATCTATTGCATTAAAATGTTAGCATACGAACTTACTTAAACTCAAGTAATTCCTTTAACTTGACTACAGAAACCTTCGTATGGCCAACAAAGTAAAAATAAATTCTAAAAATGGCGAAAATGTAAACAATGTTCTGTAAAACACATTCTTGTGTTAGAACATGAACATATCCTGTTTAAAGTCCAAACACAAATTAAAAAGTTTACATGAAGCACCTTTTATTAAAGTCTGAATGACGGAAAAAAGGTAAACACAATTAAAAAGAAAAATATTTGTCCCTGCTGTAAAGCTTTACACCCCAGTTACTTTACTTGCTAAAAGTGAAGAGTACTCCTTTGTGATTAAATTACAAAACTTTTTAAATGGAAAATTGTTTAATGAAACATTCAGGAATTGTTAATTTGCGACTTGACTATAAGAGGAAAGCTCAAATTATACTCTGTAAGTACGACGGTGTATCAAAAATCCTTTGGAATAAGGCATTAAAGAGAGTTTTCGTATCAACATTCTCAACTAACATGACAGATAATAATTATTTTACAAAGAACATTGCCACAAAGAGACTGTACGCAACAAATGAGCAGCAACATTTTCGCTAATGAGTACTTATGTAAACAAACAAAAAAAAGAAAAACAGCTGCCATGCTGAATATGTACCTCATTTAGACAGTAGGTACAGAAAAATATATAATTCGTCGCACTGCGGAAAATTTCAATGCGTTTCTACAGATTCACATTAACCCTGCAATAAACAAGGTTTTATCACCAGCCTTCGCTATATTATCCAGTACATTATTATTTGATGTTTCTTCTTAATCTACTTCCGTCTGTTTATTATATGTATAATCTGCAATATTTTTGCTGTCGATTTCTTTGAACGGTTGACATGACTGAGTAATTTATGCTCTCGCGTATAAAGTTATTTGGAGTTAATATATTCTGCGCGTGTCGGGTAAATCTAAAATCCAACATGTGAAGCGAACTGTCTGAACTCAATTTACAGGGAATTCATTAGTAAAATCCACGTCGTTATGCCTTTGTCTTATCTCTTGTGTTATTTCAAAATGTATGTTTTCAGTTTTGTAGTGTCGCATACGACCGCAATGCGCTGTTTCTATAACAATTGTTACTTTATTCTTTTTGTTGAATTTTTCATTAATTCTACGTGCGCAAGTTTTTTAACAGCACGTTTGCCGAATAACTCCGATCACTTTATGGAACCGTTTGGCTATTTTTATGGCTCCAATTACCATTTTATCACGTTTTTGGCAAACTTCTTAGATAATTAGGCTAATATTTAAAAGCTTCTCTTGACAATTTTCGGGAGTTAATCTGAGCGTGTGACTAGCGTAAAATAACAAAGAGATTCTGTTGAATTTCGCCAACTTACCTGAATGACTCCGATAATTCTCCCCTCGGAATTCTTAATCGCCATGCAAAGTATTGTGTTGTGTTTAAATCCGGTGCCTTCGTCGACGGACGGATCAAAGCGGGGATCTAAATAGGCATCCGGTATGTTCACCGTCTGAAAATTTACAGAAAATGTTATTTCCACCGACACGATGTTAACAGGCTATAATGTTCCCGCAAGCTCTCACTTAACCTTCTCCAGAATGAATACGCTAGCGACATACACGAGGATGCGTACTAAGCCCCTCAGCGAGATAATTTTAATGAACTACCGCGAATTAGTTCAAAAGCACTTAGGGAAAACTTGGAAATTGCTGCATATCTTAAAGTCATTGACAATTAATCCCTTTGGAGCTACTTTAGAATTTAGGAGCTGAGAAAAATGAGATCTTATTCTTAAGCGACGTAAGGCTTCAAATTCCCAAAAGTACGGCCAAATATTATAATCCATTATATACCTTATCATAAACCCAAGACGGTAACTTATTCCCTCCTCGATATCCTCATTTAGCCCACACGCTAAGCGCTTTAAAGTTTCAACTACAAATCCATTAGCTTTAATACAACCGTGGTCCCCCTTAATTCTTATCACAGTTATTAAGCTGACTTGGCTCCGTGGTCTAACAACCGCTGGAACGCTGAAGTTGGCTAAGGTCATTAGCTGGAGTGCTCTAGCCTAGTCACATACTGGTACAAAGTGGACTAAAGAGATTTGCTAAACTTAAATAAAAGATAGAAACAAGAGAATGATCAATACAAGCAGACACGTATCGCCAAACACGATATTAACTTTACAAAAACAAAACGAAAAAAATAAATTCTAAATAACTGTAGGGTAAAGAGAAGTTAAAAGTAACGATTTCATAAATAAAATTACATGAAACTGTACAAAAAGCTCGTTGGAGAAAAATTTAAGTATCTAATAGTGACCTTTGGCAGCTGAAAAGTTTACCACAGAACAACATATGCAACCCACGCGAGACGAGAGTTATAAACAGTGATCGGAATAGATAGAGCTAATGTACCTAAAGTTCAAGGAACAGAAACGAAAAGTAGGGACTTCCTTACGACAATTTTTTTTTTCCGAATACTTTTTTCTGAAACTCGGAAATGTCTCGAAATCAGTTAAGTACATTTAATAATAATGTTATTTATTAATCAGTACAGTAAACTAATTGAATTCATTATTTTTCCTTTTAAACCGACTTCGACAACAAGGAGAACGTTCTCAAAAAGACAGTAGATACGTTTTCTATTGTTATTAATTCAGGTAAAGACTTACTTACGGCGTTCAAACGAAGATAAGGAGATTACCTTTATTTAAAAAAAACAAAGATCGTGCACTTTTTTTGTTAAACAGAAACAGTTAATGAATTCGATAGTTGTTTTACTTTATTAATTTTAGTTGTACTTAAGTATTGTTCCGACATTCGGAACAAATATTCCGAAAAAAAACAACATTTTGTCGTAAGGAAGTCTCCGCTTTACGTTTCTGTTCCTTGAACTTTGGGCACATTAGCTCTACCTACTCCGATCACTGGTTTTAAAAGTTAGCTGACAGAAACTGTTACTGCTAATATTTTAACCAAATATTTTATTTTTGACTAGGAATAGAGATTACTTCATCAGTAGATGTTTGCTCTTGTCGCTGCAGCATCTGTTAACTTAACCCATTATAGTGGTAGCTTTTCGATGGCCTTATAATTATGTCGTAAACTTAAATTTCAGCTATATTATAAAATTTAAGTTTACTCTTTCCTGTGTTTTTGTTAGTTATGCGTTTTACGAATGTATCTTCACCTTCCAAGTGTCCTACCAATTTACATCTTCGATTATCCGTTTCTTTCATTTTAACTTTTATTTTGTCATCATCTGCCTAACCTTCTCCCGACTATGTTGGGGTCGGCTTCCAGTCTATTACCGGATGCAGCTAAATATCAGTACTAACTTTTATTTTATGTTAACCATTAAATACCCCTTTATAAAAGGTGTAGTTTTGCATCCTTGTCAAAATTCAGGAGGTTGTCATAGAAGACATACATAAATAATCAATATCAATTACGGTACCTGGTCAATAATAATAAACGTTGCTTTTTTTAGTTGCTTTAATTTGACACTATTTTAGAGTGAAGCCCTTCTCAAAAAAGGAGAATCATCAGTTTATCGAATAAACGTCTGCGTTTGTTTATGTATGTGAAAGCGCGGTTATAGGGATAGTATTAGACGGGTGGCGTTTTAATACGGGTGGTGTACACTTACCGATTTACGATATTAAGAAAAAAATATTAAAAAAATACCTACCCATTTTATTATTGATTCGGGTCGAGAATCATTAACATAGTTACCTCCTTGAATTTGACGAGGATGCAAAACTACACCTTGTAGATAAATGATGGTGTCTTACCTCGCCCGTAGTGGCCACATATCCTGTGATACCAATGTTGATAGGAAACCGACTTTCGTAAGGTGAGGTCCTTAATGCATTTAAGTCGGTGTCATCTCCAGCTTCGAGGTCAAATACTCGGGAGAAACTGCCCTTTGACGCCTCGTGGACTAACAGTACCTGGACGTAGAAAAAAAAAGATCAGTTTGACGGCACGGTTAGCGCAGTGGTTGAGCAATTGACTGCTGCGCTGCGTGTCATGGGTTTGATTGCCGCACAGAACAAAAGTATTTGTATGGTCAACAGGTAGTTGTACCGGGTTTGGATGTTTGTGTATGAGATTTAAACATACACATACAGCCCGGAACAACTTGTTGTTTGTAAACGCATCCACGACACAGGAGAAATTCCTAGGAGGATGCAAAGTAAAAAAAAAAGTTTTATAATACAATAATAAAAACTGCTTTTGGGATTAAAATTAACTCTTTTTTGCTCAATAAACAAAACTCTCCAGTCAATGATTACGATCAGTATAGTCTTTACGCCATGATTGGACGAGGACTACCTACATGGACACATCTATTGTCACTTTTGCATTAACAAGAACCTTCAACTAGAGAACAACAACTGTTTTCCACACAATGCATTAATGGTGACCGGAAAGCCATCTTTATTAATGACTAGCTCTTCGCCCGCGACTTAGTCCACAAAAATAGTGATAGCTCGGCTAATAAATATGATTTATAGCCTATAGCACCCACGAATAATGTAGCTTTCTATCAGTGAAAAAATTTATAGAATCGAATTAGGAGTTCCGAAGATTACCCCCTACATTCAAACTTACAATCAAAATTGTATAGATGGCATTTTTTCATCTAACGACTGACCGAACTGATGAGAAAAAGACTCATCGAGTGTATCAAAAGTCACGATGTTCAGTTACGAGACAACAGCTTTGAAGACCAGCGTTTATCTTATTCTCCTCATTAACAACTTTAAATGCTTCGTTCAAATAGTCACACAGAATAAATTGTAAAAGTTCATGTTAAATACAAAGAGAATTTTAATTTCATGCAGTGTTTTCATAAATTTAATATGGGCAATCGTAGTCGAAACGGCATACAGCCGCGCATTTCAATATGTTAAGCGGATTAAATACTACATGTACTCGTCAGGAATATTTAAATGTAAATTGGGTTTACATAATTCGGAACTTGACTATGAACCCGGTATAACTGCAATGTGAGAGTCTTAAACAGACCACAAGTTCTCACGTTATATGGCTGTAATTAACATGAATTACAGCGCGTCTAGTGTAAAGATTTTCCAACACACAGAACAAGCGAAGCTTTTTTTGTGATCTCCAGTAAGTTTCCAGAAGTTTGCGAAGATTTCATCCAAGTCGCCGAATGGACATTCCAGATTAGAATAGTTCTTACAAATAGACAGAGATAGTGACTTCCTCCTCGCCGGGATTCGTCGCGAACGTACGGCCCGAGGGTATTGTACCAATAAAACATTAAAGATGTCTGTCTGGCTGTGAGCGACCAGTCACTAAGTAGATAGATGCAGAAGGACAGAAAACCGGCTTAATACGACAAGGCGCGTGCACACGGAAAGTACACCGGGTGATTTCAGGCTGTTAACGAATTTCAGTCACGAGTGCACTTGCACACGCTGTGGGATATATGTGTATGAATTTTTGATCGTTATATGGAACTGAAAACGCATGTGACTAAAATTTGAAATTTATGGATGGAAAGGGAGAGAGAGAGAAAGAGAGATATGAAAGACAAAGAAGTAAATGATGCCGTGACATCTGACGGGAGAATGTAAGAAGAGAACGTGTTGCGCCGAACCCAATTAGAATGGAACAAGGGCAGGAAGATGATGATATGTAACCGAACTTCTGATCCATCCATCTATTTAGTGGCAGTACGCACGACGCGTACGAATAGCCACATAAGTGCAATAAGAACACGGCTCCTATGATCGTTCCCGAGCCGACAGAACCGGCCGCGTTATGTGTTATTACTTCTCTAACTGACCATTAATGCTATACGATATTTTTACGACCAGCATGATGACTATTCAATGCCTAGTCTTTATATTATGCGAGAATCGAAACGCGAAACATAAAATACTCGCAATAAGGTTTATAGATGATATATTCACTGATAACAGAATGTTAATCGATTAGTGTTAGTGACTATACGCTCCCAAATTGTTTACCGTAGACGTTAAGCCAAATATTTTAATTGGCATTTACCACGAGCGAGGCACAAAGTAACCAAAGCGTTATTAAACTTCAATATTGTCTTGCAAACAGCGGTAATTGGGAGGCCAAAAGCAAAATTCGTTTCGGCCAAGTTTACAATGGCCGACGTCCGATTTAAAATTATATTTGGGACTCGATTTGAATGCAAATTTTATTGGAGCCTATATCGTGGGAAATTGGCTATGTTAATATTGTGTCGAACAGAACACACCTGTTCAATGTTCATTCAATTATGTTTTCTGGATGCGTAGTTGGTTGATACCTCGATAGGGATTTGCTGAAATTAACCTGCTGCTACGCTAAAGCTTGGCTGGCTGTTTCTAAGTAATTAAATATCGCTGCCGTAATTCTGTTTAGACTTAATAGCTTTAACTGAAGCATCTTCTCATTACTTTAATGAATTTCCTCTGTCTCTAGATTTCTCTTTGATTCACTAGGATTGCTATAATATAATTATACGAGTATTATACAAAAGGGCGCTCGCTGCAACGCGCTTTGTTGTATTTACTTAGTTAAACTCTGTATGGCATCAGCGCTTAGTTGCAGGCAAAATGCCAGCAAATATTGTTATACATTTAATAAAACAATACAAACTGAATAAAACTTTATAGACTTCGAAATGCACAACTAGGAAACGCATTGTTATTATTTCCCTACGACGACAATTTCAATTCACCAACCACTCCATACTTTTATTATTCGTGTACGGTCTCATAAAACGCACGGGTTACCAATTGCAAGTGAACCAATGGAACCAACAAACAATTTCTTACTAAAACTAATAACATCTAGCAGACTAGCATCTCTAAATGCCTGAACGTATTATTTTCATCTTCACACAATTTCTATCAACGCCTTACCGGATTTTGGGGTTCCACTTTCACAAGAACAAACCCCAACTTCCATTAAAGGACTTCGTGTTATTTCTGCACATTGTTCGTTCATAATTGAGTTTTCCTTGGAAACGATCCAATAAAGTATTTACCCGAGGGATGGTGGGTTGTCGCGCAATATGATCGGACGTAGCAAACGTCATCAAGTTCCGATGATCTGCGATAATCTGGTCATTTTGATGGTGGCAGCTTACCACTATGTTTTATCACGGGTTATTTCTGGGGCATGCGTCAAATTTGTTCGGATTGTTTTGCAAGAAAAGGCTTCATCTGTTCCTGAAATTCCTTGTTAAACCATATTTCTATTTGTGAGTTGCGTTGCCAGAAATCAACACTTCAGCCACAACTAAGTCGTCCTAATGTGTTATTTCACAAATAATAGCCTCTGTTTAGTAGGCCCTTAGCTCCCAACAGAGACCAGTAATAAAAAAAACAACATACATTAGCTAAGTAACATTCTTTACAAACCTACACGTTACGAGGTGATCAATTGAAAGGTAATTACAGTTTAAAGCCGCCACAAAATCGTTAATATAAGTGCTGTTAACGTGTCCTATACTCGTATAAAGTTGATACTTGTCTGGAACCTTTTCACAGTGGTCCTGGGAGTGAAGATTTTGCTCGCAAGCTTATCGCTTTCCATTCTCATTAGGGCTCATGACACGCTTTTATCTTGATCCTGTGGCCCGACCCGACTCTGGCTAGCTTTATTTATTCTAAAAGGTTATTCCGTACAAAATGGTGACTGTTTGTGTGGGCCTTTAGCTGGATTATAACAAAAATTTTAAGAGCTTTTGTCAATAATTTTATCACTGAAAATATAGCTGGCAAACATGAGAGCCTAATCCATCTATCGAGCACATAAGCCTTTAATACACTTCAAATCCTGTGGGTACAACTTTCTTTACATCCATATATTGAAAAATAAAAGCCATCTTACCCAATAAAAATGAAAGTTTGCAGACATATTTTTTCTAATATTTCAAAGCACTCGAGGCTATCTCATTATTTGAGTGATGATATCAATCCATCAGTTTTTATAAGACACTTGGGGTAAAACGCGTGATTATTTTGGGGTAGTCTTTATATAGCATGAAATGTTCGATAAAGAAATATATTTTTATCTTATGCAACAAGAAAAGAAATGTAACAAGGTTGTAACAACCTAAGTTTTTTCATAGCTAACGTTTTTCGCTTATTACGTGAAAGGTTTCCTTATACCTTTATTTTTTATGTTATCGTAGAAGTTAACGTAGAATATCTTGAAATTACTAGCTTCTCTATTCATTCAGCCGTTCTACGTATAAACAGAGACTGTTTACCATGCACGTTTAACACTCAGGCATTCTGAATACAGGCGTCATAGGTTAGGAAGAGTGCTTTAGCTACAATGTACCTTTGCGCTCGTACACGAGTAGGTACTCGTTTAAAAGCGGCATTCGACGCAGCGTGGAAGTGATAAACGACATTCCATTATGCTTCTCCCGGCCTGTAATCTAAGTATGCGCTGAAGCATTTTGAAACAGGAAAAACGGTAGCGAACTTCCTTTTAAACGAAAGGGTCACTTTTAACCTCTAATTAAGCTTTGACGAGCTTTAACTTAGGCGCTAATTAATATTAAATGTAAATCATCTCCAATTTCCTCTATCTACTAAACTTTGGATGTAAGACATAAAATGACTGACATACATAGTTGCTAGTCTGTCTAGCTGTCTTGTCTATATTTTTACGATAGCACCCACATCTCACCAAGTTAGAAAACGTTGGCGTGAGTCCAATACACTGATACATTGTCCAATAATACATAGAGTATGCCTAAAACGACTGACAGCCAAAACAGTCTTATGGATGTTTTACACGAGGGTAATTTCTCGCCCGTCGAGAGATGAAATTGTCTATGCAAGACTCGCCATCGCCAGGCGATTATTTGTGTCCGTGTCCAAGCGTAAAACCCAATATTCTCGACAATAATGTCATATAATAAGAGACGAGACTCGTCAAACGGTTTTTCTGGAACTGTGATGAGAAGTTGAAATAAGTGCGTTTTTTTGTTAGTTGGAAAATTGAGGAATGCTTCCAATTGCTAAAAAGAGACGCTCTGCTTTCGAAATGCGAGCATATTATGAGTAGTACACACTAGTTACACAAATCAACTGTTTTTATCTCCTTTCGATAATCGCTTCTTCGAAGCGAGAATCTGTCCACGTTTAAATGAGCCTTTAAGGAATCTGTGCCAAAACCGTTTATGTAAAAACATTAGCGCTTTTATTTTGTATGGAGATATGAATGGACACATTCTTGACTTGCCTACTTTATGTAAAAGCTTTTTTGTTAAGTTGATATCTGTTGACCGCAAATGTAAGTACTTATGAATGATTTTAAGTTTATAGCCAACATTGCCGACCACGCAGACGTCTACTAATTTCATGTTTCGATGGTGCTTTTTTTGTGCAGAATCCCAGCTTATTTGAGCGCAATTGATTAATTGAGTCTAACTTCAACGAATAGACCATAATGACGAGTGTTGCTAAGCTGTCCCACCTAGCTAAAGACAAGCAGAAATATTCCGAGTTGATGGCTAACTTTCAGTAATTGGAGAGGCACAAAAAAAAAATTACTTCAACATACTCACTGGCCTTTACATTTCCATGAAACAAACATTCTGCCTATCGCTACAAACTACAATGTAACTAAAATTCTCCCGACTGAAACTCAGACCTCTCAGCGCAAGTGACCGGGTCATACCTAGTAAACAACGCGGGCCCATTGCGGGATGATATTATGTCACAAGTATTTTTATTTCATACTTAATTAAACTTAAATATGTTTTTATTTCCCACATTAGGTACAATAAAACTTAAAACAAGGGACCCAATTTCAGTTTAGTACCCAATAAAAACTTAATTTACCGTTAACAAAAGTAACTATCCACACAATAATTGTGTTGGACGTAAAATTTTACATTTGAGAACTAGGACTGGGTGACGGGCAACATTACAAGTTATGGCCACAGTAAAACCACAGTATTCGAGCCTTTGACCGTTGGTAGTAAAAACTTGAGGACAATTTAATAGGACCACCTCTGCCTTTCTAAATAGGGTTTTATTCCCGATACAAGTTGAATTAAGTTTATTTGTAAAATTTCTTAACAATCTGTCTACACTTATATTATAACAGTTAAAGTAACTGACGGCCGGCCTCATGAGGTCCTGGGTTCGCTTCCCGGGTCGGGAAAATTGTTATTGGGTTTTTCCATCAGGAATTCCTCAGTAGCAGCCACGGAGTCTGGATTCGTGTGCGGTTGATGGCAATACACGGGACTTAAACATAACTGGCGACAAGTGGGTGTACTTTTAGGTATACCTCTGCTTAACCCTTCGGGGATTACAGGGATGATGTTATGTTATGTTAAAGTAGCTCTGTGTGTCCATTTGTCAGCTTTTCCCGTCTAAAATACTGAACGGATTATTAATTTGATTTGTCGACTATGCCCTGTGTTACTTTTTATATGGGTAGTAAGCTGTCATGGAGCATTTTTTAACATGCCCGCGGGCGAAGTCCCGTACAAAAGCTAAATTTAAAACAAACTGTTTACAGCAAGTATTTACAAAAAAATAATAGACCGCTTTATCCTCGTAGAAAGACGACGTCGAGAAAATTAATATCACCGAGCTACCATACAAGAGTTATTAAATGTTTTTGTCTCGTATGAAGCAATGCGGTCGAAATTTAATAAACACTACATCACGTGACTTTAGCACTATGCGGCACTGCGCTGTTGTGGTTGCTTGCATACTGCAGTGTACCAACCCACCTTAATAGAGAAATATTCTTTGTCCAGAAATGGTGCTTGAGACAAACTGGATGCGGAAGGCAGAAGACAGGGTGCTGTGGCACAGTTCACCAAGAATGTGAAGGTCCTCAAAATCAGTAATTACAAATACAAGGTGTAAACGGACCCTTCACGAAGCCGTCAACCAACCATTCTGTACATCAAACTAAGTAACCCTACGCAAAAATTATTGATGTGAAACGACTTTTTTTAGGGTAAAAAAATCACGTTTTACAGTACAACAAACTCAATGCAACGCACTCAAAACATTGTGCTGATGGATCAATTGAATAGTAAACGGGTCATGGAGGTACTTAAAGTAAAGATATCCTTAACAGCTAGTATAAAAAAAAAAAACTTGGAACCTTTACCACCAATATCTCCGTAACTAGGAGGTTCCCAGGTATGGCCCAGAACAAAAAACTGATCGACATGTCGGGGTGAATAAGTACCTTTCGGCTTCTTTAAGGCTCTATTTACACCCTTTATAATGAGACTATGAAATATAAAATAATAAACCATTTATAAAAAATAAGTCCGTCTTGCTTCAAAATCAAAGAGAAAAATATAGCAAAATGGAAGGTTTCATAAAAACGTTTTTTGTAGTGTTTAAATCTGCAAACAACTATATTGGAACATAAACCCTAAGCTTTCAACCCTTGAATAATATCCGAACAAGTTACTTCTGTTTTTATTGGCGTACAGTCAAGTGCAAAAATAAGTCATCATCATTTGCCTAGCCTTTTCCCAACTTTTTTGTTGGGGTCGGCTTCCAGTCTAACCGGATGCAGCTGAATACCAGTATTTTACATGGAGCGACTGCCTATCTGACCTCCACAACCCAGTTAGTACTGGGTAATTCGATACCCCTTGGTAAGACTGGTTGTCAGACTTTCGGGTCACTGACTATCTGTAACGACTGTCAAAGATCTACAACAACCGGGACCAACGGCTTAACGTGCTTTCCGAGGCGCGGAGGAAACTCGGCATGTATGGATGGTCACCCATCCACGGACCAACCCAGGCAAGCGCGGCTTAACCTGACGATCGACCCGAGCTGTTATTATTTAGCCACGACCTCCTAAGTGCAAAAAGTACCGAAAAATAACCGAATGCTGGATTTTTTTAAACTAGAATTCAAACGCTTTAAGAAATAAAATGCTTATGTACAAATAGGTATTGCAGTACTGCAACGGATACTAAAATGAAATTGGTTATGGAAGCGAGGCCAAGTGGACTGGTGCCGACTACAGAGGATTATGCCGTTGGTAACTGTATGACTTGCGAACAGCGGCAGCGGTTCGGCCACCACGCTGTAAAATTTTATCACTGCACTGAACAGGAGATCACTGCAGACATCGAGTTAAGTCCGTCTTATGTACCGCCGCTGCAAAATTGATAAATAAATAAAGTGTTTAGGTACTGTGCTTTTTTCTACCTACTTCATGTGGATTGCAAGAAGTGAAGAAGCTAAATTAAATTAACCTACTAAGCTAAATGAGACTTGTGCTAGAAAAGCGTCTGTATCTACGTCAATTATGCAACAGGTGGAGGTTGAACTCACGACCTCTCACCCACAAGGCCACGTTTCAACCGTTGGACTATTCCGCTTGGAGAGAAATCTAAACTTTTCTAAATATTCGTAATGACTAATCGCCAAGATGTTAATCAGAGATAACTCTCAATTAGTATTCTACCGTTTGCTTAGATGACCGCGATAGCGCCTGGCGCCACCTAGCGGCGACGTTTCAATCATCATTATATAGCTACGATTATGTACCACTTGGCGTATGCATAAGAACAGCTGTACAGATAACCTCGGTGCTTTTGAAGGGTCACAAAACTGAAAAAATAAGAAGACTGAATTATAAGTGTCCGATCGAAGGTCGATTTTTGGCCGAAGCCAATTAATCAGCTTTCGCCAAAACCATTGGCCGGAGCCGAAGGTTTAGTAACCCTAAGAAATTCAGTTCAAGATTGGCCAAAAACAATGATTTTTTAAATTTAAAGTTTATGTTGACTCTATAGGTATAAACAACTTTATGAGATGTTTAAAATTACTTTGCAACTTGACAAAAATAATTTAACACTTCGAAATGTGTGACCCCTGTGCGTCGCCTGTTCCATCGCACATTCGCGCTTTCGTGACAGTTCGAAGCCAAAGCCGAAGCTTCAGTCGGACACAGATATTTTTTAATGCAATGGAAACTTTACTAAATAAATCGTTTGAGATCCCAGAAAATGTTGCGAATCAATGTTGTTGTGGGCAGACTACAACTAATATTGTTGAGAAAGTATTACTTTTGAAACTCTATTAAGAGTTGCTACAAATTGTTTTTGAAAGGTAACCATTAATCCTACAGCAGTTCTCATCCACTTCATACTCTAAGCAGTACGTACAGTTTAGTGGCGACAGACAGGCGGAAGAGTTATGGTGTCCGTACATAAATCTACCATACTAAATTGACATAACAGTTTTGTACGTTTTAAAACGCTCGCTACAATTTTCTTCGTTACCGAAGCCGTCAAGTAAACGTCTAGTACACTCGGAGCGAAATACCATTTACGAAATGGAAATTGAACTACAAATTACTTCTTTAATTTACACGAGAAATTTTCCTCTAATAGATTCAACATAATTTCAGGTTAGAGAGAATTTTTTTTTTTCATACTTTAATTAGGGTTTCTATTTCAGGTTTCGATACCGTAAGAATGATGAACTTTATGGTACCTACGAATGTGTTTGTATAAAAATTGAATATTGATCGTAGTTCGAAATTATCAAGATAATTATTTTGTTTAATAAGTATCATGATAATAATTATCAGATAATTATCGGATAATATCCATGGAGATTGATAGCTTGATCTCCTTAATTTTTTACTCAAACCGCTTTTATTGTTTTAACGCTATCGAATTCAGTCCAAACAGGGTATTTGTTTTTCGGTATTTTTGTAACTATTATTCTAGTCCTTTATAGTGAAATATCAACGAACAAACAATTTTTAATAAAAATAAAAACTTTTTTAATTTGATACTTATCTCGTTTGGATACGCATTTAAGCGGAAAATCGCGTTCGTAATGACTTTTGTTATTATCAAGATAATTATCAATGATAATTCGAACCATGATAGATGCCTACCATGATTTATATCACTAATTGTAAAGTGCTTATATAGGAACATTAACATCTGAAACATATTTCCACAGTCATCACGCTTCCACGACAGTTTCCGACAGACAAAGAAAAAGCCTTTATTGCGCGTTGCAATATCCGCAGTATATGAGAACAGAATTGTCTATAGTCTAGGTCCTTTCCTATTCCAACAGGTGCAATAAAACCTTGCTATCTAAACGTGATTACGTCGCAAATACCCATGACATCGTACATGTAGTTGTAAGACCTTAAGCATTTACATATCGATCATAAAACAACAATTGATGGCCACAGCCTTACAAAGTTACAATACATAAAGGAGGCACTAAAACCGTTTTTGCGTAATTCTATCTGAAACTAATAAAAAAAAAAAAAAAAAACGGCCACCAAAAAAAGGAATACGATTTAAATTGTGTTTTTTTTTTTCGAAATGTTAATTCTTATTTCGGTATTCCAAAATATGACTCTCAGTTTCCGACTGTAATTCAAAGCCTGACAACTATAAATTGTTTGGATATTAAAATGATATCAACTTCATGAATTATTCCGAAGTTTCCGAGCCCTTTGTATAGGCCTTGGTCAAGGTTGGACTGCCACTGGTTTACCCGTCAACGCTACAATGAATAATGGTCATATAAATATCAGAACATTGTGTTACTGACTTTATTATATTTTTTATTAAAAAGAACGAAGCGAGGCTGTAAATATTTTACGCGTTTTGAATTTTAATTAACTAAAATTATTATAACGTTTTGTATAAACTGATTAAAAAACGTAAAGACCACTTTCAATACACTAAACATACTTTCACTTCTATAAAATAGAGGGTAAAAGAATAAAATCAGAGTGTAAAACATTTTTATTTTCACTTCCCCAAACCATAGAACAAAGTTTATTATTCATTTTGGTGGGAACAATCCCTTTTGGGGTTTAGGACCAATAAACTTTCAGCGAATACTCATTTACATACTTTACTTTATCAAATAATATTATGAGGTGTAATCGTTGATGGATAAACGAAGAAATACTGCGAACAACGGGAAAGTAGAAGTTTATTTACTTTCAACGATATCACGAAAAATTTCACTTCAAACAAATGGGATAAAAATAAAGTTCCGTTAAAACTTCCGCAGACTGAAAGGTCGCGTTTATTTTCCGCATTATAGAAGTTATAAATTAAAATATAAAATTGTTCTTAAATTCGTAAATAATCTGATATCATCATCATCTTCGTGCTCTTGTCCCATGTCACTTGGGGTCGGCGCAACACGTTTTTTTCTTTCCTATCATACCTCACACAATCCATCCATCGTTTCCTTGGTCTTCCTCTCCCCCTCTATCCATCAACATTTCTATTCATCACTCTTTTAGTCACATGCGATTCGTCCCTCTTCATCACATGCAGATACCAAGACCGATACATGGTAACGTCCAAAGTTTCGGGCCTGAACTATAAAATCAAGGCTAAGTACCAAATAATATTATTAGCCTTTATTTTAATACGCTTTTCATGGCAAGTAACTAGGCAAAATTTCAGTAATTAAAAACCATTTTCAGTTTTATAATATCTCTAATTAATCGAATATAAGTAAGTAACTTTTGGACCTACGTGATACGTGCAAGGTTATTTTCTGCAAGAATCTGCGGCACATATAATGTCCGAAAACAAAACAAAATCTCATAAATCTGTAACGCACCAACCTCAAATTAATGCTATTTCCTAATTTCGTGGCCATGGCGAAGACACAAAAACATAAACAGAACCTCTTACGAAGTTTCGAAGTACTTAAGGGCCACATAACATTTATCCTGATACGTCACAACACGATGATAACAGCACATTGTTCTATAATAACTGATAACATTACGAGCTGTGTTTATCCGCGCGTATTTACTCCTTAATTGATAACAATAGGAAAGCCTCCTTCGATACAGTAAATTGATTTACTAAACAAAGAGAATAATAGACTTGGAACAATTGATATTGAGTTGGTTATGATTGGCTTTCCCAGTATGTAATATTGATTAGTCATAGTTCGCTATCAAACATCTTGTGTGCCTTATTAGATACGGTTTATTAACCACAACGCCCTTAATCCTTGGTCCTTGGAAACAATACCTTTACTATAGAATATAACATTATTGATATCGATAACTATAGTCGTTATCAGACGATACATTTGAGTCGAGTGGGTATTGAAATTTTGTATGGGATCCATCCACAAATTACGTCACACGATAATGAGGATTCCTAAATTTCGTGACGTCATATTAATTTCAAAATCGAATTTATCTCAGTATTAAAACACGAAATTTAAACTATACAAGAAAAACTAGAATTTAAACTATAAAGTAAAAAATATTTCCAACTTTATCTTTATGAACATGTAAAATTGCAAAATATCTGACGTCACACTAGGGAGGGGGGAGTCTCACAAATGTGACCAGCTGTGTCAAGGACGGAAGGTCAATAAAAAAAATCATGAAGTCCGTGTGACGAAATTTGTAGATGGTTCCTTACAATGTTAAACCCATACAGAAACTTGTTCAGTGGTAGTCTGTACCACTGTACCACACCCTTGAAAATGACAACATCTTTCTGATACACGCTGTATAAGGCCTCAGTTTCAATCCCAGTATCCATCCTGCAGCTATATCTTTTTCCATCAGAAAATCCGAATTACATTTCTCTGAGCCCAGGAACGATGTGGATTCTCTCGTTATTACCACAAACGACGAGGGATTAATAATTGCAGGCCCGTCTATAAATAACTTTGAAATTATTACGGCTTCTACCTACAATATGTTTTTGATATCCTATGCGTGGGTGAGCTGAAAGCAATTTAATCTGTCGTACAGCTGTACATAATGTTTAAAAAGCTGTTAACGTTTTTCTAGAAACGTAAGAATAAAGTTAAGTAAGTATTTTATTTGCTCATAGACGGTCAGTCGGAGAACGGCCAGAGTATCCTTTGAGAAAAGTTTAGATTGTTAGTCCTGGGCAAAGATTTATTTAATACTTTAACTTGGTCCTTGGAGAAAAGATAAAGACAAATTTTTCAAAGGAGATGTTTAATTTTCGACCCTGGGATGTATATTTATCAAAAAAGAGGAAAAAATCCCAAGAATTGAGGAAAAATATTCGTTCGTGAATTTAAGCCTCATTTCTTGTGTACAAAAAGTAATAGTTTTTCAATGTATTGCCATAAGCTACTCAACATGGCGTCTCTTATTTTGCATTTCGATTTCGTTCTGGAATCATGTCACATCAAAGCATAATAACGTAGACGTTAAATGTGAAAGATAAGCGTGTCCTTGTACTATTAACAATTTTTATTATTCTCATAAACATCTTTTTCGACTAATTATAACCAAGTGTGACGATTTCATCGCAAAAAAAAATACTTATTTATTTTACTTTTCTGAAGTGTACTTCTGAACGAATAATTCAAAATGACACTTTGTTTTGAATAAAGAGTTTACCATTCCAGTGTCAGTCAGTCTCGTTAATCTCGAGCATAGACATAAAATAATATGGACTGAAAATACCTACAAAAAAAACTTGTATACCTACAAGTCATCATGTCTCATAAAATCGCCATCTGCCATTTTATGCTAGGATTAGGGTTAGTGCCATTGTTAGGGTTGTGTCAATCAAGGAAAATAGAGTTACTATAACGAGTATCGATACTAGATACGTCTTACTAAATATCACGTCTGGAATAATTATATAATATACTAACTTAAAGTCAATTATAAAAAAGAATTATTTTTACCCGTATCTTATATTACACTCAGTATATTATATAATTATTATCCAAACGTGATATTTAGTAAGACTCGTATCTAGTATCGATACTCGTTATAGTAACTCCTAAATTCCTAGATTGACACAACCCTAGCAATGGCAGCTATGTTCCTTAATGAGTTGTAGGTATACACGTTTTTTTGTAGGTATTTCCAGGCCATATGGATAACGCGGCGCCTCCATATTTTTTCTACTTCAATGGGTAAACGTCATATCTACAACCTGTCATAACTGTCACGATAAACGACGAACATTTAAATTTTTTATTATGTGCATAAAAACACTTTATAGTTCGGAAAAAATGTTACTTTATTCTATTTAGGGGTTCATTTCTCAGCTTTCATAAAAGCTACAGGTTATGGCTGGAGTCCCATACAAAAATGATACATCTCCTTAAATCAACCAAACATGATCATGTGATGAGAGAACAATTTTAATATAAACGTATAACGGTTATTGTTCCCTTACCATTAATACATCAAATCGCAATCCATTAACTAATAAACAAAATTGGAATATTCGACAAACCAATGAATAATAAACAAAAGATATGAATGTTAATTACTCTGATGTTTATTTAATACCTTTCACCCCTTTTTGTCGTTTATTCACAAAGCTGCTCAGCTCAATTCATCGGACCCGAAAGCGGATTAATTTTCCATTCATACATTATATTGTGATATTTGAACAAAATTTCCAATTAAAACGGCTAGACCTAGACTTTGTTTAAGTAAATACGCTTCAACAAACACGCAAGAATATTCGCATGCTTTTGTCAGATATCTTGATAGTTCAAATTCTATAATTAAAGCTCAAAGTTCAATCACACCAGATACTTGCTAAGAACCCAAGTATTAGTTTGAAATAACAACGTCACCAACTTCTAATGCAATATGAAAGCACTAAGCACAATCCTTAGCTATAACACTAATGGTAAACAAAGCGCCTCGACTCAAACGTTTCATTAGGAAAACAAGCAATATTAATTTTCTCGACTCTAAGAATTTCGAACGAAGAAATTGATATTAAAAGTGAGTCGGCCCAAATTGTTCGTTGATTGAATGAATCAATTTATCAAAACTTATTTCGATATTGAAATTCGATTTCAATCATAAAATAAGGAGCGCTATGGAAATAATAAATATCAATAAGACATTGGTGGGAAAACTAACTTCAAAGGGATAATTTCATAAAATATTTCAAAGAATATAAGTAATTGAAATGCGAGGGCATGCTGTCTTTGAGGGTTTTACTGGAAGCAATCAAGAGCAAGAAGTGTTTTGAAATGAGACCACAGTGTGTGTAGGTAGTCGTAGAACGGATACCGAAACATTTTATTTAGATCTCCTTCACTAAAAAAACATGTAAATAGTTGCGATAACTTCGGGATCGTACACCGGCTCGCTTTATCCGAGTTCGTATGGATTACAAACTTTTTTCGGATTGCGAGATACCTCTTCCGAGTTTCCATTTGGACTAACAAGATAAACAACATACGGAAGTTCCATCATGTATTATCTGGTACGTTACCTGGGGCGTGTGCAAGCGAACTTAACTGGGACTTACTTGACGGAGTAACAGATTTGGAGTTAAGATATGGGATCTTAGAAACGGAACGTACGGCACCATTAGTTGATGATACAAACCAAAGCCATTCAAGCAGATTAGATAAGTTAGGGAAATTCAAAGAGAAAGATATAGAAATAATTTAAAAGTTGCACTAAAGACATGTAGATAAAAATCTGACACCACGTTAGGCACTAACCAAACGATAAATAAAAACTAAAGACATGGAAGGTTTTAAATCAAATGGTGTTATAGCAACCCCTCGATTCCTAATATAAAGACAATTATATAGATGATCCCGGCGCTACTGAATCAGTATTTGACATTCCAATTAGTGTGTTGAAATTGCCTAAAACATCAATAGTCACTTGTATTACGAAAACTGTTGAACTAACCTGAACCCTCTGGCATCTGATGAGGCTCTGTGTATGCGTAAGTATCCTTAACACCATGTGCTCTATGGTACTCTGTTCCTCAAACACCATTCTGGCGAGGTCCAGGAGGACCTGATTCCTCTTGACCTCCAACTGGGATCTCTCGTAAAGCTGTGCGTTCCGAAGACCGATGCCGCAGAACTGGAGGTAGGATGAGAAGACCTTCTCATCATAGGACGTGAAGGGACCGTCACTCTGTTTGTTTATAACCTGGAAAATGGATTATGGTTAGTGGAATAAAAGTTTTTAGCTCGAAATAGAGGTAGATCATGAAATATTTGCAGAAATGAAGAATAATTCAATATTGTTCTCAAGAAAATTGAGAGAAACCATTTCTATAATTCGAGACAGATTTATAGCTCCAAAACAGTAAACAAATTCTTTCATCCAACACAAAATAAAAACAGGTCCAATATTTGACGCTCGTTAATGAAAAGAAAATTTATGTGCAAAAGCAAATGCTAGATTAAAAAATTATCGTCCTTTGTATTTCAATATTCGTTCGGAAGTAGTTCAAATTCACTTTTTGCTGGGCCGTTGTTAACAGGCAGATGCCATGAGATAATACAAAGTTTGCCAACATTCACCGAGCAATTTCAATTCCCCGTCGGAATATTTATACCTTAATACGCTTAAGATGCTGGAAACTTTTTTGATTTCATCTTTTTCTTTGCTGAGGTCTCATTTCGCCGTTTCCCAGATGTTTTAGAAACAACATTTCGAATATAAAAAGGCCGAAATTTCCTTTAAGCAAACAAGATTTATTTACGTAATGGCATAAAAGAAATCTTGTCATTAAAAGCGGTGTAATGAAAATTGAATGGATGATATCGTGGTTTTCATTTAATTTGAACCGGCTACATACCTGAGCAACACCGATGACCTCTCCATTAATGTCCTTAATGGGCATGCAGAGAAGTGACCTCGTTTTATAACCCGTCTGTTGGTCAATGTCGTGGTTAAACCTTTCATCCTGCAACAATGAAAAATACGATATAACAACTAACATCTGACAATCAAATAATCTTGATGCTTGAGTAGATTTTTCGTTCCGTATGACATTGGCATGATGACAATGTTCATTGAGCAAGTCTCTAATTGAACTATTATAACTCGTCTGAACGGGGCTACTTCTAAATGAAGTCACATAAAAGGAACTGGGCCGAGTAATCGGAGCAGTGGTGGTGACCGCAGACCGCAGCCGTCCTCCGAGGCAGGCGCCTCTTGATAGTCTCGATTTTATTGTTTCTTCCAGGTATAACATACTCTATGAAGAACTACGGAAATAACTCTCATTCATGTGCGTGGGCGTTTACATGTTATGTTACTATTTTAAAATACAAAACCGAGTCTTTCAATGAATGATATTTATAGAAGGGCAATACTGCTGGGAATAATTAATGCCAGTGAGAGCGCAAGTAATACTTAATGCTTTGTTTTTGGCTTTTGCTGCCGTAATCAACAAATTCCTCTTTTCCGCAGTATCATAAAAATAAAAGCCTACATTTGTAGTGAGACTATACGTTCAGTCAAAAAAGAATCGGCAATGGATGATTTGTTTATGGTTCCAAATTTTTTTTTTATTGTTGTTAGATTGGTACAACTGTTTTCCATTTTGGCGCGGAGTTTGAGTTGCATCTTTTATTTAGATTAAATATAGTGCTGTTTTTAGTTAGATCTTAACTAGTGTGTATTGCGAATTTCATAATGGACAAAGACATCGAACAAAGAGTTTGTCTTAAATTTTGCATCGGCAATGGAATTTTGTGTTCGGAGTTCCTGAAAATGTTACAGAAGCTTTATGGTGAATCGACTTTATCAAAAACACGTACACGTACACGATCAAAAGTCAGTCATGTTGAGCGTTTTCTTTGAATATCGCGGTTTTGTGCAGTCGGAATTCTTGCCGTAAGGTCAAACAGTAAATAAAGAATATTATTTAAGAGACAGCGTTTAAGAGACCAAATTCGACGAAAAAGGCCAGATTTCAATCAAAATCACGCGAAAGGATTCGCGGGCGATCACTTGTTTCAAATAACTTATTCACACAAACACCGTAAATCTGTCGCCAGTGAACAATGCGATTTGAGGAATCAGTATCGACGAATTTACGAGTCGAATGAGTCGTTGCACCGGTGCCACGGGCCCACAATACAGTTGAACACCAACATTTGTTGAACCGCTCCAACGTATGGAGCCAAGCCAAAACGGGAGTTATATTGCGAGCCACCGTTCATTACCAACGCCTGTCAACCAGCCAGATTGGGCTAAACCATCCATTGAGCTTACATTTCACACTTTCGCTAAAGCCGAGCGAATATTTTGGAGTTTAAGGCCGTTTGTCAAACGTCTGACCGGCATAAATCTGTCGGCGAAATTCGAAATTGAACCAATAAAAGCATTTTGGCGACATAAATTCTTGATATGCATATTAGCTACTGAGATAAAGTTCTCGTCATTAATTTAGATTTACGAAATTAATAAAGGATTACGTTTTAACTTAAAGTCTTGATTTTGATATATATGTTACGGGCAATTTGATAAGTCCGGGCACTATTAATAATGGCCGGTCTGTATTCATAATGCCCGACTCGATTGGGCAATGTGATTAAAACAGCATGATTAATCACTTTTCCCGGCCATTATGAATAATGCCCACCCTATCTTGGGCAAAGTAATAAAATAGGTGAACTGTAGTGTTTTTTTTATTAAATAAAATTAAACTTACATAATTTTCATGAAAGTTAACAAAAAATAAACTATTGAACATGGTAGTTAAAAAATAAATGGTTAAAAATGTAATAACATCAGTAGTTACGTGCTTTTATTTTGATAAAAATATTACTTAAGAACAATTGTTTAAAAATTAGTAAACTGAGAAAAATCAACAGAAATATTTATTAATTAAGGACTGTGCAAGAAAGTTATTAAGTTTAGAATTATTTATTCTTTCAAGACGAGCTTTTATGACATTTTGAATTGCAAAGAATGTTTGATTTCTTGCATTTACAACGTTTTGAATTGCAGTCACCACTACAGATACAATGCTGGAAGCCTTGTCCATCAAAATGAGAGTCTCTTCGAGCACATTCTCGAAGAGTAATATCAACTTTTGGAACATCATCCATCGAAATGAACTTTTCTTTACACACAGTAAACTCATTTCTGGAGTACAGTTGGTTTAAAATACCGTGTTTAGTTCCTATTTTTTAAAGTTTTTCTTTTTCGACAGATATAATAATAGTAATTATATCACGACTATCCGTCTTGGCTCGATCTACATCTGGTATCCTTACTCGAACGCTTTGGCTTATTTCCAATAGGAAATTTTGCATTTGAACGCGCCAACATTTTTTCGGCTAGCTTATCAAGTGATACCTTAGCTGCGTTACGAGCCTCCCGAATTTCGTTTGATTTTGCGTTGAGTAAAGATGCAGCCTTTTCATTAACAGAATTTTCCATTTCATTGCTCATATCGGCAGAACGCTGTTGATCGGCTGCTCGAGGGTTTTCATTTATTATGGCCACACTCACAGTGGGTTGCTGATTTTCTGGTTGAATATCATACTGCCCGGTCCCAGTGATAAATTCAAGCTATCTCAAACAATGACTTATTACATGGACCACGGGCCGTCGGGCATTATTAATAATGGCCGGTCAAAGTGATAAATTAATCACTTTGCCCGACGCTCTTGGGCATTATTAATAATGGCCGGCCCTTAATAATAATGCCCAGTTAATCACGTTGCCCGTAACATATACAAATCCAGCATGTTGGTTGATGGCATTTTAGTTAAGCTATAATCCTTCACCCATTAAATAAAATTTTCTAACAACAACAATGTTGACAAATCTTAAATCTTGAAGCGCCAATCTTCACCAAACATCGCAGTATTCTGAATGGTCGACTCGTAATGAGAATGTAATGTTTAGCGATACCGAAGTAGTGACTAAGACAGATTGCGGCATTCGTGTAACAATTCCGTTCGATATTACTGCTTGAGACATTCGGTAATTTAATATTAATTTCGACTAGTACCTAGTATGCACGTATATCGTTAATTTTTAGAGGTAATCATACTTCCAATCATATCAATAAATAAATAGACATGAAAATGAAGCTAACACTTTAACATTAAATTAATTAAATTATTATGCACTGTTAGAAATTCTGTCAAATTAGATGCTGAAATATCACTGTGGTATTCATTTTCTTATGGAATATTTGGCACGATATCAAAAATTCTTCCGCATAATCAGCTTCACCAAAGTTAGAGGCTATCCTAGCGGAGCATGACCGACTATAAAATTTTGTTAAAATAAAAATTCGCCTTTGCCAACTCAATAGCTTTAAATCCAATAACTACGCGAGATTCAATTCGGATACAAGTTTCCCGGAGGAAGAATTTTATATTTAAGTGAAGGAGAATACTCAGTGGCCTCTCCTGACGTCAAAATAAAACGTCAGCGATCAGAGATTCCATTTACGATTCTGATCTTGGAGGGATCGTAAAAGTAATACGTACCAATTGCGACGTTCAGGAATGCTAAATTCTTTTAAGCGACTGTCTGTGACAGTGTTAATATTAAACATCAGAGAAATAAAAGCCCTTTGATACGTTGTCATCGCAAATTCTATTTGTGCGTGACAAAATATTCCTCTTTTATCGTGTCACGCGACACGTTACTCACACAATCAGAATATTCTTTAAATATAATCTTTATTTCAACACGACTTACGACACATTATTCTTTATCACAATATTTACGGGATTATTAGAATTTCGACACAATTTTCCTGGCAAATACGATATTTAAATTGTATCGTTTTTACATCAGTGTCAATAATGTGAATGGCCATTGATTTTCCAATTTACAGTCAAAACAGTAAAGAATAGTTCATCTACACTTCTACACTAATATTATAAAGAGGAAAGATTTTTTTGTTTGTTTGTACCGAATAGGCTCGGAAACTACTGGACCGATTTAAACCATTTTTCACCAATAGAAAGCTCAATTATCAAGAAGTAACTTTAATAAAATTCGGCGATGTTATAAATGAACTTGCACTGTAATATACTTACGAATCATAACATATTTTAAGTGTTCCGTTGGCAAAGGGCAAAAACGGAACCTTTATACAAGGTGTTGCTTTGCATCCTCGTCAAATTCAAGGAGGTAACTATGCTAATGATTCTCGACCCGAATCAATAATAAAATGGGGTTTATTATTTACGTCTTCTATGACAACCTCCTGAATTTTAACGAGGTTGCAAAACTACACCTTGTAGATTCGCGCTGTCCGTCTGTCTGTCTGCCCGTTCGTATGTCACAGCCATTTTACTCCGAGACTATTGGTACCACACCGTTGAAATTTGGAGATTAGGTGTCTTCTATGACTCGATACACAATTGTGATGTAAAATTTTGAAAACAAAAAAAAAAAACAAAAATTGGGGTGACTCTCCATACATGTAGCTGCGGGTTAAAACATTTTTTTCTTAAGTGAATTGTTACTGAGATATTTGCTTCCAAAGCCTTAAAAATTAGGTTGGTAGAATGTAAAAAAGAACTTATTAATGTTTTTATTCCGAAATCGAGAATCTACCTACAAGGACCTACAACCACGAAATGATTCGGTCACTTATAATTATTATACTACAAAAAGTACCAGGAGACATTAAATGCTCCAAGTCCATCGACAGTGTGTCATCGAGGACACTGCCTCAAGAACTTTTAAACTCTTTAATGCAATCTGGTCTGCCGCCATACGTACTTATGTCAAAAGTTGAAATCCCTGATATTTTCATATTAACAAATTTAAAAACTCCAAGCCTGTGTCATGGCACAAGAGTTTTAATCAAAGAACTTCGAGACAGTGTCATTGTAGCCTCGGTCATCACCGGGCCCGCAGCCGGACAGCTCGCACACATTCCAATGATACCCACGGATTTGTCTATATCAGCTGTTGAAGCTTGAGTCGACTGTTTTCATACAAAGATGAGAAAACGATGCGCTTCCCTGGAGCGCCGCGTGCGGGCCAGCCCCAACCTTATTCTGCGCTGTGTGGCGAGCAGACTCGATTGTTTATATGTGAGTCGCTGCTGCAAGCTGTCCACCTCGGTGTTAGGCGATTGGCAGTGATTCACATTTATTCACAATTTTAGGTTAAGTGATTAGAATAGGAATACTAACATAGGGGTAAGGTATATTTCTACTAACACAATTGAGTCATGTCAAATATATATTTTAACGCTTTAATGGGCGTAACAATCTAGCAATCGAAAAATAATGCCAAATAGGCATAAATATTATTGGTAGAAAATAAATTTCAACTTTTTTTACATGTTTTTATTTTCTTTGAGTATTTAGTGAGTGATTAATAAGTCTTATAATAAATTAGTGTAAAACAATAGAATAACTAACAGGAACACATTATTTAATTATTCAGCAGAAAAATATGGTGGGAGAAATATTCCCTTTGCCTTATAAATGGTTAAGAGGCTTCAGTTCCCGGTTAAAGTATCATTTGCACTTACAATTAATAAGTCCCAGGGAAAAACATTTTCACTAGTAGGCATCGAATTAAGAAAAGAGTGCTTCTCCCATGGGCAACTATACGTTTGCCTATCTCGCGTAGGATCTCCGGGAAAACAAATTATTTTGCTTCAAACGAATAGTTTACAGAGAAGCCTTGCAATGATTCTTTATAGATACCTATTTACATTTCATTCTTACTTACTTTGTTTTTACCCGACTGCGGAATAGATATTTTTTATTTAGTTATATTTTCCATTTTTGTTTCCTCCAACGAATATGTCTCACTAATAATTAAAAGTAATTTAATTTGTTTTTTTGTTTTAAGTTGTTCTTAAGTTTACTTTTTTTAAATCTTGTTTTATTGTTCAAGTTACCATTTTGTTTTGTCCAGTGCGAGACTAATAAATACTTTTTCTTTATTTCTTTCACTAAATGAAATGTTAGTTGTGTGTGTGTTATTTATGTGTCCACTAATCAAATCCTACTCTAATTGTGGAAGTTAGTGTTGGTAAGAATGTACATAATAATAATGTTTGTTTGGTACTTCTTCACGCAAAAACTAATGAACCGATTGCGATGAAACTTGATAGGTAGTAGCTGTTACTTTTTATCCAAATATTAACAAGGAATCGAAACTTACACGGGTGAAACCGCGGGGCGCAGCTAATGTAGAAATAAAAAACATGGCAAATAAGAAATCAATCAAGTTTCTGTATTTCATGATTTCAAAACTACACACATCAAAAGTGTCTAGGGATCAAGCATTTTTATGCGGATTTCTTGAGATTGAGATGTGGCTTTGTAATAAATTTATGATTTTATAAATTTATATGGATCCTTTTTGGTGCATTTCATAATTTGAATCAGGAACTCTCAATCAAATTCGAGTAAAAGATGAAAATAAGCTGTCAATATTTTCCCTATAAAAACATACAACGCATTGAAGACATTATTAGTGCTACTGTTTCCCTACTACTGATTAAAACCAACGTTATTATGGAGCGGCGACGTCATTTAAGCAGGGAAGAAATGCTCAGAGCCGTGGGAATGATAGAAGCTGGTTCCCGGCAACGTACTGTGGCTTTAGCTCTGAATACAAGTCAGAGTGTTATCAGTCGACTTTGGACACGTTACCGAAGCACTGGTACCGTGGCTGAGCGCCATGGAGGACGGTATCGCTGCACCACACGGAGACAAGACCGATACATTCAAATCTTAACTCGAAGAGCTCCAACAATAACCGCCATGATGTTAGCCGTGAGGCTTCATCACTCTTCAGGGAACTTAATTAGCGACCAAACAGTCAGAAACCGCTTGCATGAAGTGAACCTTCATTCCCGAAGACCGCTACGGGTACCACCTATAGCAATGCACAATCGTAGGATTCGATATCAATGGGCTCTTGAACACAGAAATTGGGCAGAAGAACAATGGCGTTTCGTGTGCTTTTCTGATGAGTCTCGTTTTGGTATGAGACCGGATACAAGACGTATACGACACTGGAGAACCCCTGGACGCCAACAGCGATTAAAATCCTGCCAGGAAGTCCATCCTTATAGTGGTGGAACCATCATGGTATGGGCGGGTATTTGGATCGGCGGAAGAACTGAGTTGATTTGGATCAGAGGCAACCTCAACGCTCAAATTTATGCTGAGACGATTGTATCAGACGTCATCGTTCCTCTACAAGTGCAAATCGGTCCCTTATTTCAGTTAATGCATGATAATGCACGACCGCACACCGCAAGAGTTGTAAGACAGACTCTCGCCGCAGCTAACATCAATGTCCTGCCCTGGCCTGCTCAGTCACCAGACTTGAACCCGATTGAGCATGCATGGGATATGCTACAGAGAAGAGCTCTGCCGAATATGGAGGGTATCCAGTCGCAAGAAGACCTTTTTTTGTTGTTGCAACGAACATGGGCGGCCATTCCACAGCGTGATTTGGATGAACTCATTTTGAGTATGCCAAACCGATGTTCTTGTGTTGTTAGTGTTCGCGGTAGAAACACGGATTATTAATTGTTTAAGTTACCCAATAAAATTTTAAAGAAAACTGTTATTTCAGTCTTTTTTTCGAACTTTAATGTTAGTGGTTCAAATGTCAAAAATCCCTTTATTAGGAAAATGGCAAATTTATTTATTAATGCAAAGGTGACTTGGTTTATCGTTACTGTGACAAACGAAAACACTTTATTTGATGAATCCTTAAAGAAAATTTTAATTAATATCAATCAGGAGAAAAGTTATTGCAAAAATATATGTTGATCCCTAGATACTTTTGATGTGTGTATTTCAAGCTTATGATTGAGGCAGACTTTAGCAGCTTGCACACTTCGTTTTCTATTTCATTAGACCCAATATCTCGGAAATCCTTAATCCTCGAACAAAGGATAGAACTTTTTATTTCTTCGTGTAACAGATTCGTGGCCGGCTTAGCGTAAAAGTGCTAATGTTAGGCTTTTCATTTAAAGGCGCCATTATCCCCTTTAAAAGTTACACGATTCGCACGGCCGCTATTGTCTACAAACTACTTGGAACAACTTCGCAAATAATAGAACTAACATTTTAGGCCAACATAAGTAAACGTTGTGTGTTTTAGGGCATTCTTTAAACAAATAAAATTCGTTTATCGAGCATTCGTGCTTTTCACATAGATTAGAACTTGAGTAAGGAGAAAATATTATCGGTATATATTATTATTCGAAGACATTGTTTCCACCTGAAATATCTGTAAAACACTGAAACGGATTTTCCGAGAGACTGATGACTTAGTGCCAGAAGCCTGAGGCAAGATAGATGTACCAAACTCACGATTCCGTCCAAAAAGAACTTTGAAAAGAAGTCAGATTAGAGAGGTCAAACCCTGTTCAAAATGCGGACGCGTAGATAAACTCCTACCCAACTAACTTTACCCTAGAGAGAGCGATAGCAACTGCCATCAACCTACAGCCTAAACATATAAAACGGACTAAATATTTCATCTTCACAACAGCTATGTATTTTCAAGTGGTAAGCATTCCTATGTGTAATTTTCCTTGTATTATTATCGTTGAGAAATAAATCCATATTGCGGATCAAAAAAGGCAACTTCCTGTGACCTTCGAGCTTAAATATTGTTATGGTAATTTATGTTTTTGTATGGTGCCTACCTCAATACACCATGAAGCATTTAAGATATCGGCAGAATTTAACAGTGGATAAAAGAACTCTGAGTTACGGTGCTAACACAGTATCGTTGCATGTTATTGCTGGCCATGTAAATGAAGATGTTGTAATTATAACAATGTTCTAAGAAAACGTAATATAGCCTAACTTAAACACTACGAAGTTATAGAAAGTAAACATTACAAACGAGCAAGACGAACGCGCCACTGCGTCACCTACTGTATTTATGTAATTAACATAACATTGTGTCTGTATACTCTAAGGTTCATATTAACTAGCGATTAAAATTTTGAAACTTCCTCTGGAGCCCATTTACTTGGTTTTTTGGCTCCTGAGATGGTGGCTTCTATCAAAGCATGTCTTAATATGTGACATCCACCAAATCCACGGTCGGCCTGCGGGCGCTGCCTTATTGGAATCTCAGAGAGAGGAGGCCTATGTTCCAGCAGTGGAAACTCTATAGATCAGGGGTGGCGAACCTTTATGAATCAACGTGCCATTTTTATGTTTCGAGGCCATAAATATGCCGTCAAATAATTTTGACTTAGTGATTCTGATTATTAGCAAAATAACGACTCAAAATTCTTTACTACCAAAAACACATTTTGCAATGTACTGTAATAAAGGTTTCAGTTATACGTGTAACTCCAGTTAAAGTACTTGACATAAGTGTGTCTTCTGTGTTGCAGATTAGATGACAAATAACTTAAATTAGGGTTGTAGGAGGTTACTTTTAAGTCATCTTCCAAACGGTTTTCTAAGCGAGTCTCATAATGTTAATCATCTCTGAAAATAATGCCTGGCGGGAAAATATAGTTAAAATCGGTGGTGTCCCCAAAATATTGTGTCACGTGCCATTGGTTCGCTATTCCTGCTATTTATGATTTAACAACTGCTTTGATACATGAATCTGTTTTAAGAGCAGCATTAGCTAAACAAAGAACATTGAAAGGATTACAAAGGAAACACCGGTGTTTTACCGCTACTTCGATTTTTTAAAGATTGTTACGCTAAGAAACCGCAAGCAAAGGCATGTTTAATTACATAACGAGGTCTGGGTGTCAAATAACGAAGAAACCATGACGACGTTTAATTATCACGAAATTAATTTTACTTCAAGGTCACAATGAGGTAAGCGTACACGAACGAGTGCTTCTCTGTTATTCAAGTTATAAAATCAAAAGGAAATTATACAATATTTCTGGAAACATCAGCCTTCTCATAACAAGAATAAGTCTCAAATGATATATCAGAAATAGGTACTTAAGATATGGAATATGAGACAGAACATTAGAAGTTCTTTATAAAGCAATCACACAATGTAACGGAGCATGAAATAGAAAACGTTGTGACACTAAATGACAATTTTCCAGTCAAGTTGACAAACATAGCCGCACTTTGTCACGTTATAACGAAGTTTGTCAGCTTCAAACATAATCCTATGACTATCGAAGCAGAACAAAATAAATGTAGTGTTGTAGTGTAACCATATTGTACGCAATCTATTTAGTGCGATCTTTCAGAGGCATTTGTATGCAAATCGTTTTCATAAACAGTGGATACGTGAGCACGCATGAACTGCCAATCTTGGCAAGGTCAGGGGCTTGGAGACGGGCCAGGATGGTAGGCCATAGTCATCCCAAGATACCATCTAGTTAAGACAGAGAATTAATCTGAAAAGGATCGACCTTCAAGAGAACAAAAAGCTTTGAAAGAAACAGAATAGGAATAACACAAAACACCGAAACGTCTAAAAGAAAACTCCTCTTCGTTGGATGCCAGTACGCTAAAGATAAATGAATCACGTTCATAATTTAAACGAGCTCAGAGCATAAAGAAAACATATTCTTCTACTATAATATTCATGGCCGGAGGCGTATGTTTCATACACAAAATACTCATAATACACCGAACTGTACCATACTTAAATGTACATTTTTAGGTCTCACGTACTACGAGACACATCAAATTTTTATATGTATGCTCTTGGAAATTTGGTTTCAATGTCATGTGTTTCAAAAATACCTTTGCAATTGAAAAAATTATTGAGTTTTCGTCTAAAATACGCGTAAAATACTGAATAATTTATTATCATCACCGCACATTTGTCGTCTAACAGCCAAACCACGAGTAACATTATTATTTGTCAAGCTATCTTTAAAGAAAACACCCACATATTTATTACTCTCACCATCTGCAGATGAATAAACTAAAGATAGTATTATAAAGATAGTAGTTTGGAAGTTTGTTTATGCGAGTCTGTTGGTAAATCCAGCTGGGTCGGATCAGCGAATTCATGAAGTGACTAAAGAGGGATAGCATTTTTAAACGCGCAATTTATCCAGCAGTGGATCGTAACGCTGGGAATAATTTATGTGCACTCGTCCTCTTCTAACGAATCTCAGCGAGGCGGAGTGCCCGCTCCACGGATTACATGAAACGCTGGAATTTCTTCACAGGGAGATACAAATTTGAACGCTTACGTTTGTCGCTGTTTTGGCCAGAGGATTTTCTTTTTGCAATTTCACTTCTATGTTGCACAGTTTAAAAAATGGAAGAAGCGGGATGTTTAAAATAAATGCAAAGCATTCACATTATTCAGAAAACTTCCTGCGCTCGCAAATCTGCATGGTATGTGCAAGCCATGTGATTGTTTGTGTTCTAATTATTTATGCAGATGAATTAAGTATTTTCTTTAGCCAGTAACAGACAAACCATCAGCAAGGCAATAAATATTCAGACTAAATCCCGCAGTCAATTTATATATTCTGCTACATTGCCTAACCTTACGAAGTCTTACACATACTACACACCAACAAAAGCCACCGCTACTATTCTCTCATCCGAAATTACGAATTCACAAATAAAATTCTGCGGGAGAAAACCGAACAAGAAGAACCGCTTACATAAGTAAAATCACCTCTAGAGAGATTCTCCGAAGACCTTGATGAATGAGATACGCTTGATCCTTACGGGGCAGAATGAAAAATTGACATCGATGAATAAAACTCACGCTTGAAGGCTGGCTACAACGTTCTACTGACAAGCCCCATCTACGACCAGTACAGTGGACATTTGTTCCCATAAATCAGGGCATGTCCGGCGAAGATATATTACAATACTTGGATTAAGTGATTGTCAATAGATAAGAAACAATCGATGACAGATTTATGTTGAGAATATTAATAGAGCAACACAAATATAAAACTAGAGGACATTTATCACGTCAGATTTTCTTTTCGTTTGCAATTGAATTTAATGCGGCGTGATCAATTTTAGTATCAGATGCATAAACATTAATAACACGTTAAGCAAGATATATTTCTAAAATTCAAATTGTTTTTCAATTGAAGATTTATTTGTGTGCTTTATTTAGAAATATATATCATTTATAAATAACACTATTAGGGGTGTGATGACCTTATTCCATAAGACCTTTCAATGACCATTGTTTATGATACATAGGTCGTGATTGGCAGACCAAAATAAAACCAACCATTAATAGCAGACTTAAGTAAAGATCTCATTGAAAAGGTCGCATAAAGTACGAGAAAAAGAAAATACGGTAGCCCGTTTTTCAGTATTGAAAAACCACTTACGAAGCGCTGTACATTTCTATACACCGTCATCTTGTGCAAGACATGCATTGCTCGTTGAATGTTTGCACTCTGTTAGTTAATACTTTCCTGAAATAATCATGTGTAATCATGTGTAACTCTAATAACTTAGAACTAAAGTTCTAAGTTATTAGAGTTTAAGTTAATTCAAATAAGTTTGCCAGTATGTAATTTTAAATATTAAACAAAAAACTACTGTCCTACATATAGCATATTGTTGCAGCTCCTGCAGCCTGTGATACAGGATTATCCTAGTACAGGCATCTAACATTATTATACCTACATTGTAAATTTTTGATTCATATTGTATTTTACCTTTTAAGTTTCTGAATAAAGATTTATTATTATTAGTTCCTAAATCGATATGGCTTCAACAGCTTAAAGCGCTTTATTTTGCAAAAAAATGCAAGAAGTCCATTATTCATAGTCCAAAACTAAACTTTATGAGAAAAATACATAATTTAATTCAACTATAATATGATTGTTTTAAACAACGTCCCACATCGACCAGTAATAAAGTTATTTTCGGATCGAATGGTTTGCCACACGATCCGAAAATAACTCATAGACTTTGAATCCAAATTCTAATTACAGTTTTAATTAATTCTCAGTAATATGCCGCCGAATTTAACCTATGTATTACCTAGAAGTAAATTTATATCATCGTAAGGTGTTTTGCAGACTCGAAGTCCGACGGTGGGTAGAATTTTCGGAGTAACATAACATAACATCGCCCCTGTAATCCCCGAAGGGTTAGGCAGAGGTGCACCCTCTGCCACCCACCGTGACCGTGACCGTGCCGTTTGTGTGTGTGTTACAGTACACCCAGTTTTCGCCAGTTATGTTTTAAGTCCCATGTAATTGGGGGCGAGCCTTTAACCATCAACCGGGCACTAATCCAGACTCTGTGGCTGCTACTAAGAAATTCCTGATGGAAAAACCCAATAACACTACGCTCGAACCCAAGACCTCATGCTCATTAGTAGCGCTTTTGACCGCTAGTCCAACGAGGCATCCGATTTTTTTGTAGTATTTAAGGCGAAACACCGCAAACAATTCCCTAGATCAGGAAGTCTGTTAAGGGAAAGTTTTGACAGGTGCGAGATTGAAATTGATCTATGAGAGCCGTTAATGCTCACTTAATTTATAACACACTAAAAATACAAGTTCGCAAATATACATTGTTATATTTTTATTAATATTTGACTTGCTTTTAACGCTGGAACCACTTAAGCGTGTTTACGTTCTTTTGTGCGAAACGTTTTTTGCTTTCGTTTAATTTTTTTATATGACTCCTAATGGCTGTGGACCGTTTTTATTTTAATATCATTATTTTGAGGCAAAAACTATGAAATACTTCATATCTCAAATCTCTTAAGTTAAGGTGGAAGCGCGACCGCGAAATTGAAATTTTCTTCAAAAAAACGTCAGAACACAAAATATGATTTGCGGCCGTAATACGTATGTATGTATTTATAGAATTATTATCATTAAAATCATCAACACAACCCTCAAAGTTCATTTAACCCCATTGAATGACTTTTTCATGAAATAGTCATTCAACGGGGTAAGTTTCGCGGGCTACCCCTTACGTTTCCGCCTAAATTGTATTTTAATTCAGTAGGTAGCTCAGAAGTACGAAACAGAAATAGTCATTAACAAGTATACATTAGAAACGACGTGCTTGAGCAATTAGTGGGTGGTACTATAAAAAAATCTAGATAAATGACAGATAGATTAACTACATGGGTACAAGACATTAAACTGTAGTGATAACATGGCTCGATTAGCAATTACGCTGGTATAAATATTTAAATCTGTTTTTAATCGTCTTCAACAAGAACCACGCGATCTTATCCTATTAAATGTTTAATGACTTTAAAATGGACTTCATTAAATTAAAAGAAATAATAAATGGGAAGATTCATTTTATCATGAATTCGTCGTTAACTAATTTCCTTATTTTAATGGCAATGATTGCGAACTAAGTTAATTCCAGGGATCCGCAATCTAACTTCATAGACTTGACAAGAACGTTGTCAATCCACATTAGATTAAATAGAAAACAGGCTTTAAATAAATATGCACGAATTCAGGCGTACCTAGTAACGTTAGGCAAATAGTTTTAATGGATGATTCTTAAGTTACAGGAAAACTTAACGAAAATGGTTTCTAGAAAAACAGAACCGAATACAGCTTTCATAAAGTTTGTTTTCCCATAAAAGGCAACTATGAGCGACTACGCCAACATTGTGTCAGGTATGAAAATTGCTACAGTGTTTGAATAATGGAACTTTGCCACTCCAACGCCTGGGGCGTACATCATATGAAATTGCATTGAAGCCTTTCTAGTGAACTGAGGGCAGATATGAATCTTCCGGGAATGTATCAAAATGGTACATCTTTTTTCCGAGAATTCACATGTTCATCCTCAGTCTGTCCGTCAGTCTGCCTGCCTGTCTGTCTGTCGGTCTGTCTGTCAGTCTCCTTTTCAAGCCTGGGCTAGGATAGGATAAAAGATATTTCTATTCCGGTCTTAGGATAATTTTCGACGTCCACCCGGGCGAAGCCACGTTCAAAAGCTAGTCTATACTAATATTATAAAGAGGTGAATTTTGTAAGTTTGTATCCTGGGGGGTAATCTTTAGAACCGCTGATCCAATTCCAAAAATACTTTCACTAACGAGAAGCTACATTATCCCCGAGTATCAAAGGGTACATTTAAAACGTTCCTGTGGGCAAGTTTCTGTACATAACGGGACGAAACTGAGAGCAAAGGCTAGTATTATATATCTCTGTATCGACCGTCCCAAAAGCATCCGTCAAACGCTACATTTTTCAAAGGTCTCCCTCCATATCTTAATACCGGTAATACCATTTCTCTTTCACCTTGAACGTTTCCTTACATAAATCTTTTCAATGTAAGAGGTTACCTAAGAGCTTAGAAGCAGCATAAGTGGGTTGTATACAAGTTCGGGACGAAGGGTGTTCAAACTAAAATCCTTTTATACCATAACATGTTTGACGGATGAAATGGTTTACTTCACGCGTTACTGAAGTGGTAAAGATCATTCTGATTTTCAGGAGACGTCGTGAATGTTGTATTATTTCGATTATTTGCCTGTTTAACTGGTTGTGTTTTGTTGTTTGTTGTTATAAACAATTTCTTTTTGGGTTTAGGCTGTGTATTAGGGAAACCCGTTTTCAGTCCCATGGTAAAATCCGGTTTTACTATGCCCTAATTATGACGATCGTAGATTTATTTACTATTTAAAATAAAAATAAACTTTTCTTGAGCAAGTGAGAATTTTGATTACTGGACTTGGACTTGGCCTTTTCTGACCAAGATTGAAACCAGATTCTTAAATTCTTCACAACTAACCAAATGATCAATGAGACAGCAAAAAAAGAAACGTCATGTAAAATCACCAAAGCCAGCCAGATAAAAATGCCACATTAACTTAAACGCGATCATTCGACGGAACCCAGCCGGCAAGAAATACAAATGTGCGTAGATAAATGTCCAGGTGATAAAACGCAGACCTAATGACAGTCTGCTGAAAAATGCTACACTGTAGTTTATATTCTCGTGACACGGAGAAAAAATGCGTCGTTGTTTTTGTTACGAAAAGATCTTTCTTTTTTTTTGGCTGCATGTGTTAAAGCTTTTGCTTACGACGGCAAAATACAAATGTTGAAGAAAGGGCAATTAAACAATTATAGAGATTATATCGAAAATATTAATCTCATAGTTTTCTTTTATTTCTATAAAATTAGAGAATGGACACAACAGAGTGATTCAACTCTTTTAGCAAAAAGTACCATAAATAGGTATGTGAATGAATGAATAAAGCCACCACACCACACTGTCACTCACAGGATATCTTCCGTGATTATCTATATTGGGAGCTCCGATATTTCGAGTCATCCCGCGATCATTGCGCTTGCAACAGCGTCGAAATACCAGGAGCTTAGTTCTTTTTACATATAATCGCTTAATCTAGACTGTTATCAATTATCATAATATTCATAATCTAATCGATGTCCGTTCGTCCCGTGACGAAGGCCTCCACTAACTCTCTCCATTTTCTTCTATCCTGTGCTGTTCTGGTTCAAATTCATCCCGCTACCTCGACGAATTCATCATTCCATCTTCTAAAATGGCGTCCTCGTTTCCTCTTTGTACCTCTCGGATTCCATGTAATCATGGTTTTTCTCCGTGAATCATTGCCTCTTACCGTATATCCTGCCCATTTCTATTTCAGTTCCTTTATATATGTATTCGTCGATTAATCATATCGAATCATCTATAGCTTAACTTAGAACATCTATTCATCCTTTAGAAGCAAAAGCCAAGTACCCCCCCCCCTGCCTTAGTCAAGGTCTATCAGACTTAAACAAATTATGGATCCTTAAGGATACTTCATCTTAAGTCGATAAAGCCCATTAGAATCGGGATAAACAGCTTAATTGATCTTTTATAAACGATACTGTGATCAGATACCTACGTGTTTTCATTAATAATCTAACGAGTAGAATTATTTACCCTTGATTTCCACGATAAAGGCCTGATGTCAAAGGCGATACATAGGAAATGGTAGAGTTATATTAAAACATATCATATGACATTAATGGTGCCATGCATTAAGAATTAAAAAATATTTCCTGGTGTCTAAAAATAAAGTTTTCATAAACATATGAGCTGCACATCTGTGCATAGTGTTCAAACTACTGTTCAAAAGTTTATTCAATAACATATTAAATCATACTCTTGCTCGTACACTTTTTAAACTAAAACAGTACACACTGCAAAAGAGTTAGGTAAACAGGCAAAAAAAACATACCCACTGTACACACAAACAAACCGTTTGCTTAGTATACAGAGAACTATGTACGTAAGTCGTGCCACTGTCAGTGTTTAATGACCAGTCGTAAAATGATATTACTGTAACATTTTTTTGTTTTGCTTCTCATATATTTCATGAGACCCTGAGTTGGGTCGCCGGGAACAAAATATTATTTTGCTTCATTAACTTATGTCGTTTTAAACGCAGTCATTTATTTTAGGAGCTTGATGTATTGCGGGATGGCCGTTTGGTTTTATCAGTAAATACGAATCAAAATATTGTGAACGTACAATGTTCAGCAGAACTTTTTATTAAATTGCTTTTTATGCCGGGTAAAATAAATAAAAGTAGGTAGGGAATACTAATAGATAGACAGCTACCGTTACTGGTTTGATCAAAGAGCGTAAATCGAATCTCGAACAACCGGATTCCTTCAATAATTCAAGGCTTTTCTGAGTTACTATATTCATTGATGTGCTCCGTTGAAACCTTATTTCATGATCGACTTACACTTACTTGTATCTATAGTCAAGTTAAAGTAATTACTTGAGCGACCATTTTTCTGCAATAGACAAGAATTTGAACGAAGTAAGAGCCATCAAAGAAAGCAAAGCTAAGAATCCTAACTTCAAGCTATTACTAAACTACAGAATAAAAATCGTAACTTAATTAATTACTTTTTCTCAAATAATCTGTTTGACTTGTTTATAGATACGGGTGTAGTATTTATTCTATCTACGCGATGCTATTATCAGTTCCAAATCAAGCTTTTCGAACAGCTAACTTTTTCCATTGGACTTCACTCCTGCGTCAATTTCTATAGGAACTCCGTAAATATCTCAATGTGAAGCGAACATGGTATTTCTACTAAAATGAAGTTAATCCAATTAAAAAAATGTCGGCTGACTTATTCAGGGACGTAATAAAGTGAAAAATGCAAATGTATTATGAGGTGAAATTGCTATTTTGGTTTGGCTTAGAATGCGAGTTTTCATTACTGAGGTTATTTTTAGAATCAAGTGGGTCGTAAAATGAGGTAGCTTTGAGTCGAGCCGTGTTTACCTCTTTTCATTATACGCCTTAGGGTATAGACTGCTAAGTAGTAAGAAACCTCCCTTCGCGAAAATTTTTGTTAATTATCTAAGTGTTCGTTAGGCAAAGTAGTCGGGATTTTCATTTAGAAAACCGTTGCTTTTTCCTTGAATCCGATTACATCACCTTTCTTGTTTGATTAGATTAGTTTTACTTCGATTTCTTTGGGCCTTTCGTAAAGGTAAGCTTCTAGAATGCCGAAATTATCTTCAACAGTTTTCCGCTTGGCGATAATTGTGGTGAAATATTTTTTAACACTGACAAACAAAATAATTCCGTCAATTTCCCGTAATTTAAAGCCGACAGACGAAAATTGTGACATTGAGTATTACGAGTGATCCCCGACATTTCAGTGTCACGGAATAATTTATCGCAGTTTGTCATAAAAATAATACAAGTATTTTAAAGCTTGGCTGAATTTTAAGGTGGTTTGTAAGACTCCTTTCTCTGCCTACCTCGGGTTTGTTAAAGGTGTCTAAGACCCAGTTTCTTCGATCGTAATTACATGAGTCGTACCTTCAACAGCGTTAAGTAACCGCGTCATCTGTCAACTGAGATTTCTACAATCATGCAATTCACGAACCTTATACGCATCAGGTATGTTGACGGGCTCGCCGCTCTCGGCAACATAGCCGACGATGCCGCTGCCCCACGGTATCCGGATCTCATCGAGCTGTTCCATCTGTTCGGGTGTTGACTTCGAGCAGACATCGAAAAGCTTCGACACCAAACATCTGGAAATAACAACAACAATGAACAACTAGCGTGTAAAGTTGAACGTGATCAACGTGTATGAAAAGTTGAAAATAAGCTAGAATGGGTTCTAGCTGGAAAACATTTTTAATACACAGGAATAAAATATTGGAGTTATCACATATTGACCGTGCGCGGCATGGCACCAGAGTTTTCAAATAGAATAAACACGACTAGTTTTGAACATCGCAATATCAACTTCTATAGCAGTACAAATATTTTCGCGTTCCATTTGTGTCAAAAAAATACCAGGCTCCATTCGTGCTTGAATAAAAACAAACACGCGCGTCAATTTTTCGATACCCCTATAAGCTTTATTAGTATTAAGCCAGATTTGCAAATAAAAATAGTTGAACAATGAACCCCACTACATTTCATTACTATCAGCGACAAGCAAACAAGGGAGGCTCACGACAGGCATAATCGAATTCCCAGTCCCTCTCGGGGAATTTTCCAATCGGCAAATAGGAAGAAGAATCCGTTTAATAAAACCTCGAGAGCCATATGTCGGGGCGCATGCGGTCCGCCTACGTATAACTAAAGTAAAACTCGATACACATGACATTTCAAACTATTTACCTACACGGTTTTAATTGCGAGATTTATTTGCATGAGATTATCTTGTAGTGGCATTTTGTTTAATATCTACTGCATGATTTATGTTCCATGATCGTTGATATGGCCGCTCCCTTGCAAAGTAATTAATGTGATTATGTTAATCGGGCGTACTTATTGTTTGTTTACATAAGAGAATAAAACTGACTTCACCATGCATCTAATCAGAATACACCCTTACCATTTTTTTTTAACAGCTTAATTTATCTAAATTAAGCTACAGTAGAGGAGCTCGTGGCTAAATAATAACAGGCGCACGGGTCGATATTCAGGTTTAAGCCGTTCTTGCCAAGGTCGATCTGTGGATGGGTGACCATCATTTCATACCGAGTTTCCTACGTGCCTCGGAAAGCACGTTAAGCCGTTGTTCCCGGCTGCCATTTGTAGATCTTTGACAGTCGTTACAGGTAGTCAGTGGCCCGAAAGTCTGACAACCAGTCTTATTAAGGGGTACCGTATGGCCCAGTACTAACTGGGTTGTGGAGGTCAGATAGGCAGTCGCTCCATATAAAATACTGGTAATCAGCTGCATCCAGTAAGACTGGACGCCGACCCCAACAAATTTGGGAAAAAGGCTAGGCAGATGATGACGCTACAAAAATAATTCTTCCCCAAAACGCAACAAGAAACACCCTTCAAATCACGTATTCCGATTCCCTTCAGTAATCGTTCATTCACTGGCGAACAAACATCCAGCGATACATACATACATACATCACACAATGCCATTACGTCATCGAATCTTGGACTCCCCAGGAAGCCTCCACTTTAAGAGCGCACTCAAACTCAATAAACCCTTAGACGGAGGCTTAAGTGGCGACTACACACGTAACTTCATTTTCGTTCAGTCAAATTGAATAATTGGATAAGCTTTATAAGAGAAACACGTTGACGGCTTACGTACACTTAAATGTGGAAGATGTAGTTCTGTTTGTAAGTGATTGAAAAAAGATTCGTGCGGGCTTTTGCGAATGTTTGGTAAAGTTGACCTTAACGTTTATTTTTTAACAATTAATGTACACAATAAATACAGAAATCAAGAAAGGAACAGAAAAGAGTACAAAGGTAATGCTTATTTCTAATGAAATCTCTTCGAGCATACCGTTAACGTTCTTAACGTTCTTGAAAGATTAAGGACATTTTACTGAATTAGCAACTTGCCATTGTTTTTCTTGCATGCAGCAATACCGGTTTAATATTCTATTCTAATTGGTTATCAAATTAAGAATTACTAGCTACATATATTTGTGATCCATTTAAACATTTATCCAACTGAAAATTGGTCCCTTGAGGCGCCTTGAGGTATTTTACGAAAACATCACAGAAAGGACCACCCAAGGTACCATCGAAGGTTATGAGTAGAAATAACCTCATTTAGTAGTAAACCATTAGGGTAAATTAATTAAATATACATGTTAAAATTAATTAAATTTGCCTAATAAATGTAACCAATCAAATTTAGTAGCCAAGTAAATATTGCTTGTTGGTATTTGAATACATTTTTACGACACGATAAGGCTTGATAAAGCTTTTTTATTAGAAATAATAAAAACAGAACCCTAGCTTACATTACTAAATCTACTAGCACTAACAAATAAAGGTCTCATACCTAATGCAATACAATTTAAAAAGGCATGCAAAGTCATATTTATGATCACCAACTGAAGACACGATATTAAAGGCAATAACATAAGTACTTAAGGCAATAAAATCCTTGTTACGATGACAAATACGAGTACATACGGGACAGGATATAACCCTCCAAACTTCATTGGTTGTTTCATTCCGTTATGATTTCCGCGTACAGGGTGCCGTTTGACCTTGACCTTCGGAGGGTTGGCAACTGTTTCAACCTTTTCGCGGCTCTGGGGAACTTTTAAGTGTCACTGTTCATTCATTATTCAGCCGATGTCGATGTTCGGGATTACGAATTTTTTGCCGCACGCTTTTAGAAATGAGAAAACTATACTAGGTACCATTAAAAGCTGGAAAAGTAGACTTTTAGGAGGATGTTGAATAGTATTTTCCTTTTTAGGTTAGACGACAACAGTTGTTAAAATGAACGCTTCCAGAAATAGCTCTGAATTTAAAAAGGAAAAGATTTAGTCTTTCTATACTTACTATGTTTTTTTTTAACCTTGAAACTAGTTCTAGCGTAGAAATATTTCCATAACTTTTTTAAACTGAAAAGCAAGAAAAGAAAAGAATCATCAAATAAAAATGTTACAGAATAAACAAGTGAAAAGAATCGTTTAACCATTTCCTCTGCCACATTGCTGTTAAATGACCTTGACCTTGACAGTGTCCGTTGTAATTTGTATTGCGTCTGTCCGTTTAACATATTCACCAAAGGTCAGTTGAGCCATAAATAATATCTGCAAAATATGAAAGGGGTTCGCCAGATTTAACAACAAAAGACGGATAACCGCAACACTTTGCATAGATATAGTCGTAAATAATGTTTGATCCAAACTTATATTATGAAACGCTAAATTATTTTATTTTATTCTTTTTAAGAAAATTGTCTCCGTCTGTCTGTTACGTTTTTACGGCTAAAGTGCTCAACCGATGTTGATGAACAATTGGTGAAATAATGACCTAACGAAGTGTATGAAAATAGCCGTATCCAAAGGTGTGCAATAGGGTGGGTTAGTTTTTATGGGAAATGCCCTAGACTATGCAGACAATGTGCCGGACAAATCGCTACTCAATACTAAAGCTGAAGAGTTTATTGGGTTGGTTGAACGCGCTAATCTCAGGAACTACTGGTTCGAATTGAAAAATTATATTAGTGTTGTACAGCCCATTTATCTAGGAAGGCTATATAACATCACGCTGCGACTTATAGGAGCGGAGCATAAATCAAAAATGTTAAGCAGACGAAGTTGCGCGGGTCAGCTAGTCAGTTATAAAATCACTATCCTTTCAGCGATTTCAAGTTATTTCAATCTAAGATAAGAGTGGCGGAAGTCGTTCGCATATCATAATGTTATCGTTTGACTCCTGTTTCACATTTTCCATCTTGCGTCACTAAGATTTGCTCATGATAAGCCACAGCCCGGAATAGTAGATAGTGTAGGTAGCGCGACTGCTGAGCATGCGGTCCTGGGTTCGATGCCCGGGTCGGGCAAAGTGCTATTGGGTTTTTCCATTAGGAATTTCTCATTAGCAGCCACAGAGTCTGGATTTGTGCCGGGTTGACGGAAATATGCTCGCCCCCTATTACATGGGGCTTAAACTTAACTGGCGAAATGTGGGTGCACTATTAGGTACACCTCTGCCTAACCCTTCGGGGATTACATGCTCATGCATGATGTTATTTGTGTATGCGTGTGAAGGTAGCGGTAATAATAAACTTACGAATTTAAACGACTAAAAAGAACCGATTATGAATGTACATACTTATAAAAAATGTCCTCTACTTATAGGCAATTCACGGTGAAAATAGATCGACCTACATTCTTTCAAGGGCTTTAATTAAGTTATATTTTCCCTCAATAGATTCCACCCGTAGCGTGGGATGTTAATCCGGTGAACGGCAGACTTTTACCTTTTAGTTACGTATAAATGTGAAAGGAATAAAATAAATGACAATTCTATTTTGTGGCTTTCAGGTGAATAATTGTACGATCGTTGGGACCTATCGCTCGGTATACCACTAATTCATTAATGCCACTACGATTGCCCACAACCACATATCGGCGAAAGCGATCGCACGAAGAGCAATTGCCAAATAAGCTTGTTGTATGGCCCTTTATTCAAAATGCGTATATAACATAAATATAAATAACCGTATTGCGTATTGGATTGACGCCAAAAGCTATATAACCATGGACGCTAAATTTCGCAGCCGGCTTTGTTCTTCTAAATATTCCATGCGATTTGTGGAATGGAGGAACGACCATAGATCGTGAAGACATAGAGATGCGTATCGCTTTAATTTTGTATCGGAGTCGTATGATGTCACCACAGTCTTTTCTGGATCTCACATGACACAAGTAATTCGAAGTATGTATTTTACTTCAAATTCTTCTCACCGTTCGGGAGCTCTTGTATGCCTACAAGAGCTCCCGAACGGTGTATATTTGTATGACGTTCTTTTGTCCACGGCTTCGCTCGCGTAAAAGTCAGAAATTATCTTATGGGAACATACTAACCCCACAAACGATGAAACACTTGATACCGTGTCCTGCCTGTCCTGTTGTTTGCATATCACAGGAGCTGATGGACGCTACTGAAACTGCCAAACTTGTCGCCAAATATTGGGCTGACTCAATTTGAATTCATCGACATACTAAGAAGAACGGGATAACAGTACCTATCCTTTGTCCTGATCTTCTTGATCCTTGGTCAAGGTTAATCCTTATGGCAATTTTGTTCTGCCAAAGGTAAATGGACCGACAAGCAGATAAGAGATATGGATGGAGTATGGACGGCATTTTTAGTCTTCTAAGCATCTGTTTCTTTCACAGAAAACGTGGGCCCTTGAAGGCTTTTTAATTATTTTAATCACCCAAATATCATCCACGAAATTAAATTGGAAACGTGCGATCGAATATTACGTTATTGAAATAACATTAAACGCCGCCTACAAATTAATTGGGAAAATTACGTGTACCTATGAAATACTCTGAAATTTGTGTTATTAATATGTCATTCTGTTTAATTTAGCTTTGATGATATTATTCTTGGATATACACTCCTTTGCAAAAATAAAGGTTTTGATTTTTCCACATTATTGAAAAATCATTTAGTTCTAAAGAGGTAAGGTTTTAATAGCCAAATTATGTTAGTTAGGGTATGAATAAAAGTTAATTCCCAATTCGAAACTTTTGTTTTTAAAAATAATAATCCCTTTTTCAGTTTGTAACTTTTTACTTATTCTTCGCGGGTTTTGCGGTTAAAAGGTAACTAAAACTAACTTCTCGTTATTTTTAGTAGAATAATTTATTTTTGTCGAATAATCCTGCCTTATTGTGACTTAAAACAGATATCTTTATGTCGATTGTAATGTTAGAAAAAGCAATAAGAGCTAGTAAAATTATAGCGCTGCTGGAAGAGGGGTGTAGCCAATTTATGTTACGTCTGATAGCGGTTAAACGTGAGTCGTTCAACCGTCCAAAGAACTCGGAACCAAGAAGAAGAACCTGGACTCGACACCAAGAGACAGGTTCTGTTCAGAGAAGGCAAGGTTCTGGGAGAAAACGTTGCACACAACCATGAGACGGCCAGTTTTTAGTGACTCAGGCGCTGAGGAACCACAAATGCAGTTACATAGAACTCAAAAGGAACCTTGAAGAGGTACGAGGAGCACAACTTAGCCTATGGACAGTGAGGAGGAGGCTTTTAGCGGCTGATATACGCAGTCGACAACCAGCGCGGGCGGCCAAGTTACTCCGTGAGCATCGGATTGCTCGATTGAGGTTTGCTAGAAACTGCCTATCTTGGACACTAGGTAACTGGAGTAGCGTACTCTTCTCCGATGAGGCTCAAATTTGTCTGAATGGTGAAAACCGACGTCGGCGAGTGTTACGAAGACCAGGGGAACGCTATGCTGAAGTGTGTTTTGAAGAAATCACCCCTTATGGTGGAGGGTCCGTTATGTTTTGGGCGGGCGTAACTTCCAGCTATTGTACCATTGAAAATGGCTCACTAAATGAGCAAAGGTACATAACAGAAATCCTTTGTCAACATGCACGACCCGCACTGATTGTAATTGGTGAAGATGCCATTTACATGGACGATAATGCTCGGGCTCACCGTTCTGGCGACGTAGATGCTTATATGCAAGAGGTCGGTATTCGTCGTTTGGATTGGCCGGCGCGGAGCCCCGACCTTAACCCCATTGAGCACGTCTGGGTCCTCCTAAAAAGGCGAGTACGATCTGTGCAACCACTTCCACAAAACATCCAAGGAACTTAAACGTGTGATCTCGGCTGAGTGGAACACATTCCTCAGGACGCCATCAAAAGCCTGGTGGAAAGCATGCCAAGACGATTACATATTCGTTATTAATTTTTATTTTTTCATGTCTTTTTTTTTATTAAAATACCATAAAAATACTCGTAGTCTTAATTTCATTATACCCATAAAAATGTCCATTTTAACACGGCTCTCTGTTAACATTGACTAAAACACCGATTCCAGAACTTAAGTGTTAAAAACTATATTCTCATTGATAATAAGAACTAGTCATTTATGCTAATGACAAACTAAAAATATTAATATTATCCATTGAAAAGCCAATGACTGTAAGGTGCCCGTTTTTTTTGCAAAGGAATTTATAAAATGGTCTTCCTACTTATGACGACTATTGACTAAGAGCAATTTGACCTTTGAAACTCAACGTAATCAGCACTTTCAAATGGGGTTCAAGAGCCGTCGGTGTCAATATTTCATAGAAATTTTGACATTGACAGCCCTTGAACGCGGTTTATATATGCTGATCGTGTTCAGTTTCATTGTTAAAATTCACCTTAAGAGGGTTATTACAAAAAAAAAAAAAAACGTGAAATTGCAAGGTTTCCTCGTTGAAATTGTATGTTATTCGTTCATTACTTGAAATAACAATTACTTGTGAAAATAGTTCGTTTTGTCTTCTACAATAATAATAGAGCGAATTTTAGATAACTCCTTTATTTATTTAGTAATAATAATTCTCCCGATGCTTGTTTAGGCAAAAAGTCACGGAAACCTAATTTGGGACTATTGGGACCTCTAATTTGTAGGTTCTATTGAATATAAACCATAATATTATTTTTTTCATCTCAAAAATATCCTATACTTATGTAATAACAGAATACATTTTCTTTATTATGCCTTTTAAGTAAATTGTAAAATTTGCGTGACGCCGAAATGTAAGAGGGCTCTTAAACCATACATTTTACAGCTGTAACCTTACATTTGGCGCTTAGCTTTGACGTTTGCTATATTTTTATGTTTGTTTCACGGATACCACAACATTCATTGCACCGCACAACAACATGCTATAACGTTCACAGTCGAGAACAAGATATAAACGGTAACCCAGCAGCCCGTCGCTTTGACCGCAGAAACTTATTTCCTCCAGTTTATTTTTACTTTTACAAGTATCTACTGTGGTTGACTTGCTCTGTGTATCTTTTTTCCGCAGATAAGAGATTAATTTAGATTTTTCTTGGCTTCAGCTATGAGAAATTGTATTTAAATCAAGATTTGATCGCAATATCGTCATATTTCAAAACAATACAGCGATGAAAATCTCGCCCAAACAGCAAGTAGGTAAGTACAGGTAATCGATCTGAAGTATTTAATATCGGCTTCCGATACTTCAAAAACCTTAATTATATCAGAATTTAATAAGATTACGATCGAATATTTTTAAAATCAAGGCGTAGTCGGCACATCGTTAACCCGAACTCACACGCGAATCTCGGGAACCGGACACTTCCCCCGGGCCTTCGGCCACTTCCGATGCTCCGCATTTTAACGGTTATGCGCAAGATCTTAAATATTCACTGGCAGATATTGCCAATGGTCTCTAAATTGCCCGTTTTTAAGTTTCTCTTCGACTTTTATGCCTTTAACAGACGATGCACAATAGCGCAAAGAAATTGAGCGTAATTTACTGCCTTTGTGCATCGCTTCATAAAACGACAAAGGTCAAGAAAACCTTTACTGTTCAAAGGAATTTAAGAGTCATACGCAGATTGTATTTAAGGATTAACTGGAAGAAACTCTATTGGTTTGTTTTAACTCTTTTATGCGATATTCCATTGTTCGATAGACTCCCAACTAGTCAAGAGCAATTAAGTAAAACATTCACCAAAACCTTCCAACAATCAAGGGGCAACGTTCAAACATCTGAAACGTTACATCTCCGCTGTCAAAATAAATTGCTCGCCAGCGCCTCAGAGGGTCTATCAAAACAAAGGCTCCTAGTTGCCTGTCGCGTGACAGAGAGTTATATCGGGAATATAAGAGCCTTAGCAGACATACTACTGTAGGCATCGGCAATCAGCGTTTCACTCGCTTTAAGCTCGATACAGCCAGCCGACCCCTAACCGAAGCAACATTTATGAAAAAACGCAACATTGTTCCAGCACTGAAATACAGCGAGTCGCCTAAACGCGTTAAAGCGTCGAAGAACTCGCTGATACGCGAGATTTTGATGTAGTAACCGATCGCAATGATTCGCAAAATCGACCCCAAAAGTCGCAAGTCTGCTAAACCCCTTACACACGTCTGTCGGCAATACACTGGGGAATCGACCAGCCACTTTGTTCACGAACCGAGCAAGAACAAATGTAACGCCAAGACTGTAACTGCAGCCGAGATATGACGGCAGATGTAAACGGCTCGGGAAATGTGCTTTTCGGGTAGTCACATGTTATATTCATTGGCTTTGGAAGCTTTAGTATTGTTGAGTTCGTGATTTGAGCTGTGTATATTACAGATTTGCAGCTTTTATTGAAATACTCTTATTTTGCCCACGTTATCAAGTCCAAGATGTCGGATTGCGGGCGCTTAGGAAGACAAGGTGATGGCAGATGGATCCTACTCTAGATCGATCTGCCATCACCATGTCTTCCTCCCCCTCACTGAATGGTTACCGAGAGACGGTAGATGAAGTGGTAGCGGGCTAACCACCAGTTGAAGTTGGGTGGATGACATTCAGAGAATCGCGGGAATGACCTGGTTGAGTCGTGTGCACACGCGGAAGGAGGGAGACCCATGACCAGTAGTAGCGTGTGGAACAAGGCTGCCAATGATGATAATGAACCCTATTCACATTGAGGTAAGGAGCCAAGTATTAACTTGGTAAAGGAGTTTCAAGACAAAGAAATGTCATTAAGTTCTGTTTTAATAAAAGAAAAAACTCAACAATGTTTGGTAAAACTTTAATCAAACTAAAACAAACACTTTGATTCCCAAAGTACCGTTTACAGTACGTCTTTTAAAGCTGTAAAATGTCTTATACCTGACAAAATGAAGTCAGTCTGACCGTATAACGGTTGGGTAACCCTAATTGCATCCTAAGCGTGCCTTCGTCATCACTTTAACAGTTATTTGTGCAACACTATGTACATACACACATAGCTGTATATTGAAGGTGTAATGCCCCACACGTGGATTAAAGTATTGGCTCGCTGGACATGTAAGAGAAAATTAGTCTGTAACTAAGACTATGTAGGTACCTATATGTTTTTCTTTTTTCTCACGTCGGAGTTGGATTGTCGTTATTTTGTGAGACAACGTAAACTCGATTAAAGGAGGTCGTGACAGAGGGTTTTTCTGCTTTTTGATCTAGTTGGGCTGACATGCGTGGTTGGATGTTTCATGAAAGCCTCCCACGATGCGTCCTACACGAAAAGCGAAATTAGAACGCACTTCGGTGATTTCTGACCTAGAGATACGAAATTAAATATCATAATGAAACAGTTCACAAAGGACCGCGACTGATTACAAAACTAAAATGAAAAATGTTTTTCCATCTCATAATAATTCCAAACGCTTCCATAACAGATTAAAATGTAATGGCACATTATCATAATTATATTAATGTTTTTATTTTGGACTAATTACCATCTGATATGCTAATAGTTGCATGTCATTTGGGCTTTGTCCGACTATGCTCAGTAGAACATGCTAAATAATTCTCTCGACTTTGTAATGTTAATGAAAACCGCGATCTTTAATCAAAACTTTCTACGTTACTTATTTGTCGGCGTTTACAATTAAAAGGCGGACTAGTTTAATTTTTAATGGTGAATAGAGGAGTTGCGGTGTTGGTCGTGAACTCGCGAAAATTCGTTTTACCGCGGGTACGAAGTTTAAAAGCCCCTTTTACGTCACAGAGTGCCTTTTTGGCAGGTATTAGCTTGTGACACGATTCAGCAGTCCTTTCCGAACTGAACGTTTAATTTCCTTGAAGTGTTAATGTGACAGCTGGTAGTTATTAAACTAATATTTCTCGACATTTTAGATTGTCATTGCTTTCTGTTTGTGTCTCTTTAGAATATAAAAACCCTTTCTTGGTGAGACAGAATTTAACCTAAATAAACTAATTCTTTTTGGGTTTGCGGTATATTTACCGCATTACTGCAGCATTCTTAGCTGCAGTGCGCTGAAATCGTATAAACTCGGCGCTAATGAGATAATAATGCTAAAAGCTCGTTATGTAGGTATTAATTGCTCTTTAAACTTTTAGAAATACGTGCAAAATCTTTTGTTTTGTTTTGTTCATTTTTTATTCTTTTGTTTACAATAATCTTTAATAAGTGGGCCCAAATTGAAAATATTTATGACACGGATTAAGTATGTCAAGTTCAAAGAAAACCAGTCACATCTAGCAATGTGATAGGATTAATTCGCTCATTGAGGCCACACTTGCGCCTAGAGAACGGTAATTCACATACACGCTTCCCATGGGAGCATGGTTTACCTCTCCTCACAGATAACCACTGATGTGGGCTTTTCCCTATGTCCACTGGTGTATATTTATAGGGGTTTAATTACACTTATAAGGTAAGTATTCAAGAACTTGCGATGTGAATAATATGTAATTGATCGTTTATAAGCAGTCTGAATTATGAAGTATTGGGCAGTTGTATGGGTAGAATAGTATGGAGAAAACCACACAAACGTTGGTTGGACTGTGTGATAATTATATGCGTGGAATGGGGGTTACTGGTGAGATGACCACTAATATGTAGAGAGGTATGGAAGAACGCCTCGTTGGTCGAGTGATCGTTAGCGCGGTTGCTAAGCACGAGGTCCTGAATTCGATTCCCGGTTCGGGCCAAGTGTGATTGAGTTTTTCCATCAGGAATTTCTCAGTAGCAGCCACAGAGTCTGGATTTGTGCCCGGTTGAAGGCAATAGGATCGCCCCCTATTACATGGGACTTAAAACATAACTGAAAAAATGTGAGTGTATTATTAGATGCACCTTTTCCTCACCCTACGGGGATTATGTTAACTATGGAAGAAGAAAACATGCTGCGTACCCCAAATAAATTGGGATAAGAGAAGAGTCAGGGGAGTTCGATATTAACTATGCCATGTTCTTCAGGGATGTTTGATAGATTAGTTCTATGTAAAGGGTAGGGTATGGTAGGGGTAGGGTATGGTAGGGGTAGGGTCATTATTTAGGAGAATAGAAGTAACAGCTATCCTTGCAAACCTCATCCCCAGGCTCAGACTGACTGACACCTGACATCGCCATAGTTTTCGAAACTTACACGAAATCGTGAAATACCAGCTAGAAACTAGTTTTGATACAGATAATATCTGAACTGTGAACTTGTAGTTTATAACAAGGGGCAGTTAGTAAACAGTTGAGATCCAGTTAAAACTAGCAGACAGACAACGTTTTTTAACGATCGCTGAACTTAAATTCATGCATGAAAAATGTAAATGTTTGAGATGAGCAAGCGTGGGCGAACATTCAACTATTTCTGTATAAAATGAAATATAGATTATTATAATAACAAAAATAAAATATAACACACCGATATTGTTCAAGTTCGTTTTTTTCGAATAAAAATAAATGGTGTTCAATGAAAAAATTTTTTCTAAAAGAGCCTTTCTGAGTATTACTCTCGTCTGTTTCAGTTCCAAGAACGTTGTGGGCGAAAAATGAAAACACCTCATATGATTATTTTAGGTGATACATTTGACATTAGAACCAAATATAAAGGGAGACTATGAAAACCGATGAAACGCTGCCACCACGAGGAACACTTCAAGCTCCTAAAACGTTTAGAAATTTCTTTTATGGATGAAATCGTCGAAAAGTAAAGACATTAGAGATAATGCAAAAGAAAATTGATGTTTCCGTTGGATGCGATAAGTTGATATTATTTCCTGCCCATTTATTTTGTTTTTATTCTGTTAAAGGACTGAGACCGCGATACGAAAAAAAATTACGATACCTGAGCAAAAGCAATTTAAAAAAATAACATTTCACTCCTTATTTTTGCATAAAACGTCAGGAATTAAGTCAAAAAAGAATAGACAAAAACAAAAACCACAGCGGTCTCTCTAATGGTAAAACACTTTAACTGCGCGCGTCCAAATAAATTTCCATACAAAATTCCATTTTAGAGAAAACCTCAAAGGGATTAGAGCCATTGAAACTCAGAGAAAAAAAATTATACGAATGTACAAACCGGGAAAACGCTGAAAACATTTTATGAACGCTTTTGTATTCTCAATAAAGAGGCCATAGGAGTATGTGCACCAAGGCACGTATAAAGCTTTTTTTGCTTTCAACGCCTACGATACGCTCATACGCGTAAACGGGGATGAGCACATAAAAATAAGAGTTCGTGAGAGTGGTAAAAGCAGCAGGTTTTTATTGTACCCTCAATGTTTTATCAACGAATGAGCAAAAGAAAAAAAAAAAACAAATAGGCAATCGAAGGTGGTGTGAGGATCTGAATCGAATCTTGTTGGCGGGGCGAACATGCCAAGATATACAGGGTAGAGAGGTTTGGAAGCAGAAAGGGGAGGTCTTTGCCCAAATGTAGGATGCTGCAGGCCAACAGTACCTAATAAGTAATTTAATCCGGATCTGTAAAATAAACAAGGTAGACATACAAGTACAAACATCCGTCATCTCTCAGAATAACACAAGATTCCATAATCAATACAAGGAGAATACATTTGCAATACATAATGCATTGTGTTCATGTTTGCTATGAACTTTGTCAATATGTTAAGTGCATCCGCTGGTCGGAGCCACGTAGAATACAAACTACTACAAAATTACGTTAGCTCCCAGACCAATATGGTATATCCAAGTGGTCTCCATTTGACACAACTATGCAAAGTCACGATATTAATTTAACTTTCAGACAGTTGGCAATTCTTTGTCAAACTTAGTCTTTGTTCTAGAAAGTATGTTAGAACATGCGAATTTAAAAATTCTATTTCGAAGCGATATCTTGGACAAAAATGTGTTAGATGAGAAAAGTTTTTTAATTTGTCTTGTAAAATAAAAGATGCATGCTATTATTAAAAGAGTTCCAAAGTTTGTTTAGGCAATTAAAAAATAGATGCACAATCCAGTTTTTTTTAATATTAAATTCTTTGGATACCGTTGGTATCAAAATTTAATATTTAATTTTTGATACCAAAAAAAATAGTCTACCCAACTTTTTAAAAAAGCTGTCTAACATTCATGAACTCTCCACTTCTCATTGGCATAATTTTCTAATTATTTTCTGAAAAATTAACCTGCCATAAATATTACAACCCCTACACTGTACATTGCGCACCCGTTGGTCCGGCACTCTGGCAATGTCAATCAAAGGTTCGATCGCATGAAGGTCATTGGCGGGAGCCGCGGGAGACGTCAGGCTATTAATTATCGTAATTAAATTTGACCCTTCACACAGCGAAATTCACTTCGACGTCTAGACGTAATTATCTCCTAAGCAGTTTCCTTGCAATTTCATTACTTTTAGATCCTCTTACATTTGCACAACCACATTAAAGAAAGCTATTAGAATGATTAAACTTTGTACTAATTTTAATCCTGTGACGTGTGCAGAACATAAAATCAAGCTAAATGTGGGATTTTTTGTTATGACGTCAGTCTGAGATTGTGTGGGCACATACAAGCCATCCTGGCACTGAAACCAGAACAACACTGAGAAGAATAATAGACTGGAAGTGTGCAGACTTTCAAATTAATTTTACAACAGCGAACGAAAACGCAAATTAGGTACGTAGTACGTACATTCAAACAAGACGAAATAAATATTTAAATGTATAAAAAGTCTGAGCGAGGTCATAAGAAATTCAAACATGATGTGTGTTCTCTTATGATAATTCGATGAGTGCTTGTGAAGGGGAATGCATTCAAGAAAAGTTTGATGAACGTCTAGACTTTAGACGAGTCATGTTTTTATTGGTAGAAGAATAAAACCATTAGAACTCGAATAGTTTTTATACCCATCTATTCTTCATTAGAAATGGTTTCATTAGCTATGAATCAAGCGCCTCATAAACGTCCACGCAGACAGTAAAATCACTCTCGCGGATGGAACTACAGCTGTCGTGGATGTAGAAAAGCAGCAATCAAATATATATTGGCGGATTCATGCAAGTGTCCATGAGAAACGTATTATGGATCCTCGGCCAAATTGCTCTTTCTTTTTCATGGACGTCGCTTTTCGTACAAAGAAAAGAGATGGATATAGAGATGTATAGCAGCTTGAAACGTCTGTAGAATTACACTGGCATCTATGTCAGCACTGCAGTAGCACAGAACGGGTTTGTGAATTGTGATTACGAACGGGTGACTTGCATTCAAGTGCAAATTCTCATTTTAAGCTTCCTACTTCTTATTGAAAATGTTTCTGAGTTCAGTGTGGTACGCCTTTCTAATCAATAGCGTTCCGATTAATTGATACAAAACTTGCACACGTTTTCTTATTTAATTTCTGTACTATAAATTAATGCCGCAAGCCGTGTACACATGTGTGACCGCGTTGTTCTTCTGAACGACACAACGATTTTAATGAGGTTTTACCATTTTTATTTAAAGAATTTATTTCGGAAGATGTCTGAAGATGAAACTTACTTACAATAAAGAAATTTCAATATTTCATCAAGTAAAACCTTGCGTTCGTGATAATCGATGCGCCAATTATGACAAAATTGAAACTAACTATAATGGCAAATGGCGGTGGTTGAGCATACATTTCCATGGGCTATTAATTATTCAGAAGCACTTAAGTTCACAATTTGAATCGTGTGATTGGCTGTTTGATCTAGCGTTTAATAGGCCTGTGTAACATTCAGATGATTTAAGCCGGCACCACAAACGGCAATACTGTCGGCAACTTTGATGTCGCTAAATCAAAGTTAGTTCGAACTTTGTGGTTGCTGAAGCCACCGCGGGGAACGCCCAAGAGTCTTATAGTTTATTCAAAATGTCAATCGTCCTCATTGGCTGTTCCCAACCAAGTGACCAGGTAGCAACTGACCTCAACTTTGAGAGCGGTAAGCGAAAGACCATCTCAAGGGATATTTAAGCCGGCCAAAGGTCGTACAGGAAGGTCGTCAAATCACAAAGGATCAGATAACATACCTTCATATTTAGAAAGAATGCCATTTTAGATAAAAGAAAAATAAAGCAACGAACCTATGTTATGAAAAACAAGAAAATTGCGTATGAAAAGATAAATATGGTTAGTGTTTATTCGTAACCTAATCTTGACAAACAAAAATTCAAGAGGCACTACCGAATATTTGCGAAGTAAAAACATACTCTATAAACATTGGCCACTACAACGTACAATTACATTTAGAGAAGGAACATTTTAAACAAATTATAACGGACTATATAGTTAAAAGCGCGTTACAAAAAAGATGAAAGGAAGTCGTCTGTCTTGGTATGGAGAAGTGATGAGGAAACGTGTTGCGTCGACCCTAAATAACATGGGACAAGGATAGGAAATGATGATATCGTACTATAGATATGCATGGTTCTTTCGGTGTGTGGCCAAAATCCGAATTACAACCGCCATCTTATTTTTTCAATACTATTTCACATATGTTTACCATCAACGTCCCTTGTCAAAGCAAAGTTATTCAAGCGCTAAAAGGTCCTTTTAGCACTGTATGTTGGAATCCGTCGTCGACCGTCTATTCAATTTATGATAGAATTTCTCGTAAACAATTTCTGTACTAACCTGCCATTTTGTGGATTAGGTGACGCTTTCTCTCCCTGCACCAAAAACAGGGACCCCCGATCAGCATCCAAAAGTACTGATACATTTTGAAGGATCTTGTGACACAGCACCCGTACTTCCAGCTCGTTGCAGATGTCTTTCACCTATGACAAAAAGAAAGGAGATATACCTATTAATATAAAAATTAAAGAATTCTGTATAGTTATACTCGTAGTAACATATTGTTTTTTTTTTTAATTTGGTAACCAAAGAATTGAATAAGTATGTGGTCTCCGTAGTCAGTAATGTGCTACAGGCAAATTTTACATCTTTCTGAGAAGCTTAGGTACAACTAGCAGTAGGGCAAGCTAAGTCACAGTCAGATTGGTGACGTTCTTGCTGTGAGCAGACAGAAGAACACTGTTGAGGTATCATTCCTCATTCGTCAGTTAGTCACCTCTGATGACACCTATTTTTCTGCAACCAAACGTAACTAATCCCATAACTTATAAAACTTTCTCCTTGGAGTCGTACCAGGATAAAAGTCAAATAAAACCAGAAACTAGTTTAAAGTGCAAACCCAGTTTTATATAAATGAATAAAACAACACGAGCTACCCAGACTTGGGACATAAAATTTTGGAATACAACCACTGCAGAAGTCAGTATCGAAACTTTATCGGAAACATTAGAAGGGTCACTGATCACTGTTTTTGTGAAGCCAATAAAGTGCTAAAAGTAGAAAAAGTTTTGTTAGTTTCCTACCTTAATACACGGTTTATTTGACTTTTTGAGCACTGTTGAATTAGACCCCTACTTAGTCTACTGCGCTGTTAACAATAGAAATGTCGTGAATTTTTCAAGACAAGACAAGAAAGAATAATAGTAAATACAGTAGACAGACTGTAATGGCAAATTGTATAAATAATAGAAGCAGATTTAGCCAATTGAGCAAAAGCGATCAATGACCGAAAAGAAAGAGCAGTGGTACAGTAAATGTTTCAGAATCAACATCCCCAATACAACCAACAATACGTTCGATACTAACAAGTTTTGAAATCCAAAAGTTCTCTACGATTATTGTGTGTCACAAAAAGGATATAAGTTTTCGTCGAGGGACGTTGGACCGACGTCAAGATGCAATAGTGGGACGTCAACAAACGCTGTCCCCCCACGTAACATCCCAACCCGAGTGTTTCGTTAAAACTAGACGTCGAATATGATTTCCGAACTAATTTCCGCCGAGAATTTCTACCAGGGTCGTCTATTTACTGCATACACTTATACATTTTGTACATGTATTAAATTTTTAGAGAATGTTGGTTTTGTCGGTACTTCATATAGGGGATAATGGATATTATTATAGCAAGGCCCCGTACCCATTGATTTCACTGTGGGTAACCTACTTTTACAAATTCACCTTGAACAAATTATATTGTAATTAATTTTCTGAGTAAAATGCAGGTCATCAGTTTGATGGCATTTACATTGTTAACAATATTATTAAACAATTCTGAATCATTAACACGCTGAGAAACATAACCTTGACATGGATGTAATACTCGGAAAACTACAAAATTTTCCTACATAAAATAGCTCGTCGATTATGTCAGACACATATTTTTTCATAGCAGTTCTGATTTCATAATATGGTGAATGAATTATGGTATATATAAAGCCCCTCAATCCGTCGCTGTCTCAATTAATACGTACACGAAATGATTAATTATAGTCAATTTGGGTCGAACGTTGAGTTGTGACGCTCTAGTAACCCGAGACCCCAGCAACCGAACATTTAGCTAGGACAGGAACTCCGTTTAATAACTCAATCGAGAGAGAACTTCTGAATGGAAGGTATTTGCACTGTGTAGGCGTACGTTTGCGTTCCAGAAAGCTTATTCTTCCTTCGTAAATAGACCATTTTTGGTACAATAAGCGGGTAATAAGATCACACCCTCTGATCTCCAATTGGGGCGGAAAATATTAGGAGTTCATTCGAGACGACTGATCTTTTTCATCTTGTTACAAGACTGTGCCTTATTTTTTTTTTTTCGAAAGTTGAATAAGGTTATAATATGTCTTTTCTGACCTTATACTGAAAGAAAGACTCAAAATACACGGTCGAAGTCCCTACACCGAGATTTAACGAGTTTCAAACTCCGAACACAGTCGAAGATTAGCCGAACGATGAAAGGTTACGAAAGAACCTACTTATCTATAGCTGGCAGTTAAACGGCTCCTGAGTAGACGTCAGCCATCATCAATGAATGTGCTATTAATATTCACGCCCAGTACGCACACACGCGGCGCCGAGTAGAGGTGTTTCTAGCCGTCCAGTCAACTAACTGCTTTTTTTATACGGGCCGAGTCAAAAGAACGTAAATTCGTAATGCAAGGAAGATAATCCCGGTTTATTTTTGACGCCATACGAAGTTGAGAAGGTCGAGTTGATATTACAGATTAGGAGGATAGTACAAGATTGAGGATAACCGCAATTTCCTAGCTGTTTATATTGCACTTGAATGTGCAGTTACATGACGTAATAGTGACGCCATTGTTATTCGAAAATTTAATCATAAGTTACGTTACAGTTTAGTCAGCATCCGACACTCAATAGCCATTGAAATTAATTCATACGGATAATTTTCAGTCACATTAAAACGTCGCTCGTTAAAGACGCATTGGGTGCATGTGTACCGGCGTGTATGGCGCCCGTTTATCATATGTGGGCGAACCGTCCGTCGGCAACCCAGCTCGAACGTTGAAACAGAGCTACTGGAAGTGAAGTGCGACCGCTTTTACGAAAACCAGACGCGGTCTGCATAATTCAGGTGTTGGTAACGCGCAATAATGTTAACTTGATTGACGAAAGAAAGCTACGTGATAATTTTATTTACGAGTATCCGATAAGACGGTGCCAAGACTGCGTGGCGGTAAAGGTGTAATCTTGAGTGGATACGATAACATCTCCAATCTCAGTCAAATATGATTGTTATGATATTGAGACACGCTTTTGCGCTGCTCACGTGTTTGAAACAATAATAACAACACTAAAGTGACAGGTGTTTGTATTATCCTCTGTAACTAGTGTACTATCAAACACACACATGCTTTACTCATATAAAGATACAAATCAGTAGTCTTATTCCGCAATTTTTCGCTTCCTCGTGAAAAATTCGTTGAAATTAATCGAAATACTCAAACTCAAAGCATTGAAATATCAATTGGACCATTACAGGCCTTTGAATGACAAAAAACAAAAGGGTGAAGCTACAGTCCCCAGCAGCAAGGCATAAAAATTAGTGAAAGTACTGTAGTTGCCCATTCTAAAGCGTAGATCTCTATGGAGAAGAATGGGCAAGAAACTCCATACACATTCTTTTAAACTAAAATATTTTTACAAGATCTTGGTTATGAATGTCCTTTCCATTGAGCTATGGGTGTGTGGGGCTCAAGCGGTGTGTTTACATGTAATTATCAAGCCGGCCCGCTGTTTTATCGGAGCTGACCTCTGTGCTTGTCAGCGGCGAGCCGACAGAGGCCTAATTTAGGTACACATGTAAAACGACACCCGATCATTTCGTAAATTAACTTTTAATTGACGTCACGACGGGATAAAAGTGTCCTGAAATGTTATTAATGCCATTTCCTTGTTTCTAGGCTCTAATAAGTTTCTGGAGGCTGGAGAAGACAAAATGCGTGCGCGTGTCGTGTGCAAAACACTCACGGTTGTAATGTATGAAACTCTGTGGTAGATGTAAGGTCTTACATTTGACAGCCTGGCGTGTACGTAGCGTGCGCGTGCAGGTATGACGTTTCATAGAGTTTTTTGCACGCACACGCCACGTGCACGCTATTGGTAACAAAATATATAGAACACCTAAACTTAAAAAAAAATTGAGGCCAAGGAAAAGCTATCGCACTCGCTCAGGGTAAGATTTACTTAAAGTAAAAGACTTGCATAATTAATCAAATTGTTAGACAATTCATTTTAAATCACTGAGCGTAGAGCCAAAAAAAAAACAACTCGAAGTTAAAAGGGTTGTAAATTCCAAGAAAAAGGGTAATCCAGAGGCATAAATCAATTTGTACGGAGCGTCCCTTCAAATTAGTATTACTTAACTTTTTCTTTAAGAGTCTGTGTTCTTACAGTAAAAAAAAACCAATACAAATTAACGAGCTAGCTGATTTATTTACCTTTTCTAATTTGTTTAATCAGATTTTCCGAAAGAAAACACGATTTCCACTAAAAGTTCGAGTTGAATAATTTGAATTCATAATTAAGAGATTAAAATTATTAGTGTTTGTTATGTTTGTAAATTAATTACCTTTACCATTTAATGACCTTTTTTGTCATTAAAAGGTAAATACGCAGGCCCACCTGATGGAAAATGGTTACGTTGGTTGGCCAATGACATCTGCAATCATCATCATCTGCCTAGCATTTTCCCAACTATGTTGGGGTCCGCTTCCAGGCTAACCGGATACAGCTGAATACCATTATTTTACATGGAGCGACAGCCTATCTGACCTCTACAACCCAGTTAGTGCTGGGTTACCAAACAACCATTCAAATACTACCTAGTGAAGCATCAGTTAGTGTCTGGTGCCTCATCCGGTCTGCAATTTCTCTCTATCAGTTGACAAAAAACGAAAGTTGTGAAAAGACGCAGATGATGATGGTGTAATTGTCCATGTCCAGAGTAGCGTCCGTAATTTGTCCTGATCGGTTTGACGGGCCCATAACACAGTATCGCTGTTGGCGGCAGAAACAGAATAGTTGTATTTCAGCCCCGGGCGAGCTCATTCACAAGCAAAGCTCTTCTACAAAATTAAATACCTGTCTGTTCATGCCTATGTAAATGTTGAGCGGGGCAGCTCATTATTTATTTCGAGTGGGCAAACAAAGGCTCTGTCTAGTCTACAAACTGCATACACGAGTATTCTCTGCGAAGAGAACGAGTTTTTCATTAAGTGAATCTTTCATTAAATGATTTTTTCATTAAACGCCGCGTGTTTCAACTTAATATTGTTTACGACGCCATTTTTAGTCACGGAAATGAACCTTACACGAGTGTAAATATGACACAGATTGGTTTAGAGGAGACTGACAAACGAGTACTACTTATAGAGACGACGCTCTCAAAGCCGAGTTTTCCTAACTATATGTGCTATTTTTGCAACCAGCCACTGTAAAGTGAGGGAAATTAATTGTTGAGCAAAGTGTCAAGCAACTTATACAGGGTGGTCCAAATAGTGACGTCATATAAACATAGATGACTACAGCAGATAAACAGCTGATAGTTTTCACAATTTCAAGGTTCGGTTCATAGTAAAAGTTGTTTATAATGATGAGAACACTGAACTTTTAAAAGGTTTACTATAAACTAAAACTAAGCTTATATACTTAATCCATGTTTTTTTTTTTAATAATAAATTACTATTGAAATAGAATTACTAAAACATTAATTTTCAAAGCTTACAGCAATAGACAAGTCACACGTAATTACAATTTAAATTCAAAATACAAGTAAATTAGTATCTGAATTTATTCGACCGTTACGAGTAAGTCAGCTGGGACTTTAAGATCTTATTAGATCAGTTCAGTGATACTTATTCAAATTAACTTTGAGACTTACAGAAAATATTTCTAGTATTGTGAAATGAAAATTATAATTATATCGTTTTATTGTAACTGAGCTCTTATTTTAACGTAATCTACATATACTATATACGAGTACTCGTATATCTTAGGTACTTCATACTTACTTTTATAAATACGAAAGCTTGGATGGACGCATGTTTGTTACTCAATCACGCCAGAACGGATGAAAGGATCTGGATGAAGTTTGGAACAGAGATAGATTGTGGTCTGGAATAGCACATAGGCTACTATTTTTACCCCCGAAAAACACATCAAAGTCGCGGGCATTTTATTTAGCCCGGGCTGACTCATATAAACTCAATCATACTTTTTCCCTGAAAATAAAACCCCCAAATGCAGTTTATTGTTTCCCGAAAAGCACAAAACATTCAAAAGTTACTCACTAATTCAAATATAAGTTCCTTTTCGTCCAGCTGCCTGAGCTCATGCCGTGACCTCCGCTGCGGCCGCGAGGGTGTGGCGAGAGGGGGCTGGTCTCCGAGGAAGGTGGGGGTGCCGTCGACTGTCGTCACCAACGGCTTCAAGAGACCGCCGCGCTCGAACTCGTGCGCTGAGATCTTCCTGTCGAATGAGATGGCTGCTTTAGTTGTTGGGAATTGTGAAAGTAGGGGTGGATTTTTTAGGAGGACAGTCAGTAAAATATGGCATAGTCTGATATGGTTCTAAAACTAAATTAACGTATACGGCGATACAGCATGTGAAGAAAGTCAAAAACTTGTATTTCGCCTTGTTCATTTTGAATCTAAATGAACACGGTGAAGCTAAATTTTAGATTCAGAGTATAAGACTCTATTTTGCCAGCGTGCTACAACTTCATTTTAAACAAAATGTGGATCAAATCTGATATCATTAGTCTGAGTGTGTGTTCATTCTAAACTTTTTTGCTGACTGCTTTTGAGAAACACGAAACCAACTGAATTTACGGAGTAACTAATAAAATATTTAAGCTTACTACCAACATCAGAATAATAAATTTTATCCTGTAGGCTTTACATAACAGTAGTACACCCACATTTCGCTAGTTATAAGTCCCATGTAATAGAGGGCGAGCGAGCCTATTCCCATCAACCGGGCACAAACGCAGACTCCGTGGCTGCTACTAAGAAATCCCTGATGGAAAAACCCAATAACACTTTGCCCGACCCGAAAATCGAACCCAGGACTTCATACTCAGCAGTCGCGCTTGCCAGCCCTAGACCAACGAGACAGTTAATAATAACTTAAAGACGGTACAGCTACCATAATTTTGAGAACAAACCGAGAATCCACGAATTAATATCAGATATTCCCAGAAATATTAACTTCTCAAACACTGAACAGGGATGAAACTAAGATATTATGATCAAGACTTATTATGATTCTTCTGATTTAATAGTTAGGTATTTAGTGTAAATACTCCGAAGCGTACTAAATAAGTACTATGCCTAACTACATCTTGCAGCAACGCAGGGGTGAATCGAGACAAAACTTTGAAAGGCTTTTTTTGGTTGAATAATAAATATGACACGTTGCCAAAAAGGTCTCTAAATAATTAAGTAAATAAAATAGCGCAATAATTGGTAGCATAATATATTAATTCAACGTTAAAATCCCTTTTAAAGTTTGGCCTCGATTCAGTCCGTTTTACCCGGTATTTTTGTGCTTAAAAAGCTTCTATTCGATTACGTAGACAAAGATTACATTATTGTGGACTCATTTGTCTAGTATCAGCAATGATTAATTTCGTATGGCAACGACAGTGCGTAATGTAAAGTGCACACGCAGCAACTTTAGTGGCAAGAGTCGCCGTCTGATGTGGTTTCAAAATGGCACATCTCTGTTTGTGGACGTGAAATTTTGTAATCACCAGCGAGTTCCCGGCGTGTGAATTCGCTGGTTGTGTACAGACGCCAGTCTGCACACCAAGCTACAACAATCTGTCAAATTTCTTTAATAGATTTTCAACTTTATCGTTCTTCTTCTTATCGTGTGGTTAGTGCTTAACCTGGTGTCAGAGTTTTTATGCCGCCCAAGGGCCTCTGACTTGGCTTTGACATACCGTTGAGAAACATCTCTCTCAGGCATGCTGGTTTCCTCACGATGTTTTCCTTCACCGAAGCAAGTGATAATTATAGGTACAATACGCACATAATTCCGAAAAATCAGAGGTGCGTGTCTTGGGTTCGAACTCGAGACCTATGATTTGGCAGTCCAACGGTCACACCACTAGACTATCACTGCTACATAACTTTATCGTTAAAGAATTAGGTTCGAGGTTGATTGGAAAAATTTTACAGTTTTGGGTAGCTTGATGTGCTGGCGTGTGTACCAACCACATAACACTCCATTCCAAATTATTAGTAAAATGATACTAAGCATTAAAATTACGCATTATTTTAGTATTCAAACTAAAAGCGAGCTAGAACCATTCAGTAATTACTGAACTGGACACCCGCCAAATGGATTTAGGAGATGTGTCATGAAGCTGGACAAAATTAAGTCTGATAGATTATTTCAGGACTGCGTTTAGCTGAATGAATGAATGTATAATCTAGAGCTAAAATAATGGACTGAGTAAGTATCTAGTCTACTAAAAAAAAAAAGTAAATTTACTTTTTGGTCAAAATGAAGACGCTGGAAAAACTCTTAAAATCTTGAGGTAAAAGTAACAGCGCTAAAACCACACCCGCACTAACATTATAAATGGAATTCTAAAAGTGCGCTTTTATTAAGGCATTAATTTAGATAAACCTACAATGTCGTCAATGGTGTTCTGTCCGCATGTGCTCGTAGTTTTTAGGGTAGTTTGATATGCTCGCCACTCGAGAGCACATGAAAGAGCACCACACTAAAACTCTCGACAACCGCCCTAGAAAGCCATCAAATGCTGTCGTTGAGGCCCAAATCGGCAAGATGGCATCATCATCATCAGCAATTTAGATATCGTTAATATTTATTGAAAACGGGAATTAGAGTTTCAGAAGATTAAGCTCTTTTAGAAGTGTCTATTTCAATACATACTGACATATTAATTCCTACTAATATTAAGGAAATCTGTCTTCGCCTTGCCGGTAGAACGGATTTGATGTAATTTGGCACACGGATAAGACTTGGATTCGAACATAAGCGGTATAAGCTCTTTAAAACTCTTCAAATGTTTTTGTTACTCACATTTCATGGCTGTAAAGAAACTTCATTGAATATACGTCCAAGTTTGAAGATAAAGAAAGACCTTCAAGTTTTTCATACTTTCTTACCTACTTATCTGCCATGATAATTTCAAACAACTAAGTTTTTAAAGAATTGTTTAAAAACGGTAATCATAATCACCATTTATCTTACGCAGAGCTTATTCTTTAGTGTCCATTGACTAAGGAACCGCTCTCCGGAACGACAGGTTACAAACGCGGCTCCAGACATCGGGCACTGAATGATACGTACTTTACTGAACTATGTATCTGCCAGGGTATCTATCCGTAGCTGATCAGTTAGCAAAAACTGACAATTTTTCAAAAATTTTAGATTACTTACAAGTTTCAACACGCTTAGTAAAAAAAAAAAATTAATACAAGCTTTTAAAAAAAATATAAAAGCTTTATAATAAAATATATAGGTGTGAAGTCATTTTTTTTTTCGTATTCTTTTCAGCAAACCCATATCATAGGGGTGGATAAAAAAAAACTAGTGCGCCATCTTTGGGAGTCCGCCATATTGAATTTAGAATGACGTCACTAGCTAACCATGTATTGTCATCCAAACTAAACGTGTATGCAACATTTTAGCTCAATCGGTTGGGGATAAACGTTTAAAATTCAGTTGCTAGATTTGACCTAAACAAACACACCTTTCAAGTAAATAAAAGCTTGCAAAAAATATAGGTGCGTCTTACTTACAAAGTCAATTCTCATCTCCAATAACTGTTGTGTTCCACAAAATTTTACTTTACAAACAGCTCATCATTATGCATGTGGGTTAGCGCTGAACAAAGTCCTCCTAATCTACGGAGGTTGGTTCAGCACTGGCAGATAAAGACGAGATGACAATGACAGAAGATTGATGGTGGATAGCAACGTGGATTTCCAAGACAGGAGACGGGAATTTATTTTCTGTCCTATATTTTCTTAGGGAAATATCGTGATCCATGCTAAGCTAAGAACGGTACCCATATTTATCTTCATCTTATGAATAATGTTGCCAGTACTTATTGGGGTAGACAGAAACTATAGAACGTATCAAGTCAGATTCTTAAATAGGCATTGTGTGGATGGTTTACATTATTCACTGAATCTGTGGGAACGTTGACTCAAGTGTGTTTAATTATGTAATTAAATTCGGGATCTGATACTTCGATTTCGAGTATTTTTAAGACTTTAGTATCTCAAATTCTGGTCAAGAAAACACTTGACATTTTTTTACATTGAAACCGAAAGAAGTATCTCGAATGTCAACTATTGGAGGTAGTTAATAAAGACTACTATATATATTCCCTATACCCATAACGAAACGAGAAATAGCAGAATAGAACTATGTAATTTTGCCAACTGACTATGCGCCTTTCTACTGGTTTCGATAAAAAAAAAACTACTGTCAGGCTGTATGTTGATTAAAATATGATTTGCGACCGTAACAAATATGGCTGTACCAAAGGTATAATCATTAAAATCGTCAATATAACCCTTCAAGTTTAAGACTATTTCATGAAAACCCGACACTGACCTGCAAATTGCAAAAAAACGTGAGAAAATTAGAATTTCGCGGCCAATCCTGGCGCTTTCACCCTAACGCTCTTCACATGACGCTGAAGACACGTTCTATTAGAAGGTTCCGTTTGCCTGAGCCCCGATACATTGAACCGTCTTTCCGAAGCACATAAGGAACTCTCAGTAAAATAAATGTTTTGAACATAAAAAATGTGTCTCACGCCTACATTATTAATTTCCACCTAGCCAAATTGTTTATTTACATCAATTATTTATCTAAACTCTTTAACTGTTGACTCTGTTGGCGTGTTTGTTCCTCCTAAACCAACGGATTGGATTCTTCCCAGCTGCGAACGTAGTATATTTGTTTAGGACATTTTTTTATATTAGTTGTGCTTACTTTTGACCTCAAACTTGTCCTGAGAACAGAGACGTCGACGATGGAACGAGCTAACCCAAAAGAAGTTTTCTTGAAACTATTGCCTCCACATGAAATAATTATATTAGACTTAGACATCGTTTATCATGTCTAGTATCGTATTGGTGCCTACTGTTTGTGTGAATTCAGATTGCTACTTATTCTGACTTATCGATAAGTAACAACAGACCGCAACGCCAAATCCTGCTAATCGCTGACTGGCCTTATCGGCGCAGTTGATTTCAATCAATCAATCAACTTTATTTCTCACCACAATATACACAAGTTATTTTACATTGGTCAGATTCGACAATGATACACAATACAGGTAAGTATATATCGTGGGAGGCTGGTGACTAAGCTAGGCTCGTGGCCTGTGTTTCAGGACACTAGGATCCCACCCCTTTACATTTTCATTTCATAAATTATGTACTACATATGTAGGCGTGCTGACAGACATTTCATAGTTTGTTATTATGCTTAGAAATATAATTTAAGTATGCGAGACGAATGTTAGTAGATGTGTAGTATGAGTGATTATGTGGGTGAGTCAGTGAGTGAGTGAGTGAGTGAGTGTGTGTGTGTGTGTGTGTGTGTGAGAGAGAGAGAATGAGTGTGTTTAGGTCATTATAAGGAAGTTTTCAGTATCATTATAGTTTAATTTTAATAACCAGTCGGTTAGCCTCTTTTTGCATTTATTCTTTGTGAGGCTAAAGATTTGTAGAACCTTATGTGTTTTATTGTATAAGTAGCCACCTAGATAGCAAAAGAAAAGCCTTGCAAAGATAGTTTTGTGACGTAGATGATGATTTGTACGTAACTTTATAAAAACGCTTGAATGCCATATGTCACTGTAGACTGTTACCGTTTAAAAATATATATATACAGGGTAGAAGGGACATCGACGCACAAACGCTTACCACGTAGTCAGTAAGTAGGTACATCATTCTGAACCGATGAAAAATTTCTCTGTGGATTACAAACGTTTTCACCGGTGATTAAAAACAAAATCTGCCGTTCCATACATTTGACCGATTAGGTATTGCATTTTTGTAGAAAACAGGTGACTTTTTAACTAGACATTTCCTTTGAAAAATTTCTTTGGGGTTTCCGAATACGTGGTATACGTTTGCGCATCGGTGTCTCTTCCACTCTCTATAACGTATTTTCTAAGCGTGTAGGTATTTGTAACATCCTATACAAAAACGAGAAAGTATAAAATAATGATTAAACAGTATTGAAATAAGATACAATAACGTGTAAGTAAATTAAGACACGCTACGCCAAGTCACCCTAAAATTAGGATCAGGGCCGAAGAGATGAAAACTTGATAGTAAATTAAATATACGTTTGATTTATGGAATTTTTGTTGCCATTACTCTAAGGTGATTAATTACAACGGAAAGAAAAACATTACTAAGAAAAGAAAGAAAATGGAGGACAGCTAATTAATAAAATGTTACAGTACTTTACTTTCAGAGCACCGCAAACAAAAGCCCCGCCAAGATTTTCGATATCGGTCACTATGATGTTAACATCATAACCCTTTTTGCTTTGCCGTATTTATTTTATATCCATTACCTACCGCAAAGGTTAGGCGGGTCATACAATTTACGATAGACTAACCCTTTCCGAAATATGTTATCTACATATATTTTTCGAATTTTCTTGATAAGACGATAAGATTTATCATATTTGAGTAGTTCAGTACGTAGGTATACAGGGTGGCGAACTTCAATTTTGGTGTACAATAAAGTATATTCTATTCTATTCTAGTTGCGAAATTTTTAACGGGAAATGTAGCTTCTTTCCAATTACGAAGTAATTTATGTTTGGCCTTATTCAACTATTTCAAATCGTGGGCAAAAATTTTGTAAAGGCCTTCTTATAAGGCTTTATAAATACAAGGCGGAAGGGACACCGACCCTAAAAAGGGCTACCACGTATTTAGTACATCATTCTGAACCCCCCCCCCCCCACATAGAAATTTTATCTACGGTTATTAAAAAAATCAGCTGTTCCATACATTTTGACCATGTAGGTATTACACGTTTGCAGGAAACAGGTGTTATTTTTTAATATCCACCTTGAATAGTCCATGATATTACCTGACAGGTGTGGTCGCTCCGGAGCCGGAGCCAGCACGCGACGGCGACGCAAGCTCGGCACTCGGCGGCGTCGCGTGCGACACTAGCCACGCGTCCACCACTTGCCGCGTCGCCTTCCTGCCGACAATTGCCGTTTACCTTATTAAATACTTCCAACAACTCCAATACTTCCAAGAATGCCTTCCAAGACTCGCAACTACAGTCAACTCACGAGCAATGAAATGTATGTAAAAGATGCGTGTATACACGCAGTAACTTTTAACTTTAGAAGTGATTTTGCCGTACTGTATGGTTTAAGGTGAAAGCGCTAGTCTAGCTCCCGAAATTAAAACAATCCTCAAAGTTAATTTTACCCCAATCAATGACTATTTCATGGCAAAGTCATTAAATGGGGTAGAATGAACTTTGAGGGTTGTATTGATGATTTTAATGATTATAAATCAGTAAAGCCATATTAGTTCCGGCCGCGAATCATATTTTAAATAAACATTCAACCGGACACTGACCTGCAAATTTCAAAAAACGTAAAAAAAATTGAACTTTGCGGGCTACTCTGGCGCTTCCACTTTAACGTTTTACGTTTTCACGAACATAATATTTTGGAAGCCGTCATATTACGAAATAGGTTTTAACCTTAAATAGAAACCGTTACTTCACCAGAAAATCGTTTTTGAACTTTGCTGAGTGTTTACATTACATTGCGCGTGACTGTACTTCCAAGAATTACAGTTTAGTGCGCGTGATTATTAGATTTAAACGTTAACGCGTCAACAATGCGCCCGCGCATCTTTGCGATGTTGCTTCTTTGTGTGCATGAGCAATTGAAACAGTTACCCAGACCAGATTACCAAATAAGTCTACAACAGACTTTGATGCTTACAAATTCACACATTCGATGATACAATCACATGCATCTTAAAATATTCCCATCTCTGTCTTACATCATAAAGTAAAGCAGGACAAAGATATCATCCTACTTGAAACAAACGTAATAATTGTAACGGAAACTTTGATAACAATAGTATTCATATAAACTAGTTGACGCTAACTAGTAACGTTGTCAATGTTTGTATAGGACGAGAATATATTATCTGCACGGAAACTAAGTGTAAAGTAAATATGGCTAGTGGAGTAATACGAACATTTGTATTCAAATGCGTTATAATAGTTGACGTTTGCATTCGAGAACTGTGACTTGTTAAAGACCTTGCTGATCTCATTTTACGAACGTATTGTCAGGAGCTCGTGGCTAAATAATAACAGCCGCTCGGGTCGATCTTTAGGTTAAGCCGTGCTTACCTAGGTTGGTCTGTGGATGGCTGACCATCATTACATACTGAGTTTCCTCCGAGCCTCGGAAAGCACGTTAAGCAGTTGGTCCCGGCTGTCATTTGTTGATCTTTGCCAGTCGTTACAGGTAGTCAGTGGCCCGAAAGTCTGACAACCAGTCTAACCAGTGTTACCTTGTACTAACTGGGTTGTGGAGGTCAGATAAACAGTCGCTCCATGTAAAATACTGGTATTTAGCTACATCAGGTTAGACTGGAAGCCGACCCCAACATAGTTTGGGTAAATGATGATTGTCAGGAGGAGTGTCCTTACTACAAGTCACACGGTACGTTTGAAGTGATCGAGTGGTTTAAAATCACTCAGATCAGAAACCAGCAGTGGTATGTTTGTGTAGTGGTGTGTATGTGTGTTTTGCCGTGACAGAAAGAGGGTAGACAGATTTGTCTGCGCCTAACAAGTTTTTACCATCCACCCGCATTCTCCAGTTACCTCGTGATCATGGCGCTTGCAACAGCGTCGAAATATCGGGAGCTCAATATAAACATCAATCGCGGAAGATATCCCGTAAGTGATAGTGAAAGTTTAGTGGTATTTACTCCGCAACTATTCAATCAGACTCCAAATATTGTACCTACACATTTTTTGATTGTCTTGATTTTTTTTTAAATCTTCTATCTTGCATAACCCATACTGTTTTAACATTGCTCCTCAGACAAATCCTTATTCAGACAGTGATTAGAATAATTATTAATTATTTCAAGAGATTAAAATAATAATCTTCTTGTTGAAAAGTTGGAAAACAAATGTCGAGCAAGGTTTCAATTAGTGGATCTACATAAAAATTACACGAACTGTGGCCTGTTTCCTTTGTTTTCCAAATTATAATGAGTTGACTTAAAGAGACAAAAGCTCTCAGGGATAATAAGATTAGTGCTAACAGACCTTTCAAGTATTAATGTTATTATTATCATTTCCACGTTCATTTAATAACAGACGAACGTCCTTTTGAAGTCGTCTTTATTCGTCAGGGTGACAAGGTTGTTGAAGCAGTAAAATTATTAACCGACATTTCGAAAGTTCAAGCAAAATCTTGGAGCTCCAAAGTTCAGATTTGCACAAACAGACTAAGTAAGCTACGTCTTAGCATACCTGCATAATTAAGGCGTAGATATACGTGAATTGAGCTTCATTTAGGATACATTAGAACCTTTTTGTTCCGTAACCATCACCGGAAGTTTTTTCCAAAAAATATATATTAATCTACACAATGTAAAGCATGTCCTCTTGGCTTTAAAAAAATTAAAAATATAATTTAAACATCATAAATAAATACGCAAAGTAGCCTCTGTTTTTGTAACTAACTACCATTTTTCTCCTAAACTATCAATCATAGGATCTTTTTATTGCCATCAATATATTATATTAAGTAATGCCGAGGGGACCTTTGGCTTATTTTTGCCAATAACTTTCTTAATTATTTATATGGATTTTTTTACGTAATCGAGGCGCACGCGGGGGGCTTTATCGTCGAAACGCCCACATGACCAAGGTCATTGGCGTATATCCAGCTCTTAAATATCAATGCGCTACGAACCGTGACCGCAATGAAAGCCCGCGAGAAGCTCTGTAAACTCCAGCAGGATGCTGTGAAAGCTGATACCAGAACTTGCTAACTAGGTACTGAAGCTTCTTAGTAGGAAGGAAAGCGGATCTCTGAACAAGACTGAAATAATGTAAAGACAAAGACTCAGACAAAGTACAACCAAATTGTTTTCGTTGCTTTAACAAACTTGTGACAAACAGACAGTAAAGAAAGACAAGCAACAGCAAATGAAGCTGTTTACAAAATATATAAACAGAGACGGACATATTAAACTAATAAATATTCAGTATGTTCATTCCATACGGTACAATAGCACTGACATCCTCCTTCCCATTTTCCGGGCGTCGAACCATAAGACAAATGGAAATTCTCCAATGTGACAATTTGTATACCGGAGTAGAGTTCAACAATAACATACGGTCCGTATATTTTCAAATTTATTTCAGTGAGTCTGCGAAACTCGAAATGCGCTTGAGATAGTTAACAATTTTAAAAGCTGACACTAAAATGCTTATGCAGCGTATCGCATTTTACATTCAATGAGATTCGCTTAAACTACATTAAACGTATTCGCGCCATTAACATTACGTGCTGGAGAATTTATATTGGGTTTTATTGCTCACACGTCTAGGTAATCCTAATCGGAGTGTTCATTTGAGATAAGTGCAATAAAAACCTACACCGAATATTGATGCGACTGAACTGAAAAACTGCGCAGTTACTTCTAAAAATTCAGTGTCTCGACACCAAAGCACATAATCAACAAGCCCATTTCTTTGAATAGGCCCAAGTGGCTCATTATAATTCATAGTACAGTCTGCCACCCATCATCGTAATTATTCAAGCGTTCCAATTCATCCATTCATAAAACTAATCAGTGTGTTTATATCTTAAACGTTTTATGGTCCATTCAGGACCGACAGAGGCATTGTCATTATAAACTTCAATAAAAATAATAACTTCCAGAATGATTTGGTTTATGTCTTGTTTTACTGCGTGAAGTACTTTTAGTGGTTGAAAACTGGTGTCACTGCTATAATGGCCGTTAAAGTTTTATGGTGAACAAGCGGCTACTGGAATTGCTACGAATCTTGGAGAAATCTTATTATTTTAAACGGCTTCGAAAAAGGAGACGCCTGTATGTATTCTTTTTTGTAGATAAGTTGCTGGGGAGTTGCTATTGGTAACCTGCAAGTGAAGTAACTTTTGCAGTCCTTGGACTACTGCTTATCGGCTTGCGACGAAAAGAAGATCCACCGAGATCAAAGCTGTGAGAGTTAGGAGGTTTACCCAGTAACTGATTAATGATAATGATTGAATTCATTAATTAATATCTATATATCCTGCACAGAGCGGATTTGTAATCTCAGGATTATAGTTTGATGCTAATAGGACACATCACGACGCTGTCGGTTCTGATATAATCTCTTGATTGTCTCCAACACCTACAGGAAGTGGAATTGTGGTTTATTTGCGCAAAACACAGAAACCGGTATTACCCGATAAAAAGCGGTTTATATTGTTCTTATTAACTTTATAACTATAGTTTATACGACTGGTCAGCAAACGAGTATATCAGTCAATTTCCTTATATCCATATTTCCTTATTGCCCAGTCTCCGTTTATTTGTTTTATCTGACGGAAGTATTTGTAACCGTAAAACCGGTGAATTTATTACCGAAAAAGCAGCATTAATTTAATGATTTACGATCTCACGTTCCCTGGAGCGTGGAAATGTCTAATTTAAAAAACATGGCGTCAATTTAAGTAAATGTTTCACGTGACGTCATCAGAGAATGATAGGGAATAGATATCGGGAAGGGATATCGACGCGAAAACGGAAACCACATACTCAATACATCATTCTGAACCCGAACCTGAAAAAAAAACAGCTGTTCCATACATTTTGACCGTGTAGGTATTGCACTTTTGTAGGAAACAGCAGATTTTTTTTTAATAACCGACGAAAAATTTCTATGTGGAGGGGTTCAAAATAATGTACTGAGTATGTGGTTTCCCTTTTCGCGTCGGTGTCCCTTCCACCCCGTATTGCTATTTTCTGGGCAAAAGAATTAATTTACATTAAATAGCTGTTCAAATTATGTTACAGAAAATTGAATTTACATAGTTTTGACAACAAGTCTCGATGGATAACTTATCTATACTTCTATTATAAAGAAGTATTTTTTTTGTAAGTTTGTATGTAGGGGTAATCTTCGGAACGACTGAATCGATTCAAAAATGTTTCACTAACGGGAAGCTACATTATTCTTGGGTGCTTAGGCTATAAATTATATTAATATCATGCTTTTAGCCGAGCTATTACAATTTTTGCGGACGAAGTCGCGGGCGAAGTGCTAATATAATACCAATGCCTTTACGTTACATAATTATGGAACTTTGTTGTTTGAATGGGTCACGGACAGTTATATCTTTGTAATACTCTGTGTACCTTATCTGATCATTAAAACATAATATGTAACGATAAATCTTATTAAGTGCAGCAAATAACTACTCTTTCAAGAAGGTTTTCTTGTTTCTGTCCACACCATGTAATGTTTTCTGACATAGGAACAGGAATGTTGTGGGAAAATCTGTGGTTCAAAATTAATTAACAAAGACAGCGCTATCAGAAAAAAATAAATTGTGTAACATTTTACAATCGGCCCACAGCGAGACTATAAACATTAACGTTGCCGACAAACAGAATTTCACCTTCAAAGACACCAAATCTCATTAAACAAAAACCTCAAACTGTAAGCACACTAACAACTTCAGACACAAAAGGAAACAGTGGTTACAAAACCCCGTGGTATGCGACTATAAACGAAGCTTATACCCATAAATTAATCTACATAACACTAATTTTAATTAAAGTCGAAATTTTTGAACAGCCTGTATAAACCAAAAGCTAAGTGACAAAGCTAGAGGGGTTTCAACAACTGGGACACAGTAATTAAGAGACCTAAACAAAACTATTAAGACTTGTGGCCTTCTGCTAATAAATTATAATTTATATAACGCTATGCAAAGTCTAGGGCTGTTACTGTTTAGATATTAGATATCGTATTTGTATAATATTGATCAAAAGGTAATTTTTTTATTCCAAATTCGATAGTCATTTTTCAATTATTTCCCTAAATTTTAATATCTCGAAAAAAAAGTCTAAACGCGAAAAATTTACTCGCAAATAAATGTTTTTTTTTTTTCCATCAAATAGTTGTATTTGGCATTTTGCAAAACTTAACTAACTATATTTTTGTCACTGACATGAAACTGGTAACAGTTTAGCTAGTAATTTCAAGAAAAAGTTTAAATACAAAATATCGATTCGCGTGTTCAGAATAACAATAACACGTGTATTTTTATAACTTGTGTGAATATTGAAAGAGTAAGCTAATATTGAAGTAGTAATTTCAATATACACTGCAGTTACTAAATCAATGCAGAACCCCAGATCAGAGAATGCCGCAGACTTCGATTCCACAGTTTAGTTTTTTTTTTTGTGAAATGCATCTCGCTGTTGAACCTAGGAGGTTGTCGTCTAATTAACCGGAGTATCTTGTGGGTGCCTTGAGTGTAAGGCCTCCAGCCAGGGCAAAAAACTTTCAAACTAAGCGACTGCACGCTAAGGGCACCCCCTGAGGGGTACGAGCCTCGGCTTAGGACGTCGCTGGAGGAGGACGGCAAAGGGACAGGCTGGATCTGAATGATATCATTATTTAGAGGCTGATTTAAAACAACTACTGGCTCAACTATATATAAAATTACCAAATTGACACAGGTATCCCCTCCATGAGAAGGAGTGACCCAAAATCCACCAAGCGGGACTAGAGAATTGAATGTCACATGTCTACAAAATGTTGGTTTAAGGACGGTGCAAGACATTTTAGACGAAATAAAGAACAAATAAAGCTAGATTACAAAGAGTCTGTAACATTAAAGACTTTAGACAAAACTGGAAAATCAAGTTGGTAAAGTTACTGCTTAACGAGCGGGTTACTAACTTGATGTACTACGGTTGCCAACTGTAACTGAATCAGACAATGGACTTCAATTTAATAGTGCAATCGCTACAAATTATCTGTTGTACTACAAGTTGGTCTTTTAACTGTACAGGATACTACTGTTAAGTTGGGATGCTAAGGTCAGATACAGACAACAGTCTCTTTGTGTAAAGCTCCAACATTCAGTAGCATCTCGTTAGGCAGGGTGGTAACCCTAACTAAGTTGGAAAGTTTTTGGCGTTCACAAAGATGAAGAAGGGAAAGCTTCTTAAGACCCTTTTCATAAGCCAGTTTAACACTCAAATGCACAATACCTGTTTGAGAACGTAGGACTTCGTTTGCCAACTCAGGTAAGTCCTGTTATGTAAGGTTAGTCACACCATGACATCACTCGGGATCTCCTCATCATAATGTTTCTATGGCCATCAATGTAAAATAGGCTAAAGATTCAATCGACCTTGCCCATCCATACAAACCACTAGTCCACATTATAGCCGAAGAATTTCCATTGTTCTACTTTTAGGTGACAATTTGATTATGACACAATGGAACAATTAATACTTTAAAACAAAACTTAATTCAATTGTTTTAAAAACAAACAACAAGACATTTGAATACGCATTGCATTGAGATAAGCCTTTGAAAATTAATTGAGTTTCAACAAAAAGGTTCAGAAATTCTAGACAACCGTCCATTCAGTAATCAAAGATTTACGATTAAGTGAAAGCAAATTTAATTTATGAAGGCTGTAATCTTTCCGGAGAACAATGAAAGCTGTAGATGAAATTCTAATTGTTATCGGCAAGGACACTGAACTTGGCGAAATTGAAAACCATAACGTTTTCAAGGTTATAGCAATTAATTACAAAAGACCATTGGAAATGACGCTATAAATGATGATAATTAATTGTTTTAATGAATGCATGGAAAACCCGCATTTGATAACACTTTACCTCTTGCAGTGTTGCACTTTGTCACGTTAACTCTTAATAAGCATGTGAGTACGTCTATTGACTGACAAAGAGTTAATATATTATGTAGTATAACCAGTAAATGAGCTATGACTTCATCTAAGCATACTTCTGTTCTGTTAATTCACATTTGCAGTTGATAATTCTCCTTGGTTGGTAATACATGAGCATTATTTCAATACTTTAACAATTTAGTTCAACCCAATCACAATGACACAAACTTTAATCATCATTAAAAAGTCACAAAACATTTTAAAGTAAAATATCACTCAAAGGCCTTTTGATTTCTCTAAAGTATCTAATTCAAAAGGTTCTATGTTAATTAAGCCCTTGTCAAGTTTCCTTTTGGTTACAATTTTATTTGTCAGTCTCTCAAAGGCCTTACTGAAATCTTTATGTCTCGTTGTCGAATGTGACGACTATGATTGTCGGAGTAAATAGAGAGTGAAAATGGAGTAACTAGATATGTCAACGTATCATATCAATCGTCTTCTTTTCGAAACAAATGTCGTCGACCCAGTTTTGTAGATCTAGTGTTTTGTAGGTCGTGTCAAGCCTAGACTCATCTGTCAGGGCGGCTAACTGGGTGTCATGTCTGGACATTTTCTTGTTAGCATCGCTTTTCGGGCTGTCTGCTACTTTTTGACTAGTTAGTGAGTGACGGGAGTCGAACTTGATATCTTGTCGAATGACATTTCAAGAAAAGCTACTCATTACTTTAGTGAGATGAATTTCAGATGAAAGCGGACAGTGGGCGTCGTGGAATGAACTTCTGTGAATCTTGTTATGACAGAGAAATTACCAAGATCATTTAAATAGTACTTAAAAGTTGGAAAATTATTAAGCTTCTTCAAAGATAGTAAAATATATCGAAATGATATTCTTGACTAACACCTGTAACTATAGTCAATTTAAAGTAATTACTGTATTTTTTTTTATGCAATAGCCAAGCATTTAAAAGAAGTAAGAACCGTCCAAGAAAACAAAGCCAAGAATTTTAACTTTTTATAGTTCTAACTTCAACCAATTAATTATTAAACTACATAATAAAAATCGTATCTTAAAAAAATTACATTTACTCAAGTAAACACTTTGACTTGTTTATAGATACGGGGGTGAGAGTTCTCGAACCAGAAGGTACACCCAAAGAAGGTTCGACCACAGCTTACAGTTAATAACAAAACATACAGATACTGTGATATGGGTTAATAAATAAGCTTCTATTACTAAATTCCTTTTCTTCTCTTCAGTATTATTTACTAGACCGATTTCATTATTGACACAAGTTATTGGTCCACAAACGTTCATCGGACATGCGGTGCGGGATTAACTAAGCTTTCGATAATAAACAGAATTATGTCTGTTTTGCACGTACGATGAGATAAAACCGTTTAAGCCTATGAATACGAGCCGAGCGACGGTTTATTTGTACAGTAAATTAGTAGTCTCGACAAAAAAATCTGAAGCGAAAATAGATAGATTGTACAACAGGTCAGGATGCATGGGTATTCGTCAATGACTTGAATATAAAAAATTCAAAAGAATTTGTATTCATAGTTCGAACATTTTACATCAGATTTAGTGGCGTTCCACTCTCATTATTAAAAGGGGATCGTGCCAAGGTGTCAAGATATGTGTGTCATTATCATATTACTGTCCCTCGATCGGATTTATATGATTAAGATGTCGATGTCTTGAGGATGACTCAGATCTTTTGAGATCCAATTAAATTCAGTGTCATTCATAATAGTGTAACTGTAACGAATGAATTTATATTCCACGCAGATATCTCTTGAAATAAGCCAACTTTTGAATTAATATTTAAAGCAAATCTCTTAAAGCCAGGTTTCAGTGGCAATTCGCATTTCGCTCGCCTGCAACCGCGCCATTTGAATTAGCCATTGTATACGAATCCGTATGACCTGGATAGAATACATTCGGGCAACATTTTCAACAAATGCCCCGCATGTGGAGAGCGCGTAAATTATCGTGGATGCCTTTTGTAATGATAATGTTTACAATAGGCATGTACCTCAATCAAAACAGCGCTAGTTGGTGTACAGGATGACTGTATAATGAGTCATTACGTCATTCCATTCAGAGATTTAAATCAAATTGAATGAGGCGACTCGAATTGGAATCAATGAACAGGTTTTCACGTTGCAGTGAGCCCTAATCATAAATCGAATTTGGTATATATCTGTATATTGAGCATTGTATTGGCCGGATTAATGCAAAGCGCATTGGATTTGTCGAGTCATTGGTTCGATTTCCACATCAAGACACAAATTACACGCCTACGTGTTAATGTTTAGAATCTGTTCGTATATTACTTGTCCCAACACCATTAAACGCTTGTTTTACTAAACAGGATTAGTACCAACTATTAGGTAGCCTGTGCTTTTAGTGGCAACGCTAATTGTGTGGGCACCGCTTAGCTTAGTTCGGTAAGCGCCGCACTTTAGGACTCAGCAGCCACTATGTACATAGTTATTATGTTGCAAGTAATTACAACGTTGGACGATAAAGAGTACAATATATTATTCCCGGTACTGGGAATCGGGATCCGTCGCTGTAAGAGTGTGGGCAGTAATCCTGTACGTGGGCCAGGGTGGGTTGGTAAGATGTTATGCATTCGTAGAATGGCCAATATTTTCCTAAGAACCGCTGCCGGTACAGTTTGGTCTAGCTCTGTGCTGTCTCCTGCTTGCTATAAAGACAAGTGGAAATTATGGTTTTTCTTACTGCTCCACTATCTTTTTTCGATCAATTCAAAGCGGATTTCAAGACAATTGAATCGTTTCTCCGAGACTCGCCAAGCCTCATTGCCTCGGCGCTTTTGATTTTGGCTTTTAGGAGATACAGTGGTTGGGAATATAATGGCGGGCTTGCCGGTCCGGTACCAACGTATGTCGTCATCCGCGTTCCCACCGCAAAGGTGATCGAATTCGTTTCCTTCAGCTGGCACTTACAACTTACGCATGGACATGAGCAGCACGCGTAGGTTGTAAGAGCCGGCGTACGGAGACTTTGATCCCTGAAAAAGTTATCAAAAACCGCCGTTGTTTTTAAAAACGTACACTCAAGAGTCAAGAGTCAAGTACCTACTGATACATTTTAAATTTGGTTACAAAAAGTTGCGCTAAAATACGTCACAAATCAGTTTGCAAATAATCCGCTTATGTTTAAACACCGCTTTTTGGATTTATGAGGCCACTTTTTTTTTCGGTGATCCAAATTGTGTGTTCCTCATTTCCATCAAATACCGATGTGCAAGAAAGAGATGAATATATTTACCTCAAGAAGTAGTCATGCACGAACTCCTGGTTTTCATCGAGCCAGGCTTCTGTGCGTGCGCATTCAGCATCGTAGCAGGTAGGCGCGGGCATGCCGCCGCCCGCGCCTCCCGCCGGCTCTTCTATGCTCCGCAACTGTAGGCCTGCGACAATACAGAACGATACTCAGTTATGGATGTAATGGTTATTAAAATAAGCTTCAGTTTTGCACTTATAAGCGCTTAGTATAAGTTTCATATTCGAGTGCGTTGAAAATATCTGGGAACCTCGGCTTAGTTGTAGGATTTTCTAATTCGCTCTTTTAGTAATCAATACTTTCGATGGAGACACAACTTGGTTTTACATATTTCAAAATGATTAAAGACAATAATAGTTTAGTAGGCAGGCATTTTCAGGCTAATGAAGTTGATGGTGTTAGAAAAAGCATGAATTCAAATACAAGTCTGACGACTCATCAAAATGAAACTAACATTCAGAGATCATAATTAAAGATCTATTTATATATTTTCCGATTGCAACCTTACAACCGTAACAGGAACATAATAACCACAGCAAACAAACACAAACCACCTTTACAAACCTATTCTATAAAGTGTACAAGAATAGTTTCAAGCATTCCCGAGCCATGTTTGTGAGATTTTTCAGAGAATAATAACGAAACCTACTCGTAGAGCTTACTGTTTGCATCGAATGATAAACACGAGGTAAATGTTACAGCCCACTACACTCGTGCAGAAAATATAAGATTGGAAAATGAGATTTTGATTACAAAACCGATTCTTGGCAAAGACGTGGAAAACATTGCTGAGGCACTGTAGTCAAGAGTGTAAACGGTGTTGGCAACAAAATATTTAGTCATATTTTTTCTTATCATACCTGACATTTGATTTCCAGGGACATAGGATCATCTACACTCATATACATCTACGGACATATAACATATTACAACACCTAGTTAAACACATCGTCATTACACAAGACTCAAACACAGAATTCAAATTGAGTTGCTTAAATTAATGCATTAATTTAAAGTTTATTAAAGTTTCAAACTGAGACAGTAAAAGTTACTTTAATCATGACATTTTATACGTCAACGTGTAAAGAGTTAAAGAGTTTCAATACCCTTAACATTCTGAAACCAAAAAGTTCGAATTTCTTATTTTATCACCACAAAACATAAATTAAAATTAGATTTAGTTTAAAACCATCATCATCTGCCCAGCCTCTTCAAATTAGTTCGGGACGGCTTCCAGTCTTCCCGGATCCAGCTGAATACTAGTATTTTACATAGAGCAGCCTGTATAACGAAACAAAAATGAAACAAGATTTGATTTAAAACCACAGTATGTAGTTTTATCTTTAATTATTTTCTTGAATTCGCTATATCAAGAAACAGAAGCCAGTTTGTATTGTTTTATATTGAGAACATAAATATTTGAAAAGATTACTTTTTCCTATCAATAACTATCACTACTAATTGGTCTAGAGGTAGAACGCTTTAGAGAACTAAAATGGTTTGGAGTCTCAATTCCCAAATCAGATACCTGAATGGAATTTTAGAGATTTAGATTTAAAAAAAGATATTTCTTATACAAATCCCTTCTATTTTTAAATAGATATCTGCTTTTATAACACCTTTAATAATGCTTTTTATTGCTAATTATTCATATAAAAGAGCTTTTACTCCTTCTGTTCTATAATTTCGCTAACAAATACCAGGTTTTATCTTTATGTTTAATTCCAGCGTCTCTAATTATTCTAAGCACACATAAAATTTAGGTACACGCTCCTAATTTGTTAGACTGTGTCACAGTATATCAGAGTGTTACATCTCTTTTCCTAGCTACGATACATACGCCAATAATTAGTTTAACGTCTCGTTCTTCGGAAATAACGTTACCAATTTTATTTACTGTGACTTTGTGACCTTTATTCGTTTCCTTCTGGGATCGAACGTGACATACATTAGTTTTGGTGGTTCTACGTGCTTCGGAATCACCCTTCCGGCGTTCACCTGTTGATTGTTCGTTTAAGGTCAGAGGACCTTCTGTTTATTAAGTGCTATTATTAATTGAAAGTAACGATTGTTGGCATTGAGAGACAAAATGTGACATCCTTTACTATTGTTGCTAATGAATTTTGAACCCAAAGGAACGGTACTTAAGCAATATTTTAATTCTTCATTCCGTGTAACACTATGTAGAATGTAAAGTTAAGAAACATTTTCTGTCTATACTGAATCTAAAGCTGATACAGCTACATTTGTAACAGTATCCCGTATAGTCATTTATCTTTGGCTAACTAAATAATGTCTAGACTAGCCCGAGGACTACACTTACGCGAAACAGAATAGTCGAATATTCGAGAAAGGCGATAGCAATTTTTACTAGATAACATCACTCCTGTAATTCCCGAAGATTTAGGCAGAGGTGAACCTAATAGTACACTCACATTTGCAAGTTATGTTTAAGATCTATGTAATTTAGGGCGAGCCTATTGCCATCATCGATAGGAAACAAATCCGGACTCCGTGGCTGCTACTGCGAAATTCCTGATAAAAAAGCCGAATAACACTTTGCCCGACCTGGGTATCAACCTCAGGACGTCATGCTCAGCGCTCGCGACCACTAGACTTACATACGTAAATGTTTGCTAATAGTAAACTATATCACCACCAAATAATACCATGGCTGTGTCATAAAATCACTGATGGATGAACTCCTCATTCCAGGATACCACTACCCCGAAGACATTAACTACTAAGTCAACTAAGTAAGTTGTGGTAACAATCACATGATACATTAACTGCAAGAGAATGAGCCTGTTGTATAACCGTTACATAAAACGTGTCGTTAATTGAGCTAGCGAGGATAAACATTTAGTTTTGCCTAATTGAAATTGACACAAGGTAGAATGGCTGATTTGCGTCGTAATAGAAGATGGCAGATATAATTGGATGGGTAGGTATTACTTGTTGCTTTGGTAATATAAAAAAAAAAAACGTAGTTGATATTATCTAATACAAGAACTTCGCCCGCGACTTCGTCCGCAAAAATTGTGATAGCTCGGCTAATAAGCATGATGTAAATATAATTTATAGCCTATAGCACTCTCGAATAATGTACCTTCCTACAATATATTTTTTTTAGAATTGGATCATCAGTTCCGGAGATTACCCCCGACATACAAACTTACAAACAAATTTTACCTCTTTATAATCATACGGTATAGATTGTATGTTATATGTTAATAGAAGTAATTAATAGTGTTGTTGTAAACACGCTCTTTGTACTCGTAACAACATGACACTTTTGAAATACCTGAGTAAATGTGAGTGTAACAAAATCATTTGCCTACCTTTTCAGGTAACGGGCTAATGTTTAAAGTATGAAATGAAAACGTAGACATGGTTTTTGATGTTTTTTGCGTGTTAGTACTTACACTATGGACTGCTTCTTCGTTTAAGTAACGCTTGTTTCGTAGTCCCCACTCAAGCTTCGGTACTTTGGTTATGTTGGGTTTTGTCAAATGACGCAGCTACGCACGTAGCTTTGCAGCTATGCGATTTTTTACACTAGTGCTACTACGTTTTGTCGGCGTAGTTGGCAAGCTTCGCTACGCCGCGTCGTTCTGGTAAGTTTTGTACCTTCATGGAATGGTTAAAATTGTTAAACATAAAACTCCGATCATATCGTAAGTTTTCAATAAGTAAATAGTAAAGGCGCCTGTAAATCTTGATTTAGATTCAGTTTTAGTAATCAGTTCGAAAGACGGACTGGTCAATTGGGCTACAGATTAAAAAATATGAAAAAAGTAAAAACCCAAAATCAAGCATTCAAACATAAACCGGATGTTTGTTCCAATTCATCACGAAGTAAGTCACTATCAGCCTTAAAGAAATATGGCTTCCAATGATAACATAATTATGTTGCACCAATAAAGCATACTAGAGAGAGTATGTATGTTTCCTGTCGTGGGAAAACACATTTGAATTAATTATGGAATATAATCAATGTTATTTACTTATGCAGATTACGGCAAATGTAGGCAATTTAGATAGCTCGCTTAGCTATGGAGTAAATATGTTGGCAATTAAATTAGTTTCTAATTAGCTTTTACGTAATTGACTATTGTAATGAGGCTAAAAAGTGTTAATATAAAAGTGATTAGTAAAACCACTGTCTGGTGTAGTTAACTGTATGTAGGATTGAGTCAGAACATGACCCACTGTTTATGTAACAAATCATCACTTTCTAAGACATCATCATCTGCCTAGCCGTTTCCCAACTATGTTGGGTTTGGCTTCCAGTCTTACCAGATGCAGATGAATACCAGTATTTTACATGGAGCGACTGTCTATCTGACCTCCACAACCCAGTTATAGTACTGGGTAATACGATACCCTTTGGTAAGACTGGTTGTCAGACTTTCGGGCCACTGACTACCTACCAGCAACAACTGTCAAGGATCTACACACGACAGCCGGGACCAACGGCTTAGCGGGCTTTCCGAGGCGCGGAGGAAACTCGGTATGTAATGGGTGGTAATCCACGGACCAACCTAGACAAGCACGGCTTAACCTACAAAAAAAACCGACTTCCAAAAAAAAACACTAAAAAAAAGTGGAAAATAACTTTACTTTCGGAAGTCGGTGGCAAAAAAGTCAATGAAACAAACAATAGTCACCGACTTCCGAAAGTAAAGTTATTTTCCACTTTTTTTTTAGTGTTTTTTTTGGAAGTCGGTTTTTTTTTGCAAAAAAGTTTTTATTTTACCCTTTTTAGTTATCGCATCACACACAAATCCTTGTCAAGTATCAATTTCGCAATTTCTTTTACTTGGATGACATTTTTTCCAGCTATTTTGATTTCAAAACCAAACTGCTGAACCGATTTCGATGAAATTTCTATGGGACCAATCGGGAAGTAGATCCATTCGGATAAAAGAAGAATTTTTCAAATCGGTTCATAAATGACGAAGATATGAGGTAAAAAACACAAAAAAAAACAACCGAATTGAGAACCTCCTCCTTTTTTTGAAGTCGGTTAAAAAACCGACCCGAACGGCTGATTCTAAAGAATTGTGATCTTACTACCAAAAAAAAAATTACGGCTTTCCCAAAAAGTAGTAGGAAGTGAAGTCACAAAATAAGTAGACGCAATTAAAGAAACCCACAAACTGCTATTTTTGACGGACTCGAAACTTGTCCTCATTGTGCACAAGATTGAAATACAGAAATACATCTCAAGGGCCGCCACGTGTATCTACACGTGGGACTGGCGGAGATTTTCTTTCTAAATATACCAACGCAAGTTACTAAGAAGAATCTGTATAATTCATAAATAATAATGTATTACGTTTACTGGTAGTTGTCCCAAAACATTTCTTAGACACAAAGATTTTACAATAGAAAGAAATGATCTCACAATACGTTATATTACGTTACGTTACGTTATATTATAATATGGCATTAAATTAGGTGAGATATTAATTATAAATGAACTGTGAAATATGAACTAAAGCGTTGGCGACCTTCAAAAGGATGACAACAAAACGTGTATACACTTGCGGTCGTGAGAATCCCTTTTCTAGCTAGTGGGCACCAGGATTGTTTTCCAAGAACAGGCTTTCAACAGCCTAGGTTAATTTAACTAACATAACATAACATCACGCCTAACCCATCCATGTTCCTTCATCGCCCTTTGTGTTCCGGGGATAACATCACGCCTGTAGTACCCAGATTTCGCCATAAAATCATATATTCAGACTCCGTGGCTGCTACCGAGAAATTCCTGATGGAAAAACATAATAACACTTTGCTCGACCTGGGAATCGCACCCAGGACGTCATTTTCACCAGTCGCGCTTGCGAGCACGAGACCAATGCCTACTACTGTACTTAGACTAGAGATATGGATAATAGATTTGTATCTTTACGAATTTAATGTAGGTACCTATAAATAAATAATTCTTTATTTCCATACAGTGACAACATTGTTACAGACATCTTAGGTTATAACATACTGACATTATGTCCCACAAATAGGTCCCCTGGCTCCCAAACTAGGTTTTCACCTGTGACTTGGGAGACAGTGTGTCTTCATTAGAAAGAGCTTGTGTATGTCATAGCCTCATAGGTAACCAATAATGTAACGAGAAAAAAAGTAAAAAACCGGTCAAGTGCGAGTTGGACTCGCGCACCGAGGGTTCCGTACAAACCTGTGGGTATATAACTTTTTTTTATATGACGAAACTAAAAATTTACGGTTTTCGTAATTTTTCCTATATCTGTACTATAAGACGTGACTTCGTACAAAATTTCAAGATTCTAAGTTCACGGGAAGTACCCCGTAGGTTTTGATTCCCGTGCGAGTTTCGAAAATTTGCGGAAATTTGCGGCCTAAGTGGCTGTATCTTTTGATTGCGTTGACTTAGAAGGTTGATTTTTCTACAGCTTCCAGGGACAGTAGAACTAAGTATCATATAGAAATTTCAGTTTGATACCTCCACGCGTTCCTGAGAAAAACGGTCTTGACAGACGGACGGACGGACGGACGGACGGACAACAAAGTGATCTTATAAGGGTTCCGTTTTTTCCTTTTGAGGTACGGAACCCTAAAAAAAGTAAAATGAAAAAATAACAAAAATAAACAAAACCTGATTCTCTTCTTCCTCTTAGCGTGTCGATGGCAATCTAAATTGTGTCAGCCCAGAATTGAGCTACTAGTTTGGCGCCTTCAGTAGCGTCAGTTCCTGTAGTGAACAACCATCAGGACACGCAGGGCACGATATTAAGTGCCCCATCGTTTGTGGAACAGCACCACATTTACAGTCCAGGGCAGAGTCATTAATGAATCTCCACCTGAGCAGGTTTATACCAGGTGGCAGGTTTGGTTTTTTAGATACCTGATTTATGTTACTATAACTTTGCCCAACGGTCTACTTATATTCTGCGGCCAAACCAATAAATCAAAAAAACACTATCGCGGCACGATCCATTATTTAAAAGCAAATCCCGCAGGACTGCGTTAAATATTTAATAAATTTCCATATTACAAACTATTTTCAAGCTTTTACGGCGTATCTGTTGTTTGCATATTTATTTAAAATAGAGGCTTTGGACGTCCAATTAATCCGGGGTTAATTACTGGTGACGTATTATTGTAATCAACATCATCTTTCTGCCCTTGTGCCATTCTACTTGGGGTCGGCGCAACACGTGTTATTGTTATATCAACGTAAATCACTCGTTTTGATATTCAGGCGGCTATTCTAAGAGACCGCGTTCAGACTAAACAGATGCGCTTGAATATCAGTATTTTATACGGGGTGGAAGGGACACCGACGCGAAAACGGAAACCACATACTCAGTACATAATTCTGAACCCCTCCAGATAGCAATTTTTCGTCGGTTATTAAAAAGAAATCAGCTGTTTCCTACAAAAGTGTCAACCTAAACGGTCAAAATGTATGGAACAGCTGATTTTTTTCCCAGAATGATTTTTTTACTGAGTAGGTATGTGGTTTCCGTTTTCGCGTCGGTGTCTTTTCTACCCCGTATAAAACTAGGTTTATGAGACCGTAGCAACCCAACCTTCTCATAATACCTATACAAGGTGTTGATGTTGCTTTGCATCCTCGTCAAATTCAAGGAGGTAACTATGTTAATGATTCTCGGCCCGAATCAATAATAAAATGGGTAGGTAATTTTTTTTTTTTTGGTAATATCGGAAATCGATAAGTGTACACCACCCGTATTAAAACGCGGCCCGACTAAATATATAACCGCGCCTTCACACACACAAAAAAACGCAGACGTTTATTCGATAAACGGGTGATTCTCCACTTTTGAAAAGGGCTTCTTTCTGAAATAGTGTCAAATTAAAACAATTAAAAAAAGCAGCGTTTATTATTATTGACCAGGTACTGTAATTTATATTGATTATTTACGACTTCTATGACAACCTCCTGAAGTTTGACGAGGTTGCAAAACTACACCTTGTATAACAACCTAATTAAAATCTAAATTAATACGTCAGTTGGTAGCATGTTATTTATTTCCCAGAAAAAAAAACAATACTGGAAAATGATACCAGAATGACATAATACCTATATACATATATTGCAACATATCTGACTTGTGAGTCATCATATTTATACAATATCACATGACAGTCACCAAGAATGAGGGTGAGATATCATACATATGTACATGTACACGGTATAGATATAGTCCTTGCGAGGGGGAGACCAACCCTTAGCAATTTAGCAGACATGTCTGGCTCGACTGAGGATTTTACAAACAGGAAATATCGATTATGCATACAGGAACTGAAACGAAGAACATGTTTCATTCGTGAATACGAAACATTACTACAAAACATTTATTCCGAGTTCACTGGGTGTCGACCACTTTTCTACCTTATTACTTAGTCCGTAAGGGTGAAAACTGGCAGACCGTCAGTGAACTCAGTAGTACCTAGTCTTCAACATCCAAAGCAACATTATAATCCAAAAACGTGTTATTGTTTGTCTTGTCGCACCAACTAGTTACTGAACCGACTTAAAATATTGGCTTTGAGCAATATGACAAATCTCGGAATACTTTTTATCCGGGTTGATAAATAAACCAATACTAGTCCCAGGCAAAAGCTAATTTCCTTACAATGTCCAAGCATGTATACGTTAGTGAACAACAGCGGCAATACAGCCGATTAAGAAATTACATAACATAACATCACGCCTGAAATCCCCGAAGGATAAGCAGAGGCTCGTGTTCCGAATAGTACATCCACATTTCCCCAGATATGTTTAAGTCCTATGTAATAAGGGGCGAGCCTACTGCCATCAACCCGGCACAAATCACGACTCCGTGGCTGCTACTGTGAAATTCCTGATGGAAAAACCCAATAAATAAACAATTTACCCAGCAGCAATTGCCACCACCTAGACCAAAGAGACAGTCAGTGATTAAGGAATTAATTCTGTTTTAAAAGAAACACAATATATGAACAAGATTGCACACACAGCGGTGACGTAATCCCGCATCCCGTAACAATCCAACATGGCTTCCATTAGCTTGGTAATGGAAAACGTAGGATACTGCACGCGTTAACAAAGTGTTGTTATCGTGTAACAATATACTGGGAAACAAAGCAATCGCTGCATCTTGCAGAGCAAAGTTATCGCCTTCCGAGAAACAGACAGGTTTCTTTTAAAACATGAACACAGGAAAAGCCACTCCAATCAAGTCTGCTTGTGTTCCAGTGGTAGGAGATTCCAGCAACTGCACGATCTTGGGAATTTCTGGTCTGTAAGTGGGCCTTTTAGTTACAAATTAAGGTTCATGATTCATGAGAAAAATTAATTACTAAATGAAAACGTTCACGGCGAAACCCCAGCCACGGTTTTTGTAAAGGGTTGACCGGAAAAGCCAGTTCACTTAATTTTGATTAAGTTCTACTGGGAGATTCCAGTAATCTTTGTCATCTTGGGAATCTCAGGGGTTTAATTGGGCTTTTTAGCTTCAATTAAGCTTCTTATGATTCATGAGAAATATTAATTAGTGAATGAGAATGTTTACAGCGAAAATACGACCAGGTATATCTATGAGTCGGGCAGTCAGAGGGCAGTTTGCGATAAACAAGTAATCAACTAGTATGCTTGAAAAGACTAATTACAAGAAGAGCTTACAAACAGTTCTTTTGAAGAGGGTAAATACAAACTTTAGGCTGAAAAAAAAGTAAAAAGAAAGTCCTTTGAAGACTCTTGAAAGATAAGAGGTACAGATGTAGGCGTTGTAACTAGCTAATTTAAGTTCTGTGTATCTTAAGTCTCACCCTAGACGCTAAGCGTAGTTTAGACTAGGGGACGATAATGCTGTGGTAGTACGATTATTTATTACGCCACAATAGAACATGGTTAAGGCGATGGGTCGTGATCTGCCTGTTACACATAGACGTATCGTCGGCAATTTTGTTTTAGTCTATTATACAGTGATATACAAGGTGCAAACGGACCCTTCCCGAAGCCGTCAACCAAGCATTCTGTACATCAAACTAAGTAACTCTGCGCAAAAATTATTGCTGTGAAACGACTTTTTTTAGGGGTGTAAAGTCATGTTTTACGGTAGGACTGAATGAAACGCACTCAAAACATTTAGCTGATGGATGTATTGAACATGAACGGGTCATGGAGGTGTTTAAAGTAAAGTTATAACATTAAAAACTTGTGAAAAAGTTGGAACTTTGACCCCCAATATCTCTGTAACTTAGAAGGTTCCCAAGAATAGTCCAGAACAAAAATAAAAATATCGCAATGACGTGAGATTAAGTGTACATATTTCGGCTTCGTTAAGGGTAGTTTTACACCCATTACAAACGCACTCGTTTGGCCTTGCTTAACAATGTCTGTGACTTCTATTGCAAAAAGATTATATATTTCCACATTTTATTCTCACTTATATTTGGATCATTTCTGAGATAGCACGTTATATGATTCATAATCCCACAACAACCTCAAGAAATCACATTTACATAATCGGTTTTGTTCCAAAGATTACCCAATATCGACTCCTATAGCATCTCCCACACGTCTAAGGGCACTTTTATTTTTTTCTCAGAAACACATACCAGAATAAATTATATGATCATATCTAACACTATACTTACTACACTATACTTTCGCTATCTTGTTAGATAGCGAAAGTATTTATCCTTTGATTTTTCATTCGCCCTTTGTATATTAATGGAAAATAAATTACCTTACCCGGCTTATGTACCCATCTTTGTTATGAAGTCTGTAATACGATTTCCCGAGCTATTACTGAATAGAGTACCTCTATTCCTCTAACCCGAATGGTCTGTTGTTTAGACAACTGAAAGCCTCCCCCCGTCTTCTTTTGATCCATCAATATGGCTACAGTTTTTTAACCTTTACATTATGAAAAAGTTATAAAGTTGCGGTAATGGCTTCGGTCGATTTTGTTACAGAAATATCAGGTATCGTTTAAAGATATCCTGTTAACAAAATTTAAAAAATCGGTTTGCCTGTAAAATAATCTTTTATCCGCCTGCTCTTTGTATCGATAAAGTCGTACCTGAATTTTATAGTCTAAGCATATAATAGATGTTAAGTAAATAGGTATAAGTTAATAAAAGCTATATTATTTTGACCTTTATTATCTATTTAATCCGATCTCTTGTCAAGCTATATTAGAGTAAGAAGAGTATATTACATAAAGAAATATTAGAGTAAGAAGCTATTACAGTACATTCGCAACTACAGTTGCTAATACAAAAGAGATATAACATGAGTAAAAACACAAAAAAAAAATCTTAGAAATATTTCTCCTCTCGCTGTGAAGTAGCAAGTCTTGTAGCTAGTTTAAGAGCTAGAAACCACCTGTGGAAATAATGGACTCTCATTTTTACACCGTCCAAGAGAGCACACTCTATTTTTATACTATTTTACAAAAAAACATAAGACGTTTATGATGAACCAGGATACTACGCTCCGATAGGCGTTGACTTTACACGAGCCTCCGGGCTTGATTGATCATTAGCGGTTTGTTAGTAGGTACACTGAAAACATTTTGTTGACTGCTTATAAGATCAACAACAACAATGTTTACTGTTGCGAACAACATAGTATATTCCAAATACGGTGTTGATTCTATGGTAGCGGAACCACAACTACGTATAAACTAAATATACGAAGAGACCTGACTAGACCAGAACCTGTGTCAGGTTGCTTAGTGCTCACAATTTATGACAAGCGATTGGACCACGATGTTTTTTGAAAGCTGAGAGCAATTAGGACCTAAACCAAGTCGAGACCATAGTTCAAAATCAAGTCATTTATTAAAATTAGGCTGATAATCAGCACTTTTCGAACGTCGAGTTTAAGATGACCCACTGACCAAAACAGTCCCCCAAAACGCCAGCCCTTCGCCACTTCCTAGTGTTTTAGCTGGGGAGAAAAAGTGGCGGAACAAACTCCCCAGCAACACATCTGTCTGTTAGGTTAGAAGAACCAAATTCTATACAATAGCGTGTAAAATATATAAACAAAAAATGAATTGCATTAAATAATTGTGACATGTCAGCTAGCGCACACCAATATTAAAATAAAACATTAATAGGAATAAATAAAGCCACCAGGCATAAAGGGCGTACCCGCTTACACGTTGGGTTATATGTACATATAGCAGTAACTTGGAAGTCACAAATGATAAACTAGGACCATAGTGCAAAAAAGTGGTTGAGGGAGCCTGATAAATTCGTTAAACTTTTGCAGAAGAGTAACTGTTAAACTTTTCCTCAAGGCGCCACCACAACGGTCATACCACACTAAACACAAGAAATTACAACATAACATCATGCTTCAAATTCCTTCTTTGACACAACTAACCTCACTTGGTAAAACAAATGATTCGCAAACATTTGAAATTAGAGAGAGAGAGCCAGGATCAAAGTCCTGACAACATTGTCTGCATACATAAAATTGTTGGTCGAAATTTCCAGATGTTTGCATTACGCCCTTTGGAGATGCGGAGGGCAATTGTTAACATTTGCATAACTAGCAAAGTAAGGCATTTTAAATGAACTTATGTGGAAATTCTTGATAACTTATGCACAGTTTGTGATAAACTATGTAACTATTTTGATTCGCATTTTCCCTGGTGGTTGAGATAATGTCATGCTCACTAAAATGTCTCGCTGATGGTGGCGCGTGTGTCGGGTCGTTTAGTTCCCTTCAAAATGGTTGAGTTGAATGATGGCTGATACATGAGTCATGTTCGTGAATGGGCGCTGTCAGTAGGGACTGGTCATCTCGCAGCTGCAATGGATTATTGTATTTTTGAATTGTTGATTTTATCTTTTTACTCTGGACGCTCTTATTCGCACGTCTTTCTACATCGTTCTCACATATACATATGTATAATCTATGAATGATGCAATTAAGATTTTGTAAAAACATATTGATTTAAAAGAATGTCAATGGAGTTTCTTGCCCATTCTTCTCCATAGGATTTACGCTTTCGAATGGGCAACTACAGTACTTTCACAAGTTATTATGCCCTGTGACTGGGACTGTAGCTGAGTTTATTTTTCGTGTTTTGACATTCAAAAGTGCCTGTAATGGTCTAATTGACATAAATGCTTTGAGTTTGAGTTTTGAGTTTGAACTGAAGCTGTTATGTTCATCTAACTCTCGTCCATGAATAGGCCTATTCATGCAGGCAATATGCGCACATTAACGCACACGAGGTTTTAGAAAAACAACACCCTATGCAGTTAACTGCGCAAATGTCATTAATAAATACTTCTGCATTAATGCATTTCTATGTTTGATAGATGAATGAATTTAACCTAGCCAAACAACCAACACTCGAGGTGCTGGAAAATGTATGACGCGTTTAGCCTCGGTAAGTAAATGTTTATTGCGGAAGTTTGAAATAAAATACTGCACGAAACATGCCTTGATTATTTTAAAATACAAGTAAAAATAAACAGTTCAGTTATAAAAATTAATATAAATAAACGAGAAAAGCTATGTGGGTATAGCTGTTCGTTATCCTTAAAGAAAAACAATACTGATAGACGAAGCACTGCTGCACTGTCTAAACCGCTAGTTCTAGAAGTTTGAAATTTTGCACAGGAGCGCCGAAAATAACAAAGGTATAAGGAAGGATTTTTGAAAATTCATTTCAAGGATGGGAAATTCCAGCAGCGTTGTAAATAAATCATTTAAAAATTATTACTTATATTTTGGGAACGTTAATGTGTTCCAGCAATTCCAACATCCTCGAAAAAAATAGGTACTCAATGTTTATCACAGCTATTTAGCAAAACTCAAAGGGTGGCAACACTGGCAACATGACTTCTTACTCCGACTCCACCGTAACTCGTAAGCTTGTTTGCCTCGTTAAAATATGTAAGGCTCTTCCACACAATATTGGATAATGTTCATACGTATTTTAAGCTTGTTAAGTTACGTATTGTTTGCTTACGTAACACAAGGGGGTTCTTGTGAGAGGCTTTTCGCTTCGTGGGAAGAAATAAGGACCATTTTCGAGACGAAATTCTTCGGTATTATTTAGGACTAAGCAAAGGTAATCCTTGAAAAATTTGGTTTTATTTTTGTTTTGTAGATAAGAGGATACTAACTTCTCGTTATCCTAGCTACACCACGTTCAGCTAAAGAATGAAAGCAAAAACCACCCTGAAACAATGCCGTAAATACAATGCCAAAAAACTTAGTGGAAACCTACCCAGCGCTTACAGATACATTTACAGAATTGGTCCCGAGATACATTTACACTAAAACTTCAGCCGTCCCAGAAATTAACACGAACAAAGTTGCGGACAAAAGCTAGTTAGACAATTTCTTAAGTAAGCCACAAACTTTTAAGTTGGGCTTACTCAACCCGACGGGATGCGACGCGGCGGTCAAAAATAGCCAGGAAAGACAAACTTTACAATAGCGTTATAAATGCTTATACATAGTTCTTAAACCTTTTAGCCTAGCAAACAAAAAAACTCATTGACAGACTATCGATTGCCAAAAAGCCAATCAAGAAAAATCTACGGTTTCATAAAAATCGGTGAAAATTGGAACCGTGAAGCGTAGCACAACCACAGAATCCCTGAATTTAATTAGTTTAAGAACAGTCCTATTTTCCGTAACGAACAACGGGCCTTATTTTGACAAAGAAGTAATTATTTCATAAGTCCATATTGACCAAAGTCGCCGAAATAATTGTTTCCTTTCTTATTTTTCTTTTTTGTGTTTGCTTTCAATAATTATTTTGTATAAAAATATAATATCATTTCCAAAATTATATTATATTTTTTTGTTTTGCGACTACCGAGTTAATACATTTTTTTATTTATGAGAAATTATATTCAGAAAATGAAAATTGCCTTTATTTGTAATTACGTTACTAACTGTGGAAAATGTCCCAGTCCTAAAGAAAAAGCGGCTCTTAATCCTGAAAATTAAAAAAAAACCAAAGTGCGAAATATCGCCGCAAACAATTTCCTCTAGAATCATTAATACTCATGAATACATCACTCATTACTTCAATTAAAACCATGAGAACATTAGCAAGCTCCAAGTGTCAGTTTTCATACAGTTCTCTTATCAGATCTTACGGACTTGACATAAATACTGTTAGGACATGACGATGAGACGAGTCTAACTCCCACATATTGACGTAGTACTTGCTATTTAGATCCTAATCTTTCGTGTGACTGTGATCTAGACAGTGTAATAATGGACTTTGTTTTATGAGAGTGAGAGAGGAAAATGTTAGGGAAATATCTGGTTTTTTGCAGCGCCTTATAATGGTTTTGTTCGAGAAATAAAGCGCTGCTAATTCTCCTGTGAAAATCTGCCTCTATCGATCCTTATCGGCTCGCTATTCCTCTGGATATGCAGACATCCTGGATAGCGAAGGACTGTCCTGCATTGCCCCATACATGACATCAGGAAAGTGCGTAGATTTGCACCCTCATGAGCGCTGCATGTAGTACCGATTCATAGGCCTTCTTATAGTCTATCCAACATGTCGACATATCCTTTCGGGACAGCGTCATCGCTTTCTGCGTGTCAATGTAAATCTTATATTGAGTCGGGCCAGAATATCGCTACGTCTGACATTTTCAGTATCGTCAATTCTTGTAACACACGCAAGACGTGATATGAAGTGTCCCATTTTATGTGGAACGGCACATCATCTATGAATCTTTACCTGAGCAGGTTTTGCTGGACTTCGCCGAAATAGTAATAAAACTTTTTGCCAATATATTTTGTTGTTGATATCTAATAAAGAATGCTTTACCCTAAACAGTTTTCCCTCTTATTGACGTTTCAATTTAGGCAATCGTCTGTGTTAAATATTAAAGTGAAGATACTCAATTCACATTAATATTTGAGTAAGAAACGTCTTTCAATTTTTTCATAGCAAATATATTACTGTCAATTTCAATAAAAGTGAAAGAACGAATTCTAATGAGATAAAAGTTAGAAACATTTTAGTAAATTAGACTTTAACTTGAGTCAAGTTGTGGCACATTACGTGAATTGAAATTCTATGGAACGAATAAACTTTCTGGCAACAAGTGAACTTTGATTTGTGACAGCAGAAACTTTAGATTTTTTTGTTCAATGTTTTCATACATCAAAGTCTCAAACTACAACTTGAGTGGAGCAATTTCGTGCTCTAATTTCTACACACGAGAGCCAATGACTGTATTTAAAAGTGTGCACACAGCCAAGCTTATAACATGTGGTTTCATAATAATACGAGCTCGTCAATATATTCAAATGGAATTTTTTCGTTGGTTAATTACAACTCGGTAAGTTACACCATCTTAACCAAGATCTATGGAAAACCCCGCAGTTAGTTTTAGTGGAATTTTTTTGTCAGAGAATTAAAACGTTACATAAGAAACGTATTTTAAATAATCGGTATTTCCATGAAGTCTCGAAACTCAACGCAGCTGCACGCATGAGCGCCGTCAATACAAAACACCAAGTCGTAATCGAAAACGTTATTAGATTTGTTTGGCGTCGTTACGAAAGCGTAAACTGTGATAAATTTATCGATTGGCGAAAAGGAAATATCGACTGATAACCCCCATGCCGAAATATATGACATCGTAAAACGAGCCTTGTTTTTATTCATCATAAAACGGCTTTCAATAGAGGAAATTAAGTTGACCATAAAATGCGTATCTCGAGCGTTGTACTAGAAGTTCCCACATGGGTATTTTTAAGCCTGCTTTAGTTGGTAAGAAAGAAAAATATGGCGTCGTAAAAGAATAGGGGTCTGTTAAACAATGTGTCGTTAGCAGCAATGTTTGTTTAAAATCAATGGTGCAAGCAATAAGCTTCGTGTTAAGGCCAACGACCACTTTGTATGCAGCGTTAGTGGCTGTGTCCATATTAGTGCTAAGTTAGAGCAGGATTTTCGTTTGCGGCCGATGTGTTGTATAACGGCGTACAATAACTATCGTTGTGAGTGGTATTGTGTGGCGTAGCTATTAGTTTGTATCACCATTGTTGTTGTAAGTAAGCTGACCAGATTTTGTGCTATCATACTTATTAGTTTAATCATAATCTGCATTCGCCTTGAGTGGACTTAATTCATCATGTAAGACCCTTCCCAACTAGCAAAAGCGCTATATAACGAATGATTTATAAGGTTATTACTCTTGTACATGTTTTATAACAGCATCAGTTTTACAACTGTCTTTATAAAGGCATGTTTTAAGTGTTTTTTGCTAATATGATATATCGGTCTTATCACCTTATCTTACAGACGTTTATATAACCAATGTAAATGTCCCTTATAAAGCATTGGACATATAGAAGCATATAATATGGCTTTTCAGACATATAATAATTTAGCCTCGCATTGCCCTCATACTATTTGTAAAATTAATAGGGCTATTATAAAACCTATTTCCTTATAATGTTTATTTGAATGCAGCTTAAAAGCTAATGCAAAAAGGCAAGTTTCATAGCTTCTATAAATAAATAAAGTGTTGACTGCACCTCTATGTAACAGGTACAAGAACTTTATTCTTATATGTGTGCTAGAGTTTGCCTTTACATAACTTTATCGTCAGCCATGACATTTTAGAATCGGTAATATAATAGTGACTCGGTATTGTGAAAATGGATTTAAATGACTGGAAAAAACTAAAGCGAAGTGGTTCTTATAGAAGAAAGGTGAAAAAACGGTACGAGGCTATGATGTCACCAAATATTGTTATCCTCAGCAGTCCAGGGTAGAGATGAATGAAAATGTTATGGGTTCCGTAGAATTATTTTCACAAAATTTTAACAATGACACTTTCGCTGAAGATTTCTTAAAAGGATACCTTACTCAAAGTGATAATGAATCATCTGATGATCGTGACAGTGGCATAAAGAGAGACATAGAAAATGATGGGTTCAGAGATGATATAGCTACTTGGGCTATGGAGTATAACATTACGCATTGTTCTTTAAATAAACTTTTTAAAATTGGGAACCAATTAGTACCCCATTCATTACCAACAGATGCACGCACAATTCCTAATAGTACCACAGTTAAAATAAAAATAATTAAAATGGGCACTGGACATTATTGGCACAACGGACTAACGGAACAATTAATCCAATTTTTAAAACGTCATTCTGACATGCCCAACAAGTTATCACTTAATATAAATATTGACGGACTAGCTGTTGCCCGCGACTTCGTTCGCGTGGAAATTTTGATGAATATATGAGACTGCCCTGTTGGCCGAGTGGTCGCTGCTGACCATTGTTCGCTCTATGGTCGGCAGCACAGAGTCCTAGATTGCGGTGATGTGCTTTTGCGAAACAGTCACAGAAGGAAGCTGTGAAAAGGGTGCGGGAGATGACGAGATCCCACCCATCCCGCAGCAGACGCACTGAGCGTCGGCAGGTCCAGGGGTGACGGATTCGGGACAACCATCGCCTCTCATAACACTGGACACACTACTAACACAGCGCAGCGCTTCGTAGCCACCGAGCGGCCGCGGAGCGGGCGGTTAGCGCGGTGCGATATCCCCTCTAAATACTTTAGTAAGCCTGTAACCGCCGCCTCTCGCGCCGAGTGCGCCGACTTATTGATTGATATTTTGTGTTATGATAAGTCTGTATATCCACAATTTTATATTTAAGAGATATTAATGTTAAAAAGATACGTACTATTTGTGACAGATAAAAAACGAAATAAGGATTAGGTGCAGCAAATTTCGCACTCATACTTAAATAATGGTCGTAAATTGCAAATCTACAATGCTGATACCAAAACATGTTTATATAGAATAAATATTTTATTTTTCTTTTGTGATAATGAAATGGGATGGAAGATTCGAATTAGTCTGATGGTGACATCCAAAGCATTCTTCTCTTATTATAAAATGTTTGATTTGCCAAGGCCATATCACGTCCGTAAATAATTTGTGGAAATCTTCCTTTGTCAAGAAACGTTCCACATCCATATTAGGTACTGTCTGGGTTCTGTAAAATAAAAAAGAGTGCAAAGTAGCAGGTATTCACAAAATTTTATTATTTAATTTTATAATTTGAATAATGGAGACTGAACCCTAAAATCTTTCAATATGGTTGAGTCTATGTGTACTAGCCTGCTACAATAAGGGTACATGACTTATAAGTGATTTATAAAAACATTTGATTTGCTAATCCTTCTTATAGTAGCAATTAACAGGAAATCACAAAAGTAAAATAGTTTTTAAAATTATAAAAAGATAAAATTAATGAGGCGCATTAAAAATTTGCCATAAAACTTACCCACAATTCTCACAAATCTGCTTTTCCACATAAACTTCCAGTACAAAATACGAAAAAAGTGCGAAGTGGTCAATGTCTAGCTGTAATGCAGGCCATTAATATCTTTTATAAATCACGTACCGTATTGAGGCAAATGACGCGTGAATAAATCATGAACTTCTCATATTCGTATTGCGTTTGCTACAATACGAGAAATTGCCCTTATAGCCGTATTTTGTTAGCGGTTATAAGTGTCATTTGTTACATAAAAGCAAATGTCTTGCCTATTTACAGTTAATCAGCCATACAATATGCCTTTACATAGCGAGTTTAAGGGGGATAAGCTTATTATATGGTAACTATAAAATCACTACAAGGTTTTATTCCTTATAATTTGTGCCCAAACGCAATCTTATTAGCGTTAATATGGCCTATATAAAACATATTTTTTTGGCTTTAATGACATTTATAGAGCATATTTTTGCTACTTGGGTTGAACTCCTGGTCTATCTTGCCAACTCTTTGTGTATCTCAAGCTCTACTTTAACGACTTTCGTGATACGATAATAAGCAGCAAAATTATGAATATTTTAGTCATTTTTCCAGTTACATTGTTACTTATATAACCTACTCAACGCCGTCTCGAAGAGATGTTTTTTATCAAGAGCCGTGCAGTGCAATCTTAACCGAGCTCGTAATTCAAAGTTAAGGGTGTTCGAAGTACTGCAGTGTGCAGTAATTTAATTCTGTGTGAGTGCACAGTAAAAATGAAGTTTGTTTTACTTGAGTGCAATGGAAACGTTGATCGTGTGGCTTGCAGACCGAATGAAATTTGTTATAACATTCGGAAGCGTACGAGGAAAATTCCCTAATAAAAGTTTATTAACACATATGATATGGTGGAATTTTGTGGAAAATTGGATTTTATTAAAGTTAACTTCGTAAAATGTTAGTTTCGGAGTTTTGCGGTAGTTTTTGAACAGTCATTTGAAGTTTGTTGGTTGACCATTTTTCAACCTTATTAAATAAGGGTGAAAAGCGGCTGACTCTCAGTGAACTCGGTAGTAACTGTTACCTATCTAATGTTAATTAACGTTACGTAGGCAAAATATTATTTTTTTTATATTCTACACACAATGCATGTGAACTATTAGGCGATTGAGCTAGGTCAGGATTTACCCCTAACGTCCTAACGCATTTTAATCGTCTTTTGATTGTTTACCCACTGAATACGATATCATCACGCCTTACTCGTACTAGCCTCATTCTAACAAGAATGAAAAGAACTTTATTACGTTGCGTTCGTTTAAAGAATATTCTATCTATCTAAGTTCAGAAAAATAGCGCTTTCATTAATACGACTACTTACTCATTGAATGAACACACTGAATACAACTCACGAGTGAGAGAGAAGAGAGAAGAGATCTTGTGTCTCTTTTCATAGCCGAAGCCATACAATATCGTGTAATCGTATTAATTTCGTCAATAGGAACATCATTCATGCAAGAGACTAAAAATTCGGAAATATTTCAACAGGCTGTTAGGCCGAGATCTATAAATGTTACACATATAGCACGTACCTAGTTACTTTGTCAATGTTAAATCTAAGCCAAATCATGTAGTAAGTACGTTTATACCTATATCTCCGCCAAAGTCTCAAAGTACGAAGTCCTTAACAACCTTCAAATGAATCAATAGATATAAACCTTATCGTATAACTGGGACCACCTACAGTCGATCGTGTTCACAGGAATCGTTAACATATCAAGTTGGCAACTAGCAACCAGTATCGAGTTGCAGTCGCTACTCGGAACTGTCCGCGTTATTTGAAATCGTTGACAGTAACAATAACGTTATGATTGTGTCATTATGACTGAGAAGGACAATAACTTGGGTTTTGCGAATATATTACGACTTTGATACGTATTTGTAAGGTCAGGAATATTGATATGAGAAAGGCATATTGATATGGGAAAGGCATATTGATATGGGAAAGAAGATTTTTCTTCAGCTTTGGAAAATAACTGAAATGAAACTACTGTACTAGCTTTTCAACGTGGTTTCGTGCGCGTGGAGGTGGGAAATTATTCCACGGGAATGTACTAGTGGTACAAAAAGTACCTATTGACCTACCCCAGGTTGCTGGTCCGAGTGCCACGCGCGCCTCAAAGAGATGTCAGCATAGGGAAGGGGCCCGCAAGGGCCAATGCCTGCCGGGTGCTGCGGGTTGTTCGAAAGAGATACCGCGGCCCCGGAACACAAAGGGCGATGAAGGAACATGGGTGGGTTTGGGTTTTAGTCAGTAAAAGTCTGACACTCCCTCCCACTCAGCCCAGAGCGGGAGAAGTCATTTGATGATTTCCCATACGAAAAAAAAAAAAAAAAAGGTCGCTGGTCCGTGTGCCAAACGTCATAGGTATCCGTGCAGCCGTACAGCAGTTCGTGAAAGCGACAAACAAATGGAGTATTTCTTTATCGTGTGGTTAGTTCGTAACCTGGTGTCAGAGTTTGAATGCCGCCCACGGGCCTCTGACTTGGCATTACATACCGTCGAGAAATATCTCGACGAAAGTATCGAGAATATATCGATTTAAGTTCGCATTTATAAAATTAGTATGGTTGTCCTCAAGTTTGACCTCGCACGTTATTTCGGGGAGCTTTCATCTCGTCCTACTTGCACTTAGCAAGCAGACTACTAAATCTAGCATTATCACGAACTTTTTTGGTCATCAAATACGTAGGCAGACAAAACTTCTAAGATACTTCACCCTTCTTATATTTTTAAAGTAAATTAATAATGACCCAATTAGCTCGAACCCTGAATTCTATTTAGAAGAAAAACACAAAGCTTCAAACACGTACCTTTTATCCGGACTCTTAAAATTAAAATCTTAAAATTTCAACGAATCGTCGCTGTTTACTCTTTATTAGATAAAGATTTCACAACGACAATTTGTCCCGAAAATAGACTAAGTAATTTGACAAAACCTCTTTGTCCCTTCTACTTTTTACGAAAATAGACTCCAACTTTGCTAAGAGACAATTTTCGTCTGAGAAAAAACTGGTCTCAAACACTCTTGCGAATTGAGACGTAATTTCATCACAAGGCCCTTACCAAAGGAGCTTAGCTTAAGTAATAAAACATCTCTTGAGTATCTGGTTCAGGTCAATCAGACAAAATACTTGAAGCATTTTATTCCTATGTTGAATTTTCTGATGAGGCAGTGAAGGGGCGGAACCCCAGACATGTTTTCTTGAATTCAAATCACGGTCGGACTTCGTCGGAAACCAGCGAACCGAACCAGAGCAATTCGGTCTTCAAGTTTAAATTGCTTTGTGGCACCGTAACTGTCCCAGGTCAGGTGGCCACTCGTATCAACCCTACTCGCAGTCCATTATGACTTTCCAATTCCATTAATTCCACTAATGAGTCACACGGCTTTAATAACCCTGTTCTAATTGACTCCAGATTTGTTAGAAACTTGGACCGCTCGTGGCCTTCGACATTCGGTACTAAGCAAAGGCCTTAAAACTGCTTTGATAACTTTGTAGCGAACCTCGGGGTTAATAAGATACAAAACTTTGAGTTATTTAGATAAGTATTATGTATGGGTTGTCGGAAACGGGCACATTGTAAATTCAGAAACCAACTAATAATGAAATGAAGTGGATAAGTTGTTAAAAACAATCGTCTTCCTTAAAACCCCATTGCTTTCAAAAGTACTAAAATATAAAGTTATACCATCAAGTTTACAAAGTTACACAAAGAACTGTAGTAAAATTCCCTCCAACGCGCTACGTAATAAAAGACTTGGCCATGTATGTATAAGGAGACAAAGTAAGAATCCAGAAAACTTTATAAGGATTGAAGTGCACTTGATTCTCTTTACAACCACGTCACATCCTTTCGGAGAGGACAAAGAGGCCAGTTGACGTGACTCATGTCTGATGTGGACCTCAGAAGGAAAATTCTCTAAATATTTTCATCCGTTTTTAGCAACAACGCGTTAAAATAGACCCAGAGGAAAGTTCGCTGTTTCGATTTCACTTGAGCGAAAAACGCGAACGTCCTGAATACAAATAAAGAACAAAAGGAACGGCTATTTTTGGAAAAAGGACAAACTAGAAAAAGGGGGTGGAATAAAATTAAAAGATAAATACGAGAGCGGTCGCATACATGTACAGAAAAAATGGAAGGTCGAAAGGAAGTTTGAGACGGACATTTTGAGCACAGCTGAAATGTAATGTCAGTAAAGAAACCTAACGATAAATATCTATGATGTTAAAGAGTCGTGAGATTTGTATTTCATCAAAAAGTAATGGCAAATTCTAGTTGATACAATATTTATAGCATTCTCTTTATATCAAATTAAGAATTCACCAAGCGCAACACCTTCGAAAAATATAAATATTTTCATGCTTTGGTACATTAGCGAATAAAAACATATAATTGATATTTGTTTTAATTCGCGAAATTCAGATGAACCGTGAAAGCAAAATTCGACCGAATTCTGTTGAAAATTCCAAATTTACAAAAAAAGAAACAGATATCAACAAAAACCAATATTTTAAAGGCTTCACTGAAGCCCATAAATATTTCCAATTCAGGAAGTCGGCCCACTCGAAACTACGGTAGGCAATATACTCTTCCGATTATCGATTTCGTTTTACAGCGCAGTAAACTATCGGCCTACGAGCTGTCATTTCTGCCCAGGGTATACCACGAATCATAACTCTTCGCCTGAATAACATATCACTTTTGCATGTATTTATTTATTAAACTTCATGTACAACAGTGGTACATACGCGGACTGAATGGCCCAAGGCGTTCTGTATCGGTCACCATGTATCAACTCAGACTATACGCCTTTTCCCATGAGAGTAAGCAGACACCACAGAACGCCGCCTGCTACGATCCTTAAATACTCCTTTTGCTTCGTCCACGTTCATACATCAGTTTTGGAGATCATTTGTACCTTCCTCTTTAGGATCCTACTCTTCAAAACGTGATGAGTTGTTCAATACTGGACGTATTGTGTCTAAAGTCTTGCATTAACTCTGGTATTCCATTTTCGTTATCCAATACAGTAAATCTTATTTAAGGTGGAAGCGCCTGGGTAGCCCGCGAAATTCAAATTTTCTTACGTTAATGACTTTTTCATGAAGTAGTTATTCAGTAGGGTTGTATGAACTTTGAGGGTTGTATTGATGATTATAATTCTGTAACTAAATACCTATTACAGCCGCGAATCATATTTTGTTCAATGTACAGCCTGACAATGACCGGCAAATTGCAAAAAAACGTAAGAAAATTTGAATTTCGCGGGCTACCCTGGCGCATCCACATGAACATCGACAAAACTGACTGATATTACTAGGTCTGTATTATCATGGACACCTTTAGACAACGGCAAGCTTCCAAACCTGAAATTAATCCCGATATGTATCAAAAGTAACAATAGACCACTGGGCTAAGTATCAATAATTTATTACCACAAATTTCAAATACATTGCTCTAAACACAGATTTAAGTTCTTAATTTAGCATTGATAGATTAGTACAATAAGTTTAGCCCTCTCCCCTAAGGGTTGTCTTAGAGGGCAGAGTCCGGCTATGGTTATGCTTATACAGTGAGTTTGGATTGTGAATAAACTATACAGTGTGTTTGGATTGTGAATAAACTAAGAGAATTTAGCATCAAAAACAACTCAGCATCGAAAATGGATACTGTTACCCTGTGCTCCCATTATCGAGCGCGACTATTACCAAGTTAACCTCATTAATGATACCTACAAAAAATCTTAAATTAAAATGAGACAACATTTTTGTTTTCATTCCATAGACATCTGTCGACTCGTCTGCTAATTAGCATCGACAGTACTTCTCAGTCTTAATTAAATTGCGTCTCGGTATATTCTTGAAATAATATCATAAATCCAGTGTGCTTTCTTTGCCGTAATTGAAAAACACCAATAAAATAGGTATTTGAATTGGTAGGTAAATTACACAGGTACTAAAAAGGTCTCCTAAATTCACATAGATTTTGTTCAATATTCATGAACACCAATTTAAATCATCTACATCACTATCCTGCCCTTATCCCAATTTATTTAGGGTCGGCGCAACATGTCTTCTTCTTCCATACTTGTCACCTCAGAAGTCACCTTCTTTCTAATCATATCATCCGTTACACAGGCAGCACATTAAATATTGGACGAAAATATACGTCAATCCAAAAAAAAAGTGCTATAAGCCAATACCACAAATTTCGCGTTAAAATATCACCTAGCAAATGTCAAATCGTATAGAAACAACGAATTCGCGTGGAGGTGTGAACAGTTGTAAAACATCATCGTCAAAGGTTTGTTGCTAGTTTATTTAAATATGATGAGGCCGAGCCTTGTAAACAGTCGAGTTGGAGCTGATAATAAATTTTATACGTCCATTGTTATCTTAGTAAGCATTTCGGTAAGAATCCTAAAAGGATTCTCTAACAATAGAAAGTATAATACAAGCTACCATCTGTCTTCAAATGTCAGAGATAGATAAAGGATCTCAGGGTCTACCGAGTTGAATCTAACTGGGATTTTCTTTGTTGATACAAATTAGGAGTTATTTATAGATGGCATAGATTCTTGGCCATGAAATTATGGAGACTTTACAAACGATATCAAGTCGTATTACGCAAATATATGGAGTCAATGTGATAAAGTTTAACATAGTAGAGTCAATTTCATTAGAATATATTTAGTCTACCAGTCCTATATTGTAATAAGAACCTCATATCTTTTGGTAACAGATCCTTTCAAATCCTTTGTAAGTAAATTTGCTTACAAGTCTATTATAAAATCAAGTTTGGCGAGCAAAACCGCAGCAATAAATCATAGTGGGAGTTTATCATAAAAATTGATAATTTTATGGTTCTTCCAGTGTGATCAGTTACTTCTATAACATAACATAACATCACGCCTGTAATCCTCGAATGGTTAAGCAGAGGTGTACCTAATAGTACACCCACATTTCGCTAATTGTGCTTGAGTCTCATGTTATAATAGGGGGCCAGCCCACTTTGCCAGACCCGGGAGTCGAACCCAGGACGTCATGCTCAGCAGGTGCTCGCGAAAGCTAGACCAACGAGACAGCTCTTGTTACTTCTATATTTGTTAATATTCTACAAACATAATATCCACAACAAAAAAACTATTAGTATCACAAAAGATCCACCGCCTAACATCCTGAAAGCTACTTCTCATACACTTCAGAAGTTCCCTACATGATTAATGATGCACAACTTACAGTACATCAAACACGAATAATACCTACATCCCCCTCTCTGGAACCACTTATGATTAATCAATAGTCCTCCTTCAGAAACCGTATCTTGAATGGTTTTCGTCGTAAACATTGGCCAATAATCTTGGGGGTCTTTGAAAGACTATGCAGTTTCAAGTGCGTGCGGGCAATCTGTCTTGCATTTGACAGGCGGCGAGGAAAATGCGTGTCTAATTTCGTATGTGTTACTTCAGTGGTCTGTCTGTTATCTGCCAATCAGGAATTCTTTCAGTAGGATAATGGAAGTTTGGAAGAAATTAGCTATTTTGATGCGAACTTTAAGAAATAAGGTTACTTGTAATTTACTATAGGTGATAGGTGACTCTGGCTATCAGAAGAGCGCTTTCAGCCACTCTTATTTACCAGTGATAACCAGCATAACATTTACATAACATCACGCCTGGTGCGCTTATATTACACGGTTATTTCGCCCAAACTTAAAGTCCCATGTAATAATAAAAACTTTTTTGCAAAAAAAAACCGACTTCCAAAAAAAACACAAAAAAGTGGAAAATAACATTACTTTCGGAAGTCGGTGACAATGGTTTGTTTCATTGACTTTTTTGGCACCGACTTCCGAAAGTAATGTTATTTTCCACTTTTCTGTTTTTTTTTGGAAGTCGGTTTTTTTTGCAAAAAAGTTTTTATTTTACCCTTTTTAGTTATAGTATCACACACAAATCCTTGTCAAATATCAATTTCGCAATTTCTTTTACTTGGATGACATTTTTTCCAGCTATTTTGATTTCAAAACCAAACTGCTGAACCGATTTTGATGAAATTTCTATGGGACCAATCGGGAAGTAGATCTATTCAGATAAAAGAAGAATTTTTCAAATCGGTTCATAAATGACGGAGATATGAGGTAACAAACACAAAAAAAAAAACATAACCGAATTGAGAACCTCCTCCTTTTTTTGAAGTCGGTTAAAAAGGGGACCAGCAGCAATAAGTGTTGGTCAAACAACTGTAGTAACCAAGATACCTACACTCAGTAATAACTATTTTAACATTGATCTGAAAGTTTATTTATAGAAATCAGTTCTGATCCTTAAATAAAGACTTTGAGATCACGAGATCATATCGCATGAGAACAGATCAGTCGGGGTTGGACTCAACAGACTATAAAATTCTTTTTTAATTTATAATCTGTAATTCGAAATAGTCTAGTGGAAAAAGTAGTATTCAAGCTGTGAAACCACAGTCGATGATGGCAAAGTCAAAACTGTATTGGATTTACATTCGCTACCTAAAAGCATAATAATGGTGTTGGTCGAGTGGTCCCAAGAGCGACTGCTGAGGTCCTGGATTCGATTCCCGGGTCAGGTCAAGTGTTATCGGGTATTTCCATCAGGAAATTCTCAGGAGCCACGAAGTCTAATTTGTGCCCGGTTGATGGCAATAAGCTCGCCCCCTATTACAGGAACTTAAACATAACTGGCGTAATGTCCGTGTACTATTAGGTACACCTCTGTCTAACCCTTCGGGGCTTACAGCCTTGATGTTATGTTTGTATATACTATTGAAAGTTAAGTCAGATCCATCTAGAACATTACTATACTCGTAAAATCAAATCGACGAACTTGTTTATGCGTAAAAATACTTTTTTGTTTTATAAAATCCTGACATTGTGCATGTGATTGCACAGTGCAAACTCAAATCGAATTCGCCATGTTTGCTGTATGAATAAACATGCAATTAATTGACTGAGCACTATGTTAATTTTTAATTAAAATAAATACTTATTGTCATTGCGGTAAATTTTCGGCCATTTGTAAAAAGTACGGGTTGACTCTATTGACTGCAATCACCTAAAGGTAGTAAGCTACCACTGCAAGAACTCAATTTAGAAAACACATTATTATGAGACCTACTTCGTTGGTCTAGTCTAGTAATAAGGTCTTCGATTCCCAGTTCGAGCTGCGTGTTATTAGGGTGTTCCCTCAGGAATTTAACAGTAGCCGCCTGGAATCGTTACGTTACAAAACTATGGTTAGGTATATGAAATGTGTAACATAACTTAGAGATAAGCGGTGTTACATAATGTTGATTGAAACATGTTGAATAACCATGTTTTAACAACAAAATAATGTACCGCATAGTTCCACATAGTGTGGATTCACCCTTAGGTACATGGGACTTGGAAAAACATCACTGGCGAAATGTGGGTATACTATTAAACAGATACACTTCTGCCTTATAATTCGGGGGTTACAGCCGTGATGTTATGTTTAATATAATTATGATAGATCCATTTAAGAGCCCTTAGAATGTGCCTACCACCAGTGAGACAGTGTGAAATATTATATTTATAACATGTTAATATCCTATCATTGTTTGAAGGTGAACGTAACCGTGGCAGGTCCACTAGTACAGATTAGTATACCTATAATGAAAAGCAATGTATCGAAAGCAATAAAATTATCACATACCCACCAATAATATTGTCATCTGACTACAACATATAAACATATAAAAATGTAGAAATACCCGATTGTACTCATTTTACATTAGGATATATAAAATGTTACAGTAATGGCCTTATCAGAGTCAATGACCTTACGCTCAAATGACAGTAATATGCGCACAAGGTTTCTATACGTTACCGCGCGAAAATAAACAGACAGACAAGATTGCGAACAATTTGTGAATGAAATAAGTTTGTGTAGCACCGCAAAATTATCAAAACCGGTGGCTGAACGTGGAACTTATAGTCCTTCATCATCTTCCTGCCCTTGTTCCATTCTACTTGGGGTCGGCGCAGCACGTTTTCTTCTTCCATTCTTCCCTGTCGACCGTCACTGCATCATTTACTCCTTTCACTTTCATATCATTCCTCACACAATCCATCTATCTTTTCTTTGGCCTTCCTCTCCCTCTCCATCCATCAACATTTATATCCATCACTCTTTTAGTAACATGCGTTTCATCCCTCCTCATTACATGACCATACCAAGACAGACGACTTCCTTTCAATTTTTATGTAACAGGCCACTTTCAAACTTTCTCTAACATACTCATTCCTTACTTTATTCATTCTTGTTACTCCAGACATCCATCTCAACATTCTCATCTCCGCTACATGCAATCGTTTTTCATCCGTCTTCTTCACAGCCCAACATTCTGAACCATACAGTACGACAGGCCTAATCACGGACTTGTATATTTTCCCCTTAAACTTGAGAGGCACCCGGGGGTATAGTCCTTACACAGCAATTTTTCTGATTTTACATCAGTGTGATCTTTTTTTTGGTTTCTATTAGGTTTTAAATTTCTGATAAGTGATATAACTCTAAAAGGACTGAGAAGATTCACCATGAAATATCGCAAGAGAGCCTAGAATATCCACAGGATTGACCTTAGCTTTTCAGGAGGTTATTTCAGTCTAATACACGTTTTTTGACGCTTTAAAAGTGTTTCGTATTACCCAGTACTTACTGGGCTGTGGAGGTCAGATAGGCAGTCGCTCCATGTAAAATACTGTGATTCAGCTGCATCCGGTTAGACTGGAAGCCGACCCCAAGATAGTTGGGACAGGCAGATGATGACACGTTTTTTGACGTTTCGCCTCATGGTTGCCGTCATTAGAAATTAGAATGACTTTGTCCAAGGTTGTCTAAGGTGTATCATTTTTTACCGAACCAGATGTCACAGAAGAACTGTACATAATATAACTTTAGTAAGCCTCAGATCGTTTGCTAAATATATGAACGTAATATAACATCGTGCCTGTAATCCCCGCAGGGTTGGGCAGAGGTGTACCTAATAGTACATCCACATTTCGCCAGTTATGTTGCAAGTCCCATGTAACAGAGAGCGAGCCTATTGCCATCACCGGGCCCAAATCCGGACTCCGTGGCTGCTACTACGAAATTCCCGATGTAAAAACCCAATAACACTATGCCCGAACTGGCCACTATGCCTGATCTCAGCAGTGGCACTAGTGACCACTAGAACAACGAACAAAATTAAACAACTCAAAAAACTAAAAAGATTTCACGTAAAAGAGGCAAGAAGTGAACACAATAATCGTTACACAGCTGGTTAAGGCTGCGTAATAATAAAACCTTGGCCTCAATGGAAGATTCCTTTCAGTGGATAACTTTGCAGTATAAATTATTTAATAGAGCTACTGAGTTACTGACCACACCGCCCGTTTTTTTTTTCTTTTTTTTTTGGCTTCGCACGGTTTGTGCATTTAGCCAATGACACACCGCCTGTTGATAGACAGGTTCAATCCGATTACCTAATGGAGTAACGATATCGTTTTAAATTGTATACTTAGGTTTGTTGACGTTCATTGGTGATACAATCAGTGTTAAACATTAAATACATTACAATTTTTAATTGAATTGTAGTCACTTTTCACAGATTGTGGTCGTGTATTGCTGAGGTCAGTGACATTTAAGGTGAAATGAAAAACTTTAGTTATGTAATCGGAAAAGGTCAATGACCACACGATGTCATTCATTGGTATAAAAGATGTATATTTAATGAGTCTTTTATCTTGACACTAAATTATTACAACCTCCTTGAAAAGGAAATAAATATGCTAATACGAATCTAGTTTAAAACTGGTATTGCCAGATTTTTTTAACTCATCATAAATTCATCAAAATCAAATCATTTATTTCTTTGCAAACATGGACATGGGTCATGGTGGCTCTTAGATGTTTCCTTATATTTATGTATAATATAGTCCTCTATTTTACCGCGTTGCATGAGAATACAAATAATCTTCAATTACAAAATAAAAGAGAAATTGTATAAAAACTACTATTGTGACTATTGTTTATTTCATTGACTTTTTTGCCCCCGACTTTCGGTAGTATTTTAATTTTTTTTTTTGGAAGTCGTTTATATTTTTTTGCAAAAAAGTTTTTTTTTTACCCTTTTTAGTTATCGCAACACTCACAAAGTCTTGTCAAGTATCAATTTCGCAATTTCTTTTATTTGGATAACATATTTTTACCAGATATTTTGATTTAAAACCAAACTACGGAACCAATTATTGATAAAATTTGTATGGGACCAATCGGGAAGTATATCCTTTCAGATTAAAGAACAATTTTTAAAATCGGTTCATAAATGACGAAGATATGAGGCAACAAACACAAAAATAAAATACAACCGAATTGAGAACCTCTTCCTTTTTTTGAAGTCGGTTAAAAATGTTATTGATACCGAATAAATATAATCAAACGAGAATGACAAGTAGTCAAAATGTCACGGATTGAATAAAATCACTATCCTAAAACGATTTTACTACAAAACTATTATTCTAGAAAAGACTACTACTAAACATTGACCTTGCTGCAACAAGGCCACGACGAATTATAGTTGTATCCATTATACGGATTACACCGTCATCATCACCAAGCTTGGTCTACCAATTAGTGATAGATTGAGGTCTGAGTTCCAGCACGAGCGATATTACAGGCTGAGTATTAATCGAGTTATTGTCTAAAAGCACAACAGCTTTTTCGTTTAGCAGTGAAACTAATAAAAAAAAAGAAATCCCTTTGAAACAAGAATATACCATTAAGACCGAGTTATTCAAATCCGATCCCGATTCGTCTGTGAATAGTGGATCAGATTTTGAGGATCGGATCTGAAAAACTAATTCAAACGACAGTCAAAGATAAAAACAATCTTGCGTTATCCGACGAACAAATCTACCTTAACTAAATACGTACTTTTCTTGTGGTGCAGACATGATCCGTGGAGGCGGCACATGCTCGCCGTTTGCCCCATGCGGGCGCTACCTTGCTCTAGTCGCCATCCTTGCGCCGCCAGACGCTTCGCAACGTTCCAACAGTCTACATCTCGATCCTTACTGACACTCCATAACACTTCACTAGTACAACACTTACATATTTTGTACACTAAAGACACCGCAGTTGATTTAGTATACGGGCTGTTTTTTTTAAACTTTTTTTGGCTGTGGAAATCCCGTTAATTACCCGTATTGAGTAACAGAATGATCTGATGACCTTCATGTGCTGTGATAATATTATAAGATAATTTGGTGAGTCATCCATCAGTGTTTGTAAGAAATTGTTGTTTTTTTTATCATGCAATGAAATGCAGACTATGGTAAAAAAGAATCTCGAGCAACAATACGATGACGTCATTCAACAATAACACGTTTTAATCAGGCGCACACCACCTAATTATTTATTCACTTCGTGCTGTATCTATTTAGCAAACTTCGCTTGTAAAACCCACATTTATTAAGAAACTTAACCTTAGTAAGTAAAGGAAATCTACGAAGGCGTTTTTATACCTAGCTCTAAAAATAAACCTTTTATAAAAACTAGATATATACCTAGGCATTTCTTGAAAAAAAAATACAAACCACGTTCACGTTCTAATTTAGTAAAAGGCTCTCAAGCGAATGTTTCATTATATTTCTTGGAAAGAAAATATTAAAATAGACGGGAAACCCCAACAAAATTCAGCACAGATTGTTTGCCTAGCCTCGTCGAGTATGTCGACGAAACAACAAAGACATCAGTTATGCAGATTTTAATCTTCTTAAAAGCGAGAGCGTACGGCGCAGTGTATCGTCTTTAAGTCTTTAACTTTAATGTTACTGAACTAACGAGCTAAACGCACATTAACACGGTATTTACCTCACATTTCAAAGATTAAACTATTTGTTCAAGAGTGTGTTAGCCTTGCTTTTACGCTAGCTGAAAGACTAAAAACTTCAGCTGCTGTAAAGGCAACTACGCATTAGTATCTGTCTTTTGTAGCTGCAACCAAAAACTATCCAGTTCTTTACAAAAGCATAGACAAAAGAAAAGAAGACAAACGATATAAAACAGGCGCGAATCGGTGACAGAGACAAAATACACGCATCATAAGTAAAGCGGAAGGTGAAATGTTTTCTACAAATGGGTGCATAACATCGAAGAGGGGGAGTATATCCCGAAAACAAATGACAGCACAAAACAACAGTTGTCATTGATGAATCGTACACGAGTCGAATGGCATGTCATTCATGAATGGAGGTGCTAGTAGTGAATCATTGTCCATCGATTACGCCCCCGCCGTCGTACTTCACAAACGGGAACTCACACACTCACTCACCAATCATACTAGTACTGTATGGGGGAATGTTTTGTCTGACATCGTAGGGATCGTCTGATTTTTTAGTTGTTCAATGTGAAAACGGCTCTTCCATTGATGAAACGAAGCTTAATGTTTTCTAGGATTTTCGATTCGTGCGATACTAAACCACTTTTGATTTACATATGTACATATATTTCTATTATACAGTTTCGCAAACGTGTTTATTTCGATAGAAACACGTGACTAACGGCGAACGTGGCGAAATACTTCTACAATAGTCTTAGCGTTTAAATTAAAGTTGTAATAAGTTGAACTTTATAAACAATACAACTTAAGTAATCAAAATAACTATGGCTCGTAGATGAGTATAAGGAACGTTTTATTCAAGGTATACGGTACTTTATTAAACATTGGTGAATAATTGACTTATCTTAATATTCTACCAATTAAATTCTGTGCTACAAAGATAAAGATTAATGACTTTCGGAGATACGAAGTTAAAGATTTATTTAAGAGAATGTTTGAAAGTCTTGCCGAGTCAATGATTTTGTTCAAAGTATAGTCAAATCGTTTATTTTATTGCTGTTGCCTTATTTCAACTATTGTTCCACCTATTTTCCAAAGATTGGTGAATTCTTATTCAAAGAAAATGTCGTTATGCTAGACGACTATAAAAAAAATACTATACAATAGAAATTTAAAAAATCCTGAGTGATAAAACAATATCAATGTTAATGACGATCATGATTAATAATTTAATTGTTAATATTATGGCATAGGAAAAGTGCAATCATCTGGTTCATTCAAAGGAAATTACACAGAATTATGAGTCATGGTGAGTTGGTAAAGCCTGCACGCCTGCAAAAAGGGGCTTATACAAATAGACATTCTAATAGCGATAACAGCTATTAAAGGAAAAAAATAATAAAAAAAAAACTCAGCTTTTTTTAAATAAAATGAAGAAAATTAGGTTTATCTATCAACATTGAACGCGTTCACAAAGTTTCGTGTCCGTGCTACCGTTGAGGAGTTCTCTAGTGAGAAGGCGATCCTGGTTGCAGTATCAAATCATGTCTGTCATACAAATGTATTGTCACTAGAACCAGAGGTGTGTGCAAAATTTTCAGCTCAATCGGTTGGGGGTAACTGGTTTGAAATTCATTTGCAAGATTTGACCAATACGTACTAACTTAGGTACAAGTTAAATAAATGTTTTTTTTTGTTTAATTGACAGACTACAAAAAAATTTAGTCAATCCAAATGCAAATCGTTCAAAAAATATGAAGCGCTGGGAAAGCTATTGCCACGTGTCTAAGCGACCAGGACAGTTTCTTGGTCATAGTTGTGTCTATGTTACGGGTAATGCTAGAAGATGAAGTAAACTTGGGTTTTTCCGGGTTGACTTACATAGTGGCGGTACTTTCTTACAAGCCTTTAGAGCTTGGCTTGCCCTTATGACCTACTACTCTTCGTGATGTTAGGGTTTTTGAACAGTCTACTTGCTCTCGGGGCCCAAGCTTTTTGGTAAAGTCCGAATAATCACTAAAATAAATTTAAATTTGGAAGTCTACTACTACTGGCGACTGAATGCCACCAACTAGAATGTAGCGCTCCCTGGCCGCTGCCGCAACACCGCTCGCTACGCTCGCTCGGCTCGCGCGCGTTTGGTCACAGTTCTAATTTAACTCATTTGGTCGGTGTGCCTTAGCAATAAAAAGGATACACCTAAGTTTAACCAACTGCTACCAGCCGCACCTAGGTGTAACTAAAACTAGGTGTAGCCGTACTTCGGCTTTTAACCGTAACATGTTCCTTTTCGATCTCTACCCCACAAACATTACTTCTTCTTCTAACATTACCCGTAACATCTATAACAATTCACCAGTTACATTAATTTATACAGGTGATAAGTATACTAATATTTCCTACAACTGATATAACCGATTTCAGACTGCTAGTGAAAGTAAAGAGGTTATTACGAAAATGCATCTTTAGTCAAATGATGTAACATAATTATAACAGTATCTAAGTTTAAAAACCACAGACTCTATAAATAATGTTTACTAACAACATTATTAAAAGCGTTGTTCCAGTTATCGAATTATACGGATATATATTAAGACAAATTGTGTAAATATTGACTTAAAAAAAGATCACGAATTACAAAATCAAAGTTTAAATTTAAGACAACGTCACGATAATGCAAGAAAGTGTATCCACCAATCAATCAAAGCATTTATTTCAAGTAGGCCAATTACAAGCACTTTTGAATTGTCGAAACAAAGACAGCAATCAAAATGAAGCTACTGGCCAGTCACAAGACATAATAACTGTGAAAGAACTGTAGTTGAACATTCCAAAGCGTAGATCTCTATGGAGAAGAACGGGCAAGAAACTCAATGGACACTCTTTTAAATCATAATGTTGTTACAAAAACCTTGGATACATAATTCTTGTTGAGATAGTACATTTTGTGAGAACGACGTAGCAAGACGTGCACGTTAAAAGTTTCCACAGTACAAACAAAAACAAGACAGTTCAAAAACAAAATAATTCGTTCAAATAAACCGTGGCAACCCAGTCACAACTGACAGCGCCCGTTCACGAGCATGATATAGATACTGTACTAACTTCCTTGGCATAATACATGGCCTACAACGTTCTTACTGTTTGGACAAAGGTGTCCTGTATGTGAGAGGGCAAGTCCAGCATAGGTTGGTGGACGTCAAATGTCTTCGGATGTTTGGTATTCGAACATGCCAGATTCCTCATGATGTTTTCGTTCATAATTTAAAGAGCATTGATGAAAGAAAATACACAAAGTGAAGTGCCTGCTTGGGATTCGTAAGCGGGACCGATACCACAAGGCCTACACGAGTTCTTCCTTCAAGGATCATAATTATAATTTTATGTACATAAGTACGGATGCCATACTTCACAAAGGTTACGAGGAACTGACTAATTAAACACGTCTGCACCTACACGATGTACATATTATTAACGTTGACGTGTTTAATTGGCAAAGGCCCAAAACCTTCCGGTTTCCAGTGAATTCAGGAAATATACGAAGGGTTAGGCAGAAGTGTACCTAATGGTACACCCGCTTTTCCAGACTCCGATGCTGCTACTGAGAAATTCCTGATGGAAAAACCCAATAACAATTCGCCCGAACCGGGAATCAAACCCAGGGCCTCATCAGCAGTCGCGCTTACGACCTCAAGATGAACGAGGCAGTCATGTTCAGGAAATATTGCTTTGGCGTTTTGGTGACTACTGATATTACAAGTTAATAGAGAAGTATGACATAGTAATTTAGGCATACATGCTGCACCGACCCCAAATTATCTAAGATAAGGGCTGGAAAATGATGATTCTCTTCGAGTTAGACAGAAAGCTAAACTGTGAAGTTCAGAAGTAAAAAAAGAGAACGGAGATTAAAGAGACCATGATTAATCGAAGTTTCGTCTTACGTCTACACTTAAGAAATGAAATTGTCTGACCGTCTTTCGAGTTTTTACAGCATACAATTTGTTGAAAGATCCAAGGCCAAAATCACTTTCATTTGGAGAATGTCACATAAGTCGATATAAGAGCTTGATTACGATACAAAATTATTCTATACCTACTAGCAACCCGCCCCTGCTTCGCACAGTTTTCTCTACTTGATTAAACATCGTATCTCTTTATTATAATTACGTTTAATATAATTGTTTTATGCACATAATCCTTCCCAAATAAATTATCTAAGCGGTGGAGAAAACCGCATCAAAATCCATTGTGTAGTTTCAATTTGTTTATACAGAGAAATACTTTACTTTCCGATTTTCTGAAAACCACCAACGACAGTTTGTGGTTTCCCACCATACTGTTCGGTATTGCAAACCCTTAGAGTAACAGGCTATCTGTTATCGAATAGGCTTTAATAAATCTTGGCTAATTATGAAAATTTATTTATACCCTGACATTAATTGCTCGGACTAGACATAAATTGTTATCTGTCTTGATTTATTGGCATTTATTCGCCAAAGAGCCTTGCATAAAACACCTTTTCTCAAAAAATCGATGCATAGGCAATTTAATAGGTGCCTTTCAAAGAAATCAATTAAATTCGCTATTGTTTAGAACGAATGACAAGAGCATGCCTCTGAAAGAATTTTCAATTAATTACCAGCTGATGTCTACAATTTAAACTTTAATCAAGTTCTAAATTGCCTACCCACATCAGTATAACATTAAGTTACGTTTAACGATAAATAGTTCGTGACTATTAACTCTGGCGCCTACTAGTTTTAAAGCTTGCAATTTAATGGGAATTTCATCGTGAAATTATACCAGGATTGTAGGAAAGTACGGGAGGTTGAAACTTGAAATATCTCGGTAATCCGTAACAGTGAGTCTGGTTAGTGGTGGAGCGCGCAAGCCCGGACACTGCAAACTGCGATATAAACGTCGTCAGGTCGGGGATTATGTATTCATAATACGGCTTACAGTCAGCTCTTTGCGAAAAACCTGGAATAACTTTATAATTCAAAGACTTTTATTATTTTTACAAAATGCTTCAGACTTCAGACCGCTTATCGGATTTGTTACCTATAGCCCATACTTTAGATTTATTACGTGAAGGATTTTAGTACCAGAATATATGAAGGTAGAGAGAGATATAAATAATTATATAGATATATCCACAGTCACCGCAGTCACTTGACATAGATTTAAATCAAAGCGAAATTTAGTTTACGTAAACCAGAAGAGAGGAGCTTATATATCGAGATGAAACTGAATGTTAACTTTTTTATTACTCAATATTTTATAATCATGATTTTAATTTTGAGTTATACATATAATATAGATATGTTGAAAGACATGCTGGCACCCCTACATAGTTGGGAAAAAGCTCGGCAGATGATGATAACAAACTAAAATAGATATCTATTAACATCACTCTTTACCTAGTCCAAATATTTTCCTCTATTATTTTCCTATTTCATCAGTCTCGATAAATTTCCTCTAATACATTTAGGTACAGTTACCGCATACAGCAATAAATGTTTAGTATATAAACACGCCTCTGTATACCGCAGACCACAGTTACATAGAAATGATTAGAGCAGTGCACAGCCACCACATAATTTGTTTACCTAATTACACTCAGACAAGGAATGGGGATATATTTAGTTTATGTTTTCATTACATCTATTGGTTTGTGAGAACATTCTACCTTTCTCAAAGTAAGCTTTAATTTTGGGCCAAACTTATTTGAAAAAAAAAAAATCGCCATCGACACGCTAAGAAAAGGAAATAACTTCTTTAATCATCGGTTTGTACCAATTGCTGTAGGCAAAATAATTTTACAATTTTAAATACTTTTTTTTGTCTATTTTCTTCCATACATTTGATTCAAAATATTGTTGATCTGTCGGGGTAAAACACATCCGTCTTATTTACAACACGGGTTCTTACTGACCAAGGATTAAACCATCGATAGTTTATTAATTATAAACATTTTGCCGATAGTTATTTTAATCGGCAATGTCTACGTTGCCAGTTAAATAGAATTTTTAACCGACTTAAAAAAAAAGGAGGAGGTTCTCAATTCGGTTGTATGTTTTTTTTTTTTTTTTGCAAAAAAGTTTTATCTCTGTATAAACAAGGTTCGCGATACAAAAAACTCGTTCGATGGTTTAAGCTTGAACTTAAGTTAGAACTCGTTTTGTAAAAAGACGGATTAAGATTATATTACGCAATCATGTTGCAGATTACTAGACTCTCAAAGTTATGATTTTTGACTTTCAGATGGTGATGCCTGGCTAACTATGTGGGTCAACTCGTCTAACCTTTGCTTAATATTTCTCTTTAAATACTAATAATACCGAAATAAACAAAAAGCAATCGAACAAGATTACAGTCATTTCACAGTTTTATTACCTCTGGCAGCAGCAGGCCAACAACATCCCTATTTCAATGGAAATAAAGATCATTATGATATGGCAGTGTTGCAAAGCCAGAGGCAAAATAACTGCGAAAGAACTATAATTATGTCTATTGACAGGGCATTTAGAAATTGTCCTAAAACTACGAGTAAAACTGTAACTAAAACGCGTGGGCTAAGGTGGACAGCGCCATTACTATGTCTGTAAGACAATTGTAATTAATGACTTATTGAGAGGTTGCGACAGCTATGCTCATTATTTGACGACCTACGCTACTAAATACGTGTTTGATTGAAAGTTTTCATTCGATCGGTCAAAGAAAGTGTTGCGTGTTGATGCATGACGGACTCTTCACACCAAAGACCTTGGTACACTGAGGGTCTGCCACTTTTCACCCTTATGACCTTAGTAATAGTTGAAAAGTGGTCGACCCTCGGTGAACTCGGTGGTACATGTCGGCGGTATGTCATCTGAACGTGTACGAAAGTTGCAGACATGTCGGTGGTTTTGATGATTAAACATGAGATTAATTGTGTGACTATTCGGAAGACCTTGTTTATAGAAAAGTAAAGAACATAATAATTATGCTTCCATGTTCACTTTTCGGTCTACACAGTGTCAACTTGTCACTAATTTACGTTTGTGTCGGTAAATCCCTAAAACTCTCGCAACTATTGAAAGAAAAACCAGCCTCGTAAATTTTAAAACAAAATATAATTTAGTAAAAAGAAACCGAAACGTGATATTATGTTATGTTATGAGGAGCGTGATTATTAATCTTACTATAACTTGTCAATCAACCGATGTTTCAGAAAAAATTACGAATATACGACGTTCTGGTTCACTTAGATGTAAATAGAATACAGTCCCTTGAGTGAGGCTTCGCTACGAAAATACTGACCCACATATCAGTTTTATTCTCCTACTAGTTTTAAAATTAATTGATAGTTATGTGTCTGGGCCGAAAGGAAGTCGTCTGTCTTGGTATGGACATGTAATGTGGAGGGATGAAACGCATGTTACTAAAAGAGTGATGGATATAAATATTGATGGAGAGGGAGAGGAAATCCAAAGAAAAGATGGATGGATTGTGTGAGGAATGATATGAAAGAGAAAGGAGTAAATGATGCAGTGGCGGTTGACAGGGGAGAATGGAAGAAGAAAACGTGTTGCACCGACCCCAAGTAGAATGCGACAAGGGCAGGAAGATGAAGATGTGTCTGGGCCGTTTGGGGATGAAACACTAGGAACATGGGACCTAGTCTTCCGGGATATCACCAGGTGGTTAGCCGAATCTTCACGTGACCAGACGGCTGGCCTTTAGCCCAAACAATCAGCATTGCCAACCAGCGTGGAAATGCTGCCAGCCTACAGGGCACAAAAAAAAATATGAAAAAGAAAACAGTTGTAGCCCGCATATTATAATTAAGTACGAATCTTGATGTTAAAATCTCAACAGAGGCCCTTGACTTCTGGTTCCTGAAGCCTAACACTTGGAACTTGAACCATATTGATGTGTACGTATATTGTACGTGTGATATTATAACTCTATATAAGCCAGGAAAGGGCAGCTGCCATTAATCTCGTTACGTATCGTATCAGCTTGTAAGTGATACTGTTGGGGTAATGGGCTTCGTAAAGTCTACTTGTTACGTTTCCCTATCATAGTTAACATTTCTGACATTAATCTAAAATTATATCATTTAGGTACATATCATAAAATAAAGTCGCTTTTTGTGTATGTGTAATCGCGTTGTTCTTCTTAATTACGCAATGGATTTTGTTGTGGTTATCATCACCATTTACAGAATTTATTCCAGATAGTTTATGTGTATAATTCATTAGTTAAACTTGCACATAATAAAGAAATCTCCATGTTTTTTCAAGTCGTGAAATCGTAAAAAGCAGGGGCGAATTCCTAGTTTATATTGGTCATCCCGTTTTGCATAACAAAAGTCAGCGAAATCGTATTGTTTGATCATTTCAAAACTCACAAACTGGCACGTACCAAATCCGAAGAATCTGTGAAAATTCATAAGATTTTCGTACAAGAATTTATTGTCGGACTAACTCCATGAAAATCATGCATAATTCAGAAATCGGATCCGAAACCAGATTCTTATGCATGAGCAGATTGCACGCCCTCACGTTCTTTTGCTATTGAAAATGTCTTGAAAGATATTCAGGAATCAATCCTAAATTAAATGAAGGTTCATAAACAATAAATAACTTGTGGTCTCTATCATCATCTGCCTAGCCTTTTCCCAACTATGTTGGGGTCAGTTTCCAGTCTGTCCGGATGAGGCTGAACACCAGTATTTTACACGGAGCGACTGCCTATCTGACCTCCACAACCTAGATAATACTGGGTAATACGATGCCTCACACCTAGTGGTAATAAACACGAAGTGACACATACGTAATACCTAAATATTATTGCATTGATATCAATTGAAGCAGACCTCACCCATGTTGAGGAATAAATTGATTTATTGATTGATCGATGGCATACTTGCAAAGGTCTTCAGTAATCAACCTGCACTGTAAACCACATCGGCCTGGTAATCAATGCAAAAGTGAGTCACTCTGTTATAAAAGACTGAATCAGTTTCTGTAGTTTATCAGTACCTAGAAATCGCAGTTTTTGTCCATAAAAATGTTCTGACGACATACCGGTTATGTTTGTTTTCGCTAACATTAGACGACACCTACATGGTTGCCTAAATAAGCACACCGTTAGGTTTCTCTAGGCTGCCGAGTTAAAATTCCAACTGTATGTATAGTGTCGGTGTGATACTGAGAACGGGCAATGGTGACATAAGTAGACAACGCCAACTAAAACTACACTACAAATGTAACTCACGCAGCAATAACCATACAGTTGACATAATCAACAAACACTACAGTTATGTGTTATCAACTCAGAACTGATAAGCCGAGTTACACATTTCAAAGCCAGCAGTATTTCACCGGCTGCTGCAATATGCAATGTACTTCGAGACAAGGTAACGCAATCTTAAGACCCCAGAGCTGAATACTAAGCGAGCGTAATGTATTCATCTTGGAAAAATCGTGGTCGCGCACCCTCCCTTGAATGTAATATCGAAAATATGATATGACACTTATTGTGGAACACTTGTGCGACATCTGGGGTCTAGCAGTTAAAGGTGGATTTGCAAGGGTGGAATGCCCAGGGTTAAAATACTGAGATTTAAATGTAGACTAAGAATATTGCAATATTTTTTTTTTGCATATTTTTATTTTTTATCATTTTCTTTCTCTGTAATTTTTTATTTTTTTTTATTTTATAAAACAAAATATTTATTTAATATTTATATATATTTGTATTTATATTACATGATAAGTAGTGAATAACTTGTATTATTTTAAATCTTGTATATTAATTGCAGTACACCACTGACTACCACCCCCCCCTTTTTTTTCTATTTCAAATGATAAATGATAAATGATGTTTATTTTGCAAATAGGTTTTTACAAACACTTTTACACGTCTTCTTTTTTAAAACTAGATGAGGCCGGTGTTTCGTATCTGACTACTCTGAGAAGAAACAACCGAAACAAACTCAGAGGTCATAGTCTCTTTTAAGGTCCAGACATAATCTTGATAAACTCACATGAGGACTATGCAGATGAGTGTCTGAGATGGTCTTTTGAAGAAAGAACCACACAGATTTGAGTGGACCTGTCCAGCCAGTGCAAGCATTTGTCAGTTATCATGTAGCTCGACTCATAACTCAAGGAGCTCAACGAAACGACGAACAATGCCAAAGAAAGGACATTTGTGTAGGTCGCTTATAGTACTCAAACTGCCAGACAATAGTAAAAACAAACAAAAAACGTAAAAATTACCCACATTATCCTCACATTAACACTAATCAAATAAAATCAATAATACTTACAAATTAAATGTTCATAAAAATAATTAAAAGTCACACATAAAAAAAATAATAATAAGAATTAAAAAAAGTAAATAAGTATTCATGTCAAATCATTAAATGTCAAAGTGTATAAAAGAAAGGAATAAACAATAAACAAATGAAAAACTTGAAATCTCGACATTCATTGAGCAAATATAATTGGAGCAGCTTAATCCCAAGCCTTTTTATCTTCGAGATAGTGATTAACATTATAGTAGGCTTTTAGGCATAGTTTCCGTTTTATAAACGATTTGAATTTATTTAGGCTTAGTGCTTGAATATGGCTCGGAAGTTTATTATAAAAACGTATACATTGGCATCTAAACGTACCCCCTATTTTTTTGAGCCTCGTTGCAGGAACAACAAATTTGTGTTTGTTCCTCGTATTTATATTGTGGATATCACTGTATTTTTTAAACAAATTAACATTTTTATGTGCATATACAAGATTTTCATAAATAAACTGAGAGGGGACAGTAAGTATATTAATTTCTTTAAATTTTTCTCTGAGGGAGTATCTGGGACTTAGTTTATACATTGAACGAATTGCCCTTTTTTGCAAAATAAAAATTGTTTGAATATCGGCGGCACTGCCCCACAAGAGAATACCGTACGACATCACACTGTGGAAATAACTAAAATAAACCAAACGAGCTGTCTCTAAATCAGTAAAATCACGAATTTTTCTAACGGCGTACGCTGCAGAGCTAAGCTTTTTTGATAATTTATCTATGTGGGGGCCCCACTGAAGTTTGGCATCCAAAGTTATGCCTAAGAACACTGTGTTATCTTCCGGCTTCAACTCTTCATCCTTGATTTGTACACTAGTTTCCACTTGTCTTACATGAGGTATCGTAAACCTAATACATTTCGTTTTTTTCTCATTTAAGAGTAGATTATTAACATTAAACCAATTAACGACTTTTGCCAGGGCGCTATTAACATCGTCAGTAACTAGCTGCTGACGTTTGAGTTTAAATAAAAGAGAAGTGTCGTCTGCAAACAATACTATGTCGTGATTATCTTTTATGAGGTAAGGCAAGTCATTTATATAAATTAGAAACAAAAATGGGCCAAGAATTGAGCCCTGGGGTACTCCCATTCTTACTACGGATCCGGAGGATCTTTTCCCGTTAACATCAACTCTCTGAATCCTATCACTCAAATATGATGTAAGAAGATCCAGAGCACTATTCCGGATTCCGTAGTGGCGGAGTTTCCTGATTAACGTTTCATGAAGAACGCAATCGAAAGCCTTGGACAAATCGCAAAAAATGCCCAGAGCATCGCATTTATCCTCCCATGCATTATAAATATGTCCTAAAAGTTCAACACCGGCATCGGTAGTTGAACGACCCCTTGTAAAACCGAACTGTTTACTGTGCAATAACTTATGATTATTGAAAAATCTTTGCATTTGTATTAAAATTAGTTTTTCAAAAATTTTACTAAATGTGGGTAGTACTGAAATAGGTCTATAATTAGTGGGGTCTGATGTACTACCCGATTTAAACAATGGTATTATTTTACTATTTTTCATTAGATCAGGAAACTCACCACGGTCAATACAATCATTAAAAATTACAGCTAAAACAGGAGCTACAATGGTTATAATGGACTTAGCAACGTCCACAGAATGACCCCATAGATCAGCGGTCTTCTTAACATTTAATGTATGAAAAATTTTAATGATATCTTTACAGGTGACATATTCAAAATTAAATTCGGAATCACAGATTGGAACATTTTCTTTTAGTAATGACTCTGCAGCAGCAGGTGACGAGTTTAGCGATTTAGTAGTCGATACGGGAATATCTGCAAAGAAATTTTCAAAGGCGGTGGCGACTTGAGTATCTGAATTTAAAATGTTATCGCCAATAGCAAGGCTGTAGTCACTATTTCGGTTGCAAGACCTTCCCGTTTCGCTATTAATAATATTCCATGTCGTTTTGATAACATTACTACTGTTTTTAATTTTTGAACTCAAATAACGTGACTTTGCTATATAACAAACTTTTTTAAATAATTTAGAATATTTCTTTACATACAAATTAAATTCTATAGTGTTAATAAAAGTCCGCTCTTCATACAGCTCATAAAGTCGTTTTCTACTCTTATGAATACCAATGGTGGCCCAGTCATTGAAAGAAGCGTTACTATTAACCGAGATTGTCTTAGGAACAAATGTGGTATTAAATTGTGTGCAATACGTACTGAAAAAATCGTTATATTGTTGATTGGGGTCATCATTAGTTGACAAAAGTGGTAATTTTGACAAAAGTTTAGTTTTAAAAGTCTCTAGGCGAGTTTTAGTTTTTGGGTTAACAATGATATCCTTTTTAGGTACTACCTTCTTTACATTTGGAATTGTGATCAATTGCCCACAATGATCTGAATCTATTAAGTTAATAATTACTTTGTGGGTTGGTGTAACATCTGTATAAATATTATCTAAACACGTGGCACTAGTCGGGGTTATTCTAGTGGGCTCCAAAAATTTGTTTTCAAGATTATATGACTGAAACAGGCTTATGATTTTAGTATTTAACACAGAACTTTCTAACAAATTAATATTAAAGTCACCACAAGTGATTATATACTTCCCTGAATTGCAGATTTTGTGCAACACTTCATCCATTACCCTTTCAAAACAATCATACAACCCTGAAGGAGGTCTATACACACTTAATATGATAAACTGCTCCAATTCTATACAGGCTATTTCAACTGTTCGCTCAACAGATAAGCTTATAATATCCTTGCGGTCTTTAAATTTGAGCTGATTATTTACTAAGATTAATGCGCCGCCATGTATAGCATTTACTCTGCTGAATGAACTACCAACCTTGTGATTACTAAAATTGAAAATTAATTGGTGACTTTTGAGCCAATGCTCCGTTATACAAAGAATATCTATGTTGTTGCAATTCAGGAAAAGTTCTACTTCTAATTCTTTATTCAAAAACCCTTGAATATTTTGATGCACAAGGTTGATACTATTAAAATTCTCAAATTTCTCATCCAATTCATTATCTGGCTTCCTTATATTAAAGCAAGAGGTTGCCTCCATTGTCTCAATTTCTAATTTAAATGATTGACTGATTCATTAATAGTGATCAAATTACTAGCAGAATAATTTAACTTAATATCGCATTGATCAATAGAGGCAACTGCTTGTTCAGCCAAATTCTTGGCTGTGATAAAAAAATAGTATGATAGCGACACAGCTACTTGTCTTTTACAATAGTTTGAAAGATAGCACCTATCCACAAGGTATCTATCTTTTGTCAAATAAAAATTGTCACCAATATAATTGTTGATGTCAATTAAATGAAATACATTACTATTAAATGTCAAATTATGCAATGTCTGATTAATATTATATCTAAAGTAATTTTCTTCCTGTGGCAAACTTTTACTATATGGAAATGTAAACATCAGTATTTTTCTTAAATTTAAGTTGGACAAAGTTCTATGGTACTGAAGCAATTCTCCTTTGTTCACATTTCCTCTATTACCTATCAAAATGACTAGTATGGTGTCCTGGTTAAAGTTACATTTAATAATTTCTTTCATTATATGATTTAAAGAACATCCTGGCATACAGTTGTTTATTACCGAGTGTCCTGGATATTCATCAGTTAACAAATGGCCTAGGTCTTTTCCAATCTCATCACAAAAATTTCAAATTTCAAATTTCATGTTCGTACAGTATATCCAAAGGTTGTCTGGAACAGATCGCTATCAGCGATAGGACCGCCATTGTAACCATAAAATTAACATTTTTTGTAAAACCGTTATGTATCAATTTTGGTGTACAATAAAGTATATTCTATTCTATTGCAAGAGACTAGGCATCGGTTTGGTAAAATAAGAAAAAAAAACATATTTATTTGGCACATGCCACAAGAGTTCACAAGACCAAGTGCAAATAACAAAAAAAAAACTTAAAAAAAAAAGATAATTATGATTGTGTTTCACGGCTGCGCCAAAAAGGCTCAGTTCAAAAGGTTCAGTTCAATTCGGTACTGGTTTTGTGATCATTGGTTTCCACCAGATAGACATACTCGTCAACGTTAGGAGTGACCTCTCCATAGGAATATAACTCAAGCGCATAAATCGATTTTTGCTACACGGATCTGTGAATTGTTTGTGATCTTCACGACCATCAAAATCAATGTCAGAAGCATTACGCGATATAATTGCAGGAGAACGTGAAACTTTACAAGAAATTCGTTTTATTTAATTGTTCATTTTAATTGATTACCATTAGAATAAACACATAAATTGTATGGCATTTACTTACAATACACGCAAATTACAATGCTACAAGGTGGATGGGTGACCTTTCTTTATATTATTACGTAACCCTTCCAAACTCCGTGCTGTAGGACAGTAGTTCTACTATCCAACTATATTTCTTTGTACAAAAAGCGAATGTTTTTTTTTTTTATATAATGGCATGCATGGGTTTGAAGATATGTGGTAGCTGTAAGTACGATAGCTGTACACTTCAGCCAATTTATGTGTGCAGGTGGAAAAACACATATCGATGTATTTTTTCTTGACAAGCAGCGCCACCTTGATCTGCACACTTAAAGTTGTGGTCATACTGTACGTGTTGAGCATCTGAATCGCCTCACTTTACCATAGACAAAGTAAATGTACCTAAGAATCACTAAGGCCGAGGAGTTCATAATGAGACTTGTCCAAAACTGTCAAGATAGGAGTTAAGAAGCTCGGAAACACTTGAAATAAAAATGTCAGACTCAAAAATTAAACTTGAAATGGCTGAAAACGCCTCTCGAGCGTTTATAAAAAGACTTTTCTAAATCCATTAAGATAGGCAATCCCCAGGAATACGAACATGAAATAAAAATCGCAATAAAAGTCAAAGATGACATTTCTCTCCAAACATTTTCAGCAAAAATAACCTCAAAGATTGAAGTGAAGGACTTAATATCCGTTTGTGGACTGGATGGGTTCTAAAAATATAGATTTACTTCTATTTTTTAAATCAAGATGAGTTTAAGGACGATATCATTGTTGTAGAACGTTATTTAAATCAACAGTTGCATGTAGGAGCGAGGACAAGCGATTTTAATGTCGCATAAGCTTGTGTGACGTCTTGTACCATCACAAACGGATGTCGCATTTAACGCACGATTTACTAATTTGCCGACTGTGTGTATCTGCATGGATGACGGCTCAGATAGACTATGGTCCGATATCCAGCGATCGTTTTATATGCGCTCGACACGCATATAAAACTATCACTGGATAGTTAAATGATTATATTTATATAGAAATAAGATTAACATTGCTTGCTAGACCAGCAGTTTGCTCGATTACGTTCCTTAGCAGTTTCTGAAGCGTAAACATGTGCGAAAATAACAACGTCAACCGTTCTTTGACAAAACTATTTAATTTCCGTAATAAAAGAATTTTGTTAAAAACAAATAAACTAAACTAAAAGTAAATTGAAGTTCGTAAAACTGCATTTTACTTTCCAACCACATTCGTTTTACAGCTAACTATAACTTTGGAATTGTGTTAAAAGTTTTCAAATGTCATTTTTATTCCCACAAACTGCATAAAGTTTTTCTAAATAGTGGTATTCCCGCATTTTTCTTGGTAGAAATACACAGTGTCGGCAAATTGCATTCAGTAGTAAATCCCTAGAGATACCACTCTTGGCGCGGAGGACAATAAATTTTGCAAGCGAAAACATTAAAATCTCGTTAAAATGCTTTCCAGTATTGGCAATGGCACAAGTAGTTACAGCGAGTAGCCATATAAGTCAGTTGAAAATACCGGAAATATTAATTCGAAAGAAGACGGAGTAATTTGGTTTTAATAGTCAAGGCACGTAGGTGTAATTTTGTTTGAGAATTAGATAGGGAATGAAAAGTTTGTGAAACAAAACCAGGACATTGGTTTTGTTCAAGCGCAGACTTTGTGAATCCGAGATTAGATTTGATTAAGGCTGTGGTTACATCTCATCAGGTCTGCGGTTAATGTAATTGAGAACAAGCTGCAGATGGACACGGCAGACGGTGGCATTATAGGCGAAGCAACAAGTGTGTTCGCTCAACTAATCTTGCAACAAGTCAATAAACAATACTGAAATCACTTTTGGTTCTGTACAAAGATTTTTTTTGTTTGGCTAGTCGATTTAATAAATAAATAATTAATTTGACTATGTTACGTTGAAGAAAATGCTAACTAACTAGCGACTGGAAGAATACCGAATTACATTGAGAATGACAAAAACAAAGCATGTTTTCTACTAAGTTATCAACTACTAATCAAATAAGGTACAAACTAATAACAATTTACTTACATTTTTTCAGTAACTTCATGTTCACTAGGCAAATTACTATAAGGTACTGGCGAAAAACAAGACACACTGGATGGTCAGAACTTTAAAAAAAAAAGGTCAAATGAAATTTAAAGAGGTCTAATTATCCCCATCGGTATACCGATCAGATATAAAAGTACGAAATGATGTAATAGAAGTAACAGTTAATTACGAAATGGAACTTGTGTGTCGTAGGTCGTAGCGAGACTGAAATAAATTACAAAATATAATCGACTAGGGAACCAAACAACATTACGAACATGAAACTCAAAACATACCTGCGCAGTAGGTAATATCGAATTTTTACGACAATCCATTCCCACAATGTGAACATTAATTAATTATAATGCTATATCATCATATCATGTGTCAACATATTCCAATTACGTTAATAATATTTTTTATTCGCATACGGGTCTCTAAAAACCGAATGAGTCATAATATGTTACAAACGCGATTCCAGTTTTTGTGCGCGCGGCCGCGGTCGACGTATTCGGCAAGGCTGACACATCGCTCGACTAGTCGACATCGTACAGACGAACTTGATTCTTGAAGCGTTTCCTTGGCACTGAACTTTCCTGAAGAAATAAAACGAACGGTGTCATTGTCTTCATACAATAGTTGAAACAATGAGCCATGATTACCGCTTTGAGAGTAGTTTCGCGAACGTTCTACGATAAATACATCGGTAATGGACTATGTGTGTGTCCTTATTGTGAAAGTCTGTTAAAATAATTAGGGTGTATGTCGTTAAAACTATTATATTATTGATTGCTATTGTATAAGGTAGTTTAATATGAATTCTTTTTCTCGTCAATGATTTGTACTACCTAATTCCGACTTTACTATTCTGGAAGTTCCTGCTGACCATACTAAGCCAGAAAGCGCAAAGAAATTCACTTCAAAAATATAGGTACAGAAAATACATGATGGTATGTACTTAATACCTATAGAAAACAAGGTCAATAATATATTACTCCGACAAAGCCTGGCTGGCTTTCACTAAGAAAAGATGTCAAACTTTTTGCTCAAATGATTAATAGGAATACGATTATTTTGAAAGTCACTGAACAAGTGAGCGATCAACAACAACCTGAATCATAAAGAAATATTATCTATGTACAATGTATGTACATTCAATAAGCTTTTGGTAAAAGCTGAAAGACATTTCATATATGTTTTTCCGTGCTGTTTATATCACCAATTTGATAAGCATTCACGCGAATATCACCCACAATATTCCACGTTGCTTTGTTAGAGAGGAGCCTCACAAATATTGAAAAACAAGACTCTATTAAAAGGGGTCTCTTAATTATATTTGCTCCAAAAAATTTCACCATAATCGGAACATACCATCTTTCAACTTTTCTCATTCCATCATGACTGTAACCGCAGTAAAATTTTCTTTTTTTTTTAATCAGATTAAAAAGCTATCAATCAAGAGCTAACAGTTCCCGGCCAAGACTTTGAAAAATACTTAAGGAAAATACTGCACACTCCTACCAACATTTTTTTGTTGTTGCCCGGAGTTGTGTCCGAAGATATGAGATTGTGAATACAGTCTTCTTCTTTATCGTGTGGTTAGTGCCTAACCTGGTGTCAGAGTTTTCATGCCGCCCAAGGGCCTCTGACTTGGCTTTTACATGCCGTCGAGAAATATCTCTCAGGCATGTTGGTTTCCTCACGATGTTTTTCTTCACCGAAGCAAGTGATAATTATAGGTACAATGCGCACATAATTCCAAAAATCAGAGGTGCGTGTCTTGGTCTTAATACGGTTTAGGTAAGTAACGTAAAGTTTTCAGATTTAAGCTGTCATCACCACCCTAGCTCCCTCCTTTTCCCATCTATATTGGGGTCGGCTTCCAGTTTAACCGGGTGCAGTTGAATACCAGCATTTTACTGGATTGTCAATAGCTATTTAGTCATTTGCTAGTTGCCATATGCAACACCCACAGTAAGATAGCTACCTAGGGCCCTTTACGAAATAAACACTAGTATACAATATAGGAATATTTACCAAGGTCAATTCCAGTACCAAAGGCAAAGCAAATGGCAAATACGCACTAACACCACTGCAATATAAGCTCAGCACTTTTATATCCCTTCATTGGTCCAGCAAGACTCCTACCTACCCCGTAATGAGATGGAGCAATACTGCGATAGTGGTCTTTAGTTTGGCATTTAGTAAAAATTGTGGAATATACGCAGTGGAGGCAACAGTATTGTTATTCAAAACTACTAATATATCAAGAATTTACATAAACAATGAAGGATACAAGCAAAACGAACTAATTCGGAAATGATAAATAACTGTTAATGAGGGTAGTAAAGGAAATTTATGTCGCCTAAGTGCAATCTGTCTTAGTGTATTGTATTCCTATATGGGGAGGTGCAGCTAAGTCCAAATTTTAGAAGCAGAACGAGGTCAAAGGCCTCTGATCAAAATAATGCACTTTAAGAGAACAAGGTGGGTGGGAGAACCTTGTTCTTAAAGTGCATTATTTTGATATATATGACTTATAGACTTAATCAAATTAGTGGCCTGCTCTGAGTATATTGCTCAAATACTCTTGAAAAAAACCCAAGACACTTGCCTTATAATGCAGATAATCTAACAAAAAGAAGGAATGGTCTTGTGGTGCATATTCCACGAACTAAAACCAGTTTTTATAGTATGCTATATGACACACGTGCATCCCACCTGGCTAACAAATTAGACAAAGAACTACATTTATACACTAAAACATATTATGTATGCAAGAAACTTGTAACTAAATGGATTGAACTACTTACATATGAGGACACCGAGGCCCTCTTGCAGCACGCATCGTAATTCTGTCATCCACACGAACACCCACTCACAAAGCACATACACTCCACACTCACTCACACACATACATCACGCATACACTCCACACTCACTCACACACATATGTCACACATACACACCCCATTCACTTATCTCATTTAACACAAAACACGCACGCCACTACTATGGTTTTATATAAAAGTACTCGTATAATATAATATTTTTATTGACTGCTTAAGTTTATATTTTGCTTTTGCAATTTTTTTTATTCTTAATTTTGTAATTCCTTTTTTTTCTCTTTGTAAAATTACTTTGAATTGTTTTCGTATGATTATAAGATTAAAAATTGTTGGTACACAACGTAACTTTAAGCTTCGGAAGAGCCTAGTATCCTAACACAGGCAATTTATGTCTAAAAGGTCACTTCAACCACTGGATGTAGTACATGACTTGTGAAAGAAAATAAATTATTAGTATTATTTGTAGTGAAAGTTCATATCTTATCCATAACTGATGAACCGACAATTTTAAGCACAACGCCTCGTGCGTTATATAGATTTTTTGCTAAACTTGCTGCTTTTGAAAGGAACAGGAAATTATAGCAGTTCAAAACACCCACGAATGCAGTTTGCAGATACATCTAGAAATTCTACACGTAAATCTGCATCTCCTCTTATAGTAGTTCTCGTGGTTGCGACCAGTCGAGTTAAACGTCGCTCGGCTGGTCGGGACGCACCGGAATGCCGCTACAAGGTCGAGTACGTTCATCGGCCGTAGATCGTCCGAGATTTACGCTACACACATCATTGGACTTTATACGTATAACAGTATGTTGGTTGACTAAATATCTATGCTCACAGCTCATGTACTTGAAGTTATATCTCTTGGTGACCCAACCCTAAGGCTGTGCATTCTACTTCGTTTGAAAATTGGAATCAATTTACTGTGTTTACAAAACCACGCTGTGTTTTGTCACAGTAACGTAAAAAAGTAACTGTAAAAACAATAGGATACAAAACAATTATATTTTTACTGCCATTTCACTTGACGTAGTTGAAAAAAAAAATAACTTTGAATAAATTGAATTAAATTGAATTGAATTGAATTACGTGAAACAACGTAAGCAAAGCGACAACGTTCATTAAAACTCAGTAGAAACGTAAAATACACGATGATCATGGATGCGGAAAGTGCTGCATAAATTATATAATTTGTCACTGAAAATACAGTTGTTTTAAGCTAAGGATATTGACCTCACTACTAAGCGTAGAGGTTAAAGTCGAGTAGTCAAACTACTTCAAATAAACATTGACGTCATTAATGAAGTTCTATTAAAATTAGCATTCATATACGATATTTGAATCTTAGCCCAATTAAAATATCGTATTTGAATTGGGCTGAAAAACTGCTCCTAGAAGGAAAACTCTTAACCGAAACGAGACAGTTGTTATTGGATGCGCAATATCAATATTTGCTGCCAATCTGGGCAATTTCAGCAGCTTCCCGAACAACAAAAAGTGTTGCCACAAAAAACGAGGGAAACAATGGCATTCTGTGACAGTGTCTATTATCTCTCAAAACAATAAAACAATGCTATTTGTTTTACGGTTGCTTGCACAGAACCATACACCGAACATGACGCTCTATATTGAAAATTGTAGTCATGAAAAGCATTCAAACAAACTTTCCAGTGTTTTAACAACTATTTATTTGTTTCTAATAAGCACACCAACTGTACAATTGAATCACTAACTCGAATAAAATAAAAACAACTAAGTGTGGCATTGCTCATTAGAATAATGTTTAAACTCTTATAACACCTAGCACTTCAGCTATACTTGGGCATGTAGTTCCATTGTATTCTCATGAAATCCAACAGTCGATTGACTCTGCACAAACGACATTTTCATGTTAATGAACATAGTGGATGCTTTTAAGGGTTATTTTACAATTCCACTACATTGCTTCAGAGTAAGTACTTACATTATTGCAAGATTACACGCAATGCAACAAAGAGCAATAACATTGGGCAAATCAATCTGCAGAAAACTCGTAAAATGCAATGAGAGGATTATTTAATCATCTGGGTTGTAATGCAAGAACCGCAAAAACTCAAGTATAAACAATAAACTGTTTTGTAAACTTGGCTGGGAAACATTATCCTTTTGCAAAGAATAAAAAAAGTAAATAGTGCAATGACCGGTTAAAAGAAGTGCGAATATGAAACAGTTAAGCTAATGAACTTGTTGAACAGTAATTAACTAGTTATGGCATTGATATTGAATTGTTCATAACCTTAATTATGATACGGACAAATGATGCTAATATCGGCAAGAAAGAAGAAAAAACTGATTTTAGACAGCACATTTGTGAAATTACCGCTCCCACCCAACATCGGTAAAACTGTAATCCAAGAGATCAGTATCAATCGAACTTTCTAACCCTTAATGGCAGAATCCATCCGCGACGAGGCCGAGCAAAACTTTTACCCATTTAGCACAAACTTTGAACATTGATCCTTCATCATTGATCATTTTTGATAAAACCATTATACAAGATTTTTATTCAACTTCCAAACTCTCCAACCAAACTGTTGAACTGTCGTGAAACTGTACGGCAAGTACTATCAAATGATCGATTTCTAACAGATAATGTTTATCTCCGATTATCAGAAACATAGATAAAACAGCACTTCATATCAAATCATTATAGATCCATTACATACCCATTCCATTATTATTACGTTCGCAGACAAGTTTAGTGCCTGTTCACTGTTTATTATTTGCATTCAAGCTTGTTTCACACCTTGTTACCATAGGTATCAATTTTACTGAATTCAATCCAGTTAATTTATGAAGCAATTATGTGCAGTTTAAATTCATCGATTACAATCTTGACCTCATTAAAATGAGTTAGTTCACCTACACCAACGCCAAAGATTTAATCAGAAAATAAAATAATAAAATGAAAAATAAATACTGTACCAAAACATTTTCTAACGAGTGGGCAATTCATCAAGTACTTCCAGGGCGTGTGCGGAGCCGGTTTTTTCTTCTTACAGCCCCTATGCGAGTGGGGATGGTGGCACCGCTCAGCGGGCTTGCCGTGCTTCGTGAACATTCCGAGTAAACCCTGACGCTTCCATAGACTGTCACATCACTGGCACCACTGGCATAACACTAACCACACGGGCTTTAGTTGCCGACTAGCACTCTCGCTGCCAATCACTCACTAGCACCAATCACAAAAACAACCACTAAATCAAGGTCATCCGTAGCCTTCACCGTCCGAGTGAAAGACTACATGGGAGAGGCCCCGCACAAATGTAACTGAAAAGAAAAAAAAAGAAAAAATGTAGTTTTGAACCCCACCCATAGGCAAAAAAAAAACAAAAAAGAATAGGGACATGAAATTGCATGTCTCCAAAGTGGGGCGCAGACATTTTGAATAGTTCCATCTGAGTGCTCCATAATGTACGGTTGTTTCCGCTGTGGCATGTCAAGACAGAGAGAAACAAAAAAGCCATTTGAGCGACGATTCAGCGTTTTTTGTGCCGTTACATATGAAAGTGGAAGTCTGCGTCAATGTTGTTTGATCATTACGCAGCCAGGACTAGTTTGGTTCCTATCTGACAAATCTCTTAGTAGAGAAAAAAACGAGCGGGAATAGCTGTTCGTAGAAACGAAATCGAGGACATAGTGACATTAACTTGTAAATGTACCTTTTGGCAATAAAATCGACCGGATGACTGTGATATAAGAATTAATTAGAGCGTTTAAATACGAAGCAAATGTTTAAGGAGTCAGAATTCGTGACGTGAGGGCATGGCAAAGAAACTTGTTTCGAAACAGTTTTATTCTGTTTCGTTTGTTCACCAACCCAGGTCACAGATGTCTGAAACAAAAGTCGCAAAAATGTTATGTGCTTATTGTTTTATTCATGATGCGTTCATGGTTCTCAAAGCGCTTTGATTTTTAATATTTGCCGTTTCTTTTATTTCTTCAAAAATTACACGAGTTCGCGTTTAATGTCAAGGATTGTAGTGAAATATGTAATTTTGAGTATAACGTAGGTCATAATTTGGCAAACTATTGTTATTTATTTAGCGAAAACCGGTTTGGCTCTTATCATTTTTTTTTTTGTATAACGTTTTATAGCGATATAGCATAAAACACAGGACGTATTATCAAAAGTCGAGGTTATTGTGGACTTTAGAAAATGTTATAACGGTACTCGAAATGAATGTGCAGATATTTTTGAATATAGTTGTGTAAACGTGGGTGATGAGGATTTAGGATTACTAGGGCCAAAGGCCAAAGGTTGACATTAGAAATGACGTAGCATAGGCTTGTAGTGAGGAGGTTGTTGTTAGAATAATGATAGCGACATAAGACATTTTGCAAGAGATAGAGTCTTAGCCTGCATTACTAGAGAAAGAGGACTTTTATAGCACACTGAAGTCATTCGTCTGTCTCATAATACTCAAAGAGCTGCTAACGAAATCATTCGGTGGGCTCGTTTAGCGTGCGTACACCGGCCACGGAAGGTCAAAGCGCGCTCTCACATACATACACACAATATAATCCACATATGCATACACGGGCACGTATCTAAACAAGGACAACCTTATCGCTCTTCCGTTTACTTTATAAAAGCAACGTATGTATTGAAGATGATATTCTCAATACGGGAAAAGATACAATAGCTTGCATTGTGCGCCAATTATGTCAGCGTTTAAACTTAACTCTTGATGCTTTTATTAGTAGTGGTGGAGCTAATATTATGTCATCAATCACCATAAATGTGTTACCAATTAGAAAATAAAGCAAAATATATCAATTCTCTTGTTCCCATACTTCTACGAAACGTATTATCTACCAGAGAAATGCTCATGGAATCATAAACCAACTCCAACCATCGATAGCCGTCGAAGTATGTATTTTCTTTGTTACCAACCATTTCTAGTCGAAGAGTTTACCGACCGTTTATTTCATAGAATTACATGTTATGCACTAGCAAAGAATCGTCGAGGTATGGTTTCCACGAACTGGTTTCCATTTTAGGGAGACACCACGTCATCGTGCACTGAGCGCTAGTGTGGGCAGTTTTTGTTAGTGAAGACGAAGTTTCAGCTTAATGAACAAACTTATCTCTCTGTAATAAAGAAAGATGAATAGCCGGATTTAAGAATATTCTACTCAACAAAACAGACGCTTCTGTTGTAAGAAACAATAAGAAAGTTCGTGAACATTGAAAGAAGTATAAGGGTTTTTTATTCGTTCGCTTTAATGCAAAGATAGCTTTAAAAATAATTCCCATAAAAAACGTTTACGACGCAAATTGTTCGTTAACAACAAATAATACTGGTAGAAGTGAAGAGAAAAATTACATGCAATCTATCTGCTCGTATCTGACAAATGGATGAAATATACGAGGTTGCCGAACGTTCATCTATCAAGAATTCTTCTCGTACGAGTATATCTATCGATTTAGATTCTCCTTAAAACGGCCTCGATATGGCAACAGTTACCGTGAGTCCGTGCACACTCGGCTGACTCACCGTAACCCAAATATGGAACTTGACCAAGACCCTTGGGCGTTGTTGCACCGAGAAACGGAGCCGGATTCAGCATATTACTCGACTCGACTATTATTTTCTATTCAAGTACATGTTGAACATTTCTTTGTTCAAGAGTCGTTGTTTCTAGGACGTGTGCTTGCATAAGAGCAGATAATATAACCTTGCTAGCGAAGCAAGATGCACAGTTTTAAGGATTACAAGATTATTTAGTAAGAAAAGATTTTTATCGACAGCCAAATTAACCAGTTCAATGATGATGACGTTATTTCGTCAAACTAGTCTTATGTTTAATCGTTGAATTGATAATTAGTTAAACGAGAACTATTTAAATACTTGTTATTAAGTATCCCTATCAAGTTGACAATCTACATGGAAATTTATAAGCGGACAGACAATACTGCGTTTATCTAAGATTTATATGAAAAACGTTCATTCACAAGTTTCTAGATAAACATTCTATTTCCTCCTTCTGAGAATTTTCGTATTACGTGGAAACACCAATGGTTTCTACATAAAAGTCGTTTTGACTCAACGACAGATGTTTTGACTGCAATAACGGTGCGATCGCTAGCAAGCTGACCGTCGGGTGGTGGGGGTTGGGGGTGCGGGTTGTGAGGGGCTATGGGAGCTGGGGTGGATGTTCATTCATCTGAGGCGTGACGTCACGCGCGAGGTCGTGCCCTCACGTGCCCACACCGTCAGGAGAATATACGACGAAAAAAACTCACTGAATATCAACATGACATTTGGCTACACTTTTACAATTCAGAAAATCATCAAATTACCGACGATCTAGCGTAAACCGACACTTGTACTTAATTAAAGTTCGTAGACACTGATGGATTAGACACGCTTTAGTTAATAGATGGTCATTTCTTCTTATTAAGGCGAGGAATTTTTAGGACTCTTGATAATATGAGTCACTGACCAGTTTCACTTTGGTTAGAAGGTCGTAGGATTTAAAAAAGCTGTTCAAGACGTAAACATGTGTGTGAACCACAAACGTGGTGTATTAGAGGATTTTATATCGCTAATGCATTTATAATGCCCTTTGAATGCAGCTGTCGTCTGAGCAGACAAACGCTTTCAAGCTGCTGCTCCAAGAATTCACATTATGAAACATTTCAGAATGAAATTGAAGCAAATGGCCGAGCCTGATGTAAAAGGACTCACGAATCCGATCGAGCACGTTTTACAGACAATAGAATGGACGAAAAACATAAAACGTATCGGCGCGGCGCGGCGATCGCTATTGACAATCATAAAACAAGCGACGCATACGAGAAGCCGGTTCTGAGTATGGATGTCCACGGCGAGATAAAGCGTCTGAACTCAACCGGTTTGCACGGCAATAAAGTAGTGCTATAGCGTTACTAACATAATGTTTTAGTGAGGGCGTATCGATTGCATTAACGAGATGTGCCCGCACGTGGGGTCCGTGTGTAGAATTGTGGATGCGATTGCAAATGGCCGGGTTATCGATATAAGGAGGCTTTATGGCCCCTTTATGATTCAGGAACAATAGTAAGCGATCTTTTGTAACGCTTTATGGCCGCTATTACTGATTGTGTGGCAAAATAGTCATAAACGTTCTGCAGTTTTGGACAGTCAAATTTATAGACGTGACTCATAAAGGCTTTGTTCGGAGAAAAGAATTGGGCCTAGATTACGGGTCAGAGGCGAGTGGGGTTTAACCGGACAGAGTGTTGATAGAACCTCGTTGTCCTCACTGATCCCTCAGGAGATTTAGCGGCGCAGGTAAATAGGGCTGTCAAGGATAAAAATCCCTGCCTTGTGAGGAGAATCTATACGAGTATTCCTGAATGGTTTAGATTATCTTGGTCTTGGAAAAAATGGTTTAGTGTCTGCCAAAGGGTAACACTAAGATATTATCACCCTATCTATAAACAAGTCAAAGTGATTACTTGAGTAAAACTCATTATTTAGGATACGATTTTTATTCTTTTGTTTAGTAATTGCTTGAAATTAGATCTGTCAACAGTTAGAATTCTTAGCTTTGCTTTCTTTGACGGTACAGACTTCGTTTAAATTCTTGTCTATTGCATAAAATGTTTGCATAAGTAATTACTTAAACTCAAGTAATTACTTTAATTTGACTATTTACGTAGATATAGGTTTCCTTTCTCAACGAGTTTGGTAAAAAAGAAGATATGCACGTGTAAAAGGTAAACGATAAAACAATCGAAAATTCTGAATTACTGGATAAAAAATTCAACAAAGCAACTTTTGCTGCAAGTTAGTTAGAACTCAATTTTTCCGGTTTCGCGGTAATTGACTGACAATCAAAGTTGGGAAAAATCACTTTGGAACATTAGAGCTAAAATTTTCCTTCCTTTTTTTATGAACTAGGCTTGCCTTTACGCTTATTTTACTGGCACTAGGCGATTTTATAAAAGAAGAAAAATTTACACTACATTTTTAACACAGTTCAGTAAGTTAAAATTTTGTTAATCCTGTACTTATTCTTTTCTTTTTTTTCCATTTTGTAAAAATATAAAGTTAGCCGTGATAAAAACTTGGTTAACAAAGTAGTACATAATTTAAGCAGCCTGGGGAATATGTAGGCAAGAATCTTTTTTAGTTTTTAACCAGAAAAAGTGTAATCCTTATTTTATGACTTGACTTTTAAAAAGCAACATGGCCTTGTCGTGTATTTTGTATCAGAATCGAGTTTAAAACAGTATAACTAACAATTCTGGGACCCTTATAGACCATTGCAATTAAAGTCTACTTTCGCGACAGCCTCGTGAAGATACGGCCAGACAAGTGGGCGTTTTGCGCTTGTTCGTATCCAAGTACTCTACAAGAGATATTTTAATCCAATGTCCCCGACACTTATAGTATAAAACCCAATATTACGAAGGACAATATAATCTCGTAGTAAATGGCGGAAGGAGCTGGACAAACCCAACGATCAGTGGTTCACATAAGCCCTATATCAAAAGTATTGGAAGTCATGGGGCATTTGCCCAGCAATGGGATGACGCCGACCAACACTAACAATAGTAACATAATAGATAATAACAAAAAGCCAGCAGTAAGCGATACGTCACAGCCAGCGATAAGCGATGACTTGGAAGATGACGGAGGCTTGTCGCGATAACACGAGGTCAGACAGCCAATAAACCGTTCTGTTGTACAATAACGACGCCTGTATTCGTGAATATGATTTACCTACTCGTGCAGACTTTAAAACGACCTCTTTCTTCCATATAATACTTGTTTCCTCGTGACATAATTTATGACTGATAAGAACACCTCATGATCGACGTTCTTACCTACTCGAAATGGAACATTATGGAAACGGAGTCTGTGAGGGAGATCTATCGGCCGACATTGGGTTGAAGATTTGAAACATGACTCAGAATGTTCAAAAAACCTGATGTCTTTAACTTTTAGAAAACATTAATATAGTGTTCAGTTAAGTTCACTGTCATAAATACTATGGAGTTGGGCGAAATAATATTATGTAAGGTTATTGTCATTTAGCAAAACGTGAATTTAAAATATCTAAAGTTTCTCTACATCTGACGTCACAGCTAATATAATACAATCTACAGCCAAAAGAAACAGTACAAAATCGATAAGCTTGATCAGATTGCAAAAAAACGCAAGAATTCCTAGTAGTTGTAAACTACTAGAAATATGTTGTCTACTACATAGTATATGTTTTCTTGGATCTCGAGAAACTCGATAGCGGGAAGGCCGAGACAACTTTATATCAACCGGATCACATGGAAGACTTTATGGCGGTCGCTTTTAGTTCCATCTGAGGACCCTCCATTACGATATTTGGGCAGAGCTAAAGGAAAAATTGGGAGGGAACTAGACCGTGACCGACCTGACCACAAACAGGAAAATTAGGAACAGGTAAAACAAGTTAGGCGTTTCGCAGAAATAATAGATAGGTAAAAAAAACATCTTTTTTAGATAACATACACTTTCGATAAACAGGATGAACCAGTTCCAAGTGTGATAGGAAGGATAATATAATTAATTAATGATCTGGCTTTTGAAAAATCCCCAGACAAGGATAAGGTAAGTCATAATCAGATGCAATGACTTAAGAGTAAACCTGCATGCATATCTAATGATTCATAATACGAACCTGCTTTTAAAGGCCGGTTTAGAAACGAAGGAACAATACAATATCCACATGATAAAGTTTCCTTGACAATAGCACTTTATTTGGCCGTTGACACGAACTAGAGTAACATAGTAGTTTTCAAAGCAACAATAATAATTACTATTCCAGACGAGACGTCTTCGAGAACGACGAAGGTTATTCACCCGTTAAAGAATTAATGGCACGACTTACTAATGCCTTAGTGGTACTTAATCTTGGTTTCCTCAAGGGGAGTCGCGTAAACAATATTAAAATATTCATTTTCGCTATAAGTTTGCTGTTTTTAAATGCGTCTTAAAACGGCCGGAGACGGTTGAAGAGCCCTACGATGTTGCCAGAAACGAAGATGCAGTATTTTGTTTTGGTCATCAAAATAATGCAAGAGATGTTTCAAACAACTTGATGGTACGTAATGCAATGGTTTGGCACTTTATCAATGCAATTTCCTAAGCCAAATCGTCTATCGCATAAACACACACTAGATATAATATAACATTTTGAGACATGTGGAGAGGTAGAATAAGTGCATTATATTGTAAATTATATTACAAATACACGTGATTTCATTTCCACTTCAACCGAATGAGGCGACTTCGACGAAAATTGCTTTTATAACTTTATTATCGTTGTAAAGTAATCCGTCACCGCGGAATAATTTCCCGTTGCGGTGGCAAAGCCGTGGCTACCCAGCACGTGTTCCGTGTTGTCTTGTGTGTGTGCAACATACATTAGTTATTGCGTATCTGAGTAGTCGAGCGGCCAGGGGGCGGGGCGCCGCACGCGAACTGATAATAATTATTAGTCTGAAGCAATTAAGAGGCGCCAGATATACGCCATTGATGTGATAGCGGCAGACTTTATAGAGTGAAGAGGCCGCCAGACCCACCTCGACACAGTTCTGGAGGGAAATCCGCTTGATGCGAAACTTGTATTTCTTTACCGGCTTCGCTGGTTCGACATTTTTGCGGAATCATAACTATGTACTCACTGTTCTTTTCGAAAGATCATTGTACGGATATTGAGAATCAAACTAGAGCAAAGTTTGTTTAAAATTCAGGTCAAAGGATTTTAGTTTTTAAATTTTACCAAACAAACAAACATGGAACTGTATGTTATCTTCAAAATCGTCATTTGATACGTGCTCTTAAACAATCTTTGATCTGGGAAAAAATGTAAACCAAAACGTCAATTACATGATTCGTATCAACACCCACCTTACGCGTATAATTCAATATCAAGACGTCACAAATATACTATACAGTAAAATTACTTGGTGTAACTTATAGCTATCGATTGCCGGTTCCTCTTGAGAATGTATCGAAACTGATACGAAGATCGATGGATATATGGATCCACGTACTACGCATTAAGATCTGTATCATAATACTTCATAGTTACTAGCAATATATCCTCAAGGGATCGGATATAACAGGAAGTTTGTAAGTACTTGTTAAACTTAAACGATAACTGGCTTCGCCCGCGCCTCTACTCGTGCGCAAAGTTCTTAATTTTCTGAGATTTGGAGTCCCATGTGTGGTAATCCAGGGTAAATTTAACTTCTGTCCCAAGTTTCACCCAAAACCGGTGCAGTCGTTACGGTGAAATTGAGTTTTAAACAAGTCAACAGGAAAAGGAAAATAATTTCAGAACATATACTAAGATTTAGGCTATTAGAACAAGGCCTTAACAATCAGCTTCGACAAAGAATCAGTAGTGAAAGAGACCCAGTTTCATACAAAAGAAAAACTCTTAAATAGCTCATTTTTTTACGTCTGCCAGTTCTTTTAGATTCATTAGTCCGAGTGCTCGTGAGACTACTGTTTCACGAATAAGTAAACAATTTTCTCAGTGTGGAAAATTTACTACCAAGTATTGTTAACAGCTACATGGGTTTGCGTGACTTAGAACATTACATGTGCGATGTCGGTATGTATATCATTTACGTTTTTCTGTATGATTAAATAGAAAACGCTTTGACAACACATGCTTGCACTAACGAAGGGAAAGTTTTGTAGGCGTTGAAGAATTATTGTTTTCATCTTAATTGAAATCTCTTTCTTGGTATCGTGGGTGGTAACTAGGGACTCAATACTTGAAATGAGGTATAAGAAGCCTCCAATTATCTTAAAAAGACCGGAACTTATTTGTTTCACAATGCCCAGATGTTTTTACTCCACGTGTTTTAATATGACATCACAGTCTTACAAACACTGATAGTGTCTTGAACAAAAGCACAAGTCATACTCACGCCCTATCGTTTCAATTGTCAACATAGCCACAGTATTTTAATGACAAACGCGAAGAATGAGTGCAAAACTAAACTGGAAGTATTTTCCCTATCATCAATTTGTTTAACCGAAGCAATATTCCACCTTTAGGTCGCGATTAAACAAATAATCGACGCCCTCAAACGCTACACTGCCATCAAAAATCACTTAGGAGGCCAATAGAAAGATCATCAAGCAACATTTGCCTTGAAACGCGCGAATAATATCTTTATCAATATTTACCGAGATGTTCATAGTAATAAAAGTTAATCGTTCAGTCAATTAAACCGGAGTCCGAGCCAAATTGTCAATTATCATTTGCGTTACATTGTCTTGAATGGTTCTAAGACTCGCAAGGGGCCTATCTGTAATTAATTGCTACTCGACTAAATTCCTATTGGAGTTTCTACGATGACCGTTCGTAAAGTGTCATATTGTTTGAATGGACACTTGGTAATGGTCCTTGAATTAATTTGTATTGTTACTGTTTAAGTGCTTCCGCACTAAGAAGCGGCTTTTAGGAGCATGCTGTCCCGAATATGCTCTTCTTCTTTCTCGAAGCCTAGTACAAATGCGAACTTTTCCATAAATGTGTTGTGACAATTTACAAGTTGTTCCTTGATCAAGAACACGAGGCTTAGCTTCTTTATCTTTAAATTACAGATACCTATTGATTGATTTATTTGACTGCCTCGTTGGTCCTGGGTTCGATTTCCGGGTCGGGCAAAGTGCTATTGGGTTTTTCCATCGAGACTTTCTCAGTAGCAGCCACGGAGTCAGGATTCGTGCCCGGTTGATGGCTATAGGCTCGCCCCCTATTACATGTGATTTAAACATAACTGGCGAAATGTGGGTATACTATTAGGTATATACCACAGCCAAATGTCCAATTCCTACATCTATCATCATTTACTCCCAATAAAAATTTTCAATCTTGAAATTCAGTCTGACATTTGAAACTACTCTCCCTGCGAGTTAGCAAACCAATATTCCATAAAGATTCTATATTATATAAACAGTAAAGGTCTCATCGATAGCCATTGATTGGTCTGCGGACGCTGCGGTCCAGGAGTAAACACAGGCTGAACCGAACCAATTTCAGATTACAATAGCCATTCCCAAACACTCAGTCACAGGCACTGCCAACAATGTAGACCTAATGAAATAGACTCCTTCATCGCAGGTAAACTCCATTAACGTAGATACCTACAATCCTACTACCATCAAGTATATTTTCTATTGTAATAATGCGATCATTCATTTTCGTTCCTCAGGATATCGTCTAGAAATAGAACTGCGAACAATGTTCGTGATTACGAATCTCCTAACCCAACTTCTGATTAATCCTTATTGATATGAAAATGGATCAAGAGACGAATCGAAATTCTCGTAATGTGCCAAATTAGTGAGCATCGAGATAAGGAACATCTCGTATATATTTTATCTTGGTGTGGCGTATGTTTGTCTTATGAATAATTCAGGTGGATTAGCACGTTTAGGTTAAACGTTACCGTTTTAAATACGTATTCGATATTTTAGGTCTTTTTTGCGAATGCTTTACAGGCTCCTTTTTCAGATTTCAGGGTTGATGTAGAGTACTTCGTTTAATTTGGTATTTGCATGGCCCAGCTTTGGGACAAAGTACCTAGGCTGACAAAAAAAATTACAGTTCTTCGTAAAATAGAGTTTAAAGAAGATATAGAAGCGCATCATCGCCCTAATTTTATTTTTTATTTAATGTTTTAAGTTGAGCGCGTTAGAAACACCACCATGCGTTCAATAAACTCTGGTTGCAGATGTCGGAGAAAAAACAGCCAAGGTAAAGTGGGAGTGGGCGGCACCCTGAGAGGTGTGCGAAGATCGTCACTCACTGGATGCCTGACGGAGGAAATCGCCGTCGAGCTAGACAGCGACGAAGGTGGTGTGACGATCTGATCTTGTTTTCGGGGCGAGCATGGCCAGATAGCGCACAAGACAGAGACGCTTGAAGAAAGGGGAGGCCTTTGCCCAGCAATGAGACACATGAGAGGCTAACAAAAAAAAATTATTTAAGTACACAAATGTACTATCACCAAAAGATGAATGTGACCACCTTAAGGTTCCACCGTCTGGGTCATGCCGAGGCAAACAGTGGTACATTTCCGAAAATTAAGGAATCGAATTAGTGATCATTGGTTACTAAGCTTTATCGCTAGACTCGCTGAATGTATTTTATTCTCTTACTCAAGTATTAACATTTCACCCGCCAATTCACATCAGAGAGCTGTGAATTACTAAAGATATACAGAAGCTTCCACTAAGTTTCTGAAATTGTCTTATTAATGATCAATAGGCTAGGAGATAGAATGTAAATTTGATTGCGATTGCTTCGAATTTGACTAAGTTGGATAATTTTGGGCTTTGTATGCCATGTCATATTTGGTAGTTGGAATCACAAGATGGTAACAACGAAAATTATGTAATCGACACTGATACATAGTATCAGTCAATTATGTTGTATATGGAAATTAACATAACATCACGCATGTACTCATTAGTACACCCACATTTCGCTAGTTATGTTTAAGTCCCATGTAATAGGGGGCGAGCTTATTACCATCAACCGGGCACAAATCCAGACTCCGTGGCTGCTACTGAGAAATTCCTGATGGAAAAACCCAATGACACTTTGCCCGACCTGGGAGTCGAACCCAGGACCTCATGTTCAAAAGTCGCGCTTGCAAACACTAGACGAACGAGGCAGTCATATGGAAGTTATACAATGGTATAGTTTTTTTTTTAATACGGATAATATGGAATTTCAAATGCTGAATATTTTTGGAAGGATCTAAATAAGATTGTATCGTTATGATTTTCGTCGTCGAAGAGAATTTGTTTTATGAAAACTATACGTATAAATAATTAATATAAATTCTTGATGAGTTTTTACTAACTAATTGCATTGTTATCTCTATCTCGTGATACTACTTAATGCACGTGGTTGATAAACGTAATTAATTGCAGTTCTTTTAATCATTATTGATAATCGATCGATAAATTACATAAAACAAGACTTAGATGTGCCAGATACGATGATGATTAATTAACAAAATATAGATATCCTATGGTTTTCCCCCGGCCCTCCACGAAATCTATAATTATTATCTCAGATTTCAGATTTTTTGACCGATAATTTATTAATGTAAATGATACCAATAAACATGTTCTTAAACAAATATTTGCCGAAAAGAAAAGATGCTTACTACTTATTTTGAAGTTGAAAAAAAAATACTTGGGTGTTAAAATTAAACCAGACTTGTTCATAAGTACACCTCTTACAATCTCATTAGCACCCTCATACATTCAACACCTGACCATTTACCTACATCAACTTCATTGAGAAGCATAGACAATATCTTTGACACGGATGACCTCTAAGGGAGGGAGAGAGAGGGTCTATCCGAGACGCTGTAAACGACGCTCGACCTATGCGTGTGCGCATACTCCGCGCATGTGTGAACTTGTGTAATATACATTGATAAACCGCAAAACACTACGCGTTAGAATGGAATTGTTTGGGTTAGTCGTATAGGTACCTACCTACATATTAGCATAATATTTAGATAGTATAATTAATAGCGTCACCCACTTATACGATAATATACCATGTACTGTGTGTATATTATTATATTTTATTAGGAATTTGTTAGTGCACGCTTCTTGTATAACTTTACATACAATGACTTATTGTGAAAGGTTTTGATATAAAATGAATAAGTACAACAGTTAATCTTAATGGGCGGAACTTTTGGCTTTGATCAAAGTAACTTGTTTTTCAAATAACAAAAGTAAAGTAACCATTTATTCAATTGTTCTGTAATACAAAGCCAATAGAGAAAAGTTCTAAAACATTATCTGCCTGTCTGTGTGCCAATAACTCGAAAACAGTTAAACCAATTTTCTTGCGGTTTTATCTATTACCTGTGTTCGTGTTTCTAGACGGTTTAACTAGTTTTTACTAAGCTGAATCGATGAATTTTGATCACATTTTTGAAAACGTGACAGATTCTACAGAATAAGAGATTGTCTAGAATGATACAATTATATGTTTCGTTACGTGAATTCGAAGGAACATCCTACTTGGAAAACCTTTTCCATTATCCTACATAAGCTTATTAGGTTTTATACTGTCATAAAAGGGACATGTGTCTTAAGACTACGTAGTTTTAGTGCTAAACTAATATAAGACTGTCCGAAATAGTCATTTCTTTGAAAGGTTTTAATTTCAGGCGACTTTTTCAGTGTTTCTATCCATATCTGTCAGTTCGGAGTCACTTTCAGTTATTATTTTTACATATGACTAGTTAAAAACAAGGGGTTTGTTTGAAAATGTTTTTAAAAACCTTGACCTACGTATAAAAACAAGCCAGAAAAAGGAGAATTTATCGCACGTTCCATCATCACGTGACAATTTTTAACGAATTCGGAAAAATATACAAAAAATAATAATTCTAAAGGTGCTGCAGGACTTGTCAAAGCCGGTTAAGCGATTTCATGGACAACCACAAAACTCACAAACCAAATAGATTAAAATATAAATATTTTTCTTACATATCATTTGATTTTGAAAACTGCTATAACTAGTTTTTGATATCAGAAAAAAATCCAGGCTAACAGTATTTAATTAATTCTCTTTGCTAAAAAAAACATGCTTGAACTTCCTGACTTTATGAATTAGGAAATCCCTCGAAACCTTTTCATCAATGGTCTGCAAAAACACGCTGTATACAATATAGGACTATGTTCTCTGGTCCCAAATCAAATGATTGAAAAAAGTAATCCAACTTCGACCTAAAACGATAATGTCGTGCGTATCATTGTGCGCAAATCGTAAAAGACGTATAAGGGAAAAGGGTTCCGTTGACGCTCGTAAACATCGGGTTTACAACTGTCACACAATGCATTAAAGAAAACGCTTTAAACCCTTCCATGAAGTAGCAAAATTGTCGCTTGAATCTTTGCTTAGGTGTACAGGGACTTGCTGGCTACGGTTGCTATCCCAATAATAAAACAAATTGGCAACCCCACATTACTTTAACTAATGATACGTGTGTTATCTTGCTAACCACATGGAGTAAATGCCGGCTTCTGTTTGAAGAGGCTCGCAGACCCCCCCATAAGGAACTTGACACTCTACAATTAGTAAACATGTGCCGATTGGTAATTTAATATTAATAATGTTTGCAAAGGACCTGCTATTATTGCAGATGTAGAAAAACCCGACTCTACATAGATTATCATACATTATGCTAAAGTAATTTGATTTGACAAACATTAGCGTAGATACTTGTTATTGACTAATTTAAATATGAACGAGTCGACAATTCAATAAACTGAGTTGACACAACAGGCATAATAAAAACAAAACGCTGCGCTGTCGAAGAAGTGTGTTAAAAAGATAAACGTCCGTACGATGTCAGTCTCGCTTGACCAAACAACTATGAATCACGTATCATTGCTGATAGAGGGGAAGCGTTCGTGAACTAGAAGTGGAATCAAACTCGTTTGAATCAGTCCTTATTCCCTTACTTACACGATGCTAATTAGAAGGAACTCTTCACTCAGTACAGGCAGTGCATGCAATAATGCATAAAGGTTCACGTAATAAATGCTTTATTATGTTTGCGCTAAAATGCACGTAGTGAACGCCGACACTATATGGACTGATGTGTGTTTGTGTGCACACACGCTTGTACCTACTCCCACACCACATGTATGCGTCTTGATATGAATGTCGCTTGTTTTTTGTTTGCAAACTATATTTTTTACAGTTTTGGGTAATTAACAGCCACGATTTAATATCAAACTTGAAAGTATTGATGTTTTAACTCGTTTCAACAGTTTAGAATTAAAACACAGCCAAGCTAGTATCGTAAATCAACCGGGGTCATACTTACAGATAACGTTTGTCGGATACCACTGTGGAGGTTAACAACAAAAATCCATCAACAAAAACACAACAGACGTGATGCAGGCGTGCTGCATACACAGCGGACGTTAACCCGGCTCCGGCGGGCTGCGTTTCGAAAACTTCGCCGTCAAGCGTTTAGAGAATATTCAAAAATAGACCGACCGACTCGTATAAACACGCAACAATGATCGCTCGCACGTTTTACTTTACGACACGACTCGAAATTCGAAACGAAAGCGATCCGCAGCCATCGGATCCGTCCGGAATCGCTTTGAAAAGTTTCCAGTGCACAAAGTTATTGGGATCGCGAACTAGGGCTCTACGCGACAAGAGCGCGGCAGCCCCGTGGCGCTCAGAAGTGAACTGGCGCCGCCGACCGAGCGCGCTCCGCCGTCCGCCGCGCCTCGCGCCGACACAGGAACACCCACACCGACGCCGCCCCACACACATACGCGGTCGCATCATAAATACAAGCGCAGTACTCGCACGGCTCACACACACTCAATACGAAACTGATAAACAGTTTAAAAACACAACATCACTCTGCAACTGCACATATAAACATTGCACGTTTTCCTGCTTTTGTGTGTTTGACACTGGAGCAAAAGCATGCGATATCGAATAGAAATCATCCATTAAACGCGAGGAAAAGTCATTAGCGGGTGACTAATCTGAATGACACAAACTCGAAGATAAAGATATAGCGACAGGTATGTAAAGCTGAAACAGGTTTCCACTGACGATTGAATGGTGAGTGTTTAGCAGAATACTGGAATATAATCGCACAGTGCTCAACGGAACATTGTACACAAACGGAGCAGGAAAACACGGACAATATGCAGAGAGGTCGAATAGCGATTAACGAGACGCAACACGCACTCACTCTTTAACATACGAGTAGGTACGTGAGCCGCGTGTCGTATAGAGACAGTTATCAACAGTAGACGCGATAGGAGACGAGCACGGGGACTAATGAATGAAGTCCGGAGATGCTGCTGCATTCAACGATACGCAAGGGTTTAATCTATGCGACGATTCGTGCATACTTGCTCCCACAGTAGTACTTCAGAGTGACACACAGACACCCAACAGAATAAACATCACTCCACATGCTAATAAACATTTCAAAATTATTTATTCAACGTTTGTCCGGACACTGGGTTAACTGCGTAATAATTACCACAATTCTGATAAGAATGATAGCAGTGATCGCGATAACGATTTGAAGCAATTGTGTAATTTTATTACTTGTTATGACACCATTAATTAAAAAATAAACAAATACAAACCTTTCATTACCAATAACAAAGTACTGCGCATGACAGATGTTAGTGATGTTTTGCATGATGATCAAGATGCAATAAGATTATATAATCAGAAATAATACTTACGGAAATAGAATCCTTCTGTTTGGTCGCATGTACGGAAATTACCTGAAATCACAAAAGAAATATGGTAAACTTTTAGCAAGGCACTCATATTAAAATGAAAGCGAGATTAGTTGGATAGTATTCTTTGATAGCTCTGTATTTTTTTTAACAATACCCCAAAGTTGTATTGTAATCCGCAACATGACATGACGTGTGATTTCTATATTCGTGAAACTTTTCCACGACAGCCTTTTATTTAATAAAATGTATCTATCTTCAACTTGAACGAAGTGAGGTCAACGTATGAGATGTCAATCTTTGCTGCTATTGTGATTTTTATGTTTACTGATTTCTGGAGGAACTGACGCTGTTGCATGAATGTTTGCACTTATTTCTAACTTGACAGTGAAAAATGTGCATACAATTATCTCCTTATTTATCAAATGCAACTTTACTTAATGTTCTGATGGCTTTGTAATCCCCTTCTGATTTCAGTGTTTTATCTCGACCTTTTACCATATTTAAAACTACTGAGAATTCTTCCATTAACTCAGAATTAAATAATGGCTCTAATTGTATTTCTCGATCTCTGAGTTTGATCTCTGAAAGGATAATCATGTTCGTGTCAATTTTGTCACTTTGTTTCCAAAATAGCTCGAAAACAATTGAAGCATCCCCTATTATTTACAAGGTATTTTCTCGAAACGGTCCTATTTACGACGTCGCCTTCAGAAATTCAATTTCAGCTTTCGTGAATTTCTTTTTGTGTTTCGACACACGTCTAGAGATAAAAAAAATCTTTGGAAATTGATTTATCTGTCTGTAGCTCTCATCTTATTATCAGCTGCATTTCGTATTAATCTTGAAAACGTTTTGATTGGCTGAGCAATTCGTCGTAGCGTACCTTCTAACTCACGTAAATCGTACAAGTCAAGTGTGGGGTACATCACTATTTTAAACATCGAAGTTCAGTTATACAGTAGACATAGATAGTTTAGCTGCAGGAGTAGTGAAGAACAGGATGTAAAGTTCCTTAATACTCTATAGAAAAGTGAGGATTCTCCGACCAGACGGGTATTGAGTCAGACAGACAGAGACAGTGTTTTGACTGCCCGACAGCAGTAGACGGGTTTTTCTATACAATCTTAAGTCGCGGCCAGATAACTTCCATAGCGCTGTTCAGAATTTTGATGTTAGTTCTTCATTTGTGTCATAGATGGCGCAGTAGTACTTTTTGTACTATATTGCTGCAGTACTTTTTGTAGTGCCGTAACCTAGTTATTAAATGGTGAGCCATTTCAGCAAAGGAAGATCATGCCGAGGAATTCAATGATTTATACATTGTTAAATAATATAATATGTACAGCGATATGATTATGGTCATCAATATTCATAAAACAGGGGGCCGATTCTACTAACAAAATTGTTCCAAAATCGCAATAGAACCGCAGCTGTATCACGGCTTTTATGCGTTTTCATATTCTACTAATGAACAACGATCCAACTGCGGTTACGTTTAAGTTGACGCCAACGATCGATCGAAACTAATTCCAAAATCTATTCTGTTAACAAAATCGAACATGAGCGTATCATGAGCGTGACGTTTAGTCACATTCTACTAATATTTTGACACTTGATTGAATCGAATCGAAGCTAAACTTTAGCGGTTCTTATGTCAAAATTCACGGTTGAACATAAGTTCCTAAAGTGCAACTTTTGACGCATCGATCTAGGATTGCTTCCGTTTTCTTCCCTACAAATATGATGTTTTATATGGATTATGTTGAACTTGCCCATGAGGTTGACATTGGAAGGGTAAGAAAAATAAATTTATCGTCAAGATTAAGCAATAATTTCGTACGTATTAACAGAACAACACTTGCAGCGATACTAAATCTTTTACCAGTAAATGAAATGCACCAATCTGCACCATACAACATGTGGTCACTTAATTTAACCATTTTTTGTTGTACTTAGCTAGTTCAAGTGCGCGATGTAAGTGTGTAACCCACAAGTTAGTATGTCGTAAATATTTACTTTAAAACTTTTGTTGCATAGCACTACAAAATAACAATAACAGTCTATGGTGCGATATTTCATTTGATAATTATATAATCAGTTATATTTTAAAACGAATACTCACAGTTAATCAAGCACTAAAATAAATGCATAGTTTCTACTTCCCGCCGTATGTTCGAGTCTTTGATAGACAATATGCAGGGTAGAGAGGTAGTTTACAACGACGTTGACGTTTCGTTTCACAGCTTCAGGGCACTTTTTAGCGAAACATTCTGTTTTTATTATTTAAAAAGTTGAAATGTTGTGTGCGTAACAATAAAACATACAAGAGAAAAGTATAATTATAGGCTAGATATCTTTTTTTATTAGAAAATAAATTTTTGTGACACATATTCGTATTTAGTAACATTTTTATTTTTTATTTTTTCTCTGTGGTATTATTAAAACATACTATTTGGCATGTTGGTAACACAAGCTAACCGTTGAAACGTTCCCGTTACGATTCAGTTGCGGTTCGGTTTAAGTTTAGTTTCCAATTTGTATATGAAATAGTAGAATGACTTTTTAGGTAACTATCGAACGGCGATCGAAGTCGAACTGTTGTTGAAACACAATTGAACGTGTAACGTTGCAAATTAGTAGAATCGGCCCCCAGGTCACATGGCAACAACAGAAAAAATATTGAGTCATTAATCTTCAGGCTGTTTATTATTCACGGGATGTACTATCAGTGGCATTGAATAGTTGAAACAACGTGACATGTGAAAGAGAAAGTCGTAATAAATGAGGGTGTCTAATAATAATAAGTGTGCCGAATTTCTTCAGAACATCGTAAGTCCATTGTAAAAGGCTGCCAACTACAGGATAGGACAGGTGGATTTTGATGATGGATGCGTTAAAAATTTTGTTGTTGTACAAACATTATATACACAAATATTCTTATATAAAGAAATCATATTGGACTTGAATTATGTGCCGTATTCGGTGCAGGGTGTAAATGAATTTTACACCCTGCAGTTAAGTAAAATTATACTTTTAAACGCGGGAATGCGTGATAATTGCGCAATTAATTCAGGGCTCTAACGATAATTAGGTAAAAGTAAAATTGTGTACTATCATAAAATCGTAATGCATGGTATAAAATATGTTGATTTTCTATCTTCACAAAGTTTCATAACCTGTAGGGCTACAATGACCTCTTAATGCAGGAATGTTTTAGTTATAGTTCGGGAGCGTGAAAGTAGTAGACAGTTCTATAGAAATCCTTTTGAATGTGTAGTAGAGTCGAACTTTCTTTTCATAACTGTCCAAACCTCCAGTTAAATACTGTCAACAAAATGCTACGTCATTAATGCTTCTTTTAAAATCGCATAATTTTTAACAGATCAACGATGTTACCATAACCGAAAACTACAATAGACGTAGTTTTGAATAAGTTATAGGAATGCTCAGTAATTTAAACCCTACCAAATAATTTGCTAACAAAATAATAAAGTTGAAGCAAACAGTTATTTTTAGTCCATCTGATCCGAGAACAAATAAAATGTGTCCAACAAAGTTAGGAATTCTGAACTTCTGAACTTTCTGAACCGAAACGAATAGGGTCACAAACATTATTATAACATTACTGTGTGAATTAATTATGTTTGAAATAGATCCGTTAGAATAACTTTGGTAATGTCTAGTATTATAGTTTAGGGTAAAATTATTAATGAAGAAGATCGTGAGGAAAGTTTGTTTTTAAGAAGTAATGTGGATGACTCTGAGAGTAGAAGAAGAAACGATGGTTCGACTTTGTAAAGGATGAAGATGAGAGATGACAAGTATGGAAGAAGAAAATATGCTGGGTCGACCCCAAATAAATTGGGATAAGGGCAGGAGCATGAAGAACAGACGAATGGGAATCTGAACACTAAATAGGTTAATACAAAAGATACACTTTAAATGCCAAGTATCAAAAATTGTTAAATAATATTAGGGTTGGCCACAACTACACGAGATATAGAAATAGCTATTGTACACATGTAGGTCCTCCTAGAAATAAAGCAATGGCGAAGCGTCCAGCACAGTTCTTAAGCCCACACAGCACAGTCTCTCGTTCGTGTGATTAATTTAAAATCAAGATGATCCTGTGTCAAATAGGTACACATGTTTCACACAATTATTCCACTCAAGTCAACCATATTCCCTGAAACATATTACGTAATGATTTGGACATTCGACTTGGTGAAGAGGAAATTGTAGCTGAGCTAAGTGTTGGCATTGAAAATGCTCAGCTATAAAAATGAGTAAATTAGAAATCGAGTTTGTAGGATTAACATGATTGTAATTCAATTCGAACTTGCAAATAAAAGTGAATCTTGTATCTGTGTTAAAACGCTTTTAGTACCCATAATACTAGATCATTAGCACTAAAAGAAAATATATGCAAGGACGTATACGAGATCTTAGACGTTTCTGTCTATCTTGCAGTCTCAAGAACACCGCCTCTTTCCAACAAAACCGTATCAACGACTGTTTTTCGTCCAATAAAAGCTAATGGTCCTGTAGATGGGAGGTTCTATGAAAAAGACAAAACATTTAATACTTGCCAACGTTTAAAATGATTGTGCATTTCAACAAAAGCTCCACTCAACCCAACAAAGGATTCAGAAAAACGGAATATCAAAACAATCGTAAAGAATTATTCATATCGGTTTCACAGTACACCGATTTTCTTCACTGGAACAGAAACGGTTAAAACTAGACAATGCTACCGTGATTATTATTTCGTGGATAAAAAGTAATGAAACCAATCTTGGACCCTTTCATTTTGTATTTCAACTAGATGAACTTTTTTCTATTCTGACTACAAAGAGTTCGAATATGTAATGTAAGAATATTCTTTGCTTTTACATATATTTCTCTGCGGTATTTTGAGTACATTTCAATGGAAATATGAAGAGAAAGGTAATACTTTAAGAATAGTGTATCTCTGATTTCAATGTCAATAAATGGCTCGTTTGCGACAAGGATGACATAACTCAAAAATTTAGATTTTTTGACGTTGTTTGTATTTGAATATAAAATTAAGGAAAGCAAGTATTACATTAAGTAACGAAATACGTAAAATAAACCTTTAATCTTTTGATAAAAAATTTCTCTATGCAAAAAAAATATTGGCAATATACTGAAAACTTTTTAGAACTTACAAAAACCTGTCCTGTATTTCTTATTTTTCGAGTTATGTCATTATTGTTGCAAACAAACGAAATATCGAATAAATACTTTCTACTGTAAACTACGAATCAGATATTTTTATAGGGTTCAAAAATGTCATAAGTGTAAACAAAATTCATTGCAGTAAATTCAGGAAACAGCATTAACTGAATGAAATAACAGTATATTTAAGTTTTGCCAGTTTTTGGCAAAGAACTGCCTCAGAATAAGTATTATCGGGTTACATATTTGGGTCAATGCGATATTCTAAAGAAAATATAAGTTAGAATTTTACTTTTTTTCGTAACATTTTATTGTGGTAGAAGTGCCAATGGTTGTGCCAAGTGCGAAACAGACGCAGGTTCTTTTGATGTTGGCAGTGCTTACGTCATTTATCATTCGCCCGCAGAACAGAGCCAAGCATGCTACCAATCCTTATCTGAAATAAATTACAGTACTCGACGAATATATAGGTGTAATAAAACTACATACAGCCGCGTGATACGGCGCCTTTTCATGTACAAAATTACCGTCCGCACCCAAACCCCAAGTTTATATATTACGTGACTATCTTTGGAGCTGTCCCTGAAATCAGAAGCCTTCGTTAGCCCATAATAATACTTGACACTTTTCAAAAAGATTCCTTAATAAATTCTCAAGTAAACTCCCAACAAAGATATTTAATAAGGGTCCAAAATAAATAACGACTATCCAGTCTAGTCATTTTACAAAGGGATCTTGAAAAGAGACGCCTTTGGAAATAATATCGTTTTAATAAATTATAGTCATTTATCCGAGTTCTGGGACCTGCGTCTTAGTTGGGACTTTAATAAATTATTGACGATATTTTCTTCGAGTTACATTATTTAAAGTAAGGGACAGTTTTGATTGACTGCTGAAGTTTCTACACAGACTGTAATTAGCCAGTGGGATAACAGCTACGAAGTTTCCTCTTAAAATTCTTCGGCTAATTGGATTTGTCGCTTTTATTATAATTACATTGTGGCACATTGTGAGTGTTATGACTTTAAGTTCGTTATGTTGCCTAAAAATAAGAAAAATTACATATGAAATCCGACGCTTTTTTTTAAAAAAAAAGAGGTTCATTTTCGTTACACAATCCGAGAGTGCGATTTCATTGTTTATGGCTATTTCAGGGGCATGTTTGCGCTTCTATATAATGTTCAAAGAGGATGGATATGTTTTTATTTGTGCCTGACCTAAAAAATTAGCTCCACTAAGTTATATATGACGTGAAAACGCATTTCATAGCATCACACGTCACCGGGATGGGTGTAAATTAACGTGAAATAAATTTTCGCGCGCCAGACATCTCGAATTTCACATCACATTGTAAAATATTTCACGTAACTCCTGTCTCAGGAGTGACACTAACACCACGCGAAGTGTTCCGAAAATAGAGTAAGCTTACACGTTATGTGCACACCCTTACATCCGAGGAACGTGCGGCACAAGCCGAAGATTAAGCACCCCATCATGACAGGCGAACGGTTCCGTACAAATTACCGGGATTTGCGGTCCTGCCGACACTGAAATTACTCAGATATCCCAAGCTATACATCAGTGGATTCAAATAAAAAAAATGTTGCTTTTGGAAGGTGAAATTTTCGGCGACTGGGTGCTTGAAATAAAATGCTTGCTAAAAATACAAGTACCGTGAAGCATTTAGCTTTTCACATATTGAATATCAAGCCTTTTGTTATTCATATCTGGCTTATCCAATTTCGAATGCATGAGCATGAACAATACCAATTCCTGACCTACCCTCCATGATATCTAAAACCCTTGATCTAAGTGAACAAAGTCCATTTTTGCGTGAAGTTGTCGGAAGGTTTCCAGGCGCTCGCCGGATGTGAAATTTTCCACAGCAGCTTCAGGATTGCTCGGAATTGGCGGGATTCGTTCATTCACGAATGTATTTTTGGCTTAACGTTCGTATCGGAATGGTGTCATCGCCACGCATGTGATGTGGGATTGTGGGTTGGCGACCCCTGTAGCGCAATGCAAACAAACAGCTGATCGATATCGCTACTGCGATGAAATCGTGTCCCAACAAGTAAAAGCTGAGTAGTCACACGATCGTTGACACTGATACCCGAACAGTGTTGCCACTGTACCCGCAGCGTACACAAAAAAGTGTCCTAACCAGATACAGCTAAAGCTTACTTTGAAATGAGTCTATTTTGAGGCACAACGTGAGGCGACCTACGCCAACGATTAGACTATCAAAGTTTTCATCCTCTAAAAAGTTCATGTAAATATTGTGATGAATCATCAACATTTCAGAATATATTTACGGAACTTTCGAATTAGGCACGTCGGACGAACGAGACCTTGAATACGTTAGTAGGGGTAAAAGTACTCGTATTTTGATACCTCTAACCCTTACCTACATGAACATCTGTTCACGAATCCATAGAAATACATCCATATATTCATATAAGCAGGTACATATAGGTAATTCAATACAGCTTTGCTTGATACGGAGGGGGAACGCAGCCGGTGTTTTATATTCAAGGAATATAACAACAATACACCGACTTAAATGGATAATACTTTTTGAATGAACAATGTACGAATGGATAATTTGAAAGCTATAATGTTATGTATAATACAGGTTATGCAGGACGTGACGAAGATATTTAATATGACACGTATATTCAAGTTATTTGATTATGAAAATGACAATAATGAATTACCACGACTTGGATTCGTGAACATGTAGTGGACTTACGATAAAGATTCTTTACGGAATGACTTGGATAATATTATAACAAAACATAAAAAATAAACAGCCCCCCCGTTTATTTTAAGGTTTAATTTTTTGGTTAGCCTCTCATGTGTCCCACTGCAAACCTCTCTATCTTGTGCGATATCTAGCCATGTTGGCCCCGCAAACTAGATCAGATCGTCACACCACCTTCGCCGCGGTCTACCTCGACGGCGGTTTCCTCCGCCAGGCGTCAAGTAAGTGACGAACTTTGCCCACTTCTCCGGGTGCATCCGCGCTACGTGGACAGTTGGACACTCACACTTTGCTTGGCTGTTTTTTCTCCGACATCTGCCAACGTGCAATGGAGCGCAGTATCCTAGGCGTCAAACTTACCGACCATGTACGCAACACCACACTGCGCTCCAAAACACAAATTACTGACGTTGCTCAAAAAGCCGCTAAGCTGAAGTGGGACTGGGCTGGCCATGTTTGCCGTATGCCCGACGAGCTGTGGGCCAAAATAACCACGATGTGGAGCCCTGACACAGCCAGAAGGCGACGCGGTAGACCTCGCAGGAGATGGCGGGACGAGCTGGACAGAACCAACGATCAGTGGTCCACCTTAGCCCTGGATCGAAGAATTTGGAAGTCATGGGGAGAGGCCTTTGCCCAGCAGTGGGATGATACAGGCTAACAGTAACAGTATCTGCAACCTAAGTTATGGAACGCAGGGAGGTGTTTCTAACGCGATCTGTACGCTTCACACCTATTATGCTGCACTCCATGGCAAATTTTGTGTGTTGGGGGAAGATAGCAAACAAAACTTAACAACTACTAAAACCTATGACAGGTAGACGAAAGTGCGCTGTAGAGGTTTAAGGTTCTTGAACTTTTAACATGTCGAAATATTCGACACTTTGACCGTAAAGTATTTGAATGTAAGTAAAGCAATGTCGGAGACAACGGATTAATCTCGAAATACCTCTGTATTTTACCTATATAAGGTACCTTAGTCGTAAATGGGTTAGCAACCGAATAGACTTCCCTCCGTGAGATAGGGTTACAGTAATGGCTTCGGCTGGCACTTGGATTGTGCCAGGGTTAAATGTTTGGTCGGTAATTTAAGGAGTTAGACACGCTTGCCAATGTTGAGTTTACCTATTCTGTATTATATAAAATGAATTAAAATACAAAAAGGACAAAATATCGTTCTGTCTTTGACTCATGGTACCTGGGTTTGAAAAATAGTTTTTTGAAATTGTCAGTCACACACGATGGCGGGATGACTTGGATGTGTTCCTTAAGAACTGGCGCAGACCGGAAACGATAGAAAAAATGTTGGAAGGTCTTTGCCCAGCAGTGGGACAGTCCAAGCTAGCTATAATACCTAAAAATAATTGGCCACACTATAATTGCAAATGTAACCACCAAATATTCGCAAATAGAAGTTGAAAAGCTTCCGAAAGCTCTCTATATATCGGAACTAACAACTCCCATCCGAAAGATGAACCAAGTGTGTAATAAACTGAGTATTTACGGTATTTATATACTCGTATGAAAGTCTAGAAGCGTATGTTTAGTTTGGATGCGTCGCCGGCCGGTTATTAACCACGTCACTGGAATAAGCCGTAACAAACACAAACAGTGCCCTGCTGCCGCCTGTCAGCCACGAGGAGCGCACGTGCTCATCCTCATATTTCGTAACAATTTATGAAAGACTTATGAATCATACGCTGTCATTATGCTGAGGTTTTTTGCTGATACTTCGTGACATCTTTAAAGCTTTTGTGCTGTCTTTCTTTAGTTTCTTCGAAGATTGTTGTGCCAATAAAGGTGGGTGAACACAATTATCAAAGCAGAATTGGTTTGAGCCGTTCAGAAATAGTTGTATGTCCTTGCAAGACTAGTCCATGTCGATGATTCGCTGGTGATCACTTCATAAAACCAATCTGAATTCCAGTTCGCACTATGCATTCTTCTTTTTTCTAGCCTACTCTGTCCTACTACCGGGCAAAGGCCTTCCTCCACTCTTTCCATTACTCGCGAACCCGCGCATCCTTCTTCCAGCTCTGCAGAAACCTGTGCAGTTCGTCCCGCCATCTCTCTGCCAAGAACCCGCCTCACTGTCAGGGCACCAGTTTCCTGGTATTTTGCTCCACAGTTTGTCCGGCATGCGGCAGACATGTCCTGCCCAGTCCCATTTGAGTTGGGTAGCCTTTGAGCCACGCTATGCATTCTTAGTCTGCTCTAATTTCAGAACCGCCTGATCGAACCAAAATCCGTCCAGTGCCAGCCAAGATAGGATAGCCTGGAACAGCAGGAGCGATTACTCTTTGAAACAAATCGATACAACTAAGTCATCTTGAGCACTTGGACATTGACTCTGCCCTGGACTGTAAATGTGGTGCTATTCCACAAACGATGGGCACTTAATATCGTGCCCTGCGTGTCCTGCTGCTTGTTCACTACAGGAACTGATGGACGCTACTGAAGGCGCCAAACTAGTGGCTCAATTCTGGGCCGACACTATTTAGATTGCCATCGACACTCTAAGAAGAAGAAGTCATCTTATGTTCACCTGCACACGTCCGGTCGGTCAAGCCGATCCGGCGCCGGTTCCCCTGTTCAGAACTCAGATTGATCTTTCCTTGTATAGTCGTAGCCTAGCCTGAATACCTTGTGGATACACTCCTTTAAATACTTCGTGGAACCTTTACTACGCAGTCGGTTAAACAGCATGTGTGGTTCTATTCTTGTTTTGATTTCCGATTAATCGCAAATCATTCAACTGTGATAGATATACAACATTGTACGCTTCACATCACAGCTGAATATATTTCATGTTGAGACTTTCGTGTTTTCTTTAACTCTAGTGGAAAGTAATGCACTTTGCTGAACTTGGTTACTTTGTAGCACAGAAACGGTAAACGGTAAAATTCCATTACGTAATATATTTCGGTAGGCAATATAACATAACAATGTATATTAATACAATAACAAGTTATGGGTATCGTTGAAGGAAATTCGTCACACTATTCAGATACACGTGGAATCGAAACTGCGATAAATTGCAGTTTATAGTGGCTTGTAAATAAACGTAGTCACGCGTAAGGCTTTTACATAATACAAAACAATGCTTGATATTTAATTTTGGTCCAACAGTTTCACAGGCAAAATGAAATTGTTCGAACATGAATCCGACACACGAAAACTTTGTTTATAAACGCCTGTTCATGAAGTTACCTATTCTAGTACATTTCAAAACTGTCAAAACAAAATCTCGATGGCTTTAGGACCTTGCGAGTTATCAAACTCAATACAGTAAACTTTATATTTGTATATAAATCTAGTAAACATTATGTGTAGATTTGTGCCCAGTTGAGAAATAGGCTCGCCCCCTATTACATGGGACTTAAATATAACTGGCGAACTGTGGCTGTACTATTCGGTACACCTCTGTCTAACCCTACGGGGCTTACAGGCGTGATTATGGAATGCAATCTCGTACGAGATTTCCGCCTAGCGAGATCTCGCGAGACTCAAAACCCAGTCTCGCGAGATCTCGCAAATTACGGGATCTCGCGAGATTGAGAGAATCGCAATTAAAACATATGCAAATGCTTGTTTTAAGAACTAGTAATTGACATGATATATAATTAAATAGAAACTGCGTTGCTTAGTTATAAAAATATTGTAAGTTTTATTTTAATAAAAACTTTTTTGCAAAAAAAAACCGACTTCCAAAAAAAACACAAAAAAAGTGGGAAATAACTTTACTTTCGGAAGTCGGTGACTATTGTTTGTTTCATTGACGTTTTTGCCACCGACTTCCGAAAGTAAAGTTATTTCCCACTTTTTTTTGTGTTTTTTTTGGAAGTCGGTTTTTTTTTGCAAAAAAGTTTTTATTTTACCCTTTTTAGTTATCGCATCACACACAAATCCTTGTCAAGTATCAATTTCGCAATTTCTTTTACTTGGATGACATATTGTTTCCAGCTATTTTGATTTCAAAACCAAACTACTGAACCGATTTCGATGAAATTTCTATGGGACCAATCGGGAAGTAGATCCATTCAGATAAAAGAAAAATTTTTCAAATCAGTTCATAAATGACGAAGATATGAGGTAACAAACACAAAAATTTCCAGTTATTTTGATTTCAAAACCAAATTGCTGAACCGATTTTGATGAAATTTCTATGGGACCAATCGGGAAGTAGATCCATTCAGATAAAAGAAGAATTTTTCAAATCAGTTCATAAATGACGGAGATATGAGGTAACAAACACAAAAAAAAAAAAAAAAAAAAAACATACAACCGAATTGAGAACCTCCTCCTTTTTTAGAAGTCGGTTAAAAATCAGTACTTATTATTTTGTCTCTAACTCTAATAACATTTGTTTATGTCTATAATTATTATACCTACTGTAGCTAATCAGTTCAAATTCTTACAATGTTGGTAACAAAACAATAATTATCTATATTTAGTCCTTTGTAAATTATTACTTTAGTTTAAATAAATTAAGAGTAATAGGAACATTACTTATGGTAAATAAATACAACAAAACAAAAACTTAACGTCACAAGTTGTTAAATAAATGTTGTGAGATCGTATTAATCAAATAAAAAAAGTTTAAAGTAGAAGTCAGATGAAGTTATCAAGGTACGGAAAGGCAAGTTAGTTTGTCTGAAAATGGCTTCTCAAAAAACACATCATGTCGAGAGTATCATCTGACAGACGACTTCTGATTTTGCATGCCAAATACCCTGCTGCTGAAAAAGCTCGTTCTGCCTCAACACTTGTAGGAACCACAGTTGAGAGGCAGTTATGTACGAAGTTTAAAAGTTCCCCTCTTACTCCACCAGCTTCGTACAAATTCATTTCTTTTTTTATTAAAATGTCTAAAGTATTTGTTGTAGAATTTGTTGAGCGAGCAGTGGGCTGTTTCAGTGCTTTCAGCGATTTTTGCAGCTTTTCATGAAGTGTGATATTTTTTTCCGCGGAGACGGCAGAAAGAGGCATTGTAGTGTCTTCAATATCGAAGCCTTCATCGTCCCCTTGTGCAACCGGTGCAACAACATCGACATCCTGCGTCTGTGCCTTGTCGATCTCGTTATCTCGCGCGATCTCGTACGAAATTTGACGAGATACAATCTCGTAAAATATGGCCGGGATCTCGCGAGATCGGGATCTCGGCGAGACGAGATTGCATTCCCTAGGCGTGATGTTATGTGTTTATGTCAATAGAGAGGTATAAAAAAATCCTCTATGTGAGAATGATTGTAACTTACATAATTAGAACGTGTAAAGGTTCAGTTCAGTAAATATCTTACCTTACCTTATTTATTTATTTATTAGATTTATTTAATCCCTTACATGATTTCTTATCTACAGTTTTGTGTACTTATTTATTTATTAGTTAGTAATGTTAGTTTTGGACTTAAATTGGTATTAGTATAATACTAATTCCTTTATTTATTTCCTTTACGCATTATTTTAGATTTTTAAATATTTCTTAATAAAACATACAAAAAAAAATTATAATAATTAGTGTTAGGTGTAAGGGCCGCCTTTTGCGATGAAAGCCTCCTCCAAACTGTTCCAGGTGGCTCTATCCTTTGCCTGTCTGGACCATAAGTTTCCGGCTTATTGTACGATGTCGTCACTCCATCTTTCAAATGGTCTACCCTTTCTTCTTTTTTTATATATTGGATACCAATTTGTGAATATTTGTGATCATCTTTCGTCCATAGCTCTCTGAATATGACCCGACTATTTCCATTTCAGTGTCCGGACCTATTTGACCGCATCTCTCCCCTTTGTTCTTTTCCTTATCAGTGAACTTTGACTCTATCTTTCAATTTGATGTTCATGTAACTTCGTTCTATTCCTCTTTGACAGGTTCTTATTTTATTTAAGAGTGATTTTTTAAGAGACCAAGTCTGGCATGCGTAGGTAAGAACCGGCGTTAAGCAGATGTTCATTGCTATCGTTTTCAGTTTTGTGGGTATGGGACCTTTAAAAATTTCCTTCGTAACCCAGTATTTATTCCACGTATTCTTTACTCTGTGATCGTTTTCTTTTTCTATATAGGATTTTATTGAAATTAAATGGCCAAGGTAAATGTATTCTGCGACATATTCTATTTCAATTCAATTTCAATTCAATTCAATTCAATTTATTCAAAGTTAATTTTTTACAATACAACATAAGTCTTAGAAATAATGTAGGTAAAACAGAGTTAGATGCCTGTACTAGGATAAACCTGTATTACAGGCGATGTGTTCTAATACTAAGTACATATTTGGACAACAAATTTTTAAACAATATTTAACATACGATGTTTTTTTTTTAAAAATTAGTGAAAAAAATAGTTAATTTATTATGATAATAATATACCTAATTTACTTTAACTCTATTATTTATTAGATGAGAACAAAATGACAATGAAAAAAAGAAGAAAGGTCTTAAACATGTAGATAAATACTATGTACAATTTTGCGCTTAATTAATTACACTATTACAATAGTTTCAGCAGAATTCATAAACAAGTTAGACTCGGTCAAGTAAAAATTGCAAAAATCATTGTCATGATATTTTTATATAGCGGTCAAGAATTTGCTTAGACAGCAACAATTCGATGGTAAGTAGGGCAGGTTGTCTCGCATAGGTATCGTTGAGTCAGGAAAAAAAGACAGAAGCGGAAGGCTGGTTTTTTATGATGCACTAGGCGCCTTTATAGATTGAGACTGTATGGATATAGGTATTTCTTCGCGATTAGTCATTATTTTCGTTTTGTCCCAGTTGATCTGTAGCCCAACGGTCTCGCTATGATGGCTGAGGGACTCGATTATGTCGTTTAGTTTGCACGGGTCTTCTGACAGCAGTACTATGTCATCCGCAAACCTGAGGTGTGAGAGGTACTTGCCATTGATTTTTATTCCCATATCACTCCAATCGAGGTTTCGGAATATGGATTCTAGGACTGCGATGAAAAGCTTTGGGGAAAGCGGAACACCTTGCTTTACCCCCCTCTCGACTGGAAATGTTGTTCCTCTTGAGTCTAGGCGACCTCTGTTGTGCTTCTCAAGTAAATAAGCATTGATAAATTACCTTACTTTATCGAAAGAAAAAAATACGTAACCCATATTACCTAGTTCTCCAATATTTGGCCAGCTTGCATGACTCAGAAATTGTGTGGCATTAACCCTTCTAACATGAAAAAAAATAAACAGATATATGTAGGTCGAACTCAGGAAACAAGTAATAACTAAGTACGTTGAATATCAAATAACATACTGATCTCATTGAAAACGGAGGGTAACCTTCGTCAAATCCATGTCACTTTAGCACCTGTAATATGACATGGAGTGATGAAAATATTACCGTGTTCTGTAATACGATGCTCATTAATAAGTCGATAATGATTCGGATTTGCAGACGACATAAGTCCACATCATCCGATTACAATGTCGTGTTTTTCGGATAATTGTTTCATATCCTTCCTTTCAAAGAATTCCAAGCTTTACGCTTAAATCTTCCCATTGTTTAACGTATCGCGATCGTTGATACGTTACCCCATACTATGAATTTCTCCTTCATAGTGGGTGCGTGTTCAAACAAACTCACATACACACAGCCAGACCCGGAATAATTACCTAGTAGGTCATACAAATATTTGTTCAGTGCGGGGATCAAACCCGCGACACGCAGCGTAGCAGCCAATCGCTCAGCCACCGCGCCAACCGTGTCGTCATTTTCATTTCATTCATGAGTTGGTGTGAATCGGTAGGAGGCATACGTTCTATATACTACTCTGTCAAGAAAGTACCGGGAAACGATCAATAATACACAAAATGTTAGTTATTCATCCAAAGTTATTTTACCGCCCTCAAAGTATGCTCCTTCAGAAACGATACATTTAGGCCAACGAATAATCCAATCATGAAAACATTTTTAAACGCTTTTTCCAGAATTGAGTTCAGTTCTCGCCGGTAATTCTCCTTTATGTCTTCTACCGAATGAAAACGGGTGCCACGAAGTGGTAATTTGGGTTTAGCAAAAAGAAAGAAGTCGGCTGGAGCCATATCTGGTGAATAAGGTGGTTGCTCGATGGTATTTGTTGAGATTTTGGTCAAAAATTCGTTCACTATGATGGCCTTATGCGAAGGCGCGTTATCGTGGTGGAAAATTCAAGAATTTTCTTTCCACAGATCTGGCCTTTTTCGTCGAATTTTCGCCGCATAACACTCAAATAATATTCTTTATTTACTGTTTGAACTTCCGGAAAGAATTCCGAGTGCACAACACCGCGATAGTCAAAGAAAACGGTCAACATGACTTTGACTTTAGTCGACTTTGGCGTGGTTTTTTAACCGACTTCAAAAAAAGGAGGAGGTTCTCAATTCGGTTGTATATATTTTTTTTTGTGTTTGTTACCTCATATCTTCGTCATTTATGAACCGATTTGAAGAATTTTTCTTTTATCGGAATGGATCTACTTCCCAATTGGTCCCATAGAAATTTCATCAAAATCGGTTCAGCAGTTTGGTTTTTAAATCAAAATAGCTGGAAAAAATATGTCATCCAAGTAAAAGAAAATGCGAAATTGATACATGACAAGGATTTGTGTTTGATGCGATAACTAAAAAGGATAAAATAAAAACGTTTTTGCAAAAAAAATAACCGACTTCCAAAAAAAAAACACAAAAAAGTGGTAAACATTACTTTCGGAAGTCGGTGCCAAAAAAATCAATAAAACAAACCATAGTCACCGACTTCCGAAAGTAATGTTATTTACCACTTTTTTTGGTTTTTTTTTTTTTGGAAGTCGGTTATTTGGTTTCGGTTCAGTTGGAAGGCGCCACTCCGAAGCTTGTTGACTAGTTTACATGTCAAACTCGTAAACCCACGTCTCGTCACCAGTAACAATGCGTGTCATGAATGTTGGGTCGGAATTGACTCGTTCTAGCATGTGCTCAGCGACTCTAATGCGATTGAGTTTTTGGAGAAAATTCAGGTCTTTTGGGACTAGCCGAGCGGCAACATGTTTCATACCCAAGTGATTATTTAAAATGGTACGTATCGCCTCGTGCGACACAGAAAGTTCAGCGACTGTCTCTCTCAAACTTGAATTAGGATTTTCAGTCACTATTTCCTACACTTTTGCGATGTTAACTTCAGTTGAAGAGGTTGATGGCCTACTAGAGCGAGGCAAATCTTCCATCACATCTCGATCGCTTTTGAACGCTTTGTACCACTCATAAGCACGTGTTTTTGATAAAGTCGATTCACCATAAGCCTTGCGTAACATTTTCAGGGGCTCCGAACACGAAATTCCATTGGCGATGCAAAATGTAAGACAAACTCTTTGTTCGATGTTTTTATCCATCATGAAATTCGCAATACACACTAGATATGATCTAACTAAAAACAACACTGTATTTATTCTAAAATAACAGATGCAACTCAAACTCCGCGCCGAAAAGGAAAACATTTGAGCCAATCTAATAACAAAAAAAAAATATTTGGAACCATAAACAAATCATCAATTCCCGATGCTTTTTTGACTGAATGTATTCTACATAACAACAACATAACAATGCTGTTTTCTTCGAAGAGACAGGCAGAGGTGTTTCTAGCCTACACCCACACATTACACATTACGTAGGTATTTTCTGTAATTGAAATTAAATTCCTGGTAAAACTCTGCATACTTTTCAAGTTTCGTATTTTTGTAATTTAGTTTCGCTTCAAGTGACGTGTAATGTAATTTAAAACCTACTTAACCATCATTTTTGCTCCGTTGCAGAGAAAGAGATGCAGAGATGAGAGTAGCAGAGATGAAGCATAGTCGACTGTTTAATGTCGCACAAGAATATAAACAGAATCCCTTCAACATAAAGTTCCATTGCAATAAACCTTCTCCTCCCTATCTAAAGTAACATAATTTCACAGTACAAAGGCAGGTTCAGTGGTTAGCTTACGGGAATTATTAGCGTGCCAACAAAACAATAAGTTTGCAACTTCGCAAGTAATTTGAGTTTCTCCAGTACCTCTACTGCATGCCAGCTCATGCTCGTTTGTTCATTGCCCTCGAAATAAATGAACAAGCAATGGATACAATTTTGATGATTAAATAAAAATAAGGGACTCGGGACCTGTTATAAAGGTTATTTCAGATGTCTAATATTGCGCAACAACGTCGTGTATGAACTCACAGTATTTATCGAATCATCATGGCGCATTAGTTATCACTGTATTTTTGTGTACAGTATAGCTACATCAGAATAAGAACCCTGAAACTAGCAAGCTATAAATTGATCTAAAATATTGCTAAAAATATTAAGCATGATTGAAGATTAACGATGCGGTTTTTTTTATATCTAAAAATGAATTGACGTTTGTTAGTCTCACAAAAACTCAGGAACGGCTGAAATGGCTGAAACGGTTTGAAATATTTGTAGAAGTCCGAGGAAGGTTTAAAAGGTGAGAAAATAGGTGGTAGGTAGTAGGTGGGTAGTAGGCGGGTAGTAAGCGGGTAGTACGCGGGTAGTAGGCGGATAGTAGGTGGGTAGTAGCTGGGTAGTAGGCGGATAGTAGGTGGGTAGTAGCTGGGTAGTGGGCACTAGTAAGCGGGTAGTAGGCGGGTAGTAGGCGGATAGTAGGTGGGTAGTAGGCAGGTAGTAGGCGGGTAGTAGGCGGGTAGTAGGTGGGTAGTAGGCCTTTAGTAGGCAGGTGATAGGTGGGTAGTAGGTGGGTAGTTGGTGGGTAGTAGGCAGGTAGTAGGCGGGTAATAGGTGGGTAGTAGGCGGATAGTAGGCGGGTAGTAGGTGGGTAGTAGGCGGATAGTAGGTGGGTAGTAGGCGGATAGTAGGCGGGTATTAAGCGGGTAGCAGGTGGGTAGCATAGGTAGCAGGTAGGGAGCAGGTAGGTAGCAGGTAGGTAGTAGGTAGGTAGCAGGTAGGTAGGTTAGTCGAGTAGTAAAAAATACAAGGAGGTAGTACTAGGTAGGGGAAAAGTGCATTGCAACGCATGTCGGGTACATCTACTTTACAATAAAATCTGTAAACTAAGGGTGTGTGTGTGCCCTAGAATGTTCTTAAGGTAGAAACCTTACTGCATGTTTATAAAAGCTTTTTTATTTGTATTTAATTAAAACTTAAATTGCATCTTGAACATAAAAATCATCCAATTTTATGGTGTTTACTCACGGATGTATGCACTTGAGAAAGGTTTCATTATTTTTATAGTTCGTTAAGAAACTGTCTTCAGTCTAGACGTGTTTTTATATGCGGGATATTACACGATTGTATTGTTTAGAAATAAACTATTTATAGTTGCGGTTGAGGGCACATGAAAATAATGAACAGTGGTCCAAAGATATTTTATACCACTTGCGATTTTGCATTTTCTGTGTGCGTTGTTTTTTATGGGTCTCTGGATAGTTTTAGATATTGTAAATCAAAATTAAGTGGCAGATTCAGAAGCTAGCTAGCTCGTGGCTAAATACTAACAGCCGCGCAGGCCGATCTTCAAGGTTAAGCAACGCTTGCCGAGATCGGTCTATGGATGGGTACACCGAGTTCGCTGCGAGCCTCGGAAAGCACGTTAAGCCTGCATCCGGTAAGCCAACCACAATATATTTAGGCAAAGGCTAGGTCAGGCCCGTCCAACATACGCCCCCCGGGCCACCATGCGGCCCGCATAGGTCTTTCATCCGGCCTGCGAGTAATTTAAAACTTTAAAGACGTCAATAAATATTGCGCGAACATTGTTTAAAAAATGTCCCTAAGTCAGTAATTCCCGCACCATATTTACCTACCCGCCTCACCTCACCTGCCCGCAAATGCAGACGGCATCATCACAGTCAATATCCGTAGTAATCCGGCGAAGTATAAGTATTTTGGTTTTACTCCTGTTCGATCGCGATTGTGTTGCACATATTTCGTAAATAAATCATTAGTGGATAAAAACATCATCATTAGTTAGGTTTTAAGAACGAACATTTTAAGTGAAAATTGCCGTTTAATTTAAATTTAGAGGTCACTTTGAATTTTTTTGGCCCGCTACCGTTATAAAAATACTAAACTTGGCCCTCCATAAAATTATGTTGGACACCCCTGGGCTAGGTCGACGATGAAGTGTCAGATTTAGAACTGACCGCAACCAATGAAATACTATGTCGATACAGTGTAGTATTATTCTAAACAAGGTAGCTATTATATAGTCGATTTCCAATTTACACAACGCACTGTTAAATTGCGAAAGAGTTTTTACTACGTATCCACATAATTGGTTTTCCACCAATAACATTCCGTAAAGCCACCGATGGCTGCGATGAGGGCACACGCACTGTGATAAAATTTTATAGCTTTATCTGATAATAGCTTGTGCAAGTACCTTTCGTATTTCCATATACTTACGGTATAGCTGCGTGTGTGGATCGATCAAAATAATTCGAAGTCGATATGTACCCTACATGAGTTTCATGGGAGATGTATTAAAACTATTAAATTACTCACTAGCTAACTAACCATTCATAAGTCACTAAAATATATTTTTTAAGCTGATTACCAGCTTAACGAATTCGAATAACATTCACATCACTGCAGTCATTCTTTGACACTAGAATTTGGAATGGCTAGAACATGGCAAATTGATGGTGTCAATTTGCTTGACAGTTTTCTCTGATGAAAGAAAGAGAGAAAGAAAAAGTATTTATTAGTCTCGCACTGGACAAAACAAAGTGGTATTTTGACAATAAAACGAAGATTAAAAAAAAAGAAAACTTAAGAACAGATTAAAATCAAACTAACTAAACTGGTCCTGTACGAGGCCAAAAGGCACCATGCTGATGACATCTATGAAGATGTTTTTTGACCTTAGCGTGTAGCTAAAATATTGAAGCTGTTGGTGTCCTGGGAATTTTCTTGGAATCAGAATATGCAACATCCACAATTTTGTATTTCCACCATGATTTCAGTCCTTTTTCGAAAGTCTGTAGTCTCTTTTTTTTAAACGGTGAAGACATTCCTTTCCTACGCGTATTTCTTCAAAATTAAAGTGAACGATAGTTGTTGACCGCTAAAAGTTCTAAACTTTTCAAATTAATATAATTCGTAACCACCCCACGAAATTTAGAGTAAAACAATGTGTTGGCTTATTCACATAGTTCTCTCGACACGGGCGATTAGTGAAACCGCGAACCCTTCGAGTGTCTATATGAGCCTACGGATGCACATAAGAACAAAATAAAGAAATGTCATGTGTGCACCAATAGGCTCATAACTAGTCGGTCACAATTGGCTGGTATTTTTTTTAATTATCAAAATGAAAACATATCACGTCACTGTGAGGCCAGGTCAGTTTTAATTCCTTATACCAATTATATTAATTTTACCAATAAATTATACCAATAAACAGGTAAACTCATAACGAATCCAGCAAGGTATAATTTATATACTGTTGAACGAATGTTTAGGGACTAAAAGTATAGCACACTCAATAAGTATAGGTAAAAGTAAAATGTATAAAGTTTTTTGTTTTTCTTATGCGATAACTATGTAATGGCTGGTTTAAAAAAAATTACATAGTGGAAGGTACACCGACGCGAAAACAGTTACTACGTATTCAGTACATATACATATATTTCCGTCGGTTATTAAAGAAAAAATAAGGCAGCCCAAATCAAAAGATCAGACAGAAAGGAACGAGAACCCTTGCGTAATCCTAGTAGCTTTTAAATAAAACATTAGGTATAGTAATTATACAATCATTTCTCTTTTGTCGATAAACAATACAAACATGGGCATTAAACATTCAGAAAAATCTATAAAATTAAGAAACTCGATAGACACGGCTACATTTCGAACAATTTTGAATTTGTTATTACATAAAAGTCAGCACTTTCACGACTTTACTTTCGTGCTACCATATGTATCGTAACTAATGATAAAATATGGTTTAATTCAGTCCAACAAAAGCCGGTATTTATATTCACCGAGTAGGTGGCGAGGTTTCAGCCGAATGAATTTAATTATAGGCCTTTGCTGTGTCCGGTAGTTGCCAGTAGGTAATAACGTCATAAACATGAAATTCTCCAGTCTGACCTCGCTGTAGCTCGATAAGATGAAGAGATGCTATAAAACCATCCACTGCATAGCTCGAATATTCTGACATACCATGAGTTTTGAACAAAACTTAAATAGGTACCGAACTCAGTGCCACGTGTAAGTCTGATCAACCGCCACTGATTGTCAATCTTGTCTTCTGAACAGTTCTTCCCCAAACATTGATATCGAGTGTAAATCTGAGATTACTTTGGAGTTACTCGAGTCGGTTGAAGTGAGCTTAACATTATTACACTCCTAGCTTAAGTGTATCGTAAGATGAGCGCCCAATGAATTTAGAAAGAAATACAAGGCTTCTAAGAAAACTAATCTACCTCCCAAGAAATATGAACTAACTTTTTTGACCTGTGAACATGAAAATTTACTTACAACTACTTACAAAGACGAAACTATGTTAGTTTTAAATTCAGCGCGGTCTGGCGTAAAATTCTTGAAGAGGGCAAGACGGCTACAACATAGTCTTCAGCTATTAGCATAGACTAAGAAAACCGTGTAGAAGCGCAAATCATATTCTTTCTATTGTTCGTGTGTCGAAGCTGGCAAAATAACCACTTGAAGAACCACAGCAGGATAATATGGGGCTTTCCCAATTCGCGCCACCTCTTCACCTTCCGCGTCCAGCCTGTCCCGGGGTGAGTTTCACCGTTTCTACGCAAGCCCTGTATGCTCTAATGGCCATTCTTCGACAGTCTTAGCTAGGCCACTTCACTTCAAGTTCCGAGCAATGCTCGCTGCCCCGAACTAAACTGTCAATATTGTCGTTGAGATCTTAAGCTCTGAAGTTTTTAGTTGTTTACTAACATTAATGAGTCTCGTATTATAATTATGAAAGTATAGTAACCAAACTCTAAGTTTCACTTCTACACTTATTTATTCTAAGGGTACAGTCAGTGCTACCGTGCGGCTGTCACATTACTACGAGATGAACCGGCGAAACGTGCCCATGTCAATGGGCTAACTTTATGAGGTATGTACCAACCAGGGAATATACCAGCAAAGCGGTCAGACAATGTGTTTTGTGGACTAGTACTGGAGGAATTTGAATCAAGTTAAATGATGGTCGAAATCGGCAAAGTTCTTGGTGACAATCGATATCGGATAAGTTCTTGGCATGAAGTAAAAAAGCTATTGGTTCTTTAAACTTTGTGTTGCCGATTGAAACAAACCGCAGTTTGATGTAGAAAGACCGCGGTCTAATTCTATCATTAATTGTTATTTTGTGTGTCCGCAATTTGCATGTGCCACTTGCTGGACTGTCCTAAGTGCCCGTTTGCTGGCACCAGTGGCGGTACCTCTGAACAAGCCCATAAGCATGACTTGCACTCAAACTTCGAAATTTAAAAGTTTTTGGACAGTCTGCTCGCTAGCTTGCTGTGTTGACCCCTAGACACGCCACTGACTTGCACTTTTGATGACCTTCTGTTGTCACTTAGTATCAAGAAAGGTCCTTAAGATTATGACACCGTACGTCATGTGCCGTATAGCCAAACAAGATCAAAATTAAGACAAAACTTCAGCCACAAAATCCAGTTATGGAATTGCTAGAATATAAAAGTCATTGGTGTTATGTAAACCATAAAACTACTCGGAATTTTAATATGCACGCTATCTTCAAGTGCTACTTAACTATGAGCAGATGAGTTATAAACACAATAAAAGCTGTTATAATGTCAAAATATGCTATAGCCTTGGCAGATGGTAAGTATAAAAACATAAAAATAACACCAGTTTTTGTTGACCACAGTCACTTAACAAAAACCAAACATTATTTATGCTAACATTTTCATAAACATACGTTGATATAAAGTTAACTAACGTTTTAAAACACAAGTCTAAAGATAATTTAAAAAAAAAAACATTTATTTTTTGTGTGTACTGTCTTGCTTTTATTGGGCTAAAAAATCTAAGTTTCAATACAACAGTTTTTACTGCATATGAGATCTTGATAGCTTATTTTTTGCCTTGCGTGACGTGGCGACTGATTTATGTTCATTTCACTTACAGCTGTTTTTTAAAGCCTTGTCAGGTATCTGATTTGATGACTTAACAGGGCCACATAGTCATCATTCTCCTGTCCTTATCCCAATCTTTTTGGGGCTTGCGCAGAATGTCTTCTTCAATACTTCTCTATTACTCGTCATCTCAGGAGTCACTTCTTTCTAGCCATATCATCCTTCACACAGACCACCTATCGTTTTTTTGGTCTTCCCATCCACATTCATACTCAAAACTTTCCTCAAGAGATCTTCCTCAATCCTCTGCATGAAGAGCACCACAGTAGCATCTAAAATGTTATGTCTGTTGCCATGCGGTTTCAACTGGCACTATTCTATACTTTTGGTTTCTGATTTGCCAGTATGGATGTTGTATTTTTCAAATTAATCCATCATTACATTACGAATTGAGCTTCGTCGACTAGTGGGAGTTTTTTGGCGGTTTTTCGCGACTACAAATATGGCCGGATAGCCGGCAACTAGTCGGTACATCACTACCTTTTGATTTATTATTTCGTGAAGATATCAATGTGTGTATCAGCCTGCTCTACATATAAAAAGCCTCGCGAACATCCTCAAAAGATCATTATTCATTACATGACATCCCTCCAGACATTACGAACTTGACCTTCAAGCCAAACCAACCTTGACCCGTACGAAAATAGGAAAAGTCCACAGATGATGAATTGGAGCGAGATTATCATAATACCGTCGCACTCAATTCTCCAAGGAACAAAACGCCGCCGGTCCATTGTGCGTGCGATATGGATAATTTATTATCCTAGCTAGTTTTCCTCCCCGCCTTGTGGCGAACGATTAATCATAACAACCTAAGAAATTAATTATAAACGTTTTTTCTGAAAACAAATGCTGGAAATCACATTTGCGAAAATACATTAGAAAATAGCTTCGACGAAAAACTCTAGGATTCAGGATCTTGAACATACGCAAATGTTACTCGTGCTTCCAATAACTGTAATGTAAATAATCTATTGGAAGAAATATTGTAAACATTATCGCGCGAAAATAAATGGAACACGGCGTTGAAGGCGTTGCTGAGGCGTCGGCACAAAAGTGTTCCAGAAATCGAAAGCTCCCTGCAGACATTACATAGTATGGACTAATTAAATTAAATAATGTTTGCCCATGCATAAGCAAAAGAAACATTAATTTTATTTGAACTTAACATCGGATTGGTAGCACTAAAAAGTATTTTTTTAGCTAAGTTCAGGAAAAATAACAAACACAATTCGGATTCGCTGGAGCAAAAATAAAATTCTGAAATTAGTTTCCTTACGCTTTGGTACAATGTCGGAATCGAAGTAATGCATTTGAACGAATTAACCTAAATGTAGCTGTTTAAATGAGTGTCCTTCAGTGAATTTACAGTGCCTATATATTTTCAGCAAAACAATTAAAGAAAATGCTTCTGTAAATTAAATTCTTTAAGCAAACGATCTGAAGAAAGAGCTTCATTTACTTATCCAGTGTTCCGCTAAGATTTGTGGACCTTACATCTGCCTGAGTTTTTATTAAACTGTCCACCCCAAGCATTAGGTGCCTAATGTCGCGATGTAAGTTAATAGCAACGAAATTGAAATGATAACTGTATCTAGGTACAATACTCGTAATCGTTTTTAGCAGTGTTTTTTGGTAACCGAAAGCTAAAAGTGTTTATTTTGCGACAGCAATTTGAACAATAGTAATTGCGCCTTTTATAAATTTTACCACCACTTTGTAGCAATAACATTTAGTTTGAATCGTTTTCCACAAACTTAGTAACCACAGCTTATTTTCATTTCAGCTTTCACGGACAAATCTTCCGCATCGTTTAATACAAGCCACTCGCGCCAAGACTATGAACAATCTTGCTACTATTTAAAAATTTAACCTGAGCAGTGTACCTACTGGGAACTTTGGCGTCGGAATTAAAAATGAATTTCAATTTCAGCTTCCAGCGATCCAAATAATTCAAGAGACTTGCAATATGAACCTGAGCGACAAGTAATTAAATTGCGTCGGAGTCGGGGGCTTTTTAACCGTGTTGGAAAACAAATTTATCAGGACACCCGTCAGCTTCGCGCTTCGCCACACAAATTAGGAATATCGAAAACACTTCGGATGACGTAAAAGGAAAATTACTATCACGCAATGGTTTCTAGTATCGCCACATAATGGCCTCGGGGAAAACTTCACCAACACTCAAATATAATTACGAGATGTTATCTCGAAGGTGGAAGACCATTTACGTTTATTAGATATTAAAAGGGTACGTTTACGTAAGGTGGATGGCAATTAATGACACCATCAATTTAACTAGTTTACTCTGTTGATTACTAGTTGAGTATACACATAGTGTTCGTATGAAAATAATTGGTTTGACTATTGCAGCCAGAAGTAGCTAAGGGAACATCACATGTGACTATTTTGGATATTCACATGATGCGATTAAAGGGCTCTCGCTCAACAATAATATATTTGCACCTGAATTGACACGTTTCTAATCTATTCAATTGAAATTAACACTCATTTTTATAGTCATAATTTGATACATAACGTTTTCTGATTCAGCTGTGTATTTAGCAAAATGAAATCGAATTTTCTCCGTATCAGATGGCACGAGCAAAGTTGCTTATGTATAGAAGTATTGGTGGTAAGTATTATTTACATCTAATTATAGCATTTAGCTGCATCCCGCTAAACCAAAGCCAACACGTGGGAAAAGCTAGAATGATTCATAAAGCAATGGTCCACGAATGATAAAAATCTAAAATCAAAGACTTACAAGAGGTGCAACTCATGTATACGCCCGTTTAAATTTTAATGGTTGAATAAAACTGCCCCAATAGCTCAAGTTTTCTAGACTAACAATAAACATATTTACACCACCTCTCAAATGCATTCCCAGTCATCAAATCGCATAATAATCCTCTACGATAAATAAAGGGTTTTATGAATCATGAAACAGTTCTCGAGGAAATCGTTTGTGGGTTTTATGAGCATATTTATCACATCATCGTTTCACGGGAATCGTAAAATGAATCAGTTTTACAACATGGGAAAGGTTAAAATAATGGTTGTAAAAGAAAATTGTAAACTTTCCGTCGTTTTCTATGTCTGCGATGCCATTAATATGAGTACTTTCCATGTGTCCATTGAAATTTATTCAATAGTGGATAAAAGCACTACGAAGAAAGTTCGTGAGGGATTTGTCTTCGTTATGCTCAAAACAGATATGGGAAATCATCTATTATATAATGCCTATGTAGACAGGCCCAGCAATGTCGAGTATGATTCATCTAGCTGCCAAGTTTCAAAGAATTAGTACAGGTATTTGGCCTGCCATGATGCAAACACATCACACAAACAGTGATTCTATTTTCACAACTGATACATATCAAAAGGCATTATATGTTTGTTGTTTACCGATATTTTTGTATTCGAGTCTCCAGTATCTGCCAGTTCAGTTAGACATCGTTCTTCGGATACATCGATATAATAAACGATGCCAGAAAAATAGGGCAACAGAGATTTATCATTGACGCGATCGAGAAATATTGCAATGTTATAATCTAATACATACATATTGTAGTCGTATAGGTTTTATTGCTTTTGGAGTGTTATTTACACATCTATCATCAGATGTTTATAGCTGTCTGCATAAGTGGGTAATGTGTATAGATGTTGGATGTTGATTTGATCTACTAAGTTTGTGGGCTATGTAGGGAGTGAGGAACGCTTGGCACAGATTTTCATTCATTGATGAATCAAGTTCATTACATTCGTTCCAAAAATCAAGCCACGGTTTGAATTGGACTTCTAAAAAAGATTTTTTCATTCGTTTCAGGTTTTCCTACATCATATATTTACTTTATTATGTAAAACAAGCGCCTAAAAAAGTAAATTAGGACTTGTATTAGGCGTTTTCGAATCCTGGCTAACATTGAGTCATCCATGTTTGAATGGTAAGTTCTGGTTGACTGTTTTGGGCAGTCTTCTGTCAAGGTACCACACATTCCACATGCCATCACACTTGTTTTTTTCTGGCAGGTTTAGGCAGAGATGCACCTGATAGAAGTACAACCACATTTCGCCAATAGAAGGCGAACCTATTCCTGCTCCTAACAAATTCCTTATTGAAAATCCCAATAACACTTGGCCTAGCTACGGCCATAGCCTAGCCTAGCTATCGAAACCAAGAACCAAGGTATCAAGGAACTTCATATTACCTGGCTTTCTCCGCATTCGCCACTGCACCGGCGGCGGCGCCGGGCTGCCCGAGCCCGACGATGCCAGCTTGATGCCGTCACCTGAAAATAAAACATTTTCTTTAATAACAAGCCTTGTACACCGATGGACAAAGATTTCCCATCGGCAAAGTAACGAACTTCCATAGACTTTTCATCCTCTATTACTCTATCTATAAGGTGGAAGCGTCAAGGTAGCCCGCGGAATTAAATTTTTCTTACGTTTTTTTTTGCAATTTGCTGGTCAGTGTCAGGTTGTAATATGATTTGCGATCGTATGTATGTATTTATACAGATGTAAACTTTTTCATGAAATAGTCATTCAATGGGATTAAATGAACTTAGAGGGTTGCATTGACGATTTTAACTATTATTTCTCTGTATAGCCATATTTGTTACGGTCGCGAATCATATTCGCGTCCGTAATATCTGTCGCGAATTTCGTGGGCTACCCTGGCGCATCCACACTTCATTTTCAAACATTTTCCTTAGTGCTCAACTTCGTCGTGTAAGGAACTCCGTGCAGTATTTTATGTTTCTAAAATCAGCCATTTATGAAGTACGTTGTCTTTCAGCGAGTAAATTTAAGATTTTGGTTATGTTGAAGGAAAAACTTGAATAGATAGGTATTTATTAATGAAGAATGTATTATTGGCTATGTCGTTATTCTATTATTATTATTCCAAACTATTATCAACAGCTGACACTCATGTTTATGTTTACTTAGTGGCGGAGGAAATTGATCGAACTGAGATATTTACGACATTAACTGTCTTGCTCTTCCTAACTACACCTAACTAGTGAAAGGTAAATTCAGAAAAATCCGAGTTCGCAGAAATATAATACTCAACTTAAGTTCTGCTAATTAGAGTAAAGTACTTATAAACTAAAACATTAACGCGTTGAAGCGTTGATGCGTCGCCAACTCGCCATCATCGTATTCTACCTCCACAGCTGAAATTGTTACTGTTGAATGAACTCTGAATTACCAATTTCGGTAGCACTGTGCTCCGAATTCAGTTTCGTAAAATAATTCAGAACTTTTGCCCAAATCATAGGCGAGGAGAGAGGGCGCAAAAATTAATCTTAACTTTATTTTCCTCCAACGACATCTATTGCCAACAAGTCTAACTAAGCAGACGCAGAGCAGGCGATACGACGTGACGGTGAACAGCTGAACTAGTTCCATGTGTGGCTGCCAACGGTTTGAAGTAGTGAACACAGGCACCGCTAGATGGCGCCAGTCAAACGTTCAAGAAATTAAAAACTCAAATGTTTTTCTCTCAGGTTTCAAATAGTATTTGGAAAGTAAATCATTTATGCTAAGTAACTATTATGTAAATTCGTAAGCATTAAAATGTCCCAACTATTTTCATTCAGTGTTTCATTTGTTTTTCAAGAATTTCAAGGATAGGTACGCATAAGTATCTAGAAGAAACTGTAAGGATGCGAAGGAACGTATTTCGAATAAGAAATAAAAAGAAACGCACTTTTCATCAGCCATGAACATAAATGAAAAAACATTACAGCCGTAAGAATGGCGGGCTGAAACTGCCATATTGAAATTTATTGCACGCGAAGACGTAAAATGCGTAAACAATAAAGACGATGATGAGAAGGCATAAAAGTTTAGAACCCTATCTTACCTTATCTTGGAGTCGATACAGTGAAATGCTTTTAATAACTTGATAAACTGTAAACATAGGATGAATTTGAAATTCTAATAGGTTCTGGACCACTTTCCGCAGTATCCAGTACGGGCGGGGTTTCATTTGGACCAGGTACGTGTACCTATTCATCTTTACTGTTAGATCCATTTAATTAACTTTCTTGTAAAAAGTAGCCTTTTCAGTTTAAAACTTATTAAGAGGCGTATTACAAAAAAACGCAAAAATTTCAAGGTTTCCTCGTTGAAATTGTATGTTATCCGTTCGTTGTTTGAAATAACAATTACTTGTTAAAAATAGTTCGTTTCCTATACTACAATAATAATAAAGCGAATTTTAAATAAATTATTAATTTATTCAATAATAATCATTCTCCCGATGCATGTTTAGACAAAAACTCACGGAGACGTGATCTGGGAGCTCACTTGGAGCAAACATGAAATAAATATTAAATTTGTGCAAGAAATTAAAAAATATCCGTGTTTTTTAAATTGCCTGATTACGTGAGAAAACATACGACTGAAAGGGCTTGGGAAGAAATTGAAACAAAAACGTCCTTTTAATCAAAAGTGTGTGCTGCAAATGATAATTGACTTTATTTTCAGTAGCGCGATATGCGAACCATGAGTCGCGAACATGTATTCAACTGGTATTCGACTCAAGTATCGTATCTTTCTTAGGCGTATCGTAAAGGGCGAAGGGCTTAAATGACATTAGACCTTGTGTCAAAATGACAAAACGCTATTCACGTGGCTTTTTACTGATCCTTATCGTATTAAACGTTTTTGGCTAGTTACTTCAGTAATTACTTCTTGTTATTTTGGTGTATTCGGGCCATCTCAATACCGTTGTCTGATGGCATCGACGGCAGCCATTTTTCATGTTAACGAACGTTCGTAATTAAGTGTCACGAGGTAATACATATTGTGACACTTTCGTTTATGTCGGTAGGCCATTCTAATTAAAGAGAGATGAGAATTTCTCCTTTTGAATGCTCTTCTTACTCAATAATTATATCGTCATAACCACTTAATTTCTAGTCTGGAAACTGCCCTAATTATTTGCGGTGCTGATGCAATTAGGATGAAATATTTTAAAATTTTCTCTCAAAGGTACAAACAGAAAATATTCATTAATTTCATTCAAATGATAATGCCTCATTTTGATCTTGAGTAACGACACGATTTCTGAATTCTCTCTCAGCTGCTTTAACAAAAAATATAAAATGGTACTTAAGTCTCATAAAAGAAAATTCGGTAATTCGCAAAGAGAGTCAATATCCGTTAACCTTACATCTGCGTAGATTATATTTTTTAATCCACGTAAAAGCATCGCTCCGTTTAATTGCGTTAAGTCGACCATAATAAGGGACTAACCGTAGATTAAACGTAGATTAAATAAGTGATGTCCGACACTCTTCTGCGGAACGAGGGTCCATTAAATGGGGCACTGCGAGTAAAATAAACCGTTGAAATAAAATTAATAAGAACTGCCAACTTTTTGATTAGGTGTCCAATAAACCATGATATCCCTGAAGTATTTGTAATAAAATACGGGTTTTATAGGCTAGCCGATTTGGCAATGACACTGGTAATAACTCGATTAATGACAAACGTAGTTAATGCACACGTTTTAATTACAAACACGAGGCAAATTACACATTTACACGCTGTATTTTAATTTCGACAACGTTCTGAATTTTAAGTAGCACATATTTAAAGCTACAAAACAGAAATTATAATTGAGTGCATGTGTACGTACTTGATTCTAAATATCAATCAGCGCCTGAACGATGAACTTTATTTATCGAAAGTAATTTTTTTACTCGGCTTATTCCAAATACGAGGACGTTTTAACTCATCAGTAATTAATAATCGCATAAGTCAAAAGGATAAGGTAACATGAATTTTATGGTTAATCAAATCGATTTGAATCACGTGAGATTGGAGAAAACAAGGACCCGCAGTGGACTGCTGTAGTTTCGTGATGATAACGATGATGATATGTAGGAAATCAGAAGTTAGATTCGTATTGAAGACCGCATCTCAGTCATATTGAAATCTGATTCTAAAACTAGATTTGAGTCAAGATTAATATCAAATCTGTCAATTTTTAATCCAGATCTAATGCTCTTGAGACTTCCAGACTAATCAGACATTTGAAAACTTTTCTCCCCTTCAAATGAAAATCCTTAAAATAATGTCTTTAGAGAGGGGCTCTCAGATTGGTAGTTAATGCCTGATAGATTCGGTCACTATCAATCTCCATTACTTCTAACATTTTCCTATCAATCCTTAGCTTGATGGATCGGTAGAGGTGAAAAGGCAGATAGGTCTACCTTTTTTCGCGGTTTTGATCTATCAATTTGTTTGAAACAACTGCAACAGAAAAGTCTGGATGATGGCGTAACGGTCGGGTTAAGCATCTGTAGAGTTTTTCATTTAGGAAAAACAAACAACTTTTGCGGGAGCTCTCAAAGCCACGGGCGCAGTTAATTTTAAATAATTAGTTTGTATTGCGCCAGACTCCAACTTCGCTGAGCCTGTAGTAGTTTGCCAGTTCACGAGAGGGAACATAAACTATCTATTATATGAAGATATCACATGAACCATGAATGAAGTGGTTACTGTAGGAACATAGATGAGGTAGTATTATTCCTAGCCTACGGGTCAGATGGAATCCCTATCATCCCGTTTCCGACAGTGAAATCGATATGTGGCGGCGTTTGTACGTGCACAGAGTGATAGCAGAGCGGAAAGCGAAAATGTGCAAATGAGTGATTTTTCACAATTCTAGCGGATAAAACACGATCAGAATGATCGAGAGGACCCATATTATGAAGATTCACACAACATAAGTCTAGTTCAAACGTTTATTTCGTACAATTCACCTCCTCCTTCCCTTCCCAGGAATCCGCTAAGTGCCAAATGTAATTGAACTGAAGGTCGGTTTAGGGTTGAGACCACACGAGCGAAAGCACAAAACATTATCTACCCTTACTTTATCTAATTCATTTTGTGTGAATAGGGAAAGAGCATTCTTAAGTTAGTCTAACCAATACAATCCATGTCAAGAATAACAAGAAAATAATGCTCATGTCCTAGTTCATCGTTCGTTCGGTCTAGAGTAGTCTGAAGCCACCTTCAGGCGTTTTCTCTTCCTCACCAAACCTTATCGCCAGGATCTAGTTAAGTGCAAAGGGTAATCGAACTGAAGGTTGGTTTAGGGTTTATACCATACGAGCGAATGCTCAAAACATTCTAAGTCCTTTTCCATTTTTACGTTCGTCTATCCATGTCAAGAATAACCGGAAAAGGGGGCACATTGTTCTGGTTCTACGTTTGTTTGTTCCAAAATAGTCTCAAGCCACCTTCAGGCGTTTTCGTTTCGTAACTATAATTTCCTCGCTCCGTTGTCACTATCACTATGCCCATGTGTTCAAGGAATTGTGGGCGATTTGATCTCTCTAGTATTAGACGACGCAGATATGTTGAACTACCCACACCCTTGTGGTAAGGCTTCGTTTAAAGCATAGGTTCCCAACGCCGCGCCCTAGTGGGCGCTGGAGCTTTTCATGGGGGCGGTAGCGGGTCCAAAGGCTTATGTAATACCTCTATTTTTGTGAAAAAAACATTTTATCTAGCCGTCTAAAATGATTAGATTTATAAATTTCTCTTATAACTACATATTTTGTAATAGGGGGGGCCTTGGATTTTTTTTTCTTGTAATGGTAAATGGTAGTCCATAAAAGGTTGAGAACCTATGGTCTAAAGGGTTTAGTTTCGCATCTTACGATAGCTATTGCTACAATTGATCGAGTCGTTTCATCAAACACAAATTCAATAATGATAGAGCTTTACTGGAAAGGCAAAAAATTGTCTAGACATCTGTAAAACAACGTCAACGCTAACGTTAATTAGGTTAAGCACTCGGAAGCTAACTAAGTTTATTAGAGTTGACCGACACAGTTCTTTGGACCGTTCCGTTAATTACAAAGTTAGTTTCAAAGCAAACGGGTGGCCCCTAAACATCCCGAAACAGCGGTTTTAGCAACGAACTCTCCCGACCTCATAATTTATTTCTTTGTCGAATAAATGAATGTCTATTTTGGTCTTGCTTTAATGAACTTGAATTTTCATAGCAGATTTATGAAATGCGACACAAAGGGACTTTGTAATCTTCGTCCAAGCGCACGACCGTCTTTAAGCGGTCGTCTGCTCCCGCAGGAATTACCCCTTAAGACTTGATGAAAATATATTGCGCAGGGGGAGTGAAAATAAGCATTGCTGGTCAAAACATAAAGTTCCTTCTAGGAAATGGGCAATACGAAGAGGGATATAACTTTCGATCAATCGAGGAGTCAATAAATAAATGGTGATTTTGATATCCAACAAAATTTCCATTTATTGTGTCCTTGACTATTTCAATCTGCAAACATATATTTATTTGCAACAACCTATTTGGGTTCATGGGTGACCAACAAGGGCCTTTCAAATTGACCAACGGCTCGTTTCTAGGTGGCAGATATTCAGCCGAGTCAATAAAAATGGGGAATGTTGAATGGTACATACCATTTTATTCATCGGCATTCATATTCTCGGGGTCTCGGGAGATTTAAATCATCGTCGCATCAAAGGGAACTCCAATGCCCTTTTCATGAGCATGTTTCCGATCCTCTATGCGTAAAAAATAATTCAATTCGAGTTGCTGTTTTATTAAATAAATTTACATGGAGATACTCCTGTCTGGGTTGTCTGACATACGGAGCCCGAAAGTAATCAGATACAGTACCCTGCAGAGATTTGAAACGTGATTTTTTGCACAAACATAATCATCATTTGCCTAGCTTTTCCCAACTATGTTGGGGTCGGCTTCCAGTCTAACCGGATGCAGCTGAATACAAATATTTTGAACATAATTTGAGAACAATATGTAGAATGTAAACGACTGTGTATAATCAAAGGATTAATCATTGAGGCGCACATTCGAGAGTGTTCTGCACATTTCCCAAGTGTATCCTTATCTTCGTTATACCGTTTGCACGTCATGAAAGTCGTAACATCTTTATTAAAGACGTGAAAGTTCACGGTATTTTCCCTTCCATTTCAACATGGCAATAAAAATTACTTGTGATATTGTAAGTATTTGCATATGGTATCTTACCCAGGTAACTATTACAAATATTTTATTTTATGGGGGCAAGACGTACATATATATTTCATTCAAAATTCAAAATATATATGATACTAGTACCAAATTGTTAAACAGAGTCAGTGGGGAGGCCAGGGGGCCAACAATACGGCAAGCCCATAAGGCATAAGGCAAGCAGACTGTTCAGAAACGTCATGAAGAATTAAATTTTAAAATGTTGGAAGCTGGCGGCGCCCATTTGAGTTTGAAAATATAAAAATGCATTGGCCCTGCCTTATTTCCAGCTTTCTAGTTTACAAATGTGAAAGATTTCGCAGACGATTAGCCAAACAAATTTTTACCGCTTTCACCGCGTGGAGGTACTCCCAGCTTATGTTGTGTTCTGATTCAAAATTTATACCCGGTGTACTCTCACAGTAAATACGAATCTAACGACACCTCTCAAACTAAAATCCATCGAGCCGTTCAGGCCGCAGAGCGTGCCAAACAATTATAGTTACATACATACATACTATCGAAAAACATAACCCTCCTTCTGGCTTATGCCAGCTTCATTCGGGTAAAAAGGATGAAGATTAAAACACCGGTGAACCTGATGGTAATTCTAAGCGTAACAACACCGAGTAGTTTCAAGATATTGACTATCTTCGAAACATTTCCATAGAGCAGTTAAAACCAACATAAAAATTGATAGCAACTATCTATTGCCGGATGCAATAATATGTATGAAGATAGTAAAGTTCCAGACATTAGTCTAAACATTGCAGTTGCAGATAAAACTACATTCCTTCCTAAGACGACACGCATCGACGCATGCACGAGTTGCAATCATTAATACGCTTGTGTGGAAACGAGTTGATTACATACGGATATCGCCTTATCTCACAGTAAATAACGCAAGAATGTTAGTAGTCGAAGCGGCAGTCAAAACAAACCTAATGCTGATATGAAGATATTTCTGCCCAATGATCCATTCATTGGATATTGGATTAAAGAATGGCATCTTTTGTCTTTATTATTTACCAATACTCGCGAACGGAGCCTTGAATATTCAGTACGTGGAAACGTGACCATTATGCCACTCAATGCTGGTCATATTATGATCTAATCTATGGTTTGCACTTATCTAATTTTAATAGATACCTATGAAAGAAAACATTGCACAAAACATAATTTTAATTTTTCCGAGTCACAAATTAAGTTTTAACTCATGACTGACTGGCTTATCGAAGGGATTCATTTGGTTTCCAGATATGTTTGAGAGAAAAATAGTGTCAATCTCATATAAACGAGTATGATACGACTTGCGAAAACTTCCAACTTTCTCGTCCCGAAAAGTTCAAAATGATATCATTTGTTTGTTGTCATGCTGATCTGAAATGAAAAAAAAAACAAAGTAACATCTGTCCCACGCCGTATTTGCCGGAGAAGAAATTAAGACAAATGGGTCGGTTTTTCTACTCAAGTCGGGTTTAGCCACTACGTGTTTACCTTTGAGCGCTTAGGGATTATTTTGATCCCAAAAACTTTGTGGGGCTTTCTCGACTGAATAGAAAAAAAGTATGAAAGGTTACCGAATCATCTGTAATTCCCAATGGAGTTTCTAAGGGTTGCGCAAAGGTTTGATATCGTACACCCTTACTACATTTCTAAAATAACATTCTTTTTACAAATAATGAATTAGCTTAGTAAAGTAGTCAAGGGAATATCATCTGCCATCCCCGTCTAACCGGATACGGCTGAATATTGGATTCTACATGGAGTGACTGCCTATCTGACCTCCACAACCTAGTTAGTACTGAGCAATACCATACCCCTTGGTAAGACTGGTTGTCTTTCTGGCCACTGATAACCTGTAACGACTGTCGAAGATCTATAAATGACGGCCGGGACCAACGACTTTACGTGCTTTCCGAGGCACGGAGGAAACTCGGTAATCGGTGGTCACCCTCGGACCAACCTATGCAAGCGCGGCTTAACGGCCTATTTAGCCACGAGTTTAAAGTCGAGGGAATATCCTCAGGTTTAAATAAAATGAGAGTAAAATCAGAAGACCTTCAACATCACTTTACATTACCGTCAGTGGATAAAATTTAACGGCGCGTTTCTAATTAAGTTTCAACGAATAGTTTCAGCAGCTAACTTCCGTGAGCACTAATCACGCCAAAGTTGTTTGACGGCACGTGTTAAGTTCAAACAAGTTTGGAACGTAATGTAATGAGCCAGATAGGCTAAACTGGGGTTAACTTGGAAATAATCGAACCTGGCCTTAAGGCAGTTTTGATTGACATCGTTCTTACCCCGACAGGTTCGACTGACGGGTAATTAAATTCGTTATTGACGCTCAAATTATTTTTGGCTGAGATTTGCAAACACAGCAATCAGAATGGTTATCGGACACATTGAATGGTTGATATAACATAACATCACGCCGGTAATCCCCAAACGGTTAGGCAGAGGTGTACCCATTAGTACAATCACATTTCGCCAGTAATGTTTGTCCCATGTAAGAGGGGGCGAGCCTATTGCCATCAACAGGGCACAACTCCGTGGCCGCTACTGAGAAATTCCTGATAGGAAAACCCAATAACACTTTGCCCGACCTAGGAGTCAAACCCAGGACCTCATGCTCAGCTGCCGTGCTTGCGACCACTAGGCCAACAAGGGAGTAAAACACGACGCAGTTGAACGGTTGAATCATCGCAATAATAACGTTGCAACGTAAACATTTCATAAACGTATGTAACACATGCGCGGTAAAACGCTAAACATTCAGTATTCCATTTTCCGCGAATGTTTTTCGGTTGCACATCGAGGTTGTTTCTGTTATGATCAGTGATCGGAATAGGTAGAGGTAATGTACATACCTACAGTTCAAGGAACAGAAACGAAAAGTGGGGACTTCCTTACGACAATTTTTTTTAAAATTACATTTGTTAAGTACATTTAATAATAATGTTATGTATTAATCAATTAAATCACATCTTATTTTTTGATGAACATTCACAAGATATCGGGGTTACGCTATCCATAAATAGTAGGTATAAAACAAAGTTTTCTTCTTTCGTTCTTATTACTAACTAGCTGTACCCGGCATGCGTTGCAACTGCGATGACTTTTGATGCACTTTTTCTACCTACCTACCACCTACCTACTACCTACCTCACCTTTTAAACCTTCCCTGGACTACGACAAACATTTCAAAACCAAATGCTATATCGGCCCAGCCGTTCTCAAGTTTTAGCAAGACAAACGAACAGCAATTGATTTTTATATTTACATACGTATATATAACTCCGGTATTTAACAAAAAGTTTACGGGAAGGGATAGGACGGGAAAGGACGGAATTGGATTGGGGTGCTTGGTCAGAAGTCCTCCACGTGTGCCTGATAGCTGCCGGTCCCTCTCGATACGTCTGGAAGGAACAGCAGCTGCAGGGCCAGTGCACCCTGGGCGCAGGCAGAGGTCTTCCCCGAGGAAGGGGAAGAGTTAAAACGGGATAGGACGGGATAAAACGGGATAGGACGGGATAAAACGGGATAAAACGGGATAGAATGGGATAAAACGGGATAGGACGGGTTAAAACGGGATAGAACGGGATAAAACGGGATAGGGCGGGATAAAACGGGAAAGAACGAGATAGGACGGGATAAAACGGGATAGGACGGGATAAAACGGGATAGGACGGGATAAAACGGGATAGGACGGGAAAAAACGGGATAGAACGGGATAAAACGGGATAGGACGGGATAGGACGGGATAAAACGGGATAGGACGGGGTAGAACGGGACAAAACGGGATAAAATGGGATAGAACGGGAGAGGACGGTATAAAACGGGATAGGATGGGATAAAACAGGATAGGACGGGATAGAACGGGATAGAACGGGATAGAACGGGATAGGACGGGATAGGACGGGATAAAACGGGATAGGACGGGATAGAACGGGACAAAACGGGATAAAACGGGATAGAACGGGAAAGGACGGTATAGAACGGGATAGGATGGGATAAAACAGGATAGGACGAGATAGAACGGGATAGAACGGCATAGAACGGGATAGAACGGCATAGAACGGGATAGAACGGGAAAGGACGGTATAAAACGGGATAGGATGATATAAAACGGGATAGGACGGGATAGGACGGTGTAAATCAGGATAGAACAGGATAGGACGGGATAAAACGGGATAGAACGGGATAAAACGGGATAGAACGGGATAGAACGAGATAGAACGGGATAAAACGGGAAAGGACGGGATAAAACGGGATAGAACGGGAAAGGACGGTATAAAATGGGATAGGACGGGATAGGACGGGATAGGACGGGATAGGACGGGATAGAACGGGATAGGACGGGATAGGACGGGATAGGACGGGATAGGACGGGATAGGACGGGATAGGACGGGATAGGACGGGATAGGACGGGATAGGACGGGATAGGACGGGATAGGACGGGATAGGACGGGATAGGACGGGATAGGACGGGATAGGACGGGATAGGACGGGATAGGACGGGATAGGACGGGCTAAAACGATTATGAATACAATTCACTTAATATGCGAAATACAAGTTAATCTTAAAACTAAATACATAATTATAAGAATTACTTAGCCAGAAGGTAAATAAATAAGCCACTTCATACACACCTATACAGCCTTCCTCGATAAATGGGCTATCCAACACTAAAATAATGTTCCAATTCGAACCAGTAGTTTCTGAGCTTAGCGCGTTCAAAACAAACAAACAAACTCTTCAGCTTTATAATATTAGTATAGATATTAGATATGAAACCAAATACTTTTACAACAACTATTTTAGACCAATATATATATTATAAGTATATAATATACCAAATATGAAACCAAATACTTTTACAAAACGAAACGAAAGACACCTAATAACCAACATCGATGCAGTTTACCTGGCGAGGGTCGTTCTTTCACGGAAAATCTTAACACCGCGATTCAGAAATTGGCATCAAATGAACAACGCCATCTATCGAGCATGAAGATAATACATGGATAGCGATTGAACAAACAATATAGGCTATGAAGATTTTCAAAGCAGCGCCTTCTAAAGTATCTTTTGCTATCATAACTTTTTGAAAAACCCGATAAGTCAATTTGAAGTTATCTTGTGAGCACTTTATCTTTATTCATTAGTACCAGTTTGATTCAATAGATGTCGTTGCATGTATCCTAATAAGTAATGATGATGATTGCTTCTTGAACACTTTAAATTCATATATCTTTTGATTAAGAGCACGGATTGCAATGAAACAAAAACTAATACCTTCTCTAAGTTACGCAAAATACTTTTGCATTAAAACTAACCACATTGGTTTTGTAAATTTCACGTGATACTTAAACAAACAAACATAGCCGAAGACTCACAGACCGCAGACAAACAGAAAAAAAATCTAAAAATAGTATAAATGGGTTCTGTTTGTTATCCTTTAACACCCCTACAATTTTTTTTTCTAAATATTTTCAATGTACAGAAACGCCACGTCTACAGATTTGTTATATGTTATTCATAAGGTTGAAAAGTGGACGACCGTCAGTGAGCGCGTAAGTAGGTACTTAGGCTTCTAAATGAATTGTTTCAAACCACATAAAAATCCGTAGCGTAGGTACTTAGTTTAGAACAACAATGCGGTCACACAAACAGACAAAATGCGACTTTGTTTTATATCTACTATTTATGGATAACGTAGTAAGGAAGTCCCCATGTTTCGTTTCTGTTTCTTGAACTTTAGGTACATTAGCTCTACCTATTCCGATCACTTGTTTTGATGAATTACGAGTTTAAATGAAGCCGAATTCATTCTGAAAAACTTTATACCGATACTATTTTAGATGCCTCTCTTATAAATGGAAACTCTCTTCGCCAAACATTTTAATATTTAAAGCAACGTGACCAATATCAATAGGCTTTAACAGTACTTTTATTTAACCGACTTCAAAGAGGAGGAGGTTCTCAATTCTTCGGAACCCGTTTTTGTATGTATGTTCCCCAATTACTCGAAGATGGCTGGACCGATTTACGTAAAATTACTTCCCAATTGGTCCCATATAAATTTGATCAAAATCGGTTCAGCAGTTTGGTTTTTAAATCAAATTATCTGGTAAAAATACGTTATCCAAGTAAAAGAAATTGCGAAATTGATACTTGACAAGGCTTTGTGTGTGTTGCGATAGCTAAAAAGGGTAAAATAAAAACCTTTTTGCAAAAAAATAACCGACTTCCAAAAAAAACACTAAAAAACGTGGAAAATAACATTACTTTCGGAAGTCGGTGGCAAAAAAGACAGTGAAACAAACAATAGTCACCGACTTCCGAAAGTAAAGTTATTTTCCATGTTTTTTTTTATAGTAAATAAAGAGAATACCCATTTTCCAAACAGAAAAGACATTACAAACTGTTTGAAAAGCGTGTGTATTGAACCAGTAAACAAGCGTGATATAGCGGTCAATAAAATGGGAGAGGGGTATCAGGTAGTTAGGGTGATAGGAAGATAGAAGCAGGCAATTTGCCGCCGGCAAATTAAATTGTGCATCTGCACGAAAACGGTTTTACACCGGCCCGTATTTTCCCATCCCTTTACAAGCGTTGAAGGCACAATCTAATTGAGATTTAATTAGAAGTTTCTCTTCCAGAACCAGGACTTTGTACGGCGCTGCCGTCAGCATAACATTGAGCTCTTGTCAAAATTTTTTCTAATATTGTTTATAATTAAATATCGAAGTAAATAGTTTCTGATTTGACGTCAAAGTGAACATAAATAGCTGAATAACGTCATCAAGTGTTATCCAATAAAATAAACAAAAGAGTGATATAAAATTCATAAAAACAATTTATAACTCAGTGACAGTGCAAAACAAACAGTTTAAGTGCAATTAGCAAGTAATTGGTAACAAAACTGCCTTAACAAATAAAGTGCACCCAAACACTACAGAAACAGTTACATAAACATAAAAAGGTGAGCTGATTACAAATATGTACTAAAATAAAGAAAACTGACGGTTTTTTTTTCTACCAAGATTTGAAACGTAACTTCTTTTATCAACAAAGAGCGACATCTAACGTCGAATAGAAAACACTGATTAAGAAAGGAATCGTCAAACTTGGAGATAGTTACAGTGTTTACAAACACAGTAACAATTAGACTAGTAACATTAGATGATGACTATCTTCTTAACTAAGGTTGTTTTAACATTGGGATAGGCGAGAGTTCATTTGTGACAAACTTTGTAAATGACGTACTAGCGCCATCCTGTAGATAACAGTGGCATTACAAGCGTATTAAAATAATGTCCCCTAGTGTCGACTGCCAAGACTAATAGACGTTTCAGCTATTGATCTACTATATTGATTCAACACGATACCGATAGAGGGAGCTTTCATAAAGTTCTATGATAATAACTTGAAATAATTTTTAATATCAACTGACAAGTTTCAAAACGATTAGACAATGGAAGAAGAAAACGTAACTTTCCGTCGACATAAAACTATTGGAAATGACTCACTTGACCTTTCTTTCGAGTCAACAAATACAGAAATTAGAAGATGTAGTTTACCTGACTTGTCGACTGCCAATGACAGCGATATAGAAGACTTAAGGGAATCGATAATAAAGATTAAAAGTGAACTAGAAACTGCTCACATGGAAATAGGTAATCTAAACGAAGAGATCATGGCGTTAAAAATCGAATTAAATAAGGAAAAAAACAGATCGAAAACCCTACAAAAGATCTGCTCAGGCACGAAAAATAGGGGAATAAATACCATAAACAATAAAAGCAAAAAGAAGAAAAAGATTTCAAGGAATTTGGATTTAACATTTGATGAATCTAACAGTAGCTACGTGGATCTCGGGATCAATGATTCTTGTGAAGTAATAACAGATGGCACCACCAGTCACATGTCCACAAAATCAAGTCTATCTGATAAAATTAACGAGGATACTGCTTTTAACAAGTACACTGAAGAGGATAAACAGCAACTAGATGGTGTTACCAATAACCTAGAACCACACCAAGAAAAGCAACAGCATAGAATTTGCATATTAAGTACTAACAATACAAATAAAGTATTATCTATAGCACAAAGTACATTCCCAAGTCATCACATATGTCATCACATCTCCACAAACTGTGGCATTATACAGCTACTCGACAACCTAGAACAAAAATTGTTAAACTATACAAAGAAAGACTATTGTTTCATTTTGATAGGTGGAAAAGATTTTAGAAAAACTGACAATTATTTTAATTTAGTTACTAGTATAAGGACCACGTTAATGTCAATACAAAATACAAATATTTTACTATGTTTACCTACCTACAAATTTAATGGATATAGTTACTTGTTTAACTCAAGAATAGAAACATTTAGCAATTTACTTTACCAGGATATCTGCACCCATGAGTATGCGATGATATTTGACTCTAATTTAAATCTAACTTATGATGATTCTATGTTTTATAAGCACAAAGGATTTCTGAATAACTATGGTTTGAAGAATATTTTTGACAATTTGAAGTGCTACCTTGGTATGTATACAGATCAAAATTACCTCTCAAACAACAAAAAACCTAATGTAAAGAACAGTAATCATCTTGGAAAGGAACAGTTTTTTCGTCTCTAGTGTAAATAACAATTTGAGGCAGTATACTACAGTTAAATGTCAAAATATACGACTTCTACATCAAAATATTGCAGGATTGCTGAATAAAGTTCCTTCAATAGAAATATGTCTATCTGAGCTAAATGACAGGCTTGAAAATATCCAAATATTATGTTTTTCAGAAACATTTGTTAGAGCTAACAATGAAATAAATATATGTTTGAATGACTTTAAACTTGCGGCTTCATACTCTCGAAAAAAGGAAAATAGGGGTGGGGTATGTATTTTAATAAAACAGTACCTAGAATACAAAATAATACAATTATGCAAAGAAATGGCAGTAGAGAAAGTTTTCGAATGCTGTGGTATAGACATACCACTATATAATTGCATTATTGTTTGTGTGTATAGGACCCCCAATTCGAACATTGCAATATTTTTTAACAAGCTTGAGTCTCTATTGCATAAAATAAGTGACAGGAAAAATAAAAATATTATACTAGTCGGGGATCTAAACATAAATACCCTTGTCACAAATAAGAATGTCACCATATTAAACGATATACTTCTAAATTATAACTTGACCTTAAAAATAAATGTTCCAACCCGACTTACATCTTGTATAGATCATATTATTACTAATATTTCAGACTCTTCCGGTGAGACATGTGAATTGCATCTCTCGGATCATAATACTGCTCAGATATTAACATTTCCAACAATAATAACATCAAATAAGAATGCTCAATCACATTATTTCATATACAAAAGAAATTATAGCCAGCAATATATTGAAAAATTTAAAGAGTGTCTCTTGAACCTGAAATGGCAGGATGTTTATGACGAAATGGATCCGAATACAGCGTTTAACAATTTTCATGAAATTTTTAGTCTTTTTTATATGTTAAATTTTCCTTTGCAAAAAATTAAAGTCAACTGTCATTCTCCTACTTTAAAATGGATAACTAAAGGTTTAAAAAAATCATGCCTTTCAAAAAGATACCTAAAATCGAAATATCATACAAATAAGTCCCGGGAAAATAAATTAAAATATGTTAAATATGCGAAACTATTAAAAAGGTGTATTAATGTGTCCAAAAAGCAAGCTTCTGGCAACTTTATTATGAAAGCCAGAAACAAGTGTAGCGCTACCTGGAAAGTAATTAAAAATAAAACCAAATATAGAGGTCCAGAATTTATCAAAGCGATTCAACTAAACGACACTTTGATAGACAATCCTGAAGAAATAGCGGAAACTTTCAATGACCACTTTATTGACTCTACAAATATAGACATAACTAATAATAAAAATAATCCCATGACTAATATTAATAACATAGGTAATGGTAATAGTATATATATCGAACCCTGCACGCCAAATGAAATAAGTAAAATAATTTCATCGTTAAATAGTACTAACGCTGTGGGGTATGATGATATATCGACACAAATTATAAAATCATGTGCTGATATACTGTCACCTATTTTAGCTCATTTGATCAATGTGAGTTTCTTTGAAGAAAAATATCCGGACAAATTAAAATTCTCTTTAGTAAAGCCATTATACAAAAAAAATAGTAAACTCGATTTAAATAATTATCGTCCAGTGGCCTTAATACCAGTAATTTCAAAAATATATGAAAAAGCAATATGTAATAGAATTGTCTCATTTATAGAAAAACATCAAATAATAAGACCAGAACAAAATGGTTTTCAAAGAGGAAAGTCAACAGCATTAGCTTGTTATCAACTTATTAAATTAATTACCGAGAACATTGATAAGAAAAAACCAGTCACTGCGATATTTTTTGATATGAGCAGGGCATTTGACTCTGTTAAGCATGATATTCTGCTAAAAAAATGCGAAAGTTACGGAATAAGAGGGAAAGCGTTAAACTGGCTTAAAGATTACTTAAGTAATAGGCAACAAAGCGTTGAAATTTTAGGAATGAATAAAGACAAAGAAGTTATAAAGTATAAATCTCAGTATAGAATAAATACATATGGTGTGCCTCAAGGTAGCATATTGGGGCCATTACTCTTTCTTCTGTATATAAATGAGTTGCCAGCAGTAACAAAGGATAAGTGCGTTTTATTTGCTGATGATATTTCACTTGTAATAAATAAAGAAAACAAAAATGAACGATATGAGGATCGAATAAATGTTGCCGTAGAAGCCATACTGGAATGGTTTGAGCAAAATAATTTACAAGTCAACATCTCTAAAACAAAATATATTCGTTTCTGTAACTATAAAATGTCAAATCAAGCATTGAAAATTATTGGTCGTGGTAATACAATTGAAGAAGCTGACTGTACAAAATTTTTAGGCATATTAATTGATAAAAATTGTAATTGGAAAAAACACATTGAGAATGTATGTAACAGGCTGAACAGCTTTGCATTTGCACTAAAAAATCTGAGGAAAACCGTAGGAAGAAATGCCGCTCTGATGGCTTATCATGGATATGTCTCATCCGTGTTAAGATACGGATTAATAATATGGGGCAATTCTACAGACAGCGACCGGGCATTTATTGTTCAAAAAAAGTGCTTGAGAGCTGTTTTTGGAATTGGTCCATTAGAATCGTGCAGACCTATTTTAAAAGAGCATAAACTATTAACACTAGCATGTTTGTACATATTGGAAATGGGAGTATTTGTAAAAAAACATCCTACTCTTTTCAGTAAAGCAGATAGCGAAAATGTATACAAGATTGGTAAAAAGTCCAGGGATCCAACAAAATTAGCGATACCTAGGTGTGGAACAGCATTTTGCCACAAAAACACGAGTCGTATGGCAATTAAAATATTCAATAAGTTACCTAAACAAATTAGAGAATTGCCAGCAAATTTTTTTCAAAAAGAGCTCAAAACATGGCTTATTGAAAATTGTTTTTACACCGTAAACGAATTTTTTAATTATAATGTGAATAGGAAACTTTGCCGGACTTAATAATTATTTATTTAATGTTTTTTTTTTTTTTTTTTTTGCATTTTATATTTAACTTATTGACATTTTATTTTAATTTTTGTTTCTTAATTTCTGTTTGACATTTGTAATTTAATTTATTGATATATATTTTTTTTGTTTTACGTTTATAATTTAATTTATTGACATTTTATTTTAATTGTTCTGGTTTGACATTTGTAATTTCATTTATTGTAATTTTTTATTGGGTTTGACATTTGTAATGTATTTCGTTGTCATTTTTAATTTGACATTTGTGGTTTATTTTATTGACATTTTATTTTAATTTAATGTTTTTGTTATTTAATTTAAATTATTGGCATTTGTCTAACTCACATAGGATAAATAGGATTGTTTGTATAAGTTAAATTATTGTTTTTTAGAAGAAAACAATATTAGTTGACTTAAAATTTGCATGCTGAATATAAGGCGGAGCATGAAGAACCTTGTACCTGTTGTTTTATAAGATCTGTACCACCATGTTTCAGGCAAATAAATGAATTATTATTATTATTTTGGAAAACATGTTTTGTTTCTTAGCTCTTTGGCTAGTTTTAGCTACGTTAACGGGCCTTAACCAAGTCAACGTAGCGTGTGTGTGTGTGCGTTTTGATATATTTCATTTTCGTCGATCTGCATGAACTTCCTTACTATTCTGCAAGTGTTTAAAATCGCGGCTTTTTGGAGTGTAATGTAAATTGAGTCTTTGAGGTCTATTAATTTGAGGCTATGGTGGAGATGGTTGGGTATAACACCCGTGGTGGAGACTACTATGGGTACTACGTACACTTTCTCTTGCCTCCAGATTCTGGTCACCTCTTCTTTTAATTCTGCATATTTACTAATTTTCTCACCTATTGTTTTTTGTAAATTATGTGTGTTAGGGACTGCTATATCTATGAGGTATGTGACTTTATTTACTTTATCTTGAAGAATTATATCTGGTCTATTGTAGTGAATGGTCCTATCGGTTAATATGCCGCGATCATACAAAAGTTTGTGAGTGGTATTTTCTATAAATGGTTGTGGTACATACTTGTAATAAGGAGTGTTAGAGTCTTGAATGAGCTTATGTTTGAGTGCTAGGTTTTGATGGATGATATTTGCTACCTGATTGTGCCTGTGGGTATAATCTGTTTGTGTGAGTGTGGTGCAAGCTCCTGTGATGTGTTGGATGGTCTCTGGTTGTGTGATGTGTTGGATGGTCTCTGGTTGTTATTATTATTTTCGGAAAGTGTTTTTCTTCTCAGCCCTTAGACTGGATTTTAACTACATTTACGGGCCGAAACCAGAGCAAATGTAGCGTGTGGTGTGTAAGTTTTATGAATGTCTATGTGTTGTGATGAGGTCCTATTTCGTTTTCTTCTATTTGCATGAACTTTCTGACAATTCGACATGTGTTTAAAATAGCAGCTTTTTGTAGGGTGATATAGAGCGTTTCTTTTAGATTTAATAATTTGAGGCTATGGAGTAGGTGATTCGGGATAACACCTGTTGTAGAGAGGACTATGGGGACCACGTAAACTTTTTCCTGGCACCATATTCTCGTGACTTCCTGTTTGAGTTCTGCGTATTTACTAATTTTTTCGGTGATTGTTTTTTGTATATTGTGTGTGTTGGGAACTGCGATATCTATTAGGTAAGTGATTTTATTTATTTTATCTTGTAGTATTATGTCCGGTCTATTGTAGTGAATTGTCCTGTCGGTGAGAATGGCGCGGTCGTAGTAAAGTTTATGAGTATCATTTTCGAGGGTAACTTGTGGTGTGTAATTGTAGTATGGAGTGTTTGTGTTTTGTATGAGTGTGTATTGGACTGCCAATCTTTGGTGAATAACATTTGCCACCTGATTGTGCCTGTGTGTGTAGTCGGTCTGCGTGAGAGTTGTGCATGCTCCTGTTATGTGCTGGATGGTTTCTGGTTGCGTGTGACACTTGCGGCACTTATCATTCGTTACTGAAGGATCTTTGATAATATATTTTCTGTAGTTTTTGGTGTTAATAATCTGGTCTTGTATGGCAATGATAAATCCTTCAGTTTCTGGGAATAAATTACCTATTTTGAGCCATTTATTTGAGGCAACTTTGTTGATGTGTGATTGTTCTAGGTCATGTGGATGTCGGCCATGAAGAACTTTTTTCTTCCAGTCGTCAATTTTTTGTGTCTGCGGGTCTTCGTTAACGATGTGTGAGGTATCTGATTGTTCGTTTAAGTTAAGTGGGGTGTAATTGTGATCGTTTTGGGCTATGGCTTTATGGATGTTACTAGTGTGAGATTTTGTATGAAAGAATGTTTTTAATCTGTAAACTTGTTTCCGCCATAGGTGCTGGATGTCTATTAGGCCTCTCCCTCCGTTTTGTCTTTTTATGGTAAGTCTCTCTATGGCAGATTTAGGATGTAAATTATTATGTTTTGTAAGTGTGGTGCGTGTAGTTCGTTCTAATTGTTCTGTGTCTGTTTTAGTCCATTTAATAACTCCGAATGAATATGTTAGTATAGGGATGGCAAATGTATTTAAGGCCTTGATGAGATGTTTGCCAGATAGTTGGGTTTTACATACAGCGTTAAGTCTCCTCTTGAACTCTGCAGTAAGTGTTTCTTTAATTCTAACGTGATCTAGTCCCTTCAATTGTGTGTACCCTAAATATTTGTATAAGTCGGACGGTTCCATCGCTGTTATGGTGTCTGTGTTATTTACTACATAGTCGCCGGGTCGTATCTTGCCTCGTATGATATGAAGTGTTTTACATTTATCCAGACCAAATTGCATATTTATATCTTGGCTGAACTCTGCTGTAGCTTCTACTAGTTTCTTCATATCTTTTTCGGTTTGTGCATATAGTTTGATATCGTCCATGTAAATGAGATGTGAAATTGTTGATTGTTCTTGTGGTTGTTCTTGTGTTGTAGTGTGTTTGAGACCATATCCGGCCCGGCACCGCTGCAGCAGATGAGACAGAGGGTTTAGTGCGAGACAAAACCACAGGGGACTCAGAGAGTCACCTTGATAGATGCCTTTCCTGATAAATATTTGTCGCGTAGTAACATTATTGTGATTACAATTTATTTGAAGTGTGGTTTTCCATTGTGACATTATGTTGCAAAGGAAATCTATTATTTTTGAATTTACTCTATAAATTTTAAGTATCTGTATCAACCAAGAATGAGGGACACTGTCAAAGGCTTTTTTATAGTCGATATAGGTGCAATGAAGATTTCTATTCTTTGTGGTGGCATGTTTATGTATAGTGGAGTCTATTATTAACTGTTCTTTGCATCCCATGTGGCCCCGTCTGCATCCCTTCTGCTCCTCCGCCATTATGTTGTGGTGTTCAATGTGTGTGTTGATTTTCATTGTTATTGCTGATGTCAATATTTTATAGATTGTAGGTAAGCATGTGATTGGTCTGTATTGGGAAGGGTGTGGTGAGTTTTTAGTTTTAGGCAGCATGTATGTTATGCCTGTTGCAATAAATTCTGGTATATTTTGTTGTCCTAATATGATTTGTGTTAAGTTTCTTGCTATTGGTTTGTACAATGAAGTTAATTTTTTGAACCAAAAATTATGTACTTTGTCTATACCAGGGGATTTCCAATTATGTAGTCTGCCTGTTATATGTGTGATATCGGCCTCTGTAATCTCTACGAACTCCATTTCTTGTATTGCTCTCCATTTTGTTTCTTCCTCTATTATCCATGTTGCTTTGTCATTGTGTCGTGCTTGTTCTTCCCAAATACTAGACCAATATGTTTCTAATTGTTCTTTTGTAGGTTGGTTAGGTGTGTCTGTGTTAGTGTCGTGATTTGTGTCATTGTTTGGTTTGTTTAGGTTTCTGTAGAATATTTTTTCATTGGTGGCAAATATGGCGTTATCATTTTTGCGCTGTTGTGCTTTTTTGTATCTTCTGAGCCTATGAACTTTAAGCGCTAACTTTTGTTTTATAGTGTCTAAGAACTCCTCTGGTCTTCTGTTGTTATTCTCGTGCCTCGTGTGAATCAAATGGCTTCTAAATATAGCCTCAACTCTCCTAACTACTTTACTAGATCTGTTGTTGTTAATGTATTGTGTAAGTCTACCAATATCTGCTCTTAATTTTTCTATGTCTTTTTCTAGCCTCTGCTGCCATGCTGGTTTGATATTCTGTTTTGGTCTTGTGTTTCCCGTGTTTTGTGTGATTTTAAAATTAAGTTCTTCTGATATGACTACTGCTGTGCAATATATGAGTGTGTGTATATCAATAAGTTGTGTTTCGTCGGAAGTAAATTGGTGTAGTATGTTCTCATTAAATAAGTTAACTAAACGAAAAAGATTAGGGCTGTATCGGAGTTTAGGCAGCCTTGGTCGAATTGCTGGGTCCATCCCAGAGTATTGTGCTAGGGTTGTTCTGAATTTATCATGTATTTCTTGGATGTATGTATCTGAGGTTAGATTTTGATTTTCGACGACGAAGGTCTCAATATCATTTTCTAGCGTAAGTGTTATGTATTCCGTTTGTGTAGATGTGTGTGATGTTTGCGTGGAACCTTGCGATTGATTGTTTAGTTGAGATTGAATACTATGTTGTAATTGGATATATGGTTGTGTTTGTGGTTGTTGGGCAATGTCGGTTAAGTTTTGTAATAGTGGGGTAGTATTGTCATTTGCTTGTAGTTGAATTCGTGTCTCTTCTTTTAATTGGTCTATTATTTCTTGAGATAAAAGTTTATTTCTAACTATAGCCCTTCTCTGATCTGAAATTCTTTGTTCTGATACGGTTATCTCAGGGTACTGTCGTGTAAAAAGTTCATGTAATTGTTGTCTGTAGGTGGTCATATCGGTCTCTAATTTAGTGATATGGAAGTAGGTTCGCATGATAAATAGATTTACTTCTTTACTCCATTTCATGCGAACTCTTGCTTTTCCAGCCTTGGTGGACGCGGGCAGAAAGGTAGATACCCCCCGCGCAGCATTCAAGGACGGAGTAGGTGGAACTGTATTTAAACTAATAATGGGGGGTGATGAAAGTGTAGGTGACGATGTTATGGATGGTGATGATCGTCTAGAAGGTGTGTATGACACTGTGCTTGGACTGTACGGTTCAACAGGGGTGTCTGTCCTGTCCGTCAGTCTGTCTCCATCGTCAATGATTTCGGCTGTAGTATCTTTGTCGGTGGGAGCCCGCCTGTTCAACTCCTCACCGCTGACGGTTCGCATGCTGAGACACCCAGCGTCAGCTCCAGGTGCGCCCCGGCGATCGCCCCCGGGCAGCGGCCCTATACGTTTACTTTTACTTCGCGTCTCCATTTTTTTATGGGTTTCCAGAGCCACGTTAGCCACGCCAGTAATTTCTCATTCGTGTGTCCGCCCCCCACGTGATTAGATGGTCAATCAGGACGTGTGGTTGTTTAGGGGGCTTATTATTATTATTATTATTATTATTATTCCCGGTTTATTAAGGTTCGATGGAGACGAAATCTAGCAGGAATTACTTTCATGTTTTGTATTTTAAATTAAGGTATTTTAATCAGGAAATAAAATGTAACGGTAATTTTACTTTCCAGATGTGCATTTTTCTGAGCAGAGGTCTCGTATACACGGAAAGCTCGAGCAAAAATATCATCATGTTTCCTCACTTTGTATGCGAGATTTAATACGTTCCCCAATTTCAGGGTCCCTTTGGATTTTTTGTTATTGTAAATATTTTGATAAAGTTTTTTTTCATTTGTTTATTGATAATAATGTATTAACTTGGAAACAACATAAATTACTGGTACTAAAAAGGTCACATAAGTTTAGACATATAATTTCTTAAAACCAGACTAAAGTAATATTACTTACACAAAGTCTTTGGATAGTAAAAATGATGGATGCAAAAAGAAAATATTATTTATTTATGAAGCGTTGACCGAAAAGGGGTCGTCGATCGGTTATACCTAGCGAAATGTTTGATAGTGTTACGTCGTACGTACGAGATCTTTCGAGAAAGGACGTGATTCAGTGTGTTTGCGCTAAAAACTTCGAGAAGCGTGCCATTATTATTAGTTCCAAGTTAAGTAGGTAACTACTTATAAAAAATATTAGGAATTGTCATTGTAATTTCGACCGTACGCCGAGGGCATAAAGTACCTACTTCTTTATTCGGTACAAGTAGGTTATTATTTTTTTTTGCCTACTACTTGGTAATGTTTTTTTGTTGATGTTTTTATCGAACCGTTCTACACATCGCCGGAATGTTCGTGAATAAAGGGGTAGTCTGATTCAGGCGATACAACGGAGCGAATCGAAGTGAACTAGAAGTGCGATATCTAAGCGAACAGTGATCAGTAGTGTACTTGTGATTAAGATTTAAGTGTTCTGTGTTTAATAAAGTTATTAAACTGTCTGATTGGTAGTAATTAATTTATCCCATACCCAGCTCGTAACAATTTGGTGTCAGAAGTGAGGGATAAATTATGCCAATTCTACCGAAGGACGACACGGACGGTATCCGTACCAGGAGTCAGCGACAGCAGGACATGGACCAAAGGCGGTTTGGAGATTCCCCAACACAGACACCGGGTGGTGTCCAGCCTACGTCAGTGCCAGTCGCTGGCCCATCCGCAGTTTCTACAGCATCAATGGCGCCAGACTTGTCAGCTTTAATGGCGCTGCTACAGGAGCAGGCTCGCCGTCAAGAAGAGCAGGCTCGCCGTCAAGAAGAGCAGGCTCGCCGGTTGGAAGAGCAGTTGCAGCGAGACAAAGAGGAGCAAGTCCGCCGCCAAGACGAGCAGATGCTCCTCATAAAGGATCTTCATGCAACTTTTGGCAAAGACCTAAAGGTGATGAAGGATCAGGTACAGCAGCACGAGAATCGCCTCTCAGAAGCCGAAGTTCAGATCGCTGGGGTGAAGAAGGCTTTGGGGGAACTGAAGACTGGAGACTTGACTGTAGCTTCAGTAGTTGCTGCACCTTCAGCGCGGGGCTTTAAGGTGCCTCCATTCGATGGCACATCTTCGTGGTCGGCTTATAAAATTCAATTTGAGGCCGTTATGAAGGCGAATGGATGGACAAAACCGCAAGCCATGACCGCGCTCACCTTGGCCCTCCGAGACCAGGCCCTTAATATTCTGGAGGCGCTCGGCAAGAATGTAACCTACGAGCAGCTGCTGGAGGCGTTAGAGTCCAGATACGGTGACGCGCACCTGGAGCACGTATTTCGTGCTAAGTTGAAAGATCGTGTTCAACGTAGTGGCGAGAATCTACAGCAGTGGGCCCTCGAAGTTGAAAAGCTGGTTCGGAAAGCATACCAGTCTGCCCCTGCACTTATCGATGGGAATCTGGTACAAGCGTTCGTTGATGGAATACGCGACCTAGAAGTTAGAGCCGCTGTGAGACTTGGGCATCATGAGGCGCTGAAAGACGCCTTGGCCCATGCCTTAGAAGTAGAGGCAGTGAGGCAGGACCACCGAACGCACCGCGTCAGAGAGGTTGTAGCATCTCCTGTACGCGACCGGCCGCAAGGGTACAGTCTTAGGTGCTACACTTGCGGAGAAAGGGGTCATCTTCGGTCAAGCTGTCCTAAGCGCGGCACTCCGAGAGAAGATCAGCAGGGAAGGGTGGCTGAAGTGACTGCCCAGCCACAGCAGGGAAACGAGTAAATGCCAGGACTGGGGGGCGAGTGCTGGCTGGTATTGAAAAGGCCCCGAGAATCTTGATCTCGCAAGCACATGATGGGAACAGCCTGACCATCAAAGGCGAAGTCAATGGAACACCATGCAAACTGACGTTGGATACTGGAGCTTCTCACACGGTCGTCAATTCTCACCTAGCAAGTCGGTTCCTTGGGGACTACGTCAATAACCACGACCGTATACGATTACTAACAGCTACCGGTCAGCACATAATCGTCCGAGGAAAAAAGGAGGTGGAGTTAAAATTGGGTGATAGAACTTACCAGCACAATGTCATCGTGGCCGATATAGTGGACGATTGCATCTTGGGCTTGGACTTCATGCGGAAACATCGTTGCGAGATCGACGTTGATCAAGGAGTATTGAAATGTGGTTCACATGAAGTCTTCATGGAAGGTGCACCATCAGGAAAAGTGTACTGCTTGAAAGAGATTGTTCTTCCTCGCAGATCAGAAACAATTGTGCCAATTAGATTACCACAGAATTCTGGACACAAAGATCGAAGTGTTCTGATAGAAAGGGTGAACAATGACTTCCCATGGAAGATGGCACGTACTCTGGTCAAGGCCACCAACGTCTCAGCAGTACGCATACTGAATCCAAGTTACAAGGAGCATGTGATCAAGAAGGGCACCTTGATCGGTACTTGCGAGGAAGTAGCTTGGATGCGTCAATTGCAGGATCCGCCTACCGGAAATAAAATTCGTAGTGCAAAATTTGACGTGTCAACGCTTTTGGAAAACTGCGATTTAACTAAAGGAGAAATGGACAAGGCTAAGAAGATGTTACTTCAGTACGCCGACACTTTCTCTTCAAACGATGCTGACATAGGGAGAACTGGACTTGTTCAGCATAAGATTAATACAGGCCACGAGCTACCAATCCGTCAGCGACCAAGAAGACTGCCAGTTGCACGAGAAAAAGAGGTGGAAACCATGATTGAGGGAATGGTGAAGGACGGTGTTATAGAGCCTTCATCGAGTCCATGGTGTTCTCCTGTGGTCCTGGTAAAGAAAAAGGACGGCAGTATGCGCTTCTGTGTGGATTATCGACGACTGAACGACGTCACGAAGAAGGACAGCTACCCGCTGACTAGGATCAACGATGTCACCTACCGAATACAGAAGGGTCTACGAGGTGCGCCTAAGATTGTTCATGTAGACCGATTGGCCCGATACTACGGGGCTAATGATGCTCGGGACGAGCATGTCTAAGGAGGGGGCAGTGTTACGTCGTACGTACGAGATCTTTCGAGAAAGGACGTGATTCAGTGTGTTTGCGCTAAAAACTTCGAGAAGCGTGCCATTATTATTAGTTCCAAGTTAAGTAGGTAACTACTTATAAAAAATATTAGGAATTGTCATTGTAATTTCGACCGTACGCCGAGGGCATAAAGTACCTACTTCTTTATTCGGTACAAGTAGGTTATTATATTTTTTTTGCCTACTACTTGGTAATGTTTTTTTGTTGATGTTTTTATCGAACCGTTCTACACATCGCCGGAATGTTCGTGAATAAAGGGGTAGTCTGATTCAGGCGATACAACGGAGCGAATCGAAGTGAACTAGAAGTGCGATATCTAAGCGAACAGTGATCAGTAGTGTACTTGTGATTAAGATTTAAGTGTTCTGTGTTTAATAAAGTTATTAAACTGTCTGATTGGTAGTAATTAATTTATCCCATACCCAGCTCGTAACAATAGCTTATAGGATCCGGGTTGTCACAAGGGATGAATTCAGGATAAGCGTCAACATAGATAAAGTCCCTGCCCTATTTCTTGAATAGCGACCAAGATTACAGGAAATGTTCTATTTTTAGCTTCACCTATTGAACAAACATATTGAGAAACAAATATATTTTGAGCAACGGCTTTTTCTTGACTGGAAAAATTAACTTCGTAGATTTAGAATGTAATATCCAATATTGACTATTCGAACAGCCTTACCTTTAGAGGGCTAACCGAATAGAATTTGGGATGTTTCGGGAAATCGATATCCCCCCTTAATTGGGTGTCGGAGATCATGTGACACTATCTCCGAAATGGAGGCCTGTAATAGACCCGCGTTCTTATAGCCGTTCGAAGAAATAGAAAACAAAAGTTTATCTCGTGCAACCTGATCGTTACATTGTCTTGCCCTAGATAAAAAGGAGACGAAACAGAAACTAGTCCATCTGACCTAATTAAAGAATTCGTCGTGTGAACTCAAGGAAGTCAATTCCAAGATACAGTTCTTAATAAACTGATAGCTATACAAACAATTATAAATAGCACGGTTAGAATATCTATATATACACATACACAAAAATTGTTTCTACCTATATCCGTAATAGAGTTTGAAACCATCCAACTGAGGTGCCCCATCGTTTCATTAGAAAGGCAATAATGAGAAGATGGTTTTAGACCACTAAAAGAATGCATTAGGCACTATAGCGTAGTAGCACACGCCGGGTATCCGCTAGTATTCTATAGTTTTTCAGACGGCAATTCAGCAAAAACATTTAACTACTTGGTAATAGTACCACGTAGAATGTATAGTGTAAAACTTTTTACCATATGTTAAGTACTTGTCTTGTACCGTCTCAAGGACGTTGTACTCGTATTGTTTTCAATATATTACTAACAGTCGGAAACTTAAAATAATAGGTGTATTCTAGTGATTCTAGACGTTTCACATTTGTTAAATATCCTAGGATTTCCGAGCAATAATAGACCTTATCTTGCTGGAAATTTAAATCATAATACCTTGATGCGATTGAACAATCAGAGAAAAATGGCTTTGTGGTGTGAGTTTGTGACAAGCCTTGGGTTAAGGTTTTTACAAAACGAAGGTTATAGAAACAGTGAAAAGAAAACAACAACAGCAAACACTTCAGAAAGTCTTTCTTGTAGATGTTCTTTTTAAAATTCACTAAGCGTCACATCAGGCGGCTCAGTTGAATAGAAGTAACGAAGCTTTTAAGCCCAAACGTCAGCCCCACTCATCACATTTCCACTGGCTTCATAATGTTATGCCACATTACAAAAGAATAGACAAGGAAAAGCATTTTATCATCATTTTCGCACGTTCATTCTTCGTTACAGGCGAAGTACTGTCATATGAAACGAAACCACTGTGAATTAAATTCTGACATGAAAACGCTCTCCTGTGATCATCTGTGGACACATATCTAACAGGGACATGTGGAAGCGCCGCAAAATGCTTTTAGAGTCAATTAACAGTCAGTAATGGCATGGAGAAGCTGAGTATGGTTGTTTTGGTGATTCTAATGGAAGCCAACTATACATACTTTTTTAAACTTATATAATGTCATGTCTTTTAAATTATCAGAAATTTTATTAAACACTTTAGGTGCCATACCAAAAAAACTTTTTCAAATCAATGAGGTCTTACATTTTTGATGACATAGCTTATCTTTCGAGGCTCTCTTTAGGCGGTTGGATCAAGGGACTGATTCAGAAGGCAGTACTCCTCGATACGGCTCGCATTGTGAGGAGGTTCCTGTCTCTGGAGCCCTAACCACCGGTAGCTTGGACCCTGCTCCCGATACCGGCGGACAACTATTATGCTTGCTCATGCCTTTATAGCCAGTTGGCAGGAAACTAACTGGATATAGTACACTTGCGCGAAAGACATATTATCCGCGAATGGACATTAGGGCGCATTACCGAAGGTTGATAAATTATTTTTTTCTAATTAAGCTGCAATTATCATTAAGATCGCTGCCGATGCTCTTACTGCCCCAGGGCTGTCCTAAACTCCACTCGCGGAAATGTCTTTCGCGTAAGTGTACTAGATCCAGTCAGTTTCTTGCCAACTGGCTATACTGGGTGTAAGGGACAGCCCTCCGCAAACTTTCAGGGCTTGCTCAGTAGACGAAACTGAACAATCTTCCACAAAATTTATTTCAGGAAATGAAAAAAAAAAATAGGCTCTCTATACAAACTGTCCAATCAAGTTTATAATTTTCTATGGTGAGGCTGATTTTTTTTTGCTATTCTCCTTTAGTTGGTGAAGATACGAGATACGGTATATATTGGTTCTTGCTCCGGTCCGTAGGTGGCCATGTAAATCGCGTCAGCTATAGCCTCGCCCAGGTAGTCTTTGATGCAGCTGAACGAGCATTAAAGGCACTGGGGCAGAAAATAAAGGAAATCAGAGTGATGTTAACGATTTTATACCTCCAATATCGACAATTTAAAGGAATGAAAGGAAGAATTTTCTTCTCATATCCGCATGACATATGAGGATAGTTCATAACATTTAACATAACATCACGCTTGTAATCTCCGAAGGGTTAGGCAGAGGTGTACCTAATAGTACACCCACGTTTCGCCAGTTATGTTTAAGTCCCATGTTATAGGGGGCGATGCTATTGTCATCAACCGGGCACAAATCAAGACTCCGTAGCTGCCACTGAGAAATTTCTGATGGAAAACCGGCCCGGGAATCGAGCCCAGAACCTCATGCTCAGCAGTCGCACTTACGATCACTAGACCAACGGGGCATGCAGTTCAGAGGCAGGATAGTTCATACTGTGGTAAAACATTACCCACCCAGCAAGGTTAGTGCCAAAGGTGCATTTGGAAACTACATGAGTTTAAACACTAGTGGAGTCAAAGTGTAAGTTGAAAATTAAGAAGAAATATTTCCATGAGCACATGAAATATTTTCCTTTCAAGAAAACATACCTACAAACTTGCAAGTCACGTGTGCATTCATACGCCAACTAATTTTCACAAGAAAGGTGAGTCGCGTGCAAAACTTAGTTGCTCATAAACAATATTACTTTTCTGTAATATTATTTATGTACTGATCAACTGAAGCTCGTGTAGTTTCCCACACGAGGCTTCAGTTGTCGGTCACACTTAAGGTATTTACCGTACGAATTTGTCAGCTTGAGTTATTTTGTATGAAGGCCATTTGTTTCTTAGAGATGTCGCACTTATTATAATGTTAATAGATACGGAAGTAATTTATTCTAAATTCGATTTTGCTACGTAAACAGACCAACCAGTATTTTCGTTCTTAAATGAGGTTTAATACATCAATTTAATTCAAATCGAATCTCTCAATTCCATGATAAGATCGTCTATTGACACAGGTCTCTTGGTAAAGTAAATTTACAAATTAGATTTAGACGGAAATTAATTTATTCAAAGGGATTGAAATTGTTTCTTAGAAAAAGGAAAGGACACGAAAATGTCGAAGACTTTCAATTATTAATTAAGGGAACTTCCGCCCTTTCTCTTCTGAATTAAGTATGTAAATCCATGTTTCAGCAATTTCCTTTTTTTATTACTAAAAAAAAAACAATAACCAAAAAAAGGTTGGGTTTTCATTCCGTAATAAAACCTTGAACTGCCGTAATGATGAAGATTGTTTATCTAACAAAGTAGATTTTAGCAAAAAATCTTTTAAATACATCATTAACAAAAAAGCACTCACTTCGACACCATTGTGTACTCTTTAAATTTGGTAGTTAATTACCCACAAACTTTAATGACTTGGAGGTTCGCCAAATCTGGTTACACTTTTCCAAATTGAAGCTATGGTAAAATCATAATAGACATAATTATATTATTGTATTTAGGGTGTAGTTAGTGCCTAACCTGGTGTCCGAGTTTTTATGCCGCCCATGGGCCTCTGACTTGGCTTTACATGCCGTCGAGAAATATCTCACAGGCATGCTGGTTTCCTCACGATGTTTTCCTTCACCGTATCAAGTGATAATTATACAATACGCACATGATTCCGAACGATATAAATAAGAATATGTGTTCAAGACATGATTGTACTCATCAAACAACCTTTACTACGACAAAAATTATGAAGGTATGATAAATAAAAATAGTTTCAGGACAACACTGTAATATGGTTTCAGGTGGGTTACGAGAGTGAGAAAGTGACAGCGCTAGATAGCTGTCTAGCTCCATCTCTTACCCACTCTCGGAATAATACTAAAACATTCCTGCACTAACAGATCATAGTAACCCCCCGTCAGCCTGACTTCACTCCCACAAACATTACAGCGTGTATAAACACTGTATTGTTCTAATTACTCTTCGTAATGACCAATTTATCATCCCACTTAGTCCAGCTGACGTTTGTAATCAAGCACCCAGGGGAATACCCCTGGGTGCTTGAGCGAGATGGATTGGGAACAAAATTGGATTTATACTAAGCTTACATTATTATCAATAATTGTGTAGACTGTAGACAGAATTCTCGTTACTGCCAAATTAATAAAATATTCTCTCATATTTATTATTTATACCCAATATCTTTCGACTAGTATTAGATTATTTTACTATCCATGTTTAATTAAAACGGTTATTATATTTGCTTAAAGTCGCGAATAACAAACAGTCAATATATAAATATTCCCTCATTGCCTGCTTCGTGGGTCTAGTAGTTGCAAGCGCGACTGCTAACCATGAGGGCCTAGGGTTCGATTTCCGGGGTCGAGAAAACTGTTATTGAGATTTTCCATCAGGATTTTTTTAGTAGCAGCCACGGAACCTGGATTGGTGCCAGGATGATTGCACTAGGCTCACCCCCTATTAAATGGGTCTTAAACACCTGGTGTACTATGTACACCTTTGCCTAGTCCTTCGGGGATTGCAAGGCGTGATTATTTATATTATAAATATTTAGCAGAAAAAGCAAGGCTAAATAGTACGAGCACTTAGCATTTAAAAGCATACATACAATAAATAATTGTTGACAAAAACACATGGCAGTATAAGAAAATATTAAGGAAAATGACGTCATTGCACGATGCTCGGAATATTAAATCGAAGTGACGATAATCGGTATCGTAAGTCGGTATCGGTATCCTTACGGTATGACAGTATTAGTAAACAAGCAGTCGGAAAATGTGGAAATACGAAAACACTATGAAACGTGAACTTATAATACATATCTATCTATGTAGATTGTCGATTAAAGAGAAACCTGAAGTTTTATTAGTTCGTAAAGAATTTTTAAAGTTTGTTGTTTGTATAAGCTTGCAGTTGCATTCCCAGTCTGAAGCCTTCACAAGGAATAATACTAGAAGCCGACCCCAACTTAGCTGGGAAAAGCCTTATTTATTTCATATTATCAGAATTTCCATGGAGGATATGGAAAGTTGAATTACTTACTAAACCAAATTCGTTGAACTATAGAATAACCAGTAACATATGTAGGAAAACTCTCGGAAAATCAATTTACCATTAATTACAGGAATCCCATGAAGTTGCTTGTAAACCCCATGACGGGCCCAATCTGTGTTTGATTACAGGGTGACCTACCCCATTGTGGTGTTGTTGGGCCACTAGAAATGAGGGCTGAGCTTACCTACCCCAAAGATTTATAGGTGAGGATTAGTGGACCGTTTTTTTTTGGGCAACAAAAAGGATTAATTCTTGAAGATCATACCATGACCATGGTAGACCATGAGTTATGCCCGACTTGTAACTGTTCCGATTCGACACCAATTTTTTTTTATACAAGATGTCCCGATTCATTATGGATACCAGAGGGGAAATTCCTGTCACTTTAAGAGCGTTCGCATTATAATTCTCATTATTTTATCTATCTAAAATACCTCTAATTTAGGTACCTATTTATTTGAAAAGTTATTGAAATTGATTGTCGCCGAGATAATATTGCGACTACATTTTGAACGTCTTAAAATATAGGAATTGGCCTTCAGATTCATGATCAAAACACGATTTTATGGATCAGTGAAAGAATAAATTTTAGTAATATTCAAAATTACATTAACTAGCGCATCAAACATGTTGAATTTATACGATTGTTCGGAAAACAACTACGATAATATTACCCACTAGCTTATGCCCGCGACTTCGTCCACGTGGAGTTCGGTTATTGTCCCACGGGATCGTACTACCGGGATAAAAGTACCCTATGTGCTAATCCAGGTTATGAACTATCTGTATGCCAAGTTTCATCCAAATCCGTTCAGTAGTTTTTGCGTGAAAGAGTAACAAACATTCATACATACAAACTTTCGCGTTTATAGTAAGGAAGTAAAGTAAGGATAACATAGTTTGATCAAGGTCGAAATTATGTCAGCACATAAAAAAACGTCCATCGAATGACGTTAATGACTAACCAAACGAGTGTTACTGTGTCAACCAAATATTATTGGTTTTATAATAAAGGTAACATAGATTATGATGTCATTTCAGCTATCGAATAACAATTTCATTTTATCCTGGTTTATAATTAATCCGAGATAGCGAGTCTAAACAGGCGATCAATACATGTCATTATCTACCTACCCTTTTTGTCCAAATGTTGGGGTCGGCTTCCAGTCTAACTGGATGCAGCTAGATTTTTTATAGCATTATTTTTAAACGACTTCAAAAAAAGGAGGAGGTTCTCAATTCGGTTGTTTGTTTTTTCTGTTTGTTACCTCATTTATCTTCGTCATTTATGAACTGATTTGAAAATTTTTATCTGAAAAGATCTTCCCGATTGGTCCCATAGAAATTTTGTCAAAATCGCTTTAGTATTTTGGTTTTTAAATCAAAATATCAAGTAAAAGAAATTGCGAAATTGATAGTTACGATAACTAAAAAGCCTTAAATAAAAACTTTTTGCAAAACAATAACCGACTTCCAAAAAAAACACTAAATAAATGGAAAATAACTCGCTCCATATAAAAAGTTTCTTATATGGAGCGGTTGTCTATCCGACCTAAATAACTCAGTTACTGAGTAATACGAGCTTCTCACTATTCGTAACGAATGTCAAATATCTACAAATGGCTACCGGCTTAAAATGCTTTCCGAGTCACGTGGGCCGATCAATGCGTGTGTTGTGTGCAAAAGCGCATTGGGTATTTATAAACCAACAGTTGAATTCATAGTAGCCATAAAAATCTATGATTAGAGACGCGATTCCTTCAAATCAAACTGTTGCATGATATAATCAACCAAGCGAGTGCGGCGTATCGGAAATATCGCCTTTATTTGTTTAGTTTGAAAAAAATATTTCAGTAAGTAAAACGTACGTAAAGAAACGTATCGTAAACCTTGTTTACTTTTGGACTTTGTCACATTTAACTCGTTACTTGTCAATTGATGTATTTATTTGTTTAGTTACGTTACGATATAGCAAAGTTCTAAGTGTGGTTAGGTTTTTGTTTTTAATAATTTGTATGTCAATTGGCAAAACATAGCGCTCTACCTAATTTTTAACATCATGTATGTAATTACCTATGTTTACGAATAAATGATTCTGATTTGTTGTTTGACCGATTTTTATAGACGAAATAGTATTATTATGTGATATTGCATATGTACATACACTCACGCCATTATTCCATGGGAGTAGGCAGAACCTATGAAACGCCACCCGCTAGGATCCTTACCTGAAAAAAGAAAACAGAATTAAGTAAGTATCTATAACACAAGTTAAGTGCCAGATATTTTCCTGGAAACTACACCTGTTGCAAAAAAATGGCTATATTGATATAAATAACACGTAAATGATCTTTATATCATCGCTAAATACACTATTAGAGCAACTGTAGTCATAGTAAATTCATGACATGAATGTCGATCTGACAAAAAAAATATTTTAATTTTGAATTCAGTACTTTATACGCCGGATATGTATCCAAACATATCCGGCAGATAAAAGTAACTTTAAAAAGGCTTTGAAACTCGGAAAACTCAAAGAAAGTTACGAAAGATCAGTGCAACACAATACCCGATGAAACGGGGACATCGTGAAAAAAACTTTTATCATAGACTAGCTGACTGGCTGTTGGTCGCAGCGTGATTTTTTATAGCCTATAGCCTTCCTCCATAAATGGGCTAACCAACAATAAAATATTTTTTCAATTCGAACCAGTAGTTCCTGAGATTAGCGCGTTCAACCAAACAAACAAACTCTTCAGCTTTATAATATTAGTATAGATTCGGTAGGTATCGTTGTCCTTTCCAGGCTTTCGATGAGATAGGTCCTCAGTTTCACACGCACTGAAAACTAAAACAAAAAAGTGAGAAAATAGCCCCGCACTTAAAAACCCCATTAACCACCTTTCCTGTCCTCCTAAAAAGGGACATTTACAACCACTAAATAGTTATTAGGGGCGGAGAGCGGTGAATTTCCTACATTTTTGGATCATTACGCTAAAACACGATCCTGTCGCAATGACGTCACTCCCAAAGGAGACCGAAGCGGTTAACATTGAGTTTGTGTAAATATACTCTACAGTCAAGGGCAAAAATACGTATACTGTTTTAGTTACTTACTTCAACAACTTTGGAGGCGTCCATTTATTGCGTGAGGCCATTTTGATAATTTGTCGACCCCCCCACCCCCTTGGTGAGATGTCGTGAGATTTAGTTTGAACCCTCACCCAACCCACCTAATCTCACGTGAGATTTATCATAATCCGTAGTTTAGTGTAAATATGTTAATCTGTCCTTTATTGCGTTGAATTTATTTAAAAAGCCATAATTTGCTTTAATAATTTCATTGAATATTTATTACACTGTTTTTTTGCGGGGTAAGAAATTGCGTGATATTTGCCGAGAACCCCCCCTCACGCGTGAGATTGGCTGAGATTCGGCTAGACGCTCCCCCCTAAATGCCTCACATAGGAAGGGAAATTCTTTATTATTAATGTAAAGTATGAAATGTTGAATTGTATCGCTGTTAGCCGACGTCATCCCACAGCTGGACAAAGACATGACTACGTTCTTTCTACACAGGGCTAATGTGGGCCAGTGATCTTTCGATTTTATCTTGACTGTACCAACGGCACTTAAGTGCCTGCTGTTATAAAATCTAACAACTCGTAGAACAGATTGTGTCCGCGTTTATGCGTAAATTATGTAAAATTTTGCAAATAAGACACTTGTAAATTATGACTAATCGCTAGAAGACTTGTTCCCGGTCGCTGGAATGTATGAATGTAGTAGGTTTCTGCTCTTTTTGCTGATAGCCACATCGTTGTGACGAAACCGGCATAACCTAGAATCAAAAAATCGAAGAAATGTGACCTATCTACCAACCGGCTAACCAATGGGCCCGCGAGGTGGCTTAGGCCCAATCCTCAATCTCGCAGAGAGGAGGTCTGTGCCAGCAGTGGGAACTTCGAATACTGATTTTATCTGTTGGTAGTTTGTATTATTGCAACTTGTTCATGAAATCGCCTCGTTCATTAATTCAATGAACGAGGCGATTATTAACCTGACTCTACCCTTTTTTGCAAAAATTCTGAGTGTGTCCAGTTGGCGAAAACATAAAAGTCATTAAATTTAAGTTTCACTACGTGGACACGCGGAAAAATCTTGGCGTGTCCAGATGACGAAATAATAAGTCATACTAATTTTGAGTTTCACCAACTGGACACACGCGTGTCCAGTCTCTCGTGTCGAGTTGGTGAATAACTCGTATTATTGATACTCTCTCGAGAGAGAGTTCGATATTTCGAGTTTCCCGTTTAAATTTCTCATTTTGTAAAACGAAGTCGAGCATGAAAACACAACAGTGCCGTCTGCCGTCACACGTTGACACATGAATATTGAAAATGCGTCTTCCTTTTCAGAAGTTTTCTTTAGCACAAACAACGTTAAAGGCAGTTCCCTATACTCTGATAATATTATCATTGATTTACAATACGTTGTGAAATGTAGACAGTACTAATGAATGACGAACTGATCTACATAGTTGTGTGTTGTTTATGAAGATAGCGCTGTTATTATTTCCTCGTGACATACTTACTTACATAATCTTAATTACTTTCTCAGTCTAGGAAAGATTTCTAAGTACTTAAAATAGTCGACTAATCTTGTCAAGACTATTATACATATAAAGAATTGCGGAAGGACGACAAATTCTATTGAGAGTAAGCCCTCTACATTTTACAGTCAGAGTGACTTGCACGCGATTTTCGGCTTTCAGCATCCAGACTAACAGTCCTTACTTTGTGTTAGTCCTAAGACCATGATTTCGCACTAGGGAAAACAAAGTGAAACTCACACGCTATGCTCGAACTAGGTAGGTACTCAAACGTTGGATCGCTCCAACGGCCATCGGTCCTTGAATCTAGTTTCATTCTACAGATTGGATTTCGAATGATATGTATTTCAGCTTATGTTTTGCACTAGACATTTGTCACTGCCAAAAAGAGACCTTAATTCTGCCAAAGGCATGGCCCGATAATTACATGGCCTACAAATTAATTCATCAAGGCTGTCAGATAAAATCTGCGTGAAGTCGTTTGTATCGGCGGATATTTCTAGTAAATCCAGTATGTTGGATGTTCTAACAAATGAACATCCAAACTAAATTAATATTTATCGAGGCCGCACGCACAAAACCGCTGGCAACGCAAAAGTGGCGATAGATAGTTTAAATTAGGCAGGCGTTGAGTTTTTCTCTAAATAGCATGTTATCCATGAAGGACATGTTGTCTACCAATCAGCACTGACGGTGTGTGGTGGATTACGGCCCACTAGTTCTAAGAAAAAGGAGGGTTGTGTCCCAGCAGAGGAAAAATATAGTATGAACATTAATACTACATGCATCCCATGGGGGTAGGCAAAAACTTCTGAAGAACATCATCAATTAGGTCATCGTATATCCTTCTAAGGTGTTGCCACTCACATCTGTCTTGTAAATACCTTTTGTTGGTCGCCTTTCACTCATCCCCCCACTGGACCAAACCATCTAAGCATACTCTTTTAATTTTTTGTCACTACATCTTCTTTTAAACCGCAACGTTCACATTAATACAAATACCAGTTAAAGTTTATCTTACCGCAACAATTTATTTTAATAATCCTGATTTAGCCATCACGTGTTTTGCATTATCTATCGGAGCAGTTAAACAGTTCTATTTTAACTTATGATGTGATTTTGCGGTAAACTGTGACTAAACGAAATGAGTGGTAGGTTATTTGTGATGTTATTTAAATGTATAGCAATGCAATTTGTGTACAAACATGTATTCTACAAGCGCGCAGCGTCTAGATGGAGTCTGTGAACAGCGAGAGCAACATTTCTTTCCTATACACGACTTTTCTCCACATAAAAATGAGTCTCATTCATCTTCAGGCCAGTCCAATTTACGTTATAGGTCCTGCTAAAGTTCACAATCTTCGTCTTCACGATCGAAAACCGATATTTTCTTAATTAAGATACCACTACCGTTTACTGAATCAGTTAGCAAATTAGCACGCGAATGTAGGCGGGTCGCTAGTACTAGTGGTTATAGCTCTTAAACCAAGTAAACAAGTATTAACAGCAACTGTATCTTGGTTATGGGTCTGTTAATTATCACTGCACGTATTACATGTAAAGAAGGCTGTAGGAGAAGTGTTGGTAAACGAACAGGCAGATGCTCCGTATGCGTAGATGACTTCATAAGGATCTCGGTTAAAACCTGGATGAGACTCACACAGACCATGAGAGATTGGCTGAAAAGGGAGACGGTCTAATGGCCTATGATCAGAAGTGGGCGAATCAAAGCTAGTTAGGCCTTATGATGTTTACGTACAGAAATCACACACTTATTGGAAATTATCGTATAATAATATGATGATAGGATGCATTTGGGCTCAACTAAAACCGTTTTCATAGACGTATCTCTTCTCCCAGTTATGGCTAAGTCTACACAAGAACTTGAAAGTCCTACATAGTTATTTATCTCCCTTTAAACTGTACCGTGCATCCAGTTCGTCTTTGAAACTGGTGATAAAATTAACTCCTGCACCAAATGTTTACTTACACATTGTTAGTTAGTTACGGCCATGGAACTGCGAACATCACAGCTCTGTTTATTGTTAACGATGCAATGTTTAAAATGGACGACTTTTACGAACTGTGTTTTATGTCAGTTTTTCAGTTCGTTACTGAAAGATGAAACGAATCGGAAGGGCAATTTTTGAGGTTTGGATAAAGGAACCGTATTTTTTTCCGTGAACTTTTCAAAATCTAAGTTTTTATTTGTTAAACCTAGATCTAAAAGGTGTTGCAAATAAATAAGTACATAGATGCACATCTTTGTATTTACTCCGTGATGCACATGCACAAAACATCACATAAAATCATCAATAAACATTAATAAATGATGCCAAAGGTGCCCGTAATCACGTCAGAGATAATATTAAAATGCAATTCGAATATAAATCATCTGAATAAGTTTCAACCTCAAAGCGTTGCATTTTGAAAAGAATCTATTACCATTCTTCAGGCAGACATTCCCGACGCATCGAAACTGAAATTCACATGAAATGGAGGAAACCTGGTGGATAGGAGGCACTGCGGTATGCTAAACACGCCAGCCATTTTGATTTACAAATAGGGTAAAGTTAACCCACGGACCCGTTGAAATTGCTAGATCAGACATACGGGTAAATTGTGGATAACTTCTGAAAAGTCAACGTTACTGGCGAAAGATTTTTAATTATACTTCGTGAATTATACTTCGTGAATAGTGTACTTCGTAATTGGCGTAATGTTTAGTATAATCATTTTATGTTTATGTACTGTCAGCTGTGAAGCTACCTATCATAAAATAAATAAATAAATTATTACTTGTTTGTCGTATCTTGGCTATGTTATGTGGTCAATTATCATTACCATAAAAGGTACGGGGTGGAAGGGACAGCGACGCTAAAAAGGTCACCACGTATTCAGTACATCATTCTAAACCCCTCCACATAGAAATGTTTCGTCTGTTATTAAAAATAATCAAACCACCCCCCCACACTTAGAAAATTTTCATCGGTAATTAAGATAAAAACTTTTTTTGCAAAAAAAAACCGACTTCCAAAAAAAAACACAAAAAAAGTGGAAAATAACTTTACTTTCGGAAGTCGGTGACTATTGTTTGTTTCATTGACTTTTTTGCCACCGACTTCCGAAAGTAAAGTTATTTTCCACTTTTTTAGTGTTTTTTTTTTTGGAAGTCGGTTTTTTTTGCAAAAAAGTTTTTATTTTACCCTTTTTAGTTATCGCATCACACACAAATCCTTGTCAAGTATCAATTTCGCAATTTCTTTTACTTGGATGACATATTTTTTCCAGCTATTTTCATTTCAAAACCAAACTGCTCAACCGATTTCGATGAAATTTCTATGGGACCAATCGGGAAGTAGATTCATTCAGATAAAAGAAGAATTTTTCAAATCGGTTCATATATGACGAAGATATGAGGTAACAAACAAAAAAAAAACACAACCGAATTGAGAACCTCCACCTTTTTTTGAAGTCGGTTAAAAAACAAGTTGTTCCATACATTTTGACCATTTAGGTGTTGCAATTCTGTAGGTAACAGCTGTTTTTTTATTGACCGACGAAAAATTTCTATGCATATGGGGGGGAGGTTCAGAATGATGTCCTTCTGAATACGTGGTAACCTTTTTACCATCAGTATCCCTTCCACACTATATAGCAGATGCTGTAAAAGAAAGAAAATGTCTTAATGACAATTGTCTGCATTTCCACGACATAAATCAAACTTAATTTTGAGACTCACAACAATAAAATTTGGTACGATTGCTATGTTAGCAATCTCATCAGTACAGTAATTAAGACCGCTAACGAGGCAAACTGACTGAAAAAAAAATAAACGAGACATAAGAGCCTATAAGGAAAAACCGTCAGCTTCTGTAATTGTTTCTTTGCGTTTTAATTAGATTGTATAAGCGGCTTAATTGTCCGTCAACAACTGTGTCTTAATTTTTTGCCTGCTCATTAGCTCCGAGACAATTAAATCGAGAAGTTTCAGAAAAAACCGGCCTCAAATGTGTACTCTACAAAAACGATATTACAGCAACCGTAAATGACACAGAAAGCCAACCGAAAAGGCACACACAGGGGAAATTACATTATAGTAGCCAGACGGGTGTTGTGTTACCCCTTAATTGGAAAACAGTCACGACATTTTGTACGAGAACCGCCAATAAAAGGAGACTGTACAAACTGCCAACCCGACCAATCATTCAATCCCTTGACACTGTGGTATTCCAATTTCTCCGATATGTGCGTATCGGCTTTTTGAATAAAACAGGAACAGCCGAGGGAGTTTCAATAAAGATAAATTTGTATGCATGGCAGAGTTTGCTCTGATCAATAGAACGGGAAAAATGAAAATTTTATCGATAGCAGTAGTCATAGAATGAAGTTAATTTGGAAGACATTGAAATTCTATCAGTTTCACCAACGTATTTAGAAGGCATGTATTTAACGCGGCGACAAATTAATCTGAATATGGGATTAAAAAATAATTAAAGCGGGTAGCAAAAATAGTAGGTTGGCAGCTACAGCGAAGGACAATTTTAACTAACCTAACCTATCAGTGTCGGGGTGCCCTAAGCTCTCTCTGTACCGTATGTTCTCCTACTTGGCTAGGCAAGAAAATGTATGCAACTCCAAATTGTGGCAAGCTATTATTTTTTTGCTGCCAAGCTATTTTTTTTAGAAGCAAATAGTTAGTCGCCCTTTAAGTTATTAGCCGCCTGGAATATAATTAGCATATTTAGAATAGCGTTTAATTTCTCTGCTTAGAAGTTATGACATGAAGAGTTTTATTTAAGTCATCATCATCTGCCTAGCCTTTTCCCAACTATGTTGGGGTCGGCTTCCAGTCTAGCCGGATGCAGCTGAGTACCAGTATTTTACATGGAGCGACTGCCTATCTGACCTCCACAACCCAGTTCGTACGGGGTAATACGATACCCCTTGGTAAGACTGGTTGTCAGACTTTCAGGCCACTAACTATATGTAACGACTGTCAAGGATCTACAAATGACAGCCGGGACCAACGGCTTAACGTACTTTCCGAGGCTCGGAGGAAACTCGGTATGTAATGGGTGGTCACCCATCCACGGACCAACCTAAGCAAGCGCGGATTGAGTGTTATTTAAGTCATTGAATCCAAAACGGTGGCATTTCAAGAGAAATGCAAATTAAATATAATAAAAACCCTTTTCGCTTTCCTTTTTATCCTTTTTTTGGACTACCTCGTTAATCGAATGGTTTTGGGGTTCGATTCCCGGGTCGGGCAGTGTGTCGGGTTTTTTCATCAGGAATTTCCCAGTAGCAGCCACGGAGTCTGGATTTGTGTCCGGTTTATGGCAATAGGCTCTCCCCCTATTACATGGGACTTGAACATAACTGGCGAAATGTGGGTGTACCTGTACACACACACACCAGGTACACTTCTGCCTAACCCTTCGGGGATTACAGGCGTGATGTAATACGTATTATGTAAAAATCCTTTCGGACAGTAAAATTCTATTGTTCCATAACCGGCTAATTTTCACAAAGATCTCGATTCACCTGAACTCATTTAAGAGTTAGATATTAGAGCAGCCCATTCCGCTTAGCAAGTGAATCCCAAGGAAATTCCTGCCTAGCTTGAGTAAATAATACAATTTTATTAATAATCCTTGCTTTTAATCAAAGGCTTGGTGTATTAAGAACGGGTGACCTTTAGGCCTAAGGAAATGGCCGAGATGGAACCTATTCCTGAATAAACGAAGCGCCGAAATTTCAGCTGACGTAGATGTCATTTGATTGGGCAGCTCTTGGATGTGGACATGGTAAAGCTTTGTAGCTATGCCAGCAGGTTCAATTTAGGCTTTGACTACACGGTTTGGTACCTAATTTGCTTCTGCAGCTAGCAATCAAGCGTGTTAGCTTGTTTTTGCTGCCTCAGTGACAGATTATCCAGTCGTAAGTTTGACGTACTTGTCCAACATTTATAAAGTAGAAAAATAAATGAATAAAGTGCAAATATCCATTACGCTATTTTCGCCCGTATTATGATAGAACTTTCCGGAATATTTTTTTGACAAATTAATTTTGAAATAATCCTATTTATATTGGCTTTACCATGCAACGTAACGTAGGTACCTACTAACATATCTTACAGAAAAAAAATCCTTTGTGTCATGTTGACTTACAATTTATGTGTGAATTGACGATTTTTAATTAAACGTAGAAAATGCTATGAAATTCGTAGATACAATTAACCATGCAGTGTCATTTTTACAATGTCGTAAATCTCTATAAGTGTTAATTAGTGTCATCAATTATATGAACTGTCTTGCCGACTCCGCTAATTAATTTAACAGCTTCCTCATCCACGGCTTGTTGGTTTTACTTTTAAATTTGATGCGTCCGGTTTCTGAATGGAGAATTCGAAATTAAGAACTTGTCAAAGTTTACAGCGATTATGTCCAGGTGACAAAATAATAAGGCATACTAATTTTGAGTTTCACTAACTGGACACCCAGTCTTTCGTGTCGAGTTGGTGACTAACCCTTAATTTCTTACGTTTTTGCGTCAAACAATTGAAATTTCAACGTAAACCTAATCACTTTAAGTAGCGCTTAAGTACAGATTGACAAGTCCCTAGCTCGTTTAATTAAAATGCATATTTAACTAAAATGCTATAGGATAAATTGTGTTATCGATTTAAAATTCGACGTAGTTACGTTACGTTTACTCCGCGCGCCCGTGCTTTGGCTTATATTCCCAAATCAAAAACCGAGTGAGTGTCGTCACAAATACTCAAAAGACACTATCAACTAGAGGTGGAGTCAGCAGTGATGAAGTGAACGGGACAAGTTGAATCAAACAACAAAGTTCATCGACAAACCACGGCTCCGCTATTCAAAGTAAATTCTCCCTATGGAAGTCAATTCTGTATCCCACTTCGTACTGGGCTAGAAGACGTAACAGATAAGCAATGCTGTTGTTTCTAAAGGCTGAACTGCAGTATTGAAGTCCAGTCTTTCACTGTCTTTTAGTGAGCTTACAATCATCATCATTACATCACGTATGTAATCTCAGTCGGGGTGTGCCTTACAGAGGTGTACCTTATAGTACATCCACAATTCGCCAGTTATGTTTAAGTTCCAAGCAATAGGGGGCTAGAGGTGCCATCAACCGGGCACAAATCCAGACTTCGTGGCTGCTACTCAGAAATTGCTTATAGAAAAACCCAATAACACTTTGCCCGACCTGGGAATCGAACCCAGGACCAGGCTCAGCAGTCGCGCTGGCGATCACTACACAGTTTTAGTTTTGATATGGCGAGTTCAAGACTCAGTATGACCCGTAGAATCACCACCATAACCCATAACTTAATCAACAGCCTTATAACTAATGTTTTCTATAACATAACATAGAAAACATAAGTTCGGTAACCTAATACAAATCATAAGCAACCGCAGAGTACGGTAAGTAATATTAGGATCGTTAATGCCTGCCTACAGTTGTCTGCGGTTGATCTGACCATGTTACGTGCCGAACCGCACGGCGGAATATAAGCATGTTAACTGCCTTATTCCCGCGAGCCAGTCTGCCCACAGTTCTGTTATAATTTCCGCCTTTCAGTTGAAAGTTGGTGTTTGCATTCGTAACTTTATTTGCTGGCAAAGTTAGATGAAAATATATATTTTTTGTGTTTTATTTCAGCAAAAGGTATTGAAACTGTTCGTGCTATCGCGGAGTTTTCTAATACAAGTAAAGCAGCGCCAAAAGTTAGTAAAAAAAACATGTGTAGCCTTGTGACAGTGAATAATCAAAACGAATAAGCATGTAATGAATCTAGATTCGCAAACTTTGTTGTTATCACCCGGAAAAAATCAAATAATAAATTATGTTTTCATATCACTCACGCCTACGTATCATAGTAACACCTCCAGATAAGATTTGAGTACAACCACGAGTACAAACAAGTTAATCTGACATCGAGATTTAGATAAGCGCTTAATCGAGGGCCCGACGTTGATGCAAAGGCTTTATCTAAAAAGGCTTTTCGCAAAATCGACGTTATTTCCGCCTGACAAAGTAGAGTATGAAACTAATGGAACGTTGATTAAACTGTCAGTGGCCAATGAGTCGCTAATTGATTTTTGACAGGCCACTGTTTTATCGAACAATTTGTTGCGTCATTTTACAGCAATTTAATAATTAGTGCGCCTGAGCGATAATGAAACTCAGTTCACGGTAATGAACATCGACTATTTACAAAAGAATAACACTTACCTACTACAGGAAGAATACTTGAATGGTGACATATATTGGCGAGTTTGGTGACACACATTTGCTCAGATCATACCCTCTAACAAGAAACGAGGACAAACTACTTATCAAACCTGTTTCAGCCAAAAGGAAATCTAAGAAGCTGTTCGGACGCCAAACGATAAAACCGACCCCTGTCTCAACTCGGCTTTGACGAGGATTGATATACGAGTATATGAGCTGTCTGCCGTAGGTCTGAAACTTGATATTCGTTACTAAATAAATATTACCTGTTCTATATTTCAGCAGCAACCCTTACTGTTGGAAAGAAATATTTGGTAACCATCTAACCATGTTATGTGTTTAAAAGTAAACGGAGCAAAAATAAAGTATACATACTTTAAGGATCGAAGCATTTTTTTTTTGTTATATCATTGCCCAACACTAGGAATTTCTCCTGTATCGTGGGTGCGTTTACAAACATTTAAACTCAGATACACAAACTGGCTTCCCGGAACACAACTACCTATTTTTGTTCCGTGCGGAAATCGAACCCGCTACACGTACCGCAGCAGCCAATCGCTCAGGCACTGCGCAAACCGTGTCGCATGTGGCGTTCTATAGTTTCTACTTAAACTTCGATCAAGAATACTCTCGATTGAAGTTGGAAAAGGATTGGGTATTATTGATTCCTCCAACACCGAGTGCGAGTGCGGCGATCCGGATCAAACTGTGCCTTCACCTGCTGGAGTGTCCCAGGTCCGTTTACCTGCACTCTCGACGACCTGAATTACGCTTCTGACACCGCAATAAATGTGGCTACCTACTGGGCCCAAAACGTATAAAATGGAAGTTACATCGATACGACAAGAAGAAGTTGGAAAAGAAGCCAGCTTATATACCGTAAACAATATTGTATTACTGCACAGGATATGGAACCAGCAAATTCAGTAGTAAGGTTTCAATGTCTTAGCATAATGAACTCAAACTCAAAGCATTTAATTTAATAAGACCATTACAGGCACTTTTGAATGTCCAAACACAAAAAAATAAACTAAGCTACAGTCCCAGACACAGGGCATAATAACTTGTGAAAGTACTGTAGTTGCCCATTCGAAAGCGTAGATCCTATAGAGAAGAATGGGCAAGAAACTCCATAACTGTAAGGAAACCAAGTCATTGTATACGAATATGCCCCACACATGCCTCTGTATACGAGAATATGAGTTTCGTTAGCTGAACATCGTCACTTGGTTAAGTAACTTCCTATTTTTATATTTCACAATACCTCCACGCTATATTATTATCATTCATGTTCCATCTATCTTTCGACGGATTTCGTCGGATACTGTAAGCCCGACACCAGCAATACGATGTAGCAGATTGATGGGAAGGCGAAACAGCTGCTTCCAAAGTTAAGCCCCTTTAATTAGTGGGAGGAAATTATTCACCGTCTTCACCGACATCAATCGATCTTTCAGCAGGTTCCTAGTTTGCACATCCTTGCCAGTCTTTTTAAAAAACGTGAGAATACTTCACGTAGAAACCCACGCAACAAGTCGTCGGTAAGCAAACAACTATCTTTAGAAGGTCAAGAAAACATTAAGCGAAGAGGCAGCTAGATGAAAACAAATGTCTGCAGGAAAAAGCTTGGGATCACTTAGAGTATTTACGCCCACATTGAGTCCGTGGGCCGAGAAAAAAGACCACACTTGTCTATTACCGACAGTACCGGTTTCATGTGGCGAATATCGTGTGATTTAATGTAGTAGAGTTGGAGCAAGATGGTATTGCAATAAGGCGTCTTTAATCTGAAGACAGTTGCTGAGGGATGTCAAAATCAAAAGTCATTTATTCAAATTAGACTGATAATCAGAACTTTTTGAACGTCAAAGTTTACAAGAGACATTCCCCTAAAACGCCAGCCCTTCGCTCATGTTGACAAACAGCCAGATGGGTGGATAGTTTACTGAAGACCAAGGGTAAGATCTGCATGCGATTTGCACCTGTACTCGTTGGATCCATGTTTATACATGGTTAAAACAAACACTCGTAATGACCCGAATCAACACAAGAACTCCATAATTGAAGGAAATAAAAAAGTCTCTGATACAGTTCCGTAACTTAGAAAAATGTCGTACGCGACCGTAATCACGGAGCGGAAAGAAACAAAAACGCCGTGAACCGAATTCAAATGAAGTTTTTGAATGGAATCAAGTGATCAATAAGGTGTGGTGAATAAAAATCACGGGACGAATTTCCTGAGTACCTTAATTGAATGCTAAACATTCGGCGTAGGGAGGTCGCACTGGATGGGTCGCCGCCGAACCGCAGATGGCTTTATCAGGGACCTGGTAGACGTAAACAAAATATAGGTAGACGCTAGGTGACATTGAGGAAATCACGATTCACCTCAGCTTCGGTACGAATGCATGTTTAATTTATCAGAATTTTAGGTAAAGTAAAAATCTCGATGGAATATGATAAAAGGAACTTAACAATATAAAGTATGGTAACCCTTACTTTTGGGGTTGCCGTAGTCGGGTAAAAAAGTGAAAGCAAGGAAAGCATATAGGCCATGAAAGTTGGTCCCTTGTGGTGAGTCATATTCATTGAGTGTCGATTAATCGTAGACACGTAGGATACACCCAGCTGTTTATATTCCTCGCATGGCTGAGTCATTTCACAATAAACTTTTTATAACGGGATGTCTACATCGTGCATCAGTCGTAATGAAGGACAGTGCTCATTAAATAAGTATTCGAGTGATCTAATCTTGTGATAAGATCTCTTGCTTTTGATGTTTTAGTAGGTTTTATACGTTTCATCCACACTGGTCCATGCATTCTACACGATCAGTTTAACTAGGGTAGGAAATCTCAGATCGGACAGATAAACTCACGTACGGCGCGGCGGCATCGCATGATGAGCATCGCGCGTTGGTCATCGCGCGAGCTATTAGGACACCTGTTGTACCATCGCACGATCATTTTCATCGCGCGACGAAATCGCATCGTTAGCCAATTAGGACGCCGCGGCCGCTTGATGATTTAAAGCGCTTTTAAAGGGAATACATAGCTGCAAGGAAACTCTTGTTTAGAAAGTAACATGAGATTCGTGTATGAGTACATATTTCATTTAAATATCATGATAGCGAATCAACCATCAAAAAACAACCCAAATAACGAAAAACCTAAACGATTCCATAATTGCTTTTCATATTTGGATAGGTTCTACGGTTCTGTAAAGTTTCTTCGAGATACAGTTATCAAAACCTCCCCAAATAATAACAAGGGTTTTATTTTCAATTTCGCTGTTCTGAATTTTTATTATCACATATTTATAAATGGGTCTGTATCTGTACTGTACTCGAAGCTTACCTTGAAATTGATTTCCGAGAATGTAGGGCCGTCCTGATATATGGCACTGGCGCATCAGGGCACTTATACATTACACGGAAAATTCCGGATACTCTTTACGTTTGCTGAATTGAAGAGTCATTGTCAGTGAAGACATACGTTAGCAAGACTGCAACACCGTCTGCCAAGCGTTTTTGATAAGCCAGATTGTAACTAGACTGGTAACTCTGTGACCTTTGTGTTTGTATGCATGATTTTGTCGGTCCAATAATGTCTAGACATTGGTGTACGTGATGGGTGAAAACGTATATGGGCAAACGTCTGTAATCACGGCAAATTAAACATAACGGCAAAATGAGATCATCTGCGTTGGGTAAACACCAAACATTGAGATGAAACCATGTGACTCTAATATTATCAGATTACACGGCTGTCCTTCGAGGCTTTATTACAATATGTACGTGTGCAAATGACTCATTTTAGTGAAGATCTCCGTAATTGTGTACATACTCGTAAAGTGTAACATCATTTACTCCGACCATTTAGCATTGAGTTGGTCGTCAATGTCCTATAACCCTGTCATAGCTCAGAGCAATTTGGGAGTTTAATAACGGATCAGCCAAAATAATTGTGAGTCATTTTCGACTATGGTCAGTTCATGGGAACGATAGGTTAACTACTATTACAGAGTACCTGCTGAATCACACGCTATACGAACCTCTCAACATCTACAGTCAACATGATAGTATATTTCCCACCTCTAATTCGCATAAACCTTGCGTGCGTGATATATAAACTAGTACGTGAAGACCTATCAAACGAATAGATGCAGAAATTATAGGTTTGCCCACACATATTGCACGTACATTGCAAGTCTTTCAAAGACAAATCCAGAACATCTGCAGAAACGTAGTGTTTCATGCACGTGCTTAATTCGTACTACGTGGACGGGAAACTCGATGCAGCAATATGATTACAGTAGTTCCAACTTGGTTTTGACTTGAGATAGTGCTGCATCGTGCCGGCTTTTAGGGTTACCATTTCGAAATTTGAAAAGTCCTGTGTAAAAGCCCGACATTTACGAAAAATTTCGGCAATTTTATTTTTTAAACTCTCCGTTACAGTACTTAGTTTTTATTTGTTATATAGAAAATTCCGCAGAAATGACAAGATCGGACAAAATCCTGAGGAGAGACTTAAAAGCCGGATGTATCTGGACTTATGGTTACCCTCACTTCTATGTCTTGTAAAGTTTACATAGGACAACAGTTCTAAAGACCGCATATGCTGTGCATATGAATCAAGTGCAGTTGTTTGGTTTTGTTTGAAAGATGCATAAGACGACGAGGATTTTGTGCACATGAGCTGAAACAATCACGTGACGAGATCTACGTTAAGATAACATTTAAAAGAGAGATTAGATTTAATGTGATATGTATTTCAAAAGATACTTCCGCAAAATCATTTAATGATGCAATTCTACCATTAATTTATTAAGTGTAATTTTATCAAATAATAGAGTTCTAAGTAAACCAACAGATATAGTATTACGGAGTATTTTAAATGTCTTTATCAAATAACTTAATCTTGAGGAAAATACTAAGCCCATATTATCATAATAATTGCATGCATAATAGTTTTGTGATAAGATCTGAATTAAAAACAAATTCTTTGATAATAGTAGATATAATCATAATTAAATTTGATAATAATCTTTGTGCATTTTCGTATAAATTGAAACGGGGAATTACCTTCAATGCGGAAGCACATAATTAGGTCTTTTAATTTTAATTTTATTTCGAAAATATGATTTTACCGACTTCACAAAATTCAAAAAATCCACAAACAACAATAAATCTATACTTACTCTATTATAAAGAAAGAGTGCGAATTCTGTGAGTTTGTATGTATGCGGATGGTAATCTCCGGAACCACGACACCTATTTGAAATTCTTTCACCATTTGAAAAGCACATTATTTCGGATGGACATAGGTTAATACCTAAAGAAGCTAGTTCTATATAAAGATTTTGTTAACATTAGAATGACTAAAAAACATCTGCCATGCTGCAACGCATGAATCGATCGAAGCAGAATCGATTCAAAAAATCTGGTATAAAAGCCAGTCCTGCAGGTCAATCAACCTTTCCTAGAACAACCTCTCGTAGGCAAGGCAACAAGCGAACATAAAACCAGTTATCAGTAGTAACATGCTTTCGATACAAATAATGATTACCATAGATGACATTAAAAATCGTGTACGAACTACCAAACACCCTGTACAAATTGTTTTGGGCAGACGTAGACGGAAGGACGGTCAAGGAGTTCACCTTGTTGTGAAACACGTAGCCTTTCAACTTGAAGGTGAATAGAGTTTATTTTTGGAATAATTTGGAGTTTCAATGCACTTAGGACATTTGGTTAATGTGGACCTCCTTGTAATTTAACTTAGCTTTTTCGCACCTCTGCACTTAAGAACTGTAAGATTTGACATAAGGCTTCAAAAGATGTATCTCATAGACATATCTTCTTTTCGGATGCAAAGCCCCTTTTCTGATGAAGTGGTACTTGGAGAAGCGAAGCCTAACAACTAGTCGCACATAATAAGTTTTTTTTGTGTATCAAATAAAAACTTTTTTGCAAAAAAGTTTTTATCTACCCTTTTTAGCTATCGTACCACACACAAATCCTTGTCAAGTATCAATTTCACAATTTCTTTTACTTGGATGACATATTTTTTCCAGCAATTTTGATTTAAAAACCAAACAACTGAACCGATTTTGATGAAATTTCTATGGGACCAATCGAGTATATCCTTTCAGATAAAAGAAGTTTTTTTCTAATCGGTTCATAAATGACGAAGATATGAGGTAACGAACACAAAAAAAAATACAACCGAATTGAGAACCTCCTCTTTTTTCATGAAGTCGGTTAAAAAGTATGCCGTATATATAATCCTGAGCTTTAAAATAAACTCGGTAATTACTTGTTTACGTTACGAATATTATAATTTAACAACTAACTATCAACACGTAGTCTTGCCTTTGTTGTCAAATTTCTCAATTCATTAACTTAATTAAAGCTGTAAGGAATTAAAAATTAGTCATTGTAAAAGAATGTGTAAGTATGTAAAGTAAGCACGATATGGTCACGAGGTTGGGTTGCCTCATGTTTCTGCTACTTGTTGCTTTTTTGTTGTCAATATGCTAGGTTACCACAATTGCTAACACGTGGATTGCTCAACTATTTCCGAGCCTCGTTAGGCTCGTGTAAGCACTAATTTAGGCAACCAACTCTTCAGATTTATTTGTAATGATTCTGGCGACCTTCGTCCGCGTGAAATTATTATAAAAAAAACCGGTCAAGTGCGAGTTGGACTCGCGCACCGAGGGTTCCGTACAAACCTGTGGGTATATAACTTTTTTTTATATGACGAAACTAAAAATTTACGGTTTTCGTAATTTTTCCTATATCTGTACTATAAGACGTGACTTCGTACAAAATTTCAAGATTCTAAGTTCACGGGAAGTACCCTGTAGGTTTTGATTCCCGTGCGAGTTTCGAAAATTTGCGGCCTAAGTGGCTGTATCTTTTGATTGCGTTGACTTAGAAGGTTGATTTTTCTACAGCTTCCAGGGACAGTAGAAGTAACATATAGAAATTTCAGTTTGATACCTCCACGCGTTCCTGAGAAAAACGGTCTTGACAGACGGACGGACGGACGGACAACAAAGTGATCTTATAAGGGTTCCGTTTTTTCCTTTTGAGGTACGGAACCCTAATATTACTTCCCCGTTTGAATCGGAGTTTGTTAACAATTTCAAAGGTTTTTTTTTGCAGGGTACCCTAATCCATTTTCTTAATTAAAAGTAACCTAAGTTACTCTTTATAACATCAGGTATCTGCCAGTAACCGCCAAAATTTGTCCAGTCGTTTCGGAGATTAGCCGGAACAAACAGACATAAATTTAAAAAACAAATGTTTTTGTTATACGTACCGTATATATACATACATACTTTCATATGCATTCAATAAAAAGCTGTTATTTTGAAATCACAAACAGACACTTCAATTTTACTTATTTGTAGTATAGATTGTTAGCGTTTACCAACTTAGTCTGAAGGGGGTATTCCGGAGTCAGCAAAGTGTGTCTGCAGATGTGACAGTAGATGGGTCATCGTTTGTATGAAACAAACCATCTACTGTTCGGCTGTTTGTCCAACTTTTGAAACTTGAGGCATCTGTCTGGAAACTCTGAAGCCTCTTTTAACGCCGCGTAGTTGAAGTGGCAGGGTTCTGGCCGAAGCTTATCTAAAGGAATCATTGACACGGCGAAGGAGACGAAGCATTCAACACCTCAGCTATGTAAATCAGTAGAACAGTTAGTATTAATTAATTCTCAATTCAATCTTGGATTGGGAAGTAGATGTCTAGTTGATTAATCTCAAATTATCCAGATGAGATTACTACCCACATCGGCGAATACACCTAGTAAGCTCAATTTGTGTAAAACTAGAAACAAACATAACTTCACAGACGCAAACATCAACACAGTTGTGCAAATGAAAACGTGTTGTTCACTTTGCCACCTCGTGTTGCAGTTCTTATTATTATGAGTCTGCTGATGTGTCCCACTACAGGGCAAAGGCCTACCTACCCTCTTTCTTTTTTTCTCTGTCTGTGGCTTGCCATAGACCTTGGTCTATAACGTCATAAATGATCCCACGTCTTTTTCCCGTGGAGTTGGGTAGAAATTACAGAACTCCACGTATCACAATATACTCCCTTTTGATTCGTCCACGTTCATACACAAACCTCGCTTGCGGTTACTACGCATCTGACCTTTCTGAAGAACATCATCAATAAGGGCAAAGTCCTCAAACAAGTTGAAATGGGTAGATCTATGCCTGTTGTCGGTTTTATACCTCTGTCAATCGCTTTTGTGAATGAGGCCGTGATACACGTGTTCACTTACAATAAAGTAGGAAACCGTGCTTACCTCATCGGCATCGACACAATGTAGCGGTTCCACGTGGACCGCGTATTAACACGCGTCAGCAAATACCAATAAAAGCCTGATTCGTTTCCTTTTAAATCGGTTTCTAAGTAACACAATATCTGGTTTTGGATTTGAAGCTCCAATCAGAGCATTAGAAAATATAATAGTATTTCGAATTTGGAAGTTACTAGAGTACCTGATGCCTTGATGAAAATATGGGGGCAGTCCTATGCAGATCCTATGCCTATGGGCCTATGCCCCGGCAGATGTTCAGAGCAGAAACAGGGAAACATTCAGAATTTTTCAACCACACCTGTTTCACACATCTTTTCGTCATTATTGATAAGTTCTACAGCTTAAATGTGTTGTATTAGATCATTTGACGTGTCGTCAACAATTTGCATAGCATTGTTCGTCGCTACCATGAATACGATGGTTGTAACTTTGTAAGGAGCATTTAGTTACAATTCCGAATACGTAGCTAAATAGGCTTACACAGGCTTCATTTGCATAATATCGCCGTCTGCCATTGGCACGGTCTTCCCATGTTTGTATTAAATTAGCATTACAATTAGCGAACAAAATACATTTAGGTAGGGCATTGTTAATTAAATATGTTGCTATCTTTTTGTTCGGTGATATTATTTGCGTAGTGAGTGGAGTTTCTAAGATGATCAATAATGGATGTGAAAGTTTCGATGTTTCTTTGCTATTTCATTAAATGTCTTCGTTGTGCTTAATATGGTCGTAGCACCCTATCTATAATGTTGGCGTCTAGTTTATTGTTTATCAAACTCTTCATTTTGTATCGATTCTAGTAGATAAAATCGTCATTCCCCATTTTGCATAACAATAAAGCAGATTCAATTAGCAATTCGTATCAAATTATTCAAATTCTTCCAATGACGCGCGAACTGCAGCAAAATCCCGGGGACAGTATTTTTTTTATTAAATGACGTATTTCGATCAGGAAATAGAACCTTCTCGTATTTCCTATTTCTAAAGCAAGTTTCCAAGTGCCACATGTTATAGCATTTAAGACAAAAGTCCATAATCCTGTTTGAGGTCGGAGCAGCCCTATTACATGGGACTTAAACATAACTGGCGAAATGTGAGTGACTTTGTAAGGTGCACCTCTGCTTAACCCTTCAGGTATTACGAAGCGTATGTTATGTTTTCATAGACAATTTTACAAATGTTTACCAACAGCACCCTTCTGTCAATGTCATTCAAGGGCCAAGATTAACCGTGCAGCACAGTACAAAGTAGGCTAAATGGTCAGACCCAGGCACATAACAATAGATTAATTATATGGCCACTCATTGTTAAGCTACAAAGGAGGAACACACACAAAGTCAAGCCACAAGAACCGCAGGTGGTCCTCTTTCAATAGAAATAGAATTTTCCTCTAGATCTGAAATAATGAGATTGTAGATGAAAGATCTTGTATTAACTTTTCAGAATTTATATGTATAAACTTGCAGGATTCGAGATATTGTTTGTTTGTGTTTTTTTGTTGTTGTAGGTTTTACTTTAATTTCTGGTTTCTTCGATCGGCATCTTTTTGGAACACGTCATGGCGAATCAAGTATTAGTAGTCGCTCTTTTTGAAAAATATCTTCCTCCTCTAGGAGTGAGATCGAGGAGAAGAGGGCGGGACGTTTTGGTTGGCTTTCTCGTCGAGAAGAAGCTTACCATCGAGAAAAGTGGAAGAAATGGGGGGAGTCCTTTGACCAGGAATGAGACAATACGGGCTAACTAAAAAAAACTGGTATCCATTGAAAGCTTCGCTTCGCTTTTTATTATGAAATGTGCATACATGAATATAAGTGCATGTCATGCAATTCAATTATGAAGAAACATACGACTATGAAACACATATCAATTATCGATAATTGTGACTAATTGATTAAATCGAGCCAATCGTGAATATCCATAATACACATACAGAAGCACTTTTAACGATTTAAGTTATAACTTATAATGTACTAATTTTATTACCGTTGGCAGCTATTATAACAGTTGTTTCATAATAATATTGATATAAGAGTACGTATTACCGGGTTCACTGACGGTCTACCAGTGTTCACCCTTATGCTCTGAGTTATAAGGTTGAATAGTCGACCGTCAGTGAACTCTGTTGTACATATATACTGCAAATTCTATGCGATAAACGGTACTGATCATTCATTGCATAGGAAAATTACTAAGTGGATACCTAAGTAGGTGTGTGACCTATATTATCAAACGATCTTAATTTTTACAGCACAAATGTTTATATCATAACCTACATTATTATGTAATTTATAATATTTATATTAACATATTGACTTATATATAATATACTATATACTAAACCTATTGACTGTCTCGTTGGTTTAATGATATCATATCATATGTTTCTTCATTTCATATACAAAATGAATATATCGTCATCAATTCAGTTTCGCTTATTCGTACTATTCTCATATTTCTTCGACCCTTATCCCAATTTACTTGAGGTCGGCGCAGCATGTGTTCTTCCATACTTCTCTATTACTCGTTATCTCATCAGACACTTCCTTTCTTGCAATATCATACTGACGCATAAACACAAGGTATTTTCCAACCAGTAGGTAGTGCAAAGAACTCTTCAGTATAATCAAATTCAAATTCAAATTCAAATTTGTTTATTCGTGACACATAGGTAAAAGTAATTACATGGTGTTATAACTATGGTTATGTCTCACTATGTGCTGCCTTGCAAGGCGTACAAATAATGTTTACACATTAAGAAATGCAGGCAGTAGTTTTAATGAATATAAAAACTACTGATAATATAACTAATTACCTAATATTTAATCTTTAATAAAATATTAATTAAACAAAACGAATCATAAACAATACAAAGTAAGCAAACAATAAAGTAAAAATCTTACGAACTAATGCTTATAATAATTAGGTAATAAAAGTATTAAAAATATAAAATAAGATAAAAACAGTTTTTATTTTTCTTCTAAGTATTCATTAATAGAATAATATGCTTTTTGGATTAAAAAATGATGGAGTGTTTTTTTGAATGTATTGGTATCTCCTGATGCTTTTATTGCCTTAGGTAGTTTATTAAATATTTTTGGTGCCATTCCTAGGAAACTTTTTGAGTAAAGGGCTGTTTGATGGGAAATTGATTTCAGTTCACCTTGGTGGCGTTTAGAGGATACGGTTTCGAATTGGTTAGGGTTATTTTTGATAAATATGGCAACCTCATAAATGTAAAGGGACGGGAGCGTTAATAATTTTAGATTAATAAAAAATGGTTTACAACTGTCAGTGTTTTGGATCATGCATACTGCACGAACACATTTCTTTTGGGCTTTAAAGATGGCTTCCCTATCCGTAGAATTACCCCAGAATATTACTCCATATCGCAGTGTTGTGGAGACGTATGCGTGGTATGCGGTAAGAACGGTACTGCGATTTGCGACTTTACTTAAATTGTGTAGCGCATAGCAATATTGATTCAATTTTTTTACTAAATGCTCAATGTGTATTTTCCATGTCATATGCCGATCTAACCAAAGCCCTAGAAATTTTGTGTTGTCAATTTTAACAATGTTGTTATGTTCATGTTTAACATTTGGATTTATCAAATTGGTTCGCTGGTTGAAATGCATGACATGTGTTTTTCCGAAATTAATTTTTAGGTTGTTATCGTTTAACCATTTAATAATTAAACTTAAACTATTATTTATATCATTTTCATAACTTTCTAAGTTTCTTCCTATAAATATTGTGGTACAGTCATCAGCAAATAGAGTCATGGGGTGTTCTATAGTTAGGGGTATATCATTTATATAACATAGGAATAACAACGGACCTAGTACACTGCCCTGGGGCACGCCGTAATTTATAAATCTTTGTTTTGATAGGTAGGTTTCTTCTGTTTTGGTTCTAGGGCATACTTTTGGTATTTTAGTTATTTGTTTTCTATTGACTAGGTACGACTTAATTAACTCTAGGACATTACCCCTAATTCCTAGCTTATTTAATTTTATGAGTAGGATTCCGTGATCTACAAAATCGAACGCTTTCGTCATGTCCATGAAGAGCGCTGAAACCGGGATTTTGTTATCCATGTTTGTGATAATTTTATTTATTAGTTCATAAATGGCCATATTAATATTTTTGTGCTTTCTGAAACCATACTGTTCTTTAGTTAGAAGATTGTTTTTTTCAAGGAATGAATAGAGGCTGTTGTAAATCACTTTTTCAATTATTTTGGAAAACACTGGTACTAGGGCAATAGGTCTATAATTTTTCATATTATGTGGATTTTCTTTTTTGTGAAGAGGTTTGATAACAGATAATTTTAAATCTTCAGGGAATTTTCCACCGTCTATACATACGTTAACAATATAGCTCAGAACTGGAGAGATTTCTGTAACTACGTTTTTTATTACACGTGTAACAATTTCATCATAACCGCAACTGTTAGTATTTTTAAGAGCAATTATAATTTTATGTATATCATGAGGAACAGTCGGTGCTAAGAACATTGAATTAGGGTTGGAATTAATTAATGAAGATGTATAATCGGTGTTGTGGTTATGTTTGTTTACTGGTTGAACTTGGTCAATGAAATAGTTATTAAACAATTCGGCAATTCTATTTGGTTCTGTGACGTATTTATTATTATCTGTAAGTATTTTAGAAGGATTTTCTTTTGGGTAGTTAGTTTTAGTTGAGTTTATGACTCTCCAAGTTGCTTTAACCTTGTTGTCAGCATTATTAATGAAGTAGCTGTTTTGTGTCTTTTGAGTTAGTTTGATGATTAATTTTAGACGTTTAGAGTAGGTGTTATACGTGTTTTTATTTGTTTTGTTTGGTTGACGTCTTAATTGCCATAGCATTTCACGCTTACGTTTACAACATAGTTTAATACCTTTCGTTATCCATTTCGGAGTTTTAGAGCATTCATTTTTAATTCTAACTATGGGGAAACAAAGATCGTAAAACAATTTAAACAAATTATTAAATTCACGAAATGCATTATCTGGGTCTGTACAATTGTAAACATTACTAAAACTAAGGCTTTGAAGAGCATTCTTAAATTTAAGCATATTTTCTTGACAAAAATCACGTTTAAAAGTATACCAATGTGTAATGGTACAGGTTTTTTTAACAGGACATCTGGCGATTTGAGCTGTATGGTCGGATATAGCCAATTCCAACACCTCGCTCGTGCTGCCTCTAATGTTGTGTATTATGTTGTCGATACAGGTACCGCTATCTAATCGGGTTGGTTGACGAACACTTAATTTCAAGCGATAGTTATAAAGAAGATTTTCGAGTTGTGTAGATGTTTTCGTACTTTTTAAAACATCAATGTTAAAGTCCCCGCAAATAATGACTTTCTTTTTGGAATTACAACCTAGTATCTTCTTTAGCATACCTTCGAATTGGTAGAAAAAGGAATTTAAATTATCGATTTTGAATTTTGGGGATCTATAAATACATACAATAGTTATGTTATGTTCAAGTAATTCTATAGCGCAGCATTCAAAATCATTAGTGAAACAGTATTCTTTTAAATTGATTATTTTATATTTGTGTTTATTGTTTACCAGAATACATGAACCCCCTCTTCTATTGTTTCTAACGTAACAGGTTGCAAGTGTATAATTTGGAATATGTAAGTGTAAATCATCTCTCTCTTTCATGTTATGTTCTGTTACACAAAGCACATCTACCAATTTGTTATTACAAGCAAGTTCATGTAGGTGTACACTCAGTAGATCTGATTTATTTATCAAGCCATTAATATTTTGATGAAGTACATTTATGTGATTATATAAGAAAAAAATTACTATTATTTTCAGTATTAGAACCAATAATATTTTCACCGCTAGGAGACATAATATGGTGTATACCAGACAAATTATTGATATCAGAGTTCGAGACAGTGTCAGAGTTTAAAGGAATATCAAGAGGATTGACATGAGCAATACATTGAATGTTTTTAAACATATTAGATATGCCATTATTATTAATCGCACCACTATTTTTTGAAAACATGGTACAGTCGTATTTTAAGTCAAAATTGGAATCAAACAATAGTGCGTAGTTGTGACTTTCTATGTCTAGGTACAATAAATTGTTAAACAGTTCTACTCTTGCATTGAACATCATAGTAGAAAAATAACTGAATTTAAAAGTAGGTAAACATAATATTATATTAGTGTGATGTAGAGGCATTAATGTCTCGCGTATTTTGATAATTAAATCGAAATAATTATCGGTTCTTCGAAAGTCTTCTTCACCTATGAGAATTATACAGTAATCATCCATAGTGAAGTCCGTAAGTTTCAGGTTGATGTTACAGATGAGTTCGTTTATTCCGCCATGTGGTGTAAGGTAGTGGCACAATTGATAGTTCGGGAAAGTTTCTTCAGCTATAGACAATATTTTATTTTGCTTATTGCTACTTAAAATGCATATTTTCTTTCTTTGTTTTTGAGGTACCTTGTATATATTTTGTTCATTAGCTTGCGACGAGATGTAATTGGGTGTAATTTGGGTGGATGCATTCAATATTGATGCTTCCTTTGTTGTAGTGCTTGCTAAATTCATTTTTTTCCTGGATGATCGGGATTTTTTGTTAGGAGTAGACTGATTGGTATTTTCTTGGGTCTCTAAGACCCGTTCGCTGGATAATTTTGAGATTGGTTTGTGTTTATTCTCAATCATAGACGTGATGGTATTTTTTAAGTTGGTGTTCTCAGTCGATAACTGGCTTATTACTTCATGAGCTTTCAATAGATCTGAGTTAAGCTGTTCAACTTGTTTTTTAAGCTCTAGGATCTCTTCGTTCTCATCATCCGATATTGTTGGTAAGCTATTGGTGGTGCCGTTTAAAGTTGAGTCATTGGACATGCATGGGTCGATAGCAGCTTTTGCTTTTGACTGTGAACGAGTTTTGCGAGTTCGCAGCGTCATATTCTCGAAGAAATTCATATTTCTGATCCAGTGTATATAGAAAACTTATGTAGGTAATAGTTAATGGAGCTGCAAACACTTGAGATCAATATTTTACCTGTTATGTTGTAGATGTCGCATGTATTGTCTTGTCTTGGAGCATTCAACACTTTTGTAGGAACGTAAATTGCAACGTATTTTCACTTAAAGTATTTTATCATAAAAATGTTCACAAAATATAAAAAAAAGAATAATAAAAATATATCATTCACTAAGAAAGAATTACAATGTATCAATTGAATACTTTTTGGAATAAAGTCTTTGTAAACAAATCTTGAGAAAACCAAAAAGTAAAATTTGTTTAGGTTGGGTTCGAACTCGGAACTCTTTACAGCGCAGTCATCTACTTCCGTGACGCGCCGTTGAAGCGAATACTGACAGGCCGAAATAAGTGATTGTATTGTGCTATTCGATTAGAGAGTAAGAAAGTTCGTTTCTCTTTGTTGCAATTGGTTGAAAAATTTGCGTGATGCGTCTTTCACTTTTGAATAATGTTAACGGTACAGTTTATAAGGAAATTTTCGAATTCACTGTGTTTTAGATAATTATGTATTATTGTATCACTGTATTAATGTTTTATGAGTAATAATGCACTTTTTCGTTCAAATGTTGTGTACTTATCTGGATGCGTTGTTTGTTTGTAAACACTATTTGATGCTATTCCTTTAACACACTTTTATTTACACATCACTTGTGATATTGTTCTGCAAACGATAGACGATGGTTATTAGACATAAACTGACTGAAAAATTACACAATTAGACTTTAAAACAGGTGTTGAGTTTTTTTACGAATATTTAAATACGGAGCTAATGTTAACGTGACAACTAGCGCCACCTGATTTTTCTTATGAACCCTTCAGTTCAAACATCAGAATCCAATTTCCTGCTGAAGTTCACTGCACTCTTCCATTCCACCTTTATTAACTTAAGATGTTTATCTTTCAAGGCAGTCCTTGAGCAAATATTACGTGACTCTGCAAATTACTTTGCAATACAAAATACAGGTACTTTTTCTTGTCATTTAGCGTACATTTAAAGAAGGTAGTTTAATACTATGTAAAATGGGTGACCAATTAAACAAGTTTTATGGCGACGGGGTAATTTCCAAAAAATAAATAAAAAATACTCAACCAGAGCCGATTTTTCGGCTGGCAACATTAAACACCTCTTAATTTTTTCATCATTTCACAACAATTTACGCAAGAACCTTATGTTCAAAGCAATTTGTGACCTCCGATCGTAAGCCTTAAAATCAAAGACAAAACTAAAAACTAACCAGTTTTTTAGACGTGTAAAGTAAATAAACGAATTATATTAGCTTTTTTAAAGTAAAATTTGCATACTGTACCGTGTGACATATCAAAAGTAGTAATGAGTCGTAATTTTTAATGCTGTAATAGCTTGAAAGTTTTTTAAATAAATCGTTCAAAAATGACTAACAGCCTCATCTTACCTTATAACAGCCCCTTATTGGATAAAAACGCCCTATAAAGGGACTATCTAATGTAATTTTTAAAATTAATCGCTACTCGAGTATCAGTTGCACACGTGTTAACTGTAAACTAAGCCATAGTTTGTTTACAATTGATAATGAACCCAATGACATAAAACATTATCGCTCACAAGTAGGTATCAACCAGGAACTGATTGCGAGCGTAATTTACGCTCCCAATGTTTGTTATGAACTTGACGATCGCCAAAACAAACTATTCATTCCATCAAGTCCGTTGTACTGTTTTTATCTAAACGATTTGATTGCTTTGGCGTAGGCGCAAGATATTTTAAAGCGCCTTATCTTTGGTCATTTAATTCTCGTTATCGGACTCGCATGATCGTTGAGGATCGAGAGCGAATTGAGAATTAAACTGTCGGTTTTAAAGATGAAGGCTTTCGAGAAACGGAAAATGGATGGTTCAGAAATTTATTTCTCAATAAGTAGTTGTTACAAGGAGACCGAAGGAGAACGTCGCACAACTGACGATCTGATCTTGTTTGCGGGGCTAACCTAGCCAGAGATCGCGCAGGATCGAGAGATTTGGGAGGTGAAAGGGGAGGCCATTTGCCTAGGAGTGGGATACTAGATAGGTTAACACTTGCCGGTGCTAAGCACCCAGCATATGGGCCGAACAATAATGCGTTCGTGTGCGCACAAGCGGCCTCCCGAGTCGTCGTTATATGTACGTAGCTAATTATAGTTATCTTTATTATGTTGCCCATAAGGTCGCTGTTAGACTGCAGCTATCAGTGCGTAGATGACGCGCATACTAGTAAAAATGAATTATTTAAATTTAGCAGCGAAAGTGTTAACAAACAATGTATTATCGAAAAAAAGAAATATCTTAGCGAAAAATCTCTTCTGTAACAGTATCAAGGTCAATGATACAATTGTCGTCACCGTCATTTGATCAAGGCTCTTTGATTTCAATCTCACGGATCGATTTACAAGATAAAACATTACAGAGGATGAATTCAAGTAAAGTCAAGTTTAAGTCACGTGCAATACGTGACTTTTCTTGGCGCTAAACTAACAGGAATGTTCCTGCTGCTAACAAAAGGGATATTATTATAATTATTTATGCGTTTGTGAACAGATTCAACGCAAATACTTTTGAGTAACGAAAACCATTTAGGGCGATTTTCGCCAACGAATCTCAACGGGATCAGGACATCTAAAACCGCGTCCAAGACGAGACGAGACGAGATTAAAGTGTCATCATTGTTGTGGAATATTGACACTTGTATCTCTTGAACGTGGTTTCATAACATTTCAAACAGTGCAGCTCGCCCTTTGTAATCTCTGTAGAAGCTTTAGCTTGAAACCATAAACTCAAAAAAAAAATACTAACAATACCTTCGTTATACGTAGGACAACTATTCCGGCATTCTATGCTGGAATAGCTCGTCCTACGTTCCTTGCTTGCTTGAACTCTTGAAGTGCCTTCGTTACTAACAATTGTAGAATTTGAAAGTTTGCGTCCTTGACTTGCAAAATTTCTACTCCAAGAACGTCCGGGATTCAAAACGGTTTATTTTTGTTCGACTGTTGGTAATCGAACAAATGGCCATATTGACTGCCTCGTTGGTCATACCTCACGCCTACTTCATGCATAAGGTCCTGGGTCGATTCCCAGATCAGGCAGTGTTATTGTGTTTTTCCATGAGGAATTTCTCAGTAGCAGTCACGGAGTCTAGATTTGTGCCCGGTGGATGGCAATAGGCTCGCCCCTTATTACATGGGACTTAACATAACTGGCGAAATGTGGGTGTACCTACTATTAATTAGTTACAGTTCTGCCTAAACCTTCTGGGATTATAGGCGTGATGTATGTCAATCAAACAAAAAGAAACTATTTCGACGAATACTATAGTTTTGTATAATGTACAGGCTGGGTTTTCCCATAGCATAACCTTGAACAAGCCTGCCTGAGTTTAAAGTCCACTTTAAGTTTATTTTAGTCCCAATTATCACTAGTACTCGTAGAATCCTATCAATGAAATATCAATTGTATAAAATCAGTAGGCTCTTAAAAAATTTGACTGTGGTAATGAAAACCTTATTATTACAAACATTCAAGCAAAATTAAATACATCTCAGCTTTAATATAGTGTACAATTCCGTCTCTGTTCTGATTTTCAATATTACACACATCAAAAGTGTCTAGGGATCAAGCATTTTTATGCGGATTTCTTGAGATTGAGATGTGGCTTTGTAATAAATTTATGATTTTATAAATTTATATGGATCCTTTTTGGTGCATTTCATAATTTGAATCAGGAACTCTCAATCAAATTCGAGTAAAAGATGAAAATAAGCTGTCAATATTTTCCCTATAAAAACATACAACGCATTGAAGACATTATTAGTGCTACTGTTTCCCTACTACTGATTAAAACCAACGTTATTATGGAGTGGCGACGTCATTTAAGCAGGGAAGAAATGCTCAGAGCCGTGGGAATGATAGAAGCTGGTTCCCGGCAACGTACTGTGGCTTTAGCTCTGAATACAAGTCAGAGTGTTATCAGTCGACTTTGGACACGTTACCGAAGCACTGGTACCGTGGCTGAGCGCCATGGAGGACGGTATCGCTGCACCACACGGAGACAAGACCGATACATTCAAATCTTAACTCGAAGAGCTCCAACAATAACCGCCATGATGTTAGCCGTGAGGCTTCATCACTCTTCAGGGAACTTAATTAGCGACCAAACAGTCAGAAACCGCTTGCATGAAGTGAACCTTCATTCCCGAAGACCGCTACGGGTACCACCTATAGCAATGCACAATCGTAGGATTCGATATCAATGGGCTCTTGAACACAGAAATTGGGCAGAAAAACAATGGCGTTTCGTGTGCTTTTCTGATGAGTCTCGTTTTGGTATGAGACCGGATACAAGACGTATACGACACTGGAGAACCCCTGGACGCCAACAGCGATTAAAATCCTGCCAGGAAGTCCATCCTTATAGTGGTGGAACCATCATGGTATGGGCGGGTATTTGGATCGGCGGAAGAACTGAGTTGATTTGGATCAGAGGCAACCTCAACGCTCAAATTTATGCTGAGACGATTGTATCAGACGTCATCGTTCCTCTACAAGTGCAAATCGGTCCCTTATTTCAGTTAATGCATGATAATGCACGACCGCACACCGCAAGAGTTGTAAGACAGACTCTCGCCGCAGCTAACATCAATGTCCTGCCCTGGCCTGCTCAGTCGCCAGACTTGAACCCGATTGAGCATGCATGGGATATGCTACAGAGAAGAGCTCTGCCGAATATGGAGGGTATCCAGTCGCAAGAAGACCTTTTTTTGTTGTTGCAACGAACATGGGCGGCCATTCCACAGCGTGATTTGGATGAACTCATTTTGAGTATGCCAAACCGATGTTCTTGTGTTGTTAGTGTTCGCGGTAGAAACACGGATTATTAATTGTTTAAGTTACCCAATAAAATTTTAAAGAAAACTGTTATTTCAGTCTTTTTTTCGAACTTTAATGTTAGTGGTTCAAATGTCAAAAATCCCTTTATTAGGAAAATGGCAAATTTCTTTATTAATGCAAAGGTGACTTGGTTTATCGTTACTGTGACAAACGAAAACACTTTATTTGATGAATCCTTAAAGAAAATTTTAATTAATATCAATCAGGAGAAAAGTTATTGCAAAAATATATGTTGATCCCTAGATACTTTTGATGTGTGTATTTTGTGATAGCACAATTTTTATTGTTCACTCAATCGTTACGATAGTGATTTCCTCGACATTTATTTGATAACCTAAATTTTATTAAGATATAATTATGATAAAGATCAATGCCACTAATTGTTATTGTATGAGAAAGGCCTCTATTACCACAATCATTACTTAATATGAACATTGAACAAAGTACGTCTTTGTAGGTATTCTTTATAGTCGAAACTGAAGACTTCTGTTTACTAGACTAACAAGCCCAGACACCCAATCTTCCTTCCATTCCTAGTTTCCTACCTACATAACATCTCTCATTGTATGGCAAGCTCATACAAAGTCAGTTCAGGTTATACTGGCTAGTGCAGCTTGATGTGTCGCCGTGTGTACATTCAAGGCGTTCAGAACCCTAACTACAAAGGATTTAGCAGAAACAGCACACCACCTGCTCCAAACTACGTCGATTTATGTATTCTAAGGAGTGGGTTAGCAGGTGGCGGTCCGTAGTTCCACGGAACATGTCCCTGTGCTTCATTGATCATTCCACATTCGGCGTTCTCAATCATGACGAGTGCTCATGCTTGCGTGTCGTAAAACAGACTATTGTATGTACTATTTCTGTAACAGCCTGTTCACACGAGGACGATTCGTTTTTTTTTTCACGATCCGTCAATTTTTTTGACGGCGGCATTGCTTTTTAAATGCCCGTGTTCACATGTATCACTTATCGTGAAAAATGACGGACGCGTCTTTAATCACGTATCGTCTTTTAAAAATCACGATTCCGTATGCAATGTAAACGTCCGTCCGTCATGACTCATGACGTATCGTGTTTTATAACGGATCGTCAATGACGGCCGCCGTGTGAATGAGCCCTGAGTCAGTATTCCATGTTCCAAATGCCATAGAATTCATTTTTGTAACTTCGATGTCTGGTGTTTACTGCGGTATACTATGAATTTTATAATATTAGCCTTATTTGCACTGCAATACTTTTCAAGTTCCTAATCATCAACATTTCAGCCCGGAATCACCCACTGCTGTGTATAAACCTCCCCTTTCTTCAGCCATACTTCTTAGTCGTAATGAAATACATTAAAAAACATCAAATTACGTAGTCTGGTCATAAGTTTTGTCACATATGGAAAGTTAAATAAACGATACAATGAGTTACGCACTACAACAATTTATATATCATATGAAAGGGTATAAAATACAGATTTAAACGACATTAAATTATTCGAAATGTCCTCCTCTTGCTTCGATGCAAGCCTTCAATCTGCAAGGCCAGTCATCAATCGAAGCACGCACGACGTTCATGTCAATATCGGCGACTGCTTTAATCAGGGATGCTTTAAGTGACTCCAAGTTGCGATGGGGTTTAGCGCAGACCTTCTCCTCTAAGTGTTGCCATATTTTGTAATCCAAGGGATTCAAGTCTGGACTGGATGAGGGCCAATCCTCATGCCTGATAAAATCGATTTCACGGGTCGTGAGCCAGTTTTGGGTACTTTTCGCCTTATGAGCCGGCGCAGAATCCTGCTGGAATACCCAGTGCCTGTTTTCGAACATTGTTTGTGAAAGAGGTTCCACAATGTTTGTTTGTTTTGATATACGAGGGCACTGGTTTTCACTCCTTTTTCACAAAAAAACACCTCCGTTGGACCCAAATAGGACACTCCAAGCCAAACCATGAATGCTGAAGGGTGATGACCACGCTGAATACGTGGCACACGTCTGTTCGCTTCTTCACTAGAGTGTGCATACACTTTATTATTTTGTTTGTTGAAACTCTCCTCAATATTAAAAATTTTTTCGTCCGAAAAAAGTATTTCGCGGTATTTTTTTCCCGCGTACTGCCTTAACAAAACCCGGCTTCTTTCGAGTCTGATTTTCTTCAGCCGTGCGTTAAGAAAATGTGCTGTTTTTTTTCTATAAGCACGCAGTCCTAGGTCTTCATTTAACACCCTTTTAACAGTAGTTCTGCTTAGTCCCATCTGCAGAGCCAACATTTTTTGCTTGCGGACAGGATTTCGTTGGATTCGCGCCTTCACTGCTTTGATGACCGCTGGAGTCCGAACAGTACGAGGTCGACCGCTCCTTTGTTTATCTTCCAATCTTGAATCTTCCCTGAATCGTTTGATAGTACGATAAATAAATCTCAGTGGAATTTTCAAATTTTTCAGCAGTTTGAAAATCTCAGTTGGCGCGTGACCGCAACGATGCAATGCAATTACTGCGACTTTGTATTCTTTGCGCGTCCACTCCATTTTAGAAAATGAACAAAATTCCAGAAACCCTTTGTTTTTATTTTCTTTTAATATTCAAATTTCGAATGCCCATAACATTTTCCCCGGCTTGCATTCTAAATTCGAAATTATACCTTTGTGACAGAAGTTATGGCCCGACTGAGTATTTTGCATACCAAAGAACAACTTAGTTGGCCACCGGTATTAGATTTAAATACTCAAAAATATGAACACTAATGATGTATGTAGTTTCATAGATAGAGCAATATGAACACTGTGTTCATGCGCGCAAATCCAAATGTTTTGCTGATTATATATATATTATATCAGTATGGGAGGCGTAGTAAAAGATAAGGTTGATTGTAATTACTTTCATGTGTACATCGAGTTTATAATCCCCGACGGCATACACCTTTTACATAATAAGATGATAATTAATTACCTATCGATGAGTAATTCATTATGTAAGGAAACATCATAGAAAATTCCACATTTTTCCTTGATTACACAATCGAGGAACAAATGAAAGCGATATAATATGATGATGAAATAATTTTATCTGATCTAGCCGTGTTTTAACTTAGAACATAATAATATTATTCCGAAATTGATACCACGACCTGCAATACAAAATGTAGGTAGATATGACCCAAAGGGTTTGCTAATAAAACCCAAGATTACGATTCGAAACACATCGTATTAAACCTTTTATAATGTAGATTTAGGGGAAAGACCTTAATGGAAAAATAACCTCGGCCGGGTTACTGGCACAACTACATATTTGAGACCTACATAATGTAATAAAAAACGGTCCAAAACCTGTTTCAGGCAAAACTTTTGGACACAACATTTTGAAAGTATTTTCAGGCAAAGTTACGTTGGAAACCGACAAGCTAAAAGGAATAGACAATGGCTTGGAATTCTTATTCTTTGATCTAAATGTAAATATTCTCCAACAAGCAACAGATGCCAAAGCTTCCACAAACCCTGTGTTATTTTCGAAGAAGTTCGTGAAAAGACTGATGTAGCGTTAGATCATCGTAAAAATTTGGCCTAGAATGTTAGCCGGTGGACGAAAAACTTAAATGATAGATGAGACCTAATACTCGGTTAACAGTAGAAATTGTGGAAAGTGTCCCATCATGTGTGGGGCAGCACCGTTAACGAAGGGACACTTGATACCGTGTCCTACCTGTACTGTTGTTTGCACATCACAGGAGCTGATGGACGCTACGTCGCCAAATTTTGGGCTGACTCAATTTGAATTGTCATCGACACGCTAAGAAGAAGTGGAAATTGTTTAATGTTGCTAACATGACAAGGCAAGTAGATTATTTAGCTAAAAGATTTAATATTGAGATGACGGCTGATAGATATGTTGACGAATGGAACATATATTATGCTGCCGACATATGCTGCCGACGGTCGGGATATTGTCAAACGCTGGTAATTTTTTCAATATTCCTTTGATTTATTTTTTAAACGAAGTATAGTTCGATGTCCAACGGCAACCAGGCAACGAAACAGGTTTGATTTGTTATCGTCCGTTCACCTGCTGTGTTTGAATTCTGCGAACGTACATAATATGTACATACAAAAAAATACAAGATCCGGTCTCTTATTTACCCCGGATTAACCGAACTACAAAAACGTTACAAATAAATAGTAGAAGATTCGAAATTTTGCCTGTTTTGACTTTTATCGAAATCCGGCAGACAGTAATGCAAAGAAAGAAGAAGAAGACATGATGCGCAAGCCGACACCAAACAAATTGGGAAAACAGCCGGAGGATACTCATGATAACATCACCTCCCAATATTTTTTACTTAGATCGAATTTCGCCAATGAAACTGATCGCGATCAGCTGAACCGCGTTCAATAGCTGCTAGTGTAAATATTCCATGGCAGACACTGGGAGCTCTTGTATCTTGAACACGGTTTAAATGTGGCGATGATGGTGATCGCGATAGGTTTAGTTGTTGAATTTCACCTTTAACCTGACTGACAGCATCAAATACATTAGGAACAGAAACAGACACGCATAAAAGAAGGGTATGTCCCCATAACCCATACTGTCGTAAGTACCTTAAGTAACAAAAGACGTTTTATTATCTAAGCAAGGCGCTGGCGGCCATTACGACGACCATAACTAGTTAAGGGGTGCTATAGACTATTTGTAGAAGGTTATTGACGTGGCGATCGATGGATTTACTGTCCTTTGAATAACAGTTCTTGTTCTATTGTGGGATTATGTCCGGGTTCTATGATGATATTAGGTTGTATTTCTTCGAGAGATCTAGAAATATATTCATATGTCGCGACTATTGAGCACGAAGTCCTAGGCAAATTAATACTGGGTTTTTCGACGTTCTCAGTATCAGCCACGAAGTTGGGATCTCTGCTCGGTTAATGGCAATGGGCTCGCCCCCTATTACATGGATCTTAAACATAGACTGACGAAATGTGGGTGTACCATCAGGTACACCCCTGCCTAACCCTTCGGGGATTACAGGCGTGATGTTGTGTTATCTATTGTCTTGAATATTTCAGCAAGCCCGGGTTGGTAGACCCCTCATATTATTTGTTTTCTATACAGTGCCAAAAACATGTTTCTATCAATGATCCTATCATGTTCGCTTCGTATATATATCCACCAAGTTTTGCTTTGGCTTACTCCCAACATCAAATTCTTGAACAATCATGCATACCATTTGTAAGGATTCTCCCGTTATAACAAGTTGTTTAATTTCCAACAAAGTTCGACGTTCTCCTTTAATAATAATTCTATTAGCTTTCAATCTTTAATCACATCAGAAAACTCAGATGTGATCGTATGATCGATTGTGAAATCGATTTTTATAAGTGCCTTTGCACTTGACCAAAACTGGAAAGATTTGGTGATTCTAACACATAGGTGTCAGTTAAAAAACCTCCAGAACCACATACCGCCGGCATCTGAATCGTGTAATGGGGGCTATCGCGCATGATTTCGCCGCTAGAGGCGTTCGTGTAGAGTAAGGTCTTCAGAAATGTCAGATGTCATAGTGTGTTCCCGCGTTCCGCGCTTTTTTATCACGTAGTTTTATTAATATTCACGAGTGTGGTCAAGATTGAGCCATTCTTGATTAATTATGACTTGAAGATTGTAGGTAGCAAGTTGGGAGTTCTAAATTGTTAGTACTTGAAGGAAGAATGATTTTTAAATTTTTCATGCTTGCTAATTTTAGGGACAACATTGTAAATATGATATACCTTAAGTTTACACTATGTTGTTAAACGTAATTGAATTAACTTTTTATGAAGTTATTGGTACTTTAAAGTATAAAATAGAATTATTGACAGGACCTTACTCGACAGTGGCGAAATCTGGTGAGCTCAAATACGATAGCCCTCATTGAAGTTTACTAGGTGACAAACTCTACTCAAGTTTTAAAATTTGAATTTTTAAGTACTCCGTTACATTGAAACCACTTTAAGGAGAGTTCGACGAGTTTGCCATTCAAATCAGTAACTGGCAGTTAGACAAGCATTTGCCAATCTGAATCCGAAACAATTCAAGCCTTAGCTACTATATAATTTGAAGCAATAAATAACATCAAATAAGGCTACAAGTGCAGGAGAACTAGACTAATGTAGGCTGATGAAATAAAATAAAACTTGAGGAAATTAATCTACGTAGAGCTAGTTTCATCTAGAGTTTGCCGCCTAAATGGCCAAAACTTCATTTTATTACAGCTAGATGCGTAGTACCCCGCAATCGGTGTGCGTGTATGACCAGGGGGTCTAAAATGGCCACTTTAGCAGAACATAATAGGATACTAATATGAATTACGTTACAATTCGTAAAATGGTCACAAACGAATAATTCAACATATTAACTGTGTCTGTGACCATTTTAATGTGATTCATATTATTATCAATGTCCTGCTAAAGTGGCCATTTTAGACCCCCAGATGTATGTATGAACGTGGACGATGCAAGAATCGTAGCAGGTTACGTTCTGTAGTTTCTACAGAAAAATGTGTGAGTTTATGTATGTATGTGTGTATTATTACATAGTATAATAATCTAAACAAATACTAAAGAAAAAAAATGTTGATAGTGCAACACTTCTCGATTAAAAAGGAAATAAATGAAGGACCTCGTAAACAAGCTAACGTAATATTTTGATCTGCAACTTTATGACCGGTTATTAGTCATGCTCGACAGTGTTAATTTGTTTTTCTTGATACACGATTCATCACGTTATCTCTATGATAAGTTGTGCGTAGAAAATGGCAAAACATTGCAGAACCACGGTTCACATAGAATAGAATAGACTTACTCTATTGTACACGTACCAAATTGAAACAACTGTTTTACAATATTGCTAATTATATGTTTACAATGGCGGTGTATCAAATACATCGATGTATCAATCCATGAATAACTCGGCAAATCGTAGTTCACTGTTGGACAGAAGCCTTTCCCAAGCTGCACCCACAATCCCTTATTCCACCGCCTTCCGTGTCGTCTTTTTACCGTCGTTGATCCATCTAGCTGTATCAATCAATATTGTAAAACTCTCAAGTTGAAAGCTATCAAGATTGGTCTAGTGTAATGCAATTAGGATTTAAGGTTCCGGTACAAATTGGACAGAAACTGCATCTAATATGGGGACAGAAACATAACCACATAATGGGTTTATGTGGTTATGTTTCTTGTTTATGTGCTTTTGTCGCCAATGGATATTCCAAAAATATGAATATGTAATATATGATCACGTGCAGACGACTAGAAATAGTTGCGTGCTCGTTTGCATTACAAATGCCAATTTGGCAAGCAAATTCTGTGCCTAACGAAACCAAATTAGCGTTATTACCGTCAATTTTGATTTTTTTCCTGATTTATAATTAGGTTCTTTTTTGAGAGGCCGTAAACCGTAATACGATTTTGATGTTGAATTAAGTCGGCATATGAACTCGTGGGAACGAAAAAAGTCAACGTTTAATACAATACAAGAAAGAATAAGAATAAATACAAACGTAGCAGAGGCAACTGACACACAATGAATGCCTAAAATTACAAACGGAATAATTTAAGCAAATGCTATCAAACATTTTTTAAATAATGCAAACCTGTCAGCAAGACACTTAGGTGTAAGTATACGTGAGAACATGCTAATCGCATTACATAGAGCGTAAGTAGAAATACTAGTTCCAGACATAATAGACCTTGATCGTGAACTCAGTCCAGGAGGACAAGGTTAGTTTGATATTAATCATACTACAGACAGGACCTGTTCTCTTTTGAACCTAGTATGATGGTGTTCACGAATCGTGATTATCAGTGAAGTAACGTAAGGATATTATTATGGTGTCAGCACTGTCCTTTGCTAGTGGTTTCAATCGGCAACTTACTCGTATTATGAGCCATTAGGTCTACCGGCTAAACTCTAAATTATTCTCTTGTGATACTCGTATACGGGATTTATGTGTTCATAATTTTATTCTTAGCTATACCATTGTCACGTAGTAGTTGCTCAGTTATTTAATGGTAGTTTTACAGCGATGTGCTTCGCGTAACATAATTGGCATGAGCTGCATCCTAATATTGCAACGGGGCAGGATCGCGAACTCGCAAGCAGCTGGGCTATAGTCGGTTTATGTAGGACTGTCGTGTCGTTAATTTACGAGTTTATAGTTTGCCACAGAACCATCATAATGTTAATTTCCACTTGCAGACTTGAACAGTGGATATGTTAACAATACGATGGAGACAAAAATAATATTATTATCAGCCTTTGATATATATTGACGGAGACAACGCGTCACCAACGATTTGTCAACAAAAACATTGAGGCTGATCATTATTGTTTACATCAACAGTTTGATTGTATCCCTGTTTGATGTTCAATATTGTCTATTCAATGGAAAATTTCATCCAACGTTAAGTATAACGGGCGAGGATTACTACAAATTGTTCGGACGGCGCGGCGTTGAAAAGCAATCAAGGAAGTGGCTGAGGACGTAATGAGGGTGCTTCGGGTTTCTTAGCTCTATGAACTGAGCCTTCATTTACTGTCAATAATCGAGATTAAAATACTTGCTTTGTTTTACGGTGGAATGAATTCGTGCTTCTTCCTCAAGATTGTTTTCTTTTACCAAGTTTAGGCGAAAGTCGTAGGAGTCTGTGTGTTTCCTTACATCATTTAAATAATGTATGAATAATGTTATGATGATTTAATCAGGGTTCTGGATTGCGGTTACCAACCCACTTGTTTCAGCTTCCAGCTGCTTCCTACACGAAAAATTGATATGCTGTAAAGATTATTTCTGTTTTTCAAATAAAATGATTCCGACAATTTGCAGGACGGTGCAATCGTTGTGCGTCATTCATTACCTAGGTGATATTTTCAGTATCAGCGTTTTCAGTAGTTTTTTTCATTGTTATTTCGCATTAATTTCCTGTTTTGTATCTGCTATCGGAGGTTAGTAGTGGCACAAATACAGTAGAGACCACCATTCTACTAAGCCACAACCAACAGGAGGTCTACCCTCTAAGCACGAAACCCATACCCCCCCTTTCGGCCGAAGATACGGGCGTTTCCTACTCCGTAACACTTACGGACATACGATTAGTGAGGGACCCGAACTGAAAACTAATGACAACACTATTGGACAGTTGTCCCTACTCCCGATGTATTTTCAAAACTCATGAATCCGAAAATAACAGGGCGTAGGGTTCATTTGGAAGTTTTGGTCTACTTTCGTACGGGCCCGTATCTTCGTTGGAGGACTTACAGAGTAGACCCCCTGGTCTATTATTGCTCCAAAATGGTTCCCATTAGAGTTACAATTACACAAGTAATTTCCAACACTTCTTGGTTCGTTTAATTTCTACGCGGCGAGGCAGAGAGCATTATCTTAATCGATTTCCTTCAGTTGCCCCTTTCAGCTTGTATGTATACGGTGATAAGGAAACCATGTGATAACGTTTATGTATAATATGTTTTAATAGATGATTTTGCGTATTTTGCCATTACGCCACTACTAAGTCAATCGCAGCAGACATGAGACATACATGGGCTTAGCCAAATAGATAACAAACACACAGTATGCCAATTAAAAATGTACAACCACTTTTGGTCCACATAATTGGCGTGTATGTATGTGTGTGTATTCGTATGTCATAGGTGCAGAATTTAACTATGAAGATTGAAGGTGCAGGATTTTATGGCAAGCTTCAAAGGAAAACATGGTGCGCTCGTGAAGATCCACGTGAACGCAATAATACATTTTGCATATATTGCGGTACGACATTTTATTATGTAGCTGTCGGTTTTATTATCATCAGGTCATTCAAATTGTTATACGCATAAGTTAGTGCGTGTCTTTAGGATCCTGAGGTGTTTTAAAACATTCAAATAAACCATTAAGTAAACCAAAAGGACATTCACACATTAGCACTGTGGAAAAATTGGACAAAAATACTGTCGAATTTCGAAAGTCGCAAGACCCATGGCTCTTGTGTTATTTGAACCTAGCTGTCCAGAGCTTCATTATTATATTCTGTTGATTTCCCCGCCTCTTTCGTAGATAATCGGGCATCTAGCCAGGGTCTAGTAAGGCTTTTAACGTTGGAAATATTATGAAATCTTCTCACGTTTGCAAACCCAACGGAACATAAACTTGAAAAGCATTCAGTTCAAAATTCCGCTGTCTCCCGTTTAAATATTTTTATCTCATTATATCAATGACATAGTGGGAATGGTGCGACGACCTTTTGGTATGAAAAATCTTGATTCACCATTGGCCAAGACTGCATCAATTAAACGTCACTCGATGCAGTGATAAGGGGTGTAAAGTCCGTAATGGTGCATTGATAACTGTGTCAGATTACTCTCGAGACCCTTTCAAAATGCCAAGCTAAGCCTGCATTAATGTGCCATTATGGTAATCTGCCATTTTTGTTAACTTTTCGAAGTGCAAAGGCCAAATTCCGCCGTGTTCAACTTGTTTAGTTACTTGACGTTTTAATAAGTTGTGACAAAAACGTTCGCGGGCCGGTTTAATTAGTTTTGTAATGAAGGTTTTTGTAACAGTCAGTTTTTGACCTTGTGCGACAATGTTTATAGAATGAAAATTTGAGAAACCTAGTTGCGAGTAGTAAAAAGACAATACATGATAGTACAAGTAGAGGTAGATTGACGAAAAAAAAACTCATGCATGGGGATTATGGGTTTCTGCTTTACTTTTTCCACTATCTATAGAGTAGTACATTTATTATGGTGTAGATAGTAGTAGATTTATTATGGTGTGTTGAATGCAAGCAAACTAGTAGCATTCTTGATGAATAATGGTTAATTGATTAATTCTTCCAAGGTCTTACGGCCAAGGCCCACATATTTGTATCTCGCCTTTTTTAACACAAACGTGTCCTCATTTAATTCAGGTAAACAAAACCATTTTAATATTAAAATGTAGTATAATTCGTGTCTTTCAACACAGTTTTTTTTTTTTAACGCAATGACCTTTTTCTCAACTCAAGTTATTCTTATTAAGGGTCTATAGTAGGTCAGATGGCTTAGCATGATCCTCCGTTATGCCGAAAATACTGCAGCATTAATTTTGAAATAAATATACGGCAAAGTTGAGGATTAATGCTAGGTCCTATGTTTGACGAAAACACGATTCCATAAAATTTTCTCGATAGAAAAAAATTCCAAAGTTACCTCCAAACCGAACGATAAACCGCTGGTATTCAAAAAATACATAAAATTAGATCATGAAACTTGGCATACTAACTGAACTACCTATAAAGCAGGTCTTATGTTTGTTATTTTTTTTAAATTCCTGTTATTTTCAGCTTAAAAAGAAAATACCTAAACTATCGGCGTCTTGAAGTTGGTTCTCTGCCGCCCGCCACCCGCGCTCAGTCTCGCTTCGGCTTTCGAACGGGAGAGCTGTGCCGCTTGCGCTCAGAACACACATTACGCAACAATACGACGTAAAATTAAAATTTATGTACTTAGGTTTATAGTGTGGCGCAATGGGAAATAACGGTTGGCGTAAAGAAACAGGCAAACATAAATATGATAAACTTAATTAAATAAGTATCTATTCACCTATCTACTATTTATATACAAACATATAGGTAGACAGCATACGACACGTTTGGTGCAGTGGCTAAGCGATTGGCTGCTGCGCTACGAGTCGCAGGTGTTTCTGCATGTGAAGATTTGTGTTTGTAAGTTTCAATCACAAATGCATCGTCCACGATTCAGGAGAAATCCAGTGTGGGGCAACTTTTATAAAAAATAAAAAGATAAAAATTACCTATATAGTTTTGTTTTTGTTTTGACAATATATGTATATTACAACAAAATATAGGTATCTACAGTAAGTACTTAGTAATTGTTTTTTATAATGTTGTCCCACTCCAGGATTTCTCCTGAATCGGAGACGGTGCGATTACAAACACAAATCTTCACAACTATCGTTAGGCTATAAAAATATTTCTTCCGTGCGGGAATCGAACCCGCGACCCGCAGTGCAGCAGCCAAGCGCTTAGAAATACCTAATAAAAATATAGGTATGTTCGGAAAGTACCTACCTATCTAACTACAAGAAACAAAACTGTAACTTACTTATCCGACTGTAGTGCTACCTACCACATACATAAAATGTATGAACTTACTGACGTACCTTGGTAGTTTAGCTAAATAATTATAATGTATCTTTCTAGAAGACGTCGATTACACAGTACTGAAAACGATGGTGATAAAGATGATGTTCCGGTAAATTCGTCAGTATCTTCTACCTACCTAAAAATGTAACTGATCTGTTATTCGTACCCACGGCTACATAATTATCAAACTATACATTTCCAGTATAAGCTGATCTCACATTGTATAGGCATTCCGTACAATGAGAGGTCAGAAAAAGCAATAAGTACCTACGCAGTCGCGCACACATCCGCATTTCTTAAAACAGAACGTACTACACGATCAATTATAAACCTTATCCCATCAATCACAGCGTGTATTATACCATGCACCGTACAACTTACCCACACAAAAACATCGGTTGCTATCGTTGTGCTGTGCAAAAGCAATTTATTTTACATATACGCTAGTGATTGACTAAATCGGAAAGGACATGGCCGACGTTTGAGGAGAGCTATGCCCTGAAAAAAAAAATTCATGTACAATGACATACAGTATGTCATATTAAAGCTTACAGGTATTTATTCAAAATAGTGTATGTTTTATGATCAGAGAATAGGCGAGAGATACTATAAATAGGATACAAAAAATGTGCCTAAACATTTTGCAGGACAATATGTCAATCTTCATATGCCATATTGACACAAATTGTCAACAAAGAAAAGAAAAAAAAGTCAATAGCAAAAAGTTTTACATGAAAAAGTTTTACGAAAAAAAGTTTTACTAGAAATAGTATTTTTTTTAAGTGTTTCATTGCTATTCAAAATGTTTAGGCACATTTTTCTCGTATTGTTTCGAGTCGAAACAATAGAGAAATGAAACAATATCAATGGATATAAATGCCTATATATAAAAGATATAAGCGTTCTGTATTCAGTTGTGCAGTGAATACAGACCGAAAAGTACGAGAGAGATAAAGCGAATTTGCAGCCAGTAGTTCTGTCTTTTTTACGCCTTGCCTTGGTTTGCAGAAAAGATACATGTATTGGCCGCGTATTCGCTTTCTCTTTCTAGAGAGAAGTGGTCAGTTTTGTGAGGAGAATGCTCATTCCATTCTTTATGTCCATGGGTTAGACCTTTCAATCGTCGCACGTCGTCAAAGCAGGTCACAATAGCGAAGAAGAGCTCGTAATCGCCAACAGATATTTCAGAAAATTATGATTCTTCCCTAAGCGACTAAACATAATTATATAATTGGATAGGCAGTAAAACACTAAAATGGAATTTGAATTTTTATTTAAGTACCTAATTATGTAGGTAGGATATACATACATTTGCATATAAAATATATTTATCTACTTCTACTTGTTTTACAGAAGTATTAAGAAAAACATTATTGCAATTACTCAGACAAGACACATTCAATGTTTTCATCCAATCTTAAGCCTATTCATCTTCAGAGCTGAACAAAATGTTATCAAGGAATAAGGCTGGTGCCGTTATATTTGCTTGATGCCTGGCCCAGCCTAATTACACCCCTAAAAATACAATGGCTAGAAGTATTCGGAGCACTTTTGTTAATAAGCAGATAATTCATTTGGTCAATTCTTCGTGCTCCAGCAGGATTATCAGCTGGTGCAGGTGGTGGTGGTTCATGTGGGACAGCAGGATTAGCAACTGGTGGAATTAGAGGTGGTTCAGGCAATCCAGGTTAATTTTCCTGTAGTTCTTTAACCTGTCTATGTATATTTAGTACCAAGTGCCGATTAGCTCTCATCCAACAGGGATGAAATGCTTGCCTGTTTGTCCTACGATTCTGTAACAATGTTTGTTAAGTAAATGGTTGAAATGTTTCAGGCAGTCTAATAAATGTGGTAAGTATTTATAATAACTGGTAATTACTAGGGCGCAGTCTCAATTGGTTTAACAGTTTGCGGCTGACTGTTTGCCTGGGTTAGCACCCAATTATACTATCAATATAACGGCCACACTATGCACATGGGCATGTAATTGGCGGACTCATTAATTATAAGGAATTTGCTTTATCATGGGCCCAACACAATAATAATTTATAGCAGCCAGGGCAAGGTAGGCAACAGCACACTAACCTGATTGTGGGTATTCCATGAGAAGAAAATATTGATTAATGGACTGATTTCTTCAAGTGTGTGGTATCGCACTGAGTAATATCCATAACTGAGCATCCACAACCAATTCACACCATTGGGTAGCCCAGTGCTCTGCTATGTGTACCTTCTGCCGAGCGTTGGTTTAACAATACATAACATGCATTGCAAATCACTCTATCTGAGGGAAGCTGAAAAACATTAAATATTGTACTCAGTAAAGTAATACATGATAGTTATATTGTGCTACTCTTTCGGATTATGGAACTCAGCTGATTATAATTTCAGGTGAAGTTGGTAAAATATGAAAATAATTACTACGTGGGTACATACCTCTAGTACAGATAAGCATTCCGTCAATGTATTTTGTAACTGCGGTGGCAAATATGTTACAATATGCCTTCGCATTCGATTAGTGGCCACACTACAATTCAGGCACCTTGACATCGTGAGCGTCAGAATTTAAATCGTAAACAAACAATATGCACAGCAGAATATTAGGTAATATTAGAAGCGTAAACGAAAGTCCGATAAACGATACCGTGGGTTCAGTAATATGTTTTGAACTTTTGACAGTTGTCAGCGAGAAAATAACTCTAGGACGTTTGGATACACACTCTTGAATATTATGTTCAATGTTGATTCATAATGTGGAACGTGAGTGCCATCCAGACGCGCGGCAGCTTGAAAAGTGATGTCTACGATAATCATGAAACCGTTAACTTTTTAAAGGTGCCTTAGCAATACAATTCTGGCAATCACGGGTATTTTATGTTTAAGTCTGACCTTCAGGCGTACTACAGATAGGTACAGTGTTTGTCTTATGCGTGTATCCAAACGTGGATGCACTTTATATTGATTTATCCTCCATGATTGCAATGAAACAAAACGGGAAAAAAACAATTAACATACATATTATTTTGGGAATTTTCCTCGCCTATTCTAGAGAAATGTAATTGTTGTGATTAATTTTTATTTATTTTGGAAGTAATTTTCATATAATCATAATTAATGTACATTAACATTCTGAATTGATTCTGAGGGCAGGATTCGGCCATGTCCTTTATCGAATCTTACGTTTATTATTGTACAAAAAAAGATTGGGTCCTCAAAATAAAATAAATAATAAACTGCATGTCCAGAAAATATTATAATAAAAATAAACAATATGTAGCTAAAAAAAATATTATTAAGTAAATTAACACAATCAAAAATCCGGTTACGTTGGTTTAAGCTGTCATAGCGTATTGAAATTGAAACAGTAGGTATTGTTGAACCCTGCTATGGTGTTTACTCACTGACCTGTAAAGTGGAAGTATTTGTGCAGCACTTGCCGCTTTGACTGGGGTGGCACATTTTGTCAAATAGTGTACTCTTAAATTCATATATTTTTCCATGACAGATTTGATAAGAAATAATTTATGTCATTATTCAATGGGAACTGCTCAAATTGGTAAAACGTAATATTATCAAAGAGATCTAATCCTATCGATCGATCGATAGCCTACGTTAGTCGATCTGCACAAGTACATCACTAACTTGCTGCATGACGCCACGGCTGCGATGCATCCACTTAATAAAGTATCGTTTTGTGATGTTTACATTGCTTGTCCAGTCACTTAGCGGCAAACTTAGGTAGTGGTTAAGGGGCAATGTATTTGTTGCAAAAATAGTACAGTCGCTGTGATATTTGAAAACAAAAATAACATAGTAAGAGCAAGAAATATTTTACGATTTGTTGTTTTTCATGATTTTAAAGACAAATATAGTAAAATACTTGTACTAACACATGGTAAGTGATTCCATTTTGACGTTAGTAGGTACATTGAAACTAAATTTGCGATATACAATTTTATGTTCATATAATGACAAGTTAATATTAAATTATGATTGATAATTTTATTAAGTACTTAGTACTCGTCCGATAATAGTGTAGTTTACTCTAACAAAATCGCTTCGACTTCGTGTGCCCGCGCGCGTCACCGCGAGCTGTGTGCGATCGCGCCGATCGCGATAAAAGAGTGAGGTGGCGCGGTGAAGTGGGGGCCAAATTAGAATTTGAGCTGAGGTTATATAGACTCTTAAGCAATGGTCAGCCGCACTTATATTAAATTATCAATAACAAATTATGTGTGTGCCTGTTGATAAACTACTGTGTAGTATGTAGATTAAACCTTATCGTATAGGTAAGTAAGATTTGTTACAGTTTGATAGTTATATTTTAAGTAAAATATTACAGTAAAAAGTGGCTCGTAGCTAAATAATAACAGCCGCTCGGGTCGATTTTTAGGTTAGCGCGCTTGCCTCGCGGTTGGTCCGTGGTTAGGTGATCCTGATCACCATTTACAATACCGAGTTTCCTTCGTGCCTCGGAAACAGGGTTGCCAGGTTACCAAACCTAATAGCTGGACAGACCAGCCAGTTCGGCCGGACATTTGAGTAAAAAGGGCACCTTACTTTGAGGATTTTGCTTCTCAGCATAAATAGGTACGACAAAAAAATTTAATGTAGGTACTAAATGTAAAAAGCCGGACACCATTTGTTTTGGCCGGACACGCAATAAAAAGCCTAACTATGTCCGGATTTATTCGGACGCCTGGCAACGCTACTCGGAAAGTACTTTCAGCCGTTGGTCCCGGCTGTTATTTTTAGATCTTTGAAAGTCGGTACAGTGGCCCGAAAGTCTGACAACCATATATACCCAGTACTAAGTGGGTCGTGGAGATTAGATCGGCTGTCACTCGATATAAAATACCGATATTCAGCTGTATCCGATTACACTGTAAGCCGACCCCAACGTAGTTGGGAAAAGGCTAGGCAGATGATTAGAGTAAAATGTTAGTATTTTTAAGTAGGACGTCTCATAGACTTGTAAGATGATCGTTTTTTATCGTGACGTTTTTTTTTTTATTTGCTGTTCCAATTTGTCAGAAAGTAGGTATTGTCAACTTACGGACCACGTCGAATTGCGACAAGCGAAAATTATTGCCAAAGATCACCTAACATGTCTTGCAAGAGAATTTATGATCGGTAAATGTTATTTTAAGAAGTGGTATTTGCGCATTAATTGCCTAAAACGGAATTATAGACGAAATGTGCCGAGAGCGGATAGTATTTTTGGAGATTCATATACCTATGTACATATGTACTTCCCTAAGTAGGCACCTATTTTGACCAGTATTTGATTAGATAGATCGGGTAGTTACGCTACCATGAATATTTAGGTAGGTTGGTAGCCTACCTATCTTTAAAAAAATCAGAAAGGTACCTACTACTAGGAGTTGCATGAACGGTTTACCATGCAGAAAGCCAGATGAGTAAGTACTACTAAATAACCTTTGTTTCAACTGGTACTTTCCTTCATTTCTGCCAATGATATTATAAAATAAAAAGAGTTTATAATATCATTGATTTCTGCTACATTTCATAACGGAACTACAAAGTTTATGTTTCCATGATAATAATTTAAAGGACACAATGGACATTCCTTCTAAACAATTAAAAGATTTCTCTTTACTGATCTAAACTGTAGTATACCTTGCCGACATTCATACGTGTTCGGTCTTCTAATTAAATTCTTAGTCGCCGCGCTTAATTCATTAGCCTATATTGAGCCAATGGCACCTTAAATATTCCAACAGGTAGAAATCCGCAAACAATAGGTATGAATTAACATCGGTCACTTACAAACGAGTTTGACGACCTTTTTAAGTTTTACTAATACGTAAAAGCTAAAATTGTACGAAAATACATAATTCTAGAAAAAAAAACTACAGTTCTTTTCATTACTTCCTAGTAACTACGCATCACATATCATTGTAATATAAAATTATAAACACGCGTTAATTCTAAAGTAAACATCACATAGAAGTAACAAATAACAAATTTTAACGCGTCGCTAATACAATAATACGCCATTAAAATAACATAAATAAGTACAAACTACTATTCTTACCACAAAGACGGGTTCAAAGCAACAAGTTCACGGCCAAAACACAAAAACTGCAAACTGAACACAACACCAAGAAACGAACAACTTTGTAAACACTGGCTATACACGCGGTCGAAAAACAACAAAGTAAAAAGTTTTAACCAAATTCTTTTTCACCCTTATTACGAATATCTAGAGTTCAAAACTAATGAGAAACTCATTCGAAACCTACCAAGTGAAAGTTTTCACGATAACCACGGAGAGGTTATGTTATTGTTGTGATGTAACGGAAGCGTCGACACAGTACGAAATCCGCGCTATTACTGAACGAACCGAACTGAAGTGAATAGCGAACCGCAAAACGGTTGGCGAGAGAATGGAATGACGCTGTGACGCACTATATTGATATTCATTCTCTGGTACGCGGTTTTGTTAATTTTATGTTTGTTTGCACTTGCAAAGACCGCAATATTATTGTAGGAAGGACTTTGACCGACTTTGTACATACATAGTTGAGAGGCATTGGTCCCGGTTGTCATTTGTAGTTGAATCAATTTCTTTCTATTATGTCATTAAAAGCCACGAACATCACACTTTAAAACAAAAGAAATGGAATTGATTCTACTTTCTGCTTATTTGTAAATCTTTGATAGGACGACCCCTTACAAGTAGTCAGAAGCCCAAAAAGCTGACAATCAGTCTTAGACTAGGGTATCGCGATACCCGGGGTTGTGGAGATCAGATAGGCAGACGCTCCATGTAAAATACTCGTTGCCATTCAGCTGCATCCGGTTAGACTGGAAGCCGCCCGCAACATGGTTGGGAACAGGGCTAATTAGACGATGATGGTTTCTATGATTTTAATACGGGTGGTATTAAAAACAAAAAAAACAATCAGATTTGTTACGAACAGGTGCATTACATACCTACCTACTTATGTCCTAAGTAGATATCTAGCTAACAAGTCAAACAATTAGGATGAAATCACATTTGTCAGCATCGATTCGCATTTTATCTATTGAAAATGGCTACTTTCATCATCAATTTATTCTCCTTTCCGCAAGGATTTTGCTTTCGCATTTTTGTGATTAAAATGCGTTAAAGGGTAGCACTCGAATTTAGGCAAGTACATGTAAAGGATGCTTTCAAATATCAACGTTTGCGAAAGGTGCTTATTGCAACGAACGCATGAGAACGGATGCATGCGGATGGATGCATCTTTACGCAACTGATTACAACGGAAGATAAATGGAAGGTATGGTTAGGGGACAGAGAGGAGGGAGGGGGCAGTGTAGAGAATTTAAATAGGTGAAGCTGAAGCATGCAATCGTCATTTATTGCAGACATTGACTCACGAGGTGCAGAAGTAAATATTATGGAGAAGAAGGCATGGTAATTTTATTATGTGACACGGAATAAGAGAATTAAGCTCTAGAAGTGGCAAAACGCGATACCGTCTATGGGTTATAAAGCACCCAAGGACTGTAGACTTGAAATTTTTTGGGGTAGTTTTTCACCCAGGGACGGTATAGGCGACATGTAAATTATTAATTGGACGGAAAAACTAATACAAAAACTAACTAGCTAATAATAAATTTATATATATAATAAATCAATGAATAACTAAATTACCTGCGAGTAGTGCTGTCACAGTCAGTGGCCGTTAATACGATCCTTTCACAGTTCTTTTACCTCTGACCACAACTCAAGCACCAATCCACCAACAACCTTATTCCAGAAAAAAAAATCACTTTGATTTTAATAGTAATGCAATCCATAAAATCATACTTCTCAACATTATGCCAACGAAACTAACGACCACAATAAAGATGCAAGATCAGAGGTAAAACATCAGTGAAAAGACAGCAACATAGCGGAAAGATGCATATTTTTGCACAGTTACTTGGCATAGGACAATAAAAAAGCATGGTCTACCCTCCGAGTGCTCACCGGTGACCCCCCTGAACCCAAATCACCGAATAAAGTTACCGCAAATCAGATAGGTCATCAACTTCTTTTAAATGGCAAACCCCCGAACAAACTACCTAACATCCCAAGAATGAAACACGGCCAACCTACAGCAATAGTATTAGCAAACTTTTTACGCTATCTGATATTATTCCAGCAATAAAAGCTCTTAAAAACGGAAAAGCCGCAGGCGTGGATGACATCTCAGTGGAACAACTAAAAAACTTGGGTCCAGTAGCGGTATCGTGGTTGCTTGCCCTTGTTAACTCATGCCTCAGAGACATAAAACTCCCCAAGCAAGGGAGGAAAGCTAAGGTGATAGCGCTCCCCAAACCAGAAAAGTCTCCAACAGAACGAAAAAACTATCGCCCAATTTCACTTATCTGTCACACATTCAAACTGTTTGAACGGCTAATCCTCAACCGTCTTCAGCTTCTGATCGACCCTGAGCTGATCGCAGAACAAGCTGGAAAATCATGCACCGGGCAAATCCTCCGCCTCACACAATATGTCGAGGATGGCTGTGAAGCTAACCAAATAACTGGCGTCGTCCTAGTCGACTTATCAGCAGCTTACGACACGGTCAACGTTAAACGATTGCTAGCCAAGCTTACAGTCGTAACAGACGATCAAAAGTTCATACAGATCCTGGGTGAAATGTTACGCAACCGACGTTGCATTGTCCACTTAAACTCAGGGAAAAGTAGATCGCGCATCCTTAAGAATGATTTACCTCAAGGCAGTGTCTTCGCTCCCATTTTATTTAATATATACACTAACGATCAGCCCAAAACAACCAAAACCGACAGATATTTATACGCAGATGATCTGGCCCTAGCTACAAGAACTACAAACTTCAAGGATGCCGAAACCAACCTTGAAATGGCTCTGAATACTCTCAGTAGTTACTATGAGAACAACGCTTTGAGGCCCAGTCCGTCTAAAACACAATCTTGCACATTTCATTTCAGAAATCGTCAGGCTAACAGAACACTTAAAATAAAATGGCGCTGCGCAGATATTGAGCACACTAGATCGCTCACTCACTTACAAGCACCACTGCATTAAGACCAAGCTAAAGGTCGGCACTCGCAATAACTTATTACGTCGGCTAACATCAACCGCCTGGGGCGCCTCCGCACAAGTTCTCCGAACTTCTGGCTTGGCTCTCTGCTTCTCGGCTGGTGAATTTGCATGCCCAGTGTGGCATCGATCCGCTCATGCCCGGGAAGTAGATGTAGCCCTTAATGAAACATGCCGAATAATCACTGGCTGCCTCAAACCAACAACATTAGCTGCAGTATATCCGCTCGCAGGAGTGGCTCCCCCAGAGGTACGAAGAGAGGTTGCCTGCTGTTCTGGAAAGTATAAACAGCAGACTGACAAACGTCACCTTATGTATAATATGGAGACTCCAAGATGCAGGCTAAAGAGCCGGAAGAGCTTCATTTGGTCAACTAATTCTCTAGCCGACAACTACAGGGTTAATGAAGCAAAAAATAAGTTGTGGCTTGACAGACATCCCTCACCGACACATGCCGAAGTGGCCGAAAAGCTCCCAGCGGGACACCTGCTATCATGGCCCATCTGGAAGACTCTAAACCGATTGCGAAGCCAAGTAGGCCGCTACAGAAACAACTTGGTCCGGTGGGGGTATTCCGATGAAGCAGTGTGTGACTGCGGTGCCTCAACACAAGCCATAGCTTGCCTCCTGTCCTGCTCAATGTGCAATTCCACCTGCACTCTGAGGGACCTGTCCAAAGCCACCACTAATGCCATCGAGGTGGCAGAGTTCTGGTCAAAATTAATTTGATAAAAAAATGGGAATCATCGACACGACGAAGAAGGTAGGAAAGTGAAGGGGAATGTGTGACGATTGTTATAAAATTTTGTAGCGATACTGCCTCGGCAAACACACCGTCCCTACCTAAATCGTAGTTGGAAAAATCCGAATACAATGGCAGTGTAGGTTCTTCGATCGATCCTTAACGTTTACACTGTTAGAATGAGCCCCTACCGCGCATGATTTCGCCGCTAGAGGCGTTCGTGTAGAGTAAGGTCTTTAGAAATATCAGATGTCATAGAGTGTTCCCGCGTTACGCACTTTTTTATCACGTAGTTTTATTAATAGTCACGAGTGTGGTCAAGATTGAGCCATTCCTGATTAATTAAGACTTGAAGATTGTAGGTAGCAACTTGGGAGTTCTAATTTGTTAGTACTTGAAGGAAGAATGATTTTTAAATGTATCATGCTTGCTAATTTTAGGGACAATGTTATAAATATGTACCTTAAGTTTACACTATGTTGTTAAACGTAATTAAATAAACTTTTTAGGAAGTTATTGGTACTTTAAAGTATAAAATAGAATTAATGACAGGACCTTACTCGACAGTGGCGCCATCTGGTGAGCTCAAAAACGATAGCCCTCATTGCGCGCCATTTAGACCAAAATGTTAGCAGGTGCAGTTATAAATCAGATTGCGTGCGCCACTTTCTGTTTGGGAGACCTTAGACGGTCAATTTGTTTTTAGTTTAAATCATCACGGTTTAATCATCTGTGAATTGCAAGGCTAAAATTACCCTTTAAATTTTCCTTGCCTGATTGAGATCTTTAACAGAGAGACTGGATTAAACTGATGCCAAATTGACTGTCTACGGTTCCCTCAACAGATTTGAAAAACCGGTAAGTCTATTGTGTTGTACGACTATCCAAACGTATCTTTTTTTCTCCTGGCAATCATTAGCCTCTCTCTATAGTTACTTTACTCTTTGCATTAGCCTATCTGTCAGCAGTTCAGCACCAGCACACGGTTGAAAATTCAAAACATTGTAGGAACTCCGGAGCGAAAACGTACAAAAGTTGCTAAATTATTTTACTGGTTGGTGAGAGAGAATATTCAAACTAATCAAGATGATTAAAACCAAACCATGGACCGGTGGTACTGATGAAGAATATGAAACACAACATTTTGGTTTCGGTGCCCAACGCCTCAAAATAGCGGTGCGACAAATGGTTGAACAAAAAATTACGAATGGAGTTAAAGATATGGAATCTTATTTGCAAGAATCTTTGGATCTCAATGAAACTGATAAGGTGACATTAACAAGATCTTGTGATAAGTTAATTCGTTTGTATTGTGAGCGTGCGGGGCCTTCTCTGGGGGCTATTGATGAAGAGATAGAAAGGATGTTGAAAATCCCTCAGAATGTGTTGTTGCCTGAAGATGAGGTACAACTGGGGCAAACATCGGATTCGGATTTTGAAAAATTAAAAGATGAGGTGGCTTCCCTAAGGAAGAGAGTAGAAAGAGGTGCGTTAATGGAAGCTTTACTCTCTGCTGAAGAAGAGGAGCTTGCTTCAGTGGAGAAAGTATGTGAGACAGCGAAGAAAGACATGGAAGCAATTGATCTACTTTGTAAGAGTGCAGACAATGGTGACAGTTTGAAAATTGTTCAGAGTGAAACACAGTTCTTGTGTGCGAGTGCTTCGTTTATTAAGAAGCAAAATAACATATTTGATGAATGAGTGTTAAGTATGACTTTATGTTATGATGCTGGACACATAAGATTCTTTAACTTAATTATATATGTAAGTATCATGAATTTTGGCCCAGTAACTCCACCAAAACTCACTAAATATGTTAAACACTGGACATGTATTATTTAAAACATCATTTTGTCATCATCTTCAAACAATTGACAGAGACAGTAAAATGTTGTAGATACTTTGCAAGCGGGCCTTAAATTGTGTATTTCTGATGTACATATCAACGGCGAAGTGCCAATACTTCCTACCTGAAATTTTTCGAGAAATTCACTTTTTTATTGATTTAAATTTAAAGGTGTCGCATGTTTTAGTGAAATAGTACAAAGTTAATTCCTCCTATCTAACCAAATACCTACTACACTATCATAAAATATGCGAATTCAGCATAATATATAAATCCCACATAATTATTATTCAAAATAAATAAATAAACTAACAAATTTTTAACATCTCAAGAAATTAAGCATTTTTTTTCAGTTTGTGTAAAATTTTGACTTTGTCAGGTGTTATTGGCACTTCGCCGTTAATATGTAGAAATAATTTAGAATTTTTTAACTTTGTAGTAACAACTCGTCCAGAAGACATGTGAAATGTGTGTGTTTTGGAGGCACTACTAGCTAGGTAATAACTGAATTAATTTATATTTACTTTGGTTCCTGAACTAGAAATCTCTCTCAAAATTGTACAAAGTATAATTGAGTCGCTCAGCGGAATAGTGGCCCAAGCCTTGCACATTAAGTATGGAGATAATGAGCAATTATTATCTGAGAATTACATTGGTACTGATATTTTAGTATTTTCCCTAGTTATGTAAAAATAAAACACAGACCATGCAAAGTAATCATTTTATTGATAGTTTTATGCTTACAAACTAGAATCAATCATAGAAATTTAAAAAAATGTGTGTTGTGTAGGCCACTATTCTACTAAATTAGAAAGTTATTCTTGGGTTAGGTCATCATCGTAGAAGTCAGCTTCAGTATCTTGTGCAGAATTATTTGTCTTCAGGTTGCGAAAGAAATCATGTTGAATTGGAGGGACATATGGTAACAGCTGTAGTAGATCTTGATATTTTTTCTTCTCTATGGGGCGACCATTGGGGTACAAAACATCTAGATCAATATCAGTCAAAGAAGAAGAAAAACGAGTTCTTTTTTTTTCAATATCAAAGCAGTTAAATGGAGAAAAAGTTTCATCATTACTGTTGGTGTACTTGTAATATATTTTGTATGGATTTTCATGGGTAAATCGCAACCACTGAATTTTTAGCCATTCGACTTTGGTTCTTTGACTTTTGTCAGTATTATTATCTATTTTTCTATTAGTTATAAGTTTTTCCAATTTTTCAGTGCTTTTGAAGTCTTCTGTCATCATCTTCACAATCAAAAATTTTGGACACTTTTTCTTAGCATTTGATATAACACAATTCCAGTCTTCAGGAACAAAAATGTCCTTATTATGTTTCTTTTCCTTTTCTACTAACCCAAAATCACGGTCACAAGGTAGATAGCTATGACCAGATACAAGAAACTTGTGATCTATTTTTTTTACTGTAAACTTGTTTGAACACACTATGTAATTGCAAATTGCTGATAGTTTAATGTTTCTGTTTTGGCCTCCACATTGGTCGCTGTACATAATCAGATTCGTAGTAGTGACATATTTCTTCATATAGTGTAATAAACACGATCCAATTTCACATGGTCCACGAGAAGCCAAGCCTTTATGCCATACATACATATACACTTGGTTTGTTGTCAAGTTGTGAATACCAAGGCAGTATGTCCACAATTGCCGCTTGTAGTATGCTACGCCAGTGGCTATGTGTGGAGTAGGAAGTGTCTTCATCAAGTCAAATGCAATAACACTGGTATCATTTTCCAAATTTTTTCCATACTGTGTATCATCTCTCATTCCATCTCTTGCTAAATCAGCTTTTCGTAAATGAATTTCCTTCTCGATTTTTACAGCACTCTGCTCTTCTAGGCTTCCATACTTCAGTTTGATATTGAATATATCACATCGTTTACATGTATCACTGTGTGGTGGACGAAAATGAAGATTGAATTTCTCATTAAAAATCTTTCTAAATATGAACTGCGATACCACTACATCTCCATTTTTCAGACACTCTCTTTTGTATAATTCATACATTTTAGTGATGCATAAGTCTGGGCGTAGGTACTGGCGATTTGGGTTTTTACTTCGACTATAATGTGATGTGTATGAGGGAAATTTATGTATAAAATCACAAACATTCTTTATCTGCTCTTCACTTGTTTTATTATGAGCTGAAGCTGTACCCCGTTTATCAATTGGAGCTGTAGTTTCAGAATCTGGATTTGTTTTATTACGCAGAACTCTTGTCAGTCGTCCATCTGATACCTGCAAAGACTTTTTAAAAAAATCTTTACATACTTTTACCTCTCCACCATTTCCACTTGGCAAAAAGTATATTCGTGAGAACTGACGTCTATTGGAAATTTGTGCAGTGTATGTTCTGAGTTTATTTGTCACCTTGACAAGCCCGAATATAAATGCAGATTGTAAGTTGAAGTTCCCAAGTGCATAAAAGTCATCAAAAATCTTTCTTCTTTCTTCCAACGATAGTTTTGTGTGACACTTGTGAACACATACACAGTCTTCACTATTAAAAATCTTTGCTTTTACAACACTTCCTTTCACATTTAGGTACTCTTGTCCGAAAGCCCTCGCTCTTTTTGCCTTCTCCTTTTTCCAGTTCCTCACGTCCCTTTTTCTTTTCCTACTCTTGCACACGCTATCGTCTGCGGCAACTAGAAGGAAGGAAATATAAAATTAGTACAATAATAACTTAGTAGTTGATGTTTATTTTATCAAATATATACTACGAAACTTGAAGAACGTACCTTCTCTTGCTGAAAATCCTTCATTAGCTTCCTCAGCAGAAGATTCATCAGAACTTTCTGGAATTAAAATGATTTTCCGAGAACGATGCCTATTACGCTGGTTTTCATTATCGGATGGTATATAATCCGAACCAGAATCCTCGAAATCTGTGCCGGATATTTCCGATAATATCTCGTTTTCAGACATATTTCACAAATTAGTAAAATGCTTTTTATCAGTTTAGCCGCGAAAATCCGCGAAATAAACAAACCACAATGTAAAATTTACGATGACAGTGACATATGCTAGCAAAAGTGATTGACGTTTTATTTTGGTGTGGCCATATTTTAAAAACTAAAGTGGCCTAGAGTGGGTTGGGCCACTATTCTGTAGTCCTAAAATTATTAAGTGCTGAAGTTAAAGGGCCTATCAAATAATAGGCCCCTTTTCCTTTGAAAGTAATCATAAATTTGAAATGGAATAAGAACTTTAATCAACGCCATCTTTCAAACGCTACTGAAACTAAATTTTAGGCCACTATAGTTTTAAAGATCCATAGTCTAGTATACAAATAACTACTTAAATCTGTTTCTCTAAATTTGTGGATTAGGCCACTCTTCCGCTGAGCGACTCAATTAACTTGGCACATGTCATAGATGTTGGTTGAACTTGAATACTAATGCAATTTCAGTGGGAAATGCTGCTCTGTATTTTCATACCAATACAATGATTACCCTGATTGTGATTTGTGATTTACAGTGCTAAGCAATTTTGCTCCTCATGATTAGGTATTGTAGGTGTACTATTGGGTACACCTCTGCCTAAACCCTTCAGGGATTACTTAAACTAAATATATTATTTCAGTTTGTATAATATTGTTAATGTTAATTTTAGCTTAACACGTTCACTGCCACCATATTTTTTTTTAAGTTCATAGCGATGCCGCCCTATAAAGCCTCGCGGACACGCCAGGCGTGTCGGCGGCACTGCATTTTGTTAAACATGGACACGCTAGGCGTGTCCAGTGGCACCTCGATAGACTTAAATTCTAAATCTGTCTTTTTTTCGGTTTAGCGATGAGTATTAGTTAGTTTGCCATTCGCTGAGCAAGAATAAAGGTGATTCAAATACGGTAGTGAGATTTAACCTGGAATTATGGCTGAAAATAGATTTTTAGGTAAGTAATTATCGTAATTTTGTAAGAGATGATAAACATTTTGTGGTTATTTTGAAATATTTCATAATATTGACTTAGATAAGTCAATTATTGCAAGTTTACGGAACGATACCTACTTTAGTTGAAGATAGCGTATTATATTTATATATATGTATATTGTATGTATTAGTTTAGTTTATAATATAAGTTAACCTTTTAACCGCCCGACTTCATATCAATTGTCGTGCCCCCAGCGCACCGTGTTTCGTCTAGGACAAGCTAGCGGGACAAAATTCATGACGTCATTTCCAGGAATTCGTGATAACAACTTGTAAACAACCCTTCCCAGGTAAGGAATTCTAAGAAATCATTTGTTTGTTACTTCAACAAGTCATTTTGTGGAGGGGTTAGTGTTAATTATAAAGGAAGCGCAATTTTCATTTGTAAATAAGTTACATTTTTAGCACACTTGTGACACCATCTCAAATAATTGATATTAAAGTGAAACGATTTTTTTGTGATGGATTCTACTTATGAAGGTATGTACTTACTATTTTGACTTGATTTTAAAAGAATACATGTACTTTTTTGCCGTATTTAGAGTTTATAAGTATGTTGAAATAATCCCGCATATTTTTTCTTAACTTCAAACTTTAAAGGGTTGCAACTTTTTTTATCCCAATGTATCCGGCTAGATTTTTCTGTATGTTATAATTAAAACATTCAGGCGTAGGTTACTTTATTTTTTGGCTCCCGAAACCGCCCGTAGATAAAGTAATTTGCTTTCTTTCAGAACGAGTCATAGCTATGACAAAATTGGAGTTTTTCGAAGAATGGTTAAAACATAATAAAACTGAAAGAGCAAGTCGCATTTTTGATCATTTATGTGTACAGCATTATCTACTAGATGCTTTTGAAGATTCACTGAGGAAACTCAAGATGAAAATTTCGAGCCTATCATCAAAATTAAACGAAAAGTGGATATCTTCTAAGTGTAATAAGGATGAATTTCTCATCAAACATAAAAATTGGTTAGAAGGATGCGCAATCGAAATGTTAGTGTGTGTGAATAAGCCGTGCCCCTCAACATCAACATCGTTTATGACGTAAGAAGCGGTCGTCTTTATCCGACCATGGCGCAGGGAGTACTAACAAAGTAAGTTTCGGAACATGTAGGCTAGGGATGGGAACCATCAAGTAAGTCACTGACATTTCACAAGTAAATTTACTTAATTTCAAAGGAATTAAATGAAATACTCACAAATATTTGTGAAAAAATGTTTTATTAACAATTGCTGTATTTGTTTTATAGTTAATTAGTCAGCATAAAGAGAAATATTTTGATTTATGTTTATTTTTGTATCGATAAATCTTGGCATATGTCCCGTCCCTAATGTCGGATTTTTCCGTCATGGGCATTGTACATTTAATACAATTTTCTAAAAATAATATCAGTCATTCGTTGAACTTTGGACATTATTTAAAGGACTTCTAATTAAGAGACTAAAGTGCATTTAATTGTAAATGATTACTTAATTAACTATTTACCTAATATAAACACTTTTTTGATAGAATACAGCGTAATTAAATAAAAAACAACATTAAACGAGTTGTGGTATTTTAGTCGGAAATATACGACCCTGGCGAAATGGACCCAAAAATATTTGTCGGATTAATCCGACGTAAGCGGTTAAAAGGTTAATTTAAGTTTTTAAATGTACCGTTTGTGCACGTAGGTATATCCTCTTTTTTTATATGTACACTATTTTAGCTGTATTTGACGTCTTAGTACAAAGGTTGACAATCTATGATTAACTTGTTTAGGTGGACACGCCTGGCGGGTTCTCGGCATTACATAATCACTTAAAAAAAAAAAATACAAATTAATAGATTTTTCCAGGGGCCACCTCAAAAATCCTTAGGTTATTGCTAGAGGATTATGTACTGAGAATTCCAAAAGGCAACTTTGCTTAATTTTCGAAATATCACTGAAACATTTAGGACACGACTGGCGTGTTCGAGGCGTAGTTATAGAAATTCGCAAGAACACGCTAGGCGTGTCGGCGGCATTGAACGTGTTAAGTAAAACACCAAAAACAGTCATTTTTATTTTAATGTAAAAACAGAACCTCTTACATAAAATTCACCTAGAAACGAGTATCATAGATTAACAATACTTATTACATCAAATCTAATATAACATCCATGTTACATCATGATTATTACTATTTAATGTTTTTTTAATCTCCAAAAAAAACTATACAAAAATTGATACATTAAGTTTTTATATTCACTTTAAAAATGTATGACTTGGCACATATAACATGAAATAGTTAAGTCTAAAGAGATTCAAAGAGTAAAATTATATTCAAGAAAATAAAATTAAACATTATATTGTACTAGTTTTATTCGTATCACATTTAAAACTTAAGCTACTGGCACACCTACTAAATGAAGAGTTTTACTCTGCTGAATAGATTTCAAAGAACCCAGATTACAAAAACTCAAATTCAAGCATCATTATCTTTTAAATTATTCTCTCTTGTAATTGTTATAAAGGTTCTGTGATATATCAAGAAGTATTATAGTATGTACACAATTATGGGTAGAAAACATTTATTTAGTTCAAAGATGCCATAAAGTCTGCAGTTATATTTATCTTTATGTTAAGAACATTGTTTTTCTCAATATATGCTAAGATCAAAACAAATTACAGATTTTAAAACTAATAAACAATTGTATAGTTGGCATAGTAGACCTAAATATTTGTTTATAAAATTGTTTTTAAACACTTCAAAAATGTAAATAATAATGAAAATTATCATACCATTGCCAAGCTATTTATTTATACTTTTATATTTATTAAAAATCAATATTCGAACTTGCATTTTCTCTGCATTTTACACTTAACTTTTCTATTATGTTGACTCGCTATTTAACATTATCTTTCAAATCTTCAGAAACTCAGGCTTGAAAATTATTCTATACACACTGAACACAGTAACAATTTATATCGACATACAATGATAGGATAGCCAACTAGCGTCAAATAAAGAAACATGAACTATTCTATTTATAATTAGAAAATCGAAGACGAAAGATTAGGCTCAGCAAAAGTAGTGCAAAGCAAAAACAATCAGATGTCTTTGAATAATATGCTTTATTTCTATTAATCTAAAGTGTTTTTTTTTTTATAACAGACAAGGCACCTTGGGTGTCTGGCACTGTTCACTGATAATAAACAAATATCCTGCTCTGCACTGCTCTTTCATTGAACTGAGCCTTAGAAATGAAGTGGATAGACATTTTCTTTACAATACTATATTTTGATTTCATGCGATAAATCTATGTATAAAATTATAACATGCAGTATGAATCTTTATAACATTGTTTATGAGCGAAATACTTTGGTTATGTGTATACTCATATATATGTAGTATACCAATACAGGTACATGTTTAACTATTAAGATAACTGTATTTTTGTTAGGATGAAATAGCTCTAGGTCTCAAGACAAACACTTGTTATAAAGAGCCCTACACCCTTGACACAACATTCATAATTGATTAATACTGCTTATCACAGATGGTAAATAAAACAAAACAATAACTAATCATCTCTAATGAGTTTATGTACAACACTTTAGAATTTATGCTTTATCTTGACTCATATTTACAATTTGTTTTTACGCCTAAAACTATACAAATGGATTACGTTGTATGTCCTAGTTTACAACACATAATTGATAACAAGAGTTATGTTTTTAATTCAAACTTAATAATTAAGTATTAATCTAAATGAAATAAGACTTTGTTTAGTTTCAAATTCCGTATGACTTATTAAATTAAAATTCTTTTAAACTTTTATTTCTTATTGTCTGTCCTATAGATGAACACCCAGTGTCCAACATTTATATGTATAACTACAAATATATTACAAATAATAAATCATTTTATGTTCACTTTTCATACATTTACTTGACTTAATTGATTTGGTAACATTACCACAGAAATAACATTTACAAAACAACACTTTAGATACTATAACTAATTCATAGCATAAATCTTCTAAATTAATATTTGGAATGTTTACAATATTACGATGTATGGAAGATATAACTAGAATAAGCGATATAAATAATAACAAGTCTTAAAGAACACAGTTTTCCGTAGTTGGCGACGAGAACTACATTATTATGTCTTTTGGTGGCTCACTTTGTAGGTACTAAGAATGTTAAATTGATTATTACAAATATTTCTTTGGTATAAGTTACAAATAGTAGATCTACCTGAGCTAAGTAATGAGTATTCAACGAAAATCAGTATTGACCTCTAGCCTTTTCTACAGCGATGTAATACATAAAAATGTATTATTGAGAACATAAATATTTTTATTTCGATTATTATTTCATAAAGTATCCTATCTAAGAATCAACAGTAACGATATAACATCGCCTGAAAATACATATAAATAGATTTAGAGACTATAAAACGATTTGAGTTTAGAGTTTTCATAATGCAAAGAAATATATTTTGAGATAGAATTGTATAGTGTAACTATTTACTTGATACAGTTACATTTTCTCGGTCAAAATATGACCTCCTTGGACATTATATTCCGAGTTGATGCACAGCTCTTTCACACTTATTTTATACCCCTGACAGAAGCAAGCCAACAGCAACTTTATTGCAGTGAGATAATAAAGATCACTGTGATTTTTATTGTGATGCTAAATCAGAAGTAAAAAGCTGTGAAGGGACTGTATGGTAACTCGGATCACAATGTCAAAAGGCCCTCCCTTTTCAACTGTACCAAGTAAGATAACCAGCCAGTATAATGAAAAAAGTTCCTTAGTCACTAAAACATACAAATGAAAGTCTGATCACTGAACTGACTGAACTGAGCGTGTAACAAAGCAACGGATCCTTGTGACGTCACACATAGGCCGGCGGGCGCGCGTCCACGACCGTGGTGACGCGCTTGGCGGCCGGCCCGGGCCACGACCACCCACTATCGCTCAGTGCTACCAGTCACACTGGTCCACTCCATTCTGTGTTGTCCTGGAAGAAAATTGGCAATTACTAATTGATCATCATCCTCATGCCGTCCTATTTATTGAAATTTCTTCAATAAATAGGCAACCTAGAATGTCTTCTTACACCTCTATGATCAGCTTTCTAGCTCTTTTCTGGGCATATCAAATTCTCACATTCAAACATGTCTTCTTTGATATATGACCACGATAATGACGTGTCAAGGAGAGCCTCTTGACTAGAAAAACACCAATAATGCAGTCATTAACGTGGCGTCATACTGGGCTAATTTGATAGGACGTACCATCAACACAGACGATGAAGACCATTCACCATTTCATCATCTACATTATAGTTATTGATATACAGTGACGAGCGAGTTTACAACTAGGGTCATGTCACTGAAGGATCTGAAGAAATGACAATGTAATATGGTTTTGTTTAGAATTTCACTACGCATTTAGTGCTTAGATTGAATTGGTCATTCAGCAGGCAATGAATTAATGTGTCATTAGTAGCAGTTAACACAACTTCAGTGATCATAAACCTGCTCACTGGACTATGTTAAGGTGTAATTTATTTTACCTGTGAAATGTTAACAGTCTTAGGGTGTATAGGGCTCAGTGGCACATTAGAGTTCGCACTGGTAGTGAAGTAACCGCCGGGCCGCGGCCGCAAGTGACGGTTATGCATCTCCATCTGCACTATCTTCATGAACTCGATCTGGGCAGCTAGTTTCTGAACCTCCTCCTGTAATTTTGGGTACATTCACATTTTAGAAGGAGTAATAGAATGTTGTTCTAATGATTGGTCAAGGTCCCGGCTGTCATCTGTAGATCTTTGACAGTTGTTACAGAAGTCGGAAGCCTGAAAGTAGCCAGGACCTATTCCATGTTAAATACTGGTATTCTGCTGCATCCAGCTTACCTGAAAACCGACACCAACATAGGAAGAGGCTACGAGGATGACTTAAATAACGACTAAAAGAGTTTAGCAGGTGTCGATGGGCATCCGGTTTGAAACTGACACCAACTTGTTTTGGGGGCCGCGCCACAACCTGAGCAGTGTATTGTTTCAATCGCTAAATCGGGTAAAAAGAACGTACCTTAAGTTCCTCATTCTCCTGGTAGAGGTCTGGCGGCTCCTCGGGCACGAGCCCGATGCCGTTGAGCGACGAGGACGCGGGCACGCCGCGCGCGCGCGCGCGACTGTCCCACGTGTCGCCTGTGCCGCGGACCACGCGCGTTACCTGTTTACATGGATTTTTATTTTTAGTGATGTCATGTCGTGTACACCTTAAATAGGTTTTTTTAACTGTGTTGGTTGGCGTGATCCAGAAAAAGATATAAATTTTACTAGTTGTCTCCTGCTGCTTTGCCCGCGTAAAATCAATATTTTCACACAATATCTTTATAAATTATAGCCTATGAGGAATCAGGAACAGAGGCTGGATATTTTCCACATAGATTTTCGCTCACTGATTTAAAAGAGAGAATTTAGTTTTTTTTTGAGATTTTAGAGAAAAGAGCGATCTGCCTAGTTGTTGCATTACAACTTCCCTCAACAGTTTATTACGCCTTAATTAAAACAATAGTGTAAAAAAGGACAACAGAAAAAACTAACCTTAGGTAAAAACACTAGCAGCACTGTAGTTGACGTAGACAACTGTGTTCTTATAAACCCAAGGAGATATTTTATATCCGGTCCTGCCCGAGGCAATATTAGTAAACTGTAAACAAGCGAAACAAAATTTCATTTAAGCTGTAAGTAGGTGCTTTATGCAAACATAATTCTAGAAACTTCTCTTTTTCTAAACAGGGAGAAACAAATTACTCTGGCTGTTCACTGCAAATGAAAACCAAATAGACTCTGAGAAATATCTTTACAATGATTATTTCCAATAACAACATAAATTGAAAGAAAAAACATTTACTTGCGCTATACATGACGCAGAATATAAAACATTAGAAGCACAAAAAGAACACATAGAGAGGAAATATGCGATACATCTCAATTTCACGCAAACTGGCTATTCCTCCAAAGAGTAGAATACTTAAACCAATGTATTGCGCAGCAAAATGTTCTGACACCATAAATGGTATGTATAATTTTATAGTATTTATAATGGTACAGTATCCGTTTGGTTTATGTATTCTCACAGATAACTTCCACTAGATTCCGTATTATAAATATTTTGTTTGAATTCGAATTCACCAAATGACCGCTACATTAGGCACGTTTCATTGGCATTTTTTTTTTGTTTTCTGTGGCTTCGCACGGTTTGTGCATTTAGCGATTGGCTATTTGAAGGTGACGTCACCGGCCGTAGTGATGGGACAATGACATTAAATGTAGATTCTGACGTCGATATATTTTTTAAACAGGATGATATATTAATGTTCCCTTTTTATTTTGTAAAGATCCTACTTCATTAAAATATGTAATAGATTACCGAATATTTCTAATGAACAAAGTTTTAACTTTAACATTTGTACATGCCATTGGTTTAATTGACGGTTGAATTAGCACAAAACCTGATTATTTTTTCAGAATGAACCGTAAATTGTATGTATTTATATTTTATTTGAATTATTTTGCCCAAATAAACAAACATAATATCGATAGCATCGATATTTTATTTATCGATAAGCCAGAACGTATTGCTCATGACACTATTAGTATTGTGGGAAAAACAGCAATACAATAGTACCTAATGAGTGAAAGAGAAATACATCAACGAGAGTCACTACCTCAGCCACTATAAGTTGAGCTTTTTCTAAAATGGTTGATTTTATAATTTTACTTAACAGTTGAATATTATCCCATCTTTTTGTATAACTCAAGGTCCTGGATAATTTTCCTCACCATTTAACAGCATAGGTAGTCTTTTTTTAAAGTAAACCGTAACAATCAAACTTTCATACTTAATGAATTCTTATATTACTAGCATCATCATGGGTCTAACTTCTGGTCGATACTGAAGAGATAAGTCACAAATATGCGGCGCGCATAAGTTACCTTCTTTGCGGAATCTAGAGGAGGTTATCTGTGTGTATTCTACGCTTTGGGTACAGTGCTGTTTTTTAGAGACACTTCAGCCGTCGTTGACGTGATGATGTCAACAACCGGTGCTGCATGGAAAAAGTAGTTCCATCGTACTGTTTACATAGTTTTTAATTTCATAACAGTACTTACTGGAGAGCTATCATGAGTGAGTTGACGGTAAATATGTTATAGATGGCTATAGAGATAAGCCGCGCCTCGTTGTACAGGCTCTCTGCGTGGCGTACGCGGTAACATACCCGCACGCCCCATAGTAGGAACAGGATTTCACCTGAAACACAAAACAATATGTAAATAAGTGCATAATACCTGATAGGTAAACTACAAGAAAGCATGGTTTTAATAGTATAAAAAAAAGTTTGTTGTCTTTGTCCAATAAGTCTCAGAGCAATGAGGGCTATCGTTTTTGAGCTCACCAGATGGCGCCACTGTCGAGTAAGGTCCTGTCATTAATTCTATTTTATACTATAAAGTACAATAACTTCATAAAAAAATATTTAATTACGTTTAACAACATAGTGTAAACTAAAGGTACATATTTACAATATTGTCCCTAAAATTATCAAGCATGAAACATTTAAAAATCATTCTTCCTTCAAGTACTAACAAATTAGAACTCCCAACTTGCTACCTACAATCTTCAAGTCATAATTAATCAGGAATGGCTCAATCTTGACCGTGTGGTCCGCGTAGTTTTATTAATATTCACGAGTGTTCGTGAATATTAACAAAACTACGCGATAAAAAGCGCGCAAAGCGGGAACACTCTATGACATCTGACATTTCTGAAGACTTTACTCTACACGAATGCCTCTAACGGCTAATTCATGCGCGATAGCCCCCATTATGTTAGAATGAAACCATTTATATACATACATAAACTCACGCCTTTTCCCCATGGGGGCAGGAAGAAACCACAGAACATATTTACAAGTATGTATTAACTGTGCGAGGTGGCCAATTTGTTAGAAAGTTGAAATCATGATACGGCTATGGGTATGGTTTTATACAATGATCCTTTTTCCAGAAGCCTGTTATAGAAAAATTAAAAAAAAAAAACTCGTATTACCTACCTATAGCTAAACTGTGATCCCACCAATTGTAAGAACACTGCTTGAATTTCAGTCCTATGTTATCCGTTATCTGTAAACACAAATAAAAATGATGACAATATTTTTTTTTTTCATTAGAGCAAATCAATCGAAATTCATTTATCTACTGATTATAAAATAGAAAGCTAGATTATTTCGTTCATCAATACTATTATTACACATGATCTACTCTATTGATGACTGTCTATTGGCATATGGCATGACCGCTTGGCATTTTTTGTCTTAATTGAATACTTACAACTTCAGCATCAGGCGGTGCGGACAAAGTCCAGGTTCCTAAGTAGACTAGCATGATGAGTAGTATGGGTGCCATCCACTGCAGCAACTGCTTGTCTGTCAGCTTCAGTTTGTGAGCTGACTTCACTCGGTATGTTAGAGATACTCTGAAAGTTTTGATACAAATGATGTTAGCAAATTAGTTCCCGTCGAAAGATATTACTATGGAATGAGCCATCAACTTTTGGTAAACCACTCCCTGGTCTCTATCCAACCTTCCTTACCATTGACCATTATGCTTACAATTGCAAATTAAGATAACGGGTGTTTTACTAATGGATTCCTTGTTCTTGTTATAATTATGTTTTGCTGGCAGTGTTCATCATGAATTTGTAGTAGTTTAAGTTAATATGTATTTAAAAAGTTAGATGTAATGTAACTTTACTTTTTATTCACATGGAAAAAAGGCATAATATTATTTTAAAATAATGAAACAGGTTTTCTTTTGCCTTTAGTTTAGGTTTAAGTGTGACGATAGGAATAATTACCTCCATGTTTTCATCAGAAGTGCTGTGTAAGTGATACAGAATCCCATGTGCCGAGTCCATTTGGTAGCAATACATGAGTATCTATCCAACACTGGGAATATAGCAGCCATCTAGAATCAACAGATTTTCTTTTAGATTATTTTTTTTACACAATTAATACAATATTACAACTAATGCAGTTGGCCTTTTTCAATTTCAAATAGGTGAAAGATGCATTTCAAAAAACACCCTTAATACTGCAGAATTCCAAAGTTTGACTGCCTCATTGGTCAAGTAGCCCAAGCCCGACTGAATGGGTTTGATTCCCAGGTTGGGCAAAGTGTTATTGTGTTTTTCCATCAGGAATTTCTCAGTAGCAGCCACAGAGTCTGGATTCGTGCCCGGTTGTTGGCAATAGGCTCGCCCCTATTACATGGGACTTAAACATAACTAACGATAAGTAGGCGTACTATTAAGTACACCTCTTGCTTAACCCTTCGGGACAGGCTTCCTGTACAGGCATGCTGTAATTCCAAAATTTTTATTATGTTACAGCCAAAATTGTAATCAGTTGCGTGGTAGATAGAAGATAATTTACCTGATAAGTTTTAGTCCTTATCTACCAAAATTTGCTAAAAATTAATGCAGAAAAAACAAAAACAACATCACGCCTGTCATGACGAAGAGTAAGTAAGAGTAACACCCACATTTCGCAGTTAGTTATGTTTCAGTTCCATATAATAGGGGGTGAGCCTATTGCCTTCAGCCAGGCACAAATCCAGACTCCGTAGCTGCTACTGAGAAATTCCTGATGGAAAAACCCAATAACACTTTGCCTGACTTGGGTTATCGAACCCAGGACCTCATGCTCAGCAGTCGCGCTTGTGTCTACTAGACCAACGAGAGATATGAGTTAAGGAAGAGGAAAAATTAAGACAAATTGTTTTGAAAACTAATCAAACAACATACTTACTTCCATATACATGATAGCGCATCCAAGGAGTGTGATAGAGAGGAATACGGGACTGGCCACACGGAACACCTTCACCCTGCGGTGGTGACGCGTGTAGATGGTCAGGCAGACTGTCATCACTGCACAGCTCACCGATATCACCAGTAAAGATATCCTGAAAGGTTAATTTACTATTACATTATGTACTTTAATTGGAGGTTGATTTTTGTTGTGTTATACATTCTTGACATTGAGTATAATGGGGTTGGATCTATAATTGTTTGGCAGGGTAAAAGGGGTTAAAGCTGATAGGGCTTGGGACCCCGATTATAATGCTACCACTTTTTACAAGATAATGCATATTTTTCGAGAAATTAGTGAAAAATGTTTCTAACTTGAAATCAGATGAAAAGCGAAAACAGAACGTTAAAATGGGCGATTGATAACCAAATCCTGTTCCACATATTATTGTCTATGGTGCAAAATGACGTGAAAAATTGGTAAAACGGAGAAAAGTATGTTATGTCACTGTCATTCATTTGTTTTGTTCATTCCGTTTCACAGGACATTGGATCCTCAGGATGATCCAGGATGGGAGTGAGGATCTTCGCCTGTAAGTCTACCCAGACAATGTCCGTTCCGCTGATGTTTTGGTGCCCTTGATAAAGAAACATGTTGCTGAGGGCACCACCAGACACATAGATTTTTGGCGGGCCTATGATTGTCTGGGGGATCATGGGTACATCCCCCATAAGGTAAATCATAGCGACCCAGAGAACCCTTTTGTTGCCGAGGATGGCACCTATACACAAAAGATTGAATCACAGTGACGTGTTGTCAAAAGGTTCTTCTATAAAGATAATTATAATAACCGTGAAAATATTAACAACTTAATATTTATGAATATTTGTGGAGAAGAGATGTACCTAGAAAGTAATAAAAGAGATGCTCTTGAGGAATTAATTAATGTAATAAATTACAGTTTTAATAAATGACAAAATGAAGGTTTTGTTGTTTCATTTGTTTTTATAACTAACTAAAAATCCCCAATGTAGACCCACTGCTTGTATGTGTGTGCAATAGGCAATGTTACTATTGCTACTAGGAGAATTTGGATGCAAGAGCGAGCGAAGCGAGCTCTGGACTTGTGGCATCCCCACTCGGAGAGGTTAGTTTAGAAGGGGATAGCGGGCTCGAGTGAGCGAGCGAATAGACCCCACCATCCCCTTAGTGGTTATTTTTTTATATACCACCCAGAAGTAGAAGCCCTGCTTCGCGAGGCTCCGTCGACAACGCTTTTTAGGTGAATATAAAGTGTTTTGAGGTTAGGTTACAATAATTGGTTTTTCTCAAGAACTGTGCTTGCCTTTACATGAGAGTGGTGCCAGGGGACAAGAGGTACCTCTGCTCCGCCTGCCAAACGATACTAATTTTTTACCGATTCAATTAATGATCATAAAGCTTTATGCTTTTATAAAATTAAACAATTAAAGACACCATGTCTACACTCCAAATGGTTTGCAAAGAATTAGGGAGCAGTGGCGCATAGAATAATAAAAAAAATGGATGTCCTGTCGTGTCGTAACATTTTTTACAAGGAGTTCTACAACTAATTAGTGTTCTCTTATACGCGAATATTCTTACCGGAATGGCCAGTTGTAAGTGGCAAGGCATGGCTCTGGTCCATGACACGTTTCGCAGCCCGGCTGACATTTCAAACACTCATATGGCTCGCTCCAGTTATCTAAATCGTTTTCTTCGTATTCTTGGTAAGCAACTGCAAGAAAGCAAACATGAAAATATTAAGTTTTATAATCGTTACAATTTTCTTTTGCTCATCATCAGCTTATCCATTACCTAAATTGCCGACTGCCACATCAAGTTTTATGATAACAAACAAATGAATGAAGTAAGAGAAGATGAGAAGTTTTAAAAGTAAACAAACAAAGAAAAGAAAACAATAACAGCACTGCTAAGCTAACACAGTTGCTTTTTGTCACCTGTCAAATTGAAAATTGATTTTGACTGTCATTTTGACATTTTCTCTGTTTACCTCTGTGCTGCCACCAACGTCAAATCATAACAAAAACAAAAGAAAAATGTTAATTTGAATGAATTCGAATTTAATAAATCTCAAAGTTAAATACAATTCATCAGCTTAAATTATTATACCATAATTATTAATTTACAATTGTGTATTTGTTTTGCCAACATGCGAATGGCTTACTTAGTGTTCTGGTATTTGTTCACGAAAGTAGATATATGTAAAAACATAGTACGTTTATATTACCTTCAACAACGGTTCCATTATATCCTTCACGATGAAGTAACGAGTAGTAGCCGGGACGGCATCGGCAAATATACGATCCTCTCGCCCAGCCAGCGTATCGCACACTCATCTCTCTGTTTGGTCTGTATTCACACTAGAAGAAAATAATAGAAATAATAATATGGAATAATGGAATAATAGCCGCAAACGATAAATAATTAATGATTTAGATAGGCACCCTGATTTTATAAACAAATTAAATTCAAGGTCTAGTATACTTACGTAAGTGGTTTCGTTGGGGCACTTGTGTGTCCCGTGAAATGAAAATATTTGGTTATCATATTCGTCATCAGATTTCACCTCGCACTGGTTTATTTCCAAACTAGATATGTCTATGTCGAGCGAGACGATACCTTTCAATCTGTAAGAGGGAAATGTATTAGGGCTATGTTAGGTATACGGAGATAGGTATACTAAAATGTTATTTCAAGGCGGGTCAAAAATAGGATCGGCCAAACTAATGTAAAAGTCAGGATTTTGGTTTATTATCTCAAGGCCATCCTATTTCCCGCGAGTAGGGTTCTGTAGGTCATGCGATAGTCGATTTAAGTTAATTAATGATCTTCAGAAGGGTTTGGGAAGATTGGAAGTCGGCCTTCTTACTTAGGCACACCTACCTACCTAGTTCGAAAAGGTTTACTGATTCCAGTAGCTATGTAGTCTAACAAAGTTCGATCTACAACTAAAATAATTGCGGAACATAGGCCAGGCAGCCAGAACACGGAATGATCCAATTAAAAATATTTTATTCCTACATAAATTTACATGGGAACTTATGAAACTCCAATAGAAAGGTGCACGGTTCGGGTTGGTCGTTGCTTATTGAGAAAAACCGGCAAGAAACTCCTTGCGTACTCTTTTGATAATATTTGGTTTTAACAATGTTAACAGTGTAACATTACACTGTTAATAATGAAGTATCAGGGGACACCATATTAGGTCTGACAAAAAGTGATACTCACCCACGAACAGTAGAGACAGGCACGGTGTAGGACAACAACCATCGCTTAGCTTCGCAGCTATAATAGGGATACGTCCACCAGCCTTCCATAGTTGCCCCAGGTGGAGATGGCATAAACTTTGGGGACCGAAGCGTTTCAATTTCGTGTGCTGAGACATACCTGCAAGAGGAGATTTAATGACATTAGTGTGAGGTTGGGAAGAGGGAGGCGTCTTATTTATCGTTGGGTTATAATCTTCCATATTTACCTTCGAGCTTCGACCAAAAAATAACGTTTATAATACACTATCATAATGAGATCTGATTTTGAGATTTCCTACCATGGATATTCAGGATCAGGCGGTTTCTCGAGCTGCGGCGAAACCACAGCGACGGGATCAGCGGTGCCGTATCTCTCCCAGGCAACGGCGCTGTTGACGACGCCGTCTGCTCTCAAGGCCAGCGCTCTTGCCCCTACTGCCCGCTCCGAGGGACTCACGCCTAACACCAGGCCTTGGGACACCGCCATGAGGACTTCTGTGGGTAAGAGAAAATAATGTTTTTTTTTTATTTTAAACTGTGAACTCTATCCTGTAGGGTATTTGCTTAACACGCTTGCAATCCCAATGTTATTTATTTTGACAGTATTTATTGCCTAACTTACGTTGTCAAGCAGACGCATTTATCTAACAACATCAAGCAATAGGTAGGTAGGTACATTACGAATTTCCTTCGAATTATGATAGAAAAGTTTGCAACGCAATTACGGTGCTGGTTTGAAAGCAGCATCTTCAAATCGCAGACACATAGGAAAAATATTGTGTGTAATCTTCCGCGGTTGCCAAGGCCGGTCTGTAGATGGTTAACCATCCATTACATACCGATTTCCCTCCGTGCCAGGGAAAGCATGTTAAGCCGTTTGTCCCGGCTGTCATATGCAGATATTTGACTGTCGTTACAAGTAAGTCAGTGGCCCGAAAGTCTGACAACCAGTCTTACTAATGGGTATCGTATTACCCAGTACTTATTGGGTTTTGGAGGTCATATAGGCAGTTGCTCCATGAAAAATACTGAATAGGTACGGTATTCAGCTGTATCTGTTTAGACTGGAAGCTGATCTTGGAAGCCAATACTGGAAGCAGATGATGTTCAGTCACTATCGGTCAATATGCCTGCAAAGCCCCCCTTGTTTGTGACCCCAGCAGTTGTTCTTAAAAAAAAAGGGTACAATGGATCTAAAAGTCGCTTCGCCGTCTGGTTTTCAGTACTAGGTAGGTGTTATTGTTTTATTCAATACTAGCCTTTGCCCGCAACTTCGTACGTCGTTCGTACTTAGAAAATTAAAAGATCACGGTTTGACGACCCGAATGGCGCAGCGGTAGTGAGGCTGCCTTACGTTCATAGGGTTCCGGGTTCGAATCCCGGTAGGAGCAAGTGTTTGTGTGATTAAGCATGGACATTTGTTACCGAGTCATGGATGTTTATATGTATAATAAGTATGTATTTACAAACAAAAAGTATCTATGTAGTATATCAACTATCTAGTGTCCACGACACAAGCCTCGTTGCTTAGTGTGGCACTAGATGGCGCTGTGTGTAATGTCTAGCGATATTTATTTATTTATTTATTTATTTATCATTTCTGTGGTAAAATGTAGCCTATATTTTAAGTTGCGCATTTAGCATTAGAGTGGTGAAAACTGCGTTCAAATCCATGCAGTAGTTTTTGCGTGATATGCGTAGAAACATACAGGCAGAAAGACAGACAGACAGAAAACAATTCTAAAAACTGTTGTTTTGGCTTCTGTTGCTTTATTAAAGACCCCCATATTTATATTTTTTCAATAACTTCAATTTAGGCACAGACATCGGCCTGTATATATTAATATACGCCATATATATATATATAGATGATTACGACACTGTTCAGGCTAATAGCCTAGCTGGCTTCTTCATTGGGTTTTCCCGTTTCTAAGAGAAATAAGAAATCAATTAATGGAGCGTTTAAGTAAGTATAGATTTCTCCTTAAAGGTTAAGTCGTTTGTAATTTGGATTCCTTTGTTTGATTTCTGTTCTGGGGTAGTCAATTAATTTAACGGCGGCGCAGAATCAAATCAAATAAAATTGTTTACGAAACTACCCGGGACCCTTTCGCCCTTCGTCGAACGATTGTTTATCGAGACTTCTCCGCACCCCAAATTCTGACTTTTGAATATACAGCCAGGAAAACTTTTGGTGTTGGTATGCTTTAGTAGGTACCTCTTGATGCTTTAATAACTCAAAATTAATATTATTCTTTCTTCTCAATTCCGGAGTCGGGATTTCGTCTGCAGAACGACAGATTACAGTTCTAAATCTAGTTTAGGCCAGGTCGATAACGCAAAGATTAAAGGCCTGCTTTCTGTATAGGTACGTCAGATATCTTTTTTAATTTACCCTTTCCAAAAAAACAATAGTTTTTTTTTTAATCAGACCAGTCTGAAAAAAGTAATGCGCCATACATAAAAAAAAAACAATCGCGTCAAACCTGTATCTGTTGCACCAGTGGCTACTGCTTGCACCAAGCAAAGTGATAAGTCTAGAAGTACTGTAAGAATTACCCGCATTCTCCATTCCCAGCTGATGTAGCAGGTTAGCGGCTAGATCTGCCCTGGCTCTCGCGGTGTCCCACCGTGCGGCATACAGCGGTGCCTTTAGTCGCCCATACCGGTTTGTGACGCACAACGCCCCTGTTGCACCCGTAGCTACTGCGTGCACTAGACGGAGTGACGATTCTACTTCTTCCTGTAAAAGAAATCTATGGTCAACAATCATCGTATTCGGTTGGCCATGAGCTACACAACTGTGAAAGAAATATCACAGGTAGGTACCGCACTTGATAACCACTTGCACATTTTAGGATTTGAGCGAGGCGAATAACTGACCTGTCAAGGTAGCAATTTCCTGGACCAGCACAATTTTAGGTTTATATCGATATGAAAAGAAGAAGAAGAAGGAGGTTCTATTCTATCTCTTTCCTTATTTCAGGAACCAGTCAAGAGCATATCAAGAAGAATCTACTTCCCGTCGTGATTAAAAATGAATTATTAGGTACTTCAACACCTTTTTTGCTTACCGCATACTTTAAGTAAAGATGTGATTTTGAAACCGCAAAGTATTGAATACAATTTTCAGAAATTGCCGCAAGTTTCATGAAATTGCACGAATATTTCCTGAAACTTTCGACAAATTCTGAAAAAAATTCACCCTATTTGCTAGCGATCTTTGCAAATTGTGAATTCTGTTCAGAGTTTGAGGCTAAAGTGAAATAAAAGTAGGTATTGTTACAACAAGATGAAGATGTGTAATAACAAGATAATCGTGAGTAGACTGAGTATACCAGAATACGAGATCCCTATTGAGGTGTGATGACAATGCTGGTCCAAACGTACTGAGGTACTCAATATTAAAATATTGAGTCCCAGTTTAATCTTAGTATTTTATTAAGATTTTTCAACCGGAGGCTTAAGCAAATCTGACAAAGTAGAGAAACGGTTGGAAATACATACCTCCGTATATCCGTAATAGACGCCTCGCCTTTCAAGTAAATTAACGAGTATTGATTAGTTACAAAATTTCCTTTCTGAAATGTTGAGCTTGAAAAATAACGAGAACTTTTGGTGTTGCCATGCCGAAGAAATAACTCACGACAAGAATTGGTTTTACTTTTAAAGTGAATAGTTAAAGAACCAAGAGAAAGGTCGTGGACTATTAATATATTTACTTTGGAGTTACTAAGTAAAAATGCTTATTTTCGACACCCTACAAATGAGGGTGTAAAAGAAACAAACGGTCTAGACAGTAAAAATCTTGCTATTATTTTTTGGGAGGAAGGAGGGTTTAAAGAAGAAGTGATACGAAATTAGAAGATAGGAAATCAGCGAAAAATCCTAATAATATCACAACTATCGCAAGTGAAACAACAAACTATCGTCTTATAACAAAAACCGCTTTGAACGTTTAAATCAGACTATCCACAAAAAGAACATTGACATGAACACTAATCTCGTTTTCATTCAAATTCCATTTCAAAGATGTAAGTACCTACGTTCCTGAGAGATGAGCACAAAACTCATTTACAAAATAAATTCAACTTGTTGAATGTTTTCGTGGGAAGCACTTGTCTAATGACACAGCACGGTATTAATGTCGCCGGACACAGAAAGGGTTACATTTTGCAATAGTACTTGTAATAAAGGAAAGAGTTGGGACAGAGGCAATGAAATTTATGTATGTGTTGTTGTATGTTTGTTTGTTGTAATTTCAAGAATAACACAGATATTTTGCCGTTTTCCGCATTCCCTAATCAGGATTAGGCCGACACGACGCTAATCTCATTTCGGAATCATCCATAAACTGATTGGAAGTACGGAGCAACAAATAATGTAATTATATTTCTATTACTGAGATGGGAGGATTTGTACCGTCAGATCGAATAAAACTTCAGTAAGTATAATGTCGAGTATTTTTAGGATTATGCCCATTGATTTCTACGAAGAAACGAATGAATGCTAAAAGACGAAGAAAATCTTCATTACAAAAAACGTTACCGATCGTATTAAACAAACGGATTTCACTTAGGTGCCTACTTCTATTATCGTTTTCAAATAACACTAACTGACACCTAAAGTAATGCCTACGAAAGTAGATAGCTAGATACTCTTCTTAACTTTGGTCTCTAAGCTGGGTTGAGCAAAGCCTTTGTTAGGAAAATATCCACTTAGTGGCCAGAATCATATCAGCTTTCGCCAGATGCAACCGCATTGACACTTAGTTACCTACAGATCTATTATTTAGTAGGTAGGGCCACGTTATGGATTATGACCCATTTCCACAGACAGGTAGCCTGTGTTCCAGCTGTGAGGACAGTAGACAGGCTTTAGTAATAAAAAGCTTATATTTTTTTTTTTAAACATACTTTTAAAAATTGGCGTGACTTCATTTTTCTTGTATTCTGCTCAGCAAACATTTTTAATTGATACCGATATCTTAGGGGTGCATTAAAAAGTAACTAGTCCGCCATCTTTGGGAGTCCGAGTCTTTCGATTTAGAATAACGTCACTTCGCTAACCATGGATTATTATCGGAACTAAACGTGTTTGCAAAATATCAGATCAATCGGTTGGGGATAACTGTTTAAAAATTCAGTTGCAAGAAACCAAACCAAACCTAAACCAACGTACAATCATTTGTAAAAAAAAATAATGTCATTGCATTTATGATTGTGCGACAACCGACAGTACCGCACAGGCCTCTGCTAACCTCAACAAAGATATTAAAGATGGCGGCAATCCGGAAGATAAACACGTCAATAGTTCAATCTTTTTCAACTAATTAAATAGATTAAGTACCACTAATCAATCTAATAACATTTCTATATACACTTATAACACTGTATCATCAATAATAACGATAAAGCCACTAAGAAATTACAAGATTGAGTTTCCTGAAGGTGAGTAATTGCTTTTTAATTATAACGTCACTGTTCTATTACACCCACGTGTCTAGTCAATTAAGTATGACAGTTGGTAAGTGTTTGTTCGAATTCTGATGCCACATTTGTTCGTAACGAGTTTCCAAGGAGCAGTCTTCGGTTCATACTTAATTGTCTGTAATTTTGTTGGAATATTGTTACTTGAGGGCTTTTGGTATCGCAATAATGTTACTGTTCTATTTGAGAAGCTGTCATTGTTTTATGGTTTATTTTGTTGACTTGTTAGTCTAGTTGTTGCTAGTGCTACTGCTGAGTATGCGGTCTTGGGTTGGATTTCAAGGTCGGGTAAAACGTTATTGAGTTTTTTTTAATCAGAAATGTCTAAGTATTAGCCCGGAGTCTGGATTAGTGCCGGCTTCATGGCAATAGGCTCGCCTCGACACGAAAACTAATAATAATTGGTTTTTGAACTCTCAGCTCATTATAGGCACACAGCCTATCCCTTCGGGAATTACAGGCGTTAAAATATACTGTAAACATCGACTACTAATCATGAATTAAACATTCTAATAGAACGATTATTCCAAGCTATGAAACCATTAAGCCTGATCCATTATTCACATGAAGAGTACACGCCATCACACCTGTAATTTACCTTCGGGGATCACAGCTTATATATGTATTGTTTACCATCTTTTATATTTGGAGGTAACTGAAATTAGAAACTGCCTGCAAAGGCTTGAAATTTTAGAACTCTCTACAGAGACCTCATTAAAAATGATATCCAAGAGTGCGAATTATTATTAAGTAATTAAATCAAAAAATTCTTAGATTACAGATTTACCTTTCAGTATTTTACTGACGTTATGTAGGTACTTAAGTATTTAAATATTTTGTTGCGTTATAGACTAACGGTCCAATAGATTTCATTTGGAAAAGTGTGCATTGATTGACGTCAGTTGGATTTAGAATATTTACCTAAGTTTTTTTTTTGCCATTGTGTCCCACCATCCACTTATCCTAAATGTAGGTAAGTACTTCACCAAATTATTTCTATAGTGGTATGCTTGTGCGAAGTCTATGTCTAGTCCGTGAACTTCTTCCAGCCGATATTGACGAAGATAATATTACCAAATCAACTTTATCTGAACTTAGCTACATGTTAATCAAATCCAGTTTCATACCTACTGGAGTAGGTTTTATTCCAAGAAAAACATGTAAAAGAATTTAATTTTCAACTGTCGTCATGTTCACAATTTAATTTAAAACCGTCCACGAAGGACGCTGCTATCGCAATCGCTATCGAGAGAGTCATTGAGAAGCCGTACTTTATGTACTTAGAGAGGCAGATTGCAGCGTTGCAGCGCTTCATCTGTTACTTATTGTAAAATATTTTATACTCGGTCATCTTGCTACAAAATCAAACTTAAAGCATTTATTTCAATAACACCATTACAGGCACTTTTGATTGTCAAAACCAAACAAAAAAAGCGACTCTACAGTCCCAGTCACAGGGCATATTTTGTGAATACAGATATTACTTATCTAAAATATTTATTTTAAGAGGGCTGTAACAAAAATTTAAACCGCGAAGTTGCAAGGATTGCTCGTTGAAATTCAATGTTTATCATTCGTTGCTTCAAATAACAATTATTTGTTAAAAATAGGTCGTTTTCTTACTACAATATTTACTACTAATTTATACTAATAATTTATTTAGTAATAATTATTTTCCCGATGCATGTTTAGGCAAAAACTCACGGAGACCTGATTTGGGACCTTTTTAGTACCGGGATTCATAGTATTTTATGTCCAATTTTATTAAGTATGGATGAAAAAGGGTAGGCAGTCACAACGGCCGACAGGGATGTTTTTTAATGGAAATACTCAAAACCAAATAATAATCTTATAACGAGTTTCATTCAAGTAGCTTAGTAAAGAGGACCACAATCCAAATCCCGTGGAGACTCGTTCAGACTACCTACTTATACCTAGAGGTTACTCTTGTTGGTCAATCACAACGGCATAGCAAAACTTTTTACTGTGCTCTATTAATATTGTCGGATCTGCAAAAAGTAACTGCACCTGCTGTTTTCAATATGGATAAAACCCTTGAAAAAAGAAGTTGGAAGGTGTCTTGCATGTAATTTGAACTTAGATACTTCTACTCCTAAACACTTTTGTTTAAAACATCTGGGCGGATCGCCTGTATACTTTTATTTTTTATTTGGCAAGGCAAGCCAAGCCCAAGAACTGTGGTAGTGAGGTAGGGTAGACTAAAATAAAATAAAAAATGAAGCCATCAAATGCCGCGTTGGTTTTTCCTTAAAATTCTACGTGATTACGGATATATACCTCCGATTCACCTAACATACAACAAAATAACTACAAGTACCAGGTAAAAACTATAATATCGGATGCGCCTACCAAATATTCGGTTACGCAAGCCTCAGGGAAGCCAGATAATTGGCAAGCTAATTACGCTATCGTATTCACTGACTTAATGATATCTGCCGTCTGTATAATTGGGTATAGGGTAAACACAAAGGACCCTACAAAATTAGAATTCGAACTCTGTTCTGATTCAATAATCTAACCAGAGAAATTTATAATGTTAGATGTACTGAATGATGGCATAGATGGAGCACCTGCATAATGATGTATTTTTATTACAACAGTGTGTCGTGCAAGATGATTCTCATCGCAAAAGATACAAACTTTTATTTCTTTAAGAGAGGTATTTCAAAAACCTTGCCTTAATAAGTAAGCACGTACTGCTATCGTGATAACGTAATAAAATTAAAATAACCTAAGACACCCGTCGTAAATACAACCCAGCATGGTTGTTATTTTATAGCATCTATATTTGTGACATATACTAAGCAGTATGCTTCTAATATATTTAATTATTATGATGTTGTATAACCTATAGTAAGTGCCAGATAAACGTGGAATAACGGTCACTGACCCACATACATTTATTGACATAATTAATTTCGAAAACAATAATAATGACATAAAGCTGTCCTGAATCGTCATGTTTCGTGATCCTTTCCTTTTTAAGTAATGAAAAACGATTAATAATTTATTGTCCGCGTACCTACGCAGAGAAATTAAGGAAAGGGCAATAAACTTTATTCCACGTTTATCTGGCGCTTACTATAGTTATTACTATAGTTATTACGTTTATTTAGGAAAGTATGACTAATTCATGACTATTCTTATAATTTATTGATCATAAAATGTATGTAAAATTATCATCAAACAGCATTTTTTTTGGTTTCAATAGTCTCTTTTTAGTGTTTAAATTTACCTAAAGTTCAAGGTCATGGTAAACATCATTATTTTTTGAAAATGCGTAGTCGACGTAGCCCCGCTGTGTGGGGCTCCTATTTCTGTCTGTAAACCCTGTACTTTAAAGTAACCTATAACGAAGGGGATGGCGAGGTCTCACTTCGCTCGCTGACTATACCCCGCCATCACCTTCGAACCAAATGTAATGCCAGTTTTATTTTCATGGATTTTTTAGATTGTCGAGTGACCAAAAATGATTCATCTTCTAAAGTGAGAAACGTTGTTTTATTCATGCAGTATGCTTGCAGTTTACTCATAAATTGTAATACGTTCATTAGAGCAACCCTTACCTAAATTAAATACAATAAGCAAACATCATTACCCAATCGGCCGATCAATTAATCATTCTCACACACAGCAACTGCAACATTGATACGAATGCAACAGACCTTACATACCGACGCAAATCATTCCGACTCTGAAATGTTAACGATCGCCCCCTTCCCCGACCAGGCTGGCGTTTTGCGTAGGTATAATTATACATCTTCTACCTTTGGTTCATCGGATTTACGTCAATAATTATGACTACCCCGAGGGGTGCTTACATCAAAATAGGCATAAAAGGGATGTTTTTATAACGCTCTCTGAAACCCGCGGAGAGCTGGGTTATATTTTTTGTGTCAATCTTTCGTTTTATGTAAATTCTTAAAGTGCTAACTAAAATTTGTTTTAGGAGATAAAAATATGCAATTACCTTGTTTGTTAAAGAATCATGATTATTTGAAGTCAAGAAAATAGTGCAATAATCTCAAAACTTTCCGTCATCATAACATCATTTTATGGAATAGTTTTTACAATCTATGATGCGGTTTTTCAGGGTACGCTCTGTTAGGGTAGGAATCCCAGAGGAACAGACCAAACTTAATAAATATAAAGTACCTAAAACAAGTCATGCAATAAATATCACTTCATGTTACTTTACAAGCTAATGCATTGCTATCACGGTCTTCTACGAAACAGAAACTAAACTAACAGCAGTTTCCAGCCAAAGTAATTTAAATACAGTAACCATGCCCGCCCCTTCATGTATGGCCAAGTGTCAAAACTCCGGCAGGTCTCGTCTACCAGAGGTCAGCTATTGTAATGCCTTTCTAGTTTTAGCCTGGGTGAGATGTGATATTTTGCAGTAATAACAAATAAACTTCTTAAAAAAACATCTTTAAAAAAAATGTTTTTTATAATGATATTAATATATAAGAATATTTATATAGAAAAATATAAAAACTAAGTAAGAAAAATAAATGAAGGTAAATCTGAAATTAATTCGCACACACCGCACAGCATAAACCTGTGGATCTAGAAGAATGTTACACAATATTTCCTTTTTTTTACCCGACTGATCCAGAAGGAGGGTAATGTTTTTCGCACGCATATAGATGCTATCATAGCATAGGACATGGTAACTCCTAAACGGTTGAACAGATTTGGACAAGTTATAAAAAAACCCAACTGAAAAAATTTAAAAGCAAAAACAAGCACATTTTAAATGAAATAAAAGCTTAATTTTTGATTTTCGGTTTTACAGTCGATATTTTATTTCGTTATTCGATAGCAATACGTGCTTACTTATAAAGGAAAGATTTTTGAAAATTCGTCTCGTAAAGCATTAAAAGTTCGTATGTTTTGCGATGAGAATAATTTTGCATGCACGACGCTTACATCGATGGTATACATATAGTGGTTGTGATAGTACTTTTTAGATGTACATTGATGGTAGCTGACCTGGTAATTTTTAGACAAGGTAGTTTTTTAGAGGAGGAAAGTGAAATATAAGTTGTTTCAATTAATTAAAGAATAGCTATCACATAATCAAATCAAAACCGAATCGAATCGAATATACCTGTGAAAATAGTTTGTTGCGTCACTTCGCACCTTTACGCGAATCCTTTCATCCAACATGATAGCTTTTTAATTAAAATATCGATAGGTTGCAGGCGGGTTAGCACATAAGGCCGTAACCCAATTTTAAGCGTTTACGACTGAACACGGCTTTAACTGCGCCGATGCAGTGCGAAAATGGGCCGGAATACTTTATCAGTCGCATGCAGGTTTTCGTACTAAAATGTTCTAATCTTCACTATCTATACTAATATTATAAAGCCGAAGAATTTGTTTGGTTGTTTGAACGGTTCAGTCGCAAAATGTACCTTTCGCAAAATGTACCCCATTCGCAAAACGTACCTTTCTCAAAACGTACCTTTCTCAAAACGTACCTTTCTCAAAATGCACGGGCAAAGTGTTATTGGGTTTTTCCATCAAGAATTTCTCAGTAGCAGTCACGGGGTGTGGATTTGTGAGCGGTTGATGGCAATAGGCTCGCCGCCTATGACATGTGGATGTACCGTTAGGTACACCTCTGCATAACCCTTCGGCGATTACAGGCGTGTTGTTATGTTATGATAATTTACAATCGGGCATTGTGCGTATTTCGACACTATCTTTTGGGTTGAACTGAAATTCGAGGAAGTAAGTAAGTAGGTATGGTGGATCTGTATAGCAACTATTACCCCCATACCATACCTACCCCTACCTACCAACTATAATTACGCTCCGTCACCCCGACCAATCTACGGCATGATATCCAATTTAGTGCAAACCGAAAATAGGACCAGACGTAGTATCATAATCTGTGATTAAAACAATGGCTAAATTTAATACGAAGAGCATCTTGCTTCTAAAAACTGAAATAGAATTCAAAGGCCAGGTCGGAAGGTCCATTTTAACCAAAACGAACCAAGCGTTAGTTTACAGCCAAAATGTGCCGCTGTGTCCAAGCCTGGGTTGTTGGTTGCATATTGTGTTGGTTTCACACAATTGCCGTCACAAATTACAGTGTGTTGCTGAAATGTACAACGCCTAAGAATAATTTCGTGTGCCATCTTCCACAATGTCTTGTTTGTTGTAATATTTATTACAGGTAGACTATTTCATGTAAAATTATATTGGATTCAACGAGACTTGGAGAGTATTATTAACAAAGTATGTAGTCTCTACCTGATCCCTGTTTAAGATCGTATGAGTTCTCATAATAAGGCCATGAGGAATTTGAAAAGGTAGGAGCTTAGGTACTTCAACAATACCTGTTCTTTGCTTACAAGTAATGTTTCTGTGCTCTGGGTATGGCACAGAGACAGCGTTGTCTCTGTGATGGCCATGATATGTACCTACATAATGCAGATGTCATTATGAAAGTTTGAACGTACCCGATAGGTAGTAGTGTTGGCAGCTTCTTGTTTGAAAGGAATAAATGCCAATGTGGCACTTATAAGACATGTTAGTGCTGCGTCTGACATGGCTCTGATAACTAGTACAGATGTCATGATGTATGAACGTACCCGATATGTGGTAGCGTTGCCAGCTTCCGTTTGTGGCAGGGACAGCAGCGCGAAGGGCAGCAGCAGCGCACTGGACATGCGCCGCGGCCCCCCCATTACTGCCCACCATTCGCGCGCGCACGCGCCTTCCTGCAAAAAAGCAAAGGGGTTTTGTCATGGTATACAAACTATTTACGGATCAAGACTGCACAACAGCTCAAACAACACGTGCTTCGCATGTATAATCCTTTCATAGCCAGTTTCCCTCTGATAGAAACAAACTAAGATCAACCTTATTGTAAAGAGATATTAAAATATTACTGTGATTTTGACATGGTAAAATTGTGTATGGAACGGTACATTCAGGACCGGATCTGACGACTGAAATGAAAATGAAGTAAGTAAGTCTTAATGAAATTATTACACACTCATGATTATACTAACGATCGACAATGATTGAGCTTAGGAAAGAAAGAAAGAAAGAAAAAGTATTTATTTCAACAATTTTAGTAGGTATTTGTTTCTAAGTGCACTCCCCTCAAATTAATAACGCTGCTTTGATCAATAAACATATCCGGAAAAAAAACACGGAAATGTTGTTTCTTGTTGTGTTGTTCTTTAACATTTTTTTATGACATTACGGAAGAATGATAGACGGACTGCATAGCACTTACTGTGCTTATCATCATCACACGTCATCACCATAATACAGCTCCGTCACAAAACATTAGACTTATCAAATAAACAACCTCCCTTTTTGGCATTGTCGTAAAATGGCCGCGATCATCAACTGTTTGCGTTGTTGGTAGATATATTTCAACAAGCGCTATTTATCACAGTGACGGCTGGAAGGTTGGTACAGATGCTTTAGGATAAATTGCTGCTGCGACACATTTCAGGTGGCGAAACACGCAAGGACGAAATTTTGAATGTTGACATAGACAATGAGTTTGTTATGATGTTAAATCTTTGTTGAAAATCTTGGGCTGTTCATTCAGGTGAAAAATAAGATATGCTTAGCGGTCATTGCTTAGTACTCATCGCCTCATTAGTGACCGATACAAATGTCCGTTTTCACTAACACGAATCGGCATCTGAATGAAAAGTATTCTGTAATGCTGAAAACTTAGCATTTTTTAATTAATCAAAGGCAGATGCTGCTTAAAGCAAAATATTTCAGGCATGCTGGTTTCCCCACGATGTTTTCCTTTACCGAAGCAAGTGACAGTTATACAATACGCACATGATTCCAAAAAATCAGAGGTGCGTGTCTTGGGTTCGAACTCGAGACCTATGACTTGGCAGTCCAACGGCCACATCACTAGGCTATCACTGTTTGAAAGTAGAGAGATTGAACGAAAATTCCGAACGAAATTATCAAAACATACCAAACGCACCAAAAATAGTTCCATTATGCCATTCTTATGTAACGTTATTATTTCCTCACACAAAATGTGTCAATCACTCGTAAATATTTTATTCACCAACAGTTATACGTGGGTGTTGTTCCCCAAATAGAGAACTCAATTTTATTACGAGTGGCTTCATTTCACTTTTGTGACAGGCGCTGAAGTTTTGCTCGCGACTTGTTTACTACTTCGGTATGGAGTGTGGGGTTGACTACATTATTATATTTATACATACTATTTTGCTGCTCATGGCGAAATAGCTTTTATTATTTTGAAACTGCTTATGAAATTGCATAGCTCACTGCTGTAACGTGGATACCAGAACACCCCAGAGAGAAAACAAGTCATCCTCGGTAGAGCAATAAGCTTGAGAACTTGGAAACTAATCTAAAATAGACTTGAACAGGCTAAAGGGATGGTATAGTAGAATCTACATATCTGATAAAGTTATGCAGAGTAATAAGTTGTTCGGGCTCAATCTAATATTACAAAAATTTAAAAAAAAACATTCCCATACATCGCCTATTGACATAATTTCGAGATAATCCGTCATGGATCAAGGCATTTAAATGTTATGTTAGTACCACACACAAGTTTGTTTTCTAACTTCGATATTACGCCATTAGGCTGGGCTGATGTTGTATCAAATTACCCAAATCAACAAATCTTGAACCCTAAAATCCTTAATGGGATCGGATTTATCGCTATCCTATAATATCATGTTATATTTAGCAGTAACCCGCTTTAAAGGGCTCATTTTGTGCATTAATGAATTCCCAGAAAACTATTAAATATTTTAATTACCACCGCACCGATCGTTCTCTTTTGGGTACCTGTAGGTAAAAGTATAATTCTGTCGTACACGCACATAATTTAGAAAATAGCTATTTTTCATTTATTTCTGTGTCTTCCACGGTATCACAATGTTGTTCCATTTAACCTAAAGGTTGACTGGTAGAGAGTGACTTGTGACGTTAAGTCCGCCTATGTACAACGACTCTAGGCACATGAATTATAAATAGATAAATTATAATTAATCTTCAGGTTAAGCCGCGGTTGCCTAGGTTGGTTTGTGGATGGGTGATCACCCATTACATACCGAGTTTCCTCCGTTCCGAAAGCACGTTAAGCCGTTGGACCCGGCTGTCATTTGAAGATCTTTGACAGTCGTTATAAGTAGTCAGTGGCCCGAAAGTCTGACAACCAGTCTTACCAAGGGGTATCGTATTACCCAGTATTAACTGGGTTGTGGAGGTCAGATAGGCAGTCGCTTCATGTAAAATATTGGTATTCAGCTGCATCCAGTTAGACTGGAAGCCGACCTCAACATTTTTTATGGATAGGCAGATGATGATGATATTTTTTTAAAATGTTACAGCACCATGCTGACTTAGGGGCGTTTTGGCCTAAGTTTACTTTTTTTAAATCTTGTTTTATTGTTAAGTTACCATTTTGTTTTGTTCAGTGCGAGACTAATGAATACTTTTTCTTTCTTTCTTTCTTGATATCGCTGAATTCATTCAGCATTATCTACAGCCCGACTTCACTCAATTCTGTGGTAAGACTCTCTGCTCGTACCCACGCCCCTGTGCTGTGTCATCAATTAAACGTTGTTGTTTGTATTCGGTTTATTGCAACCCGTTTACACACATATACAAGTTGTGATACTTGTTTCAGACAAGTCTTCTAAAATATTTGGTCTAGTAAAAGACTTGTTAGTATCTTGTAATAAAACATGTATCACAACATTCACAACTGTTACTGACGTTGTTTCAGACATGTATTGTTAACTTGTCAAAAAGGTGAACATATTTTATTTACCTTTTGGAAAAGTTTTCCATACAATACAATATGTCTTTCTAACTTGTTTTAGGTATAAATGATGAACGAAAATAAATATACAGAACATGTAAATATTATAATTTCAAACTTGGTGTTGATTGATTGATTTATTATTGATTGTGTGATTGCGGGGTTGTTCAGATAGTGACGAGAAAGGAGACAGAGCAACTATATATCATGCTTTTATTTACTATCTTCTCAATATTTAACCTTCTGGCATTTTTAAAACACAAAAACTTTGCATAAAGCTTGTTCAAAGCAGACAAAAAACCTGCCACGGCTAGAACAATTTCAATAGTTCCATCACGTTACGTTTCACGTACTCGTGAAAATCACAGCGGCCACAAGTTGTTCCGTAAAACGCGCCATTAGATAACATTGTACGAGGTGCTGTGGTAAATTAAAAAGGGGAAATGGCTCCAGGTGATAGTCGGGTGGTTTGGTATCCAGGTCAGCTGTGTTCGACCCACCACTGCCCCGGGCGCTTCCGTCTATGGCCGGCCTCTCTTCGCGACAGTTTGTGAGAGAGTCAATTTTAGAGTCGTTTACACCTCGTGATTTATATCGCTGTGGAGGGGTTGAGTTTTGGAATTGTGTAGTATTCATTTATCTTCTTTTTATTTTAGGAAATTTTCATTAATATGGACACGGTCAACGAATTCATGTGCGATTTGTTCGTCCTGGGATGAATTTAATTTGGTAATTCATCAAAACCCACGTCGGTACCTATGACGTAAACGCTATTTAGAAATAATGTCTTACCTGCCTTTTATTATCTTTGATGAGTATTTGTTATTTTGTAAAATAAAACCTTCACAAAGAAACATAATCACATTTTGACCTTTCCGACACAATCACTTTGTTTTCAAATTGCCAACCGCACTGTCCGTAAACAAGAGCAGAGAATGCGCCTTCAGGCGAAAATAAATGGGCAACACTATTTGCCAGTTTCCTGGCAATATCATTATCACCCAAACCACACGGTATTTGCAGTAACATAATTCAAAAGTTGAATCTCGTATGAAACGGAATCTCTTGATACTGAGCCAAGTTGCATGACAGAAATAATAATTACCTTACTGGATACATTTGTGACTGTATTTAGTGAGGCAATATTATATTGTTCAGGACAATGAATTCCTGAACAATATTATTAGCGCCTAACTTGTCGCACGCAAAAAAAGCGCGTAGGCTTCGTAGCACACCATGCTACGACGAGCTACGACGGCTACGCCAATTTTTTTCATCGATGTTTTTTATCGGTATCCGCGGGTGTTATTGGCTTATGAATCTTTTTTATAGTAACTGTTTGGCATTAAAGTCAACTGCAAATACGTACTATTATTTTACAGCAAAACACGTTTTATTGAGAACTTAGGTTACAACTACACTGATAAAAACACTGATGTCTTAGCTAGTCTTATAATCATTGCAAGGGATAGCTAGTTCTTAACAGAATGAGGATTTGCGTCACTTTCTGCACGAAGCTTTAAATAGCTTCCCAGAAGCTCGGGGCTCTTATTAAATGAAACAAACAACAGTGAATAGCTTCCTTTTGAAGGAACTATCTTACGTACAAAGTTGAAGACAGTATTAGACCGTAAATCTCTTTTAAAAGAATGAGAGAGGGCCCAAAAATGCAATAAACTCGGATTGATTTGTTCGAATCTTTATTGAAGAATGTGGGGAACAAAGAATTGTTTAGTGTTCGCACCAAAGAGTTGAGAGCGAGCGTACAATAAATGATGATGCAAAGTGATATAAGTCAATTTAAAGATGAGCTGAACAAACGTTTTTCAGTGTAGGTATATAAGACCTATCTTTATTGGAAAGTAGCGTAAGAAATAAAAATAGTGCTTTTCATCTGGGTATTATTTACTTATCGGAATGAAAAACCACCTTCGGTTAATGAAAATCAAACACATGTACCCTCCAGAGACATCAAGAAAGGCACCGACAAATAAAACACGAGTTCTAGATGGATATCTTTATAGTGTACTAGCTGTTGCTCGCGACTTCGTTCGCATGGAAATGATGATGCGTGAGAAACAAAATTATATCCTATGTCCTTCCCCAGAATATAATCTATCTCCTTGCCAAATTTTATTACGATCCGATTAGCCATTTAGTTGTGAAAAGGTAACAAACAAACAAACAGAGTTACTTTCGCATTTATAATATTAAGTATGGATTTTTCTCTACTTGTCATAATTGATCAACAAATATGGCGTATCTACAAGGATTTCTTTTATTTTATACCTTACCAGCTTTTGCCCGCGGCTTAGCTCTCGTTATGGTTGCAAATTATCCCACGGGAACGTTTTATGCCACTAATGGATAATGTAGCTTCCTATAAACGATATAGATTCTTTTTTCGTTTTTGTCGTTTGGCCGTTGTTTGTACATTGAAGAAATAGAAAAAAATATATGGGGGGTCTTTATTAGAGCAATAGAGCAATTTATGTCTGTCTGTCTGTCTTTCTGTCTGAATGATTGTACGCGCATCACGCAAAAACTACTGCATGGATTTGAACCCTGTTTTCACCGCTCTAATGCTAGATGCCGAACTTAAAATATAGGCTACAGTTTACCACACAAAAGATTATTTTTTTATTCTAGGTACCACACGTACGAAGTCGCGGGCAAAGGCTAGTACGTAATAAAGATATTTCTTGGGATGATCAAAAGATTCATTGTGTTTTTGTAACCAACGCAAAATATCGTGATTACAGTACGACTACTGTATTTATTTATCAAATAAGACTTATAAGAACACAATTTAGTGATAGTCTGGCGATAGAATATGTCTTTCAAACCCGAAATTTTATTCCGGCCTTAAATTCGGAAGTACGTCGAATAAATCCGGAATTATTATCATTGAAAGGTGGAAGTATGAATAATTCAACAACAATATCATGTTATTGAATTTTGCTCTTGTTAAAAGGCGTCATTTTCAGCGTAACAAACGTACCTAAGTAATACTAAACTACTCGTTAATGAGTTGATTTATTTATTTGTAAAGGTTTATTGCATCGAACCAGTAAACAAGAAGCACTTTACAGTGACACCTGTCATAGATTTTGTTGAATTTGTAAGGAATTTTCTAAAAATCGAGAGTTACATTTTGTCATTTTCCTTGAGTTGTTGCGGTATCTGACAAACAAACAGCTTTGCAGTTTGTCAGATATTAATTAATAGGGAGTATTTGATTAAAAAAATAAAAAAATAAGTAGGCAGCAAAGGTGCTACTGCTGAGCATCAATTCGATATCATCATAGGTTTTATTCCCAAGATGGGAAAGTTTATTTGGGTTCGACATCAGAAGCATAACGTCGGATGTATAAACTCTCTGTATTTGAACTTCCTACCTTTTTCTCAGAAGCACAAACTGTCTGTATTGGTACATCCGACCTTATGCTTCTGATGTCGAGTTTTAACTACTTGAATTTTTATAATAATTCAGTAGTAGCCCGGAGTCTGGTATTGTGTACTTGTTCATGGCAATTGGCTTGCCACCAATCATATGTGACTTAAACATTACTGGCGAAATGTGAGTGTACCCCAGGAATAACTCCTCTGCTTAAACCTTGTGAAATTAAAAGCGTGATGTTATTTTATCCTCTAAACAACGACTACTAATCATGAATGAAACATTCTAAATTCGACAATTATTCTAAGCTATGCATTTATATCAGCCATTTAGCCTGATCCTTTATTTATATAAGAACCGCATTCAATGTACCAGGCATACAGAATCCGCAGTGACCGAGGTGAGGGCAGATGAAATCAATGGAACAGGCGCACATTAGGTAATTACACTGGGATAGTATTGATCGTCAGTAATGAGGATGGAACAAAGACTGGTTTTCGTTGGGTAGTGTGTTTTGGTATGTGTAATGGATTAAATGACCAATATACCATCACGACTGTAATCCACAAAGGGTTAGGTAGAAGTGTACCTTTAGTTCACCCCACATTTCGCCATGTAATAGGGGGCGACCCTGCCTTCAGCTGGGCACAAGTCAAGACTTCAGGCCGCTATTAAGAAATTCATGGTACCACTTTGCCGAACCTGGGAATTGAACCGAAAATCTGCTAGACCAATGTGGCGCCATAATCATCAGCATCATTCGCCTGCCCTTATACGAAACTAGCTTCTGCCCGCGGCTTCGCCCGCACGGCCTACATGAAATATGTAAATGATTTATTTTTTCCAGAAACAAACATTATATGTGCTCTCACTCCCTCTTATTGAACATAAGAACTGAAAATATCCAAAACAAAGCAATAAGGACAAAGTTCTCCGTAAAACTGAACTAATCTCTGGGTTGAGAGTAACTATATGGTTTTGACATAACTCAAAGCGTGTGTGAAAATATCTTAATAAGAGGCAACCCGAAATGGATAATAAATAATTACTTACAACGAAATACTTTAACTTCCGCAGTATTCCTTTGTAAACAATATTTTTTGTTTTTCCTTCAGGTGCTAAAATCACCAGGCTACTCCGGGAGTTTACTTCAGAGCAGGCCACGTATAACTGGCCCTGTGAAAAGCAGTTCTCCCTTAACTACCCCTGCTAAATTAAGAGTTTGGCCACAGATTAATTTATAGTTCCTGTTTGGCATTGAGATTTACTTATGGCCATGCCAAAGCAGAAACTGCACTTTTTTGAACTCGAAGGGGTAGTTCGATGGTTTTAGTAGTATCGTCGGAATACACAGACTCCCCTCGGGAACAACTGGTCAGTATAGTTACCTCGATAACATTTCGTTGCAATGTTTTGACTCGCAACCTGGTGCGTAATTTTGCATAATTTTGGCTACTTTAAATTACGCAGCAACATTACTGGGGCGCCAACTCTCAATTTGAATATGTGATCTGGCAGACCGGGAGGCTTCAATGTGTTAAGAAATTCAACCGGGTAATGTATGGCGTCATCGTTATTTATCACTGAGTCTACTGATTTCTAACGATTTTCAACTGCTTCGAACGATCTCAAAATAATTTCATTGATATTTGTGGCTTGGTCGTTTATAGGGCTCCGTTGGCAAATGGCAAAAAGGAACCCTTATAGATTCGGTCTGTCCGTCTGTCTGTCCGTCCGTATGTCACAGCCACTTTACTTCGAGACTATAAGCTCGACACAGCTGAAATTTGGAGAGTAGGTGGCTTCAGGTGGCACAAACATGATGAAAAAAAAAAATATACGGGTAGCCCTCCATGTACAAGCAACTGAGAGTGGAAAAAAAAAACTTAGATAACTTTGCTATCCTGGTTTTTGCTACGGGGTGGTATAACTTTGCTATAGGGTGTCTATCGATAGCTCTTATGTATAGATTATTTGGGATCAGTCAGCGCAGCATATCTTTGTCTTAAATTCGTTTCTATTAGTCGTCATCTCAGCAGTCGCCTTCATTCCTGCAATATCATCATTCGCACAGTCCATCCATGGTGGCACCAATTTAAGATTTAATAAATATGCTGATAACACAAAGGCATTCTCTTAAACCCGCAAAGGCTCTCAATCGGCGGCTGGATCAAGTAAGTACTATTAGGTACTCTCGGATAAGGCACGCACAACTCGCAAAGTGAAGTGAGGAGGTGCTTATCTCATGGTAGATTAGATCCTGCTTCTATTTTTTTTTTCTATGTGTCGCATGTTTCTATTATGGGCAACACTGTACCTGCATGTATTTTGGGTCTGAATCTTATTGGTTTTGAATACTTGTCTAGGTAGACAATTCCCTTTAAGATAAAAGGGAAGGTTTCTTTAAGAATTAACTTCGCCTCTCCAAAAACCAAGGTAAATTCAGAGCACTCACAAAAAGCCAGTAAAAGCTCAGTTTCATTAAAATTGCATTGCATTGTTCAATAAAATCCAAATTAATTCATCGTGTTGTTAAACCATTAAACTCAGTACAAACTTTCAATTTCATTGCAAACCCGCTCCTGAATAACTTAGCTCTCAAACAGTTGGGCAAAGGGAGCAAAAATGATAATAATAATAAATAAATATCGCTGGACATTACACACAGCGCCATCTAGTGCCACACTAAGCAACGAGGCTTGTGTCGTGGACACCAGATAGTTGATATACTACATAGATACTTTTTTTGTTTGTAAATACATACTTATTATACATACAAACATCCATGACTCGGAAACAAATGTCCGTGCTCATCACACAAACACTTGCTCCTACCGGGATTCGAACCCGGAACCCTATGAACGTAAGGCAGCCTCACTACCGCTGCGCCATTCGGGTCGTCAATCCTCAGTTTAAGTGCTCTGACTACACATTCACATTCTACATCACAACATCACGCCTGTAATTCCCGAAGGGTTAGGCAGAGGGCAGAGGTTTAGGTATCCAATAGCATACCTACTTCTCGCCAGTTATAGTTAAGTCCCATGTACTAGGGGGCGAGGCTATACTGACAATTTCTTGCTGGAAAAACTCCGTAACACTTCGTCCGACTTGGGAATCGAGCCCAGGACCTCATACTCAGCCGTAGCGCTTACTGCCGCTAGACCAACGACCCAGGCCTACGTGGCGGATTTTTTAAATTACTTAATTATAGTGCTAATACTATAAAATGGTTCTGGGTATTCGTAACTTTGGTGTCGTGCCGCGGGCAGCGTTCCAGCGAACTTCTGTTAGTGCTGGATTTAACTGACGTTCTGTCGTACTAACTAAAAATGCAGCACTTGAGCGCTTTCGTAGAAATTTCCAAAGTTTAAACAGAACTTTTGTGATTTACTTTTAATGAATATGTTTAATCTCCACGGAAAACTTCCTGACTTTTCAGTTAGTAACTTTTTGTGGAAGATTTCTACGCCATTTATGGAAATTCTTTGCCTGAAAAGTTCAAGAGTTTGTAGACTGTATTTATAGAGAGCTACCGATACCGACGCAACAGTTACCTAAACGGTATTCATTTTAACATCACCACAACGTTTTGGACTAACTGACTGGTCATTTCCACTCTAGATAGATACTGTTTGACCTCACTCCACCCCCTGATTTCCGCTACAGTGCCACCCACCACAAATCGAAATTCCATTCTCGCCATTTAAATAGTTGGCGGTCTACAACTGCACGTTTTAAACGCAATTTTTGCCACGTACTACTAAATCTTGGAGAGAACTTGCATCAGCTGTTTTTCTCGAACGCTTACGAGAGACGAGAAACGAGCGTTGTAACCTGTCTTTTGGGTTTTAAAGGTTTGCAAGTCGACAAATTGTATTAATGTGGCTATCATTCAGGAATCTACTGGTGAAGTTTACTATCGAAGCAATTGAATGATGCGTACTTAGCCTTTTCTTTTTAGCCTATAATAGATTTGCTATAACGGATTTGTTTAGTCTGCCAAAAAATCGAATGACCATGATAGTAAAACGAAAGTAACCTCCACCTCTGCCTAAACGTAAACAACAATAAAAAACAGACTAAAAACAAGAATCTGATCCATTCCTAAATAAATATTTAAATCTGATATGGTTATCTACCGTAATATCCCTCGTATTACGCGTGGCCTCGAAAATGATGAGATGCTCAGTGTCATATAGGCTACATAACACATAATCTTGTTAATACAAATAAGATCTGGGAATACATAATAGGATTCCGTATATTTGTTATCGTATTTCCTCTTGTTTCGTTTATTCTTGATGCTTTCATTTTCATGATGTGACGGTAAAGGATTTCTTAGGAATGTCAAATGTTACTGAGATTTTGTGTACAATTTTTCTGCACATTTTTTATATTTGCCTGTTGGAGAACATTGTTGCCTTAGTTTGGTTTTGTTTGTTGTCAGATACTTGCTATTATATTCGTAATACTTGCTGTAAGCGGGTTCTGTGTGCGGGTAAAGTTTTTTTTTATTTTTTACAGAGAAAAAGTACCTATTCAAGAGGTCAAAGGGTTATGACCCCTTTCAGGAAGCAATCTTACTCTGCGACGGTAGTTACGTTAAATGCCAGCTGTGAAAACGGAGCAAACTGAAAAAGTTGTCGTAGTACCAGTAAAAAGAAATTCTAGATTCCCACATGAAAATCGTCTTTACTTTGTGTGTATTTTATATGTTGTTTCCCCTTTTAATGAGCCATCCGAACTCATCTGATTGTAAATGTCTTTAGGCACAACACATCGGCACATACCTACTTACAATACACACATATCCTTTGTAGCTACAAAGTATATAAAATGAAGAAAACACGATGATTTATTAACAAAAAATCTGTGTAAGTCATATACACTCTGAGGGACTGTTAATTACCTACCAGCAAAATTAATTACCAAATGTTACCGTAAAAAGATGGGTGCTTTTTTGGCATAAAGGAAAAGGTTTAGCCGTGGGGGTAAATCAATCATTCTGAAGTACTGTGAAGGGTACCGTAAAGTAACAAAAGGTACTAATTACTGAAGGATCCTAATAAGCCCGCTTATTAGGGTAACAAGGTACCTAATAATTACGTGAAAGTATTAAAATGTCTGAGGCTGTTTTGAGTGATCAAAATAAAGTGTCGATACACTTATTCAGGTCGGTACTTTCTCGTTGAACAAAAAAGCCGCCCCGCAGCATTTCACATTCAGCTTTCATTTGTCCCATGCCGATCTGCAATCTGGGTTCGGGATCTATCAGCGCTGAATGATGTTCGGGTCGGCTCGGCACAATTCGAGCTAAGCGGAGCGGCGTTTTCCCGAACGTATATTCGATTTTGTCCCCGGTTGTGTCCACATAAACGTGTGTGTAACTGAGTAGAAACCCTAAGATTCTAAGTAATTGAATATCAACGAGAAATTATCCGAATTATCAATAACATACTTCAAAAGAGAAAATGTCTGATATCATAGCCGAAAAAAATATAAGGAAAAATTGTTGGTATTTTCTAACAAAAAAAAAAACAGCAAACGGTCCTCTCGGATTTCAAGGAATTTAATCAAAGGTGAGAGTATTATTATTCAGGCCTTATTAAAAATGTATTAAATAAATAATATGAAAGCGGTTGACCTACTTCGTAACGGACTCATTCTCTCAAACGAATTTTTAAATGAGTGAAATTCCCGTCAGCGAAATCACAGCTAGTGGTTCGTGGGCCGTGGCGTTTTTGTTCCTTTATGGTGACTTTTATCTACTCTACTCGTATGTCAGAAGTAAGTTTATAATTATTCAAGTTTTGGAATAACGCGCGAAGTGGAATGGCATGGCGTCGCGCACCGCGCTCTTGAAAAGAAGAGAAATATATTTATTCCTTTTTCAGGATACCTTGGTTAGTGTTTACTTTTTTCAGTATGACTTCATTGGTAACAATCAATAAAAATGTTCACATTCATAAGCTGAATGCTGGTGGTAAAAGGTTTTATTGTGAAAGGTTTAAAGATGATGCAAGATGAAGTTATATTTAAATATTATGTTCTATTTTAAGTTTATTTCAAAGTCCAATAAACCCGGCGCCATAACGTCTGCAATTTCATATTGATGATATTTTAAATGGCGATTTACAGAGTCTCATTGTGAGGTTAAATATTTGCGGTTTTAGTATGAGCTTAAAGCAAACCGCTCGATCAAAGTCAAGCTAATGTATTTTATATGTGTGCAGTAGAATCAATAGTTAAACCAATGGATAGGGCGTTTATCGCTTCAAAGCTCTCGGGCAAGCGTTTTTTATTCTATTCAGGAGTCGGATTAAATTTAGTTTTATTTTAGGTAGCAAACTTTTCATAAGATATTGGTTTAACACCACTATCTCGTAAGCTTGTTATTTTTATGATTTACTAAATAAATAAATAAAAAACTATCGCTCTTACTTCTTACGGATGCAAAACATCGTGATTTCTGGGCAAATATGCACATTAACACAATGTAAAACAATACACGTGATTAATTAACTTATTGTTTAAATTATGTTGTAAACCGCATCTAAATCCGTTGTGTAGTTTACAAGCAATAAATACACAAAGAAACGAACCATCTATTACATACCGAGTTTCGTTCGTGCCTTGGAAAGCACGTTAATTCGTTGGTCTCGGCTGACGTTTGGAGACTTTGACAGTCGTTACAGGTAGTCAGTGGTTCGAAACAGTGACAAGCACTTTCACCAAGAGGTATCGTATTATCCAACACTGACAAGATTGTGGAGGTGGGACAGGCAGCCGCTCTATGTAAAATACCGGTTTCAGCTGCATCCGGTTAGACTGGAAGCCGATCCCAACATAGTTGGGAAAAGGGTAGGTAGATGAGGTACCTATATATTGATGTTTCTACGACTGACGACGTCACAAGGAATAAGATTTCGCCTTGTATTATCTCTGTTGTCTAGCAGTGACGACGATATTATTTTACACTACTAGACTACAATAATATTATCAGACGTGTAACATGTCAAATGTACACTTTGTATATTTTACGAAGCCAAGTTGCTTTGATAGGCTAGGTTACATGTCGCTCGTTAATATTTGAATGTCTTTGGTTACACATGAAAAATATTAACTTAACGCAAGTGTCACAATCGAGACTAATACTCTGTAAAATCAGAGACATATAATTATATATTTAGTGTTATTGTCGTACCTCAATAGAAACGATAGATAAACTGTGTGAGATATGGCTAGAAATAAGGTGACTGCTCAGATGACGAGTAATAGATAAGTTGAAGAAGGAGACATGCTGCGCCCAAATAAATTGGAATATGGGCAGGTGAATCAGTTATCTATGCGTCCAAGTCGTATAGTGTCCAAATCGACCCCAACATTGTTGGGAAAAGGCTAGACAGATCATTTCTATCATCGGGGTCGCTGATAGAACGTTACTTTGCCTAAAACTTCCTGTGGAGTGTAGTCTACAACACCGCCGTCTTGAAGATGTGTTCTATCAGAAATGTCGCAGGTGCGTTGCCTTTACAGAGACAATGCTGACATACATAATTATCTTTTGCGCTTTCAATAACGTCTAAGTTTAAAACGATTACACCTACTCGTAAACACAGCTACACTACTTGGACGCATAGATAACGACCCCGTCAAAATTTTCATACAAAGCGGAGCCCAGTACAACGTGGTTAGTTCAACCGGGGGGTGATTTAGAGCAGCGCCTTTTACCAAGTAAGATTTTGTCGTCTTCCAGGGTGCAGCCGACAAAATCTGAAACTTAAATTGTACGTCACAAAGCTCAAAACTCGACCACTCTAATTCATCTATTACCAGGAAACAATATTAGTAATGTTACAAACAAATTCAATAAAGTAAAAGCAACATTCTCCCATGACTCCTGAACAAACTAAAGTGATTTTATTACCCCATACTATTAGAAACCTCGTTAATTAAGGATTCTGTTACATCAGATTTGTATTTAGCGAGTACGGAATTAATGGCCTTCCTGATTCCATCCCCGGTGATAGTGGCCGCAAAAGGGTATTTAATTTATTGGGTGTGACAGTGCTGTAATGGTTTTGGTTATCTGGTATCGGTTTCCGTTGAGCAGATCTGGGATAAAGCGTTATTTTTAAAGCCATTATTTTAACACATACCAGCATTATATAAAACATTATAAAAAAATACTCTTCGTTCGTTTTATTTCTTCGAAAGTGTATTGAAAAATGTCGTTTGATATATGTATGTGGGCTTTCGTTACTGCAGTTCTCGGCTCCATAACACCCTCGCCTGCGGCTCGGGCGTAAATTTCGCCTCAACTGCAATAACAAAGTTTCCCCACTTGTATCAAAATGTACTATTCCAGCCATCTTGTTTTTTTAATACATTCCACAAATGTTTACCAACAATATAATAGCCTTGAATGACAAGGGGGCCTTTGTTATTCAAGGGCCATAGGAACCTTGTGTCACTTTATAACAAAACTTACCAAAGAAACAAACACTCAATAGGTACCTTAGTCTTGGGAGAATAGGTTTTGTATCCCACGAGAGCAGAGGGATCTATTAATTTTGACTTATCTAGCGAAGGTCGCAACGTCACAAGTTCACAACATGAATTCGAAGCCACAGTCAATGCAGGGAACAGAGGTACCAACAAAGCTATGTTTTGTTTGGGTTGAAAACAATGTTCTTCGGACTAGAGTTGCCTTCAAAAGGTCTCCCAACAGGTTGGTTGTAGGTCACACATCACCGTCGATATTTCGGTTGAACACTGTTTTGGGTATTCATCATGAAAACAATGTGGACGCCTAGATTGTTCGAAGCTCTGCATTGTAAAGCTGAAAGGTTTACTCGTAGAATGAATTGGTTATTTGACATTGACTTTTTGATTCACAACGGGTGCAAGTTTTCCCACGAAGACATTGAAAGAAAATAACACATGTTTCATACAAAAGTTAAATACGGTCTATATTGCTTTTTTATAGTATAATAATTAATATGTTGAACCCATAGTGAAAGTTGTTCAGTTATGGGTACGTTCACCCCTGAAAAATTACGAACGAATTTAAGGTCAGCCTTTATCTACATATGTATATACAAGGTACAAAATATATCATGCAAAATGTTACCTTTGAGAAAAACGAAAAAGTTATTCACACATTTCAGTTTAATTAACTTAACCATTTAGAAAGAATAATGGCTGTATTTAACTGATAGTAGGCACTTTATTTTAGGTTATGTGAATTACTGTTAAAGACTGTAATTCATTTAACTGTTGGGTGTATTCTTTCGTATCGAATCATGTATCTAAAATTGATGCGCCATTTTTATTTATTTTGTTTGATTTAAGGTGTTTCTGTTTATTGTAATGCAAATTAACACAGTTTTCTTTCTTATTTTACTAGACCACTTTTACAAAAAACTACAGGGAAATAGGGTTAGGCAATACTGGACACTGACTGTGCAAGGATCTTTTGGCACATGGTCTTAATTGGAATGAACGACGCCATTTTGTTTTTACAATACCTTTTCACCAAAAAAAAAAACACTCCTCAAATGTTTACCAACAATGCCTCTCTATCAAAAATACGAATTCAAGGGTCAAAACGCCCTAGCAGCACTGTAAAACCGAACCTCGAATCGTACCCGACCATCACAATAAATTGACACTACGAAAAACAGTCACACAAAAGCTAATCAACCCTCTCGCTACCGATGCTTTTATTCTTGTCTCGTGCGCTACATTTCACGAAGCACGTCGTCGCTGTAATCTCGTGTTGAGACGAGAGTAGAGGAATGTACTGATATGTAGTGAACATAGTGCTGCACTGCATTCGACGCCTTATTAGCTCCACCGAGATTGAGTAAGACCGTTTATCGCAACCACACTTCTGTGGTGAATTACCACTGCAATTTTCTCAAACAAGAAATTGTAGCAAAGGAATTTTGATATTTTGTCGGTCGATAAGTCAACGTATTGGGATCTGACGTAGTTTTGATTGAGGAAGGATGACAGTTAGATAATAGAAATATGGGTTCTGAAGGCCCAATATGAAATCTTTGTCGAAGTGCCGAAAATATGTCCGATATAACTGAATAAATAATGGCATCAGCTTTAACTATATCCCGTCGGAAACTCGTTGATGCATGATTTTTATTTGAAAATACAGAAAATCTAGAGTGACAGCTATTGCTCAGTAAACGCTAATTTAACCCTCACAACGCTCGCTAGAAATCTCAGCCAATACAGTTCACAGATTTCAAAAATAGAAAATTCTTTCCTCACGTATGCACATAAAATACATTTTCTGTGTTGCATTGAGGTTTCTTCGAATAAAATGGCTAGTAGCTGCGGGGCTGAGAAATAAGCACGTTCGCATTGGAGGGTTGCTTCGCAAGTTTTGTATTGCATACATACAAATAAATAATGAACGTTTTTTTATCTGCATTGTGGACATAGAAAATGTAACGTACGGAATCCTTAATTGCTGGTTTTATCTTTTATTGTAAGAGCGTAGTTACTCTTATATTGTAAAATGGAAAAAATTGTCTTCTTCTAGTTCGTGTTGATAATACTACAGTTTTTATATTTAATTTTTTTGGGGCAATACTATACAAGGTGGAAGGGACACCGACGTACAAACGGTTCACGTATTTAAAGGTTATACTCTGCATGACAGTACCTACTCCATTTATCAAACGTGATTTGGTTTCTAGGTGCATTACCAATGTTGAAATATAAGAAAAACGTATTTACACTAGAAAACGAAGAAAATATTGGTCTAAGACTAACTGTAACTTTATACAGAAATCGATTACTGTTTTCCGAAACACCTTTTTACCTCGATCGATATTTTACGAATCTCGATTGTCAAGTATCTGATCGTCTCTTGTATCGATGCTTTTAGTAAAGGACGTTTATTGCAAATAACTGAGGTGCCAAGATGATTATTCCCTACGGCGGCGGGACGATCAAACAATTCACTGAACTTCAGTCTCATTTTGAACGAACGAACGATTCGAACTATTTACTCATTCACTATCGATCCCGGCTTTTCTCGGAAAGCTTATAAGAATGTATACTTCTGTTTATTGTTATTACTTCTTTATTATACGAAATGCCTTTACTATTGGAACAGTTATTTTTTGTTTATCACAAATTCATGAGTTATGTAATTGTTGTTTACAGAAAGCAGTACACAGGGGATACTATACATGTATCCCCTGACTGATACATGTGTTTGTGTCGGCAAATTCGATCCGGCAGTATTCGTTGAACAACTAAGACTTTCTGAAGCATTACTATAAATATTCTGTTTGTGTTCTACGGCAAACTTCGTTCATCAAAAAAGCCTGTTTGTCATAGCAGCACTTAATAATTCCCCTACCGTCGTAGCACTACGCTACGAAGCTACACAACTTCGTAGCGTAGTGCTACGCCACTAGTTGATTTTCAATAATAATTATGTATGTCGTGGATTGATGGCACCATGGTGCAACAGACAGCGCCATCTAACAATTAGTTTTGTAAACTAATAATATTGACGATCTTATCCAAGCGTGCCCTACCGCTTGGACTAGATCGTCGGTAGAGTGGATGCAGTAAGACTAGTGAAGGGACGGAGTGTTGCGGACTTGTGACAGTTGAACTCCGACCGACAGTCTCGGCAGACGCTTAGTATCAACGCACGTGTTTGTTTCTATTGTAAAACCGTTAGTAGGTATATAAAAGTTATTTTAATTTAAATCATCTTTCGTTCGAGTACCCACGACAGTGCCCACATTTACCTAAAGCTATGTCGGATCCGAGTCGCGCATCTCGGAGTGTCAGCTTTCTTCGCGCATTCGGACATCATATTTTATGACCTGCTTCACCGCAGTGACCACATGTAGAATTTACCTCTCTGCAAGAGTTGGCTGCATGGCTATACTGTTGGTATTTATAACACCTTGTAACTAACGTAAAGTGCCTGACGGGACAAGTTGTCCAATTTATAAAAATCCTTGATTGAGATCCTATTAGTACTTTTCGTATATTGACCGCAACTTCAATAACGTAGTTACAGGTTGCAGCCTCTCTCTTCCCAGATTTGTGACTTAATTTTACCAACGTCAGGAAGGATTCCAAGTTCATCGTTGGAAACTTGTCGGCTGCATTTTGTTCGAAAATGCACTTAAAGACCTCATTTTCAGCCAAGGAAGTTGGCACTCCTACAACCACGATCCGGGGTTTGCGCTTGTTGGGTCCGTCGGCGGTAAGTCCAGATGTAGAGAACTGTACTGCGTTTTTCAGCTTATCAGCGTCATTTTTCGTCTCGGTACTTTTTATCACACCACCATTTTTCGTTCTTCAACAACAAACCACCACCACCTTTGTTTGTCGCTTGTTTTCAATTTATCATTGGGATAAATGGCGACAGAGCTGAAGTTATTAGGTCGCACGAAATGGTTGATGATCACCATATCGGCAAAAGAAGCATTTTCTGCAGAGTTTGAGTCCCGTATCGTCTGCTTGAGCTCCGAAATATGTTCTATTAGATCGCGCTGTTGCTTAACGGAATCGATCATGTTATCCGCATGAATAGCTTTTTGCTTCAGCGACTGGTATAAGACTGCCATTTGTGACGTACCAGGTTCGACTTTACGGTAAAGATTTGTAATCTTCATTTTCTGCTCGGTGTTGAGTTTCCCATCCGCGGCAATAGAGCAACTTAATTCAAGTAGTGCTGGATGGTGGCCATCCATCGTTGGATTTCAGGCGTTGGGACAATTACATCGGCCGGGGCCAAGTTCGACGGCGAGGCCGAGGGTTGTGCTGGCCCCCTTGGATTACTTGGGCTGTTTTCCATTTTGTTAGAGTTATTTAAATTAACTCACTATTTCGTGTCCATTATTCATTAAAACTACAAACTAAGCAAGATTTCTTTATGCATTGCGATAGTAATACACTAAAAGAGGTCACTATTATTAAAGAAGGTATTAATTAAATATTGCTACTAACCACGTTTGTACGCTGCAAATGCACAATATTCAATACATCCTAAAACATCGAACTAGCCGTTCATTCAGCTTCAGCTCACGTACAAAAGAAAAGAAGTTCGCCCTCTCGCCTCACTTTTCACTACAGCCTGCTTAAGAGCATTTAAATCTCCCAACACAATGTTCTTTAACAAAGTTTTAGTTACGCTGTTAAAGTGCTCTTATTATAGAGCTTGGGCGGCAAAATTGCTGTTGGGTGTTGCACGGAACAAAAGATATTGGAGGTTAAGTCATAAACTTAAGGTTCAAATTGCCGCATCTGACGTGTACTTACTCCTGAAATACAACAATTGAGGAACTCAAGACTTTAATGACTGCACCTACATAATTTGACTACTTACCTATTTGTGTGATAATAATTACAGTTCGTCATAATAGCTGCAGGGAAACTACACGACAACTGTGATTATCAAAGACAAAGGCAAGCTAAGGGCTCATTTACGGAGACATGGGAGACGCGGCGCGTTGTGCGGCGCGGCACGCTTTCAATCCAAACATATGTATGGGAGGAGTAATTTATGAGCTATCCTAAAATAACTTTACATTCGGAAGTCGGTGGCAAAAAAGTCAATGAAACAAACAAAAGTCACCGACTTCTGAAAGTAAAGTTATTTTCCACGGTTTGTGTTTTTTTTGGAAGTCGATTATTTTTTTGCAGAAACGTTTTTTTGTGTTTTTTTTTGCAAGTCGGTTATTTTCTTTTGCAAAAAAGTTTTTATTTTAGCTGTTATAAATGAATGCATGCAAAAAATATACAATAACATGTGAAACGTCTATTTTTAACCGTAACAGCTCGACTTTTCCATGAATCCATTGGAAATCTTCCTTTGATTTGCAAAAAACATACACTGTGGGTAAAAGCATTCCTTTACATGGAATTGAATTTAGCAGGGATCTTGCGAGAACTGAATAAATTAAGGTTCATTTTGTTTACCTAATAATATTATTTAATTTTTTTATTATTTTGTACTTACGTATAGCAGCAGATAATTGTATTTAATTAAACTTTGCAATAGAAAAACTGAGTTTTTCGCAGAGACGAGAATCTTTACTGTTTTACAGTCTTCCCTAACAGTACAGCATATAAATATGTTATTTCTATGCCACATACATTTTTGTTTTAAAAGTAAGATTTGAAATTGCTAAATGTTATCGTCCTAACCAAGCAGACTATTGTCAACAAAGTCATTTATTTTTTAACGGTTCAGTCTGAATCTGAACGATACAGAATGTTACCTGAAACTAGCCTTAACGTCTTTTATATATCTAGTTAACGTCTGTGTTGACTAGCTCTACGCCAAGCTATGTGACTTTCACGACACAAAAGCTGCTCGCCAACCATTTACGACATTTGCAAACACACCTTCGCTTTTATGGGCAATCAAAATTCCATGTAACATGTGTACTTGTGTACTAAAGTCTTCTTTGGCTGCATGAGTGAACTTCGAATGGATGGATAATCTTACTAAGCAGGTTACTTAGCTAGTTGGTTCTATGATGCTTAGCAGAATATCAAGCAAAAAAAGGTTTATTAGCTTTTGTCTAATAAAAAAGACAGCTTCTTAGTTCTTGAAGACAAACATATTTTAATTGTATTTTCTTTTTTAAAAAAAACAGTTCCACTTTGGCGGCAACTGTCAAATCAATCTTTTTTTTTTATTTGACACAAAAGTCTCTAGTCAAATCCAAGGAGTTTTAAATTAACTCCTTGGTCGAATCAAATACTGTCAATTTAAAAAAAAAAAGCACACATAATATTTAATTCTAATATTTGGAAATCATGACACAACCCAGGACTATCCGTGTGGCCCATTCAAATTCGTTATAGGGCTTTTTCTAAAGTAATGTGTAGTATAGTGAATGATGATAAAAACGCCATTTCATCCAGAAATGCGTTGCGGAAACTTTTTATAGTGCCCCAATTTTTTATCCTCTCACCTTATCCTTCCATGAAATATTATTGTGCGCCTGCCTAGTGCCTGCGCCATTTATTTTATGTGCTACTTTATATGTGGGTAGTAAAATTAACGTATATTTTTTACTTAGTAATTTTATAAAACTAACAATGCGAGAATTGACATAATATTATGTCAATAATAACAACATGGAGATGGCGACGGTGAAACTAATGGCGCTGGTATAGCTGGTTCCAAGCATCGTCATTGGTTGAAAATCTGGTAATGTCATTTTATATTTCAAAGTAGCTTGAGCTCATTGGTCAGTTTTTTTTGGTGATTGTTACTTAAGTATGGTCGCGCCATCTACAATTTACTTTTAACGGTCTTCCCCCTTGTCGAATGATTGGATTGTCGCCTGTCACCTGTCACCTGTTGCTTGTAATAAAGAAACTCCAGCTATCAATCAAGACACGTCAAACCAACGCTACGTAACGTCTATCTGTTTTTTTTTCTTAGGCTTCACAAGGTTTGTGCATTTAGCCAATGTCACGTTTACTTTGTGTGTCACAATCTATATGATTTATAGAACCTCATTTATGGTTCGAGTGGTTGTTTATGTTTTTATTAGGTTAACTTCTCTTTCTATTAATATAAATACATTTTCCAACATTTTCCAACATTACATTAATATAAATACATTTTCCAACCTCAATAAAAATAAACCGTGTTCATAATAGTAAGTTTATTTGCTTCAACAGCATTGATATTTACACAGTCAACTTGGAATTAAACCTGTCAATTTGGTGAAAGATAAACACGATCTGACTACGAGCCAGACAATTCATCTGATAACGAGTTTTGACAGCGGTTGATACGAGTACCTCCCGCGTCCCGACAGTTTCAAGCAGTGTCAGAAGCTTCGGTTACTAAATCTACATTATTCTAGATGTTTATCGTCTCCAGCGATTCACATTATCATATTCTTTTTGGAGGGCGTTAACATGACACATTGAGCCATATTACATTACACATTAGACTGTCACTCATTGTGCAATTACACTTGGGCGTTAGCCCGTATTCGGGTGCTCGTGAGACTGTACTCGAATTCGGGCACCAGATACATTAATTGTACTGTTCATCGCACTGAAATACGGGCTACGAGTAGTTTACATGAAGAATGGAATTCGGGTAACTAAAACGATGAAGCTGGACTCCGTTCATTTACCCGAATTACATAGGAAATCGAATTCGGGAGAACGACCTTGTGTAATTGCGAGATTGGGTTGGGCAAAGTCGAAATTTTTCTTAAACTGTAGCCGAGTGAGCATTTACAAAAGTACAAGTTGAAACAGTATAATGTATGGATAGATATCGATATGTAGAATGTTACATCTTTGTGGGTATAGACAGAAAGACAGCTGTCCGTATTAGAACTGAATCCGATTTACTTAACATTGTTTGAATTCAAATACGTTCATCTACTATCTGGCTAGATTTATATAGGTAGATATATATTTAGTCTCCATAACAGGAGCCGTGGACACAGCTAGTCCCGATATAAATAGAAGTTTCAGACGGATACACGTTTAAGCTTTCAGTAGAGTACTGAAACAGGGAATAGAACTTTAATATTGGCAAATGTCGTTATTTGAAAAATGTAGGTACTTTATTTATACTGTAACCAATATATCTGTGCAGGCGGTAAAACAGAGAACTAATATAAATGCAAGAAGCTTCACATATTGTTGCATTTTTTCATGACAAGCAGCGCCACCTTGAACTGCAAACTTAAACTGGTCGTAGATACTGTAATTCAGGAGTGCGGGTTTGATAACTCTGTTTATATGGCCAAACATTCTGTCAAGATTGGCAAGTAACGAATTGTAAGAAGCTTAAATACGTCGTACTTAATAGATTTACTATGCTTGATCGTCCAACCTAAAGAATTGAATTGAACCCAAAAATATTGAATCTATTTTTTTTTTTACCAAAAATATATACATACTCGTACATACATTATACTTATGACACTAGCTTATGCCAGCGGCTTCACCTGCGTGGAGTTCGATAACTGACCCACGGGATCGTCCTACCGGGATGAAAAGTAGCCTATGTGCTATTCCAAACTATAGTCTATCTCTGTGCCAAATTTCATACAGATCCGTTCTGGCGTGATTGAGTAACAAACATCCATCCAAACTTTCGTATTTATACTTAATATTAGTATAGATAATATGCCCAAAAAGCCCAAGGTAGAGAAAAATGGAAAGAGGGAAGGGAGGCGTTTGCCATGCAGTGGGACACATGAGGCTCATAATAATAAAGAAAGTTCCTGCAGTGTGAGTCGGACAATATCATACAATCTGCACACAACCGCGCGGAATTTAACATTTCCACACCCGCACTTAACGCAACTGGTGAACACTTGGCTTAGGCCCGTGGCCTTGCCATCAGAACTTCCCGGCTAGCCGGAGGAACAAAAAAGTCAAAACAAAAATAATAATAAATAATAGATAATAATAGGGATCAACAGATAGCTTGGCGTACGTATGAAAAATCAGTTCACAAACACCTTGAAACAAAAATCTAAATCTTTCTTCCTCGCTATACACCATTAAAGTTACGTGACCACTTTACAAACACCTTAGGACGTTATACGGTTTTATTACGGACCCAATTCGACTTCAGTAACAACTTTACGACAGGATTGCGGATAGAGTGCTATCGGTTACGGTTCGTAGTCACGGCATTTATTAAACGATTTTTTTTTTGCACAGGCGCTCGGACTTCACAGGAATTCTGTTCCACTGGTATTTTTAGCCTTTTGATCCCGACAGTACTCGGTAGGTTGGTGGACAGGAGAGTACATCGATTTTTAGACAAAGTTCGTCTTTGTTGAGCGGTGACAGTTCAGTCGTCATGTGTGACAGTCTCTTTTTAAAGCTCAATGTGTTTATTACAACCTAAAAAACGACGTCAAAGATAACGTCAATTTATTAATTTGATGTAGGTATTCTTCTCAGCAAAACCCTTACATTTGATACCCATATCTTGGAAATGCATAAGAAAGAACTAGTCCAACATCTTTGGGAGTCCGCCATATTGGATTTGGAATGACGTCACTTAGCTAGCCATGCATTGTCATCCAAACCAAACATGTATGCAAAATTTCAACTCAATCGGAAACCGAATATAGGGTCAAATTTAACTTCTAAGATTTTTTACATAGCTAGTTAGTTACAGATGAAGCCAACAAAAGCGTGGCTCAGAAAAGTCAGCAAAATGACATCATTGCCTAGACACGTTGGGTACACTTTTAGCGACGCCAACCGGTTGGTAAGTAGATCACGACGTTGTTCGGTTTGTCACGTTTTGTATCGCAGGAATCCGCCGTGCCGTTCTTATGGTGAAAACATTGTGTCAAGTGTAAGCGGCTTATTTTGAGATACATATACAGGGTGGCGCCGACAATACAATAATAAATTAATCTGTGTATACCTCGTGACGTTCCTAGTCTGCACACAAAAAATCATTCGAATATATCCAGTAGTTTAGTCACAGGACATTATTTTTCATATTCAGAATTTTCTACATGATGTAGATTAGTAGGCTAGCACCGATAGGTTAACGACCCCCGCATCGGTATAAACACTTAAACATATTGTCAACTCGTTATTTCGAAAACATTTGCCAAATATGTTCCTTAAATGTTATTTCTAGACGCGAATTAGTGCAAATTATACCTAAAGTTAGTCAACCAATATTTATAAATGGTGTTGTATTTCGTAAACAGTTTTATGCCAGTTAGTTTGTTTTGATTTTAGAATTTATTTGATAGTTTAAAAATAGTCCTACGAACTAGTATTACCAGTGTTTTCATTTATTGTCGTATTGTCGGCGCCACGTTGTATACGAAACTTTGAAGTTTTCGTCGAGAGCGGGTTGTCGGATACAAAATGATAGACATACAATTTGCAGAAACAGAAAACCGATGATAGAAAAAGGATGATATAGGCAGTTACTTGAACCTCTGGGATCTTTGGCTTTGACATTAACCGCTAAACGTGAGTGAATGCGGTTTTCAATCAACTTCCGACTCTTTTTACGATCTTTCAGGAGAACAAAAGGTTGTCCATCAAAGGATACCTATCAATTTGGAATAGCCATGATATGAGAAGGAGAAAACTTTCCTACTTGTTTGTTGCAAGAGGCTTAGCTTATCTCATTACCAACATGATTTCTTCCTTATAACGAAAATTCACCTTCAGAGGAAAAAGTTATTCAAGCTCTTCATCCATTATTGCGATCCTTAATACATGATTTCTTGACTTGTTTTCGGGCACGAGGTAATTTTTATAAGGAAAAGTTTTGTAAGTGTAATTTATATGGGGAGAAGAAATTGCTTCCTCAAATTATTTTTTATGTAGAACTCGCTGAAATGTGATAACTTTGTAAGGTACAGTCTTGAGATTGCAATAGACATCATAAAGCCAGCCTGAAAGGCAAAGGACTCTTCTTTTGATAGGCCTTTGGCCATCACGATTGCATATGTATCTTTACTAATATAATAAAGCTGTAAAATTTGTATTTATGTAGATTTGGATGTAGGAGGTAATCTTCGGAAATACTTATCCGTGTCCAAGAATTTTTTTACAAATGGGATGCTATTATATCCCCGAGTCTCAAAGGCATCACCGAAATTTAAAACATTCCCGTATGATAATTTTCGACCATAACGGGAACGAAGCTGTGTGCAAAAACTAGTCTAAGATAAACCACAACCGCAGCAGCAGAACTACACAACCGCTGTGACAGACCGCCGTGTCACTACTGGTGTCTATGTAATGCTATGAAAACACTTCAGAATAATGCGACATTGTCGCGAAACCGAAGACCGCAAAGCAGTAGTGCCGTCAAGTGGATTGACTCAGTTCTAATACCAAAAACTAATATCACTGGTGTTTGTTTCAACTCATATTTATTTTCTACTAGCTTATGTCCGCGGCTTCGTTATTGTCCCACGGAATCGTACTACCGAGACAAAAAGTAGCCTATGTGTTAATCCAGGTTATGAACTATCTGTATGCCAAGTTTCATCCAAAACAAGTTCTAAGATATAAGGTACAATCAGATGGATGTAGGAACGGGTCCCGCCGTACTAAGGAGCTGCTCCTCATCGACATGGCCAAGAGCCAACAGGTTCGTCGATCCCGCAAGGATCTGTTGACATTTTGGATAGATTATAAGAAGGCCTACGATTCGGTGTCACATACATGTCTCATGAGGGTGCTGGAGTTGTACAAGAAAGATGCAACTCTACCCACCTTCCTTGAGTCGTGTATGGGCCAATGGAGGACGGTCCTTCGATATCCAACATGTCGACAGATACAAGGGAACGATGAGCCTGTATGGATTTAACGGGGAATATTCCAGGGCGACAGTCTGAGTCCTCTTTTTTTCTGTCTTACCCTGAATTTTCTAAGCACATTGCTGGAGGATTCAGGTCTAGGCTCGGTAGCCTAGAACTGAATCCTCCAGAAAGTGAAATATGACCTGACTTCCTCAACCGGTGGTCAGATCATATATCACTTTCTTTACATGGATGATCTGAAACTCTTTGCCCCCAAGAAATTGCAACTGATGGAGCTACTGAAAATATCTGAAACTTTTAGTAATGCCATCAGGATGGAATTTGGTGTGGAGAAATGTGCAGTCATGTTTTTAAAGCGAGGGGAGGTTATGGAATCAAAATTCACAATATATAAAAAAAAAACTTTTTTTTTCGACGTCTGTATTTTCGTTTCTTTTTTTTTGAGCTGACTGTACCAAATTCAAGTTGTTGGTTTTCGTTCGCACATAAAATTAAATTATTTAAAGAGTGGTATGCGTTCGGAATAAAAAATAAACATGAGTTGAAACAAATACCGTGGTATTAGTTTTTGGTATTAAAGTACAAATTTTGAGTTTCACTAACTGGACACACGTGTGTCCAGTCTTTAGTATCGAGGTGGTGAATAACCCAGTGCTTCTACTAATAGAGTGTCAAGACGTATCTTTTGTTTGACAAATGACTTGCGCCAAACTGTCGAATAGAAATGCCGCTGCCGTCGAGGTTGTGATGATACTTTAGGAATCAAAACCGCAGCCGCATTGTTGTTTGCGGTCACTGTCAACCACAAAGTCGCCGACGTTTGTGGTCTGTCTGTCGTCGCCCTTTGTGGTCTACCTTTATTGTTGACAATTTCAGTTGTTGTTTGCCCACGTTATTTTATATTATTGGTCGGGACCATAATACCTATTATAATAAAACTTCCTTTTGGCTTTGTCGTAGTCGAGTAAAAACGTATTGGTTCTTCTAGTAAAAGTTCCACGTGCTAATCCAAGATATCTACATATCTATTCTACATATCTACGTATTGGAATTCTGTGCCAAGTTTCGTCGAAATTCCTTTAGCAGTAGGGCGGGATCGAGTTTAAAATATATTTCGTTTAATATTCAAACATGTGAACTTTCACATTTAAATTCTGGATACGTGTGATAGCAATTACTTAGGATTTGACTAGCTAGGTCCGACTGAGGTTTGTAATATTGTGGAACCAGCCGTCCATACCCCAAACCTACCTTCAATGCAATCAAACCTTCAATTTTAATTAAAAATATAAAAAATAGTAGCCCACAGGTATCGGGAACAGGGTCTGAGCTACCGGCGGTCAGGGCTCCAGAGAGAAGAACCTCCTAACAATAGCCGTGTCCAGGAGAACCGCTTTCTGAATCAAGCCGTTGATCCAGCTGCCTAACGAGAGCCTCCTCAGGTATTGGCCTAGGCTCTTGGCCGTTGGCTGAAACGACTATAGGCACAATTATGGCTGAGTTCACATCCCACATGTCGACAACCTCGCGAGCTAAGTCAAAATACTTGATTTGCTTATCTTTCTTGGCTTTCACGAGGTTCTCATCATGCCTATTTTATTATTTATTTTATTATGAGCCTTGTGTCCCACTGCAGGGCAGAGGCCTCCCTTCCTTCTTTCCGTCTTTCTGTCTCTTTGGCTATTTAGGCCCAAAGCTAAATTTTTATTTATAATTTAGCTATTTTTTTGGCTTTTTATAAGAGCTGGGGGGTTACCATGATCTGTTAGTGCAGGAATGTTTTAGGCCTATTCCGAGAGTGGGAAAGTGACATAAATCATCATAAATCACCTGTTCGACTTCTATTCCGATTAATACACTATAACGGTTTAGCAAACAAAGAGGCTATTACACTAACCCATTACTTACTTTAGTTTAAGTCAACTAAAACTCCCCAGGAGATAGCTACATTCATTCATAAGGAAAGTCCAAGCAACTCATTTTTACCAAAAATTACAACTTAACAAAGCGCCCGACGTGAAACAAAACAAAACATTCATTCACTACTTTTCCCGGAAACATTTTAATTTAAAGATGACTTTTTTTCTTAATTATAATGCAAATTGGATTCTTTACCCTTCAGTGTTTTCCTGCTTTCGTACTACAAAGATAAAATTAAACAAATTCCACGCATAGTAGTGCTCGCCACAATAAAGTGAGGAATTTATTTCATCTCTATGAAAATGGTTGAATATCATAAATATAATTATTACTATGATATTCTGCCTTCGAAACCAAGGTTAGACTTTAGTGTTAAAATATCACTAAACATTACTATGCATCGCCGCATGTGTTCGCATGGATGTATGAAATAATAATGTTTGAAATGTCGTTGCAAACTTCTGACTTAGATTTCGTCTGTTTGTTTGTCTGTCTGAAACTTTAGTAGAAGTATAAGGTTTGAGCCTCATCTGTCAGTACGGAATCACATTATGCCATGCTGCTATCCTTTTCTGTCGCTGAGAACCATCATTTGCTAGAGCGAGAAGCAGAGCGTACTGCTGAACGCATCGTTGATGCTGTTTCTTGCTTTTGCAAATTACGGTTCAGTCTTTTAAAATACATAAGCCCTTTTGTAATCATTCTTCTTCCTTGAACTTTTTTGTAAGTTGTATTGCCAGGTCCAAGGGAATCGATTTCTGTTATTTTACAATTTCCTTATATATTAAAAAAAAATATTCTTGATACAACTCTATGCAGCATTGTTTTACATACATGAGAGAGGAGCTCGTGGCTAAAATAATAACAACCGCTCGGATCAATCTTCATGTTAAGCCGCGCTTGCCTAGGTTGGTCTGTGGATGGGTGACCACCCATTACATACCGAGTTTCTTCCGTGCTTCGGAAAGCACGTTAAGCCGTTGGTCCCGGCTGTAATTTGAAGATCTTTGACAGTCGCTATAAGTAGTCAGTGGCCCGAAAGTCTGACAACCAGTCTTACCAAGGTGTATCGTATTACCCGGTACTAACTGGATTGTGGAGGTCAGATAGGCAGTGGCTCCATGTAAAATACTGGTATTCAGCTGCATCCGGTTAGACTGGAATCCGACCCCAACATAGTTGGGAAAAGGCTGGGCAGATGATGATCTTTTACATACATGTACATATATGATTATATGATTTTTCCCACAAGGCCATGGCGATAAGCAGAAACTGCCAAACGCAGGTGGCGTTTGGTAGTTTCTGCTTATCACCATTCTTACAGCCTCCATTAGCATTATTAAGGGGTTAAAAAACCTGGTAAAAAGTCCACAAAGGAAAAGAAGCAATATTAAAAAGGAAAATGGATAACAAAGAGCTATCCAATAAAGTGCTCGTTACTCGCAGGCGCTACCGGGGCTTCGACTAGTGATGTGACATAAATTGCTCGGTTCAAAGTCAAGGTGCATATTAATAGCTCGGATACAACACATAATCTATATTCTTAGTATGTCATATCCGTAAATGTTAATCTTGGGCGATTTACATTGCATCGTTTAAATACCGAGTTAGTACGAATATACAAGGCGTTTCATCATTTTTCATGCTTTATGGTAACAAAGTATGTAAGCAGGTAAGTTTTTATTTTGAAATACATGAATATTTTTTGGAAAATCATCCGTTAAAAATTGCTCAAAAATTTAAAAATGAACTGTTTTTATGACACAAATGGATAAACCCACAATGGTTGTAATAAATTAATTATTTCTGTAAAGTGAGCTTAGTCCTGCAGTCCTGCACGCTTAGCATGGCCACCGTAGAAACGGGTTTTGTCGACGGAAGAATAGACAAAATTATAGATACAGTCACAGATTGTAGAAAGATTTCTCAATACTCAATACTCAAGTCTTTATTGCATTCCATATGTATTACATAGATGGTGTAACAAGTTAAAAGTGAATTTTCTTTTTTTCTATTTTCAATCTGTCAATTTTTCTATTCTTCCGCCGACAAAACCCGTTTCTACGGTGGTAATGCTACACGTACCGCTAATATGTACAAACCCGCATCGAAGATTCTCTTATCTTTCGAAGTGTTCCGCGATTCTTGATAGTTTTCGAGTTATAGTTTCTTGAAAATTTTATAGAAACCGCTTTGCAAGCAGTGTCAAAATAAAGATAGACAAAAAGAATTTTATAGAAACCGCTTTAAAAAAATCCATTTCAATCATTTAAATAGATTTTTTTAAATCGGTTTCTATAACATTTTCAAGAAACTGTAACTCGAAAACTATCAAGAATCGCGGAACATACATTTGTGGTATTTTCGGATACTCCTAATCATGTTCTTTCATGACAGCGTTATTTGTAACGGTCAGTATATGGGGCTGGATAGTAATATAACACATTTATAATGTTGGATTAGTTTGTCATATTTAACTGAACAGAACTAAGCCCAATTGAGTAGAAACAGTTGAAAATTCATGTTATTAAGAAATCATTTCTAGTTTTTTTTCTAGATTTTCTATTTAATGTTTCAACTAAGGTTTCTTCGCGACAATTTAATCTACCATCTATACTAATATTATAAATGCGTAAGTTTGGATGGATGGATGTTTGTTATTCAATCACGCCAGACAGCTGAACGAATCTGTATGAAATTTGGCACTGAGATAGATTATAGTTTGGAATAGCACATAGGCTACTTTTCATCCCGGTAGGACGATCCCGTGGGTCAATTATCGAAATCCACGCGGGCGAAGCCGCTGGCATGAGCTAGTAATATAATATACCAGACAATGACCATAACCTAACAGGTAGCTACCTAAATGTGAACTGTGTACCAACCTACCCACATTATTTTCTCTCCATGCGCCACGACAAAGGCACGCCCTACATAGTTCCGAATTCTAATGTTTCAGTCCCAACACTTCAGTAGGAGTTTGTTAAAACATTCGGCCATTTTACTTCTCCTAGTACTTACGTAAGTTGAAAGTGGAAGCCATTTCCGAGGGCCCTGTTTTAATTAACTTCAAAGAGGCAACGCAATTCTTCTTCTTTTCGTAGTTTTTTTAAGATTCCATGAAATTTGTAACATGTTAATTAAAATGTGGCTAAAGGAAAACATATATTTTTTTATCTTCTAAATGATTTAAATATTAATTTTCATATAACTACTATACTTTTTCACCTGAAAAACAACCCGTTTTGTGCCCGAATAAGACATAATTAGAGAAGTGAAGAACCGGCAAGAACAATCAATATAACAGTAACTCGTTTACTTCATAAAACATACAATCAACCAGAAGACACATAATACATTAAAATCATCATCATCCTTTCTGCCCTTGTCCCATGTCACTTGGGGTCGACGCAACACGGTTTTTTCTTTTACTCTCCCCTGTCAACCGTCACGCAATCATTCCTATAATAATATAATACATTTAATTTTGTAATAAAAACTCTTTACTGCATATGTTGCTAGCTACTTACTATCGTGTATTTAAATATCTATCTCCTGCATCAGAATGTTCAAGAAACCTCTGGAATATATTATAGACCATTTTCTTCGCATCGTTAGCCCTTTCTTGGTACAATAGGCCCGGAGGTAGCAATAACCTTATTTCCTTTGTCTGTCTCCTCTCATTCTCCTCTGGCAATTTTTTGCTATCAGTATACAAAGCTATTTATTATTCTGGTATCGAATTTCAATTTGATTCTTGAATATTTCGAGGACCTTTTGATGTAATGAGATTTAAAAAGAAAGACTGGTGGATTTTTAATTGGGCCACGTATCAATGGAACATTGAATATTGTTATATCGTTGCACTTTGGTTGTTTATCCTTAAAATCATTTAAAATCATTCATATCTGAATTGGGGATGGGTCCTTAGGTCACTTTAAAAAAAAACATAATTTTCCATTTTCTTCAGTATCTTTTCGGCCCTACCCTATAGACGCTGGTATGGGGTAGGACTGAAAAGATACTGAACACACATAGAATTAACATTACTTGCAATGAAAAGCTTAGGGGGGCTTTACGCTTCCCTATTATTACGAGTAAAAATAACTAACTAACACAAGCTACCTAATTTAAACACGACACTTTAATCCAGAATTTAATCCACTCATTAATTTCACAAAGATTCATTCCAAAAAAGAGGCGGAATCTAGTTAACAAGATACCAAGTACATACCTATCTCCCAGTTCTCAATATAACAGAACAAGGAAAAGGCGAGTTTCCCTCAAAGCCGGAACGTTCTCAAAGAGTTTTTACTGACCCTCACATTGAGGGCCTTCGACGACTAGAACCTCGTTTTATGCTAAACAAAAAATCGTTATCAACTTCTTTGCGAACCAGCAGCCTTATTTTATTAGACACTCAATTTGAAAGTCGTTATTGTGCGATTTTATTTTTACTTTGAGTGCGCATAATAATATTATTATTGTATATTACTAACCTACGTATAAAACTGTATAATATAACCTACTTGAATTTCTGAAGGTAGATCTGTTTCCAAGGAAATCAATCAAGCATAATGATATAGATCACTATAATTATAACTTTTGTCTGTTTATTTACTTACAAGTACATATCTTAAAGGTTAACATATTATAACAATATTATCTTTAAACAAGCTTCTTCACGCTGCAATACTTATTATACGGGGGGGAAGGGACACTTTTAATAACCCACGAAAAATGTCTATTTGTGGGGGTTCAGAATGATGTACTGAGTATGTGGTTTCGGTTTTCGCGTCGGTGTCCCATCCACCCAGTATAATTTAATACAAGTAGTTTCAGGATTTGGGATGTTCTGCCGCGTTCACTGTCGAACGAGTGGAGAGAGACCACTTATCACCCTTATGCCCTTGGTAATAATGTTGAAAACTGGTCGACCGTTAGTGACCGTCAACATTTTTACAAAACACAATTTTCCCTGTAACGTGGACTCACCTCGATTGTTCAAATCATGCCTGAATCTGAAAATAAAAGAAACAGCTCGTTAGTTTCAATTTTACATTGCAATGCAGAATAAAATTCGCCATTTTGATTTGTTGCAGACGTAGTTGCATTTCTTCCAACAAAGTGGTCCCCAATAATTCATGAAGCAATTTAGCAAATTGCAATTTGCATAATGGTGACCATCGCCATGGAAAATTAATTGTCTTTTATTACAGTGGCTGAGCTACAAGGCGCCTCCGATTTTATTTCAGGATACTAATTAAATTAAAGCCGTTTCGTATGATGCTGTCTTTAAGTCGTGTTCTTATGGAAGGTACGTTTACACTGATAGATTTTCTAAACCGAAATATACTCTATTTGCTTGAGTATTAGATACACTCAAGGTGTCAAGTTGTTCCTAATTTCTAAATTCCTTTTGTATATGGTTTACTGAAATATGTATAATATACTAGCTTATGCAAGCGGCTTCGCCCGCGTGGAGTTCGATAATTGACCCACGGGATCGTCCTACCGGGATGAAAAGTAGCCTATGTGCTATTCCAAACTATAATCGATCTCTGTGCCAAATTTCATCCAGATCCGTTCAGCCATTCTGGCGTGATTGAGTAACAAACATCCATCCAAACTTTTGCATTTATAATATTAGTATAGATGTATAGGTTTAAATTTAGTTCCTCCATCACCAGGAATTTCTCAGTAGGCTCACCCCCTATTATATGGCTATAAGTGGTGAAGTGGGGGTGTGCAGGTACACATCTGCCTAACCCTTAAGGAATTACAGGCGTGTTAAACGAAAGAAGAACAAGACATATCATGAAGGTACCTACACACAATATAACCCTAAAACACATGTTATGTCATAAACTTAGAGGTAGAGTTGCTTACTCGTATATTCCCGCTTGTTCGTTTTAACTAAACGCACCTTTAGATCATTAATAAAGTTCTGCCAACTTCTTAATGGGTGTAGGGTGTACCCGTACACTAACATGAAATTATCGGCACAGAGAGGGTTGGCCGAGTTTCAAGGAAATATTCCTTTAAGTTTTACTTTCCTCTTTCTTTTAATTTAACCCTCTACTAGTTATTTTGACTTTACTTTTACTGGGCAGGTTGTCCTTTAATATAAGGTTGTCTTGTTTGTTTGTATGTATTGGTCAAATCTTGCAACTGAATTTCAAACCAGATCCCTCCAACTGATTGACCTGAAATTTTGCCCACACCTTTGGTTCTGGTGACAATACATTTTTATTACAGACATGACTGGATGAGGCTCTGGCTGCAGAGCCAGAGCCTCTTTAAGAGAGAACTCCTCAATGGTTATTAGCACGGGCACGAAACGTTGTATATGCTTATATATTCGATATTTATAGATAAACCTAATTTCGTCCGTTTCATTTTAATAAAAGTTTGTTTTAATAAAAACTCAAGTCCAATTAGACATGAACAAACTATTGGAAGTTAAATCAATAAATTGTTTTGGGGTTTTATAATCACAATTTTATTTAAAACATACATACAGTATATACATAAAGTCATTCCTGTTTCCCTTGGGTGTTGACATAAAGCACTGAAATACATGGCACCTGCTAAGGTCATACATTACGTACACTCTCCTACTCTTTTTGATTTAAATTAATTAATGTGTGGGTAAAATTACCACATTCCTGTTTTATTTAAAACGTAAGGTCGGTCATCCCGCTGTTCTTGACATCCGTGTCGGAAACATTGGCAACAAGTGAAATATTAATTCATTGAATTACCACAGCGAGCGAGCGGGTTTCCGTTTTAGTCCTACATTTTTGTGTTTGATTTTTACGCTATTATTCGAGGTGATAATATCATTCAGTTCTCAGGCTCGTGGAAGCTTTTGAATTCATCATAAAATATAACATATTTTTAATCCACCATAAAATATATTATATTTTATGGTGGATTCAAAAGTTTCCACGAGTGATGATACTTACATGTATGTTAAGCGCAAATCTATATAAAACACAAAAAAATGTTTCTACCTATGTTCGTTTTACACTTTGAAACCATCCAACCGATGTGCCCCAAACAGGTTTTATTAGAAAGGCAATAATGTGAAGATGGTTCTAAATTAACACTAAAACAATGCATTAGGTACTATAGCGTAGTAGCACACGCCGGGTATCCGCTATTAAAATATACCATAGACATTATCACATAAAACTTTACATAATGGGTGTAAAAAGACCCTTAACGAAGTTGAAAAACACTCGTTTTCCCCATCATTGCGATATTTTTTTTGTTTTGGACCATAACTGGAAACTCAGTGCGTCCTTCAGCATTATGTTTTGAGCGCGTAACATTAAACCTTACAGTTAACCGATTACTTAATAATAACATCGCGTCTGCAATTCTCGAAGGGTAAGGCGGAGGTGCTCCTAATAGTACACCCACATTTTACCAGTTATGTTTAAGTCCCATGTATTAGGGAGCGAACCTATTTCGATCAACCCGGCACAAATCCAGACTCCGTGGCAGCTACTGAAAAATTCCTCATGGAAAAACTAAATAACACTGCCCGACCCCGGAATCGAACCCAGGACGTCATGCTCATCAGTCCCACTTGCGACCACTAAAACAACGACGCAGTATCGATATACAGGCTGTTAGTGTAAACACCGTTATCCTTGAAACCAGTGGTTTGGTTTCACTTATAGAACGTAAATTCAATGAAAAAAAAATAAAATTTTTTTTAAAGTAAAATCTCCATTTTTCCTCAAAATTATTTCACCCTATACGCAAGGGCAAAGAGGACGGAGCGCGGGAACACAGCGCTAGATCAAACAGGCCACACGCCGCGCGCGCGACGCGGCGCGACCCCGCCCACACCCCTCAGTCTCTCCGCAGCCTCGCTATCGATCGCACGTTACGACACGCTTGCTCGCAGCGCAGCGCTCGCGCCCGCGCCGCCCGCGCACCACCGCTCATTTTTCGCGCAATTGTGTAGTTAGGTATTGTGTAGTGATTATGTCGTATACAAACGTACAGTGGACCGAAATGGTTCGGGTTTACGCCGCGTCGGGTGATAACCTAAACGAGGCTCGAAGAATGTACGCAGAGTTATTCCCTGGACAACCTGTGCCAAACCGAGAAACAATCGAAATCGACAGGATGTTGGACAATGTGCCCCTTCGTTCCCTGAGAAACCTTTTCTACCAACATGACGGTGCCCCTGCACATTTTCAGCTGCAAGTCAGGGCTATGCTGGATGAAGAGTTTCCTGGGCGATGGATTGGCCGTGGAGGGCCAGTGGCGTGGCCCGCGCGCTCGCCAGATCTTACACCTCTGGACTTTTATCTGTGGGGTGAAATGAAGCGCCGGGTGTATGCCACTGAGTTCCGTAATACGTCGGAACTCAAAAGGCGGATTCGTAGTGCGTTTAGAGACCTGAGAAATGACACTTTTGTGCTTTCGAGAGTGAGAAACAATTTAAGAAAACGTGCGAAGGCATGCGTGGCCGTAAATGGATCCCATTTTGAACAGCTTTTGAGATTAATGTAAGTGTAAAAATAATTCAATCAGTGTAAATAAAACCAGTATTTTTTAATGAAATTGTAGATAAAAATGTGATTAACTTTTAAATACGCCAAAAATACCTACCCAGTTGTTTGTATTTTTTTTAATTTTCATTGTTGTTAAATCTAACTTACATCTGGACTCGTCACGCAACAAAGGTAGGTATTTTTGCCTGTCCTAAGCCAGGAAAAGTATGAAGGGAAAGTTACATCACAGGTTACGTGTATTGTGTTTTTATTACAATGATGTAGTTAGTTAAAACTTATGTAGGTAGTTATAACGGACGGCCAGTGCAGCAGGTCAACGCCCTTTGCAGTGATTACGTAACTCGGGCGCATATTATCCATGATTTTACGGACGGTGTCGGACAGAAACATTTTGAAGTTTTTAAAGAAAAATTCGTTTATTTATTTTTAAATTCAGATAAACATTTTTATAATTAAATCAACTACCTATGGTTTTAGTGACAACGGTGTTTACCCTTACAGCCTGTATATATACATAGTATGAAACAAAGTCGCTTGCCGCCGTCTGTACGCTTAGATCTTTTAAACTACGCAACATATTTAATGTGGTTTACATCAATAGACAGAGTGATCCAAAAGGAATGTTCATATATATGTATAATACACGCATATATCATAGTAGAGAAAACATTAGTATTAAAAAAAAAATATCGCTGGACATTACACACAGCGCCATCTAGTGCCACACTAAGCAACGAGGCTTGTGTTGTGGACACCAGATAGTTGATATACTACATAGATACTTTTTGTTTGTAAATACATACTTATTATACATATAAACATCCATGACTCCGAAACAAATGTCTATGCTCATCACACAAACACTTGCTCCTACGGGGATTCGAACCCGGAACCCTATGAACGTAAGGCAGCCTCACTACCGCTGCGCCATTCGTATCTACATTGCACCCGTGCGAAGCCGGGGCGGGTCGCTAGTCTACTTATAAAATAGATTCAATATTCTTTTTGCTGATTTTTTACATACACTTCATAACATTAAAGTGAATTTACTGCGTGTTTCTGCTTACAAATTGCGATCACGACTCGCTGGACCACCCCGCGGAGCAACATCTGTTTAATACTTCGGCAGCAATTTATTTCCCAGTGACAAATCGCTTTTACAGCCCTTCCTCTATTTTTTGTAAAAGCATTTTGTATTCCAAAAATAATTATTTTATAGAGACAAATCTTGCACCGAAACATTACATTCGTTCCTTTCTGTGATATTATTTTTTAATTAATTTTCCTTCAGTAAGGATGTAATTGAGAAATACTTATGCAAAGAAAATCTAAGCAAAGTGGTTTGGTTTTCCCATAAGGAACTTTGTCAGTAACCGGCATTTTGTTTTGTTTTAGGGAGGGAAATCATCAAATGACCTCTCCCGCTCTGGGTGGAGCGGGAGGGCGTGTCAGACTCTTACTGACTAAAACCCACCGTTGTTCCTTTAGTTGCCTGTGCCAAGGTGCCAAGGGCCACGGTAACTCTTTCGAACAAATCCGCAACCCTGGCAGGCATCGGTCCTAATGGACCCCGTCAGTTTGTGCTGACATCTCTTTGAGGCGCGCGTGGAACACAACGCGCCATCGACCCGGGCCTGGTCCTTACCGGACGGCGAGCTACCCATTGCTCGCCGTCAGTAACCGGCCTGGAGATCCGATTTGTACCTGGTGGATGGTAAAAGGCTCCCTTTTGGTTTAAGTCCCATGTAATAAAGCGCTATAACATGGGGCTTAAACATAACTGGCAAAATGTGGGTGTACTATTCGACACACCTCTGCCTAACCCGTTAGGGATTAGGTACACTCAGTGCCCAGCATTACCTAACCCCTCCTAACCCTATTGTTCTTTGTAAGAGGAATCAAGTCAAGCAGGACACTGATGGAACTACTGAGTTCACAGAGGGTCTGCCACTTTTCACCCTATACCCAAAGTGATAAGGTTGAAAAGTGGTCGACCCTCAGCGAATTCGGTAGTACCTAGATGAGCGACTTATGTTTTCCAATTTAATATCGTGCTATGTCCCAAAGTTTCTTTTAACACCTTGTATAATGAAACAAAACACCTAGCCAAATAAGTTCAATCTGCTAACTTCACCTAGTTCCAACTCATTTGCTTCATAAACACAATTCTCCGACGATAGCTTTATCAAAGCAGGAGTTTTGTTTGCGAAGCGAACTAACCGTAACATAACTAGGACAGTAACGCAAGAACTAAGAACAACTACGGTATGTAAATGAACTTATGACTCGACGGTACAGCGTCGGCATTTTAGGGTTGTCTCGTGTTCCCTTTTGTTCCGTCATGAAATAGGAATGTTTTGTTCCGATTATGAAGGGGTTATTTGTTTTAGTGCTTGTCACAATTATGTGCATCTTACATTCATAAAGGGAGTTGCTGTGATTTCTGAACTGCCTACTTTTTTGGGGGAAATCTTTACTTCCTTAATAATATTATAAACGCGAAAGTTTTTATGTATGGATGTTTGTTACTCTTTCACGCAAAAACTACTGAACGGATTTGGATGAAATTTTGTACACAGATAGTTTATAACCTGGATACTTTTATCATTAATATTTCTTTACGACTTTAATTTTTTTCCACTTTGTTTTTTTTTTTAAATTAATATTTGTTATTGTTTGTTTTTTCATGTTTGGAATCTGGAACGCTGTCGTCTCCCTCTTGGAAGTGGGCGTTAATAGCTGCGACACAGTTTTGTAACTAATGTAGCTATTTACGTACGTAATCGATTTATAAAATGTGTTTTTGATTCAATAAAGATTATGATTATGATCCCTGTAGTACGATCCCGTGGGACAATAACCGAACTCCACGCGGGCAAAGCCGCGGGCATTAGCAAGTGTATCATAATTCACCAGCACTCGTACTGTATTTTATGACTTCGTACAGCTAATGCTTTCTGTTGGCTTTTACTCTACATATTTGATGAAAAATATTGCATGTAGATACGAGCATGTAACAAAAAAAGCAGTATTCTATAAATATGTAGGTACATATTTTGTATGCATTTGCATGTAACATTATAATTATCTTTGCGTACATTTCGAAAAAAAAAAATTTTTACAGTACGCCATCGTTATTTACAAAATTATTATATTTATATAGGTACTAAATATCTAAAAGTTACCTACAAAAACATAAACATTACTGTCGTCGCGATAAAAAACGGTACGGCAGCTATAAAATGCTCCGGACTCACAAAATATTCCACGACGTACGTTTAGGGACATCATGAAGGACGTACCGTACCGTAAGAGCATTTCAATTTATTGAATATCCTATTTACCCTGCGCCTGCACAATAATGCTCTCTTCAGACGAACGTGTATCGCCTAGCAGACTCGGCGGTATTAGGAATTAGGGTTATCTATTCGGTTGATTTAGGGTTAAACTTTTAAAAGCATTGGTTTTTGCAAGCTTTGCTTTGGAAGGTTGGATGCCTTGTTGGCTTGCTTGCTTGGTTGGCTTCTAATATATTTTCGAATAACATATATCATAATAGAATTATTCCGTTTCAATCTCTATAAATTAAAATGTATGTTTGTCCTCTATGCGTTCCTAAACCATTGATTCGATTGTGATGAAACTTTAGTGGGTGCTTCTGTGTAAGTCTGCAAAAGTTCTTGGCTCAAAAAGTCCATGTATTAGCAGCTAGTTTTCTTATAAAATGGCCAATTGCAAGTTTTCCTTGGTGCAAAAGCAACATGTATAATTTCGAATTTTTCAAATCTCTTTCGCAGCATCTACGCTGTCTTAAAAGACGGACTTCATTCTTCTTCGTCGTGTTAATGATTCTTTTAAAGTAAAAAAGAGTTTTGGCCAGAACTCTGCGACCTCGATAGCGTTAGTTGTGGCCTCGGACAGGCTTCATTTATCTAAACTAAATAACTTTTTCATTCTAAAAGTTAATCTACACATGTCAAAAAAAAACAATACCCATGGGTTCGAATCCGCCCATACAGCATATGAAATGAAATTGGAACATTGTATTACGTAGTTATCTTTGTTTCATATGGTATTCAAATAGATTGCTTATTATCCTATTTTGGTACGTTATATCAGTTGTTATACCTCTGCGCAGACTGTGATAAATCAATTTCAGGACCCTCAAACAATACAGCAGACGAATCGAGATCCATCATAACATTCTGACGGCTCTCGTTTAGTCTGATGCATTTTGGATCAATGAAAATAATTTTTATTGATAAATTTGATAATGATTGTTGATGGATGGTGAGGGAGAAATAGGCAAAAAAAGACGTGACGGTTGACAGGGGGAGAATGGAAGAATAAAACAGCTTTTGTTGCAATAAATAAAACCGACTTTAAAGAAGAAAAATAAAAAAAACTTTAGCTTCAGAAGTCGGTGGCAAAAAAACTACATCATCAAAAAAAAGTCACCGACTTCACAACAATATTCAACTGCTCTTTTTGGAAGTCACTCAAAAATTGGTGTTGCGCCGACCGACAGCTTTATGGGACAAGGGTAGGAAGATAATGTAACTTAAAAATGATTGAGTAAAGTAATCACTGGTTGCCTCGTGAAATCTATATTCAATCACTTTGATCTATTCACCGCAATGTAGACACAGTACTTAATTTGTGGTTGCAACAATTATCGACGTGACATAACGAGCAGTTCATTTACAAAACGCCCAATTCCACCACAACTACCTGAACCTCATTTAACGCAATCTGATTCGTCCACTCTGCGGCCTAAAATAACGTCCCAGACAAACGTTTACATAAATGATAAATAGTAATAAAAAATTGGACTTAAGGTGTGCACTGGATCCTGCACTAGGATAACCCAGGATCCAGTCTCTCTCCTAATAATGGTATCAAATGCAACGGTTCCAATAATAAAACATAACTCAAACTAAAAGGTAACTCGAGGTGTGTAACTGTATCTGTTATGATGAGTGTTAGTTTGCATGTGTTGTAGGTTAATACGCAATTGGAAGTAGGTTTTCTGTTTCGTTACAATTCTGATCTTCTTTTTTGCACCCACTTGGTCATGGGGAGGATTTTTAGCTTTTTATTGACCCTCTCATAAAGATTTGGCCCAATATGTGAGAATGCTTTATTTCCAAATTTAAGTTTGCTGGAAATTCTGTTCCACTTCGACTTTCTTCTTCTTTCACTTGGTCCGTAAACACTGTAGCAGCTGCAGTTTTATGGAACTTGAGTACCACTGCCATTACAAATATTTGGCGCACCGTAAGCACTCTAGTCTCTCGATATAACATATCAGTGGGGTAACGGAGTTCTAATCTATGACACACATACATACATGATATCACATGACACTTGACAGTCGCTTCCTCTCAGACAATGTGACCCCAGAGAATATACCCGAAGTCCTGAAAACTATCCACGGACATATCAGCGGTACGTACATAATATGTATAAAAACACAAAGCGCCATAGGACAAAGGACGGGGACAGCTTCTACAAAAGCCTTCCAAGCAAGATCAGGCGAACATTTCAGGCCATATAATAACTGGCTTGAAAGACAATTGGAATGCGACATTGTGACGCATTAAAAGGACATAGTGCAAAGGTATATGGATCAACGGTTTTGGTCTGTATTTCCTTATTATCATTTTTCTTTGAATTGGTGTCTTTTACTTAGCAAGGTATTTGATTAAATGAATGGATATGTGTCTGGTTTGATTTGTTTGCATGAAGTGGGAAAACATATTTTGCGTTTAAGTATAACTTATTGTAAGGAAGTTTCTACAATATGTATACCTTAACCATTACCTTTGTTTAGAACATTCTTATACACATTATGAAAAGTTCAATTTAATATTCCTAAAATTATTAGAAACTTAATAAAACTATAAAACTTTGTTCGATAACATGATATTCGTTCAACATATTACATTAAACGCATTGCCAAGCTTTCAGGATACCTACTTAATGAACCTATACGTGTAATGAACTGAAGTCACATAGTTCTAAGATAACAGGTTTATGTGTAAGAGGTAACATAATCAGCTTTGGATCGGGGAAAAGGCAATTTCATGGAGAATATAACCCGCCTACTTAAGAGCGTTTACGTCTATCGCGCGAAGTCAAGTTTAGGTAATTCAATGCATTTTTACGCACACAAAAGCGCGCGTGCCTGTGTGCATAGCGCTGGCGCGTTCTCTTGCGCTATAGTCAAACTAACACACTATGATCCGTTCGAGTGCAATTGTTGTAGTAAAATTTAATTTGAATTTGAATTTGAACGTACACGGATTACTAAAGTACGAGTGCATAAAATAAGTATTCAATAATATATTGCAAGTATAGCTATAATTATGATTAATATTAAAGTCGTTTTTTAGTTATTCAAACATGAATTTGTTGATCTAAACTTTAGAAAGAAACCGAACTTCGTTAATTATTATTGATTTGTGACTGATTAATAAATATTTCTTATTCTATTCAAATAAATCACTTTATACGGATTTACTTACGTTTATTTTATATTATATTTTAACCTGACGCGATGTTCCTCTTAGTGACACCTCTTATGAGGGAAATACAATAGGTTGGCGTTAACTTTAAAAACAATTTATGTTCTTATTTACAAAAAAATAAGTAAAAGTTTTAATAAATAAAATTCGTATGTAAAAAAATTGGGTAGATATTGGTTGTCACTAAAAATATTGTCAGTCATCAAAAATAATAATAAAAAAATTTAATCATCAAAGTACCAAGATTTTTTAATCACACTATAAACGTCCGCTATCCTTCCAAGTACGACTAAGGTCAACTCGGGTCAGGCAGAGCGCCGAGCGACATGTCCTCTCTCTAGAAAGCCTCGCGGCGGACTGATTTGAAATTGCTCGCGCGCAGTGATTTATAGTAGTTTTCAAATATTTATAGAAAAATAATCACTGTAAATTATTTGAAATTTTAAATTGGATGTTTTAAAGCATATGTTCTTCTATTATATTATGCTATTATTATATTAAATCAAGTAAGATATATCGGTGAAAAAATCATTTTAATTCCTTAATATTTCACATTGTTTGAACTTTAATTTCTTATATAAAGAAACCTAAATCAAAAAAATTTCTTCTCCAACTATATTCCTTAGGATCTTAGCAATAGGTAAAAAAAAAATCTAATTAGGTTTGCCAGTGGTTTCCTATAATTAGAGCGTCGAAACTGACGCTAAAAGGGAAATTAAGAAAACCTCTGCTGAGTTATCTTGATACAATTTACCAATACTCTATTAATTGAAATATTTTTCTCTCCAACTATTGAGACAACGAAATTTCCTAAAGTTATTAGTAATTATAATTTTTGTAAAATAAAGGGTTGATGGTATTAAAGGGTTTGAAAAGTACTGTTTTGGAGTCAAACAGCGCATGGACGGCGTAAACGCTCTTAAGCTTGTACTAATATAGATTTTCCATTGCAATGTAGCCATAATATCAGTCGATTTGTGCTTGAAAACAGTAAAATTAATTATGAAATGGTTATCTGATTGGTAATTTATTAAAAACTTGCTCCACTATATTTAGTTTATTTTACGACAGCCTGATCTATCCCACGGCTGGGCAAGTATTTTCTCTATCTTCCATTAAGGTGATTTAAAATGCGATTTTCTGGCTTAGGTACCAATGTATTTATAATAATGGATGTGTGTCATAAAAACTATAAATACACTTACATTAAATGCTCCACCTCCCTATTTCAGACATAAGGTGCAAACTTTTCTTTCGAATGACCTAGATTTCCTGTAGATATGTCAACATGTCCAGATAAGGGGTGATATCTTCGAAGGCCTCAGTCGTTAGGACATGTTGGCAAAGTATGACGTCTCTATAAAATGACATGTGCAAATTGGATGGAAGACCTCATTCTTCAGCCGAGATCGTTAAAATCGGCCTTTGTGTCATTTCCACATTAATGTCATTGTTTGTAAAGGAATTTCGTTTAGTATGGTTGAATCGTTTTAAGCTGGAAAAACAATGTAATGTGAACTTGTATCAAAAACTCGCAATCGTAAACGATATTTATCGCTACCCGTACTACGTACTAACTGTCGCTAAATATCATATCTCACGCGTATCATAATAAAGGACCAGTGGGCAGTGTGTGTGCGAAGTTTTGGTACCTACAAGTACACATTCAATTGTTTTGCCTAGATAAAGCGATTTGACTTTACGAAGACACAGATGAGCAAGATATGAAAATGTGACGGCCTTAGCAATGCAGCTGTTCACGTGTTGCTGCATTACGGGAAGCAGGCGGTAGATTAAAACCATCCTTTCCTAGCATTTGGGGCAGGGTTTTCGCAGTCAGATGCTTTTTGCAAAAAAGAACTAGCGTCAATCCCAGTTGGATTACGGTGTCATTTTATCTAATACCAGAAAAGGCTATTTTAAAACAACCTTTAGAAGCTTGGATCATTTTTTTAGCAGAAAGCATTATTAAGCGATATTTGCGTAGTTTTAAATAGTCAATGACTGCTCAGAAAAAGCTCAATTGCCCCCTAACAGGAAAATGAGAACATCGTTTAAAGATTACGAATATAAACCCACTTACCACCTTGTTCTAGTTCAAATGGAACATCTCGTAACACCAAACTTAAATTTGAACGTTTCAGCAAATAAAACGGCCTGTTTCAGTCTAGCACGGAAGCTATGTATTTACATAATAATGGTCATTGAATTATGCATACAAGGAGATGAGGTTCAAGAGTACTACGATGGTACAAAGTATAGAGGGACTTGTCAAAAAGTTTGTATATTTCAAAGTTAAAAGTGATTTTGAAATGGAAATCTTGAAATGAGACATTTTGTCGACGAAGCAGTTGGCCTCTGTGCACAAGTGCTCTGATGTATTTGTAAGGCAAACTACATACACATTAATGTTCCAGTCGGTCTTCTTTGCCACAGCCGGGTGGCAAAATATTAATTCCATTGGGCTGCCCAGCGCTTGTGGAGTAGAGTGTACCGGGTTAAAGACGTCGTCATGACAGTATTATTTTTATTTTAAAACTATCGGAAATGAGAACACTTATAAAGCCATTCGCATTTTTTTTAAACGTTACAGCACCATGATGAGATTCCAAACCTTTTGGCATTGTACAGGACCAATTTAGTTACTTAGTATTGTTTTTTTTTTTTTTGTTAACTTTTTTATGTAATTTTGTTCTATTGTTAATTTAACCATTTTGTTTTGTCCCGTGCGAGACTAAAAAAATACGCAGTATGCAGGTTACCGTTTTTTTACGAACTAATTAGGAATAGCTCATGCCGGAGAAAAAATATCAGCCAGTCAGCAAGCAAAAATACCAAGCCAACTAATTACAGTGTCGCAATAAAAAAAAAATCTAGAAATGGATTGCAAATCACATTTTCCAATTTTACGTTCCGATAACCGGATCGCAGCGTAGCGATTTGATTTTGTATTCGATTTCAGTTACCGAGTACCTGTGTATCGAGTAAGTACGACTAGGAATACTCGAGTGTATGAAATGGAGCTTGTATTGTATCTCTACTCTGTTTTGTATTCAACTCGAATTCTTTTGAGACCGTTTCTATACTTTACTCTGCAGTTCTGGGACAGCGTTTTGGAAGATATCGAATGAAAATGTTCTTCTGTTTGGTCCGACGCCTTTCATATTTGCAGCAAAAGATAATTTTCATAGTTATGGAGTACTTTCGAGAATATCGTCTCACACAGAACTCAATGCTTATCTCGATCTGGATTCTCGATACTCTTGCCTTACGAGGATGTCTAAGTTATTGAGGATTTACACTATCGAAATTATTGTGAATCAGACAGTTATTACGGAAAGGAAGTGTCTGATGTGATGACAAGTAACAAAGAAGTATGGAAGAAGAAGACATGCTGGGCCGAACCCAATATAATTGGGATAACTGCAGGAGATTGATGATGAGACAGTTATTCCGAAAATTCTGAAATTAGTCCGTATTACTACCACAGCACGGTCAAATTCCTCGAAACGTCAAGAAAAATTTTCGAACGAAATACTCAAAAAGTTTTCACATAATTTTATTTGAGTTTGCCCACATTACATTTCTGACTTTAAATTAAATGCGTGCCGTGAAAAGCCGTCATTACGTTGAAAGAAATTTAATGATAAAGGATAAGAGCTTTTTGCTTCCAACCCGTATTTATTATAAAAACATTTTGTTCATGTAATAAAGCTAAATAAAATAATACGGGTTTAACTATGAAATTGCCGTTTTATAGTAATAAATACTTTGAATTGACATTAAACCCTCATGGTGTGAGATATTCGAGTGAAACTTTTTTTACATTATACCTGAGATTTTTGTTTAAAAAAATGTGCAACATTCGATTTACGAATTTCAATTGTTTTTTTTATTCAGCACGAAAAAGAAGAAAAAGATGGATACTTCGAAAATCCGAGTAATTTTTGAATACGAGTTCCGACGCGGAAACGGCTCACAATATCAATGCAGCGTTTGGAGAGGAGACTGCAAATGAACGCACCGTACGTTTTCGGTTTAAACGCCTTCGTAATGGAAACTTTGACTTGAAGAACAAACCACGTGGAATACCGCCCACACAGGTGAATAACGCTGAATTGAAGGAGATGGTGGAAGCCGATCCGAGTCAAACCCAGGAATTAGCAGCATGGTTTAACGTTCTCTCGACTCATTTGCATCAAATCAATAAAAAAAAGAAAGAAAAATGGGTGCCTCATCATTTGACTGAAATGCAGAAAGAAACGCGTGTTGAAACTTGCGCTGCCTTGCTGAATCGGTACAGAAATGAAGGAATATTGAATCGAATTGTGACATGTGACGAAAAGTGGTTTCTTTAAGATAACCGTAAGCGAAAAATGCAATGGTTGACCCCAGGTCAAACGCCGTAACAGTGCCCTAAAGCAAAGCTTACCAATAAAAAGGTAACTGTTTGGTGCTCATCTAGTCACTATAGCTTTCTCAGGTCTGGTCAAGCAATATCAGCAGATGTTTACTGTTCCGAAATTCGAACAATGATGGCGAAACTGGCAGTGAAACAGCCCCGACTCGTGAATCGATCTTCACCATTATTGCTCCATGATAACGCAAGACCTCACACTGCACGGGACACCGTTGTAACTCTACAGGAACTGCAGTTAGAAACCATACGTCATCCTCCGTACACCCCAAACCTTGCTTCAACTAACTATAATTTTTTTCGTGCCTTGGACAATTTTAATTTTTGGTAAAAAAAATTCTTCCCTGGAGGTAGTACAAAATGTTTTCACACTGTTGAATCTAGATCCCCAGAGTTCTATCGTAAAGGCATAAATGAACTTCCGACTAGATGGCAGCAATGTATAGATAATGAGGATAAATATTTTTATTAAAGAAATATGTTACATCTTGGGAAAAAACGAGTTTTAATTTTGCAGTATAAATCGGCAATTTCATACTTTAACCCCTAATATGTACCAGACTGACCTGAAATCCGATCTCGCTCCTGTCTTACTTCGTTACATTTTATAATAATAAACTCAACCTTCATCAGGCTCCCTTCCCTCACATAACACAAATTATTAGTCCGAACATGTGTACATAATTGCCTTCATTAAAAGGCTTCGCAGAAATGCACTGATATTGCTTACAATAATTGAATGATAATAATCTGCAAATGTGGAAATGAATGGAGATTTATAAAGCGTAATAGAGCAATATTTAAAAGCTGGCAATAATGTTGTAGTACAGTTGTGCTTGAGAATACATCAAAAACTGTGTACATTACATAAAGGGCGAAGTTAACCAATGAAAAAGAAAGCGACCAGCACATTTAACACATTTTGTACGCGCGAATATGATAGTCCGCAGGTTCGCACGTTGTACTGTAGACGTAAAGGTGACGCTCTTTAGAGCATTCTGTACCACCTTCTACACGTGCAGATTGTGCAAATTATCCGCGAGCGTCGTACGGAGCCCTTCGTGTCCAATTCAATAATGCGTTCAGGAAACTGATGGGGCTGCCATGGCGTTGCAGTGCATCAGGGATGTTTGCGGCGTCGCATTTAGATTGTTTTTACACAATAATGCGCAAGCGAGCAGCATCGATGGTGGCTCGAGTCATGGCCAGCCCTAACAGGGTTCTACAAATGATTGCTGGCAGAGTGGACTGTCCGTATGTGGTTCACTGCTGTCAGTTACATGTGTCACCGTATCGTGTTGTGTACTAACACTTAGTTTTTAAGCACTAAGTTACTAACCCTCTATGAGCCTCCGCTCGAAATAAAGATTTTGAATTTGAATTAAGCCGAGTTCAAGACTTCAAGAGATGTTAGTGTCAATATTCCAAAACAATGATGCACGTGGTTAAGATTTGATTAAATTGACTATAATATACATATATTGAATGCCTCGTTGGTCTAGTGGCCACAAGCGCGACTGCTGAGTATGCGGTCCTGGCTTCCATTCCCGGGTCGGGCAAAGTGTCATTGGGTTTTTCCATCAGGAATTTCTCAGTAGCAGTCACGAAGTCTGGATTTGTGCCCGGTTGACGGCAATAGGTTCGCCCTTCTATTACGTGGAATTTAAACATAACTGGCGAAATGTGGGTGTGCCATTAGGTACACCTCTGCCTAAACCTTCGGGGATTATAGGCGTGATGTTATGTTTTGTAATTTTTAAAATACAGAAGCGTGTACTCTCATTTTAATTTTAAACAGAAAAAAAGCAATGCAGAAACGATATCCAATTCAATAAAATCCAACATTTATGCTCTACTCTGTAAAAAGTTTTCGTTCAGGAATGTGTTCTGCTTTAATTGAATTTCCCACGAAAAAGGCACAAAACTTGGCAGAATTTAAAAGTATACAATAAATAAGTCGACCGGATAATGGTGATTTAATTCGATAGCTTTTAGAGCTTTTGTGTTATAAAAAAAGGGATGACAAAGAGCGAATTTCATTTCGAGTTTTGCTCTCGTATTTATTTTTGTAATGAATGGAATATTGATACAGAGTGATTCGAATACGTGTGTGTTCGTTATTATTTCATACGTGAAATTTTTTCAACGATGCGTAACGTGTTCTTTCAAATTAAAATACATTGTACCGTTTGTTTTTCCCTGAAGGTTTAAACAGGGGTGTACACCAACACGTTAGCTTTAGCCTCATGTAATAGGGGCGAGTTTGTTGCTGAAAATTCCTAATGGAATAACACCACCCGACCTAGGAGTCTAAAATGGCCGCTTTAGCAGACTCAAAAATCAAAAACAAAAACAAATCGTGTGTGCGGGGACGTCCCCCTTTGACACCTAGTCGTCGTACTCAAATTATTTGAGACGATGCTAAAGCTCCTCTACCTGCCTGCCTGGGTAGTCAATTTGACCTACAAATATATTTATTCCTTTTTCCAAGAACAATGATTTAATAAAAATACATATTTTTCGAATAGGTATACAGAATAGGTACATATTAAAATTCATGATCAATAGTTTTCGAACTAGTTTTTTCGCATTTTTTTTTTTTTTTGGGTTCCGCATAATGGAACTTGGCGTCTTGCCACAGTAAAATTGTTACAAAACGAATAAGGAGTTACTTTTTAATAATATAGGACATTAGCGCGAAAGGACACCTGACACATTTCACTGATTTCCAAAATGAAAATCCAAGATGGTGCCGACGAAAATTTGGATTATTCCTAACCTGACCCGAAAACCTAATTCGGTAGCGGGTTAGGTTAGGAATTTGAAAAAAAAATGTAAAATTTATTCCTAACCTAACCCTATTCCTAACCTGACCCGAAACATCATTCCTAACCTAACCCAAATTGCTATATACGGGGTGGAAGGGACAACGACGCGAAAAAGGAAACCACATACTCAGTACATTATTTTTCGTCGGTTATTAAAAAAAAATCTGCTGTTCCCTACAAAAGTGCAACACCTACACGGTCAAAATGTATGGAACACAACATGAATCGAAAATTTTATTTCCCGCAAGTATCCGTTTGCGATAGTGTCTTTCGCGCATATGAAAAATTTAAAAAAAAATCATTGATTAAAACGTAACCATTCTTTTCTATGCAGTCGGTTAAAATTATTAAGTGGAGCAACCCGCATGACATAACATGACCGCTATGTCATGATTATATTATTGTAACCAGATTAAGAAAATGTTTTTTTTTTTTAAGTAACGAGCCAATTTTGTGGACAAGGATATAAAGGAAAAGATTGGCTCGATAGATTTTGCGATTAGGCCTCTGTTGCCTTGGAACGTATACTGAAATTCAACTCAGACTCGCGTTGGGCACGAGATACCTCTTTTCAATGCCTGATTTACGCATCAAATGCGAGATGTATGAACTCAAAAAAAAATACGTGTTTATTAAGCATATAACCAATATTATGTTGCAGTTAAAATAATTATAATTCATTAATAACTTCAATCAAAAATACATTGTAAACCTGCGCGAATATTTCGACGGGGCTGTAAATCTTGCAGGACTAAGCCCTCAAAATGGTCTCCGACGCAGTTAATATTACGAATTCTCACTTTGACCATTTTCACGTAATTCATATAACTATCCTATTATGATTCTGCTAAAGCGGCCATGTTAGGCCCCCAAGGCAAAACCAACCAAATAAAATAACGGCAAATGATTTTGAAAAGTTCCAGTGTATAAAACTAACAGACGAGAGATAAGGAGAGCTGGCAGTGAAAGTAATTGCAAGTGATGTATAGAACTTTAGAAAGTTCAACAATAGCATGATCTGAGATAGGAGGAGGCAAGCTGGGATTCTGGAGAACATTTTAAAAATCATATCAACTGGAGTGCACTTTGTGAAGTAAGCTGTTGCTGGATTTTGTGACCATTAAAATAGTTGACACAGATAAATCACAGTGGAAGGATTTAGTTTTCTGAGCTAAAGGTTTGTGAGATTTGATACCTACTGGTAGAACGAGTTAAATTATAGGTCATAACAGTTGTTCCTAGATCAATTATGAATTATATTTATTACCGCGCATCAATTTGTAAAAAAAAATCCTTTCTTTTTTTTCGAGAAGGTCGTGGCTAAATAATAACAGCCGCTCGAATCAATCTTCAGGTTAAGCCGCGCTGGCCTAGGTTGGTCTGAGGATGAGTGCCCACCCATTACATACCGAATTTACTCTGTGCCTCGGAAAGCACGTTAAGCCGTTGGTCCCGGCTGTCATTTGTGGATCTTTGACAGTCGTTACAGGTGTGCCCGATGTATGACAGCCAGTCTTACTTAGGGGTATCGTATTATCCGGTACTAACTGGGTTGAGAAGTTGGAAAAAAGCTTGGCAGATTATGGTTTGGCAGAAACTTTATAGTTACTTCAAAATTAAATTTCGTATAAAACGAGTCCGCGTAACACTGATCATTTTCCCTCACTCGTCAGTTTAGTTAATTCGACAGTATCGTTGATTCGTCATTTTCGCTATTTGGACACTTGTGTGAATTTGACAGTTGCGTGAACTCGACAATTTCCATAATTCGCCATTTTAACCGATTTGACAGTTTTCTTCAATTCGTCACTCGAAATACAGTCGGTTGAAAATTAATATACGAACAATATGTATACGAACGTAATAGAAAAAATGATCTCTTAAATTCGATGAACGAATAAAAAACATTGACTTATTAACATTAATAAGAAAATGACAAGTGTTACGCGTACTCGTCTCTTTTAACAATACAATATTAATTTTAAATACAATCTAATCATGTCATATGAGGACCACGCAAAGATATATGAAATCTACAACATTATTATTATTAAATCTTGCCCTAATCCTTATTAATTATGATAAATTATTACCCTTGTTTTTCTATTTCTCCCAAAGGAGATGCCAATGAAATCCTAATTAATGTCGGAAAAGCTTTTCTGAAGCGTTACTAACAAAAGTTTGTTTCTAACTCCAGCCAAGTACGAATGTGATGTTAACAATACAACATTAACAAAATGTATGAAGCGAGATACATGACCTATCTTGATGTATCTTGCTTTATACATTTTCATAACGTTCCTTTGCCGTCTTTGATCGCGTTACTCTTGAATACTCCTGATCCCCCGACCCTTTGCCTTATCATACTCGCATCGTACATTTGTTTCGTTAAATACTCCTTCATCCCTGCCTCTGGCATTCCTTAAACATGTACGAACCAACGGAGCGTGTCTTTTATCATTTTTCGATTTACAAGCTTATCTTTCATAACTTAATGCGTTTTCTAATAAAAATTAGGCGACCTTTTTTTGCACCATGGCTAAGTGTAATCTATGATCAGAAAATGTTTTTGTTTGGTTGACACAGCTTTAAATAGTGAAATAAGTTGAAATAGAGTAGGAGTAGTTGCCCTGCAGTGGAAAATTAAGGGTTTTTAATAAATAATACTTCATTGGTATCTGAGGTATACACAGCATCCGAAGTATCAACAGAAATAGGAAGTCACTGATGGTGTCTCTCCAATCAAAAAGCCATTATGCTTATCTTCTAGTGGCTGTTAGAGACCTAAGAGTAACTAGGCTAACTTTATAATCGAAAAGCATTTCTTTAAAGTATTTTAACCCTTTTTCTTTCCCCCCCACAGTGCACCGCCCTCTGAATTCCAAATCAATCAGCATACTTAAAACCAGATGAGAGTTACGATACTCTGTAACAAATATAGAAATACGCCTAGACTACGCTCGATTTATGGCAGCTAAACTAAAACGAAGTTTAAACGCCAATGCATCGCGTATTTCGCGTTCGGAGACAAGCTCGGGAATGCTCGGGACTACTGGCGACTGTTCGGCCGTGAAATTGCCGTATTCGACAAAACTTTCGTCCGACTCAATCCCATGCCTGAATTGATGCAATGATTAGATAGCTCGAAGATACTATCGCGTTCAAATCGCTTGTTTTGATTACTTCTATCTAAACGGCGCTGTTGAATGAAAAGATTTTGAAGAACAGTGGAGAATTGGTCAGATTTTGGGTATTCAGTCTATAACGCTCCCACCGTTGAGACACAAGGCTTTGAGAGAGGCAATGGACCATAATAATCCACGTGGGTCCAGTACGGGTTGATATGTCACATGTCTGTTGTCAAATATTTGGCTCTAGCAGGTGCCAGCTTCCTCAAGGTCTTTTCCTTTGCCGTTTTGAAAGCTGTGGTCAAGAATTAAATATAACAGAAAATAATATGCCTGTTTAGGATAGTACCTACGACGCGGGACACCGCTGCTCACATTGAGAAGCCAATGTAAATTAAAATCTGTTTTGTCCTTCCAAAAGCCTGCGTAGTATTAGCAGCCGACGCGCTTTTACGACCAGATTTATGAACGTAGATGAAGCGAAAACTGTATCTAAGAGTCGTTGCACGTGGTGTCGTTTGGTTTCTTCTTAACAAAAGTTTAACGGCGTGAGTGCACATACCTATTACTGTTTCAGACAAGGGAGATCGTGAGATAGCGAATTTTCTGATACTCCATTTATTGCAAACAAACACAAATATAAAAAGAGGCGATAGCGATTCGTGCAACTACATAATTATGTGGTTCGCAAAAATTTTAAACAATGCGGCCACATACAATTTCAGACGCTAACAACAATTTTATATTACAGTAGATCTGTAATCAGTGTTTTTTGCTGCTATTGTGTACATAGTCGAAAATTAATAAGCAATTTTTTTTTTTATTATGTTTTCATAATAGGCAGGATGTGTACATATCTATGACATAGACACGCTAAAAAAAGAGATTAAGGACTCAGTTATGTAGGTGGGAAAGAGTTAACAGGAATTCCTTAGTGGCCCAGAGCTCAGAGTCTCTATTTGTGCAAGGTTCGTCTTCTTAACATGTCGATGGTAATCTAAATTGTGTCGGTTCTGAACTGGTACCCGGTTGACGGCCATAAGCTCCCCTTTATTACATGGGACTTAAACATTACTGGCGAAATGTGAGTGTACTTTTGATTTCAACCATTGCCTAATCCATCGGAGATTACCAGCGCGATGTGATGATCATCGTCATTATGTGATTCCATGACAAACCAAGTCTCAGTTACATGGGAACCATTGCATGGTACAACCCCTTCGTTTGCATATATTACGAGCGACTAATGCTTCCATCTCCCCAAGATCAGCAAAAAATTAAAACCTCTTTGCAAATAACACTGAATCTTCGAAACTGGGTTAATAGAGCAACCCGTACGTTTCGCGGCGCGGTTGTCAGTTGCGGCGTAATGTTTTGAAATGGTGTTTTTATAGCATTCAAAATATACGATCCACCCGATCAAAATAATACACAGTATTATTTTATCTGAAGATGTTTTTGATATGACGTGTGAAAGGAAAATAAAGGACAAGGTAATAATGAAAAAAAAAAAATGAAGGGACTGCAGCAAATACTTTATTACCTGTTCTATAACAAGATGTAGATAAAACATAAAATACAAACAAATAACAAAATACAAAATGAAAACTACAAGAGGCACTTAGCATCAAAGGACTCCTTCACATCGCTGTCATCTGAAATAACGAACTTCAACCCGTACAATGATTTTATCTCTTTTATTCCCAAATCAGCGTAAGTATGCGGAAAAAGTACAGTTCAATTAAAGTTTCAACATATTGTACAAGTATGATGTTTTTTATTGTGACTTATTTATTTCAACAACGCACCGTTATCTATACCATATGAAGAACCTGTTATACTCTTCGCTTTATCACTAGCTAAAAACAAAACCAGATCTGCCACCTCTTCCGATTCGGCAATTTTACGAAGTGCAGTTGTTTTCTCTATGTCAGCCCAGATTTTTTCTTGCTCCTCTTTGTCCATGGTTACTTTTTCAATGAAATCAGTTTTCACCGGGCCCGGATTTATACTGTTCACACGAACACCTTTTGGCGCGAGTTCTAATGCAACACTCCGCGTGAAATGATCTAAGCCGGCCTTTGACGTACAATAAGCGAAATTTTTCGGCCAGAATATTCCCGTGGCAGCAGAACTGGATATGTTTACAATATTCCCTTTGCTTTCAATGAGATAGGGTGCCGCTAGATGGGTTAAATATACACCTGATCGAAGATTGGTTGCCAAGATTTGATCAAACTTTTCTATAGCATGTGGGTCGAGAATACTCACGAGGTTAAACATCCCCGCGTTATTCACTAACACATCCAATTTCCCAAAGTGTTCTATTGTGTCACTAATGATTTTCTTCGCGTCGTCTTCATTGGTTACATCGGCTATGATCATTAACGGTCTGCTACCATTTTGTTCACATATTTCTAAAACGTTTTTAAGCTTAGTCTCGTTTCTACCGACTATTGTTATTTTCGCTCGTTCTTGCGACAATTTTATCGCGGTGGCAGCTCCTATGCCAGAACTGCTGCCGGTGACTATAATTACTTTATTCTCAAAACTCATTGTTTCTTTTTAATTTTGGTATAAAATACAAGACACTACAATATTTTAATACAAGTGATTATGTGTGCTAACGAGTGTAGTTGAGAACAAACTGAACGTATCATGCATACACGAAGTCTGATAAGTAACTAGATGTTGCTAAATGAGATAGGATGGAAACCAGTTTTGTAAGTATTGGTTACAGTCTCACATTTATTATAGAGTTGTTGATACATGATTGTTCCACAATTGCAAATCATTATTTTAAATACTTACTTATGTAAGTGAGTATTTACATTCGAAACCGTCGTCACCGCTAACAAAAGGCTCACGAACGCATGTGAACAATTTTATAATATTCAAGTAATTTTAGAAACATTTTCTCACGTTTTAGACAGCATTTTTGGTATAGGTAGATGTACGGAAAGCTATGTAATCAAAACAAGTTCTTGCGAAGAAAATTCGAAACGTTGATGAAAAAAAGAAGACTACTATTTCCATCTTCAATATTAGAAAAATAAATTCCTTGCTTATCTATGGTATATCTATTTGATAGAAACTCAATATTAGAAAAATTAATTCTTCATTTGCCCAATGTCCTTTCCATTTCTTACTTTCGTGAGTTGAACAAATGTTCCTATTACGGCGATAGCTTTATTAGAAGTGGAAGTGATAGACGATGACAGATTAACAATTTATTAGTTATTCCCTATTAGTGCTAAATTGTTTATATTATCTTCATTTAGACCGTCAGACGTCTCGCCAGAATTATTTTGCCTCTTCATCAACAACATCTCTAAACTTTAAAGTCTTAGCATAGTAGACTCTATTGATCATTTATCATCATTTCACCGACTTTATGAGTAGAGTAATGTAACTCTATCATTAGTTTTCATGTTTTTAAAACTGAATAAAAAAAACCTAACAATACTATCATGCAAATCGAAATTGCCCATTATACAACGGTGTAGGATTGTGGGTATCAATCTTCAATTGTTTATAATATATTCCTATTCTGATGTTTCTCTAGTTTCACCGTCACAGACACATTCTACTCCAATACCTACAAGAGATACCTCTATAACCTCAACATCATTCAAACAAGGATCCAAAGACCTTGTTAGTTAATTACGCCTTTGATCAAAGCTTAAATTTCTTGATCTCGGTCCAAGTGTTTAGTTGAAGTATCCAAAATTGTCTTAGCTCGTTGTTACAGGGAGTTGTATTCTGCAATCCTTTAGTTTGTAATGTTAACTGTGAAGTTAAAACTTTTGTAATAAGACTCAAAGTTGGGTGACGTCCGATGATCACGTTTCACATTGTATAATAGTTTGAATACACTGATAATATACGGATCGCATTAACTCGGTTGCGTTCTAATGAATAATTTATTTTATGGCGATCTTCAAGGACTAGACGAGCGGTAGTCGATACCCGATAGCTATGCAGGGCTGATTCAATTAATATTTTGCCATTATCGTGATTATCCTTGTGGTTGCGTTTTGTTCCACGATTTAATTTTAAGTCATACTATAATGTGAAAACATTAAAATGAGGAGCTCGTGGCTAAATAATAACAGCAACTCGGGTCAATCTTCAGGTTAAGCCGCGCTTGCCTATATTGGTCTTTGAATGGGTGACCACCCATTACATACCGAGTTTCCTCTGTGCTTCGGAAAGTACGTTAACCCGTTGGTCTCGGCTGTCATTTGTAGATCTTTGACAGGAGTCAGTGGCCCGAAAGTCTGACAACCAGTCTTACCAAGGGGCATCATATTACCCAGTACTAACAGGGTTGTGGAGGTCAGATAGGCAGTCGCTCCATTTAAAATACTGCTGATAGTAACCTTGACTGAGATCTAATTTTGAAAAATAGATGTTATTAGATAACGAATCTAGAATCTCAGTGATATTAGGTAAAGGAAATTTATCATCCTGTATCCTATTATTGAGTTGGCGATAGTCCACTACAAGTCTCCATTTCCTTTCTCCTGACCTATCTGTCTTTTTAGGTACTAATAGAACTGGACTTGACCATTCTGAAGTAGTCTCTTCAATGATATCGTTTTTAACCATTTCATCTATTTGTCTTTGTATCTCGCCTTTCAATGCTTTAGGCAATCGATAAGGCTTTACGTACGCTGGTGACGTATTTTCTTTTAGTTTAATTGAGTGTTCTATTAAATTAGTTGTAGTGAGCGTATCTCCTGGTAAATGGAAAACATCGGCATATTTGGCACATACGTTTTCTATGCCTCTTTGTTCCTCTTTATTTAAATAGCTGTGTAGTTGTAAAGTAGTAAGCAAAGTTCTGACTCTATCCACAGATATACTATCGTCGTCAAACTTGCAAACATAAAAATTATTTAGGCAACTAATATTTAAATCTGCAATATTTACATTAACCGAATTATCAGTTGTATTTAATATCCTAACAGGAATAAATCCATTATGTGGCTTCGATACTACACCTGCCGTGAACACCCCTTTGTTAATTTCCTTTGACAAAATGACGCAATCACTGTTGTGTGACGTCGGGATGTGTTTAATTACTTCGCAACGAGGCGGAATTGTAAATAAGTTCCTATTAACATGAACACTAATGGACTGGTCTCGGGTTTCTAAACTCAGAGTACCATCTTTATAGTTCAATACTGCGTTATATTGTTCAAAGAAATCTTGTCCGAGTATACCTTCTGAGGCGCAAGATAAGTGTTCAAAAATGTAAAACTTTTGTTGGAAAGTCACATTATTAATTATAATATCTAAATAAATGTATCCCAATGACTCTAAATTACCACTAATTCCTCTAATAACTATCTTATCTTGTTTTACTAAATTTAATAAATTCCTATGTCGCGACAACCATTCATACTTAAGCACACATAAGCTAGCTCCACTATCAATCAGTAAATTAAGATCAACATCACTATCTTTTAGTTGACAATTAATTATACAAAAATTACAAAAACTATAAATTGAATGAGTGTACGATTTAGGTACGAAAAAATTCTAAGTTTTCATGACTATTTGTGCGGTCATTGCGCAAGTCGTCTTGGACATTGGACTGTTGCGCGCTATGTTGAACACGCTGACTACGCACCGGACGTCCACGGAAATGCTGACGCTGTCCACCTGAGTGTTTACCTGGATTTACACTGTTTGAAGTTCTTTGACCTGACCTGTTTTCATTATTTCCACTATCTTTGTTATAATTATGGTTATATGTTTTATTGTTGTTATAAAACTGTCTATTTCCTCGGCCGCGAGAACCTCCAAAGCTTCCACGTTTGTAGTTTTGGTTAGCCCTAAATTGCATAACCTGGTCTTGTGGCTGGACAGACATGGATTGCTCATCTACCGCAGCCGTTATGGCTTCAGACAACGATGCAAACTGTCGTGAGGCAATGATGGTGCTGAGCCGCTTGTCAGCCAAACCATCGCTAAACCGCTTAATTGCAGTTTTCTCATTGAGTGGACGCAAAACCTCATAGGCATCACGCTTATCGTTAGCCTGTGCAATCGTGAGATTCACAAATAACTCCTCGATTTCTGCACCGAATTTTTCAATGCTTCTACGGCCTTGAGTCGCTTTAAATAATTGAGTTTGTAAAGCTACAGACGATTTTTTCGGCAGCAAATAAATTCGAATATCTTCTACCAAACTTTCTATATCTACGTAATTAGTTTTAAGACGCAATTTTGCACTAGGCGAAAGACGCGTTTTTAACACAAACTGTATCAATTGTCTTTTACTGGCATCATTAATGAGCGAACTATAAAGTAAAATACCATCAATAAGCTGATTTGTCACCTGCTCCTGGCCATTCATCACCGGCAACAGGGAAATTGCAGTTTTAATATCGAATGCGTCAGCCATTTTTGTAACACAATCAGAATATACTATAAAATCTGTAGAACTAGTTTGACTACTACTATCCACTAATGAAAGTAAATCCTTTATTTTCTGAAAATTTGATTGAATTTCATGAATTAATGTTTGGAAAACCTCACAAGCTTCTTTGTCTAACTTACGATTTTTAATTTCTTGGTTCAACTGAGTCAAAATACAATCCAATTTACTATGTTCTTTTTCTGCTTCCTCTAGTTTCTTTAAAGCTAATTCTTGTCTACGCCTGTCTGGTCCTAGTTTCACTAAATATTCTCTTAAATATTTTAATTTAGCGTGTAAATCTTGCAATTGTTGCGACATTCCTAATCTCCAGAGCAAAATATAAAATAATACAGCATGATCTAATTAAAATTACAAGAAATATTGTAGAATAAAAAAAATGTTAGCAATGCAAAACTTACATTGCAGTAGGTACTTATTTTTCTGACAACGTTTAAATGTAGGTCACGACGTCTCACGTGGCGTGGATGAATGAACTCCTCAGCACTGGACACGAACTACTCCCAGCTGCTCCACATCGGACCCGTACGATTTATCTCCCGGCGCCCTGCATATCCTCTCATCATAAGGCTTGAGCATTCTCCCGGCACCCGGCAGCAACGTTCCTTTTCTGTCTTCATTAATAATTTCACCTCTTCAAACTGATTCTGTATTGCGATTTTGATTCTTCTTTAATTTTACAGTCTTCTTCACGTTCTTTCTTGAAACTTTCGGTCTTCAATACTTCTATTTTTACTTTATCTTCATAATTTCTTCGACGGTGGACGCTTTTCGCGTATGTCGCAAAATTTTAATTGCTGGCTAAGGGTCGCCATGTATTATAGTGATGTTGTCAAAATGAAAGAGAACTGTTTAGTTCGATGATTCGTATAATAATGACGATAATTAGTGTGTGCAGTTACAAATATAAGGTTAGGCGAGCTGCACACTACAATTGGTATTCAGCTGCATCCGGTTAGACTGGAAGCCGACCCCAACATAGTTGGCAAAAGGCTAGGCAGATGATGAATTTCTACGTACTATGTGTTTTCTACATTGCTTTATTCACGATTAAAACAGTGAAACTTTAAAAAATCTAAAATAAAATAAATACCTTTTTATTTTAGGGCATTTGCGAAATTGTATAACATTATGTTATTCGATCGCGCTATAAATATATCTTAGAAGACATGGGTTAGTATTTTATGGAAATTGGTTACGTACATCTATCCCAAAACTTTTCTTTTAGGAGAACTCTATCAAGCATCATAAACTTTAATTGCTTTCTTCGTGTATGAATGCAATATATTCCCTATATCTTTATTATACGTCACCCTTCTATAACGGCGTGATGTTATGTTATGTTATCCTTCTATTATGACAAAATGACAGTGAATCTTGGAACTTTAACGCGTAACTTGGGTAGATAATGGACTGCGTGGACATCTATTGTGGGAGTTTAGGAGCACATCCCTCATCCTAAATGACATATCGTCTTTAGAAATTATAGTTTGGATGAGGGCCCGTCTAAGTTTGCTTTGTTCTGAAATCGAAACGTCTCTAGAGATACGGTTCTAAGATAAATATAGAAACTGGATAGTACCGGGTTACTGTTGAACTGTCAAACGTGATGATCAATGCGGAACCATTTGCCGTCTGTGACATGTTTATTCATATTGTCAAGTCCATCCATATACCATATCCGTAGGTACCTAAATAATGGGTGACATATTCATGTTGTAGCGAATCTATGAAAATGATCGTATGTATAAACAGCTAGCATTGTTTTATTAGCAAAGCATATATTAGCACTAGCAATGGTAAAGTCGGCAGCTTTAATGGGTGTAAAAGTACGGCTCGGCTTTCGGCTTCGTTAAAAGCCGAAAGTCAGTTGTTTTACCTATTGTCATTGCGATATTTTTTTGTTCTAGACCATACCTGGGAACCTTCTACTTACGGAGATATTGGGTCAATCGTCCTCATTTTTTTTTAATACATGTTTTAATCTTATAAATTTACTTTAAAAACCTCCACGACCCCCTTACAATTCAAAGACCCATCAGCACAATGTTCTGAATGTGTTAGCCCTACCGTAAAACGTGATTTTTCATGCCAAAAAAATTCGTTTCCCAGCAATAAATTTTTGCGTAGAGTTACTTAGTTTGATGTACAGAATGCTTGGTTGACGGCTTCGTGAACGGTTCATTTACACCGTGTATGTATATCTGCAGTCTTTCTATTGATCACAAAACTCAATCTTCGCAACGGTAAAAGCAGTAACCATTTTCGCCTAGGTTTGAAATTCTCCAGTTTCTGAGGCGTCGACATCGTATTGATTTCGGCGTACTGTGTGTACAAACAAAGCTGTGCCAGCGGTGACTGGTGGCTCAATTGTTTGTATTGGACCCCAAAACGAAACAGTAACAAAACTACACGATTAAAGCAACAAATGGTTTAATTTTGCTCTCTGTTTATTTATCCGACCCTTCTGCCAGAAATTGTTCGGAGCCTTATTTGGTGTGTATTGTGTTGCGAAAGAAAAACAAAATAAAAATGTTTTTATCTATCTAGCGGTTAGGTAGGTAGGAATAACAAAATATTTTTGGAAATATGACTATTTCAAAATACATATTTTAATCATTTTTTTATTTAAAAAGATGACTCTTTGGTTAACCGAGAGACAAAACACAGTTACTGAACATAAAACATGTCATTTTATAAAATTACAGATGAAAATTAGAAGACATCCCTAAGAATGAAATGAGACATTTCTGGCTTCAGCTTTCTCCATGCAGACCGTACGTGTCACCAAGCTTGCATCCAAAGAACCGTCAGGAGCAAGCAAGCGAAGCAGTGAGGTTATAAGTATTCGGAAGACTAAGGTCAATTCTGGAAATCTCCTAAAGATTGATCAAGTAGAAATATTTCCTCAGAATTTTGTAAAAGATTTGATTGCAATATTGCAAGGCAAACAGTTAGTTAATAAACAGTAACAGGAAAAAAATCGAATACCTGATACATATTATGAAACCAATGGATTATAATTAATGGAAAACGAACATTTCAAGAGACTGATAAAGACAACCATTACAAAATTGTATTAATTATATTTTGAAAACATTTAAGATCTCATATTCATTTATTTAATGATTACTTGTCATATACACAGATTACAGCAACGTAGGCAACGTCAGACTGCTAGAATTTTCTTTGTTCTGTAAAATGATATTCATTAGTTTTTCCTAGAAAAATCGAAGGTGAACGGTTTTCCCGCTGAGAAAGTATATTAAGTATTGTATAATATTATATTTCATTTTAACACTAAATGATTATAAGTAGGTAGGTACTACATACTGACAATAAGAACTTCAAGCGAGAAAAGTCTTTATTGACCTCGTAACCACAATAATAAATTTATACAAAACTAATTCTCGACCCGGCTTGTAAATAAGGTGCAAATTAGATAAAAAACCTTTCGTGGAGAGTTTGTAGCGAAATTGTAGGAAATTTAATTCGTTAAAGCATGCCTGCGGCTTCTGGAAATGGATCAATTGGAACTTGACTCGACACAATTTTCTCTTAGCTTGTTGAATCATGGTGACCTGCGTTTTTTTTTTCAATGTTTTTACTGCGAAGAGATTAACAGGTGGCCTGCTGTTTATGTTTTCAATAGCTGACCCGCGCAACTTCGTCTGCGTAAGATTTTTGATTGATGCTCCGCTGCTATTGTTCGCAGCGTGCTGTATGCCTTCCTCGATAAATGGGCTCCAACACTAAAATATTTTTTCAATTCGAACCATTAGATCCTGAGATTAGCGCCTTCAACAAAACAAACAAACTCATCAGCTTTAGGTATAACATTAGTATAGATTACAGACATCAAACATTTGTTAAATAGGAAGATTTTGATCCGAGCCACAATTTTCTTTTTATTTAGTAAACTTCGGTTTCTGTCTCAATCCACTGAGAAAACCGTCAGCCAGCCAGTTTACTACACACATATTGACTGGGGAAATCTAGGAGGTAAAAGCTTTTGAAAATGAATTAAAAATGAAGTAATATTACCTACTGCCTTGTTGGTCTAGTGGCCGCAAGCGTGACTGCTGGGCATGAGGCCTGTGTTCGATTCACGGGTCGGGCAAAGTGTTATTTTCTGGATTTCTTTTGTGCCGGGTTGATGGCAATAGGCTCACCCTCTATTATATGGGACTTTTATAAACATAACTAGTGAAATGTGGGTGTACTATTAGGTACACCACTGCCTAACCCTTCGCGGACCAAAGGCGTGATATTATGTATGTAAATAATATTACCTACTAGGTGTTATGTACAACTTTACTTTCAGAGTTTTATTCCTAAACACACATAAGCATTTCCGTGACAGTTCAACTTCCGTAAATACAAAAAGGATTCCCCGTGTAACAAAGGAATCCAAAAAACCGTTACAAATTAAAAAAAAAGAACGCTTCTCCATCACCCGAGAATTTAATCAGTTTGCTTACTCTGGACTGGAAGGACTGGAAACTCAAACTGTGTTCACGGTGAACAAAATCGTTCCTCGGAAAACAATTACTGGATAGTCTGGTAGATAAGGATAAAGTGTAGAGCTATACTAGTTGTGTTAATAGATATAACCTTTTATTTTATCTACGATCCTGATTTGTTTTGTCATCGAGTCAGGTTTTGTTGAGGCCCCCAGCTAGATGGACCATCATCTGCCTAGCCTTTTCCCAACTATGTTGGGGTCGGATTCTTACCGGATTCAGCTCAATACCAGTATTTAACATGGAGCAACTGCCTATCTGACCTCCACAACCCAGTTAAAACTGGGTAACACGATACATTGATGAGATTCATTGAGAGGATGTCATTCTTTCGGGCAACTGACTACTTGTAACACCTGTGATAGGTCTATGAATGACACCCGGGAACAACGGCTTAACGTGCTTTCCGAGGCACGGAGGAAACTCGGTATGTAGTGGGTGGTCACCCATCCACGGACTAACCTAGGCAAGTGCGGCTTAACCTGAAGATCGATCCGAACGGTTGTTATTATTTACCCGCGAGTTCCTGGGGAGCTGGATGGACCGAAGACTTTAAAAGGTAGGGTCAGGCTGGATGCAGGAGGCGGAGGGCAGGGTGAAGTGGTAGGCTGTGAGTAGATTGAAGTTGTGTGCAGACTAAGCCCCGTTTGCACCAGAAATCACTAACTGCATTTTGCTCCAAACACATTTAAAACATTTCTGTTTAGTTCATCTTCAAACGATTGACAGATCTAGAATCTTGCACAGCATCATGCTGAGTGGTAACCGACATGTCGCAGTCACGACGACGTGTAAACTGACAACTTTTTTGTTCCGTCCTGTTGTATTTATATAGTACATTTTGATATAAGTGGGGAAAGTTTGTTATTGCGGCCGAGGTGTAATACACACACGAGCCGCAGGCGAGGGTGTCATGGAGCCGAGAACTGCAGTAACAAATGCCCAGGTGTATCAAATGACGTTTTTCAATACAGTTTTAGTTTTTAGTCCAAATTTGTTCAAAGTCCAAATTGATTCAATGGAATAGAAAAAAAATTACTGTGGGGGCGAGCCACCTCACCACCTGGCTGTGGAATTTTTATTTCCGCACTATAGTGCGGGAATATAAGAAGAAAACCACGAGGGTGAAATCCATTGCATGTTGAACCTAATCGTAGTGCGATAAGAGCCAGTTTTCGAGGAAGTGTAATGAAAAATATTATGCTTTGTATGTTTATTGTTTTATATATATTTTTTGTCACTTTGTATATTGTGTGTACGTCATGACCTTGCGACAAATAAAAATTACTTCATTTTTTTCCTTCTGGAATGATGACTTCAATTCTTTGCAGGCGACGTGCTTGAGACACAGACCGCTCGCGTGCTCTGCGAAACAACAGCCGTATGGTCGAAGTGGCCTATAAAAGAATAGCCAAAAAACCGTGGTACCAATATACATAAGTAACCAGTCAGCAAAATGGTAGCCGGGTTGACGGTTTGGGTACGCCCGGTAATCCGGACATACATTTAAGTATGGCCGCTCATAAAGGCTACTTAAATACACCCTAATAACATCATGATCATTCTTATGTTTCCCTTAATTAGGGCCCCTAACCTAATTGAGGGTAAAAGCTTACTCCTTTAAGCTTTTGGGGCATATAACAAAATTATACACGTAGCAATTATTTTTACTTAGCTTTCCAAATAAGGTATAATCGAAACTTTCCTACAAAATTGCTCTTAATAAAGGCTACGACATATTGGTGCTGTCAATGTCAAATTCTTGATTAATATGTCAAAGTCAAAATGTTTATTACAAACAAGTTTTCAAATATGGATCATAAAAATAGACTTCAAAGAAAACGTTTAGAACCTTTTTTCGTTATCAAAGCTTGAATTACGTCATAAATATTGTAAGTACCAGAGTGACAGTAGCCCTCACTGATTCCTATGAAGAGGAAGGCCGATTTAAACAAATACACAGTCGGTGCAATGAACGTTGTTGAACTAATTGACCAAATTAAGCTACTAATAAATAGTACGATTGTATTGTGACTGTTCTTACACAATAGAGAGGACATCATTCTACATTTGCGGTCAAATGCGTTTATTGAGAAGCCATTAAAGTATCTATGTATGTATTAGTGCTGCATGCTGTAATAATCATGATCAGTTATCGGTTATCGGATGAATGTACGAAGATTTTGTATGCAAGAAGTTTTGTGACGATTCCTATGGATTTAATAACGAAGGTATTTTTTTCGCGTGGAAAATTTGATGTGTATGTGAGAAAAAAAAGATATAAAAGATAGCCTTTGTCCTTCCCCCAGGATATAATCTATCTAGACAGATACCTGGGACTTTTTATAAGATCCTGGGTTCGATGCCCAGGTCGGGCAACGTGTTATTGGGTTTTTGCATTCGGTATTTCTCAGTGGCAGCCACTGAGTCCGGATTCGTGCCCGGTAGATGGCAACAGGCTTGCCGCTATTACATGGGACTTAAACATAATTGGCGAAATGTGGGTGTAGGTACTGTTAGGTACACCTAGCCTAATCGGGGATTACAGCAGTGTTGTCATGTCATATTATAAATAAATCTTTTAAGAAATCGTAAGAAAGAAAACACTTTAAAAGGCAAGCATGATGATCAATGTCTTTCTTGTCAAAGACAATGTCTTTATTATGTCAAAGGCTTTACTCTTCCAGTATGGCGATGCTTAATACGCTGGTATTATTATTGTTATAATCTTAAAACTATACATAGCTCGTGATATAACACAAACTCTGTACCGCACCGACTATAAATGGATCATCAATCCGCTATAAGAGGATTACTCGTCGAGATTCGGTAGCAATCAATTCACTAAGCTTAGATGCTATTGTTGTGTTCGGCTTACAGAACATTATCTCCGTAATCAACACCTATGTGATATGACGATTACTGCTACATATTTGCTATTTATGTTATGGAACCCATTTTACTAATTAAGTACACGTCTGGTTTGAATAAAGACGAGATTGAGGATTATAAAGAGGCTATCTAACACCTGGTTCTGTGTGTGTACACACAGCTACCTAATATGCTATGATTAACAAAGAAGACGCTGTACAAAGCCGGGCTTTTCCCGAAATTATATGTGCCATTGTTCTTATTTCGGGTCAGGATTTATAGTAAGCCAGAACTGCAGTAGGCTGCTGATGGTTGTTGAAGCTACTTTCTTAAGGTAGAGGTGGTCAGCAATGGTAGAAGAGTTCGTGGCTAAATAACAATAGCCGCTCGGCTATCTTCAGATTAAGACGCACTTGCCTAGGTTGGCCCGTGTATGGGTGTCCACACATTACATATCGAGTTTCCTCCGTGCCTCGGAAAGCATGTAATGCCGTTGGTCCCGGCTGTCAATTGTTGTTCTTTGATAGTCGTTGGGTAGTCAGTGGCCAGAAAGTCTGACAACCAGTTTTACTTTACCAAGGGGTATCGTATTGCCCAGTACTAACTGGGTTTTGGAGACCTGCAAAACCCGCTTATCTGACCAGATAAGCAGTCGCTCCATATAAAATACTGGTATTCAGCTGCATCCGGTTAGACCCCAACATAATAACGTATTTTGAACATTGCTCATACAAATTTCTATTTTTGTTGTGAAATACAAACAGCACTTTAAATACTTCCCTACCTTCACAACTGATGCGAAGCGATGAAGAAACGATGAACCTATCTAAAGGTACACATACATAGGTGTACATTCGCGTACAGTCACTTTGGTCTTGCTTACATACACTTGCATGAATCCAAGGATCGCATGGATGGTACTTTGGTAGAGTACACTTACGTACAAACTGTGTTGTTCAGCGCCGCGGGAGAAACAACAACGCGGAAAAACAATGTAATTTTGCAATGTAACCGCCACTTGCCGCTTCATCGAATTTTAATCCCTTTCCAATAACATTCTCATAGTGAAAACTTATTTTTCTCACTTATGTATGTGTGACTGAGAAAAGCGAAGTTTGTTACTTACATTTGGTGCATAGAAAAGGATAAGGAGCCGTTTGGGTTAAAATACTAGGGCCATGGGGTCACCAAGCGGTTGGTCGACTCTTCCCGTAACCAGAGGACTGGCCTATTTTCCGGCCAAAGACTCAGCTTTTGCCATTCAACGTGGCAATGCTGCCAGCCTACTGGTCACTATTCCCATTGACAGCGTAGCGGACGAATTTTGACGCCCTTTCATTCATTTATGCCTTTATACATGTTCTTTTTAATTATTACTTAAAATATGTTTTTAGTTTTGTAGATTATGAAATTATGTATTTAATTTAAGGATGTACCTACATTCTTTAAATAATAGCAACACCAAAAAAATAATACTCTTGTGGGCTCATTTGTCATAAATGCCTACTGACTCTGGGAACTTTCAATACCTTTAATGCTTTTCCTGTTTTTTTTTTAATCCTCTCATGTGTCCCACTGCTGGACAAAGGCCTCCCCTTTCTCCTTCCAAACCTCTCTGTCTTGTGCGATATCTGTGCATGTTCGCCCCGCAAACAAGATCAGATCGTCACACCACCTTCGCCGCGGTCTACCTCGACGGCGATTTCCTCCGTCAGGCGTCCAGTGAGTGACGATCTTCGCCCACCTCTCCGGGTGCATTCGCGCTACGTGGCCAGCCCACTCCCACATGGCCAGCACACTCACTTTTAGACGTAATAGTTTGGAAATTAAAAGAAGCCCTAATTATTAGTCATGAGGTAACCATACGATCAGTGGAACTTAAGCACACGAAGACGCCTACGCAAAGATGAAATTCTATCATCTATGGACCGTCCTATTGGTTTGAAATCGATAACACGCAGTGAAATTCACTAGATAAGTTCTTTATCCTGCAGAAAGACACACGATGGCCTACGGTCTACTTTGCAGGGACATGAGGATATCAACCGTGTGTTTTACTTATTAATAAAAGGAGAAATATGTATATAAACATCAGCACTATGAAACCCTTTTATAGCAGAGCTTGGATAAATAAGACCCTTTTTGTTTTAATATTCAAAATAGATCGAGCAAAACTTGAGTGAAATTCTATTGATAGACAGGTACGTCGAGAACAGGGAGGTCACCATGATCTGTTGGTGCAGGAATATTTTAGGACTATTCCGAGAGTGGGAAAGTGACAGCGCTAGACAGCTGTCTAGCGCCATCTCTTACCCACTCTCGGAATAATATGGTAGCCCCCAGGATTGTTCAAGTTATCAAGGCAAGCAGAATTTTCAATAACAGTAGAACCTATGTTTATCTTTCAACTATCTTGGTATATTCTAGCTAGAACGATGCTCCAGCAAGGGCGGACCCAGGGTTTATTTCACGTAGCGGCACATAGACCAGACAGGCCAGAACTATCCCCCATAGTGTTGTACTATGTTTCGTATTTGGGATTAATTATTTTTCAATGATAAACATTAACAACTATAAAACACTCGTGCCCCCGTGTCCTTGGAAACGCCATCTAAACACAAACCTCGAACTAGAATAGATTTGAGTTAAACCTATCAGCTTTCCTGACATTCATGCCTGAGTGAGCGATCTCCGTTCCAGAATACGTTCTTGACAGTTCCAAAGCGATATTATTCATTATTGTTAAAGCCGTGTTATTTGTGGTTTTCCTCGTTACTCGCTTGTTTTAGCCACATAGTTGCTCATGCTTTATTTTGCCCAAGCTTAGATGTTCGTTGGAGCGTGTCTTATTTAATTAGTAGGTCGGCTAGCTCTCCTACCTGCCTATAAAACATTGCTCAGGGAAGCATGTATTGGTCCTGGTACGAATTTAGGACTATGGACGCAGTTCGAGTATTATTGGTTTTAGGGCAGAACTGAAATAGGTAAGACTACTTCTCTTTCATCAGTAAGATTAATGGATAAGGATTATAAATGTCTATTAGTATAATGTTTGTAATGCTGGAAATTTGAGTGGTCCAGAAATCTGACGACCAGTCTTACTAAGGGTTATCGTATTACCCAGTTACTGAGTTTTAGAGGTCAGATAGGCAGTCTCTCCTTGTAAAATACTGGTATTCAGCTGCATCGGAGTAGACTGCGAACTGACTCCAAACATAGTTGGAATAAAAACTTTTTAGCAAAAAAATAACCGACTTCCAAAAAACACAAAAAAGTTGAAAATAACATTACTTTCGGAAGTCGGTGAGTATTGTTTGTTTCATTGACTTTTTGCCACCGACTTCACCGGTTCATAAATGATGAAGATATGAGGTAACAAAAACAAAAAAAAAACAAATACAACCGAATTGAGAACCTCCGCCTTTTTTGAAGTCGGTTAAAAAGACTCGGCAGATTATACTGAGCGTGTGCTTAGGCCTCTAATGTCATTCATCATTAAGTGATACCGACGAAGGTTTGATGATGTACCTACCTACCAGTGTGTAGTCTTGCTGGGTAAAAAAGGGGTGTAGTTCAGTACAATTTTCTACATGCTATCTATAGTCGCATTTAAAAAGCTTCCTTTCTTCTCTCAAATTAAATGTCATTGTAAACAATGAAGAGGATTCCTTATCCTTTCCTTATCTTTCGGATGTTAACTTTGACTGACGTTATAATACCCCCCATCAAACAAACTTGTCCCTTATCTTTTAGTCTCAACATTGTGTAATATTCGTTTGAGGCCATGGCGGCCAACAGACTTGGAGGCACTCTCTACTCACTCTCTTAGTTCAGGGACATGGGAGGGTAATCTAACATAACCAGAGAGAGATTCAGTCAGTCCAACTGAAATTCGTGTTTTCCGAAGCAGTGAGGCATTATCCTACCGCCAAGTTCCAACAAAATGGTGTTATACTAAACAGCTGTAGATGTGTGGTCACAAAAATGATAATGTTTGTCATCATCTGGCTAGCCTTTTCCCAACTATGTTGGGGTCAGCTTCCAGTCTAACCAGATGCAGCTGAATACCAGTATTTTATCGCCTATCTGACCTCCAAGTCCACAACCCAGTTAGTACTGAGTAATACGATACCCCCTGTTATGACTGGTTGTCAGAGTTTTAGTTCACTGACTACCTGTAACGACTGTCAAAGATGTACAATTGACAGCCAGGACCAACGGCGCTTTCCGTGGTACGGAGGAAACTCTTTGTGTATTTGGTGGTCACATATCCACAGACCTACCTAGGCAAGCGCGGCTTAACCTGAAGATTGATCCGAGTGGCTGTTATTATTTAGCCACGAGCTCCTCCTCGTAAAAATTATAATGTTTGTATGGAAATATATTTAGAAATTATAAATTCGTATTTCAAAAGTCGTTGAGAATCGGTAAATTAAGAACATCAAAGTAATAAAGACAGATTCAGAAAGCTGTACTCCTGGATATGGCTCGTATTGTTAGGAGGTTCCTTTCTTTGGAACCCTGGCCACCGGGATCTTGGACCCCGTTCCCGATACCGGTGGGCCACAATTTTTTACATTTTAAGTATTTTTATATTGTTTTTTTTTTATGGAATATTTATTTATTATAAAAATGTATGTAATTTGCAAAGAAATAAATAAAAGGAACAATAAGACAGTCAAAGATTTTTAAGTAAATCGGAAATTATTTTCTCCGCCAACATATTTCGTTCTGTTAATGTTACCTAAATTGTGGGGCTTCTTATTCATTTTAGGGTTCCACAAACCGATAACATGAGCCTCAAATCCTTAGTTAAGACCAGAACAGACATGACAGCCAATAATGTTTTATTCGTCGCATTTGGATCTACGTTCTGCCACGAATATCAATGTGAAGGATTTCATAGACAGAAGGCTTCCGCTGACAGAGATGAACGACTGGTCACGTTTTAGAATTGTTGCTATTCAATTCTAAAACGGAATTCGGAAACGGAAATGTCGATGGAAGGATTTTTTGTTGCATTTTTTTAATGAATAAGTTGCAGAGTTTCAACAACAGTTTATGAAAATCTTCTGAGATTTCTCTATGGAAATGATCTCCTCAAAAACTAAATTAAGGTTTTCTAATGTTACCTAATTATTTTAAGTTAATCGCTAAGTGGTATTAAGGCTAGTCTATAACAGTGATCTTATCACTGTGAAAATTATAATCATACCTATTTAGAATTAGACTTACTCTCGTATAGTTGAGAAATCTATTTTTTCTGTGCTTAAATTTCTCTCGAAATGGAACAAAAACATCTCTACACCCGTATGTAAGTTGACCCAAGCAACATAGGTTGGTGGACCGCGAACTCGCTCGTCAGTTACCTAACGCTGACCATTTATCATTTCCACGTCAAAGCCAGTGACATGACCAACACACGGACGATGTAGACACATGTTTTGCCGAGAGCTCCTAACTACCATCAATTTACATAAACCAACACAAGTTCCTTGGTACTTGTTCCAGAATAAACAAGAAAATTGAAAATACCCTGTGACATGTTGAATATTGCTCTAAAATTCCAAATATGTACTCTATGACTATGCTGTGTGCTCCCAGAGACAAATATTTCATGTAGATATATAATTATGGTATATATGTTTTCCGCAAGTCCTCTGGGAAATTCGCTAAGCAAACACTAAATTAAAACATGAACTCAGAACTGTTATACTTAATATTGTACATATATCCTCTCTTTTTAAAGGTCCTTCCTTCTTTGGACGTGTTGTAACGAGATATGATGTCAGCATTGTGGTCATCGAACTAATGATCATGGAATAGTTATAGCTCGGTAAAATGACGTTATTATGGAGATATCTTAAGCCGGAGAACCTATAACAAAGGACATCATCATGGTTTATGTTTACTCTGTCAACATACTTAGTAGGCACATAAAACGAGTTATCTATACTAATATTATAAAGCTGAGGAGTTTGTTTATTTATTTGGTTGAACGCGCTAATCTCAGGAACTACTGGTTCGAATTGAAAAATTATTTTAGTGTTGGATAGCCCATTTATCGCGGAAGGCTAATAGGAGCGGAGCATTAATCAAAAATGTTACGCAGACGAAGATGCGTGAGTCAGCTAGTTTATTATAAAGGGTGGAAGGCATATCGACGCACAAACGCTTACCACGTATCAGTAAATCATTAGGAACCCCCCACATAAAAATTTTTCTTCAGTCATTTAAAAACAACAGCTCTAAATATCGTGTTTCGCACTTTTGTAAGAAACAGCAGGTTAAAAAAAAATACTGATGATAAAATTTCTATATATTATTATTTATTATATAATATTATATTATATGTCCCCTACATATTCGGTTCGGAATGATGTATCTACTGAATACGTAGTTACCGTTCGTGCGTCGATGTCCCTTCTATGTTTGTGCATGATAACATCATAGCTCTTAGATGCTAATAGATGTCCCCAGAAAGAGGGAAATTCCGCACACTGGCTTAAAGGAAAGCTACAGGAAAAGTCTCCTCATCAGAAGTAGTATGAGCTGATGAAGAATATAACGGCACATAAATGAGTTCGATCCTTGTTAAGTATCATACTTTTGATCTTTCATATTGATAATTTTTAAAGAACAACGAAATAACATAACAAACGCCTGTATTCCCTGTTAGGTTATGCAGAGGTGGCCGTCCAGTACAAACATATTTCGCAAGTTATGTTTAAGTTTCATGTGAAAGCGGAGAGCGTATAGCCGTAAACCAGGCACAAATCCTGAGAAATTTCTGATGGAGGAACCACAATAATAATTTGCTGGACCTCGAAAATATTGTTCAAATACCAACAATACTACTAAGGTACTCCAAAGGCTGTCTAGATTTCGCTATCAGCGATAAGACCGCCACTGTAACCATAGAATTGTAACCCAGTGGTGTTTCAATTTTGGTGTACAAAAAAGTACATTTTAATCTATTCTACTACTTACCTCTTTCAGGCTTATTTATAAGCGTGACACTTAAAGTGTCTCGGCTGCAATTTCACATTAACCACACAAGCAATACAAACATCAATAATGAAGTTAGCTCGCTGCATACATGTACAATAATACTACACACGTCAGCTAGTGAAGTAGTGATTCATTCATTCAATCTTGCAAATTGATTTGAACTTGGCTGTTGTAATATTAATTGGCATCAATAAATGGCATGCACTTGTATGCCATGCAGTCATGCGATCAATAGTTTGAATGTGATTGTTGACGGCGTGTATTGTCGTACTTCTACTACATCTATCAATAAATTAATTTTTCTTCTTCTTGCTCAGCCTCAACTTGAATTTACTCTCCCCGTGTGCACAAAACCGTCGATTCGATTACGATTCGGAAAATCGGATGTCTGTCTCGCTCGATTTAGTTATGTCAAAAAAGGGAGACATACGACCTGTCTAATCGAAATCGAATCGAAGGGTTTGTGAGTAGGGGGCTAGTCTAACAATCAGAAATGAATGAAAGGACCTTTGTACAGTGTTCAGCCTAACCTTTTTCAGTTTTTTTAAAACTGGTTTTACGATGTCATCAGTCTCACTACGGACACTTCTACACTACACCCGTTTCCCAATAATAAATGGCACATAGAGTTTTAGAAAAAGTTTAGAATGGAATAAAATATAATTTATTGTACACCAATATTGAAACACAACGGTTTTAACGGTTAGTTTAGCTTGTAGAGCATTGTGACAGCCTTGTTACTGATGCTCAATGTGTCTATACCGGACACTGTATCCACATCTCTGGCTCACTTATCACCGGATCTGTTGTTCAAAACGAACATAGCTCGGCTGACTGCCCAGCGTGAAGGGTGTGCCTGAAGAAAGACACTTAAAAAACTGTCGGGAAGGCTATTTTAATTATTAATCCCAATTACTCCATTCTTTCTGAAGAACTTCACCGTATCTTTGAATTAATTTTGATAGCGTATTACTGAAGCTTATTTCTTACTTTTGTTTCTTTCAAACTTCGAGTTCGTACAGTTCATTGCATACGTTGAGTGCCTCTGCTTCCCAGTTCTCTTAGTAAGGAGGTAATATATGCTTGTGTAAATTCAAATCTTCGCACAAGTTTTTGCGCCCTTTGAAAATCAATACCCTCTGTTAAACTTCGTCACTTTGAATTGGATAAGAGTCGGGGTTTCCAATGTCACGATTTAGAGTATTCCTTATTTGTACCTTCTTAAAAGTAGCTATAGAATGATGTAGAATTGAGAAGGTTTATTTGTCATCATCATCTTCATTCTTCCACCCTTATACCAATAACTAATTTGAGGTATGCGCAGCATGTCTTCTTCTTACATACTTCTCTGTTACTTGCCATCTCATCAGACACGTTGTTTCTTCTTCGTTTGTGTGTATGTGTAATTGTTGTAATTGGCACCATTTTCTTGAGCTATTACAAAAAATGTATGTGTAATGGTAAATACCAACCTGCTATTGCTGAAGTGGACAACGCTCAGAGTAGATAGGTATCAATCGTTGATTCACAATTATTCACAATATTATTGACGAAGCTTACAATTAGGTATAAATGTTAACGAGGTCAGGTTAACCGGCACAATGTACAATTTGTGGTTTGTTTGCTAGTTAAAATATATAATTAATTTTAACTTGTGAATATGTGGTTATTGTATGTATGTGCTAACTTATAATTCTGATTATATCCAAATCCTGTCCAATAGGTAAGCAAGTTTATTTAAAAACATTTAAATAAACACACACACATAAACATAAAAACACAAACATAACATTTATATTATTTTTTTTTTCAGGTAAATTCTAATTTCATGATATTATTCAGTTCTACAGTGCTATCCGGTGCTGCTTAATGCCCGTACTCCATTAAAGCGACGTGCGGAGATGTGTGAAGCGGAGAGGAGACGAGATTATCGTTAGATAACACATAACACGGGATATTTACCATGTTTACTGTGTTTTCCCCATTGTTTGTCCTTTTATTTTAGTATATCCGTGTATATGTTTATTTATATTTATATATATTTATAGTATTTTATATATCCCTGTAGTTTATCTCAGTATTTAATTAAAATTAATTTCAAATAACACACCTACCGCTGTTTGTCTCTGTATCACCCAAAGGTTGACTGGTAGAAAATGCCTAGGCATTAAGTTCGCCTCTGTACCTACATTGTACTTGAAGTGTTACATAAATAAATACTGACCGTTTTGAGTTACCGCTATTTCGGCGGCTCGGTTTTAGGAGAGGAGATGCTTACGAGGTAGGGTGTATCCACCGAAGCTGTGCGGTGATGCATACTGGCTAGAGCGAAGCAGAGATGTGTCACGCCCAGTTTAGCGACCGAACACCGCTCACCACACGCCGCTCAAGTCTCTTCTCGTCTCTGCTGTGCGCTGCTGCCGAGTGTGGAGGCTGGCCTAGACAAATATGAGACATCTCTTCTCCTCTCTGCTCAACCATTTCGTTAAGCTTAGTGGTCACGAGAAGTGTAAATAACGAAGTTCTATTGCTGTTTTACAACACTTCTCTCCTCCACTCGTCTCGTCTCCGTTTCGGTGGAGTCCGGGCCTAAATCTCGCTTAACAAATTTAAGTCAAGTCAGCGTTTTTCTTTTATTCCCCAAGTTTTATTTTCAACCCTAATAATTTAGAGGCGTATCAAATTCACCGAGAGTGCTACGTAGTGCTATGTAGCAACTACTTCTTACGTAAAAGGAAGGTCTTGAGAAAGTTCTGTTTGCCGCCCCTGGAGGATTCTTGTTTACCGAATAGATGCATCAAAGTGGATCGATTTTATTGACGGACCTCCGGCCTTTGACGTGTCTTGAAGACAATAAAGTTCTAAAAGTTGGAAGGGTTTCTAGAGCTCTCTTTTGTGGAAGAATATAAATTGTATGGTTTCCTAGCTCGATTAGGGTCATGATGCTATGCTTAATCTTTCGGTTCTTTAGTGAGTAGGCTTGCATCTTTAACAAATCCTCGTCATTCCACGTTATCTGTATGGTATTCACCCCTTATCCAGCTTTTTGTTTCAACTGATATCATAATCTGCCTAGCTTTTTCACAACTATGTTGGGGTCGGCTTCCAGTCTAACCGGATACAGCTGAATACCAGTATTTTACATAGAGCGGCTGCCTCTCTGACCTCCACCAATCCGGTTAATACTGGGTAATACGATGCCCCTTAGTAAGACAAATTGTCAGACTTTCGGGCCACTGACTACCTGTAACGACTGTCAAAGATCTACAAATGACAGCCGCGATCAACGGCTTAACGTCCCGTCCGATCACTATGTACGGCAAGCCTATCCCTTGGGAGAAGCAAGCCAAATACTTAGGAGTCATACTTGACCAACACCTGTCCTTCGGGGCACATACCAAAGCAGCTCGCGACCGAGCTGCCTTCGCTATGAGTAGGCTTCATTTCATGGTAGCGGCTAAGAGCAAGTTGTCTCTCAAGTGCAAGTTGCGTCTCTATACCGCAGTGATCCGTCCCATCATGTCATACGCTTGTGTTGTGTTCGCACATACCAAGTCTCGTTATATTCACAGGATGCAGACGCTCCAAAACCGATACTTACGTAGGATCACGGGTGCCCCGTTTTACGTACGTAACGAACGTCTCCACGTAGACCTTAGGATGCCCACCTTATTGCAGTTCATGAAACGCCTCACCAAGCGTTTCTTCGATCGTGCAATAAAACATCGTAATCCCCTGATCGCATCGGCCGCCCGATACGACCCCTCGCGTATCAGTCAGGTTCGCCGTCCAAGGCACACACTCGTAACTCCCGACGACGCTATCACTCTCCTCCAGGAGAGCCGTAGAGAAACTAGTACGCTCCTCAAGCGTATACCCCGGTTCAAACCGCCGTCTTTCCGCCCTCGCCGTCGAGGTCCGTCGCGACGTCCCGGTAACTGCCCTCCCCGACCCTTGCTCGAGCCAGCCCGCGATGCTGTGCCAGTAGTTTTAAACCAGCCCATAAATAATACCATTCAGATCCAGCCTGTCCCCTTGCTGCCCTCCCCCAGCGACGCCCTAAGCCGAGGTCCGAGCCCCACAGGGGGCGCCCTTAGCGTGTAGTCGCTTAGTTTGTAAGTTTTTTGCCCTGGCTGGAGGCCTTAAATTCAAGGCATCCACAGGATAGACCGGTTAAGCAGACGACAACCTCCTAGGTTGAACTGCGAGATGCCATACACAAAAAAAAAAAAAAAAAACGGCTTAACGTGCTTTCCAAGGCACGGAGGACACTCGGTATCAATCGGGTCACCCATCAATACACCAACCTAGGCAACCGCGTCTTAACCTAAAGATCAACCCCAGCGGCTGTTATTAACTAGCCACGAGCTCTTCTTAACTGATGTACGGTCAATAAAAACATCGCGAGGTCCTGAAGTCTAGACAACACATCGTTCTAATAGAGATCATGACGGAGTTAGGATTAAGCACCTTTTGCATTGAAAAAAAGCTGTTCAAAGTGTCTGTAGTATTATGAAACACTTCGAAAGCGTATAAAACTTGTTTAGGCTCTCTTGATAAGTGTAAAATCTCCGATTTTGCTAGAACTAACGTGGTGATCAATGTTCATGCCATCCCGGTATGAGTAGAGACCTCTGCCTCATGCAAACCATGCATCATAATGTTCATTGAACATCTGTTGCTGTGATCGAAGTTTTTCCTGATAATTTCTTCACTCATATTTAAATGAGCTGAAAGTTTTATTATGATGAATGGCTATAAAGTTAAATTTTACGTACGTGTGCTCTATAAAAGTAAATGTTTAAAAGCGTTAGGCTATGTTAAGTTTAGTAATAGTAAAGCTCGTCGTCAAGTGTTCTGTCAGAGACGTATTTTTATTCTTATTTTATGGCAACACTTAGGTAAGCAGCTAGCTGCGGTAGGTAGTATTTCTTGCCAGCCTAATTCGCATCCCTGGCAGGGACCGTACAACCCCGCTTAAGAGTTAAGCCTTTCGAAGGGGTAAGCCGTTTATGAGGTTACCTCTATCATTGGGTAACCTCTTGAATGGGTTTTGTACCAGAAACCCTTTGAAAGGGTTACATGATAACCTATTGAATGGGTTTTATACTAGAAACCCTTTGAAAGGGTTACATGATAACCTATTGAATGGGTTTTATACTAGAAACCCTTTGAAAGGGTTTCATGATAACCCATTGAATGGGTTTTATACTAGAAACCCAGTGAAAGGGTTGCATGAAAACCCATTGAATGGGTTCTATACTAGAAACCCAGTGAAAGGGTCAAAACCCTTATAATATATGGGTTATTATAATGAAGGGCATTATAAAAACCCATATATTATAAGGGTTTTGTTCGGGTTATTCAATAAACTTGTGCTAGGTCGGTGGTACGGGAATGGCGGCCGGGCGCTCATTGCCTATAATTCACTAGACGGTATTATACAAATAGCGAGAGTAGGTACGAGCGAGAGCTCCAATAACTATAGTTGCGTATTTTGAGTTTTTGAGTTTATATTATATTATTCTTTTGATCTATCCGAGCCGAAAGTAGCGTGTAGAATTTTTTTATCAATTGGGATGCGTTTGCGTGTTTCAAGCTAATTCATTTATAAGGTTAGTTTTTTCTTGAATATTAAAGTACTTTGTAGATAGTTTGAGTTTTTCTTTGTAGATAGTTTGTAGGCAATAGTATTGCCTACAAATAGGCTCACTCGCCCCCTGTTACATGAGATTTAAAAACATAACTGACGAATGTGGGTGTACTATTAGTCTATTAGGTACACCTCTTTGGGGAATACAGGCGTGACGTTATTTGTGATGTTTGCAGATATGTAGTTTATGCTCAAAATCCATCCAAGTGCTAAGATGCTAACTCGCACGAAGTTGCGCAGAAGATGGTAGGTAAGTACTTCATAGAGACTCTCTGTTGGTCGTTTGTTATTTAGGTATTAGGTTTCAAAATTATAAAAACGAATGTTGGGGCCGGATGCCTTGTATCATTTTATTATACTTATCATTTTATATTTGGTAGTAGAAAATATTACTAAGTATATCAGAGAGTGAAGAAAGTTCTGATGACGAATCTCAACACGTCAATCAGATCCATGACGAATTGTCAAAAACATCAGCAGGAATGTCTTTGTCACCTACATTCGATCCAGATGTTTCTACGCCTGATTTATTTCTGTTATAGCTTATGCAATAGCTTGAATTTTAAAGCTCCCTTAGGCTCTTTAGGTCCGGCTCGCTTCGCTCGCTCTTGCGTTCTCTTCATCTTGAAACTCTTACTCATCTCAGGGGCCGGGTCGTAGGTCTGGTTTTGAAGTTCAAACCCGGGAGGTGTTTTGACATCTAAATCGACCCCTAAATCTCAACAACTATAAAGAAATCAACCGATCCGAGGCGGAAAGGAAAAAAAATTCCCGCTCGCTAATACATACCCGTGTTATCGTAATCAATTGAATGAGCAATGAGCAAGTAGAAATTTTGTCTTTATTTTATTATAAATGTCGTTTGAAATAAGATAAGACATTTAATAAAAACTTTTTACAGTCCGTTCAACCGATTTTGACTTCTATTCCGTAGGCCTTTAAAAGACGTCTGCGTTGGACGACTGTAAGTATAGGACTATGACACAAATAAGGTTAAATGTAAGGTTGTATGTACGTTAGTGCATGACTTCGAACGAGTGAAGGAGGCCTGCTTTTGTTTTTTAATAACATTTAATAGCTTTTACAATTTCGCATGTAATGATATAAGCCAAATAGCGATATCTAACTTAAACAAAAATAAAACAACTAATATGTTTGGTTCTTGTCAAACATCTCTCTTTGAAATTGCTAAGAGATTTCGGCGATTTTCTTCAAAACTTTGAGATATCTACCTAGCGCTTTTCGGCCTAACAGGGCAGTCTAGTAGGTACTCCATTTTGTACATTTAGTGAAAAATAATCTATCCATGACACAAATCAATCAACAATGAAGTGGTACGTCGGACCTTTAGGACATAACATCGTTGCGCAAATTGTTGCGTGAATTGGCAAGTAGGTAAGTATGTAGGACAATCCTACATATTTACCTACTTGCCCATTGCAATAAACTATACAATTGCTATTTTGAAAATTTAGATTGATAAATTACGTAACTTTATATCTACATACCTACCTATTGTAATGCGACCCCGAAATGATCAATCGCCATCAATTTATATTGTAGTATAGTAATAATATCAATCGCTTGGTACGTAAACGAGCTATGTGCAACAAACACGTAATAATTTACAATCACGATTGATCATTTCGCAGACCCCTAAGTTTTCACACCGACTAAATAATAATATAGTAAAACTCCGCAAAAGACGTCCAGGTTCAAAAATCAAACAGCAAAAGTTTGGTACTTGCAATAAAGTAATAAACAAGAACAGAAATGAAAAAAACATAATAATATTAAGTAATTTCGGTATCCGGCCAGCAAAGCTAAAATGAACTCTAATTCCCATTCAATAAAGCTCATAGATCCCTGTTTACAACCAGCTAGGTAAGTAGCCACAAAGGCGCCGCCGCCGCGCTGCCACGGCCGGTCAACGCATGCTATTCCGTTTTGAAACCTATGCCCTTCAGCGAGATATCATATTACCATGGGGTCTAAACTCGAACAAATTATAATTAGTCATGTAAAGAAAATCATAGATTGCAGGCATTGCAGCATAGGTAACGATTATGAAACAAACAATCACTAAAATACGTTAAATGGCAGATTTTGACTGAAGTAAGAGATTAGTAAAAATCTAAACTTCCTTGTCTACTCATAAATCACGTAATTTCTACAAAAAAAGATAAATGAAGCTCTAGATCAATTCGATCCTATAGAAGTAGCCATCTGTTAATCATTTTCTTTAGAGCTCTTTGCAAAAGATGGTGTTTTACTGAATATGTTATATGTCACATAAACTGCAGCGTGAAAGCTCACTCACACAAATGAAACTGTTCCGCCAACTCGAGAATTTTTTTGTTGTTGTTTTGTATACTTGTCCTTGAACGCACGGTGCGATGTCATTCATATTCGATTTGGTTAACCAAAATGGTCCCTTAGCTTAGGCCGTTCAAAAGAGTTATCCAAATATTATGGGTTTGTGACTGTTTAGAAAACCCTATCAAAAACCCATACCAAAACGGTCAATTAAGCTGGTAACCAAAACGATCAATTAAGCCGTTCAAAAGGGTGACCCACACCACATCGTAAGGGTTTTTGACTGACTGCTAGAAAAACCCTATCGAAAACCCTTTCAATGGGTAGCCAAAATGGTCAATTAAGCCGTTCAAAAGGGTTAGCCACATCGTATGGGTTTTTGATTGACTGCTAGAAAAACCCTATCAAAAACCCTTTCAATGGGTAACCAAAATGGTCTATTAAGCCGTTCAAAAGGGGTACCCATATCGTATGGGTTTTTGATTGACTGCTAGAAAAACCCTATCAAAAACCCTTTCAATAGGTAACCAAAATGGTCTATTAAGCCGTTCAAAAGGGTTACCCATATCGTATGGGTTTTTGATTAACCGCTTCGAAAAACCCTAACGAAAACCCTTTCAATGGGTAACCGATATGGTCCCTGATCCCTGGAGTCCTCCAGTTTAAATAAAACCTAGTTAAATTACATTAACTAAAAACTAGTGTAGGTAAGTAAAATCAATCCTACTATGCCTACAATAATAAATAAATAAAAAATGTTTATTTCAATTACAAAAGGTATTTCGATACATGTTATTGGAGTTCACCTTTTAAGCAAAGAATTGCTTGTGTTAGGAGAAATAATAGGTCCCTACTTACTTAGTTCTTATAAATTTTGTTTCGTGTTGGGTTCATAAAAGCATTAAACTGTTCTAAGTGAGTCCCTGGAGGTAAACACTTTCATTTTTTTTACAAGTCCTTCTTGACAGACATCTCATTAGTTTATTCTCACTACTATCCTACGTATACTATTATAAATGCAAAGGTTTGGATGGATGGATGTTTGTTACTCAATCACGCCAGATCGGCTTGAATGGATCTGGATGAAATTTGGCACAGATATAGATTATAGTCTGGAATAGCACATAGGATACTTTTTTTTTGTCACACTATCACATAAAAATTTCCAAGTGAACGAAGTCCCGGGCCACAACTAGTGTTACTATAAATACCTGCGGTTATCAGTGAGATCATCGGTTGTCGACAGCTTAATGAGCGTTAATTATTTAAAAATACTTACGTACGCAACAAATTTACTTCAATATGGCCGATTAATTAGCAAAGTTTCCCGCCCTGCCCCAAATTGGTTTTTGTGACAAAAAATAAAAAAAATCGAAGTAGCAAAGTAAATTCCATTAGAATAATGATTTTAGGCAAGAAATGTTAGAACTTTTTTGATTATTACGCGGTTTTTTAAAGACAGAACCTTTTATTTATGTTTTATGGTTGCTTTGTAAAAAGGCGGGCCCGTGTAATGTTGCCATTTTCTGACGAAAGCTTAGATCTTATCCTAGAGGATAAAAAGACCTCCTCTTCGTAGATGTAGATGCTGACCTATTAGGATAAATATAATATTAGCAGTGCCTAACATGAAATACTACGTGTAAAACTCATTCCTTTTATTATTTTGTAGATAGTTTGAACCTGTTTCCAATAATGGTGTCAGTAGGTAATCTTCCTACTTTATTGTTAATAGGTGCCTATCTAACATCATTATGTTTATCCTCATACCTATCTGCTCATTATAAAGGTAGGTACTCCGTTAATCACTACCTAAGACCTATAGCAATTTTCCTTGTTTCATAAGGATAATTTTAGTAGATTTTGTTTTCCTGTGATATGTTTTTGTCGGTTATTAATTTGTGTTTCATGTTCAGTGATATTTGATTTGTTTCCTAATGGTTTGGTTTTATTAGCTACAGTTTGAAAACATAAATAATGTTCAACACCGAGACACTACTTAAAGTTAAAAGCTCACATTTAAAAACAAAGACTATGAGTGAAACCTACTTCAATGTGACATCAAGAGGTATGATAAACCCCTATTTTTTTCCAAAGGTGTAGTTAGATAACGTCATAGGCTCCCTCCCTCCAGCCCCCACGGAGCAGGGGTCGTAACCTTTAGCATGCTTACGTCCTTAGTCAAAACAAATCAAACGCAGATCAATATAAATGCAACATTAAAAACAAAAAAAAAATATATACTCACGGCGCCTAAATTTGTTAATTCCCGTTCACAAGGACGGTAATACGACCTCGCACTGTCATCAACAATTGTTCCCTCCGAGCCCTCGAACAATTTTATCAATTAATCAACACTTAAAACACAACAATTCACGTATTATCATTAGCATCACTCAGTTTCACAAAGCATCGCAATGGTTACTTAATCATTCCACATGAAACTGTTGTACCGGTTTGAAGTTCGTGGGAAATGTGGAAGTCCCACCGCGGCTTTCAGAGGACTGAGGGTTCGGGCCTACGGAAAAATATCAAGCCTCGACCGGGATTCGAATGAAAATAACGTTCGGGAGAGGCGACGCACATGTGCTTGCTCACTCGGAGCGTTGACTCAGCTATGAGTCAGACAAGGCTGGCCGTGTTGCGTTTAGTGCGTCGCGAAGCTCTGTGGACGGCCCCGATGTTCGCCGAAGAGCGGCGAGGACAGCCGAGAGACGAACCGCTGAAAGCTCAATGAGCAACCATAATTCATTATGAAAAGGACATTTTCCACTTTCCTTTAGCTCATTCGTTCGATGTTAGTAGGGGCCAAGAGTTTCTTTGAAATTTTGAATTCGTAAGAATGGATTTATTGAATGAATGATGAAGTTAAGAAAATGGCCCTAATTTGGTTCTTTTTCAGTAAGCTCAAAGCTGTGAATTAAGAAAATGATAGATAGAAAGCAGCTATTTGTAACAAATAAGCTAGTTTTGGCTCCTTAAATAACTGGGCGGTTCTCGTCAAGACAAAGACTGGTCTTTGTCTTGACGAGACTTGTCTTTTTACCTAGGTATTCTAACAACATATTTATTTCCAAAACCAATCCGTTTACCTGGCGTGGTAATTAGATATAGGTATGGCTATGTATATTCCCTAACGACCTATTAATTAGCTGCTTATTTGGTGGCCAATATGCATCGGTGGAGATTCTAATTAAGTAGTAAATAATTAGTGTTAGATATAAGATCTTGTAGTGTTAATTAAGTAGGCCGAAATGTTTAATCACATAAGGAGATCCAGGTAAGCAGTAATGTGTAGAGATGTGAGATGCGTGTTTCGTACCACCAAATACCAAAACATTACTTACACTTCAACCAACTTAACTGTGTAGGCGGGAAAACACAGAACTAAAATAAAAGCACCTACCAAGTTTGACATATGGATGCAAATTTTCTTGACAAGCAACGCCACCTTGAACTGCACACTTAAAGTGGTCAAACTATACCTACTTACCATTATAAAAGTTGACACACGCCACAGCAATCCAGGTTACTACAAATTAGGCTTGAATAGAACATACTTACAGGTCTACGTGGTGACCAACTGACCATACAAACAGACAACCATACTTATACGTATACTCTAAAGGGGTTCCATTTTTAACGTCTTGGGTGCATGGAACTTTAAAACTGAAATGAATCAAAAAGTGTTTGAATAAGCCTCTAATTAATACATTTTTCATCGTTAAGCTAACATAATGTATGTTTCCAGTTTAGGTCTACGCAACAAATAGGTAATCATCATGAGATTCCACAACTAATCTTCTTGATTGAAACTTAATACATTTGACTTCTAAACTCCATTTAAGAAATCAATTAATCTTACTTAGCAGTAATTTAGTTTGAGTGATGGCATCATTGTACCACTGTTCTATTGTCGAGACTCGGTTATGAAAATAGAATGGGCTAATACCTGATGATGGACCGTATCACCGTAGGTCTACATTAAATTCTCATCTTAATTAAGATTTTTTTTGTGAAAATAGTCTTGACTATACCGGCAAGAGCTAGTGGCTAAATAATAACAGCCGCTCGGGTCGATCTGTAGGTTTAGCCGGGCTTTGATCCGTGGATGGGTGACCATTACATACCGAGTTTCCTCCTTGTCTCGGAAAGCACGTTAAGCCATTGGTTCCGGCTGTCTTTTGTAGGTCTTTGACAGTCGTAATAGGTTGTCAGTAGACCGAAAGTCTGACAACCAGTCTTACCAAGGGGTATCGTATTACCCAGTACTCCCAGTAGTAACTGGGTTGTGGGTGTCAGATAGGCAGTCGCTCCATGTAAAATACTGGTATTCAGATGCATCCTGTTAGACTGGAAGCCGACCCCAACATAGTTGGGAAAAGGCTAGGCGGATGATGAGTTCTGCTGATGAGAACCTAGCCTAGATCACATGAAGTTTTAATTTAGTGGTTAAACTGAAGACTCACTTATGCACTGAAGTATCTGTTAGGGTCTCGATGTCTGCAGCGAATTTACAATCAATCCATGCTTTTTTTCCGAATGGCATCTCGCAGGTCAACCTAGGAGCTGGTCGTCTCGTTAACCGGACTATCTAGTGGGTGTCTTGAGTGTAAGGCCTTCAGCCAGGGAATCAGTCCGTGCCGCTTTGACCGAACTTTTATAGCGGGAATCCATTCTAGAAGGCACGAGAAGCACAACTGCGCAAGACCAGTGTAACTTCTTGTAGGAGGTCTACGAAATATGCTATATGTACTACTCTCTCAAGAAAGCACCGGGAAACGACCAATAATACACAAAATGTTAGTTATTCATCCAAAGTTATTTTATCGCCTTCAAAGTATGCTCCTTCAGAAACGATACACTTACGTTACGCCAGCGAATAATAATCCAATCATCAAAAAAATTTTTGACGCTTTTTCCGGAATTGAGTTCAGTTCTCGCCGCGAATTCTCCTTTATGTCTTCTACCGAATGAAAACGGGTGCCACGAAGTGGTAATTTGAGTTAACCAAGAATTTTCTTTCCACAAATCTGGCCTTTTTCGTCAAATTTGCTCTCTTAAACATCGCATAAGGCTCAAATAATATTCTTTATTTACTGTTTGACCTTGCAAGAATTCCTAGTGCACAACACCACGATAGTCAAAGAAAACGGTCAACATAATTTTGACTTTTGATCTAATTTGGCGTGGTTTTTTCGGTTTCAGTTCAGTTGGAAGACGCCACTCCGAAGCTTGTTGACTAGTTTGCATGTCAAACTCGTAAACCCACGTCTCGTCACCAGTAACAATGCGTTTCATGAATGTTAGGTCGGAATTGACTCGTTCTAGCATGTCCTCAGCGACTCTTATGCAATTGAGTTTTTCGAGAAAATTCAAGTCTTTTGGGACTAGCCGAGCGGCAACATGTTTTATACCCAAATGATTATTTAAAATGGTACGGATCGACTCGTGAGACACAGAATGTTCAGCGGTTATCTCTCTCAAACTTGAATGAAGATTTTCAGTCACTATTTCCTTCTCTTTTGCGATGTTAACTTCAGTTGGAGACGTTGATGGCCTAGCAGAGCGAGGCAAAACTTCCATCACATCATTCATAAGCACGTGTTTTTGTTAAGTCGATTCAACGTAAGCCTTCTGTAACATTTTCAGGGACTCCGAACACGAAATTCCATTGGCGATGCAAAATGTAAGACAAACTCTTTGTTCGATGTTTTTGTCCATTATGAAATTCGCAATACACACTAGATATGATCTAACTAAAAACAGCACTGAATTTAAACTAAATAACAGATGCAACTCAAAGTCCGCGCCAAAATGGAGAACAGTTGTGACAATCTAACAACAAAAAAAAAAAATTTGGAACCATAAACAAATCATCCATTCCCGATACTTTTTTGACTGAATGTATGTCCTGTAGATGTCTTTCAGCTGATGATGATGATGAACGGCGGCAGCCAAAAACCTGCACCGTAGCGCTATATTTAGAAGACAAAGGGCAATTAAGTACCTATAAATTTCGGGAATCCACTTTTGCTAGTACGGATATAATGTGCGTTTGGTAGATTGAGAAACAGCACTGTTCCTAAGTTGTGAGTTTGAGAAAATACATAACTAGGTAGGTACTTATATACTACACAGTGTAACTGTTCCTAAATTACCCAAGGCTGATGAAAATAATTAAATATTGTTAAGGGCAGTTTCACCCGTCTATAAAACCTACGGTATCTATCTATTGCATTGGCCCACCCCTTCGAAGAATACTTACATGACATTGTGTTACATAACGCTACATAATGTGCCGTTCGTGCTAAAGATGCTGCACACATGTAGGTTATGACCGCGTCCGTGACAATGAACAATCATGAGATATTTGCACAATACACCAACACACATGCCATGCCACGCTTGACAAACGAATTGTTACTCTTAGCGGATTTCCTTAGGTGTATGACAGGTATGTACTTACTGAAGAGAAGGGTAAGAGGAACAGTGAGTGGCTTGTTGATAACCTACATAGAAGACAGGTAAGCACCCACTTTTTATAAAATAAGTTGGACTAGCTTCTGCCCACGTAGATGAAATGTACCTATAGGTAGGTGCAGGTCTTATAATACTCGGCGATACTGTAGGTTGCTATCAGTGAAAGAATGTTTGAAATCACATGAGTAGTTTTAGGAGGTTAGGTAGTTACCTCCTCCAAGGCTCCAAGCTTACCTCATAACAACATAAGATAAGGTAATCTCACGGAAATGATCTTTGACAGATGTCGCAGGTAGTCAGTGGTCCGAAAGTCTGACAACCTACTCCCTTACCATATTACTCAGTACTAACTGGGTTGTGGAGTTCGGATAGGCAGTCGCTCTATATACAATATCGGTATTCAGCCGCATCCGGTTAGACTGGAAGCCGAACCCGACATAGCTGAGAAAAGGCTAGGCAGTTTTGATGATGATGATGACAATCAAACGGAAACTTTTTAAATGTAGCCGTGGCATATAAATATAGACTGTGTGTGTGTAGGGTGAAAGAATTTTCGGAATCGTATCAGGAGATCGTACCAAAGATTACCCCCCTAAATTCAAACGTTACCTACCGGTACCTCTTTAAAATATAAGTACCTACCTATATATAATCCAGACTATCTCGTTGGTCCAGTGGACTCGAAAGCGCTAATGCTGAGCATGTGGTCCGGGTTTCGATTTCCGGGCGAAGTGTTATTGAGTTTTTCCATCAGGTATTTCTCAATAACAGCCACGGCGTCTGGATGTGATATTATGTTATAATCCAGAAGATGAGATGAGAATACTAGGACTTCATCATCATCTGCCTAGCCTTTTCCCAACCATGTTGGGTTCGGCTTTTAGTCTAACCGGATGCAGCTGAATACCAGTATTTTACATTGAGCGACTGCCTATCTGACCTCCACCAATCCGGTTAATACTGGGTATTACGATACCCCTTATTAAGACAAATTGTCAGACTTTCGGGCCACTGACTACCTGTAACGACTGTCAAAGATCTACAAATGACAGCCGGGACCAACGGTTTAACGTGCTTTCCGAGGCACGGAGGACACTCGGTATCAATCGGGTCACCCATCCACGCACCAACCTAGGCAACCGCATCTGAACCTAAAGATAGACCCCAGCGGCTTATATTATTTAACCACGAGCTCCTCTAGGACTTACCTCATGGAATAAGTAAGTAAAATACTCACAAAAAGTAATCATCAGTCAACATAAGGCTAGAGCTGGACACTGGACAATGGACATAATTATAGGCCTCTTCCTCCATACCTACGATCACCAAAAAATTTACGTCCTTACTCTCATCTATCTACTATCCGCTTTGGCATAAGCGTCTACGTAGGTAGTAATTTGCAGAGCTAAGTTGTTCGGGCGCCACCGACCGCTCGGCAATCTTCGGCTGCTGTCGGCGACAGTGGACGACGACGGGTGGTGGCGAGAGGTGCGGCGTGCGACGTGCGGGACGCGGGCCACTGGCTCACTTCGCTACCGATCTCCAAAGACGACGCGCGCGCACAATCCTTAGTTTATCAACAGCATTTTATTGTACTTACCTATTTTGGAATAATATACTCTTATAAATTACAGTCCACTGCCTTTGAGTAAAGTCCTTAGTTAGGTCCCTAACAAATGGTCCTTCGAGCCGGATTTTCCTTCGACGGCACGTAGCTCCACGTGTGCCCTGTAGTGCATTCTTGTATTTCATTGATGCGATTTCGAACAAAGGGTTTTAATAAATTAGGTGTCATGGAAAGCCAACTCAACACTACTGTCGAATCGCACCAAAAATAACATTTACTAACGGGTTTGGTGCGTTTGGTACATGAAACCGCTCTAAGTCAACAGGACCCTGGTGGTCTGCGAGAAATAAAGGGTCTTTGGATATGTTGTGCTGATACTCATGACGCTTTAAATTATCCTAGGTAGGTCATTGATGATGACCATGACTCAATGTTAAACTATAATTAAACAAAAAATTAAGTTCAAAGAATTTACTAAAACGACAAAAACATAGTGAGGATGCAAAAAACAAAAAATCTTTCCAATTTTTGTGGAACAAAAATCTCTTTCGTATCATTAAATTGCAATATTTCTTTTTAACAATGCACCATTGTCGGTAATATAAGCCGATCCCGTAATAGCCCTCGCTTTGTCGCTAGCTAGGAACAGCACCAAGTCACCAATTTCTGCAGGATCCGAAACCCTGCCAAGAGCAGTCATGTTCTCCATCCTTTTCCAGAAGCTGCTTACTTCTGATTTTTCCACACCAAGACCTTGAATTATGTCTGTTAAAACGGGCCCAGGGTTCACATTGTTAACCCTAACTCCTTTGCACGCGAGATCCAGAGCTATGGACCTCATAAAATGGTCCATTCCAGCCTTCGAAGTACAGTAAGCGAAGTGCTCAGGGGAAATAACATCTACGGCGGCAATACTAGAAATGTTTATAATGTTACCTTTAGTTTTAATCAGGTGCGGAGCAGCAAGGTTGGTCAAGTAAACAACGGAGCGAAGATTAGTCGACATTACTTTGTCGAAGACCTCCATAGCATTCTCATCCCAGATTGCGGCTTTTCCTGCTATACCAGCGTTGTTGACCAAAACGTCGATTTTTCCAAACTGAGCGATGGTGTTGACTACTATTTTCTTGACGTCTTCATTTTTGGTGACGTCAGCGATGATCGTGAAGGACTTCGCGCTGTGTTCTTGACATTTTGCAGTAACTTCTTTTAGCTTAGCCTGGTTTCTCGCCACCAGCACAACGTTGGCACCTTCTTCCACGAATTTGATGGCTGTAGCAGCACCAATGCCCGAACTGGCCCCCGTCACAATAACAACTTTGTCGGTAAAACTCATTTTTGCTCTGGTACACAAGTTATATCAAAGAGTGAACAGAAAATGTGGCGGTGATAATGTTTTTACAGCTTATATGCGTTTTTTAATCAAACAACTGTTATTTATTTTATCATTAGTGCCCACTTCTTATGAGTATCTAAGTCTTATGATTAGTTACAACAACTTAAACGACTGTCTTCCGGGGTTTTCAGTTTGAATACTGCAATATTATTTCCATGCTGTTTATACGCAGGTTGATAAGGTAGGTACTTCGGTACACCACTTATAGCATACAAAACAGCAGTTGTAATTGCGAAACTATAATTATTTTCATGGTTCAAGAGTTTCTGATTGGTAGGGACCTAATTAAACTGCAGAGCATAATTTTATTGTTTTGTCATGAAGGTCGTGATTTTCATTGTTTTGCATTAGTATGCATAATAAGAACAAACACAAATAGCGGACGTGGAAAATTGAATTGTCCAGATGAAGTCAATATAATTATGGAGATATGAAAGTTGGGTAGAAAACCATATGATGTCAACCGGGTCGGAACGTGGTTTATTTGTCAGGAATTTTGAAATATAGGTAATATTAGAATCTTTTCTCACACTTGATCGGGATGGCACATTCGATTCGCCCAGTGTTTGTTGATCGATCAACTTCGTTTGGCGTTCACCATCGCTGAAACACGTTAGGGTCAGTTCGGGACAATTCGAGCTTCGCCGAGTTGCTTTTTCTCTCGATTTTCGAATCATGACGCCCCCGAACAAGTGTGTTATAATGATGACCTAAGCAGGCTTCCTTCACTCGAAATCATGCACTAAAGTACCTACGGCTAGCGTTTGCCCGGGCGAACAAAATCCAGTCGGTTACCACGCGCACGCTCGACTTTAATAATATCTAAATCAATGTAGACTGTCAAAAGGAGTTAAAATGAGTAGTCTTACTAAACGAACATTAAGATATAAATACTATTTAAACAAAACAAGTGAAAATAAAACTAAATTTAAGGTGTACTCCAATATGTTAAGAAAATGTATTAATAATCTTCAATCTTTATGTAATTTAAAGCACATTGCGTATTCCAAAAATAAGGGTAAAGCTTCATTCATGGGACATTGTTAAACGTTGTACAGGTAACGAAAGGTCTCGAGAATATATTAATAGTTTAACTGACAAAGGTGTTACAGCAACATCAGGCTCGGATATCGCAAATAAATTTAACAATTACTTTATTGATATTGTTGAAAGCAGCGCCACCTCACAACACCCTCCTAAAACAACTAACCCAAATGTAAAAAATAACGATAATAGCATATTTTTGAATCCTTCTGATCCCACTGAAATCTTCAGCATATTAAAGTCGTTAAAAAACACTAAATCATCCGGCTATGATGATCTCTACGGACCTTATAAAACAAATATCGCCTTATATCTCAGAACCTCTTTCACATTTAATCAATTTATCTTTAGAACAAGGCTGCTTTCCGGATAAACTCAAAAAGTCTGTAATAAAACCATTGCATAAAAAAGGCTCTAAATCGGACAAAAACAATTACCGCCCTATTGCTCTAATTCCGATTCTGTCAAAGGTTTTCGAAAGAGTTATGTACAAGAGAATCCTTTCTTTCTTGGATAAATATAACATGCTTGCAAAAGAGCAGTAATAACAACTAGCTAGTTCTCCAATGGGACCAACATCATAATCGCGAAAAAATTATCAGCCGCCCCATACAAAATTTAAATACCAACTCGACCCAAATGTATGGAGAACCTGATTGTACATGTTGTCTAAGACTTTCAGATGCACAAAAATACAAGTGCCCATTGAAAAAGCCCGACAATCTGCGAATAGGACCTTTTGAGAAAGGACATGTTGCGTCAAAACTTTACGAAGTAGCCTTGAAACTTCTTAAAGAAACACCAATCAATTTATAACAATATTTATTGTTATCAGTCGGTTGAAGAGGTGTTGAACACAAAATTATCATTCAATTACAATCACAGGTACCTGTTTCAAGTTTTCAACATGATTTGCTAAACAGTGTTTCAAGATAACAAGGGTAGCCTTCAACATTAAATAACTATTCATATATATCATTCAAGAGCATGTATTGTTATCATACATTTATTAATTGGATTCTTACATACATCTTGTAACGTGTTTTTTAAACTGTTACATGCTTTTCATATTTTAGTCGATTTCGGAACGATTTTTATACTGTCTTTTATTGTCTATGGTTCAGTTCGGCAACTGTCATTTTTTGACGTTTCACTTTACGACCTGATTTCGTCATCGAGGCATTTATCTCGCCAATTTAATTTTAAAAATCCGGTATAATCACGGATATTTTTAGGCCAAACGATGCCATAATCGCTGCCTTAAACACCCAGGACGAGGTGTTCAGAAGGAGGGATCCTTAATTTCTTCGGTAAGATTTGTTTCTACCAGACCAATATGTGGTCATCATTTTAGGTTCGTGTTTTAAGTCGAATTGATGTTTCAGGATTTCAATATTGGACGATGCTCTAGTGTGATTTTCACCTAATTTGGATTTATCGGTGCACACGGGAAAAGTCATTTATTAACGGAAAAACGGTAAGTTCCTTCTTGGGACGCCATGCTCCCCACGTGTTGAAATTCTAATAGACTTGTGTATTAACCTTTTAAAATTTTGTTACAGCCCTGCTGTGGCGTTTTTCTTCTACTTTTTCTTTTTCTTTCGTCTGATTATAATTTTCCATTTCATGGATTCTGGATTCTCTCATCTTCGACGCCGAAATCTTGAGGTCTAATTTAACATTTTTTTAGCCAGACATCTGGCCCAAACTTAATTTACTTTCTTCATATAAAGATGCAACAATAATGATAATCTCAAATTAGTAATTTAATATTTAAAGTAAAAGGAAGCTACTGACATAATAAAGAAGGTATTAACAAAGGTATTTCCATTGTTCCTATAATCCTAGTTTAGTCACCCCCGGAAGATTAGAGGTCCGACTCTCCGGACTGTTCTATCTGGCAAGTATTTTTTAAATGTAGTGTGCGTTCCCAAGGCGCCCGAAATTCTTTTATTGTTACACATACATCTTTTTTTTAAATTTTTAATAGGAGAACACACACACACACACACATTTTTTTTTGCTCTTGTATGATTTCTTACATAGGATCTTACACTTGATCCCACACACACCCCGGGTCTGTTACAATCTCTTAGTTTCTAGTCTACAAAAAGTATGAGATTCACTTTATATATTATATCTAGTGGAATTATTTCATATAAAGTAGTTTGGACGGATATAATTATTCTTAAATTAAATTACATTATGCTTTCAACACAATGTGAAAAGCAAAATAAAATCTATTTAAAAAGTACATTTGGATATAATAAAATATTTAAATGCATAATAATATGCAATGCAATCGCATTGAGTTACTTTCCATAGCAATTTACACCCGTATGTATAGTCAAGTTCAAGAAATTACTTGAGCTTAAGTAATTACTTTGCAAATTTTTTTATGCAATAGACTGGAATTTAAACGAAGTAAGAACCGTCAAAGAAAGCAAAGCGAGGAATTCAAAATTTTTACAGTTCTAATTTTAGGAAATAACTGAACTACTTACATTATAAAAGCCGTGTCTTAAAAAATGACATTTACTTGAGTAAAGACTTTGACTTGTTTATAGATATGGGTGTTTGTTAGTTACTGTTAAAAAAAAGAAAAACAGCTATTCAGTTGTATCATGCAACATGATACAAATTCAATAGTGATAAGTATTACAACAAGTTTAATGCTAGCTGCCATTTACTTTACTATTATGTACCAAAAGTATACATAAATGTACAGTTGAACAAACCATTAGACGTTGCAAAATCCTTATATTAGGAGGCTACATCATATTCACAACAAAAAGTTCCTTGGTGCATAAGCCCAACTTATAAAGTTCGTCACAAGGACATGATTAGATCAAGTCACTCCAATTTCAAAAGTCTGTGGATTTTAAAATTTATTCCTTATCAAGGCAAAAGAGTATCATAATTTTTGTGTGGCAAAAACCATAATGTAAAAAGTTATCATTAAGGCACTTGACTTTAAATATTAAAAGCTACCCTATAGTAATTTGTGCAAATAGAAAACAGTTCCTATAGTAGCTAAAACAAGTGTCATAGACGATGTGATGAATGAGGATCCGTTACACTCGTCAGCGGAACAGTAACACTCTTCCCAGTAAACTCCGTTTTCATACACACCCCAGTTGCAAACACCGGTGACTCCGGTCTCCGCCACGGATGCACAGCGGCGGATTACTTGACGCCATCTTCCATCCCCTGGAAATGTGGTGAAAATTCATATTAGTACTTTAAATGGGTCAATACATCAGGTGTTCAGAAACATAGTGTTTTAAACATCTATTTTCCCCTGAGTTTGTGGGTAAATCTAAATATAAGACACATCTTGATAAGGGGACATAGAACCAAGAAGAAGGCCAGAAGGGAGGCCTAGTAGTAGCTGATTGTGGGCTGAAATGATGATGTTGATGATTAGGTATACCCTGACATCTTTATAAAGATGTTCTTTGAAGGTGCAAGAAACATTTTTACATAAAAAAAATGTATACTTACAGCACATGCAACCAATTTACACTATGTTACAATGACTACCAATTTACACTTATGTTCATGAATGTTTGTTCTATGAATGACTAACGACAATACAGGTAACTGCTTTGTTTTACAAGGTGATAGGTATAACAAAAATGTTAGAAAAAAAATAACTCACAAATAAATCCTTTGGGTCCCTGTTGAGTCAGCTTCATGCAGAAAGATCCAGGCATGTGAGATTCATCACTGAAACACTCCACGGCAATGTGGCTTTCTTTATTGAATTTCTTGTAGGCGCCACAGTTATCTTCACCTTTATTATCTTGAGAAGACGCACATTGGTAGCATCTTACACAAAATACTGAAATAAAATGTGAAAACTACATTCAAACACTTGCCACAAAAACAACATAAAAGTTGTGTTTAAAATAATAAAAGTAAGGACTTACCCACTGGCAAGATGCACAGAAACGTAATTATAAGAGCCTTTAATAACATTTTGATGTTATTCAGTCATAAAAAGCGAGTAAAATATAAAAAATGAAAAATCACAAAATAACGAACTGTACACACCCAACCCAAACTTGGTTTAGAGTTGAGCAAAACCGATAACTGGTAACGTCATTCGAACTTGTTCGGCAAAAATAATGTCAGCCGAAAATTAATATAACCGAAACTATAAGCTACCAGTTTTTTCAATTTGTGCTAGATTAATTAAATAAATCTAAGCTTACTTTTCCTTTAAATAAATTAATCTATGATTTTCTGTTTGTGCACAATACGTCTTCAAAAACCGATAGAATTTCTTCTGGGCTTTACTCTATTCTCAACAAACAATCTCAAGTTCTCAACTGTCAAATTAAACGTCCGTCACACACACGGTCGAGTTGAATCGTAACTAATTTCTTACTAAAATAACTTCTTGTTTATAGCGGTGATTTTAACATTTATCACAATTATATACAAATTAATGTCGATATGAATACCAGTGTAAGATATTTCATTTACGTCTGCATCGTTTTAAACGTTGTGCCTTGCGGTAAGTGATGATTTTCATTGATAAACAATGGTCACGCCCAAGCGATAAGCTATAATAATATTTGTTAATGTTAGTTTTCAGTATAAAATGCTGGAATTGCCGGTCAAGTAATGACCCGAAGTGCGCCGATCCTTTCGACAACAGTACGGTGCCGATAACGGACTGTAAACAAGAGAAGGGGTTATCTCATTTACCGGGAGTTCGGCCGTCGATGTGCCGCAAGATCAGACAAAAAGGTTTGTACTCCTAACGTCACACAGTAGGTATCGTATACATATGTCTATTACTTCTACACGCTTATCTTAACATTGAGTGGTAATGATATTGGCATATTGTCCTGCTTCAGGGCTAACGACCCTTGTCACGCAGAAGGCACAGTGATTAATATGCTTGCCAAAGCGGATCGGTATGTTAGAATAATTAGATAGATTAGATGTCCTTACAATGCTTTCCTTCATCAACATTGGTAATATCCAAGACAAACATTCACAGTCAGTAGACTTAGTAGTCACATGTACCTGCCCTGAGTGGAACACACAACTCCGTGCATCAGAGGCGAGCCTTAATCAAAGTAGTAGTAGTATTGAGTACTATACTAATTTAGAAGAAATTCATAATCAGAGTTAAGGGAAATACCTGGATGAGGTATGCATATGCCCATACCCAGCAGGAGGCAATACTAAGCTGAAATATGATGATGTTGACTTGCATACTCATTCATTACTTTCTATTAGTTAAAATCAGTTGAGCTACATTGTTTTCTGCATAATAACTAACACATTTGCTCACAGCCTTTTTAAAATAAATTTCCGCACACCTAGTTGACGCTTCCTATGACCCAACGGCTAGCTTTTACCTTGGCTAGGTCCTTAGTGTTGCCATACAACGTGGCAATGCCACCAGTCTCTTGGGCGCATTACTGGCTGACAGCGTTGAGGAGGAGTTTTTTGATGCCCTTTTATAGTTTGTAGTTAGTTTAATTTTTATAATGTATATAGTTAATGTAAACACATTTAATATAAATATAATCATCAAATCTTCAAGGTTCCACGTTTCTTTCATGTTTATTATTTGAATCTATCTTACCTTCAGGTTATCATGTTTTTATAACACAAAACAAGTTTTCAAATCCAAATTGCCATGAATTTGAAAACTTGTTTTGTGTGTTACTGGTATTTTCTATGAAGTTTAAGCATCAAAACAGCAATGTTCTTACGTATGCTTATACTTACACCTTTTGCCCATGGCAGTAGGTAGAGACTAGAGGCAGAATTCCACCTATTGGGAGAGGTACTTACATACACTTTTGCTTATATTCATGTTTAAACAGCTGGTCTAGAAAGGCATGTATAATTTCTCACATCTCTAATCGCCGAAATGTTAAGCAGAGATGTAGTACATGCACACAATTTTACTCCTAATTTATATTAATACTTCTTAATGCTTACTTTCAGTAAATGGAGAATGGCGCTACTTCAGAGATTGTGCGTATTTGGGTGATGTTGGAATCCAAGGAGACGAGAGATTCTGTCTCATGAGAACCGGTACATACAATATCTTCATGGAATACTGCACTTGTAACAGTAAAGACGGATGCAATTCTGCATCAATGTTTAGCCCATTGCCTTTGTTCTTTTTCATGTTGACCGCTGGTATTCTTAAATGGTTATCGTAATTATATATTATTGCATATTACGACCGTAACTCCTCAATTTATATATTTTTATGTATGCAACATTTTAATTATCAAAAACTTTAATATCAAGTTGACCAAGTATAAAATAAATTTTTAAAAACTCAGGTGCCTTCTGGGGCATTTGGGTAAAAACAAAAAATGATTCGTTGTAAAAACAGTATTTGGTGAATATCTTTTTAAAGTCAACCAATGTACAAATACTTGAAACTATCGAAAACGGCCTTTACTGCTACAACATAAAGCGCTGCGAATGTTAAATTGTTACTACTGGTTTACATGGACTGTACCATTGTATGAGACTACCAGTAATTTTACATTCCATTTGTTAATTTACAACTTATTGTTGTTTTTAAAATGTAAAATGCTCATCCTGTTTACTTAAAAACTGTTGCATTTTGATGTATTTCTACTTGTAGTAGCTATGATTGAATGAAATAGAAAAGACTTGGTGGATGTTAATCTCTAATTAGATATAAGAAATATGTATAATGAATTATTCTATTAATTAAGTGCACAAAAAACTAAAACAAATTCCGTCCAAGAAATGAAATCAAAGTTTGTACCATAGAATAGAAACTTATGATAGAAATTTATGCAACTTTTAGTAGTAAATTAAGAAAACTGTTATTTGTTGATCAATTGATTAGAGCATTTGATTGACTTATAAATATTCAAGTTTCTTGGCTTCATTACTTTACATATGAGCCATATCAATAAGTAGTTTTAAAACATTAGTACGGTTTACCGTAAATAAGATGCATGGCACTGATACAATGTCTTTTAGTTCGGTGGTATATTCTTTTTGCTGTTTGCCAGTATGTTAGAAGTCCATGCTTGCGATATAGTTTTTATAGTTGATCACGGCTCTATTCTTTTTTCAAATGCATTGAAAAAACATGATGGCTGTCTTAGTTCCGTTTACATAGACAATACGAGTATTACAAATGCTCACCAAGAACACTCTTCTACAATGTAATTCAAGCGTGGAAACAACCGCAACCTGCAGTACTGTCCTGTCATGTCATTGTTATTTTGAGGCCCACGGGCGGCATAAAAACTCTGACACCAGGTTAGGCACTAACCACACGATAAAGAAAGAAAAAATATTGTTATTTTATCTCTGATTTTGTATATGTCGATGGCAAAATAACTGAATAGAGTACTGGAGGTTGAAAGGTTAAACATTATCTGTCCATACAGATAAGTTCACCAAAAAGTGGGTAGGGGTTGTAAGATAACTACATATTATGTCTAGAGGAGCATAATGGTAAACACCCGCAGCACAACAAATTGACCTATTACTCCTACACTGTGTTCACTCGATTAACTGAAAGCTGTTTAAGTTCAATATTATGCTAATATTTTATTTAGTGAAAGTAGTTTATGTATGTTATAAACAACATAGTTATGTAACGGATAAGATCAATCAATATATTATACTTGTTAAATATATATTTTTGTACACCATTGCTTTGTATAGGCGCTTGTTTTGTAAGTTGCATATAAATAATTTAGATTTATAAGACTGAATGCCATCCATATATTGTATAAATAAACAATCATTTTTATAATGTTGACATAAATATACAATTATCTTTTATAATAAAATGGTTTAATTTGACATTTTGTATCAAGAAAGGATAACCTTGCAGATACTCTCAGGTTTAAAAAAGAACAGCGTATATTTACGATAAAATTTATTAAAACAACATTAGGTTTACTTCGTGGAATTCATAATATAATTGGAGACTTAAAATGTTGCCAATCTTAAATGCTTAACTGTATTTTATTTTTCAACGTCAATTTCCACAAGGCACTTATCGGAATTAGTGCTAAACAGAAGATAAGGTTAGATACATATTTCATATACTTATTAATAACTTAATATTTATTGTAGACAATAGACATTGTAAGTTAGAGGCGAACCTAAATATTTACAGGTAAAATAACTCCTTAACCAGCAAGTGAGAACAAACTATAGTAAGATTTTTATAGCAAGAACAAAAGAAAAAAAGATATGGTAGGTTAGTGAACTAATAGAATAGCAAGAAATGGTATTTAGTCACTTTAAAGCTTTCATTACAGACATTGTAGCTTGAATATTCGGAAAACGAGAAAGTATTCGTATTAACATTAAATTAAAAACAATTTACAACATTTCGATGTGAAACAAACAAGTTTTAAAACTGTTGCGGTGGGTACCTGGGTACACTGGGAATTCTCTCGGCATGGTCCCACGGTAGACAATAAAATATATCTATATATTTGTACTATGTGTTGGTTTTTGTTATGTTGGTTACTTGAAGAGGAGGAGGGTGAGAGGAGCGGCTAGGAGGGCGATTGTTTTGCTGATGGTAGCAGCACCGTTGCAGCCGTCATATTCGCAAGTCTCGCAGAAGGAAGTCACTTCGTTGGGGCCGTTGGAAGAGCTGGGGCATGAGGTACTGTAGTCGTCCTGACGCTTCCATGTGCATCCACGGCTGACTACCACCTGGCCGTTAACTGTGAATAAATTTGAACAGCAAATTAATAATCATATTGTGGATAGTTTATTACAAGATTAGGCAGCAGGGTGATAGTTCACGCTAATAGCATATACCATCATAAGTCGTCATTGGGGCCCAAGGTCGGCACAAAATCAGAACACGAGATGCTACTGATACATTCATACTGGCAAAACATAGTAACGGTTTCTCGACACATGAGAATGGAACCGAGTACTCCATCTCAGTGAACAAAAAGCGACTCAATGCATCCATTAGTTAGACCAACGCAACAAGGTAATCTGCCAACTAAAAGATCAATTGGGTATAATGATATGATTACGGAATTGAACCCAACAGTTCTGCCGTTATGTATTGTTGTTCAGTCGTCATTCATCGCAATGCAACACAAAAGTTTCACGTAGGTACACTACGTTTCTTTTCAAGTTGGCCTAAAGGTACAACCTTGTACAAGTATCCACATCCAGCCACCTACTTCACTCAAAATGGTCTACAACGATCTGACATTGAAAAACAAATTAGCTACAATAAGAACGGCTGATTTGTCTATGAAGTGGTTAATTACAAGACAAGGCGTGCGTGACCTAATTTGTAGAGGTCTTAACACCCGGAGTAATTAAAATTACCCTTTGTATTACTTAATTATACGATGAGCAGGATAGCGATGTTCATTCCTTGGAATTAATATGTAGCTTTGGTAGTCGCAGAGGTACAAGTCTACTGTAGGTTGGTGCTTACTAGAGCGGCACCTATGTTCGTACATTGAACGGTTGTGATTATTTGGTAACTGGGACTTATGTATATAATTATGTGGCAGACTTTTTAGTGTGTTTACGAGTATTACCTATTGTATCACTTGACTAAATGATGCATGCAAGTTGATATTGAAAAATTCTATGAGTTCTGGCTGACAAAACACGGGATACATAATGTACCTATGCCTGTTTATTTATTTTGAAATATGTTGAGAAAAAAATACGAACTGCCATGTATAAACCCATGTGTGTGTGTTTGCCTGTATGCTGTGAATAACGCTGTTGATTACATAATTGTTAATTTTAAGATTTAAGTCTCTATGCCTTATAAAGTAAATATCAAATAAAAAATTTACCATTTTTAAGTCCCTGATGGGGACCTCCTTACCTATTTCTCACCTTCGTTGTAGGTAAGACGTACCACCCCGCTCACTGTCCTGTAGGTACCTACCTACCTCATAAGATCCAAGTAGAACTATCTCTAACTACTTAGGTACTTACTATAATTATAGATACTTATTACTTACTTATTATGACCACATAAATAAAATACCTATCCCAGTCATCACACTCATCCATCACCCATCATAGGTACCAACTTATTAAAGTGAATCAGATTGTTTACTTGGATCTTATGAGGTAGGCAAGTAAGCAATGCCTACCTGCAATGCCTGGTAGATATCTACCTAAGTAGATTACATAAATGTAGGCAGCCATTAAACCATATTTTAATTACATATTAGTAAGGCTCGGCCCACATATGGCCTTGAGACGCCCTGTTTCCCGAAGGTACAGATTTAGAATCGAAACAAATGTCATCAGAAATTAGCGACGATTATAACGAACAATAGAAGTAGGTAGGTATTCCTTCACACAGATACCTAGTAGGTATAATAAACAGGCACTTGACATTGAAATGAGAAAATGTCACAAATTGCCTTCCTGCCTACGAAACTACGTATCTACCTATGCGACGTGTGACAAAAGATGTCTATTTTAGTCAACACTAAATGAGCCAATTTGTTTTTTTTTACGTGGTAGGTATCTAGCCGGTTAGTTTGAGATAGGTGTTTGGCAGTTTTAAAGCGCCTACACACGGCCCTAAAATCAGAGGCAATATCGGGAGAGTGGCGGGGAGCGCCCTAGATCGCTCCCTTAATTGCCTCGTGAGTAGGCAAATCGTAATCAGTATTATTATTATTACCCCTAACTCAGAAATTGGTTCGGGCGAGCTTACGATTTAGGACCGATTATCGTCTAGGGAGCGTTGTCCGTGCGTGTGTAGCGAAATCGGAACCGATTTCATCGCAGTGCGCGTGCGACTGTAGTGGCAACAGGACATGTTTTTATAAATCAATTTTTATTTCGTGCGGAGATATGGCGAAGGAGAAAGAGCGAGAGGTCTGGACGAAAACAATTGATCTTTTCAAGGATTTGTCGTATTTATGGGATAAAAAACATAAAGATTATTTTAACCGCGACATGAGGCAGGAGGCCTATAAAATGCTATTACAAGTGTACAATGAAGAGGTCGGTAAACACACTGCGATGGCCGACTTTAAGAAAAAACTTGAAAACATGCGTACTACGTATGGAAGAGAACTGAAAAAGGTGAGATCATGTAGAATCTGTGTAAATCAGAATCTGTGTGAATCATTATAAATCAGCTAGTATTTAGTACAAGTTTTGCTTGATATGCTGTTACATTTAGGGCCGGTTTCACCACTGACAAATCAGTTCTGGATAGCTTATACCTATGACTATACGTTGACAGTTTTAATATGAAAAATATTATGCCAAATTATCTTCCAAGTAAGCTGTCCAGATCGAACCAAAAAAAAAAAAAAAATTATTTGAAAGTGTAGGCGGCATCTTGGATCGACGAGCGCTTTGCTGCACGATGGGTTACGTATTAACTGGCAGGGACGTGTGTAGAGTAGTGGCCGATTTCATCCCCACCACCACTCTCCCGATATTGCCTCTGATTTTAGGGCCGTGTGTAGGCGCTTTTAGGATAAGGTGAACTAGTTACAAAAATGTTTCTCCTTATGTAGGTATTGGCTCTAAATTCTGCTTAGAGAGATCAGACACCGCTAAAATCTCTACCCACTTCAGTCCAGATACCTACGTGCCATAATATCTACAGGTACAAATTACGTTTAGCTAGGTATATCTAAAAGGTGTATTTATTGATGTTTAATGACGGGGCATCAGACGTAAATGCCGTGTCTTGTGTTGAGATGATTTGGTGTCAAAGATTATGACACCAATAAAAGTCCGTATCGTATCACTACCCGACCAGAGGAAACGAACAAACTACCCTACGATAAGCAGTTGTAATTACGACCACTTAACTATTATAATGAGGCTTTTCATTATTCAAACTCACCAACCTTTTAACATGATTTTTGTACCTCCTCATAAATGCAACGACGTCAATCTCATCATACCGACTTCTACAAACAGCACTCCTGAATTAAATAGCTTCGTCTGTTATTGGAACACCCAGAGAATTAAGTAATTTGTATAGCACTAGGAAAGCGTTTATAACAATGATTATGCCCATAGTATTATTGCAACTAGGTCAACTAACGGTAATAACGGTTATCAAATGTAAACTGGTCGCGAGTTAGGGCCCGCTTTAAAAAGTTACCAACCGTAAAACTGGGCTCTGCTCTAGGACTTTTACACATCACGAAACATTCTTTATTTGAATTAAAAAAAAAAGTTTTTTCACCACTCTATGATAAAGCGCCTTTGGTGTGGTGTTGGAAGCCTTGTAGCTAGTTTGGGCGGTTGCCATAACATAACATCACGCCTGTTATCCTCAAAGGGTTAGGCAGAGGTGTACCTAATAATACATCCACATTTCGCCAGTTATGTTTAAGGCCCATGTAATAGGGGGCGAGCCTATTGCCATCAACCAGACACAAATACAGATCCCGTGGGTGCTACTGAGAAATTCCTGAAGGAAAAATCCAATAACACTTTGCCCGGCCTGGGGATCGAACCCAGGACCTCATACTCCGCAGTCTCGCTTGCGACCACTAGACAGTAAAGGAGGAGGGCGGGCTTGGGAGGTGAATGTCGAGGATACACCGTAATCATCCTGCTCTTATCTCAATTTGTTTTTGTACCGCACAGCATGTCTTCTTCTTCTATTAGCATCATTATTCTCAGTAGTCATCCCCTATAAGGGGCCATCCATAAATTACGTCACACGCTAAGGGGGAGGGAGGGGGTCGACGAAGTTTGACAAGGGGTAGACAGGTCCTTTTCGTGACGTCACATTTGAAAAATCTAAGTATTTAAAATCGAAATAACGAAAAACTTGAAAATATTTCCAACTCCAACATGCAAATTTGCAAATCATGTGACGTCACACTAGGGAGGGGGAGTCTCACAAATGTGACCAGCTGTGACAAGGACGGGGGGGTTCAAATAATCATGAAATTCGTGTGTGACGTAATTTATGAATGGCCCCTAAAGAGCTTATCTTTCTCACAATCCATCTAGTGTTTCTTTGGATTTTCAGTATCCCGTTGCGGTTTTTTTCCGACAATGTATTGACCAGCTATGTAGGTAAATGTTATCTGAAAACATTCTTCCGCATTGTGTATCAATGTCCCGAATTTCATTTGTAAACGTTGCCAGCTTTATGTCTGTTTAAATATTTAAGAATGCGCAGTGGCCGCTACCGGAATACATGACCGGCATAACAATCTCATATTTTGTTACAAAATGGGTCATTTCTTTTAAGAATGTGCAATTTACACGTTTATGATAAGTATCTGTATTTGAATCGATCTGATCCGTAGAACTGCTTGTCTGGGACACATTCACCTCTACAAAGCACTGTTAAGCATTGGAACAGTGTCTAGGTGTTCCATAAACGGCGACAGATATATTTGACAACAATGCCTGGTGTGACGTTAATCTTACCTCCTTACCTGCTATGTCAAGAGGCCCACCTATTCTTGACCATTCATGAACAGCTTCTATGAAATCCAATGAATGATTTGCGTTTAGCATCAACGGGCATTGCCAATATTTTTGTCCAAGACATGTAGCATTTTACCTACACGCATCTACAGATAAATTTATCGCCGCGTTTTTTTTTATAATTTGGCACTGTACAACACTACTATGTTACTGTTTATTCGTACTATTACGTATTCTGGACAACACGGACGTCTATTTTTACTTTTCTCCACAGCAATGTCACTATGCACTAGCGTTATTTTTGAGAACACATTGGTATGCGCTTAGGACAGGACATGTTCTAGTTTTGAACAGTAGGTAACGTCTCGACAGTTTTAAACCTGTCGAAGTGTGACTAGTTTTTTTATTTGGTTTTAAAACGAAACACTGTTGTACTGCACTCTCACCAATATCCTGCCAAGCCTTAGACCACTTCCTCTCTTTAAAAGGAATGCAAGTTGTGGTCGTTACAAGTAGCTAGCAGGCAGGAAGGCAGTTATTCAGTTTAGGTCTTCCTGGACAACTTTTTATAGGTAATAAAATAGAAAATGCTTGTCTGCATTGGTAACAGACAAGAAAACCGAAGAACTTAGGTTCTCAGTCTATTCACCTTACATTTCCCAATAAAAAACAATGGCCGCTTGGCACTGTGGCGGCTTTTACGTTTCTAATTATTTTCCCCGACTATCATATAAACTAATATATAATGTGCTATAGTATGAATGAAGTCATGTATCAAAACGAACAATACCTCGACGCGTAACTGTTTATGTTAAGTTTGAGGATCTAAACATGATGACGTACTCAGCCACTATGGAATACAAACTATGCCAGCTGTCGACCGCGTATTATATCAATCATAGGGCGTGACTATAAATCAATGATAGTCACCTTGTCTGCATTAAATTAACGATTTGTCATCCCAATCACTGACACGTCGATTCGATCATAAAATATTGGTCGAAACTTCCTTGTTGGTCCAGTGATCTAAAGCGCCATGACTCAGCATGGGTTTCTGAATTTGATTCCCTTGAGTTGATAAGTGTTATTAGGTTTTTGGCTAGTTCAAACGTGGAAGTCGAAGGACAATCTATTGTGGCGCAGCTTGGTAGAGAAATATGTCTAGTCCAGTCGTCGACTGTGTGTGACAAAGGTGTTGAAACTCTTTTTAAATACTTCAATTAGGATTGGTGCCCTGTAAATGATAATAGATTCACCTACTTTCATATATAAAACCAGATAAACTTACTGTATTTCCTCATTTTCTTGCAAGCCGATTTCGAAGACGTCAGGTAAGGGTAAGTGGCCCCAGCATTGGAGTCGCAGTTCTCCAGACGGAACAGGTATGAGTTGTCTGATCTCCCGGCGAGGAAGGGGTCGTTGCACATCGGGTTCAGGTCGGAGGAGCACGTCCAGCAGCGTACAGGCTCTCCTGGAATTCGTACAAGAAAAAATAATTACGATTGTGTTTTGTTTATTTAGTTACTAGCTGTTACCCGCGACTTCGTATGCGTTAGGTTCAAGTTTGTAGCACAATAAATGAAGAACTTTCATACGAACATGCGAGAGCCCTTAGACCTCCTTAATCCGGCCCTGTCGCAAAATCCGTTCTTAATGGTACGTCTACCAACTATAAACTACCTCCCTGCCAAACTTCATCTTTATACGTCAAGCGGTTTTTGATATTTCGTGATAAGTGAGTGAGTGACCTTTCGCTTTTATATATTTAGTAAATAGATAGATTTATTGTCAGGCAACTTTGGTCCATACATATATACCTTACAGACTAACATACATATGATAAAATACAATATCATAATTATTTATATATTATTGAATGGTACATTAGGATAGAGCCATACTATGTTCGAATAGTCTAGACAGGAATTAAAACTTCGGCAAATGATCTCTTGCAATCATTCCTACAAAAATGTTCTCCTTAATTGCATTACCAATTAAAAATCATCATCAAAGCAGCTATTGTATTGTACGTGGGTGCTAATTAATTCATCCTCGACACAGTGAAAAACCTCTAAACCTTGTTGTATTCGGAATGCGGAACTACGAATATTATTGAAGCTTTGGTACCTACATCTTATACAACAGATTTTTGTGAGTTTGCAAAAAGTCATCGGAAAGAATAGCTACCTATGTAGGTATTGTTGACGAAATATAGAGAAGAGATAGCACGCGAACGAGGTCACGGGTAGCTGTGTAGTTCTTAATATTTGAATATAGCATATCGATGAACACGGTTTTTCTTTACGTTAGTCATTCAAGAACACTCGTGAGCTCATTGCGCGCTATAAAAACAGTATCAATGAATGCTCAATACATTTTCTCCCATTGTTTCAACGTTATCAACGGTAATTATGTTATTTTATGAGTAGTTCGCAGTTTCTTAGTAAATAAGCTGCAGTTATTCTAATAAAGGTTATAGTATACGGCTCTCGATATTTGAGAAACTGTAAATCGAATACTGATATTACGTATTTTATATTAAAATCGAATAGGCACATCTCGAATATCAATGGCATCTATCAATATCGAATCTGACAGCATCCTTATTCCTTACATATCAGTTTCTTGATTATAGTCACTGTCAATTAAAGATCTTTGATCGTATACCCAACTCAGTACTAACTGGGTTGTGGAGGTCAGACAGGCAGTCGCTCCATGTAAAATACTGGTATTCAGCTGCATCCGGTTAGACTGAAAGCCGACTCCAACATAGTTGGTAAAAAGCTAGGCATATGATGATGACTCCCCTCCTCCTGACAAACACAACCATAAAAGGACGTAGAGGTGCATTCATAAAACTGACAAAGTCTCTAAAGTTAACTGTGTAAAAGGCACGGTTTTGGTTCAAGATAAGGTTTCCAGGTTACTTAAACACGTTCAACTCTTATCGTTATTTTATAGGGCAAGCGAAATTCCAAGCTATTGTTGAGTTATAACTTGAAAGACGTCACAGTGGTTATGTCTTTAAATCACGTTGTTGATTGTACCTACTTACCTGATTGTCTTTGAGTGCAAGTAATTTATTGAGACAAGTTACGGTGGTTATACACGCAAGAGTATAGCTGACTGCGAAATTCTCAAGTTTAAGTCTTTTTGTTTAAGGGCTCTTCCACACGGCTTCCGTCTTAGACGATCCGTCATAAAACACGATACGTCATGGCCAGTGATCGGAATAGGTAAAGCTAATGTGCCTAAAGTTCAAGGAACAGGAACGAAAAGTGGAGATTTCCTTACGACAATTTTTTTTTTTCGGAATTACAGAATTATAATAATTTTAAATCTTGACACTACCCTCAGTTCATTTAATCGCATTGAATGACTATTTCATAAAACATATTGGCCGACACTGATCTACAGATTGCAAAAAAAACACAATTTGAATTTCGCACATCTTCTTCTTCCAAAATCTGTGAATGCAGATTGAAAAATCTCAAAGAGCGTGTTAGTGTGGTGTGTGTTATGTGTAGTCTTTGACCGTTTTCATGAAGCTACAACGGTACGGTACTGGCCCTCATCTCAAAATTCCACCCTGCCAGTCTTTGTCACTCTTCCTTGGACAAAGCAATTGCAACATAATTGCTTCATAATTACGTAGATACATACATAAACTTACGCCTTTTCCCATGGGATGGGGGTAAGGCAGAAACCACAGAACACCACCTGCTTCGATCCTTACATACTCATTTTGCCTCGTCCACGGTCATACATCTGGTCATACACGCACGTCGATTGCGAGTACTTCCCAATTCTCAGATGATAAATATTAATATTTAATACAGGCCGTCTCCATCAGTGATCCGATTCAAATGACAATAATTATAGAAAAACCCGTTTCCACAAACATAGGAATGTCATCTCATTTAGTTTGTGAATTGAAGAATATAATGCATTCAAATAAATCTTTTTTAAGTTTTTTTTTTTTATCAGTTTTTACACTTTATTTCTTTGTGTTTTGTTCAAAAACCGTAACGGTAGAAGAGATATTTTTTTCTTGCTTTGGAACGTGTCAACCTTCGAGTTTAATGTTAATAAAAAAATAATGATCATCTTCCAAGGTCTCCGTGGTCGGTGAATCAGTGTTTTTCTTTTTTTTTTCCTTAAGTAACGCTATCATGACCAAGAAAATAATAACAGGTACTTTGTGCACTTGGATTTCATGTATTTTTTAATGGTTACGGTTTTATGTATACGTTATTTAGGTAGTGGGACAAGGAGGTCAGATAGGCAGTCGCTCCTTGTAGATTACTTCTAATCAGATATCTATATTCTGTTCGGCAGAAAGGCTTGCTAGCCTTGATGACATAGGTAAGTATTGTAGTAAATGAACCTATAAATGATCAAATAAACCAGAAATAGTATCCAATTATTCGCATAATTTATTATCGTTATCGTGCCTTTGCTTTGAAGTAGTGACGATATAATATTTATTTGTGGCTTTCATCATACATAACTTAATATAAGGAACCTACGTCAGCGAATATTTTAATATTATCGAGGTGTAGGTAGGTATAGTTATATTTCTGCTCGAATAAACAAGATTGGACAAGGCGATTGTAATGAAATAAAAAAGATCTTTTTTATTTATTCATCACATCGATTTTTGAATGACTGACAACATGAAATAGACCAGCATTTCACGCTTGGGGAAACTTTACCTACATGCAAGGTAAAAATCTTTGTGACCGTTTTTGATCTTTTCTATCATTCGAATAAAAGATTTTAGTTCCTAGTCGAAAAACAGCATAAAAACCACAGCTGTTATTTTATTTTCCACACAGAAATACGAGTAAATAGATCATGTGTTAACATGATAGGTAAATCTAGTTTGTTTAAACTAGATATATTGAATGCAGATCATGTCACTTAAGTACATTAGACAACTCCTTCGTGGTACCATTTTATAAAGTTATGGCGTTTGTAATAATATACCTACGCCCTTTCAATTGTCAATGCAACTGCGTAAGAGGAAAATTACTTTGTTGTGACGACCAATCTAGAATAAGATCGTGTTATATGACAAGTAGCCTTCGTCAAGTAACGTGTATTGTATACTTAATATGTACCTACCCTAGATAGCATAAGGCATAGCATAATGACTGCAGTGCCTCAACACAAACTATGGCTCTCCCCCTGTCTGCCAGTCTGCTCTATGTGTAATTCCACCGGCATTTTGAGGTACCTGTCCGAAGCCACCACCAACGCCGTCGAGGTGGCAGTTTTATCGGCATGGGACAACTTTAACGGGGCTGACTGCTAGGCAGGCCCGGACTGGGGCCCAAAACCAGCCCGGACATTTTAGAGACGGTCGGCCCTCCATTCTCAAGAGAAAGGAAACCTACCAAGGGCGTTAATTTAGGGTCTCCACGCCAGACAAGTTAGTTTCTCTTAAGTTGTTTTTATTCAAACATAGATGCTACTTCATCTTACACAGACTTAGGGAGACAATTTAAGAACAAAAGGAACTAAAGCTACAAGAACGAGCGAAGCGAGCTCGAAATTTTCAACACCCTATCTTGGACAGGTTAGAACTGTTTCGACCCTTCTTACAGCAGTTAAGGTCGATTTCCAGACAAAGCCAAGATTCAAGAGAAAGAAGGCTGCAAGAGCGAGCGAAGCGAGCTGCAAAATTTTTTGACACCTCGCCTTAGCCAGGCTACAATTGTTTCGACTTTCGACCTACTGGAGTTACTTAGGCAACTCATAATAGACAATGATATGACTCAAGAGAAAGAAGTCTGCAAGAGCGAGCGAAGCGAGCTCGAAAATTTTAACATCTTGCCTCGAATAAATTCAGATAATAATATGTAAATTGAGATCATAATGTCATAATTACATATATCAATATGCCACAATTGCCTATTATATTGATCTTTTTCTAAAGCCATAATCATGAAATAATTTAAATCCTGACATGATAAGGTACGTCTCATGCGATTTTCGATCATTTTTAGGGTAGGAAAGGATCTTTAACAAGCAACTTGACAATGATAACGTTAACAGAATTTTTCAATTAAATTGTCGGCGTTGGTCAATAGATTGTATCTATACAACACTTTAAAGCAATTTTTGCATGTATGGCGTTTCATACATGGAACAAATCTTTCTTCTTGGTTTTCAATTTTTAAAGGCATTTCATCGTTACATTCACTTCCATTCTCTTACCTACATGCATATTTTGTAATCTTCTAATACAGTGGTTTTAAGTTTATCATAATGCAATGCCACATTTTTCAATTCAGTCCACAAATTTTCAGTTCTAGCTGACTTATCAAACAATTATAACGCATCTATGTAGTTGACCGGATTGAAGTTTATTTTTACGTATGTAAGGGGAACCGTTTTGGATCTAGACACGACAAATAAGCGTACAATTGTCTGTTCCTTTTTGTCATTTGTGGCAGGGCCTCCGCGCCGCGGCCAGGTCCCAAACTTTCTCGAATATCAATGGCCGCGGATACATGTCGGTCATCCGTCGCACGCAACTGGCGGGCGCGCGGTCATAGAAACCAGCGCCTTAGCAAAGGCTCACTTAATTATTGTGTATGAATGAAAAAGTTGAGCACAAGTGTGTAGAAATGCCATAGCATTGCTGCCACACTAACATTCATTGTTGTTTGTGAATACGGGTAGAGGTAGAGGACGTTATTTTAATCGACGTATTGCGTTTTTGTTTGTATATTTTTTTTATATTTTAATAGCATAAGAAAGTCGACTGCCAATCGGTCACACCAGCCCATATGGCCAATCCTGGCCTGCTGCTGGGGATGCACCAACTGGCCAGTCGCACTTAGACAAGTAAGTATTATCATCGTTCACAAATACTTCTTCGATTGAGAAAAGGGTCTACCAAGATTTAACTTAGATTTCTCATATTCAAGCCGTTTTTTGTTTTTGCTCGATCCCGAACGTCCACAACGGAGGCTTTAAGAAATGACGTTATTTTTGTTGGAGTAATTAAGCTGCCCAGTGACACGTGGAAGATATGGCTGTTCCCTTTGTTTATTCATTGGAAGGCCTTCCATGACCCATTAATTTGCTATACTTGGATTTCGTAAATAAGCCCGAAGGTATTTTATGCCAATTTTATGCAATATTTTTCTACGAGTAAGAAAGAGCGTTGTCTATAGGAGAATAACAAAACCGATTATGTATCCTTTGAATATTATTATTTTATTGTTGCTCGATGGAAGGGTATGTAGTAGAACAGGTTTTAGAAATATTTAAAAAAATTAAGCTAGCGGTATCGGCAAAATTTAGCGATGACTTCATCCCAATTCGATAAAAAAACAGCAGACACCACATTGGTAAATAAGATAAAAATAAAATTTACAAAAATAACATACGGTATTTATTTGTTACACTGTCCATTGAATTTGGTGATTTGACCGTCTTTTCACTGGTGAAAGCCCTGACAAAGGAGCAGATTGATTCATTAGTATCTCAAAGATAGTTAAGATGGATGAGAATGGCATAACATCACCCCCGAAGGGTTAGGCAGAGATGAACCTAATAGTACACCCACATTTCGCCAGTTATGTTTAAATCCCGTGTACTAGGGGGCGCGCCTATTGCCATCAACCGGGCACAAATCGAAACTCCGTGGCTGCTACTGAGAAATTCCTATTGGAAAAACCCAATAACACTTTGCCCGACCTGGGAATCGAACGCAGGCCCCCATGCTCAGCAGTCGACCAACGAGGCAGTCAGGATGAAAGGGGGAGAGATGAGACCGAGGATGAGAATGAGAGTGACATTAACTGTGTTATGCAATTACCCATTGATCTAATTACTACCTTTCCTAGATTTTAGTCACCTGTCAGATAGACAGACTGAAGAGTATTACCTACCTATGTACTTATCTAAAACGTACATCTTCTCTATACCAGTTTAAATGGCCTATAACCATGCGTGTGTTTAACCTTATTTGGTAGCCTTCTTTACTGTTCGCAATTCGATCTTCAAATAAGGATGACGTGATCTATATAGGTACCAACCATAAGTAAATAATTGCTTATTAAGTTCTATGTATCGCGTGACCTTCGGAAACCTCATGTTAGAGGTGCCTCATTGATTAGCAGGCCTTTAACAAAAAGACACCTCAACCGGTTCGGAACTGAGAAGCCTAAACGTAGTATGAGTCCTTTATACTAGTGATGGGCAAAGGTCTTTGAAACAACCGAATTATTCGATGTTTGGAGAAACGATTTCGAATAATGAATCGGTCAAGCTAATAAATTAGTATGTTTTCTTCAAATGTTTGTGCAGAAAATATTCCACTAATTGCTTAATTAGTGGAATATTTTTCGAACAACAACCTTCAAATTTTATAACTACCTAGTTACAGAAACTGGAGATCGCTATTTTAAGTTAAAAACTAAATACTTCAGGTTTCTTATCGAATGTTGAATGTAGCTTTTACAAGGTTTATCAAAAGGTTAAAGATACCTACTGAGACTTTTTATCAAAAACCTGCTTAATAAAGTAATTGAGATTATTTAGCCTACCTACATGTCTTTCTTTGTAGTCTAAATAATTCCTAAGGCCAGGCTTATCATAAGCTAAGCCCTAGCGTTTATAGCAATATTTTCAAAAACCATGGCTGTTCAGTTCACCTATAAAACCTACAAGCTCGGACCTCTCGCATTTGATCGCATAACTATTCGAGTAAAACACTCGATTAAGCCCATCTCTACATCTAACGCAATTCCCTTGACTCAAATAGTTCGCACCTACACACACTGTTTCGCTGTACAGCCTCCGATGACTGTCCTTGTCTATCACACGCTAAAAGACGAGATGGAGCATAGTATTGATAAACAAGAGTTTCGCAATCGGAAAACCAGTTGGCTGTTACGTCGTTTTAAAGGGAATTGGTCACGCATGTTTGTATTGTTAAAATAAAAGTTTTATTGATTTGTTTCTTAGCGGTTTACAAAAGCTGTAACAAATTGATATAAGAACCTTCTCTTTGAGGGTTAGCCTAGACTTTTACTGTTGTACTTATTTTTACAACCTCAACCGTAATGTATTTTTTTTTGTAAATTATTTGGCTATTGCAAAATGTATAGTCATCAATTACACTTTTTTATTCGTAACTAAATGTTTAATTACTTAGATAGACCTGACTATTAGAATAAATAAAAAAAAATCAAGCTTGTCGATGATTCCGTAATTAGCAAAACAAAAAAAAAATGCAGGAACGTTTTCGATTTAGTAGTAATTAAGCAGCAAGAAAACAAATGCTTAGTTTTAGGATTAGAATTAGCATTTGTGAAGGACAATGTATTGCGCCAAAAAAAATAGTGCTAAAAATTAATAGTGCTGTTCATTTATTTTATATCACTCGCTATCGCTAACTAACCAACAAACCTACATGGACAGTGCGAAAATTCTTGAATATGGTTTCCCAACACTTTTTCTGGGTCAAAGTTAGGTACCGTCGAGTACCGATTGCCCCATTGTTGTTTAGATTGGGTTTGAGTTCGGATTATTAATGACTTGCACACAATAAGGCTCCGTGTATTTTAAACACTATTGATGTTTTTCTATAAGGACCCGTGACCCACGTATTTAGGTCACTGACACACTTCTACGGTGAGTTATGCCAAAATGTTTGACAAGCCCATAAAGTATGGAGTCTTGATAAGAATTTATACAGAGTGACGTGACAAGCTAAAAAAACACCCAAATAATCCTTCAACAAATACTTTTAAGAACTTCAAACATTAATCTACATTTAAGTACCTATTATAGTTGGCTTTCTAAAGCTTAATGAAAGCACAAAGAAATACTTTCATATTTTTGTTATGTAACGTAGGTAGAAACTTAGAAACAGTAGGCAGTGATTGTGTTGCATCATCTCGTAGTAGATTCTCATTGGTACCGAAATGAGGTACGTAATACCTTTGTGATCTGAGCCACAAACTGCCTCCATTGTCATAAGATACTTTGTAACTACATATCTTATTCATTGTAATAGCTAACTAATCTTACTAGTACCTATTATAAATACAAAAGTATGTTGGTTTATTCTTTTTTAACCGACTTCTTAAATAGGCGGAGGTTATGTATTCCACTTGTTTCTTTTTTTCATGCCGCAACAGCGTCACGAATCGAGTTAATTTTTTGGATAAGGAAAGTTTAAGCACCAGAGGATGATTTTATAACATAAAATATAATCAGCCCACTGTCTGTCTTCCACTGCTGGGAAACAAGCCCCAGGCAGGGAATGGGCCACCCCCGAATCCACCACTTTGGCCCAGTGCGGGATGGTAGATGTCATGGCTGCGAATTTTTGGTTTTAGTATATGCCGATATCTTCACCATTTTGAAAGCAGTGCTGATAAAATAATTAACACAAAGCAATGCGCCTGTCTGAGGTCGAACCTAGGACCTTCCAATTGTAAATCGTCGCTACTGGGCCACTACTACTCTTGATAATATAGTCTTCTTTTTATCCCGAAGACCTTGTGGGACGGATCAACAAAGCCACGGTCAAAAGTTATAGTGCATTAATATTATTGAATTATGTGTTACTTAGTCCCTTCCCGAGTGTAACTTGAAGCCAGGATGTGAAGCCACTTAAGGGGTTCACGTCTTTTGATTAGGGACGGTCGTTCTACACTACATTCAGTTATCCTTACGGTTTGGGGTGATTATGGATTATCGTACCGATTATAAAGAACTGCCTTTTTAAGCCCTGAGGCTCAACGGCTTTTGATAACATCGGTGTTCAGCCTTTGGGAGTCTAGGTACCTGGACACTGGTTGGACCAGGTTTAAAAGTAGTGAGCTCAAACTGGTTGGATTACCTTAGGGGTCAGATGCATCTACCTTAGAGCAGAAGGCAGAAGGAAGTAGATTCTAACTAATGAGGGACTGGTACTGATTATCAGGTTTGGCACATTTAAATGCTCAACGGACAAGTTTACTGCCCTTACAAGCCAAACGGGTTTAGCTTAGGTCATTGTACAAAGGTTGAAGTGTTCTTTTTTATAAGAAGGGGCTCGACGACGTACCAACAGATCAAATATTTAGATGGGTATTACATTAATGAATATAGAAAGAATACCCTTTTTATTGGTGTCGACATCAATGCATTTAAGCCAAAAACACAATCATACGAGTTGCAGATTATGATGAAATAATTTCGCAGAACAAGTAGTGTTTGGTAAGTGGCCATAACTTTCTCGGTTGTAAATAAGTAGTGCCACCTTATACCCAGTTTGTACTAAATAAATCTATTATTCCTGAAAAAACAAAAATAATCTTCATCCCTTCGAAATTATAGCTCAATACGGATCGAAGCTAATTTATCAGGAACATTATGTGTAAAGACATCGAACCAATAGCGACATCGATAAATTATGATTAAGAATACTACAGAAACCGAGAATAAGGCAGCGCTAGAAAAAGAATCAGATCGTGTCATTATTAGTGTTGGCTTGAACCCAATATTATACGACTTTTAACCTATAATTACGTATACATTAATTACTCATGGGCAATCTGGCAATGAAAAGATTAATTACGAATCCGACTTTATGTGTTAACATTACAGTAGAGCCCTTTTTAGATAGTTACAAATCCATACTATAACTGTCTGTGTGTCGGTATGTATGTTGCCTTTGCACGCCTTAACGGCTGAGCAGATTAAGATAAAATTTGCCATACGGATAGACCGTGACCTGTTATATTAGAACATAGGATACTAGTTATCCGGGAAGTACGTTCCCGGGGGATGATTGCTGGCCCCACATGGGCGAAGCCGTGGACAAAAGCTAGTTTTTTTTTTTAGGAAAATAGATTGCTACTAACTACATTCAAACGGAAAATAAATGTGCTTTTACTTTTATTCAATGTGTCTTGAATTTTCGCACTCTTAGTCTTTGATCATAGGTTTTTTTTTTCTTGAATGCTTCTTCTTTTCTTGATTGATTCATGGTAACTGTTTATGAAGTCAAACAATTATTGAAATAAGATGTGCTTTATATACGTAGGGAGGTATTCTATTTACGCATTCTTGATGGGACCTATTAGTATAATTTCATTGTTCGCAGCATTTCACACGTTCATACAAATGTAATTACTGACGACATAATAGTACAATCAAGTGACGAGAGGAAGATTTATCAACAAAATAAGTACTTATATAAACTAAAGAAAAAAAAAATTGTCCATGGTACCTCCTTGGTTCTTTTTTTTGTTACATAAATCAAACACAAAGAATAATAAAAATATTCGTCATATGTTTTAACATGAGCACTATTTAAGGAATCATCGTCATCATTCCCTTCGCCCAATTCACTAGGGGTCGGCGCAGCCTGTCATTGTCTTCCATACTCTATTACTCAACATTACAGCAGTCACCTCCTTTTGGTAACGAGAAAGATCACGAATGCCATTCCAATCTCTTGCTGAGATCGCTATCAGCGATAAGACCGCCATTGTAACCATAAAATTAACAATTTTGTAAACCGTTCTGTATCAATTTTGGTGTACAATAAAGTATATTCTATTCTATTCTATTCTAAGATCTGGCCCATCAGGGTTGCCATCTCTAAAATTTGGCAACCAGGACAAGACGCGTGAAAACCCCGGATTTTAGAGCCCAGAACCAGGACATGTCAACAGGTTTTTTTAAACATGGTCAGTGTAGTGAAAAACAGTTGAAAAAAAGTTGCAATTATAAGCGCACCGTGGCAACTGGGGCGGGAATTTAGCGAGTCGGTTCGTCAGTTGATCGCGGTGTGCGGGTACAGTGCGTGTTTCGCGACTTTAAATTTTTAAACCCGGACTACAAATGAAGACCCGCCCGGACGATCCCCGGATGCCCTCTAAACTAGGACAAATCCGGGGAAACCAAGACGACGGATGGCAACCCTAGGCTCATGTCGTACAAAAAGAAAAAGATTTTATCTTTTTCCGTACCTCTGCCTTACGAGTACCTTATTGAGTAAATCTAACCAACTTTCACTTAAACCCATTAACCAGGTTTACTGCCGAAATATATTTGCTCAAGGCTGGTACAATACTATTAGTTGGTCGGCCCTTTACGTGTGTTTTTCGACAACCTGACCTAGTGACCTTGTTTGCTTTTAACATGGTGCATAGGAGTGCCATCGTTGGGACCGTACGGTTAACTTATTATTCAAAATAAGTGAATAATTAAATTATTCTTAGTATATATTTAATGCACGTAACTTAATTTATCATAACCATAAGACAATGAGCGGTCAGGGACATATTATACACTAGGTAAGTACAATAGATAGATTAAATGCATACTGTATATTAATTTGTTATACAGGGAGTTTGAAAGAAAATTTTGAGTAAGGACAGAAAATGTAGGTGCGGTTTTGTAGCTTTATGGGGATTGTAAATAATTAAATGGGCATTTTTTTGAAATGTCTCGGCAACTAAGTTTTTGTCCCCTTATATAACAACTATACTTACTTAGTTATTGGCGTTTACATGAAATATTTGCTTGATAAGCCTTCTGGATATAGGAAACTCCTTAAAAGATATGAGAGCCACAAATTTAGTGACAAATTAAAACTAGTCTACTAGTGCTATTGAAAAACCTACAAACAACCTTTTATTGCTCAAACTACACCACCTACTTAGATAACAAGGACGATAAAATAATTGTCACACAAAAAGTCGTCTCCTCGTTTTTTTTCTAACCGTCAATTACAACGTGATTCATGTCCAACAGGCCATTAATAGGCCCCCTTATTGTTAGAGGTCCCCCATCTATTCAACAGTCAACTCAATTATGACGTCACTTTATAATGCTATAGTAGTAATAATAAACAAAAATAATTGCCCCCAGCAATGCGGAATGTCACATTTTATACATGATCAAATGAATCAAATCTAATCTTGATAGATCACTACAAAAAATATTCAAGAATAGGTGTGATAATTCAAATAATTTAATAATCATTCATTCTATGACTAAGATTTTTTGGACACAGTTGTACGATGTCCATAATTGTACAACTGTGTCCAAAAAATCTTAATCTGGACATCAGAAGTCGGTCGGATGTATTTAAAACTCTCTGTATTGGTACATCCGACCTTATGCTTCTGATGTCGAGCTTTGTTGACAATGCTGAGAATGTGAAAAATAAAATAATTACTAAAATTAAAGAAGAAGAGAAGAGAGTATTTGAATATCAAAAGTGTATCTATAACTTAAAAATTCTACATTAATTAATTTTTGCGCGACATTTAAACAAATATCATGGTTAAACAGCCAAAATATATTTTGTAAATATCTATTTTATCTAAACATATTCCCACGACTCTAAACAGTAGTATCTGAAAGAGGTCTGACCCATGACCTGACTTCATTGCCTTCATAAATGATATCTTGAGGTCGGGTCTCATTATGTGCCTTAAGACCACTTGTATTTAATTTATACCGGTTGGTGTTTCATCTTAGCAACAGCGTAATACCTTGTAATAGTTAAAATGATACACGAGTTTGCAAAAAATTAAAACACTTGTGTTTTTTCTTTGTTAGAGTTGTTTGCAAGACAAACGAACACAAGACGTGTTACATTTTTTTGCAGCCTAAACCTAGGTTGCAAAAAATCACAAATTATGGTGACATAAATGTGTAACCAGCAATATTTTTGCAAATCTGTCGCAGGTGACTGTCTAGAAAAATATATTTAGTAGAGGACATTGTAGTGTTTGTGAACTAATAATAATTATAAACAATTAGTATTAGGTAAGTAGAAAACCATAGGCATGGTATGGTCCAGCAGTACACATATAGATAAGCCAATGAATAAGAGAATATTGTGTACCTACCTACCTATAGGTCAATGTATGTACTGTTTGCGTACCTATCACTACAAAGTATAAAACAAAGTCGCTTCTCGCTGTCTGTCCTTATGTATGCTTAGATCTTTAAAACTACGCAACAGATTTTGATGCGGTTTTTTTAATAGATAGAGCGATTCAAGAGGAAGGTTTATATGTATAATACATGCATATTATAGTAGAGAAAATATTAGTATATACATTGCACCCGTGCGTAGCCGGGGCGGGTCGCTAGTTTTCAATAAATAAAATTGAACAATAAAGCTATTTTAACTCAACTTTATTGTATTTAATAAATTATATTGTGTGTCAAGTATGCAAGGTTATTTCAGGATTTTCAGGTTCTCTTTGTTTTAAGAATAAATAGAAGATTATGTTTTATATGCCTATTAAGTAATTGTTGTACCTACAGAATTAAATTATTAAACACATTAATGTTTTCCTCATCTTTTCATTGTCTCTGTTTCTGTTATTAAACGACAAACTGTATTTAAATGAACTGTCATTGTGCTTCAAGTTTTGTTATAAATAGGTAATTAATATGACTCTGATTTCCTGTGATAACGCAGCAAATTTATTGAAATTTATTGAAAATGATAACATTTTCAGTCGGATGTAGGCAGTACCTAAGCTTATGTCGATAATTTTATGATTTGTTATGCCTACATTAAATTGTGGTTTTATATGTCGTAAAATTTAGGTGTATGTAGGGTAGGTATCTTCTGTATAAGACGTTCGTTAAAACCTGAGACGTTCTTAATACACATTGACCTGCGAGATGCCATTACCAAAAAAAAATACACACCAAATCCGTTAAAAAATACGAAAATATACAGGCAGACATAGAAACATACTAAGTAAATAATTTTGTAAGGTTGATTCAAACAAACACGATCATGCGGGGTTCCACTGTTGAAGGGATAATTTGCGATCAAATACGATAATCGACGACTTCTTACGACTACAATAGGAAATTAATTGTCAATAGCGTCTATTAATTCTGACCAATGGTGTGATTTGCCGCCATCGTGGACACAATGGACCTGGTCACGCTTCATAGTGAGGTCATGGCTTTTTATTGAATGAATCCCATTTGGAATTATGCGGGCAGGGACATAAATCTAACGGATATAAATTATTTTACAAAACAGCTATTCCTTTTTTTGTTACTTCCTCGTTTGGTGGATTTGATGAAGTGTATAACAATACAGATTGTTTATAAGGTACATTTTTGCACTTTCAGACAAATAGCAAACCCACAAATGACGGTTTTCTGCATAGATTTTTACCAGCCTCATTAAAAATCGACATTCGGTTCGGTTGAAGTTGAGAAGCAATTATTTTGACAGACGTAAAGTTTTCACTGGATTCCAAACAAGTTGATATAATTCTAGTTGGATGACTGTGCAGCGTAAATAGATCTCACACGAGATGAATCATACTGATTATCTCCGATAAAAGATTGTTTAAGTCCATTGACCATTATTTAATCGTATTAATCAATTATGAGCCATTTGTTCTATTGAAACTGAGACGGTTTTTAAGAGACTATTTTATCGTAGAACTGTGTTTTTAGAGTTTCAGGACAGAACTAACTATGTTTATCTAATTAGCTAGCCGCGGTCGAAATTCTATCCATGCCTTTTTTGGGCTTCAGAAGTATCCTATTTCGGTTGAGAATTACACTATTCTTTACTAGCGACCCGCCCGGCGTCGCACGGGTGCAATGTGGATAATAATAATGTTTTCTCTACTATAATATGCATGTATTATACACATAACCTTCCTCTTGAATCACTCTATCTATTAATAAAAAAACCCTCAACACATATATACTATGTAGTGATTTGTGTAGTATTTCCATAGATTCATCATTATCATTCTCTTGATTCTCTTGTCCTTATCTTAATTCATTTGTCTTCTATTTCCATAGTCTCTATTACTCGCTATCTCATCAGAAACCTCCTTTCTAGCCATACCAGCCTTCACACAGTCTATCCATCGTTTCTTTGGTCTTCCTCTACTCTTATAACCATCCACATTCATACTCAAAACTATCCTCACAACATTTTCCTCATTCCTCCGCATCACATGCCCATACCACGACAACCGATTACCACACAACTTTTCAGTAACTTTCAGACTTCCTCTTATGTACTCATTTCTTATTTTATCCATTCGCGTAACACCACACATCTCCCATGGCATTCTCATCTCAGCCACATGCAAATGCCTTTCATTCATCCCTTTTGTGGACCAACATTCTGATCACTATACAAGACACCAGATCTAATCATTGTTTTATAAATCTTCCCCGAGATTTTCTACCTACTACAAATATACTAAATTTAATTCAAATTCAAAATGGCAGATAACAAGAAAAGGGATACATTCATGTCACCGGAAGTCAATAGGTTAATAAATATAACCGTACTAGTTACTACCTCTACCTACCTAATTTCCTTTGACCTTCGACCATCAAAGTTATTTTTAACTCTACTAACATTATGAAGGGAATAGTAGTGAAGTTATTTATCTCTATTACCTCATATTTGTGGAACTACGCCAGTAAAACACGGTTTATGATTAGGTATATAGTTTCGAATTACTTGTGTTTAATGCGTTTGGTAGATATCTTTAGGAGGCGTGTTTCCGTTAAACATCCTGCATTCGTCAGTTATACGTACCGAATTATAGTAGGTCCCTGGTAGGTAGAAAAAAAAAAGTAAAAAAAAAAAACATTTTATAGTTAGGAAAATGCTAGGCAGATGATGATGCAAAAAGAAACTAAAAACATCATTAACAAATTCAAATTACTTGCAAACAAGTCACGCTACAGGGTAATTCTATTTAATACCGAAAACGATGATTAAATTGCATGAATACTTACCTACCTATGAAATATGGCTGCCAGAGTTTCTTTATTGGATATGGGGTATCGACCTAGTTTCACTTTTTTAGTGTCCCTTGGGATTTTATTGCTGTACTTTGAATTGATTAGCTGTTGGTTCTTCTGCAGCAGAAGAGGGTACCTACTACTCATGCTTGGTTTATTTATTATTAAGTTAGCACTATAAAGCTACCACTTTCTCTAAAAAAACAGAAAAGTTACCTAGAATACCCACAGCAGATTTTTTGTTCACAAACATATTCTGTATAAACAAATAACAACAAACACTCTGTATATGTCATTAGAATGTTTACAACAGTCCCAAAACATTTTCCCACATTTGCAACCATTTCCGGACAAACAAATAAAAAAAACCCACGATAAAATCATGAATACATTAATCTTATGGCTATAGAAAGTCCCTTCACCGCATATTTTTCTACCAGCAAAGGGCTAAGTGTGTCAAACAAATGGCGACGTGATAACACAAGTGAAAGCGACCAAACTAAGGTACATTGAAATGTACTATTAAGTGTAGTATGGTACTTTGGGACTGGTGTTAAATATTTATGGACTGCGTAACAATCTTGGTACTTTTTTCACTGTTGTGTCGTCAGTTGTCTGTATGAATTAGTTTGTATAATGCATAGAATAGCATATAGGTGGAGCTCGTGGCCAAATAATAATAGCCGCTCGGGTCGGTCTTTTGCCTGGGTTTATTCGTGGATGGGCGACACAGGTCCTGTATTATGATATACGCATGAGATATGGTATTTAGCGAAGGTTAGTTCGGGTAGCGATCAATATCGTTTCCAATTGCGAGTTTTTGGTACAAGTTCACATTCATTTGTTTTGCTAGCTTAAAACGATTCTACTTTAAGTACTACACTGGATGTAGCATCGTTTAAGTCAGTTGTTAGTCTAGTTAACATGACTGTGCCATCTTGACGAATTCCAGTTCTCCTTCTCAGAAAATTATGATCAAGGTGTCATTCGATTCGTAATTTCATCTAGAATGTTTTTGAAAAAGTTGAAGTCCCGCACAAACAAATTGCAAAAGTTATAAACAGTTAACAAACATAAAAAATTATGGCTGTGTTTTTTACAAATAAGTATATCGGAAATTATTGCAGATATCGGATATTGAAAAAAATATTTTTAAAGAACAGGAAATTTTATATAAAAAAATCAAAAGACCCAAAACCCTACCACCAATATTTATCATTTTAATTTATTTATTTCGACCGGGTGATGACGCCCCGACGCACGATTAGCGGTTCGCTCAGTGAAACGAAAAACCATTGTTTAACTATTAAATGTGAATATTAGGAAACAATAAAATTCAGATACTCTTAGAATACATTAATGAATAAAACAAAGTTGAATTTTTTTTTTGCTAATGTTTTGAATTAATTATGCCATTGTTAATAATAGAGTTGGATTTTTACAGGTTTAGTACCTACAGCGAGGTAGTAATAATATAATAAAAGAGTATATAAACTTATGTTTCAGTGGTTTTTCCATTTATAATGGCCATATAATAATATTCACAAGCTCATTACTATTTAATATGATGAGACTAAGTACTGATGTCATATTTCTATTGTTATTTCTTTAATATTCATGTGTAGGAGGTAGTTGCATTAGTTCGTATTTGTAAAATTGTTCTATTGCATCCTCTTTAGCTCAGATCTCAGATTTCAGTCGGCAACCTTGATAAAAATATTATTTTACATAGCATAACATCACGCCTGCAATCCCCGAAGGGTTAGGCAGAGGTTTACCTAACAGTACACCCACATTTCGCCAGTTAAGTTTAAGTCCCATGTAATTGGGGGCAAGCCTATTGCCAATTGCCATCAACCGGGCACAAATCCAGACTCCGTAGCTGCTACTGAGAAATTGCTAATGGTAAAACCCAATAACACTTTGCCCGACCTGGGAATAGAACCCAGACCTCATGCTCAGCAGTCGCGCTTGCAACCACTAGACTAGTGAGGCAGTAAAACGAGGTAAGCGAGGTATTTAAAATGTTTCAGTTTTAAATGTTCCCAGTGATGGGACCCACGACTACTCTCTGTAAGAGAGAACAATTCAAGCTTTTATAATCAAAATAATATTGATTTTATTCAATGATTATCTCATTTTTTTACATTTTTTAATATTTCTTTCTTTAAAAAAAAAAAAACATTTAAAAATATAAAAAATATATTTGTCCGCCGGTATCGGGAACAGGGTCCGAGCTACCGGTGGTCAGGGCTCTTGAGAGAGGAACCTCCTAACAATACGCGCCGTGTCCAGAAGTACTGCTTTCTGAATCAAGCCCTTGATCCAGCCGCCGAGCGAGAGCCTCTTCAGATGTTGGTCGAGGCTCTTGGCTATTAAACCATTGGCTGATACGACTATCGGCACAATGACTGCTGCATTCACGATTTTATTTATGTTTTCTGAGTAATGTCACATACTCAATCAAAAACAAATGACTGTGTGGATTCACGAAACTGAAATTCTTAATGATTCAATCAATGACTTTACTGGTCTTTTTGTCGATCGCATAGTCAGAATTTAGCAACTGTACCTCCAACAATACGTTGATAGTACAAATGAAATGTCTTTTTTTTGTGATGATTCATATTTTGACGTATGTAGGTATTTTGTGCACAGTTGTGGTATAAACATGAATCGAAAGGTGAGTAATGGATTGATGATACTTTTAAATATTACTCTTTATTGGCGATTTCATTTAATCGTCTGCTATCTATACATTACAGGTATTTATGACATAATGAAAATAATACAATTTAGTATTGAAACATTTCGTGATTTAATTCACGTGGACAATAAAACTAAATTAAATCATTAAAAATGAACTTTCTAGTTTCAAGCGCGGAAAACGCAGACTATTATAAAACCATTTGACTCACGTAACAGAATAAAATATTTACTTTCTTCCACATACGCGTGTAAAAATTAAGTTTCATTTCGATACAGGTTGAACCGGTTGTAAGTTGACTCGCTCACGGCGTTTTATATAACAGAGTAGTTTTAAATAACATTTGTTACATCAGCACATATTAAAGTTGAAGTAAATCTAGACGGCGGGTATTTTCGCAAAAAAAAATGAGAAAACAACTTGTAACCGACTTCAAAAGAAGGAGAAGGTTATCGTTCTTATGTATAAGAAAAGTAAGGGTATTCAAATTAAAAAGGTCACAGTAAAGTAACTAGTCACCTTTCAAGGGAACAACCCCGTCTACATCACGCGCTACGCGCCCTTTGCTACGCACCCTTAGCTACGAGCTACGAATATCAGAAAATTCGTAGCTCTATCCTAAATCCTACCTTCATCAAAGTCATTGAGCTGCTACGGCGTAGACAAATAAACATGATTTTATAGTTTTGCACTTATTGTTCTGCTATTAATGCTTTTGAGGTACATATGTATATTCCTAACCGCAATTAGTCGATAGTGCTAATTACTTGCTAACATGACCACGCAATTGAGGAAAAGCGAAAAACTTTGGTCAGATATGTTTTTGGAATATAAAGCCATTGAAAGTTAACTTGTGAGTTCATATCTCCACCCTTAGCTACAACATTTTGTTCTAGGGTAGAAACTGCGACATCACAATTTTCTTCTTTAATTAAAATAAATCTTAACTATACCAAGTATTATTATCATAATAAAGGTGTTCCTGTCAGTAATATGTTGTTGTAAGACATGTAATTGAAGTTGAATAATTGTTGCGGAAAAAACACTTCAAATGTTTTTTTTTTTTATAATTATATAAATATTGTGGAAGTATAACTCAACGTTAGTGTAGTGTAGTTTTTTTTTACTGACCTTCGTTTGTTTTTTGGTTTTACGGAAAACCTTTAAAATCTAGTAGTATTGTAGCTTGCGAAAAATGTAGGAAAATTTAAAGTATTTTTGACAGATTAAGATTGTTCTTAAAAAAAAACTTCTTTTCGGTGAATATTGTTTGTTTCATTGACTTTTTTGCCACCGACTTCCGAAAGTAAAGTTATTATCCACTTTTTTTGTGTTTAGTTTGGAAGTCGTATATTTTTTTGCAAAAAATTTTTTATTTTACCCTTTTTAGTTATCGTATCACGCACAAATCCTTGTCAAGTATCAATTTCGCAATTTCTTTTATTTGGATGACATATTTTTTCCAGCTATTTTGATTTAAAAACCAAACTACAGAACCGATTATAATGAAATTTCTATGGGACCAATCGGGAAGTATATCCTTTCAGATATAAGAAGAATTTTTCAAATCGGTTCATAAATGTAGATAATTATGAGATAAGAAACACAAAAAAAAATACAACCGAATTGAGAACCTTCTTTTTTTGAAGTCGGTTAAAAATAGGAATACCCCCCCCTAATATAAATGCGCACTTGCTTTAAAAAACGGGAATCCCCCTCGTCCTTATTTTTCAAGGCAACCATCATTACACGCTAGCAAAATTTGTTTATAAATAAACGGTGACGCAGTAGCTGGCGTCGTCTTTATCTATGATAAACATAGGTGTGGATAAACAACATACGGTGGTTATGACTGATATAATTTTCCATTTAATCTAGAACATTCTTATGATGGAAATGGTATTCAAGCTATGTAGCAGAAGGAGATGATGTCACATTGTAAAAGTCAAAAATCTATGGAATTAACTTAAGCTACCAAAAAGTTTAGGTATTCAATCCTGTCGAAAATCGTTGTAGAAATACGAAACTTATCGAAAATGATTTTCGCTTGTTCCCGGGATATTCAAGTCATAATAATTTATTGGACAACCGCAATTTTGAATGCAATCAAAGTTTATGCAGCGGTACGTAGCTGTTATATTTAAAACTCAGTTACTCTCCTTCAAATTTTTTTGCCCGCCGCCCTATCCCCAAATATAATATAATAATAATACCAGCCTGTAACTGTCCCAATGCTGGGCAAAGGCCTCTTCTCATACAGAGAAGGCACGAGCATTTGATCACCGCGCTTGCTAAAGACGGGTTGGCGATTTCAGACTCATATTAATTATATTATAAGTCCAGGTTTCCTCACGATGTTTTCCTTCACCGACCTATTCCTAAAATCCCGTAAAAAAATCTCACAAATGAGAGTAAATTATTTTCCTATAAGCTTGTTGTCAATGTTCTGCATCTGACTGCGAATATGAACAATCTGTCTCTTTCCTTATATTGTCCCCTCTAGAGTCAATGGCTTGTTCCCCTTTTGAGTTTTTATTTTTTTTTAAATAATGTCTGCTCGTTTTGTTGAAGCAAACAATGATACAATATTATGGATGTAATTTGCGATGTCATTATATTGTTTTGAAAGGTACCTACTATTTAAAAAGCGACGCTTGTCACTTTGTCAACAACTAAAATTGACTAGCTGAATTTCGCAATGTTATTAAACTTTCATTTATTTCCCCAAATTTTCAGTCTGTGTGTTCATACTAACCCCAAAAGGTATACGTTAAGTTCAACTTTATCATCGAACGGAGATTTTTTTCTTCGTTCTATATTTTTAAAATTTGCTGGTTTTCCAATCTCCTTTAGAGACTGGCACAATGGTCGACATAGATTTTGCTTGTCATAATAAGAAAAAGAATAGAATAGCTGAATTTATTATTAGATGATTTTAAAAATCCGACCTTCCAAATCATTACTGAACGGGAAGTGAATAACAATTTTGAATCCGAATTCTGATGAAGAAGATTATTCTGATTAAGTAGTTCAGTTTAAGAAGTACAATAATCTGCCAGAAGTTAGTTAAATCAGTATTTAAATAAATAAACTCATCTCATCTGATAAATATTTTCTAAGTCGTATATGTACATTAACCAGATAAACATAGGTAGGTTCGAAGCCATAATTCAATAAATAATAATGACACTATGTAAATACATAAAACACGCAAACAACAAATTCCAAATAACATGTTTTTGGACACAAAAATCAACGACGTATATGACGTAATACTAAAAGTTTCAGAATTCAAAATAAACTCACCTTCTTTTATGAATAAAGCCAGGAGTAGTACGGGCACAAATAAGCTGAGGTTTGCCATTGTTATGGTAGAAAGTCACGCGGCACTACTTACGAAATAACAACACAAAACGAATAATTACGTGTGTCTCGTTTCTCATTCGGCGAGCGAATGGCGCGGGAACTCGAGAATGAAACTGCACTGGCCTTCCTGCGGTGTGCAGACTAGCGTGTGAAACGCGGCGGGCGAAACGCTCAAATCTATTCGCTTGAACGTCTTAGGCTCAATTTACACCGCCGCGGAATGGAATGGAAGCGAGGTCACGCGTCTTCCGCGGAATCCTCGCGCATTTTTTCCTTTTTTTGGCTCGTATTTAGTTTGTATGTTATACAATTGACATAAAGTTCAATAGGCTATGTACAATTTCGTTGCAAAAAGTCGTTTCCATTCCATTCCGTGGCGGTGTAAATTGAGCCTTTGCCATAGAGGGGCAGTTCCAGTATTCTTGATCTCAATCGGTCAAAAATCCTTTAATTTACTTTAGATGCATTTTCGTCCAGGTTTTGGCATCGATTATCGCCGAGATGAGATTGAGATGAGACTACATTTTGAACGTTTGTAATTACGGGAATGGGGCTTTTCGGATATTTTTTTTAATATTATCAAGTGATTCAAAACCAGAAACATACATGATGTCTGTAATCTAGTCTAAATCGCTTTTGTTTTTTTTTATAAATTCTATATCTCCCTGATTATTATATTTATTGTGAGGTATTCTGTCTATCATTTGGTACGAACGCATCGTTTTGAACGCTCTTGCGTCGCAATATTAAAGCCGGTTTATAAGGTGCGGCAGTTGGCGCGAATACGGTAGATACTACGTACTACGGGGCCAAAGATCAAAAATTCAGACAATGACACTGCGTTTAATTAGTCTATCTGTTACTTTTATGAAATTTAGACCGGCATGTGCATCTCTCTTAAGCGCATGACAATTTCGGCTTTGGTGTGTCGTGTGTAGGCTCCATTACGGACCTGTTTGAAAATATTAAGACTGAGTTAATCTTAGTCTTAATGTTTTTGTTCGCATATTTTTCGTATTTCTATTTTACAAACAAAACAATTGTACGGTAAGCGGGTAGTCTCTAATCACTTTATCAGTGAAAGGTAACAACTTTAATATTATTATTAATCGATGAAAACTAAAATAGGATGGTTAATGTTTTATATTAATCAGCACAACGATTGAGATTTGCAGCTTTGTATTAAGGTAAGGACACTCACGCCCATAATCCCCATCCATAAACACGCACTCACACCACACTTCATCTATCACACACACACACACACACACAGTATACTGACCTCGTATCACATGCACACCTACACACCTCACACATACACACCACACACCACACACCTACACTTCACACAACAAATCTAAGTAAGTTTCAACAAAATTCTGATTATATGATACTTCAGTTTCGTTCACCCATTGTATCAACATATTATGTTTAAGGAACTGCTCGGTCGAACACTGTCTCTTAAAATACAGGACGGTGATCCTAGTTTGTACGAATTCTGCAACATTTGTATTGCTTTATTTATATCTGTAACTTTTGTTGGTGAATAAACTATTTATTTATTATTAAGGTGGAGTTGCTACGACTCTAAGATCAGTTATATTCTCATTTTGATAGCATAGTAGGGAGAATACCTATAACAGGTAATAAATTAGCAGTGACGATTCTGTTACCGGTTGTTTAGTCTAGTCTTTGGTGCATTTGTCCCAAACGTGTGTTGCGAAACAGTGTCGCTGACTTGGATGGGATATTTTCGTTTCGTAACGAGTTTTAATTTCTCCTAGCAGACTTCGGATGTTACAACATGTATTCAAGCTTGTGATCTTATGGATACCGCAGAACTGTATGCTCTACAACTATTCATTTAACTTTGGCTGTTACCTTGTCCTCTTTAGATGTAGATTTTTACCGTCACTTCTTCTCTTGTGGGCACTGAAGTCTTTTCTTTAAGTACCTACCATTACTTCGGTGTGAATGACCTCCTTGGCGTACTCCGCAATATTGATAGAATACAATAGAATATTCTTTATACTCGTATGTACACCATGCAAATAATAACATTCATAAAAGAAAATATTTGACATAGGGTGACACAATGGGCGGTCTTATCGCTAAAAGCGATCTTTTCAAGACAACCTTTGGATTGGTTACAGGAAGAGGGAGTGACAATACTGCAGGTAGTCTGTGGTGTACCTACCATTTTATATTTATACAGCGTGAAAGGGACAGCGACGCTAAGGTTACCACGTATCCAGTAGCAGTACATCAATCTGAACCCCCGCATTCGTCTTTTATTTAAAAAAAATAGCTTTTTCCTACAAAACTGCAATACCTACACGTCAAAATGAACTGAACAGATGATTTTTTATAAATAACCGACGAAAAATGTCCGTGTGGGGGGGTTCAGAATGGTGTACTGACCACGTGGTACTACGGCATAGCGTCGCTGTCCCTTCCACCATGTATACATACGATACATACATACAGAAATGGAGTCGTTAACCTGTTGGTGCTAGCCAATCAAAATGTAGAAAATGCTGAAAATTAAAAATAATGTTCGGTGACTAAACTACTGAATATATTCGATTCGATTGAATTTTTGTATGCAGAATTGCAGACTGGGAACTTCATGAGGTGTACGCAGTTTAATTTATTGTCATATTGTCGTCACCATCCTGTATAATAACCATGTAACGAAAGCAGAGAACCATGTATAGTGTAGTGATACCAGGGTTTCAGGAGGAATTCGGCTGAAACGTCTCACAGATACGAGTTGCTAGTACCTACGATTCCTATGTCATATTTATTTTACTTTGTATCTACAAAGGGAAAAAGGCATACGTTTATGTATGTACGTGTGAATTCATCTCCATGCTAAACCTGCGCTTGCTGCTAATCTGAACAACTGCTCCGGTCTAATAGATTTACCTATTTATCTGTTAACAGTCCTACATAATCTTCCATCTTAGGAAGACGATACCGCGTCCCCCTACGAAAAGTACTCACAAATAACAGCGTAAAAATCTCCGAAATTCGTCGACGTTTGACGAAATTCTTTCGTTTCAGGAATCAATGAGTCTTTCTTTGGTAGACTGTGCGGCATAAAGCTGCTATAAAATCTATTTTAGTACCAAATGTTTGTCACTCGACTTCCCACATACTTCTGAATAGTTTTGGGCACAATAACAACTATGTTTATGTGTGCCGACATAGATTATGACGACAGACCTTTATAAAATAGTTCATAGAAACTTAAAATAAAATATAACGAACATTTAGATGCCGAAAATAATAAAAAAATACCTGTTTAATGGAATGCCTTATTCCACTAATCATATCAAATGAAGGTAGGCAGAATAATATACGTAGGTACATTAGGTAGGTAGTCTTCTAAAGTCCTTTGGATCATGGGTTGTATTAACCTATTTTATAAACCTATTGTATTGTATTAACTGTACCTACTTTGAAAGGTAAGTATGTAGGTCTGGGACATGTCCCAAATGACTAACTATTTAGGTGGAAGATCCCGATTACCGGATGATTAATACTGACTGTTAGTGAAAATACAATACAGGCACTTTCTATAGCGGCTAAGCAAACTTCTGAATTAATTCTGCACAATAATAATGGCTTTATTTCTGCCTAACCCCTCAATATTGTAATCAGCGAAACGTTTGCTACAGTAGTGACATCTGTCGGTAGAACATTTTTTTAATCCTTTTTCTTATTCTGAAACTAGATGGCGCTCTGTTTAGTTTTTGCATCGAGGAATAGATGTCGCCAGTAAGCTATCTATGTGTATAATAGTACGTTGTTGTCTTGTTGATGAAAATGTCAAGAACGACCAGACTTTAAAGTGCAGTATAGTATTATTGCACTTGAATGATATTGTCAAAAGGGTACTGTTGGTACTTAATCATTTGTGAAATTGTTTGTTGAAATTGTACCTATTGAATAATTATGATGGCGCTATATTTTCACCCATACGCCATGCACCAAAAGAATTTTGCAGCATTATAAATATCTATACACGAACGATAAACTTTGAGTGTTAACGACACCTTTGAAGCTAAAATCCATCGAGCCGTTCAGGCTGCAGAGCGTGCCAAACATTTGAATTTGAAGCCAAAAACCCGCCATTTTGTTTTCTTTTTTATTTTGATATACCCAGTGTCACTCTCACAGTAAATACGAATTTAAGTACCTACCTACTTCATTTAGGGCTGATTTTTCAATAGTCAGATATCTTTTATCTGAGGAATAAAAATGGCGGGTTGACAGCTTATCTATGGAAAATATGTCAAACCGTTATTTTAATTCCTCTGATAAAAGTTATCTGACTATTGAAAAATCAGCCCTTAATTATAATAATAATTATGCATACCATAATACATCATTAATAGCAGGTACCTAAGTACTTGTAATCCTCGAAGGGCTATCAGCTTTTCCCAACTATGTTAGGGTAGGCTTCTAACCGGATTCAGCTGAAAAAAGTATTTTACATGAAGCGACTGCCTATCTGACCTCCACAACCCAGTTAGCACTGGGTAATACGCTATCCCTTGGTAAGACTGGTTGGGGTTAGGCAGTAGTGAACCCAATAGTATATTAAGTCCCATGTAAAAGAGGGCGATCCAAATGCCATCGACCGTGCGTAAATTCAGACTCCCTGGCTGCCACTCAGAAAAAACACAATACAATTTTGCCCTATGCCTTAATGCTACGCTAACGATAACTAAAACAACGAGTCAGGTACTGAAAATAAGTTTTAATAGGTATACTTTTACTTACTTTAACGTTCATCTCGTCAGTTTTGTACCTGGTTTATGAACTGCCATCATATATTCAAAAAATTGTGACTGATGACTGATTGAAAGAAAAATATAGCTAGGTTGTCTAACCCTTCGGGGCATGGGCGTCGCCAGGGGGAGGGGGGGCAGGGGGGCAGCTGCTACACCCTAGACACTGCGGATTAAAAAAAAGATTTACCTTTCTTGCCTGATGCCATGCCACGGCAGGAGAATCAATTTCAAACTAAAATATTTTTAAGGCTAAAACTGAGCATCTGAGTACAGCTGAGTTCTGCGCGCGTTTCGTACTTTGAACCCTGCAAAAAAACTTTAATCACAGAGGTTCCTTTTTTCTGCGTCTAAATTGGCACTCCTATTGGATTTTCGTATGATTAACCGGTATAAACAGAGGCTGAAATTAATTAGGAGCCCCTTGCCCAAGGCCTTAATAGGCAATTGTGGCAATCTAGACTAGAGAATGGAGAAATGTTTATTTTAAATAACATAGCTATCTGAATTTATTCGAGACAAGATGTAAAAATTTGCGAGCTCGCTCTTGCAGCCTACTTTCTATTGAATCTTAACTTTGTCCCAAGTAACTGGAAACTCGAAACAATTCTAACATGTCCAAGGTGGTTGGGTGTTAAAAGTTTCGAGCTCGCTTCGCTCGCTCTTCAGACGACCAGGTGTCTTCTTTGTTACGGATCCAAATAATTCTAACTGCTCAAGGCAAAGTACCAAAAAACTTTTGAGCTCGCTTCGCTCGCTCTTGCAGCCTACTTCCTCTTTGATGTTGACTTAGACAGCTTGCAGTGAATTGATCAAGTAGCTCCTGTAAGAAGGGAAACAATTCTAACCTGGCCAAGGTAGGGTGTTCAAATTTTTGAGCTCGCTTTGCTCGCTCTTGGAGCCTTAGTCACTTTTATTGATGTCTCCTTATGTCGATTCAGTAAAATGTATTTCTGAATTAAAAAAAAAATTATAGTAATAAAATTAACCTGTACAAATCCGTTTTTACTCGCATCCTTCTGCCCCCTTCCCCAAGCTCAAAAGCTGGCGACGCCCTTGCTTCGGGGAATCCAGGCGTAAATTAACTAGTTAAATAGGTGGATTTAAAATGATCAAACTAATATGGAACATCGCTTTAATTGAATACAAACTGGATTTTCCAAGCAAACGAACTTGAGACCTGTGCTATCATGATTTACAAAGTATTCTTCCATACTTGATACAATAACCAATCAGAGTGTTATGTTATGAGAGAGTATATTTTCCAACTAAAGGTGATATAACTACGAAGAGTATGGCGGCCGCTAAGTTCGGGAGAGATCGGTAAACTCCGCTGGTGTTACATTTGTCTCCATCGCATTCCGCACAATGGATCAATTTGACCATTCTCGCGTTCGTATTTTCATGAGCTCTTATTATGTCAGCACACGATCCCCACTCCGAAGCGCAGCCACGAATGTACCATGATCTTTCCATCTCTGAAAAATTTAATAAAACCATTAATACTTTTAAGACCACTTAAAATGAAAATATATTTATCGGAATAAAAATTATTGGATAAATCTGACCTTGCAGCTTGAACAGTACAGATTTTGGTCAGATCTGGAAAGGTTTCCTGAAGGTAGATTCCATACCGAGTAGTCTTATAATTTGATTGTCTTAGGATACATTGATATGATAACCTCAATTTGTGCCTAAAGTATATTGCGTATGTAACCTATTTACGAATCAGGTAGTTCCCCTAGAATGCTACCTGGAAAACCGAGTGACAAAATGGCGTACATTAAAGTGATTGTTTCAGCCCACTTAGAACCTAATGAACCTGCACAGAAGCGCGGACATTGACACAAACAAAAAAAGGTCTAGAAGCCGGCAAGGTGTCAGTGGGAGATGATGATAATTCCTTCTTATTTTAAGTACTAGCGACCCGCCCCGGCATCGCACGGGTGCAATGTAGATACTAATGTTTTCTCTACTATAATATGCATGAATTATACATATAAACCTTTCTCTTGAATTACTCTATCTATTAAAAACACCGCATCAAAATCCGTTGCGTAGTTTTAAAGATTTAGATCTTTATACATAGGGACAGACAGACAGCGGGAAGAGACTTTGTTTTATAATATGTAGTGATGGTCAATGCTGTACAGTTCTGAGCTACAGTTTCGAGTACCTCAGCAGTTTCAAGTATATCAATTACTAAGTAATCAGAATGGGTGTATTTCAAGTGGGCTTTGACTCACGTTTTTGGCTCAAATGGGAATGCGTACTATAAAATATTATGAAACATTCTCCTATTCATCGTTATCACACAAATGTAAGAAGCCTCAAGACTGAAGAGTTAATTGAAAGTAATGATCTTGATTTCTATGCATTGTTGTGGATTCTGGACAGTCCCAATTTCACGATAAGGATGGTATTAAATGACATTTCTAATATCAATGACGTGAAATGATTTCCGACATGATAACACTTTCATCAGGTTTACGCCATTCTAAGGGCATCACAATAATTACACTGTTTTAAGTGAAGTAGGGTAGGACCTACACTGTTTACCTACACTACAGGAGAATAAAATTAATTGGCCTTGGATTTTATCGTGTGCATGAGAACTTACAAACGTTGACAATTGAAAATTGGTCCTCCATCGTTACTTTGGAGGGACCGCTATCTATGTAGTGCTTTCTACGATTGGCGAAAGAAAAAAAAAGTTGAAACATTAGTCTTCTCCCCGTACCTGTTTCGTTTTTTTAACCGACTTCAAAAAAAGGAGGAGGTTCTCAATTCGGTTGTATGTTTTTTTTTTTTGTGTTTGTCACCTCATATCTCCGTCATTTATGAACCGATTTGAAAAATTCTTCTTTTATCTGAATGGATCTACTTCCCGATTGGTCCCATAGAAATTTCATCAAAATCGGTTCAGCAGTTTGGTTTTGAAATCAAAATAGCTGGAAAAAATGTCATCCAAGTAAAAGAAATTGCGAAATTGATACTTGACAAGGATTTGGGTGTGATACGATAACTAAAAAGGGTAAAATAAAAACTTTTTTGCAAAAAAAACCGACTTCCAAAAAAACACAAAAAAAGTGGAAAATAACTTTACTTTCGGAAGTCGGTGGCAAAAAAGTCAATGAAACAAACAATAGTCACCGACTTCCGAAAGTAAAGTTATTTTCCACTTTTTTAGTGTTTTTTTGGAAGTCGGTTTTTTTTTGCAAAAAAGTTTTTATTTATTAAATAAAAACAAATCTAGAGTGCCGATTTTGTAATTGATACTATAATTTTAATACTCACGGTTGTATTTCTCAGCGTAGACAACACATTTGTTATTTTTAGTATAATCATTGGTATACGGGCAAAACTTCGACGTTGTGTTAGCCAAGACCTGCGGGCAGTCTGTACAGGCGTAACATTCCACCAGCCGAATCTGGTTCGGTGAATAAGGTGGCCTAAACCGGTTGCTGGCTGACGCATATCCTTGTGCCGACGCTGACCGATCGACTTCCTCTGGGTCCGATTCCAAGTGATCAGGTTCGTCTCTTCGACTTAGCTGTGATTCTGAATCGTCTGTAAATAAAAATGTAGAAGTCATTGTAAAGCTTAGGACATATTTTCTTGTCTCTAGAAGGTTCGACAGTTAGACACTTGTCTACAGAAACCACATGGGGCAATTCTTAGAACAAAAAATTGTGAGCCGTCGCGGGACGCCTGGTAGATGTGAAACATCGTTTACGACAGGAAATAAATATGGTATACATACCAGCCTGTAACTGTCCCACTGCTGGGCAAAGGCCTCTTCTCATACAGAGAAGGCACGAGCATTGATCACCACGCTTGCTCAAGACGGGTTGGCGATATCAGACTTATATGAATTGAATATGGTATAATGAAAAATAAAATATCAAGCATTTTTGTAAGAAAAAGATGACTGTTATTTATAAACATTTATATTCATTAAATACAAAAATTACAAATTATTTTTTTTTATCGAGACCACTCAATTCTTTTAATCAGTGACTTCTGTAATAGTTCTATTTGAAGTTGCCTCTGACGTCAGTAAATAACTGTATACTCTATAGGTAAACGAGCTCAGTGCGACGAGAGAGATGATGGATCGCCGAACCGAGATAGTCGCACAATCGCTTGAGCATGGCGACGCGACGCCACACCGTATTAGATGTTTCATACTACATACATCCATACTATCATATAGCGTGGCGACGCATGCCGTGGCGACGCGTCACCACGCTAACAGTCGGTCTGACCCGCCGCTATAGATGTTTCCCATCAAAAATTCGATTGCGCATGGCGACGCGTCGCCACACCGTACACACTACTGCATGTAGACTGTATATATATACCATCATATAGAGTGGCGACGCGTCGCCACGGCATGAGTCGCCACGCCAGAAATCGGTTTTACGTGCGGCTATAGATGGTTCACATCAATAAAAGGGGAGATTCTGAAGGATCTCGCGTGGAGTAGGTACTGTGCACATTACTACCTGATCAATTCATGCTAATCCAATAAAGAAACAAATGTATTACCCAATGGTTCCGCAAGACATCTGACACTTATAGTTACTATGAATACTGCTAAAACGATCACAGTTAACCTGGACATTTTCCCTTGCCAATGAATAAAGTAAGATATTTGCTTTTTTGAACAATCCTTTTATAGAACAAGTTATCATTATTACAAAAGGTGGATTCTGTACGCGCCAATGAGCTTAAAGGCATGCAATCGTTGAAGCGCAACAACATGATTATCATACAAATACAGATTGGAAGACAGATAGAATTGAACTGAACTAGCGATCGAGTAACGTAATTTTTTTTTTCTTTCGAGTTTATAGCTAAACACCACGGGGGCTCACGTTGAGAAAGCAGTGTGCCATCGATTAGTATTCATCACCTCAGTTATATTCAGCAAGACTGACATCCCTAAAACCCAAGATAAGACTGCGGCGTTATCGCGAAATTCCTCATTGAAATAAGTAACTAGAAATCAGAAGAAGCTGCTTTCAAACAAGATGTAAACGGACTCTTCTCGTAGCCGTCAACAAAGTATTCTGTACATCAAACTAAACTATTCGATGCAAAAATTATTGCTGGGAAACGACTTTTGTTTTGGGGTGAAAAATCACGGCTTACGGTAGGACTCAATGTAGTGCACTTAAAATATTGTGCTGATGGGTGCATAATTTATTTACAGGGGTCATGAAGAATTTTAAAGTAAAGTTATAACATTAAAAACTTGTATTAAAAAAAAGTGTATTTTTGACCTCCAATATCTTCCTAGATGGTTTCCAGGTACCTATAGTCCAGAACAAAAAAGTGCCTTTCGGATTCATTAAGGGTCTTTTTACACCCATTAGTTTATCTTAATCTAGACTAAACATAAACTCAAGCATCTGGTTAGACTGGAAGCCGACCCTAACATAGTTTGAAAGAAGGCTAGGTAGATGATGATCAGTTCATCTTAATCTGTGGTGAAGTTTCTTTTAATCCAGAGTCACCATAGCGGATCTCAGCTGGTTGGGCTCTTAGAAAGGTGTGGTCATATTTAAGGTGTGGTATAAACCAACAAACTAAAAAATTTTATTCATAGAACAAACAATGTCATTGCAAAACAGCTGTCCCGAACAGAAATTCAATACCTACTCGTTACAAATGTATGGGGCGGCTGATGCCTTTTTCTGCGATTACGGTGCGGTGTTAATCTCATCGAGGAAGTGGTTCAGTTGATGGTCCGTAACACACCCTAAAATCTGACCGAATCATTCATAGAAGACATCTACTCTCCAAATTTCAACAGTGTGGTGCCAATAGTTTCGGAGTAAAATGTATGTGATACTGATAGACAGACAGACAGATGGACAGGACGAATCTATAAGTAACTTTGCTTTTCAAGAACATACTATGAAAAAGAAATTAAGCTTTGCTGTTAAATGAATCAGCGGTATAAATATTGTTTGGTGCTACGGAATCCTTTGTGCGCGAGTCTGACTCGCACTTGGCCGGTCAAGTCAGTTAAAAATTAGATTCGAGCAATCTTTTCAGAATGCCATTAAAGCTAGGGTTATTTGGTCCATTTAAGCTAGGATTTTGAAATTAGGTAAGGCACAAAATGACGATGCCTCAAAACTTTCCAGGCAGGCTTTTTGTTGTGGTAGCTCTTCAAACAAAGTCAGGTGAGGTAGTTTTGATGTTTATTAAAACAATTATTAATTATCAACATTTATTCAATTTGATTACATTAACCCTGTTAAAAATGACTTATATTACTAATCCAGGTCAAAGTATACAAAGTGTAAATCGTAGTTACAGTTAAATTATATGAGTACATAATAATAATTATTTCATTATAAATTAAATTCCTAGAAAAAAATACGATACATTTTGCATTTATAGCGGTTGTACGAATAATAAGAAACAGGTAAACTTTTTATTCGTCGTTAAAATAAACATTATTTATGGCACAATTATACTTTATTGGTTATTAGCCCGTATTTGGGTGCTCGCCAGTCTACTCCAAGTCGAGCACCCCATGCATTTATTACACTACGAATTATTTGAATAAAGTCATACCATGAAACCGAAAACGATGTAAGTACATACGTATTTGTCGGAATTCCAGGGGTAATCGAATTCCGGCAAACGATCCAGTGTAATTCCGCCATTATTATATGAAATGGCATTTTTTACTTATGAAAAGCATTTACATTTACTTTCTAGATTGAGAGATTCAATGTTATAAATAAAGCAAGCCAGATTACTCGTAAATTACAAATAAATATATTCTACACCTACTTATTAACAAAATAAAACTAAAATATGTATAGTCGACCTTAAAAATCTTTAACAGCCCCGATTCACAATAGAATCGTGTGGTAGATTGCAACCCACTTCCTCTCATAAAGAGATAAGTCTGTGTACAGTGAAAACATTACCTTGAAAATAGAAGTCTCAAGGGTAATTCCGTTCCTTGAGTTAACCATGTTGGTCCACAACAACAAAATTTGTGGAAACACAAGAGCCACATTATGTACATTGCTCATTCAAAAAGAAATTCAATGGTTTGCATTTTTTGGGTTTGTACCAGTAGTAATGATTGCAATTAACGCTTCAGTGGTGGAACCAGTAGTCATTGGCCAGCTAGTGAAGTTGCATAAGTGGTGATTGTGCATTTGTGGATAGTTTTATTAGTAACGGTTCCAGTGGAACTTCCTGTTTAAATGTTAGTCGTTTTGCTAAAGGTGGAGCCCTAAGTTGTTGCGGTATCGGTGGAGCCCTCAGTTGTTGTGATATCTGTGATTGTTGTAGAAGGTGCTCCAGTGGTAGTACTTTCTGTTATTGTTGCATCAGTTGAACCCTCTGTTGTTGTGGTATCTGTGAAACTCTCAGTTACTGTGGTATCTGTGAAGCTCTCAGTAGTTGTGGTATCGGTGATTGTTGTAGAAGGTACTCCAGTGGTAGTACTTTCCGTAAGTGTTGTATCAGTTGAAACCTCAGTTGTTGTGGTATCTGTGAAACCCTCAGTTGTTGTGGCAACAGTGAAGCTCTCAGTTGTTGTGGTATCTGTAAAACTTTCAGTTGTTGTGGAATCAGTGGCACCCTCAGTTGTTGTGGTATCTGTGAAACCCTCAGTTGTTGTGGTATCTGTAAAACCCTCAGTTGTTGTGGAATCAGTGGCACCCTCAGTTGTTTTGGTATCTGTGAAACCCTCAGTAGTTGTCGTATCTAAAAAGCCCTCAGTTGTTGTGGCATCTGTGATTGTTGAAGAAGGTGCTCCAGTGGTAGTACTTTCTGTTATTGTTGCATCAGTTGAACCCTCAGTTGTTGTGGTATCTGTGAAGCTCTCAGTTGTTGTGGTATCGGTGATTGTTGTAGAAGGTACTCCAGTGGTAGTACTTTCTGTTATTGTTGCATCAGTGGCACCCTCAGTTGTTGTGGTATCTGTGAAACCCTCAGTTGTTGTGGTATCTGTAAAACCCTCAGTTGTTGTGGAATCAGTGGCACCCTCAGTTGTTTTGGTATCTGTGAAACCCTCAGTAGTTGTCGTATCTAAAAAGCCCTCAGTTGTTGTGGCATCTGTGATTGTTGAAGAAGGTGCTCCAGTGGTAGTACTTTCTGTTATTGTTGCATCAGTTGAACCCTCAGTTGTTGTGGTATCTGTGAAGCTCTCAGTTGTTGTGGTATCGGTGATTGTTGTAGAAGGTACTCCAGTGGTAGTACTTTCTGTTATTGTTGCATCAGTTGAACCCTCAGTTGTTGTGGTATCTGTGAAGCTCTCAGTTGTTGTGATATCTGTGATTGTTGTAGAAGGTGCTCCAGTGGTAGTACTTTCTGTTATTGTTGCATCAGTTGAACCCTCTGTTGTTGTGGTATCTGTGAAACTCTCAGTTACTGTGGTATCTGTGAAGCTCTCAGTAGTTGTGGTATCGGTGATTGTTGTAGAAGGTACTCCAGTGGTAGTACTTTCCGTAAGTGTTGTATCAGTTGAAACCTCAGTTGTTGTGGTATCTGTGAAACCCTCAGTTGTTGTGGCAACAGTGAAGCTCTCAGTTGTTGTGGTATCTGTAAAACTTTCAGTTGTTGTGGAATCAGTGGCACCCTCAGTTGTTTTGGTATCTGTGAAACCCTCAGTAGTTGTCGTATCTAAAAAGCCCTCAGTTGTTGTGGCATCTGTGATTGTTGAAGAAGGTGCTCCAGTGGTAGTACTTTCTGTTATTGTTGCATCAGTTGAACCCTCAGTTGTTGTGGTATCTGTGAAGCTCTCAGTTGTTGTGGTATCGGTGATTGTTGTAGAAGGTACTCCAGTGGTAGTGCTTTCCGTAAGTGTTGTATCAGTTGAACCCTCAGTTGTTGTGATATCTGTAATTGTTGTTTCAGTTAAACCCTCAGTTGTTGTGGTATCTGTGAAGCCCTCAGTAGTTGTGGTATCGGTGATTTTTGTAGAAGGTGCTCCAGTGGTAGTACTTTCTGTTATTGTTGCATCAGTTGAACCCTCAGTTGTTGTGGTATCTGTAATTGTTGTAGAAGGTGATACAGTTGTTGTACTTTCTGTAATTGTAGTATCAATTGAAGCCTCAGTTGTTGTGGAATCAGTGGCACCCTCAGTTGTTGTGGTATCTGTGAAACCCTCAGTAGTTGTCGTATCTGAGAAGCCCTCAGTTGTTGTGGCATCTGTGATTGTTGTAGAAGGTGCTCCAGTGGTAGTATTTTCTGTTATTGTTGCATCAGTTGAATCCTCAGTTGTTGTGGTATCTGTGAAACCCTCAGTTGTTGTGGAATCAGTGGCACCCTCAGTTGTTGTGGTATCTGTGACACCCTCAGTAGTTGTCGTATCTGAGAAGCCCTCGGTTATTGTGGCATCTGTGATTGTTGAAGAAGGTGCTCCAGTGGTAGTACTTTCTGTTATTGTTGCATCAGTTGAACCCTCAGTTGTTGTGGTATCTGTAATTGTTGTAGAAGGTGATACAGTTGTTGTACTTTCTGTAATTGTAGTATCAATTGAAGCCTCAGTTGTTGTGGAATCAGTGGCACCCTCAGTTGTTGTGGTATCTGTGAAACCCTCAGTAGTTGTCGTATCTGAGAAGCCCTCAGTTGTTGTGGCATCTGTGATTGTTGTAGAAGGTGCTCCAGTGGTAGTATTTTCTGTTATTGTTGCATCAGTTGAATCCTCAGTTGTTGTGGTATCTGTGAAACCCTCAGTTGTTGTGGCACCCTCAGTTGTTGTGGTATCTGTGACACCCTCAGTAGTTGTCGTATCTGAGAAGCCCTCGGTTGTTGTGGCATCTGTGATTGTTGAAGAAGGTGCTCCAGTGGTAGTACTTTCTGTTATTGTTGCATCAGTTGAACCCTCAGTTGTTGTGGTATCTGTAATTGTTGTAGAAGGTGATACAGTTGTTGTACTTTCTGTAATTGTAGTATCAATTGAAGCCTCAGTTGTTGTGGAATCAGTGGCACCCTCAGTTGTTGTGGTATCTGTGAAACCTTCAGTAGTTGTCGTATCTGAGAAGCCCTCAGTTGTTGTGGCAACAGTGAAGCTCTCAGTTGTTGTGGTATCTGTAAAACTTTCAGTTGTTGTGGAATCAGTGGCACCCTCAGTTGTTGTGGTATCTGTGAAACCCTCAGTTGTTGTGGTATCTGTAAAACCCTCAGTTGTTGTGGAATCAGTGGCACCCTCAGTTGTTTTGGTATCTGTGAAACCCTCAGTAGTTGTCGTATCTAAAAAGCCCTCAGTTGTTGTGGCATCTGTGATTGTTGAAGAAGGTGCTCCAGTGGTAGTACTTTCTGTTATTGTTGCATCAGTTGAACCCTCAGTTGTTGTGGTATCTGTGAAGCCCTCAGTAGTTGTGGTATCGGTGATTTTTGTAGAAGGTGCTCCAGTGGTAGTACTTTCTGTTATTGTTGCATCAGTTGAACCCTCAGTTGTTGTGGTATCTGAGATTGTTGAAGAAGGTGCTCCAGTTGTAGTACTTTCTGTTATTGTTGCATCAGTTGAATCCTCAGTTGTTGTGGTATCTGTGAAACCCTCAGTTGTTGTGGAATCAGTGGCACCCTCAGTTGTTGTGGTATCTGTGACACCCTCAGTAGTTGTCGTATCTGAGAAGCCCTCGGTTGTTGGGGCATCTGTGATTGTTGAAGAAGGTGCTCCAGTGGTAGTACTTTCTGTTATTGTTGCATCAGTTGAATCCTCAGTTGTTGTGGTATCTGTGAAACCCTCAGTTGTTGCGGAATCAGTGGCACCCTCAGTTGTTGTGGTATCTGTGACACCCTCAGTAGTTGTATCTGAGAAGCCCTCGGTTGTTGTGGCATCTGTGATTGTTGAAGAAGGTGCTCCAGTGGTAGTACTTTCTGTTATTGTTGCATCAGTTGAACCCTCAGTTGTTGTGGTATCTGTGAAGCTCTCAGTTGTTGTGGTATCGGTGATTGTTGTAGAAGGTACTCCAGTGGTAGTGCTTTCCGTAAGTGTTGTATCAGTTGAACCCTCAGTTGTTGTGATATCTGTAATTGTTGTTTCAGTTAAACCCTCAGTTGTTGTGGTATCTGTGAAGCCCTCAGTAGTTGTGGTATCGGTGATTTTTGTAGAAGGTGCTCCAGTGGTAGTACTTTCTGTTATTGTTGCATCAGTTGAACCCTCAGTTGTTGTGGTATCTGTAATTGTTGTAGAAGGTGATACAGTTGTTGTACTTTCTGTAATTGTAGTATCAATTGAAGCCTCAGTTGTTGTGGAATCAGTGGCACCCTCAGTTGTTGTGGTATCTGTGAAACCCTCAGTAGTTGTCGTATCTGAGAAGCCCTCAGTTGTTGTGGCATCTGTGATTGTTGTAGAAGGTGCTCCAGTGGTAGTATTTTCTGTTATTGTTGCATCAGTTGAATCCTCAGTTGTTGTGGTATCTGTGAAACCCTCAGTTGTTGTGGAATCAGTGGCACCCTCAGTTGTTGTGGTATCTGTGACACCCTCAGTAGTTGTCGTATCTGAGAAGCCCTCGGTTGTTGTGGCATCTGTGATTGTTGAAGAAGGTGCTCCAGTGGTAGTACTTTCTGTTATTGTTGCATCAGTTGAACCCTCAGTTGTTGTGGTATCTGTAATTGTTGTAGAAGGTGATACAGTTGTTGTACTTTCTGTAATTGTAGTATCAATTGAAGCCTCAGTTGTTGTGGAATCAGTGGCACCCTCAGTTGTTGTGGTATCTGTGAAACCCTCAGTAGTTGTCGTATCTGAGAAGCCCTCAGTTGTTGTGGCATCTGTGATTGTTGTAGAAGGTGCTCCAGTGGTAGTATTTTCTGTTATTGTTGCATCAGTTGAATCCTCAGTTGTTGTGGTATCTGTGAAACCCTCAGTTGTTGTGGCACCCTCAGTTGTTGTGGTATCTGTGACACCCTCAGTAGTTGTCGTATCTGAGAAGCCCTCGGTTGTTGTGGCATCTGTGATTGTTGAAGAAGGTGCTCCAGTGGTAGTACTTTCTGTTATTGTTGCATCAGTTGAACCCTCAGTTGTTGTGGTATCTGTAATTGTTGTAGAAGGTGATACAGTTGTTGTACTTTCTGTAATTGTAGTATCAATTGAAGCCTCAGTTGTTGTGGAATCAGTGGCACCCTCAGTTGTTGTGGTATCTGTGAAACCTTCAGTAGTTGTCGTATCTGAGAAGCCCTCAGTTGTTGTGGCAACAGTGAAGCTCTCAGTTGTTGTGGTATCTGTAAAACTTTCAGTTGTTGTGGAATCAGTGGCACCCTCAGTTGTTGTGGTATCTGTGAAACCCTCAGTTGTTGTGGTATCTGTAAAACCCTCAGTTGTTGTGGAATCAGTGGCACCCTCAGTTGTTTTGGTATCTGTGAAACCCTCAGTAGTTGTCGTATCTAAAAAGCCCTCAGTTGTTGTGGCATCTGTGATTGTTGAAGAAGGTGCTCCAGTGGTAGTACTTTCTGTTATTGTTGCATCAGTTGAACCCTCAGTTGTTGTGGTATCTGTGAAGCCCTCAGTAGTTGTGGTATCGGTGATTTTTGTAGAAGGTGCTCCAGTGGTAGTACTTTCTGTTATTGTTGCATCAGTTGAACCCTCAGTTGTTGTGGTATCTGAGATTGTTGAAGAAGGTGCTCCAGTTGTAGTACTTTCTGTTATTGTTGCATCAGTTGAATCCTCAGTTGTTGTGGTATCTGTGAAACCCTCAGTTGTTGTGGAATCAGTGGCACCCTCAGTTGTTGTGGTATCTGTGACACCCTCAGTAGTTGTCGTATCTGAGAAGCCCTCGGTTGTTGGGGCATCTGTGATTGTTGAAGAAGGTGCTCCAGTGGTAGTACTTTCTGTTATTGTTGCATCAGTTGAATCCTCAGTTGTTGTGGTATCTGTGAAACCCTCTGTTGTTGCGGAATCAGTGGCACCCTCATTTGTTGTGGTATCTGTGACACCCTCAGTAGTTGTATCTGAGAAGCCCTCGGTTGTTGTGGCATCTGTGATTGTTGAAGAAGGTGCTCCAGTGGTAGTACTTTCTGTTATTGTTGCATCAGTTGAACCCTCAGTTGTTGTGGTATCTGTGAAACCCTCAGTTGTTGTGGAATCAGTGGCACCCTCAGTTGTTGTGGTATCTGTGAAACCCTCAGTTGTTGTGGTATCTGTAAAACCCTCAGTTGTTGTGGAATCAGTGGCACCCTCAGTTGTTTTGGTATCTGTGAAACCCTCAGTAGTTGTCGTATCTGAGAAACCCTCAGTAGTTGTCGTATCTGAGAAACCCTCAGTTGTTGTGGCATCTGTGATTGTTGTAGAAGGTGCTCCAGTGGTAGTACTTTCTGTTATTGTTGCATCAGTTGAACCCTCAGTTGTTGTGGTATCTGTGAAACCCTCAGTTGTTGTGGAATCAGTGGCACCCTCAGTTGTTGTAGTATCTGTGAAACCTTCAGTAGTTGTCGTATCTAAAAAGCCCTCAGTTGTTGTGGCATCTGTGATTGTTGAAGAAGGTGCTCCAGTGGTAGTACTTTCTGTTATTGTTGCATCAGTTGAACCCTCAGTTGTTGTGGTATCTGAGATTGTTGAAGAAGGTGCTCCAGTGGTAGTACTTTCTGTTATTGTTGCATCAGTTGAATCCTCAGTTGTTGTGGTATCTGTGAAACCCTCAGTTGTTGTGGAATCAGTGGCACCCTCAGTTGTTGTGGTATCTGTGACACCCTCAGTAGTTGTCGTATCTGAGAAGCCCTCGGTTGTTGTGGCATCTGTGATTGTTGAAGAAGGTGCTCCAGTGGTAGTACTTTCTGTTATTGTTGCATCAGTTGAATCCTCAGTTGTTGTCGTATCTGAGAAACCCTCAGTTGTTGTGGCATCTGTGATTGTTGTAGAAGGTGCTCCAGTAGTAGTACTTTCTGTTATTGTTGCATCAGTTGAACCCTCAGTTGTTGTGGTATCTGTAAAACTTTCAGTTGTTGTGGAATCAGTGGCACCCTCAGTTGTTGTGGTATCTGTGAAACCCTCAGTTGTTGTGGTATCTGTAAAACCCTCAGTTGTTGTGGAAACAGTGGCACCCTCAGTTGTTTTGGTATCTGTGAAACCCTCAGTAGTTGTCGTATCTGAGAAGCCCTCAGTTGTTGTGGCATCTGTGATTGTTGAAGAAGGTGCTCCAGTGGTAGTACTTTCTGTTATTGTTGCATCAGTTGAACCCTCAGTTGTTGTGGTATCTGTGAAGCTCTCAGTTGTTGTGGTTTCGGTGATTGTTGTAGAAGGTACTCCAGTGGTAGTGCTTTCCGTAAGTGTTGTATCAGTTGAACCCTCAGTTGTTGTGGTATCTGTGAAACCCTCAGTTGTTGTGGCATCAGTGAAGCGCTCAGTTGTTGTAATATCTGTGTTTGTTGGAGAAGGTGCTCCAGTGGTAGCACTTTCTGTTGTTGTTGCATCAGTTGAACCATCAGTTGTTGTGGTATATGTGAAACCCTTAGTAGTTGTCGTATCTGTGAAGCCCTCAGTTGTTGTGGCATCGGTGATTGTTGTAGAAGGTGCACCAGTGGTAGTACTTTCTGTTATTGTTGTATCAGTTGAAACCTCAGTTGTTGTGGTATCTGTGAAACCCTCAGTTGTTGTGGCATCAGTGAAGCTCTCAGTTGTTGTAGTATCTGTGTTTGTTGTAGAAGTTTCTCCAGTGGTAGTGCTTTCCGTAACTGTTGTATCAGTTGAAACCTCAGTTGTTGTGGTATCTGTGAAACCCTCAGTTGTTGTGGCATCAGTGAAGCTCTCAGTTGTTGTAGTATCTGTGTTTGTTGTAGAAGTTTCTCCAGTAATAGTACTTTCTGTAAGTGTTGTATCAGTTGAACCCTCAGTTGTTGTGGTATCTGTAATTGTTGTTTCAGTTAAACCCTCAGTTGTTGTGGTGTCTGTGAAACCCTCAGTAGTGGTCGTATCTGAGAAGCCCTCAGTTGTTGTGGCATCTGTGATTGTTGAAGAAGGTGCTCCAGTGGTAGTACTTTCTGTTATTGTTGCATCAGTTGAACCCTCAGTTGTTGTGGTATCTGTAAAACTTTCAGTTGTTGTGGAATCAGTTGAACCCTCAGTTGTTGTGGTATCTGAGATTGTTGAAGAAGGTGCTCCAGTGGTAGTACTTTCTGTTATTGTTGCATCAGTTGAATCCTCAGTTGTTGTGGTATCTGTGAAACCCTCAGTTGTTGTGGAATCAGTGGCACCCTCAGTTGTTGTGGTATCTGTGACACCCTCAGTAGTTGTCGTATCTGAGAAGCCCTCGGTTGTTGTGGCATCTGTGATTGTTGAAGAAGGTGCTCCAGTGGTAGTACTTTCTGTTATTGTTGCATCAGTTGAATCCTCAGTTGTTGTCGTATCTGAGAAACCCTCAGTTGTTGTGGCATCTGTGATTGTTGTAGAAGGTGCTCCAGTAGTAGTACTTTCTGTTATTGTTGCATCAGTTGAACCCTCAGTTGTTGTGGTATCTGTAAAACTTTCAGTTGTTGTGGAATCAGTGGCACCCTCAGTTGTTGTGGTATCTGTGAAACCCTCAGTTGTTGTGGTATCTGTAAAACCCTCAGTTGTTGTGGAATCAGTGGCACCCTCAGTTGTTTTGGTATCTGTGAAACCCTCAGTAGTTGTCGTATCTGAGAAGCCCTCAGTTGTTGTGGCATCTGTGATTGTTGAAGAAGGTGTTCCAGTGGTAGTACTTTCTGTTATTGTTGCATCAGTTGAACCCTCAGTTGTTGTGGTATCTGTGAAGCTCTCAGTTGTTGTGGTTTCGGTGATTGTTGTAGAAGGTACTCCAGTGGTAGTGCTTTCCGTAAGTGTTGTATCAGTTGAACCCTCAGTTGTTGTGGTATCTGTGAAACCCTCAGTTGTTGTGGCATCAGTGAAGCGCTCAGTTGTTGTAGTATCTGTGTTTGTTGGAGAAGGTGCTCCAGTGGTAGCACTTTCTGTTGTTGTTGCATCAGTTGAACCATCAGTTGTTGTGGTATATGTGAAACCCTTAGTAGTTGTCGTATCTGTGAAGCCCTCAGTTGTTGTGGCATCGGTGATTGTTGTAGAAGGTGCACCAGTGGTAGTACTTTCTGTTATTGTTGTATCAGTTGAAACCTCAGTTGTTGTGGTATCTGTGAAACCCTCAGTTGTTGTGGCATCAGTGAAGCTCTCAGTTGTTGTAGTATCTGTGTTTGTTGTAGAAGTTTCTCCAGTGGTAGTGCTTTCCGTAACTGTTGTATCAGTTGAAACCTCAGTTGTTGTGGTGTCTGTGAAACCCTCAGTAGTGGTCGTATCTGAGAAGCCCTCAGTTGTTGTGGCATCTGTGATTGTTGAAGAAGGTGCTCCAGTGGTAGTACTTTCTGTTATTGTTGCATCAGTTGAACCCTCAGTTGTTGTGGTATCTGTAAAACTTTCAGTTGTTGTGGAATCAGTTGAACCCTCAGTTGTTGTGGTATCTGAGATTGTTGAAGAAGGTGCTCCAGTGGTAGTACTTTCTGTTATTGTTGCATCAGTTGAATCCTCAGTTGTTGTGGTATCTGTGAAACCCTCAGTTGTTGTGGAATCAGTGGCACCCTCAGTTGTTGTGGTATCTGTGACACCCTCAGTAGTTGTCGTATCTGAGAAGCCCTCGGTTGTTGTGGCATCTGTGATTGTTGAAGAAGGTGCTCCAGTGGTAGTACTTTCTGTTATTGTTGCATCAGTTGAATTCTCAGTTGTTGTCGTATCTGAGAAACCCTCAGTTGTTGTGGCATCTGTGATTGTTGTAGAAGGTGCTCCAGTAGTAGTACTTTCTGTTATTGTTGCATCAGTTGAACCCTCAGTTGTTGTGGTATCTGTAAAACTTTCAGTTGTTGTGGAATCAGTGGCACCCTCAGTTGTTGTGGTATCTGTGAAACCCTCAGTTGTTGTGGTATCTGTAAAACCCTCAGTTGTTGTGGAATCAGTGGCACCCTCAGTTGTTTAGGTATCTGTGAAACCCTCAGTAGTTGTCGTATCTGAGAAGCCCTCAGTTGTTGTGGCATCTGTGATTGTTGAAGAAGGTGCTCCAGTGGTAGTACTTTCTGTTATTGTTGCATCAGTTGAACCCTCAGTTGTTGTGGTATCTGTGAAGCTCTCAGTTGTTGTGGTTTCGGTGATTGTTGTAGAAGGTACTCCAGTGGTAGTGCTTTCCGTAAGTGTTGTATCAGTTGAACCCTCAGTTGTTGTGGTATCTGTGAAACCCTCAGTTGTTGTGGCATCAGTGAAGCGCTCAGTTGTTGTAGTATCTGTGTTTGTTGGAGAAGGTGCTCCAGTGGTAGCACTTTCTGTTGTTGTTGCATCAGTTGAACCATCAGTTGTTGTGGTATATGTGAAACCCTTAGTAGTTGTCGTATCTGTGAAGCCCTCAGTTGTTGTGGCATCGGTGATTGTTGTAGAAGGTGCACCAGTGGTAGTTCTTTATGTTATTGTTGTATCAGTTGAAACCTCAGTTGTTGTGGTATCTGTGAAACCCTCAGTTGTTGTGGCATCAGTGAAGCTCTCAGTTGTTGTAGTATCTGTGTTTGTTGTAGAAGTTTCTCCAGTGGTAGTGCTTTCCGTAACTGTTGTATCAGTTGAAACCTCAGTTGTTGTGGTATCTGTGAAACCCTCAGTTGTTGTGGCATCAGTGAAGCTCTCAGTTGTTGTAGTATCTGTGTTTGTTGTAGAAGTTTCTCCAGTGTTAGTACTTTCTGTAAGTGTTGTATCAGTTGAACCCTCAGTTGTTGTGGTATCTGTAATTGTTGTTTCAGTTAAACCCTCAGTTGTTGTGGTGTCTGTGAAACCCTCAGTAGTGGTCGTATCTGAGAAGCCCTCAGTTGTTGTGGCATCTGTGATTGTTGAAGAAGGTGCTCCAGTGGTAGTACTTTCTGTTATTGTTGCATCAGTTGAACCCTCAGTTGTTGTGGTATCTGTAAAACTTTCAGTTGTTGTGGAATCAGTGGCACCCTCAGTTGTTGTGGCATCTGTGATTGTTGTAGAAGGTGCTCCAGTGGTAGTACTTTCTGTTATTGTTGCATCAGTTGAACCCTCAGTTGTTGTGGTATCTGTAAAACTTTCAGTTGTTGTGGAATCAGTGGCACCCTCAGTTGTTGTGGTATCTGTGAAACCCTCAGTTGTTGTGGTATCTGTAAAACCCTCAGTTGTTGTGGAATCAGTGGCACCCTCAGTTGTTTTGGTATCTGTGAAACCCTCAGTAGTTGTCGTATCTGAGAAGCCCTCAGTTGTTGTGGCATCTGTGATTGTTGAAGAAGGTGCTCCAGTGGTAGTACTTTCTGTTATTGTTGCATCAGTTGAACCCTCAGTTGTTGTGGTATCTGTAAAACTTTCAGTTGTTGTGGAATCAGTGGCACCCTCAGTAGTTGTGGTGTCTGTGAAACCCTCAGTTGTTGTGGTATCTGTGAAACCCTCAGTTGTTGTCGAATCAGTGGCACCCTCAGTTGTTTTGGTATCTGTGAAACCCTCAGTAGTTGTCGTATCTGAGAAGCCCTCAGTTGTTGTGGCATCTGTGATTGTTGAAGAAGGTGCTCCAGTGGTAGTACTTTCTGTTATTGTTGCATCAGTTGAATCCTCAGTTGTTGTGGTTTTGGTGATTGTTGTAGAAGGTACTCCAGTGGTAGTGCTTTCCGTAAGTGTTGTATCAGTTGAACCCTCAGTTGTTGTGGTATCTGTGATTGAAGAAGGTGCTCCAGTGGTAGTACTTTCTGTTATTGTTGCATCGGTTGAACCCTCAGTTGTTGTCGTATCTGAGAAGCCCTCAGTTGTTGTCGTATCTGAGAAGCCCTCAGTTGTTGTGGCATCTGTGATTGTTGTAGAAGGTGCTCCAGTGGTAGTATTTTCTGTTATTGTTGCATCAGTTGAATCCTCAGTTGTTGTGGTATCTGTGAAACCCTCAGTTGTTGTGGAATCAGTGGCACCCTCAGTTGTTGTGGTATCTGTGACACCCTCAGTAGTTGTCGTATCTGAGAAGCCCTCGGTTGTTGTGGCATCTGTGATTGTTGAAGAAGGTGCTCCAGTGGTAGTACTTTCTGTTATTGTTGCATCAGTTGAACCCTCAGTTGTTGTGGTATCTGTAATTGTTGTAGAAGGTGATACAGTTGTTGTACTTTCTGTAATTGTAGTATCAATTGCACCCTCAGTTGTTGTGGTATCTGTGAAACCCTCAGTAGTTGTCGTATCTGAGAAGCTCTCAGTTGTTGTGGCATCTGTGAAACCCTCAGTTCTTGCGGTATCTGTAAAACCCTCAGTTGTTGTGGAATCGGTGGCTCCCTCAGTTGTTGTGGTATATGTGAAACCCTTAGTAGTTGTCGTATCTGTGAAGCTCTCAGTAGTTGTTGTATCGGTGATTTTTGTAGAAGGTGCACCAGTGGTAGTACTTTCTGTTATTGTTGCATCAGTTGAACCCTCAGTTGCTGTGGTATCTGTGAAGCTCTCAGTTGTTGTGTTATCGGTGATTGTTGTAGAAGGTACTCCAGTGGTAGTGCTTTCCGTAAGTGTTGTATCAGTTGAACCCTCAGTTGTTGTGGTATCTCTAATTGTTGTTTCAGTTAAACCCTCAGTTGTTGTGGTATCTGTGAAGCCCTCAGTAGTTGTAGTATCGGTGATTTTTGTAGAAGGTGCTCCAGTGGTAGTACTTTCTGTTATTGTTGCATCAGTTGAACCCTCAGTTGTTGTGGTATCTGTAATTGTTGTAGAAGGTGATACAGTTGTTGTACTTTTTGTAATTGTAGTATCAATTGCAGCCTCAGTTCTTGCGGTATCTGTAAAAGCCTCAGTTGTTGTGGAATCGGTGGCTCCCTCAGTTGTTGTGGTATATGTGAAACCCTTAGTAGTTGTCGTATCTGTGAAGCTCTCAGTAGTTGTTGTATCGGTGATTTTTGTAGAAGGTGCACCAGTGGTAGTACTTTCTGTTATTGTTGCATCAGTTGAACCCTCAGTTGCTGTGGTATCTGTGAAGCTCTCAGTTGTTGTGTTATCGGTGATTGTTGTAGAAGGTACTCCAGTGGTAGTGCTTTCCGTAAGTGTTGTATCAGTTGAACCCTCAGTTGTTGTGGTATCTCTAATTGTTGTTTCAGTTAAACCCTCAGTTGTTGTGGTATCTGTGAAGCCCTCAGTAGTTGTAGTATCGGTGATTGTTGTAGAAGGTGCTCCAGTGGTAGTACTTTCTGTTATTGTTGCATCAGTTGAACCCTCAGTTGTTGTGGTATCTGTAATTGTTGTAGAAGGTGATACAGTTGTTGTACTTTCTGTAATTGTAGTATCAATTGCAGCCTCAGTTGTTGTGGTATCTGTGAAACCCTCAGTAGTTGTCGTATCTGAGAAGCCCACAGTTGTTGTGGCATCTGTGATTGTTGTAGAAGGTGCTCCAGTGGTAGTACTTTCTGTTATTGTTGCATCAGTTGAATCCTCAGTTGTTGTCGTATCTGAGAAGCCCACAGTTGTTGTGGCATCTGTGATTGTTATAGAAGGTGCTCCAGTGGTAGTACTTTCTGTTATTGTTGCATCAGTTGAACCCTCAGTTGTTGTGGTATCTGAGATTGTTGAAGAAGGTGCTCCAGTGGTAGTACTTTCTGTTATTGTTGCATCAGTTGAATCCTCAGTTGTTGTGGTATCTGTGAAACCCTCAGTTGTTGTGGAATCAGTGGCACCCTCAGTTGTTGTGGTATCTGTGACACCCTCAGTAGTTGTCGTATCTGAGAAGCCCTCGGTTGTTGTGGCATCTGTAAAACCCTCAGTTGTTGTGGAATCGGTGGCACCCTCAGTTGTTGTGGTATCTGTGAAACCCTCAGTTCTTGCGCTATCTGTAAAACCCTCAGTTGTTGTGGAATCGGTGGCTCCCTCAGTTGTTGTGGTATATGTGAAACCCTTAGTAGTTGTCGTATCTGTGAAGCTCTCAGTAGTTGTTGTATCGGTGATTTTTGTAGAAGGTGCACCAGTGGTAGTACTTTCTGTTATTGTTGCATCAGTTGAACCCTCAGTTGCTGTGGTATCTGTGAAGCTCTCAGTTGTTGTGTTATCGGTGATTGTTGTAGAAGGTACTCCAGTGGTACTGCTTTCCGTAAGTGTTGTATCAGTTGAACCCTCAGTTGTTGTGGTATCTCTAATTGTTGTTTCAGTTAAACCCTCAGTTGTTGTGGTATCTGTGAAGCCCTCAGTAGTTGTAGTATCGGTGATTTTTGTAGAAGGTGCTCCAGTGGTAGTACTTTCTGTTATTGTTGCATCAGTTGAACCCTCAGTTGTTGTGGTATCTGTAATTGTTGTAGAAGGTGATACAGTTGTTGTACTTTTTGTAATTGTAGTATCAATTGCAGCCTCAGTTGTTGTGGAATCAGTGGCACCCTCAGTTGTTGTGGTATCTGTGAAACCCTCAGTTCTTGCGGTATCTGTAAAACCCTCAGTTGTTGTGGAATCGGTGGCTCCCTCGGTTTTTGTGGTATATGTGAAACCCTTAGTAGTTGTCGTATCTGTGAAGCTCTCAGTAGTTGTTGTATCAGTGATTTTTGTAGAAGGTGCACCAGTGGTCGTACTTTCTGTTAGTGTTGCATCAGTTGAACTCTCAGTTGTTGTGGAATCGGTGGCTCCTTCAGTTAATGTGGTATATGTGAAACCCTTAGTAGTTGTCGTATCTGTGAAGCCCTCAGTTGTTGTGGCATCTGTGATTGTTGAAGAAGGTGCTCCAGTGGTAGTACTTTCTGTTATTGTTGCATCAGTTGAACCCTCAGTTGTTGTGGTATCTGTGAAGCTCTCAGTTGTTGTGGTATCGGTGATTGTTGTAGAAGGTACTCCAGTGGTAGTGCTTTCCGTAAGTGTTGTATCAGTTGAACCCTCAGTTGTTGTGGTATCTGTAATTGTTGTTTCAGTTAAACCCTCAGTTGTTGTGGTATCTGTGAAGCCCTCAGTAGTTGTAGTATCGGTGATATTTGTAGAAGGTGCTCCAGTGGTAGTACTTTCTGTTATTGTTGCATCAGTTGAACCCTCAGTTGTTGTGGTATCTGTAATTGTTGTAGAAGGTGATACAGTTGTTGTACTTTCTGTAATTGTAGTATCAATTGCAGCCTCAGTTTTTGTGGAATCAGTGGCACCCTCAGTTGTTGTGGTATCTGTGAAACCCTCAGTAGTTGTCGTATCTGAGAAGCTCTCAGTTGTTGTGGCATCTGTGATTGTTGTAGAAGGTGCTCCAGTGGTAGTACTTTCTGTTATTGTTGCATCAGTTGAACCCTCAGTTGTTGTGGTATCTGTAATTGTTGTAGAAGGTGATACAGTTGTTGTACTTTCTGTAATTGTAGTATCAATTGCACCCTCAGTTGTTGTGGTATCTGTGAAACCCTCAGTAGTTGTCGTATCTGAGAAGCTCTCAGTTGTTGTGGCATCTGTGAAACCCTCAGTTCTTGCGGTATCTGTAAAACCCTCAGTTGTTGTGGAATCGGTGGCTCCCTCAGTTGTTGTGGTATATGTGAAACCCTTAGTAGTTGTCGTATCTGTGAAGCTCTCAGTAGTTGTTGTATCGGTGATTTTTGTAGAAGGTGCACCAGTGGTAGTACTTTCTGTTATTGTTGCATCAGTTGAACCCTCAGTTGCTGTGGTATCTGTGAAGCTCTCAGTTGTTGTGTTATCGGTGATTGTTGTAGAAGGTACTCCAGTGGTAGTGCTTTCCGTAAGTGTTGTATCAGTTGAACCCTCAGTTGTTGTGGTATCTCTAATTGTTGTTTCAGTTAAACCCTCAGTTGTTGTGGTATCTGTGAAGCCCTCAGTAGTTGTAGTATCGGTGATTGTTGTAGAAGGTGCTCCAGTGGTAGTACTTTCTGTTATTGTTGCATCAGTTGAACCCTCAGTTGTTGTGGTATCTGAGATTGTTGAAGAAGGTGCTCCAGTGGTAGTACTTTCTGTTATTGTTGCATCAGTTGAATCCTCAGTTGTTGTGGTATCTGTGAAACCCTCAGTTGTTGTGGAATCAGTGGCACCCTCAGTTGTTGTGGTATCTGTGACACCCTCAGTAGTTGTCGTATCTGAGAAGCCCTCGGTTGTTGTGGCATCTGTAAAACCCTCAGTTGTTGTGGAATCGGTGGCTCCCTCAGTTGTTGTGGTATATGTGAAACCCTTAGTAGTTGTCTTATCTGTGAAGCTCTCAGTAGTTGTTGTATCGGTGATTTTTGTAGAAGGTGCACCAGTGGTAGTACTTTCTGTTATTGTTGCATCAGTTGAACCCTCAGTTGCTGTGGTATCTGTGAAGCTCTCAGTTGTTGTGTTATCGGTGATTGTTGTAGAAGGTACTCCAGTGGTACTGCTTTCCGTAAGTGTTGTATCAGTTGAACCCTCAGTTGTTGTGGTATCTCTAATTGTTGTTTCAGTTAAACCCTCAGTTGTTGTGGTATCTGTGAAGCCCTCAGTAGTTGTAGTATCGGTGATTTTTGTAGAAGGTGCTCCAGTGGTAGTACTTTCTGTTATTGTTGCATCAGTTGAACCCTCAGTTGTTGTGGTATCTGTAATTGTTGTAGAAGGTGATACAGTTGTTGTACTTTCTGTAATTGTAGTATCAATTGCAGCCTCAGTTGTTGTGGAATCAGTGGCACCCTCAGTTGTTGTGGTATCTGTGAAACCCTCAGTTGTTGTGGTATCTGTAAAACCCTCAGTTGTTGTGGAATCAGTGGCACCCTCAGTTGTTTTGGTATCTGTGAAACCCTCAGTAGTTGTCGTATCTGAGAAGCCCTCAGTTGTTGTGGCATCTGTGATTGTTGAAGAAGGTGCTCCAGTGGTAGTACTTTCTGTTATTGTTGCATCAGTTGAACCCTCAGTTGTTGTGGTATCTGTAAAACTTTCAGTTGTTGTGGAATCAGTGGCACCCTCAGTAGTTGTGGTGTCTGTGAAACCCTCAGTTGTTGTGGTATCTGTGAAACCCTCAGTTGTTGTCGAATCAGTGGCACCCTCAGTTGTTTTGGTATCTGTGAAACCCTCAGTAGTTGTCGTATCTGAGAAGCCCTCAGTTGTTGTGGCATCTGTGATTGTTGTAGAAGGTGCTCCAGTGGTAGTACTTTCTGTTATTGTTGCATCAGTTGAACCCTCAGTTCTTGTGGTATCTGTGAAACCCTCAGTTGTTGTGGAATCAGTGGCACCTTCAGTTGTTGTGGTATCTGTGAAACCTTCAGTAGTTGTCGTATCTAAAAAGCCCTCAGTTGTTGTGGCATCTGTGATTGTTGTAGAAGGTGCTCCAGTGGTATTACTTTCTGTTATTGTTGCATCAGTTGAACCCTCAGTTGTTGTGGTATCTGAGATTGTTGAAGAAGGTGCTCCAGTGGTAGTACTTTCTGTTATTGTTGCATCAGTTGAATCCTCAGTTGTTGTGGTATCTGTGAAACCCTCAGTTGTTGTGGAATCAGTGGCACCGTCAGTTGTTGTGGTATCTGTGAAACCCTCAGTAGTTGTCGTATCTGAGAAACCCTCAGTTGTTGTGGCATCTGTGATTGTTGTAGAAGGTGCTCCAGTGGTAGTACTTTCTGTTATTGTTGCATCAGTTGAACCCTCAGTTCTTGTGGTATCTGTGAAACCCTCAGTTGTTGTGGAATCAGTGGCACCTTCAGTTGTTGTGGTATCTGTGAAACCTTCAGTAGTTGTCGTATCTAAAAAGCCCTCAGTTGTTGTGGCATCTGTGATTGTTGTAGAAGGTGCTCCAGTGGTAGTACTTTCTGTTATTGTTGCATCAGTTGAACCCTCAGTTGTTGTGGTATCTGAGATTGTTGAAGAAGGTGCTCCAGTGGTAGTACTTTCTGTTATTGTTGCATCAGTTGCATCCTCAGTTGTTGTGGTATCTGTGAAACCCTCAGTTGTTGTGGAATCAGTGGCACCCTCAGTTGTTGTGGTATCTGTGACACCCTCAGTAGTTGTCGTATCTGAGAAGCCCTCGGTTGTTGTGGCATCTGTGATTGTTGAAGAAGGTGCTCCAGTGGTAGTACTTTCTGTTATTGTTGCATCAGTTGAATCCTCAGTTGTTGTCGTATCTGAGAAGCCCACAGTTGTTGTGGCATCTGTGATTGTTGTAGAAGGTGCTCCAGTGGTAGTACTTTCTGTTATTGTTGCATCAGTTGAACCCTCAGTTGTTGTGGTATCTGAGATTGTTGAAGAAGGTGCTCCAGTGGTAGTACTTTCTGTTATTGTTGCATCAGTTGAATCCTCAGTTGTTGTGGTATCTGTGAAACCCTCAGTTGTTGTGGAATCAGTGGCACCCTCAGTTGTTGTGGTATCTGTGACACCCTCAGTAGTTGTCGTATCTGAGAAGCCCTCGGTTGTTGTGGCATCTGTAAAACCCTCAGTTGTTGTGGAATCGGTGGCACCCTCAGTTGTTGTGGTATATGTGAAACCCTTAGTAGTTGTCGTATCTGTGAAGCTCTCAGTAGTTGTTGTATCGGTGATTTTTGTAGAAGGTGCACCAGTGGTAGTACTTTCTGTTATTGTTGCATCAATTGAACCCTCAGTTGTTGTGGAATCGGTGGCTCCTTCAGTTAATGTGGTATATGTGAAACCCTTAGTAGTTGTCGTATCTGTGAAGCCCTCAGTTGTTGTGGCATCTGTGATTGTTGAAGAAGGTGCTCCAGTGGTAGTACTTTCTGTTATTGTTGCATCAGTTGAACCCTCAGTTGTTGTGGTATCTGAGATTGTTGAAGAAGGTGCTCCAGTGGTAGTACTTTCTGTTATTGTTGCATCAGTTGAATCCTCAGTTGTTGTGGTATCTGTGAAACCCTCAGTTGTTGTGGAATCAGTGGCACCCTCAGTTGTTGTGGTATCTGTGACACCCTCAGTAGTTGTCGTATCTGAGAAGCCCTCGGTTGTTGTGGCATCTGTAAAACCCTCAGTTGTTGTGGAATCGGTGGCACCCTCAGTTGTTGTGGTATATGTGAAACCCTTAGTAGTTGTCGTATCTGTGAAGCTCTCAGTAGTTGTTGTATCGGTGATTTTTGTAGAAGGTGCACCAGTGGTCGTACTTTCTGTTAGTGTTGCATCAGTTGAACTCTCAGTTGTTGTGGAATCGGTGGCTCCTTCAGTTAATGTGGTATATGTGAAACCCTTAGTAGTTGTCGTATCTGTGAAGCCCTCAGTTGTTGTGGCATCTGTGATTGTTGAAGAAGGTGCTCCAGTGGTAGTACTTTCTGTTATTGTTGCATCAGTTGAACCCTCAGTTGTTGTGGTATCTGTGAAGCTCTCAGTTGTTGTGGTATCGGTGATTGTTGTAGAAGGTACTCCAGTGGTAGTGCTTTCCGTAAGTGTTGTATCAGTTGAACCCTCAGTTGTTGTGGTATCCGTAATTGTTGTTTCAGTTAAACCCTCAGTTGTTGTGGTATCTGTGAAGCCCTCAGTAGTTGTAGTATCGGTGATTTTTGTATAAGGTGCTCCAGTGGTAGTACTTTCTGTTATTGTTGCATCAGTTGAACCCTCAGTTGTTGTGGTATCTGTAATTGTTGTAGAAGGTGATACAGTTGTTGTACTTTCTGTAATTGTAGTATCAATTGCAGCCTCAGTTTTTGTGGAATCAGTGGCACCCTCAGTTGTTGTGGTATCTGTGAAACCCTCAGTAGTTGTCGTATCTGAGAAGCTCTCAGTTGTTGTGGCATCTGTGATTGTTGTAGAAGGTGCTCCAGTGGTAGTACTTTCTGTTATTGTTGCATCAGTTGAACCCTCAGTTGTTGTGGTATCTGTAATTGTTGTAGAAGGTGATACAGTTGTTGTACTTTCTGTAATTGTAGTATCAATTGCACCCTCAGTTGTTGTGGTATCTGTGAAACCCTCAGTAGTTGTCGTATCTGAGAAGCTCTCAGTTGTTGTGGCATCTGTGATTGTTGAAGAAGGTGCTCCAGTGGTAGTACTTTCTGTTATTGTTGCATCAGTTGAACCCTCAGTTGTTGTGGTATCTGTGAAGCTCTCAGTTGTTGTGGTATCCGTGATTGTTGTAGAAGGTACTCCAGTGGTAGTGCTTTCCGTAAGTGTTGTATCAGTTGAACCCTCAGTTGTTGTGGTATCTGTAATTGTTGTTTCAGTTAAACCCTCAGTTGTTGTGGTATCTGTGAAGCCCTCAGTAGTTGTGGTATCTGTAATTTTTGTAGAAGGTGATACAGTTGTTGTACTTTCTGTAATTGTAGTATCAATTGCAGCCTCAGTTTTTGTGGAATCAGTGGCACCCTCAGTTGTTGTGGTATCTGTGAAACCCTCAGTAGTTGTCGTATCTGAGAAGCTCTCAGTTGTTGTGGCATCTGTGATTGTTGTAGAAGGTGCACCAGTGGTAGTACTTTCTGTTATTGTTGCATCAGTTGAACCCTCAGTTGCTGTGGTATCTGTGAAGCTCTCAGTTGTTGTGTTATCGGTGATTGTTGTAGAAGGTACTCCAGTGGTACTGCTTTCCGTAAGTGTTGTATCAGTTGAACCCTCAGTTGTTGTGGTATCTCTAATTGTTGTTTCAGTTAAACCCTCAGTTGTTGTGGTATCTGTGAAGCCCTCAGTAGTTGTAGTATCGGTGATTTTTGTAGAAGGTGCTCCAGTGGTAGTACTTTCTGTTATTGTTGCATCAGTTGAACCCTCAGTTGTTGTGGTATCTGTAATTGTTGAAGAAGGTGATACAGTTGTTGTACTTTCTGTAATTGTAGTATCAATTGCAGCCTCAGTTGTTGTGGAATCAGTGGCACCCTCAGTTGTTGTGGTATCTGTGAAACCCTCAGTTCTTGCGGTATCTGTAAAACCCTCAGTTGTTGTGGAATCGGTGGCTCCCTCGGTTTTTGTGGTATATGTGAAACCCTTAGTAGTTGTCGTATCTGTGAAGCTCTCAGTAGTTGTTGTATCAGTGATTTTTGTAGAAGGTGCACCAGTGGTCGTACTTTCTGTTAGTGTTGCATCAGTTGAACTCTCAGTTGTTGTGGAATCGGTGGCTCCTTCAGTTAATGTGGTATATGTGAAACCCTTAGTAGTTGTCGTATCTGTGAAGCCCTCAGTTGTTGTGGCATCTGTGATTGTTGAAGAAGGTGCTCCAGTGGTAGTACTTTCTGTTATTGTTGCATCAGTTGAACCCTCAGTTGTTGTGGTATCTGTGAAGCTCTCAGTTGTTGTGGTATCGGTGATTGTTGTAGAAGGTACTCCAGTGGTAGTGCTTTCCGTAAGTGTTGTATCAGTTGAACCCTCAGTTGTTGTGGTATCTGTAATTGTTGTTTCAGTTAAACCCTCAGTTGTTGTGGTATCTGTGAAGCCCTCAGTAGTTGTAGTATCGGTGATATTTGTAGAAGGTGCTCCAGTGGTAGTACTTTCTGTTATTGTTGCATCAGTTGAACCCTCAGTTGTTGTGGTATCTGTAATTGTTGTAGAAGGTGATACAGTTGTTGTACTTTCTGTAATTGTAGTATCAATTGCAGCCTCAGTTTTTGTGGAATCAGTGGCACCCTCAGTTGTTGTGGTATCTGTGAAACCCTCAGTAGTTGTCGTATCTGAGAAGCTCTCAGTTGTTGTGGCATCTGTGATTGTTGTAGAAGGTGCTCCAGTGGTAGTACTTTCTGTTATTGTTGCATCAGTTGAACCCTCAGTTGTTGTGGTATCTGTAATTGTTGTAGAAGGTGATACAGTTGTTGTACTTTCTGTAATTGTAGTATCAATTGCACCCTCAGTTGTTGTGGTATCTGTGAAACCCTCAGTAGTTGTCGTATCTGAGAAGCTCTCAGTTGTTGTGGCATCTGTGAAACCCTCAGTTCTTGCGGTATCTGTAAAACCCTCAGTTGTTGTGGAATCGGTGGCTCCCTCAGTTGTTGTGGTATATGTGAAACCCTTAGTAGTTGTCGTATCTGTGAAGCTCTCAGTAGTTGTTGTATCGGTGATTTTTGTAGAAGGTGCACCAGTGGTAGTACTTTCTGTTATTGTTGCATCAGTTGAACCCTCAGTTGCTGTGGTATCTGTGAAGCTCTCAGTTGTTGTGTTATCGGTGATTGTTGTAGAAGGTACTCCAGTGGTAGTGCTTTCCGTAAGTGTTGTATCAGTTGAACCCTCAGTTGTTGTGGTATCTCTAATTGTTGTTTCAGTTAAACCCTCAGTTGTTGTGGTATCTGTGAAGCCCTCAGTAGTTGTAGTATCGGTGATTGTTGTAGAAGGTGCTCCAGTGGTAGTACTTTCTGTTATTGTTGCATCAGTTGAACCCTCAGTTGTTGTGGTATCTGAGATTGTTGAAGAAGGTGCTCCAGTGGTAGTACTTTCTGTTATTGTTGCATCAGTTGAATCCTCAGTTGTTGTGGTATCTGTGAAACCCTCAGTTGTTGTGGAATCAGTGGCACCCTCAGTTGTTGTGGTATCTGTGACACCCTCAGTAGTTGTCGTATCTGAGAAGCCCTCGGTTGTTGTGGCATCTGTAAAACCCTCAGTTGTTGTGGAATCGGTGGCACCCTCAGTTGTTGTGGTATCTGTGAAACCCTCAGTTCTTGCGGTATCTGTAAAACCCTCAGTTGTTGTGGAATCGGTGGCTCCCTCAGTTGTTGTGGTATATGTGAAACCCTTAGTAGTTGTCGTATCTGTGAAGCTCTCAGTAGTTGTTGTATCGGTGATTTTTGTAGAAGGTGCACCAGTGGTAGTACTTTCTGTTATTGTTGCATCAGTTGAACCCTCAGTTGCTGTGGTATCTGTGAAGCTCTCAGTTGTTGTGTTATCGGTGATTGTTGTAGAAGGTACTCCAGTGGTACTGCTTTCCGTAAGTGTTGTATCAGTTGAACCCTCAGTTGTTGTGGTATCTCTAATTGTTGTTTCAGTTAAACCCTCAGTTGTTGTGGTATCTGTGAAGCCCTCAGTAGTTGTAGTATCGGTGATTTTTGTAGAAGGTGCTCCAGTGGTAGTACTTTCTGTTATTGTTGCATCAGTTGAACCCTCAGTTGTTGTGGTATCTGTAATTGTTGTAGAAGGTGATACAGTTGTTGTACTTTCTGTAATTGTAGTATCAATTGCAGCCTCAGTTGTTGTGGAATCAGTGGCACCCTCAGTTGTTGTGGTATCTGTGAAACCCTCAGTTGTTGTGGTATCTGTAAAACCCTCAGTTGTTGTGGAATCAGTGGCACCCTCAGTTGTTTTGGTATCTGTGAAACCCTCAGTAGTTGTCGTATCTGAGAAGCCCTCAGTTGTTGTGGCATCTGTGATTGTTGAAGAAGGTGCTCCAGTGGTAGTACTTTCTGTTATTGTTGCATCAGTTGAACCCTCAGTTGTTGTGGTATCTGTAAAACTTTCAGTTGTTGTGGAATCAGTGGCACCCTCAGTAGTTGTGGTGTCTGTGAAACCCTCAGTTGTTGTGGTATCTGTGAAACCCTCAGTTGTTGTCGAATCAGTGGCACCCTCAGTTGTTTTGGTATCTGTGAAACCCTCAGTAGTTGTCGTATCTGAGAAGCCCTCAGTTGTTGTGGCATCTGTGATTGTTGTAGAAGGTGCTCCAGTGGTAGTACTTTCTGTTATTGTTGCATCAGTTGAACCCTCAGTTGTTGTGGTATCTGAGATTGTTGAAGAAGGTGCTCCAGTGGTAGTACTTTCTGTTATTGTTGCATCAGTTGAATCCTCAGTTGTTGTGGTATCTGTGAAACCCTCAGTTGTTGTGGAATCAGTGGCACCGTCAGTTGTTGTGGTATCTGTGAAACCCTCAGTAGTTGTCGTATCTGAGAAACCCTCAGTTGTTGTGGCATCTGTGATTGTTGTAGAAGGTGCTCCAGTGGTAGTACTTTCTGTTATTGTTGCATCAGTTGAACCCTCAGTTCTTGTGGTATCTGTGAAACCCTCAGTTGTTGTGGAATCAGTGGCACCTTCAGTTGTTGTGGTATCTGTGAAACCTTCAGTAGTTGTCGTATCTAAAAAGCCCTCAGTTGTTGTGGCATCTGTGATTGTTGTAGAAGGTGCTCCAGTGGTAGTACTTTCTGTTATTGTTGCATCAGTTGAACCCTCAGTTGTTGTGGTATCTGAGATTGTTGAAGAAGGTGCTCCAGTGGTAGTACTTTCTGTTATTGTTGCATCAGTTGCATCCTCAGTTGTTGTGGTATCTGTGAAACCCTCAGTTGTTGTGGAATCAGTGGCACCCTCAGTTGTTGTGGTATCTGTGACACCCTCAGTAGTTGTCGTATCTGAGAAGCCCTCGGTTGTTGTGGCATCTGTGATTGTTGAAGAAGGTGCTCCAGTGGTAGTACTTTCTGTTATTGTTGCATCAGTTGAATCCTCAGTTGTTGTCGTATCTGAGAAGCCCACAGTTGTTGTGGCATCTGTGATTGTTGTAGAAGGTGCTCCAGTGGTAGTACTTTCTGTTATTGTTGCATCAGTTGAACCCTCAGTTGTTGTGGTATCTGAGATTGTTGAAGAAGGTGCTCCAGTGGTAGTACTTTCTGTTATTGTTGCATCAGTTGAATCCTCAGTTGTTGTGGTATCTGTGAAACCCTCAGTTGTTGTGGAATCAGTGGCACCCTCAGTTGTTGTGGTATCTGTGACACCCTCAGTAGTTGTCGTATCTGAGAAGCCCTCGGTTGTTGTGGCATCTGTAAAACCCTCAGTTGTTGTGGAATCGGTGGCACCCTCAGTTGTTGTGGTATATGTGAAACCCTTAGTAGTTGTCGTATCTGTGAAGCTCTCAGTAGTTGTTGTATCGGTGATTTTTGTAGAAGGTGCACCAGTGGTAGTACTTTCTGTTATTGTTGCATCAATTGAACCCTCAGTTGTTGTGGAATCGGTGGCTCCTTCAGTTAATGTGGTATATGTGAAACCCTTAGTAGTTGTCGTATCTGTGAAGCCCTCAGTTGTTGTGGCATCTGTGATTGTTGAAGAAGGTGCAAACTCAAACTCAAACTCAAAGCATTTATTTCAATTAAACCATTACAGGCACTTTTGAATGTCAAAACACAAAAAATAAACTAAGCTACAGTCCCAGTCACAGGGCATAATAACTTGTGAAAGTACTGTAGTTGCCCATTCGAAAGCGTAGATCTCTATGGAGAAGAATGGGCAAGAAACTCCATGGACACTCTTTTAAATCATTATGTTGTTACAAAGTCTCGGTTACATCATTCATGTCCAGATTAAACATACATGTGAGAACGATGTAGAAAGACGTGCGAGTAAGAGCGTCCAGAATAAAAACATAAAAATAACAATTCAAAAATACAATAATCCATGGCAGCTGCGAGATGACCAGTCACAACTGACAGCGCCCGTTCACGAACATGACGCATGGATCAGCCATCATTCAACTCAACCATTTTGGAGGGAACTAAACGACCCGACACACGCGCCACCATCAGCGAGACATTTGAGTGAGCATGACATTCTCTCAGCCACCAGGGAAAATGCGAGTCAATAAAAGATGTAAATGGTAGCTTTAGCGTACATAGTACTCACATATGTGCTATGCAATTATACAACACTAAGAGATTGAATCTATACAATGCAAAGATATGTTTACAATCTTCTGCAGCTTCCACAATAACTTCCTATGGTAACCAATAAGTTTGCCCCTATGGTTGTGGAGCAGGACCAGCATTGAGCCAAGCATTTTTATCATCAATGTAATCTCCCAACTTATAGTATGCTTGCCTACATAGTGTGCGTTTTATACAAGATTTAAATTTCGTCTCATTCAGTTGTAGAATGCCGGGAGGAATTTTATTGTAACATTTTAAACAGTACCCCATGAAAGATGAGTCTACTTTAGCTAGCCTGAAACCTGGCTGGACTAGATGGTCCCTGGTTCTAGTATTATAGTGGTGTCTGTCGCCTCTTTTACTAAATAAATGCAGATTTTTCCTAACGTACATGATGTTTTCATAGATGTATTGGCAAGGTACTGTCATGATGTTAATTTCCTTAAACAGTTCTCTTAGAGAATCGCGCCTAAATAGATTATATATGGCCCTGATGGCTCTTTTCTGCAGAATAAATATAGACTCGATGTCTGCAGCCCGTCCCCATAATAAAATACCGTAAGACATAATACTATGAAAATAACTAAAATAGACTAGCCTCGCGGTATCTACATCAGTAAATTGACGGATTTTCCTAACAGCATATGCTGCTGAACTCAGCCGTCCTGCAAGAGATGTTAAATGAGGACCCCATTGTAGCCTTGAGTCGAGCGTGATCCCTAAGAAAACAGTTTCATCGACGAATTCTAGTTTCTCTTGATTCAATACTATGTCACAATCACTAGTTTTGACATTTGGTAGGGCAAATCTTATGCACTTAGTTTTTTTCCCATTTAATACTAAATTATTCGCGGTAAACCAATTATGGACTTGCAGTAGGGCGCTATTTACGTCGTCAAGAATTGTGGCACGTCTGTTTATCTTAAATATCAAAGAAGTATCGTCGGCAAACAACACCATTTGAGGTTGGTTTTTAAATAAATGGGGTAGATCATTAATATAGACTAGAAAGAGGAAAGGACCCAATATCGAGCCTTGTGGTACACCCATCCTTACTTTTAAACCCATTGAATTGACACCATTTATTTGTACTTGCTGATGTCTATCGTTTAAATACGATTTCACTAAACTGAGTGCAAGTTTCCCCAAACCGTAATGCTCAAGTTTAAAGAGTAGGGTTTCGTGGCTTACGCAATCAAATGCTTTCGAGAGGTCACAGAAGATTCCTATGGCATCTTGTGCCTCTTCCCACGCAGTGAATATGTGTTTTAATAATGTGACACCGGCGTCAGTCGTACAACGTCCTTTGGTGAAACCATACTGTTTCTCATGTAAGATCTTATTGGTATTAAAGTGGTTAAGCATCTGATTAAGCATTACCTTTTCAAACACCTTGCTGAAAACCGGCAACACGGATACGGGTCTATAATTATTCGTATCTTTACTGTCCCCGGATTTGAAAAGTGGTATTACCTTGCTGTATTTCATAAGGTCCGGGAAGACTCCTTGGTCTACACACAAATTAAATATTAAGGCTAAGTACGGTGCTATAGTCTCAATAATAGCTTGACAAACTTTAATAGACATTCCCCATAGATCTTCCGTTAATTTGATTTTGATTTCCTTAAAGGCTTTAATGACTGCTATGGGGTTTATATGCTTAAATTGAAACTCAACCGGACAGGCTGAAACGTTCGCTCTTAATAAATCAATAGAAAGCGAGGGTGAGGAATTTAAGGTTTCGGTAATTTTAAGTGGGATACTGGTAAAGAAATCTACAAATTCTTGAGCAACTTCGTTTTTAGAGCTTAGAAGACCACGTGAGGTCTCTAGTGTGATATCATTATTATATTTTTTATTTCTATTAGTTTCACTATTGATAATTTTCCAAACCGTCTTTATTTTATTATCGGCGGATTTAATCTTGTTGCTAATGAATAAGGCTTTAGCTACCTTGCAAGTGTTTTTAAAAATTTTTGAGTATGTTGCTACATATTTATTAAAAGTTTCTGAGTTGATGTAAGGCTTAAGGCCGTACAGCTCGAACAATCGCTCCCTACTTTTCCTAATACCCTTAGTTGCCCAGTCACTGAACAAAAACTTTGGGCAAATAGATTTAGTTTTAATTTTTATTGTATTATTAAACTCTGTGTAAACTACCGAAAAGAATTCCTCATAAAATTTATTTACATTTTCAAAAATATATCCCGGAATGCCTAAATTACCAATTAAGTTATTATTAAAATTATTCAAATTGCTGGGTGTTATTTGTCTAGATTTTATCTGGATTTTTTTTAATGGTGTGTATGACTCGAAAACAACGGTTTGACCGCTGTGATCAGAAGGAAGGTAATTTACAATGGATTTATCTAAGTAGTCGCAACAACAAAAAACATTATCAATACATGTAGCAGTATTTTTAGTAATTCGGGTTGGTTCCGAAAACACGTTTAACAAATTAAATGATTTAAAAAGATGTAATAATCTACTGCTATTTGAGTTTTTCTCTAAAATATTAATATTAAAGTCACCACAGATAACTAGTGATTTATTACTAGTTGCAAGTTTTGCTAAAGCATCCTCCATTACTGACTCAAATAAAGAGTAGTTCTGATAATTTGGGGGTCTGTAAACGCACACTATTACATGCTTATCTAGCTCAACACAAGACAGTTCAATATTATGCTCAACCGATAGATCAACAATATCGTTACGAGACTTAAATTTAATACAATTTTTAACTAAGATTAATGAACCCCCACGCATCTTAGATTTCCGGTTAAAGCAACTGCCCACACTGTAATTTGCGTAATTAAGTATCATTTCAAAGTCTTTTAACCAATGTTCAGTGAAACAAACAATTTCAAACTTTGTTTTTTCTAAAAACAATTCAATTTCTAATTGCTTTGAAGAGAAGCCTTGAATATTTTGGTGAAATAATTGCATAGAATTCTGCTTAGCCCCTTTTTTACATTTAGTTATTTGAGAGCAAGAAGGTACCTGTGTGTTGTTAGTTAGAGTAACATTTATGTTACTGGTATCTTCTGTTGTCTTACTAACTAGTTTAAATGAGCATCCGGAGTGAGCCCCAAGACTCCCATGCCCTCACAAGACAATGAGACCCTACTACTAGTGGACCCTACTGGAGAATCTTGTACAGTTACACATGGATCCTCCTTTGTAAAAAAATTGTAAAAATGAATATTAGTATTATTACTAATAGTCGCAGTGTTAATAATAGAACTAAACATAGACATACTACTTATGTCTGAGTGAATATTATATGCTAATAGCCGAGCTATTTTGTGTCTACAACTAATAGGTAGATACACATTACCCCGTGTCGACCTAAGTTTATCAACAAAACTGTTGACATCCAGATACACAAGTTTGTCACTATAGTGACCTACTAAGAAATCTACATGCTTATTCAGCATGTGAATATAATTGTTTTTTCTGTTTGACAATTTTTCAAAATATGGGAAAGCACACAATATTATTTTACGACACTTCAACTTTAACAACTCAGTTACACTGTCTGTGATGTCTTCTTTTTTAATTTTTAAACTATTTCCTATAAATATAGTTATGTCGGTATTACTATTATAAACATTTCTAATTACTGATGCCATTATCTGTTTGTATGTTGCCCCTGGCATACAATGATTTTGATTGGGAAAACTCAGGTTATTACTAACTAATTTACCTACACCTCTTCCTATACTATCTGAGAACATTACTGAACAAGAACAATTATGACTATCATATATCTCTGGCTGTACCACTTGTAAATAATCTATTTCTTGGTTGAGTACACAGTCCTGAGATAAATTCTCACCCTGGGATGGGTCCTCCATTACCTCAGGCAAGATAGTATCATGGTTGTTAACTGACTGACAGCTGCATTGACACATTACTAACTCATTTGCTGCAAGAATGTGTTCCCTAATTTGGTTCTGAGAACTCACATACCTACTGGAAAGGGAACTAAGTGAGTCCTGAAGTACCTGTATTTCAGCCTGCAAATGCTGAGTATCAATTTCATAAATTTTAATACTGTCTTCTAATTTTATTTGATAATTATTTAACTTATTAACTAAATCAACACGCTCTTTCCTCAGTGGAATATATTTGGAAAAGTGTTTATGTTGTTTCCTAAATTGATTACATTTTTTAATTATTCTATTCAGCTTAGCATATTTTTTTATTTTCTTATTGCTAACTGTATAATTATGTTTTAGTAGGGAATCTTCAGTCAGATCAATAGTTAATAAGGAAGGGGACATACAATTACTATTTAATAATTCATTATATAAGATGTTCGTTTCTTTTACCTGAGTACATTCTTTTTCTTTCTGTAACTTTAATATACAACTATTGGCATGAATTAACTCATCTTCTAGGTCCCTAATTTTATTTAAAGCCTCCTCATATAAGTTACTACAATTATTGAAACCATCCGTGACCACCTTCAGTTGATCCCGTTCATCAACAACGTCCAAGTATTGCTGATGTAGGACTACTAGCTCCCGCTTTAAGCTTGAGATTGTGCCATTAACCTTATCAACTTCCACTTCACTCTCTTCTCTCTCCTGTAACAGTTGTTGGACTTGGAGGTTTGATTCTTTAAGCTCTTGGAGGGCCGTTCTCAATTTTAGCTCCATATCCTGAGCGGCAGCCTTACGGGTCATCACAGGCATGGTTTCAGGATAAGTCACTGAAAATTAGAAGTAAAGAAACGGTGAGAACTAATAGAATAAACTAATTAAGAAAAGTTAGCGATGAAAGGGGGAGAAATAAGGAAATAGTTCAATTATGAAATGAAATGAGGTAGGCTACTATATTAGCTTTAAAAGATTAACTATATATTCAATGTATCTAATTGAATATTCAATTTAACTAATTGTTTTGTCGTAAGGTACCTATTACTTTTCCATAAGTGGGTAGGTAGCTTTGAAAAGATAAGAATAAAAAAAATCTTAGTTTATTAACATATTACTATAAGACAAAAATGCACAGCAATGATCATAAACGTTATATTCATGAATTAATATTTAAAAGACTGATATAAACAATAGACTTAAGGAATTAATCTCACTGTTTTTTTTTTATACCGGTTGTCAATAAAGCGATCTAAAACCAGTACAGGGTAATAAATCAGCAAAAAGAGATACTGGAAATTGGCATAGTTGTTTTACAGATTTAAAGTGACGATTGTGTGGTGTTATTTAATAAAAGTAAACAATACTTCCCCTGATTATCCGTAAAAATCCGCAGTTAGAACGTCAGCTGTTGATTTTAGGTTACCGGTAACTTTTGTTTTCGAAAACTTAATTAATTATCAAGAAAACAATTTTCCTGTGTATTTACGCATTTGTATTACGTTTGCACAAATAGTTACACCTTAATCTAACTTATTTACTAATTAAATTTAATTTTAAAATACGGATCAAAAATTTTACATGTCACTTGGACAGTGTTGCCAATCTTATCCTGTGGTGCTCCAGTGGTAGTACTTTCTGTTATTGTTGCATCAGTTGAACCCTCAGTTGTTGTGGTATCTGAGATTGTTGAAGAAGGTGCTCCAGTGGTAGTACTTTCTGTTATTGTTGCATCAGTTGAATCCTCAGTTGTTGTGGTATCTGTGAAACCCTCAGTTGTTGTGGAATCAGTGGCACCCTCAGTTGTTGTGGTATCTGTGACACCCTCAGTAGTTGTCGTATCTGAGAAGCCCTCGGTTGTTGTGGCATCTGTAAAACCCTCAGTTGTTGTGGAATCGGTGGCACCCTCAGTTGTTGTGGTATATGTGAAACCCTTAGTAGTTGTCGTATCTGTGAAGCTCTCAGTAGTTGTTGTATCGGTGATTTTTGTAGAAGGTGCACCAGTGGTCGTACTTTCTGTTAGTGTTGCATCAGTTGAACTCTCAGTTGTTGTGGAATCGGTGGCTCCTTCAGTTAATGTGGTATATGTGAAACCCTTAGTAGTTGTCGTATCTGTGAAGCCCTCAGTTGTTGTGGCATCTGTGATTGTTGAAGAAGGTGCTCCAGTGGTAGTACTTTCTGTTATTGTTGCATCAGTTGAACCCTCAGTTGTTGTGGTATCTGTGAAGCTCTCAGTTGTTGTGGTATCGGTGATTGTTGTAGAAGGTACTCCAGTGGTAGTGCTTTCCGTAAGTGTTGTATCAGTTGAACCCTCAGTTGTTGTGGTATCCGTAATTGTTGTTTCAGTTAAACCCTCAGTTGTTGTGGTATCTGTGAAGCCCTCAGTAGTTGTAGTATCGGTGATTTTTGTATAAGGTGCTCCAGTGGTAGTACTTTCTGTTATTGTTGCATCAGTTGAACCCTCAGTTGTTGTGGTATCTGTAATTGTTGTAGAAGGTGATACAGTTGTTGTACTTTCTGTAATTGTAGTATCAATTGCAGCCTCAGTTTTTGTGGAATCAGTGGCACCCTCAGTTGTTGTGGTATCTGTGAAACCCTCAGTAGTTGTCGTATCTGAGAAGCTCTCAGTTGTTGTGGCATCTGTGATTGTTGTAGAAGGTGCTCCAGTGGTAGTACTTTCTGTTATTGTTGCATCAGTTGAACCCTCAGTTGTTGTGGTATCTGTAATTGTTGTAGAAGGTGATACAGTTGTTGTACTTTCTGTAATTGTAGTATCAATTGCACCCTCAGTTGTTGTGGTATCTGTGAAACCCTCAGTAGTTGTCGTATCTGAGAAGCTCTCAGTTGTTGTGGCATCTGTGATTGTTGAAGAAGGTGCTCCAGTGGTAGTACTTTCTGTTATTGTTGCATCAGTTGAACCCTCAGTTGTTGTGGTATCTGTGAAGCTCTCAGTTGTTGTGGTATCCGTGATTGTTGTAGAAGGTACTCCAGTGGTAGTGCTTTCCGTAAGTGTTGTATCAGTTGAACCCTCAGTTGTTGTGGTATCTGTAATTGTTGTTTCAGTTAAACCCTCAGTTGTTGTGGTATCTGTGAAGCCCTCAGTAGTTGTAGTATCGGTGATTTTTGTAGAAGGTGCTCCAGTGGTAGTACTTTCTGTTATTGTTGCATCAGTTGAACCCTCAGTTGTTGTGGTATCTGTAATTTTTGTAGAAGGTGATACAGTTGTTGTACTTTCTGTAATTGTAGTATCAATTGCAGCCTCAGTTTTTGTGGAATCAGTGGCACCCTCAGTTGTTGTGGTATCTGTGAAACCCTCAGTAGTTGTCGTATCTGAGAAGCTCTCAGTTGTTGTGGCATCTGTGATTGTTGTAGAAGGTGCTCCAGTGAAAGTACTTTCTGTTATTGTTGCATCAGTTGAACCCTCAGTTGTTGTGGTATCTGTAATTGTTGTAGAAGGTGATACAGTTGTTGTACTTTCTGTAATTGTAGTATCAATTGCACCCTCAGTTGTTGTGGTATCTGTGAAACCCTCAGTAGTTGTCGTATCTGAGAAGCTCTCAGTTGTTGTGGCATCTGTGAAACCCTCAGTTCTTGCGGTATCTGTAAAACCCTCAGTTGTTGTGGAATCGGTGGCTCCCTCAGTTGTTGTGGTATATGTGAAACCCTTAGTAGTTGTCGTATCTGTGAAGCTCTCAGTAGTTGTTGTATCGGTGATTTTTGTAGAAGGTGCACCAGTGGTAGTACTTTCTGTTATTGTTGCATCAGTTGAACCCTCAGTTGCTGTGGTATCTGTGAAGCTCTCAGTTGTTGTGTTATCGGTGATTGTTGTAGAAGGTACTCCAGTGGTAGTGCTTTCCGTAAGTGTTGTATCAGTTGAACCCTCAGTTGTTGTGGTATCTCTAATTGTTGTTTCAGTTAAACCCTCAGTTGTTGTGGTATCTGTGAAGCCCTCAGTAGTTGTAGTATCGGTGATTTTTGTAGAAGGTGCTCCAGTGGTAGTACTTTCTGTTATTGTTGCATCAGTTGAACCCTCAGTTGTTGTGGTATCTGTAATTGTTGTAGAAGGTGATACAGTTGTTGTACTTTTTGTAATTGTAGTATCAATTGCAGCCTCAGTTGTTGTGGAATCAGTGGCACCCTCAGTTGTTGTGGTATCTGTGAAACCCTCAGTTCTTGCGGTATCTGTAAAACCCTCAGTTGTTGTGGAATCGGTGGCTCCCTCAGTTGTTGTGGTATATGTGAAACCCTTAGTAGTTGTCGTATCTGTGAAGCTCTCAGTAGTTGTTGTATCGGTGATTTTTGTAGAAGGTGCACCAGTGGTAGTACTTTCTGTTATTGTTGCATCAGTTGAACCCTCAGTTGCTGTGGTATCTGTGAAGCTCTCAGTTGTTGTGTTATCGGTGATTGTTGTAGAAGGTACTCCAGTGGTAGTGCTTTCCGTAAGTGTTGTATCAGTTGAACCCTCAGTTGTTGTGGTATCTCTAATTGTTGTTTCAGTTAAACCCTCAGTTGTTGTGGTATCTGTGAAGCCCTCAGTAGTTGTAGTATCGGTGATTGTTGTAGAAGGTGCTCCAGTGGTAGTACTTTCTGTTATTGTTGCATCAGTTGAACCCTCAGTTGTTGTGGTATCTGTAATTGTTGTAGAAGGTGATACAGTTGTTGTACTTTCTGTAATTGTAGTATCAATTGCAGCCTCAGTTGTTGTGGTATCTGTGAAACCCTCAGTAGTTGTCGTATCTGAGAAGCCCACAGTTGTTGTGGCATCTGTGATTGTTGTAGAAGGTGCTCCAGTGGTAGTACTTTCTGTTATTGTTGCATCAGTTGAATCCTCAGTTGTTGTCGTATCTGAGAAGCCCACAGTTGTTGTGGCATCTGTGATTGTTATAGAAGGTGCTCCAGTGGTAGTACTTTCTGTTATTGTTGCATCAGTTGAACCCTCAGTTGTTGTGGTATCTGAGATTGTTGAAGAAGGTGCTCCAGTGGTAGTACTTTCTGTTATTGTTGCATCAGTTGAATCCTCAGTTGTTGTGGTATCTGTGAAACCCTCAGTTGTTGTGGAATCAGTGGCACCCTCAGTTGTTGTGGTATCTGTGACACCCTCAGTAGTTGTCGTATCTGAGAAGCCCTCGGTTGTTGTGGCATCTGTAAAACCCTCAGTTGTTGTGGAATCGGTGGCACCCTCAGTTGTTGTGGTATCTGTGAAACCCTCAGTTCTTGCGGTATCTGTAAAACCCTCAGTTGTTGTGGAATCGGTGGCTCCCTCAGTTGTTGTGGTATATGTGAAACCCTTAGTAGTTGTCGTATCTGTGAAGCTCTCAGTAGTTGTTGTATCGGTGATTTTTGTAGAAGGTGCACCAGTGGTAGTACTTTCTGTTATTGTTGCATCAGTTGAACCCTCAGTTGCTGTGGTATCTGTGAAGCTCTCAGTTGTTGTGTTATCGGTGATTGTTGTAGAAGGTACTCCAGTGGTACTGCTTTCCGTAAGTGTTGTATCAGTTGAACCCTCAGTTGTTGTGGTATCCGTAATTGTTGTTTCAGTTAAACCCTCAGTTGTTGTGGTATCTGTGAAGCCCTCAGTAGTTGTAGTATCGGTGATTTTTGTATAAGGTGCTCCAGTGGTAGTACTTTCTGTTATTGTTGCATCAGTTGAACCCTCAGTTGTTGTGGTATCTGTAATTGTTGTAGAAGGTGATACAGTTGTTGTACTTTCTGTAATTGTAGTATCAATTGCAGCCTCAGTTTTTGTGGAATCAGTGGCACCCTCAGTTGTTGTGGTATCTGTGAAACCCTCAGTAGTTGTCGTATCTGAGAAGCTCTCAGTTGTTGTGGCATCTGTGATTGTTGTAGAAGGTGCTCCAGTGGTAGTACTTTCTGTTATTGTTGCATCAGTTGAACCCTCAGTTGTTGTGGTATCTGTAATTGTTGTAGAAGGTGATACAGTTGTTGTACTTTCTGTAATTGTAGTATCAATTGCACCCTCAGTTGTTGTGGTATCTGTGAAACCCTCAGTAGTTGTCGTATCTGAGAAGCCCTCGGTTGTTGTGGCATCTGTAAAACCCTCAGTTGTTGTGGAATCGGTGGCACCCTCAGTTGTTGTGGTATCTGTGAAACCCTCAGTTCTTGCGGTATCTGTAAAACCCTCAGTTCTTGCGGTATCTGTAAAACCCTCAGTTGTTGTGGAATCGGTGGCTCCCTCAGTTGTTGTGGAATCGGTGGCTCCCTCAGTTGTTGTGGTATATGTGAAACCCTTAGTAGTTGTCGTATCTGTGAAGCTCTCAGTAGTTGTTGTATCGGTGATTTTTGTAGAAGGTGCACCAGTGGTAGTACTTTCTGTTATTGTTGCATCAGTTGAACCCTCAGTTGCTGTGGTATCTGTGAAGCTCTCAGTTGTTGTGTTATCGGTGATTGTTGTAGAAGGTACTCCAGTGGTAGTGCTTTCCGTAAGTGTTGTATCAGTTGAACCCTCAGTTGTTGTGGTATCTCTAATTGTTGTTTCAGTTAAACCCTCAGTTGTTGTGGTATCTGTGAAGCCCTCAGTAGTTGTAGTATCGGTGATTTTTGTAGAAGGTGCTCCAGTGGTAGTACTTTCTGTTATTGTTGCATCAGTTGAACCCTCAGTTGTTGTGGTATCTGTAATTGTTGTAGAAGGTGATACAGTTGTTGTACTTTTTGTAATTGTAGTATCAATTGCAGCCTCAGTTGTTGTGGAATCAGTGGCACCCTCAGTTGTTGTGGTATCTGTGAAACCCTCAGTTCTTGCGGTATCTGTAAAACCCTCAGTTGTTGTGGAATCGGTGGCTCCCTCAGTTGTTGTGGTATATGTGAAACCCTTAGTAGTTGTCGTATCTGTGAAGCTCTCAGTAGTTGTTGTATCGGTGATTTTTGTAGAAGGTGCACCAGTGGTAGTACTTTCTGTTATTGTTGCATCAGTTGAACCCTCAGTTGCTGTGGTATCTGTGAAGCTCTCAGTTGTTGTGTTATCGGTGATTGTTGTAGAAGGTACTCCAGTGGTAGTGCTTTCCGTAAGTGTTGTATCAGTTGAACCCTCAGTTGTTGTGGTATCTCTAATTGTTGTTTCAGTTAAACCCTCAGTTGTTGTGGTATCTGTGAAGCCCTCAGTAGTTGTAGTATCGGTGATTGTTGTAGAAGGTGCTCCAGTGGTAGTACTTTCTGTTATTGTTGCATCAGTTGAACCCTCAGTTGTTGTGGTATCTGTAATTGTTGTAGAAGGTGATACAGTTGTTGTACTTTCTGTAATTGTAGTATCAATTGCAGCCTCAGTTGTTGTGGTATCTGTGAAACCCTCAGTAGTTGTCGTATCTGAGAAGCCCACAGTTGTTGTGGCATCTGTGATTGTTGTAGAAGGTGCTCCAGTGGTAGTACTTTCTGTTATTGTTGCATCAGTTGAATCCTCAGTTGTTGTCGTATCTGAGAAGCCCACAGTTGTTGTGGCATCTGTGATTGTTATAGAAGGTGCTCCAGTGGTAGTACTTTCTGTTATTGTTGCATCAGTTGAACCCTCAGTTGTTGTGGTATCTGAGATTGTTGAAGAAGGTGCTCCAGTGGTAGTACTTTCTGTTATTGTTGCATCAGTTGAATCCTCAGTTGTTGTGGTATCTGTGAAACCCTCAGTTGTTGTGGAATCAGTGGCACCCTCAGTTGTTGTGGTATCTGTGACACCCTCAGTAGTTGTCGTATCTGAGAAGCCCTCGGTTGTTGTGGCATCTGTAAAACCCTCAGTTGTTGTGGAATCGGTGGCACCCTCAGTTGTTGTGGTATCTGTGAAACCCTCAGTTCTTGCGGTATCTGTAAAACCCTCAGTTGTTGTGGAATCGGTGGCTCCCTCAGTTGTTGTGGTATATGTGAAACCCTTAGTAGTTGTCGTATCTGTGAAGCTCTCAGTAGTTGTTGTATCGGTGATTTTTGTAGAAGGTGCACCAGTGGTAGTACTTTCTGTTATTGTTGCATCAGTTGAACCCTCAGTTGCTGTGGTATCTGTGAAGCTCTCAGTTGTTGTGTTATCGGTGATTGTTGTAGAAGGTACTCCAGTGGTACTGCTTTCCGTAAGTGTTGTATCAGTTGAACCCTCAGTTGTTGTGGTATCTCTAATTGTTGTTTCAGTTAAACCCTCAGTTGTTGTGGTATCTGTGAAGCCCTCAGTAGTTGTAGTATCGGTGATTTTTGTAGAAGGTGCTCCAGTGGTAGTACTTTCTGTTATTGTTGCATCAGTTGAACCCTCAGTTGTTGTGGTATCTGTAATTGTTGTAGAAGGTGATACAGTTGTTGTACTTTCTGTAATTGTAGTATCAATTGCAGCCTCAGTTGTTGTGGAATCAGTGGCACCCTCAGTTGTTGTGGTATCTGTGAAACCCTCAGTTCTTGCGGTATCTGTAAAACCCTCAGTTGTTGTGGAATCGGTGGCTCCCTCGGTTTTTGTGGTATATGTGAAACCCTTAGTAGTTGTCGTATCTGTGAAGCTCTCAGTAGTTGTTGTATCAGTGATTTTTGTAGAAGGTGCACCAGTGGTCGTACTTTCTGTTAGTGTTGCATCAGTTGAACTCTCAGTTGTTGTGGAATCGGTGGCTCCTTCAGTTAATGTGGTATATGTGAAACCCTTAGTAGTTGTCGTATCTGTGAAGCCCTCAGTTGTTGTGGCATCTGTGATTGTTGAAGAAGGTGCTCCAGTGGTAGTACTTTCTGTTATTGTTGCATCAGTTGAACCCTCAGTTGTTGTGGTATCTGTGAAGCTCTCAGTTGTTGTGGTATCGGTGATTGTTGTAGAAGGTACTCCAGTGGTAGTGCTTTCCGTAAGTGTTGTATCAGTTGAACCCTCAGTTGTTGTGGTATCTGTAATTGTTGTTTCAGTTAAACCCTCAGTTGTTGTGGTATCTGTGAAGCCCTCAGTAGTTGTAGTATCGGTGATTTTTGTAGAAGGTGCTCCAGTGGTAGTACTTTCTGTTATTGTTGCATCAGTTGAACCCTCAGTTGTTGTGGTATCTGTAATTGTTGTAGAAGGTGATACAGTTGTTGTACTTTCTGTAATTGTAGTATCAATTGCAGCCTCAGTTTTTGTGGAATCAGTGGCACCCTCAGTTGTTGTGGTATCTGTGAAACCCTCAGTAGTTGTCGTATCTGAGAAGCTCTCAGTTGTTGTGGCATCTGTGATTGTTGTAGAAGGTGCTCCAGTGGTAGTACTTTCTGTTATTGTTGCATCAGTTGAACCCTCAGTTGTTGTGGTATCTGTAATTGTTGTAGAAGGTGATACAGTTGTTGTACTTTCTGTGATTGTAGTATCAATTGCACCCTCAGTTGTTGTGGTATCTGTGAAACCCTCAGTAGTTGTCGTATCTGAGAAGCTCTCAGTTGTTGTGGCATCTGTGAAACCCTCAGTTCTTGCGGTATCTGTAAAACCCTCAGTTGTTGTGGAATCGGTGGCTCCCTCAGTTGTTGTGGTATATGTGAAACCCTTAGTAGTTGTCGTATCTGTGAAGCTCTCAGTAGTTGTTGTATCGGTGATTTTTGTAGAAGGTGCACCAGTGGTAGTACTTTCTGTTATTGTTGCATCAGTTGAACCCTCAGTTGCTGTGGTATCTGTGAAGCTCTCAGTTGTTGTGTTATCGGTGATTGTTGTAGAAGGTACTCCAGTGGTAGTGCTTTCCGTAAGTGTTGTATCAGTTGAACCCTCAGTTGTTGTGGTATCTCTAATTGTTGTTTCAGTTAAACCCTCAGTTGTTGTGGTATCTGTGAAGCCCTCAGTAGTTGTAGTATCGGTGATTGTTGTAGAAGGTGCTCCAGTGGTAGTACTTTCTGTTATTGTTGCATCAGTTGAACCCTCAGTTGTTGTGGTATCTGAGATTGTTGAAGAAGGTGCTCCAGTGGTAGTACTTTCTGTTATTGTTGCATCAGTTGAATCCTCAGTTGTTGTGGTATCTGTGAAACCCTCAGTTGTTGTGGAATCAGTGGCACCCTCAGTTGTTGTGGTATCTGTGACACCCTCAGTAGTTGTCGTATCTGAGAAGCCCTCGGTTGTTGTGGCATCTGTAAAACCCTCAGTTGTTGTGGAATCGGTGGCACCCTCAGTTGTTGTGGTATCTGTGAAACCCTCAGTTCTTGCGGTATCTGTAAAACCCTCAGTTGTTGTGGAATCGGTGGCTCCCTCAGTTGTTGTGGTATATGTGAAACCCTTAGTAGTTGTCGTATCTGTGAAGCTCTCAGTAGTTGTTGTATCGGTGATTTTTGTAGAAGGTGCACCAGTGGTAGTACTTTCTGTTATTGTTGCATCAGTTGAACCCTCAGTTGCTGTGGTATCTGTGAAGCTCTCAGTTGTTGTGTTATCGGTGATTGTTGTAGAAGGTACTCCAGTGGTACTGCTTTCCGTAAGTGTTGTATCAGTTTAACCCTCAGTTGTTGTGGTATCTCTAATTGTTGTTTCAGTTAAACCCTCAGTTGTTGTGGTATCTGTGAAGCCCTCAGTAGTTGTAGTATCGGTGATTTTTGTAGAAGGTGCTCCAGTGGTAGTACTTTCTGTTATTGTTGCATCAGTTGAACCCTCAGTTGTTGTGGTATCTGTAATTGTTGTAGAAGGTGATACAGTTGTTGTACTTTCTGTAATTGTAGTATCAATTGCAGCCTCAGTTGTTGTGGAATCAGTGGCACCCTCAGTTGTTGTGGTATCTGTGAAACCCTCAGTTCTTGCGGTATCTGTAAAACCCTCAGTTGTTGTGGAATCGGTGGCTCCCTCGGTTTTTGTGGTATATGTGAAACCCTTAGTAGTTGTCGTATCTGTGAAGCTCTCAGTAGTTGTTGTATCAGTGATTTTTGTAGAAGGTGCACCAGTGGTCGTACTTTCTGTTAGTGTTGCATCAGTTGAACTCTCAGTTGTTGTGGAATCGGTGGCTCCTTCAGTTAATGTGGTATATGTGAAACCCTTAGTAGTTGTCGTATCTGTGAAGCCCTCAGTTGTTGTGGCATCTGTGATTGTTGAAGAAGGTGCTCCAGTGGTAGTACTTTCTGTTATTGTTGCATCAGTTGAACCCTCAGTTGTTGTGGTATCTGTGAAGCTCTCAGTTGTTGTGGTATCGGTGATTGTTGTAGAAGGTACTCCAGTGGTAGTGCTTTCCGTAAGTGTTGTATCAGTTGAACCCTCAGTTGTTGTGGTATCTGTAATTGTTGTTTCAGTTAAACCCTCAGTTGTTGTGGTATCTGTGAAGCCCTCAGTAGTTGTAGTATCGGTGATTTTTGTAGAAGGTGCTCCAGTGGTAGTACTTTCTGTTATTGTTGCATCAGTTGAACCCTCAGTTGTTGTGGTATCTGTAATTGTTGTAGAAGGTGATACAGTTGTTGTACTTTCTGTAATTGTAGTATCAATTGCAGCCTCAGTTTTTGTGGAATCAGTGGCACCCTCAGTTTTTGTGGTATCTGTGAAACCCTCAGTAGTTGTCGTATCTGAGAAGCTCTCAGTTGTTGTGGCATCTGTGATTGTTGTAGAAGGTGCTCCAGTGGTAGTACTTTCTGTTATTGTTGCATCAGTTGAACCCTCAGTTGTTGTGGTATCTGTAATTGTTGTAGAAGGTGATACAGTTGTTGTACTTTTTGTAATTGTAGTATCAATTGCAGCCTCAGTTGTTGTGGAATCAGTGGCACCCTCAGTTGTTGTGGTATCTGTGAAACCCTCAGTTCTTGCGGTATCTGTAAAACCCTCAGTTGTTGTGGAATCGGTGGCTCCCTCAGTTGTTGTGGTATATGTGAAACCCTTAGTAGTTGTCGTATCTGTGAAGCTCTCAGTAGTTGTTGTATCGGTGATTTTTGTAGAAGGTGCACCAGTGGTAGTACTTTCTGTTATTGTTGCATCAGTTGAACCCTCAGTTGCTGTGGTATCTGTGAAGCTCTCAGTTGTTGTGTTATCGGTGATTGTTGTAGAAGGTACTCCAGTGGTAGTGCTTTCCGTAAGTGTTGTATCAGTTGAACCCTCAGTTGTTGTGGTATCTCTAATTGTTGTTTCAGTTAAACCCTCAGTTGTTGTGGTATCTGTGAAGCCCTCAGTAGTTGTAGTATCGGTGATTGTTGTAGAAGGTGCTCCAGTGGTAGTACTTTCTGTTATTGTTGCATCAGTTGAACCCTCAGTTGTTGTGGTATCTGTAATTGTTGTAGAAGGTGATACAGTTGTTGTACTTTCTGTAATTGTAGTATCAATTGCAGCCTCAGTTGTTGTGGTATCTGTGAAACCCTCAGTAGTTGTCGTATCTGAGAAGCCCACAGTTGTTGTGGCATCTGTGATTGTTGTAGAAGGTGCTCCAGTGGTAGTACTTTCTGTTATTGTTGCATCAGTTGAATCCTCAGTTGTTGTCGTATCTGAGAAGCCCACAGTTGTTGTGGCATCTGTGATTGTTGTAGAAGGTGCTCCAGTGGTAGTACTTTCTGTTATTGTTGCATCAGTTGAACCCTCAGTTGTTGTGGTATCTGAGATTGTTGAAGAAGGTGCTCCAGTGGTAGTACTTTCTGTTATTGTTGCATCAGTTGAATCCTCAGTTGTTGTGGTATCTGTGAAACCCTCAGTTGTTGTGGAATCAGTGGCACCCTCAGTTGTTGTGGTATCTGTGACACCCTCAGTAGTTGTCGTATCTGAGAAGCCCTCGGTTGTTGTGGCATCTGTAAAACCCTCAGTTGTTGTGGAATCGGTGGCACCCTCAGTTGTTGTGGTATCTGTGAAACCCTCAGTTCTTGCGGTATCTGTAAAACCCTCAGTTGTTGTGGAATCGGTGGCTCCCTCAGTTGTTGTGGTATATGTGAAACCCTTAGTAGTTGTCGTATCTGTGAAGCTCTCAGTAGTTGTTGTATCGGTGATTTTTGTAGAAGGTGCACCAGTGGTAGTACTTTCTGTTATTGTTGCATCAGTTGAACCCTCAGTTGCTGTGGTATCTGTGAAGCTCTCAGTTGTTGTGTTATCGGTGATTGTTGTAGAAGGTACTCCAGTGGTACTGCTTTCCGTAAGTGTTGTATCAGTTGAACCCTCAGTTGTTGTGGTATCTCTAATTGTTGTTTCAGTTAAACCCTCAGTTGTTGTGGTATCTGTGAAGCCCTCAGTAGTTGTAGTATCGGTGATTTTTGTAGAAGGTGCTCCAGTGGTAGTACTTTCTGTTATTGTTGCATCAGTTGAACCCTCAGTTGTTGTGGTATCTGTAATTGTTGTAGAAGGTGATACAGTTGTTGTACTTTCTGTAATTGTAGTATCAATTGCAGCCTCAGTTGTTGTGGAATCAGTGGCACCCTCAGTTGTTGTGGTATCTGTGAAACCCTCAGTTCTTGCGGTATCTGTAAAACCCTCAGTTGTTGTGGAATCGGTGGCTCCCTCAGTTTTTGTGGTATATGTGAAACCCTTAGTAGTTGTCGTATCTGTGAAGCTCTCAGTAGTTGTTGTATCAGTGATTTTTGTAGAAGGTGCACCAGTGGTCGTACTTTCTGTTAGTGTTGCATCAGTTGAACTCTCAGTTGTTGTGGAATCGGTGGCTCCTTCAGTTAATGTGGTATATGTGAAACCCTTAGTAGTTGTCGTATCTGTGAAGCCCTCAGTTGTTGTGGCATCTGTGATTGTTGAAGAAGGTGCTCCAGTGGTAGTACTTTCTGTTATTGTTGCATCAGTTGAACCCTCAGTTGTTGTGGTATCTGTGAAGCTCTCAGTTGTTGTGGTATCGGTGATTGTTGTAGAAGGTACTCCAGTGGTAGTGCTTTCCGTAAGTGTTGTATCAGTTGAACCCTCAGTTGTTGTGGTATCTGTAATTGTTGTTTCAGTTAAACCCTCAGTTGTTGTGGTATCTGTGAAGCCCTCAGTAGTTGTAGTATCGGTGATTTTTGTAGAAGGTGCTCCAGTGGTAGTACTTTCTGTTATTGTTGCATCAGTTGAACCCTCAGTTGTTGTGGTATCTGTAATTGTTGTAGAAGGTGATACAGTTGTTGTACTTTCTGTAATTGTAGTATCAATTGCAGCCTCAGTTTTTGTGGAATCAGTGGCACCCTCAGTTGTTGTGGTATCTCTAATTGTTGTTTCAGTTAAACCCTCAGTTGTTGTGGTATCTGTGAAACCCTCAGTTGTTGTCGAATCAGTGGCACCCTCAGTTGTTTTGGTATCTGTGAAACCCTCAGTAGTTGTCGTATCTGAGAAGCCCTCAGTTGTTGTGGCATCTGTGATTGTTGTAGAAGGTGCTCCAGTGGTAGTACTTTCTGTTATTGTTGCATCAGTTGAACCCTCAGTTCTTGTGGTATCTGTGAAACCCTCAGTTGTTGTGGAATCAGTGGCACCTTCAGTTGTTGTGGTATCTGTGAAACCTTCAGTAGTTGTCGTATCTAAAAAGCCCTCAGTTGTTGTGGCATCTGTGATTGTTGTAGAAGGTGCTCCAGTGGTAGTACTTTCTGTTATTGTTGCATCAGTTGAACCCTCAGTTGTTGTGGTATCTGAGATTGTTGAAGAAGGTGCTCCAGTGGTAGTACTTTCTGTTATTGTTGCATCAGTTGAATCCTCAGTTGTTGTGGTATCTGTGAAACCCTCAGTTGTTGTGGAATCAGTGGCACCGTCAGTTGTTGTGGTATCTGTGAAACCCTCAGTAGTTGTCGTATCTGAGAAACCCTCAGTTGTTGTGGCATCTGTGATTGTTGTAGAAGGTGCTCCAGTGGTAGTACTTTCTGTTATTGTTGCATCAGTTGAACCCTCAGTTCTTGTGGTATCTGTGAAACCCTCAGTTGTTGTGGAATCAGTGGCACCTTCAGTTGTTGTGGTATCTGTGAAACCTTCAGTAGTTGTCGTATCTAAAAAGCCCTCAGTTGTTGTGGCATCTGTGATTGTTGTAGAAGGTGCTCCAGTGGTAGTACTTTCTGTTATTGTTGCATCAGTTGAACCCTCAGTTGTTGTGGTATCTGAGATTGTTGAAGAAGGTGCTCCAGTGGTAGTACTTTCTGTTATTGTTGCATCAGTTGAATCCTCAGTTGTTGTGGTATCTGTGAAACCCTCAGTTGTTGTGGAATCAGTGGCACCCTCAGTTGTTGTGGTATCTGTGACACCCTCAGTAGTTGTCGTATCTGAGAAGCCCTCGGTTGTTGTGGCATCTGTGATTGTTGAAGAAGGTGCTCCAGTGGTAGTACTTTCTGTTATTGTTGCATCAGTTGAATCCTCAGTTGTTGTCGTATCTGAGAAGCCCACAGTTGTTGTGGCATCTGTGATTGTTGTAGAAGGTGCTCCAGTGGTAGTACTTTCTGTTATTGTTGCATCAGTTGAACCCTCAGTTGTTGTGGTATCTGAGATTGTTGAAGAAGGTGCTCCAGTGGTAGTACTTTCTGTTATTGTTGCATCAGTTGAATCCTCAGTTGTTGTGGTATCTGTGAAACCCTCAGTTGTTGTGGAATCAGTGGCACCCTCAGTTGTTGTGGTATCTGTGACACCCTCAGTAGTTGTCGTATCTGAGAAGCCCTCGGTTGTTGTGGCATCTGTAAAACCCTCAGTTGTTGTGGAATCGGTGGCACCCTCAGTTGTTGTGGTATATGTGAAACCCTTAGTAGTTGTCGTATCTGTGAAGCTCTCAGTAGTTGTTGTATCGGTGATTTTTGTAGAAGGTGCACCAGTGGTAGTACTTTCTGTTATTGTTGCATCAATTGAACCCTCAGTTGTTGTGGAATCGGTGGCTCCTTCAGTTAATGTGGTATATGTGAAACCCTTAGTAGTTGTCGTATCTATGAAGCCCTCAGTTGTTGTGGCATCTGTGATTGTTGAAGAAGGTGCTCCAGTGGTAGTACTTTCTGTTATTGTTGCATCAGTTGAACCCTCAGTTGTTGTGGTATCTGAGATTGTTGAAGAAGGTGCTCCAGTGGTAGTACTTTCTGTTATTGTTGCATCAGTTGAATCCTCAGTTGTTGTGGTATCTGTGAAACCCTCAGTTGTTGTGGAATCAGTGGCACCCTCAGTTGTTGTGGTATCTGTGACACCCTCAGTAGTTGTCGTATCTGAGAAGCCCTCGGTTGTTGTGGCATCTGTAAAACCCTCAGTTGTTGTGGAATCGGTGGCACCCTCAGTTGTTGTGGTATATGTGAAACCCTTAGTAGTTGTCGTATCTGTGAAGCTCTCAGTAGTTGTTGTATCGGTGATTTTTGTAGAAGGTGCACCAGTGGTCGTACTTTCTGTTAGTGTTGCATCAGTTGAACTCTCAGTTGTTGTGGAATCGGTGGCTCCTTCAGTTAATGTGGTATATGTGAAACCCTTAGTAGTTGTCGTATCTGTGAAGCCCTCAGTTGTTGTGGCATCTGTGATTGTTGAAGAAGGTGCTCCAGTGGTAGTACTTTCTGTTATTGTTGCATCAGTTGAACCCTCAGTTGTTGTGGTATCTGTGAAGCTCTCAGTTGTTGTGGTATCGGTGATTGTTGTAGAAGGTACTCCAGTGGTAGTGCTTTCCGTAAGTGTTGTATCAGTTGAACCCTCAGTTGTTGTGGTATCCGTAATTGTTGTTTCAGTTAAACCCTCAGTTGTTGTGGTATCTGTGAAGCCCTCAGTAGTTGTAGTATCGGTGATTTTTGTATAAGGTGCTCCAGTGGTAGTACTTTCTGTTATTGTTGCATCAGTTGAACCCTCAGTTGTTGTGGTATCTGTAATTGTTGTAGAAGGTGATACAGTTGTTGTACTTTCTGTAATTGTAGTATCAATTGCAGCCTCAGTTTTTGTGGAATCAGTGGCACCCTCAGTTGTTGTGGTATCTGTGAAACCCTCAGTAGTTGTCGTATCTGAGAAGCTCTCAGTTGTTGTGGCATCTGTGATTGTTGTAGAAGGTGCTCCAGTGGTAGTACTTTCTGTTATTGTTGCATCAGTTGAACCCTCAGTTGTTGTGGTATCTGTAATTGTTGTAGAAGGTGATACAGTTGTTGTACTTTCTGTAATTGTAGTATCAATTGCACCCTCAGTTGTTGTGGTATCTGTGAAACCCTCAGTAGTTGTCGTATCTGAGAAGCTCTCAGTTGTTGTGGCATCTGTGATTGTTGAAGAAGGTGCTCCAGTGGTAGTACTTTCTGTTATTGTTGCATCAGTTGAACCCTCAGTTGTTGTGGTATCTGTGAAGCTCTCAGTTGTTGTGGTATCCGTGATTGTTGTAGAAGGTACTCCAGTGGTAGTGCTTTCCGTAAGTGTTGTATCAGTTGAACCCTCAGTTGTTGTGGTATCTGTAATTGTTGTTTCAGTTAAACCCTCAGTTGTTGTGGTATCTGTGAAGCCCTCAGTAGTTGTAGTATCGGTGATTTTTGTAGAAGGTGCTCCAGTGGTAGTACTTTCTGTTATTGTTGCATCAGTTGAACCCTCAGTTGTTGTGGTATCTGTAATTTTTGTAGAAGGTGATACAGTTGTTGTACTTTCTGTAATTGTAGTATCAATTGCAGCCTCAGTTTTTGTGGAATCAGTGGCACCCTCAGTTGTTGTGGTATCTGTGAAACCCTCAGTAGTTGTCGTATCTGAGAAGCTCTCAGTTGTTGTGGCATCTGTGATTGTTGTAGAAGGTGCTCCAGTGAAAGTACTTTCTGTTATTGTTGCATCAGTTGAACCCTCAGTTGTTGTGGTATCTGTAATTGTTGTAGAAGGTGATACAGTTGTTGTACTTTCTGTAATTGTAGTATCAATTGCACCCTCAGTTGTTGTGGTATCTGTGAAACCCTCAGTAGTTGTCGTATCTGAGAAGCTCTCAGTTGTTGTGGCATCTGTGAAACCCTCAGTTCTTGCGGTATCTGTAAAACCCTCAGTTGTTGTGGAATCGGTGGCTCCCTCAGTTGTTGTGGTATATGTGAAACCCTTAGTAGTTGTCGTATCTGTGAAGCTCTCAGTAGTTGTTGTATCGGTGATTTTTGTAGAAGGTGCACCAGTGGTAGTACTTTCTGTTATTGTTGCATCAGTTGAACCCTCAGTTGCTGTGGTATCTGTGAAGCTCTCAGTTGTTGTGTTATCGGTGATTGTTGTAGAAGGTACTCCAGTGGTAGTGCTTTCCGTAAGTGTTGTATCAGTTGAACCCTCAGTTGTTGTGGTATCTCTAATTGTTGTTTCAGTTAAACCCTCAGTTGTTGTGGTATCTGTGAAGCCCTCAGTAGTTGTAGTATCGGTGATTTTTGTAGAAGGTGCTCCAGTGGTAGTACTTTCTGTTATTGTTGCATCAGTTGAACCCTCAGTTGTTGTGGTATCTGTAATTGTTGTAGAAGGTGATACAGTTGTTGTACTTTTTGTAATTGTAGTATCAATTGCAGCCTCAGTTGTTGTGGAATCAGTGGCACCCTCAGTTGTTGTGGTATCTGTGAAACCCTCAGTTCTTGCGGTATCTGTAAAACCCTCAGTTGTTGTGGAATCGGTGGCTCCCTCAGTTGTTGTGGTATATGTGAAACCCTTAGTAGTTGTCGTATCTGTGAAGCTCTCAGTAGTTGTTGTATCGGTGATTTTTGTAGAAGGTGCACCAGTGGTAGTACTTTCTGTTATTGTTGCATCAGTTGAACCCTCAGTTGCTGTGGTATCTGTGAAGCTCTCAGTTGTTGTGTTATCGGTGATTGTTGTAGAAGGTACTCCAGTGGTAGTGCTTTCCGTAAGTGTTGTATCAGTTGAACCCTCAGTTGTTGTGGTATCTCTAATTGTTGTTTCAGTTAAACCCTCAGTTGTTGTGGTATCTGTGAAGCCCTCAGTAGTTGTAGTATCGGTGATTGTTGTAGAAGGTGCTCCAGTGGTAGTACTTTCTGTTATTGTTGCATCAGTTGAACCCTCAGTTGTTGTGGTATCTGTAATTGTTGTAGAAGGTGATACAGTTGTTGTACTTTCTGTAATTGTAGTATCAATTGCAGCCTCAGTTGTTGTGGTATCTGTGAAACCCTCAGTAGTTGTCGTATCTGAGAAGCCCACAGTTGTTGTGGCATCTGTGATTGTTGTAGAAGGTGCTCCAGTGGTAGTACTTTCTGTTATTGTTGCATCAGTTGAATCCTCAGTTGTTGTCGTATCTGAGAAGCCCACAGTTGTTGTGGCATCTGTGATTGTTATAGAAGGTGCTCCAGTGGTAGTACTTTCTGTTATTGTTGCATCAGTTGAACCCTCAGTTGTTGTGGTATCTCTAATTGTTGTTTCAGTTAAACCCTCAGTTGTTGTGGTATCTGTGAAGCCCTCAGTAGTTGTAGTATCGGTGATTGTTGTAGAAGGTGCTCCAGTGGTAGTACTTTCTGTTATTGTTGCATCAGTTGAACCCTCAGTTGTTGTGGTATCTGTAATTGTTGTAGAAGGTGATACAGTTGTTGTACTTTCTGTAATTGTAGTATCAATTGCAGCCTCAGTTGTTGTGGTATCTGTGAAACCCTCAGTAGTTGTCGTATCTGAGAAGCCCACAGTTGTTGTGGCATCTGTGATTGTTGTAGAAGGTGCTCCAGTGGTAGTACTTTCTGTTATTGTTGCATCAGTTGAATCCTCAGTTGTTGTCGTATCTGAGAAGCCCACAGTTGTTGTGGCATCTGTGATTGTTATAGAAGGTGCTCCAGTGGTAGTACTTTCTGTTATTGTTGCATCAGTTGAACCCTCAGTTGTTGTGGTATCTGAGATTGTTGAAGAAGGTGCTCCAGTGGTTGTACTTTCTGTTATTGTTGCATCAGTTGAATCCTCAGTTGTTGTGGTATCTGTGAAACCCTCAGTTGTTGTGGAATCAGTGGCACCCTCAGTTGTTGTGGTATCTGTGACACCCTCAGTAGTTGTCGTATCTGAGAAGCCCTCGGTTGTTGTGGCATCTGTAAAACCCTCAGTTGTTGTGGAATCGGTGGCACCCTCAGTTGTTGTGGTATCTGTGAAACCCTCAGTTCTTGCGGTATCTGTAAAACCCTCAGTTGTTGTGGAATCGGTGGCTCCCTCAGTTGTTGTGGTATATGTGAAACCCTTAGTAGTTGTCGTATCTGTGAAGCTCTCAGTAGTTGTTGTATCGGTGATTTTTGTAGAAGGTGCACCAGTGGTAGTACTTTCTGTTATTGTTGCATCAGTTGAACCCTCAGTTGCTGTGGTATCTGTGAAGCTCTCAGTTGTTGTGTTATCGGTGATTGTTGTAGAAGGTACTCCAGTGGTACTGCTTTCCGTAAGTGTTGTATCAGTTGAACCCTCAGTTGTTGTGGTATCTCTAATTGTTGTTTCAGTTAAACCCTCAGTTGTTGTGGTATCTGTGAAGCCCTCAGTAGTTGTAGTATCGGTGATTTTTGTAGAAGGTGCTCCAGTGGTAGTACTTTCTGTTATTGTTGCATCAGTTGAACCCTCAGTTGTTGTGGTATCTGTAATTGTTGAAGAAGGTGATACAGTTGTTGTACTTTCTGTAATTGTAGTATCAATTGCAGCCTCAGTTGTTGTGGAATCAGTGGCACCCTCAGTTGTTGTGGTATCTGTGAAACCCTCAGTTCTTGCGGTATCTGTAAAACCCTCAGTTGTTGTGGAATCGGTGGCTCCCTCGGTTTTTGTGGTATATGTGAAACCCTTAGTAGTTGTCGTATCTGTGAAGCTCTCAGTAGTTGTTGTATCAGTGATTTTTGTAGAAGGTGCACCAGTGGTCGTACTTTCTGTTAGTGTTGCATCAGTTGAACTCTCAGTTGTTGTGGAATCGGTGGCTCCTTCAGTTAATGTGGTATATGTGAAACCCTTAGTAGTTGTCGTATCTATGAAGCCCTCAGTTGTTGTGGCATCTGTGATTGTTGAAGAAGGTGCTCCAGTGGTAGTACTTTCTGTTATTGTTGCATCAGTTGAACCCTCAGTTGTTGTGGTATCTGAGATTGTTGAAGAAGGTGCTCCAGTGGTAGTACTTTCTGTTATTGTTGCATCAGTTGAATCCTCAGTTGTTGTGGTATCTGTGAAACCCTCAGTTGTTGTGGAATCAGTGGCACCCTCAGTTGTTGTGGTATCTGTGACACCCTCAGTAGTTGTCGTATCTGAGAAGCCCTCGGTTGTTGTGGCATCTGTAAAACCCTCAGTTGTTGTGGAATCGGTGGCACCCTCAGTTGTTGTGGTATATGTGAAACCCTTAGTAGTTGTCGTATCTGTGAAGCTCTCAGTAGTTGTTGTATCGGTGATTTTTGTAGAAGGTGCACCAGTGGTCGTACTTTCTGTTAGTGTTGCATCAGTTGAACTCTCAGTTGTTGTGGAATCGGTGGCTCCTTCAGTTAATGTGGTATATGTGAAACCCTTAGTAGTTGTCGTATCTGTGAAGCCCTCAGTTGTTGTGGCATCTGTGATTGTTGAAGAAGGTGCTCCAGTGGTAGTACTTTCTGTTATTGTTGCATCAGTTGAACCCTCAGTTGTTGTGGTATCTGTGAAGCTCTCAGTTGTTGTAGTATCGGTGATTGTTGTAGAACGTACTCCAGTGGTAGTGCTTTCCGTAAGTGTTGTATCAGTTGAACCCTCAGTTGTTGTGGTATCCGTAATTGTTGTTTCAGTTAAACCCTCAGTTGTTGTGGTATCTGTGAAGCCCTCAGTAGTTGTAGTATCGGTGATTTTTGTATAAGGTGCTCCAGTGGTAGTACTTTCTGTTATTGTTGCATCAGTTGAACCCTCAGTTGTTGTGGTATCTGTAATTGTTGTAGAAGGTGATACAGTTGTTGTACTTTCTGTAATTGTAGTATCAATTGCAGCCTCAGTTTTTGTGGAATCAGTGGCACCCTCAGTTGTTGTGGTATCTGTGAAACCCTCAGTAGTTGTCGTATCTGAGAAGCTCTCAGTTGTTGTGGCATCTGTGATTGTTGTAGAAGGTGCTCCAGTGGTAGTACTTTCTGTTATTGTTGCATCAGTTGAACCCTCAGTTGTTGTGGTATCTGTAATTGTTGTAGAAGGTGATACAGTTGTTGTACTTTCTGTAATTGTAGTATCAATTGCACCCTCAGTTGTTGTGGTATCTGTGAAACCCTCAGTAGTTGTCGTATCTGAGAAGCTCTCAGTTGTTGTGGCATCTGTGATTGTTGAAGAAGGTGCTCCAGTGGTAGTACTTTCTGTTATTGTTGCATCAGTTGAACCCTCAGTTGTTGTGGTATCTGTGAAGCTCTCAGTTGTTGTGGTATCCGTGATTGTTGTAGAAGGTACTCCAGTGGTAGTGCTTTCCGTAAGTGTTGTATCAGTTGAACCCTCAGTTGTTGTGGTATCTGTAATTGTTGTTTCAGTTAAACCCTCAGTTGTTGTGGTATCTGTGAAGCCCTCAGTAGTTGTAGTATCGGTGATTTTTGTAGAAGGTGCTCCAGTGGTAGTACTTTCTGTTATTGTTGCATCAGTTGAACCCTCAGTTGTTGTGGTATCTGTAATTTTTGTAGAAGGTGATACAGTTGTTGTACTTTCTGTAATTGTAGTATCAATTGCAGCCTCAGTTTTTGTGGAATCAGTGGCACCCTCAGTTGTTGTGGTATCTGTGAAACCCTCAGTAGTTGTCGTATCTGAGAAGCTCTCAGTTGTTGTGGCATCTGTGATTGTTGTAGAAGGTGCTCCAGTGAAAGTACTTTCTGTTATTGTTGCATCAGTTGAACCCTCAGTTGTTGTGGTATCTGTAATTGTTGTAGAAGGTGATACAGTTGTTGTACTTTCTGTAATTGTAGTATCAATTGCACCCTCAGTTGTTGTGGTATCTGTGAAACCCTCAGTAGTTGTCGTATCTGAGAAGCTCTCAGTTGTTGTGGCATCTGTGAAACCCTCAGTTCTTGCGGTATCTGTAAAACCCTCAGTTGTTGTGGAATCGGTGGCTCCCTCAGTTGTTGTGGTATATGTGAAACCCTTAGTAGTTGTCGTATCTGTGAAGCTCTCAGTAGTTGTTGTATCGGTGATTTTTGTAGAAGGTGCACCAGTGGTAGTACTTTCTGTTATTGTTGCATCAGTTGAACCCTCAGTTGCTGTGGTATCTGTGAAGCTCTCAGTTGTTGTGTTATCGGTGATTGTTGTAGAAGGTACTCCAGTGGTAGTGCTTTCCGTAAGTGTTGTATCAGTTGAACCCTCAGTTGTTGTGGTATCTCTAATTGTTGTTTCAGTTAAACCCTCAGTTGTTGTGGTATCTGTGAAGCCCTCAGTAGTTGTAGTATCGGTGATTTTTGTAGAAGGTGCTCCAGTGGTAGTACTTTCTGTTATTGTTGCATCAGTTGAACCCTCGGTTGTTGTGGCATCTGTGATTGTTGAAGAAGGTGCTCCAGTGGTAGTACTTTCTGTTATTGTTGCATCAGTTGAATCCTCAGTTGTTGTCGTATCTGAGAAGCCCACAGTTGTTGTGGCATCTGTGATTGTTGTAGAAGGTGCTCCAGTGGTAGTACTTTCTGTTATTGTTGCATCAGTTGAACCCTCAGTTGTTGTGGTATCTGAGATTGTTGAAGAAGGTGCTCCAGTGGTAGTACTTTCTGTTATTGTTGCATCAGTTGAATCCTCAGTTGTTGTGGTATCTGTGAAACCCTCAGTTGTTGTGGAATCAGTGGCACCCTCAGTTGTTGTGGTATCTGTGACACCCTCAGTAGTTGTCGTATCTGAGAAGCTCTCAGTAGTTGTTGTATCGGTGATTTTTGTAGAAGGTGCACCAGTGGTAGTACTTTCTGTTATTGTTGCATCAATTGAACCCTCAGTTGTTGTGGAATCGGTGGCTCCTTCAGTTAATGTGGTATATGTGAAACCCTTAGTAGTTGTCGTATCTATGAAGCCCTCAGTTGTTGTGGCATCTGTGATTGTTGAAGAAGGTGCTCCAGTGGTAGTACTTTCTGTTATTGTTGCATCAGTTGAACCCTCAGTTGTTGTGGTATCTGAGATTGTTGAAGAAGGTGCTCCAGTGGTAGTACTTTCTGTTATTGTTGCATCAGTTGAATCCTCAGTTGTTGTGGTATCTGTGAAACCCTCAGTTGTTGTGGAATCAGTGGCACCCTCAGTTGTTGTGGTATCTGTGACACCCTCAGTAGTTGTCGTATCTGAGAAGCCCTCGGTTGTTGTGGCATCTGTAAAACCCTCAGTTGTTGTGGAATCGGTGGCACCCTCAGTTGTTGTGGTATATGTGAAACCCTTAGTAGTTGTCGTATCTGTGAAGCTCTCAGTAGTTGTTGTATCGGTGATTTTTGTAGAAGGTGCACCAGTGGTCGTACTTTCTGTTAGTGTTGCATCAGTTGAACTCTCAGTTGTTGTGGAATCGGTGGCTCCTTCAGTTAATGTGGTATATGTGAAACCCTTAGTAGTTGTCGTATCTGTGAAGCCCTCAGTTGTTGTGGCATCTGTGATTGTTGAAGAAGGTGCTCCAGTGGTAGTACTTTCTGTTATTGTTGCATCAGTTGAACCCTCAGTTGTTGTGGTATCTGTGAAGCTCTCAGTTGTTGTGGTATCGGTGATTGTTGTAGAAGGTACTCCAGTGGTAGTGCTTTCCGTAAGTGTTGTATCAGTTGAACCCTCAGTTGTTGTGGTATCCGTAATTGTTGTTTCAGTTAAACCCTCAGTTGTTGTGGTATCTGTGAAGCCCTCAGTAGTTGTAGTATCGGTGATTTTTGTATAAGGTGCTCCAGTGGTAGTACTTTCTGTTATTGTTGCATCAGTTGAACCCTCAGTTGTTGTGGTATCTGTAATTGTTGTAGAAGGTGATACAGTTGTTGTACTTTCTGTAATTGTAGTATCAATTGCAGCCTCAGTTTTTGTGGAATCAGTGGCACCCTCAGTTGTTGTGGTATCTGTGAAACCCTCAGTAGTTGTCGTATCTGAGAAGCTCTCAGTTGTTGTGGCATCTGTGATTGTTGTAGAAGGTGCTCCAGTGGTAGTACTTTCTGTTATTGTTGCATCAGTTGAACCCTCAGTTGTTGTGGTATCTGTAATTGTTGTAGAAGGTGATACAGTTGTTGTACTTTCTGTAATTGTAGTATCAATTGCACCCTCAGTTGTTGTGGTATCTGTGAAACCCTCAGTAGTTGTCGTATCTGAGAAGCTCTCAGTTGTTGTGGCATCTGTGATTGTTGAAGAAGGTGCTCCAGTGGTAGTACTTTCTGTTATTGTTGCATCAGTTGAACCCTCAGTTGTTGTGGTATCTGTGAAGCTCTCAGTTGTTGTGGTATCCGTGATTGTTGTAGAAGGTACTCCAGTGGTAGTGCTTTCCGTAAGTGTTGTATCAGTTGAACCCTCAGTTGTTGTGGTATCTGTAATTGTTGTTTCAGTTAAACCCTCAGTTGTTGTGGTATCTGTGAAGCCCTCAGTAGTTGTAGTATCGGTGATTTTTGTAGAAGGTGCTCCAGTGGTAGTACTTTCTGTTATTGTTGCATCAGTTGAACCCTCAGTTGTTGTGGTATCTGTAATTTTTGTAGAAGGTGATACAGTTGTTGTACTTTCTGTAATTGTAGTATCAATTGCAGCCTCAGTTTTTGTGGAATCAGTGGCACCCTCAGTTGTTGTGGTATCTGTGAAACCCTCAGTAGTTGTCGTATCTGAGAAGCTCTCAGTTGTTGTGGCATCTGTGATTGTTGTAGAAGGTGCTCCAGTGAAAGTACTTTCTGTTATTGTTGCATCAGTTGAACCCTCAGTTGTTGTGGTATCTGTAATTGTTGTAGAAGGTGATACAGTTGTTGTACTTTCTGTAATTGTAGTATCAATTGCACCCTCAGTTGTTGTGGTATCTGTGAAACCCTCAGTAGTTGTCGTATCTGAGAAGCTCTCAGTTGTTGTGGCATCTGTGAAACCCTCAGTTCTTGCGGTATCTGTAAAACCCTCAGTTGTTGTGGAATCGGTGGCTCCCTCAGTTGTTGTGGTATATGTGAAACCCTTAGTAGTTGTCGTATCTGTGAAGCTCTCAGTAGTTGTTGTATCGGTGATTTTTGTAGAAGGTGCACCAGTGGTAGTACTTTCTGTTATTGTTGCATCAGTTGAACCCTCAGTTGCTGTGGTATCTGTGAAGCTCTCAGTTGTTGTGTTATCGGTGATTGTTGTAGAAGGTACTCCAGTGGTAGTGCTTTCCGTAAGTGTTGTATCAGTTGAACCCTCAGTTGTTGTGGTATCTCTAATTGTTGTTTCAGTTAAACCCTCAGTTGTTGTGGTATCTGTGAAGCCCTCAGTAGTTGTAGTATCGGTGATTTTTGTAGAAGGTGCTCCAGTGGTAGTACTTTCTGTTATTGTTGCATCAGTTGAACCCTCAGTTGTTGTGGTATCTGTAATTGTTGTAGAAGGTGATACAGTTGTTGTACTTTTTGTAATTGTAGTATCAATTGCAGCCTCAGTTGTTGTGGAATCAGTGGCACCCTCAGTTGTTGTGGTATCTGTGAAACCCTCAGTTCTTGCGGTATCTGTAAAACCCTCAGTTGTTGTGGAATCGGTGGCTCCCTCAGTTGTTGTGGTATATGTGAAACCCTTAGTAGTTGTCGTATCTGTGAAGCTCTCAGTAGTTGTTGTATCGGTGATTTTTGTAGAAGGTGCACCAGTGGTAGTACTTTCTGTTATTGTTGCATCAGTTGAACCCTCAGTTGCTGTGGTATCTGTGAAGCTCTCAGTTGTTGTGTTATCGGTGATTGTTGTAGAAGGTACTCCAGTGGTAGTGCTTTCCGTAAGTGTTGTATCAGTTGAACCCTCAGTTGTTGTGGTATCTCTAATTGTTGTTTCAGTTAAACCCTCAGTTGTTGTGGTATCTGTGAAGCCCTCAGTAGTTGTAGTATCGGTGATTGTTGTAGAAGGTGCTCCAGTGGTAGTACTTTCTGTTATTGTTGCATCAGTTGAACCCTCAGTTGTTGTGGTATCTGTAATTGTTGTAGAAGGTGATACAGTTGTTGTACTTTCTGTAATTGTAGTATCAATTGCAGCCTCAGTTGTTGTGGTATCTGTGAAACCCTCAGTAGTTGTCGTATCTGAGAAGCCCACAGTTGTTGTGGCATCTGTGATTGTTGTAGAAGGTGCTCCAGTGGTAGTACTTTCTGTTATTGTTGCATCAGTTGAATCCTCAGTTGTTGTCGTATCTGAGAAGCCCACAGTTGTTGTGGCATCTGTGATTGTTATAGAAGGTGCTCCAGTGGTAGTACTTTCTGTTATTGTTGCATCAGTTGAACCCTCAGTTGTTGTGGTATCTCTAATTGTTGTTTCAGTTAAACCCTCAGTTGTTGTGGTATCTGTGAAGCCCTCAGTAGTTGTAGTATCGGTGATTGTTGTAGAAGGTGCTCCAGTGGTAGTACTTTCTGTTATTGTTGCATCAGTTGAACCCTCAGTTGTTGTGGTATCTGTAATTGTTGTAGAAGGTGATACAGTTGTTGTACTTTCTGTAATTGTAGTATCAATTGCAGCCTCAGTTGTTGTGGTATCTGTGAAACCCTCAGTAGTTGTCGTATCTGAGAAGCCCACAGTTGTTGTGGCATCTGTGATTGTTGTAGAAGGTGCTCCAGTGGTAGTACTTTCTGTTATTGTTGCATCAGTTGAATCCTCAGTTGTTGTCGTATCTGAGAAGCCCACAGTTGTTGTGGCATCTGTGATTGTTATAGAAGGTGCTCCAGTGGTAGTACTTTCTGTTATTGTTGCATCAGTTGAACCCTCAGTTGTTGTGGTATCTGAGATTGTTGAAGAAGGTGCTCCAGTGGTTGTACTTTCTGTTATTGTTGCATCAGTTGAATCCTCAGTTGTTGTGGTATCTGTGAAACCCTCAGTTGTTGTGGAATCAGTGGCACCCTCAGTTGTTGTGGTATCTGTGACACCCTCAGTAGTTGTCGTATCTGAGAAGCCCTCGGTTGTTGTGGCATCTGTAAAACCCTCAGTTGTTGTGGAATCGGTGGCACCCTCAGTTGTTGTGGTATCTGTGAAACCCTCAGTTCTTGCGGTATCTGTAAAACCCTCAGTTGTTGTGGAATCGGTGGCTCCCTCAGTTGTTGTGGTATATGTGAAACCCTTAGTAGTTGTCGTATCTGTGAAGCTCTCAGTAGTTGTTGTATCGGTGATTTTTGTAGAAGGTGCACCAGTGGTAGTACTTTCTGTTATTGTTGCATCAGTTGAACCCTCAGTTGCTGTGGTATCTGTGAAGCTCTCAGTTGTTGTGTTATCGGTGATTGTTGTAGAAGGTACTCCAGTGGTACTGCTTTCCGTAAGTGTTGTATCAGTTGAACCCTCAGTTGTTGTGGTATCTCTAATTGTTGTTTCAGTTAAACCCTCAGTTGTTGTGGTATCTGTGAAGCCCTCAGTAGTTGTAGTATCGGTGATTTTTGTAGAAGGTGCTCCAGTGGTAGTACTTTCTGTTATTGTTGCATCAGTTGAACCCTCAGTTGTTGTGGTATCTGTAATTGTTGAAGAAGGTGATACAGTTGTTGTACTTTCTGTAATTGTAGTATCAATTGCAGCCTCAGTTGTTGTGGAATCAGTGGCACCCTCAGTTGTTGTGGTATCTGTGAAACCCTCAGTTCTTGCGGTATCTGTAAAACCCTCAGTTGTTGTGGAATCGGTGGCTCCCTCGGTTTTTGTGGTATATGTGAAACCCTTAGTAGTTGTCGTATCTGTGAAGCTCTCAGTAGTTGTTGTATCAGTGATTTTTGTAGAAGGTGCACCAGTGGTCGTACTTTCTGTTAGTGTTGCATCAGTTGAACTCTCAGTTGTTGTGGAATCGGTGGCTCCTTCAGTTAATGTGGTATATGTGAAACCCTTAGTAGTTGTCGTATCTATGAAGCCCTCAGTTGTTGTGGCATCTGTGATTGTTGAAGAAGGTGCTCCAGTGGTAGTACTTTCTGTTATTGTTGCATCAGTTGAACCCTCAGTTGTTGTGGTATCTGAGATTGTTGAAGAAGGTGCTCCAGTGGTAGTACTTTCTGTTATTGTTGCATCAGTTGAATCCTCAGTTGTTGTGGTATCTGTGAAACCCTCAGTTGTTGTGGAATCAGTGGCACCCTCAGTTGTTGTGGTATCTGTGACACCCTCAGTAGTTGTCGTATCTGAGAAGCCCTCGGTTGTTGTGGCATCTGTAAAACCCTCAGTTGTTGTGGAATCGGTGGCACCCTCAGTTGTTGTGGTATATGTGAAACCCTTAGTAGTTGTCGTATCTGTGAAGCTCTCAGTAGTTGTTGTATCGGTGATTTTTGTAGAAGGTGCACCAGTGGTCGTACTTTCTGTTAGTGTTGCATCAGTTGAACTCTCAGTTGTTGTGGAATCGGTGGCTCCTTCAGTTAATGTGGTATATGTGAAACCCTTAGTAGTTGTCGTATCTGTGAAGCCCTCAGTTGTTGTGGCATCTGTGATTGTTGAAGAAGGTGCTCCAGTGGTAGTACTTTCTGTTATTGTTGCATCAGTTGAACCCTCAGTTGTTGTGGTATCTGTGAAGCTCTCAGTTGTTGTAGTATCGGTGATTGTTGTAGAAGGTACTCCAGTGGTAGTGCTTTCCGTAAGTGTTGTATCAGTTGAACCCTCAGTTGTTGTGGTATCCGTAATTGTTGTTTCAGTTAAACCCTCAGTTGTTGTGGTATCTGTGAAGCCCTCAGTAGTTGTAGTATCGGTGATTTTTGTATAAGGTGCTCCAGTGGTAGTACTTTCTGTTATTGTTGCATCAGTTGAACCCTCAGTTGTTGTGGTATCTGTAATTGTTGTAGAAGGTGATACAGTTGTTGTACTTTCTGTAATTGTAGTATCAATTGCAGCCTCAGTTTTTGTGGAATCAGTGGCACCCTCAGTTGTTGTGGTATCTGTGAAACCCTCAGTAGTTGTCGTATCTGAGAAGCTCTCAGTTGTTGTGGCATCTGTGATTGTTGTAGAAGGTGCTCCAGTGGTAGTACTTTCTGTTATTGTTGCATCAGTTGAACCCTCAGTTGTTGTGGTATCTGTAATTGTTGTAGAAGGTGATACAGTTGTTGTACTTTCTGTAATTGTAGTATCAATTGCACCCTCAGTTGTTGTGGTATCTGTGAAACCCTCAGTAGTTGTCGTATCTGAGAAGCTCTCAGTTGTTGTGGCATCTGTGATTGTTGAAGAAGGTGCTCCAGTGGTAGTACTTTCTGTTATTGTTGCATCAGTTGAACCCTCAGTTGTTGTGGTATCTGTGAAGCTCTCAGTTGTTGTGGTATCCGTGATTGTTGTAGAAGGTACTCCAGTGGTAGTGCTTTCCGTAAGTGTTGTATCAGTTGAACCCTCAGTTGTTGTGGTATCTGTAATTGTTGTTTCAGTTAAACCCTCAGTTGTTGTGGTATCTGTGAAGCCCTCAGTAGTTGTAGTATCGGTGATTTTTGTAGAAGGTGCTCCAGTGGTAGTACTTTCTGTTATTGTTGCATCAGTTGAACCCTCAGTTGTTGTGGTATCTGTAATTTTTGTAGAAGGTGATACAGTTGTTGTACTTTCTGTAATTGTAGTATCAATTGCAGCCTCAGTTTTTGTGGAATCAGTGGCACCCTCAGTTGTTGTGGTATCTGTGAAACCCTCAGTAGTTGTCGTATCTGAGAAGCTCTCAGTTGTTGTGGCATCTGTGATTGTTGTAGAAGGTGCTCCAGTGAAAGTACTTTCTGTTATTGTTGCATCAGTTGAACCCTCAGTTGTTGTGGTATCTGTAATTGTTGTAGAAGGTGATACAGTTGTTGTACTTTCTGTAATTGTAGTATCAATTGCACCCTCAGTTGTTGTGGTATCTGTGAAACCCTCAGTAGTTGTCGTATCTGAGAAGCTCTCAGTTGTTGTGGCATCTGTGAAACCCTCAGTTCTTGCGGTATCTGTAAAACCCTCAGTTGTTGTGGAATCGGTGGCTCCCTCAGTTGTTGTGGTATATGTGAAACCCTTAGTAGTTGTCGTATCTGTGAAGCTCTCAGTAGTTGTTGTATCGGTGATTTTTGTAGAAGGTGCACCAGTGGTAGTACTTTCTGTTATTGTTGCATCAGTTGAACCCTCAGTTGCTGTGGTATCTGTGAAGCTCTCAGTTGTTGTGTTATCGGTGATTGTTGTAGAAGGTACTCCAGTGGTAGTGCTTTCCGTAAGTGTTGTATCAGTTGAACCCTCAGTTGTTGTGGTATCTCTAATTGTTGTTTCAGTTAAACCCTCAGTTGTTGTGGTATCTGTGAAGCCCTCAGTAGTTGTAGTATCGGTGATTTTTGTAGAAGGTGCTCCAGTGGTAGTACTTTCTGTTATTGTTGCATCAGTTGAACCCTCAGTTGTTGTGGTATCTGTAATTGTTGTAGAAGGTGATACAGTTGTTGTACTTTTTGTAATTGTAGTATCAATTGCAGCCTCAGTTGTTGTGGAATCAGTGGCACCCTCAGTTGTTGTGGTATCTGTGAAACCCTCAGTTCTTGCGGTATCTGTAAAACCCTCAGTTGTTGTGGAATCGGTGGCTCCCTCAGTTGTTGTGGTATATGTGAAACCCTTAGTAGTTGTCGTATCTGTGAAGCTCTCAGTAGTTGTTGTATCGGTGATTTTTGTAGAAGGTGCACCAGTGGTAGTACTTTCTGTTATTGTTGCATCAGTTGAACCCTCAGTTGCTGTGGTATCTGTGAAGCTCTCAGTTGTTGTGTTATCGGTGATTGTTGTAGAAGGTACTCCAGTGGTAGTGCTTTCCGTAAGTGTTGTATCAGTTGAACCCTCAGTTGTTGTGGTATCTCTAATTGTTGTTTCAGTTAAACCCTCAGTTGTTGTGGTATCTGTGAAGCCCTCAGTAGTTGTAGTATCGGTGATTGTTGTAGAAGGTGCTCCAGTGGTAGTACTTTCTGTTATTGTTGCATCAGTTGAACCCTCAGTTGTTGTGGTATCTGTAATTGTTGTAGAAGGTGATACAGTTGTTGTACTTTCTGTAATTGTAGTATCAATTGCAGCCTCAGTTGATGTGGTATCTGTGAAACCCTCAGTAGTTGTCGTATCTGAGAAGCCCACAGTTGTTGTGGCATCTGTGATTGTTGTAGAAGGTGCTCCAGTGGTAGTACTTTCTGTTATTGTTGCATCAGTTGAATCCTCAGTTGTTGTCGTATCTGAGAAGCCCACAGTTGTTGTGGCATCTGTGATTGTTATAGAAGGTGCTCCAGTGGTAGTACTTTCTGTTATTGTTGCATCAGTTGAACCCTCAGTTGTTGTGGTATCTCTAATTGTTGTTTCAGTTAAACCCTCAGTTGTTGTGGTATCTGTGAAGCCCTCAGTAGTTGTAGTATCGGTGATTGTTGTAGAAGGTGCTCCAGTGGTAGTACTTTCTGTTATTGTTGCATCAGTTGAACCCTCAGTTGTTGTGGTATCTGTAATTGTTGTAGAAGGTGATACAGTTGTTGTACTTTCTGTAATTGTAGTATCAATTGCAGCCTCAGTTGTTGTGGTATCTGTGAAACCCTCAGTAGTTGTCGTATCTGAGAAGCCCACAGTTGTTGTGGCATCTGTGATTGTTGTAGAAGGTGCTCCAGTGGTAGTACTTTCTGTTATTGTTGCATCAGTTGAATCCTCAGTTGTTGTCGTATCTGAGAAGCCCACAGTTGTTGTGGCATCTGTGATTGTTATAGAAGGTGCTCCAGTGGTAGTACTTTCTGTTATTGTTGCATCAGTTGAACCCTCAGTTGTTGTGGTATCTGAGATTGTTGAAGAAGGTGCTCCAGTGGTTGTACTTTCTGTTATTGTTGCATCAGTTGAATCCTCAGTTGTTGTGGTATCTGTGAAACCCTCAGTTGTTGTGGAATCAGTGGCACCCTCAGTTGTTGTGGTATCTGTGACACCCTCAGTAGTTGTCGTATCTGAGAAGCCCTCGGTTGTTGTGGCATCTGTAAAACCCTCAGTTGTTGTGGAATCGGTGGCACCCTCAGTTGTTGTGGTATCTGTGAAACCCTCAGTTCTTGCGGTATCTGTAAAACCCTCAGTTGTTGTGGAATCGGTGGCTCCCTCAGTTGTTGTGGTATATGTGAAACCCTTAGTAGTTGTCGTATCTGTGAAGCTCTCAGTAGTTGTTGTATCGGTGATTTTTGTAGAAGGTGCACCAGTGGTAGAACTTTCTGTTATTGTTGCATCAGTTGAACCCTCAGTTGCTGTGGTATCTGTGAAGCTCTCAGTTGTTGTGTTATCGGTGATTGTTGTAGAAGGTACTCCAGTGGTACTGCTTTCCGTAAGTGTTGTATCAGTTGAACCCTCAGTTGTTGTGGTATCTCTAATTGTTGTTTCAGTTAAACCCTCAGTTGTTGTGGTATCTGTGAAGCCCTCAGTAGTTGTAGTATCGGTGATTTTTGTAGAAGGTGCTCCAGTGGTAGTACTTTCTGTTATTGTTGCATCAGTTGAACCCTCAGTTGTTGTGGTATCTGTAATTGTTGAAGAAGGTGATACAGTTGTTGTACTTTCTGTAATTGTAGTATCAATTGCAGCCTCAGTTGTTGTGGAATCAGTGGCACCCTCAGTTGTTGTGGTATCTGTGAAACCCTCAGTTCTTGCGGTATCTGTAAAACCCTCAGTTGTTGTGGAATCGGTGGCTCCCTCGGTTTTTGTGGTATATGTGAAACCCTTAGTAGTTGTCGTATCTGTGAAGCTCTCAGTAGTTGTTGTATCAGTGATTTTTGTAGAAGGTGCACCAGTGGTCGTACTTTCTGTTAGTGTTGCATCAGTTGAACTCTCAGTTGTTGTGGAATCGGTGGCTCCTTCAGTTAATGTGGTATATGTGAAACCCTTAGTAGTTGTCGTATCTGTGAAGCCCTCAGTTGTTGTGGCATCTGTGATTGTTGAAGAAGGTGCTCCAGTGGTAGTACTTTCTGTTATTGTTGCATCAGTTGAACCCTCAGTTGTTGTGGTATCTGTGAAGCTCTCAGTTGTTGTGGTATCGGTGATTGTTGTAGAAGGTACTCCAGTGGTAGTGCTTTCCGTAAGTGTTGTATCAGTTGAACCCTCAGTTGTTGTGGTATCTGTAATTGTTGTTTCAGTTAAACCCTCAGTTGTTGTGGTATCTGTGAAGCCCTCAGTAGTTGTAGTATCGGTGATTTTTGTAGAAGGTGCTCCAGTGGTAGTACTTTCTGTTATTGTTGCATCAGTTGAACCCTCAGTTGTTGTGGTATCTGTAATTGTTGTAGAAGGTGATACAGTTGTTGTACTTTCTGTAATTGTAGTATCAATTGCAGCCTCAGTTTTTGTGGAATCAGTGGCACCCTCAGTTGTTGTGGTATCTGTGAAACCCTCAGTAGTTGTCGTATCTGAGAAGCTCTCAGTTGTTGTGGCATCTGTGATTGTTGTAGAAGGTGCTCCAGTGGTAGTACTTTCTGTTATTGTTGCATCAGTTGAACCCTCAGTTGTTGTGGTATCTGTAATTGTTGTAGAAGGTGATACAGTTGTTGTACTTTCTGTAATTGTAGTATCAATTGCACCCTCAGTTGTTGTGGTATCTGTGAAACCCTCAGTAGTTGTCGTATCTGAGAAGCTCTCAGTTGTTGTGGCATCTGTGAAACCCTCAGTTCTTGCGGTATCTGTAAAACCCTCAGTTGTTGTGGAATCGGTGGCTCCCTCAGTTGTTGTGGTATATGTGAAACCCTTAGTAGTTGTCGTATCTGTGAAGCTCTCAGTAGTTGTTGTATCGGTGATTTTTGTAGAAGGTGCACCAGTGGTAGTACTTTCTGTTATTGTTGCATCAGTTGAACCCTCAGTTGCTGTGGTATCTGTGAAGCTCTCAGTTGTTGTGTTATCGGTGATTGTTGTAGAAGGTACTCCAGTGGTAGTGCTTTCCGTAAGTGTTGTATCAGTTGAACCCTCAGTTGTTGTGGTATCTCTAATTGTTGTTTCAGTTAAACCCTCAGTTGTTGTGGTATCTGTGAAGCCCTCAGTAGTTGTAGTATCGGTGATTGTTGTAGAAGGTGCTCCAGTGGTAGTACTTTCTGTTATTGTTGCATCAGTTGAACCCTCAGTTGTTGTGGTATCTGAGATTGTTGAAGAAGGTGCTCCAGTGGTAGTACTTTCTGTTATTGTTGCATCAGTTGAATCCTCAGTTGTTGTGGTATCTGTGAAACCCTCAGTTGTTGTGGAATCAGTGGCACCCTCAGTTGTTGTGGTATCTGTGACACCCTCAGTAGTTGTCGTATCTGAGAAGCCCTCGGTTGTTGTGGCATCTGTAAAACCCTCAGTTGTTGTGGAATCGGTGGCACCCTCAGTTGTTGTGGTATCTGTGAAACCCTCAGTTCTTGCGGTATCTGTAAAACCCTCAGTTGTTGTGGAATCGGTGGCTCCCTCAGTTGTTGTGGTATATGTGAAACCCTTAGTAGTTGTCGTATCTGTGAAGCTCTCAGTAGTTGTTGTATCGGTGATTTTTGTAGAAGGTGCACCAGTGGTAGTACTTTCTGTTATTGTTGCATCAGTTGAACCCTCAGTTGCTGTGGTATCTGTGAAGCTCTCAGTTGTTGTGTTATCGGTGATTGTTGTAGAAGGTACTCCAGTGGTACTGCTTTCCGTAAGTGTTGTATCAGTTGAACCCTCAGTTGTTGTGGTATCTCTAATTGTTGTTTCAGTTAAACCCTCAGTTGTTGTGGTATCTGTGAAGCCCTCAGTAGTTGTAGTATCGGTGATTTTTGTAGAAGGTGCTCCAGTGGTAGTACTTTCTGTTATTGTTGCATCAGTTGAACCCTCAGTTGTTGTGGTATCTGTAATTGTTGTAGAAGGTGATACAGTTGTTGTACTTTCTGTAATTGTAGTATCAATTGCAGCCTCAGTTGTTGTGGAATCAGTGGCACCCTCAGTTGTTGTGGTATCTGTGAAACCCTCAGTTCTTGCGGTATCTGTAAAACCCTCAGTTGTTGTGGAATCGGTGGCTCCCTCGGTTTTTGTGGTATATGTGAAACCCTTAGTAGTTGTCGTATCTGTGAAGCTCTCAGTAGTTGTTGTATCAGTGATTTTTGTAGAAGGTGCACCAGTGGTCGTACTTTCTGTTAGTGTTGCATCAGTTGAACTCTCAGTTGTTGTGGAATCGGTGGCTCCTTCAGTTAATGTGGTATATGTGAAACCCTTAGTAGTTGTCGTATCTGTGAAGCCCTCAGTTGTTGTGGCATCTGTGATTGTTGAAGAAGGTGCTCCAGTGGTAGTACTTTCTGTTATTGTTGCATCAGTTGAACCCTCAGTTGTTGTGGTATCTGTGAAGCTCTCAGTTGTTGTGGTATCGGTGATTGTTGTAGAAGGTACTCCAGTGGTAGTGCTTTCCGTAAGTGTTGTATCAGTTGAACCCTCAGTTGTTGTGGTATCTGTAATTGTTGTTTCAGTTAAACCCTCAGTTGTTGTGGTATCTGTGAAGCCCTCAGTAGTTGTAGTATCGGTGATTTTTGTAGAAGGTGCTCCAGTGGTAGTACTTTCTGTTATTGTTGCATCAGTTGAACCCTCAGTTGTTGTGGTATCTGTAATTGTTGTAGAAGGTGATACAGTTGTTGTACTTTCTGTAATTGTAGTATCAATTGCAGCCTCAGTTTTTGTGGAATCAGTGGCACCCTCAGTTGTTGTGGTATCTGTGAAACCCTCAGTAGTTGTCGTATCTGAGAAGCTCTCAGTTGTTGTGGCATCTGTGATTGTTGTAGAAGGTGCTCCAGTGGTAGTACTTTCTGTTATTGTTGCATCAGTTGAACCCTCAGTTGTTGTGGTATCTGTAATTGTTGTAGAAGGTGATACAGTTGTTGTACTTTTTGTAATTGTAGTATCAAGTGCAGCCTCAGTTGTTGTGGAATCAGTGGCACCCTCAGTTGTTGTGGTATCTGTGAAACCCTCAGTTCTTGCGGTATCTGTAAAACCCTCAGTTGTTGTGGAATCGGTGGCTCCCTCAGTTGTTGTGGTATATGTGAAACCCTTAGTAGTTGTCGTATCTGTGAAGCTCTCAGTAGTTGTTGTATCGGTGATTTTTGTAGAAGGTGCACCAGTGGTAGTACTTTCTGTTATTGTTGCATCAGTTGAACCCTCAGTTGCTGTGGTATCTGTGAAGCTCTCAGTTGTTGTGTTATCGGTGATTGTTGTAGAAGGTACTCCAGTGGTAGTGCTTTCCGTAAGTGTTGTATCAGTTGAACCCTCAGTTGTTGTGGTATCTCTAATTGTTGTTTCAGTTAAACCCTCAGTTGTTGTGGTATCTGTGAAGCCCTCAGTAGTTGTAGTATCGGTGATTGTTGTAGAAGGTGCTCCAGTGGTAGTACTTTCTGTTATTGTTGCATCAGTTGAACCCTCAGTTGTTGTGGTATCTGTAATTGTTGTAGAAGGTGATACAGTTGTTGTACTTTCTGTAATTGTAGTATCAATTGCAGCCTCAGTTGTTGTGGTATCTGTGAAACCCTCAGTAGTTGTCGTATCTGAGAAGCCCACAGTTGTTGTGGCATCTGTGATTGTTGTAGAAGGTGCTCCAGTGGTAGTACTTTCTGTTATTGTTGCATCAGTTGAATCCTCAGTTGTTGTCGTATCTGAGAAGCCCACAGTTGTTGTGGCATCTGTGATTGTTGTAGAAGGTGCTCCAGTGGTAGTACTTTCTGTTATTGTTGCATCAGTTGAACCCTCAGTTGTTGTGGTATCTGAGATTGTTGAAGAAGGTGCTCCAGTGGTAGTACTTTCTGTTATTGTTGCATCAGTTGAATCCTCAGTTGTTGTGGTATCTGTGAAACCCTCAGTTGTTGTGGAATCAGTGGCACCCTCAGTTGTTGTGGTATCTGTGACACCCTCAGTAGTTGTCGTATCTGAGAAGCCCTCGGTTGTTGTGGCATCTGTAAAACCCTCAGTTGTTGTGGAATCGGTGGCACCCTCAGTTGTTGTGGTATCTGTGAAACCCTCAGTTCTTGCGGTATCTGTAAAACCCTCAGTTGTTGTGGAATCGGTGGCTTCCTCAGTTGTTGTGGTATATGTGAAACCCTTAGTAGTTGTCGTATCTGTGAAGCTCTCAGTAGTTGTTGTATCGGTGATTTTTGTAGAAGGTGCACCAGTGGTAGTACTTTCTGTTATTGTTGCATCAGTTGAACCCTCAGTTGCTGTGGTATCTGTGAAGCTCTCAGTTGTTGTGTTATCGGTGATTGTTGTAGAAGGTACTCCAGTGGTACTGCTTTCCGTAAGTGTTGTATCAGTTGAACCCTCAGTTGTTGTGGTATCTCTAATTGTTGTTTCAGTTAAACCCTCAGTTGTTGTGGTATCTGTGAAGCCCTCAGTAGTTGTAGTATCGGTGATTTTTGTAGAAGGTGCTCCAGTGGTAGTACTTTCTGTTATTGTTGCATCAGTTGAACCCTCAGTTGTTGTGGTATCTGTAATTGTTGTAGAAGGTGATACAGTTGTTGTACTTTCTGTAATTGTAGTATCAATTGCAGCCTCAGTTGTTGTGGAATCAGTGGCACCCTCAGTTGTTGTGGTATCTGTGAAACCCTCAGTTCTTGCGGTATCTGTAAAACCCTCAGTTGTTGTGGAATCGGTGGCTCCCTCAGTTTTTGTGGTATATGTGAAACCCTTAGTAGTTGTCGTATCTGTGAAGCTCTCAGTAGTTGTTGTATCAGTGATTTTTGTAGAAGGTGCACCAGTGGTCGTACTTTCTGTTAGTGTTGCATCAGTTGAACTCTCAGTTGTTGTGGAATCGGTGGCTCCTTCAGTTAATGTGGTATATGTGAAACCCTTAGTAGTTGTCGTATCTGTGAAGCCCTCAGTTGTTGTGGCATCTGTGATTGTTGAAGAAGGTGCTCCAGTGGTAGTACTTTCTGTTATTGTTGCATCAGTTGAACCCTCAGTTGTTGTGGTATCTGTGAAGCTCTCAGTTGTTGTGGTATCGGTGATTGTTGTAGAAGGTACTCCAGTGGTAGTGCTTTCCGTAAGTGTTGTATCAGTTGAACCCTCAGTTGTTGTGGTATCTGTAATTGTTGTTTCAGTTAAACCCTCAGTTGTTGTGGTATCTGTGAAGCCCTCAGTAGTTGTAGTATCGGTGATTTTTGTAGAAGGTGCTCCAGTGGTAGTACTTTCTGTTATTGTTGCATCAGTTGAACCCTCAGTTGTTGTGGTATCTGTAATTGTTGTAGAAGGTGATACAGTTGTTGTACTTTCTGTAATTGTAGTATCAATTGCAGCCTCAGTTTTTGTGGAATCAGTGGCACCCTCAGTTGTTGTGGTATCTCTAATTGTTGTTTCAGTTAAACCCTCAGTTGTTGTGGTATCTGTGAAACCCTCAGTTGTTGTCGAATCAGTGGCACCCTCAGTTGTTTTGGTATCTGTGAAACCCTCAGTAGTTGTCGTATCTGAGAAGCCCTCAGTTGTTGTGGCATCTGTGATTGTTGTAGAAGGTGCTCCAGTGGTAGTACTTTCTGTTATTGTTGCATCAGTTGAACCCTCAGTTCTTGTGGTATCTGTGAAACCCTCAGTTGTTGTGGAATCAGTGGCACCTTCAGTTGTTGTGGTATCTGTGAAACCTTCAGTAGTTGTCGTATCTAAAAAGCCCTCAGTTGTTGTGGCATCTGTGATTGTTGTAGAAGGTGCTCCAGTGGTAGTACTTTCTGTTATTGTTGCATCAGTTGAACCCTCAGTTGTTGTGGTATCTGAGATTGTTGAAGAAGGTGCTCCAGTGGTAGTACTTTCTGTTATTGTTGCATCAGTTGAATCCTCAGTTGTTGTGGTATCTGTGAAACCCTCAGTTGTTGTGGAATCAGTGGCACCGTCAGTTGTTGTGGTATCTGTGAAACCCTCAGTAGTTGTCGTATCTGAGAAACCCTCAGTTGTTGTGGCATCTGTGATTGTTGTAGAAGGTGCTCCAGTGGTAGTACTTTCTGTTATTGTTGCATCAGTTGAACCCTCAGTTCTTGTGGTATCTGTGAAACCCTCAGTTGTTGTGGAATCAGTGGCACCTTCAGTTGTTGTGGTATCTGTGAAACCTTCAGTAGTTGTCGTATCTAAAAAGCCCTCAGTTGTTGTGGCATCTGTGATTGTTGTAGAAGGTGCTCCAGTGGTAGTACTTTCTGTTATTGTTGCATCAGTTGAACCCTCAGTTGTTGTGGTATCTGAGATTGTTGAAGAAGGTGCTCCAGTGGTAGTACTTTCTGTTATTGTTGCATCAGTTGAATCCTCAGTTGTTGTGGTATCTGTGAAACCCTCAGTTGTTGTGGAATCAGTGGCACCCTCAGTTGTTGTGGTATCTGTGACACCCTCAGTAGTTGTCGTATCTGAGAAGCCCTCGGTTGTTGTGGCATCTGTGATTGTTGAAGAAGGTGCTCCAGTGGTAGTACTTTCTGTTATTGTTGCATCAGTTGAATCCTCAGTTGTTGTCGTATCTGAGAAGCCCACAGTTGTTGTGGCATCTGTGATTGTTGTAGAAGGTGCTCCAGTGGTAGTACTTTCTGTTATTGTTGCATCAGTTGAACCCTCAGTTGTTGTGGTATCTGAGATTGTTGAAGAAGGTGCTCCAGTGGTAGTACTTTCTGTTATTGTTGCATCAGTTGAATCCTCAGTTGTTGTGGTATCTGTGAAACCCTCAGTTGTTGTGGAATCAGTGGCACCCTCAGTTGTTGTGGTATCTGTGACACCCTCAGTAGTTGTCGTATCTGAGAAGCCCTCGGTTGTTGTGGCATCTGTAAAACCCTCAGTTGTTGTGGAATCGGTGGCACCCTCAGTTGTTGTGGTATATGTGAAACCCTTAGTAGTTGTCGTATCTGTGAAGCTCTCAGTAGTTGTTGTATCGGTGATTTTTGTAGAAGGTGCACCAGTGGTAGTACTTTCTGTTATTGTTGCATCAATTGAACCCTCAGTTGTTGTGGAATCGGTGGCTCCTTCAGTTAATGTGGTATATGTGAAACCCTTAGTAGTTGTCGTATCTATGAAGCCCTCAGTTGTTGTGGCATCTGTGATTGTTGAAGAAGGTGCTCCAGTGGTAGTACTTTCTGTTATTGTTGCATCAGTTGAACCCTCAGTTGTTGTGGTATCTGAGATTGTTGAAGAAGGTGCTCCAGTGGTAGTACTTTCTGTTATTGTTGCATCAGTTGAATCCTCAGTTGTTGTGGTATCTGTGAAACCCTCAGTTGTTGTGGAATCAGTGGCACCCTCAGTTGTTGTGGTATCTGTGACACCCTCAGTAGTTGTCGTATCTGAGAAGCCCTCGGTTGTTGTGGCATCTGTAAAACCCTCAGTTGTTGTGGAATCGGTGGCACCCTCAGTTGTTGTGGTATATGTGAAACCCTTAGTAGTTGTCGTATCTGTGAAGCTCTCAGTAGTTGTTGTATCGGTGATTTTTGTAGAAGGTGCACCAGTGGTCGTACTTTCTGTTAGTGTTGCATCAGTTGAACTCTCAGTTGTTGTGGAATCGGTGGCTCCTTCAGTTAATGTGGTATATGTGAAACCCTTAGTAGTTGTCGTATCTGTGAAGCCCTCAGTTGTTGTGGCATCTGTGATTGTTGAAGAAGGTGCTCCAGTGGTAGTACTTTCTGTTATTGTTGCATCAGTTGAACCCTCAGTTGTTGTGGTATCTGTGAAGCTCTCAGTTGTTGTGGTATCGGTGATTGTTGTAGAAGGTACTCCAGTGGTAGTGCTTTCCGTAAGTGTTGTATCAGTTGAACCCTCAGTTGTTGTGGTATCCGTAATTGTTGTTTCAGTTAAACCCTCAGTTGTTGTGGTATCTGTGAAGCCCTCAGTAGTTGTAGTATCGGTGATTTTTGTATAAGGTGCTCCAGTGGTAGTACTTTCTGTTATTGTTGCATCAGTTGAACCCTCAGTTGTTGTGGTATCTGTAATTGTTGTAGAAGGTGATACAGTTGTTGTACTTTCTGTAATTGTAGTATCAATTGCAGCCTCAGTTTTTGTGGAATCAGTGGCACCCTCAGTTGTTGTGGTATCTGTGAAACCCTCAGTAGTTGTCGTATCTGAGAAGCTCTCAGTTGTTGTGGCATCTGTGATTGTTGTAGAAGGTGCTCCAGTGGTAGTACTTTCTGTTATTGTTGCATCAGTTGAACCCTCAGTTGTTGTGGTATCTGTAATTGTTGTAGAAGGTGATACAGTTGTTGTACTTTCTGTAATTGTAGTATCAATTGCACCCTCAGTTGTTGTGGTATCTGTGAAACCCTCAGTAGTTGTCGTATCTGAGAAGCTCTCAGTTGTTGTGGCATCTGTGATTGTTGAAGAAGGTGCTCCAGTGGTAGTACTTTCTGTTATTGTTGCATCAGTTGAACCCTCAGTTGTTGTGGTATCTGTGAAGCTCTCAGTTGTTGTGGTATCCGTGATTGTTGTAGAAGGTACTCCAGTGGTAGTGCTTTCCGTAAGTGTTGTATCAGTTGAACCCTCAGTTGTTGTGGTATCTGTAATTGTTGTTTCAGTTAAACCCTCAGTTGTTGTGGTATCTGTGAAGCCCTCAGTAGTTGTAGTATCGGTGATTTTTGTAGAAGGTGCTCCAGTGGTAGTACTTTCTGTTATTGTTGCATCAGTTGAACCCTCAGTTGTTGTGGTATCGGTGATTGTTGTAGAAGGTACTCCAGTGGTAGTGCTTTCCGTAAGTGTTGTATCAGTTGAACCCTCAGTTGTTGTGGTATCTGTAATTGTTGTTTCAGTTAAACCCTCAGTTGTTGTGGTATCTGTGAAGCCCTCAGTAGTTGTAGTATCGGTGATTTTTGTAGAAGGTGCTCCAGTGGTAGTACTTTCTGTTATTGTTGCATCAGTTGAACCCTCAGTTGTTGTGGTATCTGTAATTGATGTAGAAGGTGATACAGTTGTTGTACTTTCTGTAATTGTAGTATCAATTGCAGCCTCAGTTGTTGTGGAATCAGTGGCACCCTCAGTTGTTGTGGTATCTGTGAAATCCTCAGTAGTTGTCGTATCTGAGAAGCTCTCAGTTGTTGTGGCATCTGTGATTGTGTTAGAAGGTGCTCCAGTGGTAGTACTTTCTGTTATTGTTGCATCAGTTGAACCCTCAGTTGTTGTGGTATCTGTAATTGTTATAGAAGGTGATACAGTTGTTGTACTTTCTGTAATTGTAGTATCAATTGCACCCTCAGTTGTTGTGGAATCAGTGGCACCCTCAGTTGTTGTGATATCTGTGAAACCCTCAGTAGTTGTCGTATCTGAGAAGCTCTCAGTTGTTGTGGCATCTGTGATTGTTGTAGAAGGTGCTCCAGTGGTAGTACTTTCTTTTACTGTTGCATCAGTTGAACCCTCAGTTGTTGTGGTATCTGTAAAGCTCTCAGTTGTTGTGGTATCGGTGATTGTTGTAGAAGGTACTCCAGTGGTAGTGCTTTCCGTAAGTGTTGTATCAGTTGAACCCTCAGTTGTTGTGGTATCTGTAATTGTTGTTTCAGTTAAACCCTCAGTTGTTGTGGTATCTGTGAAGCCCTCAGTAGTTATAGTATCGGTGATTTTTGTAGAAGGTGCTCCAGTGGTAGTACTTTCTGTTATTGTTGCATCAGTTGAACCCTCAGTTGTTGTGGTATCTGTGAAACCCTCAGTTGTTGTGGAATCAGTGGCACCCTCAGTTGTTGTGGAATCTGTGAAACCCTCAGTAGTTGTCGTATCTGAGAAGCCCTCAGTTGTTGTGGCATCTGTGATTGTTGTAGAAGGAGCTCCAGTGGTAGTACTTTCTGTTATTGTTGCATCAGTTGAACCCTCAGTTGTTGTGGAATCGGTGGCTCCCTCAGTTGTTGTGGTATCTGTGAAACCCTCAGTAGTTGTCGTATCTGAGAAGCTCTCAGTTGTTGTGGCATCTGTGATTGTTGTAGAAGGTGCACCAGTGGTAGTGCTTTCCGTAAGTGTTGTATCAGTTGAACCCTCAGTTGTTGTGGTATCTGTAATTGTTGTTTCAGTTAAACCCTCAGTTGTTGTGGCATCTGTGATTGTTGTAAAAGGAGCTCCAGTGGTAGTACTTTCTGTTATTGTTGCATCAGTTGAACCCTCAGTTGTTGTGGAATCGGTGGCTCCCTCAGTTGTTGTGGTATCTGTGAAACCCTCAGTAGTTGTCGTATCTGAGAAGCTCTCAGTTGTTGTGGCATCTGTGATTGTTGTAGAAGGTGCACCAGTGGTAGTGCTTTCCGTAAGTGTTGTATCAGTTGAACCCTCAGTTGTTGTGGTATCTGTAATTGCTGTTTCAGTTAAACCCTCAGTTGTTGTCGTATCTGTGAAGCCCTCAGTAGTTGTGGTATCGGTGATTTTTGTAGAAGGTGCTCCAGTGGTAGTACTTTCTGTAATTGTAGTGTCAGTTGAACCCTCAAATGTTGTGGAATCGGTGGCACCCTCAGTTGTTGTGGTATCTGTGAAACCCTCAGTAGTTGTCGTATCTGAGAAGCTCTCAGTTGTTGTGGCATCTGTGATTGTTGTAGAAGGTGCTCCAGTGGTTGTGCTTTCTGTTATTGTTGCATCAGTTGAAACCTCAGTTGTTGTGGTATCTGTGAAAACCTCAGTTGTTGCGGCATCAGTGAAGCTCTCAGTTGTTGTGGTATCTCTGATTGTTGTAGAAGGTGCTCCAGTGGTAGTACTTTCTGTAATTGTAGCGTCAGTTGAACCCTCAGTTGTTGTGGAATCGGTGGCACCCTCAGTTGTTGTGGCATCTGTGTAGCTATTATTTGTTGTGGTATCTGTGATTGTTGTAGAAGGTGTTCCAGTGGTAGTACTTTCTGTTATTGTAGTATCGGTTGAACCCTCAGCTGTTGTGGAATCGGTGGCACCCTCAGTAGTTGTGGTATCTGTAGAACCCTCGGTTGTTGTGGTATCTGTGAAAAACTCAGTTGTGGCATCTGTGAAGCTCTCATTTGTCGTGGTATCTGTTATATTTGTAGAAGGTGATCCAGTGGTAGTACTTTCTGTAATAGTAGCATCAGTTGAACCCTCAGTTGTTGTGGAATCGGTGGCACCCTCAGTTGTTGTGGCATCTGTGAAGCTCTTAGTGGTTGTGGTATCTGTGATTGTTGTAGAAGGTGCTGTCATTGGGTCACTATTTGTTACAGTCGTTAGTTCACTAGCTGCTACAGTCGTTGGTTCACTAGGTGTTATTGGTTCCATCGTTGTAACAGTAGTTGGTTCTATCGTTGTCACAGTCGTTGGTTCACTAGCTTTTACAGTTGTAGGTTCACTAATTGTTACAGTGGTCGGTTCACTTGTTGTAACAGTCGCTGGTTCACTAGTTGTTACAGTCGTTGGTTCACTAGCTGTTACAGTCGTTAGTTCACTAGCTGTTACAGTCGTTGGTTCACTAGCTGTTACAGTCGTTGGTTCACTAGGTGTTAGAGTTGTAGGTTCACTAGCTGTTACAGTCGTTGGTTCACTAGTTGTGACAGTCGTTGGTTCACTAGCTGTTACAGTCGTTGGTTCACTAGCTGTTACAGTCGTTGGGTCACTAGTTGTTACAGTCATTGGTTCACTAGGTGTTACAGTTGCTAGTTCACTAGTTGTTACAGTCGTTGGTTCACTAGTTGTTACAGTCGTTGGTTCACTTGTTGTTACAGACGTTGGTTCACTTGTTGTTATTGGTTCCATCGTTGTTATAATAGTTGGTTCACTCGTTGTAATAGTCGTTGGCTGACTTGCAGTTACAGTTGTAGGTTCACTAGTAGTGACAGTTGTAGGTTTACTTATGTTTACAGTCGTTGGGTCACTAGTTGTTACAGTCATTGGTTCACTAGGTGTTACAGTTGCTAGTTCACTAGTAGTGACAGTTGAAAGTTCACTAGTTGTAACAGTCGATGGATCACTAGTTGTGACAGTCGTGGGTTCACTAGCTGTTACAGTCGTTGGTTCACTAGTTGTTACAGTCGTTGGTTTAGTAGTTGTTACAGTTGGTGGTTCACTAGTTGTTACAGTTGCTAGTTCACTAGTTGTTACAGTCGTTGGTTCACTAGTTGTTACAGTCGTTGGTTCACTAGCTGTTACAGTTGTAGGTTCACTTGTTGTGACAGTCGTTGGTTCACTTGCTGTTACAGTCGTTGGTTCACTAGTTGTTGCAGTCGTTGGTTCACTAGCTGTTGCAGTCGTTGGGTCACTATTTTTTACAGTCGTTGGTTCACTAGGTGTTACAGTTGCTGGTTCACTTGTTGTTACAGTCGTTGGTTCACTAGCTGGTAAAGTCGTTGGTTCACTAGTTGTTACAGTCGTTGGTTCACTAGTTGTTATTGGTTCCATCGTTGTTACAGTAATTGGTTCACTCGTTGTAATAGTCGTTGGCTCACTTGCAGTTACAGTTGTAGGTTCACTAGTAGTGACGGTTGAAAGTTCACTAGTTGTTACAGTCGATGGATCACTAGTTGTGACAGTCGTGGGTTCACTAGCTGTTACAGTCGTTGGTTCACTAGTTGTTACAGTCGTTGGTTTAGTAGTTGTTACAGTTGGTGGTTCACTTGTTGTTACAGTCGTCGGTTCACTAGTTGTTACAGTCTTTGGTTCACTAGTTGTTACAGTTGTAGGTTTACTTATTGTTACAGTCGTTGGGTCACTAGTTGTTACAGTCATTGGTTCACTAGGTGTTACAGTTGCTAGTTCACTTGTTGTTACAGACGTTGGTTCACTAGTTGTTATTGGTTCCATCGTTGTTATAGTAGTTGGTTCACTCGTTGTAATAGTCGTTGGCTCACTTGCTGTTACAGTTATAGGTTCACTAGTTGTGACAGTCGTTGGTTCACTAGCTGTTACAGTCGTTGGTTCACTAGTTGTTACAGTGGTTGGTTCACTAGGTGTTACAGTTGCTGGTTCACTAGGTGTTACAGTTGCTAGTTCACTAGTTGTTACAGTCGTTGGTTCACTAGTTGTTACAGTCGTTGGTTCACTAGCTGTTACAGTTGTAGGTTCACTAGGTGTTACAGTTGCTGGTTCACTAGTTGTTACAGTCGTTGGTTCACTGGTTGTTATTGTTTCCATCGTTGTTACAGTAGTTGGTTCACTAGCTGTTACAGTTGTAGGTTCACTAGGTGTTACAGTTGCTGGTTCACTAGTTGTGACAGTCGTTGGTTCACTAGCTGTTACAGTCGTTGGTTCACTAGCTGTTACAGTCGTTGGGTCACTAGTTGTTACAGTCATATGTTCACTAGGTGTTACAGTTGCTAGTTCACTAGTTGTTACAGTCGTTGGTTCACTAGTTGTTACAGTCGTTGGTTCACTAGCTGTTACAGTTGTAGGTTCACTAGGTGTTACAGTTGCTGGTTCACTAGTTGTTACAGTCGTTGGTTCACTGGTTGTTATTGTTTCCATCGTTGTTACAGTAGTTGGTTCACTAGCTGTTACAGTTGTAGGTTCACTAGGTGTTACAGTTGCTGGTTCACTAGTTGTGACAGTCTTTGGTTCACTAGCTGTTACAGTCGTTGGTTCACTAGCTGTTACAGACGTTGGTTCACTAGTTGTTATTGGTTCCATCGTTGTTATAGTAGTTGGTTCACTCGTTGTAATAGTCGTTGGCTCCCTTGCAGTTACAGTTGTAGGTTCACTAGTAGTGACAGTTGAAAGTTCACTAGTTGTTACAGTCATAGGATCACTAGTTGTGACAGTCGTCGGTTCACTAGTTGTAACAGTCGATGGATCACTAGTTGTGACAGTCGTGGGTTTACTAGCTGTTACAGTCGTTGGTTCACTAGCTGTTACAGTCGTTGGTTCACTAGTTGTTACAGTCGTTGGTTTAGTAGTTGTTACAGTTGGTGGTTCACTAGTTGTTACAGTTGCTAGTTCACTAGTTGTTACAGTCGTTGGTTCACTAGTTGTTACAGTCGTTGGTTCACTAGCTGTTACAGTTGTAGGTTTGCTTGTTGTGACAGTCGTTGGTTCACTTGCTGTTACAGTCGTTGGTTCACTAGTTGTTGCAGTCGTTTGTTCACTAGCTGTTGCAGTCGTTGGGTCACTATTTTTTACAGTCGTTGGTTCACTAGGTGTTACAGTTGCTGGTTCACTTGTTGTTACAGTCGTTGGTTCACTAGCTGGTAAAGTCGTTGGTTCACTAGTTGTTACAGTCGTTGGTTCACTAGTTGTTATTGGTTCCATCGTTGTTACAGTAGTTGGTTCACTCGTTGTAATAGTCGTTGGTTCACTCGTTATAATAGTCGTATGTTCACTTGTTGTTAAAGTTGTAGGTTCAGTAGTAGTGACAGTTGAAAGTTCACTAGTTGTTACAGTTGTTGGTTCACTAGTTGTTACATTCGTTGGTTCATTAGCTGTTACAGTTGTAGGTTCACTTATTGTTACAGTCGTTGGGTCACTAGTTGTTACAGTCGTTGGTTCACTAGCTGTTACAGTCGTTGGTTCACTAGTTGTTACAGTCGTCGGTTCACTAGCTTTTACAGTTGTACGTTCACTAATTGTTACAGTGGTCGGTTCACTTGTTGTAACAGTCGCTGGTTCACTAGTTGTTACAGTCGTTGTTTCACTAGCTGTTACAGTCGTTGGTTCACTAGCTGTTACAGTCGTTGGTTCACTAGCTGTTACAGTCGTTGGTTCACTAGGTGTTAGAGTTGTAGGTTCACTAGCTGTTACAGTCGTTGGTTCACTAGTTGTGACAGTCGTTGGTTCACTAGCTGTTACAGTCGTTGGTTCACTAGCTGTTACAGTCGTTGGGTCACTAGTTGTTACAGTCATATGTTCACTAGGTGTTACAGTTGCTAGTTCACTAGTTGTTACAGTCGTTGGTTCACTAGCTGGTAAAGTCGTTGATTCACTAGTTGTTACAGTCGTTGGTTCACTAGGTGTTACAGTTGCTGGTTCACTTGTTGTTACAGTCGTTGGTTCACTAGCTGGTAAAGTCGTTGGTTCACTAGTTGTTATTGGTTCCATCGTTGTTACAGTAGTTGGTTCACTCGTTGTAATAGTCGTTGGTTCACTCGTTATAATAGTCGTATGTTCACTTGTTGTTAAAGTTGTAGGTTCAGTAGTAGTGACAGTTGAAAGTTCACTAGTTGTTACAGTTGTTGGTTCACTAGTTGTTACATTCGTTGGTTCATTAGCTGTTACAGTTGTAGGTTCACTTATTGTTACAGTCGTCGGTTCACTAGCTTTTACAGTTGTAGGTTCACTAATTGTTACAGTGGTCGGTTCACTTGTTGTAACAGTCGCTGGTTCACTAGTTGTTACAGTCGTTGGTTCACTAGCTGTTACAGTCGTTGGTTCACTAGCTGTTACAGTCGTTGGTTCACTAGCTGTTACAGTCGTTGGTTCACTAGGTGTTAGAGTTGTAGGTTCACTAGCTGTTACAGTCGTTGGTTCACTAGTTGTGACAGTCGTTGGTTCACTAGCTGTTACAATCGTTGGTTCACTAGCTGTTACAGTCGTTGGGTCACTAGTTGTTACAGTCATATGTTCACTAGGTGTTACAGTTGCTAGTTCACTAGTTGTTACAGTCGTTGGTTCACTAGTTGTTACAGTCGTTGGTTCACTTGTTGTTACAGACGTTGGTTCACTAGTTGTTATTGGTTCCATCGTTGTTATAGTAGTTGGTTCACTCGTTGTAATAGTCGTTGGCTCACTTGCAGTTACAGTTGTAGGTTCACTAGTAGTGACGGTTGAAAGTTCACTAGTTGTTACAGTCGATGGATCACTAGTTGTGACAGTCGTGGGTTCACTAGCTGCTACAGTCGTTGGTTCACTAGTTGTTACAGTCGTTGGTTTAGTAGTTGTTACAGTTGGTGGTTCACTAGTTGTTACAGTCGTTGGTTCACTAGTTGTTACAGTTGTAGGTTTACTTATTGTTACAGTCGTTGGGTCACTAGTTGTTACAGTCATTGGTTCACTAGGTGTTACAGTTGCTAGTTCACTAGTTGTTACAGTCGTTGGTTCACTAGTTGTTATTGGTTCCATCGTTGTTATAGTAGTTGGTTCACTCGTTGTAATAGTCGTTGGCTCACTTGCAGTTACAGTTGTAGGTTCACTAGTAGTGACGGTTGAAAGTTCACTAGTTGTTACAGTCGATGGATCACTAGTTGTGACAGTCGTGGGTTCACTAGCTGTTACAGTCGTTGGTTCACTAGTTGTTACAGTCGTTGGTTTAGTAGTTGTTACAGTTGGTGGTTCACTAGTTGTTACAGTCGTCGGTTCACTAGTTGTTACAGTCTTTGGTTCACTAGTTGTTACAGTTGTAGGTTTACTTATTGTTACAGTCGTTGGGTCACTAGTTGTTACAGTCATTGGTTCACTAGGTGTTACAGTTGCTAGTTCACTTGTTGTTACAGACGTTGGTTCACTAGTTGTTATTGGTTCCATCGTTGTTATAGTAGTTGGTTCACTCGTTGTAATAGTCGTTGGCTCACTTGCTGTTACAGTTGTAGGTTCACTAGTTGTGACAGTCGTTGGTTCACTAGCTGTTACAGTCGTTGGTTCACTAGTTGTTACAGTGGTTGGTTCACTAGGTGTTACAGTTGCTGGTTCACTAGGTGTTACAGTTGCTAGTTCACTAGTTGTTACAGTCGTTGGTTCACTAGTTGTTACAGTCGTTGGTTCACTAGCTGTTACAGTTGTAGGTTCACTAGGTGTTACAGTTGCTGGTTCACTAGTTGTTACAGTCGTTGGTTCACTGGTTGTTATTGTTTCCATCGTTGTTACAGTAGTTGGTTCACTAGCTGTTACAGTTGTAGGTTCACTAGGTGTTACAGTTGCTGGTTCACTAGTTGTTACAGTCGTTGGTTCACTGGTTGTTATTGTTTCCATCGTTGTTAGAGTCGTTGGTTCACTAGCTGTTACAGTTGTAGGTTCACTAGGTGTTACAGTTGCTGGTTCACTAGTTGTTACAGTCGTTGGTTCACTGGTTGTTATTGTTTCCATCGTTGTTACAGTCGTTGGTTCACTAGCTGTTACAGTTGTAGGTTCACTAGGTGTTACAGTTGCTGGTTCACTAGTTGTTACAGTCGTTGGTTCACTGGTTGTTATTGTTTCCATCGTTGTTACAGTAGTTGGTTCACTAGCTGTTACAGTTGTAGGTTCACTAGGTGTTACAGTTGCTGGTTCACTAGTTGTTACAGTCGTTGGTTCACTGGTTGTTATTGTTTCCATCGTTGTTACAGTCGTTGGTTCACTAGCTGTTACAGTTGTAGGTTCACTAGGTGTTACAGTTGCTGGTTCACTAGTTGTTACAGTCGTTGGTTCACTGGTTGTTATTGTTTCCATCGTTGTTACAGTAGTTGGTTCACTCGTTTTAATAGTCGTTGGTTCTTTCGTTGTAACACTCGTTGGTTTACTCGTTGTAACAGTCGTTGGTGCACTTGTTGTTATGGTCGTCCGTGTTGTGCTTGAGCTGGTCGTTATGGGTGTAGTGCTGAAGTTGGTCGGAAGTCTTGTTGTTGTACTTGTAACAGTTGTCGGAGAAGATGTTGTCGTATTAGGTCTCATTGTTGGACATGTTTGTACGTCGGTTGAGTTTACTGTTCGACAACCTCGACATACGAAACATTTTAGGGCGTTCGCTAAAAACAAGAAAAAATTGTATTTGAGTTTTTTTTGCTTTGTTGGTCTTGCTTTCGCAAGTGCGACTGCTGAGCGTCAATTCCTGGGTTTGGTTGACCAGTCGGGCCATGTGTTATTGGGTTTTTTCTTTAGGAATACCTTAGTATCATTCCGGAGTTAGGATACCCGTGTCTCGAAAAGCACGTAAAGCTGTTGATCCTGCTCATGATCTCTCTCCGATCGTGTCGGATTACTGTCCCATCGGACTACAAGAGTAAACGATCAGAAAGTTTACCTGTGCCTCCGTACACACTTGTGCACTATAATATCTCCCGTGCCTATGGCTAATCTTTACTGAGATTGGCCGTCGTGACGGAAAACGGTCGAAAAACGGTATTATACTGCGTATTTGGTCTAGTAGAGGTTAGGGCTTTGCATGAGGTTTTGGATTCGGATCGATGGCAACAGGCTCACCCCGTTACATGTTTAAAGAAAGAAAGAAAGAAAAAGTATTTATTGATCTCCGCACTGGACAAAACAAAATGGTAACTTGACAATAAAACAAGATTTAAAAAAAGTAAACTTAAGAACAAATTAAAATAAAACTAACTAAACTTATCCTGTACGAGGCCAAAAGGCCCCTATCTCAGCATGGTGCTGTAATATCAAAAAAGTCACAGCGCTGGTATTCTGATAGGGCCCAAAGTGACGCTACGGTCAGTTAATAATAATAATAAATAGTGTATAAACGAATAAATATATAAGGTATATAATAAGTGTGTAAACACTCAGAAAACACCCAACGTCATCACAATGTTTGGCTATGCCATGAGTGTCAATGGCAACACAGAGAGAGACGCGAGCGCAGACTGCATATCTGTCTATGGAACATTATAGTGAATAGCTCAGCGAAGACAAACCAAAACAATAAATCATTGCTTTTTATAAATATCAGAAAGTGTGCAGTGATCGTTAACATTTGCTGTCAACAGAGGTTTTTAAAGTAATCACTTTTACTAAATAATACGTACTTAGAGGGGAAAAGTGATAACTAGCGAATTAGAGTCAACGGCAAAACAACACTGCAAGGGATATTGGTATCAAGCATTCATTGCCCGATGCCAGTACTATAGTAATGTTTGGTACTTAAACATGTTAGTGTACTATTAGGTACAGTCGCAAGCACCAATATGTATATGTTAGGCTCAAAGGCCGAAAACGCTCATTGAGCGAAAATACCGACCACATCGCGAAGTCAAAAGGAAAACGAAATTCGTGTCGTGGCTGTTTTAAAATCGACCACAACGCGTTCTAGCAATGAGGAAATACCAGAACGCGGTCTGAGCCTTTTTCAAACAGCCACAACCCGATGTAATACATTAGTAAGGAACTTGCCGATGATGATCTATAAGGTAATGCCTAAATGAAAATGGCGGTGAAAATTTTCAAAATATGGGACTCATTTTCGTTGTTTTTGGGGACACCCATCCCGCCATCTTAGATTTTCATTCAAAGCCACACCCATGACGAAAAATTAAAAATTTTCACTTCCGCCATCTTGCCGCCATCAAATTAATAGTTTCGAAATGATAACCTATATTATGTGTATTGAATTCAAAATAGTTAATGACGCTGCGTCACTGAACTTATAAGTAGGCTCTTCAAACGTTACTCGGTTATGACACACTCATGTGTTGGTACTCCCAATCAATTCTTTATGGCCAGTAGTTATTTTAGGCAACTGTTTAAGTTAGCCGGTGGCTGAGATACTGTAACTTCTGCCTTGGGTAAGGTAACTGCTTTACGTAGCAACCTTTCCATGATAGATGTTTAAAAATTCCAAGAGTTCACCGACATCCTTTATTACGAAATACAGTGATTAGATATTAATCATCCTATTCTAAACAGGGAATATAAACATAAGCAAATTACGCTTGTAAAGTTCCCACAGCTTGGTAATGCTGATTACTTATATTATTAAAAAAAAAAATTACAAATCTTTTAACCCGAAAAGGATTAATCGTTATGGTGGAAGCGCCAGAGCAGCTCGCGAAATTCAATTTTTTACGTTTTTTTGCAATTTGCAGGTCAGGTTGTATGTTGAACAAAATTTTATTCTCGGCTATGTTTTCATAATAATTTAATGTATTTTCAAGTGTTTTTATTTTAACATAAATAAAAGTATTTTAACGTCACTAGGTGCATTTACAAGTTTGCGTTCCGTTTCACAGAAAAGACGCAAGATAATTATAATTAATTGTAAAATAAATGATGCATTTATACCTTCACATAAGTATAAGAAATTGTTCAAATATGGCCCAACACAATAAAAATATAGAAAATAATAAAATGTTGGCGTATGGGGAAATATGTAAGTCATTTCGTGGCGTATATTGAGTTACTTAAGTATATTGTAGCATTGTATCAATTGTATCATAGCATAACTAGAACCATAAATCTAATCTAGTGCATGAACCACCTCCGTTGTGTAGTCACTTACTCTATGGAACACAACAATATACAGGCCGGTACAATAATTCATCATCATCTAAAAATACTTGAAAAATGACGAAGTGCATCGCACACCGTGATAAAAAAAAGCCATACCTCTGAACACCGCACAAAACATCACCAGCAATATTATAACGAATAAAGATTTCCCCATTGTTCTTTTGTAAAGTCATTTGTTGTCATGTGTAACACGACGTTGCACTGCTTTTAATAATTCACTATAAACATACGACGATAATGGTGTGGATTACTTATTTATAATTTAAGGTTTTCTTGTCTTTTCATAAAATGTGACATGCTTTTTTCAACACCACTAATTAAAATTAAAATGTTGTTTGTAATATCAGCACCACTAACGACATGACCATCTTATGATTACTTGTAAAGCGCATAATTATTATGAATATTACAGTATGTTGTTTTCATGAAAACTTTACAGTATGTTGTTTTCCATCGGGTTTTTCATGTACTTATAGATTAGAAAGAAAGGCAAAAGAGGTGGATCGGGATCTGTCCAACATAACCCTCCACCACTTACAAGTTCGTAAGTCTTATTTCAAAATCAAAATATTTTTTATTGTTTCGCCTATGAGCACTTATAAAACGTCGAGAAAAGGAAGATACACGGTTTGGGTTGGTCGTTTCGCATGGAAAAGAATCAGTATGAAATTCCATGGTTACACTTTTAAAATTATTTGGGTTTTCAATGTTAATGTGTACTTAGCTATATGGGAGGACAGCGTACATAAGTTGCTTAAAACAATGCAAGTAGGTCCTTCTTACATTCTATTGTATGTATAAAGACGCGACTTTTTAAACACCATTTATGTACGCAATAAACGTATCGAACTAGCACTTGAAAATTTATCTTCGAGTACGTATGCACGTTCGCACCGTTGTTATATATAATGATATGTAAATTATTATAAAACCCTTCTTCATTTACATGAACAGGATAAGAAAACACCTATGGTTAAGGTTCAGACCTTCAGTCTAATTCTTCATAATACGCCTTCCACAACCGTCTTCGTCTTTCGCAGGGACCGGGGAAAACCTCTCTCTTAAAACACTATTCTTCTCTATTTTGCGCCAGTCAAGGTCAGGGAAAGCTGGACAAAACCACCGACCAGTGGCCACATTAGCTCTAGATCGAAAGAACTGGTGGTGATGGAGCCTTTGCCTAACCGTGGGATTATGTAGGCTCACAGTAACAGTTACATGGTCAGCAATTTCCAAAAAAAAAAAAAAAAAAATTGATATATTGTTCATCATAGATAGCAGGAGCTCGTGGCTAAATAATAACAGCCGCTCGGCTCGATCGTCAGGTTAAGCCACACTTGCCTGGGTTGGTCCGTGGATGGGTGACCACCCATACATACTGAGTTTCCTCCATGCCTCGGAAATTGGTTCCGGCTGTCAATTGTAGATCTTTGACAGTCGTAACAGGTCGGAAAGTCTGATAACCAGTCTTACCAAGGGGTATCGTATTACCCAGTACTAACTGGGTTGTGGAGGTCAGATAGGCATATCAAATACTGGTATCCAGCTACATCGACATAGTTGGGAAAAGGCTAGGCAGATGATGATGATGATGATGATGATGATGGTCATCATAGATGTTCTAATCTGTTTTAGTATGATATAATTTATTAAATTTTCACATATTAATAAATACAAACAACATTTTGTATTATATAATAATTATATAATTGCAGTTAAGTAAGTTTTCAAATAAGTAAGAAGTTAAGTTTTTTCATATGTTGAAGTTTTAAATTGGGATCTCCTAACAGCAGGTTAGATTATCCACATTAACTGCTTATTATATTTTTCTTCGAGTGTACCAAAGTGACGAATCGGCGAAAATGGCGAATTAGGGAAAGTGTCGAATTGAAGTAACTGTCGAATTCATACAAGTGTGCAATCAGCGAAAGTGACGAATTAACTAAAGTGACGAGTGAGGGAAAATTACTAGTATTACGCGGGCTCCGTGAAAAAAGAAGTGGTCGTGTGAACGGTCTGTTACATGGTCAAGAATTTCCGACACCGGCCCCGGCGACAAATTTAGGTATGTTGGTTATCATGGATGTCATATGCATCACATTTTTTTTCTTTTTTAAATAATCCTATAGAAAACAATATAAAGATCTTGACATGGGTGTATTACAATTTATTTTTGTTTTAAACGTTTTTGTTTTCTATCGGAAGTTAGGTTTCCAAAAAGGCTCTTAACAATGGCAGTATTGAGGAGTACTGCCTTCTGAATCAGGCCCTTGATCCAAACCGTGAGCGAGAGCCTCGAGGGATGTTCGTCGAGGCTCACGCAGCACGAACAGAAAATGATCCATCATAGCACCTTGAGAAGCGGGGGAGACGAAGGAGAAGAGCTGATGATGAGCGACAAGGTTCATCTTTGGAAATAAGATACTCAAAGCGTTTCCGAAGATACGAAATATGGTTACACAATAGTTATTATGAAAGCACAAAACTATGCCCAGTTGCGCTTTGCGTAATTGCATATCCCGCTAAGGTCAAACGAGTGGACTTGAATTCAGTTTATTTTTGTAAGTATTTTCTTTATTTACCCAGTATATAGAATATAATCATTAATTTTCTGATAATAATCTAGAACATTTATATAAATTGCAATAAACGGGCGTTTATCGTCTGTTGCTCAGTCGTTGTACCACTACTTCGCTACTGAGAGTTGTTCGTTTATCGATTTGTGTTATCGATATTTTTTATGTTATGTCGTATCGTAAATAATAAATAAATATCACAAACGTAATTATATTGTTCTGGTAATTGTGTTATAGTCGTTCAAGTGTCAATATGTTATGAACAAATGTTATTGGTTTGACTCACTAGTTTGAATTTATTCAAATATAATACAAATATTTAATAAATCTTAGCAAACGATATATCGATATGATTTATCGATAATTTGATGCTACCCTAACATGTAGCATCTCCCAATCACAGGCGGTTCACTAGCGCGATCTACCGGGTAATAGCTGAATTACATTCAAATAGTTTTTAAATTCGTGTTTTTTCTATTCAACGCTAGATAGCGCTATTGACGCTCGAGATCAAAATTTTTGTAGTCCCAATGTCCGCTCTATGGCCTTTAAATCTCTTTGCTTTATGCATTGACACTCACATTAAGGATTTCAAAATTCTCTTCTCAACTACATGTCTTCTTTAAAGTCCATAGATCCATAGAGTATGGGTATTCATTTGATAAATGATTTTGTGCACAAAGATTTAACACATTTTCTTATTCTACTTTGCCATCCCATCTTGAAAAGTCTTTTCGCAGCAAGTGCTTACAGCATCTTGGGATGAAACTTAATAAAATGATTGCTATAAAAATTATGCACTTATTTATTTTAATTGCTAAAGATGAGAATTAAATCTATGCTCTAGTTTTATTTTCACTCTACTTCACACGCATTACTAATTATCTAATTATCTAATTTACTTTTTATTTTATTTTTACGTTCATTTATTTAAAAATGTCTAACTTTAACTATTATATTGTTTGTAAATTGTAATTAACTATTAGGTATATTATATTGTTTGTTACCTACGTTTAATTCGAGGTGAGAGCTTGGGGATCCGTCACACAGGGTATCTTAGTATGGACGCCAGTCTCTAACAAAGGAACATATTAAGCATTTTATTAAAATGTTATTCTCAGATTAATATTTAATATAACTACATATGTGTACCTTTGTGAGGAGAAAAAATAAAAATATTGTTTTGTATTGTATACTTTGTTAAAAAAAACAACAGGTAAGTCTAGCTTTGGAAATCTATTCATTAAATAATCAGCTTATTTTATTAATTTACAAGTATAAAATAAGCAATAATTTAAGGTAAGTTTCACTCGTTACTTTTTAACCGACTTCAAAAAAGGAGGAGGTTCTCAATTCGGTTGTATGTTTTTTTTTGTGTTTGTTACCTCATATCTTCGTCATTTATGAACCGATTTGAAAAATTCTTCTTTTATCTGAATAATTGATCTGCTACCCGATTGTTCCCATAGAAATTTCATCAAAATCGGTTCAGCAGTTTGGTTTTTAAATCAAAATAGCTGTAAAAAATATGTCATCCAAGTAAAAGAAATTGCGAAATTGATACTCGACAAGGATTTGTGTGTGATGCGATAACTAAAAAGGGTAAAATAAAAACGTTTTTGCAAAAAAAATAACCGACTTCCAAACTTAGTGGTTTTTTTAGAAGTCGGTTATTTTTTTTTGCAAAAACATTTTTATATTTGAAACGACTTAAAAATCAGCTATCTTTTATTCTAAAGTATTATACATTTCAAAAATTCTGTAATGGGTATGTACTGTGATACCGAACTTTTGGTTTGAACCTTAGAAAGCTGCTCTAGTTAAATAGCTACAAGTAGAAAAAAGTTGATATCAAGCCGGCTGCGATCAGAGCAATTGTCGCTGTTGCTTTTCCTGAGACATTGCACAGGTCCTTGGTACAGATGTTACATTTCCTGATGATTCCAGTCAGCCCAACTATGTCTCGACATGGCTCTGTAGATTCTTTTACCTCTTCTGTTTCTTCTGGCGCGTAATAGCAGCCGCGGATAAAGTTTGTCACACCATTTTCTGAAAACCAATGAAAAAGTCTGTTATGTTGCCGATACTCACAGTTTTGGAACTGCTTGTGTTTTTAAACTAGGGCTGAATGATCTGGAAGTCATGTCGAGGAACGTTTACTCAGACGGGGATGATAGTAACCCGTGATGAAAAACTGGTGTATGGACAATGATACTGCTAGTTCCAATTTCCAGTCGATTTAATTATTATTGTATAAACTAGCCTGAACTGTGCCACTCTTGGGCAAAGGCCTACCCCCCATTCCTTCCACTTTTCTTGATATTGCGAATCTTCGCTAGTTAATGAGGAAGCCATCCAAGGCGTCCCCCCATCTTCTCCTCGGTCGGCCGTGACCCCGTCTAGCTGTCTCAGGGTTCCAGATTTTCGATATGCAAGCTTACGGCTATAATTATTCTTTATAAAAGGAGGATGGCCTTTCTGGGCCTAGCTGATAACTAGTTGAAATGTGTACCAACAAGCGTGTATTATTTTATATAACGTTATATAAAATAAAAATAAAAAGAACAAAATAAAATAAAAATAATAAATAAATATTATATTTCTGCGGTTGTAACAGGAAATAACCCATACTTAATTTTTTTTAAATTATAATGGTTTCGTCTTTCCCATTTGGCTAAGGAACCCTAAAAAGCAACATTCGTTCGTTGTCTTTCGTTCTTGTTACTTTATTATACTCCATATAACTCAATTCTTGGATTATCACATTCCGCCAAATTTTCACAGAGGACATATTATTATGTCGTCTCTCAAATAAGCTTAATTTGATTAGGATTCAGGATTTTATCCTGGGCCCGAGCCTTTCTTCTTTTGAAATTAATTTACTATTTAAATACATTACCTTCGTAAGCTGTTTCGATACATTGAGGTTCTGATTCTGTCACCTCATCTTCTCTAAATTGCAGCAATGATCGTGTTCCACGGTAAGATACCTGAGAGAAAAAAACAAAAGACTGTCAACTAAAAGGAATGATGTGTAAACGTATGTAGTATGATACCCTCTCCAATTCCAAAAGGATTTAATGATATTTCATGGTATTATTTATGAATACAGGCGAGATGTTATGTAATCTTTCATAACTTGCCCAGCGTTTTGCTAACTACGATTTCCAAAATCGAATTATAAATTTTAATAATACCTCGTAGTGATTTGGTTCGTCTATTGCTAGTGCATTCATTATAGCTGTAGCTGGTGTTGTCGCATTCGTGATAGCTGGTCCTTGTGTTGTTGCATTCGTGATAGCTGGGGCTGGTGTTGTCGCATTCGTGATAGCTGGGGCTGGTGTTGTCGCATTAGTGATAGCTGGGGCTGGTGTTGTCGCATTTGTGATAGCTGGTCCTGGTGTTGTTGCATTAGTGATAGCTGGGGCTGGTGTTGTCGCATTCGTGATAGCTGGTCCTGGTGTTGTTGCATTCGTGATAGCTGGGGCTGGTGTTGTCGCATTCGTGATAGCTGGGGCTGGTGTTGTGGCATTCGTGATAGCTGGGGCTGGTGTTGTCGCATTCGTGATAGCTGGGGCTGGTGTTGTTGCATTCGTGATAGCTGGGGCTGGTGTTGTTGCATTCGTGATAGCTGGTCCTGGTGTTGTTGCATTCGTGATAGCTGGGGCTGGTGTTGTCGCATTCGTGATAGCTGGGGCTGGTGTTGTCGCATTCGTGATAGCTGGCCCTGGTGTTGTTGCATTCGTGATAGCTGGGGCTGGTGTTGTCGCATTCGTGATAGCTGGAGCTGGTGTTGTCGCATTCGTGATAGCTGGTCCTGGTGTTGTTGCATTCGTGATAGCTGGGGCTGGTGTTGTGGCATTCGTGATAGCTGGGGCTGGTGTTGTCGCATTCGTGATAGCTGGTCCTGGTGTTGTTGCATTCGTGATAGCTGGGGCTGGTGTTGTCGCATTCGTGATAGCTGGGGCTGGTGTTGTCGCATTCGTGATAGCTGGGGCTGGTGTTGTCGCATTCGTGATAGCTGGGGCTGGTGTTGTCGCATTCGTGATAGCTGGTCCTGGTGTTGTTGCATTCGTGATAGCTGGTCCTGGTGTTGTTGCATTCGTGATAGCTGGGGCTGGTGTTGTCGCATTCGTGATAGCTGGGGCTGGTGTTGTCGCATTAGTGATAGCTGGGGCTGGTGTTGTCGCATTCGTGATAGCTGGGGCTGGTGTTGTCGCATTCGTGATAGCTGGTCCTGGTGTTGTTGCATTAGTGATAGCTGGGGCTGGTGTTGTCGCATTCGTGATAGCTGGGGCTGGTGTTGTCGCATTCGTGATAGCTGGCCCTGGTGTTGTTGCATTCGTGATAGCTGGGGCTGGTGTTGTCGCATTCGTGATAGCTGGGGCTGGTGTTGTCGCATTAGTGATAGCTGGGGCTGGTGTTGTCGCATTCGTGATAGCTGGTCCTGGTGTTGTTGCATTCGTGATAGCTGGTCCTGGTGTTGTTGCATTTGTGATAGCTGGTCCTGGTGTTGTTGCATTCGTGATAGCTGGGGCTGGTGTTGTCGCATTCGTGATAGCTGGGGCTGGTGTTGTCGCATTCGTGATAGCTGGGGCTGGTGTTGTCGCATTAGTGATAGCTGGGGCTGGTGTTGTCGCATTCGTGATAGCTGGTCCTGGTGTTGTTGCATTCGTGATAGCTGGTCCTGGTGTTGTTGCATTCGTGATAGCTGGGGCTGGTGTTGTCGCATTCGTGATAGCTGGGGCTGGTGTTGTCGCATTAGTGATAGCTGGGGCTGGTGTTGTCGCATTCGTGATAGCTGGGGCTGGTGTTGTCGCATTCGTGATAGCTGGTCCTGGTGTTGTTGCATTAGTGATAGCTGGGGCTGGTGTTGTCGCATTCGTGATAGCTGGGGCTGGTGTTGTCGCATTCGTGATAGCTGGCCCTGGTGTTGTTGCATTCGTGATAGCTGGGGCTGGTGTTGTCGCATTCGTGATAGCTGGGGCTGGTGTTGTCGCATTAGTGATAGCTGGGGCTGGTGTTGTCGCATTCGTGATAGCTGGTCCTGGTGTTGTTGCATTCGTGATAGCTGGTCCTGGTGTTGTTGCATTCGTGATAGCTGGTCCTGGTGTTGTTGCATTCGTGATAGCTGGGGCTGGTGTTGTCGCATTCGTGATAGCTGGGGCTGGTGTTGTCGCATTCGTGATAGCTGGGGCTGGTGTTGTCGCATTAGTGATAGCTGGGGCTGGTGTTGTCGCATTCGTGATAGCTGGTCCTGGTGTTGTTGCATTCGTGATAGCTGGTCCTGGTGTTGTTGCATTCGTGATAGCTGGGGCTGGTGTTGTCGCATTCGTGATAGCTGGGGCTGGTGTTGTCGCATTAGTGATAGCTGGGGCTGGTGTTGTCGCATTCGTGATAGCTGGGGCTGGTGTTGTCGCATTCGTGATAGCTGGTCCTGGTGTTGTTGCATTCGTGATAGCTGGGGCTGGTGTTGTCGCATTCGTGATAGCTGGGGCTGGTGTTGTCGCATTCGTGATAGCTGGTCCTGGTGTTGTTGCATTCGTGATAGCTGGGGCTGGTGTTGTTACATTCGTGATAGCTGGGGCTGGTGTTGTTGCATTCGTGATAGTTGGGGCTGGTGTTGTCGCATTCGTGATAGCTGGGGCTGCTGTTCTTATTGTTGTTGAGACAGGTAATGACGTTGTAGTTAGTTTCCTTACAGCACATGTTACAATGAGGCTTGAATTGACTGTTGAACAGCGGCGACACTTGTAACATTTTAATGCGTGTGCTAAAAATAATAATAAAAACATTAATTAGTCATGGCGATTATTTAAAAAAACTGTGGCTTACCTTAGTATGAATGGCTTTTGTTTTACATTTTATACGACTAGTGATTTTTTCATGGTTTTTACTAATCGAAACATCGAGATATCTTTACTGTATTGTATTTGCAAGTTCAATTTCATTGTATAGACACCGCTAATAACGGAACGTAAAATGAAGGTTCGAACTTCAATAGAAAATATAATCGTTATTTTGTAGTATTATTCCGTAAGAGAATTTGTGTCGTTGATTTTTGTTGAAATAATAAGTTGATCTAATCGTGTACAACAAGGCTGAGGGCAAGACGGGGCCTGCCATCGCAATTAAATGTGCCGTCAAGAGCAGTCAGCTGACGATAACCTTTTCCTGATCAAGTAGGTTTGAGTCCAAGAGATTTGTATTCACTAACTTCGTTTATGTGTTGACTTTGACAATATATTTCTAATGTTTTGAGAGGTAATTTTGGGAATGTATGTATTTGTGACAGTATCTACTATCCTCTGAGTCTGTGGTCATTGCAGTTTTGTAGTAGAAAATTATGGTTGACAAAGTCGAAAGCTTTTCTCATGTCAAAGAAGATGACAGACACTGAATTCGTTGATCTAAGTTTTCAACATTGTTTATTATCACATGATCTACGAGCATGGAGTCTAGTTTTTTTTTGGATTTTAAAAGATAAGTAGGCATCTATCGGTACTAGATGCAGCCTTTACTCGATTGATTTCCGGCTGACGCAGTAAAAAAAATATTTTTCCCTTTTTCGAAATTGAACATTGCATGCTTGTAAATGCAACTTAAATTGTTTTCCTGAGATACAAACACAAAAAAAATGTAAGCTTATTTTATGGTTAGTTTCTTATGAAGGCGCCCCACGATAACTTTTGAGAGTGCCGATTTAGTTCAACGGGAGACATTTCTTTTTTGTACTGTATTAATATGATTGTTTTACTAATTATAATTATTTAGGGGACTAACTCCATTTTTTTATAAATTAATTATAATGTGAACTTTTATTTCTGCACAAGTTATTGCAATTTTGGTAAATTTTGTCGTTTGGTAAATTTTGTCGTTACTGAAGCTATTTATCTGTAGGCACTTCAAAGTTTACTCGACTACAACAAGTCCGGCAATCCCTTTAATCAATTCTTCATGGCACCAGTTATATCCATGATCAGAACGAATAATCCCCCTTTGCAAAAACCCGCTAGATTTTAAAAACTACAATAAGTACGAAAAATAAATAGAGCCATAATCAGCCAAGCCCGTTGGGGTCAACTTCCAGTCTGACCGGATGCCGCTGAACACCAGCATTTGACATGGAGGGACTTAGCTGTGGTGATCAGATATATCTCCACAGCCAAGTTAGTTAGTGGGAAAATTATGTAGAACAGATACAAGAAATCTGATAAGTTCCAGTATCTCCTACTAATAACTTTCAAGCATCTTCAATCAGCATTGCCATCCAACGTGGCAATGCTGCCAGCCTTCCAGGCACTTTTCCTGTTGACAGCGATGTGGACGAATTTTTTGACGCCCCTTAATCGTACATATTTTTATTCTTATTTTAGATTTAATATTAGTTTGTAAATAAGGTAAATATTTTGATGAATTAATAAAATTTACATATAAAAAAACCATCTCCTGTGTTTGAAGTTGGGTTACATAATTGAAGTATTTTCGTATTCACCATCTCACAATTAACACAGATGAAAAATAAAACATACCTCTGAATACAGCACAATTAATCACCAGCACTATAACGAACAAAATCTTCGCCATTGTACCTTTGTAAATCAGTTACATTAACTGCTTTTATTTCTGTAAGTACCTTAGTTACTATTTATTAAGCTTAGGGTGTTCCTGTCCTTTTATATTATGTTACTACTGTATCCAATAAAATAAAATAAATGAATAAAATTGTTGATATTGATACGAGCACTACTACTGAAATGACTATCATTGTGTTGTGATTACTTTTAACACTCGTATTTATTATGGATAATAAGATTTAAATGAAATTATACAGTGTGTTGTTTTAATCGGGTTTTTATGAACTTTTAGATAGAACACTGGGATTTCGCACCACACTCGGCATGTGCTGTGGATGTAACGTCCTTCAACAATTGGTTCTCTATTTTGCAAGTATACCTGCATGAACCTACATCTTTTTTCGATAGAAGTAAGCAGAAACTACAAAATTCCTCCTGTTACGATCCTTGCGAATCCTTTTCGCCTCGTCCACTTTAGTATAACGGCCTATAACGTTTCTGCTGCTAGGACAAAGGCTTGATCCTCATGAGATGGGCTGTAATCTACCACGCGGGAGTAAGTTACAAAGTTATTCAGATTCAATATAATGTTAGAAGGACTTTACTTTTTAAACACCTTGTATGCAATAAACGTATCGAGTCTAACACTTGAAAGTATATCTTAGAGTACATAGTTACTTACGCTCGCTATTTGATAAATAAAATAACCTTCCTGCATAGATATTTTCACGTGTAAATTCAAAGTGTCTTGATATAAAATCAACCTTTTAGCTATAGGATTCTATAGGTTCTGGAAGGATGCGGAGTACCTGCCATCACAGTGTCAGGAATAAAATACCAACAGATTTTTTTTTTTTTGACCACGTGGAATTCATCGTCATCAGCTTACCACAGAACACGGTTGGCTTCTTCAATTGCACGCCACTTAGCTCGATTCTCGGCAACTCTCTTCAAGTTGTTACCAAACACCCTGCAGAGATCATCGCTTCACCTAGCCTGAGGGCGTTTCACCTTACGCTTTGCAATTCGCGATCTCCACTCAAGAACACGTTTTTCCCAACGGCAATTGTCACTTCAGCTTACTTATCCTGTGTGTACGTAGAAGTTGAAAATACGGAATTGAATTGGTAGGAGGTGACAAGGAGACTTCAGTCGACTAAAGTACGAAGTAGCTGGCCTGCTATGAGCTGTAACGACCGATTTCCGCTTTAGTAGAGACGAGCGGAACGATGCGGAGACGCGCGGGATTCGCCCAATCGGAGGAAAGAGTGATGTGGATTTCAACTAATGTGATTGAAGGGGCTCGTGGCTAAATAATAACAGCCACTCGGGTCAATCTTTAGGTTAAACCAGGCTTGCCTAGTTTGGTCTGTGGATGTGTGACCAACCGTTACATCCCGAGTTTCCTCCATGCCTCGTAAAGCACGTTAAGACCGTTGGTCCCGGCTGTTATTTTGTAAATCTTTGACAGTCGTTACAGTCAGTCAGTGGTCCGAAAGTCTGACTACCAGTCTTGCCAAGTGGTATCGTAGTATCCAGTAGTAACTGGGTTGTGGAGGTCAGATAGGCAGTTGCTCCATGTAAAATGTTGGTATTCAGCTGCATCCGGTTAGACTGGAAGCCGACCTCAACCTAGTTTAAATTCTAATAGTCAGTTAGTAGTTTAATCTAGTAGTCGTAGCTACAATAGTTAAGATACCTGCCCTTACTGCCCCATCTCAAAATTCCACTCCGCGTAGCATTAAAATTTGCTTGCCATACATGCCGAAATAAAATGAAGGCCGAGTGATATACGCATATTACAGCGTAATCTGAAATGTCCCTTTCAACTGTAGCCTGACGTAATTATTCCCTACTTGGTACTGTTCGTGGCAATAACTGAGTAATAAGTGGGTTTGCAAAGTTAGCCATTGTGTTTTGAAAAATTTATTTACAACAAACGTGACGTGTTCGCATCTTTGAAGCTTTCACAACATGTTGGGGTTAAACTTTTTATTAAATCAATTCCTATAAAAATGTTGTATTCGTTTTATTTAACTTTTTAGTTTTTTTAACGATTTACATGTGCAAGACTTAAACTAAACTTAAATAATAATACTTTGTCTTACTTATAATTAAAATAAGAAAGTGAATACAAAAATATTATAAAAACCTTAAAATCTAGCGATTAATTTTAGTCAGCCTATTTCATTAATCAAACTCAAACTAAAAGCATTATGTCAATTAGATCATTACAGGCACTTTTGAATGTCATAAAAACAAAAAAGCGAAGCTACAGTCCCAGTCACACGGCATAATACATAACTGTCTTGTAAAAGTTACTGTAGTTGCCCATTCCAAAGCGTAGATCGTGTGTGCGTAGATCTCAATGGAGAAAAATGGGCATAAAGCTCCATGAAAAATAATCCAATCAAAATATTGTTACAAAATCTTGTTTACATCATTCATGTTGAGATAATAAATATATGTGAGAACGATGTAGAAAGACGTGCAAGTTAAGAGCGTCCAGAGTAAAAATATAATCAACAATTCAAAAATAAAATAAACCATGGCAGCTTAGAGATGATCAGTCCTTACTGACAGCGGCGTTCACAAAGATGACGCATAGATCAGCGTCATTCAACTCAACAATTTTGAAGAACTAAATGGTCCGACACACGCGCTACCATCAGCGAGACATTTGAGTGAGCATGACATCCTCGCAAACGCCCGCTCTTCTGGAAAGGTCTTAAACTTAAATAGTTAGCTAACTAGCTAAAGATATAGATACATCACTGTTTAAAGTAGAAAAGACTTGATATCAAGCCGGCTACAATCAGAGCAATGGTCGTAGTTGCTTTCCCTGAGGCATTGCACAGGTCCTCAGTACAGATGTTACACTTTATGATGACTCCAGTGGGCCCAACTATGTCGCGACATTGCTCTTTAGGGTCTTCTACGTCTTCTGTTTCTTCTGGTGGGTAGTAGCAGTCGCGGTAAAAGTTCGTTACACCATTGTCTGAAAACCAGTAACAAAACCGTAAATTGGTGTTAACAATCCTCATCGATTCCGTGACTCTGAAAGCACATAAACAATTGGTCCTTGCTATTGATGGCTGGCTATATCTTTGGCACTGGTTACGGATAAGCAGATGGAGGAAAGTCTTGCCAAGGGTAATGCGTTACCCAGTAATATACCAGTAAGGTGCGTCAACTGAATTCGGTTCACTAGAAGCCGAACCAAATAGAGTTGGTAACAGGCCAGTTGAAAACGCACTACTATCTTTTTTAGGGTTCCGTTGCCAAATGGCAAATACGGAACCCTTGTAGATTCGTCCTGTCCGTATGTCACAGTATATATATTCCGAGACTATTGGCACCACACAGTTGAAAGGAGAGTAGATGCCTTTTGAACCGCTACACAAATATGATGTGAAATAATAAAAATACGGGTGGCCCTCCATAACATGGGGGAACTCCATGTAACTGAGGGATGAAAAAAAAATCTGCGTACATAACTGTTGCGTGTTTTTCGATAGCTGGTAAAAAATTATATCGAGGATCCTCAAATACTTTTTTATATTATATTGTTTGGAGCTACGGAACCCTGTGTGTGCCAGTACGACTGGCACTTGGCCGGTTTTTATGTCATTCGGAGATAATATGGAATGAGAAATTTTCAGAATCAGATCTAATTCCAAAGATTAAGCACCTACATCCATAGGTACTTTCATACACATATATGCATATCCAAAATAAGATTACCTTCATAAGCTGCTTCGATACACGCAGGTTCTGATTCTGTCACCTTAGTGTCTCTTAACTGTAGCACTGATCGTTTTCCACGGTAAACTTCCTGATTAGTGGTTGTGGTGGTCGTCGGATCAGTGGTTGTGGTGGTCGTCGGATCAGTGGTTGTTGTCGTCGTCGGATCAGTGGTTGTGGTCGTCGTCGGATCAGTGGTTGTGGTGGTCGTCGGATCAGTGGTTGTGGTGGTCGTCGGATCAGTGGTTGTGGTGGTCGTCGGATCAGTTGTTGTTGTCGTCGTCGGATCAGTGGTTGTGGTGGTCGTCGGATCAGTGGTTGTGGTGGTCGTCGGATCAGTGGTTGTGGTCGTCGTCGGATCAGTGGTTGTGGTGGTCGTCGGATCAGTGGTTGTGGTGGTCGTCGGATCAGTTGTTGTTGTCGTCGTCGGATCAGTGGTTGTGGTGGTCGTCGGATCAGTGGTTGTGGTGGTCGTCGGATCAGTGGTTGTGGTCGTCGTCGGATCAGTGGTTGTGGTCGTCGTCGGATCAGTGGTTGTGGTGGTCGTCGGATCAGTGGTTGTGGTGGTCGTCGGATCAGTGGTTGTTGTCGTCGTCGGATCAGTGGTTGTGGTGGTCGTCGGATCAGTGGTTGTGGTGGTCGTCGGATCAGTGGTTGTGGTCGTCGTCGGATCAGTGGTTGTGGTGGTCGTCGGATCAGTGGTTGTGGTGGTCGTCGGATCAGTGGTTGTGGTCGTCGTCGGATCAGTGGTTGTGGTCGTCGTCGGATCAGTGGTTGTGGTGGTCGTCGGATCAGTGGTTGTGGTGGTCGTCGGATCAGTGGTTGTTGTCGTCGTCGGATCAGTGGTTGTGGTGGTCGTCGGATCAGTGGTTGTGGTGGTCGTCGGATCAGTGGTTGTGGTCGTCGTCGGATCAGTGGTTGTGGTGGTCGTCGGATCAGTGGTTGTGGTGGTCGTCGGATCAGTGGTTGTGGTGGTCGTCGGATCAGTGGTTGTGGTGGTCGTCGGATCAGTGGTTGTGGTGGTCGTCGGATCAGTGGTTGTTGTCGTCGTCGGATCAGTGGTTGTGGTGGTCGTCGGATCAGTGGTTGTGGTCGTCGTCGGATCAGTGGTTGTGGTGGTCGTCGGATCAGTGGTTGTGGTGGTCGTCGGATCAGTGGTTGTTGTCGTCGTCGGATCAGTGGTTGTTGTAGTCGTCGTTGGAGCAGTGGTAGTGGTGGTCGTCGGATCAGTGGTTGTGGTGGTCGTCGGATCAGTCGTTGTGGTGGTCGTCGGAGCAGTGGTAGTGGTGGTCGTCGGATCAGTGGTTGTGGTGGTCGTCGGATCAGTGGTTGTGGTGGTCGTCGGATCAGTCGTTGTGGTGGTCGTCGGAGCAGTGGTTGTTGTAGTCGTCGTTGGAGCAGTGGTAGTGGTGGTCGTCGGATCAGTGTTTGTGGTGGTCGTCGGATCAGTGGTTGTTGTCGTCGTCGGATCAGTGGTTGTGGTGGTCGTCGGATCAGTGGTTGTGGTGGTCGTCGGATCAGTTGTTGTGGTGGTCGTCGGAGCAGTGGTTGTTGTAGTCGTCGTTGGAGCAGTGGTAGTGGTGGTCGTCGGATCAGTGGTTGTGGTGGTCGTCGGATCAGTGGTTGTGGTGGTCGTCGGATCAGTCGTTGTTGTCGTCGTCGGATCAGTGGTTGTGGTGGTCGTCGGATCAGTGGTTGTGGTGGTCGTCGGATCAGTGGTTGTTGTCGTCGTCGGATCAGTGGTTGTGGTGGTCGTCGGATCAGTGGTTGTGGTGGTCGTCGGATCAGTGGTTGTTGTCGTCGTCGGATCAGTGGTTGTGGTGGTCGTCGGATCAGTGGTTGTTGTCGTCGTCGTCGGGGTTCTTGAACATGTTTGTATGTCAGTTGAGTTTACTGTTCGACAGTCGCGGCACACGTAACATTTCAGTGCGTCGGCTGAAAATGAAAAAAAAAAGATTTTTTGTGGCTGCGTCATCTTGGGTACACACATATTGTACCCATATCTCTATACGTATTGTGAAAATTACGTAGTGACAAACAATCATTTGAAATCAAGTATTGACAGTTCAAGGTCATAGTTAGGCATTCAAAAACATTTTTTTTTTAATTATGCTGTTATAACCAGCACTTTTTGAATGTCAAAGTTTAGAAGAAGCAATCCCCCAAAACGCCCGACCTTCTTTGACAGTAGTCATGGATAGCCAGGAGCCCAAGAAATTGATCTGATCTGATTTTAGCCCCCCTGATGTTCTGGTTATAAAGTAAGGCAGTAACTAAGCTTTTGAAGTCGGTTAAAGATTGGTATCAGATGCATCCAGTAAGATTGGAAGTTGACCCCAACATAGTTACGAAAAGGCCAGACGGAACATTTAACGGAATATTTTCGTTTTAAATTATCAATCAATTGCAAAACATTCATGTCTTTTAAAACGTGACGCAATGCAATAAGGATAATAAATAGCGCGATAATCGTAATCGTATACTTAAGTAAGATAATGATTCTTGTAATGTATGGCACGCTATCTGTTACTATACGTAATACAAAACGGACATGGGATTTATATTGTTTTTTTTTTTTAGTTATATGATTATTTTGTGTATTTTCTCTATGGGCATCAGTTACCTGATAATAAAATGATTTGATTTGATAAAACAAAACATAATAAATATAAGTTAGTCCCCATAAGCTTAAGCAAAGGTGGAGCCATATTTATTCATCAGTTACACCTCACGTGTTTATTAAGTCCTAAGTAGAGGGGGGGTAAGTTTACAAGACCTGGAGGTCTACTCCCTTAGCCGTTCGGCTGAAGTTACGGGCGTTTCCTACTCCGTATCACTTAAGGATATTAAAAAATATTATAAAATTAGTATCATTCATTCTTAGTTCGGACCCCTAACTAATATATAAAATTAGTATTATTAGTTAGGGGTCCGAACTAAGAATGAATGACAACACGATTGGCCAGTGTCCTTACTCCCGATGTGCTCATGAAAGTCACGAATCCTGTCATAATAGGAAGTAGGGTTAATTTCGAAGCTTAAGGCTACTTTCGGACGGACAAGTATTTTTGTTGACGGATTTAGGGACCTCGCGCACTACACGGCTACGACGCCTTTTTGCCACAGAAGCTCCGACCAGGAAGAAAGTTAGGTCACATGAGCGGTCGTCCGACCAGTTTAGTTTGAGATGGCGGCCGGTCAGGCCAAAAATCCGAGTCCTTTTAAAAGAAATTAGACCCACAGACTCGTATGTGCTACTGAGAAGTTGCTAACAAGAATTAAGGTACCCACATCATTTTTATTAAAAGCCGTGCCCGGTGGTTTCACATCAGCAAAAATCACGAATTCGCATACAAACTCTCGACCCCAATTTAACCTATTTGTTTTGGGGAGTGAGTTTCTTCCTTAGTCTGACTTTCGTTATGAATGTTGTACGAAATTGCATGCACTAATGAATGTCGTTTTCTTGAATTACTTTTAAGTTAAGTTATCTGTGAAAAAGTATCAACAACTATCGAAAAAGAAATCTTAGAATTAAAATTCGATATTTTAGAAAAATAATTCAAGAAAACAGGAATAAAAAAAAAATTGCTTGTAATGTGCATTTCATCAACAACAGTGAAGAAATAAACAACCAAATTGGCGTTTAATGGACGTACACAGATCACACTATTACACCATACATATTATAAACGTAAAAAAAACAAAAGGCGCGAGGGACGATTTTTTTTTACTTTCATCTCCTCACCATAGAAACTCAATAAAAATTAAGTCCCATTAATAATACTAACATATGGAAAAACCTAGTAAATCATAATCATCAAGCTGACTGGATCAACGACGTAACACCAGAAATCTCAGAAATGGAATTTGAATTTATACCAATAGCAACATTTTTAGACGTGATAAACCGCACCCACAATTGGACATCGCCTGCCTCTGACAACATCCACAAGTACTGGTATAAGAAATTCTCGAGCATACATCCTTTCTTACATAGCCATTTAAACACATTTATCCAATCATCACATTTATTTCCATCATACATAACACACGGGGTAACTTATATGATACCTAAGGACATTAACGATACTATAAACCCAGCAAAATATCGACCGATTACTTGTCTGCTAACTATTTACAAAATTTTAACAGCCTGTTTAAGCGAGGTTGTATATGAACATTTAACCAAAAATAACACTTTATCAGAACAACAAAAGGGGTGTCGTAAGAATAGCCAAAGATGCAAGGAGCAATTAACTATCGATGCAGTTACTATGAACAGCGCTGTTAAAAGCAAGACCGATATTCACACAATGTTTATTGATTACCAAAAGGCTTTCGACGCAGTTCCGCACAGCTGGTTATTAAACGTCTTGAGTCTATATAAAATTCACCCGACACTGAAACACTTCTTAGAAACTTCCATGCAGAATTGGCAAACCGTTCTCAAAATTAATTCCTCCTCCTCAACTGTAGCTACAGAACCAATCCACATAAAACGTGGAATTTTCCAAGGAGAAGCTCTGAGTCCGCTGTGGTTTTGTATGGCACTCAATCCACTCCTACATCTTCTAGATAAAACAGACGCTGGATACACACTAACAAACAATAACACACATTAAACGCTTACGCACCTCATGTACATGGATGATATCAAGTTGACTAGATGTGGCACCGACCTCACCTAGTTTCGTACCTGACTACTCATTCAACACTCATACTCTGAGAAGAAACGGCCAAAACAAAATCCGAAGTGAACTCATAAAACTAAGAAATTAAGGCACGGATATGTTATTTGTACGATTTGACTTTAAAAGCTGGGTAATTTTAATAATTGTTTAAAAAAAATCAATTGTTTTTAAAATCTTTTCCGGTATCGTTCTTGCCGTACTGGGTTTTTTTTTAACTAGTAGCTAGCTGAACAAAATAATCCTTACCTGTGATGACACTACAAACAAACACCAACGCGAAAATATATATTAACTTAGCCATTATTTTAAAATCCTAAATAAAACGTAATGTTATAACGTCTAACGCAAGTGCGAACTATCAGCGAATTGTGATTACTTTTATATCAAATGAGGAACACAGAGATAATGCCTTACGTACAGGTGGTTGTGTGTGTGATAAAGAAATGGGTGAAACGTGAGGGACTCCCCAAATTAATAATTAAAACCTTGTCACTATTACTCATGGCCAAAAAACTTTCATGATAAGACTACGTTTAGTCAGTCATATGTCTTCAGCATAAGAAAATGTCACTGCAATTTATTTTCGTGTTTGCTTATTAGCCGACGGCGTCACCATCATCATATTTTCCACCAGTCCGAAATCTTCCACTGCTAGTCCCTTCTTTTCTTTCTGGCATATTTCTAGGTTCAAAACGTACCTCATGCCTGTCCCGTGACTCAAAAGATATCGTCAGCTAAATACATTTTTGGGAAGGGCTCGTGGCTAAATAATAACAGCCGCTCGGGTCGATCTACTCGTCAAGCCGCGCTTGCCTATATTGCTGCGTATATGGGTGACCACCTGCCGAATTTCTTCCGTGCCTCGGAAAGCACGTTAAGCCATTGGTCCCGGCTGTCATTTGTAGATCTTTGACAGTTGTTACAGGTAGTCAGTGGTCCGATAGTCTGACAACCAGTCTTGCCAAGGGATATCGTATTACCCAGTACTAACTGGATTGTGAAGGTCAGATTGGCAGTCGCTCCATGTAGAATGCTGATATTCTACATGGAGACTGGAATGTGTGACTGGAAGCCGACAGGAAAAGACTAGGCAGATAATGAATACGTTTTTGGGCGTGTCTAGATTCTCCGGTCAAACCTTGACCTTGCTCCACAAGACTCTCCACGACCGCTGAATTTTGGATTGGATTTTTCGGCATCAGCCTGGTATCTTATGCCTTTTTGACATGAGAATCTGGTTGTATACCTTTTGCCGGCGGCTTCGCTCCCGTTCGGAAATATCTCACGAAAACGTTTTAAATATAGGGATAATCTAGCTTCCCATTAGTGAAAGAATTTTAGGAATCGGATCAGAGGTTCCGAAGATAAACCCCTACATCCAAACTTACTAACAAACTTTACCTCTTACTAATATTAAGTACTGAATATATCATGAAAGGAAAATCGTCAATTTTTTAGAATGGTTTTAAAATTGCGTGAAATACTTGTAAACTTTTCAAACACCATATGGTGTTTACCTACATAACTACAAGTGCCTCAGTTAAACATTATCATTGAGTTCTTGATGTTGCCACACAGTTGCCATGTCGGTGATTCACATTGGTTTGCGATAAACGTGATCTAAAAATCAATATTCCTTAAGTAGGATATAAGTGTGGTTCAAAGTACATAAGTTTCGATAGAAACAATACCTACTCATACGTACAGTTCACGAATGCATTAACAGTAACATTGAGCACGCTGCAAGCGCTGTTAGATCTCAACTTTTGGCGATTTATTTTCGCCCAACTGTTGAAAATCCAACAATCTAAAAGCTTGCAGCTAAAAGAAAGCCTTTATTATATTTAGGCTTTCATTAGGGTATCGCTTAACGTTAGTTAAAACGGGAAGGCTTTCATATGGTTCTAAAAAGTGGTCAGGGTTTTTATGTAGTTCCCGCCAATGATCGCATCTGCCGTGGAGGCGTTGCTCTTGACTGGACAAGCTGGGCCCATTTTGCGGCTTTGAAAATTCTAGGTCACAGCTAGTTGTGCATTGGGTGTCGTGAATTAGCTGAAGCTTCGTCCTTTCGATGCGGCTGGTTATAGATCTACGAATTTTTGGAGGCGGTATGCGGTCCATGGATACGGCATACAGGGTCGGTTTAGGCAACCAGTAATAATCCGGCACGTCTCATTTGGAGCTGTATCCACTACGTTGGCGTGCGCAGGACAGTTCCACACTGGAACCTGTTCCAGGCTGATTTGACCCTTTTTAGTTGCGATATCCCACACAAATTCTTGTCATAGATAAATTTTACACTGTACGAGTAACTAGAAGTTATTAAGATATTATCATGTCAATAACATAGGCAAAGAAGTTATATATATATGACGGCGTAAGCGATGGCTGAGCGATAGCGCCGTTGTCATTAGGGTTCGGTGGTACCGGGTTCATGATGAAATGTTAAAATAATAGTTTCGGTTTCGGTACACAAAAAATCACAGTTTATTATTTTACACAAATTTACATTAAATAACACTAACAAATAATCTCCACAAAATGGGCAAACCGACAGTTTCGTTCTGAAGGAGTGACTTGGTTGGAGTTCCGAGCAAAAGTGATCTCGGCACAATCCCCACTCTACAAAACGACTCTGTCCACGTGCCGCCATTAAAACAACATCTGACGTCACGGCGTTTACCCCTACTACAACGGTCAAATCAGCAACTTGATGTTTAAAAGCTATCGCTTTCTCCGACATAATATAGTTTTAGGTACAGAGTGGAAGGGACAGCGACGCTAAGCTGGTTACCACGTGTTCAGTTGACCATTCTGAATAGGCAGGTATAGTTGGAAAAAGGCTAGGCAGATGATGATCAACATAGGCAAATAAGAAAAAATGCTTACCAAAGAAAAACAGGCTAAGCAAAGTGAATAAAACAAGTGTGACCACCGCGCGGGCTTCCTCTCTTTCTCTACGCTAGGGCTCCATAATATGAGCCCCTGCACGTAGTACAAAATAAATCCAGAGGACCTAAACAAACTGACATTCTTTTTGGGATAACATCATCCGCCTAGCCTTTACCCAACTATGTTGGGGTCGGCTTTATGTCTAACCGAATGCAGCTGAATACCAGTATCTTACATTGAGCGAATGCCTTAGTGAACCCAGTTAGTACTGTGTAATAAGATACCCCTTGGTAAGACTGACTGTCAGACTTTCGGGCCACTGACTACCTGTAACGACTGTCAAAAATCTACTAATGACAGCCGGGACCAACAGATTACAGCGAGCTATGATCTATCGATCTGCGATAACGATGATGTAAATTTCAAATAGGAATGGGCACTTTTCCTATCTACAACGATAAGCGCCTTGTAATTATTCTCCCATTTTGATACTTTTACATATTTTATTATTATTTAAAATCTATTTGTAGTTTGTAAATAATGTACATGTTGAAATAAAAATCTAAACATAAAAATATATATAATATAATTGAAGTGGTTAAATACAAATTGCTTTGAAAGAGATTACTCTTGTCTAGGACTAATGTTATGTCGGGGTGTGTTGCAGCGCCTGAACATTGGTTAGGTTCACATCTTGCCCGCCTTTGAGATCAAATCCAGGACCCTATGTTGAGCAGTGGCGTTTTGCAACTACTGGATGCAGAGGTATTACTTTGTTCTTCATAATTTCCTAGGTCGTGTTTAGCAGGGTCTTCTATGTTGTCCTATCTCTCATCTTGCTAAGGTGGTGGCGTGACTCATAGACAAGCTCTTGACATGGACCAGCCTTACCAAGATGAGAGATGATGGAGTTGTGATGATGAGAGATTAGAGATTTATGTTGATGAATAATAACTTAACACGTTGGTGGGCAGTACTATCTCACTGGTTGGGGCTACTGAGACACTACTTATTTTCATACATTGCCCACGAGCGTAGTCTCACAACGCATGGTTGGGACCATATAAACGTGAATGCGTTCGTTGAGATACTTTCTTTGACGAATTTTTGAAAATTGTGTAGTGACAGTACGAAATTTTTTATTATACCTGTGGTGACAGTACAACATGCCGTTCTTTATGATAGCATGGAAAATCAGTCGTTGTGTGGCGTACTGATTTTATGCAAGTAAAAACTCAGAAATTGACAGGCGTATTGTCGTATCACTTTTAGCTACCTAGACGCCTGTGGTCGTTACTGTCCGCCAACGTGTTAATATTTCGATTTGCCAATCAGGCATCGTGAAGTACGTACTATTATAAGGTAATATTACTAAGCTGCCAGTACTATACCTACTTAGGATAATAAGCAGGTTGGTGATTATTTATCTGCTTAAGAGACCGCATCAACATCAATAATCATCATCTGCCTTTTCCCGATTAAGTTGGGGTCGACTTCCAGTCTTACCAGATGCAGCTGAATACTAGTATTTTACGCGACTTTACCTACACAACCTAGAGAGGAAAACAGGCTGCAAACAGGGTCCAATATAATTGTCGACTGCAAAAATTCTCTTAGGAGCCGTTCGCTAATAGACCACGAGTGATAAATAATTTTCTGAATGAGTATACTGAATATTCGATGAAGTTTTGTCCTTAAATAACATAACAACATAGTTTTCTTTAATTTTATTAAAAATACATACATACACATTAAAAGGACGGCCTTTAACTATACATAAATACATAAATGCTTATTCAATGTCTCGTTAACAATGTGTGAAACATTCACATAAAACTTTAAGCTATACATGTGACAACCATTGTAGCTTCATGAAAATGTTAATAATGTAATGTCATGCAATAAAAGATCTTTTTTTCCCCCACAATAGTGTTTGCTGTATTAAATACACATAGTGAACTTCATAAATAAATACACCATATTTTAAAAACACGTGTCTTATTTAAAAGATTCTTTTAAAATTTGTTAATCTACTTAACAATTCCCAGGTACAGATTATTTTTTATTGCTATCAGTATCAACACTAACAATATATTGGTTACATAATTACTTTTGGTACTTAACGGTGTCAGTTATAATGTATAAGACACAACGTGTTTCAGCCACGTTATATACCCTATCTTAGATACAACACTAAATAAACAAACAAAGCAAATAAACAATCATTTGGACGGTCCGATGTTAATTTTTAAAGGCATTTTCGGCTTAACCAATGAATAGACACTGCTTAGGGTATGTAACATCTGTGAACATTTTTTGGCACCCCATTTTTAACAACTGCAAGCGGTACACTCAAGGTGCCTAAGCTAGACCGAATTGTTCACTTGCTTTGAAGTCTGTTAAATATTATTGCTTGCAGAAGAAGTATGAAGCGATGAGCGCCAGAGTGGCGAGGGGGAGAGAGAAGGACAGCGATGTGGCTGCGTTGCAGCTGTCCTTATCGCAGACGCTGCAGTGTTTGATCTTCCTGGCGGGGTCGGTGTTGGTCAGCTTGGAGGAGTTCTCCAGGGAGCGGCACGTGTGGTTGATGTCGGCAGGGTTGGCGTCCAAGCACGTGCGGACTACGGCTCCGGTCTCTGTAATATTCCAAAAGCAATCACTTTAGTCGCTGGTTTTGACATGGCATAGACAGTTTTCTAACTTTTTTGGCTAGACGCCAACATTTTTTCCTGAATTAAAGCTAAGCAACTGCTGGTAGTTTTGGATTTGCATTTTAGTAGGTGTGAGCGTGTTAGCAGAGCAAACGGTCCACCGTTTGAATGGAAGAGTAGTAACAGATCGAGGTCCAATTTCACACGTTTAGGTTGTTTGGTAGATTGGCTAGCAGCCATAGTTAACGTGACCATGTAAAGAACTTAAGGTCATGTATTCATTCAACTAGGAAAGTGCTACAATTTCGCTGCAGATAAGTCTCACGGAAAAGCCACATATTTAGAGCCAGAAAATCAACTATTTGCTTTGATTCCAAGCCTAGATCATATAAAAAATGTACATAATTAGAGTACCCAATATCAAACAATACTTACGCATCACGATTTTGTGACAGTATCTAGGCGCTCCGACCACGCTGCCGAACACTTCACCAGGTAGGACGCTGCGAAGGTACAGGGTGTTGTAGTTGATCGAATCTTGCGTCATGCAATCCTAGAACAGATACAATAGCAACTATTAATCAAACAATAAAGGCATGGGTATGATTCAGATTTCCATACCTTGTCGATGTTCCACACATAGCTACATCTTTTTTTACGCCCGCAGTCAAGGAGTGGAATCCCTGCCTGCGTCGGTGTTCCCGAGTTCATATGACCCCAATTTATCGCGAGTTATTAGGCTTCTTTTGGGTTAGCTCGTTCCATTGTCGACCTCATCTCTGTCCTCAGCACAAGATTGGGGGCAAGAGTAGGCCCATTTAATATAAAGAAAACAGAAAGTATGACCGCTATAATATTGTGCTCCTATTGGTACATAATTGCATTGCATCAAAGTTACTTTCATGGTGCAAGGTAATATAGAATTTTCTAAGTCGCTGTATTGATGAAATTGGAACAAAGAGGCCCCCCAATTACAAAATATCTGTTGAAGCATTTCGTCAAGCATTGTTATTTTGTCCTTCATTGACCACTAAGGTTCATTGAACCGTCGCGTTGTTGCATCAAGCTTATATTAAGCATTCATTTCTTTACTACTTGTTGTCTACAACAACAACGACCTTCTTCCGCGTGCCATTATTATAAAATATTATTTCCCTATTTGAATCGGAGTTAGTCGGGTAAAGTTTTTTTTTGCACCGAAAACTAATTATTTTTCTAAAATTATAGTAGCTTGTAGCTATCTACCAGTAAAAGTTCCGTCAAAATCGGTTCTGCCGTTTCGGAGATTAGCCGGAACAAACAGACAGACAAAAATGATGTTTTGTTACCAGTATCGTACTTTCTTTATAAGCATCAGTAAAGAGCTGTTATTTTGAAATGACAAGCATACACTTCAATTTATTTATTTGTATAGATGTATAGATATGGACTAAAGAGTCTCTTATTTTGTCTAAATGGAGCACAGGTTTATATATTTAAGCAAAAAAAGAGAAAGAACCTTTAGGCATTCCAAATTATTAAGAACGAGGACGTCCATACGACATAAAAATGTTGTGGAGACATAGATCGAAGTTGGTAGCCGCGCCGTCTCGCCTGCCTCGATTCACTTATTATTATAATTTAAATCACTGAGTCGAAGACTAGCCCAATGGAGTCACATCTATTCTTAGTTCTGCTCGATACTAACAGCTTAGCATCAGTATAATCTGGACATGAGAAATATAAGGTCAAAACATGTACAAACTCTCTGATTAGAATGTCTTGTTTTTGCAAAGACTACTTGTTTTTTTTTTGGAAAATGAGGCAATTATTTTTGAGGCTAAAATTATTATTACCATATATAAACCATAATACGCCTGTATTTATATAAGTATCTAGATCTACAATAATTTCACTAGTCATAATATTAAAACTAGTCACAATACAAGCGAAGTACACAATATTAATTGATAGACACAGCATTTAATTTCCCAAAGGTGTCCCAAGGCAAAGGTATGTAAAACACCCTACAAAATGAGGCATCTATCTTTGAGGGGCCCATATTTTTACTTCTACGAAGAAGAAAGGATCAAGTTTTGATCATGTTTGTAGTCCCCAAAGTGGAGGCAGAGACATGTAGAACACCACTATTTCATCAGTAAGACATCCCTTAAAGGGGCCGAACCATGGTTTAATAAGTTAATACCCGAAGGGTTAGGCAGAAGTGTACCTATTAGCTCACAAACCTTTCGCCAGTTATGTTTGAGTCCCATGTGATAGGGGGCGAGCCTATTGCCATCTACCGGGCATAAATCCAGACTCCGTGGCTGCTGCTAAGAAATTCCTGATGGAAAAACCCAATAACACTTTGCCCGACCTGGGAATCGGTCCCAGGATCCTCAAATTCAGCGGTAGAGCTAGCAACCGCTACACTAAAGATACTGACTGTATTATTTTACGTACCACTAAATGCCTTGAGCTTTTGAAGGGATCACCACAAGCTGGGTCCTGTTCGGAGTTACATTGGTAACAATGTAAGCAGGATCCTGGAAAAAAAAGAAAAAAAAAAGTTTAGTATATTTAGTATATTATAAGGAGTTTACATATGTATTTATGCTTTTGATTGCGCTTCTGCACTTTCTCATAACGGGCGCTTGGTTATAATTAAAAGCCGTAGGTAATTACCATAATAATGGGTAATTGTGAATAAGAATAAGCTCCCAGAAGATGTTGTCTCAGCCCAAAATACAAACCTATTTTATAATCAACTAGGCAAACATATATAGTACCGCAAGAACAAAATATCGTGGGATTCAGCAGGATACAGACAGTTACCAGTTGTCTCAACTGTTAATAAATATATAATTACAAGGTTTAAACTAAAAGCTCTCGCTATCGTCCGACAAAGCAGATAGGTACCTATAAAGTTTTTGTTTTTCAAAAAAGTATTGTATAAATAATTAATCACACAGCCAACCATGCGTTGTTGTTTGATAAAGGTAATTACTAATTATTGTGAAACAATATAAAGTATGAGTTGTTTCTCAGAAGTAATAATTACTAATGCTGGATCTTATTATAACTAGGCAATGGTAATGAACGAAGATTCTCATGGTCCCACACTCTATGCGGCTGTCATAAGATGTGTTATGACCACAGAGCACAGAATCAGCGTCTAGAGATGGCAGTGCTTATTAAATTCTTATCATCGAAAGTGCGTCGAGCGCACAACATCTGTCACGAATCGAATGGAAAGCTTACGTCATTTGTGTCATTGTAAGAACAATCGGCGCGTTATATTTATTTATTGTTTAATTTGTACGGAATGTCTTGACATTGCCACCTGGTGCTGAGGTGTTTCCGTACTCTGTGGTCTTGACAAGTGAACAAGTAGCTAACATCCTCCAATCTGTTAATAATAAGTCAAGAACGGTAACAATCTGTGGTCATCTAGATTCCAGACATTGTGTTAATTTTTCCTTAGGCATTCGTTATAGCTGACGTTAGCCCATACTTGGTTGACACGCATTCAGATTTGTATGATCTGATCAAAATCGAACTATTCATGTGGATTATATACGATGGCTCGATCGATTATTGGTTGAAGCTCAATTTTAAAATCAAACAAACTCCACTAAAATAGTAGACAGCAAAAACATCCCAGTCGACAAATTCATGCCAATAACCAATTATGCAGCTCCCTAACAATTAGTTAAAACTAGATACCTTCTAACCCTTTCGTAAATGAAATCATATTCATGAAAAAGAAATGACTAGCAAACAACTTCAGAAGATAAGACAGACACGTCCAAGTCTAAGTACCAATCTCCAAATAAAAGTAACATCCCAATAACGAATCCTCCTACCAACCGTGATGATTATACCAAACTCACTGTAGTGGAATAATGGCACAACTACAAGATTCGACATTCACAGCATCTCCAGGGCTCATAAAATTGATATAGTATCGCACAAAACAAGGGAGAGAAGAGGAAACTTTTTATTGCTTTGATATGAAAACTTATCTTTTCTATTGAGCAAGACAAACAGATCAATAAGAAAACGATAGTTACGTCGTAGACAGAAGTAAGAAAGTCTGACATCAGTCTTACCGAGGGGCTAAGACTGATGGCAGACTTTCGGGCCTTTCTCCAAAAGATTTTCTGGAGCTTTTGATCCGATTCGCTTACTAATATCTGCCGAAATATTTTTTCGATATCGGCAGTGAATACGTATCTATGTATATTGTCTCCACTTCAGTAACAGTGCTTCCAGATCTTGCTGCAAGTTTGGTCCTTGATGAGAGAGGAGAGACATAGTTAGAGATATGTTATGTTATATATTGTGTTACATCATTGAGACTAAGTCCCGAAGAAGTTTTTGAGGACGCATTAAATACGACACGTAACTTCGTAGTGGAGGATTCCGCTCGGTGAACCCCATGGTGAGGTAAGAAACACAACTCCATCACTGCTAAGCTAAGAACCGCTGTAATCCAAAGTTGTCACTCCGTGTAAAATACTAGTTACCTGCATCTGGTTAGACTATAAGCTGATCTCAACATGGTTGTTAAAAGGCTAGGCAGATGATGATGAAGAAAACAATAATATCATAGGATGCTACTATTTGGTACCTACAGAAATACTACGTTCATCTAATATACTTCTAAATGTATCGAGGTCAGCTCTTAGACTAGCTGAACGAACTAGATGCGGCTAAATGTCAGCGTTTTAGGCGAAGCGACTGTCAATTTAGGCCGTAACCCAATTTCTAGGAAATAAGCAATATCCTTTCACTTTGTTTTCACGTGATTGTTTTCAATGTATTAAGGAATATATTTGTCAAAATACGATTGCAGGCATCATGCGAGCTAATGATTGTAATGATTGTATGGTGGTTTCAAAATGTTGGCATTGTGCTACCGATTACCAAGAAGTACAAAAAAGTGGTCATAGTGCGAAAGTAGGCATCGTGCTACGAAATCCATTGAGTAACATCGACAAGAGGGTGCTGTTGGTAAATATTTGTGACATCGTCTGTAGATATTGAATTTTAGAAGCAAGATGGCGGCATTAGTTTCTATTAAGGACACGCGCCAAAATATCCATGTACACCATCAGTAGCCATCAGCAGTGAGCTTGTTTGTATTCTAAACCATAAGTACCATAGCAATTTTCAAAAATGAAATAATTAACCTTTCCCTCTGCAAATTTTAAAACGGTTTTAATCATTTTTAAAATAGCTACTAGATAATTAAAAATAGCCATCAGAATTTTACCTACCTAAACATTTTACGTGACGTAATATTTTATCGGTGTATAATCAGTTCTCTTTATCGATTCCAATATCGGCCTACTAATAAATTACTTCCTTGCAAGTGCAAATTATAATTATCAGTTAATAAGTAAAGGAAATTTCTTCACTATCGCGTTGCGAACGCCATGCCGATAATTCGGGCGTGTTGCCTATTAATAGTCGTTCCATTTAACAAAGAGTACGTAACGGTTATTTTCGTTACGTTTGTATTAAATAAACTTTTGCTGTTGCTGAAGAAATTCATGTGTTTTTAGTTAAAAATAAAACAAGTAGATACTTATTGCAATTATAATTCCGCGTAACCTAAAAACTTGGAAAACAAATTATACTTCTTGCTGACTATTATAAATGTGAAAGTTTGTGAGGACTATCCATCCATCCATCCAAGATGATGCTTATACCGATGATGCGATATAGATGCTTGTTACTTTTTCACGCAAAAACTTCTCAATTTAACAGACAATTAACCTAATTAATTTTTATTCCGGTAGTACGTCCGTGGACAATTACCGAAATCTACGCGGGCGATGCCGCCGCGATAAGCTAGTAGTATATCAAATCAAATACCTATTTATGTCTCTACAATGGCAAGTGTTCGTCTCTCAGTAGTAAAACGAATGTTTATTATATTTCGATAACAGCAAGAACGTTGTATAGTTAAAACAAGCGTGGACATAATTTATATTATTGAAACAACTCATTGTTCTCTGGTTTGAAAGAATTTCTAAACATGCGCAAGACACAAAGGTCTGTTTGACAAGTTATGTATATTGTGTCTATGTTACAATAGAATTTCTTATTTACACTGTTTACTATTTTGAGAATAGTTTAAAGAAAATTTACGGTGCAAATTCCGCATACGCAAATTTTAATATTATTGTAAAACAACTAAGGTAACTAGTTGTTATAGGAACTGGAACTGCATTGTAAATTTGTTCTAGTAATTGGCACTGTAAATTCGAATGGTTGATTCACAGGTTCTCCAACCCAACTGCCGACACTTCTGTATTTCTGTCAGGCATGTTATGACGGTTTGCATGTCTGGCAGTTGCCGTGTGATTATCTTATCACAAGACGTGATACTTGTTTTTGGTAAACCTAGTCAAAACAAGACACTTTTGACGTCTTATTTTTGTGATATATTTTGTAAATAATTTTGAATCACGTTTTTGACATTCTATGTGTAAGTTTTTTTTTAAATCTAGAAAGGTCAGTAGGTACTCATACCGGCGTTCGTATAATAAGACCCGGAGGTATGAACGTGGACAAGGCAAAAGGAGTATGTAAGCGTGAGTTTAGATATACAGGGTGATTGGTTAGCTCTAGTATCATCCATTTCAAGGACTGCACCCAATTACCAATTACCCTGTATATGTATGTTAACAGCAGACAACATTTAAAATATTTACACCGTCAAAGTGGGGTTACAGAATTTATGGAACTGTGTGGGAACTAGGTATCTATACTAATATTATAGAGCGGTAGAGTTTGTATGTTTGGTTGAACGCCCTAATCTCAGGAACTACTGAAAAAATTTTTTCAAGTGTTGGATAGTCCATTTATCGAGGAAGGCTAATAGTCTATATAACATCACACTGCGACCAATAGGAGCATCAATCAAAAATGTTAGGCAGACAAAGTTGCGCGGGTCAGCTAGTGTGTGATATGTGCGTCAATTTCAAGCTATTCAATTCAGTGGCTGTAATAATATCATCTCCATTGTCTGAGGTTAAGAGGGCATCCGTTAGTCACCACTACCGTCTAAGAGATTAGTTAAACAGCAAATTGGATTCATTTACGTTGGTTAGTGCGTTCACACTTCACACCCACCTAGAGTGTTAAGTGTATTTGACTTGAATAAAGTGGACAGTTAAGTTACCTACCTTACATTCTACATTTGTCAACAGTCATCGTTGCCACGATTATGACGCTTGCAATGGAATTTTTTGAATCAAAATAGAGCTGATAAAATTATATAAATGTAATCTGAGCTAATCGATTGAAAATTTAATCAGACATTTATATTTCCGTTTACCTTTTCTGTCTTTCGTTTGGCCCGTTTTGTCTGCTAATGAAAAAAATTACCTGTAGGAAGTGTAGCGGGCATATCTAAGTAACAAAAAGAACACTAGTAGCGACATCTATAATGCAAATGAAGAACAAACGTCAAAATCCTGAATCGTGATGCAAGACGGTAACAACATTATTAGGTACCACAGATAGCCTGTTATGTACAGGTATGTTACATGACATGTTGTTTATTTCATTATCATTTTTTTTCTATTATTGACGACCCTGTTGGTCCAATAGCCGCAAGCGCGATTGCTGAACATGAGATCCTGGGTTCGATACCCAGGTCGGGTAAAGTATTATTGGGTTTTTCCATTAAGAATTTCTCAGCAGCCACGGAGTCTGGATTTGTGGCCGGCTGATGGCAATAGGCTCGCCCCCTATTACATGGGACTTAAACATAACTGGCGAGATGTGGGTGTATTAATGGTGTATTATTAACCTCTGCCTAACTCCTCGAGGATTACCGGCGTGATGTTATGATGTTATTTTACAATTCCTAACAAGGTCGTAAAGATCACGATTTAATGATCTCTTGTTACTTATAGGCACTCGGTTGTTTTAGTTGAATGTCTATAAGGCGAGGCCATCAATAAATAGATTGTATAAGTACAGTGTATTTTTCTTAACGTTTCCTATTTGGTAAACAAACAAGGTACGAAAACAACGACACTTTGAACAACGTTTAAATCATAAAACAGGTATTCATTATGACATCGAAAAGTGTTAATAAGTAATAGAATACTATAAACACAAATCGCAATCTCAGTACACCATGATAGTTTACCAAATTGGAAAAGCAAAGAAAAATACACTTAAAATGTTTAATATTACACTATATTTACAAGCCTAGATGTGGTAACACATTGTACCTACGCACTAGGTACCATTCATTTCGAAACTGGTGATGTCATGCAACGCCATTTATATAATATGGCCATGAGCACTCGGTTCACCTTGAGAAAAACGAGTTTTTTGTTCTCGAAGGCAAAACGATACTTTTTTACACATTTGTTTGCAAACAATGGTTTCAGTTGATGAAAACTGGGAGTTACATCGAGTCATTCCGTAGAAATAGGCAGTATTTTAAATGGGAAACTAGTGTATTTTTTTTTTAATTAGCTTTTGCCCGCTGCTTGCTCGGGTTGTTTTCGGAACCGATATCGTTAGCTACATTAAATTTATCGTTAAATTAAATTAATTTTAAAGATAAAATCATATTAAAATTAAATTTTGGACCCTGTTAGGGCACAGGAAGAAGGGTCCATAATATCGTTCTTAGCTCTAAGCCTTTTGTAATCAATTATCCCTCGGGAATGTTAAAAAAAAGCCGATAATACTCGGGAATAACAGAGCTTCCTATTCTTCGAAATCGGATCAGAAGTTCCAAGATAACCTCCTACATCCAAACTTATCTCTCTATAATAATAGTACCTTTAAAGAAGTATAATTGTGTGACTATAAAAAGCCGAATGTCAGAATTACAATCCATTTCTATAAATATAAAATCGAGCTTTGGAAATACCTAGTTCGGCTTTTTCTGTGTTCGGCTCTGTCAATCATAGGTGTGTGATAATCTCTTTGAAAACCTCAATGTGTCCTTATAAGGTGATTCAGGCCATCAAAGTAGATATCGTTCCTTAAGGAACATTACCTACTAATTGCGTCAGCCGATGCGACGTTTTGTATGGAAATTCCAACTTTTTTTACCCCCTAAGAGGTAATGCGCTTATTCTGTTCAACACCCTGTATATTTATCATCTCAGTACCTTCTGTAACTTTATAGTTTATAATTCAGTGGTTAATGAAGCTTTAATGAAAGAGACATTCAAATATATTAAATTGAATAACATATTTCAAGAATTTAAGCGTCCAATAAAACTTAATGTTTGATTGAAGGCCATTAAACTAGGTACGTTATGATGACATAATTCGTCGCAAGTAGTCAGTTTTTGAAATAAAATATTTAGGCATCATTTTTTTGCAACATAAATTGGATTGCAAGATCCGAACAAAGTTGTAAGGCAAAAATAATGGTACTAACATTATTTAGTTATACACCTTCCTTCTCGTTGCACAGTGCACGTTGTAAAAACACCAATTTATGCACACAAATGGTTGGCTTTGTTTTTGATGATGTATTTAAAACAAACAGTGCAGTTAATGAGGGCTTATTTTCAATATTGAGCAGTTTTGAGTCTTAGTTTACCTATGATAAACAAAGTTGAAGTCACAACAAAGTCATAAAAGAAAAACAAAGCGAATAATTTAAAAAAAAAGTCTTCATTCATCTTTACAGAGTTACATTATTCGTAAATTAGTAGTCACTGGTATACATTGCACATTTTCACGACAACTTGGAGACTGTCCAATTTTTTAAGTGCATTAATATGTTTATGACTAGACACAGTGATAATAATGACACTTTATGGCTACCAGCTAATCGAAACTAATTTGAAAGTCAATGGACGATGGCCTTTTTTAACACGATGGTCTGAATTTAATTGGTCAAACCAGCCAGAGACAGAAAGTGCCACACACATATTTAGACAATTTAGTTTGTCTAATTTATAATTCTGTTTTCATTGTTAATTTAACAATTTGGTTGTGTACTGTGCGAGACTAATAAAAAAAAATTCTTGTCTTTCTATATTCGGCTCGGCTTGATTCGGCAAAGTCCGCCGGCAGAATCGAATTAAACGTAAGTACCTTTTTGCCTATCGTCACGAATGGGTGGATGACATTTAGAAGATCGCGAAGTCCAGGGAATAATGTCCCAAAAAGGAAGAGGTCTGTACTCAGCAGAGGGTGGAACAAGTCTGATGATAAAGACGATGATGACGAGCCAAATTTGAGCGATAATTGTTCGAGAGGTTATAGTGTGATTTTTTTTATCAACAAGTACTCATCTGCTTACAAATTTCCCAACTACATCGGGGTCGGCCTCCAGTCTCACGGATGCAGCTGCATACCAGTATTTGACATGGAGCGACTGCCTATCTGAGCTCAACGACCAAGTCAGTACTGAGTAATACGAACCGCCGCCTGGTTGTCAGACTTTCAGGCCACTGGCTTCCTGTAACGACCGTCAACGATCTATAAATGACAACCGGGAACGACAGGTTAACGTGCTTTCTAGACACAGAGGGAACTTGGTATTTAATGGGTGGTCACCCATCTACGGCCCAACCTAGACAAGCGCGGCTTAACCTGAAATTCGACCCGAGTGGCTGTTATTATTTAGCCACGTTATTATTTATTTAAACAAATACAGTGGAATCAAAAGTGCGGACCCAAAAATTTGTCTAACGCTTCCGAAACAAGCATACTTCTGGACATCAGAAGCATAAAGTCGGATGTAATAAACTCTCCGTATTTAAACGACCTTATGCTCAGAAGCATAAGGTCAGATGTGCAAACTCTGTATTGGTATGATGTCGAGACTGGTCTAGTGGTCTGGTTGCCTTGACAGCCAATTGGGGAGAGTAATTTTGACTGCAATAAACGATGTGTTTTATTGAAGTAATTGGTTGATGGGATAGCAGTAAATACCTAGACGGTTCAGATAACCATCATTTACGATTGCACGTAGCTCGGACGTGTAATGGAAAACTTCTATGAACTTGTAGCTTTTATATACAGCTAATAGCTATAAGAAACTTGTTGTGACTTACTATGTAACTAACAAAGGTGAATATCAATAATAGGTAGGTAATTATATGCTACACAGATGTCTTTAAATATTAAAGGATTTAAAGTTTACAAGTGATCTTAATATAGGAGCTAGTATAAATATTTGGTACCTACATGTATATTTAAAAGACTGCTTACTCATGAAAATAAAGTTCAAATTCGGATAACAATAAAATTAACATAATGATTTTCTGACACGTTTCAGCGATTTGCTATCGTTTTCAAATGTACATAACGCAATCATACGTGTTTTATAACCATTATATACGTGTTGTAGGGTGTCTACGTTGGTACCTATGGGTTGTGTTCTCCAGTGAAACAAAAATCTTCTTTGCGAATCGAAGGTCGATACGTATGTAACATACTGAGGCCAGTAGTAACCAAATGGTATTATTTATAGTTTCCCAAATGTACGGATGTAGTAAGTACTTTAAACCACCCAGATGCGGCAGGACATATTTTTACAAAGCACAGAAAATCATCATTGAGTACATGGGAACGGAATCCTATTGGTATACAAAGTACATGTGACATTTAAATATTAATCTATTTGTGACGGTGACTCTGAGTCACCACACATTCCAAGGGCATGTCATTATCTAGGAATCTATGTTTGAGTACTTATTATTAGTAAACGTCTTTACGAATCACGTTTTAATACAAGATAATCTAGTAAGAACCCCTTAACTATATTGAAGGCGATAATTTTTGTAGTTGTCTTATGGCGATTACGATGTTGAAACTCTGATAATTATTCGAATAGCATTATATTTTTGCATGTCCTCACTTTGACGGACGCCTAGCTGTTCTTATTCTAAATTATGAATTAGTGTTTATTTCCTTTTTATTTACAACGTGCCAGTTACTTCATAAATTACCACAAAGGTTAATTATCTACAGTAGGTATCGAATGAATCACAGGTACTTGTGAGGTTTTGTTTCTAGGAAAATTCATACTCATATTTTTATTAGAGCCATTGGAGGCGACCCACGGTCAAGTGGACCACAAAAACGATTAAGTAACAATAAACAAACGAACGATAAACGAAACAAACAATGATCAAAGATACAAAGCAATAGGGTCGTCTTAGGTATCGTAGTTTCCAATTTTGGTTCAAGGGTCATTAGGAAAATATCGTTAATCATTATCAAAGATTTCTCAATGAGTCTGGGATAGACGGCAATCAAGGACTTAAAGGATTTCTCAAAATTAGAGTCTTTTAGCAGCGTCTAAGTTCAAAATTGAACCACACCGTTCGTAGAAGCTAAGTTCATCCAAAATCTACTGCATACTTACAATAGTAGGTATAGCACAACTCCCGCAGGGACAATTGGAGCCTCTAACCGGAAATGGACGCCACAGAATCAACTGGAGCCAACTGGCTGGATTTGGTCGAAAAAACAACGGCACGGTCATGGCTCTCTGACTATTTAGACTGTCGAAGTCAGAACAAGGTTTTAAACAAACAGCCAGTGTTTGAATGTTGTTTTTTTATATTCAGCTTATTCCAAAATAGGTATGACTGATATAACCACTGTTTATTAAAGAGGTCCTAATTTATTTGTTGCATATTTAAGGTAGGTGCAGAATTTTTAGAACTAAAATTAGAATTATTAGTTTTATTTACGTCTTTTTATAAGCAGTTTCAAAATCTGGTACTTACAGGTTTTGAATTTATTTATTTTCTTAATCTGATTTAACTTAATACGTAATTTTAATAGTATAAGAGACTAGCTTATGCTGATTTATTTACTACTGACGTACGGTCTACTGTACGTACCTACATGCATTGTACATTGCGTGCCAGGCTCTGGGCTTATAGTATGTATTGCTAAGTACATAAGTACTTGCACTTATGTATCCATACAGCTCAGTGGATTGTAGTTCGTAATAATTGATTGATCATCACTTCACCCCTGTATTTTTAACAAGGTAAACTTAAGGTGTTTCACAGTTATGTTTAAGTCTTATTTTGTAAGGGGGAAGATAATGCCAACTGGACATAATCCATTCTTCGGGTCGCTCTAAGGAATTTCTAATGAAAAACTTCAATAATTCTTGTGATTATTAAACCCACAATGTTATTTATGGATTAAGTTATGTTTTCCGGACATTTATGAAGCTGAAATATTTTTCAATCTTATTACCAAGTAATCTCAGCTCACTCTTTTCTGTTTTATGTAGCATGCAACGTCAACGACCATAAAATACTATCACAAATAACCATTTTAATTTATTTCCCAGATTCAGATCAAAACATTTAGATACATATCAGAGAAAGTCGTAAAATCGAGCAATAAAGTGTAATAGAAAAGGACCCATGATAATACGTGTTTATATGGCCACGTTTGCTTTTTATATTTATGAAAAGCTAAAAGTGGTAAACAAAGTAGGTAAGTAACATTGAGTAGACTAATATAGATGTGATGTAAGACAGTATGTCGTCATCGATATTAAATATATCGACGTGTTTACGTCTAGATCGAAATACAAGATATCTATTCAAGATAGCTATATTAATTTGTATCGCAAAATCTTCGAAACTTTCTTAGAACTACAATGTGTATATGTTTGCATCATTTAATAGTATGTAAATGTGCTTTAGGACAATAAGTTAAATAAATAACTGTTTATAGCCGACTTCTAAAAGAGGAGGATGTTATGATTTCCACTAGCATCTTTTTCTTTTTTTTGCTGTCGGAAGTTGGTGGCAAAAAAGTCAAAGAAACAAACAAAAGTCACCGACTTAAGAAAGTAAAGTTATTTTCTACTTTTTTAGTATTTTGAAGGAAGTTGGTTATTTATTTACACAAAAATAATCATTGGCAAAAGAATGGGACGTTAAAGAATTCCAACGATTGTTACAAGTACAACAGCTATTTGAATGAACCAAATATAATATGTACAGTTAGCCAAAGAGATTAGTATGCAGCCTACTTGACTACTTTTGAACGCATGCTGAGCGTGTACCGAGTAACCAAGTGTTTTGATATAACATTACTAGGTACATATATACTTAGCATGTCTTTTGTTGAAAATTTCACCCATGCAGTTAGCAACAATGAATATTGTTTGTCCAGAACAAAATAATGTGTTTATTTCTTGTTTCAATATCAGTGTTGACTGTATCAACTGAACTAATTTCATCAAAAACCATTTTATACCTACTTAGATCCTTGGTTTAGACGTTAGCCTGCACCCTTTACGAAATGAAAAGTTCTTGGGAACGGCTGACTCGTAAAAAGGTTAGTTAGTATCTTTACAATGTATCTACAGAAAAAAAAAACATTGTACCATCTAGCAACAGAACTGTGGAAACTTTGTGAAACACAGTTATACCTACTGCTGTTCTTAGAGAAAACTGCAAGAATTAACGATGCCATTCTTTGTTTTACGTCAAAATTACTGTTTGCAAGATACCTGTGTCATATAATTCTTACTACTTCTACCCACTGATTTAAACCTTACTTTGTTCGCTCAACAGGGAGGTTACCCAAGCACGTCATATTTGACAAAAGGTGAAATGCCATGCGAAGTGACAAGCAATTTTGAACCGTATGTGGTTTAACTATTAACGATCACCTTGACCTGCACTGCACTTAAATTGCCCTGCAAATGGTTTCGGTACGGGCCTAGAACAATCTACTCTGACGGTTGGAACAATCTATTCTGACACAGCAGTGGCTTAATAATCATCACGCTCGGCCGGCGGAAAGATTGAAGTTCCGAGATTACTATTTATATTTGGATTTGCAGATGACACAATTTTATTGTCGTATGGTTATTGGCAAAGAACGTGCCACTTTTGTTCTTACGGGAATGATACACACATCAAAAGTGTCTAGGGATCAAGCATTTTTATGCGGATTTCTTGAGATTGAGATGTGGCTTTGTAATAAATTTATGATTTTATAAATTTATATGGATCCTTTTTGGTGCATTTCATAATTTGAATCAGGAACTCTCAATCAAATTCGAGTAAAAGATGAAAATAAGCTGTCAATATTTTCCCTATAAAAACATACAACGCATTGAAGACATTATTAGTGCTACTGTTTCCCTACTACTGATTAAAACCAACGTTATTATGGAGCGGCGACGTCATTTAAGCAGGGAAGAAATGCTCAGAGCCGTGGGAATGATAGAAGCTGGTTCCCGGCAACGTACTGTGGCTTTAGCTCTGAATACAAGTCAGAGTGTTATCAGTCGACTTTGGACACGTTACCGAAGCACTGGTACCGTGGCTGAGCGCCATGGAGGACGGTATCGCTGCACCACACGGAGACAAGACCGATACATTCAAATCTTAACTCGAAGAGCTCCAACAATAACCGCCATGATGTTAGCCGTGAGGCTTCATCACTCTTCAGGGAACTTAATTAGCGACCAAACAGTCAGAAACCGCTTGCATGAAGTGAACCTTCATTCCCGAAGACCGCTACGGGTACCACCTATAGCAATGCACAATCGTAGGATTCGATATCAATGGGCTCTTGAACACAGAAATTGGGCAGAAGAACAATGGCGTTTCGTGTGCTTTTCTGATGAGTCTCGTTTTGGTATGAGACCGGATACAAGACGTATACGACACTGGAGAACCCCTGGACGCCAACAGCGATTAAAATCCTGCCAGGAAGTCCATCCTTATAGTGGTGGAACCATCATGGTATGGGCGGGTATTTGGATCGGCGGAAGAACTGAGTTGATTTGGATCAGAGGCAACCTCAACGCTCAAATTTATGCTGAGACGATTGTATCAGACGTCATCGTTCCTCTACAAGTGCAAATCGGTCCCTTATTTCAGTTAATGCATGATAATGCACGACCGCACACCGCAAGAGTTGTAAGACAGACTCTCGCCGCAGCTAACATCAATGTCCTGCCCTGGCCTGCTCAGTCGCCAGACTTGAACCCGATTGAGCATGCATGGGATATGCTACAGAGAAGAGCTCTGCCGAATATGGAGGGTATCCAGTCGCAAGAAGACCTTTTTTTGTTGTTGCAACGAACATGGGCGGCCATTCCACAGCGTGATTTGGATGAACTCATTTTGAGTATGCCAAACCGATGTTCTTGTGTTGTTAGTGTTCGCGGTAGAAACACGGATTATTAATTATTTAAGTTACCCAATAAAATTTTAAAGAAAACTGTTATTTCAGTCTTTTTTTCGAACTTTAATGTTAGTGGTTCAAATGTCAAAAATCCCTTTATTAGGAAAATGGCAAATTTCTTTATTAATGCAAAGGTGACTTGGTTTATCGTTACTGTGACAAACGAAAACACTTTATTTGATGAATCCTTAAAGAAAATTTTAATTAATATCAATCAGGAGGAAAGTTATTGCAAAAATATATGTTGATCCCTAGATACTTTTGATGTGTGATATAAGGATTCAGTCAAGCGGTATTGACTGGCCAAAAGACTTTTTTTTGAATCATGCGTTTTGGGCTAAGCAATCCATTAGTACCATTTGTAGCTGTTCTAGAAAAGTTGCAGTGGTTAGGAATATTCGCATTCGTTTCTTTTTCATGAGAAATATTAAATACAAATTCTGAATACAAATCTAAGCTCGGAAACTTTTTTTTTGCCTTATGAGAAGACAACACAATACTTGGATATTTTATTTCTGTGACAGTATCAGGTCGTAAAATGAGAACACACGCGTATTAGAAGAAACATTTTACTTACATAGTTTACTAGCATATATTGCGCAAAATCGTAAAAAATCTGGAAAACTTCCAGCAATTTTTCGTTCATCTATATTATAAACACGTTTGTAGAACGAATTTAATTTCATAATTCGACGATTTTGGTTCAGCGAAGGTTGGCGTTTTAATTGATGAGTGAACTTTTTGTCTGAAATTTAGGAAGGTCAGTTAAAGAATGAAATGCATGGACTAACACTCGAGGGATAACAAAGTGTACGAAGAAAATTATGCTATTTATAAGGGCACTATTTTATTATTCATATCATAATTTGAATACGATTTGCTTCAAAAATTATATCTTGCTTTCTTTATCGTGTGGTTAGTGTCTAACCTGGTGTTAGAGTTTTTATGCCGCCCAAGGGCCTCTGACTTGGCTTTTACATGCCGTCAAGAAATATCTCTCAGGCATGCTGGTTTCCTCACGATTTTTTCGTTCACCGAAGCAAGTGATAATTATAGGTACAATAAACACATCATTCCGAAAAATCAGAGGATTCGAACTCGAGACCTATGACTTGGCAGTCCGACGGTCACACCACTAGACTATTACTGCTCCACTGATATCTTGCTGGCCTTGCTGGTTTTTCTGAGCCAGTAGGACAGCTAGACAGCTCTGATTCATATTCATACAGATAAAAAAACAAGATACCAGTATTTGTGGTGATATTTAGAGGTCAGGTGCGCAACTGGCGTGCGTGTATGATCAAATTGTAGGAACGTGGATGAGGCAAAAGCCGTACATTAGGACCGTTGCAGGTGGCGTTCTGTAGTTCCTGCCTACCCCATGGGAAAAAGTCGTTAGTTTATGAATGTATGTACTTATTTGAGAGAGAGTGAGACTATACACAATATTATCTCTTTTTTGTTTTCTTTAGATTTAAGTTTTTTTGTTTTATTTTTTGCTGTGTGTACTTGTGGCATTTATCCCAAATGAATATGTTTTCTGTTTTCTTTCCTTCTTATTAAGAGGAGGGTCGTCAGCAGTGGATGTCTTTTGGCTAACTTAATGATGATACCATTCTCTATTTAAATATGTGGCTCACATCTTCATCTTTGACTCACGTTTTATCGTATAAGAAGTACTCAATGTAAGGCAATTGGCATCAACTGGTGGTTATTGATAGATATTGTTATATACATAGATGTGCCTGTTACGGCTGCTTTTAAGTAGGCAACCATACTAACGATATTATAATTAATGCAAAAGACAATCTGTTTCTTTCGCTGTCACTGATAAACCGCTGAATCGATTTTGATGAAATTCGGGATAGACGTTGATTGTTTTTAAGTAATAACACAGGCACTACTGATATTAAAATAAACAACCCACGAGGAATGGAAGAGGGTGTTAAAGTAAAGAGCGGCGCCTCCTGGCACAGGCATCTATATGCTTAAAAGGAGACGCCACTAACTGTATAATGTACAATAATGAAATAAAACATTTTTGATTTGATTTTGAAAGTAAGTAAGATAAAATCAGAACTTCATGCGAACTTGGTCGCTGCCAAATATGCCTGTGCATTCGTTTTGTACAAGTTTTTCGGCCAACCTGCTGTTAGACTAGCCTAGTATTGATAAGATAAGCAGTGATAGCCTAGTGGTGTGACCGTTGGACTGCCAAGTCATAGGTCTCGAGTTCGACCCCAGGACACGCACCTCAGATTTTTCGGAATCATGTGCGTATTGAATAATTATTATCACTTGCTTCGGTGAAGGACAATATCGTGAGGAAACCAGCATACCTGAGAGATATTTCTCGACGGTATGTAAAGCCAAGTCAGAGGCCCATGGGCGGCATAAAAACTCCGACACCAGGTTAGGCACTAACCACACGATAAAGAAGAAGAAGTATTGATGAGGATAATTAAAGTATTTTTGTACGTTAATTACCTAGACATATTACTTGACTTTTTTTTAAACCTGCAATTTCTATTTTCCAAGCCGAACTTATTTCACCGTTATTAAAAGTCGAGTTTGATTTCACGCGTCATATAATAATTACATGGGTCTGTTTCTTCATCTACTTTCTATAATATTCTTTTTATATTACCGTTAGGATAGAGATGATGATATAAATTATTTGTAGCAGAAGGTTTTTGATATAACAACCCAGTTTCTACATCTAGAACTATACAGATGATACAATACAACACTACCTACCACAGATGATTTAATTAAGTACCAATAATAGTTTGCATAAGGTCAAAAAAAATCTCATAATCTGTTTGAAACTGCGAAAACCAAGATTAAAACCAATATCGGTCAATTAAATTATATTAACTGAGTAATCAGTTATATTACTGTAATCTGTAAAGATTGCAGTGATTTGATACCAACCTATATATAGTTATTTTTTTATATCTGCAATTTCCCCAACTGCAGTATTTTGTAATAAACTGATAAGATACCCTTATATTGGTTATTATTAACCTCTCGTTGATTTTTTATAATAAACACATTGTAGACTGATTGGTAGTCAACAGGATTCTGTTTAACCTTTTGACCGCCACGGTCGGCTATAGCCGACAAATGAAAAAGTGCCCAACATGCCACCGTCATCTACAGCCGACAAGAAAACGACATTTTTCGAGTAGTTTTCATCTGTCGGCTATAGCCGACCGTGGCGGTCAAAAGGTTAAACCGGGTATCGATGCCCTAGTCGTCACAGTATTGTTGTCGAGCTGGATGGTGTGACTATCTACAGGAAATTTCTTGCCAAGCAAAAGAATGTCAGTAGGCTAGATGAGTCGCCGAGAAGTGAGCTAAATAGCGTGCGATGGGAAAGGCCTATGTTCAAGAGTGGGCTACTTCTTTTAGCGTGTCGATGACTATCTAATTTGAGTCAGCCCAAAATTTGGCAACGAGTTTGGCACTTTCAGTAGCGTCCATGAGCTGATGTGATGTGTAATCAACAGGGAAGGCAGGACACAATATCAAGTGACCCATCTTTTGTGGAACAGCGCCACAGACACGATAGTGGACAGCTGCTGGCTGATGATGATGTGGTGAGGCTGTTCAGGTAATCAGTTACTGTCGTTGTTGATGAACGCTGTTATATATTATTCGTGAACTTAAAAAAAAAAAAAACAGATTTTCTAGTTATTATCTATATTTTAATTCCATTTAGTTTAACATAGTGTTATCAACATTGTGTGACTCCTCCATTATTGACGCTAAGTACGCTAGTGCATGACATGTGACGATGTTGGTCGGTGACGGAACGGTCTAGTGGATATAGTCTCAAACTTATCAATACAAAGAATACGGTTAAAATCGCGTATGATGACCGTTATAAACGGGTATGATACGCTGTTGATACGTTCTAGTGGGCATAGTAGTCCGTGTCATGTTTGTCTCCGTGCCTGATACGTTCATAGCACGGTCATAGTATGGTACGGTATAGTGGGCAGATTCCTTAACGATAAAACAAACAAAAGCTTTTTTCTTTATTTATTTTTTTGTAATATTTCACACGAGACCTAAATTAATTTAAAAAAAAAATTGAAAAATTTGATTCTGCAGAAGTACAGGAATCACACCTGTAGAAATAATTGGCCATACCTTCCAATGTGAAGATAATTTACAAAAAAAAAAATCAAGACGAAAACTTATTTGAATGAAGGTGACTAGAGCGCGCTTGCTACAACGGCAATCATGACATCATGATTTTGAATAACAACATGTATAATTTATTCTTGTACACAACGATAACCTCTGGTACTAAATGATGAAAAAATACCGGATTAACTTTACATACTTTACTTTCGGAAGTCTGTGACTATTGTTTGTTTCATTGATTTTTTTGCCACCGACCTGAACGTAAAGTTATTTTCCACTTTTTTTTTTGTAATTCGGTTATTTTTTTGCAAAAAGTTTTTTTACCTTTTTTTGTTGTGATATGTCACACAAATCCTTGTCAAGTATCAATTTCCCAATTTCTTTAACTTGGATGCCATATTTGTTCCAGCTATTTTGATTTAAAAGCCAAACTGCTGAACCGATTTTGATGAAATTTCTATGGAACCAATCGGGAAGTATATCCTTTCGCATAAAAGAAGATTTTTAAATCGGTTCATAAATTACCAAGTTACGGGTAGTCTTTTTTTAGAAGTCGGTTAAAAAGAAACACAATTTTGGATAGCCGGCAGTCATTTTTTTTTTTTTTTCATTCGTCGCTTGTCAAATAGTTTCATTTCAGTTTCGTTTTTTCGTTGATTGGACATGGTTGTTGACAATTTTAAGTACGTATCAACAATAGTATGACTTATTCTATCATAAAATTTCCACTTTTTTATAGCTCTTTAATAGGCTGTCTCCCTATTACAAATCACCTCAAAATACTTTGTTGTAGGTGTGTAAGTGGGTATTTGTTTTTGTATTGTACTGTCCACTTTTATATTTGAGGTCATATAATGAATAGAAAATATGTCATACTTTGCTTTGAATAAAGTGCAACTGAAACTCTACATTTTATAGGTATTATCGTCCACAAAAGCTGACCCAATTTCTTGGCAGCGTGTGTAAGTTAAAACATACATTTCTATTTTTAGTATAGTTTGGAAGCGATAAGAGGAACTTTTAAAATTCAAAGATAGCACCAAAATAAAATTTTCTTTTTTATTAAGAAAAATATACTTTAAAAAAATAGGTAGGTAAATGTTTTCAACGCGAATCGAATCAATGCGATTGAAAATACTATCGAAACTTTCCGATCTGGCTGATGTTGATGACAAACCTGCTTTTCTGTATAAACGACGTTATCTAGTTCAAGACAAACAAGATCTCAGAAAAAAAGTTACTCAACAATAAATCCAACATTTTGCTACTCACCAAATTACTTCTTACGTACTAAACGAAAATCAGATAAAAGCTGATTACAATAAAAGTGATAAGAAACGAAATAACTACAACAATCTAATCTCAATTGCTTTAAAGTGCATTTAGATAATCGGCTATACTAATCTAACGCAAGTACAGTTACGCACAAAAGTGAATTTAAAATTTTATTAACAATTTTTTTGGTAAAAATAAAAAATAATAAAAATACGTACCAATTTCGAATAAAGCCAGTAGAACGGCTAGGTTCAATGCGGTGAATCCGTATCTTGCCATTTTCTCTTGTATATTTGTTTAAATCACGGCAAACGACTGTTCTCGGGCCACGGATGAACGATACTGAGACGTTGAACGCCGCGCCCGCCGCCAGTTCGACGCCGACCAACACATTTACACGTAACGTAGGGTAAACCCATCTCGGGTATTGTTGAGGACAGTGTCATTTTGCAGCATCCTCCTTAATACATTCAGAACCCTAATTGCGTTACACATTCGGAATGATAATTTCTTTCTTTTGTTATTTTAACAATAGTTTTGTTATTTCTTTATTTGTTGGAACAGATCGTTTGCCTAACAACCAAAAAAAAAGTGAAGCTTGTTGTAGATTGGTCGAAAAGTTTTTTATTTTTATTTTTATGGAGAAGGTTAAGTAGTTAGAGAGCCGAGGTCCAATTTAAAGTTAGTTATGCTAGTTAAGTTTAAGTTTTTCTTATGTTTACTTTTTATTTCATTAATTTTAATCATTATGTTTTGTCCTGTGCGAAAACAAAAAAATACTTTTTATTGTTCAATTGCCTGGTTTCTGAAAGCATATTCAAATAAAGTGATGTGAAACCTTGTGACAACTAAGAGTGACTTAATTGACTGCTGTTATTCATTACAGCAGTAATTAAGCTTTATTAACGTGCATGAAACGAAATCTGAAATGATTCCTAGTTTTATAGAGTCCTTTGGTGGTGCTAGTATTTCAGAGTCACTTTTATATCACTATACTGAAAACTAAAGTACTTATGGGATGCTTCTCGTACAAACGGTAGACAAGAAAACCTTAGTAAACGAAATCGAATTTCGATATATGACTGTGATTGTACTTATGATAACCGGCAAGAACGTCACGTAGCGTGTGGAAATGTGTATATAACATATTAATTATAGCTATACTGATGACATCACTGCATCATCATCAACCATGACTTCAATGTCCACCGTTGACCTTCTTACCAAGTAAAGCCGACGTCTAAAATGACAAACGTATGTTCAAATAGGCACATAGATTGAACCTTTATCTAGTGTTGATGGTCTATACAACAACCTTAAATATCACCAAAACTTTCTGATACATGCTGTTTACGGTAAAAATGTTCGTGGTGGATTAATTTATGTAATAACACACATATTCAATTTATACTTTGTACTTTAGTTCTGGTAAGATCCCCGTCAAGGACAATCTCTACTAATTGCGAGTGCCGTAAAGCCTACAATTGAATAAAGGGAAAAAAGGGTATTTGTCTGCTTAAATCGAAAATAAATTATCATGCAGTCTGGTGATCGACGAAATGTTATATCTTACCTTGGTTATTTTCAACTCTATGGGTCGTAGCGACTCATCATACTAAAACAACCGTTTTTGGTAAAAAAATAACAATCCATCAAGCAATTCTTTTGTATTGATGTATAACCTTAACCTTTTTAGAGGTAACCGATTATTTACTCTTTTACAAACGACAAAAACTAATAACCGAATTTAAATGCTTATCACTTAGAACCAGTACCTACGTATACACTGAAGTTGAAGGAAGTACTATTCAGTTCACGGTGCGGTGTTCACTGAGAGTGCCACTTTTCACCCTTATGTCCTAAGTAATAAGGTTGAAAAGTAGTCGACCGTCAGTGAACTCGGTAGTACCTACATACATAAATAAAGTAAAACACATTTCAAATTCGAACAAACATCCTCAAATTGATGATACTGTATGCCTGCCTTAAAAATAAAACCATTTTATATAGCCTAAATAAACTTCCATCCGTAGTTTAATGGCACTTTGCTGAGCAATTCAGCGCTGAAGACGTCATCCAACAACATTACAAAACACGTGATTTTACGGAAAACAATTACAAGGAAAAAAACAGAACATAGCTTACGTTATTCTGATTCACTGACACCTATGTACTATTTTGCACAGTTTTTCTCGCAATTATATAAGATCGCTGTTGGTTTGCATGGTTTTTCCTGCGTGAATACAGATTTTAATACCTATACATTCACTGGCTGTGCCATAAATGAATTCTAAAATAAAATAATAGTCTCAACTTTCAGAACGTTTGGTCACAGTATTGTCCGACTAAAGAAATATACTTGTACTAAATCTCTGGGCAGGATATCAACGGAAAATATTCAAGGTTACCTATATGGTCTTGTTTTTTTACTAGATGCTGGTCCCATCTCTTTTTATTAACACCATTGCTTGAAAAATAACAGGTTTTTTTTTGAGATTCTTCAACTTTGGTGCTCAAGTACTTACGGAGGATTTTTTTGCACACACATTCACTTCTACTGCATAATCAAGCTATAAATGTTTCCACTACTGGTACTCCGGCTTCCACTCTGGGGGCCTAAAATGGCCACTTTAGCAGAACATAACAGGATAATAATATGTATGAATCACATTAAAATTCTTAAAATAGTCACAGACAGTTAATAATATGTTGAATTATCAGTTTGTGACCATTTTACGAATTGTAACGTAATTCATATTATGTGCTGCTAAAGTGGCCATTTTAGACCCCCTGATATGCGCTGGGCACTAGCTGCTCGGCCGTTTGTTGAACTGGGCCTGTTTGGCGCAGCCGTGAGACATACAACATTATCTTTTTTTCTGTTTAGATTTAAGTTTTTTACTTAATTTTTTACCAGCGCTGAATAGATTACCTACATAATATTATATTGCAATTATGTATAAGATTCTACAGCATAGATAACAATAAATAATATGGTTTGAAACAGTGATGCAAGATTCAGATGTTACTCCAATATAAGTCATAGTTTGTAATTTCAATTGAATTCTCGAAAGCTCCTCAGTTTCCACTAGCCTGACCTTATGATATCAATCACTTCTGTGCAAAGCTTTTATGGTGTTCCAAAAATAGACCTTAACATATACTTCTTATGATTTAATGCTTTATAGATGGAGCATGGAGCATTTTCGTAATGGCATCGATACAAAACAAATGCACATCGGCACAACAATGTTCGACAGGACTGAGACTATAAGCTTTTGGGTAGATTATTTCAATCCAATATATTTTGACCTTTTCATCATATTATTATTTGTCTTTGATATAGTGCTGGTGGTGCTGCAGGGTTTTTGTGTATCCTTAATCGGAATTAAAGTCGCTATCTTGTCTTTTCGTTTTTTCTCTCAATACCTACAATTTCCACAGACAGTTTTAGCAATGTTCACTAAGTTAGTATGCTTTACTAGTATGAATTTTTCTTGCCCTCATTTGGACCATCATCCAAAGTAAACCCGCCGCATCTGTTTGTTTGAAAGCGCTAATCTCGTAAACTGCTGACCGGATTTTGTTCAAGTTTTCTTGATTTTAGTATACACATGATCAAAACATGTTTTGTCTTTTAGCTGAGTCAAGGCTAACATTGCGAAGCTGTGGCAAGTCAGGTAGTATTCAATACATTTATACAAAATGTAGTAAAACTCCTGACTCAATACTTTATAAGTATTTATTATAATGTTAGACTCTGTTCACATTACTTTATAATTCTATAAATCCTTCCAATACCAAACGCCGACAATGTTTTTCCAGAAAGCCCACCCGACCAGTCCCGCTGTCGCCAACCCGAGCCATAGATCCCCATTCTAGATTCGAACCGTAGACTCGAATCATAGATTAGAATTTAGTATTTAAATAGAAGTCATTTGATTTCATAAAATATTATAATATATAATAAGTATTAAAATCATAAACCTTACAAAATGTTGTGGGCGTCTGAGTTCTAACGTGTGCACCAAAGCCAAATGTACTTTAGATTTTCACGCTTTAGAATTACGTGTTTTCTTATACAAATCATCACCATCATCGTCAACCTACTTAATTCCAGTGCTGTACTTTTGCTTAAAATTAAAAACTTTAAAAAGGAAAACATCGTCTGCCTAGCCTTTTTCCCAACTGTGTTGGGTCGTCTTTCAGTCCAACCCGATGCAGCTGAATACCAGTATTGTACATGGAGCGACTGCCTCTCTGACCTACACAACCCGGTAAGTACTGGGTTATACGAAACCCCTGGTTAAAACTGGTTGTCAGACTTTCGTAACGATTATTAAAGATTTGCCACTGTCAGCCAGGACAAACAGCTTATCATGCTTCCCAAGGCGAGAAGGAAACTCGGTAACCTTGGCAAGGGCTGCTTTACCTTGGAGATCGACCTTTGTGGTTGTTATTATTTAGCCACGAGCTCAAAGAGAAACGTCGTTTTAATGAAAAAAAAAACGTTAACGTGTACAGACGCCAGCACATCAACCTACCCGAAACTGTCAAATTTTCCCAATCAACCTTGAACTTAATTCTATAACGATAAAGTTGAAAATCTATTAGAGAAATTTGACAGATTGTTGTAGCTTGATATCTTGGCGTCTGCGCTTTCTAAACAGGTTCACACACACACACACACACAGGTTCAGCGATACTTCACAGATATGATGAGCAACGATTTCTAGTCACGAAAAAACAACAATAAAACAGGTTTTTACAAACTCATCATTTCAATACCAGCTGTACTTACAAGCAAATAATCTTGTATTCAGTTTTATCGTTTTTAAACACTGTTATCTAACACGTGTCTGAAGATACGTCGGCTCATTTGATTTTGGTCTGTATTGTGTTTTGTGAAAAATGATAGCAATCAGTGGTGATTATCGCTTTTCCCCCTCAATTATCTGATTATATCAATGTGGCCTATCACAGGAATTTGTTGGATAATAGTGTTTTCAACAACGGAAAACCTTCCAGAATAAATCATCTAAATGATTTTGTTGTTTAGATGAATTAAGCGGTCGCAACAGATAGACACAAAAAGCTGCTTTGCAAAAGTATAAACGTGGATTATTGTTTGACTGGCAGTTGACTGCTATAATTTAGTGATGATGGTAACTTTTACCCTTGAAGACTTAAACGAAAGATCTATTCTCTGTGTGTATGGGGTTCAATTTTCAAGTTTGCATATAATACCTATTGACATTTGCGCTACAGGTTGCAAGTTGAATGTCCGCTCGGGAAATATTAATATATTGTTTGGCTTGCAGATAGTAGGTACATTGTACATCTGGATTTTTATACAGTGCGTGTATGAGAGTTGTGTCTGTCTGTAATTCATAATATATAAAATGATATTATTTACTCATCTACCTACTTTTTAGGCACGCAGTAAAATATAGAAAGCGGATCATTGGGTTAGCTAAATCTCTCCATCTATTGTCTTAATACACGAGCACAAATACTTGGTATAAAAGATGAAACAATGCCAGAGAGTGCACTAATTTATTAAAGTAAATTCTAGAAGCATTAACTGTTGGCACTCTCTTTAAAATGTTTGGGTTTACTTTATTGTGTTGCAATGCCTCCACTAGTAATAATACTGCAGAATTTACGTCCTGGGCAGTCAATTCCTCCACCTAGGTTTCCTGATTCCATTATCTAATGTTGTCTCCGTCTGCTCTGATAACTCCAATAATTGGCAAGTTTGACACGCTACGCTTGGTTTTTGCTAGTATTACCACGATCTTGTACGGTTTGTCTATCAAAAATATACAGGGTGTTTTTCAAGTGAGCGTTAGTGGTCAAATTGATCCAATAGAAGGAATAGAGAAATGACTGACGACGGATTTGTGTCGCGGTTTCGATTCCCGCACAGAACAAATATTTAACCTACAGGTAATTATTCCGGGTCTGGCTGTTTGTGTATGTGAGTTTAAATGTTTGTAAACGCACCCAGGACACAGGCGAAAATCCTGGTGAGGGGATACGTTTAAAAAAAATACACTACAAAAGCTCTTATTCTGCTGCAACTTGGCAGGTTTGGCTATCCCGTTCCTTCCAGCCATTTTAATGAAAAGCTAGTACCTAGTGCTGTTTTAAGTCTTTTGCGACAACAAACCATGACAAAGTGGGAATATCGAATCACATTTCGGTAATCTCATACGCAGTGTGACAATTATGTTATGTTTTTTGAATAATGAACATCTCGTCCATTGTTTTCAAACATGACTCAGATAGGTATAACAGGAAATGGTCTTGTTGGTGATTCTCAATCAATACCGGAAAACTGGCTTTTTACACGATCGGACGACTTATTTTGTAGTAACACTAGCTTTGAGCGTGGTTTTACTCGTGTTACGGCACGAAACTACATAATTATACCTCGGGGACGTTTTAATACAGCATATGAGACTTGAATAATAATAAAGCTTCCGATAAGTGAAAAAAAAAACAGAATTGGATCAGTAGTTCCGATGATACCCCGTCCACGTCGAACTAATATTAATGTGTAAGTATAGATAACATAAACAGACGGCTACAGGTGTGTGGTTTCTGTGCTTTTTATATCTTATATTATGTTATGTTATCTATCCTCGAAGAGTTGGGCTGAGATGTACACCCATATTTCGTCATGTTTAAAACTGAAGTAGTAGGCGGCAAGAATTTTGCCATTAACCTGACACAAATCCAGACTCCGTACTTTTGCTGAGAAATTCCTAAAAACATACCATAACATCATGCCTGTAATCCCCGGAGGGTTAAGCAGAGGTGTACCTAATAGTACACCCACATTTCGCCAGTTATGTTTAAGTCCCATGAAATGGGGGCGAGCCTATTGCTATCAACCGGGCCCAGATCCAGTTTTTTTTCTCAGTGCTTCTACTGAGAAATTTCACTTTGCCCGACGGCTCTACCTGAGGATCAAACCTAAGACCTCATGCTTACCAGTAGGGCTTGCGGCCACTGCACCAACTATGCTATTTTTGTATTAGCAGCATACAATTCTTGAAATACGATCGTCAACTGAGCCGGTCGTGTGAACATACTCTAAATACTGGTTAAATGTGAAACACCTTAAGCCACACTCTCCTTATTTAATTTACTATAATACTTCATAGGTAGATTGTTGGTAATTCCCAAGACTATGATTGTTTTTCATAGGCACATACTCGTGTAATATGTTAATCATCAAAATGACAAAGCCACCTTGCGACGTATTGACTATTTTTTTTCAATACACTTCCTCGAAAACTGGCTCCTATCTCACTACGATTAGGTTCAACATGCTATAAATTTCACCCTCGTGGTTTTTTTCTTATATTCCCGCACTATAGTGCGGAAATAAAAATTCCACAGCCAGGCGGCTCGCCCCCACAGTCATTTTTTTCTTATTCCATTGAATCAATTTGGACTTTGAACAAATTTGGACTAAAAACTATGATATACGTGGGCATTTGTTACTGCAGTTCTCGGCTCCATAACACCCTCGCCTGCGGCTCGTGTGTGTATTTCGCCTCGGCCGCAATAACAAACTTTCCCCACTTAATTATTTCATCCACATTCATGTGATGCAGAGGAATGAGGAAAATGTCGTGAGGAAAGTTTTAAGTATGAGAGTGGATGGGTATAAGAGTAGAGGAAGACCAAAGAAACGATGGATAGACTGTGTGAAGGATGATATGGCTAGAAAGGAGGTGTCTGATAAGATGACGAGTAATAGAGAAGTATGGAAGAAGAAGACACAAATTGAGCTAAGGACAGTAGACTTTCTTTACGACATGAAGTCCTCAGTCTTAAAACATAATATCACGCCTGTAATCCCCGAAGGATTAGGCAGAGGAAGCTTCAGTCCTCCATTATTAACAATTCCTGAGCATAACATTGTTAATTTTAGGAACACAATCCAATCATACCAAAACGTTACACCCTACAAGGTTCTTCCGACTTTCGAAATGAATGAAAATCGTTTTCTCTAGACGGCTAAGCTTGGCAGATAAACTCGTAATCGCAATAAACATAATAAAAATGTTAAACAAGACTCGTTGTATATCGTTATCTGCGGGCGAGCACAAAGTACTAATTTTAGCCATTGTTATTTATTCAGTTTATGATGAATTTAAAACAAACCAGTTAACGTTTCTTCATAAATTATTTAACCATCAAAGATTTCAAGTGTTTCATGGTTGATCGTCTGTTTTATATAACTTTTCTTTGGGCAGTCAGAAACATCGAAAAAATATTGTAATGTTTATCCGAAGAAATGATGTCTAATAGGTTCATGCATTCTTAATGAGGAGGAGCTCATGGCTAATTAATAATAACAGCCGCACACGTCGATCTTCAATGTTCAGCCGTGCTTGCCAAGGTAGGTCCGTGTATCGGTGACTATCACTACATACCGAGTTTCCTCCGTGCCTCGGAAAGCACGTTAAGCCGTTGGTCCCGACTCTCATTTGTAGATCTTTGACAGTCGTTACAGTTAGTCAGTGGCCCGATATTCAGACAAGCAGTCTTACCACGGGGTATCGTATTACCCAGTACTAACTGTGTTGTGGAGGTCAAATAGGCAGTCGCTCCATGTAAAATACTGGTATTCAGCTGCATAAGTGAGACTGGAGGCCGACCCCAACATAGATGGGAAAATTCTAGGCAGATGATGACATGCATTCTTATCCTTATTTGAACTTTTGTATTCTTAAAAAATGCCAATGAATAATGAATTCAAAGTCAGCTTGTCCCTACCTATAATCAGAGTTTCATTAGCAAGCTAATTTTGTTTACCACACCCACTGTTCAAGCGCTGGTGGCCATTTTCATCGCCGCACCACGATCCATGCGCTCACCGACCGACCATAAGGACCGTAATTCCGTGATTCTGTAACACCTGCTATATATGGACCCGAAAACTGGTACGTAACCTCATACCGAATTCAACAAACGTTGTCTTTCGTCATGGTTACGTGACCTGTCATAGTCATAGGTGCCTATGTACACTGGCATATTATAATACAGAAGTCCATGTCCATACAACGAGTGAAAACAGATGACTGCAGACATACTATGCCTAGTACATAGCACAGCATCATGCTCAGTGGTCCTGTTTGTCGCAGTCACGACGTGCAAGCTGTCAGTTTTTTTTTTTGCTCCGCCTTGTTGTATTTATAAATATTTGTTATAGAATAGAATTGAATTTTCTTTATTCAAGTATCATAATGACTAAAAATGATTAGTAAGACTTACAACTATGTTAGTAAGAACTGACACTTCATAAAAAAAAAAACAAATAGTAGTGGATTACTGTTGTGGCAATCCATGTGAAATGGCACAACAGCGACCCACGAAAACACAGTTTAGACGATTTGAAATCATGCTTAGGATGCTGTTGGAGCTGCCCCACACCTTGCGCACCATGGATGCGCACCTTTTGCGCATGGTTATGTAGAAACTATATACATACATGCGCATCCAAAAGCGGGGCAGCCCCACCAGCATCACACCATCAGCAGTACACTTGCACTCGCTGTACGTAAAGCGTATCTATGTGTGCGTTTGTTTTCATTCCTTAAATGAAGTTGACTTACTGTATTATTCTGTGCTATGGGCTCGGTGTATCCATCAGTAATGGATGCCCGATGTGCCATTGTTACTTCAATAATAATTGTCTGCTCGTTGTGCATCCGTGATTTGTGTACTGTTTACCTTTTAGTACGGTTCTGTATTGTTTTGTGGTTTATGGTCTTGATAACTACTGTGGATTTTAAATTTCGAGGTAGACAACGTAGATTGAAATGATTTTATGCAAAAACAATAGTTTCTACATTAGCTACTTATGGTGGATTACTGACGATTAGATTTTTGCAAAAAAGTAAGTATTAAATTCTCATTGATTTTTTGTAATATCATTATTTAAACCTTTTATTTGGTTTCCATATTTATAATTTCATCAAGGATGAACGTTTCCAGCCTTTATGCATATCACACCCTTAAGCTCCTATGAACGACAGGATCAAAACATTTTCTTGGCTACGTAAACATGCACAAGACATTCACACGTTTAAAACCAGTCTCAACAGCACAACCACGAGACCGCACTTCCAATACCTCCCTTATTTGTACCATATGCATACGAAGCGCCTTTAAAACACGCTTGTAAAACGTCTAGTCTAGATAACGAGAAAAGCGGCTTTGACAAAGCGAGAAACTTTTTCATAGATACGACAAAGATATATCTAAAGTATACAAACACACCTCGTCATGACGTAATGCATGTGACAAAACAAAATGAGTCATTTTGTCAATCCGTTGGTCTTATTGAAGGACTTACTAATTCACCTCGCTGCCGCTGGTTAGGCCTACGATGATGTCATTCGAAATGTGAATAGTACTTTGGAGAGTTATTCGTAATGTGTATTATCAGCATAATATCACGGTTGTGGCCTCTAAGGACCAGACAGACGTTTGTTGTGCTTACAATCGCATTTTGTCAGTTAATTATGTTAAAATTTCCATAAAACCACAGTGGACTGCTACCAGCTACTGACTAGGTAATACTTATTGTAAAAAAGAATAATTAAGAATTCAATATAAATGCCCAACGAAATAATAATTGAGAATTCAATATAAGTCCATATTTAGCAGAGGAGTTTGCGTGAATTAGCGTCCTACTTAAAGAGAATTAAATGAATAATCCCGTTATTCACCTACAAAAATGGTTATATTGTAAGCTAATTGCTGATCCAAAGTACAAATTCGATAGTACGCGTAGGCGTATTGTGTATGTACCTACAAGTAGTTAATTAAAACACATAGATTTATCTCGGTTTTTCTCAGAAATTCATTATTAATTTACATTTACAAGGAAGTCAAGGATGGTAACGAATGACAAATCAACCAATTAAGTTAATCATGAACAAAATAACAAACAATAGTATTCTACCAATACAGCCGCATACAAACAGGTACAAATAGTGAGAAAAATATTAAATAATATTAAATATCCGGTGGTGGTGGTAATATTAATATCAGCAGAACTAGTAAGTACGCAAGCCCAAAAAATAACAGCCGTTAGCGAGGTTGACTGACCTGAGTTTGGCAGCAGAGCCTAGGATATGCTGACAAAATTAAAAAGAGTACATTGACGTACCCGCGGCTTCGATGCCCACCACCACGCTTTTTGGTAATGATTGTCCTACGGGATCGTACTACCTTGATAAACAAATACATATATTAATCCTGTGTTGATCCAGGTTATAAACTATTTGAGTACCAAATTTCATTCAAATCCGTTTAGTCGTATTTGTGTGAAAGAGCAACAAACATGCATCCTCACAAACGTTCGCATTGTGTCCATCCTCACAAACTTTCGCAAGTAAGATCAGGGTACTCGGGACCTAAAAACAAAGTATCACCAAGCATGGAGATTTTGATGCACACCTTGTTTTCACAAAAAAAGTTGAGTAAGTATATTTTGATCAGTGTATCATAATCATCTTCTTGCCCTTGTCCCATTCTACTTTGTTTTCTTCTTCCATTCTCCCCTGTCAACCATCACGGCATCATTTACTCCTTTCTCTTTCATATCATTCCTCACACAATCCATCCATCTTTTCTTTGGCCTTCCTCTCTCTCTCTATCCATCAACATTTATATCCATCATTCTTTTAGTAACATGCGTTTTCATCCCTCCTCAGATCCTTCATCCTTCATCAGATCCTTTGATCAGTGTATAATAATTTTTATTATAAGCAAGGCTCTCTTAGAGATTTATACGTGGCCCAAGAGTTATTTATGGACCTGTTATTCGTTTTTTTCCATTCGGGCCCAGACAATGTGACGTCATTAGCCACAGACGCGAGCTTTGACCTTTTTAAACACCCTCTAGGATAAAAGTAACAAAATGATTAATTGGTTATCTGATACAAAAACGGTGGATGTATTTGTGGGAACTAATACTCGTATATGAGATTTTTTTCGTGGAAAATTGCATTCGGTAATACGAATAAGGTTGCATGAATAAGTCAATCAATTGCTTTCTGCTACCTTCTCAGTTATGGACGTTAGGGTTCATTAAAATATGTTCAGTTGGGGTGTATCGTGTACCCAGAACTGGGTTGTGGGGTCAAGCAGGCAGCCGCTGTACGTACTCGTAAAATACTGATATTCAGCTGTTTTCCATGTATTCCGTTCCATTACGCTAGCCATTCAGCCTAGACGTAATAGGGAAAGTCTATAATGTTTGCGTTAAAATTGCGTCCAAGTTTAGGATGTAGGTCCCTCCTCATAAGGTAGGTACCTAAGTTAAAGTTTCTTTCTTGGTCGGAGCCGCTTCTGCGGCAAATATTACGGTCGTGCGGCGAATCGTGGTCGCGGTCGCATTTCTCTAGCGGAGAGACATTATTAGAACCTGCGACAGATATATTATTAAATGTAAATATATATATATATATATATTATTAATAAGCTATTATTTTCTTAACCATTGCTCAAAAATATGGCGGATAGAAAAGAAGAAAGGGAAATATTTGCTTTGCAGCGGAACGGCACAGGCTGAAATATATGTAATAATACCTCTGAATAAAAGAAATAAGAAATTGTATTGATTTGTATCAGAAATAAGTTGCAGTAGTTTTTCTTGTTATTTCTCTTCACTTTATATATTTTGTTTTATGTATGTATATAAGTATTTATTATATCTATATATATTTTATAAATATTTTCTAGTATTTTCCGTTTTGTTATTGCACCTACTGTGTATTGTCTCTGCATCACCCTAAGGTAGACTGGTAGAAAATGCCCAAGGCATTAAGTCCGCCTTTGTACAGTTTTTTACTTGTGCATAAAGTTTTAATAAATAAATAAATAAATAAAAGGTATATACAACGACAAACAATTAATTTCAGTTCCTCATGGAAAATAACCACCGGGACAGTAGCTAAGCTAATAACAACACAGTAGCAAATATCGTTCGCAACCTTAAAACACGAAGGTAACATTGCTATTTAATGTACTCAACATTTTCCTGTTTCCTATTATATACATATAGGCGTACCTATTGTTTTTACCACAATCTTCACAGTAATTAAACATCCTCTATGATTTAATTAATTTTGCTTTGTTTTCCTTAAACAAGTCCACTTTTTTTTTCATGATGTTGATAGCACTATGCTTAACTAAATGGAATTAAAATATAGATCAAAACTAGAAAATGAGTGCGTTTTTTTTTAAGTCGAACTAAATCACTACATATGTAGTATAAAACAAAGTCGCTTTCCGCTGTCTGTCTGTCCCTATGTATGCTTAGATCTTTAAAACTACGCAACGGATTTTGATGTGGTTTTTTTTAATAAATAGAGAGATTCAAGAGGAAGGTTTATATAATACATGCATATTATAGCAGAGAAAACATTAGTATCTACATTGCACCCGTGCGAAGCCGGGGCGGGTCGCTAGTAAATTTAAAAAAATGAAATATACACAGTACTGGACGTTCTTTAAATCCGTTTTTTTTTATATCAGCCTACTCTGTCCCGTTGCAGGGCAAAGGTCTCCCCCATGGCTTTCCAATTTTCTTTAACATTTGCCTTTTTCGACCAATCCGTTAAGACTGAGTCCAGATCGTCACTTTAGTCAAATCTGTCTTATGTTAGTGAAACAAAAAAGTTTAACTTACCAAGTAAAAACCTGCTTATCTACCTTCTCTTGGGTTGGTTTCGTTAGCCACACATCAAGAATAAAATATAAAGTAATGAGTTCAAGTGACGTCACTTTACCTCTATGCAAGCGCAACTATAAAGTCTCATATTTTTTTCCTTTCTAGAGATATTTTAATCGTTTTTTTTTTCACAGTTTTGTTTTTTCATTAATTAACTTGGTCCAAAAAAAATATGGACTTTTCTTCCATTTTCACTAGCCCTCGGGGACACTTAAATGTCAAAGTCAAAAGTCAAAGATTTATTTGCAGATAAATATGGTTATAAAAGTTCTTAAAATGTTAGGTAATATTAGTAGCTTAGCATATTTAATCATAACATAATGACATGCAAATTTTTGTTATAGGTAGGTACAATTACATTATTACTTAAATTTAAACTGAAAGAATTATTTTATATTATAGAAGGGATTCTCAATTAACCACCCACGTAAAGCCCGTTTGTCCATAATGCTTTCATGTATGCACCACCGAGAGTTGGGAAATCTAACAGTCTACTTTTGTTTAGGAATTACATTCAGGTCTTGCCTGTAAATCTTTGAATCAGAACGCTATGATATAATATTTATTTATTTAACAATTTATGTTCACACTAAATACAGAAATCAAGAAAGGAACAGAAAAGAGTACAGAGGTAATATTTAAAAATATATTTTTTATTTGCAAGAAAAATTAACAAAAGGAATATAATTACATTTATTGTATATAAAGGAATATAATATTACTTTCTATTTTAATTTTGTAAAACTTTACGATGCTTTATTGAACTTATGAGAATGTTGTGTACACCTGCAATTGGTACCTACATAAGAACCTTATCCTATATATTTTTATTCTTTAATGTTTCATGTATGTACTGTTGGCGTACCTATTTTAAATAAATTGAAACAAAATCTCAATTTACATCTGTACACAGACACAAAAACCTTAACCATACATCGAGACGGCGACGGACCATAGTAATTACGACGAATTACTTCAATGGTGATGCCAAATATGAAACTAATGGCGCTAGCATAGCTGGTTCCAAGCATATCGTCATTGGTTGAAAATGTGGTAATGTCATTTTATATTTCAAAATAGCTTGACCTCTGGTCAGATTGAGACTTAGCTACGGTCATGCCATCTACAATTAGCTATTAACCGTCCTCCCCACTGACAAGTTACGAGTTTAATATGAGTCTTAAGGGCCTTACAGACTCACGCCGAGAACACCGGAGAACACTAAGAAGCGTGAATGTGATTGGTTTCTCGCCATCTCGTTCTCGCGCTCGTCTGTTCTCCGATCGGTGTCGGTCTTTTTGCCCGCTTCAAAGAGTTCCTCGAGTCTCGGGAGAAGGTCTCATGAGGGTAGAGACCTTTCGGGGTTCTCGCGCTATGTCCCGGCGAGCCTTACTCTCCGAGACTTCTTGCGTGAGACTGTAGGGTGTATTAAAGTTGTCAACGCTTTGGTAAAAATACCATTACTTTTTATAGAACCTCTTTCAATGCATTTTATTTCGGTTCTCCATACTAAAATTGGGAAATTCCAATCAGTTTTTCCGACCGTCTGCCAAAAGTGATTTTCTTTCTAACAAAGTTGACTTTGCAACCGATTGTGTTAGCATTTATACTGTAGTCACATTCTTATCAGTCCTATTTGAATAAAGAATGTATTCAATTGCTAACACAATGGTCGGCTTATGTCAACAAAAACATTGGTCGCATAACCGACACTATCAACTGTAGATAGTGATTAAAGATTATCTTTGCCTACTAATTCAAGGTGTAAACGGACCTTTCACGAAGCCGTCACCCAAGCATTATGTACATCGAACTAACTACGTTACATTGCACAAAAAATATTGCCGGGAACCGACTTTTTTTGGGGTGAAAAATCACGGTTTACGGTAGGACTAAATACAGACTCACAACATTGGACTGCTAGATGCATTAAATAGTACCCTGTACTATTTAATGCATCCATCAGTCCATGGAGGTATTTAAAGTAAAGTCAAACTTATAACATTAAATACTCGTGAAAAAGTTGCAACTGTAACCTCCAATAAATCCTTAACTAGAAGGTTTCCAGCTATGGTCCAGATTAAAAAAATACAAGATGTAATTTTGCCTCCTTGTAAAATTCAAGGAGGTAACTATGCATTAGCGAAGCATTAGATTCTCGACCTGAATCAATAATAAAATGGGTAGGTTATTTTTTATATTTTTTTCTTAATATCGGAAATCCGTAAGTGTACATATATACCACGCGTATTAAAAGTTTAAAACGCGGCCCGTCTAATACTAGCCCCTAGCCCCATAACCGCGCTTTCACACACACAAACAAACGCAGACGTTTATTCGATAAAAGGGTGATTTTCCTCTTTTGAGAATGGCTTCATTCTGAAATAGTGTCAAAGTAAAACAACAACAAAAAAGCAACGTTTATTATTATTGACCAGGTACCGTAATTTATATTGATTATTTATGTCTTCTATGACAACCTCCTGAATTTTGACGAGATTGCAAAACTACACCTTGCATATCGCAATGACGGATAAAACAAGTGCCATTCGGCTTCGTTAAGGGTATTAGTTTTTAAACTGACATGGTCACTAACACTATCAATAATACTGAAAACGAGATATTTACTATGTTAACATGGTAAATGGTAACATGGTAAATGGTAACATGGTAACATGGTAACATGGTAACATGGTAAATGGTAAATGGTAAATGGTAAATGGTAAATGGTAAATGGTAAATGGTAACATGGTAAATGTTAACATGGTAACATGGTAACATGGTAACATGGTAAATGGTAACATGGGAAATGGTAACATGGTAAATGGTAACATGGTAAATGGTAACATGGTAAATGGTAACATGGTAAATGGTAACATGGTAAATGTTTCCTTAAGTGTCTTTCTCCACCCATTATTGTATTATTATAAACGGTACATAAAAGGTGCAAATTATGGTATGCATCATTATATTTCTGCAATTGTCCCATGCAACTCGAGGTTGGCGCAACACGTTTTCTTCTTCCATTCTCCCCTGTCAACTGGCACGCAATCAATCATTCCCTTTTCTTTCATATTATAACTCACACAGTCCTCTTTTCTTCGGCCATCCTCTCCCTCTTCGTCTATCAATATCACTCGTCTTCACATGTGTTTCATCCCTCACATCAGATGCCAGAAAGAACGGAGTCCGTCCAAGCAGCGAGTGCATTATGGTTTCCACGCTATAGTGCGTAAGAAAGTAGCGTCATTATTCGATAGACTGCGCGGTAGCTCCAACAGCATTTTGCAAATGATTGCATCACGCCATGATTGTCCCATACAGGCTCACTGGGTGGGAATAGATACGGAAGATTGTAACTCTTAAAATTATTGTTGTCTTGATGTTTAATAGATTATGTAGGTACTTACTAACATAGATCTTAAGAAAACTGTAACTAAAACTTACATGGATTCTGTCCGAAATAAATGGAAATAATAATTACAGTGACAAGCTCATTATGCTGCACTGAGCCCAAATCTGGATAAGAAATCTAGAAAAAATGCATCTACAACTTGGTCACGATGCAGTCCGGCCCTGAGACTGGATAAAAAGAATAAAACTTTTCAATACTGTCGAGCAACGAACAGTTTGAACAATGAGGGTTTTGAAATTTTCTTTCAATAAATTACTTTTTTATTTCATAGAGCCCTGATTCACTGGCGCCGGAGACGGTGGTACGGCACAGGTGTACTCCTACTTTTTGCCAGTAATGTTTAAGTCCCATTTAGCCTATTGCCATCAACCGGGCATAAATGCAGACTTTGTGGCTGCTACTGAGATTTTCCTGATGGAAAAACCCAATAACACTTTGCCCGACCTGGGAATCGAACCCGGGGCCTTATGCTCAGCAGTCGCGTTTCAGATCGCTAGACTAGATTAGATTTTGTGCAAAACTATTAGGATTCATAATAATTATGTATTTTGTGCTAATTTTATATAGGAATATTTAAAAATGTGAGAAAAATAAATAAAGGAAATAATGTTGTCCACATTATGCGGAAAAAAATATTTGTTCGAATATATAATTATTGCATGTGTGCTTTTTGGAACTACACATAGAAAGAAACTGAGCCTTTACAAGATCAATTTCCTAATAGTGTTCCGAATTTCCGATACATTGGCTAGCTAATACGAGTACCTACCTGTTACCTTCCAGTTAGGCACAGTGATAAATTTAAGTATATAGGGGTGCAAATACTTGATATTGTTATGTGTACTTTTAAGATTTCCCAGATATTTTTTATTAATCCTCAAGTCTACAAACATTACAACAGATAATACAGACGTTTTTCCTCATATTTTTACTGCGAAATTACGGGATATAATCTCATCTGATCTGAGGTCTAAGGATCTTACTAATTATCATTCATTCTTATTCATCATTATAAGATAGATTTATAGAGTATACTTTATTGTACACCAAAACTGTAACCCAGATCTTTTACAAAGTTCTTATTTACTAAGTAATTAAGTACTTACAATAACGGTATTGTGTCTGATTTCGATATTTTCCAGACAACCAATGGATGGACTTAACGAATCTATTTATACTAGTATTACTTGTTAAAAGGTAAGGTTTAAGGGTAATCTTCGGAACTACTGATCCGGTTTCGAAAGTGTTTCATTACCCCCTAGTGTCATGTGCACGTCCATGCTGGAAGGGATACATAAAGGGGTTCAATATGATTTACTGAATACAAGGAATCCACCCTGTATTTAAAACGTGGGATATTTTCCGACCAAAACGCGAAGAAAATCGCGCGCAAAAGCTAGTTTTAAATAAATAAGAAGCGCGACAGCCACACATGAATCATCATTTCTCCATGACACAACCCAATAAAAAGTCACAGTGTTTAGTAAAGTATACCACAGGGTATTTCAGTCCCTGAAAATGTTCCGTCTAACAAAGCGATAGTGGTTCTAACCTCACAAACGGGAAGGTAGGCGCCGCGGATCCTATCTAAGTAGGCCAATGGCTTGTTTATTAAATCCCCCGGTTCGACCCTGTTTATAACAACAGTCACGACAGGTCAGGTACTTGGGGCAGCTTTGACTGTCAGTTTTCAAGATAGGTATCATTACTTTCGCGTTCAATTGTTTTGCTTTTTCTTAAATCGGTACAAGAAAATGATAAGCTTTTCATGATTAGAGGTGCTACATAGTTTTTCGGGATGGCACATTCAATTCGACAGTATTCGTGGAGCCACGAAAACCACCCGAAGCAATTGCATTCAATGTATGCCGATCGGCAAACTATGGTCATCAACCCATCGCTGAATCATGTTGAGGTCTCCGAGCAGGATTTTCCCGGACATACCTACTTATACCTACTCTTATATCTAGTGGCGTGCCTAAGGGCCAACAATAGGGCGGAAAGGTTTCTGAACAGTCTGCTTGCCCTGAACATCATGAAGAGTGGTAGGTTATAAGCAAGCCAAGGTTTTAGGCTTCTATGAAAGTACCGCCACCATATCTACATAATAATATATTCATATTAGCTGCCGTTTATTCCGAATTAAACTCAAATATGCGTGCGGCGCCCCTTAATCAAGATTAACTATTTAAAAGTCGACTACAAAATATAACGTTTTTAGAATGTACTAAAACACCCTCGACCACTTTGGCGTGCCTTGAGCTGTCAGCCTCGCTACCACCCCGTTGACAGCTAATATTTTAAGCACGGCATAAGCTATTCTTGTTAATTTTATATTTGGTGGTAGCTTTGAAGGAAGACATTGGACGAATGCTCGTTTTTGTTAACCCAAATAATGTATAGATACGACACCAGAGCATGATCGAATGCGCATCACCTCTAGGCTAAAATGGGACTGGGCGCGTAACACTTATAGGATGGTTTAGGATAGTTGGGCGAGAATAGTCACACAGTGGGTGCCTGAAGACTTGCCGCACAGATTGGCCGAAGAACGCAAGACATAAGAATAGTATGAGAGAGATCTGTCCATAGAAGTGTGACATAACAGGCTAAAAAACAGTACAATAATATCTAGTCGTCTAACGGGCAAGAGTGTTCTGGCACACTTGCTTATGCTTACATACATAATTATGTATATATAGTAGCAGCCAGTAATAGGTACCAGTAGCTACACTAATGCAGTAGTGTGCAGATAGCACCAATCTGTAAGGAAAATCCGCTTTCGAATGTGATAATATGCACATTCCACTAGATAATACTATCAAAGTAATTGCAGGACAAACGCCTTTAACGCATCAACTTGGTAAGCAAAAAGTATCTTCACCACATATCCTCAGTGTTTTCCTTCCTCTCCATTGGGTCTTGACAGCTTAGGTCACGGAAACAAATACATAATAACTGTTTCCTCTGTGAGTCTGACAGTAAATACAGGAGTTTTCCCTGTTCATTCTATCATCATCTGCCTAGCCTTTTCCCAACTATGTTGGGGTCAGCTTCTAGTCTAACCGGATGCAGCTAAATGCCAGTATTTTACATGGAGCGACTGCCTATCTGAACCAGTTCGTACTAGGTAATACGATACCCCTTGGTAAGACTGGTTATCAGACTTTCGGGCCACTGACTACCTGGCTTAACGTGCTTTCCGAGGCACGGAGAAAGCTCTGAATGTAATGGGTGGTCACCCATCCACGGACCAACCCAGGCAAGCGCGGCTTAACCTGACGATCGACCCGACCGGCTGTTATTATTTAGCCACGAGCTCCTACCAGCTCCTTGTTAGTTCTATAAGCCCTCTTAATACAAATTAATAATGAAGTTAAGTATTTAGCATACTGTCGCGTACTGTACCGAACGAGTTGAGAATATTTCTTTTTTTATTAAAATGGAAAATGTAGGTATATCAATTTTTCATATTAATTTGAAATGCGATGATTTCTTGTATTTTCTCCTTAAAAAAAAACATTTATTTATTAACGGACAACTGAAAACCATAGCAGTGATAGTGTAGTGGTGTGACCGTTGGACTGCCAAGTCATAGGTCTCGAGTTCGAACCCAAGGCACGCACCTCTGACTTTTCGGAATCATGTGCCTATTCTAAAATTATCACTTTCTTCAGTGAAGGAAAACATCGTGAGGAAACCAGCATACCTGAGAGATATTTCTCGACGGCATGTAATGCCAAGTCAGAGGCCCATGGGCGGCATAAAAACTGTGACACCAGGTTAGGCACTAACCACACAATAAAGAAAAAACTGAACCGTCGACATTTTCCCGATGGTACATCTAATCTGGCACAGGGCTTGTATTGATTTAAAATGTGAAGCTTTTTCGAATTCTTCAAGAACTCCTCTTTTGAAATGTGGGTCGATGGGGTAACAAAGTGTCTTCTAGGCGGCACCCACGCTCCCACGACATAACTGTCCAACTTTTGTCGTTCTTTACTCTGATTTCACATATTTACTTCACGGTTACATTCACTTTTACGACTATTGGTTGTTATTACAACGAATTAGAGCACATTTCAGAAAGTTTTATCGCTGATGTGGTATAAAACTGAAACAGAATATTGTTGTTAATCTTACATACTTCATCTTTTTCCAAACGTGTCTACTATCTACCTGTCATCACATTATCACCACTTTCTAGCCCATTTCATCGAAACAGAACCTGTTTAGCTGGATATTCATAGATGACTGCCCTGGAGTGTAAATGTGGTGTTGCCCCACAAACGATGGGACACTTGATATCGTGTCCTACCTGTCCTGTTGTTTGCACATCACAAAACCTGATAGACGCTACTGAAAGTGCCAAACTCGTCGCCAAATTTTCGGCTGATTCAATTTGAGCTAGAGAAGAATAGAACCGCCATTTTTCAATTGCATTGAGTATAGTTTTAAAAGTCTGTCTGTATTAACTTTCAGTATAAAAGAACGAATAAACTGAGCTTTAAGAACATAGAATTTCATGAAATCTTCCATATGTAGGTAGGTATATTTAATGCGTAACTACATACCTACATCATAATATGACGCTTTGTTTGATTCACTTTGTTTTTCAACTAAGTATCGAGTCACTGTGTTTTTTATTATTTCCTATTTGTCAGTATTGTCGAAGGTATGTGGCTAAGTTCTTATGTACATGTTATGTAGGTACTTACAAATATTCCTCAAAGGTATGAGTTTGCGGTGGCGAGATTCTTTCCTTATAACTGTATTGAAGAAATACAAACAAAATCTATAGAAAAACTTGTATTATTTACGGTAAAACAAATCTACTCGTATACTTCTATAGTAATATTATAAGGAGGAAAGATTTGATTGTTTGTCTGTTTGTTTGTTTGCATTGAATAGGCTCCGAAACAGCAAGACCGATTTGAAAAATTCTTTCACCGTTGGGAAGCTGCACTATCTCCGAGTGACATAAGCTATATTATATTTTCAAAAAAATTAGGGATCCTTACTAAAACTCCAAAAAAAATATTGGAGTTTTAAAAAAATTAGCTAAAATATACCTTACATCGCGTGCGCTGCTAAAACTATTGATGATAGAACCAAATAATGTACTACGACTTTGCAGAACACATCATTATCTTCAAAAAGTGTCGGGAAAGCATATTATGTCTAACTTTTATGTATATGTCACAATAATTGTTCTTTTATTTTAAAAATTTAATTGAAATGCCGCCACTAGAAAAGGCTCTTTATTTGTACCTTGGTAGTAGTCAAGACTGCTTCAATACCTCTATATAACTTTTTGAATTATTCAATTCGGACAAAAATGTAAGTACTTATTAGAAAAAAGGCCTCTAGGCTCCCTACGCAGGGGTCAAAACATCATCCCGTCTTATCCCGTCCTATCCCGTCCTATCCCGCCCTATCCCGTCCTATCCCGCCCTACCCCGTCCCGTAAATTTTTTGTTAAATACCCGTGCGAAGCCGGGACGGGCCGCTAGTGACTATAAAACCAGGAGGTAAACTGGAACAACAAGACGTCACGTCACAAAACATTCTACTTTGAATCTTATATAGTCAAGTTAAAGTACAATTTGCAGTAAAGTCTTGCTTATAAACACCATAGTGGGTCACAGGATATTTTTCAGCGCAAATTATTACCCTTACTTTTGTATTTAACTAGGTTTATGGCTTGAATAACAGCGTTTTATTCTATAGAAAAGTATTCGAACTAAGATTCTTTATTTGCATTATTGTCATATAAATACAAATAAATTCAAAGGAGTCTAAGCAAAATACACCCAGGTCCGCCAGCCATATATTAGTTATGACTTGAAACACCTAAAAAAAATAATCATTTTTAACTATGTTGCATTAAAAAATATCCCGGAGGTCATTAAATAAACCTGTGTTCGTACCTAAATTGTGTAAAACATTTTTACTCACTTGGTACCGTTGTTTCATATTGTTATTGACTAAAATAACGTGAATCTTAACAAATATATGGGCCAGAGTCACCACAAACGCTGACCGACCATAAAATCTCCTGCGGTCGTACTTATCTCCGTTGCCCCTGGCTGGAGGCTTTACACTCAAGGCACCCACATCATTGTCATTGTCGGCACTTGCCCGTCAACTCAAAACCTCTGCCTATTTAGGTAGACCTCTGCCTATTTAGGTTGACCTCTTCCTCTTTAAGTTGACCTCTTTCTATTTAGGTAGACCTCTGCCTATTTAGGTTGACCTCTGCCTTTTTAAGTATACTTCTGCCTATTTAGGTTGACCTCTGCCTATTTAGGTAGACCTCTGCCTATTTAGGTAGACCTCTGCCTATTTAGGTTGACCTCTGCCTCTTTAAGTATACCTGCCTATTTAGGTAGACCTCTGCCTCTTTAAGTTGACCTCTGCCTCTTTAGGTAGACCTCTGCCTATTTCGGTTGACCTCTGCCTATTTAGGTAGACCTCTGCCTATTTAGGTAGACCTCTGCCTATTTAGGTAGACCTCTGCCTATTTAGGTTTACCTCTGCCTCTTTAAGTTGACCTCTGCCTCTTTAGGTAGACCTCTGCCTATTTAGGTTGACCTCTGCCTCTTTAGGTAGACCTCTGCCTATTTAGGGAGACCTCTGCCTCTTTAGGTAGACCTCTGCCTATTTAGGTAGACCTCTGCCTATTTAGGTAGACCTCTGCCTATTTAGGTAGACCTCTGCCTATTTAGGTTGACCTCTGCCTCTTTAGGTAGACCTCTGCTTATTTCGGTTGGCCTCTGCCTCTTTAAGTGGACCTCTGCCTCTTTAGGTAGACCTCTGCCTATTTAGGTTGACCTCTGCCTCTTTAGGTAGACCTCTGCCTATTTAGGTTGACCTCTGCCTATTTAGGTAGACCTCTGCCTATTTAGGTTGACCTCTGCCTCGTTAAGTTGACCTCTTTCTATTTAGGTAGACCTCTGCCTATTTAGGTTGACCTCTGCCTCCTTAAGTATACCTCTGCCTATTTAGGTTGACCTCTGCCTCTTTAAGTTGACCTCTGCTTCTTTAGGTAGACCTCTGCCTATTTAGGTTGACCTCTGCCTATTTAGGTAGACCTCTGCCTATTTAGGTTGACCTCTTCCTCTTTAAGTTGACCTCTTTCTATTTAGGTAGACCTCTGCCTATTTAGGTTGACCTCTGCCTCTTTAAGTATACCTCTGCCTATTTAGGTTGACCTCTGCCTCTTTAAGTTGACCTCTGCCTCTTTAGGTAGACCTCTGCCTATTTAGGTTGACCTCTGCCTATTTAGGTAGACCTCTGCCTATTTAGGTTGACCTCTGCCTCTTTAGGTAGACCTCTGCCTATTTAGGTTGACCTCTGCCTCTTTAAGTATACCTGCCTATTTAGGTAGACCTCTGCCTCTTTAAGTTGACCTCTGCCTCTTTAGGTAGACCTCTGCCTATTTCGGTTGACCTCTGCCTATTTAGGTAGACCTCTGCCTATTTAGGTAGACCTCTGCCTATTTAGGTAGACCTCTGCCTATTTAGGTTTACCTCTGCCTCTTTAAGTTGACCTCTGCCTCTTTAGGTAGACCTCTGCCTATTTAGGTTGACCTCTGCCTCTTTAGGTAGACCTCTGCCTATTTAGGTAGACCTCTGCCTATTTAGGTAGACCTCTGCCTATTTAGGTTGACCTCTGCCTCTTTAGGTAGACCTCTGCTTATTTCGGTTGGCCTCTGCCTCTTTAAGTGGACCTCTGCCTCTTTAGGTAGACCTCTGCCTATTTAGGTTGACCTCTGCCTCTTTAGGTAGACCTCTGCCTATTTAGGTTGACCTCTGCCTATTTAGGTAGACCTCTGCCTATTTAGGTTGACCTCTGCCTCGTTAAGTTGACCTCTTTCTATTTAGGTAGACCTCTGCCTATTTAGGTTGACCTCTGCCTCCTTAAGTATACCTCTGCCTATTTAGGTTGACCTCTGCCTCTTTAAGTTGACCTCTGCTTCTTTAGGTAGACCTCTGCCTATTTAGGTTGACCTCTGCCTATTTAGGTAGACCTCTGCCTATTTAGGTTGACCTCTTCCTCTTTAAGTTGACCTCTTTCTATTTAGGTAGACCTCTGCCTATTTAGGTTGACCTCTGCCTCTTTAAGTATACCTCTGCCTATTTAGGTTGACCTCTGCCTCTTTAAGTTGACCTCTGCCTCTTTAGGTAGACCTCTGCCTATTTAGGTTGACCTCTGCCTATTTAGGTAGACCTCTGCCTATTTAGGTTGACCTCTGCCTCTTTAGGTAGACCTCTGCCTATTTAGGTAGACCTCTGCCTCTTTAAGTTGACCTCTGCCTATTTAGGTTGACCTCTGCCTCTGTAAGTATACCTGCCTATTTAGGTAGACCTCTTGACCTCTGCCTCTTTAGGTAGACCTCTATATCATCAGTTATTGAGATATTTTTGTTAAATAGTAATGAAAGAGTCTTATATGGTATACTTGTTTCAATAATGCTCAGTAAGTTAAACCTATAACTTCAAATAAATAGAGAACCCCGGGACAGAATTTGATGCGCTTTGGCACAGAGATACATGGCTGTGATACCTTCTAAACAAAAGTAGTCTCAGCTGTGGCGGACGTGGGTGTGCCGCCCATACATTTTTGCCCACTCTTCTTTTCTTACGTTTTTTGCAATTTGCAGATTAGGTATATGAACTTAGAAGATTGTATTGATGATTTTAATGATTATGATTATGTAAATACATATGTGTTACGTTCACGAATCATTTTTTAATCAACATACAAGCTGACACTGACCGACAAATTGTAAATAACGTAAGAAAAATTGAAGTTCCCGGGCTACCCATAATAAATAGCTGTAAAATAACGGTGAAGAGAATGTACGTTCCATTCGTAACTACCACGCGACATTACTTACAGATAACAGACCATAAACTTACCATAAAGGTTAGTAATGAATAGTGATGTCATACCTCACCGGCGAATACCCTGCCCAGCATACTGATTACGGCATTATCTTCCAAGATTAGCTGAGACCCGTGTTCAGTGGTGAAGATGTGGGTTTTGATTCGCTAAGACAGAGAGAATAACCATGATATTATTTCGTCTGTATTCCGCTAGGGGAAAGATAGGGATGTTACATCTACTGGATATTTGCCGCAGCCGTGAGGCACACAATGTTATCTTTATTGCTTAGATTTAAGTTTTATTTTCCTTGTTTATAGTGTGTAGGTACTTTTTTCGTGTGCCAATAAACATATTTTCCTTCTTGTTTTCTTAATAATGATGCACCAGCTAGTAAGGTATAGGTACTTAATGTAAAAGCAGCCTCCGGACTTGTATATAAACATACTAGTTTATGCCAGCGACTTCGCCCGCGTGGAGTTCTATAATTGAGAGACGAGATCGTCCTACCGGGATGAAAAGTAGCCTATGTGCTATTCCAAACAATAATCTATCTCTGTGCCAAATTTGATCCAGATCCATTCAGCCGTTCTGGCGTGATTGGGTAACAAACATCTATCCATCCATCCAAACTTTCGCATTTATAATATTAGTAAAGATAGATATAGATAGTATATATAATACAAACTCCAGGCTGCTATTGAAAATATCCTAGTGGCAAATCCAAAAGACAGTCAACACTTTATCCAACCAAGGAATCGAATACAATCTCAGCAAAACCAGTTGCAACTAGACTGGTAGTAAATGTGAAACTTTGATACCTATCAGTATCTATGCATGTTTTGATGAATCACATGATAAATATCTACGTGCAATGTTAAATACTTCTCGATGATAAATTACACCAATTATTACACGTCATTAAGGATCGCACTTGAAGTAACTAATCTCGAAACGTAAGCACAGTCAAGGGGAAAAACATTCAAGGTTTTCAAACCATCAATTACAAGCTATCTTCGACCTTGTTCCAACGCAGTGTGAATTAAAGTAGATTCAAAGGGTTACTCAGTCATGAGTCATAAGCACTTTCAATACCGAATAGGTTGTTCCTAGGAAGTACCATCAAGACTACTCGGATTATCGTCGATTTTGAGTGGAAATTGGCAGTATAATAATTATAATAATGTAGGTAAAGGAATAAATACTAACAATAGATGCCAATAAGATCTTTATTAAAAGTTGAAAGTCCCTGCAGACTCCAAGTCTGCAAGGTCCACTGGGTAAGGGCCATTGGACTTCCACGGTTCTTTGAATATACCTAGTTGTCAGGCCAATTTAGCTTTTTTGTGTACGTAGTGACCTGGATGGCCTTGCTACGACTAATAGAAATCATTCCGGAGCCTTTCGTTGTCGATAAGCTGACGAGGCAAGAATATATAACATCTCTGAGTTATTGAGAGTATCTGATTCATCTAATCTAAGCTAAGACATGAAACATAATCATGAATAACTGATTGTCGCAGATCCAGTCTATTTTCCTATATAATAGTTCTAACTAAGCGATCTTCGGGCTGAACTAGTGACGCCATCTAGTTTACATATTCATCAACTCAGAACACAAGAACAAAGGTTGACAGTGCATGCTCACAACATATTGCCGCAATACTCTTGATAATACTCAGTTAGTTCTTGACTCGTAGGATAGGTGGCGTAACTTCTGTAACACAAAAAAAGATGAGGTTTAACTTTACAACTTGGAAATGACATGAGAAAAATATAAGGTATAAAATCTAACAGTACGATGTACATAAAACTTATTTCAATCTGTATGAAAAATAGATCTAAAAATTGAAAGAGAATTAAATCTAACGGTGGATGAAACTGTTGAGGAAGGACTAAGCGCACTTTAGAAGAAATCTTGGGGAGGTGGAGAGAAATTCAATTATAACCTCCTTTTTAACAGTCGAGTAAAAACTAGGTGATATATTTTAGTTACTTGCAAGACTCGTACTTAGTCTACAAATGGACTGTAAATTACTGGGTATGATGCACGCTTATTGAACCACTGTTACTTAGCTACCAATGAATTTAGCCAAACATTGACTAAAAGGTAGCCCTTGTCGGTCGTGAGTAGGATATTATTGGGCATTCTACCCCACCTTCCGTTCCATCGGCTCACTCCGTTCGCCTCGTCACTCTCGGTGGAGTAGAATGCCCAATAATATAAATGAAATCCTACATAGCGCAGTAAAATACTGGTTCGGCGCCTATTCCGCCCAGTGGATTAAACAGTGTAATAAAATACTGATGACTTACCTCGATCAAGTACCGCAGATTCTCGAATTGAGCACTAAACCACTACTTTAGTTGACAAGTTTTATAACACCAAGTTTCACACATAACCACTACCTTAGCTGACTGTTTTTATAACAACAAGTTTCACACATATTTCGTTTACTAATGGAACTATACGAACATAGTAAGCTATAATCCAGGACAGATTGTCTCATGTCTCTTCACAGAGCAAGAAATAGCATGCACCTATAGGCACACGCACATTCTATTTCTGTGACCCCAGATTGGGCACCAAGGACATCTGAATTATAGGATACTGTAAACATTAAACTAAAATTTGGGACAGATTGTCTCATGTCTCTTCACAGAGCAAGAAATAGCATGCACCTACAGGCACACACACATTCTATTTCTATGGTCCCAGATTGGACACCAAGGACATCCAAATTTTAATTTAATTAACTCATACAGTTGGCACTAGCTTACATGTTAACAAATAAGGGAGCTCGCTGCTTGAACCATTAGCCTAAAATTCAGGACAGATTGTCTCATGTCTCTTCACAGAACAAGAAATAACATGCACCTACAGGCACAAGCACATTCTATTTCTGTGACCCAGATTGGGCACCAAGGACATCTGAATTATAGGATACTGTAAACATTAAACTAAAATTCAGGACAGATTGTCTCATGTCTCTTCACAGAGCAAGAAATAGCATGCACCTACATGTACACACACATTCTATTTCTATGGTCCCAGATTGGACACCAAGGACATCCAAATTTTAATTTAATTAATTCATACAGCTAACACTACCTTACACGTTAACAAACTACTACTGGTTGCTTTGCTGGTCTGTTAATCTGCGTTGTGCTTTATTAAGATGCTTTCGCACTCGTACAATTGCCTTCGAAACGGTTCGTGTGCCGTCCCGTGGTCATCTATTGTGTCATACTCTTTGTAAAACGCCTGACAACGGCGCCGGAGCGCCGATCGTGTTAAGCTTTCACAGTAGGAGTAAGTGATTCTTAAGAATCTCAAAGTTTGCAAAATTGCGTGTTGTAAATTTGCAGTGTTCGAACTTTGTTACACGAGGTGTATGTATGAGTCATTTCTATGTATTCAACAATTACACTGTAAGATGATCGCTGTGCATGTTGCAGTCATTGATTAAAATTGATCTTTATAGGATTTCCTAATCAATGCAATTAATTTAAATAGAGGATGATCCTAGGAACATCATCATAAAGTTTCGTAACAAATTGTTTGAAAGATGAATCTTAATATCAGTACCTACTGAACCTTTGCATGAAATGTTTATAAAAAAATCGTTTTAGACGTTAGATGATATTACTTATATTGATGTTAAGTTTTACTGCAGCATATTAGTGAACTAACTTTTTGACGCGAGTTCGTTTACATAGATTATTATGCACAAAAAAATTTTTCAGGATATTTTTCTTTCAGCACGTCTTACCTTGCATCTTTGAAAAAAAATCATTTTTTTAATTCACATGTGTGATGTCATGCGGAGTTTTACATCAAGGTTTAAACAAACATACATACTTTATTATAATACGTAATGTATTAATCATAAGTGTCATGTATCGTCGTCACCTTTGTCGGCGAGGGTAAAAAGCTGGTTTTTTATTTCATTTCTCACGATAAAATTGCAATTTGACGGAAACAATTTTCAATCACTACGATTTAATTAGACCTAAGTAACATAAATTAATCATACAACTGTGACAACATGTAGTTAAGGTTTAATTTTGTAATGGGATAAATATTGCTGAAATGGTATTTTTTATGAATAAAATCAATCAATTTTGATCACAATATTACATTCCCTTCAGTATCTTCCAGTGATAAACACCGGTTACCTTCGCTATATAATTAGTTACGTTATACTCGTACAACCTTCAACTTTAAAAAATGTAAGTAAGTACTACTAACTTTACTGAATTTGCTAATGTATTTATTTAATCACTACCCAGCTACGGACCTGGTTTCTGCCTGCCGGCTGTTGTATCGGAAGTCTTCATCAAGTCATAGTTATAAGGTAAAAAATTAATCTTTATTTGCTCCATTTCAGGTCTGACTCCGATTCAGAATTCCAGACACGGTCTGCAGCTGTAGCCGAGGTTGCGAAGGTGCAACCAAAAAAGAAGGTGTCGAAGCGCAAAGCTCTCGAGAGCACCACGCCGTCAGAATCGAAATCAAGGTAATTTTGTGTAACTGCTTTTAACTTTAGGTGTTTGTTGTGTATGTTAAGTCAATTTCGAACTGTAACGCAGAGAGCGCTGAAATCAATTTCCAATTATTATTCCTTGCAGGAATGTTTACAGTTAATTCATGAGGTATTTTTATTGGAATTAATATAACATAACATCATGCTTTCTATCCGCGTAGGGTTCGACAGAGGAGTATATAATACACCCTCAATTCGCCACTTAAAAAATAAATGTAATGTAATGTGTTGTGTAAATTATTATAAATAAGAATTATGTTAAATTGTTTACAGTAAACGACGCACTTCGAGCTCGGACCTTTTTGGCTTGGTGGACTACATTCCGTCATCGACCTCAATTGGAGACTTCGGTTCGAGCCTCTGCAGCCGTGTCGCCAACGGCAAAGTGCGACGAACGGCGAACTTAACCGGGGACTTCTATGTGGAGGTAAAAGTCTACAACAAGACCGAAGTTGCTTCCACCCCTAAAGAGGATAGGTGGAAGAAAGCCTCGGTGGTTCTAAAAGTGCAGCTAAACCGTAACACGCCGCAGTGGGACGGACTCCAAGTTTTTATGAGACGGACTCATGAATTATTTGATGATTCTGAGCCCGTCTTTTATAGTGACAATATAAACATAAAATAAATATTTAAGTTATTGGGCACCAGGTATATTCTATTATATCCAGGTATTTTTTGTTGTACATCATAATCTTAATAATAATATATTGCAACATCTAATAGTAAGTTTAGAACTATTTTAATCTAAAATGCCTTTCTGTACTGTTTGTAACACATCTGTTGAGCGCAGTCACTGGACAGGTCACCTACGTAGTACTAATCATAAAAACAAAACAGTTTCACATTTTTGCGATGGTGTTGAAATAATACATTCTGCATTTCGTAATCGTATAGCTTCTTATAGAATTGTCGATCCGTCTGAGAATTGTTCTCTAGAGCCTTTTCTTAATAATATTTGGAGCAAAATTAAAACGTTAATTGACATGTCTCTTAAAAAACATACTTGTATAAAAGTTAATTTCGAATATTTTGCGTTGTTTTTAATGTTTAAAAATGATTCTCAGGAGATGAAATCATTTGCCACAAAAAACGTTACTATACATCAGAATTATGAATTTGATTCATTATCGTCTCAAGTAAAAAACATTTTAACAAAAAAGATAGAAGAATTTCAGGACCGAGACAGTGGGTGGACGTTCTTGAGCAGTTCTCATTTGGAAGTCAATGTTAACAAATATCAACCCTTACGCGGTTCGGGCTTTATCGAATTGCCTTCTGCAATAAAATCGAAAAAAGCATGTGTTAATATCCACAATAATGACGAGTATTGTTTTTTATGGTCTGTTGTTGCTGCTTTATATCCAGCTAAGAGTCACCCTGAAAGAGTATCTTCTTACCCTGATTTTCGTAACGTGTTAAATGTAAAGGACATGTCATTTCCAGTGAATTTCTCAGATATTGCGCGGTTCGAAGTGAATAACCCCGAAATTTGCATTTACATTTATGGTTTAAAAAATGATACTGTCATAGGACCGCTTTACAAACCAAAAGCCTTGAACGGAAAAGTGATTCATTTACTTTATTTAGAAAGAGATGATTTGTCACATTACTGTCTCATTAAAGACTTGCCGCGACTTGTTAAAAATCAAATAACAAAACACCACAGTAAACTGTACTTTTGTGACGTTTGTTTAATGTTTTTTAATTCATGCGATAATCTTAGTTCGCATAGTTGTGGCGGGGTCGCCACTGAACTACCTCCAAGGGGTTCTTGCATACAGTTTAAAAATTATAATAGAAAGCAAATTGTACCATTTGTTATATACGCAGATTTTGAAACAATGCTAGAACGGTATGAATCTTGTGACCCTGACCCCACTAAGGCGAGTACTGTAACGCGACAGCGACATGTGCCTGTAGCTTTCGCTTATCATATCACGTGTACGCTAGACGAAAGTCACAATCGTTACGTTTCTTATCGCGGCTTGGATTGTGTATCAAATTTTGTGAAGTCTATCTACAAAGATTCAAAAAAAATTTACGATATTTTAAAAAATAACGCTCCTATGATTTACTCAAATGATAATGCTCACGACTTTGAAAACGCGATGACATGTCATATTTGTGAACAGTTCTTGTTCGGCGATAGGGTTCGCGATCATTGTCACTTGACTGGTAAATATCGTGGCGCAGCTCATAGTTATTGTAACTTACAATACAAACTACCAACATTTTTGCCAGTATTTTTTCATAATTTGTCCGGATACGATTGTCATCTTTTTATAAAAGAATTAGGTGAAGCTCCTGGATCTATTAAAGTGATACCTAAAACAAAAGAAAACTATATTTCATTCACTAAGTTTATTCCGATTTCTACCGGGGAAAGCATCCAGGTACGGTTTGTAGATTCTTTCAAGTTTTTAGGAACTAGCTTAGAAAAGTTGGTTAGTACAATGAAAAAACAAGACTTTAAACAATTAAAATCTTATTTTCCTAATAAAAAACAATTTAACCTACTGACGCGCAAGGGAGTGTATCCATATGACTATATGTCTCAATGGGAACGTTATGAAGATATGTGTTTACCCTCTAAAAAATATTTTTTTAACTCCATAACTAATGAAACAATAAACGACGAAGACTATGAACACGCTCGATCTGTTTGGTCAGTATTTAATATTCAAAACATGGGTATGTACACAGATTTATATCTCAAAACAGATGTTCTGTTGCTAACAGATGTATTTGAAAATTTTCGAAAAACTTGTAAACTACATTACAATCTCGATCCCGCGTTCTATCTTACAGCACCAAGTCTATCTTTTGATGCAATGCTTTTAAAAACAGGAGTTCGATTAGAATTGATTAGTGATGTTGAAATTTTTAGAATGATACAAAAAGGTATTCGAGGAGGTGTTTGTATGTGTTCCAAAAGACATGTCAAAGCCAATCATAAATATTTAGATACTTACGATCCAACCCTTCCAAATTCATTTATAATTTATTTAGACTGTAACAATTTATACGGTTATAGCATGTGTCAATCCCTACCCTATTCCGATTTTAGATTTATAAATAGACAAGAAATTGATTTTTTACAATTGAACTTAGCAGACATCAGTGATACTGCGGAAAACGGTTACATTCTTGAAGTTGATTTAATATATCCGGAGAAATTGCACATGGAACACAATGACTTTCCCTTTTGTCCAGAAAAATGCTTGCCACCTGGTGGTAAGAATAAAAAGCTAATACCAAATTTGTATGATAAATATCACTATGTTATTCATTACGTACATTTAAAAAAATGTTTACAGCACGGTTTAGTATTGAGAAGGATCCATCGCGCTATTATATTTAAGCAAAGTTGTTTTTTAAAGCAATATATTGATATTAACACCCAGTTACGTCAAAAAGCAGAGTCAACTTTTGAACAAGATTTTTTCAAATTGTTGAACAATAGTATTTTTGGAAAGACCCTGGAAAATAATGAACATCGAATAGACGTTAAGTTAGTAAACAAGTGGTGTGACTCGAACAATAAAACGAAAAAGACTGCTTGTGCTGAAAAACTGATAGCCAGTCCATATTTTCATAGCACCTCTGTATTTTCTGATGATTTAGTGGCAATCCAAATGAAACCTGTACGTATTATACTTGATAAACCAATTTACATAGGGTTTGCAGTATTAGAATTATCTAAGACTCACATGTACGACTTTCACTACTCTATCATAAAACCTTTTTATGGTAACCGAATTGAATTGTGCTATACTGACACAGATAGTCTAGTATATGATGTACAGAGTAATGATGTTTACAAAGACTTTAAGCTCCATTTTCTAAAATATTTGGATACCAGCAATTATGACTGTAACAATGACTATAACTTACCAATTATTAATAAGAAGGTTCCAGGACTGTTTAAGGATGAAATGGGTGGCAACATTATCAAAGAATTCGTAGGATTGCGCTCAAAGCTTTATTGTATTAAAACGTTAAACAAAACAATTAAAAAGGCAAAAGGTACAAAAAAATGTATTACTAAAAATTTAAATATGTTAGATTATAAAAATGTTTTGTACAATTCCAATGTAATTCGCAAAAAAAATGTATTGTTCAGATCAATAAAACATGAAATATACACTCAGGATGTAAATAAAATAGCACTTTCAAACAATGATGATAAACGATTGTTATCGTTTGATAAAGTTTCTACTTTAGCCTGGGGTAACGCAACCATATTTATGTAATGCGTTACCATTATTTTTAAATGTAAGTAATTACAGTAGATACATTTTTTACAATGTATTTTAGATAACGTCCTAAATGTAAAGACGAAATATTATGTAAGTACCTACTAATGACTATTACCTAAAGCAGGCTCCAGATACAAGTAATGTGTAATGTAATTGTAAAACATATATTTTCTTGGTGCCAAATAGATTTAAAAATAGATATTATTATCTTTTTACTTGTAGCAAATAATGTTAGAACTTATTTAGTAGTTAATTAATTTTAAGAATGTTTACGCGACATTTCGTAAAAAATACTAAAATATTTACTAACTTTTTATATCGTATCCTACTTAGACGTATCATGTTTATTAAATCATGTTTATTATTCATTTCCAAAACTTCGGACTTTAAAAATTGTATGAAATGTCGTGCCGCATGAACATGATGTTTTCTTTTATTTGTAATAAATAAATAGTATTTTAAGATCACAATTATATCTGTTTCATTTCCATTCCTGATTGATGACAAAGTCACGGTGCATCAATACAATCATGTTTTGATCCAGGCTGATATTTGCTAATTTTTTCAGAATATTGTAATTATTTATATTAAATTAAATAATGACGAAAAAATAAAACATGAAAACAAAATCCAGACCGGAACAAATACTTATTGTATGTTCCGTGCGGGAATCGAACCCGCGACACTAATTTGGCGCAATTAGTCGCAGCTAGCAACACGCTTATAACCTAATACTTACCATTGTGATGCATCAAGACGAGTTCATAACCAATGCGCCAAACGTGTCGTCGAAAATGTGATAAAATATTGGATTGCTTTGAAGAAGCACGCGCGGTGCAGAATTTGACACCGAACAGGTGCTCGGGCGCAAGCTTGAACATGTTGAAACATGAAATTGAATCACAGCATAATGCTTTATGGAGTCTAATTGCATATTATTGAGTAACATCCATCATTAGACAGTCAGCCGGAGCGGTCATATCACATCGAGTAAAAACGAAACGAAATTGTAAGTATTGTACAAGTACCCATCTACTTATAAGATTATTTCATCATGTTTTTTTATGTAATTTAGTTAATTATTATTTTGTTTGTTTCAGATCGTTGACAATGTGTGATTCTCCAGATATTATCGACTTCTCACAATACGCTCAAGGTTATCCGACTCCGAGTTTAAGTTGGCATATCCCTGAACAACAAAGACCTGTCAACAAGGAGCCTAGAGCAAGACAAGACTACGAACCTGCCAGCAAGAAGCCTAGAACAAGACGGGAGTGTCTAAAACAGAAGCCATATCTGCATACAAGTCAATCATTCCTGATAAACAATGAGAAGAAAAAAGGTTTACGACTGATCCAGGTACAAGTGTTGGATATCAGTGAACAACAAGAACCTGCAAGTGATAATCAGGACATGGTAATGTTAAGTGTGCAGTATGTAGTGACTGAATCAGTGGATCATGTTATGGATGAGACGCAATCGTTAATTAATAAAATATCAAAAAAACTTTGTGGAGATAGATGTTATTATTAACTGGTGTCATTATTTTGTACGTACCTACTTTATAAGTTGTTGTGTAAAATTTGCAGTAATAAGTAATAATAAATTATGTAAGTAATCTACTAGTTATTTGGGTATATTAATATTAGGAATGTATACCATTTATTTGCTTTCTTATTCTTTAGTGTTTTGAATGTATAAAATGTTAAATATGAAATAATTATATATGTTTTACTGCAATTAACTCTTTGTATTTTATCTTGTACTTATTATTTTTGGGTAGGTAGTTATAATTAGATTGTAATAATTGCAAATAATGTAAAAAAGTAAATAAAAATATATTCTTTCATAATTTAATTTACGTTTTTTTATTACTTATTAATACTCGAACTCTAAATTAGCTCTAGTGTGATGTATAATTGTAGGTTATTTGCTTTCAGTATTTTTATAATTAAATTTAAATTTTACATGTTATAATTATATCATGTTACTGCAGCTAATTTAAAGTTTGTTATGTAGGTTACCCTGATTATACTAAATAAAACACTCATAAGTAGATAGACATTTTTTATTAACTGTTCAACACAATAATAATTAAAATAAATTAAATACAGACATGTTATTATCAAAATACCATTTCCTTATACAGATAGCATTATTCAACGCACAATTCATTTTATGATTCACACAATTAAAATCAATTTTATTTTTACAAAACCTTCTTTTTAATTCTGAAAAATTAGGGCATCCCTTCTCACCTATGTCGATAACTTCACAGTTTGCACATAACTCTTTAATCCATTTAATCTTTTCCAAACCCTTTGTGATAATTTTTTTATTTTCTAAGAATGGTAAAATTACACGTTGAAACTCTTTGTAGTCTATGTAACCCTCGCTCCAGTAAATTCCTCGATTTCTTTCTAACCACCTCACCTGCTTTTTTTCTTCTTGTGTTAGGTAATGGAATGAATATGGTGGTTTTACCAAGAACGTCTGTGTATGATCCTGACTCGCAATGGCCAATTCTTTGACAATAAAATTATTTATAGAATCTTTAAATCCTTGGAGTTCCACTATAATGGTATCCGCCTTCATGATATCTTCTTGACAATGCTGCTTAAGGGTTTGTATTCAACAATGCAATCGTTCAGAATGAGACAGTATGCTGAAGTTTTATCTGGTATCTCTGAATCACTCTCAATTTCTACTCTCACATCCACAACCGGACCTGTCTTTAGATTATCCGCTTGTCTAGAACAATCAATGACAAACAGCGGTGCTAAATCTCTAAACTGTTTTTCGCTTAATATGGGCTCCGGACGACGTCCATAATACGACTGTTGGAATCTGGTGTATTGCTCGTATAATAAAGCGATTCTGTTATTAGCAAAACTCACATTTAGGTTTTCATACGGAAAATAAGTTGAATTGAGGTACACTCTAACGTTTCGAACATGACAGTGATCGAATTGAGACATGTCTGAACTTGCATTGCTTTTCCTATTTGACTGTAGCCCGATAATAACGTATCTTGGTTTTTCTATTTGAGATGAAGTTTTGATAGACCAAGTATGTTTTGTAGTTTTAGGCAAAGCTGGATATTCGTACAGATCCCAATTTCTATATATCATTTGAAGTGGGCGATCTTTTTCTAATACTTTTAACAAACCAATTTTTTCTTTGTCTGATACTTTAACATGCGGTACGCGCCATATGATTTTATTAATCTGAACATCATCCACTACTTCGCCAGTATTCAGTTTTACAGCGTTCAAATTAGTATTACTTCGTAACAATATCAGTTCATGTCTACTATTTATCACGACTTTTTTAAAATCTTCAGCAAAACCGAGGAGGTTACAAAGTGGTATTGAAGCAGAAAATCTTCCTCCATCAATATTTTTTATACCATCAATATTCCAGCCCCAAGCATTAGACATTTTTGATTCACTTTCGTTCATTGAAATTAGTGATTTCATGGTTGTTGTTATACCTGCATTTTTTATTTTGTCAATCTCCACTCCATTTAGCTCATACCTAATGTCTTGGAACAAGTAGAGTAGAGCATTGTTCGTGAAATTGACACTAGTAGCTTTGTCCTTCGTATCTTTTTTGGTAACGTTAACAGTTCCTTCCAAATATAGGGTGCTAGCTGATGGTAATATGTACAAGTCCTGTTGGTTGATAGATATGCGGATTTCATCGTTCCTGTTAAAACTCGTTACATAGGGTTTGTAGGAATGAAATTCGATTCCTTCTATAGTAGTATCGCAAGTAGGAGCGGATAAAACGTCTAAGATATTCATTTTAGCAATCCAATTGCTCTAAGGAATGCTTTATTGTCTTTAGTTAATTTTATTTTCTTCTTAGATAGAGGTCTTATTTGATAGGTAGCTCGAGCAGAACTGATATTCTTAACTTGTTGAGACACATTTTTATTGTAATCAATCATTTTTTTCTTCTAAGATGCAGATACACCTGCACTTCTTCACCACGTAAATTGATTAATCGTTTGTTTATATCTAACAACCTGATATGTATGCAGCTTATGTTGTTTTGATTGATTGGAAAGTATATTGCGTTCTTCGGGATTTCTATGATCCTGTATCCAGGTGGCACATTAAGTGCAAATTCGTGAATAATATGACTGGGTTC